>OY728123.1:1774132579-1776736211 GCA_963277665.1 Viscum album
AGTTGTGAAGTTGTTACCCACTGTGAAAAACAATTACACGTCGTGAAAGTTTGAGACATGATAGATATGAAAAACCCACTACTGATGTGGATTACATGTCGTGTAAAATTTCTCATCGTGACACTTTTGGGAAAGAGAAAAAAAGATATGTAAGATACGATTTTGAATGCAGGTGGCCGAGGGTTTGACCAAAACCCCTATAAAATCACCCTCAGATTCACACCACAACAAGTGACGCTTTCCGGAACGAAGCGCATCACCGTAGAGTCCTGTTGCTGCGGCTTTTCTGTAGGATTTTCTTTATTTTTTTTCTACACCCTCTCATGACTGACATGAGATGGTGATTTCTTTGTGTCGTGGCTTGCGTGATGAACGAGGATTGATTGTATGAGGAATTTTATTTTTTATTGCAATTTATGTTGGGATTTCACATCTATTCTTCATTTCTATCTCTTTCTTGATTCTTCTTACATGACCATTGTGAGTGGGGTTAGGAATTGTGTTTAATTTCTTTCTTTTTTTGAGCATGACCATTGCCTGAGTTGATTGAATGCATTTGTCTAATGTGAGATCTGGGGTTTAGACTTCCGTCATGACCATTGGGTTTGTCCTTTCCCTATGTTTAAATTAGGTTTTGGGTTACCCATTATTTGCAATCCGAAGTACCTGACCATAAGAAAAGGAAAACTTAGGATGAAGGGCGTTTACCATGACCATTGTACTTGCTAGGACTCGACTCCGATGACTGCATAATTGTTAATTAATTATTTCACGCCTTATTATTCCATGAACCGGGATTCATTGTTGCTCAACACCACTTTTCTATTTTCTTCTCCCATATTCCTCACCAATCAAATGCTCGATAGCTTAGATTTAATTTCTGCAAATGAAAATTAGTTTAGGTTTATTTTATTAAATTAATATTTTCTCCAACCCTGTCTTTGTGGGTTTAACCTCGGACTTGCAATTCCTATACTACCCAGTAGTTTAGCCATTTGTTTGTTTCGTGTTTATAAATTCTAAATTCGGTAACCCTGCGAGAATTAATGACACCCCATGCACTACGGGAAAAACAACTTTTTGCGACGAGATTTATTCTCGTCGCAAAAAACCTGTCCAAGAGGTTATTTGCGACGGGATTTCATCTCCCGTCGCAAAAAGTTTGGCACAGGTTGCGCGCCAAACCGCGCGAAGGTTATTTGCGACGGGCCCCGTCGCAAATACTCGACGACAGTTAATAACTTTTTGCGACGAAATGTCGTCCCGTCGCAAAAGGTGTGTCGGCAGAGACTATTTGCGATAGGTCCCGTCACAAATAACTTTTTAACCTCCGACAGTAATTAATGCGGGCGTAGGTATTTGCGACGGATCCCGTTGCAAAAGATACTATTTGCGACGGGATACCCGTTGTAAATACTCCCGTCGCAACTAATCTAACCTATATATACCCCCATCCGTTTTTCCTCTCATTCCTCTCAATTCTTAGATCTTCTTTCTCTCTAAACTCTGATTTTAGAGAGAAAATTTTTCTAAGTTATTTTTTTTGTTCGCGAAGAAGTTGTGAAGCCTTCTACATCAATCGGAAGTCAAGTTTAAAGGTATTTATGTTTTATTTAATTTATTATTTATTCCATTTTTTATGTTAATTTTTATTATTGTTGGTTAGTTGTAATTAAATTAAATTTAAATTTTTTTATCATGGGTATTTATTTGTACTAATAAATTGAAATTTTTAGTTCTAATTCTTAATAATTAGTCGTAATTAATAATTATTAGCGATAATTAGTAATGTATATAATTAATTTACGGTAATTAATAATAATTGGTAATAAATAGTAATAATAAGTAATAAATAGTAATAATGAGTAATAAATTGTTATAATTAGTAATTAATTTTAATAATTAGTAATAATTTGTAATAATTAATAATAAATTATAATAATTAGTAATAATTAATAATAATTAGTAATAAATAGTAATAAATAGTAATAAATAGCAATCAATTGTAATAATTAGTAATAAATTGGAATAATTAGTAGTAAATTGAAATAATTAGTAATAAATAGGAATAATTAGTAATAAATTGTAATAATTAGTAATAAATTGTAATAATTAGTAATAAATTGTAATAATTAGTAATACATTGTAATAATTAGTAATAAATTGTAATAATTAGTAATAAATTGTAATAATTAGTAATAATTAGGAATAATTAGTAATAATTAGGAATAATTAGTAATAATTAGGAATAATTAGTAATAATTAGGAATAATTAGTAATAATTAGGAATAATTAGCAATAATTAGGAATAATTAGTAATAATTAAGAATAATTAGCAATAATTAGCAATAAATGGTAATAATTAGCAATAAATGGAAATAATTAGGAATAAATGGTAATAAATTGTAATAAATGGTAATAAATTGTAATAATTCGTAATAAATAGGAATAATTAGTAATAAATAGGAATAATTAGTAATAAATATGAATAATTAGTAATAAATAGGAATAATTAGTAATAATTAGTAATAATTAGGAATAATTAATAATAATTAGTAATAATTAGGAATAATTAGTAATAAATTGGAATAATTAGTAATAATTAGAAATAATTAGAAATAATTAGGAATAATTAGCAATACTTAGGAATAATTAGCAATAAATAGCAATAAATAGCAATAAATAGCAATCAATAGCAATAAATAGCAATAAATAGCAATAATTAGCAATAAATAGGAATAAATAACAATAAATGGTAATAATTAGCAATAAATGGTAATAATTAGGAATAAATGGTAATAAATTGTAATAAATGGTAATAATTAGGAATAAATGGTAATAATTAGGAATAAATGGTAATAAGTTGTAATAAATGGTAATAAATGGTAATAATTAGTAATAAATAGTAATAATTAGTAATAAATTGTAATTATTAGTAGTAAATTGTAATAATTAGTAATAAATTGTAATAATTAGTAATAAATTGTAATAATTAGGAATAAATTGTAATAATTAGGAATAAATTGTAATAATTAGTTATAAATTGTAATAATTAGTAATAAATTGTAATAATTAGTAATAATTAGTAATAAATTGTAATAATTAGTAATAATTAGGAATAATTTGTAATAATTAGTAATAATTAGTAATAATTAGGAATAATTAGTAATAAATTATAATAATTATTAATAAATTGTAATAATTAGTAATAAATTGTAATAATTAGCATTGACTAGTGATAATTAGCATTGAATAGTAATAATTAGCATTGACTAGTAATAATTAGCATTGATTAGTAATAATTAGCATTGATTAGTAATAATTAGCATTGATTAGTAATAATTAGCATTGATTAGCATTCATTAGTATTGATTATCATTCATTAGTATTGATTAGCATTAAATAGTATTGATTAACATTAATTAGTATTGATTAACATGAATTAGTATTGACTAGCATTAATTAATATTTATTAGTAATAATTAATAATAATTAGTAATAATTAATAATAATTAGTAATAATTAGTAATAAATAGGAATAATTAGTAATAAATACTAATAAATAGTAATAAATAGTAATAATTAGTTAGAAAAGATGCAAGTAAATGAGCCATCGAACAAAAGAGTAGCCGTCAATCCACTGGAAATTGTGTTGCCCTTAATTAATGGTAATTATTAAGAAGTAGTTGTAATTATTTATCTTTTTTTTTTTCAAATAGTGTTTTTATAATTTCAAATTATTCAAAAATAGTGATGATTTTATATTTTATATAGAAAAATATGGAACAAGGAAGTCGACATCAGTCATTATTAGATGATCGCGCTTGGATAAATCAGCACAGAAATCCAAATGGTTCTACTTTAAATCCAGTATATATTGAGGGTGTTGAAGCTTTCTTAGCATTTGCAGCATCAAAACCAGAATATGTTTCAGAAGGCACAATTAAGTGTCCTTGTAAAAAATGTGCTCTGAGAATGTTTGACACATTTGACAAGGTTGGGGGACATCTCTTTCGGTTTGGTTTTCAACCAGATTATGTTTTTTGGTATCAACACGGTGAACATAGTTCCAAAGAAGATACCAATAACTTGATTCCAGATCCATCACGGTTTCAAAATTTAGTACATGATGTTTCAGGTCCATCTATTCACCAAACTGAAACTCACGATGATATTGATTTAACTCATGAGTTGTCACCATCCAAATTTTATGGGTTGTTGAGGTCTGCTGAGGATGCATTATATCCTGGTGGTAAGATAAGAAAATTAGAAGCGGTTGAAAAATTTATGGCTATTAAATCAGATAATGCAATGTCAAACAATTGTTTTGATCAGATATTTTATTTGGTTAAAATGCTGTAACCTGAAGGAAATGTGTTGCCTGCAAATTACTATGAGAACAAGATGCTGGTTCATAATCTGGGCCTTAGTTATCGGAAGATTCATGCATGTGCAAATGATTTCATTTTATATTCTCGTGAAAATGAGTCATTGGATAGTTGTCCCACATGTGGACAATCGAGGTATAAAAAAGCTCAACCAGGGAAGTCTGGATCGATTCCAGTAAAACAGTTGAGATATTTCCCCGTTACACCCAGGTTGCAACGTTTATTTATGTCTCAGAACACAATATCAATGATGTCATGGCACAAAACCAAGATTTCAACTGATAAAAGCTTGAATCATCCATCTGATGGTGATTCATGGAAACATTTTGACCGTATGCATCTGTTCTTTTTCTATAGAAGCCTGAAATGTGCGATTGGGTTTTTCTACTGACGGTTTCTGTCCATTTGGTTCTTATGGTAGTCAGTATTCATGTTGGCCTGTCTTTATAACTCTGTACAATTTACCTCCATGGATGTTGATGAAGGATCCCTATATCTTTTTGACTCTATTAATCCCAGGACATCCGAAAAAGAATATTAATGTTTATTTGAAACCATTGATTGATGATTTAAATTCATTGTGGAGTGATGGTGTCACTACATATTATGTTGCTGTGAAACAAAATTTCATATTAAAAGCTGCATTGATGTGGACGATTAGTGACTTTACGAAATATGGCATGTTATCTGGTAGGAGTACACTTGGTCTGAAATCACGTCCTTACTGTATGAAAGACAAAAAAGCCTTTATGCACATCAATGGAAAAAAACCTTTCTATTTTGACTGTTACCGTAGATTTCTTCCAACCGATTATCCTTTTCGGAGGAAAAAATCTCATTTCAGAAAAGGTACAATTGAAAGGGATGAACCTCCAAAGATGATCTCAGGTACAAAGTTAAAATCAGTTGTATTTTCATTACCTCCCATCACATTTGGACCAACAGTAAACCAACAAAAAATTCATGGCTTTGGGAAAGAACATAATTGGATAAAACGAAGCATTTTTTTGGGATCTTCCGTATTGGTCTGATTTATTGGTCCACCACATGTTGGATGTTATGAATATTGAGAAGAACTATTTTGATAATTTATTTCATACAGTTTTGGATACACCAGGTAAGACCAAAGATACTATAAAGGAACAATTATATCTTGCCCAAATTTGCAGGCGACCAGAACTTGAACTATTTGAAAATGTCAGATCACAGAGGTTAATGAATCCAAAAGCATCTTATACACTGTCCAAAGAGAGTCACTTATTATTTTGTTAGTGGATTGCAGATTTGAGACTTCCAGATGGCTATGCTTCCAATTTGGGAAGATGTGTTAAGAATGGTTATATTAATGGATTAAAAAATCATGATTGTCATGTTATACTGGAAAGAATTATGCCGATTGGATTCAGAGGTTTGTTGAATTCTATTATTTGGGATTAGATAACATACATATCATATTTTTTTTGAGACATTTGTGCAGTGACAATAGACTACGATGCACTGAGAAAACTAGAAGAAGATGTTGCTGTAATTATATGTAAACTGGAAAAAATATTTCCGTCGACTTTCTTTGACTCAATAGAACATATGATATTACATTTTCCACATGAAACTAAATGTAGAGGTCCAGTACAGTTTTGGTGGATGTACCCATTCGAGAGATGCATGAAGAAATTGAAGAAAAAAGTACATAACAAAGCATCAGTTGAAGGCTCAATTGCTGAAGCTTATTTGTAAGAGGAAATTACTTTTTTCTGCTCTCAATATTTTAAATCTCAATATCCCTCAAAACAAAATCACATGGAACAAAATTAGGGGAATGTTAATGAAGAAATGGACAATCAATTAACAGTTTTTAATCAGACAAATCTTGGTTTCGGTGGAGTTCATGAATGATGGCTTTCAGATAATGAACATCACAGAGATCATACATATGTTCTGCTCAACTGTGAAGAAATTACATCATTTGTCCTATGATTACTTCTATCACTTATTCTATAATTTATGTTATAGTATTTAAACTTATTTTATTTTTATGTTACATGACAATCATATCAAGAAACAACTTTCAAAAATTACAGCAGCTGCTCTTGAAGAACGCAGATTTTTTTTTCTCTCAATGGTTTCAAAAACTGGTAACATAAATTATTGATGGTTTAATATCAATTCTATTTATTATTTATTATATTGATCATTATTTTACAAATTTTCAGGTGTCTCAATATACTGATAAAATTGACAAGTGACTGTGTATATTGAGTAACCCACCATCCAAAATGGTTAAATCTTATAATGCATATGTGGTGAATAGTTTTTGATTTCATACATGTGCATACGGGGAATCAAAAAAAAACAATGAATAGTGGTTATTTCTTGAGAGGATCACATCACAGAGAAACTGAAGTTGACTTTTATGGCATTTTGGATGAAATTATTGAGCTGTGTTATCTAGGTCATAATTACATAATAATGTTTAAATGTCGGTGGTTGGATACTGAGAGAGGCTTATATGTTCATCTAACTCATGGAATCGTCGATATTAAATATAAAAGTCTTCTTACAGTAAATGAACCATTTTTACTAGCTCAACAGGCACATCAAATTTATTACACAAAGTACTGTGCTACTTCAAGAGACTTGAGAGATTGGTGGAGCATAATAAAAATGAAATCTCGAGAAAATCAGTTTACTCAAACTGAATGTGGTTCTGCTGAAGTGGAAGGAATTGAAATTTTTCAAGAGAGTGCTCAAAATTCATCTGATTCACAAAGAGACGTGAATATCGATGATGACACCCCACAATTAAGGATCGATGGTGATAAAAATGTTAATTATGTTACAAATGAATTTGAAATGACAAGAGATGCTGAAACTGAAACTCATATGGATATTGATGATGCTGAGGAGGAAGATGAAGACATTGACATTGAAATATATGGAGAATAGGATGAATATGCACATTGACATGGTTAAATTCTGGTTATAATCATAACTAATATATATCTATATATAATAGTTATTTTCAACTATCTTATAACAATAATCATTTTTGTGTTTTAGACGGACGATGATCTATTTCTCGAGTTGCAGGAGGCTGAGCTACCATTGGATGAGGGGGATTTTGGAGCATCTGATCCTCAGCCTACTGGCGGTTCAGGGGGTACGCAGAGGGGGTGCGGTCTTGCGCAACTGATGATTCCTGACCCTATTCCTGAGCGACGCCCACGTCTTGGCTTTGATCCATGCACACAGAGGTATGATAACCTGTATATTTTAATTATATTTCATTAATTTATTTATATATATACTAATTGTTTGATTATTTATTTTTTTCACAGTTTTGCGCATGTAGCTATTGGACAGGGGAGCACTATCTTGCACAATTATTTTTTTCAGCCATGGATCACATGGGAACAGATTCCCATTGATGTGCGGCGCGACATGTTCCATCATTGGCTGGTATGTAAATAAATAATATTTATTTAGAAATTTATTTTATTAATAACTTGATATTATATATTATTTGTAGGGTTTATGGTATCCTATCGATGATAGCATGTGCGACGCTATCCACGCGGCATGACAGATTTCTATGCGTGACCGTTTCCGTCAGTTTTTGCACAATTTGAGAAGGAAAACCATTAATAAAGAAGGAGTGACAGAATTTGATGAGTCGTGTAGAGCCCACCAACTAGAGTACATTTCATCTCATGTTTGGGATGGATTATGTTTACACTGGTTGGGTGGTGGATTTCAGAGGAGATCTTCAGTGGGATGACAGAACCTGGGGAGACATGAGTTGACGCATCGAGCTGGTAGCCGTACATTCAGTTTGCATAGAGAGCATCTGGTAAGTATATTTTTTAAATATTTTATATAACTTTAAATATAAATAGTTTATTTTATATTTATGTAGGCAGTCGAGCATCCCGATATTATGGAGTATGACGTTTATCAGAGGATGTACAGTGATCCAGCCACTGGAGAGATTAGAGGTGATCTCCAGCATCAGATTGTGGTTAGTATTATTTTTTCAGTTTGAAAATTAACTGCATATAATATTTTCAAAATTTTAATTTCAAATTAAAATTGAAGGAGTCATATGAGGCTGTGACCTCTCAAACATAGGCTGGGAGTCAGGATGAGACAACTGATCAGACTAGTGCCCACCATTTCAATGAGGTAGCATGGATGCAGGCGACTCAGTATGGCTTTGAGAAGGGCTGAGTAGTTGGTATCGACTCTCATGTGACTCATGGTACTTATTATGGTACATTTGTGATGTCAGCGTCCAGCTTGAGAGGAGCTCGTGGAGAGGCATCATCTTCTAGCTCACAGTATTAGGAGCAGTTGCAAACTCAGGCTGAGCTTATAGAGACTTTGTAGAAGCAGCATGAAGAGATGTGTCGGTGGTAGCAGCAGCAGCAACAACATCACGAGGAGGAGATGCATTGATTAGAGCAGCGGCGATAGTAGGAGCATTACGAGCAGATAGAGTACATGCGCTGTCTGACTCATAGTTTAGGGATAGAGTTTCCTCCACCTCCTCCAGAAGACGACCCCCAATGATTTTTTTTATATTAAAAACATTTGAATTCAAGATTTTTAATAATATGAACTATTTACAGTTTCTGTCTTTTATATTGGTGGAAATATTGCATAATTTAATTTTTTTTAATATTTTAATATTTATTATTAGTATTATATTTTTTAATATTTGTTTATTTTACTAATAATAATAATATTTTATGATTTTTTTATATTTTTTTGTAAATATTGAGAATTTTCATAATTTTATATTATTTTAATAATATTAATATTAATTTTTTATTAATCATAATTTTATTAAATATTTTTTTAGTATTATATTTTTTAATGTTTGTTTATTTTACTAATAATAATAATATTTTTTATTTTTTTATTATTTTAATAATAATAATAATATAATTTTTTTCATTAATTATAATAATAATATTATTTTTATTATGTTTAGTATTTGCGACGAGGTATTTTGCGACGGGGCCCTATCACAAATAAGTCAAATATTTTTTTATGATTAGTATTTGTGACAAGCCTGTCGTCCCGTCACAAATACTATTTGCGACGGGCCTGTCGCAACAGGTTTATAATCAGAAGTTTTTTGCGACGGGTAAGTTCCCCGTCACAAATAGTATTTGCGACGGGCCCATCACAAAAGTTTTAGGAGTATATAATGTATATAATAGGAAGGTTTTTTGAGATGAGCCCATCGCAAAAAATATCTGTTGCGACACCATTTTCTATAACGGGCTATTTGCGGCAGGATCCCATCGCAAATATCCCGTTTCAAATACCTTGACTTCCAGTAGTGATGGGCTATCACCCCACATGAATTTAGAAAATCTCCTCCCTGAAGACGACAATGTTTCCATCAATAGATGCGTGCTCCCTGTGAGTCCACTTAGTGGTGTCGTCATCCAAATGCATGTTTCTAGTGTTTTTTCCATCAAATCCATGTGTTGCCCGAGTGCCTCCCTAAGAACGATGACATCATTGCAACCCAACACCCTTGTTTCGTTATTGACATTGGTAGCTCCATACTCTGTGGTTTGCACCTCTTTCTACACAGTCGGTGGAGAAAGAGGAATCACCGCCTACTGTGGCATCTTCCACTCTGAAATTTCTTGGTGCACAATGTGTGACAAATCTATTGGCACCCCATCAGACCCCTCTTTAATAGTTTCCAGTTGCATAGGGCGCCCGAGTGATACGTCTTCCTCTGCCACTGTTGGCTGTGCATTTTTATGTAAACTAGAAGTAGGTATTTTACTATTTCCAATAATTATTGGTTCCATAACTATGGTCCTTCCCTACGCGTGTCCAATCTCAACCACAACGTCACACCCCTACATCATAGCTTCCCCAACTTCCCCTGTCAATGCGTCAAACACCTCGTTTTTGTTTTCAACTTTATTCACCACTAAAAATGTGTTCCCCCCTACATGAGTCTGATCACAATGCTTCATCTTACCCTTACACCAACGCTTCATTAGAAGTCTTGGAACACACCTCATGTAGCTCAAACGCCAAACTCGTTTGGTTCACCATGTGTTGATGCCATATCTCTCAACATCACACCCATCACAAAAGAGCTTCCCAAAACATAGCTTCTTCATGCTGATCAATTTCAGCGCGTTCATTCCATTTCTAATCCCACACTCTCTAGATCTACTGGATCAATGTGAGCGTAGCATTGATATTCTTGAGTCATTGTTCTACGTTTTCCATTATCATCACAATCTGTCTCTTCCAACAACACTCTCTCTTCTCTGCAAAGAAGTCTGACAATGCTCATTAATCCAACGAGCGCCTCCTCTCTACACGATGTTGCCCACTATTATTTGATACATCAGACCAATTGATAGGACCCGCATCAATAAAATAACTCTAAAAGACTTATTATATATATTTCAGTATAGGAATTAGAATTATAGAGGATGTGTGAAGACGAAGAAGAAGAAAGAAGAAGAAAAATCGAGAGGCATTCCTATGCTCTTGCCCAAGCCTTAATAGACGACGATATCCCAATCCAAGTGGCTGATCCTTAACAAAATTATTTCCTACCTATTTCTGGTTGCACCACCTCCTATTTATATAGCTTGAACCCACTTGATTTCCCACACGAGACCCCCCTAACAACTCTAAAAACCAGCCGAGGCCCATGTCTCTATCACATTACCTTGTGCTCCAACTTCACATATTGTTGTTCCTCACTTTACTGCATCACAAAATAACCATGAAGGAAAATAATAAATTGTTCCCCAAATTCACAATGACTTTATAATAGAATAACTAAAAGAAAAAGTGTTAAGAAGCTGTTAAATAGAAAAAAGGTCTACTATTTCTAATGACTACGTGGTATATCTACATGAACTAAAAAATGATCTTTGCATTAAAATCATCAAATTTTATATTCATAATACATTAATTGTTATAATTATGATAAATGGTTAAATTCTATGAAAACTAAGTCAAATTCCATTGAATAAAATAAATAATTATACTTTAAAGATTATCTTGAAGGACACAAGTGAGTTGGGTGTAAATGGGGTTTTATACCAAACTTGACTCTCATGTAAGCCTTGAAATCTACAAAGACAGACTTGTTGCTAATATATTTACACAAAATAATGATGTAAACTATAAATAAATCTTCTCATTGTTTTTTAATAAAGTTTATTTCAAAATTATTATGCAATCATTAGGTCATTATGATTTAGAGTTGCATCAAACAAATGTAAAAATAACCTTTCTAAATGGAAACTTTGAGGATGATGGATATTTGGATAAACCAATGGAGTTTTTTTCCATTGAAGTAAGGAAACACAAGGTATGAAAATTAAAGAATTCAATATTCATAATTAAAGAAGATTCCCGAGTGTGGGGACTACAGGGTCACAATATACTACCCGAGGCACCCTATGGGGGGGGGGGGGTGAATCAGGGTGCTAATCAAATAAAACATTTTATTTCAATACCCACACCCATCATTAGATATTTCTCCCTCAATGGAAGCGATGTGTTAAATCTATCACTCCTTTGTCATATCTTGCACCAAATGTTAAACACATATATATAAGAGTAAAGCACACAAGATGCAATCATTTTACTTGGTTCACCTACACTGGGTTTCATCCATGTAACATACACACAACGATGAGTCGATTTACCAAAATCCACTATACAAACTATTCTATGGATATAAGTTTTGGTAGTGATCACTCTACACCAAGGCTCACTACCTTTATGATAATGTTTAGGGATGAGACACTACCTCCCAAGGGCCACTCCCTTTACTTCCTTGTCTATGCATTGCTTTGAGGAAAGATATCAATGTGTCTACTTGTAAGTATTTTTCAGATCAACATGAGAAACAAAATCCTTGCGCATCATTAAGTCTAGATTTATGCTCTAATGAAATCCACCTTTTCATGTTACTCTAATTCTATATGAGATCAACACATCAATGAGAGTATAATCTATTTCTTCTACACAAACTCCATAGCAGCAAACCTTTTCTCCAAATAAAGAATAATTCCACACTAGAATTACATTGTTGTGATCGGTCTTTTTCTTCAAATGTTGAATATATCAATTGAACTCCATGTCTATAAAGCCTTCCATCTCATTTACTAGATGTATCAATGGAACCAATATCTTCTTGTCACTCTTCCCTTTAATTCTGACATGTCAATAATGTTCCTTTTCTTCGCCTCTCAAGAATTGGTGTAGTAGTTTTAAAGAAGTTCCTTTATCTCCATGGACTTCGATCCATGGTGTAGATCAATTCCCATTCACCAATTTTCCCTGAGATCATTCCATACATACCATGTGAATTAGTGTGGTTAATTTCATCCAATCAAGTCATGCATATCTCTCAAAACTCAAACCATATATCCTTTATCCAAATTCAACCCAAATCTTCATTAAAAACTATTTTTAACTCAATCAAAGTGTGATGCTTTGTATCAAATCATGGAATGCTTATAAGTCCAATGAATTGTGACATGTCATAATCCATTGTGGTATGATTATTTATCAAATTTATATCCAAAACATCTAAACAAAATCTCATTTTAAACTCCATGAAATCGTGATAGAGTTTTCTAAATCCTCACATATCTAATCTAGATTTTGGCATGACGATGTGCACCATGGTGTAGCCTGTAATTTCGGAGTAAGCATAAATGTTCATAACTTATCAATTTTGGTGTGATATATCCTTCAATTAAACCCCATCTACCCATCATGACATGATACCACATGTTGCGGCATGATTCCTTCAACCATCACTATCTTGAGCTGTATGAAATTCTCATGAAGTCTTCATTATGGAAAAACCTCAAATTATATAAAATAATGCCTATCATTGAGGTTTGATTTACCAACACTTATTCTTCAATATATTGAATTTAATCCTACATAATAATCATGACATGATCACTCACATGTTGTGGTGTGGTTTGTTCTTTCTTCACCAAAATCAACTTCTACCTTCTCAAAATGTCTCTAAGAATTCTCACACTTATTCCACTTCCATGATAGGATTGAAGAAGTAATTTTAATTAATTTAACATCCATCCAATCTAGTTTGAACTGCTGTTCTTCAAGTAAGCTCCATCTCCTCAAATATTTCTTATCCTTTCCAGCTGGGCACCTTCACTTTTCCACTATCATAACCTCCATGTAGTTATAGTAGTGAATTAAATACTTCCACTGGTGATCTTTCATGTTCCAATGCCATGTATGTCAATTATATAAAGATTCACCAAGAGTAGTTTTCATGAATTTAACCATATTTAACTTTCTTTTTTTGCATCACTATATCTGCATGTATCCTCATGTCAACTTCTCCATTATTTCCATGTTCTCCTTTCTCTACAGTCTTCCAATCACACAACCATTATGTTTTTACCTTCCCCCCCTTTGGATTTAGTTTAACTCATTACCATATTCATTCTTCACATTTTAACTCACAAACTCTTAGTTGAATATGATTATAAACCTATTCATCATTGATAATAATCCACCATCTCCAAAAAATATACCATTAATTAATAACAAATCCAACACACAACCATTGGTTGTAACATTTTCCCTATTCAGATTTTTTTCATCTCTTAGACTAAATCCTTATTTGTCATTTAATTCAAATACTCTAAAGTAATTTATGGTTTTATGCTATAATATTATCCCCCTTTACAATAAAATTTAAAGGGTTTCTTATCTAAATTCTCATAATTTTCTCCCTCTTTGTCGATACCATACTTTCAAAACATTTTGAGAGTCTGAGACCCCCCTTTGATGTACACTTCAAGGATCAATAATATCTAACTTGTCTTTATTTTATTCTCTCAACCTTTTTATTCAGAATAAATGATCCTTGATCACTTTCACCACTTGTCTATAAATCTATATTTAGAGATTTTAAACTTCTCTAGTGTCATATAACACCTTCACAATCTTCATCTCTTTCAACCACTTGCTTTTTATTATACACCTTTAGTTGTTTTTGACCACTTATTTATTGGATTTGGTGTCCTAGAACCAATTACTTTGTACTTTATTCATTAATAAATACCTTATCACATCTTGATTATTCTTCTGCGTGACAATGCATGTAATAATGTCCTAAAGATAGTTGTTGTATTAAAGGGTCATAACGGATCCTTGCTATGATGAGAACCCGGAAGTGCCATAACACTGTTCTTGAATATATGTTCTATGTTCGGATGATGTTATTTGAGGGACACAAATAATATAGACCATTAGGGGTTATGACTCATAAAACTTTGAGGCACCTTCTCATGGTGTGAACCCTTGGTAATATCCAAGAGGATATTATGAGAACGAGACATGCTAGTAGGAAATCCACATTTCATAGTGTCATTGGATGTTCCTATATGCAGACCTATGTATTGGTCCTTAGACTTTAATATTATTATTAATAGGTATTACAACTCGTGCACTTATATGTATTGATGAAAACTATGACGACACACTGTTCACAATGAGGTAGGATACATTGGGTGCATCACGAGTGATATTGCATTAATAGATAATGCGAGAAAGGATTTGTCCCTTCTGTTCCATAACAGAAGTAGATATCTCAGACCCTTTGATAGAATTGATATAGCCTAAATAAATCCATGTCCATGGTGAGGAATGAGAAAGTTCAATTTCAGAAAGTCAAAGAAAGAATAATAGAGCACATGGGTTGATGGCACTAGCATGCAACTTACTTGATTCGAGATATTGAGACAAATGGATTATATTACACGGTAAGCGTCCATAGGAGGTGACACGTCATTGTGGATTTAACTTCTTTATTTATGGGTGCCTTGGCATGTTTCTAGATGCTAATCTTGGACTTTAGGCATGCTCCACCTAATTCCACCGAGAAAGAGGCCTAGAGGGTCACACACTAAGTGTGTCCAAGTATCTCAGTTAAATATTAATTTAACAAGTCGAATAAATATTATTCGTAATTGTGTTTTAATAATTATTTAAGGATGCCTGATTGCATTTATTTCGACACTAGTTATTTGAGAGAATATATTGTGAGTGAAATAATATATTTATTAGTGAGTAATGTAGTGATATTTATTTTAGAAACAAATATACATTATTCAAGGTCTAATAAATGTGGTGGAGGAAATAAAGAAAAATGGAAAAAAACTACACACTGTGTATATTAAATATACAGGCCATGTATTTTTTTCTGGGAATTTATGAGAAACAATATTATTTATTTAATTAAATAATTTTAGGAGTAATTCACTGGGCGCATGTCAGGTAATAATAATAGTAAACTGTTATTATTAGACATGGGGTATTATTAAAAATTAAATGAAATAAATAAATGCTTTCAGGTAATTAATTCATTTTATTATTCTATGTAATTAAAAATACCAATTATATATTTCTCATTAGCCTATCCTTTTTTCTGTGGTTGTGTACAATGGATCTAGAGAAATATCTCAAGCCAAGAGAGAATCATTTTCTTCCAAAAACACTCCCAAGCTACGAGAGAGAGATCCTCCTCAACCATATCAAGGCGATCGAAGGAAGACATCGAAAGCAAAGGCTCTTCCATGTTAGCACCTGTAGATCCCTTCGGCGATGTCTAGAGATACGTGGAGCATGTGTGGATCACCGCTAGAGGAATTCTACACTTGGATTTTATGACGCAATGATGGACCACATCAGATCGTGATCGGAAACATCAACGAAGAAAGAATTCCATCAAGGAAATTCTTTTCAATTAATTAAATTACTTATAACCAACATATGATGATCCTATATATGGTTCTGGGAATCCCCTCTGTTCTTTTTCATTCTTCGTTCTATTCTGAAGATACGACGTTTTATTATCGTGATGGATCTCATATTGATCATTGTTAATGCTAAAATTAAAGTTTGGTACACCCACCAACGCGCTTTTGCTGTGCCCCAAACCTACAATTAGTATCAGAGGGGGTCATATCATTTATTATAATTATTTAGTTTTTCATTGGTGATTTATGAATTTAATAATTTAGATTTTTCAATTCAACTTAATAATTATTTAAATCCAAATATCGAGATCTGTTCCTGTTAGGTCCACTAGGCTGGATACCCTGAGAGGGGGGGTGAATCAGGGTATGACTAATTAAAAATTAATGCCCGTTCTGATCTTGTTTCGCTGTTAAGCAAAACACTCTTCTCTCTTTTCCCTGTTGCACGATATAAACAGAATGTAAAGCAAGCACAGGACACAGCAATTTTACTTGGTTCACCGCTAAGGGCTACGTCCAAGGAGCATACGCCGACAGGTTGCCGGTCGTACCAAATTCCACTAATCTTCACTAGCTGTGGATTACAAGGTTCGGGCTAGATCACTTCTATGCCCAGGCTCACCGCCTTTACAATGTTTAGGGTCAGCTCACTGCTTTCCCAAGGGTCACTCCCTGTTTCTCTCTCTCTGGCTCACTGCCGGTGGAGAGGATCACCTTCTTCCTCTTCCTGAGCTCACTGCTCTTGGATGGAATCCACTCACAGTTTATAGACCTGTAGGTCTCTTCATTTTCCTGAAAGAATGCATCTTCTCTTGTATGTAGATGCTCTGTTGAAGTTTAACTTTCACCCGTTGATGAATATCTCTTTGCACCGAAGGTATCGGGCAAACTTCCAGCTTCCACACAGTCTGAAAATCACTGCGGGAACAAAACCTTACTTGGCGCGCAAGTCAACCTCGGCGCGCAAGTATCGGCGCGCAAGTCACAACGGGCGTGCAAGTCCTCCTCAAACACTTGCGCGACACAAGCTTCCTCAACTCCAAACTTGCGCGACTCTCTTCCCTTTACACCCAAACCACTATTGGAACGCAACTGCAAACCGGCGCGCAACTTCTAACACTGGCGCACAACTTCAACCACTGGCGCGCAAGTCCCACCTGCGCGACCACACACACCACTTGCGCGACCACCACACCTGCGCGACGGGAGCTCTCGTCTTGAACTCCGGTGAGAAATGAGGAGGGGTGGTCCGGTATTTATAGGCAATCTGACCACCCTGCGCGACGGCGCGCAAGTCACCTGCGCGACCCAATTTCGGCGCGCAAGTCCCCTCTCCTTTAGACACTTGCGCGACCAAGTCCCAAACTTGCGCGATCCTATTTCCTTAGCCATATTTTGATCTTCTGATCTTGAAAAACATGTGGCGCGCAAGTTTCCTGTACACCATGTTCGCGGCGCGCAAGTCCCTTTGCCAAAAACACTTTTCTTCATTTGCCGATTTTCAGGCCCAAAAATTTGGCAAACACTGGAAAACGGCGCCACCTTGTATCTGTTCTTTTGTACCGCCTCCAGATCATCCATTCCATTTATCGATGTTCTTGAATCAAACATGGATCGTTGAACTCAGCTCTTGAACTCGACATTCAACCATGAAATCCTCTTTGTCAACAATCACAACTTAGATGTCCACTTTGTCAACAAACACAATCACCTCAAAAAGGCTTCAATGATACCTTGAGGGATTTTTGCCCAACAATCTCCCCCTTTGGGTTTGTTGACAACTCTTCCAAACAAAGATACGTCATTGATTCTTCATCCTCCATTCGCCTCATTGCGATTCTGATAGCGACCAAGGATTTACTCAACACATACTCTAAGCCCACATGAGCAATGCTCGGCGTGAGAAACAAGAGTAAATGAAAAGTTCATCAATGAATCACTTTGTCTCTGACATCCACTGTTGACACCAAACACTGTCCAACACCACTCTTCTGCTTTTATCACGATCCTCAGCTGTCGTGATATCTATTCTTTGATCGATCACTTCTAGCATCGTCAGATTTAATACGCTCCCCCTTTCTGCTCACAGCTTCAACACCTCTTTATCCATATTTCATGTGTTGTCCAAGCTAAGCTCTGGCTAAGCACGTTCAACAAGCTTCAACTCCCCCTATCTGGCTGCTCCACCTGTCAGCGTCTCCCCATATCATTCATGATTTATCAAATCTCCGCACTGTCTCCCCCTTGAACAACCACTATTTTCTCCCCCTTTGTCAACGAACCCAAAGGTCATGCCTTTGAAGTCTGTAACAGAGTAGAGAACACATTAGCACAGTAGGGAAAACACAACATACCTCGGGGAGAGGGGGTGGTCCCGCGTCCACACTAGTTCAAGCGCGGGGAATCGACTGAACTCCCAGAGCTAGTCGATGCCTCTCAAAAGCTTCCTTGGGTAAGGCCTTTGTCAGAATGTCTGCAACCTGTAGCTCTGTAGGCACATACTCCAACTTCACGATGCCCTGCTCAACCTTCTCCTTGATGAAATGATACTTGATCTCAATGTGCTTTGTCCTGGAATGATGGACAGGATTTTTGCTAAGATTTATAGCACTTGAGTTGTCACACTGGATTCCGATCGGAGACTTCACTTCAACTCCCATATCTTCAAGCTGCTGCTTCATCCACAATAACTGTGTGCATGCTTGAGTGGCCGCTATATACTCAGCTTCTGCGGTGCTCAATGAAATGCAATCTTGTTTCTTGCTTAGCCAAGAAATACACAATCCACCAAGATAGAATGCACCACCTGACGTTGATTTTCTATCATCTGCTGAACCGGCCCAGTCTGCATCAGTATATCCCAATAACTCTGTCTGAGATTTGTCGTTGTATGTCAAACCGAAGTCCACCGTGCCCTTGATATACCGAAGTATTCTTTTCACTGCAAGCATGTGACTTTCCTTGGGATTACTCTGATATCTCGCTGCTTGGCATGTGGCGAAAACAATATCAGGCCTTGTTGCGGTTAAGTACAACAGACTTCCAATGATTTGCCTGTATTCTGTGATATTAACTGCCTTTCCATCCTCATCTTTTGATAATTTCATCCGGGTAGCAACCAGAGTCTTCATTTCCTTGGAATTATCCATTCCAAACCTTCTTAGAACTTCCTTGGCATATTTGGATTGAGAAATGAATGTTCCATTCCTTCCTTGTGTCACCTGTAGACCAAGGAAAAACGTTAGCTCTCCAATCATTGACATTTCAAACTCATTTTTCATGAATTCGGAAAACTGTCTGCACTGAGCTTCATCTGATCCGCCAAAGATTATGTCATCGACATACACTAGCACCATCATCCTTTGATTACTGTCATTGCTGAAATAGAGATTGTAATCAACTCCTCCACGCTGAAAGCCAAGCTTCTTCAAGTACTGATCAAGCCTTGAGTACCATGCCCTTGGTGCTTGTTTCAGCCCATACAATGCCTTCTTCAGCCTGCAAACTTTGTTCTCATCCTCATGAATGAGAAAACCATCTGGCTGCTCAATATACACCTCTTCTTCCAGAACCCCATTCAAGAATGCGGATTTGACATCCATCTGGAACACTTTGAACTTTCTTTGCACTGCTATGGCAAAAAATAATCTGATTGTCTCCAGCCTTGCAACCGGTGCAAATGTCTCATCAACATCTATTCCCTCTATCTGGGAGTATCCCTTGCACACTAGTCGTGCTTTGTTCCGAATCACTGTGCCATCTTCATTCATCTTGTTGCGATAGACCCATTTAGTCCCGATGACATTCTTGTCTGCTGGCCTTGAAACAATCTCCCATGTCTGGTTCTTCTCAATCTGATCAAGCTCTTCATTCATGTCCTGAACCCAGTTTTCATCTTCAGCTGCATCAGAAAAACATTTCGGCTCCACTTGAGACAAAAACGATGCTTGCTGTGATGATTTCATTCTTCGAGTCTGAACTGGAGCTGTTTGATCACCAATGATATTCTGCCTATCAATCTCAGCTCGACTCTTTGGCTTCCTCGCAGACACCGACTTGACACTTTCCTCTTCATCATCAGTATCTTCTTCTGAGTCAGCTTCTGCCACTTCTGCTCCCCCTGGGTTGCTTATCTCATCATCACTTTCATCCAGGAACTGTTCACTGGGTCGTTGAGCAGTCTGTTCATTTTCAAATATAGTGACATCATTGCTTTCAATGATTTTTCCCAGCCTTTTGTTGAAACATTTATACGCTTTGCTTTTCCCGGAATAGCCAAGGAATATCCCTTCATCTCCTCGTGCCTCAAACTTCCTATGATGTTCTTTGTTGAGAATGAAACACTTACTTCCAAAGATTCGAAAGTACTTCAACGTTGGCTTCTTTCCATACCACAGTTCATATGGAGTCTTCCCTTGCTTCGGACATAACAGGGACCTATTTGAAACATAGACCGATGTCAGAACTGCTTCCTTCCAAAATTTCTCTGGCAGGTCCTTATCAATAAGCATTGTTCTGGCCATGTTGTTGATGATCCGATTTCTCCTTTCAACTACTCCATTCTGTTGAGGAGTTCTTACTGATGAAACTTGATGCCTTATCCCATGTTTCTCGAGATAGTTTTCAACCTGACTGTTTGTAAATTCCGTACCGTTATCAGTACGAAACTTCAGAATTTTCTGCCCAAGCATCTTTTCTGATTCCCTCCTGTACTGCTTTATGCAACTGAATACCTCTGTCTTATGGGTTATGATGAATACCCAGGCCATTCTGCTATAGTCATCAATGAAAAGAACATAGTACCTTTGCCCATTTATAGCTCGTGGTGAGATAGGTCCACATACATCAGCATGCACCAATTCGAGCACTTTAGTTGATTTCTGTTCCTTTGGCCTGTATGTCTTTCTGATGATTTTCCCTTGTTGACAAGAATCACACGTATGGGTGCGATCACGTGATAGTTTGGGAAGGTCTCTAGCAGCATCACATTTAACGAGATCCTCCATAGATGGTTGGCATAGATGACCAAGTCGCTTATGCCACAGCTGGTTTTCTTCCTCTCTGGATAAAAGACAAGTATCTTCTTCCCCACTTACAAGATAGAGATTTCCCTTTGACCTTTTTCCCTGCAGAACAGCTGCTCCATCTTTTCCTTTCACAACACACATCTTCTTGGTAAATTGGATAGAGTGCCCAGAGTCACATAGTTGACTGACACTGAGTAGATTATGACTGAGACCCTCTACTACCAAGACATCAGCACGTCTCATCTCTTTGCCCCCAAACTTGGCTTTCCCAGAGCCAACAATCTTCAGGCCTTCATCATTTCCAAATTTGACAACTCCTTCTTTGTCATATTTGATGCCTGCAACAAGATCCTTATTACCCGTCATGTGGGATGTGCAACCACTATCAAGGATCCAAACACCAGATCGATCTGATGCTTTAAGGGCAATCGCCGCCACCACAGCCTTCTCATTTTTCTTCTTCTTGGTCCATACTTTTTCTTTCACACTCGGCATGGATTGAGGCTTCTGTTCTTTCTCAGAGTATGATGGACCACCCTCATCTTGCAGAGCTGCAAATCTGTTCTGAACTTTTAACTCACTTGTTGGTTTATTGATCTGCTGCTTGCGAACATTTTGATTATTCTTTGACACATTTCTCTGAATGATTGATGTGCAATACCTAGCCATGTGTCCAAATCCTCCGCACCAAAAACAGTGTCCTTCAAAATGTGTCCTGGAAAACCGTTCTCTATTTGGCTGCTGTCTCTGCTCATGTTCCCTTCTGTATCTCTTGGCTATGGAACACACAAACTGTGAATGTCCCATTTTCCCACAGCAATAACACCTGATATAGGATGCATTCCCTCGTGATATTTCAGCACTGTGATTTCCCCTTTGGGATCTCTGAATATTCTGATTCTGTTTTGTTCCCAAATCAACCTTCACTTTCGGGATGAGTGCTTGCGGTCTGACTGCAATTGTCGCCAATTTTTGTTCTTGACTAAGCCCAGAAACGACCTTAACATCTGAGCTCAATTGATGTTTCTTTCCTACTGAACTGCTAGGCTCCACTTTCATCTTCTCTGTATTCTGAATATCCTGCTTTTCAGATATCACATTGGGGGTCAAGAGTTTATCTTGATCCTTGAGTTTTTGTCGTAGACTGACCACTTCTTCTTCAAGATCTTTGATACATCTAACCTGCTCCTTTCCTGTGTTTGTCAGACAATCAATTTCCTTCTTTTGTTCCTCAATTTTAAGCTTATACTCAACAATATTTTTTGAGCTCTCTGGTGTTGAGGATTTTAGTCTTTCAATTTCTTCTAACAGCTCAGACTTTTCTTCATCCTGTTGTTGCATGTAGAGTTTGGCATCACGAACCACTTTATTGGCTTTCTTCGTTTTGGCTCTCCAAACATCTATTTCCTCAAGAGCTGCTTCCAATTCGGCTTCCATATCAATTCTCCCTTCAATTTCTTCTTCTTCTTTAGCATCAACTTCTTCTCCCTTTTGAGAACTACCAACAATTTCCACCAAGGCATTTACCCCACGATCTCTGCAATTTTCTATTTCCTCAACTTCTTCATCCTCAGACTCATCTGAACTTTCAAATTCTTGTGAGAGAAGATTCTTTTTCTTGAAGAAATTTCTCTTGAATTGTTTCTTCCCTTTCACAAAAGCTGAAGACTTCTTTTTGGGAATTTCAGCGTCATCATCATCATCATCATCTTGAAACTTCTTGGGGCATCTTGCCGCAAGATGACCAACCTTTCCACATCTAAAGCATGCTAGTGGAAGTTTACCTTTAAACTTTCCTCTTCCTCTTTGTAGATTCGAAGAAAGGAATGACATCACCTCATCTGTCTCTTCTTCTTCATTAGAATCTTCAATGGTGAGCTTCTTCATGGCCTTAAATGCCACCTCTTTAGACTTCCCCTTTTCCACAGCCTCATTATCATCGTTCCTCATTTCATATGCAACCAAGGTACTGTGCAAATTGTCCAATGTCAGCTCTTTTGGATCTTTATCTTCTAGTACTGAAACTTTCGGATTGAACCGAGGTGGAAGTTTCCTCAAGATGCGCTTTACAATCTTTATGTCTTCAATGACTTCTCCAAGACCTCGCATATCTTCCACAACAATGTTTACCCTATCAAAGAATGCGTCAACAGACTCATTCGGGTTCATTTTCAGATCTTCATATTTGTTCCACAACACCTGCAGCTTTGCCTCTCTGACTTTTGTGTCTCCTTCATATATATTCAAAAGCTTTTCCCACATGGAATGTGACGTTTTGCATGACATCACCTTTGTGTAGATGGGATTGGAAAGGGCTCCCCCTAAGGCATTGATTGCTTTGGAATCAGCATCCAACTCTCTATGCTCAGCTTCTGATAAGGCACCACTATTAATATCAGCTGTGATACCATGCATAGCTGCTGAAAACACATCCATTCCCAAGGATCGGAAATAGTGTTGCATCCGATTCTTCCATATCTGAAAATTATATCCGTCGAAGATCGAAATCCCTTTATGATTGGTTACCTCCATTGAGAGAAGAACAACTTTCAACCTTTCCCTCTGATACCACTTGTTAGGTCCACTAGGCTGGATACCCTGAGAGGGGGGGTGAATCAGGGTATGACTAATTAAAAATTAATGCCCGTTCTGATCTTGTTTCGCTGTTAAGCAAAACACTCTTCTCTCTTTTCCCTGTTGCACGATATAAACAGAATGTAAAGCAAGCACAGGACACAGCAATTTTACTTGGTTCACCGCTAAGGGCTACGTCCAAGGAGCATACGCCGACAGGTTGCCGGTCGTACCAAATTCCACTAATCTTCACTAGCTGTGGATTACAAGGTTCGGGCTAGATCACTTCTATGCCCAGGCTCACCGCCTTTACAATGTTTAGGGTCAGCTCACTGCTTTCCCAAGGGTCACTCCCTGTTTCTCTCTCTCTGGCTCACTGCCGGTGGAGAGGATCACCTTCTTCCTCTTCCTGAGCTCATTGCTCTTGGATGGAATCCACTCACAGTTTATAGACCTGTAGGTCTCTTCATTTTCCTGAAAGAATGCATCTTCTCTTGTATGTAGATGCTCTGTTGAAGTTTAACTTTCACCCGTTGATGAATATCTCTTTGCACCGAAGGTATCGGGCAAACTTCCAGCTTCCACACAGTCTGAAAATCACTGCGGGAACAAAACCTTACTTGGCGCGCAAGTCAACCTCGGCGCGCAAGTATCGGCGCGCAAGTCACAACGGGCGCGCAAGTCCTCCTCAAACACTTGCGCGACACAAGCTTCCTCAACTCCAAACTTGCGCGACTCTCTTCCCTTTATGCCCAAACCACTATTGGAACGCAACTGCAAACCGGCGCGCAACTTCTAACACCGGCGCACAACTTCAACCACTGGCGCGCAAGTCCCACCTGCGCGACCACACACACCACTTGCGCGACCACCACACCTGCGCGACGGGAGCTCTCGTCTTGAACTCCGGTGAGAAATGAGGAGGGGTGGTCCGGTATTTATAGGCAATCTGACCACCCTGCGCGACGGCGCGCAAGTCACCTGCGCGACCCAATTTCGGCGCGCAAGTCCCCTCTCCTTTAGACACTTGCGCGACCAAGTCCCAAACTTGCGCGATCCTATTTCCTTAGCCATATTTTGATCTTCTGATCTTGAAAAACATGTGGCGCGCAAGTTTCCTGTACACCATGTTCGCGGCGCGCAAGTCCCTTTGCCAAAAACACTTTTCTTCATTTGCCGATTTTCAGGCCCAAAAATTTGGCAAACACTGGAAAACGGCGCCACCTTGTATCTGTTCTTTTGTACCGCCTCCAGATCATCCATTCCATTTATCGATGTTCTTGAATCAAACATGGATCGTTGAACTCAGCTCTTGAACTCGACATTCAACCATGAAATCCTCTTTGTCAACAATCACAACTTAGATGTCCACTTTGTCAACAAACACAATCACCTCAAAAAGGCTTCAATGATACCTTGAGGGATTTTTTCCCAACAGTTCCTCCTCTCTTGTTTCTCATTCACCTTACAAAAATGAATTTTTCCTTTAATTTTGATTGAAATAAAATAGAGGATCTCATCCGGAGGTTCCAAACATTCCTGTACATACAACACCAGAATACACGGTGTGTATTCGGCAGTTCATGCTATGTAGTCTAGGTTCAATGCATTTGACTGGTATGCCAAATCAGGCCATGTGTTGGAGTATTTCTAAGTCTTAAATGACACCATGTGTTAACCAAGAACATGTGGCACACAGTTTCCAGATTACACTCCATGTGGTCCACTGAACATGTCTTGTAGTCCCTTCAGGTTAGGGTTGGAATGTATACCCCATACATGGCTTTCCCGACTGGAAACCGTGCAACGCGGATACTACATGGTGTGTGTCCCACTGAACACGCCATGTACTCCGAAAAATTTCCAAAGTATATTTACACACCATGTCCCCGGGCGTGTACTTCAGATGGACAGTGAACAAAAGTACACTCCTTTTAGTCATAACTACATGCCGTATACTCATCCAAATTACGCAGATTTATTAAAATTTATTATTATATTATACAAACCCATGAGACGTGTGCCATAGTGTAGGTGTAAAGCCAAGGCACAACACATGATAAGTGTTATATATATATATGTGTGTGTTTAATTTAAATTTTGTGTAATGTTCATTTCTACTCATTGGGTAATTATGAATGGGAATTCACCGGGTTTCCTCCAAGGTACAAGTTACGCACAAAGATAATTTTAAATGAATTTATTTGTTTAAAATTATGATAGATGAGAATATCAAGGAAATTTAGAAAAAGGGTTTAAGATATAAGGATTGATTAATTAAAGATAATTAATTTATTTGAGCATGATTTATCTTAAACAAAAATGATTAAAGAATTTAATTCTAGTTTTATTTATGTGTAAATATCGTTGCATGCTTGGATGATCATGAGCTAGACCAAGACCTTTGTATGTGAATGGTTTTTTTTAATTTATTTATTTAAATTAAATTTATTGGCCCATGAGCCTTCTCCTCATTAATATATAGGGCCTGCGTGCCCAAGGTTCCTTTTATGTAAAACCCCATTTTACCCCTCACCTGCATGTGAGATAAAATCATATGTAATGGATGGAGCTCCCAAGCTAGTGGAGGTGGCTCAAGTTAGGAGACAAGGTGAAACCAATCCAAGGAGATACAAAGGTGGACATGTAGAAAGCTATAAACACGAACCCAAAACGTTTAAGGTGTTTCTCCCCTAGGTCTTGGGTTAGTTTATCAACTGCTAGATAAACTAACCAATAGAACAAACTCATGATTATACCATTTATTTTATTTCTATCAGTTGCATGATTTATTTATTTTGGGTGTGTTTTCACGATCTCACAATTAATGAATTAAACAAGCATGCAAGATGAAACTAAAATAAGACTGGCTTATGCGTAAAATATTATCTTAGACATGGTTAATCACTTAAGTATATCCAACTTAATATTAACAAGCATGTAATCAAAGATAATAAAATGGAAATTTACGTATAAGGATAAAATCCCTCAAAGAAAATATCATTTTGGTATATCCTTCCATAATCTTGGTTAGAATCGAACCATAGTTCAAAGTGCTTGACCAACCCTAGTTGGGGTGATTTCAATAATCGGGGAATTCTAATTCAAGGTTTTGGGTTGAATTGACTTGGTTTGCACCAAGGGTTGACTGCCACAGTAGGACTTGGTGTGACCAAGAGGCAAAGGTTGAGGAAATCCAAAATAAAAGGATTTTAGGATTGGGAAGTCCACTCAGTGGATCAAGGAGTTGCGAGTTAATGCAGTTGTCATTTGGAATGCCTAACTAAAACCCTTCAAGTTGCTTGACCAACCCTAGTTGGGGTAATCTGAAGGGCAATATAGATCCTTTCCACTAGAATATTCAGGCAACAGAATATTCCTAAGTCAATGGTGAGGGCTATTGGATTTCGATAAAATAGTGGGAGACTAATAAGTATTAATTTATTTATTTGTCTTAGTTTTATCATAATAAAGTACTAAACCTTTTCTCATCTTAATTTGTAGAAACAACAAGAAAAATGACTTCAAACATATCACTGCTAACCATGCTTGATAAGGAAAACCTTCTCACTGGCACCAATTTACAAGAGTGGCAAAGGTGTTTACGCGTCATCCTTCACCATGAGAGGAAATTGTATGTGCTGGAAGAGCCTGTTCCAGTTACACCTAGGAAAGAGGCCAGTGATTAGGAACTATCTATCTATATGAAACATATGGATGATGCCACATATGTCCAATGTTTCATGCTATCGGCCATGTCTAATGAGATCTTGAAGCAACATGAAAACATGGACGCGTATAGAATGATGTCTCACCTTAAGGATCTCTACCAAGAGATGGCGAGACATGAGAGATATGAAATGTCCAACACTTTGTTTACAACTAAGATTAGAGAGTATGCACCAGATGGCCCTCATGTAGTCAATCTTATTGGCTACATTGAACACCTGAACATCTTAGGAATTAATTTCTTGGATGAGTTGCGTACATATCTCATCCTATCATCACTTCCCAAGACCTTGTTTAGCTTTATTTTCAACTATAACATGTGAAACAATGAGAAGAGTCTATCAGAACTTCTGACCTTAATTATCCATATAGATAAGGACATAGGGTATGACAAACCCATAATCCTTATAGTGAATAAGAAAAGGAAGGACAAGGTAAAGGGGCCAAGGACTTATAAACGGTCTAAAGCCCCTGAGAATTATCCCTCCAAGAAGGAGGAGATCCAGAGGCAGGGCAAGGAATGGGAGGTGGTATGTTTTGCATGTGGCAAGCCAGGCCACTGGAAGAGGAATTGCACCCAAAATCATGGGGATGCTAAAGGTGCATTCTTTATCGAGTGTAATCTTTCCATTTCTACACATTGGGTTTTAGATACAGCTTGTGGGGCTCACATCTATATTCAAATGCAGGAACTAAGTAGATTTAAAAAGATTTCCAGAGGATAGGTGGATCTTCAAGCTTCCAATGGTGCGATGCTAGCTGCATTGGCCATTAGCGATTACCACCTCTCATTTCCAACTGGGATGATTTTGGTTTTACATAACTATTATTATGTGCCTAGTGTTACCAAAAACATAATTTATGTATCATGTTTGGATATGGATGGATTTATTTTCAAGTTTGGAAATAAGGGTTTCTTATTTTATAAGAACAACATTGGTGCATTTAAATAATGGTTTGTATATATTAAATTAAAAAAACCAAGTGTTGGAAATCGATAACGAAACAAACTCACATGACTAATACATCACCCAGTTGTGGCATCACCGTCTCGGTCATGTAAACGAGAAGCACTTGACAAAGTTCAGCCAAGATGGCTATTTAGACTCTACTAGGCTAATACCACTTGATAGATGTCAATCTTGTTTACAAGGTAAAATGACCAAGCTGCCTTTCGGTGGACAGGGTGAGAGGGCCACAAAGATTCTAGGATTAGTGCACACATATGTGTGTGTACCATTTCTAGTAGAAGCTAGAGGTGGATAATCTTACTTCATTACTTTTACTGATGATTTGAGTAGATATGTCTATGTCTACTTAATGATGTATAAGTCAGAATCCTTAGAGAAATTTAAGGAATTCAAGAATGAAGTATAAAATCAGCTTGGTAAGAAGATAAAGAAGATTTGATCGAATCGAGGTGGAGAATATCTGAACCAATTGTTTATCGATCTTCTACGGGAGTCTGGGATTCTATCTCAGATCACTCCTCCTTATACACCACAGTGGAATGGTGTTAGTGAAAGGAGTAACCACACCTTTTTGGACATGGTGAGGTCGATGATGAGTCATGCAGATATTCCATTATCCTTTTGGGGATATGCATTACAGACTGCAGTATACATATTAAACCGAGTACCAACTAAGGCGAAAAATGGAATTCCCTCCGAGTTATGGAATGGAAAGAAACCCATTTTTATGCACAAATGTATATGGGGATTCAAGTAATTTTTTAAGGCCTTCTCAGGAAACAAACTAGCACCCTGGGGCATGAAGTGTATCTTTATAGGATCTCCCAAGGAAACAAAAGGATACTACCTATATAACCCTTCAAACAAGAAAGTGAATATTTCTAGACAAACCGTCTTTCTTGAGAGGGAGCACATCCTCAAAGAGGATAGTGGGAGCAAGATTGACTTCGATGAAGTTGATGCTCAAGATACACAGGAGTTGGTACATGAACAAGTTCCACAGGTCCCCATAGAAGAGGTTACCGAAACACAGGTACTGCGTAGGAGTTCAAGAGAGGTAAGAGAACCAGAGAGATTTGGTTTCCTAGTCACTGAAAATGGTGAATAACTATTGTTGGAAAATGATGAAACTCTCTCCTACAAGGAAGAATTATAAAGCTTAGAAGCTGCAAGACGGCTAGAAGCTATGAATTATGAGATGGATTCCATGTATCAAAACCAAGTATAGGTTCTGGTCAATGAGCCAGTTGATGTAAATCTTGTTGGATGAAAATGGGTATTCAAGAGAAAACTGGACATGGAAGGTCAAGTTAGAACCTATAAAGCAAGTATAGTGTCTAAAGGATTCAGACAGAATCAAAGAATTGACTATTATGAAACCTTCTCACCAGTTTAAATGTTTAAATCCATAAGAATCATACTTGCCATAACAGCTTACCGTGACTAAGAGATTTGGAAAATGGGTGTCAAAACAACATTCCATAATGGGAACCTTCAGGAAGATGTCAATATGACACATCCAGAAGGTTTTGTGACACCAGGTGAAGCCAAACGGGTTTGCAAGTTGCAGAAATCCATTTATGGATTAAAGCAAGCATCCAGGTCATGGAACATTCGATTCGATGAAGCCATAAAGGAATTTGTTTTCATTAAGAATGAATGTGATCCATATTTTTATAAAAGGTTTAATGGGAATGTGATCTTTATCCTAGTAGTATATGTTGATGACATATTGCTTATTGGAAATGATGTACCAGTATTACAGTCAGTTAATGACTGGTTGAACAAGTGTTTCTCCATGAAGGACTTGGGTGAAGAAACCTACATTATAGGGATCAAGATCATTCGTGATAGATCCAAGAGGATTCTTGGACTAATTTAGGGTACATATATTGACCAGATACTAAATATATTTAGTATGAAACAATCCAAGAGGGGATTGGTTCTAGTGTCACATGGCTTATATCTTTCTAAGAAAATGTGTCCTCAGACACAACAAGAGAAAGATAGAATGAGTAATATCCCATACGCTTCATCTATAGGATCCATCATGTATGCCATGTTATATACCGGGCTTGATTTTTCCTATGCATTGAGCATGGTAGGAATATATCAAGTAGACCCAGGAGAACAACATTGGACTGCTATAAAGACTATCCTCAAGCATCTGCGAAGAAATAAGGACATGTTCTTAGTGTATGGAGGATATGAGGATCTTGTCATCAGAGGGTATAATGATGCTGGATTTTAGATAGATCAGAATGATCTGAAGTTGAAATCTAGATACGTTTTCTGTTTCATTGGAGGAGCTGTGAGATGGAAGAGTTCAAAGAAACCAGTTGTCGCTGATTCTACAATAGAGTCTGAATATATAGCGGCTTCTGATGTAGCCAAGGAAGCCGTCTGGATTCAGAACATTGTCCAGAATCTTGATGTGGTGCCTAGCAGTAAAGATCCTATCACATTATATTGTGATAATACTGCAGTGGTGGCTCTTTCAAAAGAACCAATGTCACATCAACGGACAAAGCACATACTTCAAAAGTATCACCTATTGAGGGATTTCTATCAAAGGGGTGAATTTGTAGTGAGCAGAGTGTATACATAAGATAACATGGCAGACCCCATGACTAAAGGCCTATCTCAGCAGAAGCACGAATATCATGTGAGAGCTAGCGGGTTAAAAGTTGTTACCAGTTGGCTTAGTCCAAGTGGGAGTTTGTTGGAGTTGGTGGCCTAGAACCAACTACTTTGTACCTTATTCATCAATAAATACCTTATCACATATTGATTGTTCTTCTGCATGACAATGCATGTGATAATGTCCTAAGGATAGCTATTGCATTAAAGGGTCATAGTGGATCCCTACTATGATGAGAAATCGGAAGTTCCTTAACACCGTTCTTGAATATATGTTCTATGGATGAATGATGTTATTTGAGGGACAAAAATAATACAGGCCATTAGGGGTGAGGAATCATAATACTTTGAGGCACCTTATCATGGTGTTCTCCCTTGGTAATATCCAGGAGGATATTATGAAAACGAGACCCGCCAGTAGGAAATCCATATTTCATAGTGTCATTGGATGTTCCTATCTGTGGACGTGTGTATTGGTACTTAGACTTTAAGATTATTATTAATAGGTATTACAACTTTCGCACTTAGATGTATTGAAAAAAAATGTGACGACACACTATTCACAACGAGGTAGGATACGTTGGGTGCGTCATGAGTGATACTGCATTAATAGATAACGCGAGAAAGGATTTGTCCCTTCTATTCCATAACGGAAGTAGATATCTTGGGCCCTTTGATGGAATTTATATAGCCTAAATAAATCCATGGACATGGTGAGGAATGAGAAAGTTCAATTTTGGAAAGTCAAAGAAAGAATAATCGAGCACATGGGTTGATTTCACTAGCATGAAACCCGCTTGATTCAAGATATCAAGACAAAGAGATTATATTACACGGTAAGCATTTGTAGAAGGTGACATGTCATTGCGATGTTTACTTCTTTATTTATGGGTGTCTTGGCATGTTGCTACACACTAAACTTGGAATTTAGGCAGGCTCTACCTAATTCCACCGAGAAAGAGGCCTAGAGGGTCATACACTAAGTGTGTCCAAGTATTTTAGTTAAATATTAATTTAACAAGTTGAATAAAGATTATTCCCGATTGTGGTTTAATAATTATTTAAGGATGTATGATCTCATTTATTTTGACACTAGTTATTGAAGAGAATATATTATGGGTGAAATAATATATTTATTTGTGAGTAATGTAGTGATATTTATTTTAGAAATAAATAGCCATTATTGAAGGTCTAATAAATGTGGCGGAAAAAATAAAGAAAAATGGAAAAACAAAAGTACACGCTGTGTATATTAAATATTCACACCGTGTATTTTTTTCTGGGAATTTTTTAGAAATAATATTATTTATTTAATTAAATAATATTAGGTGTAATTTGAAGGGCACATGTCAGGTAATAATAATAGTCAACTGTTATTATTAGACATGGGGTATTATTAAGAATTAAATGAAATGAATAAATTCTTTCAGGTAATTAATTCATTTTATTATTATATGTAATTAAAAATCCCAATTATATATTTCTCATTAGCCTAGCCATTTTTTTGTGGTTGTGAACAATATATCTAGAGAAATATCTCAAGCTAAGAGAGAATCCTTTTCTTCCAAGAACACTCTCAAGCTACGAGAGAGAGATCCTCCTCCACCGGATCAAGGCAATCAAAGGCGAACATTGCAAGCGAAGGATCTTCCACGCTAGCACCCAGAGATACCTTCAATGATGTCCAGTGATACATGGATCACGTGTGGATCACCGTTAGAGAAATCCTACACTTGGATTCTATGACGCAATGACGAATCACATCAGATCGTGACCAGAAACATTAATGAAGAAATAATTCCATCAAGGTAATTCTTGTCAATTAATTAAATTAATTATAACCAACATATGAGGATCCTATCTATGAATCTGGGACTCCCCTCTTTTCTTTTTTTTTCTTTGTTCTATTCATAAGATCCGGTATTTTATTATCATGACGAATCTTAGATTGATCGTTTTTAACGCTAAAATTAAAGTTGGGTACACCCACTAACGCACTTCCACTGTGCCCAGAACCTACATTATTGGCCATACTTAGCTCTAGTTTCCACCTATTCATTTAACCTTTAGTCATAGTTTACTACTCATGGGACTTTAACATTCACTCCTTATAATCACCTCCTTGCTTAAAACTACAAGTTGTGTTACCAAGGGCTCTAACACCACTTATTTAAAATAATTATAGATTTTTCAATCAAGCTCAAAAAATCTTCCAAAAATATCCAAATTCTTTTACATATTATAAATGAGTGTACTTACCACTTAAAAAAGAATCATAAAAAAATATGATCAGACTAATTAATCAAAAATCAATATAGGAAAAAATATTTTAAATTAATAACTTCAATATTTTCCATTATAGTAACTTATTTTCATAAATGCATGAAAATTGAGAAATTAACTTACTTAAACTATATCCCTATGATCTCAATCACATTTTAAAAATATTTTCAACAAATAAGAAATAAATTAGAAGGTGTGAAATTCATACCACATATCCAATAAATTGATACCACTTGTTATAATAAACTTATAATACCACTTTTTAAAATAATTATTACTCTTTCACCGAGATGATACTTTTTCCATATGAAGCTTAATCAACCTTTGAATCTTCAATACAAATTCCCATTGAATGTATCATCTCTTTAACCCAATAATAGGATTTATTATTACTATGGTAATCTTCTTACAATGACTTTTAGTATCCTGAAACACAATTAGATGATACCAATTTGTTAGATAAAAAAATATATCCCATTATTGAGTGTGGTTGTGTCTCATGTTTCTTCATGGTATAAAAAAACTTAATATATCTTGATACCACTTTTTATAGTCTGTATTTTACTTAACACCACTAGATAATTTAGATTAGTATTTGGTAACATGATATCTATAACTTAGGTTTAATGCCACTTGAAAAATCTCTAGAACCACTTACAATTAAAAATTTAGAAAGAAACCAATTGAATTTTATATATTGGTATTTGATTGTAATTGGAATATCTTTTGAAATAACTTATAAACTTAGAGAAATACTTGACATCACTTATTCATTTTGTAAAACCATCCACTTGTTGTATTCATATTCTTGCAATGAACCCATCCCTCTGTTAATGCATACACCTCATTGCAATTCACTCACCCCATGGATCATATTTTCTCATTAATCATATATCAATCCAATTATAATTATAAAAATTATGAACATGGGGAGAGGGGTACTTCCTAAAATCCTCAATTAGAGGAATATGGTTGGTTATGATGAACCAACTCTTTGCTTCCAACTTACTTCAAAGTCTTCCTAGTGGTTCTTCTTTAAATGACAAAATTTTTAAAAACTTCATTATAGATATTTGATCTTGAAACCTTCACCTTAATTTTATTGGGATTTAACTTCATTATGAGACTATTTCTGATGGAAACTCCCGATGCACCTCTACCATGGCATTTTGAGTCAGGGCGGATCCGCTTTCCAAAGGAATGTGATCATTGGGACTTTACCATTGAAACCTTAAACTATGTTTTGGTTGAGAGGATGGTAGGTTGGAATAATCACTCCTTGTTAGGGGGTATTATTTCACACTCTAGGACTATCTTATAGATTTAAGTCATTTTTGTGAATCATTTCCAAATCCTAATGCAGGACTAGTTACCCCCATGCCATCAATGGATTGAAATCATGCATTGATATGAACATATATTTGCATTATAGGATATCCCTATTTAATTTACTTATTAGTGATGCTATGATTTAAATCCAATATAATTGGGTGCTTTGGAGTTTATCATTGTCCATGAAGGCGGTGGTTATTACGAAGTTGGGATCAATCCCATGAAGGTGGCTTCCTACATATCCCTATAAAGGGAATTCGAACCCACATAGTTTGGTGCCACTTAGCAGAGCATGTTAGTATCTTTAAGGTCATGTGACAAGGACTGATTTAGGGTAGTTTAAAGTCATGAAGAGTAAAATTTCTAGGCGAATGGTTCCTATCAATGATTGGTGTGGGATTAACACATAAGTGACACTTTTTGGTTAACCTAAAAGGGAATATGGCTATATGAGGATGAATTTGGTGACAAACCAGAGTGAATATAGACCTAGAGATAGGATGTTTGATCATGCAAGGAATATAGACCAATAAGGAAGGAAACAGATGGATTCATGAGGAATATGGAATCATGAGGATGGATATGGAAGATGATGTTGGGTTTGATACTCTGGGAGGTTTCCTATGTATACTATTTTATAGAAATAAGAACCGATGTAGTTCAAGGTGAATAGTTTAAAGTTGTGTGATAGGAATATACCATACAATTTAATATAGTGCGATAAGGATGTTGTTGTGAAGTTTTACATCATATGACTAGAACATTGTCCATGCAGTTTAACATCATATTGTAGGGATTTCTATGTCATGAAAGGTGAGACAAAAGAGGGATGAGAGGGGATTATGAATATGAGGCCACCTTGGAATGCCTAAACCAAAAAGTGGTTTAGGTGAATACATGGAGAGTTGAGTTCTTACACTTAGTAATTTGCTCATGGGGAACATGGGTCATCAGATAAAGAATAAATTCATCATTGAGCTGAAAGTTGAAACTTAGATCTAGAAGAAAGCATATAATGGAGGAATTTTAATTACACCACTTTCAAGATAGAATAATATCTCTAATATAACATGATTTATACTTGGTATGAGAAATAAGTGATAACAAAACATTGAGAACATTGCATGAGATTGTATGATCAAATTTTAATGAGGATTATGTACTAGGGGTGTCCATGGGTTGGGTTGGGTTGGGTCGTAGGCGGTTTTGGACCCGACTCGGAAGAAAAAATTCGAGTCAGGTCAGGTCGGGTCACACACTGCATGACCAGATGACCCAACCCAACCCGACCCGTAGGGTCCGGGTTGGGTGATGCATAGACAAAAGGACCCAACCCAACCCAACAATTTGTGGGTTGGGTCAAACAGCTTAGGTTGAGTGGTCAGAACCGACCCAACCTGAGGGACACACATTCAGACCTGACCCAACCCGAGGATTATAGGCCTAACCCGACCCAGACCCTACCCACAGCCCAAACCAACCTAACCCATACCCCTACTGAGACCCTACCCTAACCAAACCCAACCCAATGCAGTTGGTTCCAAAAAAAATGCAGCACAGAATGGATGAAAAAAATGCAGCACAGAATGGATTAAAAAAAATGCAGCAGAACCGAGACCCTACCCTAACCAACCCAACCCAATGCAGTTGGTTCCAAAAAAATGAAGGAAAGAATGGATCCAAAAAAATGAAGCAGATCGGATTGGTTTCAATGCAGCAGTTCCAAGCAAGCAACTCCAAAAAAATGCAGGAAATAAGCAGCTATAATTTTAGTTCAGCAGGGGTATGCAATTCCAAAATTAAGGATGAGACAAATGCAATTGAAAATGCATTGGCATGAAAATAAAAAAATATAACATCACACACAATTTCAATTCAACATAGAATTGTAACTGAAGAACTTTAATCCTATGAACATCGTATACGTCAATCAACATTACATTCTTGATTTTTTACCCCTAGCACACAACTATACACATATAATTAAAACCATTAATGTCACAAAGGATTGAAAATCAAATTCAATAGGCATGTTGCAGACATACCTTGAATCAACCCAGGTTAGCCAGGCATTGCTCGACATCCCAAAACATCGAAATATGAATGTCCAACATGCACAACATTACTTAAATAGTGAAAATCCTATCATAGAATTCCACAAGCCCATACGATTGCTCAATCTGCCACCAAGAAAGCATGGCTTTAAACATTAAACAAAAATGCCTCGGTGTTGATCAAATCACCGGATCCAACCACTTCAATTTAAAAGGTAGATTCAAAATCAATGTTACTCAATAGAGAATTCTAGTGAAGTGAACCACCAATTAGGCGATGTGAGACATCATGGGCCTTTTAAGTTTTAGAAAATTGAAAGTGAAAATAAACATAGGGTAATATGTGAAAAGACTCAAATTCCAAGTTTTATTTTGAGGATCAAAACATTCGATAACACAATTATACTGAAAGCCATTCAATTTACCTTCATATAGCATGAAAGCAGTCCAAGATCTTTAGCATTGATGCCTACACTTAAATTAAATACTGAAATTAGAATGTATTTTTAGAATACTAGATATATAATTGCACCGACATTCACAGCATATTAAACACCATGTCCATAATAAAAATGTAAGTGAATAATAATGCACAAACCTTTATTAGATTACCTTGAAGATAAATGAAATTTTATGCATGGGAAGCAGTCGATCTTGTTATCCTCTGCTCTCATAAAATCAAAAACTATCAAGGTGAAAAAAGCAGGCAGTAACTTGCAGAAGGAAGTCCAAGAGAACAACAAGAGCTGCAACAATAAGTAGGTTTCAGTTCAAGTTTTCAATCTTTTCTTTGGAAAATAGAATTAGAAGTTAATTAAGGTCCACATATCTTAGCACAATAAATAAATAATACCAGTAAGATAAAAGTTTTCCATTGAAATTCATTAATTAAAAGCTATCAAGATGTTGAATAAGAGAGACAGAGAAGGGTAATTTTTTAACAAGTTTGTACTATAACTATTACAAAGCCTGATGATGTAACTTACATCCAAGACCAGGAATAAAATAACTTTCACAATGATTAATGTAGATTTCAATCCAATAGCACTAAAATAACTAGAAACACCTAACAAAGAAACCATATCATCACTTTAGTTAGACATGAATAAACCACTGTACAAATATCAACATTTTTCAAAAAATACAAGATCAATTAATAACCATTTAGTGCTATCAAGCATAAAAGATTCAAAAACCAAACAAAAGAAACATCCAATTTGAAACACAACAAAGCAGGGGACACTAAAATGAAATATAGTGTGGAAGGGAAACCACCTTAGCAACACCAATCATTATTTTTAGATAGTGACAATTTGATCATGAGTTGTGGTGGATGATGGCATATCTGAAAAGCACAACAGAAGAAATAACAAGTTAGTATTTATATTTTTCAAACAGAGGTTTATAATTAATAAATGTGAAATAATAAAAAACATAATATTTTTAATGATACTTGATTCAATCAATTAAACTTCTTATAGTTGCTTTTGAATGTCAATTGGTTTAGACTTTCTAAACCAATTTTGGGAGAAAATTAATGCCTCAACAGTATTGGGATTCAAACAAATGAAAAATGGATCAAGGACTCTTCCTCCTGTACTAAATGCGGACTCTGAAGATACTGTAGTTAAATTTATTGCTAGAATATCTCTAGAAATGCATGAGAGAAAATTATACTTTCTTTCCTTTCCTTTCCACCAGCTTAAAACATCAAATCCATCAAAATCATCCTCACAGTCATCAATCTCTAGATATCTTTCTAATTCATTTCTTTGTTGTGTCAATTGTATTTTCCTTTTCTTTGATCTATAAGCATATTTCCATTTTTCATCATCCTCACTACCACTAGTGGCATCATGAATATGTTCATCTTGATGAGAACTTGACTCGCAGTGATCAACCGGGACGAGATATTTTCATTTATAAGCCTCAAAGAGATTATTCATAACCTCTGTTAATTTACCGATCAACTCATTCTTGTCTCCATCATCAAATATCATTTCAAAACTATCCCGAACATATTCTAATTTATATTGGGGATCAAGAATGTAGAGACCCGTATCTTGACATACATGGACAATACATTACTTTTGCGGAATACTTAGTACATAACAAAAACACACACACACAAGGATCGTAATAGTTTAGTGTCTTTGGAAACTCGGAACGTAATCTTCTAATCGTGGTGAAAGATCTTAAATATCTCCCATAAAGATCTTCCCTTTTTTTTTTAACCTAAAACCTTTCTTTATATCCTGGGGAAAAGAAAACATAAAAGGGTGAGCTCAAATGCTCAGTAAGGGTAAACAAAAGAAAAATCAATCACATTATATTCATAAGAACATAAATTTTGGAAATCTTAACCTGCAAAAGAGAGCATAGTTTCATAACATGGGATAAATCATAGTAGTGAAATGAAATCCTAATAAGCATAACTTAAAACATGAAACTTTGTGGCATACATACATAATCATAAATAATCATTTCTTGTTAGTCAAGACTCATTGCCAAGACTATCTTAGTGGACAAAGTCCCTTTCTGAACCGAGTCACCCTCGTTTCAGTCCTGTTTCACTGAACCGGTATAACCTACCGTTCCAGCCATGTCTATCTCATGAGATATAAAATCTTTACCCAATGCATTGGAGGGAGATATAGGTCCCACCCATCTTATAATGAATCCTTTCTTATGTGTGCCACATAATCATAAAACATACATCATCGCATAACACATGTAACAAAAATGGGATTCTTGAAACATCATGACATCATAAATCAATTCATATAAGATAAAGGAATTCATAAAAATAATTCCATCACAACATGATCAAATCAATGTAATAATAGGGATAAAAACAGAACCCTTTATTATCTTAGATGGAAAATAATTTTGATAAAACACTTGAACTCCATTCTTGAGGAAAATATCCTTTCTTCTTCAAAAACATTTTTCCTTTCATAACATGTCAAACAACTTTAAAATAAAAGAAGTTGATTAAAAATAAACATGAAAACTTTTAAAGGAAGCTTCTTGGAAATAATTTTTTTTAAAATCCATTCATGCCGTATAAGTTTAAAAAAACATTCTTCGTACTTTTGTCAGAAAAGTCAAAAAGTACCTCGTACGAAAAACGACAAAAGATTCCTTTCATACATATTACTAAAAACTCACCAAAGGGTAAAAATGGATTTAAACAATTGTAGGTGGATGTAAATAATATTACATATTGATGAAACATGGATGTTGATGATAAAATACACCCCAGTAAATACTTACGAATAAACAATCTCGGATAAAAATGAGATTGTGATATTTCCCTTACCTTAGGTCCGACTTGCTTTGTAACTGTCCGAACCTCCTGTATAATGATTTAAATCATGTTATTGACTTATTCCAGAATCATATTCATTGTTATTATATCATATATGGTCCACTTATGACTTTATATTACCCGTTCTTTTGTAAATTCATGTTAAAGTAGCGTTTTGGGTAAAATCGTTTCATTTATCGTAGGTGTTTTGACATGTTGTTATTGACATTATTAATACTTATATCATGATTTACTTACTTCCAGAATATAAAATATGATTTATATATCATATATATTCAGTATATATATATATAATAGATAGATAAATGAAATGAAAAACACCGTTCATGGAGACGGTAGTCCGTACGTACGCATGAACGCTGTTTTCCTTTCCTTATTGTCTTGAATGGAAGTAAGTAGATGACATACATATATATATATACATGAATCCAGTAGCTTTATAATGTCATATATTTCATTATTATTTCTTATATATACTTTATAATCATTCTTAAATGGTTAACATGGAGAATGAATCTCATCGCATCGTGGAGACGGTAGTCCGTACGTACGCACGAGCGATGATATCATTCCCATGGTCGTGGAATTGTGTTTAAGTGTATGTATACTATTTCAGTATCAATATAACTTTATAATAATCATATGTAGTTACTCATTACACCATTATACCCATCCAATTAATGTGGTTGAGGAAAATAGATTACACCACGGCGTGGAGACGGTATTCCGTACGTACGCACGCGCGGTGATTTCATTTTTCCGTAGGATGGATAGAAGGTGAATTAGGGTTGTTTCATATTTATAATAACATATCAGTATTTAAGTAATATTGATGTTATTACTTTGTCATGAAACAACTAAAGAAGAAGAAGTTGAAGAAGAAAGAAATTGAAAAGATCGGTAATGGTTATTACCTCTTCTTTGAAACGCCTCTTTGAATCCTCCACTTAGGGAACTAAGATTGGTCTTTGAAGAAAAACAGAACCTCTAGGATTATTCTAGGGAAGTGGAGAAGGGATTTTGGCAGGGGTTGGCCGATCTTGAGTGCTCAAATTGGTGTGAAGAGGAGGGGGAGGAGGTCTCCTTTTATAAGGGAGGAGAGGGGCACCTTAGGAATATCTCAAAATATTATTTTATATTAAAGTCAAAATCGGTTTATAATGGTTCCAAAGGGTCTTATTTTGAATCTAAAGTGGGGATGGGTCGAAATCCTATCAACCAATAGGATTTATACAAGTTTAGGTTATTATTTTAACCTTATCAATTAGATTTAACTCTAAGTTAAATAATTTAACTTTTACCGTGTCTTTTTGTTTTCTTACACTATATGGTTAATAAACTTACTATAACATGCCAAACGAACCCCAAATTGTTTATTATTAATATATATATCCTTATCTAAGTCATTTGGCCGAACCTTATATTTTTAGGAATAAAATAACAATTAATAATATAATATTTGATTTAAAAACTATTTTGTGTCAATTTTGACACTATTTGATATATGATTTTTGTGAAAGTCATAACAGAATTATATGTTCGAACAAAGTTGATTAAATCAACACTAATATATCATAGTAACCTAGAAAATTAGTGGAATTCATAAAAAGTATTAAATTACATTTATTTTGGAATTTATAATATCAATTATGTCAATATTTCATTAATAAGATAATTACTGCATCATCTTTGTGTCATAAATAAATTAAATTATTTGATGTCTAAAAATTACGAATAAAATACCATCATGTAGGAAATCTCTTTAGATTTATAATGAATATTTACAATCGAATTTATCTTATGTATAACTCTATATTAAAAATGTTTTAGTAAATAAACTTTGATTTTAACTCTCTTAACTCTTCTTTGAATTAAATAATAATAAATGTCCTATTCTAATCCAAGTGGGCCTAAATGGTCATATTTTATTCATAAGGTTGTTTTTGGACGAATTATACTTATCCAATAGAATTAGGACATGTGTTAGGGTAATAGTAATATCATATTTACCCTTAGTTACCCTATTTACTATTAACCGCGGTAAAAAAAAGTAAAAAGTTACTATTCACCAAAAAATTATTTTTATCTCATTGAACCACATTTTACTTACTGATATCAACTGTGTCTGTCGGATTTTCGAAATTCCATTCATAGAAGCGGTAAAATTAAGTTTTATGCAAAATTCAGTTTTTAACTACCACTTAGTAGTTTCACTATTCATCAAAAATTGATGTTTTTCAGAACAATGCCAAAATTTCATCCTAAGATATATTTCATATTCCGAATTCAAAAATGAAGTCTATTTTACCAAATTCATAACATAGAAGTTGCATTAATTAATTTTATAATTAAATCCCGCTGTTAAAACAAATAACTTGTTTTTAAGAAACAATATCTATCAAAAGATTGACACTTGATTATGTCTGGTTTAAATGTGAAATTACATTCAATGACCAACATTGTATTAAATTGTAAAAATATATTCTAAATATACTTTAAAACCACTCAAATTAATAATTTATCACTATTAATTATTTCGATTAAAAAAGTTGTTTTTAATTATAATTTAGTAATTTTCACTATTCATCAGAATATGAAAGTTATCCGAAAAGTACCAAAATTTCACCTTAGGCTAAATTCGATACTCCGAATCCATAAATGAAGTCAATTTTGAAAAATAAAATTTACAAAATTTCAAAAAGTGGTTATTACTATTCACAACAGCTAGTTTTAATAATATCTTAATAGCATATCGTTGTTTAGCGAAACTTGGTGTTGCGTACAATACACGCTATCGAGGAAGGTCGCGATTGTGTGTAATGCAAGGCAAGTCAAGGATGTGTGTTGTGCAAGCTCCTTTTGGTGTAGCGTACAACACAAGACATTAATGAAATTAAAAAGAATATTTTTCATAAAATCTCGGGGTGTTACATTCTACCCCCCTTAAAATGAATTTCGCCCTCGAAATTCGTCGGGGTTTTAAATGGTTTACTACTCGAAAGTTTCTTTAATCGAAACCCACATCGTAAAAAGGAATTCCGAAACCAATATTTAAAAACAAAAGTATGAAACGTAATGGTTACCCAAATAAACTAATCACTGGGTTTCCACATAGGTGAAAATATGGATATGGAAGAAAAATCTAACCATCATGTTCTGATGGAGAGTGGTAGAGAACATGGCTATGGAAAAGCCAACAATCACAAATCCATAAATTTGTGACGATCTAAGGTACCATATGATTAATCAGATATAAGAGCACTAGGACAACATTTTTGGTTTTCAAGATCGTTTCCCTAAATTTGAAGAATTTGAATTAGAATAAATACTTACTTTATTTTGGTACAATCTCACTGTTGTTCGTGACTTGAACAATTTCCACTTCATCTCTTAAATAAATGAAGTTGAATTTGTTATTCGTGAAGTGTTAGTATGACAGGTCATTCCAACTGTCTCAAACAAAAGGTTAGCAAAAGTTATTAAATATACATAAGTCATTCTTTAGTGATATTAATCATATATGGTTCCTAAAATGGACTTATACTTCATATATCATACCGCTTAATAAAATAAAACTAGTTTCTACTAAACAGGGACTTCCTGTAGGCCAGTGGTAGGCGATAAAGGCCAGTCGCACTTCGGTTGTGGGTTCGATTCCCACAGACTTGTTCGACGCGATGGGCTGTCGCCCGTCCTGCAGGTTGTCCTTTTTCTAAAACTAAATTACTATAACATCCCATAAATAATATCGAAAATCTTCTATCCTTAAACAATACTAACTTATGTCCAATATAATCCATTTTAATCTTTAGGCTTATCCATAATACTGTAGTCCACTCTCATAATATAGTGAAAATGATTACCAGAGATTTAATACTGTCGTTGATCCCCATATATCATAAGATATGTCTTGTTGGTCACATTCCAAACATTCAAAGGCCTTAATCACGTATTCTCTTGAATACCCATTGAACCTTAGTGAAAACATGAATGCAGTTAAAAGTTACCTCTTTCCACATACCAAAATCCAAAAATTCTATATACTCAAACCATGATATAACCTTCTCCTTATATCAGTCATGAGCTCATGAATACAATCAAATACCTCATTATCTTATTATTCCTTCATTATGCGCATATCATCTACTTTCCAAAAAAATATCTGAATAACATTTCATGGTTACTAGTACCATTAATCATACACTTTAAAAACTTAGGAAAGACAATAGTGTAACAATCCTTAGATGTCTCTTTATTTCATAGTACCATGAGATTACTTATACAACATTACACTTGATAAACATGTAATCATTCCACTACCTTCTTAAACCATTGACCGAGCTTCAAAAATTCTTTCATCTCACATATCATTTGTAGTCTCTTCATCATCATCAACATAAATACTTCCCATATGACCATACTGATTCTCTTCATGAGACTTTCCCTTAGGGCATTGGTTTGCATAATGCCCGTACATTCCACATTTAAAACATTTAACCATTGTTGATGTCGTAGCAATACCATTATCCTCATCCATGTTGTTAACTGAACCTTTTCCTTTGCATTTACTTGCTTTGTGTCCTTCTTTTCCACACCCAAAGCATATTCCAGTTCCTTTGAAACATTCTCCTTGATGCCTCTTCCCACATGATTTACATAGGGGAAATTGAACTTTCTTTCCTCTATGATCATCATGAAACTCCATCTTTCTCTTATTAGCCGAGTCGGGAAACTTACCAAATTTTACTTTATTGATCATATTATGAGATTGATGATTCGGCATAATAATGATGTTTGGACTTCCAAATCCCATTTCATTTGGTTGCTCATGAATAATATCATTCCATTGTCCATCATATCCTCCATTATCGTGAATCATCTTGTTTCCAGCCATTTTCTAAAACCCAAAAAGAAATAGTGTGAGAGGAAAAAAATCATGCTAGGGAAAACAACATAATAAAGGGGGAGTACCTTCAATATATAACATCTTAGGTTTAATTCTATGATCGTTAGCATAATTATAGTACTATAACCTATACGTATACTTAACCTTAGGGACATCCCTACCTTAGAAATATCTCTAGGGATCTCACTAAAGTTCTCGCATCCTAGTTTCCAAAGGTTGACTAAACCTTTCCTCTGATACCAACTGTAGAGACCCGTATCTTGACATACATGGACATTACATTACTTTTGCGGAATACTTAGTACATAACAAAAACACACACACACACAAGGATCGTAATAGTTTAGTGTCTTTGGAAACTCGGAACGTAATCTTCTAATCGTGGTGAAAGATCTTCAATATCTCCCATAAAGATCTTCCCTTTTTTTTAACCTAAAACCTTTCTTTATATCCTGGGGAAAAGAAAACATAAAAGTGTGAGCTCAAATGCTCAGTAATGGTAAACAAAAGAAAAATCAATCACATTATATTCATAAGAACATAACTTTTGGAAATCTTAACCTGCAAAAGAGAGCATAGTTTCATAACATGGGATAAATCATAGTAGTGAAATGAAATCCCAATAAGCAAAACTTAAAACATGAAACTTTGTGGCATACATACATAATCATAAAGAATCATTTCTTGTTAGTCAAGACTCATTGCTAAGACTATCTTAGTGGACAAAGTCCCTTTCTGAACCGAGTCACTCTCGTTTCAGTCCTGTTTCACTGAACCGGTATAACCTACCGTTCCAGCCATGTCTATCTCATGAGATATAAAATCTTTACCCAATGAATTGGAGGGAGATATAGGTCCCACCCATCTTATAATTAATCCTTTCTTATGTGTGCCACATAATCATAAAACATACATCATCGCATAACACATGTAACAAAAATGGGATTCTTGAAACATCATGACATCATAAATCAATTCATATAAGATAAAGGAATTCATAAAAATAATTCCATAACAACATGATCAAATCAATGTAATAATAGGGATAAAAATAGAACCCTTTATTATCTTAGATGGAAAATAATTTTGATAAAACACTTGAACTCCATTCTTGAGGAAAATATCCTTTCTTCTTCAAAAACATTTTTCCTTTCATAACATGTCATACAACTTTAAAATAAAAGAAGTTGATTAAAAATAAACATGAAAACTTGTAAAGTAAGCTTCTTGGAAATAATTTTTTTTAAAATCCATTCATGCCGTATAAGTTAAAAAAAACATTCTTCGTACTTTTGTCGGAAAAGTCAAAAAGTACCTCGTACGAAAAACGACAAAAGATTCCTTTCATACATATTACTAAAAACTCACCGAAGGGTAAAAATGGATTTAAAAAATTGTAGGTGGATGGAAATAATATTACATATTGATGAAACATGGATGTGGATGATAAAATACACCCCAGTAAATACTTACGAATAAACAATCTCGGATAAAAATGAGATTGTGATATTTCCCTTACCTTAGGTCCGACTTGCTTTGTAAGTGTCCGAACCTCCTGTATAATGATTTAAATCATGTTATTGACTTATTCCAGAATAATATTCATTGTTATTATATCATATATGGTCCACTTATGACTTTATATTACCCGTTCTTTTGTAAATTCATGTTAAAGTAGCGTTTTGGGTAAAATCGTTTCATTTATCGTAGGTGTTTTGACATGTTGTTCTTGACATTATTAATACTTATATCATGATTTACTTACTTCCAGAATATAAAATATGATTTATATATCATATATATTCAGTATATATATATATATAATAGATAGATAAATGAAATGAAAAACACCGTTCATGGAGACGGTAGTCCGTACGTACGCATGAACGCTGTTTTCCTTTCCTTATTGTCTTGAATGGAAGTAAGTAGATGACATACATATATATATATATACATGAATCCAGTAGCTTTATAATGTCATATATTTCATTATTATTTCTTATATATACTTTATAATCATTCTTAAATGGTTAACATGGAGAATGAATCTCATCGCATCGTGGAGACGGTAGTCCGTACGTACGCACGAGCGATGATATCGTTCCCATGGTCGTGGAATTGTGTTTAAGTGTATGTATACTATTTCAGTATCAATATAACTTTATAATAATCATATATAGTTACTCATTACACCATTATACCCATCCAATTAATGTGGTTGAGAAAAATTGATTACACCACGGCGTGGAGACGGTATTCCGTACGTACGCACGCGCGGTGATTTCATTTTTCCGTAGGATGGATAGAAGGTAAATTAGGGTTGTTTCATATTTATAATAAAATATCAGTATTTAAGTAATACGGATGTTATTACTTTGTCATGAAACAACTAAAGAAGAAGAAGTTGAAGAAGAAAGAAATTGAAAAGATCGGTAATGGTTATTACCTCTTCTTTGAAACGCCTCTTTGAATCCTCCACTTAGGGAACTAAGATTGGTCTTTGAAGAAGACCAGGACCTCTAGGATTATTCTAGGGAAGTGGAGAAGGAATTTTGGCAGGGTTTGGCCGAGCTTGAGTTCTCAAATTGGTGTGAAGAGGAGGGGGAGGAGGTCTCCTTTTATAAGGGAGGAGAGGGGCACCTTAGGAATATCTCAAAATATTATTTTATATTAAAGTCAAAATCGGTTTATAATGGTTCCAAAGGGTCTTATTTTGAATCTAAAGTGGGTATGGGTCGAAATACTATCAACAAATAGGATTTATACAAGTTTAGGTTATTATTTTAACCTTATCAATTAGATTTAACTCTAAGTTAAATAATTTAACTTTTACCGTGTCTTTTTGTTTTCTTACACTATATGGTTAATAAACTTACTATAACATGCCAAACTAACCCCAAATTGTTTATTATTAATATATATATCCTTATCTAAGTCATTTGGCCGAACCTTAGATTTTTAGGAATAAAATAACAATTAATAATATAATATTTGATTTAAAAACTATTTTGTGTCAATTTTGACACTATTTGATATATGATTTTTGTGAAAGTCATAACATAATTATATGTTCGAACCAAGTTGATTAAATCAACACTAATATATCATAGTAACCTAGAAAATTAGTGGAATTTATAAAAAGTATTAAATTACATTTATTTTGGAATTTATAATATCAATTATGTCAATATTTCATTAATAAGATAATTACTGCATCATCTTTGTGTCATAAATAAATTAAATTATTTGATGTCTAAAAATTACGAATAAAATACCATCATGTAGGAAATATTTTTAGATTTCTAATGAATATTTAAAATCTAATTTATCTTATGTATAACTCTATATTAAAAATGTTTTAGTAAATAAACTTTGATTTTAACTCTCTTAACTCTTCTTTGAATTAAATAATAATAAATGTCCTAATCTAATCCAAGTGGGCCTAAATGGTCATATTTTATTCATAAGGTTGTTTTTGGTCGAATTATACTTATCCAATAGAATTAGGACATGTGTTAGGGTAATAGTAATATCATATTTACCCTTAGTTACCCTATTTACTATTAACCGCGGTAAAAAAAAGTAAAAAGTTACTATTCACCAAAAAATTATTTTTATCTCATTGAACCACATTTTACTTACTGATATCAACCGTGTCTGTCGGATTTTCGAAATTCCATTCACAGAAGCGGTAAAATTAAGTTTTATGCAAAATTCAGTTTTTAACTACCACTTAGTAGTTTCACTATTCATCAAAAATTGATGTTTTTCAGAACAATGCCAAAATTTCATCCTAAGCTATATTTCATATTCCGAATTCAAAAATGAAGTCTATTTTACCAAATTCATAACATAGAAGTTGCATTAATTAATTTTATAATTAAATCCCGCTGTTAAAACAAATAGCGTATTTTTAAGAAACAATATCTATCAAAAGATCGACACTTGATTATGTCTGGTTTAAATGTGAAATTACATTTAATGACCAACATTGTATTAAATTGTAAAAATATATTCTAAATATACTTTAAAACCACTCAAATTAATAATTTATCACTATTAATTATTTTTATTAAAAAAGTTGTTTTTAATTATAATTTAGTAATTTTCACTATTCATCAGAATATGAAAGTTATCCGAAAAGTACCAAAATTTCACCTTAGGCTAAATTCAATAATCCGAATCCATAAATGAAGTCCATTTTGAAAAATAAAATTTACAAAATTTCAAAAAGTGGTTATTACTATTCACAACAGCTAGTTTTAATAATATCTTAATAGCATATCGTTGTTTAGCGAAACTTGGTGTTGCGTACAACACACGCTATCGAGGAAGGTCGCGATTGCGTGTAATGCAAGGCAAGTCAAGGATGTGTGTTGTGCAAGCTCCTTTTGGTGTAGCGTACAACACAAGACATTAATGAAATTAAAAAGAATATTTTTCATAAAATCTCAGGGTGTTACAAAGAACAACTGCGACAAGTAAGAGCGAATTAAAATTCGAACCAATACCCCAATATTTATCCAACTTCACCTTCATTGCAATAGCCATTGCACTCACAGTCATATCCGTACTCTTCATCCATTTCTTGATTTTTCTATATATATCACAAAGAGTGTGAAAGAAAGTGTGACATGTCACATGCATAGAACCAGAAAATTCAACAGTGATATCATAAAATATCCTTAAAAACTTGACAAATACACGAGAATGCTCCCAGTCATATGTTGTTGGAGCCCCACCTTCACAAACAAGAGCACTCCTAAATCATGAATCCTCCTCAATATGAATAAATACCTTCTCATATTTTTTAGCAAAATCCAACATAAAATAACAAGAATTCCACCTAGTAGGCACATCAAGAATTATAGCCTGTTTACTAGGAATTTTTAACTCCTCAACAATGCTCTTAAAAAGAGCCAACCTAGAAGGTGAAATTCTCACAAATTTACAAGAAACTCTGATTCTACAAATTGATGTTGATATTTCCTTTATCCCATCACTAACAACAATGTTTAAAATATGTTCATAACATCTCATATTCATATAATCTCCTTTAAGAATATACCCATTCCAATCATTAACTCTCCTCACTAAATAACTGATTGCTGTATTATTAGAACTAGCATTGTCCATGGTAACAGTATTAATAATTTCAATCCCCTATTTTTTCAATGTCTGTTCTAATACCCGACCAATTGTTTCCCCTTTATGATCTGCAACAAGACAAAACATGATTATTTTTTTATTCAAGATCCAATTATCATCAATAAAATGTGTAGTCACACACATATAATTCAGATTCTGAATTGAAGTCCATGTGTCGGTGGTAAGACATACTATATGAGAAAACGTATCAAACATGGACTTCAATTTATATTTCTCATTCAAATATAACTGCAAGAAATCTCTAGAAACTGTTTGTCTGGACGGAACTTGAATTTGAGGTTGAAAAACTTCAATAAATTCCCTAAATCCTTGATTCTCAACATATTTAAATGATAACTCATCAATGATTATCATTTTAGAAAGAGAAATTCTATACCCTTCTTGATTAAAATGAGCTACTGAAATTTTAATCGTTCCATCATCCTCATATTCACACTTCCTTCTAAGACCAAGAGTGGTTTTAATTTTCTCGATTTTTTTGTGAGGATTTTTGTTGCACTTTGTCAAATGCCTATTCAAATTACTAGTTCCATGCTGACTAGACATGCAAGCGTAATCTTTACCATAGTAATTACAAATAGATCTCTTATTTTTCTTTTGAAAATGGACCCAAGCTTGAGAAACTCTATAACCAGCAGAAGCTTTAGGAATTATTACCTTTTTAGGAGATTTATTACCTTCAGTTTCTTCAACTGGTTTGCTACAAATACCCCCTCCTATTTTTGTGATTGAATGTGTTGCAGACCCCATATGATTCTGAGTTCCTGCTGCGACAACTGGGGGATTAAAACCACTTGATGTTTTTGCACCACCTTCCATATGAACGAATTGATACCTATATCCAATAACAATGTAAGAAATGGTAAATATAATTATAGTGAATTAAATTGATATGCGCTTTATGATGGACTAAATTCATGCTATACATTCTGATTTCAATATTTAAAAAATACATTCTGATTTTAGTATTTTATGATGGACATGGCGCTTTATGATAGACTACTTTCCCCCATTTTAAACATGAAAAAATTTGGAATCAAATATTTCCCATGAAAAAAATAGTCTTGCTCAAATAAATTTGACAGCATTATAACATTGAAGTTAATAATAACAGCTAAGACATTCTTTCTCTCCCTCACTTCTTAACCCAAGGTTAAATTCTCATGGAAGGAAGTCTTGTAGCATGAAATTTCAACTCTTAAAAAAATCAAAATTATTTCCAAATATATTGTGAATAAATATGGAAAAAAATGAAAGCTATATACATACCGCCACAAACCGAACTGCACACACACACCACAACACACCAGGAAGAGGAGGCGAATCGGTTTCGCGAAGCCGACAAGAGGCGAGTTCGGGTGGGTGATTTACCAGAGGTGCGAGCGAAAGGAGGTAACATGAGACGAGGATGGAGGAGTAGTGTTTCTCGAATGGAGGAGAGGTGAGTTAGGGTTTTCTAGTAAGGGGAGGAGCTCGGGAGAGGAGTTTGTGAGGAATAGGAGGCCAAGATTCGGATGTCGCTTGTGAAGGAATGATGAGGTAGGAGGGTTTTGGCATGCAGGGGAAGGTCGGGGTTGGGCCAGGGGGAGGAGGAGGAGGCTAGCGCGAGCGTCTCATATCATGTCATGAGGGAGGGAGGGAGGAGAGGAGGTAATGAAATAAGGAGGAGGAGAAGCTGGTCGCCGAGCCGTTTGAGTTGTGGGTTTTTTTCTTAGTCATGTCGTTGGGTGAAAGGGTCGGGTTCTTCAGGTTGGGTTGGGTCTGGACACCCCTGTTATGTACTAAGATCTCCCTCTATGAGTATCCCTAGCTCATCGATGAAATCACCAATGGGAACCATTGTGGGTCTTATAACTGAAGTGGAAGCCTATTATCTTATCTTCCTTCCTGTTGGTAGGCTAGGGAGAGATATACATGAAGGAGTAGCATGAAATCCTGTAAGAAAGACTAGAGGATTACTCTAGGAGTAATGAATTTCATGAGTATACATGTATCATTAATGAAATATCCAATGGTAACTATCTTGGGTATTATACCTAAAGAGGAATCCCATACTCCCCTTTTATTTCCTATTGGTAAGCTAGGATGGGATATGTAGGCAAGAGAAGTATGACATCCTACAAGAAATACTGGGGACTTACTCTATGAGGTATGTATTGGAAAGACTTATGTTTGATCCACCATATATTATAAACTCATATATACTTTGACAATCATAAAATACTCATTTGTTTTACTGATATATTTATATTAACTATTTTAGTATCATATCTCACATTCTTAACTTGTTTGAATGCTTTGAGTTGTTTTGCAACACTTACCCAACCAAAAATTGGAGAAAGATCTGATGAAGATGAAATATGCTACAACCTACTACCTTTGTTTTTTCCATATTTTAAGAAAAAGTAAACTCACTAATTAAGATATTATCACTTCAGATTTTAGATGTATTTTTTACTCAAATGTTTGGTTAACAAGTTTTCTTAATTCAAATTCAAAAATAGGAGATATAAAAAGTAGAATGCATGTATGCATATAGATAGACACACAAGAGACACATGAAAATAAACATACATAGCCTTTATATACTACACAATAAATTATTAAGAATCCCTATTACTATGCATTAAAATGTATATCTTATAATCAAATAACCTCTAGAGATACTCGTTAAAAATATTCTCTCTCTATCTTTCTCGATGTTTCTTCTTTATCTATTAGTTACTGCTTTCAACTGTGTGCTGAACCAACATTTGTATTTAATTTTCATCTTTGTATCAATTTGAACTCATTTTTTGAGTGTTCTAAGATCATGGATAGGTCTTGTAAAGGGAGATTATGCTTAAAATATCTTCTACTATTGTACCAAGTGAAAACTGCTTGCACTCATTTGGGATACCCTAGGAAAAAAGGATGGTCTAGTGGAAATCACTAAAATCGAGGAGTAGAATGTTGGTGGAGTAGATTAGGGGATATTTGTGCCCCGAACCAATATAAATCCTCTATGTTCTATACTTCTCTTAATTTTTTTTCATTCCATTTCTTATTTGTGATAAGAGAAGATCATAATCATTCATACCTTAAGAGGGGGTGGTTTTAAGTGAAGAAAACCTCAAGAACTCAATTCACCATCCTCTTGAGTCATTGCAAAACACTCATCCAAATAGTAATTGGTATCAAAGTTTGTTAATTTTGAGTTCACAACTATCATCAGTTGAAGTTCAAAGATCCAATTATGAAAATGGCTAATAAAAAATAAGGCATGTCTATGAACATGTCTCTATATTTCAGTGGTGAAAACTATAGATGCTGGAAGGCTTGTATGATATTTTATTTAAATAAAATTACTTTAAAGGTTTACTTGAAATCCCCCAAGCCTTATAAACTTTTATAAGGAGATATAGAAAAATGGGATGCTAATGTAGAAGCATAATATAATTTTAACGCTAAATCTATGAATGTATCATATGTAGACCTGGTCTAGATGAGTTAAATAGAGTTTCTTAATATGATAAAACATATGAAATGTGGAAAACTATACCAGTAGCTAATTAAGTAACTGATAATGAAAGAAAACTAAGGTAAAAAACTTCCAAATTGAATTTTTAAACCTTTAGAATGATTGACATTGAGATCATCACTCAAATGAATTTAAGTTTGACTGAAATTATAAACAATGTGGCTACCTTGGTAACTTATGTTCCTAAAATCGATCAAGGTCTTAAAGTTCTTAGAGTTTTGCAACCCAAATGGAGTGGAATTTCCTTTCCCATTAGGTAGTCTACTGTTGTGAAATATTTCAAAATAAATGATCTTATTAGAATAATCATGATATTCTAGGTTGAAATGGAAGTCGAGGCTAAATATCATAAGCTACTTAAGAATTAAATTTCTACTTTGAAAATTTCTACTTCAAAGTATGTAAATAAATCAAAAGAAGTATCTTTATCAAGCTTATCTAGTGAAGAAGACTCAAACAGCTCTGATTCTAATGGAAAACTTGATCGATTTTCTAAGAAGTTCAAAATGTTAAATAATAATAGAAGAGAATTCAAGAAATAATTTAACAAGTACAAAAAGTTTAATGTAAACAATAGAAAAGTTGGAAGCTATGAGTGAAAGAAGATTGGACATATCAAATCAGGCTTCCCTCAACTACAAGAAAAAAAGAAGTTTGAAAATAAGTTCTTAAAAAGGTTAGCTATAATAAAAAAGAAAAGAAATCTATGAAGGATACATGGAGTGATTAAAAATATTCTAGTGACGAATCATATTCTAAATCTGAATCTAAACCCTCAAATCAAAAAGCTAACATGTGCTTTATGGTACAAGCACCAGATGTAATTTTTTTTATTCTTCAGAGAATGAATCTGAATTTGAAATTGAAAATTTATCTTTTGAATAATTAAATGAATATTATAATATGATAGAATATAAATATGAAATCTTAAAAATGAATAAAAAAATTATTATAAATTCTTATGATGACTTCATGAGTGAAAAATATGATTTGAATAAATATATTTTAGATTTAAAAACAAGACTTGATAAATTTGTTATCTCTTATACTGTTCATGATGATAAAATTAAAAGATTTTAAAATGAGGTAAAATATTTTAAAGATAATACCAATGTATTTACAAAGGGATAAATATATATCAATCATATTCTTATAAAAAATAAAGCAAATAGAAAATGTTCTGATATAGGTAGTAATAGAGATAAACCTAAAATATATATAAATTATTTTGGGTCTAGTTCTAAGAACAAAAGTCTACCTAAAGTTATGATTGTAAATTATTACAATATTTATAATATTAAAAAACCTAATTTTTTTGATGTTAACCAATAATTTATTTCAAAAAATCTACCAAAATTCAATGTTGGAATTTTTAAACAACACAAGAATATTTGGATTCCAAAATCATTGGTTGCTAACATTGTCAAACCCAAGAGAATATGGGTACCAAAAACATTATTGTTTGATATATTTTATAGGAAAAGGGTATAATAATCACAATGAGAAGTGGAAAATGGATATTGGATGATTAATACATATTATTGGATATTTCTCAAACTTTCACTCATTGTCCAAGATTGATGGAGGTTATTTCACTTTTGGTGATAATACTAAAAGAAAAATTATTGGAGTTGGATTAGATATAAATTCAAATTCAGTTATTATCAAAAAAATTATTTATTTTGATGGATTGAATAAAAACCTGATAAGTATGTATCAAATTTATGATAAAGGTTATCTCATAGATTCCCCTAAAAATTCATGTTATGTCTTTAAAAAAATCCCTTCAATATAAATCACCAAAAAATTAAAGTGTTTACACCTTAGATATTTATTTCTCATGTAAAGAATGGAAACTATTTGAATAATGAAATCAATGAATCTTGGATTTGGAATTGAATACTTGGGAATTATAATGTTAATTACTTGAGAAAGTTATCCAAAATTAATATAATTTTTTATTTTCCTCAAATTAAATTGGATAAAAAAATATACGATGCATGAAAAATGAGAAATCAACACAAATAAAATTTTAAATCAATTAAATAGGTTACTACAACTATACCATTAGAAATTATCCACATGGATCTATTTATACCTACTAATAATACAATTCTTTATGGAAAATATTTTGTTTATGTTTTAGTTGATGCTTTTTCTCTAATTACTAGGTCTTACTTTTTAAGATTTAAGAGTGAATCATGTTATATTTTTATCAATTTTTCAAGCTTGTAAAAAATGAAAAAGATTAAAAAATTGTGACTTTGAGAAGTGACCATGGGGGTGAGTTTTAGAATCATGAATTAAATTCATTTTTATCAAAACATGGCATTAAACATAACTTCTCTACTTCTAGAACACCTCAATAAGATGGATTTATTGAAAGGATGAATAAGACTTTTTAAGAAATTGCTAAAACTATATTATGTGAATATATCATGCCCACTAAATTTTGGACTAAAGATATTAAAACAACATTTTATATCATCAATATAGTTTTAATAAGGCCTATCTTAAAGAAAACAACCTATAATTTTTGTAATAATAGGAAACCAAAAGTTTGATACTTTAAAGTTTTTAGATGTAAACTGTACATCTTGAACACCAAGGATAATATTGATAAGTTTGATCCACATGATAATGAAGGAATATTCATAGTATATTCTACTACTTCCAAAGATTATAGATTTTTTAATAATAATTCAAATTTAGTTGAAGAATCTACTCATGTTAAATTTGATGAAATCATTCATTCTGATCACAAAAAGATTCAAATTGACAGCTTAAGTGATTCAATGGACAATCCAGAACTTGAAAATCTCTTTGATGAAAAAAAGGATGATGATGTGGAATATGATAAAGCATAATCCAGACATAAATGGATTTATTTGTAAGATACTACCTAGAAAACCTATAAACCTTAAATTCCATCCTTCATAAACTATTATAGGAAACCTAGATGTAGGTGTTTGGACTAGAAGAAGTGTAGTGTAAGATCGCAGTTTTCCATCAAGGTATGGATCCTTTCAAATCCTATAAGTCCTCTATTTTTTCTTTAAATGGAAGTTTTCAAGGGATTAGTGGAGGTTTTGGGATCATTCAGAAGCGTTTGGGGGCACAAGGTAAATGTTTTTGGAGAATCCATATGAGGTGCATGGTTTGTCTAATCATGCACCTCAACCATGTGGCCCAAAAAGGGAGGATCAAAGTTAGTTTAATCATGAAAATGGGGACTATAAACCATAAAAACTATGAAATTTATTTAAGGTTTACCATGCACATTTTTTATAACTGTGCGCCTAAACCATGTGAGGTATAGTGCACCTAGATAGTAGGTGAACATGGTTGGCGTACAGTTTGGATAACTACACAACCAAATCACGCACCCTATTAAAAACATTGAAATTACTATTTTACCTCCTTTACTTTAAATCAAAATTTTTCCTTTCTTCTCCCCTTTTACATACAACATCCATAGGAAGATCTCCCTCTCCCCCTTTGGAGATTTTGGTAGAACTCCCTCATCAAACCTCTAATTTCTTTGTTGTTGGTCACATTGGAACACCCTCGATAAGTATAAAAATCCTTTACCATCCTTCTTCAGTTTTCATCATCATCTTTGGTGTTATATATCTGTGAGATAATATAGCCTATTTTTAGGGATTTTGTATGGTTTCCTGATTTCTCTTGTTCCATCCCAAATTTGAGGCTGATATTGGATGATGAGTCTTATGTGGGGCTAAGGTAGGTGGTCTATTACTTTTTTCATAAAAATATAGATGTTTATAACTTGTGTTGTTGTGATTCATGCCATAATTTCCACACTTTTCTCCTAAAATGTATATCTCCTTGTAATACTTGTTCAAACCTTGACCCATACATTCTATGAGACCCCTTAACACCATTGGTGGTTAAAAACCTCAACCCAAACCAACCCTTAGGGTGTGTTCGATTAAATTCATTTGACAATCTCTCTTTGTTTTAACCAAAAAACCTCTTAGGTGAGTTTTGTTTGACACTTATAAATAGATATATTAAATTGTTAAATGGAATATATAATTCGATCATACTTATGACAAATTTCTATTTTTAAGTATAAAAACTGCTATGGACCTTGATGAAACTTTTATAGGCATGGAATGCCTTAAAAGAGCCTTAGATTACCAGTCTGGAATGACTTGTATGAACCCATAGGATTAAAAATGATTCATTAATGTAAATTATAACTATCATACCACACATAGATTTGGTCAATGTCTTAGATATGTGAATTCCCCATATAGATAATGACAATTCACTTGAAACTCTAGAAAATTTGAATACTTGGGATGGGATCCTAAGATTTGGCTTGATATCCTTGGATACAGATTTCACTGAATTATACACTTAAATTATAATCAATTCTATACCTATATTACCTTGGACTTTATCCTTAAGCTCAATTAGAAACTCTTAGGGTGGAATGATGAGTGTTCCTCCCTTGGATTTCACTCAAAAACCCATAGCCTAACATCTCGGTTAATCACTATGAGTGGGATTGACTTTATAAAGTCATGGATGCCATAGGTATCCCATATATACCTTGTGATTATTACACGTGGACACCTTGTATATGTACCTTGGGTCCCTGACCTAATAATGGTTATATTCTTAGCGACATTCAGCTTATGCCAAAGCATGTAGAGTCAGCCAGGTGTCCCATGAGGAGCCTGTGCTTGAAATGGTTTCTATTTATTCTATTGTATTACATTTATTATACCTGAACACTATTAAATTTTATATTCTTAGATCATATTTTCATTAGACAACATTGGTGGTGGCCTACTGAGTTTTACTCACACCCTGTTTGGGCCGTTGTTTGGTACTCAGGCAGATTTCATGCATGCAGGTAAGAATAAAGGGAAGAGCCTAACTATGGATGATTTATCTCTTTAAGATTGGGAGAATATGACTGAGACAGTTCTAAAGATTCTCATGGATATAATTTCTTCTGGAATTTTTTTCCATTTTGTATATACTGGTACCGTTTGTATTCCTACTACTATGTCTACTTTTTTTATATTTTATATCATCATGACATCATTTTTATATTATACTGTTTATTGCCTTTTATTTGTTTATTATTATCTAAATGGTTCATTTCCACTAATTACTATATTATGCCACTTTACTATCACTACTACATTTTACTTTGATAAAGAGGGTATAGTCTCCCCACTGTACTACTATACACCCTCACTACTAGTCAACAAAATCTGGTGTAAGGGTAGGCATGCCTGAGGCCTTGTGGCCAATCATACTGATTACTTATCTCTGAACTAGGACCGAGTTGTCACATGTAATAAACCTTAATGAATTTTCTACTCTTTTATCTCATATTGAACCTAAAACCATAGAAGAATCCTTATATGATGAAAATTGGATAGTTTCTATGTACGAAGATCTAAACCAATTCATGAGAAAAAAAGTATGGGAATTAGTTGATAGACCCTATGACTATTATATTATTGGAACAAAATGGATATTTAGGAACATATAAGATTATAAAGGTGTAATCACTAGAAATAAGGATAGATTAGTTGCTCAAGGATACATCAAGGAGAAGGAATATATTATGAGTAAACCTTTTCCCCTGTTTCTAGATTAGAATCCATCAATATCCTTTTAGAATATGCATCTCATATGAATTTTAAATAATATCAGATGAATATTAAATCTTCTTTTCTAAATATATTTTTAATGGAGGAAGTTTATGTTGAAGAATTCTTGGTTTTGAATACACTCATTTAAAAAATTCTATTTTCAAATTTACCAAATATTTGTATGGTCTTAAACATACACCTAGATCTCGGTATGAAAGATTAAGTTTTTTTATTTCATTAAATGGTTTTAATATGGGATTGGAATAACCCACTCATTTCAAGAAGACTTCATTAAAAGATATTTCACTTGTAAAAATTTATGTTGATGATGTTATTTTTGGTTCAACAAACCAAAAAATGTGTAAGGAATTTTCAAAACTCATGAAAAAATAATTTGAAATGAGAATGGTGGTTGACTTAAACTATTTTATTGTATTTATAATTTACCAAAAATATTTTGGAAATATTTTAAACCAAATAAAATACATAATTGATTTAATTAAAATATCTGGGCTTGAAATTAATATGAATTTTTTTAACTCTTATGAGTTCCATTATTAATCTTGACTTGTATAAAGTGGGAAAATCAGTTGACAATGAGATATAAAGAGGATTAATCAAGATATTACTTCATATCATTGTAAGAAGACCAAATATTATGTTTTAAATATATCTTTGTGCTCATTTTTAATCAAATCCAAAATAATCTAATTTAACTACTGTCAAAATAAATTAAAAATATTCAAAAGGAATAATCTATTTGTATTTAATTTTTACAAAAAATATCTGATATTGATTTAACTTCATACTCAAATGATAATTTTTGTGGGTGTAGAATAGATTTAAAGAGTACCTGAGGAACCTATCACTTTTTGGGAAAACATGGACAAGTAAGAAGAAAAACTCTATTGCATTATCAACTACAGAAGATGAATATATTGCATCTGATAATTTTTGTACACAAGTATTTTAGAAAAAACACACCCTGATGGATTTTGTATTTAATTTTGATTATATACTAATCAAATATGATAACAATAGTTATATAAACATTTCAAAAAATGCAAAAAACCATTCAAATAATAAAGGACATAGATTTAAGGCATCACTTAGTATGATATCATTCACAAAATGGGATATCTTGTTGGAATTCATTTTTATAGAAAATCAATTAGCAGAAATTTTTACTAATCCATTTCCTACCGATTGATTTTATTTTATCAAATATGAATTAGGACTGTTTTATTTTAAATGATTTCATTATAATTAAGTATTTTGTGATTTTCTATGTAGAAATATATTTTTATCCATGCATCCCACTTTTTCACTAGTTTTGTATTTATAGTTTCCTATTTTGATTATTAAAGTGTCATAATCCAAAAAATTGATCATTTTTATGATTAATTTTCATGTCACTATATGATACCATTTTTATATCTCAAAAGAGAGAGAGAGAGTAAAATAGTCCTTCGCACAAAAATCTAAAACCCTTGTAAACCCCATAGATTTTTTCCTTTGTTCTAAACCCCTTATTACCCTAAATAATTGAATATAGTTTATTTTTCATTCTCTGATCATGGGAAAATGAAACCTTATGATAGTTCTACTTCCAATAGTTTTAAGTGACCGAATATGTTGAGAAAAGTGTTCAATGGGAAAGAAACATATTTCAGTTGGTTGGATATAACTGATATGATATTGAAGAAAGTAATAAACCATCAAGGTTGTGATTTATTCTATGATGAAAAGTAGATGAATTTCCATTTTATGAAATAAGTGAAAGAATTTTATGAGCACACTATTTTTTATTTTGGATATAATGAAGACCTAATTACTATGAAAGTGAATCAGAAGGATTTTTTGATATCTTATGTGTAAATGGATAGAGTTTTTTAGTGTTTGTATGGGGATATTTTGACTTGAATAACTATCTTACTGTTATTGATGAGGAAATCTCTCACTAGATTATGAAATCTACATTTGGAGTTCTGAATGTAGAGAAGAAATATGTAAACGACCTGGAGTTAGAAAGGAAAGTTTTGGTTAAGTTTATTCAATATGAAATTTCTCAATAAGATGATGAGTCTGAGAATATTTTGTTTCAAGATATTTCTTTGATATATCTATTCTTGATAGATAAGCGTGTAAATATTGATAGATATATTATGTATTATATGTGTCATGTTCAAAACAAGTCAAACAATTTCTATCCTTTTGGAAGAATTTTGACTTTTATCTTTGGAAAATTTGGTGTTCAGTTAATGATGCAATTACATATCACTGTCATGGTTTGAAAAATCTTGGATCTAGAGTAATCAAGTGGAGTGGGTACTTCTGAATTTTCTCTCTAAATATACTTCTTCCTATTGGATCTGATGAATATGTTGAAGAGGACCTTGCTCTAGTTGAGGGGGAGATTTCTAGAGAAATCATTATTTTAGAAATATATGAAGAAGTCGATGCCAATATAGAATTAAAAGATCCTTTGGATGATGTAACTCTTTCAAATCAAAGAAGAAGAGTAAAAGTGGTTATCTTTGATGTGATTCCACCTAAATCTACTGATATAGCTAAGGAAACTCACATTGGAGTTAAATTAATGGTGAATCAGGCTGTAGTTTAGATGTATATGGTTGAATGAAACACTCCTTATGTTAATTAAGAATATAATATAAAACAATATATGCCCGATAATGTTGTTACATTTTTTTCTACTAGAGAAGGTTTGGCTATGACCATACATAAGCTAGTTAGTATTGTTAAAGGAAGGAATATCTCTATAGTTTCAGGTGAACTTACTTTGTTTGAAGCTTTTAGACCTATTGAAGTTGAAAGGTGATTTAAGAGGGAACCAATTCATTTTGTTAGAAGTGATTTTATGGGATCAGAAAAAGAATAAGAAGGCACAATTATTTCCAAAGAAAATGTTTGTGTGTTTTGTTCGATGGTATGATTGTGGATATTTTAATGGTCACACAATCATTCATTCAGAGTTGACTATTTTTGAATAGCCTCCATAGGGTTTTGTTCATGGAGACGGAAACACCCAAATGTTCCCTAATTTGATATGTTTCATGAAACTACTTTCCAAAAGCAGATGGTCATTGGGAAATGGTTCTAATGGAACTTAGGGACTCACATTTGTTGAGAGTATGGGAGGTTAGGCTCATCACACCCTTTTGGGGAGAATTGTTGTCTAATTTGGGAATCTCTTAATGATTTAAGACATATTCAGAAATCCTTTATTCATTACCAAGTAAAATATGTCTCACCCTCAGGTTAAAAATCAATTATTATCATTCATAGAATTTAGAATAATCTATATATATCACAAGTTCTTTATATATAGAGGTATCTATAGGTATCATAAGTTCTCTATCAATGGTACCCTTTTATGATTTGATTAGATATTTTTTGTCATTTATTACTACAATTCTAGTTTTAATCCGCACAGTGGGGAACTATGGAGTTTATCATCATCCAGGGAGATGGTATTTGTTTTGATATCAGGATCAAACCCATAAGATGAGTTTCCTATGTATCCTTGTGAAAGGAATTGGAACCCACATAGTTTGGTGCCACTTAACGGGACACACCATACCTTTTAAAGTCATGTAAAGAGGACCAAACCATGCAGTTTAATGTCATGCAGTAGGGACATATAGGTGAAAGGTGCCTAGACAAATATTGTTGTGTGACTTATGCTGAAGTGGCCCAAGGAACATGGAAGGGGTGTGATCTCCCATGTTAGACATGAACCTACTGGGAATGTGTCTTATAGAGGATTAGGGTTGATTTTGGGTTGTTGTTTTTGGACCTCATGGAGGCTTCCTACATATCCCATTTGGATGAGAATCAAAATCCACAAAGTTTAGTTTTGAGGAACCTCACATATGGAGGCCTTATAAATATTTTTATCACAAGTAATGTGTCCCTTTGAGAGGATTAAGGAATGATTTTAGGGATAACACTATTTATGAGGATTCCCTGTGGTTTGGATACATGGATTTTAGGATTCAAATCTACGGAGTCCCTCTGAAGGAAGGAGAGAGGAAGATATGGAAATAGATTCTCCATCAAGAAATGCATATGATAGTGCAGATTTCATGATCATAGATAACCTCTAAGGCCACGTGATTCATGTTCAAATATGAGAAACAAGAGGAAGCAAAAGATATGGAAAACCATGCATTCCTTCTTCCACTATTGTAAGAGGATAGGGCTATGGGAGAAGAAGAAAGGGATTTTACGTGCCTGTTTCATCTCCTATTTTGGTAACTAGGATAGTCACATTTGACTACCCACCTAAATAAATCCCATAAGAAATTACAAGGGCTTAATCTAGGAGGTATTCCCTGGTCTTAGTTTCAAATAAGATATAAGGATAAGGCACTAATCCCCATCAAATAAAAAATAAAGTATGATCTTATCCCTCCCTGTATAAAACCGGGTTCCTTAGTCTTAGAGAAGAAGAGGGATGGGCAAGGACCTAGCCTTTTTTTTGAGACTGGTAAGTCCCTAAAAATTTCCCCAGGGATAGGGTCCTCATGAATTATGGGATTCGTAACTTCATACACCTTGAGGACCCAACCAATCAGGCGGGACAAGTGCAAGACACCTCTGAATGAAGGAATGAATAACCGAATTGGAGACACACTAGTGTGTCTCTCTCCATGGTTGTGAAAGTATGGAGGCTTCAGTGGAGGATTAAATTTGTTCCCCCTTATATTATGGTTCCAATGAAAGAGGATCCATTCCATTGGTGGATTAAAAGAGGGCTCAAAAGGTATCTCACACAGGACAAGGATTGGAAAGTAGAAAGTGTTTCATGTAGGGTAGACTTGGGAGGAATTGGATGTGCTTCATGCAGGGTAGGCCTAAGTGAGATAGAGATTATTTGGGAGATAGAAAACCTAGGAAAAAACACCTGAGTGAGGCATTTCTATAAGAAACAAGGTTTTCCTTAGGTTTTCCTAGAAGGGTCTCACACAGGTCCTAGATTTGGGGAGGGAGATTCATGCTAGTGCTTGTCAACTAGGGGGAAGGGGGGTCCTCATGAAGGTGTCTTGTATTTCAGACCCTATAGGTACTTTTATCACACTATCCCCTTAATTAATTCCTTCCTTACATTTTTTATGGTTACCTAAAATATTTTTGAGGGCCTGGGTGAAAGGGATACATGACCAGAGCTCTGAGGATTCTTCTGTATTTCTAGTTGTGAAAATGAGGATCCCTAGGGTTCTATTTATAGGAAAACATGGGACCCTGGTTAAAGGAGGTTTCCCATGAAATTACATGGAATAGGTATCCATAACAGGTGTTACACATAGTGGTGGATATGCCTTATGGGCTATGTTGGTGAGCCTATGTGGGCCTTTTGACATGTAGGCTGGGTGTGCGCAGGCCGACTTAGGTGGGTTACCTCGATCCTTCTTGGGGAAATTCACCATTTTAATACTTGATTTATTTTCATTAAATCTTTTCATACCATGTAAAAAAATAGAGTTTCAACCCCCCCTCAGGATTGAATCCTATCAAAAGAAGTGGGTCTAGTATTGAGGTAGAGGGAAGAAAATATTCTCAAGGTTATGTAGGTTGTCCACACTGGTCACCCGCATAAGGCTATTACAGAGGTCTAGAATGAAGGCCATGCATGTAGGTTAGCTTAATATATAAATACCATTGACTATTTAGTGAATTATTCCTTCCACTTTTATGTTCTTATTCTCTCATTGCGCAGGTCTACTGCGCAGTATTTCCACATTTGTAATTTTTGTAAGTCTTTTGAAGAATATACTTTGTGCAAGTGCTTGATATGACCTTGTCAATGCATCATAAATCCCTAGGTGAGGGACCTACATGAGGTCACCTATGAGAGGGACCTAAATTAGAGATACTCTCATCTTTAAGGATTAAAGTTACTTTCCAAATTCTTGGTTCATAGAACACACCAATTTTCCCATCACCAACATCTCCTCCAAGTGCATGTTTAGTAAGGAAGGAAAAATTCCTACTGCCTATGTCATGCACCACAACCACTGTACCCCATACCCAAATCCACACACTGAAGAGTCGAAACCTCACTACTACGAGTCAACATTCCACGCTTCCAATTCGGACCAATGAAAATTTTAGAAGGAGGATTGGGAATTCCACTCAGGAGGGGAAGTTAGGCCTAAATAGATGTGGGCATATTGTGTGTGCCAAACTTGTGCATAATTCAAGATTAAGCTGCAAGATGCCAACATTGATGATTCTGTTTGGGTGGGGAAAACATATGTTTAAAATAACCAAAAACCCAACCTTAAACTGCTAAGATGATGGGGGTATTAGAAAAATTCCTTTCATATTATACATGGTGAAGTTGAAATTAGCCTATGGGATGCCTATAAGATCTTTGGAGCCCCTATCCTTAAGGTTATGTACGATGAGTTTATCCCACCAAAGGAAATTTGGGATGATGCTGAAAGGAAACAGGCTTTGGCCCAAAATATATTTAAGGTGTATTAGAAGGTTTAGAAGAAATTCCCTTATCTAAGGGGTGAAATACACCCTAAAGCATGGATAAAGGCCTTCCTCGATCTAGAAGGACAAAATACCACTTAACACCACCTTACGGGATACCCCATCTTAGAAAATCAGAGCATTCCTAGAAAATTATGGCCTACATTAGAGAAAGGTAAGTATACCTATTGCGGTTAAAAGGTCAAGAATGAGTTTTCTATGAGGAACCATATGGATTGATTCCTCACAATGTGGCTAAGTATCTACCCACTCTTAGTCCATGAATCCAATGATGATATAATATTAGGGACATTTATTATATCAGTCAAACTACCAGAAGGGAGCCACATAAGGTTGGATATCCCTTTTTTGGAAAATATATACTAATGTTTACTGCATGTATACACTAAGAAGGACCCATTCATAATTTTAGGGCTATTTCAAGTTCTTTGCAGGTGGATTTTAGTACACTTCATATCTTATGCTGTGATAAATGGATTTCAAGTCCCTAAAGCTCAGTTTTTCTCATTTTTTAGGCCGTTTTTGGTATCCAACCATTATCCTTAAGAACAATGAAGTCATGAGGATTCTGAATGTATTGAGGGAGTTCAGATTCTTCTAGTATGGTGATCAACCTACTAGGTGGTAGGTCATAATAATACAAAGATAAATAGGGGTGAATTGTGTCTTTTCAATAATCTTGAAAGATTCTCATTTTTATCTTCCCTTTAAATTTATGAAGATGTAAAATGTTCTCTTATATAATTATTTTGATCAGCGGATAAACAATAAATAAGAACAAAACATTTTTATAGTGGTTCGGGGAAAAAATATCCCCTAGTCCACTCCACCAATTCTCTCTCTATGAGCTTAGTGATTTTCACTAGATATGGTCATATTATCAAAAGACCTTTAAAAAAAACTGAGTGAATGTAGTTGACACCTTTACAACTAGATAAATAAATCCTTCTAGTTATTTTATTGGGAACTGATTTCTTCAAAGATTAGTTTGAGAAGCTGATACTCTTTCACAAATGAGTTTGAGTAATCAACAATCCAATAAATAAAAAGCATTTTATTTGTTTAATTTACAGGTTATTAATCATAATTGTAGCAGTAACTAAAAAAATACAGATCTTATTATTCAAATATGAATGTCTTTAAGTAAGGATAGCTTTGAAGAGATCCTAGTTTCAAATAATATTCATTAAAAGTATCAATGAAAAAACAAAAAAAATTACACAGTAGAATGAGGTTGAAATATGTATATCTTCAAAGTATAGCCTCTTCAGTAGTAAATGGTTTTCTCAATATTTGAATTAGTTCTGTATTCAAAATATATTCACAAAATATGATGTTGTATATATTTTATTTGTATAGACAATACTATGATCATATATATATAGAACACACAACCTTTCTTCTAGTAGAGTAGATCAAATAATGTCACCTGAAAGATCACAATCATTTAAATTTGAATCATTAAAGAGAGTCATAAATTACCTTATAAATATGAATTATTTAATATATTTAATAGAATCTTTAAAACAATCAATACGATCCTTTAAATTTCTCATAAAATAGCTTTGAATCGATATTTATTTCTGTCAATACCGTTGCATAAATATCAGATAATATCGCAGATCTAAAACTCCATTGTTGAATAGTCAAACATAGGGTTCCTTAAAGTAGAAATAAAACTTAAAATGTAGGTTTGGCAATGTATGGCTGACTACAAAAGTAGGGTTGATGTACCATATGTTCGTTCCCTCAAACATAGGGTTCTATATCAACGTAGGGTTCTTTATCCATACTTTCCTTATTTTTAAACATAAGGTTTCATCTAAACATAGGGTTGATTAACCATACTTTATTGATAGATTAGGGTATAATATCTGTCACACCAGTCATTTATAATTTGATTTTTTCTTATTATTTAATTTTTCTGGGCATCGGGTGGTTCAGGTCGAGGTTCGACATAAAAATTTCTGAGTTCTTATTTAAAAACGTGGGTTATGACCTTGACTGTGTTCAGCGCGCCGCTGTCTAAGCCACGCGGCCTCGCTCGGTTCTCCACTCGCCATCCCGATGTTCAACTAATTAAATAAAGGATTTATTAATAAAGAAATAAAATTTAAAAGAGTGATAAAATGAAAATAAAATAAAATAAGAGATGTGATAAAAATTTAATGGATCGTTTTAATATTTAAGGATATTACTAATATTATTATTTTTATAAAAAAGGTTAATTATTATTATTATTATTAATATGCTAATTATTACTATTATTGTTATTATTACTTTTTATTTTATTTTATTTTGGTTTCTTTTTTTTCTTTCTTTAGGGTTTTTCGGACCTCCCCCCTACCCCTCCCGATTTTTCGGCGCATCAACCCCCCTGGACTCCCTTGGGTCATGCCGCACCTCCTTCCCTACTTCTCCAGCCCGTCACCCACACTCATCTCCTCACTAGCACCGGCGATCGCCCGACTCCCCGCCCCCGTCATGACCCCTGCTTCCCTCTCCTACCCGCTGCGCCACGCCCCTACTCCCGTCACACCATGCCCCGTTCGGAACCGCACAAACCGCCCTCGCCGGACCACACCCCTGCTCCCCCGTCACTCCAGCCTCCCGCACTCCGCCGCGACCTCCCTTCCAGCCGTGCCTATGTCCGGCGGCCTCCCTCTTCCGGCGCTACGAACCGCCACCCCCCTTCTCTATCCAACAAACACCCCCCTCGATTAAGCCTCCTTGCTGTTTTTTTTTCAACAGGTATATGTCCTGATTTAGGGTTTTTAATTTTAAGTTTTGGGTTTGTGTTTGGTTTTATTGTGGTTTGTTTGACATGCAATGGGGGTTTTGCATCAAATTTTTGGGTTAATTCTTGATTTTGTGGTTCAATTGTTTGTTTAGGGTTGATTTGGTTTTGTTTGAGGTGAGGTTGACATGCGATGACCATTGCGCACCATAGTTGTGAAGTCTGATATGACTAGGTAGGTGGTTCCATGTCTTGACATCTTTTAGATAATTTAATTTGGTTGTTTATTTAACTTAATTTGTTCTATGATTTAATTTCAAGGTGCAATCTATGTTTATAATGTTTTGGCATGCTTTTTTGATGAAATTGGATTTCCGAAATAGTATGCTCTTGTTGTTTATATGTGTGTTATTGTATAAATTATTGTTTGTGCTTTATAAGTTGTGCGAAATGCATTTTAAAAATTGTTTGACATGCATGCGTGATGAAAATTGCACTCTCTTTAGAAATGGTTATGTTTTTTTTCATTTCGACCTTGTTGTGGTAAATTTGAAAAGTGTCTAATCAATTGTGCAAATGGTGAAAATGAGGTTTTAGAAAAGTTGAGTCCTCAATTGATTTTAATATGTTATTTTCATGTAAAAATTTGTGTGTTTTGAAGTGAAGTTTTACGGTATACATGTGATATGTTTTGTAAACTAATCGATTGTTTATTGGAGTGGTATTTGGGATGCCAAACATTGTTGGAAAAGGTTTTTGGGTCGTCCGGTCGGTGCAGAATGCTTTTTCAGGGTCTTTGAGGTGTCTGTGTAAATAAATGTAGATTTTCAATGAAAATGAGCCACTTTGGGTGTGTTTGTCGGGTTGTGTACTTTTGGAATTAAATTGAAAATTGTTTGAACAATGAGAAAACATGTTTTGGTTTGTATATGCTGTACTTTTGGTTTTAAAGTGATGTTCTTATATGAAATCTAGTTCTTCTTTCTTGTGTAAACCTTTGATTTATAATTTTAAGTGTTTTATAAATTGTTATTTGCACTTATTAAATTATATGTGGAGTGCGGGAGTTGTGTTTGACAGAACTACTGGTGCGTTAAGTTTTTAAAGGGGATTCTTACATGTGAAACTGGGCATGTCTCATGTGTAAACTCTTATTGTGATATTTAGAAATGTTCTTCAAATTTTTTAAATAGTTTATCAAGTCATGCAAGTGATCCGAACTATGTTATAAAATGGTTTTGGTGTGCGTGTGTTTTTTATGGTGTTTGGGTATACAAGTGGTGGATTTTATGTGTAATGTATTTTTTAGTTCGGGATATGTGAAAGCGATATACATTATGTGAACGTGAAACTTGATTGAGCACAAGAAAAAACCCAGGGTATCTAGGTGGGCGGACCAGAACTAGTGTGCTAGTGAGCCGAATGGGTATCGTCCCTGTTTCACTTAGCTGGATTGATGATTACAACACTAACTAAACATATGATGACTGAGGGTCATGGCCTTCTAAGCCACGTTTTTTGAGGGTCGTGGTTTCTAAGCCATGTTTCATCAAGACACAAGGTTCTAGGGTCCCACTTGAGCTAGATGAACCTTAGGGGATTTACCCATAGTGCTCTACCATCCATGACGTGGTGCCTTCCGTCAGCATATGGAGGACTATTTGTGTGTGTGTTTTTGTGAGTATGTGTGTGTGCCCACAATGAATTTTTCTCTTCCTCTTTAAAATCATGTTTGTGAAGTGAGTTATTTTTAGTGTTTTCTTTTAGCACTTATCTTGTAAATGTTTTCTTTAAAATCATTTTTAAAGTATAATTTTTCATAAGCATAATAAATTATCTTTTTGATGTTGTGGCATGGAACCTTTTTATCGTGTGACGTCCTACTGGGCCTTTCGCTCACACCCTGCATACACCTTCGGGTGCATGTAAACCCTGTTTCTTGTGTATTCCAGGTTGTGCATCGTACTCAGTGATGGTGGTTTTGGTCATTGATGGTCTTCTCGTGCAGGTTGGTGTTGTGGCCTGTGGATGCTATACGACTCTTGTCGCTTGGAGGTTTGAGTTAGAGTTTTAGTCTCTTTTGTTGTCGTTTATTTTTGGATGTTGGTTTTAGTTATAAACCTTTAAATTTGATTTCAATTTAATGGTCTGTTTGGTTGTCAATTCCTAGTTTCATTTTATTATCTTATTAGTTGGTTTGTGTTTACTATTTCGGGTAAAATCGTTCCCATGTGTTAGTTTTGATACCCAGGAACTTGTGCCAGCCCGTGGGGATCGGGAATACCCTTTGGGCCATGTCGCAGACCAGGTTGGGCACCAGGTCAGATGGCGACCCGACTTGGTTCATTACAAAATGGTATCAGAGGGAGGTTTTCTCTCTTGGGTCATTTTATTTTGGGATAGAGTCACGGTAGACTTTAGTTTAAGGTTTTCAGGACTCTATGTCCTAGCTACGAGTAAGGTGCCTGGCCATCACACCTCGTGGCGGGACTCAAGTTACCAAAGTATGTTGAGGTTTGTCTGAGTTTTTGGTCATTGCAGTTAATCTTGTCTAAGGGAAATGAAAAAGGGGTAAGGTCAGTGGTCCCAATGATCTTGTAGGTTCTGACAAGCCATGTGGAGCCGGGGACATTGTCCTAGAATACCCTCCATGGCGGTGACGTGACTGGCGTATGGCCGCCAACCATACGTTCCAGTCACCCGCTGACACAAGTTTTCTCTTGCGTTGTTTCTCGTCTCTTTGTTTTGGATTCGTGGAAAATTGGTTTTTATGTAAAAATGTTTTGGTCTTGGAAAATGTTTTCAAATGAAGCGCTTTAAAAATGAAATGGTGTGTGAGGTTTGAAAAGTGTGGGTTGGATGCTTTGGTTTTGAAAAAAAATGGAAAGGTTTGGTTTTGATCCTTGGTGTTCTCGTGGGCAACCACATGCATGAATGCATATGGAAAAAGAAAGGGTTAATGGCACGAGCGGATGAGTTCCTGGACGGATATGAGGTGGGTGCTGGTGTGGCATGAGAACATGCATGTGCGAGGCCCATGGGACACCATTGGTGTTTGTACAACCCACTAGCTTTGCTTATTTACAAAATGTTTTGTTAAAGGAAAATTTAGTGTTTTTTAAATAACTGGTGATTGCATGGTCTGTCCTTATGATTTTGACATGTCGGATGTTGAGGCGTTTTGAGCCGAAGATCCTTTTTGAATGATTTTTGTTTTGAGTTTGAATTCTTATTTGTAAGTTGGTATGCAAGCCTGTGGTTAGTGAATTATTTTGAAGAGTACATCAGGGAACCCATGCAGTGGTCCACCTACATGTTTAGTGTTCACTTGTGGTGTGTCTTGACCATTGGACCAGTTCGGTTGGGTCTATGGTTTTCTTTCTTGACTAGTGTATGCCCCCCCATAAAGCGTTAACATGTGATTGAAGTGCGGCCACAGGTAATTCACCGTTGGCCAACCCTCCAGTTGATTAAAGTAAGGACTCTCCCTTTTTGGTGACAGTGCTATGTCAATCTCTTTTTCTTTTCGGTGAGTGGATCCTCTCACAGCGGGATGAAAAACACGAAGGGAATTGAAGGGAGTTTTGGTCTCTTTGAGTCATCTGAGTCATCGAATATGAGGTTTGAAACTTTTGCGTCTAAAGGTTCCCCTGAAAGCGGTGAAAGAAATTCTAGAAAGGAAGGTTGAAGGTGGTTCGGAGTTATCGGCGCTGACCGAAGTCTTGAAAGGCCTGTAGTGATTTCATCGGCCGCAAGGGTTAGGTTTGGTGACGTCTTGCAGCGTGAGGTCCCTTTGATAGTCAATGGTTGTTTGGAAGTGGTAAAGGAGACTCCAGTGGGGAAAAGGTAGAAGCAATCCGAAGTTGTTGGTGTGGTCTATTGTTCAAAATGACCTATGGTCTTTGGTTTGTTTCGTTCAAAAAAAGGTTCATGTTAGGCCACTAGTTTGGCAGACCCATTCGTATGAGGCTGTTATGGTCGTTTGCAGGAATCACGTGTTGTTCAAGATGCGGTCTAAAGTCTTTATCAGCACAATGTTTCTCTCTACAACAATGGTCATGTTCAGGTGACAATTTGTGGTGTCGTGTGCTCATTCAGTGTGACAAAGGGCAAGGCACATGCACCATTTCATCTCTTGTGTTGGTAAATGTTCCGTGTATGATCAGTTGGATGTCGTAATGTGTTGTGTTTGCTAGTGTTGTTTCGGTTGCAGTGTGGTTGCGTGTGACACCAAAAGGAGGAGCTCTGCTTGGGAGTCTTCCATACCTGACTACGAGGCAGGAGATGCTTCAAACATCAGGGCTCCATCCATAGGCCTCGGAGTGAAGCTGACACGTGGTCAGGAACCCAGAGAGTGTATGGGACCCCGACTTTGTTCTGTCATCGGTGTTGAAATTCAAAGCAGTTTAAATCATTTCCTGCAGTTGCTCCATTACAAATGAACTGTTTGGGCACGTAAGGATTTCGTGACTATGCGGAGGCATGTCTGCCTCGATGCCTTGAAGTCTTGGGGGTAGCGTCCCATCGGATGTAATCACTTTTAGTGGTCCTTGAGAGTCGGTTTGGGAAATTAGTCCCAAAATTGTATAATGCTCATCCCGGGATGTGGATGTGTTGGTCGGGTCTTAGGTCGTGCTTTTGACACCCTGGTAGTCGGGCCCCTCCCTCCCCGCCCCTTGTGGTGGGGTGTTTGGTCACCATCAAGATTTTTTCTAAATTTCTGTATCCTATGTTAGTTCTAATGGTGGCGAGACCCACGATGGATCTCGCACAAAGGTCTCTGGAATAAATCGGTGTTGGATTTTCTTTAATGGCGGGGAGTCTGCTCGAACCTCCCCGTTTTGGTTTTCCAGTCTCGTTTCGAGCATCAATGAGTTAATAATGGTGGGGAGCCCCTCGGGCCTCCCCATGTTGATATTTTGCTTCAGTTTTTAAATATGGCTTAGTGATAAGTGATAAGAGTGTTCCGTGGACAGGGTTTGACCTTGTCTATTGATTCCAACCAAATGGTGTGGTTTTCATTTAATAATGTTTGAGTTGTTTAATCTTCTGAGGTTGGTTTCCATGGGTGCGAGAGTAGTTTTCCTTGATCAGTCAACTGGAGGTTTTTTAGCCATTTAGGGTGGGTGACACATATGTGAAAGTCTTTTTACACATTTCTTGAAGTCGTCATTGAGTCACTCTCTCTGAGCATGATACTTTTTCCTCTCTTTGCTTGATGTTTGTGGGGATCCCCTTTGAATATAAAGGGAGTGTGGTTTTCTGCTGTGGGGTATGGTTTTGGTTGTGGCTTTTCGGGGACGAAAAGCTTTATGGTGGGGAGAATTGTCACACCCGTCATTTCTAATTTGTTTTTTTCTTATTATTTAATTTTTCTGGGCATCAGGTGGTTCGGGTCGAGGTTTGAAATAAAAATTTATGAGTTCTTATTTAAAAAAGTGGGTTCTAACCTTGACTATGTTCAGTGCGCCGCTGTATAAGCCGCGCGACCTCGCTCGGTTCTCCGCTCACCAGCCCAATGTTCAACTAATTAAATAAAGGAGTTATTAATAAATAAATAAAATTTAAAAGAGTGATAAAATGAAAATAAAATAAAATAAGAGATGTGATAAAAATTTAATGGATCATTTTAATATTTAAGGATATTACTATTATTATTATTTTTATAAAAGGTTAATTATTATTATTATTAATATGCTAATTATTAATATTATCGTTATTATTACTTTTTTATTTTATTTTATTTTGGTTTCTTTTTTTTTCTTTCTTTAGGGTTTTAGGACCTCCCCACTACCCCTCCCGATTTTTTGGCGTAGCAACCCCCCTGGACTCCTTTGGGTCGCGCCGCACCTCCTTCCCTGCTTCTCCAGCCCGTCGCCTACACTCCTCTCCTCACCAGTACTGACGACCACCCGACTCCCCGCCCCCGTCACGACCCCTGCTTCCCTCTCCTACCCGCTGCGCCGTGCCCCTACTCCCGTCGCACCATGCCCCACTCGGAACCGCACAAACCCCCCTCACTGAACCGCACCCCTGCTCCCCCATCGCTCAGGCCTCCCGCACTCCACTGCAACCTCCCTTCCGGCCGCGCCTATGTCCGAAGGCCTCCCTCTTTCGGCGCTGCGAACCACCGCCCCATTCTCCATCCGACGAACACCCCCCCTCGGTTAAGCCTCCTTGCTATTTTTTTTCAACAGGTATATGTCTCGATTTAGGGTTTTTAATTTGAAGTTTTGGGTTTGTGTTTGGTTTTATTGCGGTGTGTTTGACATGAAATGGGGGTTTTGCATCAAATTTTTGGGTTAATTCTTGATTTTGTGGTTCAATTGTTTGTTTAGGGTCGATTTGGTTTTGTTTGAGGTGCGGTTGACATGCGACGACCGTTGCGCACCATGGTTGTGAAGTCTTCTATGACCAGGTAGGTGGTTCCATGTCTTGACATCTTTTAGATAATTTATTTTGGTTTTTTAGTTAACTTAATATGTTCTATGATTTAATTTCAAGGTTCAATATATGTTTATAATGTTTTGGGATGCTTGTTTGATGAAATTGGATTTTCGAAATAGTATGCTTTTGTTCTTTATATGTGTGTTGTTGTATAAATGATTGGTTGTGCTTTATAAGTTGTGCGAAATGCGTTTTAAAAATTGTTTGACATGCGTGCGTGATGAAAATTGCACTCTCTTTAGAAATGGTTATGTTTTTTTTCATTTCGACCTTGTTGTGGTAAATTCTAAAAGTGTCTAATCAATAGTGAAAATGGTGCAAATGAGGTTTTAGAAAAGTTGAGTGTTCAATTGATTTTAATATGTTCTTTTCATGTAAAAATTTGTGTGTTTTGAAGTGAAGTTTTACAGTATACATGTGATATTTTTTGTAAACTAAGCGATTGTTTATTGGAGTGGTATTTGGGATTCCAAACATTGTTGGAAAAGGTTTTTGGGTCGTTCGGTCGGTACGGAATGTGTTTTCAGGGTCTTTGAGGTGTCTGTGTAATTAAATGTAGATTTTCAATGAAAATGAGTCACTTTGGGTGTGTTCGTCAGGTTGTGTACTGTTGGAATTAAATTGAAAATTTTTTGAACAATGAGAAAACATGTTTTGGTTTGTATATTATATACTTTTGGTTTTAAAGTGACGTTCTTATATGAAATCAAGTTCTTCTTTCTTGTGTAAACCTTTGATTTATAATTTTAAGTGTTTTATAAATTGTTATTTGCACTTATTAAATTATATGTGGAGTGCGGGAGTTGTATTTGACAAAACTACGGGTGCGTTAAGTTTTTAAAGGGGATTCTTACATGTGAAACTGGGCATGTCTCATGTGAAAACTCTTATTGTGCTATTTAGAAATGTTCTTTAAATTGTTTAAATAGTTTATCAAGTCATGAAAGTGATCTGAACTATGTTATAAAATGGTTTTGGTGTGCGTGTGTTTTTTATGGTGTTTGGGTATTCAAGTGGTGGATTTTATGTGTAATGACTTGTTTAGTTTGGGATATGTGAAAGCGATATACATTATGTGAACATGAAACATGATTGAGCACAAGGGAAAACCCTGGGTATCTAGGTGGGCGGACCAGAACTAGTGCGCTAGTGAGCCGGATGGGTATCGTCCCTATTTCACTTAGCTAGATTGATGATTACAACACTAACTAAACATATGATGACTGAGGGTCATGGCATTATAAGCCACGTTTTCTGAGGGTCGTGGTTTCTAAGCCATGTTTCACTGAGACACGAGGTTCTAGGGTCCCACTCGATCTAGATGAACCTTAGGGGATTTACCCATAGTGCTCTACCATCCATGATGTGGTGCCTTCTGTCAGCATATGGAGGACCATTTGTGTGTGTGTGTGTGTGTGAGTATGTGTGTGTGTGTGTGAGTATGTGTGTGTGCCCACAATGAATTTTTCTCTTCCTCTTTAAAATCGCGTTTGTGAAGTGGGTTCTTTTTAGTGTTTTCTTTTAGCACTTAGCTTGTAAATGTGTTCTTTAAAAGAATTTTGAAAGTATGATTTTGCATAAGCACACTAAATTATATTTTTGATGTTGTGGCATGGAACCTTTTTATTGGGTGACGTCCTACTGGTCCTTTCTCTCACACCCTGCATACACCTTCGGGTGTATGTAGACCTTGTTTATTGTGTATTCCAGGTTTTGCGTCGTGCTCTGTGATGGTGTTTTTGGTCATTGATGGTATTCTCGTGAAGGTTGGTGTTGTGGTGTGCGGACGCTACACCACTCTTGTCGCTTGGAGGTTTGAGTTAGAGTTTTAGTCTCTTTTATTATCGTTTATTTTTAGATTTTGGTTCTAGTTGTAAACCTTTAAATTTGATTTCAGTTTAATGGTCTGTTTGGTTGTCAATTCCTAGTTTCATTTTATTATCTTATCAGTTGTTTTGTGTTTACTATTTCAGGTAAAATCATTCCCATGTGTTAGTTTTGATACCCAAGAACTTGTGCCAGCCCGTGGGGATCGGGAACACCCTTCGGGCCATGTCGCTGACCGGGTCGGGCGCCGGGTCGGATGGCGACCCGGACTGGTTCTTGACAAAATCCATACACACTATTCCAAACATAGGGTTGATTCCTTATGCTATGCTTACTAACACAATGTATGAAAAATGTTTCTAGAATACATTAAAACATGTTTAGAAAATTTAACAAATATTCCCCATGGATCAATGAATTGAATAAAATTTCAGAATAAATATTTCCATAAATATTAATTTCCTGAAATTTAGTTAAAGTAATTTCATTAATAAAACAAACCAGGGTATTTGTGAGCATCAAAATTAATAAGATTTATAGAGTATTGTTGAGACAATAAATTCCCAACAATCTTCCCCATTTTTATGATAAAAAAACCCATAACATAAGTAACAGAAAATATAGGATTTTTAAACACTAATAAAATAAAATTTTAAATAATACATTCATTGTTTGAAAATTACTTTTTCACAATATTGTTTTGATGAATTAAAAAAAGTTAAATAATGTTTTTTTACCCAATCTTCTCTCCCTTTATGTGATATTAAAAAGAAAGTGTATAAAAAAAGATTAAAACACATTCAATACAGCACATAACTGTAAATGAATATTGTTTTTATACTATATATAAAAATGAAACATGTGTTCTGGTAGTATAATTGAACAAAAATAATAATAACGAGTAAAATAAACATTATAATTTTCATTAATAAGATGTTAAATGACTACAAGAGTGATTTTGGATAAGAAATAGTTTAAAAATACGGTATAGTTAAAGATGAAAGGACTGGTTCAGTAGAGGTTTCCAGTTCTAACGAAGCCTGAGAAGCTTGAAAAACTTCCTTTAATTCCTTTATCCATCCTTTTAGTTTTTTTTTAAAGATTTACTACCAGTTTTATTATCAAAATTCTTGATTCCTCACCCACTTTTAAACTTTCAATCAGATTTAATTTTAGAAATTCATATAGATTTCCTTTATCTACAGAAACATCATAAGATTATCACTTAAATTATTAAGAAGAATTATGATTCCTAGTTCATTGGAGGTAAAATTTTTGATAAGATATTTTTTATTATCTAACAAAACATTCAAAAGTGCACTATTACATTGAAGAGTATGAATTCCATCATTCATATCAGCCATAACTGAAGTAATCTGTTGAAATCTTCTAACTAAATCTAGAGAATTTGGTGGTGAATAAGTGGAAGATTTGAATTGACTAACACCACATTTTATTGATTAAATATTACTTCCAAAATACCATTTTAAATTACTTAAATCGATCTTTGAGATAGATTATGATTTCATTTTTTCAAACCGATCTAACATTTCTCTAAGAAAAGAATCAAAATATTTTCTGGAAACTAAATTTTCTCTAAATTTTTTTAGTTTATTCTGAACAGTTTCAAATTTATCTTCAGGAATAGTCGAATGTATCAAATATTCCAAATATTTTCTTTCATATTACAGTTCTTATTGAAGACTAGATTTCTTATCCTTTATTTTGTTAAACTTTATGATCAGATCTTCAATATTATTAGAAAGAGAATCTGATGCATCTTATTCTTGATTTTTTATTGGTAAGAATTTTCTAATATAGCTATGGAATTATATGTAGTATTCTCACTAGAAAAAGAAATATTATCAATAACTTATGTTATTTCTCGAGATACAAAATATTTTCTTTTCACATACTGTGAAACAATAGAGACAATCTGATTTTCAACAAATTTAGTGGTTTCTGTTACTAAGGTTTGAACTTGCTCACCTCCTTGAGTAGTTTTATTAACTTGATATATTCCAGGTGAAATTTTCTTATCTTGTACTTGAATTTCAGATTTTTTTTCCTTAGGAGGAACTGTTAATCCTAAAAACAATGACGGAGTTTCTTCTCTAGGAGAAACAATGTCAACTTTTGGGTTCTCATGTGGAGGTTTTCTCTTTTCTTGGACTGTGTGATAAGTACTCATGTAGCTATTTCTTTAGTTTCTAACACATCTTGATCAACGATATCATATCTAAGTCTACTTTTTGTTGATTGATAATCAATTTCTATCTGAGATTCTCAAACTTCTTCATAATGCAAATGAACTGATCCAACAAATTTTCCTTGCCCCCCAAGTAATAGGACTAGTTCTTGTTGGTCATCCACACCAACATGTAGTAGTTTACCATTAACTATACTCCAAAAGAATCCAAACTATCTTAACATACCATCATTTAGAATGTTATTGTGATGACACTTTTTATGAATATAAAGATGAAGAATATTATTTTTTTTATATAGAAGAAGAGAAATAATTCTACCACATGGATAAAAGGACATCTGTGCCTCTGATTGGCAGTAGTGACTCGAATATCTAAACATATATATGGGGAAATTCAACTTAATATCACTTATGAAAAAGAACATGAATTAAATTTCATGATAGATAATCTGTTCTAATTTTGAAAATCTAGGGAGTATTGTAGACTGGATAAACTTAATAAGCACCTTTTGGTCATCCTTAAGATTTTTAAATACCATTTTCTGAATTTGGGTTGAACCAAAATGAAATGAAATTATATCTTCAGAATTATTATCTTGATTTATAATCGATATAAGATCAAAATGGAATACTCCTTCATGAGGGAATTTTAAGATCTGTGCAATTTCTACCATGGAGATTGAAAATTCCTTATCATCTACCCAAGAGGTAATGATATCCTCTATTTACCTGAAACTAAACCGAACATTCTTATAGAACTACTTTATTTCAAGTTCAAAAATAAATTCAATATTTTATTAATTAAACAAAAAATCCAAACCTTGAAAAGCGAGATATTTCTTTAGAAATATATTTATCTAATACAACTAATCAAAATTGACAACATTTCCTTGAAGAATCATTCTAAAGGGAATGTGTTGTCATTTTGAATCACTTGGTTCACCATCGTCTTCTCTCTTGTGCTTTGACATTTCTGAGAATCTGAAGGTAGAAGGGTTTCAAAATCTAGGGTTTCAAAGGAATACGAGAGCTCTGGAAGGAGAAAAGTTTCGAAATTGAAGGTTGGTAAGATAAAGAGAGAGTGAAAGGGTTTTTCTGACAGGTTTGGGAGACATGGTTCTTATTTCTTGAGCCAATTAATTATCATAATCATTATTGGTTTTTATTTTGAAAAGACACTTTTTATAAATGGAATAATTTTTTTTTCATGAATAAATAAACTACCAAATAAAAATAATAAATATATAAATTAATAAAAATAAATTAATTACACCTTTTTTTTAAAATTAAATATTTCTAATTCCCCATGAATAAAATTAAAACTTGAAGTGGTAAGTGGTTTAGTGAAAATATCAGCAAGTTGATATTCAGTATTTACAAATTCTAAAGATATATCCTTTTTATGAACATGATCTCTTATAAAATGATACCTTATATCAATATGAATAGTTCTTAAATGAATTATAAATATTTTGAAAATATCAATTTCACTGGTGTTATCACATAAAATAGGTATAATATTAAAATTAAGTCCAAAATCCAGTAAGGTGTGTTTCATCCACAACACTTGGGCATAGTAACTACCAGTTGATATATATTCTACCTCAACTGTTGATAGAAAAACTGGATGTTTTTTCTTACTCGACCATGATACTAAGGATTTTTCTAAAAAGTGACAGGTTCCCAAAGTTCTTTTTTTTCTAATCTACATCCTCCAAAATCAACATCTAAATATGAAATTAAATTAAAATCATAAGTTTTTGAGTAAAGTAGATTTTGAAAAGTAGTTACTTTTAAATATCTAAAAATTCTTTTAACAAAATCAAGATGAGATTATTTTAGGTTTGACCGGAATCTATCACATATACATATAAAAAACAATATATATGGTCTGCTAGTAGTAAGATATAGTAAACTACCAATCATACCACTATATAACTTATTATCAACCAAATTTTCAATTTCATTCAAACTAAGTTTTACATTAGTACACATGAGAGATGTGTAAGTATTACTATTTTAAAGTCCAAACTTTTTTAATAAATCAATAATATATTTACTTTGATTTAAAAAATTTCCATAGTTTTTTTGATAAATTTGGAATCCAAAAAATAAATTCAATTATCTCATCATAATAATTTCAAATTCTTTTTTCATGAGGTTTGAAAAATCACTAAAAATATTTTTGTTTATTGATATAAAGATAACATCATCAACATAAAATTGTACTAATAATATATTAGAGAAATGTTTTTTCCTAAAAAGACTAGGATCTTATAGTCACACTAAAAATCAATTTTCTAATAAAAATGAGCTTAATATTTCATACCAAGCTCCAGGTTCCTGTTTAATGATGTAAAGTACTTTGGTAAGTTTAAAAACTGAATTTGGTTGATGAGGGTATTCAAAACATGGTGGTTGTTTAAGATAAACTTCCTCTATTAAATATCCACTTAGAAAGGTATATTTTTCATCCATTTGATATAATTTAAAATTCATATGAGATGCATAATCTAGAAGGATTATAATTACCTTCAATCTAGAAAAAGTTGAAAAGGTTTCATCATAATATATTCCTTCTTCATGGTTGTAACATTTTTCTACTAATCTAGATTTTTTTCCTGCTAATAATCCCTTGATCATCTTGTTTATTACAAAAAATCCATTTGGTTCCTATCACTGGATAACTGGTTGGTCTATCTACTAACTCTCAAACTTTATTTATACTAAATTTATTGAGATATTCTTGCATATATATTAACCAATTTTCTTCATTTAAGGCTTATTCAATAGACTTGGGTTCTAATTGAGATAAAAGGTAGAAAATTCTACTATACATTTCTTCTAGTTCTTACACCCATATCTATGTTTCATGTAATAGTTTCTAAAGGATGATCCTTTAAGGTTATAGACTATCTAGGTAAGAAAATATTGGGTTATTATATCTCATGTTCTTATGGACTAGATTAAATTTTATTTATTTTATTTTCAAAATCAATTTCAGGTGAATCAAGCCTCATGTTGTCAAAAGATTCAAAAATTTCATATGTTTTATTTTTCATTTTTATCAAAAGGGATATTTTCATCAAAATTAACATGAACTGATTCTTTAAAAATACTTGAATTTTTATTATACACTCTATAAGATTTAAAAATAGCATAATATCCTATAAATATTCCTTCATCATCATTTGGATCAAATTTACCATGGTTTCCTTAGTGTTAAAGATATAAAACTTGTATCCAAATACTTTAAATTACTTTACATTAGGTTTTATATTATTTCAAAGTTCATAGGGTTTAATTTTTATAACCAATCTTATTAAAACTATATTCTTATTATAGAAAGTTGTTCTTATAGTTTCTGCCAAAAAATAGGTAGGAATGCTGTATTCATTCAATATTTTCCTTGCCATTTATTAAATAGTTCTATTACTTATCTCAACAATCCCATTTTTTTGAGGTGTTCTTGGTGCATAGAAGGTGTGTTTAATACCTAGATTTTAGAAAAAATAAATGAATTATTGATTCCAAAATTCTCCACCATGATCACTTCTCAATGAAATTATTTTAAGATCCTTTTATTTTTGAAAAATTTTACAAAAACTTTCAAAAACAATGAATACATAACTTTTTATTTTTAAAAAATAAACCCAAGTAAATCTTGAGAAATCATCAATTAAAACATAAAAATATAATTTCCCATCCAAAATTTCAACTCCTGATGGTCCAAAAAAATCCATATGGATAAGTTATAGTGATTTAGATGTATAAATTTTGTTAATTGATTCAAAAGATTATTTCTGTTGTTTTCCAATTTTCCATGCATCACAAAATCTATAATTTTTAAATTTAAGACTGGGAAAATATGAAACTAAATGTTTCTTAGAAAATTTATGCAAATAAAATATATTATAGAATCCTAGTATTTTATTTCAGATACATGACTCATTTGTCTCAGTAGTTAAAAAATTCACTTTTTTTTTCACATATGGAATTTAGATCCAAAGTATAAACATTTTTAGTTATAGATTTTATAAATTTAAGCATTTCATCTTTGAAATCTGAACAATAATTGTTAGATAAATAAAAATAAATTCCATCATAAAAAATTTGAGAAATACTTATCATATTATGCTTCAATCCTTGTACATACAATACTTTGTTGATTGAGATTGACTTTGGGTCTCAAACTGATCCAACTCCAATTATCTTTCCTTTTTCATTGTCTCTAAAGGTGACTAGTCCTCCATCCATTTTTGTTATTGTATAGAAATTGGAAGCGTCTCCACTCATATGTCTTGAGAAGCCACTTTCCATATACCATATAATATATATTTTTTCTCATGGTATTTTTCCTACAAAATCATTTAAACGCATGTTTGTTTTGGTACCCATATTTTCTTGGGTCCAGCTATGTCAGCAAGCAAAGATTTGGGAATCCAAATTTGCATTATTTTACCAAAATTTATATTACTAGCTTCAGATATATTTTTATAAATTAAATCTTGTTTTATTCCACTTATCTGATGATTTATTAAATAATAATTATTTGAAAAATGTCGTATCATTCCATAGTATAATTAGGTAGAATTTTTAGAGATGGGAAAAAATATTTTTTGTATAATTTTGATTTTCACCCTTGATTATTATTCCATATTTTTATATTTTAATGAAATTTTTACCAAAAATATTATTTAGATATTTTTCTTATTTAGTTAAAATACTAGAAACACTTTTAAAAGATTCTACTTCATCCTATAGTTATTTTATTTTAATTTCATGAATTGTACAATTTGATGTAGATGTATTAAATGTTTCTTTTAGTTCATGATGTTTTTTTGACATTACATATTTTTCATTTAACATAGTATTGTGAATATTTTTTAGTGACTTGTGATTCTTCATTAAATAATTGTATTTCTTTTCAATCATTGAGTAGTAAATAATCAATTTTCTATTTGAGAAGCTATCAGAGTCAGAGGTAGAAGAGTAATAAGTTTGTACCTCATTTTATTTATTAGGCATAAATCACATGTTTTCTTTGAGATTTTTTAGATCTTTTTATGAATCATATTTGGAGGAACTACTGGAGTCTTCAAACGCACTCCACATAGATTTCATGGATATTTTTCCTTTATGCTCACAATCAAGTTTCTTTTTATATTTATTCCTTTAGAAAAGGGAAATCAGGTCTGATATGACCCTTTTGCTTGTATTCATAGCATCTTACTTATTTGAATCCTTTCTCATCTTTCTTGAAGGCCTTCTTTAAGTCTCTCTATTTCTTATAGAAATTGATAATTTTTCTTCCTAACTGATCCAGTTCCATTTCAAAATTTGATAAGTCTAAATCTTTTAAGATTTTGGAATCTTATCTAGATTTATTTTCATGCTTCTTAGATTTAACTATAAGGGAATTGTTTTCCCTTTTCATTATCTTATAATCTTAAGCTTCATCTTGCATTTATACTTTGTACATCATAAATGTTCCAATTAATTCTTTCGTAGTCAAATTTTTGGCTAGAGATGATTGTCGAATAGCTGTCGATATGCCATTACATTTTGAGGGTAGCACTCTTAGTACTTTCAAATCTTGATGAGATTGAGTAATTGGATATCCCAAGGAAGTAATATTGTTGACTATCCCTATCAATCGTCCATTCATTTGGGTGATTCTTTCACCATTATACATTATAAAGGTGTTAAGCTTTAGTTTTACAGTAGCATACCTCATTTTTTTGATATTACCAGTTCCTTCATATGAAATAGTGATTATCTTACACATTTTATAAGTAGTAGGACATTATGATACATGATTTAATTCATCATGTAAAAGTCCCCAAATGATAGCATTCATTTCTTTTGAGTTGATTTCATACTCAACTTATTTTTTAGAATCACATGTTTCTTGTTTCTTAGGAATTACATAGGGAGTGATAATCTTCATATACACTTTAAATTCAAAATTATTCAGATAGATGATCATACATTATTTCCAGAATCCATAGATTTCACCATTGAAATATGGAGTATGAATCATAAGCATAACTTCTATAGGATCATCCAATGAAATCTGTTTTGTATAGAACTTATAATTTTTATCTTGATAGATCTTTATCACAAAATATCACCTTTGATACCAATTTTTAGTTTGGAATGATAAAACAATACAGAAGAGGGTGGGTGGGTGGGGGGTGTGAATTGTGTCTTTTCAGTAATCTTGAAATATTATCTCTTTTATATTCCCTTTTGTTTTATATAGATGTTCAACATTCTCTTATATAAGTCTTTTGAGAAGAAAATAAATAATAAAGAATAAAACAATAATTTTTATAGTGGTTCAGGGCATAAACATCCCCTAGTTCATGTGACCAATTCACTCTCTGTAAGCTTGGTTATTTTCACTAGAAAAGGTCCTCTTATTATAAGACCTTTAAACAACAACTGAGTGAAGGAAGTTGACATCTTTACAATAAGGATAAATAAATCCTTTTGGTTCTTTTACAGGGAACTAGTTTCTCCACAACTTAGTTTTAGAAGATGATACTCTTCCACAACCGAGTTAGAGCAATCGACACTCCAATAAATCAAAAGAGTTTTATTTTTTGAATATATAGGTTCTTGATCATAGTTTTAGAAACAACTAACAGAATATAAATCTTCTTATTCAAATATGAATTTCTTTAAGTAAGGATAGCTTTGAAGAGATCCTGGTTTCAAATGATCTCCACTAAAAGTTTCAACAAACAAATAGCAGCAGTTACACAGTTTAATGAGGTTGAAATATGTATATATTCAAAGTGTAGCCTCTTCAGTAGTAAAAGGGTAAATCAATATTTGCAGCAGTTATGTATTCAAAAGATATTAAAAAAATATGCAGTTTATTATACAGTATATGTAGATATAATACTATAGTTAAATATATATAAAACACACAACCTTTCTTAAAGTTGATTATATCCAAGAATGTCTCCAGGTATGTCAAAATCATTTAAATTTGAATCATTCAAGAGAGTCGTAACTTACCTTAGAAATAAGAATGATTTACTATATTGAATAAAGTATTTAAAACAATCATGAATATCCTTTTAATCAGTTGTAAAACATATTTTAATCTATATTTATTTCCATCAATACCATTGCATAAATCTCAGATAACATCACAAAATTAAAACTCTATCATTGAATAGTCAAATATAGGGTTCTTCAAGTAATGAAAAAACTTAAAATGCAGGGTTTGAAATGTATGATTGATTACAAAATTAGGGTTTATGTACCACACGTTCATTCCATTAAACATAGGGTTTTATACCAACATAGGGCTCTCTATCCATACTTTCATTATTTTCAAACATAAGGTTCCATCCAAATATAGGGTTGATTAACCACACTTTCTTGATAGTGTAGGTTATAAGATCCATACATGATATTATTAATATAGGGTTTATTTCTTAATCTATGATTTCCAACATAGGGTTTGAACAATGTTTCCATAGTATGTTAAAACACATTTAGAAAACTTTAATAAATATTCCCCACAGATCAATGACTTGAATATAATTCTAGAATAAATATATCCACGAATATTAATTTCCTGAAATTCACTTAAATCAATTTCATTAATAAAACAAAGAATGTTATTTGTGAGAATCAAAATAAATAATATTTATAGAGTATTATTGAGATAATACATTCCCAATACTAGGATATTCATTGACAATGTAAAAGCTAGAGACGATATGATGTCATACATGATTTCATTCAGAGACAACATACTAGCGGCCCATATTGATAGAAAGATCTTATGTGAGGCATATGAACTATATTTATTTAACCAAAAATTCAAGTTTTTTCAATAACCAAGTGTCTCTACACCTATGCACATTCGGTTTGCGAAACACTCGATGGTGGCCCAAAAATTCTGGATCCTGATGGACTTCGAGGTGTCCCAAATGTCAATCAAATTGCCTCTATCGGATGAATCGATCAGGATAGACTCTGAGTATTCCAATGATTGGATTTCTTCATACCCCAAGGGGTGTTAATAAAAATCATCCCTCAAGTTACGTCTATGAAAAATGCTAGGTGTGGCATCTGTGATAGAAAGGTTTGGCCATAGGGTGATGTCACTGAAGATTCAAAGTATTCAAAGTGGTCTTGAGAACATACCACAAAGTGGGTCAAGGATAAAAGGACCAAATATTCTAGGATTAGGAATTCTGGTTATCACTACTAGGAGGAGACCTAAGGTCTAATCACCAAGTCTCCTGTGAGAGTAGAGAGGCTTGAAAAGGATTCAAAGTCAAAATATGTCAGGTCTTCCTTGCAGCTATCTGCCTTAGAATCATATTATTTTTGACCCAAGGAGATATAATCTTGATAGGGCATAACCCATTACATCAGAGACATGTGGGTATTTTTCCAGGATGACATATGCATCATGGAGTTGGGGGATATCTGAGCACCATTCGATCTTCACCCCGATAGCAGTTTGACTAAGGTGGGAAAATATATTCATGAGATGAAAATGTTGATATATGCCACTGATGATCAGATCTGGACCAAAAAGTAGATATTCGACATTATGGATTGAGCTAATATTATGGGGATATCTGGTAGATCTAAAGAGGAATGGGAAGACTATATCACCTTTGATGAGGTATCTCTATCTTTTCCCTTCTTCTTTTCCTCCTTTATCCATAATCGTTAGTTTTGAGGGGATCTATCTCACAGTTTAGATTAGGATAAAAATTATTAGTAGGAATGATGATTGATTCACCAAAATATGGGCCCATGGGCACCCAAATCGGAGTAGTGGATGAGTCTCCCAAACCCTTGGAACTATCCCCAGGTTAAAGGAAGATGTTTGAGGAAATGGAGGGTGGGTATTATTGATCACCACCTCAAGTGTACATGATTGAGAGGACCAACATGGTTCCCTCTCCATATCAAGAAAAGAAATTCAAGAGGGTAGAGAAGTTGGCTCAGCGTACGTGTCACTTTAAGTATTTTTGCAGTCATTTAATCTCATGAATTTATTAACATACCCAATTGACTATTCTTGCATTTTTTAGGATCTGCTTTGATTTAATCCCTTAAGGGGTTTGAAACTGATCCTTCGAGGATCGAGGAGGACATCCTGGAGGAAGCACAGACTCATGTTGATAAACCCATCCCTTTGACAGATGAAGTTCCATGATATGCAGCCACGTCTTCCCCTATTATTGTAGAGAGGGGATATGGTCATGGTAATATCAGATGTATATCATAAGGTTTCATGTGCCGGTCATTTACTTTCTTCCTCACGATATTTCAGATCTTCCACATACACTGGAGGACCCTACAATAACCACCACTGGCCCTGTCTCCACTAAAAAAGGGGTTGACAGGGATCTAAGACAGTATGATGAAGGTTTTAGTGCTGATATTGACCCTGTGGGGTTTGAATATTTTGTGATTTCCAAGATATTGGAAGAGATAATAAATAGTGGATCCAATTTGGGTCCTGAGCTATGCGTCTCAGATACCCCTACTAGTGAGGATGTTGTGAGACTTGAAACAATATATAATGAAATAATGAAACTTAAAGATAGGTTAAAAAATACTAATCGTTATACCTATTTTTAGGACTTTTGGAACTTAAATAGGGAGTTGGAAAGATGTGAGTTTTCTCTTTCTTTTATTTTCAAATACAGTTGGCCTCTTTTTATTCAATGTTTTACACTAGGTCTTTACTTGTAAAACTTTTTCTATAGTAAAAATTTCTAAGGAAATTCAATACTAAGGACTCCAAGTCCATTCTAATTAGATTACTGAGGTAGTAATAGATAATAATATTGAAGTGGTATATCCTCAATGTTCTTCCATCTTGGTGGCAGAGAAAATCTAGGGGTATTTTCCTTCTTAAGAGGTTCTTACTTAGAGTACTAAGGCTGAGAGTACTGAGAAAGCATTAATCCCAATAGTTTATCCAATAATGTGTAAGTGCTATTAAATTCTTTGGTTTATTCACTTCCTTTATTGTTTATTAACCTCCTAATGTTGATAAGGGGTTTCATTTTCTATACAGTGTCATTGAATTCGGCGGCTAAGCCTGAGAGGGGTGCTTCCATTCCTATTCATCCAATATTGGTAATAGGGACTGATACTATTTTAGAGGGAGTAGAGAAATATGACTCATTTAGTGTGCTAATCCAAGACTACATCTTTCCCTCTAATAGAGTCTTGGAGTCAAACTTAGAGACATAGGACACATTTTCCTCCACATGCCGTATGGTTTGGAGAGACATCCATAAGATAGTCTCAGAGACACATCTTGAGAACCTACCATTGCAACTTCACCAAATTCCAAACATGTTTTCCATTTTAGGGTATGAAAGGTTTGATTAACATATGATCCACCATGCGGTGAAGTCAATAATCCGGCAGTGGGAGGAAGATAAAAGATCATAGCAGGCTGAAGCATAGCTAGCTGGCCAGTTTGAAGATCTCAGATATATTGTATCCCATGCTGAGCTCAATCATACCAAAGAGGTGGAGGAATATCACCATCACCTTGATGATAAATCTATCCAAATGAAGTGAATTCAACAATAATTATATGGCATGGAGGGAGTGATGGTTTAACTCCACCAATCCTTGAAGGGGGATTTATCAGAAGGAAAAGATTCTATTTTTATGGATTAGGAGAAACTTCATAATGTTGAGGATGGTATCACTACAAAATTGGTTGGGTTTCAGAAAACTGTGGATGATTCCCAATCGACAATTCAACCACTAAAATCCTATATTGAGGACTACCTATAAAATTTAGCAGAAAGTATACAATATGTGGATGTTACTTTGCATCTTAGAACATGAATTAAAATGATTTTTTTCCAATCACATGTTCCTACATTCATATCTTCATCATAATCATAATATAACACTGAAAATTACCAATTTTAATGTCATAAAATTATAATTACAATGATAGGGGTGAAGTTGTGATCAAATTTTTACCTAGGTCTTTAGACCTAATGAGAATAGTTCAACTGTTGTTATGGTCACATGGAAAACCCTACAAACTTTGTGTATTTTGTGTCGTCGCCCTAATTTTTCCTAAGCCCAATATTAAGTAGACTTAGAAGTCAAGTCTTTTCTTTTTATTAGACCTCCCTTAATGATTTTTTAGCCTAATAAGTTTTATAAACCTTTCTTTTCATTGCTCAATTTATGTCTAAACCATACAGAGCATATGTCTAGTGAAATGGGACTCGACTATTACCTAGGATTACCCTTGTGGGTTTTCAACCTATCATGTCTCTTTTGGTAGGTAGTTTAAAGTATTGAAAGCCAGACTAATGTGAATAGTGTTTTGGTTTGAATAGATTTTTCCATGAGTTTTGGAATGATGATCCAAACAAGGTTTTTTGGCTAATAATGTTCCTAAATTCTTTAGATACCTGAAGGGGAATTTTGATTCATGATTTTGTGATTTCTGGATCTAAAACATGATGCGATAAAAATATACAAGGAAAGACTGAGGAAAAAATTTGAAAAGAGGTTTCCAACATGATGTTGTTGTTTTGGGTTTATGGAGATAGAAGTGGTCTCTACCAAGGATGAATATAAGTTTGATTGATAGGCCCTTTTATGTGGGTGACTTATGCAAAGCCAACTGGGGTGTTTTACTGCATAGTCAAATAGTGGTGTCCTCTAGCTGACATGCCCTTTTGGTGGGAAACATATGCATAACCAACTGGGGAATATTAATACATAGTCAGAAAAAGGTGTCTTCAAGAATATGGCATTCCATTATTGATGACCGATAGTTTGTGAAGATCTGGATTTCTCAAAACCATGAAGGGTTGTTTGTCAAGGGAAGGCATTTGAGAATGAATAGAGTATATTATCGGTATTTTATATGAATGGGAAACCACTCCTTCATGAATTTGGATTGTGTAAAGAAGGGTACACTCTATTAGATAACCAACATCAGGGGAGAATTCCCATCCCTGACAAGGGTTGAAGCATCGTGTAGTTTAATTTTGTGTGACCAGGATATGGACCATGTGGTTTAACATTTTATAAAGAGGATTTTGGGGATATAGTTTAAGATCATGTAGCTTTGACCAAAAGATTAGTAATTTCCCCCTTTCATGGTAATTTATCTAAGAATGTTCCATCATTTTTATGTATGAAGGGGGGAGGGTTTTAAGCTATAATCTATGGGTTTCCATATCTCAAGAGTGATATGGGATGAAAAAAATCATTAGGTCTTATGGAGATAGAAGAAGTATATCCCAGGGATGAATGTACCTCTGGTTGATAGGCCCTTTTGGTGGGTGACTTATGCATGACCAACTGGGGAATACTGCTGTATAGCCAAATAGTGGCATCCTCTAGCTAACATACCCTTTTAGTGGGTGAATTATGAAAATCCAACTAGGGAGTATTATTTCATAGTTAGATAAGGTGTCCTCTGGAATCTAACATTACACTACTAATGGTTGGGTAAAGTTTATAGAAATTCAGATTATCCCAGACATAGAGTTTGGTTCATGGGAGGAAAGTATATGAATACAGGAGGAGGATTTCATATCAAAATTATCAATAATTGGGATAAATAATTTCCCTACATAGGTTTGAACCATATATGGGAAAAGAGGAGTTTATTTTTATGTTATGTTAGGGATAGGTAATAGGACTCATGCATTGCTATGTATCTCATCAGGGTGAGAATCAAGCCACATGTAGTTATAGAGGAAATTACCCATAATAATTGTATTTTTTGTCTGGGGAAGGGTCTATTTTTTTTTGAATATGGGATCACTAATGGGGTGAGAACCCATATTGGATCATTTTATGTAGATCTGACTCATATATAGGAGAGTGGGAGAATTTCTTGTATTGAGGTTGGACTAGGATGTAGATCCAAGAATTATTACATATCTCATAGGAATGAGAATCAAACCATACGTAGTTCTTAAGGAACCATGTAGTTTAAAGTCACGCGGGAAGGATGTGGTTCCCTGATGTCAAATATTGTAACTAGACCCAAGATTAGAGACTTAGGTGTCACTCATATTCTATGGTGACAGGAATCAATACACACATAGTTCTTGAATTTTCATCATGAAAGATATATAAATCATGCAGTTTAAAGTCATATAGTAAGAAAATATGGTGTAACTTTCAATGTCTTACGACTGGGACCATGTGAATTGATATTCCTTGATCATGTGGGGAATCCTTTACCCAAACTCCTAATCCCACATGAGCTATGCTAGGTGTGAGAAACAAGGAGTGAAAAAGGTTTCTTTCACCACAAAACGGTGATAAAAAATTAAGGATTGGAACATTTTTTTTGGTAGTAGGTGGATTGGGATGTGGGATCTAAGCATCTCTACGTATCTCTTCAAAGAGAGAATCAATTTGTATATAGTTATTGAAAACCTTGTAGTTTATTGTCATGCAATGAGGATATGAGCCATACAGTTTAACATCATGCAACAAGGATAAAGGTACCTTGATGTTTTTTTATTCATACGACTAGGACTATTTCTATCATGGAAAAAATGAGTGATGTAAGGATTAGTGGGCCAATGATTCCCAACTTACTTTATACATGAGGGAGGAAGTCATAAACCATGATCTTGGGGGTTATAAAATATAAAATGTGATATGGGGAGAAAACATCATTGGGGATTATGGAGATTGAAGAGGTATCTCCTGAGGAAGAACATACCTATGGTTGATAATCCCTTTTGGTGGGAAATTTATGAAATTAAAACTAGGGAATATTACTTTATAGCCAAACAGTGACATTACCTAATTGATAGACTCTTTTAGTAGATGACTTATGCAAAGCCAACTGGGGTGCATTACTGTATATTCAAACAAATGAATCCTCAATAATTTGAAATTCTATCACTGATTTTCAAGGAAAGATTATAGATATTCTAAATTTCCCATAAAAAAGAGTATAATGTGAAAAAGGGACATGTCCAATCATAAAGGAAGTTTTTTTAATGGAATTTTCCATGGAGTGTGAAGCTCCCTAATATAGATCTTTTTTGTTTATATGTGAGAGGGGAATATTTCTATTTCTATGAAGGGATCATGAATGAGGGAATCCGAGTTAAGGTCTCTTGCATAGATATTTGTTTATCTATATGAGAGGGGGATTTTTTTTTCAACATGACTGGGATTGGGACATAGGGTGTAATCATAACTATGTATCTCATGAGAATGAGAATCAAGCTACATGTAGTTATTATAAGGTTCCATATGTAGGTCTAAAACATAAATAAGAGGGGTAATTTTTATGTTTTGTCTAGGTGAAATATTGGAGATCCAGGTGTCACTATGTATGTTGTGATGATATGAATCAAGCCACACATATTCCTTGAATAAAGGTGTGGTGGGATACCAAAACAAAATATTATGATATGATCAAGCATGGATTGAAATGTTATGTAATTTTACATCATGAAACAAGGATGTGAACCATATAGTTTTACGTCCTGAAACAAGTATGTTGTTGTACAATTTAATATCTTATGACCAGGATGATATGCTATGTATTTAAAATACTTATATCTTAGACTATGATGTCTTGTAGTTTTGGGTCATATGGTTAGGTCTATATGGTGTTACTTTTAAGGCCATGCATATAGGACTATGATTCTATGAAGTATAATGTCATATAGAAAGTATATTGGTGTCATTTAGTTTATCATGTTGTGATGTGGTTGAAATATCACACTTTTTAATGTTATGAGACAAAGACTGACTATATAGTTTAATATCGTGTAGCTAAGACGATCCTTGATCTTTTATTACATGAAGTATTTATTGAGAAACCTTGCATTGGAAGGGGAAATAATGAAATTTACATCCAAAAATATTAGGGAATAATCCCTATTAGAGTGGAACTCATGTATAAAATAAGGTCTCTCCCACTTTGGCTCAAGCTTTATAGGCTTATTCCATGGTATCATCGGAGTCCTAAGAACCAGTACCAATTCTCATTGGAGGAACAGATGGAGGCAGACTTTCTTGTAAAAATACCTTGCTATCCAATTTTGATGGATCTCCAAGTGATGAAAGGTATGAAATATTTTATCATTGAGTCACTCCAATTAATCCAGTTGTTTTTAGTTTTTCTCATCTATGGATATCTAATCACAGACTGCAACACAGAGCAAGGGAAACTGGACCTCAATAGATAAGATGACATCTATTTCGTATACAAGTGAATTTAGGTTCACCTGTGTGGTGGTAAGGGTGGTAGTCCGATAGGTCCACAAGACATGAAATAGATTATCATACTAAGAATTTTTATCCTACTCCACTATCTTTTGTATTATGTTCAATAGGGTCTTGTTAAAGGCCTCTATATTTCCATTAGCTACCACATTGTAGTAATACGAGTGGTTGAATTTGATATTATAATCCTAATACAACTTATCTAACTCAGAAGAATAGAAATTGGTGTCATTATTTGTCAGTATTTTATGAGGGACACCTAATCTATTAATGATGTTTGATTTCATGAAGCTGATGATGTTTTTGGTCCCAAATTCTTTGAGGCATATTGCCTCATCCCATTTGGAGAATAAGTCAATAATATTTAGGATGTATTTGAACCACTTTACTGTAGCTGGAGGATATGTTCCTACAACATACATTCCCCATAGGATAAATGTAGAGGAGTATTTGGCTATATGAAGCAACTTTGGGGGTTGATGAATGAAGATGGCATGAACTTGGTAGGAATGACACTTCTTGGTGAATTTTTCTAAATTCTACATCATCAAAGGAAAAAAGTATCAGATCATTTAGATTTGATTGGAAACATTGAACCCTGACTGGTGGGATCTATAGGCTCCTACATGTACTTCTTTCATGATGAAAATAGTAACTTCTCCACTGATGCATTTGAGATGGACTCCATCAAAGCCTCATTTATGTATGACTTTTTGGTGATTTGGGACATAATAAAGTGTAAAGTTAGATGCTCATCATCGTATTATCTATTTTATAGATCTTTCTAATGATATCACTCCATTTTGGAGGTATCTCACAATGGGTATCATTTAACCAGTGGTAGGAACGTCTGGTTCAGGGATGGGACTAACCTCATTGATCTCTTCCATGCTGACACAAACAAAAGGAGTGACCATTTAGTGGTGTGTAATGTTTATGATTGTTTCATACTGATATGGATCTACTAGGGTCATGGTTCTATTCACCAATGAATTGGCCTAGTAATTCATTGATCTTGGGATGTGAGTCAACGTTGGATCTGAGGGGAAATATGCCATTATTCCTCATACATAATCAAGAAATGGGATTATTTCTTCTTTTATGATTTTATAATCCCCATTGATCTATTTGATTACCAACTCTGAATCACCTTTCACCTCTAGGTGGTCCATTGGAATTTTAAGGGACAATTATAACCCATAAATGATGGCATAATATTCTACCTAATTTTTTGTACAACCTTATGACAATAGGAAGGAGTAATTCAAGACTGCCTTTGTTGGAGAGATGATCACGATTCCCAACTTGACTTTTTTGAGTATAGGGTCTTCCATTCTCTTCCCTATCGGGATTCTATATGTTCCATCAACATACATTTCCCATTTATAGGGCCCATATTGAATATAAAAGATATTTTCATCTTGTAATTTAGTATTTAATGTCGTTGCTTATACAGATAGGTGTTTTGTAAGAAAATTTACCAAAGCCTGGTGTTTCACTACTTTTTGAGGCACACATGATATATCAAACTACTGCAGGATAACCAACTAACATGCCAAATTTCTAGTCAACATAGGATGGATGAGGATGTATTTAAGTGGGTTATTATGAGATGCCAAATGGACCTTATGGTTCTTCTAGTAGTGAATCAGTTTCTAGACCATGAAGATTAATTCCATGCATCTCTTCTCGATATATAAATGACGATTCTCAGTGTTGATCATGGTTTGACTGAGATAATAAAGGCTATTTTCATTCCGACAATTATTATTTTTTTCAAGGAAAGTTCCTAGTGATCATTATAAGGATATCATGTACAAAATGAGTGGTTTCCCCTCAATACGTGGAATCAATATTGGTAGAATCAAAAGGTATTTCTTGATGCTATCAAATTATTCATGATAGTCATCAATCCAATGATATGTAACCCCTTTCCTCATTAACTTGGTGAATGGAAAACAATTTCCCATGAGGTTGGATATAAAGAAACAAATTTAAGGAAGGTGTCCCTATAAAACCCTCAACTCTTTGAGGTTTTGAGGTGCTAAAATATTGAGGAAAACCCTTGTCTTATTAGGGCTAACTTCAATGCCACGATGAAATATGATGAAGCTGATAAATTTACCTGAGGTGACCCCAAAATCACATATTAAGGGGTTTATTTTTAGGTTATGCTATCACAATTTATTGATTATTATCAAGATCAACCAAGTGATCGAAATGATTTCGGGACTTAACCACCATGTGATCGATTTTGAATTCAACAAAATTCACCAGGAAGGGTTTGAAAATTCCATGCATAAAACGTTGGTATGTGGCGCCAAAATTTTTTAAGCCAAAGGGAATTACTCGATAGAAGAATACTCCCCGAGGGACATGAAAGTGGTGGATTATTCATCTTATTATGCCATTTGGATTTTATTATAACCTGAATATACATCCATGAAAAATATGTCTTAATATGAATTTATTACATCAATTAGTAGATCTGTGATTGGGACTAGGAAATCGTCTTTCTGATAGTGCTGATTGAGATCTCTAAAGTCTATACAGACCTTGATTTTCTAATTATTCTTATTTATTGAGAGTATGTTTTCTATCCATATTGGATACTAGACTACCTGAATGAAATTGAATTTGATAATATTATCAACTCCAACCTCAATTTTGGTGGCATGAGTTGGGTGTGTCCTTCTGGATGCTTCTTTGTAACCCCAATTGTTCTCTAGATATCCCAAGTGGTGAGTGTCCACCTTAGGACCAAGGACTGGAATATCTGTGTAATTTTAGGTGAACACATCCTGATGATGCTTCAGAAAGGATGTGTACACCTCTTTTTCTTTAGAATACATGACCACACTGATCAAAGTGGTCCATAAGTCTTCTTCTATACCAAGATTTATTTATCCGTGTTCATTAATTATGGTAGAGATACCTTCATAGAATGTTGTAGGGGAATACTTTAGGTCCACCTTCTCTTCCACTTATTCTTTTTCCTCCTCTTATTCGTCCCCATGAGGGGAATTAGGTAATGAAGGAATATCTATAGAGTTAATATGGGAGTCAACATCTTTACATATATAATATGAAGAAAATCACCCTGATCCTACTAAAAAATTGGCATCTTTTTGATGCTCTGAAGTGGATAGAGTGAGGGATAGAGAAGGATACTATTTATCCTATTTTGTCCCAACTGATGAGGTAGTGATCTATTAGGGATCCGTTGATGGAATGAAGGAATTTTCATCCAATATTCTACCACTTTCTGGAGGGTCCATGACATTTTCAGCACTTACAAGCTTAGTTTTAAAGAATGATATAACGATGTTTGTTGAACATGCACCTAATTTTAGGCCCATGACTTCAATTTTATGAATATACAACACATATTATTTACTAATCTATTTGAATGGATTGTCTGGGGTCATTTCTAGACAATTCAGGTCCTTGATCCGAGCAAAATTGTTGGTAATGGGTTGCTTCCCTTCCCTATGGTAGAACCCTGCATCAATTTACTAAGTTTCACATGATTAAAAAGGGGATTAATCACTATAAAATGTCCCAATTTTCCCATTAATTCAATATTTGATTCATTTGTGATATTATGATGGGATTGATGCTTGATGGTGAAACCAAGGTCTTCCTAGTATAATGTTGAAAGCTGTATCTTACTGAACAACTAGAAATTTTGAGTCAAATAAAAGGTCCCCAAACTAGACCTTGATCTTGATTCCTCAAAGCATATTTTCTCTCTCTTTTCATAATACTGTAGCATTAAAGTGGAATGGGACAAGTGGGCCTCACTATAACCTAGTCACCAAAGTGTTCAAACCAGAATAAGGTTGAATCCTGAGCCATTATCAATGAAAGGTCATCAGATATCAATGTCATTTATCTCTCTAGATATAGACAAAGGTTTGATATTTCATTGTGTAACAATATATTTTTCCTTCTCCATGAAAGATATGACCATCTGAAATTCTTCAGGATATATCTCTTCATGATAAAATTTAGTAGAAGAAACTCCCGCTTTAAATTCTCGAGGGCTTATAAAATCCTCTATAACTATTTCCCCGAGGTCTCTTGATATAATTAGAGCATCTAGGCTTGACAACTTGGATGGAACTAGGGATGAATGCATTAAAATTTCATACTTACGAGCTAAATTTATGCACTTCTCAGCATGGGGATGGTATTTTTCATGCACTTGAAGAACTAAAGTACTTTATGTAGGTGGATTGGCCCTTGGAACATGAGTTGGAGGCATTTTCATCCTTAGTGGGTTAGGTCAACTAGGTATTACTACAAGCCAAGTCTGATTTGAAGATAGTTTATCCTCTAGTTAATCTTATAGAAGGATTGGTTCAGGGAAAAATCTGGCATGTGTGAGGGATCTTTCTTGGTCTTGCTGAGCTCACTAGAGGGCTCTCCCATGGGTTTTAACCACATAGATGGTCTGAGCGATGATGTGGTTGGAGTATTGAATTCTACCACGACCATGTATTCCCTTATGTCTTCGACCCCTACAGCCTATACCCCTATTCCCAAATCATATTTTAAGAACTTAGGTTAATATCCACACTCATTATTCGAGAAGGGATCCATTAAATGAATAACATTAACATAACCAAAGATCAACTCCTCATCTGATGAGGACTTCGTTTGGTGGGTCAAATATTTTTGTACCAATTGGTGGGGAGTTTCCCATGCTTTTAGGATTGAAGGAATAAAGTATGATAGATTCAAATACAAATTTATACTTGTTATAAGTTCATATTCCTGTGTTTTCTTCCCAATATTCTAGCCACATCATTTCTTGGAAGACTAGATTTTGGAGGGATCTGGCACCGATGGAGCCGACTGTGTTGTAGAAAAAGTATCTAGGGGAATAGTTGGATATTTCAAATATTATTAGAGGATATCATGAGTCTATTTGGTCATATTTTTGACCATCTAATCACTGAAATTATACATACTATTGTTAGTAACTTCCTTCCATTCACCCTCTCCCTCCGGATTGACAGTAAAAAGAGACGCTACTTATATGGGAGGCTTGACCAACTTTACCTATCTAGATTCCACCATTTTTTTCCAGATTTTATTTGAAAAAAAATCATTCTAAAATAGTGTGACCCAATGTTTGGTAGAAGATAAAATAGTTTGGGAGATCTTTGAGACCAGTCTAACCAAGCCTCTTCGACTTTGGACACTTGAGTAAGTTGTTTTCCAAGGCTACGATGAAGTATCAAAGGTCTTGGTCATCATAGAATGAATAAAACTTATTCTTTATCTCTTCAAACTAGATTCACCTATGATCCCTTCACTCATCCTGATGAGGCAGTCATTTTTTTAAAGCTCATGGGGATGCTCCACATTATATGGTGCAAGTTTAGGAATTGGAGATGGGGCAAGGGATGTATTAAGTGTAATAGCAAAAACCTCTTATTTCCCTATTCTCTACCCTTGATCTATTATAATTACTCAGGACTTGGCCTTGGTGTGGAAGATGGAATATTCCATTTTATGAGCTACTATTGTGAGATCCTGAAACTATCCTTTGCATTTTATAGGCATGAGTGGTGTATGCAACTCATCGCAGAGGTTCTCTATATAGATAGATAATAAATCTTCACGGGGAAGCTATAGGTTCAGGGAGTAGGTCAATCCTTTCCATAGATAAATGAAATATAAGACCCTCTCTATCACGACTCATCACTACAGGTCCCATTTCACGACTACCCCAAGACCATCTCCAATAGGCCAGGGGTTGATGACCAGCACCAAGAAGGCATATCACTCACATAGGAGGACTTATCCTAAAGTATCAACACACACACACACACACATCCAAGACCATACAATGATGAAATGTAAAAAAACTAATAAACCATGAATGAATACATCTAAATCCAACTATTAGAGTCTGAAAATAAGTACTGGGAAGAAAAAACGGCCAAATAAAAGCCCACCATAATGAACTAAAAAAACTTCAACTTGAAAGTGTAGGAGGTGATTACTGTCAAGGTAACCACCGGTACACATCTCAGTCAGTATGGCTCACTAATCTTTGCTTGGTCTTGGTACCTCTAGGACTCTAACAAAAGGTTGATCATCTACATAATACATGACATGTGTAGGAAAATCCCATGTCAGGGTGAGTATAAGAATTCCCAGTAGGACACTCCGAAATCACTAAGAATATAACAACAAGAATAATAGTCATCTATACAAAGGAATATGTCTACAAAAAATATAACAAGAATATCCAAATATAATCAACAAAGACACACAATCTCAAGGTAAAGTCACAACCGTAATTCCAGTCTAGGGATTATGTTCAAAGGTTCCACATAACACTCATCTAGGAGAACACACTTCACGAGTTAGATAACACTAATGTAATGCATCCGAGATGTACTGCACATCGAGTCCCTCCATAAGATGTATATGTTTAAAGATTGAAGATAATTATACATAGATGAAGATGACACATAAGTCTATGGGGTATACCAACAACTCAATCTGGAATAACTCACTAAGTAGAATATTAGAGCCCATGTAGTGTTGGCCACAATGATACCAAGAACTAAACCTAGGGAAAGATGATGATTGACGATCATAATCTGAGTCTCATGGAAGGATTCCAATAAATCCATCTAAGAAGTACCACCGAAGGGATCAAAATCTTATGCGTTTGATGCAATTACATACCAAACCTTAGGAAAAGGACCAAGGGAATTCTCCCTAATGAAACTTTTCCAATATGAAGAGGACAAGGGATCCAAGCCATATTGAAGGGAGAATATAGCATGTACTATTAGTATATAGTGTGTCCATTTAGAATCATGTACTACCCATCAATCACATCCCATGTTTATGTCTGTGCTTGAGTACATGGTGTGTCATATTCTCTGTACTCCTGGCCATGTCTATGTATAGTTGGATGTGTCTGTGTATGACCATCCCTATGTGTGTAGGGCTATCTGTACCCATACCCATGCCCGTTCACCTCCATGAGTACATGCCCAAGCATCAGGAATGGGTCACACACCATGTGATAGTGGTTACATGCTGTGTAATACTTAACATATCATGGATACCTTAGCACCACACCAGGGGTCCCACACAGTGTGTATCTCTTCACTACACGATGTGTACTATGGGATTTTCCAAAATCCCATATATAGATTGCACATTTCCATCTACACCTCTGGCCACTGATCCAATCACACACCTTGTCAAAAAACATGAATCTAAGGCCGACTGAACCTTTCCATCACTGATCACCGAGTTCTGGCCTTTTAATCCATTCAGTAAACATCCTCATATGTCATCCATTTTTTTCACTCCAAAGATATAAATAATGGTATCCCTATATATTTCCCTAATCAATCATCCATTTTCATAGCTAGATCCCGTAATTTATCCATCTCTAATATGTAATATCAATTCATTTAGTCAAGAAACAGGTAAGAAATGATTGATTTATCGTTATTTTTTGAACCATGGGCCATGATATTTTCCCATGATGAACAAAGAAATGATGGAAGAAATACACAACCATAAACATGTGGAATAAACCTCATCTAACATTCATGTTGTCCTAGATTCATTTTCATTATAATGAAGAATGAAGATCTAATAAAAATGATCAAAAAGTAATTCCTAATTCCTAGATAAATCTATCCCATCCTCGCAATACGCATGATTCACAAATCAATCCATCAGTAAATTGTTTTTTTATTAATCACAGGAATAATAAAATATGAATAAATATAAATAAAAAAAAATCCTACCTTGATTTAGATCTATCACAAGTGAATAATGGTTTCATGATGTTTTTTTGGTGAGATCCTTGAATTCTGTTGTACACCGATCGTCGAACCATGATTCGATTTTCATTCACCCATAGAAGATCCTCCAAAATCTCCTCTAAATATCCAGGGTTATGTGGATAAACCTAGTATTTCTCTATAGATATATATTTATATAATTTTATTAGTTCGGGTAATTAATTAAATAAATTAACTTATTTTATTAATTAATTTTAAACGTTCGATCACGACCGTGCATCAACCTGAATTCCCAACGCGTTCCAAGGTTATATCACACCTAGGGTAAAACCCACACTCTAAAATTATTGAAGGCCTCATATTTCCAATCCAAGACCCCTTTTAGAATTTATTCCATTTTTTAGGAAGACTTCACATGCATGAATTTAATATATTTATTATATTTCAAAAATTAATTAAAGGCACACCAGGCCTCCGAATCTCATGCCGTCTCTATTCCTAGATCCGAAAATAATCTATTCAATATTACAAAACAATATATGAAAAAATAAGCGTTGTTAAATTTTACACACCTTAGGGATTTATGTCCCAGAAATCCAAAATAAAAAGGCTAGTAAAAAATATGTGGGTATTGATCACGCATCTGGGTATCCCACCCCTAGGTTCTCTCTTGAAGATTCCTGTGATACCACCAGACACACACTGGAGGAATCACTTACCCATGAAGGATCATCTCCTACTGATCCTTGATCTCTAATTGGCACTCAACAAAGGTAGCTCCATCCTCGATGTTTATCTCGCCCCAGTCAATAATGTTTGATGAATCATGCACGTACCTTCTCAATTGTGACATATAGTAGAAAATCATATACCTGATCTAACTATGATGATAGATTTAAGAAATATACCACCATGCCAACTCTACAAAGTATCTATAAATTACCAATTAATCTTAGAGATAGATTTCCACCCCTTCCAAATCTCCATAATCCTTTTCAAGGTGAAACCCGTAGGAACACATGGTCTCCCTCCTTGAACTCCAAATGCCTCCACCATCAGTTAATGTAGGACTAATGATGGATCTGTATAGTCTTAGTCCACTCTTGGATGCCCCACACCTTATTTGTAGTGTCTCACACCAACTCTAGGACCATAAGTGATGACTCTCCTAGGTCAGTCCAATATAGGGGTGACCAATAGGGTTATCTATAAAATGCCTCGAATGGTGCCATACTGATGGTGGAATTATATCTATTATTGTACGAAAACTCCACCAAAGGTAGATGATCCTCCCAACTATGAAAAAAGTCAAACATGAAAGCCCAAAACATTTATTATAGAACCTGAATGGTTCACTTAGTCTGGCAGTTAGCCTAAGGGTGAAAATCCATGCTCAAATGCAGCTGAGTCCCAAAATCCACTTGAAATACCTTCCATAAACGAGATGTGAAGCGAGCATCATGGTAAAAAATAATCATCAAGGGAAATCCATGAAGTAAAAATATATCATACACATAAAGGCGTCCTAATATCTCTACTAAACTCTACTTTTGGATAACTATGAAGTGGACTGACTTTGTGAGTCAGTCTATGATCACCTATATGGCATAGTGTCCCCTGGATGTATGTGGTAACCCCTTCATGAATTATATGTATATCCCATCACACTTATGTTATGGGACCTCAAGGGGCTGATATAAATCTACTAGAACCTGATTCTCATCCTTCACTTGCTAAAAATTAAGGAATTTAGAGACAAACTATAAAACTCCCTTCTTAATCCCTAACCACCAAAACTGATATTGAAGGTCCCAGTACATTTTTTCCACACATGGATGTACCTCTAAAGGATATTTATAAAAATATCTCAGAACCTCATCTAAAAATGTCACTGGTACCATCATGTTTCCTCTAAAAAGAATGACATGCTCCCCACCCCATCAGGAGCATATACAGTGGATATTTAAAAACATAGGGGTCTCATAGTCTGTATCTATAACATGTACCTCCCTAAATCACTGAAAAAAGAAGAGGGGTAACAACCATCAACTGGAGGTAAGATTCTCCATTCCCATCCAAAAAGGATATCTATAATGATGCCAACTACTCTGATGCCTCACTCAACAACTGTGAACAATATCTCTTGCTAAGAGAATCTTCTACCATGTTCCCCTTTATAGGAGTATAGACAATCTAAAATTCATAATCCTAGAGAAAATATAGCCATAAAATCTATCTCATGTTAATATAATTCTAAGAAAATATATAATTTAGGATCTTGTGGTTAGAATAGATGATAAACCACTCACCCATAAGGTAGTGTCGCCACATCTTCAGTGTAAAAACTACCATTGCTAACTCAAGATCATGGGTAATTTAGTTCGACTCATGTCATCTCAACTAGTGTGAATCATAGGTAACCACCTCCTACCTCTAAACCAGAACACAACCAATCCCGGTTCTTGATGCATCAGAGAACACTATGTACTCAAAACCCTCCTATAGAAATATCAATATGGGAGAACTCATCAATATATTTCTCAAGTCCTGGAAACCCTACCAGAACCTCTCAATCTACATGAAAGGATTCCACTTTTAGGTCAAAGTTGTCAAGGGATATGATATCCTAGAGAAGTACATTATGAATCTATGATAGTAGCTTACCGATCCAATGAAGCTCCGCACCTCTGTCATGCTCTTGGGTGGATCCCAAGCTAACATTTCCTCAACCTTCATAGGGTCCATTTCCACACCATGTTATGAGATAAAGTTCCCTAAAAAGTGGACATCCAGAATATAGAATTGGAAATTTGAGAGCTTCCCAAAAAGCTGGTTCCCTCATAGTATGCCCAAAACCATTCTCAAGTGTCTCACCAGATCCTCCTCAGACACCGAGTACACTAGGATATTATTGATGAAGAATTCCATGAAATAATCTAAGAAAAGATGAAAGATCCAGTTAATGTGTCCCATGAACATTTTTGGGGAATTATTCACAAAAAGGGCATCACTAAGTATTCATAGTGACTATATAAACATCTGAATGTCATCTTTGGTATATCCTCATCCCATACTCACAATTGGTGATATCCTGATCTAAGGTCAATCCTTGAGATTCATCATGCCAATATCAATTGATCAAAGAGGTCATCGATCCTTGGTAGTGGATACATTTTCTTTACAATGAAATAGTTTATAAAACGATAGTCCACACATAACCATAAACTCTTGTACACCTTCTTGGTGAAAAATATTGGGGCTTCCCAGGGTAAAACACTAGGTCAAACAAATACCTTACCCTAAAAGTCCTCCAACTACACCCTCATCTTGAAAATATCTACAAGATCCATCCAATATGATGGTATAGATATCAAGGTCATCATATGGTGTATATTAGTATATAAGTCTATATCCCGTGGGGAGGTAATCCTGGAACATCCTCAAGAAAGACATCCTCATATTTCTCCACCACTACAAGGAACTGAAAACTCATTGCATCCACTGCACCAAGGGTCATTCTAGAAAAATGATGAGTAATTTGTTGCACCCTCTTATCCATGGGTCCATCCTACACTTCCTGGGCTACCTTTTTATCCATAAAGAAAAACCTAGTCCCATCACTGGAGACACACCACATCCTCTACCCGAAATATTCTATCTAGGAATGAACTGTAGATAACTAGTCCATACCAAAGATGATATCATAAGGCCTCATCGCTTCTACAAAGATATACCAATAGAATCTCTCACCTCCAAGAGTTAGGTCACACTATCGGTGAAAGTGTGTGATCACTAAGTCACATATCGTAGGAGTCTCCAAGCATAAGGGTAAAGCCAATAGATCAACTAGAATCTATATGCATTGAACTAGATAAGTAGAAATAAAGGAATGAATCACACCAGTGTATATCAGTACTACAAATAAGGTATAAAAGACATAGATCATACCTCGTATCATCTCTGGAGCCTATGGGTCATAAGCCTTGACAGCCTATAGCTTCCCTCTTCCCTGTCCTCCAGCTCCCTAAGCATGGGGTGGGACACCTAGTGGTGGTGGTGGTTATAAGTAGAAGCATCTACCACATCAAAATGCTCTCATAGATCATATTCCATGTTTTCCTCCCTATAGACTGATCTTCTCATGTACCTTCCTCTACCTAGGTGACACACCCACTATCTCTCTTTCAAATGCACGAAGGGTTAAAAAATTCCTTCTGAGATGTCCCCTTCCATCATAGAGTATCACCACTTCTCTCTGGGATAACTAGACCCATTCAATGAGACCTAAAATTTAGGAACTTTATCATAGGACCGCCTCCTAAAATTTCTTGCATGTCCAGGTCCCTAAGACTGATGTTGGATCCCTACTACAGAAGTCTCAGCTCTCGAGTTCCAGCTTCTGGAAATGACTATCTATATCTACTCATCCAGGAAACTATTGACCACCAAATATCTCTCTAGCAACCCATAATAGGTAGGAATTCATATAAGTATAATGTTGTATCATATATCTCTATTAAATCCTTGATCTAAGGTCTGAGATCATAAAAAGTGATCACGAACCATATTCATCGAGTACCTAGAGAGGTTGGTGAACCTCAATGAATACTCATTCACTGTACTACTTACCTTCTAAAGATATATAATCTCCTGGATGCATAAACCCTCAATTTTGCTGGAGATAACTCCTATCTAAAAAGGAATTTGAACTATGACCATTCTAGAGTCACCTCATCATATGACTGGGTCACTAAACCCCAACATCATCCTGTAGAGCCAAGGAGAAGTCTCACTTCCATGACCACCATCTGACCCGCTGGTGTCCTAAAAAGATAGAAAACTCAAGTCACTACCCCAAGAAATTCCTCATCCACATGTGGGTTGGGATCACCTCAGAACCTTAGGGGTCACTGTCATTGAAACTCATGAAGTACGCTCAACCTACGCACCTCATCTGTGGGTACTGCAGGTACCATCTGCTGTTTGAAAGGTGGTGGTATAAATGGTACATCACCTAGAGGTAACACCACTAGAACAAGTCCCTATATCAATTAATATTCATTGAGGGGATCATCATTGTGATCTTGATGCTAAATCTAAGATGGAATACACCATGAAGGCATCCTAAAATAAACAAGATGTACCACAGTCAATGATTATATCTAGATAGTTGACTCAAGGGGGACATGAAAGCCACATACCATTCCTATATGATGTATATACCAATGGTTTCCCCTACAAACATCATTCACATACACATTCACTCATATTTTGAACGATGCATTTATAAAAAACTACTGGCTTACAAAAATTTGTGAAACAAAGTTATGAACCTGATCATATCATCACTGGGAAGGGCCACCAAAACACTGATTCCGGAATTGACTCTATCATCAAGGAACAACAAGATGATTTCTTTGTGGTGGTACATGATGGGGGAAACTCCCATGGATACTCCACCTCCCCCAGCATTGGAGTCCCTAATCTAAAAGATGAACTCGAAAAACTTAACACTATTTCCCCAAACCAATATCACAGACTCTGGTCCTAATGTAGAACTGAATCATTTTATACCACTCTATCATGACTTGTCCCAATGAGGCCCATGTTGAAACTACCCCAATCTTGTCTCTAATAGGCCATAGGCTGGTGACCATTTCTAAGAATGCATATCACTCACATGAGAGGACATATCCTAAATTACCTGTACACATGAACATATCTCCAAGACCATACAATGATGAAATGTAAAAAAATTGATAAACCATGCATGCATACATTTAAATACCACTATCAGGGTATGAGAACAAGTACTTGGAAGAAAAAAGGTCTAAATACAACCCCACCACAAATAACTGAAAATAAGTCCAACCTGAAAGTGTAAAAGGGGACTGTTGTCAAGGTAACCATAGATACACACCTCAGTTAGTCTGGCTCACTAATATCTTCTTGGTCTTGGTCCCTCTAGAAATATGTCAAAATATTGATTGTCTGCATAAGACATGACACATGCAGGAAAAGACTATGCAGGGGTGAGTATAAAAATAGCCAACATGACACCCCGAAATCATTAAGAATATAACAACAAGAATAATAGTCATCTCTATATAGGTATATGTCTATATAACACATAAAAATAATATCCAGATATACTCAACAAAGACACACAATCTCAAGGTAAGGTGAAAATCGTAATTCATGTCTAGGGATCATGTTCGAAGGTTCCACATAGAACTCATCCAGGAGAACACACTCCACAAGTCAGATAAAACTGATGGTGTCCATCAAATATCTACTGCTCATCAGGTCCTACCATAATATGTATATTCTGAAAGTATGAATATAATGTTACATATATTAGGATTTCACCCAAGGCCATGGGGTATATGAACAAATCAATATAGAATAACCCACTAAGTAGAGGATTAGAGCCCATGTAGCATTAGTCATGATGATACCAAGAACCCAAACTAGGGTAATATGATGATAGAGGATCCTACTCCAGGACTCATGAAGGATTCAAAAAATTTTATCCAAGAAGTCCCAATAAAGGGATAACCATCCTATATGTTTGAAGTTATTACATACCAACCCTCAAGGAAAGGATCAAGGGAACAATCCCTAAAAGAACTTATCAAAGATAAAGAGGAAAAGGGATCCAATCCATCTTGAATTTATTACACAATGTATACTATTAGTACATGACATTTCCCTTTAGCATCGGGTCCTGCCCGCGTATCACGACCCGTGCCCATGTCTGTGTTTGTGCTTGAGTACATGGTGTGTCCTATCCAATGTACTCTTATACTTGTCCAAATATGACTGGTTGTGCCTATGTATGGTTGGCCATTTCTGTGTATGGATAGCTATGCCTGTTCTGTGCTCATGAACCTCCCTGAGTACACACCCAAGTTCTAGGCAGGGGTAACGTGCCGTGTGATACTTAACTTCTCTCAGAAAACCTAGGACCGTATCTGGGGTCCCGCATAATGTGTAGCTCCAAAATACATGCCGTGTAATATAGGATATTCTAAAATCCTAGATCTAGATCATGTGTTTCTTTCCACACCTCTATCCGTTGATCTGTCCATGAACCTCACCCTAAAACTCAAATTCGTGGTTGTTCAAACCTTTCCATCATCGATCACTAAGTTCCGACCTTCAAATCCATTCGATAAACATCCGCATGTGTCGTCCATAATTTTATGGAAAATATACGAAGATTGGTATCCCTAGATCTATCCCCAATCGATCTTACATCATCGTAGCTCGATCTTGTCATCAATATAATCCTGAATCTGGGATATCAATTCGTTGCGCTAAGAAACGGGTGTGAAATGATTGATTTATTGGTATTTGGCGAACCATGGGCTAAGGGATTTTCCTCTGATGAACAAAGAAACTTGGGAAGAAATACACAACCACAAACACGAGGAATGAACCTCGAACAATATTTGTGTTGGACTTGATTCATTTCCATTAGAACGACAGACAAAGAGACAATAAAAATGATCAATCAATTCCTAATTCCTGGATAAATCTATCCTATCCCCAAAATACGCACAATCCATGAATCATTCCGTTGGTCAATTGATTCACGTTAGTCATAGGAATAATAAAATAGGAATAAATATAAATAAAACAAATGTCCTACCTCGATTTGGATCGATCCCTAGTGAAGAACAGTTTCGTGCCATTATCATTAGTGAGATCCTTGAATTCCGTTGCACACCGATCATTGAACCATGATATGGTTGTCATTCTTTGACAGAAGATCATCCAACAGATCCTCTAAATCTCTAAGATTATGTGGATAACCCTAGGATTTTTCTATATCCATATATTTGTAGAATTTTATTAGCCAGATAATTAATTAAATAAATTAACTTATTCAATTAATTTATTTTAAACATTTTCCCACGACCACCCCAACCTGAACGCTCGACACACTATAAGGTTGTATCATTCCTAGGGTAAAAACCACTCTCTAAACTCATTAGAGGCCTCATATTTCCATTAAAATACTCCATTTAGAAGTTATTACACCTTTTTAGAAAAAATTCATGCACATTCATTTAATATATTTAATATATTTCAAAAATTAATTCCGAAAACACCGGGACTCAGAATCTCATTTCATCTCTATACTTAACTCTAAAAATAATCCACTCAATATTAAAATACAATACATGAAAAAATTGAAGTTGTTAGACTCTCATTCTCCCACTATTTATAGTTTGATAGGTCCAAGACTGTTTTCTTCTATAGTGTTGATATAAACTAAATGAGAAACTGTCAACGGAGTTCTTCCCATACAGTGATAGACTGAGCTGGAAAGCTGGTCACTACGATAAAACTTGGTTTATCTAGTGCTAGGGATTTAATAGCACTTTCTAAAAGCATTTTTAAAGACCCCCTTTGTCATCACTAAAAAAAGCATTGATAAATGGGGTCTTTTATTAGAGCTTGTAAAAAAGCACTGATAAAGGGGGTTTTTATCATCACTTTTTTAGAAACGTTGATAAAGACCCCCTTTTATCAGTGCTTTTTTAGTAGTGCTGATAAGGGTATACTTAAAAAAAATTATATTTCATTAAAAATAATATATTAATATAAATATAAAACACACACACACACATATATATATATTTAAATATTTTTTAGATAAGGTAAATAGGTATTTACACTTAATATATAAGATATTTAGTGTAAATGGATTATAAAATAATTTAAAAAATATTTTTAATTAATAATTTGATCATTATTAACGATTAATAGTCATTTAATATCAATTTAAAGATAAAAAAAATCAAAAAATTAATAAAAGATCAAAAATAAGTTGAAAATGTAACTCGAACTTCAAACAACCATCACTTTTGATCCGAGTGTTTTTTTGGGCTCTACCGCATATCAAATCAAATCTTACGACAATATCTACTCCCTTGGTGACACAGATAAACCTCTATCACATTTTTCAAGGCCAAAGAAGCCCATAAGGCCTCCAAAACCGAGTTTTTAGTCAAGGTACCCCAATTTTTTAACATTCTATGGATTTTCAGCTTTGTAAGGAGGTTTTATTGCCATTTTTTGGTGGATACTGAATTTATTCCCTGGAATTACATTCATATTGATATTATGGTTTTAAAATTTTATCTTTTTCACAATGTAATTTTATTTATAATTAGATACATGCATGTTTTCTTATATTTACTTATAATAAATCACTCACATAAATATATATATCAAAATATTTATGTAAAAATGTATATTATAATATATGTAAATAAATACATATTCTAAAAATGTATTTAAAATAATATCTAACCATTTTTTACATTATAAAAATATATTTATAATGTTTATATACACATATATGTGTGTATTAATAAAAATATATATATTTATATTATATTATACTATTTGTAATTAAATATAATATATAATATATTTAAATAAATATAAGTATATATATATCACACACACATGTATTTTATAAATGTATTTAAAAATAATTATATAAATATATAAATAAAAAATATATATGTATATATATATATATAAATAAATAGAAATATCAATAAATAGAAAAAAATAACATGGTGTAGTGGTAAAGTCATTCCATATTCAAAGGAGAGGTGTAGGGTTCGAATCTAGGAAGGTGCACACGAGGCTGAAAATTTGCAAAGCGCTGATAAAAGGGGTGATGGGGTGAAAATCACCGATAAAGGTGGGGGGAGCACTATTAAAGGTGTCATGGAAGCACTGATAAAGAGGTTAGGCTCATGGATGTCTGAAAAAAATATAATTTTACCCCCTTTAACATCACTACATTTATCAATGCTAAAAAAGAACTATTAAAGGCCCCCTTTAATAGTGCTAAAAAAAGAGCTGTTAAAAGGACCCTTTAACAGCGCTAAAAAAAGAACTGATAAAGATTCGTGATTTTAACCACACTCCATTTTTTAGTGATTTTTAGTACTAATAAAGGCCTATTATAGCGCTGTTAAAGGCCTCTTTTATAGTAGTGGGTGTACCAAATGAAGGCTTTCCCTTGTAGTGTTTTTATGAAGAAAATTAGTTTCACTACTTCTTATTGCATAGGGGTACCCATAATGGGATCAAAATGGGATATGAAGTGCATCAAATATTTCTCTGGATCCCCCGAACCATTAAAAATTGGAAATATGGGTTTCCCAGAGTTTGGTTGGGGAGGGGTCGGATCCACCCATTCAGGATAAGATCTTGTTTTTGGATGAACTACTGCACACTGTTCTTCCATAGCTTCTGATTGAGCTATCAATGAATCAATAGTATTGAGGATCACTTGAGGTATGTTTGGTTTAATAGAAGCTTGAGCAGGGGAAATAATAGGAAAATCTACATGTGGTTTCTCTACTCATACCCATGGTGGGTAACCTGTAGGGGTTGGTCCATGAGGATGTGTCTGAACCAACCCTGGTCGTGTTCACAAGGGAGGGAACTCCTAATATCTTACTTCCATGGGGTCTACATATACTAGTCATCAGCCTCACATGTTGAGTGGATATTCTAGTTCTATTCCAGCTACTAGGGTGAACCCTCTTTGTTGAGGTACACCTATTAGGAATCTGAGTTGAGGCTCTGTTTTTAGAATATATACGGAGGGAATGTTTCCTCGAAGTAATTCTTCATTGAGTCTTTTTATCTCTTTCATCTCTTCATCTTAATGAGAAAATATTTCCTCAAGTGTGAGGGGTTCAACCTCTTCAAGAGGTGGGTGAGTCATAACCTTACCTTTACCCTTTTATTCAATGGATTCTCTTCGAGGAGGTAATAGTGTAGTGGTTGAGGTAATGAACAAATTTATAGCAAGCCTATGGTTCTGGGTATACATGCCACCTTCAATCATTTCGGTGTGGTTCGTATTATGAACCAAAACTTTCTCCTCCTTCTCTAGATTGGACTTGTGTTCTGTAGGGTCTTTAAGGGTAGTGTTCATAATATTAACTTATGTGTAACAAATTATAAGCATTTTATTAGTCTCTTTGCAGGACAACCTTTGTTTATGCACTCCATGAGGCCTCAATCTCTCCACCATTGTCCTTTTTGGGACCATTTTATAGGTGGTAATCTGAAGGGAATCAACATAAAATTTCTTTGTGTGTGTTCCCAGTGAGGAAACTGGGTCATAGGATGGGATAAACTAGGAATATTAGTTCTTTGGAATCTCCCCTAGTTGAGATAATACTAACTTTTTCTAATGAGGAGGATATTGGGGTAAAAAATCCCCTAGCCCTATGGGATGGGGCTGTTCCCATTTCATTTCCACAATCTTTATGGCCTATTTTTTTGACCTCAAAGGTTGTGTTAAAAAATGCCCTAACCCTATGGGTTGTGATTTCACCTAGACTATCATGGATACTACTATTATGTATTTCTTTTTGATTTTACGAAGCTGTGTTTGAACATGGGAAAAATTCATGGTATGAACTACACCTGAACTTCCTACCACTGAATACATTTGCGCTATTTGTGACATTTTCACTATCCAATGATTTACTTCCCTCAAGTGGGAGGCCTTCTCAATATTCTTAGATTCTTGATGAAATATTCTTTAGATGTCTTTCTCTCTTCTGGACTGATTTCTATGAGATTCGGTTAGGGAGGGTTTTTACTGAGCCTACCATTTGTCGCAAACACGATCTATTTGTTGTATTTTTCCTAAATATATGAAATTACATGATGTCACTTTTAATAGGATTTATTGATTGGGGAGTTTAGTGAACCACAACACTTTGTGCTCACCACATCCTCTGATATGAACACTGTAAGGGGAATCTATGATCTACTGATGTGATTATTTTAATGCGTCGAGACATGCATGTTGAAGGGATCCTTGTTGTTTTCCCACTTTTGGGTGTCGTTCATCTAGGAGTGTCACCAAGTCAATTTGGTGGTTTATTCATTATATTACCTTGATGTGGATTAGATATTTATTTTAAGGTAATAATTTTTCTCTTTTGTGATGAATAGTGATCTATATATTAAGATAGATGTCGTGGACACAATATTTGGACAACGCCTATGGAATGCTATACTAGGGAGTGGCTAGAGGCCATAACATGAATGGTATGATTTATTTATCCAAATATCTCTTCATGTTTAATATGTATTCTTATTATTTTTCTATAGGTTCCTTAACCTGGTCTGACCAAAGTTGATGCATCCCTACTTATTTATTATAAACAACAAGATTAGTAGGGTCTTCCTCTGTCACATTGGAAGGAAGGCGATCTAAGGTTGGTTAGGAGAGCGACCGTCACCTTGGGTTATCTTCTGGATGAGAAAGGATTTCAATTGTAAATGAAAAGGAATAATAAATTAATAGCCTCATTTTACCAAGTGCCTCTTGGTAGGAGGGACTTATCATCATTAAATCGACAAGGGGAGGACCTTCTTGATCAAGTGAAATGCTGTTATAGGGAGGAATATCATCACATATTAACATATGACTACGAGGAGAGTTTCTGAAGTGTATACACTAGGGAGGAACTTCAGGGAGGATGATAGAAAGGGAATTAACTTCTTACTATTTGGTCTTCTAGTCATACAGAGGTATGTCATGGATCTCATTAGGGTATGGCCTCTTGAGATCAATCAGATTCTGGAGATGAAGCATGAATTCATAGTGAAGTTTCTGAGGAGGACCTCCAGAACTGTTGCTACTATTCCTCTAATTTGGTAATGGGAGAGTAGGATCCTTATCTTTCATATATAAACATATGAGGGCTTCAAGAACTCCAACATTAAGCAGAGTGGGATCCTAGATAAACTCTTCATTTTCTAGTCATCCCTGGTGATGCTTCTTTTTGGATGCCTTCATGTGAGCGATTGGGGCCACTTACTGGGAAAAAAGGTTTTCTTATACATAATATTGTTCGTTTAGATCTTGTGTTGCTACCAAAACTTATCAGCATGTTTCTGTAATTTTGGTAGGGGATGGTGCCTTCCTCAGATTTACCATTGAAATAGGTTGATTACCTCTAGGTGGAACGTGGTATGGAACCAATCCGGTTGTCTGTATATCATAGGGGAATTTATCCCATTACCCTACTAGATAGGAAATAAGGCGTGTGTCTACTATAGAGTGACATGTTGATGAGTCACCCTAATTGCAAGGATAGAGTTGTGTGTGCACCCCAGAGTGACATTTTGACGAGACACCCCAATTATAGGGATGGAGTTGCGTGTCCACCCCTCTACCACTGATGTTACTATTATTATGTCCTAGAAGGTTTGTAAGATGTGAGCATGATTTTTCTTATTCCCTTTTACCACTTTCAGGATGTTCTTTGTAACTTTAGCATCTAGAACTTGGATGTATGACCATTCCTTGGATGGAGGAGGGGTGTGTCCCTATTCCTATCCTCCATTTCATGCCAGTGGATAATTACAGTACTCATGTTAAAGAGCATAGATTTGGGTATACCACCAATTTTTTATTGGTAGATTCCATATTATTTCTCCATATGCTTCTAGACAAGGCTTCTGGAAGGCTTTATGGATGTAGATAGGTGTTTACAATTGCTCGTAGTGTGGCATCAAATTTGACTTGAGAACTTGACTGATATGGGCAAGTGTTTGTGCCTGCTCATGGTTCACCACTGAATTTGACTAGTGAGATTATTCAGATACTACTAGATGAGGTTACTGGTAGGCTTGGTTGATGTGGGAAGGTGTTTTTTCCTGCTTACAGTTTGCCGTCGAATTTGACTAGTAGGCTTTCTAGGTGCAGTCATGTGTTTGTGCCTTCTCAATGTTTGTCACCATATTTTTTTGGTGTGATTCTTAGAAGGGGACATAGGTGTATCCATATTCCCTATTGAATAGTCACCACCCTTGGAGGGAGATCCTACATGCCCAGGTCTGGATTACTCGGACCAGACTACCAAGAATGGAACCCTCATAATTATGAGGGTTCACTACCACACAACATTAGCATCAACGACTATTCGAAGGAGCCATATGAAAGGACCCATGTGTCTTCTGGGTGAGGCTATTTGTGGCCTCTTAATCTACCTCCATAAGATAAGGTAGGATCTTATTAATACATTTTAGGGATAAGTTCCCAAAATGGTTCAAGATGATGATTGATGTCATATATTTTTGGGCCTGCAACCATCATTGAGCGGATGACTGGTGTGTATTTTCAAAATGGAGGTCCTATAGAGTTTCCTCCAGAGTTAAGAGGGTACCATTTTAACATTACTCCAAAACCAATGCATTTTAGACCCAGTATTGAAGACACTAGGTGGGTGACGATGTCCTCTATTTGTTTGAGGACCCAGCTTGTGCAGTGGCTTATGCCCGTGCATGCAAGAACTGGTATGATTCCATTTATATTGAAGGGAGATATGGTTCAAAGTGCCTATAATATAGGTGTAAAACACAAAAAAGAAAACCATGTCAAAGTATCATCTCAAAAAATGAACACATGCATCATTGATTGTCTTATTTGGACCTCTTTCTTTTTGAGAGAAAAAGGGGATTTATGTGTGGATGACACTATCGCCTTGGTTAAGGAATCACGTTGGGTTCACCATTTTTGTTTCTGATGAATTTTTTTACATATTTTTCTCAATGATATGATTTTGGGGGTTTGAACAGTCACACAATCATTCACACCGAGTTCATTGTCTTTGAAAAACATCCAATGAATTTTGTTCATGGATCCAGAAACACCCAACAGTTCCCTTATTCAAGATATTTCATGAGCATACTTTCCGAAGGAAGGTGGTCATTGGGAAATGGTTTTAATTATTATTAGGGACTCACTTTGGTCGATATGATGGGATGTCAGTCTCATCACACCCTTTTGGGGGGAATTTTTTCCTACTCTAGGACTCTCTTAAATATTTAAGAAATATTCACAAATCCTTCATTCATTCCTAAGTATAACACATGTCACCCTCAATCTAACAATCAATTATTAGTATTAGTTGAATTTAAAATCATCTGTATGAATCTTAGATTCTTTATTGATTGAGGTATCTATATGTATCTAAGGTTCTCCATCAATGGTACTCTTTTGTGAGCATATTAGAGATTGTTTTTTCATTTATTACTATGATTCTGGTTTTAATGAATACAATGGGACACTCTGGAGTTTATAATCATATAGGGATATGGGAGTTGTTTTTATGTTAGGATTGGAACCATAAGATTAAATTCCTACATATCCTTATGAAAAGAATAAGAACCCTTGTAGTTTGGTTCCACTTAACAGGACACATATTACCTTTTAAGGTCATGTGACGAGGAACAAACCATGTAGTTTAATGTCATGAAAAAAGGATGTCTAGGTGAAAGGTTCCTAGCCAAAGTTTGTTGTGGGACTTATGTTGAGGTGACCTAAGGAACTTGAAAGGGGTGTAAGATCCCATGTTAGAGATACATATTTTGGTAATGTGGCCTAGATAGGATCAGGTTTGATTTTTTGGTGTTGGGTTTAGAGATCATTAAGGCTTCCTATAAATCCCATTTGAATAGGAATCAAATCCCACATATTTTGGTTGTGAGGACCCATTCATATGGAAGTCATATAAAGATTTGTATCACTGGGAATGTGTATCTTTGATAGGATTAAAGAATGATTTCTTGGATTACACCATTTAGGAGGATTCCCTATAGGTTGGATACATGGGTTTTAGGACCTATGCCTATGGAGGCCCACCAAAGGAAGGTGAGAGGAAGATCAGGGAAAAGATTATTTTCCAAGAAAAGCATCTAACCATATAGATTTCATGATAATAGATATCCTATATTACTATGTGAGTCATTATTGAATGTGAGAAATAAGAGGAAGAAGAATATCTGGAAAGTTGCACAGTCCTTCTTCTGCTAGTGGAAGAGGTCAGGGCTACAAGAGAAGAAGAAAGGGCTTTAATGTGCCCATTTTCTCTCCAATTTTGTTAACCAGGATAGTCAGGTCTAAATACCCTCTGGGATACATCCCATAATAAAGTCTAGTGGATTACTCTAGGAGGGATTCCTTGGTCCTAGTTCTATAAAATATAGGAGGATAATGCACTAATACCCATCAAAGGAAAAAGAAAGAATGATACTCTCCCTCCTTGTCTGGAATTGAGGGTCCCTGGTCTTAGAGATGAAGAGGGATTAGAAAGGTCCTAGACCAAATGTTTGAGACCAAGAGGTCCCTGGAACTTCCCCTAGGGTCTAATTCCTCTTGATAGAAGTGATTCATAACTTCATGCACCTCAAGTACCCTACCTGTTAGGTGGGAAAAGTGTGAGGCACCTATGACTGAATGAATGCATAACTGAATGAGAGATACTCCATGGTTATGAAAGTATAGAGGCTTAAATGGAGACTTCAATTTGATCCCCATAAAACGAGGGATATATTCCATTGGTGACTTCAAATAAGTCTTATAAGTTGGATCACATAGGTCAAGGATTTTTGAGCAGAAGGTGCTTCACGTAGGGTAGAACTGGGAGGAACTAGAAGTTTTTTGCATAGGGTTTTCCTATGTGAGCTGGAGATGATTTTGGTGATATAAAACCTATAAAAAAACACTTGTGTGGGGAATTTCTTTAGAAACCAAGGGTTCCCTTAGGTTTCCTTGGAAGGGTCTCACATAGGTCTCATATTTAGGGAGGGACCTTCACACTAGTTCTTGTCAACTAGGGAGGAGTCCTCATATAGGTGTCTTTTGTTTTAGAACCTGGATAGAATTTCATCCCACCACCCCCCTTAATTCGCTCTTCTCTCGAGTTTTGGAGGTCTACTTGAAATAATTTTGAGGGACTGAGTGAAGGGGGTGCACAACCAGGGCTCTAATACTTCTTCTATTTTTCTAGTTATGGAAATAAGGAGCCCTAGGGTCCTATTTATAGGTAAATATGAGACCCTAGTCAAAGGAGGTCACTCGTGAACGTATGTGACACATATATCTGTTGAAGGCATTACGTGTAGGGGTGGGTGTACCTTCTGGGCTGTGTAGGTGGGTCTATGTGGACCTTCTAATGCACATGTTGGGTGCATGCAGGCTAACTTAGGTGAGTTCCTTTGATCCTTCATAGGGATCTTTACCTTTCTAATAATTGAGGTACTTTTCAAAAATCTTTTCATCCCATGTGAAAAAATGGAGTTCCAATAGTAGTATATGAGGATGTTACATTAGTGGAAAAGAGTAAAAATAGAGTTTTTACTCAACCCTCTCAAGTAGAAAAAAATAAATAAGTTGGAGAAAATCAAGAATTTACTTTTCCTATTCATGTAGAAGCCAACCATAGTATCATTTTGGTTCACATTACTAATGTTTTAAAAATGTGGTGATCTAATTCCATCTCATTTTGATTAGCCATTATCTAAAGTTAGTTCATTGAAGGGAACATTAACTGAATCTATAGAATAAGTTCAAAATCTTAATGAGAATTCAGTTTCAAAGGATGATATTGAATTTCTGAAGAATTTGTTGGTATCCCAATTTGAGTATATCAAAACAATACCAACTACTCAACCCAATATAGTCTCCTATATAGATTTTAAAATTCCTAATATTTTAATCCAATCACATTTGGATGTGTTTCATGGAGACCTTTTTTTTGAACCAATCAAGGAAGTATCAATTGATTAAGTTGCAGTGGAATAAAAGTTTGAAGATGTATCTCTTTCACTTAATTCTCTAACATCTAAAATTTACTCAATTCAATGTGATATAATTTCTCCGAATAATTTACAAGTGGTTAAAATAGATTTATCTACTGATATTTTTAGTATTCCTGGTTTTCCTAGAACCACTCTATAGAATATTAAAAAGACCGTAAAAGAATTAGAAAGTTTTGTTTTGGAAAATGTTTATTATTTCAAAGATACTTATACAAATACCTAGAAGGAAACAAGATTCATTGCTACTAGACTTAGTAAAATGGATGGTTCTCTTTATAATAAATTTTATTATCTAGAAGAGAAGATCACGTAAGTTATTCTACTAGTTTTTCAATATCAATCATCTGATTCTTCTTCATCTAAATGAAATTCTTTTACTGAACTATTAGACACACCTATTTATAAGAAATGTAAAGAGATTATCGTGGCTTCTACTCAGACTATTCCATTTTTCTATTCCCCTTCAACCAATGATTCTAGTATTTTAGATGGGAAGATGGATGCATTGAAAAGGTTGATGGGCATTTGTGCTAGGAAGTTTGATTTTCAAAGATACATCAGTACCTTTGGCAAAAAATTATGGGACGTTTTCACTATTAATCTGGGCTTATGTCAAAAATATATCATGAAGAGGATCTACACATGTGTGGATGCACTCTCTCAATTGTGTGGATGATGTTTTCTTAGACTAGACATTCCATATCAATACCCCAATGCTTCTTAGTTCTTAAAAGAGATCATTGATCCTACTTCCATTTATTCCAAAGAGAATCAAAATCTCATTCCTGAAGTCTCAACATATACTTCTTATTCGTATGCATCTTCAAAGATTCAGTTCTCACCTAAAAATAGATATGATTTATCCAAATCTCATAAAACATCTGTTGGAATTCAAACTAGTACAATAGATATAGTTTCACATGATAGAACTATACTTAGAAGTAAATTTAGTTTTCATGCCCCTCTTGGTGATATTTGTGGATAAAGTACAACAACCCCTTTTTACACCTCTTCTTTAACACCTGAAAAACCTCAATCATTTAAGAAGCTGCCACCTAAAAACATCTTCTTTCTATTCCATCAAAAGATTGACTGTTCTCTATATTCTAACTGAATAATTATTTTTCATGAATTTGAATGTCTGAATGCTTTTCCTATGAATGTTTGTCTTTGAATGTTTACTAATTGTTCTTTGAATTTTTTTCTTACTGTAGTTATATTTGTTTTTTATTTTTTTCTTTGAAAATTTGTTTGATTGTATTTAGATATTTATCTTTTTATGTCCATGCCAACCAAATTCATTTTAGTGATCTATGTTAAAATAATTTAGACTCATTAATGTGCTATAATAAATGTGTTTTCTCTATCATTTTACCATACTTTTTGATATCATAAAAGGGGGTGTATTTATTTGAGTATTTTTGTAAATGTTTATGAGACAACAAAATATTTTCAACATTTTCCATAAAGGGTGAGTATTTATATGATTTTTTGGATTTTGTTTGGATTTTATGATCATCAAAATGGGGATATTGTTGGACATACTTATGTTTTTTTACCATCTATCATAAAATAATATATATTTTTATACTCAAAAAATACTTATTTGTTTTATGGATATGTTTATCTTAAGTGTTTTGGATCACATCTCATATTCATAAATCATTTGAATTATTTGAGTTGTTGTAGAGAAATTTCCTAAAGAATTTATCTTACACATCTGAATTTATCTTTGATACTAAAGAATCCTCCCAAAAATAGTCTCATCACTTGCACTAAAATTTAGTTGGTGTTAAATAAGTATATCTTATAGAATACACGAGTAAGTAAATTATCTTATGAAATAAGTAAATTATCTTATGACATAAATCAATTATCTTGTGGAGACAATTCTAGCTCAGAAAGATAAAATAGATAGATATCGAACTAAGTCATTTCTCTTACGCAGATCTCAATTTATCTCATGAAAATAAACTTCATAATTAAATTAAATTTTGTTCTAAAAAATTTAAAAAGTTGATAAATCTTTTATCTTACTAAAGTTGATTTATCTCACAAAAGTTGTTTTATCTTATGATTCAATTATATTATGTTAATAGTACTTATATACATTTATCGCACATGAGCCAATTATCTTATGAAGGATTGTTTCATCCTCATAGTTAGAGTATCATTTGGATAAACTATTTGAAATTGTCATATATTTTGAAAAGTTAACTTATGATTTTATGTGTATAAAAAAAGTCATTTAAATAAGGAAAATCTGATTTGCGAGAGTAGCTTTTTCCAATAATGGAAAGATCCGATGAAGACACAATCTGCTATAACTGACTACCTCTATTTTTTATATATTTAGAGAAAAAATACACCCACTAATTAATAAATTATCACTTCAGATTTTATATGAGTTTTTTTATCAATCGTTGGGTTCACAAGTGTGATTAGTTCAAATTCAATAATAGGAGATAAAAAATAAGAACCTACAGACGTATATAGATAGATACTCAAGAGATACATACAGATAGACACACATATAATTTCTCTATTAAATGGTCAATTTTTAAGCATCTTTAAAACTATGTGTTGAATTTTATCTCTTTCAATCTAAGAACCTATAGAGTTACTCATTAAATATATTCTATCTCTTTTGACATTTATCCTTTATTTTTTGGGTTCTTCTTGCAACTGTGTCCAGAACCTACATCAATATTTACTTTTCATCTTTATAATGATTTGAACTCATTGTTTTGAGTGTGCTAAGACCACGAATAGGTCTTATAAAGTGAGATCCTAGTTAAAATATCTTACAACTTTTTACCAATTGAAAATTGATTTCACTCAGTTGGGAAACTCTTTGAAAAAGGGCCGATCTAGTGACAATCATCGAACTTGAGGAGTAGAGTGTTGGTGGAGTGGAATAGATGATATTTGTGCCCCAAACCACTATAAATCCTCCTTTTTATATATTTATCTTGATATTTTTATTTACATTTATTATTTATGATAATATAAGATCAAAATATCTTATACCTTAAGAGTGGGTGGTTTTAAGTGAAGAAAATTTTAAGTAATCAATTCACCCCCTCCTGAGTCATTATTCTACACTTATCCGATCAACATGATTTCCTATATCATGGATCATTTATTTATGTGGTGTGGTTCTCCAGGATGGATGAATATATGAAACTAGTTTGATGGAATGAATAAACTCGATTTTAGAAAGTTCCTTAGATACCCTGATGGAAGAGACCCACATTATCAAGGGAATAAAAGATCCTGATTCCATGATGGTTTTATTATTTTGAGGGGAGAAATCATAGTATTCCTTTTATCATATAAATATATGATCAAAGGGGTGCACATGAGTGAGAATTCCCTAATCACCTATATCAGGTAGTTTTTGAGGATGATTTAAGTTGGAATTTTTGGGGGTTTGACCTTAGAAAAAGGAAACCATGAAGGTATTTTAGGATTCCACCATCTAGAAATGTTTCTTGGATGATGGTGGTGACATGAGTAAAGTATTATATCCTATTTTTAGGGTGGTTGGTGAAACCAATGTAGTTCACTTAGCCTTTACTACATGTGTGTGGTATATCACTACAGGAAAATAACCATTTCGTGGCGGTTTTTTTTGCATATCACAGCGGTTTAAACTGCCGCCATATGATTCTATGGTGGTTTCAAAAAACCAATGCTAAATTGTGTGTCGTAATTCAATACTCAGCGTTTTAATCGATTTAGCGGTGGTTTATGGCAACCGTCGCATTGGACACATTTTGCGGCGATTATCTTGTTTTTAGCGGCAGTTTTCCCATTGGAAATGTATTTTGTTTTTAGCGGCGGTTCAAACTGCCGTTAAAAAAATCATTTTATACTGGAAAACCGCCCTTAAAACTAAGATAACCACCACAAAATAATAAAGGAATATGAAAACTATTTATCGGTGGTTAAAACCGTCGCTAAAAAAACATCATTTTTTCCGCGAAAACCACCCCTAAAACAAAGATAACCGCCAAAAAATAATAAAGGAATATGAAAGCTATTCAGTGGAAGTTAAAACTGCCACTAATTTATTGTCTATAGATGCAATTTTAACTGCCGTGGGTAGAAAAATACTGAAATATTAGTAGCGGTTTTAACCACCGCTAAAACCAGATTTACAAAAAAAGGAGCTGATTTTGCAACCCCAGTACTAGTGCCCTGAAAAGAAAAACCATTCCAATTTCACATGCACATCCCACATACTAAATAATACCATAAACCAATATTTTTATAAGAATCACATTATATATACTTGAATAATAGGTTTAGTATGATTTGGGTACATAAAATTTATTCTAAGTACATTAAGTGTCACTTTTGGATATAGTGGTTTCACAATCAGGGATAACAATTGATCTCGAGTGTGTTGATGTATTTGTGTATTTTTCATAACCAAGGAATTTAATCGATAGTTGATGTTTTATTGGATTGTATGGGATTTAAAGGAGAATCATTTTGTATATCTCTCACTTAGCATTTCCAATGAACACAGTTACCAAGAATGGATTCATGTTTGACTGTACATACTAGTGTGAGGAAGTTTCAAAAGTGTTGAAGAAGTGGTTGTTTTCAGCTCTGATCCTAAGAATTCTCAAGCCTAATGTTGGACATGTAGTGAAATGTGATGCATATGGTTCTGTATTAGGATATGTTATGATGTAGAGTGATAAATTAGTCACTTTGGTTTTCATTAGCTTTTAACCCACAAGATGAAATACTCTAATCCTTTATTTTAGTTTGTAGTTGTGGTTCATGAATTGAAATGATCACGATAGAACCTCTTGGGAGAGATATTTGATGGGTAATATGGCACCTAGAGTGCATATAAATTCTGGTAGTGTCAGAGTTGATAGTTGAAGTGGGATGTTTACCCAAGGACAAACTATTTTACCTCATAGTTTTGGTAATTATAATAGAAGTCTATGAGTTGATAGTTGAATTTGTGTATAAAATTTTATCCTTAGATTGATGATTAGTCAGGAAGGATGATCCAAATCATATAGTACATGCTTCATGATTGTATTATATATTTTAGCCACTAGATGCATCTTTTGGGGAGATAAAAATTATGATAGTGTAAGACATTCAAGTGTTTAAAAAATATTTGTAAATTCTACTATTAATAAAGTGGACAGTCCCTCTACCTTAACAGAATCAAGACACTCAAGTATTCAACAAATATTTGGTGCATACCGCACTCAATAAATCAAGACATATATGGTGCATACCACACTCGAGAAATCAAGACATAAAAGGAAACATTATAAATCAATAAAATACATAAAAAGAAACATGATAAATCAAGAAAATGTTAGGTCATGAAAATTTTTAATGGAAACTATGTGCCACAAATGATACATATACAAACCGACTATTAGAATATATGTACAACATATCAACAATAAAACTAATCATGGTCCGATGATGAACACTGCTCGCCACCCTCTCCACCTCCATCTCTACTTCCTGCTACCACTTGTAAGAACATTATATTAAAAATTAAATACTATTGTATATTTATATTTAAACTTAAAACCAATAAAAGTTTTCAAACTAAATGATTTTGAATTTTTGTGATTTACCTGCTCACCACCAGTCGATGCAATACCACCAAGCTCTATAGCCAGCTGACCTAAAATTTGGCCAAGTAATTCTGCGATGTCATCCATAGGGACCCCATATGAATCAAATGGGACAACTATATTATCTCCATTATGATTCCATATATCTGAAATTTTTATATTTTTCTCCACACTTGAATTGTTTCCATCTTTAATGAACAAATAGTTAGTATAAAAAAATTTCAATAAATTTATTCATATTAAAATTTATACCTATAACATTCACCCTCCAGTATCCCTGTGAAGAAATATAAGTGGCGCACTACTCCCCCACTACTGAGGCTCCTAAAGTGGGAGGTGACGAATGAACTACTGAAGGGACACTCACAGAGGGTGTGAGAGATGGTGTAGGGGGAGATGATGCAGGGGGGAAAGTGGATGGTGGCTCAGATGCCATAGGAAGGGAGACATATGGACCGTCATCTGTCGTAGTGGTCGATGAAACAGTATATCGCTTCCTACTTGGAATTCCTTTCATTTAATCAAATAAAATTAAGTGCAGAACATATATTTCAAAAAATTTATGAAGAAAAAAAATTAAAAATGATAACAGATTCACAGTACTAACAAAAAAATGATAATGAATTATTGCACAAATGAAATAAGTGGTTTCTAAATGAATGCATAACTATACATACAATCATTTTCTCCTTCAATCATGTCAGTTTCCTGCTCCATTACTTCATCCACTTAATTCATCCTTACTAGAATAATATTTTCAATATCATGATGGAAAAATAATTGCGATTCTTGTTGTTGATGAGATTCAATGTCAGAGGTCAAATCTTCCACTTCATTACCCATATCATACAAATCTCTTTGTTTTATGTGAGCAACGACACTCCACCCTTCATCCACAACATCATTCACATAATATAACATTTTTTCTTGTGATGATAAGATATATAGATCATGAAATTCATGATCACCAACATCCATCAAGCGAGAGAAGTTCACAAAAGTAAATTACAAAGAATCTCTTTTAACACCTCTGATAATATCGACCCAATTGAATTTGAATAAAACAAATGAAAAATGAATGTGGTAATTTAATTCAATAATATCGACCAGCTTTCCATAGTATCCCACTTTAGTAAATGTAAATATACCACTATTCTGTGTTTTCAAACCCTCTTCTTGATCGACTGTATGAAATCTAAAGCCATTCACATTGTAAGTGTCATACTTTCTAACTTGTTTTAGAGGACCTCGAGAAAGAAACTTCAAATCTTCTGATGACTTTGCTCGAGTATCAGTATTCATGATCTAAAAAAATAAATATACTTTATTATAATTACAAAATATATGTGTCAAACTAATATTCATATTTATTGAAATATTATGAACTTACACATCGTGCAAACCAATCTAAAAGCTCTTTATTAACATCTTTCATTATATATTTATAATTTTATGTTCGTCCTCTCATTCATCTCTTTGTTTGTATCATCAACTCTTCAATAAATGGATCTACAATTTTACTATTTAGCAGCACATATTTATGTGCCTGTAATATTTCCATTTTTGTTAGTGTAACATTTGAGGTCCTCCCAACTGATCGACTAATAGCAGGAGATATTTTTGATTTCCCATGTATTTGAGATTGAGTTGACATGTATTCAACATTTACAACTTGTTTAAATATTGTATCAATATAATCCGAGTATCTAGAAAAAATGGTAAGACACTCCTATTCCAAATAGCCTCCAGCAATAGAGCCTTCTGTTTGAGCTTTATTTCTCACGTATGATTTCAAATGCCCAAGATATTTGTGAAATAAAATAAACAAACATAATTATTCATTTAATTAAGTGCCAAAAATTGTTTAATTAACTGAAAAACATATAAATAAAGTACCTCTAAATTTAATACATCCATCAATAATGAACGAGGCCTCCTAATTTAGCTTCTTCAACCAAATTCACAGTTAAATGCATCATGACAGTAAAAAATGATAGAGGAAAGATCATCACCATTACAAAAAGTGTCAACAAAAATCTCTCTTGAAGGTTTTCAACCTCATATGGATGTAAAGATTTATCACATAGTTGTCTAAAAAATTTGAAGAATTGGAGTACAACAACAATAACTTTTTCGGGTAATAATGTACGTAATGCCAATGGTAGTAACTGCTATAACAAAATATGTGAATCGTGACTTTTAAATCCATGTAACTTATGATTATTTAAGTCCACACACCTTGAGATGTTACTTGAATACCCATCATATACTTTCACATGATTTAAAATTCAAAGGAATGTATCTTTATCCCTATTTTTCATTGAAAAAATTTCCAGAGCATACTTTTCATTCTCATCTGGCCAGAGATCATGTTTTATGATCATTACTTGTAAGTCTTTCCGAGTATTGAGATGATCCTTCAACTTTACATGCTTATTAAGCAATGTTAAGATCAAATTTTCATAGAAATTCTTCTCAATATTCATCACATAAAGATTATTCCACAACAAATTAAATTCCCAATACGGAAGTTTGAAGAATATACTTTTTTTCTTCCATTGTTGCGTTTCGATTTCACTTGACAATGCACTTCGAACCCTTTTCCTGCTATCATTCAAATGATGAAACTTTCTAAATTCTATTTCAAAATTTACAAGGTGTGTAAATATTTCCGAACTAGTTAAAAACTTTGAAGGTGGTCTACGATCAATGAAACTGTTAAAATTTTGATATGTTCAGCCAAAATCTATGAGATGCATCGAGAAATATTCGATGAAACAAAAGAACCATTTCCTACTATGAGGTAGCCATTTGGACTCAAAATCAAAGTTAAAAATAGGAAAATCCAAACCCATATAAGTGTTCCAAGCAGATAAATTCCCAAGTCCAGGGAAGTCACTAATGGTTCACATTAAAGCAACATGCATTTTGAACATTGTTTTAGAATAACCATCACATGTCTCAATACCATTTCTCCATAACTTATGTAATTCTTAAATTAAAGGATGCAAGTATACATAAATATCATTTACAGGAATTTTTTTTTCTAGAAATAATCATCAAAATAATAAAATTCATTTGTTTAATACACATCCACGGAGGCAGATTGTAAGGGATCAAAACAACTAGACAAATGCTATAACTGGTACTCAAACTCCCAAATGGGTTGAATCCATTGGAAAACAATCCCAATTGAACATTCCTAGGATCACCTGAGAAATATGGATGCAATTAATCAAATTTCTTCCATGATTGTGAATCTTGTGGATGTTTCATTAACCCATAATTGTTATTATCTACATAATTCTACTTTATGTGTTCAACAATTTTAGATGACATGAATAATCTTTGCAATTAAGGATTTAAAGGAAAGTAACACAAAACCTTTGAAGGTGTGTTACTTTTCTTATTCTTCATGGTAGTATGTTGATTCAGACTTCCAACATCACCCATTAACTGCCATCTAGAAGAAGAACATTTTTTTTCAATCTTGTCTACTTGAATCCTCTCACCAATAAAGCATACAATCATTGGGACACGCATGTATTTTTTTATAATTCAAACCAATCTTGTTAACAACTTTTTTCATATTATAAAAAGACCCGGGGATGTTTTCTTTAGAAAATTCATCATGCAACAATTCCAATATCATGGAAATTTCTTTATTTGTAATTCAACATAGACATTTGATATGGTACAACTTTAGTAGAAAAGAATGTTTTGAATATTTCAAACATCCACTATACAACTCTTGATTTCCATCATCAATTAAATCATGAAATGTATTTTCCTCAGTAATTTTTTCTCTTAAATTAGTCTCTAGTCTCCACATAATCAAGAGAAGTATCCACTGATATGTTACAATCTTGATATGTTTGTCCTACAGTCTCAAAAATATCACTTGTCACATTGCTATTTTTAGCACCCTCATATGGTTGTTTTGATATGTTTTGATGTTGATGGTGGTGTCTTGTCGTGTCAAATTCATCATTTATAAGGTTTTTCATTTCATTTTACATTATCGATGAAGTTGGGATCTCATTCTGTGGATTGACATCAATGTTCAACCTTTCTGTAATATTTGATTCTCCATGCCAAATCCAACACAAATATTGACCAGGTAATTGTTTCAATATTAAATATTCATAAACTTCATATCTCTTCAACCATATTTTAAATTTACATTTAGGACATGGACATATTATTCTCCCTTTAACGGACCGATTAGAAATTGAAAAATCTAAAAACTCTTCTAAACCCTTAACATACTGAGGTGTGTTCCTCAATAATGTGATCCAACTTTTATCCATGTATATCACAATGCGCCTACATAATATTAAAAAAAATTAAAACACATAACTATTAATAAATAGAGAAAGATATTCATATATACTAGTTGAAAAAATATATAAATATGTTAAATAAGGTTTTCCTATATAAATACATATGGTAAATAATGAACCCACCCATTAGAAAACCAAAGTATGCAAATTAAAAAGATCCATAAAAGAATATAAAGATATACCAAGTGCTTGTACCAATTTTTAAATTGGAATTAACCATATAGGTTGTTTCCCCTTTCCCCAATGAAATTTCCTAAGTGACTCATAGAGTCAATATCCATCCAATTGTTACATGACTTTAAGCCTATTATAGATGAACCAAAATACTGTTGGTGTAAACCATGAATATCATACTTATAAATCACAACACACCTAATTGTAAACACACCTCCAAATTTTGAGCTAGGTGTGTAGCTTATTGATGCCTTGAGAGGCTATTTGAGAGCTAATTCCTGGACACCCCACCCAAACAGCCCCCTCCTCCTTGGACATCCCACACCCCTCCCCCATCTAGACAGCCCACCCCCAGCCCCTCCTCAGACAGCCCACACCCCCTCCCCCACACCCCTACAGCCCCCCTACACCCCTAGACAGTCCACCCCCACCTAGATATCCCCCCACCCCACCCCAGCTGGACAGCCCCCCTCCCCCCACCTAGACATCCCACCCTCCCTCCCTGAATAGCCCACACCCCCTCCCCCACCTGGACAACCCACCCCCACCCCCTGGGTAGCCCCCCATCCCACCCCACATGTATAGCCTCAACCCCATTTGGACAGTCCACCCCCACCCCCAACCTAGACAGCCCCACCCCCACCTGGACATCCCACCCTCCCTCCCTGGACAGCCCACACCCCTCCCCCACCTGGATAGCCCACCCCCACCCCCTAGATAGCCCACACCCCCTCCCCCAATGGTTCTCTTGTAATACAATAGTTTCATTACCAACACACCTTAAGAAATTACACATTGAGATCACATGATAGAGTAATGAATATCCCCATATTCTAACACATGTTCTTATAGTGTGCTTTTCCATAAGACATAGACACCCTAGGTAACATCCTAGAAGGGTCGTATGCCGACCACTACTCCAAGACAAGAGAAATTAGATATGGAGTTCTAAATTTTTAGGGACCTAAAATAATGATTATCCTTGTTGAAATGGGGTGTAATATTTATATTTTTCATTCACACATTTACATTGTTGTTACATTATGAATCTAAAATATGAAATCTTATGAAAATATACAAAGATTACTATATCATTTCATGTACAAGGAATGACCTATAATGGTATACATTGTGTGTGATCACTCTAGTAGTATTTTGTATTAATATCATCACTCATTTAACATGAAGATAGATTACACAAAAAATATAACTAGTCACATAGTTTTCATAATTTTTTGTAATAAAAACCATTTTTATTAGTAGATTCATTGTATAAAAATGTGGTACACAACATATTCTAATAATAAAAATTATATCTATGGGAAATGTTGTGTTTGAATATTACAAAACTACTAGATGTGTACTAGTTGTACATACAGAGACACCACTACCATGATTATTTGACTATTAAAGGGAATCTGAAAGTGTTCTAGTTCACTACATAAACCTTCTTTGCACATAGAATATCTGAAAAAGTTTATATCCCCACATTATGTGGAATAAAACTCATATTACAATGGTGTGTGATATTTAATGTATCATAAAACCCTATAAAAAATGATCTTGGACCACCTTGTAATGTTCATAGTGCCAAAATTTCATTTCAAATTAATAGAAATGAAAAACGATAGGTGAAGTCATACATGATGTATAATTGAAAAAACTGGAAATATAATTGAAACTTTCCATGAACTATAAAAAAATATTTAGAACACAGTGAAAACTATTACTATCCATACCAATGGATATGTTTCCACCTTCAGAAACTTCTTTTGAAATTTACATCATGATATGACCTCACCTGTTTTATTTTTTTTGGTAGCATTCATCATTCATTCATATTATTTTATCATTTTATTTAACCAGTCCAAAAAAAAATGTCCATATAACTAACATGTGCCTAAACTGATGATTCTCTAGTTAGCCTATACTTATGCATTGTGAATCTATAATAAAACTCAATCATTTTGAACATGATATCAAGTATCGAGAAGGTAGTGTTTGGGGGTATTTCTTACCAATAATGAATGGGATAACATTCTAGATCATCAATGAACTTCATTATATGTGGAAAATAAATTTTTATCCATAGTAGAGAATAACTCAATGAAAAATAAATATTTGATGAATGTTTTATTTATATATGAAATGATTTATCAATGATAAAAAATAATATTAATATTCCACACAATTAACAAACTCTAGGGCTTCGGGGGGTCGACAACGATGGGTGGCAATCCGCGTTGAGGGGAGGTGAGGTGGTGAGGCAGTGAGGTGCACTGAGGGGAGGCGTAGGGATTTGAGGTCGCTGGGGGGGGAGAGAAGGTGGGTCACGTGGGGGTTGGGTGGGGGGAGAAGTGTCAGCATTGAAAAAAAAGTTTAGCGGCGACTTTCAATAAACCGCTGCTAAATTATTTATAAAAAATATAGCAGCGGTTTAGTAAACCACCGCTAAAAAACCGCCACAAAAGACTATATATGTTGTAGTGTATAAGCAATGTACTTACCAAATTTCACATTTCACCTAGAATTTTACATAATAATATCAAATAATAAATTTCACTTATCACCTTATTCATAGTTCACATAGTGAAAAATTATAGTGACCTAATCCTTTTACCCATATCATTACATGATTTTTAACATAAAAATCCAATAAAAACAACCCAAAGATCATGAGGCCTAGTGTCTTTGGAAGATTAGGATTATAATACATAAAAAAGAAACTAAAATAAAAAAATATTATTTTAATCTCCATAATGATCTATTAACTCTCTTTGAGCACATAAAATTGCATCGAATAACCTGAGGAATATATAAACAAAAGGGGTGAGTTATAAAACTTAGTAAGGGAACAAACATGATAACAAAGAATAACATGTAAATCAAATGACATAACATGATATAATGAAATAGAAGGATTAGGGATAATCACATAGTATAATATCATAAAGAAAATGGTATCATAAGATCATGAAAACTTAGAAAAATGGTAGCAATATAAAACATGACATAAGAATCAGTCAAGGCTAACTTCCAAGAAAACATCACACGGTGGAAAGAGTCCCATCACAGATTAGGTTTACTTTATAATACCATACATACCATATCATGAGAGAAAAACATTACCTAATGAATTAGATAAATATATGGGTGCACCCATAATAACATATATATTCTTATGTGAATCACAAAAGGAAATCAATCATAAGGAATAAACATAAGAATTACCCATGGAAAGAAATGGGTTGTATAATCTTGCCTCATATCATAACCAAAAGATATTTCATAAATATTACAAAGAGAAGAATGAATTAAATATTTTGGATGTTAAAATATAATTACATAAGAATAAGTCTCAAAATATAGTGATCAATTTAAAATAACATCATGAGAAAGGGTATTGAATTCGGTATAGAAATGAACTTTCAAAATGGTGTTTTAAGGAATTAGCTAAAGACTTTTGGAGAAGGAATAAGCATAAAATTTTGTTTGAAAACCAAAGTTAAAATAGAATGGTTATATCTAAATGTTCATTTATTTTATTAAATAATTAATGGGATTAAAAACTTTAATTAATAATTACACAAAAGGATTAAGGGATAAAAAAGTTCCCCTTTACCAGGTTTGATTTTAAAGAAGGAATTTGAGAAATAAACTTAAATAATGTATTAAACTATCAAATGAATGTAGAATAAGCTATGTATATATTTAAGATACATATATACAGAATTTTTAAGTATTAAATAATATAAAAGAGATATAAAAAGTGAGTTAGAGAGTGAAAGTTCATAACCTAAAGAAAAAGGGTCGTTCGAAGAGATCCCTTATCTTAGGTTCTTGAATAATTATTCATTTGAATTTAATGTCTTTTATAATCAAAATAGATTCCTTAATTACTTAATTTAGAACCTTTTACATTTGTAAATTATTTAATATAATTTTATTATGTTCATTTATAACCATTTTTATGAGATATAATATTTAATTTTGTTGTTCTGGGGGAGTTCGTTTCATGGTTCCATAGTCGGATCACTTATGTATAATTTTGAAGTTATTTTCAAATGGGATGAAAAATCTAGAAGTTAAATGATGAGGTATTCATGCACTTATATAAAATGAAATGGTCTCAAATACCAATATGTTTTTTGACATGGGGATGATTCTTTTAGTAAAAACACTAACGTTATATGGTTAGTTTATTTAGGATGTTTTAGTGACCGTCACGAACTAGATTAATTTAATTTAATTAAATAATTATTAAAACATTAAAAAACTTTAAAAAATCTATAATATAATTATTATAATCTCATTTAACCATAATATTGTTTCTATAACTAATTTTGAATGTGTTGGAGAAAATGAAGTATGTTGTTCATGGAAGCGGTAAACCAACTATATTGTAAATGGAATTTTAATTTTATTATCTAAAGAAGGGAGGGTAAAATATGGATAGTACACCATAATAATAATATATTATTATCATATTTCTATTACATATGTTACTATTTCTAGGTGGATGGAGATCATATTTGGGTGGTAGAAGAAGAATAAAATTAAAATAGATTTAGTTTTGTGTTTACCTCTCCCTTTGTTTTTCTTTTTTGAAGATACCAATTAAGGCTTCTTTGAATGGTATTTAGATGAGACCAAAATCACTAAGACTTGGGAAGGGAATTGGGTATAAATTTTTCAATCTCCAAGGCTTATAATCGAGGATAAGAGGTGGTATTTATAAGGGGAGGAGAAGAATGTTTTTATATATTATAATCATTAGTTTATTATTTTGGATCAAGAATACCAATATTATTTATTCCTGTGAATATATATATAGTAAATTATTCATGTGAGTTGGAAATAATGAGTTCTTACATCATCCATGACTCAAAAATTCATGTATTTAAATTATAATGTTAAATACTACATTTCACTATTTACAAAAAATTCAAATATTTTTGAAAAATATAAAAAAAATCAGCCTTACCATTTTTTGATGTATATATTCCAAAAATAAATCCACTTTATGAAAATAAATTTATAAATAAGATAAATTAATTTTATAAATAAAATCCTCACTTATTTTAAAAATACCAATTTTAATGTTATGATCGATTTTAAAACCCTTTGAAAAATTACATATTGTCTCATAAAATCATCTTGTCATTATAATACAACATAATATTAATTTATAAATCCATTTTATGAAAATAAAATTTCTTTTTAATAGTTTCATTTATTATAAAAGTAAAATTAAAACATTTATATATTACAAAAATACAAACACTTAATTTATCATTTTTAAAACATTTATTTACGTGTATAATGATATAAATATATCATATTTTCATTTTATGGGATACCTAAATATTATCATACACTTCCATAGGCAAGGATACTATTCTAACGACCATGTTACTATTCCAAACAGTTAGATTACTATTAAAATGGTTGGGTTACTATTCCAATGGTCAGTATACTATTCCAATAGTCATATGGGTTCCCTAATTTCTATAAATACCTCATATTTTATTCATTTTTCATTCACTTATATTTTCTCTCAAGGTTATATATTTTCATTTTCAAAATTCACATTTCATTACTATTATTTTACTTTATTTCTACAGTTTTGTTTGTTAGTGTGATTATTCTGGGGGATCGAGAAGATCCAAATTTTCTTAATATTGTTATATTATTTTCTATTTTTTGTACCATTGTAATATTTTCAACCCTCATGGCCATGTTTATTCTATAGAAATAATTTTTAAATTAATATAATAAAATTTTATTGGTTTCATATTTTGGTGGATATGATTTATACTACATTACAAAATATGGCATAATTATAAGAAGGGAAATTTCATTAATACAATTTTTGGACATTACATTATTCCAACTTAAGAAATTTCACCCTTAAAATTTCTTTTTACATACTAAGGTGAAAACATATGAGGGTACTTCTACTTCATGAATTCCTCCGGTTCCTATGTCACTTCCTCATACTTATGGTTACACCACAATACCTTGACTAGGTGAGTTGTCTTGTTGTGTATAACTTTATCTCTATAGACCAATATCTTCACTGGATGCTCCTTATTAGAGTGATCATTTTCCATATCTATCACTACTAAATTCATTATATATGAGGGATATTGTATGTACTTACTCAAGAGGGATACATGGAATATGTAATGCACTTGAGACAAGGTTGGTGGGAGTGTTAGTAGATAGTCCACAACTTCGATGCGATCAAGAATCCCAAAGGGGCCGATGTACCTGGGACTTATCTTAAAATTATTACCAAATATAACGACTCTCTTCTATGGATATATTCATAGGAATACTTTATCTATAAAATCAAGCTATAAGTGTCATCTAAAATTGTTAGCATATCTCTTTTGTAGACTCTGAGAAACCCTGATGTGATGCTGAATGGTATTGACATTTTCTACTATTTCCTCAACCATTTCAGGACCCAAAAACTTTCATTCTCCAACTTCATCCCATTATGTAGGTGTTCTATATATCTTCCCATAAATTTATTTATATGGAACCATTTGGATTCTTGAGTGGAAACTATTGTTGTATGATAACTCAACCATAGGAATATGCTGATCCCATACTCCTTTAAAGTCCATCGAGTATGATATCAACATATCTTTAAGTTTCTATATATTTTTATCATATTGGCCATAATTTTAGGGGTGATAAGATGTAATAAAGTTCAATTAAGTGTTTAGATCATGTTGAAAAATTTTCTAGAACTTATAGGTAAATCTAGGATCTCAATTAGATATAATTGATAATGGTGTTCCATAAAGACTCACCACTTATCTAATGTACATCCTTACAAGTTTATCAAGTGATAAGTCCTATCAAATAGTGATGAAATGAGATTTATTTGTAAAATGGTCCACCATAACCCATATAGAATTATCTTCTCTTGATTTCTTAAAAATTCCAACAACAAATTCCATGGTGATGTTTTCCCATTTCCATGTAGGTATGGGTAATGGTTGCATCATCCCATTGTAAATTTTACTTTCAACCTCCACTTGCTGACATATTGGGAATTTTGATGTATATTCTTTTATCTCCTTCATATTGTCCCACTAATAGTTATCTCAAAGATATCAATACATTTTCTTTATCCATAGGTGGATGGATAAGGTCAAGATATGTTCATCATTCAACATCCCTTTAATTAACTTAGAATTTGATGGAACACATAGTCATGACCCAAATATTATAACCCCTTCTTCATTAATTTTGAACTATGAGGATTTCACTTTTCTTATAGCTTCCACCTTCTTTTTAATTTCCATATAATATCTTTGAGCATCCTTTATCTTCTGCAGAAGGGATGTTGGGGAAATCATGGAATGATGATGATCTTTCCTTTATGATTCCCATGTCCATAATTTTCATGTATAATAATACGGGATCCTTTTCAATTATCATCATTCATAAGGTTTCCAGATCCTTTTAACTTAGGGCATCTACCACTTTTTTTTAATTTCCCAATATGGTAGTGTAATGAGTAGTCATAGTCCTTGATCAACTCTAACCATATTCATTGGTGTATATTAAGATCCTTCCATTTGAATATATGTTGAGGCTCTTATAATCCATATATATCTCATACTTCTACCCATATAGATAATACTACTAGATTTTCAATGTGAAGATTATAGTATCCAACTCCAGATCATGCATTGGATAATTTTTCTCATTAACTTTCAACTGACCAAAGGTGTAATCTATCACTTTATCATTTTTAATTAGAAAAGCACCCAAGAACTTCTTTGAACCATTGATGTATACCATGAAAAGATCCACACTTGAGGGAATCATGAGTACTAGTGTAGTGATAAGCCACTTTTTTAATTCCTTGAATCTATCTTCACATTCATTAGTCTAGAAAAACTTTACTCACTTCTAAGCAATCTTGGTTAACAGGTTTAACAATCATGAGAACATTATCACAAATAAGTGGTAATACTTGACTAGTCCAAGGAAACTATGGATCTCTATTATAGATTCTATTTTTGTCCATTCCACAATTTAATTTTTCTTAAAAGGGTCCACATATATCCCTTTTCTGGTGATAACATACCCCGAGAATGACACTTCCTCCACCCAGAACTCACATTTACTATAATTTTTATATATATTCTCCATTAAAAAAGTATTTAACAAAGTATTAAAATGATCCTCATGATCTTACTTACTTTTGGATTATATCTAAATATCATCTATAAAGTCTACCAATTTATTTTGAGGTAATATCTAAATAATATATTCATTAATTCCATGAAGATCATATAAAAATTATTGAGTTTAAAGGGAATCACTGTAAACTCATAGTATTCATACCTGGTTTGAAATGAAATCTTGGGAATATAATCCTTCTTCAAATTTAATTATTGATATCCCATCTAAAGGTTCACTTTATAGAAATACTAGGTCCCACATAGTTTATTGAATAATTCTTTCATCTGTGGTTGATGATAATTGTTCTTTATCTTGATTTTGTTGACTTTATGATAATCAATGCAGAGGCACATTGTCCCACTTTTCTTCTCGATTAAAAGGATTGGTGCAACCCACAGTAAAGAAATCATGCATATAAAATTATTTTCCATATTATCTTATAATAAATTATTTATTAATTACAACTTAATAGTTATTATTCTATAAGGATTATTTGATAAATTTTGAGATCCATGTATAAATTCAATTAAGAAATCAACCTCTTGGTTCAGAGGATGACCATGCAATTATTCAGGGAATACAACAGTATAGTTCCTCACAATGGTCATATATTTAATAATGATTCTCTCATTTGTTTCAATCATTTATTCTAGATATACTTTCTCATAAGTTAATAATATTCACACTTGAGATGAATATTTCAAAGGATATTCATTCTCCTTCTTAATCTTGTATAGAATCAAAGGATGACAGAAAATGTTAAGTGTGATCTCCCTCTCCTGAAAGTTGATGTTGAATTTATATAAGAACAAAAAATCCACAAACAATATAGAATCAAACTCTATTAAAGGAGTTTGGACAATATTTTTTGGTATTTCAGTCCAAAAACATTAACTAAGGAAGATTTATATACTTATGATGAAATAATTTCATTTTTTTTTGTTCTCACGGATATCTTAAACCCCATGTTTTGAGATTTTGTTTAAATAGTTCTACTAAACTTATAATATATAAAATAATGTGTAGAACCAGAATCAAAAAGTACATTCACTATTCTTTAATTAATAACCAATATAACTTTCACTACATCATTTTTGGGATACACCTCAACAGTAGTGGTAGCACATTAACTTATTTTCTCTCTAGTCCTTCAAGGTTTTTTTCATTGATTACATTGGAAAAAAATTTTCTTATGGAATTGGTTTCACATAATTCCCATGTTCCTTGAAGTTGAAAAATTGTACCACAAGTTGAGTGTTGATCTGAACCTTTTTTCTTCTATCGTATTAGTGGGTTTCTTCATCTCTATTTGGAATTAATTAACCTAATGAAACTATTTTAAACAATTTAAACATATCGTGGTTACCTTAATATAGTTTATAGGATTCTTATTCTCATATTTTTTACTTGTGGGTAGCTATATTTTATTTTCTCCATGAGATTTATCTATTGATCCGCCCAAAGAAAACTCCATTTTATGCCTTTTGTATCCAGTCCCATGAGACCACTGAGAGTTATTGATATCCATATTAACTTAAGGTAAGAATGTATAATCTCATAATAACTATTCAAGTCTCAAACTTCTAAATATTTTCATAGGCTCAAATTTAATCCACTAAATAATTGGTTTACCTTGATTTTAACATTGACGATAAAGCTAGAGGCATACCATGAAAACCTTGTGAAGTTTTCCTCATACACCAGATAGACTCATATTCTTTTTTCTTCAGTACAAGTAACTCCCTCTCCAATTTAAGATGGAGAGTTTGGGGAAAATATTTATTGAAAATATTTTCTTGAATCCTTCCCATTATATGAAATTTATTTCCTCTTTTGAATTCATGTTCTTGATCAATGTACACCACTGATTGGATTTCCCTTTAAGATGAAAGATATCCAACATAGATTTATCTTATTCCAAGCATTGAAGGATAATTAATATCTTCTCAATATAGTTAATCCATTGTTCAATGATGATGCGTTCAAAAGATCCACTAAAAGTAGGAGGCCTTTGTTTCATAATGAAATCAACCATAAATTCTCATTTTTAGGAAAATAATGGAATTCCACAAAATTCATGTTATTATTCATAGCATGAGTCAACTGTGCTAGTATTTCCATGAAGTTCCCAACTCCCTCTCCCATAAGGTTGGACATATCATTTGGGAAATGACCACATTGCCTATAAAATTGGTTATTGGAATGATTCCTCATATTTCTCACCATTAACTAAAATAAAAAAAGGATGAGAATAATCAAAATAAAAATCTTATAAAAATGGAAACTATGAACATATAGGGAATAACTTATAAATAAAAAGTATATCCCAAATTATGAATCTCTAGGTTTCAATATTGGTTATCTATAGTAATTTCCAAATTAATTTTTCTAACCTAGTAATCCATTCAAGTCCTTCATAATGGTTTATAAATAGTTTTTGACTGAAAATTAACATTTTTATTGATTTGAAAAAATAAAATACACAAGAGATCATCACGGTGGTCTAAAGTACTACAATCCAAAAGCATCATTGACAAAAAACTTCATCCCCTCACTTGGAAAAGAACCCAAGTTAAAGAAGGAAAACATACTATAATCTGGGGTTTCCATAGAAGACAAAAAATAATCCACCATATTTCCCTCCCGCCAAGTGTGAGAGATCTGCATGTGAATCCAAATGAGAATTTTTCATATCCTAATAGTGTAAGTAATATTCCAAGGAACCCTGCCTTTTCCTAGCAACGCATTGCACAATATCATGGAGTCTATCTCTACCCTTGTCAAAAAAATCTGCCTCTGAGTACACATTTCTAGACCTATAGCCAAGGCTTGGGCCTCCACCTAGAGAGCATCGCCTCTCCCAAATGCGCCTGCGAATGCTGCAATCATGGACCCCATATGGTCTCTCATGACACCCCCCCGCACATCTCCCCCGTGATCATTGACCAGTCCGTGCTAAGTTTTAGACCCTGGCTAGGAGGGCTCCAGCGAACCCATCTTCCTTGCCCTGATATTCCAGCCTGATGATCAGTGGATATATTGGAGATGATTGAGCTCACAGATGGCGCATAGTGACAATCAGGGCACAATTTGATCAGATCCAAAAAAGATTTTTTCATTTTGAAAATAATTCCAACCTGGGATCCAGAAATTTTGTTGTGGTGACTTTCATTTCTTGCCTTCCAAATTTTCCAGCATCCTGCAAGTAGAATGATTGTCCTATCTTTCCTCTAATCCCCATGATTATTAGCACCTTTAAACCATGAATTAAGGAAGTTACCATGCGCCCCTCCATACCCGTCCCAACCGAATAAAGCTCTGAAAGTCCGCCATATCTTTCTGGCCCATTCACTGTCATAGAAGAGATGCCCCATTGATTCTTGGTTGAAATACCTGTAGCACCAACATCTTGAAGCCATGTTTACTCCCATTTGTTGCAAGCTGTCATCTATAAGCAGTTACCTATTCTGCATACGCCATAACAGAAAATTAAATTTGGAAGGGATCTCCTTGCACCACAAATCCTCCCCCCACAGATCATAATTCGACATGTCCATCGACACTCGAGCGTAGTCCTTGATGAAAAAAGCACCCGACGTAGAACCAGTGAAAATAATCCTATCATGCTCATCACTAGCAACCATGTTGTTGAAAAACTCCATTTAGCTCTCATCAAGGATGGACTGAATAAACTGGGGATGACTGTTTTCCTCCTTGAAAGATAAATACAAGGTGGGGTAGCTTGAAAACCATAGCCTGCCCACCCCCCAATCTAGCTTCCAAAAATTGATGTTTCCTATTCCCACAATCCATCAAGAGTGGTGATGTAAGACCTCTAGGTATGGGTGGATCGGATTCCATATCCTAGAATAACGTGTTCTATGAACATTCAAATTCAAGCCATATAAGTCCTGTATTGTTCTTCCCCAAAGAGATAGACCTTCCAGGACCTCCCATGTAGTCTTAGCATGTATCCCTTGCATGGTTGAAGATACACTTCTCAAATTAACACCCCCTTCAGATAGAGGTCTTGCTAACCATTTTCGAGAAGCCCAATGATGTCTTCCTTCCATATGCCCATCCCATATAAAGGACACCATAATCCTTTCCAAGTTGGAAACCACACTCTTAGTAACCTTTAGGGTGGATACAATGTGCATGGTAATGGAAACTAAAACACTATTCACCAGAGTAATGTGACCTCCAAAGGATATAAATCTGTTCTTCCAATTATAGATGCGCCCCATGATTTTTCTAATAAGTTTTTAAAAATGATGCACCCGAAGGGAAGATGGGATAACCAATGCCCCAAGGTATTACATGGGGAAGGATCCCCTTCCCATATTCAAACTGGCCCCAAAAACCCTCTCCCTTCTTACAGAGATCTTCTTGGGAGTAAAGAAAAGGCTTTTCTCTTTGTTCACCACCTTCCCACTCCACTTGCAATATTCCCTTAAAATTCCATTCAACCCCTGCACGACCTTCTACTTCCATTGATAAATTAGATTGTATCATCTAAAAACATCAAGTGTGTGATACCTCTAGTGGCATACCTATTATGATAAGGTAGGATTTTACCCATGTTGAGGCCTTGATTTATGTAACAACTCAAAGAATTTTGTGTAAGAATGAAAAGAGTAGGGGACAAAGAATACCCTTGCCTGAGACCATGAAAAGACTTGAAAAATCCAAATTGTTTACCCATGAATTAAGTAGACATCCACACCAAGCTAAAACAAAGGAAAAGAAGGACACTGGTCCAAATAGAGAACCCCATGCAAGACCAGACTTTTAGGACAAAACCCCATTCCAACCTGTCATAATCCTTACTCATGTCTAATTTAACCACTAAATTTCCCCCAAAAGACTTGTTGTGGATTCCACTTACCAATTCTTGGACCACTCTTATCACACCCTGGATTGAACTCCCTTTTATGAATCCATGTTGCTCAGAATTCATCCAAGAATCTAGGTGACCAGCCAGTCTCTTTTTGAGTATGTTAGCCAAGACCTTGTACGGTAAATTTCACATACTAATGGGCTGGAATTGATCAATGGACTGAGGATTTCACACCTTAGGAATAAGAACCATTTTTGTTTCACAGGAAATTCGAGGAAGATCCTCTCCCTGAAAGAAATCCTGGACAACATGTACAAGATCCCATTTAATAATATCCTAATTTTCCCTGCAAAAAAGAACCAGGGAACCCATCAGGCTCTGGTGCACTATCTGGGTTCAAAGTCCACACCACCTCATGCAACTCATCCTCATCCGGAGTTCTCCTGATGCCCTCATCAATGACCTCTGAAACATTGTTTGAAATACTATCAAAAATCTCAACACCACCCCTTGGGTATCCCCCTGGCAGACCAATATTAGGAGCAACCAGTAAAGACTGTAGGGATCCATTGACCATGTGCCCTACCTCATATCGATTAGTGGAGAAGGATCCACTATCCCTATGAATGTTAGGCATCTGAACACACTGGAGTTCTCTAATGAATGCATGAAAATATCCTGAGTTTTGATCCCCCTCACGAAGCCATTTAACCCATGCTCCTTCTCTGGAAATCCTTTCCTGCCTCAGAAGTCTATCAGATAGATTATCATTTTTAATTCTCAGTTACAAAAACATTGAGTCATCCCAATCCTATTACAAACAATTATCTAGGTGTTCTACCTCCACACTGATCTCAGACACATCCTGATCACAAGACGAGATCGTCCTTCTCCAAACACAAAGGAGAGTCTTTAACCTCCTATGTTTTTTATGAAAAGAGATCCACGGATTCCCTTGGTGTTTCAGGTCCCAAGCTTCCTTGACCACCATGAAGAAACCTAGTCCCTCCATCCATAAAGGCCTCATTATAATGTATAAATTGGTAATCAAGTTAATACCCAATGCTCCATTTTGGGGTTATTACCCCTAAAAATAACTATGCTAGATCAAAATATACTTATAGGATCCAGAAAGTGATGTAATTTTTTGGAAACCTCTCTCTCTATACTTCACTAATATTTCAAGACATTCTCTAATACTTAGACTTATCCTTAGGGTTCTCAATAAAGTATTCTAGTCACAAACATCCAATAAACACAACCCAAATACCATGAGGCCTAGTGTATTTGGAATAATAGGTTCATAATATATCAAAAATAAACTAAACAAAAATTAATTTATTATAATATCTATAATGATATCTTAACCCCCTTTGAGCTCCTAAAATTTCATAGGATAACTTGGGGAATATATAAACAAAACAGGTGATATATAAATCACCATTTGGGAATAAATATGATAATTAAGCATAACATGTGATTAAAACAACATAAAATGATATCATAAAAGAGAAGGATCATGAATAATCATATGAAAGAATAAAAAAAAGAACATGGTATCACAGTATAATGAAAACTTAGGAAAGCAGATACAATATACAATATGACATAAGCATAAGTCAATGATAAATGCTAAGACGACATCGTATGGTGGACAGAGTCACATCGTGGATCAACTTTACTTCCTAATCCCACACATATCATCTCATTTGACAAAAAAATTACCCACTGAATTGGAGTATTATCTAGTTCCCCCCATCATATCATGTACATTCTTATGTGTGACAAAAAATTAAATCAATCATAAATAATAAACATAATAATTACCCATGGAAAGAAATGGATTTCACAATCTTATCTCATATCATAACTAAAGAAGATTTAATAAATATTCTAAATAGAAGAAGGAATTAATTATTTTGGATTTTTATATCTGAGTACATAAGAATAGGTCTCAAAATATGGTGTTCATTTAGAAATAACATCATGAGAAATGGTTGATAATTGGGTATATAAATGAACTTTCAAAATGGAATTTTAAGGAATCAGTTAAAAGATTTTAGAGAAGGAATAGGTATGGAATTTTATTTGAAAACTAGAGGTAAAACAGCATGGTTATACATAAAAGTTTCCTTTATTTAATGAAATCATGAATTTTATTAAATAATTTAATTGAGTATTACATAAAATGATTAAGGGATATAAAATTTACACTTTATCATGTTTTATTTTAAAGAAGGCATTTGAGAAATGAACTTAGAGAATTTATTAACCCATTAAAAGAATAGAGAATACTATAGGTATATATGTAAGAGACATATATGCATAATTTATAATAATTAAATAATATAAAAAGGTGATAAAAAGTGAGTTAGGGAGAAAGAGTTCATAACCTAAAGAAAAAGGTGGTTCAAAGAGATACCTTACCCCAAGTTCCAGAATAGTTATTACCTTACACTTAACTTCCTATATAATCAAATTAGATTCATTTATTACTTAATTTAAAAATTTTACATCTATATTTTGATTTAATATAATTTTATTATGTTCATTTATAACCATTTTTATGATATATAATGTTTAATTTTGTTATTCTGAGGGCGCTCATTTCATGGTTCCATGATCAGATCGCTTGTGTATAATTTTTGAATTTCCTATCCAATTGGAAAATAACTCCAAAAGTGAAATTAAATGGTATTAATTTACTTCCATAAATTTAAATTTTCTTAAATACCCATTCTTGTTCCGATATAGGGATGCTCCTTTTAGTAAAAACACTAACGTTATATGGTTAGTTTATTTAGGCCGTTTTACCAACCATCACGAACTAGATTCATTTAATTAAATGATTATTAAAACATTAAATAACATTAAATAAGTTATAATATAATTATTATAATCATATTTAACAATAATATTGTTTCTATAACCATCCTTTAGGGTGGTGGGGAAAAACGATGTACGTTGTTCATGGAGGAGGTACTATATTATAATCAACGTTTTCAATTTATAATATAATGAAGATGGGGTATAAGATAGATATTACACCATAATAATAACATATTCGTATATTTATTATACTGATGTTACTATTTCTAGGTTTATATAGATCATATGGGGTGGTAGAAGAAGGATAAAATTAAAAGAGATTTAGTTTAGTTCTTATGAATCCCTTTAATTATCTCCTTCTAAGATACCTCTTAAGGCTCCTTGGAATGGTACTTATATGAGACCTAAAACACTAGGATATGGGAGATTGTATTTTGAAGGTAATTGGGGATAAATTTGGTAATATCTAAGTATTAGAAGTTGTGAGGATAAGGGGTGGTATTTATAAATGGAGGAGAGAGTTGTTTTTTAATATTATAATCATCAGTTTATCATTTTATCTCATGAATACCAACAATATTGATTCTTGTGACTATATACGGTAAATAATACATGTTATTTTTAACTAATGTGTAACACCCCAAAGATTTACAAATAAATTTAATATTGAATTCACGAAACACTGAGTCTCTATAAAACAATAATTTTTTATAACCAAGCCAATAAATATAATTTTTCCACTTCTGTGATTTGAATTTCAAAAATCTAACATACATAGTTGCGTTCAAGATGATTTTTGGATTCTGATAGAACAAACTTAATTTTTGGTGAATAGTAACCTACCCTTATGAATTGTAACCTACCCTTATGAATAGTAATATACCTTTATGAATATTAATGCTACCATTATGAATAGTAATATGACCATTATGAATAATAATCTCACCCATTAAAATATAAATAAAATTTAGGAACCTTATAAATGAAGTAGAATATTTTATAAATTATTAATTAAGTATTTGTATTTTTATGAGTGATAAATATTTAATTAAAATTTTAAATTAATAAATTAATTCATTTTCATAAAATGGGTTCCTAAATAAAAATTTTATTATCCTATGATTTTAGGATAATTTTATTAGACCATATTTAATTTTTGAAAGTATTATAAAAGCGGTTTTAAATATAAAATTTGTATTTTTCAAGTAAATAATAATTTTATTTAAAAATTAAATTTCACATATTTATAAAATTATTTTGATAAAATGGAGTCCATTTTTTGATTCTACATGTCAAAAAATGGTTCGGGTGAATTTTTGGGATTTTTCTAAAATACATGAATTTTTGATGAAGAGTAAAATACGATAATTTATGATAAATGGTAAATACATGGATTATTGAGTCATAGAAAATGTAAGAATGATGTAGGCACACTTGGTTTAAACTCAAATGCACTTATTACTATTTTTTTCACATGAATCAATTCTTTTCATAGTCTTGAGAAAAAATATTAAAATAATGATTAAAATAATGAGAAACCCCTCCTCTCCTCCATTATAAATATCACCCATCCTTACCTCTTCTCTTCACTCCTATCAAGACTTGTTCCTTATCTAAATTCAGCCCAAATATCCTCCCAAGCTCCTCCATCATGTTAATCAGCCCTTGGTCTCATAAAAAGACCAAATCCTCTCCCCTAAAGAGGCTCTAAAGGAAGATTAATTCTAGAGGTAACTTCCTCTTTTCAATTATTTTACTTTATTTTCAAGTTCCTTTGTTTTATTTTCTATACTCACCTCTCCTCATCCAAATGTTATGAAAAATCTAGTACCTTACATGTACTATAATATTTTTATTACGATGGAATAAGTTATTATCATATCTCCTTTACCCTTTTTATGCTAGTAGTAAAAAACACCATTCGAGATGTGCTAATTTACCACATTCAAGGAGTATGGGTTTTCAATTTATATTATTGTCTTAAATTATGGTCATGAAACCATTATTATAGTTTAAAAAGACTATAATATATGTATTATTTCTCATCTATGGTTTTGTAATATTTTTTACACATTTTTTTTGATTTATAAAGCAAAATGAGTTCGTTGTGTTTAAAAACCACTAATTAACCCAAATGGTTATCATTAAATAATTTATATAATGATTCATCTTAAATCCAAGTAACCAAATGAAATTTACAACCATTTAAACTTTTTTATGTTCACTAATAACATATAACTTTAATTCTGTACAACCATCCTCATTTTAGTATACCGATCATGAAACAAACGGACCCGAATAATGAAATTGAACCTCTTAACCCATCAAAAAGGCCATAAATGAACTTAATAAGGTTATAATAAATCAATTAAATGAATAAGAGGTTCTTTAATTGTTAATTAATAAACCTAAATTTTATTATTCAGGTCATTAAGTTGAAGTGGAGAACACCTTTGTACTTAAGGTAAGGGTTTCTGCATCCCACTTCCATTTTTGTGAGATATTCAGTATTCACTACTACTAATTGTGTATGGTGTATTTATAATTACCATTGATGTTTCATATCATGAATATATTTATTTTCATGGTATTTAATTTATCATTTGATGATTATTAATTTTGGGGCATACGATTCAATTGATTACAAAGTTTTAAGTATTTTCTACCCAAACCTCCATTCTCATCCGGGTAGCTCTTATTCTCTACTCACCTCAATGAAATTATTATGTACTCCTCATAAATTATATATAAATTCTATATATATGTTTACCAATCATAATCCTTCTTTATTTCATAGGGAGTTTCATTTTTTAAAAAGAATCTTTCAAAAAATTGTTCCATAATTCATGCCCTATTCAAGGAACTTCTATAATTCTTACCTATTATGAGGTTCACTCAATAATATATTTTAATAAATATTTATCTTTCTAAAAAAAAAATTTAACATTAAAAAGTTATTTTGGTTCATTTTTTTATAAAACCAAACATTCCTTTGCGGTTTAAAATTCTTTAATATTTTCCTTAAACCACAGTAAAATGTTTTACTTATAAAGTTTCCATAAAAACTATTTTTAAATTATTTCACCTAAATAATACTTTATTTAAGCCTCAAATATAATTTCAATGACCTCCCATTTTATTTTATGAGATATACATTTTTACAATCTTATTTCATGAAAAATAAAAATTATTTTCTAAAAGAACTCTTCCTTCCAAAGCAAAAAATGACTTTTCTCATCTCACTTTAACTTTTATGAGATATATTCCTTGTTCACCACTTATTTATTCCTTATGGTGTATATACTACCCTTTGATATATCATATCAATAGTATCTTTATTATTAATATATTCTAAGGGATTATTATTTGAATGTTTCAATGTGGTATGAGACACTTTTTAAATGTTTAAGGATTATTTCCTCAAGAATTTTTCAACGGTATCATTTAAAAGTATCTTCATCTATGTCAACATATCTTATTGAATCTTGTAATTAATTGATATTTATCTCTTATGTTATCATCTACAATATGTTGTTTATGGTTTTATGATTAGTTTGACGGTAAATGTGCTATCTTGATACCCTTCACCATATTACTATGAATGGTTAGTGTTTATGCTTAATGTTTAGGTGAAGTTATCTACATTTCACATGTTAGTTTCAATATGAATGTATATGTTGTTTATTTTTATCTCTATTCATATGAGGAATGAATTAGACTTAATAAGTGATGTATGGGACCTGTTATAGCCCCTTGATGCATCAATAGGTCTCATGAGACAAACTACGATCTTGGAATAAGGCCTTGAAAAAATGATTATTTATGGTATTGGAAAGAGCCCTTAACAGTATGGTTATGATGTCCGACTTATGAATTCCCCTCATTATGAAGCTAGTTATTGAATTTTCATGTGGTTATTTGACTAGTAGAATACCCATAATTATGTTTTATTATGGAATTATTTATTCATCTCTTATTCTTTCCATAGTATGTATAAGTTTATTTTTAATGGAATGTGTTTTTAGTTATTCACCATGCCTAATGTTTATGTTTATGATATAATCTATTGTATTGTTTACCCTTAATGATCATATGAGATCACCATTTTTCTTATGTTTTATTTTTCCCTAGGATGAGAAGTGGTGTGTTATAAATGAATTGTAGGGATAAACATAGTGTTTTGGATGCTACCAATAAAACTTATATGTTGTTTTTGATTTAAAGTTGTAATATTGAACCTATGTATGTATCTAGTTTTCCAAAACTACTAAACTATTTGGTCATTTGGGATAATACTTACTTGTAAACATTCCAATGTAATGAAATAATGCACCAACTCTGGGATTCTGGGGTCAGGGCATTACAGATGGTATTAGAGGAAGTTTAGTAGAAAACTTAGAAACTAGATTTAGAAAATGTAGATTAGGGAACAAAACCCTAAGATAGTCTTTGTGGATAAATATACAAGAACATCCTATATTTTTTGGTAAGGAATAGATTATATGGATATTTTTAGCAAATAAATCACTATATGGATAATATAAGTGGCTGTGGTTCTAGAACATATGTAACTAGGAGTAACAACTTCGATAAGGAGTTTCGGGCTTGACCCAGGGTATCCTGGTACATGACAACGGGCCTTACTGTGCACCTAGTCTGACACTACTATGGGATATTCTTATGATACTTCACATTATCTTTACAAGCCATTATAAAGGATTTGTTCCCCTAAAGTATCCAAACTATATGGTTCTAGTATTTGTGATTCACAAATTTATGTTATTTACTATACCATGTTTAGGGTTATATATATTTCATAATTTTATGATCTAATTTAGTATCTAGAATTGATTAGAAATTGACCCTAGTACATGGAATGATAACTTCACCAATTCATGTGATGCAAAGAGTAATAATGATCATATCACTTATGGTCTTAAGCCATTATTTTGAAGGAATATAGTCTCCAAAGTATCCTCATCACATGAAGAGATAATATCATGTGTTAACAAGGTATATAAAGAATTCTTTGAGTAATATGGATTTTAATGGAAGCAAGAGAAGAAGAGGGTGGAAGAGGAAATAGTGGATAAAGGGAGGAATAAAAAGTATAGTTTTAAAACATGTGGTACTTTTGGAAGGAAACACCCTGGAGCCTGCTTAAAAGGAAAAGGATTCTATTACAAGTGCGAAAAAAGGGCCACAAATTTCATGATTGAAAGGGTAAGAAAATGGTTTTCAATATACAGTGCTTCAACCGCAAGGAAATGAGACACTATGCGAATCAATGTTTCAAGCGTCAAAGGAATATTCCCCAAATGATGTTACTGGATAATGATCAAGTCATGACACTACCACATATGAAGTGTAATGATTAATATTCCTCATCAGTAATCATTCCATTTAAATATTTTATCAGAAATGTACTGGTTATAAGAATTATGAAATATATGAGGATTGTATTATAGTACAATTTCATTAATAATTTGAGGTTGTATGGTGAATTGTACCAAGGATAAGTGTCGCAGTAGAAATTTAATATCTTGGGAAAGTATATCGATGAGGGAAAGACAACCCTAAATATATTACTAATTATTTAGATAATGATAAAGAAATTATTGATTTAGATAAGTACTCACTACCTCAAAACTGATTATTGACTTGTCTATAGGTGGTCTATGCTATCATTGATTGAGTTTACAACATTTATGGATATAAGGAATATATCCAATAGTATGTGTAAGGATGAGTGCATGTTAACAATAAGGTTTTATGGTAATTTGAGTTATTACCATATTTCAAGTGGATACATGATGAAGATATTCACATGTTTGGAATGTGAAAATTTAGGGATGCTTCATGTTGATTAAAGTCAAATAAGGTAGCAGATTCATTGAGTAAAATAGATCATGGAGTTCTAAAAAAATGAGGATTACCAAGGACCCCATGTACATGGATCTAGCAAGGATGGATATGGTAATGATTAATAAATGTTGGATTATGATCTTTTAGAAAGTTAAAATATTTATGAAATGGTTTAAGTTAATCATTGTATGAGGATTTAGAGTTTAATGTCACAACAAGATGCAACCTATGTGAAGAGATTAAGTATAGATAGTTTAAGGCACAAACAAAGGATAATATTGTGTTTATGAAATAGAAACATATATTTATACTCTTATAGAGTGGAATAATTCCTCAACTCTAGGAAAAAATTCTTAAACAAAAATGTTGTCCTATTATCATTTTTTTCTTAACTACAGTTTATGGTTTTGTGGTAATGATCTTTCATCTGAGCATGTTCTTTATCACTTTCCATCAGAACATGAAGGTTTGATTATTATTCCCTGACCATGTTATCCAATTAGAATGTGTAATTTTTTAGTAACCGATACATTTCCATTTCCCACTTATTAATAGGATATTTTAACCATATTTCTGATGTTAGTTTCCCACAAGTTAATTTTCAAGTATCAACTATTAACTTTCAAAATTCAATTTCAAAATTTTGAAGATGAATTTTTTGTAAGGAGGGAATAATGTTACACCCCAAGGATTTACAAATAAATTTAACATTGAATGAATGAAAAACTGAGTCCTTACAAAACAACACTTTGTTATAAATAAGTCAATAAACATAATTTTTCCACTTCAGTGATTTGAATTTCAAAAATCTGAGATACACGGTTTCATTTGGGGTGATTTTTGGAGTATGATAGAACAAACTTAATTTTTAGTGAATAGTAACCTACCCTTATGAATAGTAACCTAACCTTATGAATAGTAATATACCCTTATTAATAGTAATATGACCATTACAAATAATAACCTCACCTATGAAAGTATAAATAAAATTTAGGAACCTTATAAATGAAGTAGAATATTTTATAAACTATTAATTAAGTATTCGTATTTTTGTGAGTGATAAATATTTAATTATAATTTTAAATTAATAAATTAGTTAATTTTCATAAAATGGGTTCCTAAATAAATATTTTATTTTCCTATGATTTTAGGATAATTTTATTAAACCATAGTTAATTTTTAAAGTATTATAAAAGCGGTTTTAAATATAAAATATGTATTTTTCAAGTAAATAATGATTTTATTTAAAAATTAAATTTCTCATATTTAGAAAATTATTTTTATAAAATGGAGTCCATTTTTGGATTCTACATGTCAAAAAATGGTTAGGGTGAATTTTTTTGGATTTTTCTAAAATACATGAATTTTTGATGAATAGTAAAATACGATAATTTTCGATAAATGCTAAATTCATGGTTTATTGAGTCATAGTAAATGTAAGAATGATTTAGGCACACTTGGTTCAAACTCACATGCACTTATTACTATTATTTTCACATTAATCAAGACTATTAATAGTCTTGAGAAAAAATATTAAACTAATGATTAAAATAATGAGAAACCCCTCCTCTCATCCACTATAAATATCACCCCTCCTTACCTCCTCTCCTCACTCCTCTAAAGACTTGTTCCTTGTGTAAATTATACCCAAATATCCTCCCAAGATCCTCCCCCACTTCCAACAGCCCTTGGTCTCATAAAAATACCAAATCCTCTCCACTAAAGAGGCTCTCAAGGAAGATTAATTCAAGAGGTAACTTCCTCTTTTCAATTCTTTTACTTTATTTTCAAGTTCCTTTGTTTTATTTTCTATCCTCACCTACCCTCATAAAAATGTTATGAAAACTACAGTAAATTACATGTACTTTGTTATGATTATGGAATAATTTATTATCATCTCTCCTTTACCCTTCTTTTATGCTAGTAGTAAAAACACCATCTGAGATGTTCTAATTTACCACATTCAAGGAGGATAGGTTTTCAATTTATATTAACATATTAAATCATGGTCATGAAACAATTATTATAGTTTAAATAGAATATAATATATATATTATGTCTCATCTATGGGTTTTTAATCTTTTTTTACATATGTTTTTGATTTATAAAGCAAAATGAGTTTGTTGTGTTCAAAAACTGCTAATTAACCCAAACTGTTATCATTAAATAATTTATGTAATGATTAATCTTCACTCCAAGTAACCGAATTAATTTACAACCATGTAAAATTATTTATGTTCACTAATAAAATATAACTTCAATTTTGGACAACCATCCTCATTTTACATGATTCTCCATTCATGTATATAAGTATACCGATCATGAAACAAATGAACCTGAACAATGAAATTGAACCTCTTAACCAATAAAAAAGGCCATGAATAAACTTAATAAGGTTATAACAAATCAATTAAATGAATATTAGGTTATTTAATTATTAATTAAAGAACCAAAATTTTATTATTCAGGTCATTAAGTTCAAGTGGAGAACACCTTCAGACTTAAGGTAAGGGTTTCTTCATCCCACTTCCATTTTAGTGAGATATTCTGTATTCACTACTACTACTTGTGTATGGTGTATGTATACTACCCATTAATGTTTCATATCATGAATATATTTAGTTTTATTTTATTCAATGTATCATTTTATGATTATTAATTTTGGGTCATACAATTCAATTTATTACAAAGTTTTATGTATTTTCTACCTGAACCTCCATTTTCATTAGGGTTTCTCTTATTCTATACTCACATCAATTAAATTATTATGTACTAATCATGAATTATGTTTTAATATTATATAAATATTTACCAATTATAATCCTTCTTTATTTTATGTGGAGTTACATTTTTTAAAAATAATCTTTCAAAAAATTGTTCCGTAATGCAAGATCAATTCAAAGAACTTATCTAATTATTACCTATTATGAATTTCACTCTATAATATGTTTTAAGCCATATTTATCTTTCTAAAACAAAAAATTTTAACATGAAAAAGATATTTTGGTTTATTTCTAGTTTTATGAAGGCAAACACACCTTTTCTCTTAAAAATCCTTTAATATTTTCCTTAAACTGCAATAAAATGTTTTATTTATAAAGTTTCTATAAAAACTCTTTTAAAATGGTTTCACCTCAATAATACTTTATTTAAGCCTAAAATATAATTTCAATGACCTCTAATTTTATTTTATGGGATATACATATTTAAAATCTGATTTCATGAAAAATACAATTGATTTTCTAAAATAACTCTTCCTTCCAAAGTAAAAATGACTTTTCTCATCTCACTTTAACTTTTATGAGATATATGCCTTGTTCACCACTTATTTCCTCCTTGTGGTGTATGTAATGACCTTTATTATATCATATAAAGAGTCTCTTTATTCTCAAGATATTCTAAGGGATTATGATTTGAATGTTTCAAGGTGGTATGAGACACTTTATAATATTTAAGGATTTTTTCCTCAAGAATTATTCAATGGTCTCATTTAAAAGTATCTTTATCTATGTCAACATACCTTGTTTAATATTGTAATTCATTGAGGTTTATATCTTATGTTATCATCTAAGATATTTTATTGAAGGGTTTTTGATTTTGTTTTAATGTGGATGTGCTATCTTGATACCCTTCACCATATTACTCCAAATGGTTAGTGTTTATGCTTAATGTTTGGGGAAAGTTATCTACATTTACCTGAATGGCCCGAAGGCCTTATTTTTATTTTATTTTATTATGGATAATCCCCCTTTTAAGGGTTGAAGGGGAACCCATACATGACCCGTAGGCCCAAGGCACAAGGCCTGACCGACCCGCAATACATGAACCAAAGGCCGAGAGGCATACCATGCCCATACAAGACCCTTAGGCCCAACCCACTAGAACTACCCCTCCCTGAATTCTGCTTCATTGATCACCTAGCTCCCAACCTTTCATTGCTGATCGACTAGCATTTCCCCATACAAAGCTGCACGGTGCCTGGTCCCGATGGCGGCTACCATACCCTTTCATATGTTAGTTTTAATATGAATGTATATGTTGTTTATGCTTATCCCCATTCATATGAGAAATTCATTTAACTTAGTAAGTGATGGGTGAGACTTGATATATCCCCTCAATGCATCAATAGGTCTCATGAGACAAACTATGGTCTTGGCATAAGGCCTTGACAAAATGATTATTTATGGTATTGGCAAGAGGACTTGATGGTATGGTTATGATGTCTAACATATGCATTTCCCTCATTATGAAGCTAGTAATTGAAATTTCATGTGTTTATTCTACTAGTAGAATACCCATGAATCTATTTTATTATGGAATTATTTATTCATCTATTATTATTTCCATAGTATGTACAAGTTTATTTTTAATGGCATGTATTTTTAGTTATTCACCATGCCTAATGTTTATGTTTATGATGTATTCTGTTTTATTGTTTACCATTACCAAGCATCTGATCTCACCCCTTTTCTTATGTTTTATTTTTTCCCAGGATGCGAAGAGGTGTATTAAGAATGAATTATATTGATAAACTAAGTGTTGTGGATGTTACCAATAAAAATTATATGTTGTTTTTCATTTCAAGTTGTAATGTTGAACCTATGTATGTATCTAGTTTTCCAAAACTACTAAACTATTTGGTCCTTTGGGATACGACTTCCTTATAATCATGTAAATGTAATGAAATAATGCACCGACTATAGGTTTCTGGGGTTGGGACGTTACATAATGTGTTCTTACATCATCAATGACTCAAATTTTTTTTATTTAGCTTATAATTCTAAATACCATTTTTCAATATTCACAAAAAATTCAACTATTTTATAAAAATAAAAAAATAAACCCTAATTTTTTTAATATTAGATTAAAAAAATTAAATCCATTTTATGAAAATAACTTTATACATATTATAAATTTAATTTTAAATAAAATCCTGATTTGTTTTAGAAATGCCAATTTTAATATTATGATCAATTTTTGGACCCTTTATAAAATTAATTATGGTATTATAAAATTAGTTATAATTATAATAAAACATAATATTAATTTATAAATCCATTTAATGAAAATAAAATTTCATTTAAATTATTATATTTATTATAAAAGTGCAATTGAAACATTTATGTTTTATAAAAACACCAACACTTAAGTTATCATTTTTAAAACATTTATTTACTTATAGCTTGGCATAGATATATCATATTTTCATTTTATATAATACCTAAATATTTTTTACACTTCCATTGGTGAGTATAATATTCTAATGGATAGGTTACTATTCCTAATGGTTAAATTACTATTTCATCGGTCAAGTTACTATTCCAATAGTCAAATTAATATTCCAATGGTCAGATTTGTAATGAGAATATGGGATCCCTAATCTCTAAAAATACCATATATTTAATTCATTATTCATTCAATTATATTTTCTCTTAAGGTTATATATTTTAATTTTCAAAATTAATATTAAATTACTAATATTATACTTCATTTATATGGTGTTATTCATGCATGAAATTATTCTTGGGGATAAATAATATCCAAATGTTTCTTTTATTGTTATCCTATTTTATATTTCTTATTCCATTTTAATAATTTCAATTTTTATTTCCATATTTTTTTATCTAAATTTAATTTTTAAATTAATATAATAAAATGTTATTGGTTTCATCATGTAGTGAATGTTATTTATACTACATTACTAAACATGACACAATTATATGATGAGAAATTACATTAATAAAATTCTGGGCCTTTACAAGACTTTCTCACTAGCATAGTAGGAAAGTGGTAGGGGTAGTGACCATGCGGTGAATCTTATGCATATTGAAGTTCACCTAGAGATGTTCTCCTAGTAGTGTTATCTTATTAAGGTTTTCCTAATATAAATTTATAGGTTTATTTCCTTTACACATTATTGGGTAGGTGTATTTCCTATACATCTCTCCAAAGGGCTCGAACAAACTATTCTTTGAATTTTCTGCAACTGTTTTCTCCTCTTCCTTGATAAGTGTCTCCAATAAGAGTAATCCATTTATTTATCATTGAGGGTGGGTTACCTACACCTCAAAAGTTGGTGAATTCACTAAGTATCAGAGAGATGGCACATAGAGTAAAATTGTGTGGTTGGCTAGGAGAGATCACAATCCCTTTGAGTAAGATGAGTAAGAAGATCTAGATCACATGCATAGAATATCCCATCAATACTATGCATACTTAGATCCAATCATGTGGTTGACTAGGATAGATCACAAGGTACCTTCATGCATTTTGAGGAAGTAGATCTATATCAAATTAATAGATAATCCCATTGATGTTGTACGTACTTGGATCCATTCTCATGGCTGGACAGGAGAGATCACATGGGGACTTAGTGGATGGCCTCGAAATGGATGAGGTAATCGATAATACTATTCATAAATGATTACATGTTTATCCCCATAACCATTACATGCAAATCAACCCAATCACATACTATACTAGGTGTACTATTATGGTTCTTCCACCCAGTGACCAGGATAAACTACATGGTCTTTGGGATTTCTATTGTCAAAATGTTTAGACGCCACTCTATAATGGAGGCCATATTAAAACAACCATAAATTTTGACCCTTAATTTCATTTTTGGATCCATGTGAAGTCATTTAAAACCCTTTTAAGTGATCTATTCCCCTAGATATGTGGTTTATCCCATAGTAGGGGTTTTTTGAGGCCAAAAAGTTACTAAAAAACCCTAAAAATGGGGTTTTTGTTCTTGATACCCATTCAACAGAAATGTGTGAAATCTATGGAGTAATACTAGAAGGAGGTTATCACCCCCATTTCACTAGACATGACAATTTTTTTTAATAATCTCTATCGCTTGGTGCATGAGAATTCATGTGGAAAATGGAAATCTAATCTACAACATCTTTGTGCATAGAGATACATTTCTAATCAAAATAAACTTGTGTTTCTTGAGTGAGGATTGTATCATTAATTTTTTTGGAAAAGTGAATGACATGAATTTCTTGGTTCCAATGGAGAATAATCCCACTTATCCTTGTTTATTAATTTGATGTAACATTGTTGAATACTTCATCATGATTCATTCTCCATAAAAGGTATTTTACACCATTCTTCCCCTCTTTCCTTATAATGGTAGTTGTGAAACTAGTTATTCATGATTTGTGTTTCTACTCCTAGATATCCATTAGAAACACCTTAAACTCATTTATACTTGGTGAATCATTCTTCATGTTTTATCATTATTTTTTTTAGCTGAACTAGATTTCCCCTTTTATCTCTATATTTGTTTTTGTTCTCTCCAATATAGTTTCTATGAGTATTCCATCATTGGTGTTTGATACCCCCATCATTAAATTCCATTATCAATTTCATTCAACCTATTATATTTATTTTTAGTATAATATATTTATTTTCAATTTGAGTCCTCTTATCCTTCAATATAGGAGTAGCAGGTCTCCTCTTATAATCCCCACATCCTTTAATTTTTTAGTTCCTTTTCATATTTCCAAAATTAGAATATATAAAATATCTCATTTTAGAATCATACCTCATGTATCCACATCTCGATTGAGATGGTGTAAATATTTTTCTTATATTGTCGAACTATTTGGGTTCTAAACACATATTCATGGTGTGTCTAACAACTCCACAATTATGACACTTAAATACCACCCTTTTTTAAATACCATCACTTCATTTTTAACAATAAAAATCCTTTTATCTACCTAATCTATATTTTTTTATTAAATGATCTACTTGTCAAGACTGCCTTGAATGAGATTTCTAACTTACTATTTGAGGATTTCAACCTTATTTCATGATCCTTGATTTTCACATCCTTTCCCTTCAATTCAGTATCCATGGATTCCATCCTAGAACTAACTTATTTTCTATATTTTATCCCCTCTTAAAGTTATATTTTGAGAGGAATAATATTAGATTTAATGTTTTTCTCTTTATCCATTTTTCCTTACAATTCATGAGAAAGTTCAACAAGTAAGTCACTTTACCATTTCTATTGTTACAACTAGATACACCATGAGAGGGGTAAATCAGGTTGTAGGATAAATTAAACCTTTTATTTTAACTGGTTGGTTTTATATTTTCGGATCTTATTCCCATATTAGTAGGATTTTTTTTAACTTTTTTGTAAATAAATCTCTCTCACAACCTCACTAAATAATAACCAGATTTCCAAAAACGTATAGCATGTATAGAACACACATATTTTACTTGGTTAAATACAAATGGATATGTATAAGAATCATATATTGACGATGTTTCAATGTGCCAAAGTGTGCTATGATTTACTAGTTTGATAGATTAAAATATTTGGCTATGATCACTCCATGTCAGGTTCACTACCTTTATATGATTTAGGGTCCATTCACTCCTCACCCAAGGGATACCCCCTCTTCTTCACCTCCATGCACTAGTTTGATGAAGGAATAGTCAATTTATAGACTTGAGAATCAATTTAATATATTAGGGACATGGTGGTCTATCTCTATTTTGTATGAGACTATGGTTAAACCATAAATATTGATTTGAAACTCCATTGATTTTTTCTTTTCTACACTCTTATTTAATTCTAAATAAGATAAACATTACAATGTGTGATTTGATTCCTTATCTATCATAATATCATAACAATATTACTTATTTACAGGAGGATACTTCTACAAGAGAACTTTTATATTGCATTTTGTTTCTATTTTATATCCAAGTATCATGATGGATACTCTCTGTTATTCCTTTGATCCATATCTACTTAAACTGAACTTGATAATCCAATGTAATTCATTATGGATCTTATCTTCTTTTAATAAAATAGTTTTGAACCCTGAATGTTCCTATGATGATTTTCCCAAGTACCATCACTTAGGTATGTTTTTCCCAAGTACCTTCATTCTTATATGGTTTAACCATGAAACCTCATGAAACCTTCTTCTCCAAAGTGTGCTAAAATAAGTTATATTCATATAACAGCCTTCAATAAGGTGAGTTAACCCAGGTATGATCACCATACTGCCTTCTATTTTCCTTGTTCATGTAACTATGTTTGAATATGTCACTTAACTCAACCCCAATTCAAAAAACTACCACACTTAGCTATTCTTTGTGAAACTCCCACACTCAGCCCTAATTTGTAAAACTATGTTCATTATACTCCTTTTAGGCCTCTTTACACAACTCCTTCTCATAAACATATGCTTCCTATAACTCATACATAATGGATAAGAAATTATCCTTTATTTGGATCTTTGACCAGCATATAAATGAGGTGATTAATCAATTTATAAGAAAACCAATGAAATTATCTCAACCCTTTACATATAATTTCTATAGTGTGTTATTTATACAACTCCACTCATGTGATGCCTGATTCGTGCAATTCTCCCAGATTGTGTGAAATTGACTAGTGAAAAACCAATTTTCTAGTATCTAACCTAACTAGTATGGATCTATAGATTAGTTTTGTGCTATAATTTCATGAATAACCTTGACTATAATGCATCTTCTAAACAATATGACGCCTAAATAGAACAATTCATCTAACTTATCATGATGCTTTACCCAAAAAGAAAAAAACTCTTCAACAAGAGTGAACATGATTAGAATAGTGTGAAACTACTTACACTAGTGAAAATATGATTTTAATAGTGACAAATCCATTCCTTTTCTCTGAAATAAACTTTTAACTTCCTCTATTGTTTAACAGTAAAAAAATTAGCAAACACTAGAAAACCTTTCCATTTCCTTTAAAACATATCTCATAGTCATTAAGCTCATTCATCAACGTGGAAATGTATTGAAAAAAAAAACAAAAAATCAATCTATAACTTGACTGGATAATACCTCACAATCTAATGCTCTATAAATCATGTCATTGATATCTATTAATACCAATATGTATCTTCCCCCACTATTTATTCTTCCAAAACCTTCATGGATAACTTCTGTAACACCTAGAGATTTTGCGAATTAACTTTTTTCAAACTAATTTAATCCTTTTGATATTTTTCACTTCAAGAAACACTGGATATTGATTTTTGTTATTATATAAAAGTAATAAGTTTGTATTACATTATATGAAACACCAATTTATACTTTCTCTACATTAAAGACTGACTAGGCTTGCATTACACAAAACACCGAGTTTCTGTGAAACAACACTTTATTATTATAATTATTTAAACAAGATAGTTATAAACTAGCAGTTAAACATAGTAATATAAACAGTAATAACTAATTTTAAAATATTATTTATAATTTATTTATATAAATAAAACATATTGATAATGAAAAACATAACTTTTGGTAAAATATTTATATGTTTAAAAATATTATTTTCTCAAAAGAACTGTTTTTCATGTCCTTCTATGAAAGAATATTAAATGAATTTTAGAAAAATTTAGAAATTTAATTTGAAAAAATAACCTTTATTTTTGAATTAATAATGAAAAAATTATCTTAGGGTGAATTTTTTATAATTTTTTGAGAAGTTTCATTTTTTGATGAATAATTAAAAAATCAGTATTATAGTTAAAAAATGCATTTTTCGTTTAAATAATTATTATACTTTAAATTGATTTTTAAAGTCACAATAGATAAATTATATATATATATATATATATTAATTCAATTATTTCATTGGAATAATTTTTATATTTAAATTAGATATAAAAACTTATTGAACTTCAGAACGCTCTTTTTACCCGCCTTCTCACCACGTCTGTGGGATTAACATTAAACTTATTTTTTCTACTTCTGCAAATTAAATTTAGAAAAATAAACATAAATAGTTGTAATTATTATTATATTTAGATTCTAATAGGATTAATTTTTTTTATTTTGAATATTATGAATAGTAACTTTAGTGAATTTTTTTTACCATGGTTAAGGGTAAATTTGATGATTAAAGGTAAAAATAATATTATAATATTAGAAAATTACCCTAATAATTGTCCTAGTATCATTGTATAAGTGGTATTCTACTAAAATCAACCTTAGGACAAGATTATAACCTTTTTAAGCCACTTGGGTATGAATATGACATTTATTATATTTTATTTATAGATAAGTTAAAAATGTCATACCCATATTTTTAATAACTATATCATTTTTAATATAGGGTTACAAAGAAGATAAATTTGAATATAAATATTTATTTTAAATATAAAATGTTTATCTATATCATGATAATTTATTTATAATTTTTAGTGGTAAGATAATTAACTTAAATGGCGAGACAATGATGATACTATAATTGTTTAATTAATAAAAATATCAAATAAATGATATTAAAAATATTAAAATAAATATAATTGTAATTAATTAAGAATCCATAACAATTTAATAAGTTATTATGACATGTTATGAGTGTCTTAAATGGTTTTTTAGAAATTATATATCTTTTTGAATTTTATTTAATGGAAAAGTTGCGAATAGTGTCAAAATTAACACTAATGATATTTTATAAAAACATTATTTTATTAAATTAATTAAAAATAATAAAAATCTTAAAAAAATAAAAATAGATTATGATAAGTTCAAAATTTTTATAAAGTATCCATTTATGGAAATTGACCCCATAAAAGTAATAATTTATAACCTCTTAATATTTAAAATTTTGTTGCCACAATTAAAATTACAATAGATTAATTAAGGGTAAATCAAAATGAAAAGGTTTAAAATAAAACCAAAACTTGTCCAAAAATTATTTGATGAAGATTATTTGACCATTATCACTATAAGATATAATTTTAGTTGTTTAATGATCATTATTCAATGAAAATAACTTATATATTATTTAATGTCTAGGATAATTACCAAATATCACTATCTTACATTTAATATCTTTTATGTGTCCACATAGAGACCAAATCAAGATATGAATGAATCTAAATTTCTATTTTGATATAAAGAAAATTAGTTTAATTATATGATTTTTTTTTTAATTTTTAGAAGTTATATAATTACCTTAAAATCTCCCTCAATGTTATAACAAAATTCACTTGATTAATAGAAAAATAGAATAATTGATTTTAATAATATTAATTTTGATATATTTTGGATTATTTAATGTTTATAAAGAATTTAATAGATTTATAAGATATATTATAGACATTTTACATCATTATATTTGAATTACCTCTTTTTCTTGATGTATTTGAAGTCAAATTAAATGAATAATATTAAATTTGAAAATAATTATATCTTTTTGAATTAATTTATTATTAAATTATTCAAAAATAAAAACAATGTTAAATAATCACAAGGGGAAAGGATATGGTCCAAAATGTATTCTATTTTTATGGTCTATTTGTAAGTATTTATATCTAGAATAATCTTATTATATTTTAATATTTTGAGGATTTCCAAAAGTGCCCCTCACCTCAATTATAAAAGGGCACATCCTCCCTCACTTACTCACACTACTTTGAGGCTTCTAGCTCAACCAAACCATACCCATTTCCCTTATCAATTTATATAGTAACATTTTGATGGTTTTGGTATTCTCAAAACACCAACTCTAGTGTCCCTAAGAGGAGATCTAGAGGAAGATCATCAAAGAATAGGTAACCACATTCCCTTATTTTTATTTGATTTTGGATAATCACTATTTTAAGGGTTGAAAGGGAACCCTTACATGACCCATAGGCTTAAGGCATAAGGCCCATACATGACCAAATACATGACCTTAAAGGCCCAAGACCTGACACACTTGAAACAGTCCCTCCCCAACATTTGCATCATGAAGGTGCCTAGCTCCCCACCTCGCATGGATGATCGGATAAAATTACCCTGTTTAGAGCTACATGGTTCCTGGTCCCGTTTATAGTTACCATACCCTCTTATTATTCTAATATGGTTAGCTCTACTCTGGAGGTTTCTATTTTTGCTCTGAATCCTCATCTAGGCTTGCTCCTATGTGGTCTTCCCTTCTTTGGTATTTTCTGTGTCTTGAAAGCCCCATGGCCCAAAGGCCCTATGGCCCAAAGGCCTTTGGTGGTCCGAAGGCCCTGAGACCCATAGGCCTAAACCGGTGGCCCAAAAGTCCAAATTAGTTGAATAGTTTCAGATAATACAGTACCAAATAATATCTACTACAATAACCAATATAGTACTACTATAGTACTTAGAAAAATCACCCTTACCTAGATTTGATCCTGGGTCTCTTGGATTTCAATCAGGAGCCTCTATCACTCGGGTACATGTTCCTTGGCGTAATTACCTTACCGACTGTTTCAAAATTGTTTCTTCTTCTACTTCCTCATCATGTGTTGATTCCATTCTAAAGTAACAAATCTAGTATAAAATATATTTTGAGATGTTATTATGATTATTTAACAACCAAATTACACCTTTTATTCATCCTATGAAAAATGAAAGTACCACACGTGCATCCGTACAGATTTTCATCTCCACGCCATGGTATAACATGTTCTTCATCACTACTTTATTTGGATAGGTATAATGATGGATATAATGGATATAAATAATAAATATGAAATTATATTTATTCTATATAATTAATATACCATATAATCCTTCACCCCTTTACCGTTAAGATAATGATATCACCGCTCGTCCGTACATGCAGCATACCGTCTCCACGATGCAATGAGATTCATCTTCCACGTTAACCATTTCAAGAATGATTATAAAATTTATATAACGAATAAATATGAAATATATGGAAAAAAAATACAATGGAATAATATATATATATATATACATATATGTCATTTAACTTATTACATTTAGTATGATAAGAAAACATAAACAACGTTCATGCGTATGTACGAATTACCGTCTCCATGAACGGTGTATTACATTTCATATATCTATATTTTTATATATTTATATACTAAATATATATTACATATAAATAATGTTTTAAATTATTTATGTAAGTAAATCATGATTTAAGTAATAGGATCAAGAATAATAAGTCAAAACACGTACAATAAACAAAGCAGTTATTGCCCAAAACGTTGCTTTAACTTGGATTTGTTAATAAACGGGTAATATAAAGTCATAAATGAATCATATATGATATAATATATATATATATTATTTAATAAGTTAATAATATGTTTAAAGCTACTATACAGGAGTTTCAGATATGTTTGGTGGGAATTGGACCAAAAGTAAGGGTTATTTCACAATCTCATTATTATATTGGATTATTTATATGTAAGTATCTAATGGGGAATATTTATCATACACGTCCATGTTTCTTAAAAAAATGTTTTCCAAAATATTTTTACTATATAACTACAAATGTTTAAGGTATTTTCACCCATTTTTTACTTTTTATAAAATGTTTTAAAAGGAATCTTTTTGTCATTTTCCAAATGAGGTACTTTTTGACTTTTCTAAAAAAGTACGAGAAAAATGTTTTTTAACTTATACGGCATGGACATATTTTTATGATTTCATGATGCCTTATTACCTTAAATCTTACCTTACAATATTATAATATTATTTTCAAAGAAAATGCATTCTTTTAAAATTGCATATCATTTCAAGTAAAGAAAATGTTTTCATAGAAGAAAGGATATTTTCCTCAAGAATTATTTTCAAGTGATCTATCAAAATTATTTTCCATCTAAGATAATTTTATTTTATGTTACTTATGTTTTATTGGGGGTATGATTCAATACTAACATTATTATTCTTTCTAAGAATGATTTATTTTTATGATATAATAATATTTATGAAACCTATTTATTTTCTATGGGTTATGTTTTTTTTGGAATGAGTTTTATGAAAACCCGTTTATCATTCACTGTTTATATGTTTTGAAACCTACTTTCTTTCATGATTTATGATTTTGATGAATTGATTATGAAACCTATATCTTTTCCACATGTTATGATTTGATTACATATTTATGACACCCATTACATTCCATTGATATGATTGTTTATGATATTGTAGAACATGTATGTATGATTTCATTATGAGATGGGTGAGACCTATATCTACCTCCAATGCATTGGGTAAATATTTATATCTCATGAGATAGAATAAGATGGTATTGAGAGTGAACCTTCACTACTAAGATAGCCATGGGAGTGAACCTTGACTACCGAAATTGGTATGGGGAGTGAACTCATACTACTAAGATGGCCATGGGAGTGAACCATGACTACCAAGATAGTATGGTAAGTGAACATATACTACTAATATTTCCTTGTAAGTGGTGCCTTGAACACTATGGAAATAATTTTATATTCTTATGTGTCTACCACAAATTCCATGTCTTATTCCTATGTTTTTATTTCATGTATTATGTTCTTAATTTCCTAATGATTCATGTCTTATGAAATACCAATATTTATTCCATGATTCCTATTTAGAATCATTGATACGCAGGGTATGATATTCTGTTTTAATGATATCATTTTGATACCCTTATGCTCATGATTATGTTTACATGTCTCCCTTGTTTACCCTTAATGAGAATCTGATCTCACCCCTTTTCTTATATTTTATTTTCCCAAGGTTATAAAGAAAGGTTTTAGTTAGGGGTACTAAAGGGGAATATATTTATGGGATATATTGAAGACATTTCAACCAATTAGAAGAATATGTTACATGTTTCCAATGGCACTAAACTAATAAGGTCTTTGGGAATGTGTTTGTGTAATGTTTTAAGTATTCTAGTTATGTAATATCCTTTTACATCAAGTCTGGGTTGTTATATTTGGTATCAGAGCAAAGGTTTAGTCAACCTTTAGAAACTAGGATGATAAAACTTAGGGAGATCCCTATTGATATTTCTAAGTATATTTCTTGGGATGTCCCTAAGGATAAGTCTAACTATAGGTTACTATACTATAATTTTGGTAATGATCATGAATAAGATGAGATTAAAACTAAGGTGTCATAGATTGATATATTATAAGTAATTTTACTTAATTGTGTGTTTTTCATCTATGATAAGTGTTTATAACACTTTAATTTTTGGTCTTAGTCAATATCTGGTACTAGATAGAACATGTTAAACATTTAATGTTTTAGATGTGGAAGGCATGAGAATTATGTAAATTAATGCCCTCAGTGGAAATATCATAAATAGAATCCGGAAGGTGGTATGAGTATTGGTTATAATTTAAAAGACAAAGATATTGTAGATGACATGTGAAAGATATGAGATGTTCTAATAGAATTGTTTTCATTAAATATAAGAAGAATTATTAGATTGAGGTTTAGGTACCTTAATACATAATTTGTATTATAGTAAAGGGGTATTAAGGAATAATATGATAAAGCCTGAGTAATGGTTTATGAATAAGTATAAGTTTTTCATTAAGGATTTGAAATAATATATTAAAGGGTGTTGATGACATAGAAAAGTGATTTAAGGGAAAATTAATTTTTTGATTAAGGGAAGGTAACCCTTAATGTGTTCAAGATATGGAGAAAATTGTGTTTATATTGGATAAAGAGATGATCGATTTGGATAATGTAAGTTGGACAGTGTTGAGTACCACACAAATGATTGTTGATTTGTTGAAAAATTTAGGTTATTATATCATAGATGAAGTTTAAAACTTTTTGGACTTAAAGAATATATCCAATAAACCTTGTAATAATGAAACATGAATGTTTTTAATAAGGATGTATGGTAATTTAGGTTATTACCATGTTTCAAGAGAACACATGATGAAGGTATACACATGTTTGGAATGTAAAAACCAAGAGATAGCCTATGATATATGTGAGACAAATGTTAAGGTGATTTAGTGCACTTTTTTCTAAAGTTTTGTATTTTTATCCTTCTAATGGATTATGAGGTTATCCATTTATGGAAATTTTAAGTTAAAATTCATATTAAGTTCATGAGATTAAATTTTTATCTCACCATAGGTGGAATTATGTATATTTTATATCTTTTGTTAATATTTTTGTTATGATAAATACAGATGGAATGACCAATCATTATATTCATGGATCTCATGATCTACTAACATTTTAGGAATGATAAATTCAACTTAATTTCTTGGAATAAGAGATTATGTAGAAATTGGTCAAGGAAGGAAAAAGAGTGAGATTGTACTGAAATCAATTAAGTATGTCTTCTCAAGAAAATTGTTTAACATTAGGAAAAAGATCATTATGTAAAATGGTTGTCCTATTATCATCATTTTAATGATATCAATGACCCTTTCAGGTTTCTTTAGTTTATAGTTTTGTGATTTTTAATTTTCTATAGATCACCACTTTCTTGTTATTAGTTATCTTTATCGATATATATGATTATTTACACTTTTCCTCTATTCCTAAATCTCCACCTATGTTCTTCGATGTAGAGACCTAATTATGATTTACTTTGGGTAACCATTATTTTACAACTTTTCCTTTTTAAAATGAACTTTAGAATTCATTTTTATGATGTGGATTTCTAGGAAAGAAACTTTCAAGTATTAATCCTCTGATAACCTAGATGAATTTTGAGGGAGGAATTCATTTGGGGGTGGGGGGTAGAATATAACACCCTAAGATTTTGTGAATTATTTTTTTCTGAATTAATTTAATATTTTTGATATTTTTCACTTCACACAACACTTGATATAGTTTTTTATTATAATATAAAAGTATTAAATTTGTATTAAATTATATGGAACACCAATTTATTCTTGTACTACACATAACACCGAATTGGCTTGTGTTACACACAACACTGAGTTTTTGTGAAACAACACTTTATTATTATAATTATTTAAACAAGATAGTTATAACTTAACCGTTAAACATAATAATATGAATAGTAATAACTAATTTTAAAATTATATTTATAATGGTTTTATATAAATAAAACATATTGATAATGAATAACATAATTTTTGGTAAAATCTTTATATGTTTAAAAATACCATTTTATCAAAAGAACTACTTTTCATGTCTTTATATGAAAAATAATAAAATTAATTTTAGAAACTTGTAGAAATTTAATTTGATAAAATAACTTCAATTTTTGAATTCAAAATGTTAAAATTATCTTAAGGTTATTTTTTGAGATTTTTTTGAGATGTTTCATTTTTTTGATGAATAGTGAAAAATACTGCATTGTAGCTAAAAACTGCATTTTTTGTTTAAATAATTATTATAATTTAATTGTTTTTAAATTAAAAATTGAAAATTATATTTATATTAATCCAATTTAGTTCATTATAATAATTTTCACATTGTAATTATATATAAAAACTTATTGAACTTCTAAATGCTCTTTTTACCCACCTTCTCGCCACATTTGCGGGATTAGCATTAAACTTAACTTTTCCGCTTATGTGAATTGAATTTTGAAAAATGGACATACATGTTTTTAATAATAATGATATTTAGTGTCTAATAGGATCATTTTTTATATTATGAATATTAACTTTAGTAAGGTTTTATTTACCACGGTCAAGGGTAATTTGTATAATTAAAGGTAAAAATAATATTATAATATTATAAAATTTTCATAACACTTGTAAAAATTTTGTTGGATAAGTGGGATTATACTAAAATAAACCTTAGTCCAATATTATAACCTTTTTAAGCCACTTGGTTAAGAATTTGACATTTATTATATTTTATTTAAAGATAAGTTAAAAATTCCATACTCATATTTTTAATAACTATAACATTTTTAATATAGGGTTATAAAGAAGATAAATTCGACTATAAATAGTAATTTGAAATAAAAAATATTTATCTACATCATGATAATTTATTTATAATTTTTAGTGATAAAATAATTAACTTAAATGGAAACCCAATGATGATGCAGTAATTGTTTAATTAATAAAAGGATCAAATAAATGATATTAACTATATTAAAATAAATATAATTAGAATTAATTAGGGTTACATATGAATTTTATAGGTGATTATGACATGTTCAGAGTGTCTTAAATTATTTTTTTTGAAATTATCTTGATGTTTTTATTTTATTTAAAGAAAAAGCTGTGAATAGTGTCAAAATTGACACTAATGATATTTTATAAAAATAATATTTTATTAAATTAATTAAAAATAAAAAAAATATTTTAAAAAATAAAAATATATTATGATAAAGTCTAAAATTTCATAATTTTTTCATTTATGGAAAATTTTCCCCTTATAAGTAATAATTTATAACCTCTTAATATTTAAAATTTTGTTACCACATTTAAAATTACAATAGATTAATTAAGGATAAATCAAAATGATAAGGTTTAAAATAAAACCAAAACTTGTCAAAAAATTATTAGATGAATAAAATTATAAATTAATCACCCTAATATCGAATTGGAGTTGTTTAATTGAAACTATTCCATGAAAATAACTTATATATTATTTAAAGTCAAGGATAATTACAAAATATAAATCTATTGTATTTAATATCTTCTATGTGTCCACATTGGAAAAAAATCAAGTTATGAATGAATATAAATTTATATTTTGATATAAATGAAATTATTTTCATTATATAAATTTATTTTTAATTTTTAGAAGTTATATAATTACCTTAAAATCTTCTTCAATGTTAAAATAATATTTATTTAATTAACAAAAAATAGAATAATTAATTTTAATAATATTAATTTTGATATATTTTGGATTATTTAATGTGTAATTTTTTTCCCTAGATCTATAAGATATATTATAGATGTTTGAAAACATTATATTCGAATTCCCATTTTTTCTTGATTTATTTGAATTCAAATTAAATGAATAGTATTAAATTTGACAATAATGGTATCTTATTGAATTAATTTATTATTAAATTATATAAAAATCAAAATAATGTTAAATAATCACAAGGGGAAATTATATAATACAAAATTTCTTATAAGTTTCATTTATGGTCTGTTTTTAAGTATTTAGATCTAAAACAATCTTATTATATTTTAATATTTTGAGAATTTCCAAAAGTTCCCCTCACCTCAATTATAAAAGGGAACCTCCTCACACTACATTGAGCCTTCTATATGAATAAAAACCTACCCATTTACCTTATAAACTTCCCTAGTGACATTATTAAGGTTCTGGTATTCTCAAAAGACCAAATATAGTGTCCCTAAGAGGAGATCTAGAGGGAGATTATCGAAGAAGAGGTAATCTCCCTACTGACTCTTTCCAAATTGTTTCTTATTCTACTTCCTCATCATGTGTTGATTACATTATAAATTAATAAATCTAGTATCAAATATATTCTTATATTTTATTATGATTATGGAACATCCATATTCAACCTTTTATTCATCCTACGAAAAATGAAAGTACCACGCGTGTATCCGTATGACTTACCGTCTCCACATTATGGTGTAATATGTTCTTCATCACTAATTTATTCAGATGGGTATAATGATGGATAAAATTGGATATAAATAATAAATATGACATGGTATTTATTCTTTATAATTAATATACCATCTAATTACTTACCCCTTTACCATCAAGAGAATGATATCGTCGCTCATGGATACGTACGACCTACCATCTCCATGACGCGATGAGATTCATCTTCCATGTTAACCATTTCAAGAATGATTATAAAAAGTGTATATAATAAATAAGTATAAATATATGACATAAAAATTATTATGTAAAAATATATATATATATACATATATTTCACTTACCTTCTTCCATTTAGTAAGATAAGAAAACGAAAACAACGTTCACGCGTATGTACGACTTACCGTCTCCATGAATGATGTATTCCATTTCATATATATATCTTTTATATATATTTATATAATAAATATATATGATATATAAATCATTTTTTACATTCTGGAAGTAATTAAATCATGATCTAAGTAATAGGATCAAGAGTAACAAGTGAAAACATGTACGATAAACAAAGTGGTTATTACCTGAAACATTGATTTAACTTAGAATTATTAATAAACAGGTAATATAAATTCATAAATGAATCATATATTATATCATAAATATTATTATGATTCTGTTATAAGTTAATAATATATTTAAAACCACTATAAAAGAGTTTCATACATGTATGTTGGGAATCAGACCTATGGTAAGAGTTATTTCACAATCTCATTATTATTCGGGATTATTTATACGTAAGTATCTATTGGGAAATATTTATCATCCATGTCCATGTTTCATATTTTATTCCAAAATATTTTTAATATATACCTACAAAATTTTAAGGTCTTTTTACCCATGTTTAACTTTTTATAAAATGGTTTGAAAGGAATCTTTTTTTCGTTTTCCAAATGAGGCACTTTTTGACTTTTCCTAAAAAAGTATGAGAAGAATGTTTTTTTCTTATACAACATGAATGGATTTTTAAACTTTCATGAAAACTTATTCCCTTGAACCTTCCGTTACAATATTACAATATTATTTTCAAATAATTTTTTTTTAAATTGAGTGACATTTTAGGTAAAGAAAATATTTTCAAAGAAGAAATGATATTTTCCTCAATAAATATTTTCAAGTGATCTCTCAAAATTATTTTCCATCTAAGATAATTTTATTCAATGTTAATTATGTTTTATTGGAGATATTATTCAATGATAGCATTATTATTATTTCTAATAATGATTTATGTTTATTATAGAATAATATTTATGAAACCTATTTATTTTCTATGGGTTATGTTTTGATGGAATTAGGTTTATGATAACCCATTTCTCTTTCACAGGTTATATGTTTTGAAACCTAATTCCTATCATGAGTTTCACTTTTGATGAAATGATTATGAAAATTATATATTTTACACATTTTATGTTATTATTAAATGTTTATGACACCCATTCCATTCCATTTATACAATTTTTTATGATCTTGTGGAACATGTATGTATGATTTCATTTTGAGATGAGCGAGACCTATATATCCCTCTAATGCATTGGGTAAAGATTTAAATATCATGAGATAGACTAATATGGTCTTGGGAGTGAACCTTTACTACTAATATGGCTATGGGAGTGAGACATTAATACCAAGATGGTATGGGGAGTGAACTCATACTACTCAGATGGCCATGTGAGTGAACCATGACTACCAAGATAGTATGGGAAGTGAACCTATACTACTAAGATGGCCTTGGAAGCGATGCCTTGACTAATATAAAAATCATTTTATATGTTTATGTGTCTACCAAAAATTCCATGTATTATTCCTATGTTATGATTTCATGTATTATGTTCTTTAATTCCTTATGATTCATGTCTTATGAACTTCCAATATTTATGCCATGATTACTATTTATGATCATTGATACATAGGGTATGATCTTCTATTTTCATGATCATGTTATCATACCCTTATTATCATTACTATGTTTACATGTATCCCTTGTTTACCCTTAATGAGCATCTAATCTCACCCCTTTTCTTATGTTTTATTTTCCCCAGGTTATAAAGAAAGGTTTTAGTAATGGGTACTAAAGGGGAAGATATTTATGGGAGATGTTGAAGATCTTTCACCCAATTAGAAGAATGTGTTCCATGTTTCCAAAGTCACTAAACTAATATGGTCTTTGGGAGTGTGTTTGTGTAATGTTTTAAGTATTCCAAAAAAGTGATTTAATATCCATGTACGTAAATTTTTTGTTGTTATAACTTCTAAATATCTGATATTTCATCTACTATAAATTTTTTTGGATCATTTAAAAACTTCAGAACCTTCTTCATGACTTTAGAGAATATTCTCCTTGCTTTCATCTTCCATATCCAAAGCTTTAATCCTTGTCAACCTAATGAGTCATCCATGATTATGGTTACCATAAACTCCATGTAGAACATACATTATCAACCAAAACTTTAAGACCTACTATGATTATTGTCAATAGATACAACAAGAACCACTTTGATGCACCCCCATAAATTTCCCCTAAAGTATTATATACACTGAATCCATTAGTACAATGAACCATTTTATTAAATACTACACTAGTTATAACTCTAATAAATACCTTTTTTTCCCACTACATCATGTAGTATTTCACCATGCTTTCTAAAATCAACATCATGATTTACAAACTCGAAAACATCATCACCACAAGCCTATAGGAACTAAACAATCTTCTTTTGATAACCATAAAATCTAATTACATTAAAAAAAGAGTCTTAAAATATGTTTACATATTCAAAAAAATAAAAAATATATTTTGATAGATTGAGATCATAGTAAAAAACTTTAGGCCTTGATACCACTTATTGGTACCAAAATATTATGTTATATATTTTTCCCAAGATAAATACCCTAAGAGGGGGGGGGGATCTGGATATATCATTATTTTACTTTTTAATCTCACAAATGATCTTGTTCCATTATTATAAGTATAAAAATATTCCTCATAATGTATATAAAGTGATAAATCCAAAAAAGTGAGTGAAAAAATAGTTTTATTTGGTTCACCCAAACAAGACTAATTCAGTGAGCATATTGTAGAAATGTACTGATGTGTTGAAACACTAAACATGATTATTTTAAAATTTAGGCTATTTAAAATAACCCTAAAGTTTTAAAACCCTTAAAATGATTAAGTTCTAACTGCTCTCAAACTATTGGGGAAATCACTTCTCTTATAAGTGTTTTACTATTCAGTATTTAAAAAAAAGGTAAAAGTACACCAGAAATGATGCATTAATCTACTTTACTTTATTACACCTAAAGAACTTCAAAATACTAATAGTGATATAATCTCTTAAAACTCATTATTCTCACTAATTATTTTTAGTTCTTGGAATAGAATCCATATTCTTCTCTATTTTTCTATCACTTGTTAAATTTTTTCGCTTGAAATTCTACTATTTACTTTCCCACAATAGTTTTTTCATGATCCTATCTTTATTATTATTAGAAATAATTATCCCTATTATTTTTATTAAAAAACTACTACAACGATTTTAGTGAAAAGTCTTCTAATAAGGGGAAGTCATCTCATTTATTTTTGTTGTTGTTCCTATTAACTCATAAAATCTAGAAATATAATATTTATAATTTATCATTTGATCAAGTGGGAATGTTTTTACAAATATATACTTCGATTTTGAGTCAAGACCACTCAAATTAAAATCTTGGATTATCCTCTTGAAGGATAGGAATTTTAACACAAAACATTGCAAACTCAGTGTCATCACAACATGTCCATCATCACCATGATCTAGTCTAGATCCCCTTTAATCACAACATACTTCAAAATGATTATAACCACACCCAATACCCATTTTTCATTTAGCTCCAAAAAACTGATTCTCAATATGCCTTAGACCATGGAATAAGTGTTCCCTCGTAACCTTCTTCAAATAGTCACTCGTGAGTCCCTCACAATATCAAAAACACCCAAAGCGGGCCTCCCTATTTCCCATGGGGATTTAAAAAACTCACTACGGTACCCACCATGATGTGGTCTCCAATAAATACCTATTTTAAGGACCTTCTAAAATAGAGACCTTAAACACCTCAACCAGAATCTTTATGAAATCTTACCAAGATGACCAACATGTCTATAGTGATCCTACTTATTTCTCTAATGTACTTTAGTAAATCACCATAGTGTCCCTAATAACATGCCTATTAACAAATAAACATTTTACCATTCTATGACAAAGTATTCAACCTTGATCATAGAATGTACAAAAATTGAGTCAATATTCCCCATTTTTCATAGGGAATTATCAATATGAAATGCTGATATCCACAACATGGTGAAAAATCTTTGGCTATTTACAACCACCAAGATCATGGTTCCCTTCTCTATGACATGGACACTTCTTCTCATCAAATTGGAAAAGAAAAACAATCTTATGTATGCTTCTCCTTCCTCTAATAATTATCTTATGTATAAAGGTACCTTTTCACTTTTACCTCACAGTAAATATTCACCATGACATAGATAAGAACTCCATGTCATGGTACCGATCTTATTTGTTGAAAATCCTACATATTTTTCTCAAGATCTTTAATGACCATGTAATCAACTCATATTATCCTTTGTAAGACTCCGAACGCATTGCAAAAAAAAAAACAACCTCAAATACACACCAAGGGGTATTTTTCTAAAAATATCCACCTTTAGGTTTGTTGATGACCCTTCCAATGCACCAAATATAGATTCAACACTTTCTTAATAAATAAATTCAAAACTAATATTATCTATGAAATAAATCCTTATGATTTTAGATAGTACATTAAAAATTAACTGATCACTAACTCTAATCCTACACGAGTCAAAATAATTATGAGAAACAATATTTAAATGAAAAGTTACTCATGAAAACATTTCCTTGACATATATTCCCTTCAATAACTTTAAACAAAATTACTCCCCCCTGAATAAAAATTTATGCACACTTCCAATTTATCCAAAAACCTATGATTTATCCCCCATTTTCAATAGTAAAGAACACTCCCAACCTTCTTTAGTTTAAAACATGAACAAGTTCCCCAAAATAATTGAACTGCTTCTTCACCTTTTTCAATGAACCCAAAGAGAATTTCTTTGAATGTTCTCAAAAAAGAGTTATAAATACAAGAAGAAAAAACAAGAGAGTTACCATTAATTGTAAAAAAAAACCCCATGAGGGGGTAGGGGTTCTACCTCTATAATATCTAGTTGGAGGGAGAAAGTTGAACTTAAAGATCCAACCAATGTTTCTCAAGATCAACTTGGGTAGTGAATTTGTCATGATGTCCACACTATGATCTTGTGTGTAAACATAATCCAACATCACCAATCATTACTCAAACTTCTACTTGATAAAATAATACTTTATATTGACATTGTTTATCCATTAGGGGTGGGATAGATTTTTTTATAAGACTGATGAAACTCTATTTATCACATTTGATTACAATAAAATATTTCACACAAACTAAAACAACCTTCAGTTTTTGATCCATCCATAGAATTTTAATACACAATTGATTAGAATCAATGTATTTATCCTCTATAATGCTAAGATAAATAAAATATTTCTTATTACTTAGCTAAGAAATACATAACCCATAATGAAATAATGCATTTCATTATTTTCTCTTGTGATCTTTTGCTGAACCTTTCCAATCTACATCCATAAATCCCACTAACTCATGTTGTAATTTTATATTATAAAATATCCTAAAGTATAACATAATATTTACATAATTAAGTATTATTTGTTATATATCTCATGTGGTTTTACTTTAAAAAACACTGGTACCATGTGTCATGAAAAGTGGAAAAAAATATCAGGTACTGTCACTATGAGATATAATAGGCTCCTAATGATTTACCTATAAGCCATTACATCGACCTCTTTTCCATTATAATTTTTTGAAAACTTCATCTGATTAGAATCCAGTGTTTTCATTGGCATGTAATCATCCATTACAAATCTATTGAGAACATATTTTTTATATTTTTATTGTGAAATAAATGTGACGATCTTTCCTTGAATCACCAATAAACACATAAAAAGGTCAAATAAAAAATAATAGACATCTAGAACTCATACCTCATATGATTAAAAAATAGGTTACATTGTTATTTTTCTAATCCTCTAAAAATTATTTCATCGATATATATGAGCACCAACATTATTTTATCACTCTATTTCTTAATATAGAGATAGTGATAAACTTTTCCTTGCTAAAAAACAAGCTTTCTTAGGTATTGATATATCATAAAATACAAGTCCCTCGATGCTTTGTTTGGACCATACAATGGATTCCCCAATTGGAATACCTTGATATCATATTCATATATAATAAAACTATAATATTTCTTAATGTACACATCTTTAAGAACTCTATTAAGGAATACATATTTTAAATCTATTTAATATAATTTGAACTGCCTTTATAACAATATATCCAAGAAACGTTGAATAGTTTCTAACCAGTTTATGACACAAAATTTCTCATTAATATAAATGAACTTGATTTGAGTATACCCATTTCACACTAGCTATGATTTGTTATAACTAACCTTATCCTCTTTATTTAATTTATTATAAAACACTCACTTGGTTCTAATTACATTTTTGTCTTTCAGCCTTAGAATAATTTCCCATATCTCATTATTCTCAATCTAGTCAATCTATTAATGAATTTATTTGACCCAATGTTCACCCTTGTAAGACTCTTAAAAATATTTACAATCTACATGGAATAAAAGATATGTTTTCTATAGATTTTTCATCCTATTCATTTTCATCGGAGCTATCTGATCACTAATGATATTTTTATCAGTGATTTCATACTTACTTATTTTCTTTATTACGACTTCCAAGACTAATTTATTTTCCTCATCATTGATTTATTCTTCTGATTATATCTTATCTCTATGTTCTCACCTTGGGATACTCACTTTAGAATTAATTTCCTATGATGTTTCATTATTTTTTTGATGAAAATCCAGTTCACTATTTTATGAATTCAGCACAATCTCCATAACAACAACATATTTAATTTTATTTATTTTTCCAAACCTATTATTATATCACTTGTATTCTTGGATTTTGGAAGAATATACTAGGAAAATACCTTCATCACCATAAGATTTAAATATTTTATTCTTCTTTTTGTTAAGAAAAAAAATTTACTTCCAAATACTTGAAAGTATTTTAATGTTTTATTCTTACCATAACACATCTTGTGGGGTGTATTCTCTTCACCCAGACATAAAAATAACCTATATGAGATATATATTGATGTAATCACCAATTAATTCCAATATTTATCTAGTATATTTTTCTTAATTAACATTATTCACTCCATGTTTTTTATGATATAATTTCTTTTTTAAACAACACCATTTTGTTAAGGATTACTCACTACTAAAACTTGGTGCCTCATCCCATGATTTTATAGATATTACTACACATTATTATTAGTGAATTATATAACATTTTCAGTTTGTAACTTTTTAATTTTTATCCTTGAGCATCTTCTTCACCAATATCATGTAATTCTTGATACACTTGAACACTTTGGAATTTTTTGAGATGACCATCATCCATTCCATCCTACCACAATCATTGATAAATAGAATATAATACCTTTTTAAATCAATGTATTTTGGAGATATTGACCCACACACATCAATATGCACCATCTCAAGAAATATCACTTATTTCTTATCTTTTGGATTGTATGTATTTTGAATAATGCTCCCTTTATAACAAGTAATGCATATACAATTGAGATCCCAAGTGATTTTGGGGAAACCCTGATCTCCTTCATTCTTCACCAAATCCTCTAAGAAATTTTAGATCAAGAAGCTTCTGCCACAACTTTTTCTCTTCATCCTTGGTTAGGAAACACATGTCTTCTTCTCCACTAACTAGGTAGGTATTTCCATTTGTGCATTTTCCTTTCATAATAATTATACCATCTCTCCCTTGGAAAAAACAAGAGTTCCTATTGAATTTGACTATATATCCCGAGCTACACAATTGACTTACACTTAGTAAGTTTTGAACAAGGTGTTCAAACACTAATATGTTTGTGTGTATTAAGTCTTTACCTAAAATTTTATATTTCTTGGAGATAATGATATTCAATACTTAGTCATTGACGGAGCAAATAACCCCATATTTTGTTTGGTGAAACCCCTTTTTTCGTGAAAACAAGAAGTTGCCAAGGGAAATACTTTGAGGAAATGAGAAGTGAAGAATGATAAGGGTCGAACACATTTACAAAGGCATATCACTCAGGTCCCAAAATCAGCATAATTTCTCAGGTCACACTTGTTCTCTAGAAGTAGTACGCAGGCCCCAGACATGCACGCCCATGAGAACTACTCAGGTCACACCTACGCACTGACTAGTGTGAGGAACATGTGTGAGCCACATTATTCTTCTAGTTTCCATACATTTCTTATAAGTAGGACCCTATGGACCATCATTTAATAATGATGAAAAAAACTGAAGAATCCTCAAAGATCTGCATACCATATTCCTTTTCCCAGGCCCTCAAAACCACCTAGGTAGATCTACAAAACCCAAGAGAATAGATAATTAAAGGTAATAGTTGGATAAAAGTCCCTCTAGTGTGTTAAATAAATAAAAACCAATACAAGGAATAACTCCCACCTAATCGATAGAGACTAGCATGAAGGTCCCCTCCTATACTTAGGACCTGCACGATGACCTTCTAGTGAAACTTGAAGAAACCCTTGGAGCCTAGAGAAAGGCATCACCCAAGTGTTTTTCCCAGGTTTTTCATTGCCTATAAGTCATATCTAGCTTGTGCAGAACTACCATGCATAAATCACTTCTGACCCACCCAGGCCTTACCTTGTGCAATACCCCTTTATCTCACCCAACCTTCACTTACACAAGACTCCTTTGAGCCCTATTTTATGCCACCAATGGAAGGGTACCTATATCCTTGGGAATACCATATAAGGGAGAAAAAATAAAATAATCCACTAAATCCTTCATACTTACACAACCATGTAAATAGAAACATAATAGTATCTCTCATTTGGGTATGCATTCCTTTGGTCAAAGGTGTCCCACACTTATCTTAACTAATGGGTTGGGTCCAAAGTGTGGGTATAGTTATGAATCCATTCAATCATGAGGAACCCAACCCTGGAGGTAGTTCTGGGGACTTCCCAATCTCAAACATGAGATCTAGGGCCTTACCATTCCATAATAATCTCTAAGACTATGGAACTTCTATTTCAAATAGTGGGGGAGGGATCATGTTTTATTGTACCTTTAATGGGAATTAGTGGATTATCCTACCATCTCCTTTGAAAAAAGGATCATGTCATCCATCCTAGAGTAAGCCCATGGACTTTCTTATGGGTTGTAGCCAGAGGGGTAGTCAGGTGTGACTATCCTATCTATAAAAATGGGAGAGGAGATGGGAACATCAAATCCCTTTCTTCTTCTCCCATATCCCCAACATCTTCCACCAGTAAAAGAAGGATTGTGTGGTTTTAAAAGTCTTTTATTTCGTCTTGTTTCTTATATCTAAGCATAAATCACATGGGATTAGAGGATATCTATGATCATGAAATCCACACAATTAGATGTATGTCTCAACAGAGAATAATTTTTTTAGAAATTCCTCTCCCCTTCGTTCAGAGGGAATCCATAGGCATGGGTACTCAAAACCATGTATCCTTATCAAAGGGGCATATACCCTATGATACAAACCATAAAAGGGACTCTATAGGAATGGATTATCAAAGCCATGTATCCTTCTCAAAGGGCCATATCCCTTGAGAGAAAAAATGTTATAGGACCTCCATAGGTGTGGGTCCACAAATCCATGCATCCATCTCAAAGGGACACATCCCCTATGAGATAAAACTTTATAGGAACTCCATAAGCATGGGTTCTTAACCCAATTTGAACTATGTAGTATTTTATTCCCATCCAAATGGGATACGTAGGAAGTATCCTCGAGGTCCAAACCCAACACCCCATAATCAACCCTAATTTTTTTGGGCCACATTCCTAGTAGGTTCATACCCAACCTAGGACCCCACATCCCTTCCAGGTTCCCTAGGCTGCTTTGGCATAACCCCCCACCAAAAGTTGACGAGAAACCCTTTTCCTAGAAGTCCTTTCTGCATGATGTTAAATTGAATAATTTGGTCCTCATCACATGAACTTAAAAGGTTTGATGTTTCTCATTAAGTAGAAATGAACTACATGAGTTCCTATTCCTTTCACAAGGATATGAAGGAATCCCATATCATGGGCCTGATCCCGATATTAGAACAACTTCTATCTCCCTAGATGATGATAAATTCTAGAGTGCCCCACTGTGTGGCTTAAAGATAAAATATTAATAATAGATGACCAAATAATCTATAATATTTTCATAAAAGGGTACCATTGATGGAGAAACTTGGATACATATAAATATCTGCATCAATGAACAACCTCATATACATATAGATTATTTTTAATTCCATGAAAGCTAATAATTGATTGTTAACACAAGGGCCACCCATTTTATACATGGTAATTAACAAAGGATACATGAATATGTCCTAAATTTTTAAGAGAATCCCATAGTAGGAAATAATTCTACCCAAAAGTGTTTTATAAGCGTGACCTACCATCCTATCAACTAATATAAGTCCCTAATCATTTTTGGATTATTTTCCAACAACTACCTTCCTTTGGAAAGAAAGTTTGTAAAGCATCTAGAATAAGTGAATAATTGGTTATTTCTAGTTCCATTAACAAAACCCATTGGATGCCATTCAAAAATGGTAAACACAACATGAATGATTGTGAAACCATTCAAACCCGTACAATCAAAAAACCAAACAAATAACCCAAACATTCATCATTGGAAACAAAAATAGTGAAACCAATGTGAATCCTTAACTAAGATGATTATGTCACCCACATGTATAGCCCCTTATTCACCCAAAATAAAAGAGGAATAAAGAAAACAATCGATTATTCATGAGATCATTTACTTGAGATACTAATTTTATGGGCTTTTATTGCTTTTTATTTTTTACATACATTTCAAGAACTTTCAACCAGACCTCCCTTCAATCCAAATGGAATTGTACTAGTTCTAACAGATGTATGAATTAGCTACCACAAAAACTAGGCCCTCCACTAAATAGAGGACACCATCTCCCACCTAGTGTCTTGAACACTGGGTCTCAAATGAATTGGTTTGGGAGTATCACTAAAATGGAACTGTCCCCACACTGGAGGCTCTTTTACAGGATCTACAGCTTATGAATCACCGCCAAATGTCCACTCAATGATGTTTGGCAGCCCAAAAGAAAACAAAACTGATCATAATATCAAATTTTTTCAATAACCTATCCTTAGAACTCAACAATCTGTTCCACCATTATCTTAGGGATGTAGATTAAGAGGCCACTGATGAAATCATATAGATAACATAGGGGTCCCTCAGAAGGGATCCAACAAGCATCCAACACCTCCAACACCGCATAACAATAAACCCTCATTATGATGGGGGTGTTATACTCAGTGTTTTGTCCCAAGTTACTTGGAATCAGATAAGAAAGATGACATGCTGAGGGAAACAACTAGAAAATGGGGATTAGGGCCTCACATCTATTCCTTCTGAATCCTTCTAGTCAAATTTAGGGGAAAACCATGAGTAGGAAAAAACAATTTCCCACATAATCTAAGTTTTAAAACACAATTCAGTAGCATATAGAGAATCCCACTGATCCAATACAGTGGAAATATGTGAATATGAAAAAACCTACCCACATCAATAAAGAAAACTAGTTAAATTCTATAGAAAACCACGAACAGGAGCACAAACATGCCCACATCTATCAAGGCTATCAGCCTAACCTATAAGTATTTGGAGAAATTATCTGGTAAGTCCCAAAAAAATAGAGGTAATACCCATATCTTCACCCCCACACGTGAGTACTATCAGTACATACTGACAAGAAATGGAGAATATGAGAAGGAACACACCCCTTCTCTAGCTATATAATGGGTATAAATCCTCATTCTAGCTGTACAAGTTACCCATCACATCCTGAAAATGGTGAAAGGGAAGATGAAAATTATTTCCCACATCCTAAAAATATGCCAGGATATAATAACAAAAGTGGAAGTGGTAGAGGTGTTGACACACAACTCCATACCCACAAATGGGGCGACTCATCAATAAAAAACAAGGGTTATTGCAGATCATAAGCACACACATTCTTCCATTCAGGAGGGTTGTGGGAAAAATTTCCCTACGATATATGGACAACCAGATCAGGTCTATAAAACCATTCCAATTTAAGGTAATTTACCTATTTTAATGGCCACTCCAAGGTTGAAATAAACCCCCAACAATGTTCTAAAAACCTATTAGTAAATTTTAGTAGTGACATGGGAGATAACCAAACAAGCTTCCATATATGAAAAATTATTTCCCCAACAATCAACCCTAGTCATTTTTAATAAGGAATCCAAAAAAAGTCTCACAAAATGCACCTATAAGATAAAGAGCTAATCTATGATCTCACTCTACTTAATTATAGAATTCTTGAAGTCCTTATACATTTATCTATGGAAACTCAAGATCTTATTCTTCTATTAACAAATTATAGAGGTATTAACAATAGTTCTAGAGGTCCTCTCCATACATATTACTATGAAGGCTTGCTTCATGTCTAGAATCTTATCGATCTCGAGATCCCATCTCCTGATGAGCACCACGACATCCCTCCATGTGGCCAGAAGGTTAAGAAGTAAGAAGTTAATCCCCTTGCTATCATTCGTTCTAAAGGTCCTCCTTTGGGTATATGCTACTGAAACCCTCCTTGCAGTCAAATGTCGATATGTGATGGTAGTGCTCCCCATATAAAAATTTCACTTAATTAGGAAGGTCCTCCCATTGTATATTTAATGATGATAAATCCCTCTTACTATGAGGCACTTGTAAAAATGATGTCATTCATACCTGATGCCTCATCATTAACAAGTGACATCATTTGTCATCCAAAAAAACCCAAGGAAATGGTTATTCTCTAAACCACCATTGGATTTCCTAACTTCCAATATGATAGAGGAATTACATAAAAATATTTCTATTTATGATAAAGAATAAGGGAAAACCCCAATTTGGTCAGACCGGTTTTAGGATTATCTGGTTAAAGATGAAGAAAAAATATTGAACTTTAGAAGAAAACTGGATAAGGATGACATATGAGTTATATTCTGGTCTTTATCCACTCTTAAATACATAATTCTAGAGGTGTTGTTAGAAGATTGTGTGCATGAAATCTGCCTCAATATATGGAACACTATTTATAATTTAAAAGAAAAATTATTACCTTATGGAGAGTAACCAATCCAAGTCAATGTAATAAAAAGGATACACATCCAAATTGACTTGGTGGCTCTCCTAGATGACCCAAAAGTGGGAAAGCTTCATGGTGACCTTCAATTCCCATGTCACGATGAATTAAATAAGATAGATCAACTGATCGCTGATGCCCCATCTAGTGTTCCTATCATAGGATGGGGAAAAATGAGAATTTTGTTTCAACTTACTCTCCAATCAGCAAAGACAACCAAAAGTGACATTATGTAATTTCATAGACATATTATCGCTTCAATAAATGGTATTTATTCGCAATATATGGTATGCTTAGAAAATACCAACTCTGAATGACTCTCACAAATATCAATCCAGAAGAGAGTGATCCATCGAAAGAATTTTGTATTAGGAATCTAAAAATATCAAGAAAGCCTAATGTTTAAGGTAATTCAATTGTTAGATAGTGTAAATGTCACAAATGGTACAAATGTATTTAGAAGAAGGTGGTTCATGTGAAAATTGTATAATGAACCCAACCCATGTTCAAACACAGCTCTGTAAAATCAAGAAAATAGCCATTGTAGCTGCAACCATGACAACCCAGGAGAAAACCAAACCTGTAGAGTTGTGGGATTTTTTAACACAACTGTTGGTCGGAGTGGACACTCAATAGGGGGGGGGGGGGGGTGAATTGAGTTCCAATTAAAATTTCTGTTAAAAATGTTTCTCTTAAAATCCCCCAATTTAAAAACAAAGTTAAAATGTAGTGAATTTATATAGATTATAATTTTTCAATTAGTTTCTCAAAGATTGATTAGGTCTCAGTCAATTTAATCTCAAGATTAAATTGACTTTTGAAACTAACTTACTGGTTTATAATGAATATAAAAACTTACTAATTTAACTATCAAAGTAACTTTAAAATAGATTTATATTTCAATGTAACAGAGAAGAATATTAAACATATATAAATATTATACTTTAGAATTAGTCTAATATGCACAGTGGATTAAACCAAGAGGTTCAGTCTCAAGCTGAGACTTATTCCTCTCAAACAATTTATATAAAGTTGATCCACACCCTGGATCGGGGTTAACAATAGTACAAGACTGTCCAGGCCACACAGGGACCTCTACCACAGTTCTTTGTGGGAAACAAAAACAATGACCAGGCCACACAAGGACCTCTACCACATCTTTCGTGGGTAAAAAAGAGTAAAAAATTTTGGTTTGAGGATTTTGATATCCTCCAGTTCAACACAGGAGTCAGTGTGTGTGTATGATGAACAAAGTACACTCAATGCTCAAAAATTTAAGTAAAATAATCACTAAGAGAGAATGTATCAGATTTTAGAAAGCTCTAGTGATTGGTAGTATAGCTCTGGACTCGTTTTATTTAGCAGAGATGCTTCTAAGTCCTTCTGTGGTTTTGCTGTTAAAAACAGAGTATCATGATTCAGCTTGATGTCCTTTACAGGCGAGTGTGTTCTCTGATTTTCAGTGTTCTTCATATGTTCTTCAGTAGTGATGGATTGTGTGCATAAGATTTTTCTTTTTATCTTTAAAATGCCCCTTTTTCAACTTTGTTGTTTGTTCTTCAGTATTTCATGTATATTCACGGAAGAATTCTCTCTCTATGCCTTTTCACGCATACTCTCTTTTACTGCAGCTCGATCTTCCTTTTTATTCCATGAGCTCTGGCAATGGGAATGATTACCTTTCCATAGGTATGAGGTACGGTCTCCTGAAATTCCAACAACTAACATTAAATATCATTAATTGCATTAAAAACATCAATTATGACCGTTAGAATTAAATATGAATTTATAGAAGTTCAAACAGTTTTCATGACTATCAGTGAGTCATGAGATCGGTGAGAAATTTTGAATCTGCATCAGTTTTGGTTGCATCAGCATCAGTGTCTCAGCATCGGTGTCTTAGCATCAGTGTCTTAGCATCGGTGTCTTAGCATCGATGTCTTAGCATCAGTGTCTTAGCATCAGTGTCTTAGCATCAGTGTCTTAGCATTGGTGTCTTAGCATCGGTGTCTTAGGATCAGTGTCTTAGGATTGGTGTCTTAGCATCGGTGTCTTAGCATCGGTGTCTTAGTATCGGTGTCTTAACATCAGTGTCTTAGTATTGATTTCTTAGCATCGATGTCTTAGCATCAGTGTCTTAGTATCGATGTATTAGGAAAATGACTAACGGTGATCCAAGACATGGAATTCTTACAAAGTGTCTGTTCAATCCAGAATACTTCCAGGTCAACCATAAACATACATTGATTATAAATAAACATTTGTAGATATTATTTAAACACATTTAGAACAATTTGAACAAAAGACTAAAAGGAAATAAATAAAACTAAGATTTGTGATTATTAAGATAACCATTCCACATAGAGTTCAACAATCTCCCCCTTTTTGATAATCACAAATCAATGACATAAATTAAGAGAGAATATAGCATGTCATTCATTATTCTCCCCCTATAAAAATGAATATATGCCAAAAAATAAAACATGGTTTGAATAACAACCAGAACATATATATAACTAAGGCATTCTCCTCTTTCAACATTTCTCCCCCTAGGTATACATGAATGTGATAAATAGCCAGCATGGGCTCGTATGCACATTCATTTCACCCATCCGGATACATGATTACCCTGAGTTCGCATATGTATGCATGATTCCCCTATTTTCTATCCTTGATTTCTCATGATTCCCCTGTTTTCTCTCCTTGATTTCTCTCACCCTTTGGGATTATCAAAAATAAGAGATAAATAAGATAAGTAATAAGATTCCATACCAACAATGAGTACACATATTACAGACAAAAGGGAATAGTTTAGAAAAACAATCACCCTATCAAAAATTGACAGTAACAGCTATTCCTCGGGGTGAAAGGGAGCTTTCCCTTTAGCAGTAGGAGGAATTGAAGGTCCAGAAGGTTGTTGGGTGGAAGGTGGAACTGGCCTTATGGAGAAAGGAGGTAGGACGACCCGAGATGGACGAACTGTGGGTTCCAAGGTCACCTACTGCGAAGAAGGTCATTCTGAAGGCTGCTGTTGAAAGACTGGTCTAATACTGGAATGATCTTGAGAAACAGACATATGGCTGGGAGTAACATCTGATTATTGCAAAGACTCAGCTATAGGAAAAAAATGGATTTTTCTTGCACATGAAGGTAGGGTTTTAGCAAATTGATGAAGTCCTGAATGACTTATCCACCATACTTCATGGATTTTTCAAAATCATCCTTATTTTTCATGAAATTTTCTAAAGTGGGAGTAAAATATTTTAACTGCTGAACCTCAGCTTTAAAATCTTGAGTCACTGAAGGGAGTCTCAAATTATCAGCTAGTACTTTAAAATGATGATTCAACCCATGCTTTGTGTAGATCTTAGAGAAATAATGATCTACTTTATCCTTAATCTCATTTTGAGCTTTTGTAGCATCAGCAGAATACAACTGTACCATTTTATGCACATGATCACTATGCTCTTTCATTTTCTTCAAAGAATCTAAATCTAAAATCTTCCCAAGAGCTTCCAGCTCTTCTCTAACAACATCTCTTAAGGTATCTAATTCATGGCCAGTGATCTTGGTCACCCTGGCATTGCCAGATTGTGCAATAACCTGAGTAATCTCAGCTTTTAACTTCCTCAAATCTACTTTCTTCAAATGTTCTATCAGATTTCTTAAAACTTCCATCATACCAGAGATAGTTGTTCTGAACTCACTTGATAGAGAAACAAGATTGCTACCTAACTCTGTAAGTGTTTGATTCAAAGAGGTAATATGCCTGCCAATCGATTCACTGTAATTGCACATGTCTGGTTTGATAAGGCTTGCCACTATTTGAGCCAAATCATCCATAGAAGTATCAGATAAAGTAAAAGGAGTAGGAGTAGGAATATGAGATAACTCACTTTTCACATTCTCCCTAACAGTTTGAATCAATTCAACCTTGAATTTATCAAAATATGACTGAGCAACTATCGGATCAGGTCTACCTTGAGACACTGAAGGATCTGGTCTAACATCTGTTCTTTGTAAAAACTCAGAAACAAATTGAGACTTAACAGAATCACTTATGACTGCAAGATCCAATTCTACACATTCCTCTTCCTCTGGGTAGTCTAATCCCAGAATAGCAAGACCTGGATTCTCTTCCCATGCGGCTTTGCATGAAGGGTACATAGGTTTCACAAACTGAGCTCATCCAGAATTTTCAGGAAGGAATTCTCCATCATCATCACTCTCCAACTGTTCTGTCCTCTTAGCCTCAGGGACATTTTCTTGATCAATAGGTTGGGGTTGAGGATCATCTTGGATCATATTTGGACCTTTAATAGGTTGAGCATCAGCATCATCATCATCAGCATCATCACCATTACTTTCACTGTCATCACTACCACCATCACCATTAGCATCAGCATCACCCTCATCATAATCACCACCTTAATCATCATCATCATCATCATCAACTGATCTCTCACTTGAACTGTCTGTATTTCTAGATTCATACTCCTCAGAAGTTGATTCATTAGTCTCACCTTCTTCTTCATCATCTAAAATCAGTTCAATTTCTGGTAAATTGAGAGGATGACTTACTGAACCAAATTAAATCCTTCTTCTCTTTGGGCTAACAGTATCAGGATCACTCCTTTCATCAGGAGATGATTCAGCCTCTTCTTCAGCATTTATATTCTCATCAACTTCTTCTTCTTCTTCTGTTCCTTTCTTACTGGATTCACCAGTTTCTTTAGGAACAACCACTTCATCTTCTTCATCCGAATAGATCACTTCCTCACCAGGTTTTAATCTAGGATCTCTTACTTCCCTTGGTCTCCTTGGATGACCAGTAGGATTGAAGGACTCATATAAATTTTCTTCATCAGCAACCCAAGATTTCTTCTATGGGTTCCAATTGATTTTCATCCTCTTACAAATAACTTTGTTGAAACAAAATCTAACCGATGAGATAAACTCATCTCCATCATCCACACAGCCTAAGAATTTCAGCATGGCAAAAATCTATTTAGAATTAAACAGATTAGTAGCTTTCTTTGAAGGTTTTATCATCTCAACAATATTCTTAGAAAAATATCTACATAGATTGATCTTTTCACCATTCAGAAAAAGAAATAGCAGAAAAAAATCTTGATACTTTACTGTAGAAAAATCACCTTTTCTGGGACATACTTGATGTTGAATAAATTTGAACAGGATTCGGTTCTCACCATCCAACTCAGTAGAAATTATCTTTCGCGATTTAGACTTCCCAGTCAAAAACTCCAGGGCTAGCTCATAAGAAATGTAGTCAGTTGTGGGAGGAATATTACCAGAATAGTCCTCGTATCTTCCATTGTGAGGTACTCCTAGACATTCAACCCATTGTTTTGACAAAAACGTAATCTTTTTTCCATTTTACTATAGAAGGAAATCTTGTAGCCTCTACTCCATCCAAATATATATCCAGGTTTAAATAGAACTCATGTACCAGCTTTGGGTAAAAGACTCTATCATTATTACAGAACCACTCCTTCTAGCCTTGAGTTTCTAACACTTTCAAGAGAATGAACTTGCTAGATAAAACCCATTCCGAACAAATTTCCTTTTCAGCTATAACTTCTCATTTTTCTAGCTCTAGTTTCACAGACCTTTGCGTCGTACTGCTCGAATCACCTCGAGCACGCTTGATAGGTGAAGTTCCTTTAGATTCCTTTCTCTATCTCTTTTTCTTGGCCATTTTGAGGTTTGAGACAATCGAGAGGCTTGGAAAGATTCAAACGGCTTGGGTTACAGAGAAGAGAAGAGAGAGTTTGGCGGGAAATGGAAGGTCAACAGTCTTTAGAGAATGGAATAGTCGTGTGTCATTATTTGTATCATTTAGGGTTAAAAATAATAAAATATTGATTAATTAAAACAACTTTGTTTCAAATGTACAAAAATAATTTTGAAAATAGTACGACCTAATCGATAGCACTAATTGATTTGATAGATCAGTTTGATAGATCTATTTCACAGATCGATTTGACAGATCGTTTTGACAGATCGGTTTGACAGATCGGGTTTACAGATCAGTTTCACAAATCGGTTTGACAGATCGATTTGACAGATCGGTTTCACAGATCAATTAGACAGATCGGTTTCACATATCGGTTTGACAGATCAGTTTGACAGATCAGTTTGACATATCTATCATACCTAACTCTTTTTTAATCAAGTTTAACCTTTCACAATTTAAGGGATTGGTGAAAAGTTCATCTAATTGATGTTCAGTACCTATAAACTCAAGAGTAATATCACCTTTTTGGTAGTGATCTCTCAAAAAGTGATGTCTGATATCAATGTGTTTGGTTCTAGAGTGAGACACAGGGTTCTTTGAAATGTTAATTGCACTAGTGTTATCATAGTTAATTGAAATATGTTTAAAATCATATCCATAGTCCAAAAGAGTGTGTTTCATCCACAGAATTTGTTCACAACAACTACCAGCAATAATGTATTATCCTTCAGTAGTAGATAATGAAACAGAGTTTTGTTTCTTACTACACCAAGATACTAAGGATTTTCTTAATAAATGACATGTTCTAGATGTGCTCTTCCTATCTAAATTTCAACCAGCAAAGTCAACATCTGAATAACTGATTAGCTCAAAATATTTTCTTTTTTGGATAAAATAAGCCTAATTTTATAGTGTGTTTAATATACTTAAAAGTTCTTTTAACAGCAATTAAATGAGATTCTTTCAGGTTAGCTTGAAATCTTGCACACATACACACACTAAACATAATATCTGGTCGACTAGTAGTAAGGTAAAGTAGGATTCCAATCATACCTCTGTAATTGGTTTGATCCACTGGTTTCCCAGTTTCATCTGCATCCAATTTACCGACTGTACTCATAGGAGTATCACTTTCCTTAATAATATCCAAACCAAAATGTTTTAGAATATCCTTTTTGTATTTACTTTGATTCAAAATAATACCATTTTCATTTTGAAAAACTTGAAATCCAAGAAAATATTTAAGTTCTCCCATTCAACTCATTTCAAATTCATTTTGCATACTCTTTGAAAATTCAGTACATAAATAAAGTTTAGAAGATCCAAAAATAATATCATCAACATAGATTTGAACTATTAAAACATCTTTAGAAATTATTTTAATAAAAATAGTTGGATCATCAATACCTTTAGTAAAACTTTTTGAAATAAGAAAATTACTAAGTCAATCATACCAATCTCTTGGAGATTGTTTTAAGCCATATAAAGCTTTATAAAGTTTAAAAAATCGATTTGGAAAATGAGGATTAGTAAATCCAGGTGGTTGTTCAACAAAAACATCTTCAACAATAAAAGCATTTAGAAAATCACTTTTGACATCCATTTGATATAAATTGAAATTCAAATGATCAGAATATGAAAGTAATATCCTAATGGCTTCTAATCTAGCTACAAGTGTAAAGGTTTCCTCATAGTCTATACCTTCTTCTTGACTATATCCTTGTGCAACTAATCTAGCTTTGTTTCTAACTATGTTTCCAGACTCATCAACTTTGTTTCTAAAAACCCATTTTGTGCATATTGTTAAAATGTCCTTAGGTCTGTCAACTAATTCCCATAATTTGTTTCTTTCAAATTTATTTAACTCTTCTTGCATATCCATTACCCAAAATTCATCATTGATAGCAGCATTGACATTTTTAGGTTATAGGTGTGAAAGAAAGGCTTGATGTTAAACCTGGTTTCTTAGAGAATCTCTAGTCTCTGTACCTCTATCAATATTACCAACAACAACATCCAAAGGTTGATTCTTTAGAATCCTTGTTGATCTAGTAAAGGTAGGACTAGAAATTTCAGGTTCATCTATAGGTTTGGGTTCAACAGAAGAATATTCTGGAATATGTCCATAATTGGATGTTTTTATAGCAGGTTCTTTAGATTTTTCATTAAGGTCCAGAATAGATAAATCTTCTTCAATATTTTCAAGAGAGGTTTTAAGCTAATATGGATCAGTTTCATCAAACTTGATGTGAAAATATTCTTCCACACATTTGGTTCTTTTATTGAAGACTCTATAGGCTTTTCTAGTTAAAGAATAACCAAGAAATATTCCCTCATCACTTTTAGAAGCAAACTTTTCCAGATTATCCTTTGTATTGAGAATAAAAACTTTGCAGCCAAAGACTCTGAAGTAACTAACTTTAGGTTTTCTATTATTCCACAACTCATATGGGGTATTCTTAAGAACTGGTCTAATTAAGACTCTATTAATGATATAGAAAGCTGTATTCACAGCTTCAACCCAAAAGTAAATAGGCAGGTCATACTCATTAAGCATGGTTCTAGCTATTTCTTGAAGGGTTCTATTTATCCTTTCTACTACACCATTCTTCTAAGGTGTTCTAGGAGCAGAAAAGTTGTTACTATATCCATTTTGTGAGCAATAAGATTCAATGTCTTGATTTTCAAACTCACGGCCATGATCACTTCTTAGAGTTTTAATCATAAGTCCACTAAGGTTTTCTACAGATTTGGAATATTTAATAAAGTAAGAACAAACTTCACTTTTGTGATCTAAGAAGTATACCCAAGTATATCTAGAAAAGTCATCTACTAGAAAATATACATAGTGCTTCCCATTTAAACTAAAAACTCTAGAAGGTCCAAACAAATCGATGTGAACCAACTCAAGAGGTTGAGAAGTTGAAACTTCTTTCTTTGATTTAAAAGAAACTTTATATTGATTTCACTTTTGACAGGGATTACAAACTTTGTCATTTGGGAATTCAAGTTTAGGTAGGTCTCTAAAAAAGTTCTTCCTAGTTAGATTTCTAAGTGAATGGATGTTGCAGTGTCCTAATCTTCTGTGCCAAATCCAAGAATCTTTATGAAAAGCATTTAGGCAAGTAACATTTTGATTAGCTAAATAATTTAAATAAACTGCATAAACATTTTCATTTCTTAAAGTAAAAAAGACTAAAACATTTTTAGAATTAAAAACATTACAAGAATAATTTTCAAATTTGACATTAAAACCATCATCACACAATTGAGAAATACTTAACGGATTATATTCCAGTCCATCAAAAAATAAAACTTTGGAAATTAAAACTGAATCAGTGTTACCAATTTGGCCTAGGCCGATGATTTTTTTCCTTTAGAATTATCACTAAAGGTGACATGGCCTCCATCAATCTTGATTAGGCTTTTAAATAATGAGTAATCTCCAGACATGTGTCTCGAACATCCACTGTCCAAGTAACATACCTTGTTGTGAGAAATCTTCAAACAGGTTTCCTACAAAACAGATTTAGATGGAAAATGACTTTGGTACCCAGATCTTCTTGGGTCTAAACAGGTTATCAGTCAAAGATTTTGGTACCCACATTTGTCTTATGGGTTTCATAAAAATTACATAATCAAAAGATTTTGAAAGATAAACTTTATTTGGTCTATAGCTATGTGAATCACTAGTTGAAGCATATGAATGTCCAGAACTAGAACTACCATTATTCTATCCAGATTTAGGAATAAATCTATTCTTAGTAATCTGTCTCTGTCCAGGTTTGTAGCCTATTTCAGTAGTGTATTTAGGTGCCACTTTCTTTCCTAGAATTTGAGTTAGTGTATCCTTTCCATTTGTGAACTTCTCTAAGTCTTTTATAAGTTACTCATTAGACATTTTCAGTTCAGTGTTTTCCTTTAACAGTTGAGAATTTTTCTCTTTTTCAGTAGTAAGTTCGGTTTTAACAGTAGTAGTGAGAGCATGCTGTTTCTTCAATGATTTGTATTTATCCTTAAGTTCATTTGATGTCTCTTACAGCATATTAAAGTATTCAAATAATTCCCCACTAGTCATGTTTTTAGAATCAGAATCTGATTCTGCATCATCTCCATAATAATAAGAAATTAAACCAGGATTATCTAAGGTTACCTCAGACGTGTTGGTCATGAAACACATGTTGGAATGATTTCTTTCAGAATTAGACATTTCAGATTCACTTGTGCTATCTTCAGAAGCACTCCAGGTAGCCTTCATATCTTTCTTGTACTTACTGTCTTTGTAATCATATTTCTTCTTGAATTTTAACTTTGGGAAGTCTGCTTTAATGTGACCTTTTCTTTTTCACTTGTAGAAAACGAATTCATCACTTCTATCTGGATTTTTCCAATCCTTATTCCGATGTCCCTTATTGTCATACTTTCCTTTGTAATTTGATTTTTTGAAAAATTTCTTCTTCCTATAAAATTTCTTAAACCTTTTGGCTATCTGAGCCATTTCAGCATCACTATCAGAGTCTGAACTTTCACTTATTGAACTGTCAGTTTGTATTTGAGCTTCTTCTTTGTCCTTTCTCTTTGAAGCAGTAGTCTTAAAAGCCACTGATTTCCTTTTTGGTTCATCATCTTCCTTTTTATTCACCTTGAGTTCTTCCTCATACATCATCAGTTTTCCAATAAGTTCTTTGACATGCAGAGCTCCAATGTCACATGATTCTCTGATTGAAACAGATGTGCCTCTCCATCAGTCTGGTAGAAATCTCAAGATTCTCATGATTTGTTCCTTTTCTGGAACAACCTTACCAAGTGAATTCATTGTATTGACTATCTCATTAAACCTGAGATACATATTAGAAATGGGTTCATCAGTTTTCATTTTGAAATTATCATATTTAATAGTATAAGTATTCAATCACATTTCTTTAACATTAGTTGTTCCTTCATGAGAAACTCCTTAAGTATTCCAAATTTCATAAGCAGTTTTTCAAGAAGATATTCTGTTAAATTCCTCATCTCCTAAAGCACAGTACATGGAATTCATAGCTTTACAATTATTATTGTAAGCAGTCTTTGTAGGTTCGTCCCAAGTTGTTCTTTCAGTTTCTAGAATTTTATATTGAGACTCTATAGCAGTCCAAATATCAAAACCCATACTCTCTAAATGAATTTTAATTTTCAATTTCCACTGAGCATAGTTCATACCGTTAAAGAAAGGTGGCCTGTTAGTAAAAGAACCCTCTAGTCTATTATCCATAACTAGATTTTAGAAAATAAATTTAAAGAGATAAAATTTAGAACTAACATAAATTTAAGATCTTTAAAGATGAAACTAAAATCACAGTTGAAAAACAGAGTATTTCAAAAATCCTTTAACAAAAACACTTCCTCTGATACAAAATGTTGGTCGGAGTGGACACTCAAGAGGGGGGGGGGGTGAATTGAGTTCCAATTAAAATTTCTATTAAAAATGTTTCTCTTAAAATATCCCAATTTAAAAACAAAGTTAAACTGTAGTGAATTTATATAGATTATAAATTTTCAATTATTTTCTCAAAGATTGATTAGGTCTCAGTCAATTTAATCTCAAGATTAAATTCACTTTTGAAACTAACTTAATGGTTTACAATGAATATAAACACTTGCTAATTTAACTATCAAAGTAACTTTAAAATAGATTTATATTTCAAAGTAACAGCAGTGGAATATGAAACATTTATAAACAGTATACTTTAGATTTAGTCTAATATGCACATTGGATTAAACCAAGAGGTTCAGTCTCAAGCCGAGAGTTAGTCCTCTCAAAAAATTTATATAAAGTTGATCCACACCCTGGATTGGGGTTAAAAACAGTACAAGACTGTCCAGGACACACAGGGACCTCTACCACAGTTCTTTGTGGGAAACAAAAACAATGACCAGGCCACACAAGGACCTCTACCACAATTGTCGTGGGTAAAAAAGAGTAAACAATTTTGGTTTGAGTATTTTTATATCCTCCAATTCAGTACAAGAGTCAGTGTGTATGTATGATGAACAGAGTACACTCACTGCTCAAAAATTTAAGTAAAATAATCACTAAGAGAGAATGTATCAGAGTTTAGAAAGCTCTAGTGATTGGTAGTGTAGATCTGGACTCGTTGGATTTAGTAGAGATGCTTCTGAGTCCTTCTGTGGTTTTTTTGTTAAAAATAGAGTATATTGATTCAGCTTTATGTCCTTCACAGGGGAGTGTGTTCTCTGATTTCTAGTGTTCTTCGTATGTTCTTTAGTAGTGCTGGATTGCGTGCATAAGAGTTTTCTTTATATCTTGCAAATGCCCCCTTTTCAACTTTGTTGTGTGTTCTTCAGTCTCGCATGTATATTCACAGAAGAATTATCTCTCTATGCCTTTTCATGCATCCTCTCTTTTACTACAACTTAATCTTCATTTTTATTCCACGAGCTCCGGCAATGGGAATGATTACCTTTCCATAGGTATGAGGTACGGTCTCCTGACATGCCAACAAATAACATTAAATATCATTAATTGCATTAAAAACATCAATTATGACCGTTAGAATTAGATATGAATTTATAGAAGTTCAAATAGTTTTCATGACTATCGGTGAGTCATGAGATCAGTGAGACATTTTTCATCTGCATCAGTTTCGGTTGCATCAGCATCAGTGTCTCACCATCAGTGTCTCAACATTGGTGTCATAGCATCGCTGTCTTATCATCGGTGTCTTAGCATCAGTGTCTTAACATCGGTGTCTTAGCATCAGTATCTTAGCATCTTTGTCTTAGCATCTGTGTCTTAGCATCGGTGTCTTAGCATCAGTGTCTTAGCATCCGTGTCTTATTATCGGTGTCTTAGCATCAGTGTCTTAGTATCGGTGTCTTAGCATCGATGTCTTAGCATCAGTGTCTTAGTATCGGTGTCTTAGGAAAATGACTAACGGTGAGCCAAGACATGGAATTCTTACAAAGTGTCTGTTCAATCTATAATACTTCTAGGTCAACCATAAACATACATTGATCATAGATAAACATTTTTAGATATGATTTAAACACATTTAGAACAATTTGAACAAAAGATTAAAATAAAATAAATAAAACTAAGATTTGTGATTATTAAAATAACCATTTCACAGAGAGTTCAACAACAACCTTTGAGGTCAGCAAAAAATGCTCAAAAGGTTGTGGAAAGGGAGTAGGAACAACCTTAACCCATAAGGTTGGGGGATTTTTTACCTTAAAAACCTCCTCCTCAATAGAAGGTTGTCTTCTCCCGACTAGGTAGAATTCCATAGAATGAATCCTCCCAGTTCATCCCATCCCATAAACCGATGTACTCTCTCAGAAAATGCATGAACAAATTGTCAAAATATTCCCTTCGGATTATCATTTGTCAAAAAATTCTAGGAGGACTAACGAAGGGGATTATGGGGCCTCATAGTGTGAAAAAACAAAAAGAAATCTATCAAATAGACTAACCAAATTCCTTAAATTAATTACACATCAGTAAACATTGTTAACACCACCCTTGTAGATTCTATATAAAATGAGGATAATACAGAGGACCAAGAGAAATAATTTTTCATCTATAATATGGTTCACACAAAAATTATTGAAGGAGGTGTGCATACCCAAAACCTAAGGATTTATCTAAATTTAGGGATTCTCTTAACTAATCCATTATTACCTCCTTAGTGAGAATCCACCAAATAGAAGGTTAAAGGTAAGTCTATGATTCACACACCTCCTAAAGTGGTTAAACCCCTAACCATAAAAGAAATATTTTCTCAATAGGAGCAAGAGATGAAAGAGTTGAGAAGAATCAATGAATAATTACTATGAGGCAGAATTCCTGTCAGATATATAATAAAAGTAGATCCTTAGCCCATACTCCCAACCACTTTAATGAAGAGGGTTCACCCCAACAACTGAAGCAGAACCAGAACATCCGCTCAATGTGTGGGACTAAAGACCAATATATTTGGACCCCATGGTAGTGAGATATTAAAAGTTAACTCCCTTGGGAATACAACCAGGGACATTTCAAACAAATCCTAACATACTAGCCCCGATAGGTTACCCACTACGGGTACAAATAGAGCAACCAAAAATGGATCTTCCTATTGTTTCACCTACTTAAGCCATGTTCATATAGAAATACCTAAAGGTATCATAAATGCTATTTATTCATTTAAATATATATTGGAATCCATATAAGAACAACATGAACTAGTGTAACCAAAAAAGATTCCTTACCCTAAATGGGTGGATTTGACTCCTCCCCCACTAAATTTTGGGAACCCTATAGTTCCAATTTTTAATGGTTTGGGGGATCCAGCGTAGCATTAGATGCATTTTGTGTCCCACTGTGATTCCATTATGGGAGCCCCTAAATAATAATAAGTATTGAAACTAATATGTTTTTTAAAAATACTGTAAGGGACAACCTTTGTATGGTACACCAATTTTCTATCTTGATCAATCGCAGTATAAGAAGACCTTCGTCATTAGTTTCTCTTTCAATTCAGCTCAATGATATAGAATACAACATTACTTGAACTCTCAAACTGAATAAAGTTTGATAATGAAAGGGTCTCATATTTCTTTTCTTGATGGAAAGGGTTTACTTACTCCCTGATCCTATAGCTTCCCCAATAGAATTTTCCCCCATATGTATAGAGAATCTCCTCGAAGAGTTGCTCAAACCGCTCATCCATGTGAAATAAATAAGAGGGTTATAGGATCTTGTTGTAGTTTTTTAAAAAATAAAATATTCTATATCATATACAAAGGATAAGTCTCGAGTAATTACATAAACTCAAGGGAATAGAACTAGGAAATTAGAGGCTGTGACAATCATGCTTAAGCCATCTCCTTCACCAGCTCTAGCTCCAAAAACTCATGACATATAGCATGACACTCCCTCCTAAGCATAAACATAAACACATAACTCATTAGGATGATCCAAGTGAGCAGAGTAAAATCTAATTTGAGGATATAACTAATAATACTTATTCATTCTAAGATGACTAAGTCCCTGGATACTTTATCACAACCTTAGAAAATAACTTGCTCAAGTTTCCAAACCCCAATAGACCTAATCATTCCAGTCTCAAATATATCTGAAACTATTTCCAATTACACTAAAAATTGGGGCACAATATCTAGATTTTTTTTCAAATACATCCTAAAAAAATTGTGGAATATGGATAAGTAAAGCTAAGAAAGACACCATCATAGGCAGCATGTGTTTCTACCACCAATCCCGCAGAATAGGGTGAATGATAGGAAGTTAATAACAATGAAACTAAAAATTTCATAGATTTAATGTTTATAAAGATGATCAAATAGAATCATTATATCCTCCAATAATATTTGAAACAACCAACTATGACCCCATCCACTTCCTCTATGACACAACTGACTCCATCAGTGCCACAGTCTGCAAAAAGAAAATCTTCCAATAGACAACATGGATAGAAGGGAAGGAAGAAAACATAGAAAGATGAAACTATACCGAAGACAAATATGGATTTGAATCTATCAAAAGTCATGCCTTCAATCCAAAAAACATGAGTACCACCCAACAAATGTTACAACAAGAGTTAACCTTTGAGAAAAAATCCTCATCAGACAAATAATTGATCTTCAGGTCCATTAATGTAATTCACTTGATGAACCCCTTATCTGATGAAGAATAGGTCCATGAACATGAGTTGTTTGAACCTAAATGGGGAATCATGGGAAGGGGTCACAATATACAAGGATACATGGGAAGACACAATCACAACAGAAATCAATACTCCAAAAACATCTCTACTCGAATCATATATGCAGACAAAACTTGTGGGAGATCCCTCTAGTGGGCCCAGAAAGAACAATAAATCTCAACCATATATACCATGTATTTTACTAACCTAATATTTATAGAATATTTACTTAAGGGTATACCATCACTAAATCATCCTCAGCACACAGGTAGACCTAGTTGACCTAACCCACCAAGGATAGAAGTTCCTTCAACTACTATTCTGAGGGACGATCTGCCTATATCATGTTCTTCAGTTACTTAGGCACTTGTAAGATAAAAGTTTTATATTGGGAAGCATAGAAATTTATCCCAGGAGTATGAAATTATAAATCAATTAGCCCTAGTGTTAGTCGAGTTTTCAATCATGGATGCTCTAAGCCTACCAAAAGGCCTTTGGGGAGCTCTCATAGAGGCTTTGTAAAGACCTTAGTAATTTAAAGATGAAGTCATCATTTATGAAGTTTATTATATAGAGATCAATCATGAATAATTATACATGATCATCTCTTTCATGTATTAGGACAAATATTCCACTATACAAGGACACATCCGACCTTTGTATGTATCTGGAAGGATAAACAACATTGACATCAGATGAGATGTCATGGCCAATGGTTCAGGGGTCTCATTCCAATTATAATACTTCTCCTACTGGGTTAAAATGAGACCCACTTTCCCCCTTACACTATGAAGATACAGGATTATGAAAAGAGTGAGAAAAATCCCCTCAGTATCATCAATATCAGGGATTAGTTTGGGGACCTTGTATCAGACTAATAATTTCTTGTCGTTTGGAAAGACATGAATTTCAACATTCTGTTGGGAAAGCATTGGTTTGACCAGTATGTAGAAATACCCTCTTCATACCATCAATTCCTAAAATACTACATTAATCATAAAATTTAGATGTTTTATGGTAATAAATCCCCATTCTAATCTTACAAAACTCAATACATTGATGAAGTATTCTACCAGAGGTAAGGGAAACAACCTGTAACTAATGGTGTTACTTGGGTGCGACCCCAAATAGTCTAGAAATGACCCTGACCAATCCCTTAAAATAGATAAATGAAAAATATGTGCTAACTATCCATTAGATTGAAAGAATGACCACAAATTCAGTTTTATATTCAACAAAATTCATGATATAAATAATGAAAACTATTTCTAGTAGCGCTGAAAAGGTCACCGATTATCCAGAAAGTAGTATAAGCATGGATGAAATTGTCCTCATTCCATCCATAAAGCACCAAAAAATCCCTACCTCATTAGATGAGTCAAAATAGGATGAATACAATCCTTCTTTATCCCCCAATCCATCCCCTATGGAACCTCAGAGAGGCCCCGCACCGTTAACCAAGTCATATAAATCCATTTCATCTTCTAGATGTCAAAATTTTAACTCCTATCCCAATTCGAGAGGGATTCTATAAGGACCGAGCCTTAAAAGATTACATAATCTTGAATTAAGTGAATAATTCACATTGAGGATATTTTTAGGTTTAGATTTTTAGAGAATTAGGCCATAACTTTTAAATTACTTCTCAAAAATTAGAAATAAGACACTTATACTATATCCAATGTTTTACAAAATAAAACTCCTTAAATAAAAAAAGAGTTATTTTCTTGATATAAATCATCTTGAATACTTCCTTTATCTCAACCTTCCTTATACCCTGTGAAAAACATTTCAAAATCTTGGTATGAGCACAAAAATACCAGTAAGGGATATATAAAAAAAATGAAAACATTATCCCATCAATAAATCCAAAACAATGAAACCATACTTTTCAATCATAACATACCTTATGAAATTATAAGTTTTATGAATAACACACAGAAATCATAAATTATAACGGTAAATTAAGGAATACATAACATACTTACATTATAGCTATCACAGCTATATATGGAGTTACCTTGGAATACCCATCACATTATATTCCCTAAATCTCTTAGGAGAAACATTAACGTTTGCCTCCGTCATGTTACCCAATACATTGGAGAGCTATCTCGGGCTCACCTGCCCTAGGTTTATCACAGAACCACCCGTATACGTAAACAATTCCCAATAACCATAACATATTCATAACATATAACACAAGCATAAAAGAAATATAAAATTTCCACATTCCAATCACAATATATCATTTCAAGATATTGAAATAAACAATGCTTTATCAAATCATTTTTAAAACCATTTAAAACATTTAATAAAGATATTTTTTGAATCAAAGTGTCCCATACCACTTTTAAGCTTTTAAAAGAATTAAAATTTTAAAACATCAATGTCCATATAAATAAATCCTTAAAACTATTTTTAAAACATGGAAATTAATGAAAAATATTTAGAATAATAAATCTTTAAAACTTTTAAAACGATATTTTAGTTAAAGAGTTTTTAACAAAATGAGAGACGCTTGAATAAAAATAATTGAGGAATAACATTTAATACAAACTTTATAATATCATGAGAATAAAGGGATTAATGATATAATATGCCAACAGATAGTATATACACCACATAAGAGTGAATTGGTGCATAACAACAATAAAGTCTCAATGGAATGTAAATTGAGACGAAATCCCTTATAAAAAATGTATCCTTAGATTAAGGATAAATCAATTACATAATAATGTGTGAAAAATAAGAATACACTCAATATAAGTGGATATTAAGTGTGAAAAAATCAGAGGTTATTCAAACATATTCATAGCATGACATAATCAAGAAGCTGTAGTTTAACCCAAAGAATTGAAATTGGGTGAAGAAGTTCCCTTCCAGAAATTTGACAGCCTAACGGCGTCACATTAAAATTCAGAAAATGAATTTATGAGAGATAAAAGGGTATCTCATCACATGGAAATAAAATTTAAATCAATAAGGATATAGAATAACATATCCCAACATAAGAAGATGTAAATTAATAGAAATAATAAAAAGAAGTCTTTTAAAAAGAGGAGGGTGAAAGGTTCCCTTACCGATTTGGTAACTTACGAAACATACACCCCATGAAAGATGGATCATAAAATGAAGATGTAAATACCCATAAATTTAATTATATTACAAAATTAATACAATCATGGGCAGTACATGAACCACATAAAAGGAGAATAATTTCAATATATCACGGATTTCACAAGAATAAAAAGTGAGATGAAAACCCCTTACCACGTTGTAATCAATCGAGTCGTATGACCAAAAGTTAATAACCACAAAATGAATAATATAATACCATGAATATAAAGAGAATAATGATAATATATATCAAATGGAAGTAAAAAATACACCACATGCAATAAATAAGTGGAGAAAAATGAAAATCTCACAGAATTAAAAGTGAGATAAGAAATCCCTTACCTCGTGTCCAAATTGACTCATATGTTCCAGGTTCTTCCTGAATAATAAACTTATGTTAATTTATAATTACTTAATTTTTTTTTCAAGTTTATTATTCCTTTTATATCACTTATTACCTTTCTATAACAATTAGTTAATTATTTTAGTTCATATCAGACATTTTGTCGATGTTCAGAATTTGAGTTAAAAATGAACTTGTTATAATTACATTTTTTCCATGTGGTCAAAAGTACATTATCTATAGAATGATATTAATGATTAATATATCATATAAATAATATATATTTAGTATATATATATATATGTATTTATAACAGTACATAACATTTGGAGATAAGAAATGAAATGCACCGTTCATGGAGATTGTAAGCCATACGTACGCATGAACGCTACTTTCATTTCTATTTTGTACTTTAATGGAATTAAAACATAATGATACATAGTTATATTATAATTAAAGTATAATATCATTAACTATATCCTTTATACGTCCCACATATGGCATTAATGAGTCATATCACTTTGAGGGGGTGATAGTCTGCACTTCCTCAAATGAAATTAGCACGTTTAACCACTATGGAAACCATAAAGGTATGATATAAAAAAAAATACAGAAGAATAAAAAAACATAAAAATAATATATATCATATATAAATATAGTTCCTTATTAATGTCCACCATGAGAGGCGGTAGGAGATAATTGAACAATCATCGCTTCGTGAGGCGTTAGTTTGCCATCTACAGAAACAATATGTTCTTTACCCATTAGATGGAGGTGTGTGTAAGTGTAGTTTGAATACTTCTCATAACAACATACTAGTATATTGAGGATACTGGTGTTATTATAAAATAAAGGAATAAAAAGAGTTTAGGGGTTGGAGAAGTAAAATAAAAGAAAAGAAGTTATGAGAAACCATTACCTTTAATTTGGGTAACTTCCTTTGGTTTGAACCAAAAGGACTTATTGAAGTGACTTATGCCTAACGTAAGGCTTCTAGGTGGAAGAAAGGGATCTTGAGATATTATTTGGGCATGGGTTGGATGATCCAAGAGGATTAAGAGGTGTGAGGAATGAGTTAGAAGTGAGGGATTTTTATAAGGGGGAGGAGGGGTTCTTTAGGAAACTGTGAAAATATTATTTTATTATATAATGATTTTTGGTTTCTAAAGGTCCAAAACACATTAAAATCAAAGATAAGATAACCAGTGGTCAAAATTAATTCATCCAATAAGAATTTGACAAGTTTATGGATGTAATGTTAATATTTATAATCTTATTTATTTAAATGATTTATTAATGTGGTGAACACTGCATCATTATTGTGTCATAAATAATTTAATTTATTTGATGTCTAAAAATTATAAAAAAATACCATGATGTAGGAAATATTTTTAGATTTCAAATGAATATTTATAGTTGAAAATATAACTTATATAACCCTATGTAAAAATTAAATTACTGAAAGATATTTGTTTAGGTCATTTTTGTCTTTACATTAAATTAATTAATCTAAAGTGTTATTATCACTCCCAAGTGGCTCCATGGGGTCCAAAAATTGACCCAAAGATGAAAATGTTCATCCATGACTCAAAAAATAAGGTTAGGACAAGTGTTAAGGTAATTTTTTATTATTATAATATTCTTTTTACCTTGAATTACCCTATTTACCTTTAACCGCGGTAAATAAAAGTCAAAAGTTATTATTCACCAAAACTTATTTTCATCTTATTGAACCAAATTTTACTTAATAATAAAAACAATGTATGTCGGATTTTTGAAATTCAATTCACAGAAGCGGAAAAATTTCATTTAAATGAAAAAGTTAGTTTTTTTAACTACTATTAAGTGGTTTCACTATTCATCAAAAATTGAAGTTTTTCCAAAAAATTCCAAAAATTCTGCCTAAGCTATATTTTTTATTGAAAATTCAAAAATTATGTCTATTTTACCAAATTAAAAACATATAAGTTTCATTATTTAATTTAAAATTAATTCCTATTGTCAAAACAAATAGCGTGTTTTTAAGAATAAATAAATATCAAAAGATTGACACTTGTTTATGTCCAATTTCAAAGTGAAATTAATTACAATGACAAAAATCGGATTAATTAGTAAAAATATAATCTAATTAAACTTTAAAACCTATAAAAATAATAATCTAACCATATAAATAAATTAGATTAAAAGGCAGTTTTGAATTAAAATACAGTATTTTTCACTATTCATCAGAAAAAAATTTATCAGAAAAATACCAATATTTTACCCAAAGTGAATTTTTATGTCCCGATTCAAAATAAGAATTTTATTTTTTTAAATAGAATATATAAAAGTGACCAAAAATAGATTTAAAGAGGGTTCTCCGTCAAAAGGCGGTAAATCTTCCTTTTAAAGTAAATTATGCTTAAAATTATATTCATTCACATTTTAGGCCTCTAAATTTTATTGGATAAATGTAAAAAGAATTAAAAAATATGTATAATCATATTGTATTTAGTTCTATTCATTCTCGCCAATAAAACAACTAGGCATTAATTACCATTTAAAATAATAATAATATATTATTTTTCAGTATGACTCATCATTGTTTGCAACATAAGACTTCAGAGAACCTCATTGTTGCGTGTCAAGTACACCCTTGAATATAAAATCCCCTTTAAAATAAAATTAATATTTAATTCAAAAATATCAATAAATATGAAAATGTCAAATTCTTTATTTTCGTGGGATGTTACAGATTCCTCCATTAACTACCTCTTCTAAGGGAAAGGAAGAAGAGTAAGAGGAAGATTAAGAGGAGGAGGACCTCATATATGCTCCTCCAGTATTCGAGGAAGGCGTTTCTACCACCATTGATAAAATTAGAGAAATAAATCTGGGTACAGAAGAGGACCCATTTCCCACTTTGATTAGTGCTTCCATGTCTTCCAAAGAACAAGAGGTGTACACAAACTTTATAAATAAACATCAGGAAACGTTTTCCTATAATTAAATAAATATTTCAAGACTTTTTTTTGAGGTGGATACTCACCACCTGAGATTTCTAGAAAACCACTAGGTATACAAACCGACAGCCAGAAGGACACACCTGACTCACACCGCTAAAATTTAGGTTGAAGTTGACAAGATCGTCATATACAATTTTATTTTGAAATTCCAGTATCTGAAATGGATAAACAATATAGACCTAGTGAAGAAGGGGAATGTGAAAATCAGGGTCTTCATCAACTTCAAAGATCTCAATCATAACTGTCTAAAAGATGATTTCCTATTCCCAATCGTAGAGCTACTGATTGATGCAACAACCAGATATTAAGACCTCTTCTTCATGGATTGATATTCAGGGTATAATCAAATAATAATGGCCTAATAATATGAATAATCCACCACATTTAGGTCCCCTTAGGTATTATTTTTCTATCAGCTAATTCCATTTGGCTTGAAGAATGCCGATGCTACATACCAATGTAACATGCATCGCATCTTAAAACCATTCTTGGGAGGGTTTGTCAAATGCTACATCAACAAATTGGTGGTTATGTATCAATAGAATTATGACCACTTGGATGATCTTGAGACAAAATTTAATAAACTATAGTAGTATAGCCTGAAGATCAACCCCTTGAAATGTGATATCAGGGAAACCTCAAGGATGTTTATCATACTTTTCATATTCCATCATGGCATCAAAGTCAACCCTGATAAGACAAAGTATATACTCCATATTTCACCACCTTAGAACCTAAAATAGTTTGGGAGTTATTGGTAAACCTGGCCTACATTCAGTGTTTTATATAAAACCTCACATAAAAGTATTTTCCCTTCACCAAGTTGATGAAGAAGGGGTCACATATCAGTGGACCAATGACTATCCAGAAGAATTATACATCCTTAAGAAATATCTCTTGAGTCCACCAGTGTTGATGCCACCTATTGAGGGGAAACCACTCATTTGGAATGTGACACCCATGTAAAAATCACTAGGTATTTTTATTATGCAAAATAATGATGTTAGGAATGAAAATAGCCTCAATTATCTCTGGCTAACCATGCTTGACACCAATACTCATTACTCAGATATCATGAAGATATGTCTAGAATTAATCTTCAAGGTTCAGAAGCTGAGGCACTACCTATAGAAACACAAGGTACATTTGGTCTCTCGAAACAACCCAATAAAATATATCCTTAGCTGTCCTATGTTTATTGGATGTTTAGCATGGTGGGAGGTTATAATGTAGTAGTTCGACATTAAATTTTCTCCTTATAAAGTAGTAAAGTGGTATGATTTTTTAGATTTTCCTAGAAAATATCCATCTATAGAAAAAAATTGTTAAATAATAAATTTTTGAATAAATATATCTTTTATGTTCAAGATTTTCCCCATACATGGGAAATATATTTTTATATCATATCTAAAATCCCAACAAGAAAATAATAGAAGACCCCAAGCTCAAAAATGTTGGATTGGGAGTCATACTCATATCTCCAACAAAGGAATTATTTTCTTATTATTTCCTACTATCATAAGGTTGTAAAAACAATGAGGCATAATACCAAGCCCTCATTGCAGGGAAATAACTTTAGGTTCCGGGCATAGTGGAAGCGCGTTGGTGGGTTTGCCCAACTTTAATTTTAGCGTTAAACAACGTTCAATCTGAGATCTATCATGATAATAAAATGCCAGATCTTCAGAATAGAACGAAGAACGAAAATAAAGAGAAGGGTCCTGAAACCATTTATAGGATCATCATATGTTGGTTATAATTAATTTAATTAATTGACAAGAATCACCTTGATGGAATTCTTTCTTCATTGATGTCTCTGGTCATGATCTGATGTGATTCACCATTATGTCGTAGAATCCAAGTGTAGACTTCCTCTAGTGATGATCCACACATGTACCACATATAAATGGATGTCACCAAAGGAATTTCTAGGTGCTAGCGTGGAGAATCCTTTGCTTGTGTTGTCTGCCTTTGATTGCCTTGATCCGATGGAGGATGATCTCTCTCGGTCTTGAGAACATTCTTGGAGGAAGGAGTTCCTTTATCCTTGAGAGAATTCTCCTGAATTTTTGTGCACAACGATTCATGGAAAATGTTGGGGTTGTGAGGATATTTATAATCGGGTTTGAGGTTATAGAGTTATGAAAATAAATAAATGTGTTACATATTTTATTTATTTCATTAAGTCTTATTGAAAACCCACATGTCGAATCATTAATTCCTTGACATGCGACCACGCTGATTATATTAAATATAATTTAATAAAACAATATTATTTCCTCAAAATCCCGACTAGAAAAAATACACGGCGTATAATAATTAATACACGGTGTGTACTTGTTTTTCATTTCCTTTCCAAAATGAAAACTACACGGTGTGTACATTCAATGTACACGGTGTGTATATCTTGTTTTCATTTTATTCTTCCTCCAACATTAAAACGATTTAGGCTTCCTGGAATAATTATTAAACCATATACAAGAATAATCTTTATTCTACTTGAGATACTTGAACACACTTAGTGTGTGACCCTCTAGGCCTCTTTCTCATTGGCATTAGGCAGACTTGCCTAAAGTCCAAGATTGCTTTCTAGAAACAAGTCAAGGAACCCTAGAGAAATAAGTTGATGCTGCATTGACATGCCACCTCATACGAATGCTTACCATGTAATTTAATCCCTTTGTCTCGATATCTCTAATCAAGCGGGTTGCATGCTAGTGCCATCAACCCATGTGCTCGATTATTCTTTCTTTGACTTCCCGGAATTGAACTCACCCATACCTTACCATGGACATGGATTTATTTAGGCTATATCAATTCCATCAAAGGGACTAAGATATCTACATCCATTATGGAACAAAAGGGACAAATCCTTTCTCGCATTATCTATTAATGCAATATCACTCGTGACGCACCCAACATATCCTACCTCGCTGCAAAAAGTGTGGTGTCACAATTTTCATTAATACATCTAAGTGCAAAAGTTGTAATACCCATTAATAATAATGTTAAAGTCTAAGGACCAATACAAACATCCGTAGATAGGAACATCCAATGACACTATGAAATGTGGAATTCCTACTGGCGGGTCTCATTCTCATAATATCCTCCTAGATATTACCAAGGGCGCACACCATGAGAAGGTGCCTCAAAGTTTTATGAGTATTCACCCCTAATGGTTTGTATTATTTGTGTCCCTCAAATAACATAATCTAGCCATAGAACATATATTCAAGAATAGTGTTATGGCAGTTTCGGGTTCTCATCATAGCAGAGATCCGCTATGACCCTTTAATGAAATAGTTGTCCTTAGGACATTATCACATGCATTGTCACGTAGAAGAAAAATAAAGATGCGATAAGGTATTTTTTTAATGGTAAAGGGGACAAGCCCCCGTTTATTGAACAAGAAAGAAACTCCTTTTGAAGGGAAGGAGGAACCCATTACAAAGACAGATGTAAAACATCTAGAAGAACATGCCACACGGCCAACCAGGATCCAAGAGTCAAAAGGAGACAAAAATCAAAGAAATATCAAGCCATAAACTCTCATTACCCCCCTAACTGAAAATTAAGCAGTGAAAACCACCAAGATGATGCATCACCCCCTCTGATCACTGAAAATTCACCCCCTTGATAGAAATCTCTCAAGAGGTGATACTTCCGGAGTATGTGCTTTATCCATTGATGTGACCCTGGTTCTTTTGAAAGATCCACCACTACAGTATTATCACAATACAATGTGACAGGATATTTACTGCTAGTCACCACATAAAGCTCCTGGACAAAGTTATGAATCCAGATGGCTTCCTTGGCTGCATCAGAAGCCTCTATATATTCAGACTCTGCTGTAGAATCAGCGACAACTGGCTACTTTGAATTCTTCCAGCTCACAGCTCCTCCATTGAGATAGAAAACATTTTTAGATTGCGACTTCAGATCATTCTAATCTATCTGAAAACCAACATCAGCATACCCTCTGATGACAAGTTCTTTGTCTCCTCCATACACCAAGAACATATCCTTAGTTCTTCTCAGATACTTAAGGATATTCTTAACAGTAGTCCAATGCTGTTCTCTTGGATTTTCTTGATATCTTTCTACCATGCTCAATGCATAGTCAACATCAAGCCTGGTACATAACAATGCATACATGATGGATCCTATAGCCAAATCATATAAGATATTACTCATTCTATCTTTCTCTTGTTGTGTTTGAGGACACATTTTATTAAAAATATGTTGTCCATGTGACAAAGGAACCAATCCCCTCTTGGATTGTTCCATACTAAATCTCTTTAGTATCTGGTCAATGTATGTACCATGACTTAGTCTAAGCAGCCTCTTGGATCTATCACGAATGATCTTGATCCCTAGAATGTAGGCTTCTTCACCCAAGTCCTTCATAGAGATACACTTGTTTAACCAGTCCTTAACTGACTGTAAGACTGGTACATCATTTCCAATAAGCAATATGTCATCAAAATATACTACTAGGATAATGATCACATTCCCGTTAAACTGTTTATAAACACATGGCTCACATTCGTTCTTAATGAAACCAAATTCCTTTATGGCTTCATCAAATCGAATGTTCCATGACCTGGATTCTTTCTTTAATCCATAAATCGATTTCTACAACTTGAAAACCCATTTGGCTTCACCTGGTGTCACAAACCCTTCTGGTTGTGTCATATGGACATATTCCTGAAGGTTCCCGTTAAGGAATGCTGTTTTGACATCCATTTTAAAAATATTGTAGTCATGGTAAGATGCTATGGAAAGTATGATTCTTAAGGATTTAAACATGTCAAATGGCGAGAAGGTTTCATCATAGTCAATTCCTTGATGCTGTCTAAATCCTTTAGCCACTATCCTTGCTTTATAGGTTCTAACTTGTCCTTCCATTTACAGTTTTCTCTTGAATACCCATTTGCATCCAACCTGCTTTACATCAACTGGCTCATCAACCATAACCCAGACTTGGTTCTGATACATAGAATCCATCTCAGAATTCATAGCTTTTAGACATCTTATAGATTCTGATCTTTCTATTTCTTCCTTGTAGTAGAGAGGTTCATCATTTTCCAACTATAATGATTCAACATCCTCGGTGACTAGGAAACCAAATCTCTCTAGTTCCCTTACCTCTCTTGAGATCCTACGCAGTAATTGTATTTTTGGAACCTCTTCCACGGGGACCTGTGAAACTTTTTTCTGTACCAAATCCTATGTATCTTGAGCATGAACTTTGTCGAAGTCAATATTGCTCCCACTATTCATTTTGAGGATGTGATCCCTCTTAGGAAATAAAAATTTTCTGGCGACAATCACTTTCTTGTCTTGAGGGTTATATAGGTAATATCCGTTTGTTTCCTTGGGATATCCTATAAAGATACATCTCATGCCCTGGGGTGCTATTTTGTTGCCTGATAAGGCCTTACCAAATGCCTCGTATCCCCATACACGCGTATGCGAAAAAATGGGTTTCTTTCCATTCCATAACTCAAAGAGAATTTCATTTTCCCCCTTAGTTGGTACTCAGTTTAATGTGTATGCTGCAGTTTGTAATGCATATCCACAATAAGATAATGGAAGATCTGCATGAATCATCATCGACCTCACCATGTCCAACAAGGTGCGGTTCCTCCTTTCACTAACACCATTCCACTGTGGTGTATAAGGAGGAGTGAGCTAAGATAGAATCCCAGACCCCCGTAGAATATCGATGAACTCTTGGTTCGGATATTCTCCACCTCGACCCGATCAAAGTTTCTTTATCTTCTTACCAAGCTGATTCTCTACTTCATTATTGAATTCCTTAAATTTATATAAAGCTTCTGACTTATACCTAATTAAGTAGACATATCCATATCTACTGAAATCATCAGTAAAAGTAATGAAGTAAGAATATCCACCTCTGGATTCTACTGAAAATGGTCCACACACATCTGTGTGAACAAATCCTAGAAGCTCTGTGGCCCTTTCACCTTGTCCACCGAAGGGCGGCTTGTTCATTTTTCCTTGTAAACAAGCATGACATCTATCTAGTGGTTTTAACTTAGTATAGTACAAATAACCATCTTGGAAGAGCTTTGTCAGGCGCTTCTCATTTACATGACCAAGATGGTGATGCCACAACTATGCAGTACTGTAGTAGGTAATGTAGCAGGAACTGTAGAAGGCAATGTTTAGCACTGTAGCAGTTGGGAATATGCCCCCGTTTGGGCCTTCGGGCCACCAATTTGGTCCCTGAGTCCTTTAAGGCCTTCGGGCCACCTAGGACTTTGGGTTAGTAAGGCCTTAGGACCACCTCAAGGCCTTCGGGCCACCTTAAGTGCAGATACAAACAAGACAACCTACAAGGAACAAGCTCTATAAGGAGGATGAGAAAGGAGCTTTCACCACAGAAGATGATAAACAGATTGCAAGAATGAGAGGGTATGGAACCTGCCATCGGGAAAAGCCTATGCATGCACGAGAATGACTAACCGAACAGCCATGTGAAGGTGGAGAGATGATTTCATGATGAAGATGCTGAGGAGGAGCAGTTCCAAGTAGTTAGTCTGGGTTTTATGTAATGTTTGAAGCCTACAGGCAATGAATTCCTCTAAGGCCTACAGTCCATATAATACTTATGCCTACGGGCCTTTTAAGGGTTCCACCTCACCCCTTTAAAGGTGTATTATCAAAAATCAATAAAAAATAAAGGCCTTCGGGCCATTGGATGATAAACTAACCCAAGACCTAGGGGAGAAACACCTTGAACCTTTCAGGTTTGTGTTTACAGCTTTCCACCTGTCCACCTTTGAATCTCCTTGTATTAGTTTCACCTTGTCTCATGACTTGACCCACCTCCACTAGCTTGGGAGATCCATCCATTACATATGCATTTATCTCATGCGCATGTGAGGGGTAAAAGGGGTTTTTACATAAAAAATCATTGGGTGTGCAACCCTACATATTAATGAGGATAAGGCTCGCAGGCCAACAAATTTAATGTAAATAAATAAATTAAAATAAACCATTCACATACAAAGGTATTGGTTTAGCTCATGATCATCCATACATGCAACGATATTTAAAGATAAATAAAACTAGCATTCAATTCTTTAATCGTTCTTGCTTATGATAAATCATGCCCGAATTAATTAATTGTATTTAATTAATCAATCCTTTTATCTTAAACCCTTTTATGAATTTCCATGAGATTCTCATCCATCATAATTTTAAACAAATAAATTCATTTAAAAATTATCTTTGTACATAACTTGTACCTTGGAAGCAACCCAGTGAATTCTCGTTCATTATGAAGATGTTAAATTAAACACCTATATATAAAACACCTATCACATGTTGTGCCTCAGCTTTATTCCTGTACTATGGTACACGTATCAAGGGATTGTATAATATAATAATCAATTTTAATAAATCTATGTAATTTGGATGAGTACACGATTTGTAGTTCCGAAAACATGGCGTGTACTTTTGTTCACAGTCCATCCTAAGTACACACCCGGGGACATGGTGTGTAGATGTACGTCAGACATTTTCAGAGTACACGGTGTGTTCAGTGGGACACACACCATGTAGTATCCACGTTACATGGTTTCCAGCCGAGAAAGCCTGTACGGGGTACACGGTCCAACCCTAACCCGAAGGGACTACACGCTGTGTTCAGTGGACCACACGACGTGTAATCTGGAAACTGTGTTCCACCTATTCCTGGTCAACACACAGTGTCATTTATGAATTAGGTATACTTTAATACATGGACTAATTTGGAGGACCATTCTAATGCATTGAACCTAGACTACACGATGTGTACTTCTGAATACACGCCGTTTATTCTTGTGTTGTATGACCAGGAACGTTTGGAACCTCTAGATGAGATCCTATATTTTATTTTAATCAAAGTTAAAAGAAAAATTTGTTTCTGTAAGGCGAACGAGAAACGAGAGAGGAGGAACATATCTCAAGATTCAGATTTAAATAATACATAACTTGAATTGAAAAAACTAAATTATTAAATGCATAAATCACCAATGAAAGATTAAATAATTATAATCAATGATATGACCCTATGATACCACTTATAGGTTTCAGGCGCAGCAGAAGCACGTTGGTGGGGTTTCCCAACTTTAATTTTAGTGTTAAACAATGTTCAATCCGAGATCCATCATAATAATAAAACAACGGATCTTCGTAATAGAATGAAGAACAAAAAGAAATAGAAGGGTCCCAGAACCATAGAGAGGATCATCATATGTTGGTTATAATTATTTTAATTAATTGACAAGAATTACCTTTATGGAATTATTTATTTGTTGACATATCTAGTCACGATCTGATGTGATTCGTCGTTGCATTGCAAAAGCCAAGTGTAGACTTCCTGTAGTGGTGATCCACACGTGCACCACATATCTCTGGATGTTGCCAAAGAAATCTCCAGGTGCTAGCATGGAGAAGCCTTTGCTTGCGTTGTCCACCTTAGATCACCTTGATCCGATGGAGGAGGATCTCTCTCGGTCTTGAGAGAATTCTTGGAGGAAGGATTTCTTTCAACCTTGAGAGAATTCTCCAGAATTGTTGTGCACAACGATTCATGGAAAATTTGGGGCTGTGAAGATATTTATAATTGGGTTGGAGGTTATAGAGTTACGACAATAAATAAATACGTTACATGTTTTATTTATTTAATTAACTCTTATTGAAAACCCCCATGTCAAATTATTAATTCCTTGACATGCGCCCATGCTAATTATAATAAATATCATTTAATAAAAAAAATACTATTTACTCAAAATCCCGATTGAAAAAATTACATTGCATGTAACCATTAATACACAGCGTGTACTTGTTTTTCATTTCCTTTCCAAAATGAAAACTACACGGCGTTTACATTCAATGTACACAACGTTTATGTATTTTTTTCATTTTATTCTTCCTCCAACATTAAAAAAATTTAGGATTCCTTGAATAATTATTAATTCACATACAAGAATAATATTTATTCTACTTGAGATACTTAGATACACTTAGTGTGTGACCCTCTAGGCCTCTTTCACGTTGGAATTAGGCGAGCTTTCCTAAAGTCGAAGATTACTGTATATCAATGGGTCAAGGCATCCAAGAGAAAGAAGTTGACACTTCATTGACCTGTCACCTCATACGAACGCTTACCATGTAATTTAATCCCTTTGTCTCGATATCTCTAATCAAGAGGGTTTCATGCTAGTGCCATCAACCCATGTGCTCGATTATTCTTTCTTTGAATTACTGGAATTGAACCCACCCATACCTTACCATGGACATGGATTTATTTAGGCTATATCAATTATATCAAAGGGCCTGAGATATATACTTCTGTTATGGAATAGAAGTGAAAAATCCTTTCTCACATTATCTATTAATGCAGTATCACTCGTGACGCACCCAACGTATCCTACCTCACCGCGAACAGTGTGTCATCACAGTTTTCTTCAATACATCTAAGTGCGTGAGTTTTAATACCCATTAATAATAATCTTAAAGTCTAAGGACCAATACACACATCTATAGATAGGAACATCCAATGACACTATGAAATGTGGACTTTCTACTGGCGGGTCTCGTTCTCATAATATCCTCCTGGATATTACCAAGGGCGCACACCATGAGAAGGTGTCTCAAAGTTTTATGAGTCCTCACCCCTAATGGCCTGTATTATTCATGTCCCTCAAATAACATCATCTGGCCATAGAACATATATTCAAGAACAGTGTTATGGAACTTCCGGGTTCTCATTATAGAAGAGATCCACTATGACCCTTTAATGAAACAGCTATCCTTAGGACATTATCACATGCATTTTCACACAAAAGAACAATCAAGATGTGATAAGGTATTTATTAATGAATAAAGTACAAATCAGTTGGTTCTAGGCCACCAACTCCAACAATAACTGGCCCTTTAAATATCAATAGACCACTTAAAGGTGAAAGGTAATTTAGAATTGGTAACCAAGTATATCAAAAGGCATTATGTGATCATAAAGGAGAATCTAATATCCCTACTTGACTATGTATTTGGGATATTGGAATAATTCCCCTCAGAGATGACATTGACTAATGTCCCACGATCATAGAATGCCCCAAAAGATCCATTAGTGAATGAAAACACTGCTTGCAGATCCTAATTGGGAGGAAATAGTCATTAGAATTTCTCACCACCCCATGCTCTCACATTTTATTTATTTCAGTATGGAAGAAATCAATGAGGTTAACTCCATCCCCGAACCAGATGGTCCTAACACTGGTTGGATGATACCCATTGTGGACAACCTCCAAAATGGATTTCTCTCATCGAAAAAATCTAGGTAAGAGAAAATCTGACAATGAGTGACTATCTTTACTCTTTACGATGTCCCAAATCACTATAAATTCCTCTATAAATGTGGATTTTATGGAATACTTCTCAGATAAATAAACAGTGAAGATACCATTTTCATCATGAAAAAAGTACATATGAGATCTTGTGGTGCCCACCAGTCAGGTTTCAGGCTTTCTAATTAAATCTAAAGGCTTAGATATTTATAGCCTTTAATGATTCTGGATTTCATAAAGTTCATTAAGAAGTTTCATTACTTCCAAGTAAACTCCTAGTTCATCCATCAACCCCCATAGTTTTTACATACAACCAAATACTTTTGCCCATTCTTTGTATAGGGAATGGATGTTTTAGGACCATATCCCCCAGCTACAACCAAGCCATTTAAATATATCTTAACTACCACCACCTTTTTCTCTAAATGGGTCAAGGAAATACCCCTCAAATAATTTAGGACCAAAATCCTTTTTAGATCGATGAAAGATAACATCATTACCATATTTGGTGTCCCTAATACAATATTGATGGAAAATGGAACCAATTTTTATTTAAATGAGTTGGAGAAACTATATCAAGAGTATAATATCAAATCCAACCATTTATATGAAGCGGCCAATGGAAATATAGATGTATTTAATGATACCCTATAAAATATAATCCAAAAGATCATGGATAAGGATTAAAAGTTTTGGACTAAAAATCTTTTGTATTCCTTGTGGGACTACCGAACCATGACTTATACCACCACACAGAAAAACCCGTATTCACTTTTATATTTGATATAATTTTCCCTATATGTTTAGGTCTAATTACCCTCCCTTAACATTTCCATATGAGAAAAATTATCTATATATGATCAATCTGAAAAATGGATGGAAGGATTGGAAAAACTGGATGATAAAAGGCTTCATACCATTCATCACATGGAGGTCCATCAAAATCAGATAGCATGGTATTTTAACAAGAAATACTTCCTCCACTCATTCCTCTAAGGAAAACTAGTACTTCTCTTTAATACCCCAATGATATGAGGGAAGAAACCACCAAAACTTGAGACAAAGTGGGAGAGACCATATACTATACACAAGGTCCACTCTAATGGCGATTATTCCCTGATCTCAATGGATGGAGATCTTATTAAAGGCCCTATCAATGCAAGATTTATCAATAATACTTAATGTGATAAAAAAACTTTCATCCATTTTTCAATATGATAAATTTTATGACACCAAAATACTCACCATACGATGTTAAACTGCATAGCATTATGGTCCTATATGCACGACCTTAAAAGGAGCATCACATGGTCCTAGTTGTACAACCTAAAATTGAAATACATCATAGTTTTATCTATAGTACTTTAAATAACATATCCTAACATCATTGTCACAATATGTTAAACTATAGGATAATAACCTCACAACATGATGTAAAACTTCATGGTTTATATCCTTGTTTCAAAATGTAAAATTGCATAACATTTCTATACGGTCTTGAGTTGATCATAATATTTGGGGTTAGTATCCCACCACATTTATGTTTTAAGAACTACTTATGACTTGATTCCTTCCATCACAAGATACATAGTGACACTTGAATCTCCAATACTAGGTTCATTTCCACATTAAACACCCCATCCCTGTGTATGGGTCAGACATATATATAGATCCTTACAATAACTACATATGGATTGATACTCAATGCCACGAGATACATAGAGACAACCAAATCCTATGTCTTGGGCCCAACCATAACTAGAAAAATTTCCCCCTCCTATATAAAAAAAATCCATGAAGGAGACATTAACTCTGGTTCCCTCATTCAGAATCCCATCACGGAAACATAAATATTCTTCTACTGCATATAAGAAAAAATATATTTAGGGGAATCTACACTCCATGGACAATTCTAGTCTAAATTCTTCCTTTGTGATTGGACATATCCCTTCCACACATCAAACTACTTTTCTTGGGAAATTTTGGATATCTATAAACTTTCTTCGGCCACCGGTAATGAAATTTCATATTTCTAAGGACACCTTTCTCTAACTATACAATAACACACCCCAGTTTTATTTTCATAAGTCTCCCACCAAAAGGGTTTGTCAGTTGGAGAATTATTTTATTTGAATATGCATTGATACACTCTAGTTGTCTTTTCATAAATCTCCCAAAAAATTTACTATGAAACAGAGGTACATTCTTTCATAGAAGAGACCTCTTCGATCTCTATAAGACCCAAAAACATCATGATAAAAAATTCTTTTCCATCATGGTCAGTGGTTAGTCCTTGTTTTTTCCCATCTCATTGTTCCTGATCCGAGAATCTCCAACACAATGGTTTAAAATTTAACTCTTCTTGTTCGATGTATGTCGGTACATCCTTGGCCTGGTAAGCCTCATATCACTCATTGTTTACATGATATATGGTCCTAGATGCAAGACACTATGTCATCCTAGTCACATAACTTTAAACTGTATGATAATTTCCTATCACATGATGTTAAAATGTAGCCTTACCTTGTGTACTAAGCATAGGATTACCTTGGAAACTATATCAGGAAGAATCATATCAAAAATTTGGGATGCCTCTCATGAGATGATTTTCTTAATGCTTAGAGGAAATCCATAAGGCCTCATACCTTATTTTCTATGCCAGGTAACTTTTTTACTTACCACATGATGTTAAATTTCATAGCTGATGTCCCACCACAAAACACTAAACTATGTTGTTTTCAATGACTATGCATGAATTGATTCTCATTAATATTAGATACATAGTGATACCCATATCCTATATCCTACTTGAGACACTAAAAAAGAGAAATTCGTCTGTCCTTCCTTTTTTTATCTCCTTTGTGTGGTGGAATAAACCTTTAACATTCCTTGTTTCTCACACTAAGCATAGCTCACATGGGATTAAGAGTTTTAGTAAAGGATTCCCCACATGAGCAAGGAATATCATTCCATGTTAGGGTTACTAGGGTCCTGGTCTCAAGACCTTAAAAGGCACACCATATGTCCTTACCGAATGATTCTAAAATATATTATTGATGTCTATTATATGATGTAAATTTAATAACTATGTGTGGATTGATTCTCGCACTGATGGGATACGTAGTGACATCATTTTCCTTGGTCCCATCCATGAAAAAAAATATATTTTTCCTATGTATGGGTTAGACCTACATATGGAAATAATTTCTTTCTATTCTTGATAATTTGGATATGAAATTACCCTTCTATATTCGGGCACTATCCTTCCATAAACCAAACTATGTGTCCGGGGAAATCTGAATCTTCATAAACTTTCTCCAACCATCGACGATAGAATATCAGATTCTAAAGGATGCCTTTATCTAAATATGAAGTAACAAATCCCAATTGGATTGCATAAGTCTACCACCAAAAGGTTCTTTCAGTTAAAAAATTTCACTATTTGACTATACAACAATACACCCTAGTTGGATTTTCATAAGTCACCCATAAAAGGGCCTATCAACTAGAGGGACATCAGTCCTCAGGGGATACCTCTTCTATATCCATAAGAAATTTTACCCCATACCACCATTAAGATCAAGAAACCCCCATATAACTACTTATAATATTCCCCCTTAATTCTTGAAAAGGATGGAACATTCTTGTAAAATTATTGTGAAAGGGGGAAATCACCAATTTCCCAATCAAAACTAAATAAACATAAACTATATCCCCCCAATGTCATTGCCATAAGACATTAAAATGCACGATCCATGTCCTAGTCATGCAATATTAAACAGTGCGATGCTTAAACCCTTGTTATGGAGGGAAATTTCCCCTAATGTTGGTCATATAATAGAATGTATCCTTCTTTACACAAGCCAAATTCATGTAGGACCAGTTTCCTATTCATGGAAAGTGTCGATATAGATGATCTATTATTTCTTAGAATCCTTCCATTAATAAACCATCATTTATGGTCTTGAAAAATATGGATCTTCACAAACTACTCATCCATCGATAATGGAATGTCAGGTTCCTGAATACACCTTTATCTAACTATGAGAATACCGTTGTTTAATTATTCATTGACATTTAGTGTTGGATTTGCATAAGTTTTCCACCAAAAGGGCCTATCAACTAGAGGAACATTTATCCTTAAGAGAGACCTCTTCTATAGAAACCCTCACCTATCATACATATTCATTACAATATTTTTAAGGAATACTTAATAAATTACACAAACACACACTCAAAGAATGTATTAGTTTAGTGCCTTTGTAAACATGGAAACATAAAAACTAGTACATAAGTAAGATACATCATCACCCACTTGGATCTTCATGACTAGAACCCTTACTAAACACATTATACATAATACATATCTTTATAACATGGGGAAATGAAGCATATGAAAGGGTGAGCTCAGATGCCCAATAAGGGTAAAAAATGGAGACATGTAAGCATAATCATAATCATAGGGGTATGAGAACATGATCATAACATTATAGGATAATACCCTACATATCAAAGATCATAATCAAGAGTCATGAAATAAATATTAGTAGTTTATAAGACATGAATAATTAGGGAATCAAGAGCATAATCCATGAAAGAATAACATAGGAATAAGACATGTAATTGTGTTAGACACAAAATCATATAAAACGATTTCCATAGTAGTCAAGGCTTAATTACAAGGCCATATTAGTAGAAAGAGTTCACTCCCTAAACCATATTTGTAGTCAAGGTTCACTCCCAAGACCATATTAATAGACATATTCCTTTATTGAATTGAGTTCACTCCTTATTCCATCCATGTCTATCTCTTAAGATATAAATCTTTACACAATGCATTGAAGGGCTATATAGGTCCCACCTATCTCTTAATGAAATCATACATACACATTCCATGAGATCGTAAAAATTCATCATATCATAACCCATGAAATAAAATGGGTATCATAAAAATTTCAACATATCATAACCCATGAAAAAATAGGCAGGTTTCATAATTATTTCATCAAAGCATAACTCTAGAAAAGAAGAAGGTTTCATAAACATATAACCCGTGGAAGAGAAATGAGTGTCATCGAAATCATGCCATCAGAACATAAAAAATTTGTAGAAATAATATTAATGGTACACTTGGATCATATCCCAATAAAGACATGATTAAAAAAACATATTCCATATTATAAGGAAATTGTTTTTGAAATATATTTTAAAAAAATTTCTTGGAAAAAATATACTTTTTTTCTTTGAAAAACTCTTTTAAAAACATAATGTTTTTGAAAAATATTTTATTTAAAAATATATTTGAAAATTTATAAAGTAAGATTTTAAAATCATATAAATACTTTTTATTTAAAAATAATCATGAAATATCATTTAAAACTTTTTTTAGAAAACATAATTTTTGAATAAAACATTTCTGATTAAAGAGAGAAATAAGGACAAATTTTCTTAAAAATGCATTCTTAATTATCTTAAGTACCAAAGTGTGAAAAATGGTACCAATACATGAATATATAATGAAAAACCATAGGAGAATAAAAATAATGATAATTCTTGTGACATGGATCATAATATTTCAACAATGGAAGCATAATCATAAACAATCCTAATAATTGATGAGATTATAGAAATAAACATGTACCACTTTGGTAAATTTGAATCATATTAACCATGGGAGTGTAAAATTACATGAATATTGTAATATAATTAAAATAAAAATATTAATTATATAAAATTTAAAAGGTATAATATCTACATCTCATAAAATAATATAGTTTCATAAAAAAACATGTGTCTCAAAGAACGCAAATTGAGACAAAATTACCTTACAGATTTGATAAGTTTTGAATCGTAAAACCCATGATAGAGATATAATTAAATGGATATGTAAATAAACATAAATTTAAGGATAATAATCACACAATACATTAATTAAAATTATATACTCCAAAAAAAATAAATGAGTGGTGAATATGGTATAAGTCTCGTAGAAATAAAAGGGAGACTAGAAATCCTCTTTCAACTTGAGTAAAATTTTAATCATGAAATCCATGAAATAATAGAATAAATTTAAATATTAAATATAATTAAATTAATTTAATTCATGATAGAACATGTCATAGGGAATTATATACACCATATAAAATTAATTAGGTGCACAACAACAAATAAGTCTAAAAGGGATGTAAATTGAGATGAAACCCCTTACCTTAAGTCTTGACTCTCTTCATACTCATTAAAACCTCATGTATAATAAATATAAGTTTATAATAATTATATTAATGAACCATATTCTTATATATCATACCCTAAACTATTTTATTATGATATTTTATTACCTTTTTATTAACAATTCCAGGTTAAAGTTATGGTTCAGGTAATAACCACTTTGTTTTTTCGCATGCATTTTGATTTGTTATATTTTTGGTCATCTTAATTATATCATTATTTCATCATATAAATATGATAAACATGATATAAATATCATATATATTCATTATATATGTATTTATAATAATATATAGAATATAGTAATAAGAAATCAAATACACCATTCATGGAGATGGTAGGCCGTATATACACATGAACACTATTTCCATTTTCTTATCATATTGAAAGAAAGAATATAAGTAAATGATATTTATATTTATATAATATAATTATATTATAATTATTATTTCATATATATCAAATATTTTTATTAAACCCATCCTTAATACATTCCATGTAAAGCATAAAAGATTCACATCGCTTTGAGGAGGCGGTAGTCCACATGTCCATAAATGATGTTATCATATTTCTAAAAAATATAAATCATGAAGGTATGTGTTATATAATAATTAAATAATAAATAAATAATAAATATCATATATATATTCTAAGAATAGTAATTCCATCATTATTCCCAACCTTGAAAGGTGATAATAGAATAACGAATGATATCTGTTTGTGTGGCGGTAGTCAGCCATACACACGAATGATGATTGTGTATCCCATCTGATGGATGTGTGTTTTAGTGATGGTAATAAACTTAACATAAAAAAATATTATTACATTTATGATAATTTTTTTATTATATAAACATGTAATAATAACAATTTATGGGGTGGAAAAATAAATAAAACAAAATCACTTGTTGAAGGATGTTACCTCTACTTTGGGCAACTCTTTTTAGTTTTTACAAAAGGGATTCATTGGTTGAATTTTTGCCCAAATTGAGGCCTCTAAGATGAAGTTTGATAATTTTGGAGGAGTTTTGGGTAAGTTTTTGACAAGAAAAAAGTCTTTATAGGGGTTAATAAGTGAGCGGGTGAGTGCCCTTTTATTGTGGAGGAGGAGTGACATTATTGTAAATATAAAAGATAAACAATATTGATAGGTCTCCATTACATAATTTTACTCAAATAATAGTAAATTTTAGATATAATAGGTTAAATGGTATAAATATATATATAAAATGCGGTTTGGACAATTTTAGGTCCATTTTTACACCATAAGTTTTAATCTTAATGACCTTGTTTTTACCTTATTCGTTGTAATTAATTTTAATTTCTTTCACTAATAAATTTGGTAAAAAATTAATTTGACTGAAAATTGTTTTTATTATTATTATGCAAACACTTTTATGAAAAAAGTGAGAAACCATACATGACCTCACCACATCACCAGTTCACCACTTCACCACTTAAAATCTTACAATCACAATGGATGAAATCCATTCAAGCCTTCAAAATGACAAACCATCATAACTTGAGCCGAAGTCACCAAGAAATGGCCAAGTTACCACGAACTAGGGGAAAGAAACATCAGGAGAGCTGGACAATCCTTAGAACCGGTCTCCTAAAATGCCCACCAATGTGACCATCGACACCAGCCCAAATCCACAAAACCACCAACAGACTCTAGTCGGATTCTTCCCAACCCTCCAAAGAAGTGAGTTGGGACCTTAAAAGAGAACATCCACAAAAGATGATGAACAGACCAGAGCGAGGAAGACCAGGCCATCCGGACGCTGCACCCTACTCCTCAGGCAACCGCAGAGCACCCTCGGACCAAACGCCACTCCGCAAACCCCTTTCCAGCATCTCTGAAGCAATGCAAACCCAAATCCAAGAGATCACAGTAGATCCAATTCATCCCAAACAAACCTCGAACATCACACCATGACAAAGAACACAACCCATTTTCACTGCCAAAGAAACACAGCAAGCAGCTCACTCTTACCCCACAATCATCATCACAACACCCGTCGCTGCCCTCATCCTTGCACTCAAAGACCACAATAAGCCAACCAAGGTACCCCAACCTATACTGGATGCATCTAACAGAACAACCCCTTCGTTGCGGAACTGGAACAAGTCCCCTTCAATGTGAAAAGGATCGCAACTCCACACCATTGAAGCTTTCCCCACCACCGCGGAAGAAGAGGGTAAGGCTTGGAAGTCCAGAGTGAGACCTCGAAGCCTCAGAAAATCGACGCTGCACCAGATCTACCACACGCCGCACTAGATCACAAACCCATAGGAGCACAGGGGATGGTCCCCAACACCGCAGAGAAAAAAGATCTTGATCCCAATGCAACGGATCGAAACCCCAACGCCACATAGAACTGGAATGACCCCGTCGCCACAGCGGGTCTCGACCCCAACACACCAGATCAAGACTCCATCGCCGTAGAGAAGGACCATGATGCCAACGCCACACCGGACCCTGACCCCACGTCACGAAGAATCTGGAAGCTGACTCCGAACCCACTGAAGCACTGGCCATCCTCGCTACAGAAGAACACAAGAGAGTCCACCCTTCGCCGAACCACCGCACCGCGAACACGCCGGGGAGACCGAGGAAGAAATCGCAGAAAAATACCAATCAGTTGTTCCTCATAAGAAAGGTCCTTCTCTAATGGAATGACCTCTGAGTTCAGTAAATTTTAAGGGTTAGGTATTTTCTTACTTAGGAGAGATATATGGAACACACTGTGGAATTTATAGAGGTCTGGTGTAAGTGCCAAGCAGTAGGCTACCGTCCCGATATGATCAAGAATCTCAAAGGGACTGATATACCTAGGGCATAGTTTCCATTTCTTCCCAAATCACATAACCTTATTCCATGGTGAAATTATTATAAAGTATTATAAAAAACTTCAAATTATCGATCATTTCGGTGGTTATCAAAATAATTTTTCCAAATTTGAGATACCTTGATATATTTCTGAATGGTTCTAGCCTTCTATGTCATTTCTTCAGTGATCTATGGTCCCAATAACTTTCTTTCTCCAACTTCATTCTAGTAATTTGGAGCTTTATATTTCTTTCCACAGAGCTATTAATAACAAGTCATCTGAATTCTGGAGTTAAATATATTTTTGTAATAAAAATCAACTAGAGGAAGGTGTTGATCCCAACCACCTTTGAAATCTTGGGAACAAGTTCTCAACATATCCTCTAGTGTTTGAATTGTTCTTTCAGACTGACTATCCAACCGAGGATGATAAGAAGTTCTAAAACTCAATTCTGTATCAATTACTTACTAGGGAATTCTCCAAAAATTTGAGGTAAACCTCAGATCTCGACCAAATACAATGGAATATGGTTGTTTCCCTAGGATTTGTTGCTCATTAAGAATTTCTATTTCCAAACGGATTCCAACGAGTTTGTTCATCGAACCATAAATACCTAATGGCTCAATATCAGAATTTACCTACTTTCCAAAGGCAGGATTTCATTAGTAATTTTGACCAATGATGCTTAAGAAATCACATTGGTCGAGAGGATGGGAGGTCAGACTCATCACACCCTTTTTTGGGGGAATTATTTCCTACTCCAGGACTCTCATATAGATTTAAGATATGTTCATAAATCCTTCATTAATTACTAAGTATGATGTTTAGAAACCGAGAGTTATAAATCAATTATTGGCATGTGTGGAATTAAGAATCATCTGTATGTATCCGCGATTCTTCATTAATGGAGATATCTATATGTATATGAGGTTATTCATCAATGGTATCCTTTCATATACTACTTAGATATTCTTTGGTCATTATTACGATGATGCTGGTTTTCTAGCCACACAGTGGGGCAATATAGAGTTTATTATCATTCAGGGAGATGAATGTCACTTTGGAGTTTATTGTCATCCAGGGAGGTGAATGTCACTCTGGATTTTATCATCATACAGGGAGATGAATGTCACTCTGGATTTTATCATCATCCAGGGAGATGAGGATTTTTTGGATGTTGGGATCAAACCAAAAAATGAGATTTCTACATATCCTTGTGAAAGGAATCAATACCCACATAGTTTAGTGTTGATTAATGGGGGCACATCATACCTTCTAAGGTCATGTGATGGGGACCCAACCGTATAGTTTAACAACACGTGACAAGGAAGTCTAGGCTGAAGGTTCCTAGTAAATGTTTTTTGTGGGACTTATGCTGAAGCAGCCCAAGAAACCTGGAAGGGATATGAGTTTCCAAGTTGAATTAGACCCTACAAGGGATATATCCCTAAAAAATAGGGCTGATTTAGGATTTGGGTTTTAACCTTAGGGAGGCTTCCTATGTATCCCATTTGTATGAAAATAAAATCCCACATAGTTTGATGAGTCTTATATGGGAGTATGGACCTTTGATAGAATTAAGTTGGGACTTACTCCAAAAGAGGATTCCTTATGAAAGGGGCCATGAATGATGTATTGCCATGTTGATTTTAAGATTACTTTCGGGCTTACTCTTGAGGAGGATTCTCGTTGAGATCGGGCCTTAGGTTGGTTTCCTATGTATCCTGGTTATGAAAGGAATCATATTTCTCATAGTTCATTAATTCAAGTGGATTGTGAGGGTGTCCTGATCATTACTAACCTCTAAGCCCATGTGAGTCATGCTCGGTGTAATGAACCAATGATTTGTCAATTAAATTCCCATATTATAATTATGTGTTATAGTATAATCATATAGTATTACATATAAAACACAATAAAAACCTTATAAATTAAGAATGAGTAAAATAAAATGTATCTCCAGAAGTTAAGGAATGTATAGCGATGAAATAGTAACTTGACCTTTGAAATAGTAATACGATCCTTATGAATAATAAATCATACAATGTAATAGTAACCTCACCAATGAAATTATAAATAAAATTTATCCATATTATAAGTGTCAATATGATATAATTATATCGTAGTATAAGTAAATAAATATTATAAAAATTATTAATTAAGTGTTGGTATTTTTTGTAAGTCATGTTTATTTAATTACAATTTTATGATTAATTTAATAATTTGAAAGAAAATTTATTTTTATAAAATGTATTAATAAATAATTATTTTGATGACTTATTATTATAATATAATTTTAAGAGGCCTTAATTAATTTTTCAAAGTGTTAGAAAATAAGTTTTTATTTTTAAATTTGTTTTTTTCAAGTAAATTATGATTTTAATTAAAAAATAAATTTCACATATTTAGAAAATTATTTTCATAAAATGGAGTTCATTTTTTAATTATACATGTCAAAAAATGGTTGGGGTGATTTTTTGAGATTTTTCTATAAGACTTGAATTTTTGGTGAATAGTAAAATACGATAATTTACAATAAATGCTAAATAAATGAATTTCTGCATCATGCTTGAGTCATGAATGACGTAAATGGACATTGGTTAGAATTAAAATGATCTATTTACTATTTTTTTCACAATAATTAAGACTATTCATAGTCTTTAGAAAAAAATTAAACTAATGATTAAAATAATGGGAAACCCCTCCTCTCCTCCACTATAAATATCACCCCTCTTTACCTTCTCTCCTCACACCTCTCAAGCCTTGTGAATAATCCACATTCTGCTCAAATATTTCCCTAAGCCCCTATCCCACATCCGGATCTCTTTTTCTCATAAAAATAACAAAACCTCTCCCCTGAATAGGCTCTCAAGGAAGATATATTCAAGAGGTAAATTCCTCTTTTCTTTTCTTTTATTTTCTTTTCATGTTCCTTTGTTTTCATTTATATTCTCAAATATCATCATACAAATGGTGTGATAACTTCATTACCTTAAATATACTAGAATTTTGTTATTATTATTTAATAATTCATCATCACATCTCCTTTACCCTTTTTTATACTAGAAATTAAAACACCATTCGAGATTTGTTTATTCATCACATTCAAGGATGACGAGTTTTCAATTTATCTTTCCATATTCAATTATGATATTGAGACCATTTTTATGGATGAAATAGACTATAATATATGTATTATTTATAATTTGAGGTTCTGTAATCTTTTTTATAAATGATATTAATTTATAAAGAAAAATGTATTAGTTGTGATAAAAAACTGCGAATTAACCAAAACGGTTATCATTAAAGTTTTATATAATAATTCATCTTCACTCAAAATAACCAAATAAATTTCATAACCATGTAATATTATGGATGTTCACTAATAACATATAACTCCAATTCTGGAAAACCATTCTCACCTTACATGTTTATCCTTACATGTATATAAGTAAACCAATCATGAAAACCAAGGAAACAAACGCTCCAAAAACAATGAAATTGAACCTCTTAACCCACCAAAAAGGTCATGAATGAACTTAAAAAGGTTATAATAAATAAAATAAATGTATAATAGGTTATGTAAATATTAATTAATATATTTAATTTGGTTATCCAGGACATCAAGATAATGTGAAGGACACCATTGTACTTAAGGTAAGGGATTCTACCCGAACCTCCATTATTCCTTCAGGTTGTTCTTCTTTCCTTTTACCCAAGTAAAGTTATATATTATTTTTATACACATATTATAAATTCTGTGTATATTATCCAAACTCAATTATCAATATCCATTCATCATTCTCTTTTGTGGACATACATGTTTTTTAACGATTCCCTCCTCAATTCTTCCCGATAAGAAAGTCCGTTTTAAGGGAACTTCTCAAATTATTACCCTTTTTCAAGTACACTATATAATCCATTTTAATCCACCATTATTTTTATAAAAAAATATTTTTATTATGAAAACCTTATTGTTTAACTTTTGGTTTTATATAAAATATTATTCCCTTTTATGTTTAAATGACCTTTGATATTTTCCATTAACCACACTAAAATGTCTTAATTCTAAAGTTTCTTAAGTACTATATTTTACATGTTATTAATTCAAGTTGACATAAATTTTTATGATATATGCCTATTCTAACCTATTATTTTCCATGCATGATCTAATTTCTTTTCATCATGTACATTTTTATGATAATCCCATTTGTTATGATTTATGACATGATTATGATACCCAATTCTTACCATGTGTAACCCTTATGTTTATGCATGATTGGTTATGTATGATTATAAATGTAGAAATAATATTAATAAAAATGTTATGATGGATGCAATCAAATAGAGATCTGATGCATTGGGTAAATTTGAGTCTCATGATACGTTATGTTCAATGGTCTTGGCAGTTATCCTTGACTCATGCTACCATGTGCAACAGTCTTGGTGGTTAACCTTGACTTGTGATACTCTATGTGTAATGAGCCTTGAATCATGATAAATTCATGTTTTATATTACTTCCACATTACTATAACTCCATGTTTATATGATCCCATTTTTATATGTTATGAATCCATATTTTCTATTCCTTTTTATATCATCATGTCATACCTTATAACCCATGTGATAAAGCTCTATTATTATGTTTGTTCACTTACTAGGATTTTTAGCTCATCCATTTGTTCATGTTATCCTTAGGTTATCCAATGAAGATGTATGAAAACAATGGAAGTTAAGATCTCTTTATGAATATTAAATAAATAAATGTCTTATTTATTCCCATGTTTTCAGTTTTATGTTCCTAGTATTCTAAGACATTAGAATTTAGGATCCTTGGTTTGTAATATGATGCTTTATTATACTTAAAATAATGTATTGATATGTGTAAAAGGATAGGGTCACTATAGTTGGTATTAGATAATGGTCTAGTTATTTTTGGATATTAGGAATAGAGAACTTTAGTAAGAACCTTATGGATGAGACTAAGTATAAGAAAACATCCCTACATTTTGGTAAGTATAGAGTTAGTGGTTTATCAAGAAAATACATTCTTGTCTAGATAAAAACAAGTGGATATAGATTTGGCACAAATGCATCTAGGGGTAAACTCCAAAAACATCGCTTTGAGCTAGACTCGAATGGGAACTGGGGCACAATAATGGGCCTTGGTGCACTTATGGTTTGATACTCTCAGGGGATATGATTTCATACATTCATAAGTTCATTATGTACCATTATAAAGGGAATAAAAAAAAGAGAGCCCATAAGAATATAAGTTAAGAAACAGATCAAGGATAACCTAGATTGAAACCTAGGTAATCATGAGTTAGGATCTACATTTTCATTAAGATTTTATCATTTTATGTTTATAGTTTCCTTTTTTTATTTCTATTTGATAAGTATTCAAACCCTCTAATTGTACGTTCTTTTTCTTAGATAATAGTGGGAAATAGAAGAACATGTTCCAAAAATTAATGTTATAGGAAATGTGATGATTTCCCTAATGATATGATTGATATGATGGGAATGGGTGCTCAAAACTTTATGATAGTATTTTCTCAATTGGATAAAGTTATGAATAATAAATTGATTAATGTGGAATTCCCTCCTCATCCAAGGAGAGAGCAAGTTGCAATCAGATCCTTCATTCAACAATGGTCTCCCATGTTTAGTGGATCTTTTGATCCCCTCCTCATGGAAAAATGGGTTAAATATGTTGAAAATATATTCTCTATCCTCCAGTGATTAGAGGAAGAGAAAGTCATACTGGCAGTTTATCGTTTTGATGGGGAAGCTGATTAGTGGTGGACACTGATCATGAATACAAATTAATAGGATTAAATTGATTCCATGGATTGGGAGGAATTCAAGAAAAAGTTTTTTGATAAATATTTTCCTGAAACCCTCTATCTCTAGATGGAAAGAGAGTTCCTCAGAATTAGGAATAAGGAAGATGATTACATTGGGTTGTATGAAACAAACTTAAAAAGGATTTCAAGATACGCATTCGGCTTTGTCATGAACACTGAAAGAAAGGAGTATCACTTATTTAGAGAACTAAATCCAAGTATACAAAGCGTTTTAGCTATTCAAGACTTCAATAGTTATAAGAAGATTGTCCGTTATTCCCTCCACGTTGAAATGGAGATAAAAAAATCTCAATGGTCTTATAGGATTGGTGAAAAAAAGTAGAAAATGGATTCTAATATGAGTGGTTAAGAAAATAAATCCCATAATGTAAAGAAGATCGAACATACCATGTGTCAAAAATGTGGGAAGAAGAATCCTGAGAACTGTCTAAAGGGAATAGAGAATTGCTTTAAATATGGAATAATGGGACATCTGGATAAAAATTTACAGAGGGATATGAAGAATAACACTATCATGGAAGAAGTAAGGACGGTTCAGATCAACACTCAGCATGTAGTTCAGTGTTACAACTATAAAGAATATAGGAATTATGCGAAAAATTTCTCTAATCCAAGGGTTATTGGAGGAAATCAACAACAACCTCTAAGGTAATAAAGAATGGATTATGCTATCACTACTGTTGAGGTGGAGCCAGAAAATGATGCGGTGATAGGTACTCTAGTTATTCATTCAAGAATAGAGAACATGCTATTTGATTATAGTTATACATATTCTTTCATATCTTTCAAGTTTAGTAAAACTATTTCAACACCATCTCAAAATTTGGTGGTCAGGTTATTTGTGAGAACAGAGAATGGGGAAATTATTGCATCTAAGGTTTATAACTCCTCCCTCGTAAATGTTTGTGAACTAAACCTCCAATAAAATCTTTTCATACATACTATGGTGGAGTTCAATGCTATTTTGGGCATGGATTAGATATCTTTATACAAAGACAACATTAACTGTTTGGAAAGGGAGATCAATCTTCACATCCCAGAGTACCCTCCAATCCTATAAATGTGTAAAGAGGAAGATGAATCTACTTCATAATCATTATCTCAATTGTGGATAATATATTCTTTTTAGAAATCATATATTTCTCAAATGGTTGAGACAAAGGAGATGATACTTCTCGAAGATATTACCATTGTGAGAGATTATACTGATGTATTCCTTAAATAATTTCATAGTATTACTCAAGATCAAGTGGTTAAGTTATCAATTGAACTTATTCTCGGATCCCTACCTATATCAAAGAAACCTTATATAATGGCCACCGTTGAGATGGAAGAGCTCAATAAGTTGTTATATGAGAATTTGGGGAAGGTTTTTATATGCCCGAGTGCTTCACCATGGGGTGCACTAGTCTTATTTGTTAATAAGAAGGATTTATCAATGTTACTATGTAATGATTATAGTGAGATCAATAAAATCACGATATAAAAAAATTATCCCCTACCTCGGATAGATGACTTGTTCAATCCGCTATGTAGGACTAGTTATTTCTCTAAGGTGGACCTTCGGCCGGGATATCACCAATTAAAGGTAACTAAGGATGATATTCCAAAAAATTCATTTTTAAAAAGGTATGGACACTATGAGTTCATATTTATTCCCTTAGGTCTCAATAATGCTCCAGAAATATTCATGGATTTAATTAATAACATCTTTAGAGATTACCTCGAAAAATTTGTGGAAGTCTTTATCGATGATATTTTGATATACTCTAAGAGTAAGGAAGAACATGAGGAGTATTTGAATACTCTGTCGATAAATTTGATAAGGGATAAAATTTATGAAAATTATAGTAAATGTGAGTTCTGGATGGAGTAAATATCATTCTTGGGGAATTTTATCACTAGAAAAAGAATATCTGTGGACCCTTCCAAGACAAAGGCAATTGAAGAGTGGCGCAAGCCAACATATGTAATGGAGATCCACAAATTTTTGGGTCTATACAGGTATTATAAATGATTTGTGAAGAACTTATCCCAATTTTAAAACCTAATGAACAACCAAACACAAAGGGGAGTAAAGTTTTTCTGGACTCAAGAATGTGAGTAAAGCTTTAAGGAGCTCAAAAAGAGGCTTATCACTGCACCAATATATACACTCCCGATAAGTGGAGAACTCTTTGTGGTGTATAGTGATGCTTCAAAGAAGGGATTAGTCTACGTGTTGATGAAAAATTATAAAGTGATAGACTAAGCCTCAAGGAAGTTGAAAATCCATGAGACAAACTATCCCACACATGATCTGGAGTTGGCGGCTGTGATATTTGCATTGAAAATATGGAGGCATTATCTCTATGGGGAGAAGTGTGGGGTATATACTAATCACAAGAGTCTCAAATATATATTCACACAGAAATAAATTAATATACTCTGAAAAATATATTTAGATCTCATCAAGGATTATGACCGCTCAATCCACTACCATCCTAGTAAGGAAAATAAGGTGGTAGATTCTCTAAGTAGAAATGATCCAACATCTTTATCAATGATGAAAATTGAAAAGTATCAAATATTATTAGATTTAAATAGGATGGACATGGAAATAATTAAGTGAGTATAATCATCAATCCTTTCTCAAGTGATTGCTCTACCATCCCTCATAGAGAAAATAAAGGGTTCTTAAAGAAATGATGTTGAAATTCAGAAAAGGGCGCAAGCCATCAGAAATGGGAAATGTTCTGAGTTCAAGATTGAAAAGGTTGAATTCATAATATTTGGGTCATAATTATGTGTACCATCTGATCCAGAGATAAATAATGAGCTTCTAAATGACACACATAACTCAACCTTCTCTATTCACCCAGGGAGCATAAAGATATACCAAGATCTTTGGGAGAATTATTAGTGGGACAATATGAAGAGGGGGATTACTGAGTATACATCAAAGTGTCTGGTATGTCAGAAAGTGAATGATAAAAGGAAAAATTCTAATGGGATGATAAAAACACTACCCATACCAACATAGAAGTGGGAGAACATCACCAAGGACTTTGTCACTGGACATCTAAGGACATCTAGAGGAAACAATGCCATATGGGTCATTGTGGATCGTCTTATAAAGATAGCTCACTTTATCACAATTTGAGAAGACTTCTCATTGGATAAAAATTCACAGATATATATCGAAGAGGTGGTAAGGCTACATGAAGTACCACTATCTATTTTATCTGATATAGATCCAAGATTCACCTCGAAGTTCTGGAAAAGTTTCTAGAATGCTCTAAGCACTGAACTGAACTTCAGTATGACCTATCATCCTCAAAATGATGGCCAATCTGAGAAAAATATTCAAACACTAAAATATATGTTGAGAACATGTTATATGGACTTTAAAGGAGGATGGGACCAACATGTTCCATTGGTCGAATTCTCTTACAAAAATAGTTTTCACTCAAGAATATAAATGGAACCATATGAAGACCTTTATAAGAAAAGGTGTAGAACACCAGTGTGCTGGGATGAAGTCGGCGAGAATAATCTATTAGGACCTGAAATGGTCAAAGAAATGGTGGAGAATGTGAAAACCATTCAGCAGCACATCAAGGAATCCCAAATTCAAAAACATATCTATGCATACAATCATCAATGATACCTTGATTTTAAAGTTTGAGACATGGTAATCCTCCACATATCTCCTTGGAAGAAGGTCATGAGGTTTGGGAAGAAAGGAAAGATAATTTCCAAGTACATCGACCCCTTTAATATTCTTGATCATGTTAGAGATATGCCCTATCGACTAGAACTTCAACCTATCATGTCTAAAGTAAATGATATATTCCATGTATCCCTCTTAAGTAATTACATATCAGATCCTTCACATGTACTCTCTTTAGAGGTGGTACAATTGGAGAATGATCTTTCTTATGAGGATCACCCAATGAAGATCTTGGATTGTAGATATTAATTTCTACGTAACAAGACTACTCACTTGGTCAAAGTACTATGGAGAACCATAAGTACGAAGAGGAAACATGGGAACTGGAGGAAGCAATGAAGGCAAATTACCCATACCTGTTCACAACTTAGAATGTAAAACAAAATTTTGAGGGATAAATTTCATAAGGGGGGAAGAATTTAACAACCTAATGTTTTATCAATGAAATTAACTTCTTATAATTATTTCTTATAGTATAATAATATAATATTACATATAGAACACAATAAAAACCTTATAAATGAAGAATTAGTAAAATAAAAAGTATATCTAGAAGTTAAGGAATGTATACCAATGGAATAGTAACTTGACCTTTGGAATAGTAATGTGACCTTTATGAATAGTAAAACCGACCAATGTAACAGTAAACTCACCAATGAAAGTATAAATAAAATTTATCCATCTTAAAAGTGTCAATATGATATAATTATATCATAGTGTAAGTAAATAATTATTTTAAAAATTATTAATTAAGTGTTGGTATTTTTTGTAAGTCATGTATATTTAATTACAATTTTATGATTAGATTAATAATTTAAAATAAAAATTATTTTGATAAAATGTATTCATAAATAAGTATTATTATGACTTATGATTATAAGATAATTTTAAGAGACCTTAATTAATTTTTCAAAGTGTCAGAAAAGCAGTTTTAATTTTTTATTTTTTATTTTTCATGTAAATTATGATTTTAATTAAAAATTAAAATTCACAAATTTAGAAAAGTATATTTATAAAAGTGAGTTTATTTTTGAATTCTACACATCTAAAATTTGTTGGGGTGAATTTTTGATATTTTTCTAAAATACTTGAATTTTTGGTGAATAGTAAAATGCGATAATTTATGATTAATGATAAATAAATGAATTTATGAATCATTCTTGAGTCATGGATGATTTAAATGGCCATTGGTTAGAACTCACATGATCTATTTACTATTTTTGGTCAAAATAATCAATACTATTCATATTCTTGAGAAACAAATATTAAATTAATGATTAAAATAATGGGAAACCCCTCCTCTCATGACACCTCTAAAGAATTGTAACTGGTCAAAATTATGTTAAAATATCTCCCTAATACCCTATCCCATTTCCAAGATTTATTGGTATCATAAAATAACAAAAAATCTCCCCTAAATAGGCTCTCAAGGAAGATATATTCAAGAGGTAAATTGCTCTTTGCTTTTCTTTTATTTTCTTTTCATGTTCCTTTGTTTTCATTTATATCCTCACATCTCTTCATAGAAATGGTAAGATAAAATTAGTACCTTACATATAATAGAATTTTTTATTTGTATGTAATAATTCATTATCATGTCTCCTTTACCCTCCTTTTATACTAGAAATTAAAACACCATCTGAGATTTGTTAATTCATCACATTCATGGATGATAGGTTTTCAATTTCTCTTACCATATTCAATTATGATCTTGAAACCATTTTTATGGTTGAAAAAGACTATAATATATGTATTATTTATAATTTAAGGTTCTGGAATCTTTTTTATAAATGATATTAATCTATAAATAAAAATGTATTCGTTATGATAAAAAACTGAAAATTAACCAAAATGGTTATCATTAAAGTTTTATATAACGATTCATCTTCACTCAAAATAACCAAATGAATTTCATAACCATGTAATATTATGGATGTTCACTAATAACATATAACTCCAATTCTAGAAAACCATTCTCACCTTACATGTTTATCCTTACATGTATATAAGTAAACAAATCATGAAATCCAAGGAAACAAACAATCCCAAAACAATGAAATTGAACCTCTTAACCCACCAAAAAGGTCATGAATGAACTTAATAAAGTTATAATAAATCAAATACATGTATAATAGGTTATATAAATATTAATTAATGAATTTAATTTGGTTATCCAGTACATTATGATCAATTTAACGACACCATCGTACTTAAGGTAAGTGATTCTACCTGAAACTCTTTTATTATTTCAGGTTGTTCTATCATTCTTTATACCAAATTAAAGTTATCTATTATTTTTATTCACATGAAATAAATTATATGTATATGCTCCAAAATCATGTATAAATATCCATTCATAATTCTATTTTGGATATTTACATGTTTTTAAATGATTCTCTCCTCAATTCTTCCCAATAAGCAAGCCCATTTTAAGGGAACTTCCCGAATACTTACCCATTTTCAAGTACAATATATAATCTGTTTTTAAGACACCATTATTTTTATAAAACCACTTTTTTTTATTATTAAAAACTTATTTTTTCACTTCTATTTTTATATAAAAGATTATTCCCTTTTATGTTTTAAACTACCTTTGATATTTTCCTTTAACCACACTAAAGTGTTTTAATTCTAAAGTTTATTAAGTACTCTTTTTACATGTTATTAATTCAAGTTGACATCAATTTTCATGATATATTCATATTCCACCCTATTATTTTCATTTCATGATTTAATTTCTTCCCTTCATCGACATTTTTATGATACTCCCATTTGTTATGATTTAAGACATGATTATGATACCCAATTCTTACCATGGGTAACCCTTATGTTTATGTATGATTGATCATGTATGATTCTATATATGGAAATAATATTAATGAATATTTTATGATGGGTAAAACCATATAGAGATCTAATTCATTGGGTAAAGTTTAGTCTCATGAGACGTTATGTGTAACAGTCTTGGCGGTTAGCCTTGGCTCGTGCTACCATACGCAACAGTCTTGGTGGTTAAACTTGAAATGTGATCCTCTATGTGGAATGAGACTTAAATTATTATAAATTCATGTTTTATGTTGCTACTACATTACTATGACTCCATGTTTATATGATCCCATGTTTATATGTTATGAATCCATATGTTAAATGCCTTTTTATATCATTATTTCATGCCTTCTAACCCATGTGGTAAAGCTTTATTATAATGTTTATTCACTTATTGGGATTTTTAGCTCATCCCTCTATTCATGTTATCCTCAGGTTATCCTATGATTATGTAGGAGAAAAATGGAAGTTAAAATATCTTTATGAAGATTCAATAAAGAAATTTTTTATTTAGTCCCACATTTTTAGTTTTATATACCTAGTATTCCAATATACTATAATTTACAATACTTGTCTTGTAATATGATGATTTATTATTCTTAAAATAATGTAATGATATGTGTAAAAGGATAGGGTCTCTATAGTTGGTATCATAGTATGGTCTAGTTATTTTTGGAGATTAGGAATAGAAAAATTTCGTAATAACCTTAGGGATGAGACTAAGTAAAAGAAAACATCTCTAAATTTTGGTAAGTATAGAGTAAGTGGATTATTAAAAAAATGAATCCCTATATGGATATGAATAAGTATATGTGGATCTGACACAAATGTATCTAGGGGTAAAAACTGAAAACACTGCTTTGAGCTAGACTTGAATGGGAACTGATGTGTGAAAATGAGCCTTACTGCACTCCTAGTTTGACAATCTCGAGGTATATGCTTTCATAAATTCATAAGATCATTATGAACCATTATTAAGGAAAAAAATAGATCCCATTAGAATATAAGTTTAAGAAACAGATCAAGGATAACCTAGATTTAAACCTAGGGAATCATGAGTTAGGATATACTTTTCCTTTAAGATTTTATCCTTTAATGTTTAAAATTTTCTTTTTTATTATTATTAGCTAAGTATTCAATCCATCTAATTGTTTTTTATTTTTATTAGTTAATTTGGGGAAATATAAGAACCCATCCCGAAAATCAATGTGATAGGAAATGTGATAATTTCTCTAATTATATGCCTGATATGATGGGAACTAGTGATTAAAACTTTATAATAATACTTTCTCAACTGGATCAAGTTATGATTAATAACTTGAATCATGTGGAATTCCATCCTCCTCAAAGGAAAGAGAAAGTCTCCATAGAATCCTTCATGTGGAAAAGGCCTCCCATGTTTAGTAGATCTTTTGATCCCCACCTCATGGAATAATAGATTAAATCCATTGAAAAGATATTCTCTGTACTATAGTGCTCAGAATAAGAGAAAGTCATAGTGGTAATCTATCATTTTGATGGGGATGCTGATCAGTGGTGGACACTAATCAAGAATATGAATTCCTAGGATGAAATTGATTCCATGGATTAGGAAGAATTCAATAAAATGTTTTTCAATAAATAATTTCCCAGAACCCTCCATCTCATGATGGAAAGATAGTTCCTCAGACTTAAGAAGAAGGAATATGATTCTATTGAGGCATATGATGAAAAAATCACAACACTTGAAAGATACACTTATGAATTTTTCATGAACACTGAAAGAAAGGTATATCATTTCTTTAGTAGACAAAATCCAAGTCTACAAAAGGTTTTGGTGATTCTAGACTTTGACAGTTGTGAGGAGATTGTCTGTTGTGCCCTCAAGGTTGAAATGGAGATCAGAGACTCTCAATGGTATCGTGGTCCTAGTGAAAAAAAAGTGGGAAATTGATTATAATATGGATGGTTCAGAAAATAAATCCCATGATAAAAATAAGATCGAACATTCCACGTGTCAAAATTCTGGGAAGAAGCATCCTGAGAACTATCTAAAGGGAACCAGGAATTGCTTCAAATGTGAAAGAATGGGACATCTGAATATGAACTATTGGAGGTACATAAATAATCTGACTAATTTGGAAGAAGAAAGGAAGGTTTATATTAACACTTAGCCTATATTGTAGTGTTACAACTTCAAGGAACATGGAAATTATGAAGAAAAATTCCCAAATCCAATGGCTATTAGAAGAAATCAACAACAACATCCGAGGAGAAAAGGAAGGTATTATGCTGTCATTACTTATAAGGTCGATCTAGAAAATGATGTGATGATAGGTATTCTATTTATCCATTCAATAATAGAGAACGTACTATTTGATTCTGTTTCTATGCATTCTTTCATATCTTTCAAGTTTAGTAGAACTATTCAAAAACCACCTCAAAATTTGGAGGTTGAGTCATCTGTGAGAATGGAGAAGGGGGAAATTATTACATAAAAGGTATATAAATCCTCCCCAGTAAATGTTTGTAGACTGAACCTCTTAGAAAATATTGTCATACTTCCTTTTATAGATTTCGATGCTACTTTAGGAATGGTTTGGATATATTTATAAAAATCCAACATTAACTATTGGTAAAGGGATACCACTCTTCACATCCCAGAGTATCCTCCAATTTTTTACAATAGCAAGGAGGAAGATGAATCTCCTTCAGAATCATCATCTCGAGTGTGGATAATGTTTCCTTTTGAAAAATCATATCTTGCTCAAACGATTGATATAAAGGATATGATACTTCCGAAGATATTCCCATTGTGAGAGATTACGCTAATGTATTCCCTGAAGAATTACCTTATATTCCTCTAGATTGATAGGTTGAGTTATCAATTGAACTTATTCCTAGATCCCTACCAATATCAAATAACCTTATAGAATGACCACCATTGAGCTGGAAGAATAGAAGAAGTAGTTATAGGAGAATCTAGAGAAGGGTTTTATTTTCCCTGAGTGCTTCACCATGGGGTGAACCAGTCCTCTTTTTTAAGAAGAAGGATGTATGAATGCACCTCTATATTTATTATTTTGAGCTCAATAAAATCATGATAAAGAACAAGTATCCTCTTAATTGGATAGATGATTTGTTTGATCAGCTATGTGGGACCAATAATTTCTCTACGGTGGACCTTTGATCTGGATATCACCAATTAAAGGTGAGGAAGGAAGATATTCCCAAAACTACCTTTTGAACGAGGTATGGACACTATGAGTTCATAGTGATTCCCTTAAAACTCAATAATTTTCTATAAATATTCATATATTTAATTAATATAGTGTTTATATATTACCTCAAAATTTTTTAGGTTGTCTTTATCGATGATATTCTAATATAATTCAAGAGCAAGGAGAAACATGAGGATCATTTGAATAATATGACGAAGACTTTGCGAAGGGAGAAACATACGAAAAGTATAGTAAATGTGAGTTTTGGATGGAGGAAGTATCATTAGTGGGGAATGCTATCACTAGCAAAGGAATATCTATGGTCCCTTCGAAGACAAAGGTAATTGAAGAGTGGCACGGGCCAACATCTGTAATAGAGATCCACAAATTTCTGGGTCTATCCAGGTATTATCTATGATTTGTGAAGAACTTATCATGATTTTCAAACCCAATGACCAAGATAACACAAAAGGGAGTGAATTTCATCTGGACTCAATAATGTGAAGAAAGCTTTTAAGGATCTCAAAAAGAGGCTTATCACTGCACGAGTACTCACACTTCCAATATGTGAACAAATCTTTATGGTGTACAGTGATGCTTCAAAAAAGGGATTAGGATGTGTGATGATTCAAAATGATAAATTGATATCCTAATACTCAAGGTAGATGAAAATCCATGATCAAAACTATCCCACACATGATCTAGAGTTGGAAACTGTGATCTTTGCATTGAAAATATGGAGGCATTTTCTCTATGGGGAGAAGTGTGAGATATATGCTGATCACAAGAGTCTCAAATATATATTCACACAGAAAAAGATTAATATTCCACTATGAATATGGTTATATCTCATAAATTATTATGACTTCTCAATCCACCAATATCCCGGTAAGGAAACTAAGGTGGCGTATGATCTAAGTAGAAAGGATCCTACTCTTTATCACTGATGAGAATTGAAAAAGATCAAATCTTCTTAGATTTTTAGAGGATGGACATGGGAATAATTAAGTGAGGAACATTATCAATCCTTTATTAAATTATTTTTCAATCATTCCTCATGGAGAAAATAAAGGATGCTAAAATAAATAATGTGTAAATTTAGAAAAAGGTGGAAGCTATCAGAAATGGGAAATCCTATGAGTTCAAGACTGAAAAGGATGGAGTCATAATATTTGGGTCATGATTATGTGTACCATCTGATTTAAGGATAAAGAAGGAGCTTCTGAATGACGCACATAGCTCAACCTTCTCTATTCACCCAGAGAGCACAAAGATGTGTCAAGATATCTGGGAGAATTATTGGTTGGACAATATGAAGAAGGAGATTGCTGAGTATACATCAAAGTTCCTGGTATTCCATCAAGTGAAGAATGAAAGGAGAAAGTTTAAGGGGATGTTGAAACAACTACCCATATCAACATGGAAGGGGGAGAACTTCACCATGGACTTTGTCACTAGAATTCCAAGGACATCCAACGGAAAAAATTCTATATGAGTCATTGTTGATTATCTTACAAAGAAAACTCATTTTATTGCAATTCAAGATGAATTATCATTGGATCAACTTACACAGATATATATCAAAGAGGTGGTAAGGCTGTATGGACTACCACTATCTATTATATCTGACAGAGATATGATATTCACCTCAATGTTCTGGAAAAGTTTCCAGCATGCTCTAAGCATTGAACTAAACTTTAGTACGACCTATCATCCTAAAACTGATAGCCAATCTAATAAAACTATTCATAAATTGGAATATATGTTGAGATCATGTTCAATGGACTTTAAAGAAGGATGTGACCAACATCTAATAGTGGTTAAATTCTCTTAAAACAATAGTTTCCACTCAATAATACGAATGGCACCATATAAAGACCTTTATGGGAAAATGTGTTGAGCACCGATATGTTGGGATGCAGTCGGTGAGCATAAGCTGTTAGGACCTGAAATGGTCGAAGAAATGGTAGAGAATGGTAAAGACATTCAACAACACATCAAGGAATCCCAAAATAAACAAAGGAGATATATATACAATCTTTGATGAGACCTTGAGTTTAATGTTGGAGACATGGTATTCCTCCGTAAATCTCCATGGAATAAGGTCATGAGGTTTGGGAAGAAAGGAAAGCTAAGTCCTAGGTACATCTGACCCTTCGAGATTCTTGAACGTGTTGGATCTGTGGCTTATCCAGTAGCACTTCCACGTACTATGTTTAAAGTACATGATGTCTTCCATGTATCCCTCTTAAGGAAGCACATACCAAATCCTTCACATGTAATATCTTCATAGGTGGTATAATTGGAGAATGATCTTTCTTACGAGGAGTAGCCAATGAGGATATGGGATTTTAGAAATAAAGTTCTACGCAATAAGACTACTCACCTGGTCAAAGTACTATAGTAGAACCATAATTATGGAGAGGGAACATGGGAACTGGATAAAGAAATAAAGGAAAATTACCCACACCTATTTATGGATTAGAACATAAAATGAAAATTCAAGGGTGAAATTTCATAAGGAGGAAGAATGTAACGACCCAATGTTTTATCAATGAAATTCCCTTCTTATAATTATGTCTTTCAGTATAATCATATAAGATTACATATAGAAAACAATACAAACCTTATAAATGAATAATGAGTAAAATAAAAGGCATCTCTAGAAGTTATGGATCGTATACCAATGAAATAGTAACTTGACCTTTGGAATAATAATGTAACCCTTATGAATAGTAAACTAGAAACTGTAATTGAAACCACACCAATCAAATTATAAATAAAATTTATCCATATTATAAGTTTCAATATGATATAATTATATCATAATATAAGTAAACAAATATTTTAAAAATTATTAATTAAGTGTTGGTATTTTTTGTAATTCATGTATATTTAATTACAATTTTATGATTAATTTAAAAATATAAAATAATTTTTTTTCATAAAATTTATTCATAAATATATATTTTTATGAATTATGATTATAAAATAATTTTAAGAGAACTTTATTAATTTTTCAAAGTGTTAGAAAAACAATTTTAATTTTTTTTTAAAATTTCAAGTAAATTATGATTGTAATTAAAAATTAAATTTCACATATTTAGAAACTTATTTTCATAAAATGGAGTTTATTTTCTAATTCTACATGTTGAAAAATGGTTGGGGTGATTTTTTTTATTTTTCTAAAATACTTGAAGTTTTGGTGAATAGTAAAATATGATAATTTATGATAAATGCTAAACAAATGAATCTATGCATCATGATTGAGTAATGAATGATGTAAATGGAAATTGGTTTGAACTCACATTCTTTATTTACTATTTGTGGTCATAATAATCAATACTATTCATAATCTTGAGAAAAAAATATTAAACTAATGATTAAAATAATGGGAAACCCCTCCTCTCCCCCACTATAAATACCACCCCTCTTTACCTCCTATCCTCACACCTATCAATCCTTGTTGATAGTCCAAATTATACTCAAATCTATCCCTAATACCCTATACCACATCTAGGAGCTCTTGTTATAATAAAAATACCAAAACTTTTCCCCTAAAGAGGCTCTCAAGGAAGATATATTCAAGAGGAAAATTCCTCTTTTCTTTTCTTTTATTTTCTTTTCTTGTTCCTTTGTTTTCATTTCTATCCTCACCTCTACTCATCCAAATAGTTTGATAACTCTATTACCTTACATGTACTGTAATTTTTTTATGTTAATGTAATAATTCATCATAATATCTCCTTTCCTCTCTATTTATACTAGAAATGAAAACATCATCCGAGATGTGTTAATTCATCACATTCAAGGATGAAAAGTTTTCAATTTCTTTTACCATCTTCAATTCTAGTTATGAAACTATTTTTATGGTTTAAACACAATATAATATATTTATTATGTATAATTTAAGGTTCTAGAATCTTTTTTACACATGATATTAATTTATAAAGCAAAATGTGTTCGTTGTGATAAAAAACCGCCAATTAACCAAAATAGTTATCATTAAAGTTTTATATAATGATTCATCTTCACTCTGAATAACCAAATGAATTTTATAACCATGTAATCTTATGTATGTTCAATAATAATATATTACTCCAATTATTTTGAACCTTTATCACATCACATGTCTATCCTTACATGTATATAAGTAAACCGATCATGAAAACCAAGGAAACAAACGCTCCCAAAACAATGGAATTGAACCTTTTAACCCACAAAAAAGGTCTTGAATAAAATTAATAAGGTTATAATAAATCAAATAAATGTATAATATGTTATGGAAATATTAATTAATGAATTTAATTTGGGTATACATGACATTAAGATCAAGTTAAGGACACCATCGTACTTAAGGTAAGGGATTCTACCCGAACCTCCATTTTTCCATTGGGTTGTTCTATATTTATTTGTACCCAAATGAACTTATCTATTATTTTTATGAAAATATTATAAATTATGTGTATATTTTCCAAAATCGTGTATCAATATCCATTCATCATTATATTTTAGGGATATAAATGTTTTTAAATGATTCCCTCCTCAATTCTTCCAGATAAGCAAGCCCGTTTTAAGGGAACTTCTTGAACTATTACCCATTTTCAAGTGCATTATATAATCTATTTTTAAGACAACATTATTTTTATAAAACCAATTTTTTTATTATGAAAACCTTCTTGTTTCACTTATGGTTTTATATAAGATATTATTCATTTTTATGTTTTAAATGACCTTTTACATTTTCCTTTAACCATACTAAAATTTCTTACTTCTAAATATTCTTAAGTACTCTTTTTTACAAGTTATTACTTGAATTTGACATCAATTTTCAGGATATATGCCTTTTATACCCTATTATTTTCCATTCATGATCTAATTCCTTTCCTTCATGGATGTTTTTTTGATACTCCCATTTGTTATGCTTTATAACATGATTATGATACCCAATTCTTACCATGGGTAACCCTTATGTTTATGTATGCTTGATTATGTATGATTCTAAATGTTGAAAGAATATTAATGAACATGTTATTATGGGTGTGACCAAATATATATCTAATTCATTTGGTAAATTTTAGTCTCATGAGACGTTATGTGCAACGGTCTTGGCAGTTAGCCTTGACTCGTGCTACCATGTGCAACAGTCTTGGTAGTTAACCTTGACTTGTGCTCCTCTATGTGGAAAAAGACTTGAATCATTATAAAGTAATTTTTTATGTTTTTTCTACATTACTATGACTCCATGTTTATATGATTCCATGTTTATATGTTATGAATCCATATATTCCATGCATTTTTATATCATTATATCCTTCCTTCTAACCCATGTTCTAAAAATTTATTCTTATCTTATTACCTTACTTGGATTTTTATCTCATTCCTATGTTCATGTTATCCTCAGGTTATCCTATGAAGATGTATGATAACAATGGAAGTGAGGATCTCTTTATTAAGGTTAAATAAAGAAATGTTTTAGTTATTCCCATGTTTTCAGTTTTATATACCTAGTCTTCGAAGACACTAGACTTTACAATACTTGGATTGTAATATGATTCTTTATTATGCTTAAAATCATGTAATGATATGTGAAAAAGGATAGGGTCTCTATACTCTATGTGAGAAACAAGAGGAAATAGAATATTTGACAAACCACACAATTTTCCTCCTTTTTTGGTGGAATAGGAGGAGGACGACGGTGGAAGAGGTCGGGGCTATATCACTTACCTCTATTCACTTCATCCTAGAAAGGAATGAAGGTTAAGAATGTATTGGTAGAGATAAGTAAGACTAAAACTTCTTACCTAAAAGGATATAGGCTTACTCTTGTAGGGATTCACTAAATTTGGTTCTGTAGTGGTAGGAATATCTAATAGCATGTTGAATAGAAAAGAAAGCATGATCCTTAACCTCCATTCTAGGAACTGGAGGCTCAGGGTATTATATTCAAGAAGGTAAGGACATGGTCCTAACCCTTATATCCAAGATTGAGAACTCATTAACATTTTCCCTGGGGTAGGTTTCCTTAAGAACCTGGGGATACAAATCTACATGTACCCTGAGGACCCTGACCGGCTAACCAGACAAGTGCGGGGAATCTATGACCATACGAATACAAACACAACTTGAGGGCATGTTAGTGTGCCAATCATCATGTTTGTGCATGTTCAGAGGTCTTAGTGGAGGTTTTGAGTTGATCCCTACTAGAAAAGGGATCCGAAAGAGGATAGGGCTTGCCATGGATGGCTTTAAAGAAGGCCTAATGGATGGATCATGCAGGATGGAAAGCAGGGAGAACTAAGGAAGCTCAGGTAGGGGGTGCTCCGCACTGGTAGGTCTGGGTGAATTGGTTTTACCTTGGGAAACAGACCACCTACGTGAATAAACTTGGGTGATAATTTTTTTAATACTTAAAGTGTCTCCACAGGTGTCCCTGGAGGTAATTCGCGTAAGTACCTGGTCAAGGAATAGAAATCTGTACTAGTATTTGTTAATTAGGGGTTGGGAGAATGCCTCACATAGGTTTTGTTTTTTTAAAACCTTGGAAGGACTTTAGTTTCACTATTAACCTTTAATTCCCTCTTTGTTAAGTGTTAGAGATCTACCTAAAAGGTTACAGAGGACTTGAGTAAAGAACTAGCGAGATCAGAGCATCTGCTAGCCTTTAGGGAATTCCTTTCATAAATATAAAGACCCCATGGATCCTATTAATAGGAAAATATAGGACCTTGGGTGAAGGATTAATTTCACATTGTTTTTGTGTGCAAGCCAACCATACAGGGTTCCATACAAGTATCTTGTGCAGCAACAGTACTTTTAGGTGACTTGTGAGAACAGCCTTTGGGGCCTTTTCAAACCATTACATTTTCCATTTATTTTCTTTTTCTTTTACCTAAGTCATTTACATTTGTTTCCTTTTTATACATGTGAAAAATTAGAGTTTCAACAAAATCCCCCCCTTAGGATTATATCCGATCTAAAAGAGAAGGGTCTGTTCTTAAGGAAAAAGGGATGAAAAGGATGAACGGTTCACATGAGTTGTTTGTACAGGGCTTCCATGATAGTTTTTCTTTCAACTCTACTGTATACATAGATCATGTACATGGGTCACAGAGGGAAGATTTATCGCCTATAAATAGGGATCTCATTTCAGTGAACAACTATCATGACTTCGAGTTTTTAGGTCTCGCCATGCTAGTCTCCTGTGCATATCCTCCCCTAAAGTTCTTTCACTAACAATTTTGTTTAAACAAAAATAGTATGTATCTAGATATGTGATGCATAGGATTGGGTAAGTGACTTGTGAAAGTATCATGAATGACTCCCTTTCATGAGGAACATGCATGATGCACTTGAGGTATCCACTAGTGCGAACTCATTCCTTTGCCAAATTTTCTTATTTTCACAAATTTCTTCAAAATAAACCTACTTTGAAATGTATTGGGTGCTTCTTTGTAGGTTTTAATGGCACCCAGAAATATTTTGGTTTCTGATGAACAAGATATAAAATGTATTGAGGAGATGATGAAATCCTTAGGGAATGACTATTACGACATATGTGGCACTACTGTTTCTAATATAGCTGGGTATTTGAAGAAATATCACCATGATTTTCTAGAGAGCATTTATCTATCTCTTTATGGCCATGGACATATATGGTAATTCCTCACACTATCTCAAAATAACTACATCCTAGTCTCTTTTTTTCAAGATCATAAGATTCCTTCAACTACCAATGTTTCTTCCATGGGTGCTTACATCAATGCTGGAACATCATCCAAAGCCTGTTTTATGAATCCCGGCCCATGTGATCCAAATTTGAAACCACACATAGTTTAAATAAAGTTGTATTTATATTCATATATATTTTGAGATTTATAAACAAATCAATCGAAGGGATAGAAGAAAGTTTGAGGATTTCGCCCAGTAGGGGGTGTTAATGTTGCATGGATGTGGGCATAATAGGGGAGCCAATTCTATAAATAATTCAAAAAGGAACTAGAATACATTGTAATTTATGAGGCAATGTGGGTAGGGCTGACTTATGTGTATAGAAATGATGATTTTGTTACAGAGATTCTGATCTGGTGGATTCCACAGACAAATTATTTCCATCTGATGTATGGAGAAGTTGGCATCAATTTGTGGGATGTTCACAAGATCTCCAAGGCCCCGATCCTTAGAGACATGTATGATGAATTCATCCCTCCAAGGGAAATGTGGGGTTACCCTAAAAGGATGCCATATTTGGCATGTGATCTATTGAAAATATCTCATAATATTAAGAATGTAGACCCCCGATTAAAAGGGTAAATTCATTCTAAGACGTGGATGAACATTTTATTAAATATGAAAGGGGAATACCCCACCTGAAAGCATCCAACAAGTTTTCCCAAGGTGGTGAAAATTATCATACCTAGTACTTTCTAGATGATTCTAGAAAAGGGAGAGTTTGATAAGTGGGGATATGATGTCAAGCTCAAATTTCCTACCAAGACATGTCTTGCATGATTTCTAGACATGTGGATTAGTGTCTATCTACTTCCTGTCCATGATTCCAAGGGTGACATAAGATAAAAAATATTTGTTTTAGCGGCCAAGCTAACAGAGAAAAGGGTCATGCGGTTGGACACCCTCATTTTGGAAAAAATCCACAGGAGTATTCTTCATATTCATACAGGGAAATATCCTTTCAGAATTGAAGGACCATTCCAAGTTTTATGGGGATGGATTGCATCTCACTTTAGAAATTACTCTGTATAAAGAGAGATCAAGGTCCTCAGGATTGAGTGTCGACCATATGTTCAAACCGTATCTAGTATTCAGCCCATTACTTTGAAACCCCATGAAATCCAAACAAGATTGAGTTTATTTAAGGAGTTAAACTTCTTTCCCTATGGGAATCCACCAACCGAGATATTTATTGATGATGGGAAGGCCACCGTTGAGCTCAGGTCATAAATGATAGCCTTCAGGGATGGTGTGTTAGTGACCAGGAGTGATCAAGATCGATGGTGAGATTATATGTGAGGCTTATTCTCCTTTCTGGTTTGCACACCAATTCAAGTGACTATAGAAAATAACTGTATCCCCCCTGAGGTACATCAGATTAAAAAATAATGCAATGGTAGCTCAAAATATATGTATTTTCACAGTTGTGGGGTTGAAGGAGGCAATGATCAACCTACCTCCAGTAAATGAAATCAGCTGGTCAACCTCTTAGTATGATTATACTTGGATTATATCATACCCCAAAGGGGTGTTGGCCAAATATGTTCCTCGGGTTGGAAAGAAAAGGCAGAGAAGGAATGGTTACCCTTATTTAGAAGGTGCTTCATCTCCTTTAGAAGTTGCGTCATCTGTTCCAGAGAGCGAGGGTGAAGAGATTCCCAACTTATCGAAATGAACCTATTCAAGGTATAACCTGCCTGCCAAAATAAAAAGGACCACACCAAATGAAGTTGTACCAAGGCAGTCTAGTCAAAACCGCCAAGAGGAGTCCCGAGTTCCATTTTCTCACTCATCATCTATGACAGAAAGGGTTAAGAAGCACATGAAATCTAGGGATACTAGATCATCTTCACAATAAACCAGGATGTATTCAGAATATAGATGACCAGAGGTAGTCCAAATGTAGCAAGACATATCTTCTGATGATGACATTATATGGTCGCTCCTACATGTGGGGTTGAAAATTTTGGGGATAGGAGACCTCAAATCCCCTCCTGGTATTAACTTTGAGGATAATCCTGTGGAATTTGAGATTCATATCCGCGAGATAGATATTCTTATCTATGAAACCAACGATCAGGTTCCTTACACAAGGTGAGTAGAGGATATGATAAAATATGGAATTGATGAAGGGATCAATCATTTATTTTCTAAGGAATGGCATGACTTTGTCAATCCCTAAGATGTAAGTTTCATTCTTCTCATATTTATCTCTGGTTCTGCTTTATATTTCAGTAAAAGTGTCATTTCTAAAGGGGAATACCATATTAATTTTCAGTGGTATGAGGGAAAATAAACTAAGGTTCCATTTCCATAGTATAGCCCTGGTGGAACTTTGATTGGCGTTACTAGGTCACCCCAAAATTAAGAGAGGTATATTCATGCTGATAGGCCATGAAGGATGGGATGGCAGGAGAATTCCCACTTATAATACATGTTTTTTAGGAGGTTTATGTTATCCATCATTCTAAGAATATGAATAATAAAGAATTACTAAGGGTGAAATAATTAGATAAACTCTTTACTAGCAATGGTATTTTATCTTGGTTCCATTCATCTTTACCTAAGGAAAATGTCTGAACTTCATTTTATTATTGGAACTCCTTCCATTTTCTCTCTCAAGGGACTTATAAATGAGCATTTGAGAACTAAGGAGGGAACTTCAGACCAAGTGCAGATCCCTACCAGTTAAATGGATCCCTAAATTGAATAATTAGTGAGGGTTGAGGATACATCATCTGCTCCTATCATTATTCCTTCCACTATGGAGAGTGAGGAATAATCCGGTATGTCAAAGTTATTTCATAATATGTCACATGACAATGAATGATTTCCACTTATGTAATATTTTAGGTTCATATCATACACAAGATAATCCTAAGACAACTAATGAGGACATTCTGATTGTCACTAAGGAGGTTGTCCAGGGTCTCAATTCAATGGAGGAGGGTCATGAACCAACCGTTCAAAGTTTTCCCATGGGTGAGATTAACGCAAGGCTTGTGATTTCAATAGAATCCCTGATAAATCTTGGATTTCCTTTTTATGAAATAATGGAACACATTAATATTACTAATACTTTAGAATAATTTGGTGCACTATATGAATAATAGAAAGGAAATGAGTCTTTATTTTCCATCCAATCAACCTTTTTATGCCTGACTCCCTCAATATGAATAGTTGGAATATGCAGCTCCACCCATAGAAACTGTTACAATGACAGTTCATGGAGAAGACATTGAAGTTAATCTTAATACCACTATTGAGGAGGAGCCAAATCAAGTGGACCATAAAATAGGAAGTCTTCCTGAGCCTTATCTAGTGGATCCTAGGAAGACCCAGGAGAGTGCCCCTCATCAAGAGGTACCAGTTCAAATTGCAGAAACTGGGAATGTTGGGGAGGAATCCTCCCAGGATACTGACATGTTATTGGGTAGGGGTCACCAAATATTGTAATCGTGACCCATTATTTCTGTTATTTTAATGATAAAAATTATTCTAATTCATCATTTAGGATTATCATCTTCTGTGTCTAGGTCTAAGGAAGAATCTTCTGCATCTGCTCGACTAACACTAGAAGGTGAGGAAACCACTATTTGAGAGGGAGCAGAGTGAGACGCTTCTTTGAGTAAACTGATTCAGAAGTACATATATCCTTCTAAAAATGAATATTAATCAGATTTAGAGATTCATAATGATTTTCACATCATATTTCTCAAGTTATGGAGGGATATATAGAAGATAATCATTGAGACCCCCTTTAGGACCTTCCTTTATGAATCCAACAACTTTCAATTCTGTTTAGCATGTTGGGATTTGGTGGGTTTGATTATTGTCTAATCCATTCTTCTTTTAAGGAGACTATTCATAGGTGGGAGTGAGTGTATAAGCTTCAGAAATATATCATAAAGGCCAAAATAATTTCCAAAATTGATGACTTACGAGCTGTGATATCCTAAATGGAGGCCAATCATAACACAAAGTGGCATAATTCAAGAAGCAGATCAAGGATAAGACTATTCAAGTGTCAAACCTTCATCAAGTATTGAATTACACTTAGTTAGAACTCAAACAACTCCAACATCAATTATGAGAATCCTAAATATAAGGGTCAACTTCCATTATGCCCGTAATATAAGTGCTTCACCGGGTCGAGGAGACTGAAGCTGGTCAACTAGCTGAGCTTCACCAAGTAGCTGATGGGGCTCAGGAGAATGTTCAATAGATGAATAGTTATATTGAAGGCATATTGTAATATATGATAGAGAGAATCTATTTTGTTGATGTTCATTTATGGTTTATTTTTCTTATAAATGAAAGGAATTTCACTTCCAATCATCTATGTCTTCATCCCTACCTTTTTCTTATAATCATTATGTTGAAGATAATTTTCATAGCACGACATCTTAATACCAGCTAATTATAATTATAATGATAAGGATGGGGGGCACATTAATTTTTTTATCTAATCCAAGAGGCCTAGTGATCGTAGTTTGACCATTTCTAGGGTCATATGGATAACTCTATAAACTTTATATTTTTTTATTTCATCAACTTAATTTTTTTCCTAAAATCAATATAGAGGAGACTTAGTGGGTGAGACATGGATTTTTATAAGGCCTCCCATTTTGGGTTTTTATCCTAAAAAGTTTTGTGCCCTTTATCTTTTTATTTCTCAATATTACCTAAACTATACAGAGTGTAGGTCTAGAAAGCTAAGACTTGACATTTTTCTAGAGTTCCCTTTGTAGGTTTTTAACTTGGTGAGTACTATGTCTCTCTTTTTATGGGAAATTTAAAGTCATACGAAATAGACTAATGAGGCTAGTGTTTTAGGTCTAACATCTTTGACCATAACATTTGAAATAATGACCCAAACAATTCTTTCTAGTCAGTAATGTTCTGACATTCTTCAAATACCTCCAAGGGTAATCTTGAGACAATTTTTTTGTTTTCCTAATTTAAAACATGGTATTCGAGAATAGAGGAGGTATATGCAAAGAACAAAGTTACCACTAGCTGAAAAATCCGTTATGAGGACTATTTATATAAGGCCAACTAAGGAATGTACTATATCATCAAATAGTTGCATCCTTAGGCTGATAGAACCATTAATGGGTAACTTATGCAAGGAAACTAGCGCACATACTGTATATTCAGGTAAAGGAGTTCCTAGTAATTTCAACATTCTATTACTGATGGAAAAAGGAAGTTTAAGATTTGGATCTCTCAAGACCACGGTGGGTGGTTTTTCCAAAGAAAGATGTATGAGAATAAAGGGATCATTGGTATTGGCATGGTCCATGAATGGGAAACCACTCCTATAAGAATTTGGTGTGTGAAGGAGGGTACATTTTGATAGATAACCAATGTCATGGGAAAAGGCCTATTTATAACAAAGGATGAAAGCATCATGAATTTTAATGTCATGTGACTAAGACATTGACTGTGTAGTTTAATGTATTACAATAAGGACATTATTCTATGAAATTTAAAGTTGTGAAATAAAGACATTATGTGGTGCAGTTTAAAGTCATGTAGCAAGGATATTATGCTGTTCTGTTTAAATTCATGAGAAATGACATTATGCCATGTAGTTTAATGTCGTGTAGAAAGGAATTTTTTTGTACAATTTAAAGTAATGCAGTTCGAATATTATGCTATGAAATTTAAATTTATACAGTAAGGACATCATGTTTTGTAGTTTAAAGTAATGTAGTAAGGATATTATGGGGGATTTAATTTAAGGTCTTTAGCTTTGACTGAAGGTTTGAAGGTTCTACAATTATTAGTAATCTATCTGTAAATTTACTACCATATTCATGTATGGGAGGAGAAATTTGTAATCTATGATTTGGGGATCACCAAATTCGAAGAGTGGTACGGAAAAAAAGGATTATGGGGTTATAGGAGTTCTATCTCAAGAATGAAGTTACAACTACTTAAAAAACCCATTATGGGGTATATTTTATACAAGGCTAGCTGGGGAACATAATGCATAGTCAATAGTGGTATCTTTTGGCTGATAGACCCATTATAGGGGAAACTTATGTAAGGGAAAATTGGGAATGTACTGCATAGTTGGGAAAAAGATCTCTCAAGAATCCTGACTTTATATTGCTAAAATCTAATGAAATTTTATGGATATTTGGATCTCCCCAAGCATAGAGTTTGTTTTATGGAGAAAAAAGACTGAATACAAAAGGAGTATTTCAAGTAATGATTTCCAAAGAATCAAGGGAATATGATCTCTATGAAGTTTTGATCCAAGTGTAGGAAGTATGGTGCCTATAGTCATAGGTCATATGGTTAGGACCATAATATTATGGAAATGATAGATGATATGTGGTCAAATGACCCAAGGTTATTCAAGTATTCTTTGAACGCATGAAGGTGGAAAAAGGTAAACCACGGTCTTGGAGAGTTTCAAGTTAAGAGAATGGATATGGGACAAATATGCAAGGGATGACCGTTGACTTTTGATTGTGGGTTATGGCATACCATCATCAAAGCTTAAAGGGATATAAGAGGCTTCTGCCAAGGGAGAAATTACCACTATTTGACAAACCTGTCATGCAGGCTATTTTATGCAAGGCCAACTAGGGAAAATAATGCATATCCAAACAACAGTATCCTTTTGTTGACCATACTATTATGGGGAAAACTTATGCAAGGCCAACTGGTGCATATACTACATAGTTAGGAAAAGGATCTCTCAAGTATCAGAAATTTTTCCAACAGAAGCCAAGGAACAATTATTAAGATCTGAATGTATTCAAGATTAGAAGTATGAAATGGGAAAAGGGTATTTTCCAATGCACAAAGGAAGTTTTTGGACTAATATTGACCATGATTTTGGATTCCCTTACATAGATCTGACTCATATGTAGAATGGGGACATCACTTATTTCCTTGACAGACTTTCTAATTATAAGACCCAAAATAAAAGATCAGGAATGGATTTTTTTGATTGTATGTAGGAGAGGAGGATTTTTTCTTTACCCAATGGCTAGGATTAGGATATAAGTCCTAGTCTTCATTATAAATCTCAATGGGATGAGAATCAAGACATCCATAGTTATCTGGGTACCATGCGGTTTAAAGTCTTGCAGAAGGGACATTAGACATGAAGTTTAATGTCATTTGGTAAGGAATAAGGTGTATCAATGTGAAGAGGAATATTTTGGCAAGGCCAAGGTGTAGAACCTGGTCATAAATACATATCTTAATGGGGAAATAATCAACCTATACATTATTCTTAGAAAAATCATGTAGTTTATTGTCATGAGATGAGGACTTATAGTGTGCCTTTTAAGGTATTTCCCCCAGGACCATGATATCCCCAATGTGAATAGATATAATTTATGCGTACATGGAAATCCTTTAACAAAATCTTAATTCCGGATGAGTTATGCTTAGTGTGAGAAACAAGGTGTGGTAAAGGTTTCTTTTATAGTGAAAGGGGAATATAAGTGAAGGATATGGGAATGTTGATTATGCAGTGGCTAAAGCAAGATATAGGATCCCAACATTGCTATATATATGATTGGGATGATAATTAAGCCATATGTAGTTCTTGATAAGATTCCCCGTGTAGGTCTGATCCGTACATAGGGGGTGGGGGAATTTTAATTTTGGCTAGAACTGAGATAGGAGATTTGGGCATCACTACGTATCTTGCTGGGGAAATAATAAATCCATACATAGTTCTTGGAATCCCATGAAGTATAATGTCACGCATTAAGGAAAAAGATGAAGTGACTTGAAATGAAAGAAATGTTGTGGATGAACCAAGGTGTAGGAACTGAACGTCACTACATATCTCGTTGGGATGATAATCAAGCCACACATAGTTCTTGACAACTATTACCCACATCAATCTGGATTTGATGTGGGAATAAGGGGCTTTTGAAAATTTCTAGACTGATGTTTGAGCCTAAATCATGAAGTATAGGTATCACCATGCATCACATTATAATGAGAATAAATCCATAAGTCTTGGAATGGTTCTCTATGCAGATATGATTCATGAACATGGAAAAGGAAAGGGGATTTTATTTTCCAAAATCATGGATAGACCCAAGATCAGAGATTCAAGCATCACTACATATCTCATTAGAATGAGAATCAAGACACACATAATTCTTGTAATGATCCCTATGCAGGTTTGATTCATACACATAGGGAGTGAATGGTTTTGTTTAATTATGGCTGGACCGAAGACTAGAGATCTGGGCATCACTACATATCTCATTAGAATGAGAATTAATCCACACATAGTTCTCAGAGAAGGTTCCCCGAACCAGCTGGGATATGACATGGGGAATGAGGATTTAAATAATTTCTAAATTAATGGTTTTTACCAAAACACGAGGTTATGTATTACCACACATCTTGTTGTAATCAAACCATACATTCTAGAAACGTCACCTGCACAGAACTGTTTCGAACACATAGAAAGAATAAATTTTCTTTGTGGTTATACTAGACCCATGATTGGAGATATGGGGGTCACTATATATCTCACTAGAAATGAGAATCAAGCCAGATGTAGTTCTTGAATGATTCATACAGTTTACTATCATATGATGAGGATGTGAGAATGTTTGGACTTGTACATATAAAAGGGGCCCAAATTCCATTATGGATTGGAAATGATGTAAAAGGGGATTATTTATAAGGGAAACTCATAGTTATTCCCCAAATCTGGTCAAGAGGGAATCTTGACCCATTAAGGGGTTAGAACGATGTAATTGGGACTTATTGTGAGGTAGAGGCCCATTTTTTAGGGACCACAAGGGGTATTATGACTCATGGTATGTTGGGGGTTTCTTAATGTTGAATGAAAATGATGTTAACCATGTTGTTTAATGTCATGTAAAAATAAAAATAAGTGTCTTTCAATTTATTATCATGTGTCAAGGACATTGTGTCGTTCATTTTAAAGTCATTCGACAAGGAACCACTTTGCAGTTTAATATCTTACAGCTCAGATGTATGGTGATATGTAGTTTAATTTCCTATAGCTAAGATAAATATTATGTAATTACATGAAATATTTATTTAGGAACCTTGCATTGGTTGGGGTCATAGTGAGTTCTCTATCCATTGAGATCAAGGAATAATCTCCTTTAGAGTGGACCTTATGTATGGAGTAAGTCCCTACCACTTCAGATCAAGATTTGGAAGCTTATTTCTTGGTATCATTGGATTCCTAAGAACCAAAACCAACTCTCCTTGGAGGAATGAATAAAGGCATACCTTCTTGTTAAAGGCTCGTGTTATCCAAATCTAATATACCTCTACATGATGCAAGGTATGAAATCTCCTTTCATCCAGTCGCTCTAATTAATCCAGTCATTTTTGAGACTGTTCATCTATAGATAACTGGTTATAAATGGAAATACAGAGTGATGGAAACTGAACTTTAATGGGAAAGACTGATTCTATTCTATACACCAATGAGTACGGGGCTACTCATGTTGCGGTACAAGTTATATTATGATAAGCTCAAAAGGTGTGAAAAATATTTTCAGGCTAAGATTTCTTATTTTTATCCACCATCTTGTAGAGTATGTTCGACAAAGTTTTTTTTAAAAGCCTCTATCTATCCATTAGTTTTTTCATGATAGCAGGATGAATGGTTAGATTTGATATTATATTCCTAATATAGCTTTTCTACTTTAATAAAATAGAAATTGGATCCATTTTCCATCAATATGGAATGAGGGACACTAAATTTGTTGATGGTGTTAGATTTTAGAAAGCTAAAAATTCTTTTAGCTATGAATTCTTTGAGGGGTATTACTTCAACCCATTTAGAGAAGAAACCAGTATAAGTAAGGATGTACTTGAACTGCTTAGTTGTACCTGGGGTATAAGGCCCCACTACATCCATTCCCCATGTAGAAAATAGGAAGAAGTATTTGGATATATATAGAAACTATAGGGTTTGGTCAATGAAGTTGGAATGTACTTAAAAAGAATTACATTTCATAGTGAACTATGTGAAAGGCTAAGTCATTTAAGGACAGAAGTATCCAAGCATTTAGATTTGATTAGAAATCCTATACCCTGACTGGTGGGAACCATAGGCTCCTATATGTACTTCTTCCATGACAACCACAATCTCTTCTCCATCAATACATCTGAGAAGGACTCCCCCAAATCCTCATTTATAGGGGAATTTCTGGTGATTTGGGACATCATAAAGAGTAAAATTGGATGATCTTCACCATATATTCTCTCTTCCAACTCTATCTAATGGGAGCACCCCATCCGGAAGGTTGTTCATGATGGGTTCTATCCATCCTGGGGTAGGACCATATGTCTCAGGGATGGGACTGATTTTATTGATATATTCTATTCTGATCCAAACAAAAGGTGAGACCATTTAGCGGTGGGAAATACTAATGACTGTTTCATCCTCATTTGAATATACCAAAGCTATAGCCTCATTTTCTAACACATCTTTATGGGAATTACATGATCGTGGGATGTAAGTCAATGTTGGATATGAGGGGAATTTTTCCATTAACCCATGGACACAATCAAATAGGGGAACTAGATCCTCTTTTCTGATGGAGTAATCCACATTGATTTTCTTGATTACCAACTCTGAGTCACCTTTCACTTCTAGGTGGTTAACAGGTATTTGAAGTTCCAATTCTAGGCCTGTGATGGCAGTCAGATATTTTGCCTCATTGTTGGAACAAACTTCTAATAATAGGAAGGATTATGGAAACAATTCCTTCTATGGGGAGATAAACACAATACCTAAACCTGTTTTGTTGAGTGTAGGGTCTCCCATTCTATTTTTTGTTGGGCTTCGGAATGCACCATCAAAATACATTTCCCATGTATGGCCACTTCTTTGAATAGAGAAGATATCTTCATTTGGAAATTTAGTATTTAATTGTGTCTCTTCTGCATATGGGTGTTTGGAAAGAAAATCTTCAAAATCCTGACCTTTCACTTCTTTCTAAGGCACAAAGTATATGTCAAACTACTATAGAATAAGTTCCCACCATGCTAGAATTCTTTTCAACATAGTATTAATGAGGAAAAATTTGAGTGTTTTATTACAAGAAACCAAGTGGATCTCAGAGCGCTATAGGTATTGGCTCAACTTTTGAATGACAAATATTAATGCCAAATATCTCTTCTCAATATCTGAATAATGATTATTAGCATATAGCATGGTTCAAATGAGATAATAAAGGATGTTTTCATTCCCAACATCATTATTTTCTATAAGAGAGTCACTTAGTTACCATTCTAGGGCTGTTACATATAGAATGAGAAGATTTCCTTTAATAGGTGGAATCAATACCGATGGGATCAAGAGGTATCTCTTGAGGGAATAAAAGGATTCCTGATATTCATTGGTCCACTAATATGTGTACCCCTTATTCATCAATTTATTAAAGGGTAAACACTTTCCTATGAGTTTGGCTATGAAGCGCTGAATATAGGCTAAGTTTCCTTGAAGCCCTCTCAATTATTTCAAGTTTCGAGGAGGTGACATGCCAAGGATAGCTTTAGTCTTCTCAGGACTAAATTTGATTCCGTGATGGCATATGATGAAGCATAGAAATTTTCCCGAGGTTACATTGAAAGAAAATTTCAAGGAGTCCATCTTCAGATTATGTTTTTGAAGCTTTCTGAAGCTAGTTTATAGTTTATCCAAGTGGTCAGAACGTTTTCAGGACTTGACCACAAGATCATCAACATAGAATTCAACATATTTCCCCAAGAAGGGGTTGAAGATGTGATGCATAACACATTGGTATGTGGAACTAGAACTCTTTAATCCCAAGGGCATTACCCTATAGTAGAATACTCCCTAAGGGGCTACGAAGGCTGTGGATTCTTCATCTTCTAGGGCCATATAAATTTAGTTGTAACTTGAATATCCATCAATAAAGGATAGGTCCTGATAACCAGTTGTTGCATTAATCAGGCTTTCTGTAATTGGAACCAAGAAATAATCTTTGGGACAATGCCAGTTGAGATCTCTGAAATCAATGGAAACTATAATTTTCCCATTCTTCTTCTTCATATTGAAAATGTTTTCTAGCCAATTTGGGTTTGCACCTCTCAGATAAAACCATCCTTGTTGAGTTTGTCCACTTTATCCTCAATTTTTGAGGTGTGATTCAGGTGCATCCTCCTCGATGCTTGCTTCTATCACCGATGATCTTATGGAAAATCCAATTGATGGGTGGAAAATTCAGGTTCAAGGCTTGGAATCTCTATGTAATTCTAGGAAAACACATCCTGGTGTTTCTTTAGGAAGGAGGTGTATATCTCATGTTCTTTAGGAGTTATGGACACATTAATTAGAGTGGGGTGTTGATATTATTTTTTACCCAAATTTATCTATCTTAGTTCATCCACGGTGGTAGAGAAACCTTCCTAAAATACTATAGGGGAATCCCTGAGACATTCTTCATCTCACTCATCCTCATTCTCCACTACTTGCACTTCCTCCTAGGGAGGAGGTGATACAACAAGTTCCTTGAAGGTAAGAGGGGAGCTGCCATTTAGACATCCAAATGATGGAGAAATTGTTTCGAGCTAACTTGATGACTTGAAGCCTTCTTGAATTCTTGTAGGGGAGAAGTGTAAAACCCTAATATTTTTATGAGATAGATTTTTTTGATGTCTTGTTTTGTACACTACACCAAGTTAATCTTGAGCTATACACAACACCGTCTTAGTTTATGGTATACGCAACACTATGCTTAGATTGTGTTACACACAATTTCATGTTCTTTTGATAAAATACATTTCATTTAAGACTAATTTTAAGTTAACAACTAAATATTATAATGTTACCTTATAACCTAGTCATTATAATGGTGGGTATGAACAGTATTAACTTTCATCTAAAAAACTATTTAAATGAAAATAAGTGAGGTTATAAAATAATAAAATCACCCTTGATGGATTTTATTAATGTAATATATATATGTAATATATTCAATCTAATGTTTAAAATTCATCTTATATGTTTTCTAGACATGTTATAAGAAAAAATTCAATTTTCAGATAAAAGAAGAATTTAAAAAAATAAAATTTTACCACATTTTAATAGAGAACCCCTTTTAAATTAAGATTTTGAAAGATTATAAATTTTACATGAAGAAATAAACCTCTTATTTGGAATCAGGATATAAAAATTTACTTTGTAAGAATTTTTGATATTTTTCTGATAACTTTCATGTTTTTATGAATAATAATAATATGCTAAATTTTAATTGAAAACAACTTTTTTCCTCAAAAAAATTTATATGGTTAAATTATATTATTTATTTGTTTTAAATCGTAAATAGAATATATTTTTATCATTCAATATAATTCATTTCATTATCATTAATTTTAAATTGAATTCATATGTAAAACCATTTCAATCTTTGCAATGTTTTAACTTACAAAAACACGTTCTCTCATTCCGACAATAGGATTGATTTTAAATTAATTAATAAAAACTTACGTGTTTTTAATTTTGAAAAATGTAATCCATAACTGGCATCATTAGGTCCAAATTATGTAAATATAATTTTTTTTGGTATTATGAATAGTAACTTCAGTATTTTTTATTAATACGGTAAAAGGGTAGAACATGTAATTAAGGGTAAGAATATTATTATAAAACTACCCTAAAACTTGTCATAATATTATTTTATGAGATATGGTCAACCAAGAAAACCCTTGGGATAAAAATTTGGCCTTTTGAATCCACTTGGGTGTGATTATGACACTTATAACTTTTAATTTAAAGTAAATGAAGAAATGTTATAAACATATATCTTCTTACTATTTTTTTAATATGGGGTTATATAAGTGATATATTAGACTATAAATAGTAATTAAAAATATAAAAATATTTTATACATCATGGTATTTTATTTATAAATTTTAAACATTAAATAATTAAATTTCATTACGACATAATGATGATGCAATGATTGCTTTATTAATGAATGAATCAAATAAATGATATTATAAATATTAACATAAATATTATTTGACATAATTTATGTCATAAACAATTTTTCTAGGTGAATATGAAATTTTATAAGACAATTCAATGGTTTTGATAAATGTTATCTCTCTGTTTATATTTTATTTAAATTCAATAAAATGAATAGTGTAAAAATTGACATAATTGATGTTTTACAAAACTAGTAAATTATTAAATTATTTAAAAATCATAAAAATATTTTAAAACCAAAAAGTAACTATTATAAGGTCTAAAAGTTTATTAGGTGTCAAATTATGTGAAATTTACCCCATATAATTAAAATTTATAGTCTGTTAATACTTAAAATGTTGTTACCACAATTAAAATTAAAAGAGAATAATTAAGGGTAAACCAAAAAGATAAGGTTTAAAATAAAAGCAATACATGTCTAAAAATTATTTAATGAGATGATTCAAAACTATAATCATCTTATTTTATACATATTTCAATTTTTAATCACTTGGATTTAGAAATTAATTTATATTAATTTAATATTTTTTGAATTTCCAATGTTTCCCCTCTCCTCAATTATAAAAATGCACCTCCTCCCTCACATATTCACTTCAATTTGAGCCTTAAATATTTCCAATACCCTACCATTTCCCTTATAAAATTTTATATTCACATTATATAGGTTATTGTCTTTTTCAATAACCAACTCTAGTGCTCTAAGAATATATTTAGAGGAAGCACATCGAAGAAGAGTTAATCTCCTCTACCGATTCTTTCAAACTTATTTCTTCTTCTAATTCCTCTTCATGAGTTGTCTAATTATAAAGTAATAAATAAAGTATAACTTATATACTAATATGTTATTATAATTATGAAACAACCATATTCCACCTTCTATCCATCCTACAAATAACGATATCACCATGCATGCGTACATACAACTTACCATCTCTACGCCGTGGTGTAATATGTTATTCAACACTAATTTATTTAGATGGGTATAAATATGAATATAAAGTATTTAAATAATTAATATGAAATTATAATTAATATTTATAATTAATATACTATCCAATTTTATACCATTTGACCATTAAGGGAATGATACTGTTACTCGTGCGTACGTATGACTTGCCATCTCCATGATGCGATAAGATTCATTCTCCACATTAACCATTAAAAAATGATTGTAAAGTATATATAATAAATAATAATGAAATATATGACATAATAATTATAATTTAATTAGGTATATATATATTTCATTTAATTTCTTCCATTCAATTCAATAAGGAAACAAAAACAACGTGTTTTCGTACGAACTGTCTACCGTCTCCATGAATGGTGTATTCCATTTAATCTACATATCTATTATATATATTTATATAATGAATATATATGATATATAAATCATGTTTTACATTCCCAATGTAATTAAATCATGATCTAAGTAATAAGATCAATAATAAAAAGCTAAAACACATACGATAAACAAAATGATTATTACCAAAAACTTTACTTAACATGGATTTGATAAATAAATGGGTAATATAAAGTCAAAAGTGAATAATATATGATATCATAAATATTATTATGGTTATGTAACAAGTTAATAATATTTTTAAAACCACTATATAAGATTTTCGGACACATTAATAAGAAATCATACCGAAGGTAAGGGATTATTTTGTATCACTTTTATTTATGTTAGACATATGCCTTATACACCACCTATTTCTTTTGAGTTATGTTCATGGTACCCATGAATATTTTATGGTTATTATTATGAATGTTATGATATGCATATAATTTTCTTTATTTTAGGAGGCATACAATTCGAATGATTATAAATTGGTAAGGTATAATTTTGAAATCTCTTTGTTATCTGAGATTTTTTATTTGTAAGTATTTACTAAGGTATATTTATCATCCACATACATGTTCCCTAAATATTTAATAATATTTAATTTTTACTAAATGGTATGAAAGTAATTTTTTGTCTTTATTCGATACAAGGTACTTTTTGAATTTTCCAATAAAAGTATGAGGAGATTGTTTTTTTTAAACTTATATGATATGAATGATTTTTTACAATTTCATGATGCATTATTTCCATGAAGTTTCCCTTAAAATTTATCATGGTTATTTTTAAATAAATTCTTTTCTTTTAAAATTTCATGGCATTTTTGAGAAAAGAAATCATTTTTGAAGAATAAAGGATATTTTCCTCATGAATTAATTTCATGTGTTATATCAAAACTATTTTCCATATAAGATGACATTTATTAAATAGGGTTATGTTTTTATACCTATTATTTCTATGATTTGATTGTGTTTATGATGGAATTATATTTTTGAAATCCATTTGTTTTACACAAGTTATGTTATGAAGGAATGATGTTTAAGAAACCCATTTTATTCCTTGGGTTATGCTATGGTGAATGATTTATGTTGGCACATGTAAGAATGATTTCATTATGAGATGTGTGGGACCCATATCACCCTAAAATGAATTGGGTAAAAATTTATATCTCATGATATAGACATGAATTGAAAGATAAGTAAATCTGGTTCAGTAATATAGGGATGTAATGGAAAGTAAACCTAGTTTAGTAATGGACTTTGTCTATTATGATGGTCTTGGAAATGAGACTTGGATAATATGGAAATGATTTTCTATGATTATGTGTTTTCCAAAATTCAATATTTTATTCCAATTCTATTTTCTCATGGCTCATGTTATTTTATGATTTATTCCTAATGAATTACCAATATTTATTCCATAACTCATAATCTTGATATATGTTATACATGGTATGATTTTAAAAAGTTATGTTCATGTTTTTACATATTTATGTTCATGTATTATTTGTTTACCCTTAATAATCATATAAGCTCACCCTTTCTTATGTTTCAATTCCTCAGGTTATAAAGAAATATTTTAAGTAGGAGTACTAAAGGGGAAGATCTTTATGGGAGATGTTGAAGATCTTTCAAGAGTTAGAAGAATGTATTCCAAGTTTCCAAAGGCACTAAACTATTACATTCCTCAAGTGTGCATTTGTAAAATGTACTGAATATTCATATAAAAATATGTAATATTCATGTATGTCATGATTGGGTTGTTATAGTTGGTATCATATGAAAGGTTTAGTCAACCTTTGGAAACTAGGATACAAAATCTTTAGTGAGATCACTAGAGATATTTCTGAGGTATGTCTAGGGATATCCCTAAGGATAAGTATAACTATAGGTTAAAATCTTTGAATTTTGACAATGATAATTGTTAACCTAGTATTAAACCTAAGATGTCAGAGATTGAAAGTACTTACCCTTGATTATTTTGTTTTCCTAGTATTATTTTTTGCCTCTCACACTATTTTTTTGGGGTTTAGATAATGGATGGAACCCAAAGGAACCATGTTAACGATGAATGAAATGGGAAATAAAATTATTTCTCTCCTAAACAACCAAATGTTATGGGATTTGGAATGAAAAATCTTATCTCTATACTTACACAAGCTATGAATCATTCTGGACTTCCAAATAAGCATAGAAGGGAAAAACATTATGTTGAGTCCTTCATGAGGCAACCTCCACCTTCTTTCAGTAGGTATTCTGATCCACTTGTTTCTAAACAATGGATAAGTACCATTGAAAATATATTTTCTATACTTTTCTATTCGGAATATGAAAAAGTCATTTTGTCTATTTATTATTTAGAAGGCGAAGCGGACTAGTGGTGGTCTCTAATCAATAATTTGAGGGAGAAATATGAAATTGAAATCGTGGAATGGGATGAGTTCAAGAACTTATTTTAAAATAATTAATTTCCTCATATTCTTCACAAAATTATGGAAAAGGAGTTACTAGAGACTATGAAAAAGGATGATGAATCCATTGGTACATATGAGGAAAATTTTACAAGACTTTCAAGGTATTCTTCTGGATTTATCATCCAACCTAAAAGTAAAGTTGATCGATTATTCAGTGGATTAAAACCAAGTCTTCAAAGGGAATTAGATATAAGATAATTTTGTATCTATGAATAGATTGTGCATTGTGCTACCAATGTATAAATAGAAGTTGGTGTTAAATATCAATCTCATGGTTTCAATAAGAAACAGAAGATGGAGTTCAATGGAAAATCTCAAAACAATGTTGAAAAAAAGATGAGAATTTACTTATGATCAAAGTGTGGAAAGAATCATAGTAGATATTGTATTAAATGAACTTGTGAATGTTTCAAGTGTATAAAATAAGGTCATTAGGTATTTGAGTGCCGATGTAATGGAAAAAAGGTAGCTAATGATGATAATAGAGAAAAGGATACATATAATGCACCTCCCACACTTCAATGTTATAAGTGCAAGGAAATGGAGAATTATGATAACCAATTCCCTAATACAAGGGTTATAGATGATGATCTATGTTAACAACCACTTAAGGAAAAAGTCAAAGGAAAATCACATGCGATCACTATTGGTGATGTTAAGTATGAAAACTAAGTGGAGGGATGATTGAGTGTTTATATAACGTGATCCCAGAATAATGTTCTAGAATCTATTTTATAGTATTATGAAATATGAAAATATCTATGTAGTGGTCCACTGTGGATTTCCACATGTATTTTAAAGTATATTCTGAGTGGTAACAGTAACCATGAAAATTGATTGAGGTAATAAGGTGATATTTTTGGAAAACACATGATTAATGTAAGGATAACCCTTAATATGAGCATGATGTTGAAGTAATGATATTTGGATAAAGACATGTTGGATAGGAATAAGTAAATTGGATGATATTAGTTACCTTGGAACTAGTTAAGGATTTATTGGCATGCGGGTTATGCTCTTATGGATGAAATTTATAGCTTTTTGGATGTAAGAACATGGAAACATGCATGTTTTCAATAAAGATATATAATAATTGAGGTTATTACCATATATCAAGAGAATACATGATTAAGGTGTTCATATGTTTGGAATGTGAATAAAAAGAGATAACTTATGATATATGGGGGATAAAGTTTAAGCTAAGATTAGTACAACTCTTTCTAAAGTTTTTTATTTTCAGCTAATATAAGGATTGTAAGGCTATCATTTATGGAAAGTTTAAGCTAAACATTGGATGAAGTTTTTTAGAATTATGATTTATCTCACCATAGCTGGACATATGAATATTTGATAACTTGTGTTAACATTTTGTTGTGATAATGATAGATGAAACGACCTATCATTCTATTTATGGATTGCATGATCTGATAACATTTCAGGAATGATAAATTCAACTTCATTTCATTGAATAAGAGATGAAGTAGAAATTGGTAAAGGCACGAACAACAGTGAGATTTTACCGAAAACAAGTAAGTATATCTTCTCATGAAAATTCTTAAATATTAGGAAAAGGGATGATGATGTAAAAGGGTGTCTTATTATCATCATTTTCAATGATATCAATGATCTCTTTCATGCTTATTTAGTTTATGATTTTGTTCATGTTAACTTTCAATAGATCACCAAATTTATTTTGATCAGTGATCTTTATCAATCTCTATGATTATTTGTGATTTTCCTCCATTCCTGATCTTCACCTATGTTCTCCTACGTAGAGACATAATTATGATTTTCTTTGGGTAACTATTATTTTCTAACTATTCCTTTTTAAATTTTTTTATTAGTCCTTGTTTTTATGATGTGGGTTTCTGTGAAATAAACTTTCACGTATTAAGTCCTTTAACAACCCAGAAAAATCTTGAGGTGGAAATTCATTTTAAGTGGGGTATAATATAACACTCTGAGATTTTTATGAGATGGTTTTTTTGATGTCTTGTTTTTTATGCTACATCAAGATAAACTTGCACTATACACAACACCGACTTAGCTTGCAGTATACACAACACTATGATTGGCTTGTGTTACACATAATTTCATGTTATTTTGATAAAATAAATTTCATGAAAGAATGATTTAAGTGAAAAAATAAATATTATTATGTTACCCTATAACCTAGTCATTATAATGATGGGTATGAACAATATTAACTTTCTCCTGAAAAACTATTTAAATGAAAATAAGTGAGGTTATAAAACAATCAAATCACTCTTGATGGATTTTATTAATGCAATATATATATATATATTTAATATATTAATTATAATTTTTAAAATTCATATTATATGTTTTATAGATATGAAATAAGAACAAATTCAAATTTTTGGATAAAAGAATTATTTTTCAAAAAGTACGATTTTACTGCCTTTTAATGGAGAACCCCTTTTAAATTAAAATTATGAAACATTATTAATTTTTGTATGAAAAAATAAACCTCTTATTTATAAGTGGGATATAAAAATTTACTTTATATTAATTTTTGATATTTTTCTAATAACTTTCATGTTTTGATGAATAGTAAAAATATGCTAACTTTTAATTGAAAACAAATTTTTTCATCAAAATAATTTATATAGTTAAATTATATTATTCAATGGTTTTAAATAATAAATATAATATATTTTTATCATTAAATATAATTTATGTCATTATAATTAATTTTACATTGAATTCAGATTTAAAACCATTTCAATCATTGCAATGTTTTAACTTTTTAAAAAATAACACATTATCTCATTCCAACAACGAGATTTATTTTAAATTAATTACATAAACTTTTATGTTTTGAATTTTTAAAAATGTACTCTATATTTGGAATTAGTAGGTCCAAGTTATGTAAATAAATTTATTTTATTTTTGGGCATTATGAATAGTAATTTCGGAAAATTTTATTAATACAGTAAATAGGTAAAACATGTAATCAAGGGTAAAAATACTATTATCAAACTACCCTAAAACTTGTACTAATTTTAATTGGATAATATATGGACGATCAAAAAAATACTTGGGACGAACATATTTCCTTTTGAAGCCACTTGGGTGTGGTTATGACACTAATAACTTTTAATTTAAAGTAAAGGAAAATATGTTATAAACATATATGTTCTTACTAAAATAATTTTAATATGTGGTTATATAAGTGATAACTTTGACTATAAATAGTCATTAGAAATATAAAAATATTTACCAGATCATGGAATTTTATTTATAATTTTTGTCCATAAAAAAATTAAATTTAATTATGACACAATGATGATGCAATGAATGATTTATTAATGAAGGAATCAAATAAATGATATTATAAATTTTAAAATAAATATTATTTGAAATACTTTATGTCATACACTATTTTTCTAGGTAAATATGACATATTATAAAACTATCAATTGATTTGGTTTGAAGTTATATATCTATTTATATTTTATTTAAATTCAATAAAATAAATAGTGTAAAAATTGATATAATTTATGTTTTATAGAAATAGTAAATTATTAAATTATTTAAAAATCATAAAAATATTTTAAAATAATAAATTGAATTTTATAAGTTCTAAAAGTTAATTAAGTTTCCAATTATGTAAAATTTACCCCATATAATTAAAATTTATATCCTATTAATACTTAAATTTTGTTACCACAATTAAAATTAAAAGAGAATAATTAAGTGTAAACCGAAAAGATAAGGTTTAAAATAAAATCAATACATGTATAAAAATTATTATATGAGAGGATTTAGAACTATCCTCATCTTATTTTCAACATTTTTTAATTTTTAATCATTTTGATTAAGAAATTAATTTATATTAATTTAATATTATAATAATTTCCAAGGGTGCCCCTCACCTCAATTATAAAAGGGCACATCCTCCCTCACCTCTTCACTTCAATTTGAGCCTTAAAGATCATACATACCCTACCATTTTCCCTTATAAAATTCCATATTTACATTTTAGAGGTTCTTTTCTTCTTCAAATACCAACTCTAGTGCTCTAAGAAGAGATTTAGAGGAATCACGTTGAAGAAGAGGTAATCTCCTCTACCGATTATTTCAAACTCCTTTATTCTTCTAATTTCTATCCATGAGTTGTTTAATTGTAAAGTAATAAATAAATTATCACTAATATACTTATATGTTATTATAATTATTAAACAACCATATCCCACCTTCTATCCATCCTACGAATAAGGATATCACCATGCGTGCGTATGTACGACTTGCCGTCTTTACAACGTGGTGTAATTTTTTATTTCACATTACTTTATTTAAATGGGTATAACGATGAATATAAATGATTTAAATAATGAATATTACATGATAATTATTATTTATAATTAATATATCATAAAATTCTATACGATTTAACCATTAAGGGAATGAAACCATTTATCGTACATACATACGACTTACCGTCTCTACAACGTGATGAGATTCATTCTCCACGTTAACCATTCAAGAGTGATTATAAAGTATATATAATAAATAATCATGAAATATATCAAATAATAATTCTATTGTAATTATTTATGTATATACATGTCATTTACTTGTTTCCATTCAATTCAATAAGGAAATAGAAACAACATTCATGCATACGTACGAACTACCGTCTCCATGAATGATGTATTACATTTAATTTATCTATCTATTGTATATATTTATATACTAAATATATATGATATATAAATCATGTTTTACATTCTAGAAGTAAGTAAATCATGATCTATGTAATAAGATCAATAATAAAAATTCAAAACATGTACGATAAACAAAACAATTATTACCCAAAACATTGCTAGGAACTGGGAGAGATATGAGGGGATTTCGTATTAAGGGCGTTCCATCATTGCAAGGGATTGAAGATTTATATTGGATCTGGTAAACTTCTTCAAAAATTGGAATGAAGCACCCTCTCTAAGTCACTCCGTGTTTTATCAACAGTGTCCCATTCCCCTTGCACTAGGTTTCAGGGCTAATGGGTGTGGTGGCTCCCCCCAGAGAACAGCTTCAAGATGAATACAAATGGTTCATGCAAAGCGGGTATTTCTTATGGAGGAGGGGTCTTTTGGGATGAGAGGGGAGTGTAGTTCTGGACTTTAAGGCCCACTAGGGTAATGGAACTAGCATCCAAGTGGAGGCCAATTCGTTTTTTTGTGGGATCAACTTGAGTTTTCAGAATAACATTCCTTTATCCCAAGTGGAGATAGACTTAATGATCATCAACAACTCCTTAAAAGGTAAAGTTCATACCCTATGGTCGATATCTTATATTATCAAAAAATGTGGAACTATTCTAAATAATGACATTAAGGTCACTCACACCTGGGGAGAAGAAAATAAAGTAGTGGATCATCTTGCCTCCCAAGCTGAACAAGTCCTTGAAGTCATCTATTCTCCAAACATTTCTTTCTTTAAACCTGAGGGTGTGTCTTTAATATGAGGGGATGCCCTCAACCTTTACTACATTAGGCCTCCTTAGGCCCTAGTTTTATTTCTTGTTTGTTCCTTTCATCCTTCAATAAAAATGGATCTTATAATGATATATGGATAAAAAAAAATATGTTTAAAACCACTATACAGGTGTTTCCGACACATACGAAAGAAATTTGTCCTAAGGCAAGGGACTATTTTCTATCACTTTTATTTACATGGGACATATTCCTCATACACAAACTATTTATTTTGAGTTGTGTTTATGATACCCATAAATATTTTTATATTTATTATTATGAAGGTTATTATATGCATATACTATTCTTTATTTTATGAGGCATATGATTTGACTAATTATAAATTGGTAAGGGATAATTTTTCAATCTCATTGTTATCTGAGATTTTTTATTCGTAATTATTTACTGGGGTATATTTATCATCCACATCCATGTTCCCTAAATATGTAATAGTATTTTTATTGTTCTATTGTTTAAATTCAATTTTATCCATTGATTAATTTTTACTAAATGGTATGAAAGAAATCTTTTGTCATTATTCGATACGAGGTACTTTTTGACATTTTCGGAAAAAGTATGAGGAGAATGTTTTTTTAAACTTATATAGCATGAATGGATTTTTATGCTTTCATGACGCCTTATTTACATGAAGCTCCCATTACAATCTGTAAAGGTTATTTTCAAAGAAATTACTTTTCTTTTAAAATTATGCAGTTTTTTGAGAAAAGAAAATGTTTTTGAAGAAGAAAGGAAATTTTCATCAAGAATTAATTTCATGTGTTATATCAAAACTATTTTATATATAATATTAAATTATTTAAATAGGGTTATGTTTCTATCCCTATTATTACTATTATTTTATTGTGTTTATGATAGAATGATATTTATAAAATCCATTTGTTTTATATGGGTTATGTTATGACAGAATGATGTTTGAGAAACCCATTTTATTCCTTTGGTTATGGTATGGTGAATGATTTATGTTTTTGTGGAACACATAAGAATGATTTCATTAAGAAATGGGAAGGACCTATATCTCCATCCAATTCATTGGGAAAAGATTTATATCTATTGAGATAGACATGAATGGAACGACAAGTAAATCTGGTTTAGTAAAACAGGGATGGAATAATAAGTAAAACCTATTCAATAATGGAATTTTTCCACTATGAAAGTATTAGAAATGAGCCTTGGACAATATGGAAATTATTTTCTATGCTTATGTGTTTTCCACAATTCTATGTTTTATGCAAATTCTATTTTCTCATGGCTCATGTTATTTTATGATTTATTCCTTATGAATTACCAAGATTTATTCCATGACTCATAATCATGATATATGTTATATATGGTATGATTTTCAAAAGTTATGTTCATGTTTTTACATTCTTATGTTCATTTATTGTTTTTTTACCCTTACTAAGAATCTGTGATCACCCTTTCTTATGTTTCCATTCCTCAGGTGATAAATAAATCTTTTAAGTAGGAGTACTAAATGGTAATATCTTTATGGGAGATTTAGAAGATCTATCATAAGTTAGAAGAATGTATTCCAAGTTTCCAAAGGCACTAAAATATTATGGTCCTCAGGTGTGTATTTTTAAAATACAATGAATATTCCTCTAAAAAGATGTAATATTCATGTACATCATGCTTGGGTAATTATAAGAAGAAGGGATAAGAATGAGTCTCTTCACTTTATTTTATGGTCATAATGGATTCTTCTATACTGAATGAAAGAACTATGATTTGTTAGAGCTCATGGGATGGAATGAAGACATTTTCATTTGAGATTTCTCCATCACTTGGTTAGTTGATAACTTCTTCATCACCATAGAGATCAAATGCCATGATTGAAATCACAGAAGCTGATGAATGAGTGATTGAATTTAATCCCACCCCTTTGATATGATTTATTGGAATCAAATTATCTACACTGATTTTCTTGAAAGGATTAGCTGAGATCATCTCCAATCCATTGAGGGTATTGATTTGAGTGACATCATTAGCTATGGATTGTTTCTTTACCTTTTTATATAATCCTAAATCGATGTATCTTGTATCACAGGATTTTAATGAGGTCTTATCACTATAAAATGTCCTAATTTGAATATTGATACAATATTTGAGGCCTTGGTGGTATGACGAAGGAATGTCCGTATGCTGACGTAGCCAAGGTTTTCCCAGAAAAACATTTAAATATGTATCCTATCGACTAACAATGAATTATCAGTTAGAAATAAGATCCATAAAATAAGTTATGAGTGTGACCTTTCTGAGTGGTTCTTTCTCATTTTTTTATAAACCTGTAACATCAGAGTGGAGGGATACAAGTGAGATTCATTGATACCCAATTGGAAATGTGTCCAGACTGGGATGAGGTTGACTCCTTATCCATTTTCAATGAAGGATCATCAGATATTAATGTTGTTTAACCTATTAGATATATATAGGGGTCTTACATGTCCTTATATGAAAACATTATAATCTTTATTGGTGAAGGAAATGACTTCATGACATTCTGAAGGATCATTCTCTGCACAATATACTTCAATAGCAGAAACCTTAACTTCAAACTCTTGAGGGATTGATAATGCCTCAACGAGTTCCTCTCAGAGGTCCTTTGATATAATCAGAGCATATAGGATTGATAAATTAGCTGAAACTTGGGATAATTTCTTTAGGGCATCATATTTTTGATATAAAGGTTTTCGCTTTTGAGAATGAATATTGTCTTTTGCAGGCATTTTAGGAGCTGATGTTTATGATGTAGATGGGACACCCCTTAGGATAAGAGCTGTAAGTGTTCCTATTCTTAGTGGATTAGGTCACTAGGTCGTCCTACCCATCAAGGAGGTGGTGGAGAACCGGTCTTCAAATATGATAATGTCAGGGCTGACCCTATCATGTGTAGAGGAAGAACTCTCTTGTTCCTATATAGCTCGTTATAGATATTTCCCATGAGTTTTAGCTACGTAGATGGTTCGATAAGAATTTTTTATGAAGTAGTGGTTCCTAGAATGACCACGTATTCCCATGTATTCTAAAACCCGAAGACCTCTTCTCCTAGTGCCCCAATTAAGTATAAGGAAATTAGGTTCATAATCAGAATCATCACATGAGAGGGGTTCTTTTAAGTTAATAAAATTAATGTAATAGAAGATCAATTGCTCATTTTATAAAGATTTTATATGATGGGTCGACTCTTGTAGTTCTGTTTGGAGGGGCGGTTTCCATGCTTTTAGGATGGTCGACATGAAGACTAATATGGTCAAGAACAATTTTATACTTGAAATGAACTCATATTATTTTGTTTTCTCCTTACCCTTATGTCCATGACACTTTTTTTAGGATTGGACTTCAGATGATTGGGATTTTTATGAAGCTAAAATTTCTACAGTATAAGGGGTTTAGGAAAAAATTGGTTGTTTTAACTATGCTCAGAGAATATAATGAGCCTCTTTGATCATTTTTATAACCATAAATTCACTGATATTTTGTGTAATATTACTTTTAAATTCCTTCCATTTACCCCCTCCTCTATATTGGTAGTAGAAACACATGTTACCTAGGCTGGAGAATTTTTCAGTTTCACTTTCCTAGAGTCCACCATATTTTGTTAGAGGTATTTGAAAAGAAACAATCATGAATGGGGTGCCCCAGTATTTTGTGGAAGGGTAAAAAGTTTGGGAGATCTTCATCACCTTATTTTCCAAGATTCCTGAACTTTGAAAATTGAATTAAGTTTTTTCTAATACTGATATGAACTAACTGGTCACTTGGTCATTTAGAAAGGAATAAAACTTGTTTTTCATCTCCTTAAACTATTTCTGCCTCTGATCTATTTGATCATATTGATGAGGCAACAGTTGATGATGATTATTGGGAGGTGGATCCCAACGGTTTGATGTAGGATTTGAAGTAGGAGTGGGTACATGTCCCTGCTTAAGTGTAACTATAGCAGCCTCTACTTTTCCTGTTCTCATTACCTGAATTGATGGAATTACCTTGGACTTGGTTTTGGTCTCTGCGATGGATTTCTCCACCTATTGAGCAATTGAGTCCAGGTCCCAAAACCCTCCTGTGTATTTCATAGGGATCAGTGGTGTACACAACTCATCACAAAGATTTTTTACACATATAGGAAAAGATTCTTCTTGAGGGAGTGGTAGGTTTATAAAGTATGACAATTATTTTCATTGAGCAATGAAATCTAGGATCCTTTTATTCTCCCTTTGTTTTCAGTTCATAAGATCGAATATTGTTGTCTTATGCAGCATTGAGCTAAACTGGAATAGGAACTTCTAACTAAAATCTTCCCATCCAGTGATTTAATGAGATTGAAAACTTGTGTACCACATGAAAGATGGAACTTGTAATGATTTCCTAAAGAATATAAGTTCCACCACCTTCTATTCCTTAAGGTCCCCCATCATGGGATCATAGAGAGAGAATAAATACATCAAGTGCTTCTTCGGATCTCCCGAACCATCAAAGATTGGAAATGTAGTATTCTCAAAGTTTGGAAGGGGAGGGGTAGGATCCACCCATTCGGGGTAAGGATTATTTTTTAGTTGTACTTGGGAATTTCGTTCTTATATGGACTCTAATTGATCCATCAGTGACTCAATGGTGTTAATAAGCATTCGAGGAATGTTTGGATGATCCAGAACCTAAATAGGTGCAGTGAATTGAGCCTAAACGAGTAAGATGAATAGAGCCTGAATGGGGACTATAGGTTCATTGGTGGAGTCACTGTTGGTATCTTCCATGGGTAACCCATAGGGATAGACCTATAAATATGTGCTTGAACTTTCTATAGTTATACACCCAATGAAGGGAATTCTTGATCTGCTATTGTAGGATTCAAATATATTGGTGGTTGATATCCCACATTGAGTGGATGTTCCCTGTCTACTTCATTTTTTGAGGAAAACCCTCTTTGCTAAGGTGTGCTAACTAGACGTGCGAGTTGAGGATCTTCTTATAGAGCATATCTGGTAGGAAGGATGCCTCACAATAACTCTACATTTAGTCTTCTCAACTGTCCTATCTCCTCCTCTTTGTGAGAAAATATTTCCTATAGAGAAAGGGATTAACCCTATTTGGGGGGAAGGTGAGACATAATATGACACTCACATTTTCCCCAATTAGGTTCATTTTGAGTAGGTTGAGGTGGATTATTTTAGGTGATTACAGAATTTTGGGTGAGACTTTTATTTTAGGTACACAAACCTCCTTCATTTGTTTTGGTGTAGGTTGTCTCATGAATAAGAAATTCCTCTCACGACTCCTCTGAATCGGTCTCATGTTTTGGAGGGTATTGAACAACAACATTGATGATGTTCATAGATGTGTAGTACATTGCAGGAATCCTATTGGTATCTCTGCAAGATCTCCTTCTTCTGTGCCCTCTATGAGACCATTTCCTCTTATTTGTTGATTCTATGGGAGCTCTTTGGTGGACAATGACCCGAAGTGAATTAATAGAGAGTTTAGTCAAGCATGTTACAAGTGATTCTACCAGATCACAAGACAAGACAAATTGAGAGGCTTCACTATGTGACATCATCCCTAATTGATAGAAAATTGATTCCCAATGAGGAGGTTATTGATGAGGTGAGAAATCCACTAGCCCTGTGGGATGGGGTTGTTCCTGTTCTGATTTCACAACCCTTCAAGCTTGGTTGGATGATCCCAAGGTTTGGGTTAAAAAATCCTCCATCCCTATGGGATGGGTTGGCTCCCGAACTATTGTGGATGATATTACCAAATCTTCTCTTCTTATTTTATGGATTTTTGCTTGAATGTGGGATGGGTGCATTTTTTATCACACACTTAAGTCACCTTTTTCAGAATATCATTGTGATATTTATGACATCTTCACTATCCTATGGCTATGTCCTCTAAGAGGGACACCTGCTCGATGTTCTCAGATGCTTGGCACAAAAGTATCTCAATAGCCAGTTATCTTCTAGCCTGACATTGGTGAGAGTTGGTCGAGGGCTATTCTTATTGACAATATCTTTAGTCATGAACATATTATTTTTATTATATCCATATTGGGGAAATGAAATTTCATGATACCACCTTTGGTGGGATTTTATGGTTGGGGAGAGTGGTGAAATGTATCTCTCTATGCACACCCCATCCTCTGATACAAACACCAGATGGGGTATCTGCGATCAGTTATCACAACCTCATTAATGCATCAAGGCATGCATGTTTAAAGGATCCTTACTGCTTCTTGTTCTTTGGGTGTTGTAAGGATAGGATATATTGCAAGTCAATTTGAAGATCTAACCCTTATATTACCTTGATGTGAGTTTGATACTCATCATAAGGTAATAATTTTTTTAAGTGATGAAGAGTTTTCCATATGTTGAGGCGGATGTCATGCATAAAATTTTTTTCCAACACCTCTAGAATGTTGTATTGAGAAGTGGATAAAGGATATAACATAACTTCAATGTCATATTTAGATATCTATCTCCTCATGTTTAGTATATCATCTTCGTCTTTCACCAAAAGTTCCTTAACCTGATTCGACCATAGTGGACACTTCCTGATTGTTTTATCACAAGAAATGGGATTGGTTGGGATTTACTCTATTATGTTGGAAGGAAAGTGACCCAATGGTGGTTTAGAGAATGACCATCACCTTGTGATCTCTTCTGATTGAGAAAGGATTTCACCTTCCAATGACAATAAATTAGACATGACTAGCCTTGTGTTTTCAAGTTCTCATGATAAGAGGGCTTTCTCATCACTACATTGTCAATTGGTTAATTCTCGTGACAATGAGAATAAAAAATGTAGAGAGAACATTCGCAGTAAAGGAAATCACATGGAGGACCACCATGGTGGATTATAGTAAGGGGAATACCCTCTTGTACCTTGGTCTTCTGGCCAGATGGAGGGTTTCTATAGATCTCATCAAGAGATAAGCTGTCAAGATCTACTAAATTGTTGCCCTGAAGAAAGCCTTCATGGTGAAGTTTTCGTTGGGGAAATTTTTAATTACTGCTACTGCTATTGTAATTTGTTAATGGGAGGGTGGGATCTTGAGATACTATTGATAAAAATTCAAGGGATTCAAGAACTTTGGTGTCAAGCGAAGCCTGATCGTAGATTGGATATTGATTTTGCAATCACGTTTTATGAGGCTTCTTCTTAGGTTCCTTCTTATGAGATATCGGGGACACTTATTGGGAGAAATGGCTAGCATGGGAAGGTGTTTTTTCCTTCCTTGGATTGGCCTTTAAAATATGATGATTAACTCTGATTAGAGTAGGTGTATGTTCTTGACCCATTTTTCCATATAATATGGGGAAGTTTCCCCATGACCTCCTCAAAAAGAGAAGAGGTATGAATATACTCTAGGGTGTTTTGCTGATGAGCTATCCCATTTGTGGGGACATAGTTATGTGTCCATCCATCAGGTACTATTTTAATTTCCATGATGATATATTGGAAAGTCTTCAGATATGTGCTGAAATTTGCATCTCCCCTTTCACCATTTACAAGATATGATTAGTGACTTCAGTGATGGAAACATGGATATACGTCCATTCCATATATAGAGTAGGTGTATATTCCTATTCCTATACTCCTTTTCCCATAATTAGATATTGACAGTACTCGTGTGTGGGTGAATAGATTTTAGTCTTCCCTCTACTTGTTGTCGGGACTTTCCGACTGACTTCTCCAGGTACTTCCAAATGAAGCTACTATAAGTCTTGGAAAATGATGATAGGTTTGTGTGCCTGATCACTATTTTCCACCAAAAATGGTTGAAATACTTCTTTGAGTGCTTCCAAACGAGCTTGTCAGCAGGATTGTTTGGTGCAGGTAGGTGTATATTCCTGCTTGCAGGTTTCTGCTGTATTTGGCTAGCTTCCTTCTTTGAATGATTCTAGGTGAGTCTTCTGGTTGGTTGAATGAAGTCGAATAGATGTACATGATTGCTCACTATTTTCCACCAATTTGGGTTTGTGGGATTCTTCTATGTGGGAAAAGGTGTAAAAATTATCCATGTTGATCGATTATTGTCCCCATTGGGCTATCTTGTGTTTTCGGGTCTAAAGGACCTGGACCAATTGGCTGAGGAAAACATCCTCATCATGTTGAGGGGTTACTATCATATGACATTGACATCGGATATTGCTGGAAGGATCCCTTGAGAAGGACCTATGTGTCTTCTAAATGAGGCCTTATGTGACCTCTTGATCCACCTCCCTAAAATATGGTAATGAATGGTTGTTACATTCCATGGATATGATTTCAAAATATTTAAAAATGGTGGTCGGTGCCGTCTGATTCAGGACCACCAGTTTTTGTTGACTAGACAATCAGTGGTGTTGGTAGAGCTAGAGGGCCTATTAGGAAACCTCTAGGTTAGATATTGTACCATTTAAATGGTACTATCAGACTAATGAGTTTGGGAACCAGCATTTAAAATTTTGGGTTGGAGATGGCATCCTTCGTGTGGATGAGGATCCGGGTTGAATAGCAACCATGGTATTCATCAATAAAAACTTGAAGGAGGCCACTGAATCAAAGAGAGTTCTGAAAAAAAGTGCCTGTATATATTATAAACACAAACTAAGAACTCCATCAAAGCATCATCTCATTTGAGAGAACACCTATGTGATTTATTTCCTTGTCTTTCTTTATTTTATTTTGGGAGTTGAAGGGGCCAGACATGTAAGTGATACTATCATCTTGTTTAAGTATTCATGTTGGGTTGACCATTTTTTGTTTCCTTGGGATTTTGTGCCACATTACAATTTTCTTTTTCAGAACAATTTCCTATGGGTTTGTTCATGGAATTGGAAACACCCAATGATTATATATCTGATGGGACCGTCTTTACAAAATAAGGCACTCGTTATGTATTTTGACCAACGATGCTTAAGAACTCACATTTGTCAAGTGGATAGGAGTTTGGGCTCATTAAAACCTTTTTGGAAGGAATTATTGCATACCTCGGGATTCTCTTATAGATTTAAGATATTTTTATGAATACTTCATTAATTATCAAGTATGATGTGGATCAACCCGGATTTAACAATCAAATATTAGCATGTGTGGAATTCAGAATCATCTATATTTATACAAGGTTCTTCATTAATGGAGATATCTATATGTATCCAAGGTTCTCCATCAATGGTATCCTTTCATATACTACTAAGATATTCTTTAGTTAAAATTATAATGATGCTAGTTTTCTAGCCACACAATGGGGAACCTTTGTGTTTATTGTCATCCTAGGAGATGAATACCACTATGGAGTTTATTATCATCGAGGGAGATGAATTTCACTCTGGAGTTTATCATCATCCAAGGAGATGAATGTCACTCTGGATTTTATCATTATCCAGGGTGATGGGTATTGTTTTGATGTTGGGATCTAAACCATAAATGGGATTCCTACGTTTCCTTGTGAAAGGAATCAGAACCCACATAGTTCAATGATGCTTAGTGGAGTATATAATACCTTTTAAGGTCTTGTGATGAGTACCCAACTGTATAGTTTAACATAATGTGGAAAGGATGTCTAGGTAAAAGGTACCTAGTCATAGTTTGGTGTGAGACTTATGTCGAAGTAGTCCAAGAAACCTAGAATGGATATAAGTTTCCAAGTTGAATTAGAACCTACTAGGGATACGGACCAAAAGAACATGGTTGATTTAGGAGTTGGGTTTGAACCTTAGGGAGGCTTCCTATGTATCACATTTGGATGGGAATCAAAGTCCACGTTGTTCAATGAGTATTATAGGGGAGTATGGTCCTTTGAGAGAATTAAGTTGGGGATTAATCCTAAAGAGGATTCCTTATGAAAGGGGACGTGAGTGATGTATTATCTCATAGTGATTTCAGGGTTACTTAAGAGATTCCTTCTAATGAGGATTACCATTGATCTCAGGCCTTAGGTAGGCATCCTACGTATGCCAGTTATAGAAGGAATCAGAGTTCTTATAGTTCATTGGTTCTGATGGATTGTGCAGGTGTCCTGATCATTACTAACCACTAAGACCACGTGATTCATTAGGAGCATTTGCAAATTTACATAAAACTTAATTTTACCACTTATTTGAATTTAATTTCAAAAATATGAGAGACACTGTTGATATTAGTAAGTAAAATGTGGTTTAATAAGATAAAAATAATTTTTGGAGAATAGTAACTTTTGACTTTTATAAATAGGGTAATTAAAGGTAAAAATAATATTATTATTACCCTAACACATATCCTAATTCTATTGGATAAGTGTGATTCGACCAAAAACAACCTTAGGAATAAAATTTGATCCTTTAGGTCCACTTGTATTAGATTAGGACATTTATTATTATTTAATTTAAAGAAGAGTAAAAAGTGTTAAATTCAAAGTTTAATAACTAAACCATTTTTAATATAGGGTTACACATAATATAAATTAAACTATAAATATTAATTAGAAAGATAAATAGAGGTCCTACATAATGGTATTTTATTTATAATTTTTATATGTTAAATAATTTAATTTATCTATGACACAATGATGATGGAGTAATTACCTTATTAATGAAATATTAAAATAATTGATATTATAAATACCCAAATAAATGTAATTTGAGACTTTTTATGAATTAAAATAATTTTATAGGTTAATATGACATATTAGGGTTGATTAAATGATTTTTTTTCAAAGTAATAACACTGTTATAAATTTAACAAAAACAAAATACCAAATAGTGTCAAAATTGACATAAAAGAGTTTTTTAAAACAATATTATATTATTAATTGGTATTCTATTCATAAAAATCTAAAGTTCATCCAAAGGGATTAAATACTATTATATATGTAATTAGTGAACCACTTGGGGTTATCTTGGAAGTTTATAGTATGTTTATTAACCATATAATATAAAAATACAAAGAGACATAGTAAATGTAAAACTATTTAACCAAGAGTTAAATCTAAAAGATAAGGTTAATATAGTGACCCATACCAGTCTAAAACATATTGGTTGAGTTATTTTTGACCCATACCCACCTTATCTTTTAAATAATTCATTTTGGAGCCATTATAAACCGAAAGTGATTTTATTATAAAATAATATTTCTAGCTTTTCCTAAGGTGCCCCTCACCCCTCTTATAAAAGGGCACTCCCCCTTCTCTCTAATTCACACCTTCAAAGCCATTTGGCTCGGACAAAACCTACCCAAATACTATCTAAACTATCCTCCCTTACTCCTAGAGGCCTTCCTTTAGTCATAAAACAAACTTAAGGAGCCCTTTTGATCAAATCAAAAGGAAGAACCCGAAGAAGAGGTAAATATTTCATCACCTCTTTCAAGTTCTTTTCTTCTTCAACTTCCTCTTTAATTGTTGTTTACATTCTAAAATAATAACTCTAGTATCTTATATATACTGTGATGTTATTATAAATATGGTACAACCATATTCATTATTCTATCCATCCTTTGAATAACATGTCACCATACGTGCGTACGTACGTCTTACCATCTCCACGCCGTGGTGTAATTGTTATTCAATACATTATTATTTAGATGGGTATAATAATGATGTGTAATTGATTTGAATAATAAATATAACATGATAATTATTATGTATATATGATATAACATCCAATTATATATTATTTTAATATCAAAAGAATGATATTGTCGCTTGTGCATACGTACGCATTATCGTCTCCATGAACGCAAAGAGATTCATTTCCCATAGTATCCATTCAAGAATAATTTTCATTAGATGATTAAAAATAATGTTTAAAGACTTAATATAATTCTAAATATTAATAATATACAACATATCCATAACAAACATTACTTACATAACAAATCATATAAAGGAAAATGAATCAGTTAACACCCAAAATGACGATAATACTAAAATATAATTAACAAAGCATTATTAGAAGATCATATATGATATAATAATTATGTATATGGTTATTGTATAATTTAATAAAAATGATTTAACTATTATAAAAGATGTTAAAATACTCTTGGACAAGGAAATGTACAAGGTAATGGTTAATTCCTCAATCTCATTATTATCCCATATTGTTTATGTGTAAGTATCTACTCGGACATATTTATTATCCAACTCCATGTTTAATAAAAGAGTTTTCAAAGGGATTCTTTGTAAGGTACTTTTTTACTAAAACATCATTTTAAATGTTTTAAATATTTATTATTCTAAATCATTCTCATTAATTTCCATGTTTTCAAAATGGTTTTTGAGGATTTATTTATATGGAAATGAATGTTTTTAAAATGTTAATTCCTTTAAAAAGTTTTAAAGTGATATGGGACACTTTGATTCAAAAATGTATTTAAATGTGTTCCTTTCTAAATTGTGTGACTTTTAAATTTTTTTTATGAAAAATGGATATTTCTCTCAAATATTTTTACAAATCATTTTCATCTATATTAACATCCCTTGATGGATTTTAAACTTGTTTGATGTTTATTTATTATGATACAAATCATTCATATTTTATTGAAGGTTTTGTGATATTTTTGAAAGTGGATGTGTTATTTTTATACCATTCATGGTTTATGGATAAAGTATTGACATTTCGTATGCTAGTTTTAATATGAATGTTTATTTTATGTTTAAACCTTTTCACATGAGGAATGCATTGGACTTAGTAAGTGACGGGTGAAGCCCACTATAGCTCCTCAATGCATCGGTAGGTCTCATGAGACAAACTAGTGTCTTGGAATAAGGACTTGACAAAATCTTATTTGTAGTCTTGGCACAAGGCCTTGACTATGTGGTTATGATTTCTGGCATTATGCATTCCATCATTATGAAAGTGGATATTGATATTGCATGTGATTATTCAACTAGTAGAATATCAATGTGAATAAGTAAATGGAAATATATGATTTTATCTTTTCCATATTATGATGAAGTTCAAGTTTAAAAGGCTTTTGTTTTAGTCTTATACATTTCCTTAAATGTTTATGCTTATTTATAAAAGTTTTTGCTATATTGTTATCCTTACTAAGAATCTCAGCTCATTCCTTTCTATGTTTTATTTTTCCCAGGATGCGAAGAAGTATATTATGACTGACCTTCAGGGATAGTCTATGGGATATTATTATTGTATATGGAAACAATTTTGTTTTATTTTTCCATTTTATGATGTAATGTAAACCTTATGAATGTATCTAGTACTTATAAGTCTACTATACTAATCGGTCTTTTGATTATTGATCTTTTATGATAATGCCAATGATATGTAATAATGCACCAACTCTGGGTAACTAGGGTCAGGGCGTTATAGTTGGTATCAGAGGAAGTTTTGTACAAAACTTGGAAACTAGATTTAGATAAACTCTAATTAGAGCACATAATCCTACGATAGACTTTGAGGATTAATATAGAAGAACTTCTTAGAATTTTGGTAATGTAGAGAGTTTATGAGTTTTCCAAGCAAATACATCCATGTCTGGATACGAGCAGGTAGAGACAGTTATGGAATAGATGTAACTATGGGTAAAACCCGTGAACACTGCTTTAAGCTAAACTTGAATGGGAACTGGTGCATGAAAAAGCGCCTTGCTACACTCTTGGTTACGACACTCCCAAGGGATATGCTTAGGATTATTGTCATTTTCAATACAAATCATTATAAAGGATTTATGAGTATATACCTCCTCAAAGAAAATATTTTTATGATTATGGATTATATCCATAAACTGTTCAATTTACGTTAGGTATTTTACAAGATTGAAATTATTCATTACAATTCATAAACTGACCTAGTGTATGCCATTGTATATAAATGGTGCACAGTAGAAGTAATGTGAACTCCAACAATACGTATGATCTAAAGAGTAAGAAGTATCATATATTTTGTAGTATTAAGCCAACATTTAGATGAGAAATAATATCCCATGTATTTTCAACACATGAAGAAATAGTATCATGTGTTAATAAGATAAGTAAATAATTCTCTGATTCTTATGGCTTTGAAAGGAAGCCAGAGAAGAAAATGATGGTAGAGAGAAAGATGGATAAAGGGAAGAAGGGAAAGAAGGAATTTACCATATGTGATAATTGTGGAAAGAATCACCTTGGTAAATTCTTGAAGGGAATGAGAGTTTGTTATGAGTGTGGAGAAAAAGGACACCAAGTATGTGATTGCAAGGATAAGAAAAAAAGTTTCATGTGTACAATGCTTTATCTGCAAGGAGTTGGGTCACTATGCAAATCAATGTCCAAATCATCCTAGTATACCACAAATGATGCTATTGGATAATAATCAAGTTATGATACTACCTCAAATGAAGAGGAATTTCTAGTGTTCTTATGTAGTTATTATAGAATTATTTCATTTGAGTTTTGAATCAACAATATACTAGTTATATGAATTATGGAGATAAATAAGGATTGTACTGTAATACCATTTTATTGAGGATTTGAGATTATATGGTTCTAAGAAAAGTGACTTAATAGTAAGCTTCACTTTTTGGAAAAATACATGGTTGAAGGAAAGGTAATTCTTAATATGGTATGGATAATGAGGTAGTGATTTTGGAATAAGATATGGTTGATTTGGATAAATTATATTGGATATTCTTGACTTCCTTGGAACTGGTTAATAGTTTTTTTCTTTCATCATTGTTGGAATATTCAATATTTTTGGATATAAGGAATATATCCAGTATTATATAAAGGATAAGGGAGCATGAATGTAATCAATAAGGTTTTATGGTAATTCAGGGTGTTACCATGTTTTAAAATAATACATGATGAAGGTGTTCAAATGTTATTACGTGGAAAAAAATATCTTCATTGTGTTTAACTTCCTTATAAATTTTGGACTGTGAGTTTGGATAGAAGTATTTTGGATAAGTATAAAAGTTGTAATGGATTACGTTTGAAATTGGATACTATTGTTAAGGTTATTTTTGGATTTTTATAAAAAGGACAACACACAGACCGTGTGACAACCTGTCGCATTAGACAAAACTGCGGGAATTGAACCCACAACCACAATGTGATTGGGATTTATCACCTACCACTGGACTACTTGAAGTCCCTAGATTGTATAATGTAGTTTATTTTTTTAAAGGGTCTGATAGGTGAATTATAAATTCATTTTTTGGAACCCTATATGAATAGGATAAATAGAATATATTTTTTAAGTTCTATTATCTTTTAGAGTGAAAAATGAGTTTGTGGTAGAAATTAGTTAAAGGATGGAACTCTACTTGTCAAGTATATATTTTTTCTTCTCTTATTCTATGAAGAAATTAATTCTTAAACTTTAGGTAAGGGATATTAAAACTAAAAATGTGTTATCCTAATACCTAATGTTTTTTTGAACCAATGATATTTTAAATCATCATAAATTGATGGCTTTGGGGCCCTCAATTCTACAATTGTTTGTGACTGATGACCTAAATCACTCCCTATAAATATTTACGTTTTCCTCCAATTATGTGTCTATAATTTCCACCAATGTTTCCAAATGAATATCATAATTTGGTGGTGAATTTTTCATTCCCCTTTTCCTCTTATTAAGACTAAATTTTATTAACCCAATTTCCGATGTGGGTTTTCCCACAAAGGTATTTTCTATTTTCAACCTTTTATTTTTGAAGAACAATTTCAAATTGCGAGGATGAAATTTATTAAAGGACAGAAGAATATAACAACCCAAGATTTCATAGTATGTTATTTCTTCAAATAAATTCAATAACTTTCACTACACGCAACACCGAGTTCAAGCACACCACGACTTACCAAACTAGCCGTTTAAAAGAGGTTATGAATAGTATTAACTAAATTTTGAAATTTATATAATCCTTATAATTTTAGAATCCATATTATGAGATTCTTAGACATAATAAAAAACAAATTCATTTTTTTCAGATAAAAGAAGTACTTTTTTAAAAAAGTGCAGTTTTATCGCCTTTTAATGGAGAACTGTAACACCCCGAGCTTCCATGATACACTTCTCATTCAATAATGCAATAGCTTGCATTGTACACAACTTCGAGTTCTAACACACCGCAACTAATCAATGTAGCCGTTATGAATAGTAATAACCACTTTTTAAATTTATAGAAATTTTATATTTCAAAATGGACTTCATTTTTGTATTCCTAATATTGAAATTAGCCTATGTTGAATTTTTTGTAATTTTCTGAGAACTTCAAAATTTTTATGAATTGTGAAAAATACTTAAAACAAATTTTTAAATAAAAATAATTTATAGTGATAAGTTATAATATTGAGTGGTTTTAAAGTTTAATTAGAATATATTTTTACCATTTTATCCAATGGTGGTCATTAGAATTAATTTCACTTTGAAATTGGACATAAACAATTGTCAATCTTTTGATATAAATTGTTTCTTAAAAACACGCTATTTATTGTGACAGCGGGAATTAATTATAAAATTAATTAATGCAACTTATATGTTTGGAATTTCATAAAATAGACATCATTTTTGAATTCGGAATATCAATTATAGCTTAGGGTGAAATTTTGGCATTGTTCTGAAAAACTTCAATTTTTGATGAATAGTGAAACCACTAAGTGGTAGTTAAATAACTGATTTTTTGTTTAAATGAAATATTACCACCTCTGTGATTTGATTTTAAAAAATACTACATACATGGTTTTCATGAAGAAGCAAAATGTGGTTCAATGAGATTAAAATAATTTTTGGTGAATAGTAACTTTTAAGTTCTTAATCACGATTAGAGGTAATTAGTGTAGTTTAAGGTAAAAATAATGTTTCAATAATATGAGATGAGCTTGAAACTTGTCCTACTCCTATTGGATGAGTCATGGCCGACCAAGACAACACATGGGTCAACTTGGGGACCCCATGGATCCACTTTGGTTGGAAAATGACATTAATATATATTTATTTAATGTTAAAGTAAAAAATGACACAAACATGAAATGTTTTACTAAAACAATTTTTACATGGGGTTATACAAGTCATAGTTTTGACTATAAATAGTCATTGGAAATATAAAAAGATTTCCTACAACATAGTATTTTTTTTATAATTTTTAGACATTAAATAAATTAAATTATTTATGACATCATTATGATGCAGCGATGACCTCATTATTTAACGATTTTAATAAAATGAAAAGATAATGTACAATCCAAGGGTTACACTTGTACAAAGACTATTTGATGGGTATATTTCGAACCCTTATCACCGTATCCACGAATTATATAAGTTTGGGACCTTTAGAATCCGAAAATCATTGTATAATAATGTAAAATTTCCTTACTTTCCAAGAGTGCACCTCCTCTCCTCTTATAAAAGGCCCCCACCTCTACCACCTCATTCACACTTTCAAGCCATTTGGCTCGGCCAAACTCTGCCCAAATACTCTCCCAACTTCCCCCTATTACTCCTAGAATCCTCACTTTGGGCAGAACTCTTCCCAAAGAAGCATTTGGCTCAAATCAAAAAGAGTTACCCGATTTTGAGGTAATGTCTTCTCTAATGTTGTTTTGTTTTATTTTTCTTCTCCAACCCCCTAAACTTTTTTTATTCATTTCTTTTTTAACAACACCAGTATCCTCAATATACTAGGATGTTTTTATAAGAAGGATTCAAGCTACACTTATACACACCTACATCTAATGGTTAAAGAACATACGGTTTCTGTGGATGGCGAATTTCTGCCTCACGAAATGATGATTGTTCAACACTCATATAACACCTTAAAAGGTGGCCATTAAGATGACACTATATTTATATATGATATATAATATATTTATGTTTTACTTATGCTTATGTATTTCTCATTTATGTCATACTTTATGATTTCCATTATGGGTAAACGCGATAATTTCATTTTAGGAAGTGCGGACTACCACCCCCTCAAAGTGATTTGAATCATTAATGCCATACATGGGATGTATAAAGGATGGAGTAAATGGTATTATACACTATATTATACTGGAATTATATTATAAATTTATATCATTATGATTTCATTCCATTAAATACGAAATAGAAATGAAAGTAGTGTTCATGCGTACGTACGGCTTACCGTCTCCATGAACGGTGCATTTCATTTCTTACCTCTAAATGTTACGTAATATTATAAATGAATGTATATACTGGATATATATGATATATATAACATCTAAATCATGAATATAATTCTGGAGATAATGGATATTCTACCACATAAACAACTTGTAATTATAAGAAGTTTATTGTTGACTCAAGTACCAAAGATCAACAAAACGACCGTTATTAACTTAAATAATTCCATAATGTTCATATCATTGTAATAAGTGATATAAAAAGGATAATGAAATTGAAAATGTATCTTAATAAGGTATATATTAACTCTAGTTTATTATTCAGGAGGTTAAATAACGGTTGAGTCAAGTCAGACACGATGTAAGGGAATTTCTTAACCCAACTTCCATTCTTTGGGTTAATCTCCTATTTTCAAATTATGTCATGATATTATTATGTATTATTTTGTATTTTTACTTTCTTTATGTGTACCTATAGTGAGTACACATAATAGATCTATTTTATTTTAAAAACGATCTTTTTAAGGACTTTGTATCAATCCCCTTTCATTGAGGCATATTTGGTTTTATACACAACTTTTTTTATACGGTGTATAAACCCCTTTGACTTTTACGTTTATTCAAGATGAATCTTTTTTACACGAAGCGTTTTGCTGAACGACAAAAGGGAATGTTTTTATTTCCATACTTATGCAGTGACAATGACTTATCCGCCGCCGTGACCATTATTTGAGTTTCGGCTTCCTCTACAAGCCATAATTTTTTTAATGAAAAATAAATACAAAGTTTTAACTTTCTTTTATTTTGGTATTGAAAATGGTTTTGAAAGCCTTTTTATTATATCAATGTGTTGTATTGATATCTTGTTATTGAAATGTGGAAATGTTATGTTTCCTTTATGCATGTTTTATGTGATACGATTATGTTATGGTTTATGATATGTTTAAACCTATTCATATGAGGAATGTATTGGACTTAATAAGTGACGAGTGGAGCCCGCTATAGCTCCTCGATGCATCGGTAGGTATCATGAGACAACTAGACGTGGAATTGTCCGAGGCCCTTTCCCAATTTGATTTATGGTTTTGGCCGAGGCCTTAATCATTTTAGATGTCTTGGCCGAGGCCTTGACAAAATGTTTCAGAATGTCTGGCATTATACATTCCCTCATTATGAAAGTGGTTATTGATATTGCATGTGATTATTGGACCAGTAGAATATCCATGTGAAGAAGTGAATGGCATTATCTCATTTTAATTTTTCCATATTATGTTGATGTTCAAGTTTAAAAGTCTTTTGTTTTAGTTATACATTGCCTTAAAGTTTTATGTTTATTTATGAAAGCTTCCTCAATATTGTTATCCTTACTGAGCATCTGAGCTCACCCCTTTCAATGTTTTAATATTTTCCAGGATGTGAAGAAGTATTTTATGAATGACCTGCATGGATAGTCATAAGAGGATATGAGTGTGGACTATGAAGACTTTGTTATTAGTTTTTCATTTTATGATGTAATGTAACATTTATGAATGTATCTAGTGTTTCCAAGGCTACTAAACTAATCGGTCTTTCGAGAATTGATCTTTTGTGATCATGCCAATGTTACGAAGTAATGCACCGACTCTAGGAAACTGGGGTTGGGGCGTTACAGTTGGTATTAGAGGCAGTTTAGTACTAACCTTGGGAGCTAGATTTAGATAAACTCTGATTAGGGCACATAGCCCAAAGATAGACTTTGAGGATTAGTATAGAAGAACTTCCTAGAATTTTGTTATTGTAGAGATTTTGTGAGTTTTCCGAGAAATACATCCCTGTCTGGATACGAGCAGGTAGAGGCAGCTTTGGCACAAATGTACCTAGGGGTAAAACCCGAAAACAACTCTTTGAGATAGACTCGAACGGGAACTGGTGCACGACAACGGGCCTTGCTGCACTCTTGGTTACGACACTCCCAGGGGATATGCTTAGAATAATTCTCGTTTTCTTTATAAACCACTATGAAGGGTTATGAGTATATACTTCCTCAAAGAAAACATTTTTATGATTATGGATTATATCCATAAATAGTTCAATTTATGTTAAGTATTTTATAAGTATGGAATTATGTATTTTGATTCATAAACTAATCTAGTTTATGCCATTGTATAGAAATGGCGCCTAGTGGAAGGAATGGAAACCGTATCAATGCACGCACTCTATGTAGGGATTTCCCTCTTACCCAAGATAATTATTGTGGATCTGGAGATACAACTGGTGCTGATCAACTTATTACCATATTGGGACAACTCACTCAGGTTATGAATAATAACCTTACTCATATGGATCACCCTGATCCACAACGTGGAGGATCAATGTTAGACCGCTTAATGAGGTAACAACCACCAACATTTAATGGGGGTACAAATCCATTAGTAGCTGAGCAATGGATAAACACCTTAGAGAAAATATTCCACACCTTGGGGAGTAGCGAAAGGGAGAAGGTTATCATGGCAGTTTACCGCCTCACTGGAGATGCTGATCAATGGTGGTCATTGATTCAAAACACAAAGGAAGATGATAACGTATCGAATATGGAATGGAGGGAGTTCAAAGAGATTTTCCTAGAAAAATACTATCCTCGTGACCATTGAGCAGATATGGAAAGACAATTTTTGAGTCTGAGACAAAAGGAGGATGAGAATGTCACAAAGTATGAGGCCAACTTTACAAGGTTAGAGAGGCATGCTACAGATTATATACGTAACCCAAGAAGTAAGATTGATCGTTTCGTTGATGGGTTAAAACCATTTCTCCATCGAGCATTAGTCTCACAAACCTTCTTGTCATACGAAGATATTGTCTCGTGTTCTATCAAGACAGAAAATGAATTCTATAAGTCTTATGACAACAAAGTAAAGCAAGAGAAGAAGAGAACGATGGAACAAGAGAGTGATAAATTGAAAAAGGGAAAGAAGGATTTTCCATTATGTGATAATTGTGGGAAGAATCACCCTGGTACTTGCCTAAAAGGAATGAAAGTTTGTTATAAATGAGGGGAAAAAGGTCACCAGGCACGTGATTTCAAGGGAAAGAAAGAGGCTATCAATGTTGAATGCTACAATTGTAGGGAAATGGGGCATTATGCAAATGAATTTCCTAAGCATCAGGGAAACTTACCTCAGAAAAGGCCAAGGGATCAAGGACAATCTTATGCTGTTACTACAGTTGAAGCAGAATAACTAATGTATTGGTGATTTTGGACTCATGGATTATATTCTGGTTATTAGAATAATGTGATATATATATAAGGAATGTACTTCAGTACTTGTTGATTTCAGTAAGGTTTTAATATGATGAAGGTAATTATATTTTTAGTATGTGACAATAAGAGAAACTTTACTTTGTTTGGGGAATCTGATAAATTGATTTTGGAATTAAGAGACCTTTTAGAGAAAGTCTGGACAGAGGTATTTTGGATAACTATAAAGGTTGGAGTGGATTAAGTTTATCTTTGGATAGTATTTTTTAAGGTTAAAAAATTTATGAAGATTATTTTTGAATATTTTAATACTATAGTTTTAGGAAAAGGATAACCTGCAGGGTGGGGCATAACCCGTCGCGTCGGACAAAGCTGCAGGAATCGAACCCACAACCATAGTGCGACAGGCCTTTATTTCCTACCACTAGCCTACAAGAAGTCCCTGGTTATTAAAAAATAATTTTACTATTCTAAATGGTATGTGTTAACATTTGGAACCTTATACAATTAGGATAAGTATAATATTTTTGAGTTCAATTATCTTTTTGAGTGAAAGATGAGTTGAAGGTTGAAACTCTAATTGTCAAGCATAAATATATATATACCTATCTCTTATTCAATGAATAAATTAATTCTTAAACTTTAGTAAAGGGATATTAAAACAAAAAATGTGTTATCCTAATACCTTATGTCTTGTTGAACTGATGATATTTTAAATCAACATAGATTGAAGGCTTTGAGGCCCTCAATTTGACAGTTGATTGTGATTGATGACCTCAATCACTCCCTACAAATATTTACGTTTTTCCTCCAATTATATCTCTCTAATTTCCACCAATGTTCTCCTAATCGAGATCATAATTGGGTGGTGACTTTTTCATTTCCATTTCCCTCTTATTAAGGCTAAATTTTATTAATCTTATTTCCGATGTGGGTTTTCCACAAAGGTATTTTCTCTTTTCAACCTTTTATTTAAAAAGAAAAATTTCAAATTGTGAGGACACAATTTATTGAAGGAGGGGAGAATGTAACACCCCGAGCTTCCATGATACGCTTCTCATTCAATAATGCAATAGCTTGCATTGTATGCAACTTCGAGTTCTAACACACCGCAACTAATCAAAGTAGCCGTTATGAATAGTAATAACCACTTTTTAAATTTATAGAAATTTTATATTTCAAAATGGACTTCATTTTTGTATTCCTAATATTGAAATTATCCTATGTTGAATTTTTTGTAATTTTCTGAGAACTTCAAAAATTTTATGAATTGTGAAAAATACTTAAAACAACTTTTTAAATCAAAATAATTTATAGTGATAAGTTATACTATTTAGTGGTTTTAAAGTTTAATTAGAATATATTTTTACCATTTTATCCAATGGTGGTCATTAGAATTAATTTCACTTTGAAATTAGACATAAACAATTGTCAATCTTTTGATATAAATTGTTTCTTAAAAACACGCTATTTGTTGTGACAGCGGGAATTAATTATAAAATTAATTAATGAAACTTATATGTTTGGAATTTTATAAAATAGAAATCATTTTTTAATTTGGAATATCAATTATATCTTAGGGTGAAATTTTGGCATTGTTCTGAAAAACTTCAATTTTTGATGAATAGTGAAACCACTAAGTGGTAGTTAAATAACTGATTTTTCGTTTAAATGAAATATTACCACCTATGTGATTTGATTTTTAAAAATCCGACATACATGGTTGTCATTAAGAATTAAAATGTGGTTCAATGATATTAAAATAATTTTTGGTGAATAGTAACTTTTAAGTTCTTAATCACGATTAGAGGTAATTAGTGTAGTTTAAGGTAAAAAAATGTTTCAATAATATGAGATGAGCTTGAAACTTGTCCTACTCCTATTGGATGAGTCCTGGACGACCAATACAACCCATGGGACAACTTGGGGACCCCATGGAGCCACTTTGGTTGGAAAATGACATTAATATATATTTATTTAATGTTAAAGTAAAAAATGACACAAACATGAAATGTTTTACTAAAACAATTTTTACATGGGGTTATACAAGTCATAGTTTTGACTATAAATAGTCATTGGAAAGCTAAAAAGATTTCCTACATCATAGTATTTTTTTTATAATATTTAGACATTAAATAAATTAAATTATTTATGACATCATTATGATGCAGCGATGACCTCATTATTTAACGATTTTAATAAAATGAAAAGATAATGTACAATCCAAGGCTTACATTTGTCCAAAGACTATTTTATGGGTATATTTCGAACCCTTATCATCTTATCCACTAATTATATAAGTGTGGGACCATTAAAATCCGAAAAGCATTGTATAATAATGTAACATTTCCTTACTTTCCAAGAGTGCCCCTCCTCTCCTCTTATAAAAGGCCCCCACCTCTACCACCTCATTCACACTTTAAAGCCATTTGGCTCGGCCAACATCTGCCCAAATACTCTTCCAACTTCCCCCTCTTACTACTAGAAGCCTCAATTTGGGCAGAACTCTTCCCAAAGAAGCCTTTGGCTCAAATCAAAAAGAGTTACCCGATTTTGAGGTAATGTCTTCTCTAATGTTGTTTTGTTTTATTTTTCTTCTCCAACCCCCTAAACTTTTTTTATTAATTTCTTTTTAACAAAAAAAGTATCCTCAATATACTAGGATGTTGTTATAAGAAGGATTCGAGCTACACTTACACACACCTACATATAATGGTTAAAGAACATACGGTTTCTGTGGATGGAGAATTTCTGCCTCACGAAACGATGATTGTTCAACACTCATATAACTCCTTCAAAGGTGGCCATTAAGATGAAACTATATTTATATATGATATATAATATATTTAGGTTTTACTTATGCTTCTTTATTTCTCATTTATGGCATACGTTATGATTTCCATTATGGGTAAACGCGATAATTTCATTTTAGGAAGTGCGGACTACCGCCCCCTCAAAGTGATTTGAATCGTTAATGCCATATGTGGGATGTATAAAGGATGGAGTAAATGGTATTATACACTATATTATACTGGAATTATATTATACATTTATATCATTATGATTTCATTCCATTAAATACGAAATAGAAATTAAAGTAGCGTTCATTCGTACGTACGACTTACCGTCTCCATGAACGGTGCATTTCATTTCTTACCTCTAAATGTTACGTAATATTATAAATGAATGTATATACTGGATATATATGATATATATGACATCTAAATAATGAATATAATTCTGGAGATAATGGATATTCTACCACATGAACAACTTGTAATTATAAGAAGTTTATTGTTGACTCAAGTACCAAAGATCGACAAAACGACCGTTATTAACTTAAATAATTCCATAATGTTCATATCATTGTAATAAGTGATATAAAAAGGATAATGAAATTGAAAATGGTTCTTAATAAGGTATATATTAACTCTAGTTTATTATTCAGGAGGTTAAAGAACGGTTGAGTCAAGTCAGACACGAGGTAAGAGAATATCTTAACCCAACTTCCATTCTTTGGGTTAATCTCCTATTTTCAAATTATGTCATGATATTATTATGTATTATTTTGTATTTTTACTTTCTTTATGTGTAACTATAGTGAGTACACATAATAGATCTATTTTATTTTAAAAATGATCTTTTTAAGGACTTCATCTCAATCCCCTTTCATTGAGGCATATTTGGTTTTATACACTACTTTCTTTTATACGGTGTATAAACCCCTTTGACTTTTACATTTATTCAAAATGAATCTTATTTATACGAAGCGTTTTGCTAAACGACAAAAGGGAATGTTTTTCTTTCCATACTTATGCGGCGACAACGACTTCTCTGCCTCCGTGACCATTATTTGAGTTTCGGCTTCCTCTACAATCCATCATTTTTTAATGAAAAATAAATACAAAGTTTTGACTTTCTTTTATTTTGGTATTGAAAATGATTTTGAAAGCATTTTTATTATATCAATGTGTTGTATTGATATCTTGTGATTGAAATGTGGAAATGTTATGTTTCCTTTATGCATGTTTTATGTGATACGATTATGTTATGGTTTATGATATGTTTAAACCTATTCATATGAGGAATGTATTGGACTTAATAAGTGACGGGTGGAGCCCGCTATAGCTCCTCGATGCATCGATAGGTCTCATGAGACAACTAGACGTGGAATTGGCCGAGGCCCTTTCCCAATTTGATTTATGGTTTTGGCCGAGGCCTTAATCATTTTAGACGTCTTGGCCGAGGCCTTGAAAAAATGTTTCAGAATGTCTGACATTATACATTCCCTCATTATGAAAGTGGTTATTGATATTGCATGTGATTTTTCGACCAATAGAATATCCATGTGAAGAAGTGAATGGAATTATCTCATTTTACTTTTTCCATATTATGTTGATGTTCAAGTTTAAAAGGATTTTGTTTTAGTTATACAATGCCTTAAATTTTTAGGTTTATTTATGAAAGCTTCCGCAATATTGTTATCCTTACTGAGCATCTGAGCTCACCCCTTTCAATGTTTTAATATTTTCCAGGATGTGAAGAAGTATTTTATGAATGACCTGCAGGGATAGTCAGAAGAGGATATGAGTGTGGACTATGAAGACTTTGTTATTAGTTTTTCACTTTATGATTTAATGTAACATTTATGAATGTATCTAGTGTTTCCAAGGCTACTAAACTAATCGGTCTTTCGAGACTTGATCTTTTGTGATCATGCCAATGTTATGAAGTAATGCACCGACTCTGGGAAGCTGGGGTTGAGGCGTTACAAGAACCCTTTTTAAATACAATATTTGAAACTTTTATATATTCAATTTGACAAAATAAACTTATTCTTTAGAATCATGACATATGAATTTAATTTCAACAAATTTTTGGTGTTTTTACGATAACTTTCATATTTGGGTGAATAGTGAAAAATACTATATTTTAACTAAAAAAACTTTTTTAATCAAAATAATTTGTAGTGTTAAATTATACATTTTAATGGTTTGTAAGTATAAATAAATTATATTTTTATCTTTTAATACAATTTTATTCATTGGAAATAATTTCACTTTGAAATTGAACATAAATAAGTATCAATCTTCTGTTAATTATTATTTCTTAAAAACGCGCCTTTTGGTTTTGACAACAGGAATTAATTTTAAATTAATAAATGAAACTTAAATGTTTTTAATTTGATAAAATATAATTAATTTTTTAATTAATAATATCAAAATTATCTTAGGGTGAAATTTTGGTATATTTATGAAAACATTCAATTTTTTGATGAATAGTGAAAAACACTGAGTTATTCGTTAAAACAAAAATTTTATTTAAATTTATTTTAGGTCAAAATAGATACATAATACCTATATAAGTTTGATATAATTCATTGGAGTCATTTTACAATAAGTTTAGATATATATAAAATTTTATTGAACTTTTTACCGTCTTTTAACCACCTCCTGGGAGCATTTGCAAATTTACATAAAACTTAATTTTACCGCTTCGATGAATTGAATTTTAAAAATATGAGAGACACGACTGATATCAGTAAGTAACATGTGGTTCAATAAGATAAAAATAATTTTTGGTGAATAATAACTTTTGACTTTTATAAATAGGGTAATTAAAGGTAGAAATGATATTATTATTACCCTAACCCATGTCCTAATTCTATTGGATAAGTGTGATTCGACCAAAAAAAACCTAGGAATAAAATATGATCCTTTAGGTCCACTTGGATTAGATTACGATATTTATTATTATTTAATTCAAAGAAGAGTTAAAAGTGTTAAATTCAAAGTTTAATAACTAAACCATTTTTAATATAGGGTTACACATAAGATAAATTCGACTATAAATTTTAATTAGAAAGATAATTAGATTTCCTACATAATGATATTTTATTTATAATTTTTATACATTATATAATTTAATTTATTTTTGACACAATGATGATGGAGTAATTACCTTATTAATGAAATATTAAAATATTTGATATTATAAATACACAAATAAATGAAATTTAGACTTTTTATGAATTAAAATAATTTTATAGGTTAATATGAAATATTAGGGTTTATTAAATTATTTTTTGAATTAATAATGAGGTTATAAATTTTGAAAAAACAAAATACCAAATAATGTCAAAAATTGACATAAAAGAGTTTTTAAAACAAATATTATATTATTAATTGGTATTCTTTTCCAAAAAATATAAGGTTCAGAAAAAGGGATTAAATACTATTTTATATGTAATTAATTAACCCCTTGGGGTTATCTTGGAATTTTATAGTAATTTTATTAACCATATAATATAAAAATACAAAGAGACATGGTAATGTCAAACTATTTAACTAAGAGTTAAATCTAAAAGATAAGGTTAATATAGTGACCCATACATGTCTAAAACCTGTTGGTTGAGTGATTTTCAACCCATACCCACCTTATCCTTTAAATAATTCATTTTGGAGCCATTATAAACCGAAAATGATTTTATTATAAAATAATATTTCTAGCTTTTCCTAAGGTGCCCCTCACCCCTCTTATAAAAGGTCACTCCCCCTTATCTATAATTAACACCTTCAAAGCCATTTTGATCGGCCAAAACCTGCCCAAATACCCTCTCAACTGTCTTACCTTTATCCTAGAGGCCTTACTTTAGTCAGAAAGCCAACCTAAGGATCCCTTTTTATCAAATCAAAAGGAAGAACCCGAAGAAGAGGTAAATATTTCATCACCTCTTTCAAGTTCATTTCTTCTTCCACTTCCTCTTTCTTTGTTGTTTCCATTATAAAATAATAACTCAATTATATTATATATAATGTGATGTTATTATAAATATGGTACAACCATATTCATTATTCTATCTATCCTTTGAATAAAATTTCACCATACGTGTGTACGTATGACTTACCGTCTCCACGTCGTGGTGTAATTGTTATTCAATAAATTATTATTTAGATGGGTAAAATAATGATGTGTAATTGATGTAAATAATAAATATAACATGATAATTATTCTTTATATATGATATACCATCTAATTATATATTATTTTAATATCAAAAGAATGATATTGTCGCTCGTGCATACGTACGGATTACCGTCTCCACGAACGTGATGAGATTCATTCCTCATCATATCCATTCAAGAATAATTTTCATTAGATGATTAAAAATAACATTTAAAGACTTAATATAATTATGAATATGAATAAGATACGTCCTATCCATAATAAACATTACTTACATAACAAATCATATAAAGGAAAATGAATCAGTTAACACTCGAAATGACGATAATACTAAAATATCATTAACAAAGAATTATTAGAAGATCATATATGATATCATAATTATGTATATGGTTCTTGTATAATTTAATAAAAATGATTTAACTATTATACAGGAGGTTAAAGTACCCTCATCCAAGGAAAAGTACAAGGTAAGGGTTAATTCCTCAATCTCATTATTATCCGAGATTTTTTATGAGTAAGTATCTACTGGGACATATTTATTATCTATCTCCATGTTTCATAAAAGAGTTTTTAAAGGGATTCTTTGTAAGGGACTTTTTTAATAAAACATCATTTTATATGTTTTAAATATTTATTCTTCTAAATCATTCTCATTAATGTCTATGTTTTCAAAATGGTTTTTAAGTATTTATTTATATGGACATGAATGTTTTTAAAATGTTAATTCATTTCAAAAGTTTCAAAGTGGTATGAGAAAATTTGATTAAAAAATGTATTTAAATGTGTTCCTTTCTAAATTGTGTGACTTTTAAATGTTTTTATGAAAAATGGATATTTTTCTCAAATATTTTTCCAAATAATTTTCATCTATATCAACATCCCTTGATGGATTTTAAACTTGTTTGAAGTTGATTTATTATGATACAAAACTTCCATATTGTATTGAAGGTTTTTTGATATGTTTGACTGTGGATGTGTTATTTTTATACCATTCATGGTTTATGGATAAAGTATTGACATTTAATATGATAGTTTTAATACGAATGTTTATGTTATGTTTAAACCTTTTCATATGAAGAATGCATTGAACTTAGTAAGTGATGGGTGGAGCCTTCTATAGCTCCTCGATGCATGGGTAGGTCTCATGAGACAAGCTAGTTTCTTGGAACAAGGCCTTGAAAAAATCTTATTTGTAGTCTTGGCACAAGGCCTTGACTATGTGGTTATGAAGTTTGGAATTATGCATTCCATCATTATGAAAGTGGATATTGATATTGAATGTGATTATTCGACTAGTATAATATCCATGTGAATAAGTAAATGGCATTATTTGATTTTATCTTTTCCATATTATGCTTAAGTTCATGTTTAAGAGGATTTTGTTTTAGTCTTATACATTGCCTTAAATTATTTTGCTTATTTATGAAAGTTTCCTCTATATTGTTATCCCTACTGAGCATCTGAGCTCACCCCTTTCTATGTTTTATTTTTCCCAGGATGCGAAGAAGTATATTATGACTGATCTACAGGGATAGTCTTTTGGATCTCAGAGTTGTCTATGGAAACAATTTTGGTGTAGTTTTATATTCTATGATGTAATGTAAACCTTATGAATGTATATAGTACTTCCAAGGCTACTAAACTAATCGGTCTTTCGAGTCTTGATCTTTTGTGATCATGCCAATGATTCGTAATAATGCACCGAATCTGGGTAACTAGGGCTGGGGTATTATAATGTTTATGTGTTATAATAGGAACTACCTGACACATCAATGTTGTAGTAAGAATTCCATTAGGATTTTTAATTGAAAACTTTCTTATTACAATTCTATTAACTATCAAATTTTCTGGGAAATCCCTATATAGATTATGTTTATTGGTGTAGATATAAATCCTTCTACTATGCACTATTTATAAACAATGTATCATAAAAAATTAGTTTATAAATATATTATTATTTTTAAATCCCAATTTATAATTATAAATCATGTGTAATATGTACTATAAGTTGAATATATATGCATTTTTATATTATAATCATTATAAAATTTTGGGATATTTTTATTTTTTAATCCTTCATAACAGTTTGTAAAGAAATTATAAATTATCCTAAGAATATTCCCTAAGAGTATTAAACAAGGTGTACAGTAAAGCCCATTTTTATAAACCAGGTGACAATCATGTCAAATCCCAATGCACCCATTTCATGGTTATAACCCCTAAGAACAACTGTGTGAGAACCAATCCCACTTGTCATATCTAGATAGGGTTTTATTACTAGGAAAAGCTACACAATATCATTATTAAAAAATAATAGGATCTTATTCAATACATAAATCAAAGTGTGCTATATGAGTATTTATATTAATATATGTTTCCATTAATATAAACCCACGGTTTATACTAAAATTTCTCTGATACCAACTATAATAACCCCAACTCCAGTTACCTAGTTCCAGTGTCTACTTTATTACATTGAGATAGATACAAGGGGTAAAATACAAAAGGGCTGATCAATTTACTAGTCTTGGAGATCTAGACACATTAATGATACCCATTTTACATAGGGCATAAAATATAAAAACTAGTAAATAAAAACATCCATAATCCATAAACCCATTCAAAGAATTCATCTTCATATCATGAGGAAAGGAAACAAAATAAGGGTGAGCTAAAATCATTAGTAAGGGTTACATAAAAACTCTATCATGAATCAATAAGGAAAAATTAATATGAAATTTTAAATAACTAAAAGCACATTCCATTTCCGTAATAAATTAACTATAATGATTAGATATGGAATAATCATTACTGAAAGGTAAATTACTGAACACACATGTCATTTAATCATTATATTGGGTAAAAAATTCATCCATGGATAATATCAATTCAATAATATAATGGATATTAATTAGTGAATTATCAAGGAATGAAATGTTTAATATTGAATGTCATGATCTCAAAAATCATGATATATATACAATAATGGCCTTTCACAAGACGATTTAAATCTATGGTTAAAACCCATTTAATTTGAAAACTAATTTTTCTCATGATACTTGTCGATGTGTCGATGAGATATATAATTTTAATACCCACCCATCACCACATTTAAAAATAATTGTTCATATAATTAATTATATAATTAATTCATGAAAAAAATGACTTATCATCAAATATTAATATTGAATAAATAATACATATTTATAAATATTTCCCCAGAAAATAAAAGTTCTTTCAAAATAAATAGTGTATGTACAAATGGTATATGGTTTGAGAAATAATTATATCCATGATACCAAGACTATTTATATTTAAGAGAAATATAATTTCCAATGAAGAATGGTCATAAGAATGTGATTACCTCAAGAAAAAGTTTACTATCACAAAATTAATCAAGAAATGATAGGCGACTCTTAGTTCATCAAGTATATAGAATTTCTCAATAAAATAATGTCAATTAAAAAACGAAATTGAATCAAAATATTAAAATAATAATTAATAATAGAGTATATGTTTGAAAAATATTGAAAATTTTCATAATACAATTCATTTCATATAATTGTTTTGACAACAGGTAAGTCCTTTATAACTATATATGTCAAAAAATTGTTTTTGGATTTTTATAAAAACATTATATTTTGCAAAATAGTAGAATGATTAATTTAAAACGAATTTTTTAAATATTATAAATAACATAAAATATTGAAAATAAATTATTTTATTAAATAAAAGGATGTATTAAAAATAGTTTTGGAAAACATATACATGGAAGAAAAATATATCCCATTTAAAAAGAAGTAAAATTAAGGTTACGTTTAAAATAATATTTTCTTGATTAAAGTATGAAATAAATGAAATGCTGGATGAAAATATATAAAATTCCAAAATGTCCATAGGATAAGAAAATTATTGGATCTTAGGTAAGATAAATGATCATTTTACTTCAACTAGAGTAAAAGAAATCCCAAAAGAGAGTGAAATTGTAAAAATGATTCCAACCACATTAGAAACATTAAAATTATAACACCTTGAAATATTAAACATCAAATTTAAAAATAAATTATCACAATTCAATAGTAATTCATTTAAATTAAATAAAATTGGGAGTATATTCACCGTATAAAAGTTAATAGGTGTATAATACAATATATATCTAAGTAGAATGAAAATTGTGATGAAATCCCTTACCATATGGAAACATTGAATTAAAATTACATAGGATTAAATAATTCAATTTAGAACTTAAATTACCATAATTTAGTAAGGTTTTATTATATATTTGGTAAAAGGATCAGTATTTACACCATATAAAAAAATTAGATTCATAACATTAATATATGCCTTAATGATGGTCAATTGAGACGATGTTCCTTACCTTTTGCTTCCTTTTGTTAAAACACTTTATCATATAGTATAATTTTTTTATGAATTTTATTAATTTATAATAGAACTATATTCATGTATATAATATTATATATATTATCCTCTTAAAACATAATACCACCCTTTCATTAGCATTCTTTTATTATTATTATTGTTTCAGATTTTAATTACTTTGTGTTCTCATGTTTGTTTTGTTAAGAATGTTACAGATTACTTGTTTATGAAATAGTTACAAAATATATATAATTATATTAATTTCATAAATATAACATTTTCTCATTAGATACATTTTTATAACAATTATTTAATATTGGATATGGGAAATGAATCACATCGCTTCATGGAGGCAATATGATGTATGTATGCCCGAGCGATGATATCTTTCCCTTAATGGGTGAAAGGGTAAATAATTGGACAATATATTAATTTTAAATAATTAATATAATTTAATATATGTAATATATATTAAATATATTAATTATTAGGAATATACATGTTATTCAGTGATGGAAAAAAATTACATCAGTTCAGGAGTCGATAGTCCGTCATAAACAAGAGCGATGGATTGGTTTCCCATTTAAAGGAGGAAAAGATGGATAAACATTTTTCCATAAGTTGAATAACATCTAATTATATGAAATATGTTATTGTTATTATATTTTAACAATTAAAAAATAATTAAATGTAGTAAAATAAGAATGAAAAATAAATTTATTCATTAAGATGATTACCTTCTCCTAGAGAAACCTCATACAAATCTCATCATAAGGACTATAGGGTTGGTATTTTTGGAAGAAAAGAAGCTCACGATTGTGGATAACGATTTTTGGGAGAGATTTTATTATGGTTTTGTAAACACAAATGTATTGATATATGTGACTAATTGAGGGGAGTGAATGATCTTTTAAAATTGTGGTGGAATGGAATTTTTGTAAATTCGCAAAAAATATTACATAATAGGAATTCAGTCTTACCCCAAGTTCCTAAAAAATTTATAAATAATGAATTTTTGGTAAGTTAATGTCAATAAAAACATCCACTACATAAAATATTTTTTTAAACATGATTCTCCCATATCTTTTATGTTTATTAACTTTTACCATTTGAGTCTTCATTATGGTGACCTGTTTTTTAACTTAGGTAATCAATCCAATAATACTAATAAAATGATAATTATTTGTTAATTTGGATCCATTGATTATAAATATTTAATGATGTTTTTTAAATAAAATTCTATAATTTCTAAATATTAATTTAAATACAATCACATGTTAGGCGCCAAACCCCGTTTAAACCATAATCATGATATTTAATTTTTAATGTATTTACTAATCATTATGAAAAAAATAATATTGAATTATTACTTAATATTAATTATTATGATTCCAAATATTGAATAAATTTTATAAATTTCAATTCTTATAAGGGGAACAATTTATTTAATAAACAAATCCACAAATCATATTAAAGAATGGGTTTCCAGGAATTGAATTTTTCAAGTATAATGTGATCTTACACTAACTATATGACTAGTAATAAACATTATATGGATTGAAATTAATATAAGTTTATATAATATATAATTTTAATTTAATTCATTCATTATTAAATATTATTTTAATTAATTAAAATTTAATGACATTATGACTTTTAAACAAATCCGGCTTCCTGAAAAATAAAGAGTTTTCATAAACATATATATTTTTACCTCCAAATTTTATGATATTTATTTATATAAAATTATTTTTCAATAAATTTTAAATTTTAAATATTAATAAATTCTTATTTAAAATAAAATTAGTAATAGTTAAATACTACATTTTTATTAAAAATAAAAAAATTTCTAAGGGAAAATTTAACAAAATTCATTCTTGACTTATTTTAACCAAGATAACTATAAACTAATATTCATCATATAAAATTAGAATTTTGTGAAATGAAATTTTAAAAATTTAATTTTATTATTATTTTATTAAAATAGAATTTTAACCTAATATAATTGAGGCTCATGTGTTACTTAAATTCCCACCAACCAATCTGTTGTAATACAATAATGTCGCTCATGAGTACGTCTAAACTACCACCTCCACAATGTAATGTGATTTTTTTAGTTTTATTTTGACATGGATAATAATAATGATATATTTAATCAGTATATATGATATATTTTATATATTAATTATTCTGGAATGATGAATTAATATTTACATTTCTTTCATTTCTTCTATCTAAAAGAGAAAACAACATTCATTTGTAAAGACAACCTATATTCTCTATGAACGTTGAATTAATTTTTCTATATTCTAATATTATATAAAACTATAAATACATATATAATTAATAAATATTGTGTTTATATCATTATAATTTTTAGGGATATGATTAAACCATGATAAATGTAAAAGGATCATTACTACCAAACTGAAACATACCTAAAAAATAAAACAATTAACAATAAGAAATGTTGAATTTAATATATAATTATTGATAAATGGGTATTAAAATTTTATAATTGTATTATATGGTATATTATTGGTATTTATATGGATCTTTTATAGAATTATAATAAAATTTAATTATTATACAGTGGGCTAAATGTTCCCATAACGCAACTCAGACGTAAGAGAAGAGTTTATTTCACTATCTCATTATTATCTAGGATTATTTATGTTTAAATCTCTATTTGGTGAATTATTTAATATTTAAATATTAAAACCAATTTAAGTTATTTCTCTATAGTTAATTCCATAAATTATATGTTTTAAATGTTATAATTTTATGAATGAGGCACATTTTACCTTTTTAGAAAAGTGTAAAGGGAATGTGTTTTTAACTGATACTGCATGGAAAAATTTTCATTCATCATAACTTCCCATTACATTGAAGATTAATTTATAAATTTACATGATTCCTTTCAAGTAAAATGTTTTCCATAATATTTGGGGAATTTTTATATTTTGAATAATAAATTTCAAAATTAAAAGTGTATTTCCATCATGATATCATCCATTGATCATTTTAAAGTATATTACAAAAATTATACATTTTTTTCTAAATATTATACTTTAAAAGGGATTTAATATTCTCATTACAAACTCTATATCACTATGTATTAATTTACATTATGTTTATTTATTATGTAATAATTAACATTTTGTATACTATTTTTCCAATATAAATGTTTATATTGGTTATGTTTCACCCCTTTAATATAATTAATGTGTTGGATAAAGCTAGTGATGGGAGGGGGACACTATATCCTCTCAGTGAATTAGTAGGTATCATGGAAAAAAACTAGTTTGTGTATTTGGAATACACCATACTTCTTTATATATGTTTTCTGGGCACAAGCCCTTGAAGATGTGGTTATGATATCCGACCTTATACATTAAATCATTTTGAATGTATTTTATTTATGATAGCTTCTATTATACACTTTCCCTTACCGAGCATCTAAAGAGAACCTTAATTATGGTTTCAATTCCCCGAGATATGAATACGGGATCTATGAATGAAATAAAATATTTACTTGAAGAAATATTAAAGTTATTATAAGAATTAGTATATTATATTTCATGTTTTCTTATAAAATGTTATAATCAGGTTTATATCTAGTATCCTAATAATATTAATGTATTCATTCATTCAAGATGTGATCCCTTATTCTTGTGACAATATATTAAAATAACCACCATCTATGGTCAATTAGATTTGGGCTGTTATAATTTTTATCAGAGGTATTTATCATAAAACTTGATAAAATGATTTATGAAAACATAAATTTGGGTGTATAAACATATGACTGAATTTGAGAATATGTAGAAGTATATTGTATCATCCTATATTTTAGTAATGTATATATTCTTTAGTTTTCTTAAAAATACATCATAGTCTGTATAATAAAAGAGGAAAAGTTTGGGATTATATTCCAATAATGTTAATAACCTCAATAATTGTTGGTTTTAGTATATCTCGACTATCATTCTAGTGAATAGTGAGTATTACCCTGGTTTTACAATCTTGTAGGATGTTTTTAGGTTGATTCATCTTTTTCATTACAACCCATTATTAAATATTGGAAAATATTATGAATATTTCCAATGATATTATTATAATTGTTAGTTATGAAGAAATTTTCATGTTACATCACGTGTCTAACATTTTTTGTATTTATAAATTATTTTTCTTATTGTTATGATAAAATATAGTGTTTTCCATTATTTATGATTAGAAACATGTAGAAATTAAGGGAACAATATCATACATATAATTCATCTAAACATTTACCTCATAGAAAATATAATGAACCAAAAGCTAGAGCTCAACAAATGCAACTATATTGTGGTAGATGACTATGGTTATGGATAATGAACATTCTAGTTTGGATAATCCTTATGATATATAATGTGGTACATCAATATTAGTCTATTTAATGATTTAAAAATCTTTATAATTCAGTCAAAGTAAAAAATCCATTTATGGATGAGAAATGGATCAGTTCCTCAGAGAAGATATATTTTTTTCTTTGGAAAGTAACCAAAGATATAATTATTTAATTTTAGTTTATTATCTTATGGGGGATACAGTTCAATGGTATTAATTAATAAAATACACTAATGATGATTAATAAATTGAAAACATATAGTATAAGGATTTAAAGGCACTTTTCATGGAAAAACATTTTTCTCATGAGTAACGAGTGGATATGGAGAAATAATTCATGACTCTAAGAAAGAAAGAATATTAAAATATTTCTCAACATGAATATAACTCTACAATGTTAACAAGGAAGGTTACAGACTATATAGGTATTCCAAATAGTAAGATTTACAATTTCATTGATGAGATTATGCCAATCCTGAAGGAAACTAGTCTCCCAATCATTCTCATCAAACGTGGACATAATATCATGTTATATAAATATGGAGAAAGAATCATCTATTTTCTATAACTTCAATGGAAATTAAATAATAAGAGTTAATTTCATCACTCTAGAAAAGGAAATACAATAAAGGGGAAGAAGGGGATGGTGAAACATGTAACTTATAATAAATGTTGAATGAAACATCACAGAATATTCTTACATGGAATAGGATTTGTATTCATGTGTGGAGAGAAAGGACATTATGCTCATGATTCTAAGGGAATGAAACAACTACCAATGATAAATTATTTAACTATATTGATATGGGTAACTATAAAAAATATTTTCTCAGGTGGTAATGAAAATTTCCTTAGAAAATACCAAGGTAGAAAGGCTAAGCTTATACGACCACAATAGTTGAGGTTGAAGTTCCCAAATATGTTTTAGTAGATTATTTAATAATACACTTTAATATATCTAATTCATTACCTAATTGTAGATATTTTCCCCCTTACATATCTTCCATGTTTTCCAAAGGAATTTTTTATTTCTCTAGAACCTTAAGAAGGGAGTTATCAGTAAAGAATATTATTAGAATTCTCACCCCAATAAGGATGTGTTATTAAAGTCATATTATGACACATAAATGTGACCTATTTTATAAAATTATTATTATAACTAAGGATTATTTATATATAATCCATGGTAAAGATATTATTTTAAAATATGATGTAATTTTTTTCAAAGTGAAGAAAATAAATATTCAAGATGAAGATATAGAATTTGTTATATTACAGGGTAGTATTAATTTTATAAATCATTATAATACCTACCCCATGTAGTTATTCTAAATGATATAATTTTGGAATAATAAAAGATACATTCTATATATGGATAAGGTAATCATAAAATTGAGGATGCACATATTATACATGAATACATTGACATATTTAATAATGAATTAATTGGACATCCACCGGAGCATGATGTTAAATTTTCCATTAATTTAATCCATGATACAAGACCTTTATAAAGTACTCCCTATATAATATAAAATATTTATTTAGTGGAAATTAATAAATAACTTGAATATTTGTGTAATAAAGTTCTTTTATGCCATATTGTTTCTCCTTAAGGATCCCTATTCCATTCGTTAAGAAGAGAGATAGATTTATGAGGATGTGAATTAATTATTTTGAAATTAGTGATATTAATATAATTAATAAGAATTATATATCCTATATTGATGGATTATTCAACAAAATTCATGGAGATAATTATTTTCTCCAATATTTACCTTCACTCTATGTATCATAAATTTGGATTAAATAAGGAATATATTATGAAGAATTTTTTTTTAATACTATATGGACATTATGAGTTTATAGTAATTCTATTTGGATTAAATAATGAATCCTATGTTTTTATGAATATAAATAATATATTATTCACGTAATATCATGATTATATTTTATCGTATTTATTAATGATATTTTTATGTATTATACAATCTATATGGATCATGATAACCACATTCAGATCATTCATGAGACTCTTAGGAAAAAAAAGTTATATATAAACCATACCAAGTGTGAGTTTTTAAGTTAGAATGTTTCCATTATTTAATATATTGTTTTAATTATGGAATATCAGTTGATACTATGGACGAAATGTTAGTAAATAATTTAATAGGCCAATGAAAATAATTGAGGTATGCAGTTTCATTGGTTTGGAAGGTTACTATCAGTTATTTGCTCAAACGTTTCCCTAATTGGATAACCTATTATCCAAGATTACTTGTAAATGGGTTATGTTCATATATAAAAAATAATATAAAGAATATTTTTAATAATTGTAGAGGAGATTGGTCAATGTTGTGATTTTATCTCTACCATCAGTAAATGATGGTTTTGTGATATATAGTGATGCATAGAAGAAGGGAATTAGTCATCCACTTATGTATAAGGACAAAATTGTTGCATAATAATCAAGTAATTTATTGGCTCATGAACATAACTATCCAACTAATGATATTGCATTGTAATTTTAATTGTTTCTATGAAGATATGGAGGCATTATCTCAGTGGTGAAATATGTAAAATATACAAAAATAATATGAGTATAAAATAAATATTTTCATTGAAATATATCAACATTAGGATAAGATGATGGTTTGAGATACTTAATAATTATTGTTTCTCAATAAATTACTAAACAAGAAAGAAAGATAAGGTAGTTGATTCACCTAGAAGGAAAGATGATGCACTTTTGTAAAGAATATTGACTGATAGGGATCCAATATTCCTATATTTATAAAATATGGATATAGGAATTATTAAATAAGAGGAAAATAACTCTTTTTTCAAATGATTTCCAAACCATATTTATTATAAAAGATTAAAATGTATTATCATGGCGCTAATAATTTTCAAAATAAAATTAAATCCATGAATGATAAAAAAATTTCAGACTTTGTATATGAAGACAATGTTATGAAATTTGGAAAGTGGATATGTGTTCTATATATACATGATATAAAAATGGAATTATTAGATGATTTTGATATATATAATTTCTCTAGACACCCTAATAGCACAAAGATGTACACATATTTTAAGGAACATTTTTAGTGAGATAATATGTAGTGGGAAAATGATGATTATGTTTCAAGATCATTGGTTTCTCAATTTGTGATGCCTGAGAGATAACACCCTAGTGGAGTCATGGAAACTATATTGAATACTATGTGGAAATGGGAGAAATTAATATGGTATTTTTCACTGGATTACGAATGAATCCTAGAAATAATGATACAATATGAGTTATTGTTGATTGTCTTACCAAATATATACATTTCCTTGATATAGAAGACGACTTAGCTTTAGAGATCCTTACAAGAATCAATATTAAATAATATTTAAGCATTCATGGTGAACCACTTTCAATTTTTTTATATTTTGATAAAGGATTTACATTGAAATTTTAGAGAAATATTTAGAATTCTCTTGATACTAAGCTTTATTTGATCATTGCATATCATCCTTATTCTCATAGAAAATCCTAAATGATTTCTCAAACATTGGATGAAATGTTGAGATCATTATCACTTGTACGTCATGGTATATTCGAATAGTATTTACCTTTGGTATAGTTTCCCTATAATAATAGATTCTATTCAATTATTCAAATGGTTTATTATGAAGCATTATATGGCATGAGGGGTCGTACTCCAACTTGTTGGGTTGAAGTTCTTTAAATAAAACTTGTAGGCCCATAAGTTATTGAGGGTATAAAATGGTAAGGAATATTATGAATCCTATTAAATTATATAAAATAAGGAAATATAATTAATTTGATAACCAAATAAATTATTTGTAATTTCAAGTGGGAGATCATGTTTTCTTAAAAGTATCTCCATAGAAGGCTTTTATAAGGATTAATATGAATTGAAAACTATGTTCAATGTACCTCAGACCTTGAAAAATTATAGAAATAATTTGAGCCTTGGATTACTAATTTTAAATTACACCAATCCTATATAAATTACATGTTATGTTCCATATCTCATTGGTAAGAAAGTACATGCCAAACCCAACATTTGTTCGCACCTCTGATTAAATAGAACTGAAACATAAAGATACTATCCACATTATTGACACTAGAGATTATGTATTTAGGAATAAGATTAATTTACTAGTAAATATAATTCATAGAAATAAAAAAATTTATAAATCAATGAGACAACTAGAGGTTGTTATGAAGAATAAACATATTCACTTCTTTTAGAATGTAATATCCATGAAAATTTTGCGTAAAAATTTTTTGTATAAGGGAAGAATGTAACAAATGAGCTTTAATTATAGTAAGTGAAAATTATGATTTTATAAAACTATAATATCATTAACATTTTAATATTTCATGGAACAAAAATAAAAATTTTATATGATGAATTTTGATTATAAACTTGTTAATTCAAGGTAATCTTATAATGAGTTTTTGAAACATTCCATTAGAAACATGCTACTATGAAAAATTTAAAATATGGTATTTATATATTGTACATTTATTTATAAAATGTTTTATAATATGTGATATTAACTATGTATTGGAAACAAATAAGATATAAATAATCATATGATCATTTATATTAAAAAATGTATATTTTCCCCAAAAATAGATATTAAATGCATAATTTTATTCCATTTTAATTAATTAAAATAATATTTAATGATGAATAATTTAAATTAAATTCATAGATTATATATCTAATTGTATGAATTTAAATATATATATTTATTATAACAATTTATATAGTTTTTTTAAGTTCATCCTATGCTTGAAAATTATTTTTCTTTGGAAAAACCATTTTTCATGTTGATTTTTCTTTGGAAACCCCATTTTTGGCATTATTTGTGGATTTATTTTAAAAATAGATTACCCAAAATAAATTTATTTAATTTTATAAAATGGATTAAATATTTCTAATCATAAATATTAATATTATTTAATATGTTAAAAATTAATTTTTTTTATAAAGACTTGTAAAAAACAGTAAAAATTTATTACCAAGGTCAAGGTTGAAATGAGTTTACTAGGGGTTAAACTAAAAAATAACTATTAACATGATTTAAAAACATGAATAAAACCAAATGCTTGGTTTTATTTATATACAAACCATAAAAATTATAATATGATCCATTCCAAATCTATTTTTTCATATATGTGACATGACATTATTTTAAAACTTTTAAAAAATTAAATGTGCGCCACTCACCTCAATTATAAAAGGGAACATTCTCACCTCATTGAATGAAACATCTTAAACGATTTAGCTCAAACAAACCCTGAAAATCCCATTCGGAAAATACCTATCCATGTTATATATCTCACGGTCTTTCCAAAATACCATCCCAAGGAATCTAAATATGAGATCCAAATGAGGTATTTCTAAGAAAAGGTAATCGTCTTCACCTAGATATTACTTTTTGTACTTTTTATTTTACAAACATAAATTATGACTTGAAATTTAAAATATAATAACACCATTATATAACATAAACATAGATTTTTTGGTTGTTGTAATATTTATCCATCTCCTCTTTCATCAAATGGGAATCAAAACCATCAATATTTTTTATGGTGGACTATAACCTCACAAACCAATATAATTTTTCCCCAAATCTACCACTCAATACTGGATATAATGAAGGGTTATGTATATATATATTATATTTATTATATAATTAAAAATATATTATTATAATATCACATCTACGTTCTTATATTCTAGAATTTTTGAAAATGATAACATCACTCGTGTGTACTTGTGGACTACCACCTCCATGAGGTGATGTGATTAATTTTCCATTTTGTTTATATGTGGGTGGTAATAAAGATATATTTAATGAATATATATGATATATGTAATATAATAACAATTCAAAAAAAATACTATTGAATTTTATATTTTTCCATTCATCTAAAGTGAAAATAATATTCATGTGTATGTACAGTTGGTTGTCTTCGTCATTGGTGTAATTCATTTTTATATCTCCAACATGTATGAATTATTATAAATAAATAAATAAATAAAAATATATAACAAGTATATATATTATATTTATATCTTGATTATATTTCCAGTGATTATGTAACCACAATTAGTGTAAAAGTACCGAAACTATTGAATTGATACTTACATGAAAAATGAAATTGTTGACACCCAAAAATGTTAGATTTAAAAAATAATTTTTGTTAAATGGAAATTTAAATGTTATAATTGGATCATATATGATATAATAAGTTTTTATATGGTTCTAGTATAGTATTATAATAAATTTAAATTATAATACATGAGGCTAAAAATACTTACAATGGAATTCAGACATGAGGAAATGGTATTTCACAATCTCATCCTTATTCGAAATTGTTTAGGTTTAGGCCTCTATTGAGGTAATTATTACATAATAATATATTAAATCCAATATATTTTATTCTTTTATTGTTATTTAATTAAATTATATACTATCCTTTAATTTTAACTCTTTAGGTACTTCAGATAACTAAATAATGTTTTTTAAAAAATTTGACCATGCTTTTCTACCTGATCAAGAATATTTCTATTAAATGTACATATTTTATTTTAAAAGGATAAAAGAATATTTTAAAATTTTAAAATTATTTATTAAATAAATTTTTTTCCAATTTTTTATTTTTTTTATAAAAATTTAAAAGGAATATTCCAGTATTTTTTCAAATGATGTATTTTTGACCTTTTTGATAAGGTGTGAAAGTAATGTTATTTTATCTTATATGACTTGTAAAGAATTTATCACCGTCATGAAAAATAACTTATTTTAATATTCCTTTACATTTTTACAATATTCCTTTCAAAGAAAATATTTTTCATACAATTAGGTATTTTTTTAGTTTTTAATAATTTATTTGAAAACTAAAAACGTACCTGCATTAAAAATCATTCAGTATTCATTTTAAAGTATATTTATCTATGAAAACATTATTTAGTGAATATTATGACTCAATATAGATGTAAAATTCTCATATAATTTACTATATTACTCAATTTGGATTATGATTATGTTCATTGATTGGGTAATTAGTAAAAAATCATTAATGCTAGTTTTTCAATACGAATGAAAACATTAATTATATTTCACCCCTTTAATATTATTAATGCATTAGTCTTAGTAAGTGATGATAAGGACATGATATATCTCTTTGATACATCAATAGGTATCTTGAGAAAAAATAGTTTGGTTATTTGGCATACACCTTACCTGTTTATGTATATTGGTTTAGCATAAGGCCTTAGCCATAAGATTATGATGCCCAATATTATGTATTAAATAATTATGAAACAATTTATTATTATACAATTGATTATTTATGTTATTATTTTATCTAAGGATTTAGTCCCCTTTAAAAAATTATTTATATGTAATATTTGACTCGTTTATATCTTGACTATATTATTCATGTTTTATTTACTTTGTAATAATATAAATTATATTATTTCCCTTATTGAGAATGTAATATCATTTTTTGTTATGATTTCCTTTAACCAGGATACAAATAAGGGATATATGAATGAAATTATATATTTATAAGAATAAATAACAAAATTTATCACTAGAATTATTATATTATATGTTATGTTTTATTTTTTAATGTGAGAATCACGCATGTATCTAGATTCACAAGAATATTAAACTATCTTATCCTTCAGGATGAAATCCATTGACCTTGTGAAAATATGGTAAAATATCCACCAAATCTAGGCTATTATATTTATAATATTATAATAATGTTCTATGTTATCTTCCCTTTGAGCTACAACCTCTCCATCCAAAATTAGAACAACTGCTACCACATAGCCCAGAGCTTAGACCACACACACAACAAACTCTATAAGAATCTAATAAATTCATAGGGTTCACATTCTATGTTTCATTAGTAGATACATAATTAGTTACATTAAAATATATTCTTCAGGTAATGATACTACACAACATCACCATAAAAAAGGGAAATGTTAGTCAAGAGAGTCAGTGTATTTAACTCTATCAATATGAATTCAACTGGGAAACAAAAATATTAAATGAAATATTTAGATAAAATATTAAGTCGGATAAAGAAACTCCTCAAAGATTTTTTTACCCACAACCCATGTTAATAAAAGGCTCATTATGATGATAAATTTCCATCCACTAACTCATAACCTACCCCTCAATCTTGAATATACTATATCGTGTATACTATGACATCACAACCCACATACCAAAATCAAAAAATGACACAAGCCCATTTATATGATTTTTTCACAAAAAAAACCCAAATAAAAAACATAACAATTTCCAAAATCAATCCTGACATGACCTAAAGAGAGTTCCTGATCCCCATGAGTTAGAGACCAGTGCCTGAATATCACAATAAATCAAGATTTAATTATTTCTCCATAATAATGACTCATCAAGACAAAGAAGTGGATAATAATCAATAAAAACATTGCATTTAAAACTCCCCATAAGAGAGAAGTACCAAAAGTAGACAAATACATGTCCCAAAAACATTACATAAACCAAATTCCTCACATCAACCAGTAAATAAAACATCCCAAATTCTCAATAAAACAATTATATCATATTCTACACCAATCACCGCCAACTCACGAGGTCCTACTAATCAAGAACCTTCACTGCCACCAAGTGGTTTCTTTCCATTCCATTAACCAAGAATAAAAAACATATTAATTCTAAAAGGTAAATATAGGTTCTAAGGAACATATCCAATTTGTATCTCAACAAGAATTCTATAAGAATTCCATATCAAGTGGTCCAAAAATGCACTATTCTAAATTAAACAAGGAATTGAAATTTTATCCTTATTCGTATAAAAAACACACTTTCTATAAATACTTCAATGGATAATAATAAACAATAATTAATATTGGTTTTATTCATATTGGATAGATATAAGAATATATTTCAAAATAGGCATCAGAAATAATTTATTTCCAACATTCATGAAAGGGAATTTTAATCAATCACTGGTATGTAAAATTATTTTCAATCATACAAACATGGTAATAAAACCCATAGTAAGATATTCTCTTTCATAAGGTTCCATAAAATGAAAGTAAAATATAGATCTAGGTGTGAACACACTCCCTAGATCTCATTCCTAGTGGGAGTAAGAGAGAATCCAAAAGAATAAAATCATAACCCTCAAGATATGTATTTTTGATTTAACCATCAAGTCATTTCTAGATATCAATTTACCTAGAACTCATATACTTCATCCTAAAAACATTTGATCCCATTTTATTCAAGGAAATTAATCATAATTGGTTCAATAATTCATTTCAATGAACCTAAAATAATTCTAAAGAATCATTCAATCATCCCCAAGTTGATGTTTCAAAATTTTCAATTTAATTTAGAGAACTAATTATAAAATATTTTCATTAAAATCCCATTCCTTTCAAATCAATCAATTTCAATTAAAATCATAAAAATCTTCATGAATTTTCATCTAAAAATTCCTTATAAAATTCATAAATCAAATCACTCATTTCAATTCAATATCATTTATCATAAATAACACTTTATTTTGGAATTTATTTTGAAAAGAAATTAATCACACACACCATACAATTTTAGAATCATTTATGAAGGACTAAAAGAAATATTTGGAAATCAATCATAATTCCATTTCAAATTAATTATGAAAAAACAATTTTATATTATTTTAATTTCTTTATGAAACCACTAACCCTAATTCACAAACTCATCAAAACCCAATAAGGGATACACAAATGAAGAGTCAATGGATTGAATCAATCGTGAAATGATCTTAAAAACATAATTCTCACGTAATAATCTTCAATTAATCACATCTAAAAAAACAAGAGATATAGATATAGAAATAAATTACCTCAATTATTCCTGAATAGATCAAAAAAACCAACGAAGATCTAGAAAAAATCATAATATGATGATAGATCTATAAAAATACAACTATATAGAGGCACAAACCACAGAGCTAGAATCAATAGAACCAATCTGTGATACCATTAAAGAAAATAAGGGAGGATCTAGGAGATCATTAATGAACTAGAACTATAACACCCCGATATTTTATGAAAAATATACTTTTAATTTCATTGATGTATTCTATTATACAGCACACCAAGTTTAGCTTGTACTATACGCAACACCGTATTAGCTTGCATTATACGCAACGCTATTCTTGGATCGTGTTACACACAATTTCATGTTCGTTTTATAATAGTCATTCTACGCAACATTGAGTGTGTGTGTGTATATATATATATTCAATGTATAAATGAAATATGGTTGGATTTTGTTATACGAAACAATGAAGGATTCTTGCACAACACACAACCCTGACTTGGCTTGCATTACACGCAATTGCGACCTTCCTCGATAGCGTGTGTTGTACGCAATACCGGGTTTTACTAAACAACGATATATTATTATAATATTATTATGAACTAGCCGTTATGAATAGTATTAACTAAATTTTGAATTTTATAACATTATTATTCATCTTACACATTTTCTAGAACATGGAATAAGAACAAAATAAATTTTTCGGGTAAAATATGTATTTTTCAAAAAATGCAGTTTTACCGCCTTTTGATGGCGCAACCACTTTAAATATAGTTTTTGACATGTTTATAAGTTCAATTTGACAAACTAAAATTCTTATTTGGAATCATGAAATAAAAATTTACCTTGGATAAAATTTTCATATTATTCTGGTAACTTTCATATTTTGATGAATAGTAAAAACACGCTATATTTTAATTAAAAACAACTTTTTTCATCGCAATAATTTATATGGTTAAATTATAATATTTAATGATTTTAAATTATAAATATAATATATTTTTACCATTTAATATAATGTATGTCATTAGCATTGATTTTACATTAAATTCGTAGGTTAAATCAATTCAATCTTTTGCAATGTTTTAAAGAAAAACCCATTTTCTTTCGACAACGAGATTAATTTTAATTTAACTTCTTAAACATTTGTGTATTGTATTTGGAAAAATGGATTCCATATTTGGAATCATTGGGTCCAAATTATGTTAATAAGCTACTTTTTTATTTTTGGCAATTATGAATAGTAACTACGGTAAATTTTATTTACCATAGTTAAAGGTAAATCGGGTAATTAAGGGTAAATATAATTTTATAAAATTACCCTAAAACATGCCAAAATTCTATTGGATGGCTAAAAGTAAACCCATATCAACTAAGGGTCGGTTTAGATTCATTTAATGGACTTTTTTCCATGAAAATAATTTAATTATTATTAAAACCAATGAATGTGACAACATGTCACTTTCTTAAATCTTATAAGTATAATAATTTTAATTTAGTGATAAACATCATAAAACATCGAACATGAATAGTCTCCAGAAATATAATAAAATTATCTACATCATGATAATTTATTTAGAATTTTTAGGGATTAAATAATTTTCATTAATGGTGATACATTAATGATACAGAAATTATTTATTAAGTGGAAAATAAGTAATATAGTTTTTATTGAAATAATAATACCCATTAAAAGGCCCACAAACCTGACCGAAACTTATTGGTAGTGTATCTATACACCTTAATCATCCAAGGACCTAATATATAACCGTTTGGAGCCTTATAAAAGTGATTATGACACTTATATTATTTTATTTTAAATGATGCCAAAGTTTTCACCTTCATAATTTAATAAATATAACAATTTAAATATTGTGATTTTAAGATGATAAATTCGAGTAAAAGTATTATTGTGAAAGTTAATAGATTTATCTTCATAATAGGATTTTATTTTTAATTTATATGAAACAAATCAGTATATTAAATAATTATACAAAAATGTTGTAGTAATTATTTTATTAAGAGATAAACCAAATAAATGGTTTTAAAAATAATAAACTAAATATTATATGAACTATTTAATTTGATCCAATAATTTTATAGATACATATGACCTTTTATGAGTCTATTAAAGTTTTTAGTTCGAACATATCTTCTGTATATATTTTATTTAAATTCAAATAAATGAATAGTGTCAAAATTAACACTATTGTTATTTTATAAAAATAACATATTATAAAATTGTTTAAAAATCACAAAAATATTTAAAAATTATAAATTTAAATTTATATGGTCTATAATGTTATAAAGTAAAAAATTATGGAAAATTCAAAACAAATAAGTAATTTAGAATTTTATTACCACAAATAAACTTAAATAGATTAAATAAGGATAAATCAAAATGATAAGGTTTAAAATATGATCCAAACATGTCTAAATTTGATTGGTTGATGAGATTACAACCCTATATCATCTAATCTTCTAATATGAGTAATTTTTTGAGGTTTTTAAGTGGGGTTATATTTATTATAAATTAGTATTTTTAAGAATTCCAAAGGTGCCCCTCTCCTCCCTTATAAAAGGGCACATCCTCCCTCTCTTCCACACACCACTTTGAGCCTTCAAGATTGGCCAACCCCTGCCCAATTCTCTTCTACACTTCCCTAGAAACATTATAGAGGTTCTGGTCTTTTTCAAAGACCAATTTTAGTGCCCTAAGAGGAGGTCTCAAAGAGGCACTACAAAGAAGAGGAGGTTTGGATACGTACGAAGCATATTGGACCTAAGGTAAGGGATAATTGTTCAAATCTCATTTTTATCCGAGATTGCTTATTCGTAAGTATTTACTGGGGTTATCTTTATTATCCTAGCCCATGTTTTCTAAAAATGGTTTCATATATGTTTAATTTCCTTTTTACCCATTTTTTGACTTTTACTACAGGGTATCTTTTTTTTACGTTACGAGGTACTTTTTTTTACTTTTCCGGAAAAAGTACGAGAAGAATGTTTTTTTAACGTATATGACATGAAAGGATTTTTAAGGTTTTATAAATCCTTGTTTTCATGATGCTTCCTCCAAAATATTTCGTGACTATTTTCAACAAAATACTTTTCTTTTAAAAATTCATGACATTTTGTGAAAAGAAAATGATTTCAAGGAAGAAAGGATATTTTCCTCAAGAAATCATTTCAAATGTTTTATCAAAACCATTTTTCAATCTAAGATGACATTATTTCATATGTGTATGTTTCAAGTATAATGTCTCTATGATTTACATGGTTTCACTTTTATTATTATGAAATGATATCCATTACTTTTATATGGATTATGTGATGATGGGATGATGTTTATGAAACCCATTTTATTCCTTGGGTTATTATGAATGATGTATGTTTATTTTGTGGCACAAGTAAGAATGATTTCATTATAAGATGAGTGGGACCTATATCTCCCTCCAATGCATTGGGTAAAGATTTATATCTCATGAGATAGACATGGCTGGAACGGCAGGTTAAACCGGTTTAGTAAAATAGGACTGAAACGAGGAGTGAACTTGATTCAGAAAGGGACTTTGTCCACTAAGATGGTCTTGGCAGCAATGCCTTGGCTACTATGGAAATCATTACATGTTCATAATGGATTCCACAATTACATGTTTTATTCCCATGCTATTTTATCATGATTTATGTTCCATTATGATCTATGCCTTATGTACTTCCATGTTTTATGTCGTTGCTCAAGAATTTTAATGTTCATTTTTTTAAGTTCAAATGTATATTGTATGTTTTATTTTATCCACGCTTACCCTTACTGAGCATTTGAGCTGACCTTTTTTCTATTTTCTTTTCCCCCAGGATTAAAAGAAAGGTTTTAGGTAAGGAAACAAAAATGGGAAGATCTTTATTGGGAGATGTTGAAGATCTTTCACCACAATTAGAAGATTTTATTCCGAGTTTCCAAAGACACTAAACTATTACGTTCCTTGTGTGTCTATTTTTGTTATGTATTAATTATTCCGCAAAAGAAATGTAATGTCCATGTACGTCAAGCTTCGGGTCTCTATAGTTGGTATCAGAGGAAAGGTTTAGTCAACCTTTGGAAACTAGGATGTGAAAACGTTAGTGAGATCCCTAGAGATATTTCTAAGGTATGTCTAGGGATGTCCCTAAGGATAAGTATACGTATATGATATAGTCCTAGAACTACAGTAACGATCATAGAATTTAACCTAAGATGTTAGATATTGAGGGTACTCCCCCTTTACTATTTTGTTTTCCCTAGCATGATTTTTGCCTCTCACACTATTCTTTTTAGGTTTTAGAAAATGGCTGGAAACAGGAAGATTCATGATAATGGAGGATATAACAGACAATGGAATGATATTATTCATGAGAAACCAAATGAAACTGGATTTGGAAGTCCAAACATCATTATTATTCCGAATCATCAATCTCATTATATGATCAATAAACTCAAATTTGGTAAGTTTCCTGACTTGGCTAATAAGAGAAAGATGGAGTTTCATGATGATCATAGAGAAAAGAAAGTTCAATTTCCCCTATGTAAATCATGTGGGAAGAGGCATCAAGTAGAATGTTTCAAAGGAACTGGAAGATTCTTTGGGCGTGGAAAAGAAGGACATAAAGCCAGTAAGTGTAAAGGAAAAGGTTCAGTTAACACCATGGATGAGGATAATGGTATTGCTACGACATCAACAATGGTTAAATGTTTTAAATGTGGAATGTACGGACATTATGCAAACCAATGCCCTAAGGTAAAGTCTCATTAAGAGAATAAGTATGGTCATATGGGTAATATTTATGTTGATGATGATGAAGAGACTACAAATGATATGTGAGATGAAAGAATTGTTGAAGCTCGGTCAATGGTTTAAGAAGGTAGTGTAATGATTACATGTTTATCAAGTGTAATGTTGTATAAGTAATCTCATGGTACTACGGAATAAAGAGACATCTAAGGATTGTTACACTGTTGTCTTTCCTTAAGTTTTTAAAGTGTGTGATGAATGGTACCAGTATTTTTGGAAAGTAGATGATATGCACATAATGAAGGGATAAGGAGAAAATTAAATGTTTGATAGTATTCATGAGCTCATGACTGATATAAGGAGAAGGTTATATTATGGTTTGAGTATATAGAATTTTTGGATTTTGGTATGTGGAAAGAGTTAACTTTTGAAAGCATTCATGTTTTCACTAAGGTTTAATGGGTATTCATTTTTCAAGAGAATACATGATTAAGGTATTCACATGATTGGAATGTGACCAACAAGATAATGGGGGATAAATGATGGTTGGTTGATGAAATTTCAAGTAATCATTTTCTTTATACTATGAGATTGGACCGAAGTATTTTGGATAAAGATTGGAATGGATTATGTTGGACATAAGATAGTATTGTTTAAATATAGAACTTTTTTCGATATTATTAATGGGATGTTATAGTAATGTAGTTTTAGAAAAAGGACAACCTGCAGGACGGGAAACAACCCATCGCGTCGGACAAGGCTGTGGGAATCGAACCCACAACCGAAGTGCAACTGGCCTTTATCGCATACCACTGGCCTACAGGAAGTCCCTGGTTAGTAGAAACTAGTTTTATTATATTAAGTAGTATTATATGTGAAGTATAAGTCCATTTTAGGAACCATATATGATTAATCTCACTATAGATCGACTTATGTATATTTAATAACTTTTACTAACCTTTTGTTTGAGACAGATGGAATGACCTATCATTCTATCACATGATCTGCTAGCACTTCACGAATAACAAATTCAACTTCATTTCTTTAAGAGGTGAAGTGGAAATTGTTCAAGGCACGAACAATAGTGAGATTGTACCAAAATAAAGTAAGTATTTATTCTAATTAAAATTCATCAACTTTAGGAAAATGATCTTGAAAACCAAATTTTTTTTCCTAGTGCCCTTATATCTGATGAATCAGATGGTACCCTAGATCATCACAAATTTATGGATTTGTGATTGTTGGCTTTTTTCATAGCCATGTCCTCTACCACTCTCCACCAGAACTTGATGGTTAGATTTTTCTTCCATATCTATATTTTCACCTATGTTCTCCTATATAGAAACCCAATGATGAGTTACTTTGGGTAATCGTTGCATTTCATACTTTAGTTTTTAAAATTAAGTTTTAGTATTCCTTTTTAAGATGTGGGTTTCTATGAATAGTAAACGATTTATAACCCCGACGAATTTCGAGGGTGAAATTCATTTTAAGGGGGGTAGAATGTAACACCCCGAGATTTTATGAAAAATATTATTTTAATTTCATTGATGTCTTCTATTATACAACACACCAAGTTTAGCTTGTACTATACGCAACACCATATTAGCTTGCAGTATACGCAACACTATTCTTGGATCGTGTTACACACAATTTCATGTTCGTTTTATAATAGTCATTCTATGCAAAATTGTGTGTGTGTATATATATATATTCAATGTATAAGTGAAATATGGTTGGATTCTGTTATACGAAACAACAAAGGGTTCTTGCACAACACGCAACCCTGACTTGGCTTGCATTACACGCAATCACGACCTTCCTCAATAGCGTGTGTTGTACGCAATACCGAGTTTTACTAAACAATGATATATTATTATAATATTATTATGAACTAGACGTTACAAATATTATTAACTAAATTTTTAATTTTATAACATTATTATTCATCTTACACATTTTCTAGAACATGGAATAAGAACAAAATAATTTTTTTGGGTAAAATATGTATTTTTCAAAAAATGTAGTTTTGCCGCCTTTTGATGGCGCACCCACTTTAAATATAGTTTTTGACATGTTTATAAGTTCAATTTGACAAAATAAAATTTTCTTTGGAATCATGAAATAAAAATTTACCTTGGATAAATTTTTCATATTATTCTGGTAACTTTCATATTTTGATGAATAGTAAAAACACGCTATATTTTAATTAAAAACAACTTTTTTCATCGCAATAATTTATATGGTTAAATTATAATATTGAATGGTTTTAAAGTATAAATAGAATATATTTTTACCATTTAATATAATTTATTTCATTAGCATTTATTTTACATTAAATTCGTATGTTAAATCAATTCAATCTTTTGCAATGTTTTAAAGAAAAACCCATTTTCTTTCGACAACGGGATTAATTTTAATTTAATTTCTGAAACTTTTGTGTATTGAATTTGAAAAAATGGATTCCATATTTTTAATCATTGGGTCCAAATTATGTTAATAATCTACTTTTTATTTTTGTAAATTATGAATAGTAACTACGGTAAATTTTATTTACCATAGTTAAAGGTAAATTGGGTAATTAAGGGTAAATATAATATTATAAAATTACCCTAACACATGAAAAAATTCTATTGGATGGCTAAAAGTAAACCCATATCAACTAAGGGTCGGATTAGATTCATTTAATGGACTTTTTTCCATGAAAATAATTTAATTATTATTAAAACCAAAGAATGTGACAACATGTCACTTTCTTAAATCTTATAAGTATAATAATTTTAATTTAGTGATAAACATTATAAAATATCGAACATGAATAGTCTCCAGAAATATAATAAAATTATCTACATCATGATAATTTATGTAGAATTTTTAGGGATTAAGTAATTGTCATTAATGGTGATACATTAATGATACAGAAATTATTTATTAAGTGGAAAATAAGTAATATAGTTTTTATTGAAATAATAATACCCATTAAAAGACCCAAAAACCTGACCAAAACTTATTGTTAGTGTATATATACACCTTAATAATCCAATTACCTAATATATAACCGTTTGGATCCTTATAAAAGTGATTATGAAACTTATATTATTTTATTTTAAATGATGCCAAAGTTGTCACCTTCATAATTTAATAAATATAACAATTTAAATATTGTGATTTTAAGATGATAAATTCGATTAAAAGTATTATTGTTAAATGTCATAGATTTATCTTCATCATAGGATTATATTTTTAATTTTTATGCAAAAAATAAGTATATTTAATAATTATACAAAAATGTTGTAGTAATTATTTTATTAAGAGTTAAACCAAATTAATGGTTTTAAAAATAATAAAATAAATATTATATGACCTATTTAATGTGATAAAATAATTTTATAGATACATATGACCTTTTATGAATCTATTAAAGCTTTTAGTTCTAACATGTCTTCTGTATATATTTTATTTAAATTCAAATTAATGAATAGTGTCAAAATTAACACTATTGTTATTTTATAAAAATAACATATTATAAAATTGTTTAAAAATCACAAAAATATTGAAAAATTAAAAATTTAAATTTATATGGTCTATAATGTAATAAAGTAAACAATTATGGAAAATTCAAAACAAATAAGTAATTTATAATTTTATTACCATAAATAAACTTAAATAGATTAAATAAGGATAAATCAAAATGATAAGGTTTAAAATAAGATCCAAACATGTCTAAATTTGATAGGTTGATGATATTACAACCCTATCTCATCAAATCTTTGAATATGAGTAATTTTTAGAGGTTTTTAAGTGGGGTAAGATTTATTATAAATTAATATTTTTAAGAATTCCAAAGGTGCCCCTCTCCTCCCTTATAAAAGGGAACCTCCTCCCTCTCTTCCACACACCACTTTGAGCCTTCAATCTCGGACAACCCCTGACCAATTATATTCTCCACTTCCCTAGAAACATCTTAGAGGTTCTTGTATTCTTCAAAGAATAATATTAGTGCCCTAAGAGGAGGTCTCAAAGAGGCGCTTCAAAGAAGAGGAGGTTTGGATACGTATGAAGCATATCAGACCTAAGGTAAGGGATAATTGTGCAAATCTCATTTTTATCAGAGATTGATTATTCATAAGTATTTATTGGGGTTATCTTTATCATCCAAGCCCATGTTTTCTAAAAATGGTTTCATGTATGTTTAATGTCCTTTTTACCCATTTTTTGACTTTTACTACAGGGTACCTTTTTTTAACGTTACGAGGTACTTTTTTTTACTGTTCCGGCAAAAGTACGAGAAGAATGTTTTTTTAACGTATAAGACATGAAAGGATTTTTACGGTTTTATAAATCCTTGTTTTCATAAAGCTTCCTCGAAAATATTTCATGACTATTTTCAACAAAATACTTTTCTTTTAAAAATGCATGACATTTTGTGAAAAGAAAATGATTTCCAGGAAGAAAGGATATTTTCCTCAAGAATTCATTTCAAATGTTTTATCAAAACCATTTTTCAATCTAAGATGACATTATTTCATATGTGTATGTTTCAAATATAATGTCTCTATGATTTACATGGTTTCACTTTTATTATTATGAAATGATATCCATTACTTTTATATGGATTATGTGATGATGGGTTGATGTTTATGAAACCCATTTTATTCATTGGGTTATTATAAATGATGTATGTTTATTTTGTGGCACAAGTAAGAATGATTTCATTATGAGATGGGTGGGACCTATATCTCCCTCCAATGTATTGGGTAAAGATTTATATCTCATGAGATAGACATGGCTGGAACGGCAGGTTAAACCGGTTCAGTAAAACAGGACTGAAACGAGGAGTGAACTCGATTCAGAAAGGGATTTTGTCCACTAATATGGTCTTGGAAGCAATGCCTTGGATAATATGGAAATCATTACATGTGCTTAATGGATGCCACAATTACATGTTTTATTCCCATGCTATTTTATCATGATTTATGTTCCATTATGATCTATGCCTTATGTAATTCTATGTTTTATGTTGTTGCTCAAGAATTTTAATGTTCATTTTTTTAAGTTCAAATGTATATGGTATGTTTTATTTTATCCATGGTTACCCTTACTGAGCATTTGATCTCACCTTTTTTATTTTTTCTTTTCCCCCAGGATTAAAAGAAAGGTCTTAGTTAAGGAAACAAAAATGGGAAGATCTTTATTGGGATATGTTGAAGATCTTTCACCATGATTAGAAGATTGTATTCCGAGTTTCCAAAGACACTAAACTATTACGGTCCTTGTGTGTCTGTTTTTGTTATGTATTAAGTATTCCAAAAAATAAATGTAATGTCCATGTACGTCAAGCTTCGGGTCTCTACAAGAACAGTTGGAAACCTACATATGAGAATATAAATCCCTTTGTTATAGATCCATAAAAATCGTTCAACGGGAGTAATGAAGTTCCTAGATTATCTATATTAGTCTCCTTGGTTATGATCCCATCCCAATGAATGAAGAATGAGGTTATACATGAAGGTATTGAGTATAAAAATCAGAATATGGAATAATTAATTTTAATCCTATGGTTTGGACATCTGATTTAACAAACTGTGCACCAACCACACATCCCATATCAGGTTACTAGGGGATTTACATTGTTTAACTGCACATTTTAACAAAATGTGAACAAACTATTCAAAATACCACTATCTATAGTTTTAAATTTTGAGGATATGAAACCTAATTAGATCTATCCAGGATCTTAATCTTACACCATACTCCATGAATCAAACATTAGATACACAATTTCTTATGGTGACAAGAAAAATTTTCTCTAATCATTCAACAACCATGAATATGCTCAAAATTGTATAAAATTTTCAGTGGTCACTAAAAATAACTCATGATATAGTTTGAAATATAGATGAAAAAAATAAAGGAATTTCATTACCTGAATTAGAGTGTTGATATGTTACATGTACAAATATATATATTTTTAATTATAGCTCTACGGTTTCGGTGAAATCTTGAACCCAGTTTACTCCCATATAAGTGAATCTGGTGGGACACATGGCCTCAAGTGTGCCTCCCCGTATATTGGAGGCTCACAAATATCAGTGAGGTATTATCATGTGTCTGTGGGGTGACTATTCCCTCTTTCTAGAATGGAACAATTTGGAGAAAATAGATAGATAAATAGTACAATCAATATAATAAATAATAAGACTGGTAGCGGAAATGATTATAACCATCCATGTAATAAATAAATAACTCAAATCTTAATTAGGATCATATAAAAAAGGAATGATGTAATGTAATTTTTGTATAAAAGGGAAACCTCCATACATGTAAGTATGAAGTTTGTATAAAACATGGTATACAGAATAATAAAAAATTACAAAAACTATCTAAGAATCCCAAGCATTAGACCGGTTATATGAAATAAGTTCCCATCCAAAGGAAATAAAGTTAGGTTTCTAGAGTGGTATTATTCCTATTGTCAACACCTGTATTTATATGAATGTCCGAAATACAAATGATGTCCTGGATAGTGCGTGAGATATATATTAGTAGTCCACCACCAATGATGTCAATAAAAATCTATTCGGTGTATATAAACTATAATTGTGTGGAGGTCTAAAAATGTAAATGAAAGCTAATATAACAATGCATAAATTATTCAGCCTCACCTGGTAATGACTCTAACTACATGTTCTTTTAATTAATAATGTTTTGGTTTATAATAATGAGATATTTTATAATATTTATGAGAAGTACCATAAATATAATAATTATTATAGAGGATCCAAGGTGTAACCAATGCATCCTTGACATCAGGGGTTGAGCCAACTCATTATGGTATCACATTCAGTCTGGAAATAAGGGGTTTAAAAGTAATCCAAGTGGTACAATGAAGTCATTCCAATATAAATGATTCTAACTTATTCCATAGAGATTATCCATAGTAGTTTTGGGATAAGAATGATTGGGCCTAATGGGGTTCATCTATGGCACCGTGTGTCTAATGACATCAAGATGAATCCCAGGAGTACATCCAAGTAATTCTAATATCTAGAAAAGAAAATGAGTGAATATTTAGTAAAATGACGAGGAATTCATGTAATAAGAAAAATAAATGATTCTATGGTGGGTATGTCCTATTAAAATCATTTAAATGAATTGGTATGGATTCTTCTAAGTTCTAAAGGCATTCCCTCAAGAGTCCCAGGTTGGATCAATATGACCACTAATATAAAGACAAAAAGGTCAAAAACTAGTAGTAACATTATAATAATTCAATATATTTCATATGTAATCATGTTCCTCCTAATACTCATTCCATTTAATCATTTAATAGAGTCATTCCATTACCTATCCTTATACATGTCATGGTAAAGTAAGGACATAGAACTGTTATGAATACAATTACATATTCATTTCTTAGGTTCATTACTTTACCCTTAATTAAATATGAAAACATGTATTATGGAAATTAAAGTAATAATAATTCAATTTATAATTAACTAGTACAATTTTTATATATAAATATACATTCCATTAAAAATTTAATTATTCCTTTAATTATGATGGAACACTTACCTTATCAAGTCCATGTTAATCACACCTGAATAGTTTCTCAGTGATAAAAAATATTACAAAGTCATAAAAATTGTGTTGTCCACATTGAGATCCTAACCTCTAATAGAGTCAAGTGATATCATGCGGTCTACTAAGTACAATATAGATATATTAAATTTATATAGATGAATTTAATAAGAAACAACTAGTAGAACTGGTGTATGCACACTAGAACCAATTTATATATGGTGATACATTAAGGGATGAGTCATATACCACCTAACTTATTCTTATATTAGATTCCTTGTATAGTATTGGCTCTATGTTTGGCCAGTATTAGAAGAAAATGGAGAAAAAATTGAAGACCCTGAGAATAGGGCATCTGAACCTGCCACAAAATAGAATTGTCGATGGGAAGAAAAATGATGAAACCGACCTATATACTGAATCAATTGCACATGGATATATGAAAATATGATCAGATCATGATTCAGAGTCTGAATAGAAGAATTATCATTAAACCTAGGTGTAATGGAGGAGGAGCTTCAATAGGGGAAAAGTGAGACTCTTCTCACTGGAAATAAATAAGGAAAGGAATGTTAAAAAATATATGACCTTGAAGAAAATATTGTAATTTTTTCTAACTTATAGTGGTCTCATGGTTTGGATGCATGGTAGTAAAATCCATGTTCCAATATTTCATGGCCTATTATACATAGTGGGGACCCATAGGATTCATGTGCATAGGTTAGGAAATCAGGGACAAACCATGTGTATTTCTTCTTCTAAAAATAATGTGGTTTAGCACAGTCATGTGTTAGGGTCCATGGGGTTAGGGAAAATTGAGTGACCCATTGATTATCACTAAAACTCCATGAACCATTAGGTGAAACCATTCTTACTAGGATGCAAGGTTTTGGCTAAACATGAATCCCATTAGTTTCTTCCACCATCCATGTGTTTGGGTTCCAAACATGCTTTAAAGACCATGATTTAATTCATATATTAACTGGGTATTAATATCTAACTAAAACCAAGTAGTTTAATATAAAACAAAAGTATATTTATCTCATAGAAAAACTTGATTCTTATATTTCCCCCAGAAGTAACTCATACCCAAGTTTCCCTTCCAAGTGTGGTAGAACACTATATATGAATAACTCCAGCCACTGGGCATGTATGTCGACCTCCCACTCGCATGTATCATAATTTACATGGTTTTTATAACATAGAACCAACACCAAAGGGACATAGAAGCCTTAGAGATCCTTCATTATCTAGTCAATGATTTATATGGGATAATACACAAAAGAAATATCTACAACCAATTCAACAACCTCAGGATCAAAAGTATGAGACAGGTTAACATTGTAATGATGAAGTCGTGAAACATGTATGAATTAATGCATGGAATGGTAACTCTGAGGTAATATAAACCAATTGTGTATCCTCATGGATCTATCTAAGATCTCAAAAGGCCTGAAAAAAATGAAGAGATAACTTCCCTTTCCATTGTATCCATGTTTTCCTAAGTCTTGGTGACACCCATAAGAAATCATGATCCCCGAACATGAAATCTAGAGGTCATAGATGGTGATCATAGTAAGATTTTAATCTAGAATGAGTAGTGTTTGTGTGTGTGTGTGTGTATATTGATCAAATTCACCTCCTCCAAATTTTCTTTCATGGGATGGGGACGTAGTAGCACAACCTTCCCTACCTCTAGACAACACAAAGGTGATCGACATGACAAACTATGTAAAGCCTCAAATGGATCCATCTAAATTGTGTCTTAAAATATATTATTTTAGGAAACTCAATGATAATGATATGTTTCTCCCAATAACCTCCAAATAAAAGGAAACATGATCAAATCATATCCTCAAACACCAGTATGGTTCGTCATGACTTTCCATCAGTCAGAGTGTGAAAAATATTCTTAGAAGCACATGTTTACCTATTTCTACTTGTATCCCTTGCTAGAACTGAAGGTTCCGGGCGTAGCGGAAGCATGTGGGTGGATGTGCCCACTTTCACTTTTTTAATTAACAATGATAAATCTGGGATAAATACGATGATAAACGCCAGTCTCCACGGATCGAATCACAGAAATGGACAAAGAAAAGGAATGTCCCGGAACCACAAAGTAGGATCGTTACAGGTTGATTATAATTAATTTAATCAGTTGAAAAGAAATACCTTTTGTGTGTTCTTTCTTCATTGATGTTCTTGATAACGTTCTTATGTGATTCTTCGTTGCGTCGTAGAATCCATGTGTATACTTCCTCTAGCGGTGATCCACACATGTACCTCGTATCTCGGGACGTTGCCAAAGGAGTCTCCGGGTGCTAGTGTGGAGAAACCTTTGCTTGTGTTGTCCCCCTTAGATCATCTAGATATGATGGAAGAGGATCTATCTCAGTATTGAGAGCATTCTTGGAGGAAGAGGTTCTTTCGGGCTTGGAAGAATTCTCCAAAATTGTTGTGCACAACGATTCTCTTGTGTCGGAAAAGAGTTGGGGTTGTGGGGATATTTATAATCATGTTTGAGGTTGTAGAGTTATGAAAATAAATAAACGTGTTACATGTTTTATTTATTTCATTAACTCCATTTTGAAAACCCCATGTCGAGTCATTAATTACTTGACATGTGCCTACACTGATTATAATAAATATCATTTAATAAAATGATATTTCTTCAAAATCCAGATTGGAAAACTACATGGCGTGTATTAATAAATACACATTGTGTACTTGTTTTTCATTGAAAACTACACAACGTGTACATTCAATGTACACGGCGTGTATATCTTGTTTTCATTTCTTCATTTCCTTTCCAAAATGAAAAACTACATGGTGTGTATATTTAATAATACACGACGTGTACTTTTTCAAAATAAAACTACACGGCGTGTACATTCAATGTACACGACATGTATATATTGTTTTATTTTACTCTTCCTCTAACATTTAAATGATTTAGGCTTCCTTTACTAATTATTAAACCACGTATGGGAATAATCTTTATTCTACTTGAGATACTTGAATACACTTAGTGTGTGACCCTCTAGGCCTCTTTCTCGTTGGCATTAGGCAGACTTGCCTAAAGTCCAAGATTACTGTCTAGAAACGGGTCAAGACACCCAAGAGAAATAAGTTGATGTTTCATTGACGTATCACCTCATACGAATGCTTACTGTATAAATTAATCCCTTTGTCTCAATATCTCATCAAACAGGTTTCATGGAAGTGTCATAAACCTATATGCTTGATCCGTCATTCTTTGAATACCTGAAATAAACTCATCGTTTACACCATGGCCATGGAATTTAATGCGACAGTTCTATTTCAATCAAAGGGCCGAGATATCAACTTCCATAAATGGAAGGGAAAAATCCTTCCTCGACTTATCCATTAACAACATGTCACTTGTGACGCACCCAACGTACCCTACTTCCCGCCAACTGTCTACGTTACGGTTTTCGTCAGTAAATCTAAGTGCACGAGTCATGACATGAGTTAATGATAATCTTCCAGTCTAAGGACCCTTACACACACTCGTAGATAGAAATGTCCGATCACACCAAGACATGTGGAATTACAACTGGTGGGTCTGTTCTCATAATCTCCCATCTTGGAGATTACCAAGTGCGAACTCCATGAGAGAGAGTCTCATCTTCTTACAAGTACTCACACATAACGGTTTGTATACTATGTGTCCTATCATAGCATGTCATCCAACCGCAGAACTTTATTTAAGAATATTGTTATATCATTTCAAGGTTCCCATCATAGCGGGGATCTACCATGACCTTATTAATGAAACAAATATTCCAGGACATTATTATATTATAGTCATGCAGAAAAATGAACAATATATAATAAGTGAAAATTCTTGTAATCAAAGTACAAAACAGTTGGTTCTCATGACACCAACCCTTACAAACTCCCACTTGGACTAGAGCCAATTTCCTACGACTTTTAGTCCGCTAGACCTCACATGATGATCATGTTTCTGCTGATTCAAGGTTTTAGTCAAGTGGTCCGCCACATTGTCTTCTGTGGAAATACTGCTCACTGCAACTTCACCTCTCTGAGAAAAATCCCTCAAGAGATGATACTTCCGAAGTATGTGCTTTGTCCACTAATGTGACCTTGGCTCTTTTGTAAGTGACACTACTGTAGTAATGTCACAATAGAGTGTGATAGGATCTTTACTGCTCGGTACTACATCCAGCTCCTAGACAAAGGTTCACATCTATACTGCTTCTTTAGATGCCTCAGAATCTGTGATATACTCAGACTCCGCTATAGAATCTGCCACCACACTTTTCTTTGAACTCTTCCAGCTCACTGCACCTCCATTTAAACTGAATATGTATCCAATATGCGACTTCATGTCATCTTGATCAGTCTAGAAACTAGCATCTACATGTCCTCTAATGACTAGTTCCTCATCTCCTCCATAAACCAGGAACATATCCTTATTAAGCCTCAGATACTTAAGGATAGTCTTGACTTCCATCCAATGGCGGTCTCCTGGATCATCTTGATATATTCCTACCACACTTAATGTGTTAGCAACATCTAGCCTCGTACGTAGCATAACATACATGACTGACCCAATCACGGATGCGTAAGGGATCTTTGCCATTCTCTTTCTTTCCTCATGGTTCTGAGGACAAATTTTCTTGGAAAGATGAATTCCATGTGACTCTGGCAACAATCCCCTCTTGGATTGTTCCATACTAAATCTCTTCAGTATCTTGTCAATGTATGTACTTTGACTCAGGCCCAACATTCTCTTGGATCTATCACGATTGATCTTGATCCCAATAATATATGCTGCCTCACCCAAGTCTTTCATGAAGAATCATTTTTGAAACCATGCCTTAACTGACTGTAAGATAGGTACTTCGTTTCCAATTAGTAATATGTCATCAACATATACAATTAGGAAAACGACTGCACTTCTAGTAATCCTTTTGTAGACACAAGGCTCACATTCGTTCTTAACAAAGACAAATTTCATTACAGCTTCATCAAAATGAATGTCCCATGACCTTGATGCTTGCTTTAATCCATAAATGGATTTCTGCAACTTGCATACCTTGTTGGCATCCTTTTGAGTCACAAACCCTTCAGGTTGTGTCATGTAGACATCTTCCTGGAGGTTCCCGTTAAGTAATGCTATTTTGACATCCATTTTCCAAATTTCATAGTCATGGTAAGCGGCAATGGCCAATAGGATTCGGATGGATTTCAGCATCACAACCAGTGAAATGGTTCATCATAATCAATTCCTGTACGCTATCTAAAACCTTTTGAAACCATTCATGCCTTATAGGTGCTTAATTTCCCCTCCATGTCCAATTTCTTCTTGAATACCCATTTATTACCAGTAGGGTTTACATCAACTAGAGGATCTACCAAAATACAAACTTGGTTTTGGTATATGGAATCCATTTCAGAATTCATGGCTTCTTGCCACTTGGCAATGTCTGTGCCTTTAACTGCTTCCTTCTAGGTAAGAGGATCATCATTGTCAACCAATAATGAGTCACCATCCTCGGTGACAAGAAAACCATATCGTTCTGGTTCTCTCACCTCTCTTGTGCTCCTGCACAGTTCTTGTGTCTCTGGAATAGATTGTTCTTCCACGGGGCTTTGTGGAATTTTTTCGTGTACCAACTATTGTGTATCTGGAGCCTCGACTTCATCGAAGTCTATCTCGCTCCCACTATCTCTTTTGGATATGTGCTCCCTCTCAAGGAATATGGCATGTCTTTCCACTGTAACCTTTTTGTCCGAGGGGTTGTATAGGTAATATCCACTTGTTTCCTTGGGATATCCTATAAAGATACACTTTGTGCCTCGTGGTGCAAGTTTGTTGCCTAAAGAGGACTTAACAAATTCTTTGCTACCCCACACATGCAAATTTGATAACATGGATTTGCTTCCACTCCATAACTCGTATGGAATACCATTTATCGATTTAGTTGGTACTTGGTTTAGTATGTGTGCTGCTGTTTGTAATGCATATCCCCAAAAGGATAATAGAAGACTCACATGACTCATCATTGATCTCACCATGTCCAACACGGTGCAGTTCCTCCTTTCACTTACACCATTCCACTGAGGTGTGTAAGGAGGAGTGAGTTGAGAAAGAATCCCAAACTCCTATAAGAAATCAATGAAGTCCTGATTAAGATATTCTCCACCTCTGTCTGAGCGGAGTTTCTTAATCTTCTTACCAAGCTGGTTCTCAACTTCATTTTTGTATTCTTTGAACCGATCAAAAGAATCTAACTTATACCTCATTAAGTAAATATATCCATATCTACTAAAATCATCAGTAAAAGTTATGAAGTATGAGAACACACCCCTTGCTTCAACTAGAAATGGTCCACACACATCCGTGTGAACTAATTATAGAAGCTCTTTAGCCCTTTCACCTTTCCCACTAAATGGGGCTTTGGTCATTTTGCCTTGTAGACACGCATGACATACACCAAGTGGTTTTAGTTTGAAAGAATATAAATACCCATCTTGATGTTATTTTGTTAAACTTTTCTCATTGACATGACCTAGCCGATGATACCTAAGTTGGGTGTGGTATGAGTCATGTGAATTAACTTTGTCATCAATTGCCATTACTTGGTTTGTGTAGTCTAACACATAAAGGTCATTATATAAATGTGTTGTACCAAAACAAATGCTATCTTTTTAAAAGTAGCAACATCCACTTCCAAACTTGAAGATGAATCCATCAGTATCTAATCTGGATACTGAAAAAATGTTTTTGGTTACAGAGGGTACCTAATAACATCCTTTCAAAACCCCAATAGGCAATGTGAGATGGTAGTCTCCGATAGCTACATCAGCGAGTCTGGGTCTGTTAGCTACTCGTAGATCCACCTCACCTCGGTCAATATTTCTAAATCTACTTGGTTCCTGTATTTGGATACAGATGTGAGCACCACAAGTAGTATCTAATACCCAATTAGTAGAAACAGATAGATTGCATTCGATAAAAAACGCACCTGAAGCTTCCCCTTGCTTCCTTGGCTGGGTGTATTTTTTCTTCTAGTGGCCCTTCTTACCACATGTGAAACAAACATCATCCTGTTCCCTTGCCTCCCCTTTGATCTTCCTTTTCTTGGAAGGCCTTGAAGAAGATTTGGGCTTAAATATCATCGCCTTACCTTTCCTTTTATTCACCATAAGGACAAAAGGTTTTTCACGATTCATGTCATTATCCACTTGGCGAATACGGATAAGAAGATCAGACAGAGACTTCTCAATGTTGTTCATGTTGAAGTTCACAACAAAGTTTGAGAAGCTCTGGGGGAGTGATGCAAGAATGAGATCGGTACCCAGTTCTTCAGGGAGTTTAAACCCTAGAACCTCCAAGCGCTCAATGTAGCCAATGAGCTTGACTACATGAGGCCCAGCTGGGGCACCCTCTCCATGATTGCTCTAAAATAGAGACTTGGAGATCTCAAACCTTTCCTGTCTTTCTCTCTCCAGGTATAGACCACGGAGGTGCTCGAGCACACTATAGGCATCCATGTCTTCATGAGACATCATGAGCTCACTATAAATCGATGATAACATCAAACATTGAACATTGAGAGCGTCGTTTAAATGTTGATCATAGACCAGGAAATCTTCATCACTCGCCCCTGGGGCAGGAGAATTAGGAAGCGAGGACTCCAGCACATAAAACTTTTGTTCATGGAATAGGATAACCCGAAGGTTCCTAAACCATTCCTGAAAGTTACTGACGGTGAGGATATTGTATTTATCCAGAATTGATCTCATAGAATAGGTGGTTGATGAGTTTGTCATTTCAATTCTACAAATTAAAAGAGCATATTTATCAGTACTTTCTTGATTACATTTTTATGAGAAATAATAAATGAATTTATTAATTCTCCCACTATTTTATCAAGTCCAAATGACCCTCACCATTGAACTCAGAATGTCCAGTTTCTTTGACATTTTAGTGGCAAGGATCCATATTCCTCTTCGCATAACCCCAACAAGGGTTGGTTAAGCTATTTGAAGGTATTTAGGTAGGTAGGTATTTGCCAACTATGAGCTTACTGATCCTTGATCTATTGAGTGGACTCCCAATCCTGAAATCCTGACTTGGATTTCCTCAACTCTTACCCCCAATATTACATCAATTCTAGAAAGGGCTACTCATCTTGATGTAATATGGTTAAGTCAACCCGAAACCTTTCATAAGGGATTTCTTTATAAAAGTAAGTTTCCCAACAAGGGTTGGTCAAACACATATTTTTATCGAGTATTTCCCTTAATCAAGTAACAGAAGTCTTGGTCTGACATAATATGGTATTGAGGGATTTTAATCTTTTATGTATAGTTTTGTATTATCACATGCTTGTTAATATTAAGTTATGCTAATTTAAGTGATTAACCATGTTATGATATTGTTTATGCATAGTCTGGTTTTTATTTTATTTCATCTTTGCATTCTTGTCCATTTTATTAATTATGTGATCGTGAAAACACATACATAATAAACAAACCATGCAATCAGACAGAAATAAAATAAGACGGCATGATCATGAGATTCTATTGGTTAGCTTATCTAGCGGTTTTGATAAGCTAACCCTGACCTAGGGAAAACACCTTGAACCTGATGGTTTGTGTTTTGCAACTCCCACCTGTAAACCTTTGTATCTTCTTGCATCGGTTTTACCTCGGCTTTAGGATTTGAACCGTCTCCTCTGGCTTGGGAGATCCTCAATTACATGGGTTTACATTAATGAAACCATGGGCACGTAGGCCCTACATTTTATTGGAAGAAGGCTCGTAGGCCAACAAATTTAAATTAAATAAATTTAAATGAAACTATAGACATAAAAAGGGTCTTTGGTATATCTCATGATCATCCATAGCATGCAACGAAATTTAGGCATATTTAGAATTCAAATTCTTTTAATCGTTCTTTCATTTAAGATAAGTCGTGCTCGAATTCAATTAATTATGATCTTATAATTAATCAATTATTTATCTTGAATTCCTTTCTGAATTTCCTTGAGATTATTCTCATCCATATTCCTTGTACGAGTCTTTGTACATTAGAGGAAACCTGGTGAAATTCTATTTCTGGAAAGTATATGATGTGTAGTTTATAATTACATGGCGTGTATTTCTTTGCACTATTTATCCAAAGTACACATCGGGGGATTTGGCATGTTTTCACAACTTTGGAAATTTTGGAGTACATGGTGTGTAGATGAATCATACATGGCATGTACTTAATTGTTATGCGGTAACTGGCTTGGCAATCCCGTGTACGTGGAACACAGCTTCTCCTTTTACACGATTTCACCTGGACCAGATCAGACTACACGATGTGTTGCACCAACATATACGCCGTGTATTCTGGTTTCCATACACCGTTCAATTCTGGTCAACATGGAGTGATTAATACTTAGGAATAATCAATTCAGATGACGTGGTTTGGAGAACCAGTGCCAGTTCGTTGAACCTAAGTACACAACGTGTAGTTTTAATTACACGCCGTGTAATCTCGTGTTGTACAGACAGAAAGAGAGGCTCCTCCAGATGAGTTCCTTGTTTTTATTTTAATCAAAAAATTAAAATTAAAAATCCGTTTCTGTGATATTAATCAAGAAACGAAAGAGGAATAATAGATCTCGTTTATTCAGATTTATAAAATGATTTATTTCAAATTGAATCAAATATAAATCCGTAAATTATCAACGAAAATTAAATAACTATAATCAACATTGTAACCTCCCTCTGATACCATTTGAAGGTTTCGGGCATAGTGTAAGCACGTGGGTGGATGTGCCCACTTGGCCTTTTTTCATTAACAATGTTCAATCCAGGATCAATACGACGATAAACGCCAGTCTCCACAGATCGAATCACAGAAATGGACAATGAAAAGGAAAGTCCCGGAACCACAAAGTAGGATCGTTACTGGTTGATTATATTTAATTTAATCAATTGAAAAGAAATACCATTTGGATTTTATTCCTTTGTTGATGTTCTTGATCACGTTCTGATGTGATTCATCGTTGCGTTGTAGAAGACAAGTGTAGAGTTCCTATAGCGGTGATCCACACGGGTACCTTATATCTCAGGACGTCGCCAAAGGAGTATCCAGGTGCTAGACTGGAGAAAAGTTGTTTGCGTTGTCCACCTTAGATCATCTTGATCCAATGGAAGAGGATCTATCTCGGTCTTGAGAGTGTTCTTGGAGGAAGAGGTTCTTTCGGGCTTGAAATAATTCTCCAGAATTATTGTGTAGAATGAATCTCTTGTATCGGAAAAGAGTTGGGGTTGTGAGGATATTTATAATCAGGCTTGAGGTTGTAGAGTTAGGAAAATAAATAAACACGTTACGTGTTTTATTTATTTAATTAACACCCTTTTGAAAACCCCATGTTGAGTCATTAATTCCTTGACATGCACCCACACTGATTATAATAAATATCATTTAATAAAACAATATTTCCTCAAAATCCCGACTGAAAAAACTACACGGCGTGTATTAATAAATACACGGCGTGTACTTGTTTTTCATTGAAAACTACATGGTGTGTACATTCAATGTACATGGTGTGTATATCTTGTTTTCATTTATTCATTTCCTTTCCAAAATAAAAAACTACACGGTGTGTATATTTAATAATACATGGCATGTACTCTTTCAAAATAAAACTACATGGCGTGTACATTCAACGTACACGGCGTGTATATCTTATTTTATTTTTTTCTTTCTCCAACATTAAAATGATTTAGACTTCCTTGAATAATTATTAAACCATGTACGGGAATAATCTTTATTCTACTTGAGATACTTGAATACACTTAGTGTGTGACCCTCTAGGCCTCTTTCTCGTTGGCATTAGGCTGACTTGCCTAAAGTCCAAGATTACTGTCTAGCAACGGGTCAAGCCACCCAAGAGAAAGAAGTTGACGCCACATTGATGTATCACCTCATACGAACGCTTACTGTGTAATTTAATCCCTTTGTCTCAATATGTCAACAAGAAGGTTTCATGGCAGTGTCATAAACCTATATGCTTGATCCGTCGTTCTTTGACTACCTGAAATAAACTCATCGTTTACACCATGTCCATGGAATTTAATGCGACAGTTCTATTTCAATCAAAGGGCCGAGATATCAACTTCCATAAATGGAAGGGAAAAATCCTTCCTCGACTTATCCATTAACAACATGTCACTTGTGACGCACCTAACATACCCTACTTCCCGCTAACTGTCTATGTGACGGTTTTCGTTAGTAAATCTAAGTGTGTGAGTCATGACATGAGTTAATAATAATCTTCCAGTCTAAGGACCATTACACACGCTCGTAGATAGTAATGTCCGATGACACCAATACATGCATAATTACTACTGGCGGGTCTGTTCTCATAATCTCCCATCTTGGAGATTACCAAGTGAGAACTCCATGAGAGAGAGTCTCATATTTTTACGAGTACTTGCACATGACGGTCTGTATACTATGTGTCCTATCATAGTATGTCATCCAACCACAAAACTTTATTTAAGAATATTGTTATATAATTTCAAGGTTCCCATCACAGCGGGGATCTGCCATGACCTTATTACTACAACAAATATTCCAGGACATTATTATATTATTTTCATGCAGAACAATGAACAATATATAATAAGTGAACATTCATGTAATCAAAGTACAAAACAGTTGGTTCTCAGGACACCAACCCTTACAAGAACATTTATGTAAAATTATAATCCATATATGAAATGATAGTATGAGGGACCCCATGTAGTTATAAATCCTCATGGACATATAGTCACCCCATATCATCAGCAGAGAAAGTCTCTTGGATAGAAATTAAGTGGGATACATTCATCAATCTATCTACAACTACCCAAACTACTTGGTTACCTCAAGAAGACCTTGGTAATCCAACCACAAAATACATTACAACATCTTCCCATTTATATTATATTTTTAGTAATGATTGTAACAATACATAAGCCCACTGGTTCTCTGAATTCACCTAATGAATGGTGTAAGACCTAGTGATAAAACAAACAACTAGATATTTCATCCCCATCCACCAATACTGGGGGACCATATCTCAATACATGTTGGGGATATCATGATTCATTTCCCACTGAGAATCATGTGATTATCACATCAACTCCTCTCACATGTTTATTGAAACTCAGTTATGACCATGTATATGTATGATGTTGTCTCTATCGATAGAACAATCCGAAGCTGAGTCATTGCCTAAAATATATTCCCATAGGACCAAACCTTCAAGATCTGAGAACTAAATTCTTTTCATCCTATCAAGGAGTGAGTAGGTAATCAATACGGAATAATTAAAATGCTACTCATGTCTCTAATGAAACTATATATTCATATCAAAAAATATGTCCATTAATTTCCATTCATCATTGGATCCATGAATGTCTTGTTCCTGAGTTTTCCAGCTCAGCGCATTAGCTATCGCATTTCTTGGTTTAGGCATATAGGCAATCTCAATTTCAAAAAACTGAAGGTATATGACCAATATTCACTAATTGAGATTCATTTAATGTTATGTAATGATATATTTGAGTATATTTTGGTTAGTATACAAAAAAAATCACTCTCTAATTAGATAATGTATCAACCAATGATAATCATTGATGAATTATATGAGCCTGAGGTCATCCTTTAGGTAGTTTTTCCCATGAGGTATCAACTGTTGAGACTAATACACCAAAAATCAATTCACCTACATCAATACTATACCAATCCCAATGATTGATGCATCAAAGAACATTTTATAGAGTCTACTAGTTTCTAGAAGAATCAGAATCAGTGCTGAAGTAATCCTTACATTCATATCATGAAAAGATGCCTCACACACATCAAACCAAAATTAAATAACAACATTATTATCCATACCATGAAGAGGTTTCACAAGGTGTCATAAATTTTGTATAAAATAACTATAATATCTATCCATCCATATGAAACTCCATATATCAATTACATTCTTCGGATCCTCATAGGAAACAACAATTCTCACATTATATGGGTTAAATGATACTCCAAATCCTGAGATAATATGACACAAGAAGTGAAACTTGTCGATCCACAACTATTACTTCATGAGCATAGTATATAATTTATTCTCTCTTAGTGTATTAAAAATAATTCAAGATGTTTGGAATAGTTTCTTTGAGTGTGATAATAAACCAATATGTTATCCACAAAACCATGATAATAGAATCTAGGTAGGGGTGTAAAAACCTATTTATCAAGGCCATGAAAATGGTTTGAGCATTCATAAGACTGAATTCAATAACTAGATACTAATATAGACCAAACCAAATATAGAATGACATAAATGCTATATCTAAAGGCATGAATTACACATGATGGCAACATGATCTCATGCCGACCATGAATAAAACTCTAGCTCTTTAGAGATAGTCAAAGAGATAATCTATTTGTGGAAATGGATACCGGTTCTTAATCATAAGATAGTTCAGTAATTAGTAATCTACACATAGCCTAAGGTTCCCATTTGACTTTGTGGTGAAAATAATAGGTGAACCCCATGATGAAGTGATGGGTTAGATAAAACCCTAAGATTATAAATCCTATAACCATATCTCAAGCTCCTGGAGCTATTTAGGTTCCATCCATTATGGTGGAATAGATACTGGATCCACTCATAGAAAGTGATCAATCGTAAACTATACATTTCTCTAAGTAGGTAGTCTATAAAAATATTCCAGGAAACCAACCCTTAAAAAACAAAAAATGGGAGGAAAATGTAGTAGACACACTGTCTAATCATCTAAGAAAAGGTTGGAAATATGGTATTTTCCTCCACCCATCTGAGGATGCTCTGGTCCATATCTACCTTTTGGGACTTTCCACTTTCCCTAGTGAAGATAACTATGACCCTTTGGTGATTTTAGTGATACACTATAGTGATATCAGTCCACATAGGAGTGACATGGGACCAACCAGTCTATGAAGAGAATTATATAGAACCCCATCATGTCATGGATGAAGAGGTCCTATAAAAAATAAAAACTTCCTACCAAAATGGGATTGTCCTTACATTGGATTACAACCACTGATTGCACAAAAAATAGTGTGCCCAAGGTCATGAACTCAAAAGGTACTGAATTTCCTTCCTGAGACTTTTTTAATTGATAAAGAGATAATTTGGTGACATGAAACTATATCAAATAAACAGGATATGATAGTAGAGGCTACTATAATGACACCTTTAATAGTAGACAGACCTGTACATTGATCCATGAATATCAGCTATATTGTAAGAAACCAGCTAAATCCATGAATCGAAGCTATAAGTAGATTATCCTAAGAAGGTTCATTCTATTGGTGATAATAATTAGAAGTCATAATACCTAAACAATGGACTCCTCCTCATCATATTCAGCTAGTACTACTCCAGCTTCTTTCCTGACACATCATAACTGGTTCCACTCCTGATGGTGGGGCTAGCATGGGCCCTCTTTAAATATAAATATTTGTAAATGTATGGAAAAATAATTAAAGATGACCCATCTCATCGCAATCACGACACTCAAGTGATTATATTTCACAGTGAGGCTACACACGCCCCTGTCATCCAAAATGATGAAATATAACTGAGCATCCAGTGTTGATACTCTAGCCACCAAAACTCTGATGAGAAACTTCAAGGATATAATTCATTCTACCAGAATAACTACATCACTTCCTCAGTAACAAACCATTGTTGTCAATATTATAAGCTTCCATTATATTTTCCTTAATGATAAGAGTCTAGTTCATGTTCTTGTAAAAGGTAGATAGTTGAGAGAGATTCACCTACGAGTTGATGATATACTTCCCTTCCTCATTAAATATCACTCATGAAAGCTCTTCACTAGAAAGAAGTAGTGAAAAACATTTCAACTCTATAAAACATGTTGAATAGTCCATAATGGAAAAAATCACCCTATACTAGGTGAAATATGTATTTGGATCAATTAGCTATCAGTGTTTTAAGGAAAAAGTAATCATAGAAGGTAGTCAGAATGTCTTCTAAGACCATGCACTGATAATGACTAGCCTGGGTAATCACATCCCACTAGTGTTTGGTGTAATCATGCAGCGTGTAAGTGAAAATATAGACACTACTCCATATAGGAGTCTTGATATTCTCAAATATAGATAGAATGGATTCTAGGCATCACTTAGTATCCTAAGGGCCTATATCCCCCAAGATGATGAGAGGTTGAAACTACTGGAACTCATGATTCATATTAGAAATATTAGGTGGAGGGAATGGAGCACTCTATATAGACAAAACAATGTGTAGGTAACCCTCTCATTGGCGAGAGTCAGTTCCCAGTTCGGGAATAGTAGTTGTTTTCGTAGGTGGAACTCCTAGCTGAATGTTTGGTGGATTGTGGTCCACCATCCCTAGATCATGTTTGTCAACACCCTCCTAGTGCACAACTCAAGGATTTCGGGGTGGCATAGCTCTACAAATTCCAAGAAAATGCCAAAAAAATCAAAAGAATATAATATCACTAACAACAATAAAATAATGAAAAGGGTTAACTACCAAAAATACTACCCTAACTACATGCTTATAAGTACAAGGAATTGGTAAGTGTTCAAATTTTATTTATAGGGGTTTCAATATATTGAGGGTCAATTAAAATTCAAGGATGGAAACACTCTTTAAATTAATCTTTTCTACTCCATTCACTTGAAACCATTCCATTTATAATTTATAATTCTCATTTTATATTCATATGAAATTTTATATATTGCACAGTGTTCAATGTAATGTATTTTCATTCACATTTTATAAAGTCCCATACACCTTATAAATAGAAATTGACACCCATTTGATTTAAATCAGACTCACATTAGTTCAGTATCAAAATATAATGGGTAAAACATGATGGATTGATTTAGTTAATTACCCATGCCAACTTATAACGGCCCATACACCTTATAATTGAATTAGTTGTCATGTAATCATATCCAAATCCTAGCTCATATAACCATGGTTACATCACACACATGTGTCAAAATTGGATATCTATGATTCCACCAACAATCAATATATTAAATAACTATTTATATTGATATTGACACAATAAATTACCAATTTACTTTCCATGAAAATGACTTTAGTAGCATAATAATAAATAATAAACATGTCCCACTCAACAATCATAGGCAACACATGAAATGAAAGTAGTGAAATGAACCTATATATAACCGAATATGCATGGAATATGAATCTCAGGTTCCTATAATGTTGTAAGAAAAAATGGTCCTTATCATACCAGGCCATAGAAGAATCACCATAAAGTATATTGAATACTAGAATTCATGTTCATCACCACACAATAAAAGTATATCAAATATAATAAGTTATAAATAGTACAATAATTTACCACTTGCTAGAAAATCAGTATTTTCCACAAAAAATGGGTTAAATACTCATAAGAGCGACTTATAACCATGTTCTAACATGTTCCAAATCTCCTTTATATGAACCCAAAACAATAATGTAAAAATAGAAAGGTCTATGATACAAAATTGTGACATCCTGTACTTGGTTCACTCTCGAGTAAGAAAACTCAGGGGTGATATGTCCCCAAGAGAAACTCACCAAACACTTGAGGTTGTGGACTAGAATTTAGGGCTTCGGTTGTTCCCATGGGGAGAATATTCCCTCATGTTATAGTGTAAAATATTGAAGATAAGAGCTGGTTAAAAAAGAGAATAAATATAATAAATAATAATACTATCTGATAGAATGACTACAACTATCCATGAAATAAATATAAAACTCAATGAATAATCATGATCATGTAATTAAATTATAATGTAATGTCATTTCTCTACAAAAGTTAAAACACAAATTAATTGCAGCAGATATCCTATAAAATACATTATATATAAAAGAAAAAAAGTCCAAAAACTATCCCAACATCCTGAGCACTGGCCATTTCATCTATTACCGTGATCCCATCATGAAGAAAATAAGCCAGATATCTAAAGAGGTATGCTTCCCCATGTCCACATCCATGATAATATATTCTTCCTGAGTACTAATGGAAGCTCCGATAGGGTGTGAGATAAATCATAGTATCCCACCACCAACTACATCTATACAAATCTAGTCTATGTATATAAATTGTAAACGTTTTCATGTATATAAAGGTAATGAAATGATAAAATAACAACCCACACAATCTTTAGACTCATATGGTAATGAATCTAAACAATTTTTCATTCAATTATATTAGTCTCACTAGGTCATATAACCTAAGGGTGGGGGGGGGGGTGAATCGAGGTATGATAGATTAAATCAATTTCCCCTTTGATCTTATTTGATTATAAAAAAACTCGCTTCTCCCTTTTTCCCATAGAAATGTATGATAAAAAATTAAATCATGCATGAGGAATAACAAGTTTTAGTTGGTTCACCCTCACTAGGATATTCCCAAGGAGAATAAAACAATAATGTGATGATGTATCAAATCTACTAATAGCTCATTATTGTTTATAATTCTTGGAGTAGACTGACTATCCCGTTTGGTTTTAAACCAATCACAAAATGAAAGCTCACTGATCTCTAAACTGAATTGTGCTCACTACTTCTTCAGAACAACCACTCATAGTTTGTATAATTACAGGTCCTTTAATTATCTATAATGAATGAATCCTCCACTATATATATATTCTCTATTTATTTCACACTTTCACTCATTGATTAATACTGCTTTACCACAGATGTACAAGGCAACATCAAAAATTTCTCCAAATATTTATTGCACCTTTCTCACAAGTTTTACTATTTGGGAGCAACACCTCTTCTTACGCACAACTTCCTTCTTACATAAAACTCAAATATTACAAACAACATCCTTAGAGTGCACACACAACTACCTTTTAAATCAATTATTAAGAAATTCATAACTCTAAATTCATCTAAATTTTGATGTTTTTCTAATTAGTGGTCTCCTTTTATTTATAAGAATCTTCAACCCCTACACGAAAATATTGATGCGTCACAAAAAAACTACTTTGAGAAAGCAATAACAAATTTGATGTCGCATTGGGCGGGTAAGAATCTTTGGCACAAACTCATCCTTCATGCACATTTCCAAATATTTGGTTCACTTCATTCCTTTTCCATATTTCTTTGTTTAGATTTTGAAATATGCCTTGCACTCAAGTTTCCAAATCACCTTCAATATTATATGTAACTTCCTTTTCCAAAAACACCTTTCTCCATTTTCTTGATTTTGAGGCCCAAAAAATCGTCAAACACTAGGAAACAGTGCTGCCTTGTATATGATATTTTTTACTACCTCCCGATCATTTATTTCTCTATCATGGATCTTTGTCAACATAGATTTTCAAAAATATCTCTAGAACTCCACAACTTACCATAGAAACCCCCTTTTTAAATAAACACAATCAACCCAGAGGCATTCAAATAATAAGACAATGACCAGATGGTGTGGTGGGTATCACCTTTGACAAGAAACTTAATGTATCATTATAGTGTACTATGAGTTCTTAAGGAATTCTCTAGGGAATCCAATAATGGATCAAGTCTTAGCATTACTATAAAGATAAGAAGATACAAAATAAGTTTTCACATTATAATCATTCTACTTATATATTATGTAATTGTTTTCCATGTAGAAATCATTTAATTTTAACATTTAATAGGTTTCATCCATTACCTTTCATTTATCTTTACTTGGTAAATTTAGAACATGAAACCATTTTCAATTCTGTAACATAATCATTTTTAGGTTCATTCCATTACCTTTTATTAAACATGAAATGGTGAGTTAGGGAGATGAAACCAATAACAATTTCAATTTTTAATTAACTAGGACTAGTGATATATATAAATATACTTTCCATTTAACAATTTAAATATTCATTTAATTATGATGGATAATTACCCTATCATGGAATTGTTAATCACACCTGAAAAGTGCCTCATTTAATATCAAAATGTCAATATAGAATAAATTAAGAACACATCCATATTGGGTGGTCCTTGTTGAGGTCCCAACCTTCAATGACGTCATGTGATTTCATAAGGTCCATAGAATAGAATCTAAGAAAATTAAATAAAATATGTTGAATTTAATAATCAATGCTCGGTGTAACTATCATTAACACAAAGGAAAAAATTATTATAAAGAGATACTTTAATGTGTTAGTTATATAAAACCCACCTTATGCCTCTATTAGATGTATCATCTATTATTGATGCCTTGTTTGGAATAGATCAGAAGAAATAAAAGAAATCGAAAAAATACCTGACAATAAGGTATACGATCCTACTTCAAAATAGATCTGTTGATAGGAATAATAATGATGAATCGAGACTAAGGAGTTAATCACTTAATGATGAATATCCAATGAGATCACCATATCATGATTCTGAGTTAGGATAAAATAATTATCAATGATCCTAGGTATAAGGGAGGATAAGCTTCAAAGGGAGAAATGTGAGCCTCCTGACACTGTAAAAGAAGAAGGAAATGAGTTTCAAAACATATAATACCTTAAAGGAAGAATGTTAATTTTATCCAACAAACAAGGGGAACACATTTGGACAAACAACGCATCGACTGTGTGTGTCTTACTATCCAAATATGGTGATCACATGGTTCTGGCACATTGTTTGGGAACCCATGATTTTTTTTTGATTTTTCCTCTTCTAAAAACTACATAGTTTTATAAAGGTCATGTATCATGGGTCACAAGGTTATGGAAAACTATGTGGCCCACTTATGATCATGAAAAACTCCCCACACTGTTAGGTGAAAACATTAAGACTTGGATGAATGGTCTCCAATAAATGTGTGTGTTGGTATTTTCTTCTACTGGTTGGGGTTCCATGCTTCGAACAAGCCATGAAAACCCTATTTTCATCCATATCTTCTCTAGGAATTCATATTAGTTTAAAACCAAGGAGTTAAACCAAAAATAAAAGTATATGTACCTTATATAAAAACTAGGTTCTTACAATACCTACATGTAGTATTATAAAATTAGTATGGTTGATTCTATACAATCATTAGAGTGATGGATAGTGAGATATTATAGTTCAAGTATGACTTTAATGATGAATTGATGTAGTGGGTCAGTGGCGGTGATGTTGATGTGGTGTTGTAGAAGTGGTAAAATTGACTTAGAGATGTAGATATGGTGATGTATATGTGATGGTGTGGATAATATGGTTGACAACATATGGCATTGGTTTTACTATGTTGTGATTTCCCCTAATTTTTATTTAATTTGGTAAATATTAATATATTTTATTCTCTATGACTTTATTATTCGTCACATGATATATGAGAGGTCAATGGAGGAGCTTACTAAGTATATGTGTATACTCAACATATTATTATCCATTAATTTCATGATTTACATGATCATATCAAGTGTTATTTACACAATGTTAGTTCAGGAACATGGGGATGTATTTGGGAGTTGGAGGATTCATGAGTTGGTGTCTCATTTTTTATTACTATATTATTAATTCTTTTGTAATTTGCATTCCCTTTTAGGTGTATATTTGAGAGGTTGATGTTTTTTTACTATTTTATGGTGAATATAGATGTCTGTTTTAATTAAATAATGGTAATATTGAACCCATTAATGATGATGTTGTATTTATTTTCCATATATTAGAATGAGTGTGAATGAGTTTCAAATTTATCTAAGATGAAAAAAGAGATGGATATAATGTTTGTATTTTTTTTTGATAGGTTTGAGATCAAACATATTTTTTTGTGTTATAAGAAAATATGGGAAAGGCATATGTAAAATATTTCAAACATATTATCTAAGTACTAGAGAGTTTACTCTATAATATGTAACAAATTACTAATGATAAATAATATATTCCAACATGTGAGTAACGAAACACAAAAGCATAACTAACTATGTACTATGATATGAATGAATAACTTGAACCAATTGGAAGATAGATATGGTGATATGTAATATTAACTCCAATATTCCATATATTATGTTATACTTATTTTAAAGTCACATATGAGTAATTATAAGGTTCTAGAGAACATTAAAGACGCATTTTAAGTCACATTATATTAAATCTAATCTTTCATAAGAGTAGCCAATGGATTTAATGTGATAACTAAGGTCATTATTTTTTATACTTAAGATTAGAAAGTTGTCACTAGAAGAAACATAAGATTAAATTAAAATATCTTATGTAGTTATTTATTAAATTATTATGAAAATTTATATATTACACCATGATTTGTGATGATATTATTCTATAGATACTAATAATGAGTTTACATAGTTAAATTATTCTTAACATTGAAAAATTTTAAATCTATGTGTGCATGCATACATAGAAAATAAAAAGTGGGATTTTTTAAATCTCAAAAGGAAGAGGAAGTTGAGTCTCCATGTGAATTTAAATGAGAATATATTTAAATAATAATAAAGGACATTTCAATAACAATATTCATTTCCTCTCTATAAGAATCAATGATGGTGGATTTATTGGGTGAATTAATGACCAAAAAAGGGTATGTTTGAATATGAATATTAGGATGTGGAGTTTGAAGCGAGTATCTATACTTAAATTGAGGAAGATTATCCTTATTATCAATATTTTTCCATTTAAAATATAGTGGATATAATCGATAGGAAAAAAGTATCAGAAGATGTGGTAACTATTCAAAGTAGAGAATAACAAGAAGATACCCCACTGAGAATATTTTATAGAAAAGGATGTGTATTATCATATTTATTCAATCCATTGGGACAATTTCTTTCTTTGATGGTCATTCTTTAATAATACTTATTTTATGATTCCATGTAATAATCAGGTAATTATTTTAAACTATATAGTTCCATCATTATTGTGAGTTCATGGATATATACATCCTAATAGACTCATATTGAAAATAAAATAGATTTTTTTTTGTCTGAGATAACAACCACCATACATATGAGGCTTAATCATTCACATTAGTGGAAAAAATTCTTAAGAAATATTTTATGTATTTTATTTATTTCAATACTAAGGGAGTTGAAGATTTTATTTCTTAAAAAGAATGAGAATGGTTTTTACCTAGGATAATAAAAAATATTAACATTTGTTGGTGCAAAAATATTTGAATAAAGGAGAGAGGAAAAGGAGGCCCCACACCCTGCTGCGAAAAGCCCTGACGCAGAACCCCCTCAAGCAACGCGGCCGCCGCGAAGCACCAGAGGCGATAACTCTCCACGAACACCCTAACGTTCGCGAGGCCGCCACGAATCACCGGAGGAGTTAACTCTCCATGAATGCCCTAGAATTCACAATGTCGCCGCGAAGCACTGGAGGCTGTAAATCTCCATGAACGCCCTGACGTTTACGAGGCCGCTGCGAAGAAGATGAGACAATACTTCTCCGCGAACCCGGTTGACGTTCGCGACCCACCGCGGAGCAAACGAAGCCCCCTTTGCGCCGCGTGATCTCTGCTTCACGGTGCCTCTTGCCTATAAATACCATTCTACCCCTGAGCTCTCCGGATGGAAAATCTGACCTTTAAGCTTCTTAGCTCCCAAATTGTGAAGCACTCTTCGCTCTGAGAATCATGAGCTCCGCGAGGTATTTTTGATTCACGAGAGGCCTCCGCCTTCTCTCGTTTTGAGCCCATATTCCGAGAGATATGCCCTTCGCGAAGCCTAAGGGAATTCACTAAGGAAGGGGATCCCCAAGGGGACCCGAGCAGTCACAGAGCATTTATGCTTCACGAAACACCAACCCTGTACACGTGATCCACATGCCAAGGCAGGGTCACTGTACTTCACGAAGTACACTGATTCAGGGAACCTTGCTTTGCGAAGCACCTATAATTTGCGAGGTAGTGCTCCGAAAACACCCTTCCACTTCTCAAAGCACCTCCCACTCGCCCCTCTGCCCCATGATAAGGCCAAGGCACCCCACTTCGTAAAGCACACCCATTCGCATGTGCCCTCTACTACGCAAAGCAACCGAGCTCCGCAAGGCCCCTTCCTGTGAACCCCTCTACTTGGAAATTCCTTCTCCCGTACAACCCTCCAGGTTTTCACAATGTGATTTAAAAGTCCCATGGATGATACCCCTCGTGGAATTGCTTCACCTAATGCTTCTTCGCATAGGCACACTAAAAACTATTGCTTCTTCACATAGCCACGCTAACGTGGACCCCTCGATGGTTCGCTCTACGATCCCCTTCTCCACAGCCTTTCCGATGCCTTCCCTTCCCCAAGGGGTAGAGGGTACCGTTCATGTAAGTACTAGGGGTGCGGAGTAAACGCACCTCATCTAAGCTACATGACGTTAAACTGCCCAACACCGTATCCTCAACACATGATGTTAAACTGTGATCTGGTCCCGTGCCTCGCACGCAGGGTACCGTAGGCTCGGACATTATTTATGCCCACTGGTCTCCATGGAGATGGGGTCACCCCTAACAGGGGATGATATCATCCTTATCAGAGTGACATTTGTCTGCGAGGAAGGGCGGCCATCTTGGCGTAATCCCCTAGTCCTTCTTGCAGGAGGTAGCACCCATGCACCTCGGTACTTCCTCACCGCCAGGGCTAGCGGAGGCCGTGATAGGGAATGGGGAACCTCCTTTCTTCGGTCCCAAATCCCCTCTCCCTCTGCGCTTTGTCTCCCTCAGGCCTCCATCCTAGAGTAAGCCCCGACACCATGGGCTGCTAAACGCATAAGACCCTCTTCACTTCTCACGAATGCAACCTTCGCGACATGATCTTCAGGTCTCTACTGCCTATTGTTTATCACATCAAGCACGACTCACGTGGGCTTAGATTACGCATCGACCATGACAATGCCCTTGTCCAGCATGACGTTAAACTGTATTCCCTCATCCAGCATGACTTTAAACTATATCCTGTCCCGCATGATGTTAAACTACACAACCTGAACTGCGAGGACTTTGATCCATGTCAAGGAATGGTATGTAGGAAGCCTCCATAAGGTTTAAGCCCACCACCAGTGGACCCACTGGGTTCACCTTCATGTCGGTTCACTGGAGAAACGCCTCTCAAACTACAAGAACTTTGATCCATGTCAAGACATGGTACGTAGGAAGCCTCTTTGAGGTCAAGCCCCGTTACCCATCGGACCAAGGTCCTTCTTCACATCGGTTCGCCGACACCCACATCCCTTTTGAACTAATTAGTCTTTGATCCATGTCAAGGCATGGTACGTAGGAAGCCTCCCATAGGTTCAAGCCCAAAATCCACCTAGGCCAAGGTCCTTATTCACATCGGTTCTTCGACACGCCCCCGTTCTGCATGACGTTAAACTGCATCCCAATCCAGTGGTAAGCCGTTGTGACCCTGCCACCCATTTGTTATTACACCCCTTCATGTCAGTTCAACAGCCACCTTTTCTGGAACTATGTGGACTTTGATTCCTTGCCATGGGGATACATAGGAAGCCTCACAAGTTTCAAACCCACCGCCCATTGGACCAAGGTCCTTGTTCACATAGGTTCGCCGACGTCCAACCCGAACTACGTGGACTTTGATCCATGCCAAGGTGTGGTACGTAGGAAGCCTCACGAGGTTCAATCCCACCACTCGGTCATTACGACCGCATTCACGTCGGTTCTTCCACCACCTTGGGCAGCCTAGAGTGTAATCCCCCCACACATCCGCTATGAACTATGCGGACTTTGATTCCCTGCCACAGTGATACATAGGAAGTCCCTTAGAGACTCAATCCTATCACCACCATCATCTCCACGATGGCTCCATTTCATTCCCCTCCACTCCATTCAACTTTCTGTCATCCATCCCGATTCTTGTCTGAGATGCCACATCTCGGTGAGATCATGCCACTACCTTCCCCTCCACAGCATTCGGGAAGCTGCCCACGGGCTGGCTCTGATATCGGTGTTCCATCAAGGGGGATTCTTCAATCCGATCCACTCCAGCTAGTGTCCTGATCAACCTGATCTGTCTCTGTCAGACATTAAACTTGTGTCATATCCTATGTTAAGCATGGGATGGTGAGTAAAACCTCAAATACATGCCTATGAGATATGATTCCCCGTTCTCGATGTGGGATTCCTCGGGCTTCCGCGCCCTCAAGAAGCCCCATAATAAGGGAACAAATATAGACACACCAATTCCCCAGCGTTAAGACACGTTAATGATGTCTCGACGTGACTACTCCCCCAACTGAAGGTTTCTGCCCTGACGGGACCCCTTGGAATGTCCTGACAGAAGCAGTGTAATTAACCGGTTTCCATGGAAACATGGCATTGGGAAGAGTTTCACGAACACCGTATTAAATCTATGAGGGAGACCCGGACTAGGTGAGGAGTTCCATGGAGGAATCCACAGAAATAATAACGACATATCATCATCCCGGTTTCAATCAAGGAGCAGACATTCCTGAATAAGGATCTAATGTCGCCCGCCTTTGGAAAGTGGGAATGCAGGGCAACAAAGAGCCGCGCCTGCTGCGACCAAGCGGATGGACGAGCGCGCCTCGATGAAAGCTTCAGAAATAGAAATGGTGAACCCAATGTTAAGTTCTTCTCCTCAATATGGAGATTAGTAGCATTCGAGACATCAGTAGATTGACGTGTCACCAGATCTTGATATCCGGCATCGGGTCCCACCAAGCAAATAGCGGGCCTAGCATGAAACTCACCCGAAATTGAGGCAGTATAACCTGGGGCATTCCGTTCTGAAACATTGTCAGCATGGATCCCTCTTACCGGGCACGGAAGACGGAATGACGTTGGGGCACTGGTTGTCGATTTATTTTCCTCGCAGTGCTGATGAATTAATCTCTCTCCTTCTCAGGAATCGGGTTGCTGCTACAGGGACATGATCCCCACCCACCCACCTATGTAGGGGAAGGGGTAACACCGACACAGCTGCTTCACGTGGCTCCACTACTACCACAACGACGTCTTCATCCACGAACATGGGGCACCCACGCTCCATCTCCCCATCAGAAGTCATCCAACGAAGGGTGATTAACAACCTCATACTCCGTTATGAGGAGGAGGGCATAATCCCAACTCGGGATATGGCCCGCCTGGACCTGGAGGAATCTAGGCCCCGCCACCAACACTGCCCTCGAGGGCCACACATGGAGCCCCTACTCCCCACCCCAACATTCAATTGTTTCGGGAACCTGTCCCTGGAACGCCTTGACGACTCCCTGCCTTTCGCTGATGAGGTGGGTGACGTCCGGCTCGGCCCGGTAAGAGTCCCGATCCAAGGACTTCAAGAAAGGGACCCCACCCGGCCGTGTCAGCTCCGCCGTCCGGCCTTACCAGAGGAGCAGGTAGGCTATGCACCTGCACCACCCGCACCGGCTCGCCTGACCTAACTCTAGCATTGGGCCCGAGCTGAGGATGCCCGTCAAGGGGCATTAACGTCAACAAATACTATGGCCCGAGCCACCGACGACGCATATCACAAAGTCCCTGCACACGCTGAGTAGGGGCGCTCCTATTCCCAACCGGGATCGAGGCCCCAACCGCCCCACAGGCAGGCTGGGTTGACTTTCCAGATGGTAGGCCTGAGTGGTAATCGCTGTGAACCAACCCCTGGTGATGTCACCCCGTACGGAGGCCCTCACCGTACCATTACTCCACAGAGCATGGGAATTCCCTGCTACGAAACTCGTCATGGAGGTATGCTCCGTGCTACCCCCAAACCGAATGAAGACCTGCCGTGCGACAGTGACACTCAGCGTGGAAGTCTCTCCCATGCCCACCACACCGGGTACAGAGTTCCTCCTCCTGCCCCTGACCATCGATGTGAAGACATTGTCCATCTGGTCCCTCTCCAGCATGGGGATCCTCCCTACAATCTCTCTATAACTGAAAAAGGTCCTCCTCGCCCTGGAAACCATAGGGGTGAAGGTCAGCCTCGCTCCACCCGCACCAAGCATGGAGGTCCTCCCCATGCCCCCACCAGTTTCAACGGAGGTTTCGCCCGCTCAGGTGATGTTCATGGAGGTCCTCCCCATGTTCCCTTCAACATTTTCCTCGGTTCCCCTCGCACCCCAGCTATCTCAAGTGGAAGTCCTCTCCACCCTGGCACCAGCACGGCCCCGAGACTACATGTCGAGAATCAGCTTTGTCCCAAAGAGCCATTTAGGGGAAGGGGGAGGGTCTTCGCCACCACAAAAAGAATCTTGGGAATGCCCGGACGGAGATCAAACCGGCCTGCTTCTCGAATTCTGACGCAGAATGTGACTCAGCAATGGAACCCTCCCCTCGTTCCTCCGTATCAAGGACCAGGTCAGGAACAAGGCATGTCATCCTCGTCCTTCCAGAATGTGAAGTCCACCGGATTCCTGCCTCTCTTCGTAGGTACATCTAGGAGGAGAAAATTTTGGGAGTCCCACAGGCTCCGACCGTGCAGTCACCACCGTCATCACCAGAAGCACCCTGTACCTCAACTAGATATCATAGAGAGTTATTTTGGGGACTGATGGAGGTTGTGAAACAACATGACCCATCATCGGTAACCGCAATCCCTGCACCAGAAGTTGTGGCTATCAGCCCATCGTATTGTGATATTGTGGCCAGGTCACCACACTCTTCTGATAATGGCCTGGAATTCGGCGGCCAGTCGGCTCGTTCACCGTATTATCCACCGCCTAGTTCACTGTACCAACGATCCGCCTCAGTACCACTACTGGTTCCTCAGCCACCTCTGGTCGACGAGTGGGGAAATACGGGGCCAGACCCTAAATCCGAGCCCAGGAGTTTCTGGAACATTCTTGCGGCGGATCACTTCCCGGAGAAGTTCTGTCCAGTGGAAACATCGAACTTTTGTGCGCCAGAATCCCTCACCCAAAAGGAAGTTGAGTGCTTCCGTAAAACCCTGTCGGCGACGCACTTCAATCTTCGTTATCATTAGGTGGTGTAACCCAGGATCCATGTGCACTTTGAGGAAATCGGTGAACAATTCCTTCTGGTCGATTTGGCCGGAATCCCCGTGGCCCAGTGCCCTGAGTCACCAGGTCACCAGAATACCCTCCAAAAAAAATGCGTTCAGTGTTTCTAGGTACTCCACAAAATCATCAGGGAAGCTACCCACCATGTGAAAGTCCATGGTTGGGGACAGTATTCCACCTTCCTCTTCAGTCCTATCCGGCGGTAGCCCGATTCGTTATGCGACACTGAGGACATTCCCCCAAGAAGGGTTGTGGTCCACATGGCTGACATAGTAGACAAGGAGGAAGAGCTAGAGTTTCTTGACAGAGACTTACCCCATGAAGGTGTAACACCATTTTTGGAACCATCATGGAGGATTACTCGTCAGTAGAGGAACCTATTAGGTCTTCCTACGCCCACCGAGTCGCTGGTACTCAGTCGAAATTCCGATAAGGGGAAAGAGCACATCGGAGTTATCAAGCACTCTGACCCGTCCGCCTCAGTGTAGAAGATGGATGAATACCCCGAGATGGTTGCGTTGCACCAAAAACTTGCTATGTAGAAGAGGCTGGTTGATGAACTCCTATCCGAGCTCGCTATAGAGCGGCGACCCGACTATGGTGATCCTAAGTCGGGGCAGCAGGGGCAGGAACAACTTCCCCCCAGCAAGATGTCTTAGGGAAAACCTGATCAGGCTACTCCCATGGACATGGCAGAATCCGGAACTCACGGAAATAGGGTGCGATACGTCTCACCAAACCCTCCCGAATTGCGAGGCAATCTGAAGAATCCAGCCGGGGTTCCCCCAGCTGCCCTGCGGGCTGTTCCACCAGTCACTCCGCGAGCCGTTGAAGCCGTCTACCGTGTCGAAGAGCCCGAAAATGCACTCATGGTTAGGGATCCCCATAAAGTTAGGGACCCCCACCCAGATGATCATATAGCGGTACTCATCGCCCACCTCGAGGTGTTGGAAATGCGGTAGGTGGCAGTCCTACCAGATGGAAAGCCATATCCTGCGTGGGTGGATGATATGCCTGCACCTCCAGGTTTTGGTAATCCCACTTTCCCACCCTTTAACAGGACAGGGGACCCGTTGCAGCACCTAACCCACTTTTCCTCCAGGTGTGGCCCCATGTTGGGGACCCCAGCACAGCAGGAAGCCGCCAAGATTCGATGTTTTGTGCAGACGTTAGAGGGCCCTGCATTAGTCTGGTATAGCCATCTCCCTATTGGATTGGTGACTGGCTGTGAGGATCTCCACTGGAAATTACTATACCAGTTCAGTTCCACCATATGAAAGACCGGCATCGCAAACCTCTTCAAGTGAAAAAAAGACCCGATGAGCGAGTCGCAGACTTTATCGCCCGGTGGAAGGGGATCACATACTCCCTCGACATGCCACCAACTCAGGAGCAATTACTGAAGATGTGCATAGGGAATGTCAAAACAGAACTGGTTCCTTCACTGATCACCCAAAACTACCCTGAAGGGTTTCAGGACTTCTCAGATAAGGCCCAACGCCTCGAGGAAGCTCTGCAATAGGCTAGTCAGGCACGTCTACTGCCCCCTATGATCCCAGCAAGGAGGGATGCTAGAGCCGAGCCCACTACGGTGGCCCAAATAGAAGCTCCCAGGCAGATAGAATTGCTGCCAGTAGAACCAACTCCGCAACCTCACAGAGGCACAACACATCAGGCACAACCTTCTGCCCAACATCGACCACCTCAGAATCAGCAGGTTCCCCCGTGCAATGCGCCACCACCACCTAGGCGGGACAATCAGGGTCCGCCTCCTCGGCAGGCCCATCCGGCCCCTCGTCAGGGCCAGGCTCCCAGATCCCCCTATCTAGAAAGAAGGCACCAGACTTACTCGTTCAATGAGAATCAGGTCCCAGTTTACTTCTGAAGTTCCCTAGAGCAGGGGATCATGCGCTTACCCGAGTACAGAAGGCCGACAGAGGCGAATCTCACAGATCGCCCCAACTACTGCCCCTATCATCAGATCCTGGGGAACACCCTCAAGCAGTGATATGTGTTTAAAGACTGGATCCAAGACCAGGTCGATAATAATATAGTCAGGTTGGGTCCGGCCCTGGCACAAGTTGCAGGTGTCTTCATAAGGTCAGAAAGTGGTAGCAACGACGAAGGCGAGTGGCACCAGGTTCCCAGCAGTAGGTCCCAGAAGTATGATGACTGCATGGATCATAAAATAGTCTCCCACACCCATGGTATTATTTAGGCATGCCTAAATCAACCAGAGACTTCAAAATATGCGACCAACACCTCTGCGTCGTCATCTCAGCCGACCTCTTCCCAAAAGGGAAAGTAGCGGCGGTGCAAGAATAAGCAACACGCTCCACCACTGCCATCGTCATCCTGCACTCTTGGTGATTTCTTGCCCCCTGAGATGGGGATCCCTTCCATAATCCGCCTAGTGGTGGATGATTCGTCAAGCGACAGTCGGGGGTACGCTTTGGTTAATACCATGGAGCTGGTAAATCCATATATGACTCTCGACAAGGGGGAACGCCAGGAAAACATCCCAAATGTACCTGGTCGACGTCAACGTCAGCGGAGCCGCAACTACATGGGTCATCGGGGTGCATCAGCTGGCACCTCCGGCCAGGCCGTGCATGCTACTGAAATCAGACAACAGGCCCAGCGTAGATCTCAACACGTGCAACCTTCTCATCTAGTGCCCTCAGATCTACCTCCACCGCTGTTTGTGCTACTAGATCAGGCAGAGCTTCCTCGTCCATACCACGACCAGTATTTCCCTACTACAGGCTAATCTAAATTGTTCGATCCTCATCCGACAGCTACTCTTCAGGCCTCGACTAGTAGGGAGCGGGATGTACCCAGTACCAGCCAGCTACTGGTCCATCCGGCAGGGCCCACCATGTCTCCAATTGCAGAACGGCCTCCTGTAAGCAGAGTCTCACATCTGGCATGGAATTATGATGTTCTGAAGTACCTTTTTGGCATTAAAACAAGGATTTATATCCTTGAGGCCCTTCTCCTGTCGTCTGAAATGCGTGAGGCGCTTGCCGAGGCCCTAAGACCCCCCTCCAGTTTGAGACGGAGGTAGAAGTTGCAGAATCTTTCCACACCGAGGCAGTTGAGAATGCTGAATGCTAGGCAGTTATCTCATTATCTGGTGAAGACGAAGACCCTCCTATATAGGGGCACATTCATCCATTATACATCACTGGCCAGTTCAATGGTGTGGAAGTCCACTGCTATCCTGTTAACACGGGCTCTGGGATTAACCTAATCCCGACTCAGACCCTGTGAAAGCTAAGTTTGTCTAAGGATGATCTAACTCCCTCCAACATAAGGATCCAGGGATATGACAGGACCGAGCAAACCCCAGTTGGTAAGATCTTTTTGAAGACCCAGTTCGTTGGACTCGTTGCCAGTACCTAATTCATGGTCGTCTCCCAGGACACCGCATACAATGCATTAATGAGCAGGCCATGGATCCATCTACATGCAGCGGTCCCTTCATCGTATCACCAATGCCTCAAATACTCCCTCAATGGTCGAGTAGGTGTGCGCCAAGGAGATGTGTCTCCTTTTTCCTCTTGTAAATCCCACTATCTGGACTCTGACCATTACAAGAGAAAGGATAAGAAAATTCTAGCAAGTGAGGATGAACTCTCCAAGGTTCCAAGTGATCCCCGGGCAGGTCTGGATGATGCCTACATCTTCTTGATCCATCAGTTAGAGGCCACGACCCCCCGACATGGGGAAATGATTTTTCGTTTCGGGTACAAGAGGAAGGAATATTCTTAGGTCCAAGCGATGGTGGAAAATCACCTCCTACTCCTACACCAACCAGGCTCAAGTGATCCTGGAACCTCCTACCCCTGTACGGTATCAGGACGTCAGGATCATGGCAATGGAGGTACGTCATATGTGTCTCTTCCGCCAGGCTGGAATCAACTGGCTCAAGCCAACATGCCACTACTGCTTTGATGTTATCAAGCGTGGACCCTTGGGTTGAAGACCGGATGGGATTGGATTGACCACCTTCATCACTATGGTCGCAATGGCACATGAGTCTCCTAACGTGATGACCACTGCCGCTCAGGCCGGCACCAACCTCCCATCAGAGTCTGGTGGATCGGAAATGACTCCCCTCATGGAAGATCCCTCCACAAGTGGAGAAGAATATCTGGAGGATGATCCCCCTGCCTTTGAAGAAGGCGTCTCTACCACGGTCGATGAACTAGTACAGGTAAACCTTGGTAGCGAGGCAGACCTGAGACCCACATTAATCAGTGCAACCATGTCCCTCGAGGAGCAGCAGCGGTACGTAGACTTCCTTAAGTAGCACCGAGATGTATTTTCCTGGAGTTACGATGAGATTCCAAGACTAGATCCTCAGGTATCCATCCACCACCTTGGCCTCCCGACAAACCATCATGGGTTCAAACAACCTCCCAGAAAGATGCACCCTTCCCACGGTGCCATGGTTGAGGCCAAAGTTGACAAGCTTATCAAATCCAACTTCATCAAGGAAGTCTAGTACCCCAAGTGGCTAGCCAACAATGTTCCAGTCAGGAAGAAGAATGGGCAGATTAGAGTCTGTATCGACTTCTGCGATCTCAACCGCCACTGTCTGAAGGATGATTTTCCCCTCCTGGTGACATAGTTGTTGATTGATGCTACGACCGAGTTCCAATCCCTCTCCATCATGGATGGGTATTCTGGGTACAACCAGATCTAGATGGCCCCTAAAGACGAGGATTCCACTGCCTTCAGGGCACCCTAAGGTACCTTTTATTACCAGGTTATGCCTTTCGGACTGAAAAATGCAGGTGCCTCCTATTAGCGGCCCATGCATCGCATATTCAAGCCGATTTTGGTAACGTTGGTGGAGTGTTATGTAGATGATCTGGTGGTCAAATCTCGCCAGCGCCAGGACCATCTCAAAGACTTTGATAAAGTGTTTGGTTTCTTCCGTTCTCTCCACCTGAAGATAAACCTGTTGAAGTGTGCCTTTGTGGTCACCTCCAGGAAGTTTCTTGGATTTTTCGTCAGATACCGAGGCATCGAGATTGACCAAGATAAGATCAAAGACATCAGCCGGATGCCTCCCCCGAGTAATATTCGAGAGATTTGAGGTCTCCAAGGCCACTTAGCCTACATACGCCAGTTCATCGCGAACCTGGATAGCAAGTGTAATACCTTTTCTCAGATCATGAAGAAAGGCTCCGCCTATGAATGGGATGAAGAGTGTTAGGACGACTTTGAGGAAATCAAGAAGTATCTACTCTAGCCTCTGGTCCTGATGCCACCCATTGTTGGAAAACTACTGGTCCTTTATGTGACCACTCTGGAACGGTCTCTCGGTGCTCTGCTCGTCCTGAAGAATAATGAGGGGACAGAGAACATCCTCTACTAACTCAGTCACATGCTCCTCGATATGGAGACCAGATACTCCACCATCGAAAAGAGCTATCTTGCGCTCGTGTTTTCCATAAAGAAACTGCATCATTACCTGCAGCACCATGAGGTATAGTTGGTCTCTCAGGTAGACCCACTGAAGTACATTCTGAACCGTCCCATGTTGACTGGCCGAATAGCACGGTGGGCAGTGATCCTCCACCAGTTCGACATCAGGTTCGTGCCTTAGAAGGCTATCAAGGGATAAGAATTGGCATAATTCCTAGCTGCCCATCCAACCTCCGCAGATTAATCCCTAGTCCTGGATTTTCCTGATGAGGAAATTATCTTAGTCGACCATGCCGTCTCATGTTGGAAAACACACTTCGACGGTGCCTCCCGGAGCCCCACCGGTAGGAGGCTCAACGATCCTAAGCTCAATAGAGTGGGTCTGGGTATTGTCTTCATCACCCCGACACAATCTGTCCTACCATATGCATTCCTATTGTCAGAAGGATACACTAACAACGAGGCAGAGTATCTGGATCTCATCACCGGCCTCAAGCTGGCCCTTGAGATCAATGTGCCCCATTTTCACATAAAAGGGGATTCCGAACTAGTCATAAAGCAGGTCAATGATGACTATGTTGTCAGAAATACAGAGCTCATTCCATTGTTGGAGTGCACCCTTCATCTAATGGCCCAGTTCCCTTCTTGAGCAATGGTTACCCATGTCCCTCGGTCATAGAACGGTCGCGCAGATGCTTTTCACGACCTAGCTGCATCACTTGCAGAACCCGAGCAGGATGACCTGATTATACATGTGGCACACCAGAGAGTCATTTCCCCCGTCATCTTAGAAGATGAAGACGACCCGCGGGTAAGCCATCTTACCGCCGGGCCCTCTATGTCGGGAGCCCCAGTTTCTTCAGATGTAGAGGTTGAGGCCACCCCTGACTGGAGGGCACATTTTGTCGAGTATCTCCAAAATGGTTGCCTCCCGGATTATCGGGCCGAGCACGAGTGAATCCTACGCTGCGCACTGTAGTTTAACCTCCAAAGTGGTCCCAACCTTGAGTGGATCCTCTACAAGCGGGGCTTTAATGGTATTATCCTCTGTTGCATTTAAGGAGTCGAGATTTCTCAGGTGATGCAAGAGGTTCATGCTGGTTCTTGTGATGCCCACCAGGCTGGGCCAAAGTTGTCCCATCAGATCAAGAGACTGGGGTACTTCTGGCCCTCTATGATCCATGATTATATTGAGTTTTCCAAGAGATTACATGTGTGCCAAGTTCATGCTAACTTCCTGCATTGGCCGCCAGAGCCTCTCCACTCCACCAAGTACTCTTGGCCATTTGTGGTGTGGGGACTCGATGTCGTGGGGCCATATCCACCGGAGACAGCTCGCCAGTGTAGGTTTATTCTGATTGCTACAGATTTCTTCTCCAAGTGGGCATAGGTAGTTCCACTCAAAGAGGTCAAGGCCTGTTCCATCATTGACTTCGTGAGCTCCAATATCATTCACTGGTTTGGAGTCCCTCGCGATGTCCTCACCAATAACGACACCAACTTCCGAGTAGCCGAGATGAAGAAATTGTACGCCAAGTACAATATCCATTCGAACCATACCTCTCGCTATAATGCACAAGAAAATGGGAAGATCAAGGAATTCAACAAAACCCTCTGTAACATTTTTCAGAAAATGGTTGGTCAAAACAAGAAAAGTTGGCCGGACAAGCTCATGAATGCCCTCTGGGAATATCGGATGACGACTCTCAATTCCACCCAGGTGACTCCATATTCCCTGGTGTATGGGGCTGAGGCCATCCTGCCTATCAATATCCAACTTCCATCATTACGCACTGCAGTCTATGACCAGCAGGCACCAGATAAGGTGGCCTAAATCCGTCTAGCTGAATTGGAAGCACTGGACGAGAACAGGCTTCGTGCCCTGCACAATCTGAAAAGGCATCAGAATAAGATAGCTAGAGCCTTCAACAAGAAGGTCCACCTTCTCTCTTTTCTGAAAGGCGGCCTGGTGTTGGCCCTTCGAGCGCAACTGATCCCCAACAGAAAACCACCCAAGATGGTGCCCAGATGAGAAGGACCTTACATCATTCATAAGGTTTACCCCAATGGAGAATACTCCTTGGTGACCATGGATGGTGAGCGCATAATTCCTCCCACCAACGCCAAGTTCCTCAAGAAATAATTTTCCTGAGCCTTAGGGTCCTGCATGACCTTAAACTGCACCCCATTCTCGCACGACCTTAAACTGGAGGGTCCTGCATGACCCTAAACTGCACTACAGTCTCACACGACCTTAAACTGTATAGTCCTGCACGACCTTAAACTGAAGGGTCCTGAATTACCCGAAACTGCACCACGGTCCCACACGACCTTAAACTATATGGTCCTACACGACCTTAAACTGGAGGGTCCTTCATGACCCTAAACTGCACGATGGTCCTGCATGACCTTAAACTTTCCAGTCATGCAAGAATTTAAACTGCAATATCGTCCTACACGATGTTAAACTACATCATCATCCGCCATGATGTTAAAATGATCATTATTGTCCTGAATGACAATAAAATACAAAATGGTCCAAGATCTATGACCCTAAACTAATATCTCCTCCATCCTCACTGCAAGACGTTAAACTGCAAGCTGATGAGGCCTTCCTGACCAAGGCCCAGCCTCAGGCACCTTGGCCTTCCACGACCCAGGATCTCTTGCGGGATTGTACGGTGTGGTGTGGGATTATATCCTAATTCACATTGGGTTACTCACCGTACCATACACATCCCCAGATGAGATGAATTACATCTTCCTACATGATGTTAAACTGTGCTTCTAGAACTACGTATGACTCGATTCCTATCCTCATGGGATACGTAATGACGCTCAGATGTCTCATCGTGAGCCCATCCCCAAACTCTTCTCTTTGACTATCCCCCTTGGGTATAGCTTCCTCAGAGGGTCCTTGCATGATGTGGAGTAGGCTTCCTTAGCCCCACTCATACGAGGATTATAATGGTCGCATCATGTGCCCAATCCCATTCTTATATCCTCCCACATCTTTACCACACGACGTTAAACTGCATGGCCTTCAAGAACTACGTACGGCTTGATTCCCATCCTCATGGGATACGTAGGAACACCCAGACATTTCGTCTGTTGGCCCAGCCCAAAATCCAGAATTCTTCCCCCTGGGTCAGGACATGTGGCAGGGAGCATGTTTTCTCCCCAATTCACATCGAGTTAGCCTTGACCCAGCTGTACGCCCCCTCCCTAGAAATGTTTATCTCTTTCGTAAATTGGTACCGCTATGCTTCACCCACTCCTTGACTGGGATTCCACCACTTTCCCAAACTGGAAGGCCTCCTGAATGGTATGGATGCTAGGACTAAGGGCTCTCTTACCACTTCAGGCCAACACCCTTGAGGATTCCAAGCAATAAGCCGATACAAGTCCTGCATCCAGAACGCGGTCAGAAGTCGACGCTCATTTGTTGCTCCCATATCAGGTCACCATAGGGACGCTGCGTTTCAAAAATGGTCAACAGCTGCCCGTGATCTTCGGGTCCACCCCAAGATGTCCCAAAAATCGAGTGTAGTGGTTCGTTCTTCCCCATCTTGAAGCGAAAAATTTCCCTTCGGGTAGTGCCAAAAGTCAAACCCCTGGCCCCGATTCTCTTATGGTAGTGTATGGAGTGGTGTGGGATCATGTCCTCATTCACGTCAGGGTTACTTTCCTGGCATACATATTCCATGAACAAGGCTCTGCCTCAGGCCCCATGGCCTTTTTAGACCCCTGGCCCTCATCCTCACTACAAGACGTTAAACTGTAAGCAGGTCAGGCCTTCCTGACCAAAGCCCAACTATCAGGACCTCTGGCCTTTTCGGGCCCTAGAACAGGTTCTCTATGATTGGATCATGCGGTGTGGTGTGGGATTATGTCCTCATTCACATCGGGTTACCTGCTGTTCCGTACACATCCCCGGAAGAGACACCTTATCCGGCCCTCATCCTTAATGGAAGACATTAAACTGCAAGTCGGTAAGGCCTTCCTGACTAAAACCTAGCCTTAGGGCCCTTGGCCTTTCCGGGCCCCCTGCCCTTGTCCTTACTGCAAGACGTTAAACTGCAAGCTGGTCAGGCCTTCCAGACTGAGGACCAGCCTTAGGCCCCTTGGCCTTCTCAGGCCCTAGCCCAAGTTCTTACCCAGAGGGTATGGTGTGGTATGGGATTATTTCCTCATTCACTTCGGGTTGTTTTTCATGTCGTACACCTCCCTTGTCCAGGGAATCCTATTCCCCGACCCTCGTCCTCACTGCAAGACGTTAAACTGCAAGTAGGTCAGGCCTTCCTGACCAAAGCTTAACTATCAGGCCCCTTAGCCTTTTCGGGCTCCTGGACTAGGTCCTCTATGATAGGAGTATATGGTGTGGAGTGGGATTATTTCCTCATTCATGTTGGTTTATTCTCCGTACCACACACCTCCCTTGTTTGAGGGTATCCTACTCCCCCTCATCCTTCATGACTTTAAACTGCATCTTGAGAACTACGTGTGGCTTAATTCCCATCCTTATGGGATATGTAGGACCACCCGAATGTCTAGGCTTCGGGTCCAGCCCCATATTCTGGAAACCTCTACTTCACCTTGGCCCCTTGGCCTACCCTTTCTCCATGAGGGGAGTATATGGCATGGAATGGGATTATGTCCTCATTCACGTCAAGCTTGTAATGACCACGCCATGTACCTCTCCCTCTTGAGCCACTTCGTCGACCCTTTTAGGTGGTTCACCAATGTGCTTAAGGGTATTTTGGTTTAGTTACCTGGAATGTCGGACTCTACTCAGACACATCTGCACCAGCTTTTCAGGCTTTGTTTTTCCCTTCATCAGGGCTTTCATCACCCTTTACACCCAATGGGACCCCCAAGAACGACATGGAAACAACGCCCAAGGGCTCTCCTACTGTTACGGGCCAACACCCCTGAGGGTTTTCAGACAACAAATCGATAAAAATCTCGTGTTTCGAATATGGTCCATGGTTGATGCTTGTTTGTTATTCCCACTTCAGGCTAACGCGATATGGAGACTGTTTTTCCGCCACGGTTAACAGTTATCCTCCACCGCCACGCCAACCCCATTAATCCCGAAATTTAGGTTACATGATTCACATCCTTCTCCATTCTCATCATGTTCAAGTAGAGTTTCAATACTCTTGATACTATTCCTCAGTGCACATCCGCACGTTAGGCGAACAAAGCCGCGATAGGGGAGTCATTTGGGGCTCCTCATTGATTTCCCCTTTGGCGTGTGTTCCAGGTATTACAATAAGGATCTTCCTCCCTTGTTTCCCACACCGAGTTTGACTCACGTGGGCTTAGGGATCGGGTCAAGGTCGGCACTTACTCAGAAAGATACCACCCATTAATGGTCTGAGCTCTAAGACCCTAAACTAAGATCATCTCAGAACTACGTTCGGCTTGATTCCCATCCTCATGGGATACATAGGAACGCCCAGACCTCCTGTCTATGGGTCCATCTTGAGTTCCGCTAATTCATCTTATCTGTCCTGCCTTTGGGACTTTGACTACGAGACCACGTGGCATGGTGTGGGATTATGTCCTTATTCACTTCGGGTTTGCAATAACCGCACCACGCGCACCCCATTCTAAGAATTAGCCCTCCTATTTATTGTCCCACACAACATTAAAAGGAACCTTTATAGAAGTATGTGTGGCTTGATTCTCATCCTCATGGGATACGTAGGACCACCTGAATGTCTAGACTTCGGGTCCATCCCACTTCTTAGAGATCTCCTGATCTCTCGGTCAACTAGGCCCCTTGGCTTGTCCCTCTCCATGAGGGGGATATATGGGTATGGTACAAGGATTCTCCCGAGAACCCGCTATCTCTTGGTTGCCCTCAAGTTGAGTCCCTCGACCCCTTGCAGTGGTTCGTCTATGTGTTAAGAGTACTCTGGTCTAGGACCAAGAGTGTCAGATTCAACTTGATCAAGTTCCTTCCACTTTTCAAGCTTCGTTCTCCCCTTCATTTGAGCTTCCATCATCTTTCACACCCAGAGGGACCCCCAAGAACTGCTTGGATACCACGCCTAAGGGCTCTCCTACTGTTATGGGACAATACCCCCAAGGGTTTTGGATAAAAAATTGATACAAATCCTGCGTTGCGAACATGGTCAGTGGTTGATGCTCATTTGTTTGTCCTCATTTCAGGCTAATGCGACAGGATGCTGTGTTGCGAACATGGTCAGCAGTAATTCTCCATCATCATCCTAGCCCCTTCAGGCCTTGAATGTTGGTTGCACGATTTACATTATGTTCCACCCCATCATGTCCAGGTTGAATCTCGACACTCTTGGCACTATCCCTCAGTGCACCTTGCACGTCAGGGAGAAAAAGCTGCAATACGGCGTCCTTCGGGGATCCCGCGGTCCAAGATCTAAGACCATAAACTAAGATCTTTATCTAGAACTATGTATGGCTATATTCCCATACTTATGGGATACGTAGGACCACCCAGACATCTCTTCTTCGGGTCCATCTCATTGGGAGCTAGTCTCTTCTCCCCCTTTTTACCTCTTACCTCTATGTAGGCCCCTTGTCCTGAGGTTCCTATCTCGGAATTACATATGGCGTGATGTGGGATCATGTCCCCATCCACATCAGTTATATTGCACGACACCATCCACATTACCAGCCTAGCATCTTATCTACTACGTCTGCACTGCATGACGTTAAAATGCATGTTTGGTCCTATCACACGACCCTAAACTGTGACATGATCGTCCTGGCCGCACGATAAAAAACGGCACTGCATTGTGATAACCTCATCATAGAGGATGTCACGTTTGGTATCGGTCACATGCCATACCATTTTTCAATGCCTACTATTGCTTTATTCTTCTGGCGACACCAGGGCTTGATACCCTAGGCCTGTCACTTCACAAAAAAACCCACTCACCTTAAAGGACAAACAAGATTTATAAAATACCACTTCTCTTGGTGTGAGGGCTAGACCCGTGTGCCTATTTAATCCTTTGCACTAGCCTCTTAGAATGCCATGCCACCTTCTTAGAACTATGTATGGCTTTATTCTCATCCTAATGAGATACGTAGGAGCGCCCGAACACTTCCCTGCAGGCCCAGCCTAACCTTCTTGTTCGGTCCCTCGACTCGAGCACTTCCCCAGAGAACACATGGTAAGTAGGGATTATGTCCTCATTCATGTCGGGTTTTGTAACCACCTTACTGTGTGTCCCCTTCTCACCTTACCCATTCATAGTTCAAGTTCTATGACCTTAAAATAAGACCCTCTCAAGAACTATGCACAGCTTGATCCCCATCCTCATGGGGTACATAGAAACGTCTTTTCACTATGCTTCAGGCCCAACTCAACTCTTTTTTTCGGTCCCTCCACCTAAAAACACTCTTCGAGAAGCACGTGGTGATTGGAGTCCCTGGTTCCCATTCACGTCAGGTATTCAAGTTGCCCCACCACGCACCTCCTAGGTTTCCTCTCACCCATGGTCCGAATTCTATGACCCTAAACTAAGATCTCCCTAGGGGAAGGGACTCGACTCCTTCTATCTAATACGTCTCATTAATGTATTAATATGCTTTTTGACAAAGAGCCTAAAGTACGGGATTTTTGTGGAGACATTCCTCTCGTTCCATAACCAAGCTTCGTGTGCTTGCTATTTGGATCCTCATCCTCTTCCATATCCAAAAGGACCCTCGGATGACATGGATTCTAGGATTAAGGGCTCTCCATGGATGTTGGGCCTAAGGGCTCTCCAATAATTTCAGGACAACGTCCCTACGGATCTCTAACAACATTTGCGACATGGTATCGTGTTTCTAATATATTCAGTGGTCGACCCTCATTTTTTTGTCCCCATTCCAAGCTAACGCGATATGGATGCTATGTTTCCGCCACGGTCAACAGTTATCCTCCATCATCACACCACCATCATTGTGATCCAAATTTCAAGGGTCATGATTCACACATTTCCACTTCCTCATTTTCAAGTGGAATTCAGACATACTCAGATTTATCTCTTCATGTGTCTAGGTGTGACACATGGACATGTTAGCATCATTGGGCTGGTATTCACCGAATGTACCTTCGACCTAACATGCCCCTTCCTATGTCGGGAGAGTTCCCCATTACTTCTTGTTTCCCGCATCGAGCACGACTCACGTGGGCTTAGTAGTTTTGGTGGGATATGTACCAGTGCAACCAGGCTTCTCATTGTCCTACATGATGTTAAACTGTGCTTCCAGAACAATGTGTGTCTTGATTCCCATCCACATGGGATATGTAGGGACACCCTAGTATTTTACCTAGGGTACAGCCCACAGGAATCATAAATCCCATTCTCCCCCCTTCCGCCCCCCTGTCCAGACCCCTCATAGGGGACCGTGTAACTATAACTCTGCCCTGAACAAGTTCAGGATGCCCCAAGATAACATTGGGAAGCAACAGACCACCTCGTCAGAGAGACCCTGTCTGAAAGAAGGAATGATCCATGGTCAAACCGATGCGCCCATCTAGCGTACTCCCACCACGGTGGCGTAATTTCATGAGTGTTTTATTCTGTTTGAACAAACCATCACTCCATATCCAATGCTTTGCGTGCCCCTTATTCGGACTCTCATCCTCTTTCATGTCTGGTGGAACCCCCTAACAGTATGGATGTCTAACCTATGGTCCTCTTGCTGTCCTGGGCCAATGTTCCAGAAGATTGGTCATGTTTGGAGGGACCCCCTAATAGTATAGATGCTTGACCTATGGTCCACCTGCTGTCCTGGGCCAACGTCCCAGAAGACTGATTGTTGATATTTGAGTTAGGCCCCATGTTTCGAACATGGTCAACAGTTGGCCCTCATTTGTTGTCCTCATTTCAGGCTAACATAGTAAGGATACCATTTTTCTTCCATAGTTAACAGTTGTCCTCCATTTTCACACCACCCCCACAATGTTACGAATCTTGGGTATCGTGATTCACACTTCCCATTCCCATCTGTTCAGACCGATTTCAATGCCCCTGGCATTGCACCTTTCGTGCACAAGAGCATACTGGAAAAACAGTAATTCAGATGTTTTGAGAACTTCATTCTCCAGTCAGTTCTCTCCCATTTCTCGGAAATCTGGACCGGTTATCCAAACCCCGGATGCCCAAATCTTGGTTTTCACTCCTATGTTTGATGGGGTGATGCGATGACTATCCCTTGTTTCTCACATCAGGCTCGACCCACATGAGCTTAGGGAATTGTCGCTGGACGTTCCACAAACATCATAAGGATGCAATGTACCAGTGCAAATAATGTAACTCGTGCATTCTACGACATTCATAAAAAAATCAAAGCACGAAGGTACGTTTATGGGATTGTAATCATTATAGTACCCGGGGGTTAACTTCCCCCCTGGATGGATTGACCCCGTAAAAAGAGTGTTGCAGCTCCGCCACCCTTCGACTTGTGGCATCCAGGAATTGTTGCAGCTGACTCAGATCCCGCTCCTCCTCAGCAGCGATAGGGCGTAGTTCATCAGCCTCAGCTCGGACCCGCTCTATGCCCACCTGAACGATGACCATATCTTCGGAAGCCTGCCGCATATGCTCTTCGGCCTCTTCCAGCTGGGCCTTCAATCTCAAGATCAGCTCAGATTGTGTATTGAGAGAGGCTGAGTGCTCATCTGCCCAGATCTGTAAGTGTTGGACTTCGTTTTTAGTCTCCTAGAGCCTCTTGATGTTTGTCGCCTTCCTCTGTTGCCAATCCACGTTGAGGCCGCAGTCATACTCCCGGATCTTTTCTGCCATAAGATCTCGGATGAGCAGATGAGGGCACTGGGCAGCCACTCCCCCAGCACACAGTTCATGCAACCGCGAGCGAAGTCTGTCCATTTCGTCTAGCCATGACGCTTGGGGGGTGTCGTTGATGAAGCGCGTGATCAGCTTCCATGATCGGTGGTGGACTATTTTACTGTCCTCTTCATCGGAGTCCGTCTCATCCCAGTCCGCGCGATTAGCAGGCTCATACGCGGGCTACGACCGTAAGAAGTCTTCAGCGGGATCTGCATCTGGTGTGGGATTAGGCGCGACATCTGTCATTGGATCAGACGCGGTAGGACTTTGGTTGACTGGTCGATCCTCATCGTTAGACTCCACCTCAATAACTTCATCCATGACCCTACTGGTGGTCCCACTAATGATAGGGAGTGCTGCAGCTTGGGTAGGCAGGGAATCTATCTCCATAATCACCGACATGCCCTTAGGAGGGAGGCCACCAAACATCCCAACCAACCTTGCTGCAGCAGCCCATTCCATTCATAGAACTATACACGATAGGGAAGGGCATGTACGTTAGTTGGAACGCTCTACATATGAAAAGTAATGACTTTAGTGGAGAAGACTTATGGAGATCAAACTCCTGGTTCTTATCCTGAGTTGATACTGACGGGACCCCGAGGCGTGGCCATCCGTATATTGTTGGAAGGTCTGGAGATTCTGGAAGAGCCACCTCGGGTGCCCTAGACTCTCCAGACACAGAACTGGACTCAGCCACAGGCGTGGGTTCTGAAGGTCCTGCATCGTCACCCACCGATGGGCAAGAGCGAGGTCTGCGTACAAGATCTTCCAGCATGGTCCAGAGGTTGGTAAGAAATCCATGATGACCTGATAGTAGACCCTGAGGAAAGAAACTTGGGATGTTACCTCGAGAGTCTCCATGAATTATTCGATATCCGAGTCTTGATCACTGACTTCACCTTCCTCCAACGGGCTCCCTCCACCAGTCTCATCTCCCTGAGAGGATTCGCCTGAATCATTCGATAGGGGGAAGCACTCTCTTAGTTCGGAGACCGACAACAGTGGGGGAACCGTCCGATCTAGAAGTACCCTCACCTGGTCTATCATTGGAAGCGGTATACCAATAGAATGTACGTAGTCCTACAACTCATCCAAATACTTCTCTGCCTCCGCCAGAGACACCGTGAAACCAGACCAAACAGGGCCTATACACGGTAAAACCATCCTGAGATGGTTCGGTGTTCCCACATCTCAGGCGGACTGAGGTGTTGCCGGTTGACATCCCAAATATCCCAGGCCTCTGGGAAAACAACATCCTCTGGCATGTTGATATGGCATATCCATTTCCCCGTTGCCTGAGTAGATATCTTGCGGAATCCCCTCGGTGGTCGCCCCTCCGGATGGCTCTGTTCTTCCGGGACCACCGGATCCGCCGCTGCTATTGGATTTCCCACTACCGCCTCATCCTTAGCTGGTGCAGGTCTCACCTCCATGATACCCCCACCACCCCGAGAGGCCCTTGCTTCCCTCCAACCCTGACCTCGGGATAGGGGAGGCCCACCGTCACCAGCTCGAACGGTTGGCTGCTTCAGCATTTCCCCCAGGTAAGCTGCCTCCCAGTTGATGGCATACTCCTTCACCAGTCCAAAGGCGATAGTAGGTGGAGGCAATGAATTTCGCATTTTCCCGTCTTCCCATGTGAACATGAGCCACAATTTCCTCATCACACATGGGTGCCCCTCGTGGCGCACCTCCCAGTAGACCTGCGGGGTCAGCCGTTGCAAGCACCGGAACTGCCTAGCGAAATGGTGCGGGGTGTAAGGATCGCAGAGCGGCTCGTAGTCCACCCGCGCCACCAAAACTCCACCTCAAAGGGCCAGGAGATAGGCTCGGTGCTCTTCCATTCCCTGACCGTCTTCAGTGAGTACCCCCATCAGCAATGGAAACTGGTGGAAGTTAAACTCGTCTGCCTTCCACACACGGTTCAGTACCATCGGTACAGTTAGTTTGAATGGGAAGCTCCTAACATCATTCAGAATGGATGGACAAAAATTTGACCCCGGTGGTGAGATTGGGGTTTGGATATTCGTAAAACCCCCTGACGTGTGCCGCAATCCACCCATACAGAAGTTGGAAGGGCCCGCATATCCTCGGCAGTTTCTTTCTCTCTCTAATGTGCCACAACATCTTGTACAATCTGGCGAGCATTGGAATCTCCAGATTGAACCGCCTTCCTGTGGCCAGCATGGATGCCATGATAAATGATCTAGGCCTCACCCCTATGTTGGTATCCCTCACTGGTAGGATCCAGCCGTAGATAAGGGCCACGATAAACGCTGCCAGCCTGACTATCGGCTACTGTTCAGTGCTGACACTGAAACCCCAGGTCTTCCATTGGATTTCCTCCAAGATCCGCCAATACGAGTGCTCCTTTCCCCATTGAGACCCCTTCGGACAAGTTCGAGGCCTTGGGGGAAACTCACGGTTCACCGGGAAGTTCAGGAACTGCTTGAACCACTTCTTAAAGTGGACATCTCTCACCACTTCCTTGTCCTCTCTAGGGACCAGTCCCATCAGTTCCAGCGCCAGCTGCGACATCTGCTCCAGATCCTACCATGCATTTATGATGAGGAGGAACTCATCATACATATCCCCCAAGATCGGTACCCCTTAAATCTGGTCGATATCCCACAAACTGATGCTGACCTCCCCATGGTGCAGGTGAAAAGTGTTGGTCCTAGACGAACATCTTCTCAACAGCTCCGGCATCCGCTGTTTTGGTTGATAAATGTGGAATTGGGAGGCCAAAGCCGCCTCATACAAGCCCACTATCCTCATCTCGGCTCTAAACTCCTCACATGAGGTGCCTACCTAGTAGGTCCATGCCCAATAATTGGTGAAGTTGCCGCCCAGGCATAGGTCCCACTTGTCGGACCACCCCTTCTTCGAATCCCCCAAAGCTGCCTTCAGTATGGTGTGGTACAGGGGAGGGGACGTATACGGTTGTAATGGAATCCCATCAATGTTGTTCATATGGTTGTACATACAGTTGGCGGTGATAGGTGTGAAGTCCTCCTATGCATGACCATTAGCCGCCCTGAACCATTGACGCTGGCATGGCGTGCTCCTGAACCATCAAGCTAGTTTGTCCCTACTCGCCTCAGGAATAAAGACGCCATACCTTAGACTGAATCCATACAAGGTCAGATTCTTGCACAGTGGATAGTTCTTTTGGCTCTCTGAGAAGAGTTCTGTCAAAGAATTATGGTCCGAGTAGCTTCGGACTAGCTCCCCCAGGCCCAGACAGTTGTCCATCTCATCCCTCTGGGCGGAGTCTACGAGCACCCCCAATGCAGCTTCTTGATGGGCCATTGGGTTTTAGAACTCGAAAAAATTTCAGGCTGGGTTACAAAGATCGTTCATGGAGCTTGCTCGTGAATCACGTTCGCAAAGCCAAGATGCGGTGCCTGGCCTCGGCCTGTAATCACACGATCGCTTGGCGTAGTCGCTGAGTCAGATACTCGATGTTCGCCACGAAGCTCGATTCACGGTGAGTAGACACGGAGTACGCGGAGCTTCGCGAATAGAGAGATCAAAAGGACAAAGTCACGGAGAAGGGAAAGGACAAAAGAGAGGTTAACCCCCTTATTTATAGGTGGAAGACCTCGGCGCTTCGCGGTGCGCCCAGCCCGCGCAAAGCTTCGCGGCGCGTACAGACCGCGCGATCCCTGTCCGCCTCTTGCACCCTCTTCACGAGTCAGCACTGCGAAATGCTGATAATTTTGGCGCTTTACCTTAGACTTCTACCCTTGGTCCATCCGCGGCTCCATGTTTGAGGGGGGACATTTGTTGGCACCAAAATATTTGAAGAAAGGAGAGAAGAAAAAGAGGCCTCGTGCCCTGCCACGCGAAGCCCCGATGTGGAGCCCCCTAAAGCAATGCGACCGCCGCGAAGCACCAGAGGCGGTAACTCTATACGAATGCCCTGAAGTTCATGAGGTTGCTGCAAAGCACTATAGGTGGTAACTCTATGCGAATTCCCTGACGTTCGTGAGGCCCCCGAGAAGAACTGGAGGCAGTAACTCTCTGTGAACGCCCTGACGTTCGAGACACCACCGCGAAGCACCGGAGGTGGTAACTCTCTATGAACGCCCTGACGTTCACGAGGCCGCCGTGAAGCAGATGAGGTGGTACTTCTTCGCGAACCCGATTGACATTTGTGACCCGCCACAGAGCAACCGAAGCCCCCTTCGTGTCACGTGAGCTATGCTTCGAGGCGCCTCTTGCCTATAAATACCGAGCTCCCCCTGAGATCTCTGGATGAACAATCCGACCTTTCAGCTTCTCAGCTCCCAAATTGCGAAGCACTCTTCGCTCTGGGAATCATGAGATCCACGAGGAATTTTTGATTCACGAGAGGCCTCCACCTTGTCTCGTTTTGAGCCCCTCTTCCGAGAGGGATTCCCTTCATGAAGCCTAAGGGAATTCACAAAGGAAGGGGATCCCAAGGGGACCTAGGCAGTCGCGGTGTTTTTATGCTTCACGAAACACCCACCCTGTACACATGATCCACATGCCAAGGCAGGGTCACTGTACTTTGCAAAGCACACTGCTTCAGGGCACCTTGCTTCGTGAGGCACCTATGCTTCGCGAGGCAGTGCTCCACGAACACCCTTCCACTTTGTGAAGCACCTCCCACTCGAACCTCTGCCCCATGATAAGGCCAAGGCACCCCAATTTTCGATGCACACCCATTCGCAAGTGCCCTCTACTGCGCAAAGAAACTGAGTTCCGCAAGGCCCCTGCCTGCGGACCCCTCTGCTTGGAAATTCCTTCTCCCATGCGACCCTCCAAGTTTGCATGATTTTATTTCAAAGTCCCATGGATGATACCACTCGTGGCGTTTATTTATCTAATTCTTCTTCACATAGGCATGCTAACGGGTATTGCTTCTTCACATAGCCACGCTAACGTGGACCCCTCGATGGTTCGCTCTGCGACCCCCCTTCTCCATGGCCTTGCCGATGCCTTCCCTTCCCAAAGGGTAGAGGGTACCGGTCATGTAATTCCTAGGGGTGTGGAGTAAACCCAACTCATCCGAGCTTCAGTACGTTAAACTGCCAAGCACCTCATCCTCAACACATGACGTTAAATTGTGATCTGGCCCCATGCCTCCCACGCAGGGTCCCCCTGACTTGGACATTCTTTACACCCACTGGTCTCCACAGAGATTGGATCACCCATCAAAGGGGATGATATCCTCTTTATCGGAGTGGCGTTTGTCCACGGGAAGGGCGGCCATTTTGGCGTAAGCTCCTAGTCCTTCTTGGAAAAGGTAGCACTCATGCTCCTCCATACTTCCTCACCGCTAGGGCTAGCGGAGGGCATGATAGTGAACGAGGAACCTCCTTTATTTAGTCCCAAATCCCCTCTCCCTCTGTGCTTTGTCTCCCTTAGGCCTCCATCCTAGAGTAAGTCCTGACACCATGGGCCGCTCAACGCATAATCCCCTCTTCACTTCTCACGGACGCACCCTTCGCGACGTGATCGCCAGGTCTCTGCTGCCTCTTGTTTCTCACACCGAGCACGACTCACGTGGGATTAGAGTAAGCATTGACCATGAAAATGCCCTCATCGAGCATGACGTTAAACTGTATGCCCTCATCCAGCATGACGTTAAACTGTATCCCGTCCTGCATGACGTTAAACTACACAACCTGAACTGTGATGAATTTAATCCATGTCAAGGCATGGTACGTAGGAAGCCTCCAAAAGGTTCAAGCCCACCACCAGTGGACCCCCTGGGATCGCCTTCACGTCAGTTCACTGACGAAACCCCTCCCTAACTACGAGGACTTTGATCTATGTCAAGGCATGGTACGTAGGAAGCCTCCCTAATGTTCAATCCCAGTTACCCATCGGACCAAGGTCCTTCTTCACATCGGTTTGCCGACACCCATATCCCATTTGAACTACGTGGTCTTTGAACCATGTCAAGGCATGGTACGTAGGAAGCCTCCCAAAGGTTCAATCCCACCATCCACCTAGGCCAAGGTCCTTATTCACATCGGTTCTCCGACACACCCCCCGTCCTGCATGACGTTAAACTGCATCCCAATACAGGGGTAAGCCATTGTGACCCTACCATCCAGTTGTTCTTACACCCCTTCATGTAAGTTACACAAACCATTTTTCCCGAACTACATGGACTTTGATTCCCTACCACAGGGATACATAGGAAGCCTCGCGAGGTTCAAAACCACCACCCATTGGACCAAGGTCCTTGTTCACATCGGTTCACTGATGTCCAACCCGAACTACATGGACTTGATCCATGCCAAGGTGTGGTACGTAGGAAGCATCACAAGGTTCAAGCCCACCACTCGGTCGTTCTGACCGCAGTCACGTCGGTTCTTCCAACACCTTGTGCAACCTAGAGTGTAAGCCCCCCACAAATCCGCTCTGAACTATGCAGACTTTGATTCCCTGCCATGGGGATACATAGGAAGTCCCTTCGAGACTCAAGCCCATCACCACCGTCATCTCCACAACGGCTCCATTTCATTCCCCCTCCACTCCATTAAACTTTCCATCATCCATCCTGATTCTTGTCTAAGCCGCCACATCCCGGTGAGATCATGCCACTCCATTCCCCTCCACAGCATTCAGGAAGATGCCCACGGGCTGGTTCCGATATTGGTGTTCCCTCAAGGGGGATTCTTCAATCTGATCCACTCCAGCTAGTGTCTTGATCAGCCCGATCCATCTCCGTCGGACGTTAAACTTGCGGCATACCCTGTGTTAAGCATGGGAAGCTGAGGTAAACCTCAGATACATGCCTATGGCATATGATTCCCCGCGCTCAATTTGGGATGCCTCAGGCTTCCACGCCATAGAGAAGCCCTATAATAAGGGACAAAAGATAGACATGCCAATTCCCCAACGTTCAGACACGTTAATGATGCCTCAATGCGACTAATCTCCCAACTGAAGGTTGCTACCCTGACTAGACCCCTTGGAATGTCCTGACAAAAGTAGTGTAATTAACCAGCGTCCATGGAAACATGGCACTAGGGAGAGTTTCACGAACAATGTATTAAATCTATGAGGGAGACCCAGACTAGGTGACGAGTTCCGAGGAGGAATCCACAGAAGGAAGAACCGACATCCCATCATCACAGTTTTGATCAAGGAGCAGATGTCCATGAATAAGGAGCGAATGCTGCCCGCCTTTGGAATGTGGGAATGCGGGGCAACAAAGAGCCACACCTACCACGCCCAAGCAGACGGACGAGCGCACCCCGACGAAAGCATCGGAAACAAAATTGATTCACACCTATTAATATTGGGGATCATTAAGGTGTTCAAAATAATTTGTATCAAATACATGTTTCACTCTATGAGATCTCTCTTAGAAACTTTTATGTATTATCACATCTCATTAAAAAATAAATATTAAATTCTAATGGAATTTTTTATATATTTAGAAGTAATTAATGGAACAATATCTTCTCTCTCTAGTAATTTATTTCCATGAGTTTTATCTTAAAGGTTTTAGAGTACCATGTGAGACTGCTACATAGTCCTTATCAAATAATAAGAGTGATGAGAGTGATGGTAAGGTAGGTAATGGATGATTATCTTCATCATCAAAGAAATAGACAATAAAAATTACTGGATGTAAAAATACTAAGGAGATATGGAAACAATTTCCTAGTATCCATGATGGGTAGAGTAAGGCGATGAAAGAACATCTACAACATTTTAGGAATCAATTTTAATACATAATAATTTTAGAAGATGAATATATTGATGAATAATTTATGAAAGTTAATATGATTATGTACATAATAATAGGATATGGGGAATATCTTAATGAATTTACATTTTTGAATAAATCGATAAGGATTATTATTAATAATTTCAATTTCAATTTTTATTCTATTGAAGATAGATATATTAATAATTTCACTATTTATTAGTTCCTTAACTTATTAATTTATTATGATATGAAAATATATATTTATCTCAAAATAAATATCATGAAGGAGAAATAAATTTCATTTATGTATTTCAAGAATTTTAATATTATTGATGAATAGATTTATTTAGATTAATATAACAATTAGGTAGGTTTTTAAAAGATAATCTACTTGATGTCAAGAAACATTAAAAGGGGGAAAGATAAGTATCATGATAAATTTCCCTTTAAATGTTCTAATTGTGGTAAAACCAGTCACTTCTTTTGCATGATTCCTTTAATAACCCACAATAAAAATGAAGATGATCAATCATCTAATAGATCATTCATGAAATGATATTCCTCTAAGATAAATTCATCTCGTTAAAAGGGTAGTAAAAATATGCCAACCAAATTTATAATAACTAAATTTCTATCTCTAAAAGAAGATACTTATAATAGTGGAGGGATATATGGTCATGAGTAAACTTATAATGAAACTTAATAAAATGTACTCATTTATTAAGAAGATGAAGATAGTACTTTCTCATAGGGTGAACCACAAAATTGTCATGAGTTTTATATTAAATAAGAAGTATTAACTAGGTAATACACCAAGATAATTGAGATAAAAACGTATCTAAATGATACAGAAAGTTTGAGAGATGAAAATTTATATGTCAAATAAAATCATGAGGAAGAAAAAAAATAAAAAATGAGAAATAATTTTTTATATAAGGAAATTTAGAATATTAGACATAATAATGGTGATGAAAATGAAGAAAAATGATGATATAAATTCCATCATCATTTTTAAAGATTAATAATTTGATAGTTTAGGGATGAAAATTATTTATGTTGAAAATAAAATGGATAAAATTAAGAATAATTACAATAAAAATATCAAAAAACTGGTAAAAGATCTATAAAATTTTAAAATAGAATTGATAATACGTAGTAGATGAATGAATTACCAATGAAATTGAATACAATCACACATAGTGAAAAAATATTGGATATGTATAAGTGAATTGTTTTCGAAACATTTCTGTCCGGGAACATCTCATCATGCTGCGTGTTGGGATGCTCGATGATGGTTGCATTAATTCCCCACATTCCCCCTTTCCAAAGGTGGCCGACATCCGTTACCTCTTGGGGAACGTTTTCTCCTAGATTGAAACAGGATGATGAGATGTTAGTCTATCCTTCTATGGATTCCACCTCAGAATTCATCTCCTAGTCTAGGTCTCCCTTAAATATTAGGATGTTGTTCATGAAATTGTTCCCGATGGAATATCCTTGGGGATTACAGTTAATTACACAACTTTTGTCAGGACATTCCCAAGAGGTCAAGTCAGGGTAATGACCTTCGGTCAGGAGAGTAGTCATGTTGGGAATCACTGGCTTGTATTGACGCTGAAACACTGTCACACCTGCATTTTCCCTTATTAGAGGGATTCTTGATGGAGCAAAATCATGAGGAATCACATGTCAAATTATGATAATTTTATTCCAGAGGCATATCTCCGAGGTTTTCCTCAGCTTCCTAGGTTTAACAAGGGGTATGCCACGAGTTTAAATTTAGAGGAGATTGATCAGACTGAGTAGAACGATAATGGGAGTGAATAATATGGATACATCCCTAGGAGGGAGAACCAAGAAATTTTACCAGATTGATGGGTCAGAACAACCAATAAAGATGGACCTCGAATTGTTTGTCCACAAAGGGGAAGATTTTACACCGTGAAGGCTGATCTGGACACCCCAAAGGGAAGATAAGACTGTAGATGCTGAAAAACACTCTAGGACTGAAGAAGATTTCAAAACGACAAAGCGAAGTCATATTCAGATCTAGGGATCCAGTCCAGGGGTGTTAGATGAGTCGCGCGAAGAAAATTCATAAGTGCGTGAAAAAATATGCCCTGCACGGAAAGCTCCGGGATTCACAAGAGTTCTATGTAATGAGCGTGAAATATTTCGTGCCCTCACTCCATGTGGTTGACATTTCGCGCCGCCAACATCGGTACGTAATTATTTCGCACTGACCGGTTTTCCGTGCCCACAAACGCCTATAAATAGAAGGAGACCCCTTCGACTTCTGGGATAAAGAATCTGAACCGTCTCTCATGTGCGAAATTCGACTTTCGTGCATGCAAAGATGGCTTTCAGGTACGGTTCGTTTCACGCCAGGTCACCTCGGGGTCCGCCTACGCATGAGATCCCCTTGGTTTAGACTGAATTCCAATCCCTTAGGGGTCCTCCCCCTACACAAAATCCCTTCCACTTGTGCGCAAGCTGGCCAATTGCGCACAATCCCCTCCAATTACGCGCACCCCAGTAATTTCATGCAACCTATCCCAATTGCGTTCAATTAGTTATCCATGTCTGCAATCATTTCTAGTTGCGCGCAAAGCCTAGGCTCCACTTGCACGCTAATCCTAAATGATTTCATGCCAGCCCGATGTTTTTTGCACAGGGATGCTTATTTTGTGCACAAGCCTCAAAGGTTGCGCGCAACTCTACGGGACCTCGTTCCCCGGGCATACCTCTGCACGTGTGTATGATTCTCTTCTTATGAATGCTATTCGCGGGTGTCTCTCATGGCCCAGGCATCCGCATCATTCACCATTTTCCCTTATGACCTTCTAGACTCATACAAAGTAACTTCAAAGTCCCTTGGACAGTTCTTCCCGTTGCTTTTCTTTACCTCATGCTTCTTCACATAGGCAGGCTAATGACTATTGCTTTTTTGCATAGCCATGATAACGTGGACCCCTCGATGGTTCTCTCCATGACACCCCCTAGATATGGCTTTGCCTGTCCCGTATCTGCACTAAGGAGAAAAAGGTACCAGTTATGTAAGTCCTAGGGGTGCGGAGTGAACCAACCTCGTCCGAGCTGCATGATGTTAAACTACCAAGCACCATCTTCCTCAAAACATGACATTAAACTGTGACCTCACCTCATGCCTCACCCACAGGGCCCCCCTCCTTGGACATTCTCCATGGACACTCGTCTCCATGGGGATGGGATCACCCCTCACAGGGGATGATATCCTATTTATTGGAGTGGCGTTTGTCCGCAAGGAAAGGGCAACCATCTTGGTGTAAGACCTTAGCTTTTCTTTCCAGAGTCTGAATCCCTGCTCCTCCTTTCATCTTCGGTCCCCAGGTCCAGTGAAGGGCATGGTGGGAAATGGTGATTATCCTTTATTCGGTACCAAGTCCCCCTCCCACCACACTTTGTCACCATCAGGACTCCATCCTAGAGTAAGTCTCGACCTCTCGGGCTGCTAACCACGCATAAGCCCCTGTTTCCTCTTTGGGCCTCTCCACGTGTAAGCGCCACCCCATTTCCCACAGATTCATCTTTCGCGAGGTGATCGTGAGGTCTCTGTTATCTCTTGTTTATCACACCGAGCATGCATCACGTGATCTTAGAGAAAGCACTGACCATGACCAACACCTTGGGCCGCCTCAGAGTGTAAGCCCCAAACACCATCCCGATCTATGAGGACTTTGATACATGTCAATTCATGGTACATAGGAAGCCTCCCTGAGGTTCAAGCCCACCACCTTGGGCCGCCTCAGAGTGTAAGCCCCAATCACCATCCAAAACTACGAGGACTTTGATCCATGTCAAGGCATGGTACGTAGGAAGCATCCCCGAGGTTCAAGCCCACCACCTTGGGCTGCCTCAGAGTGTACATCCCAAACACCATCCCAAACTACGAGGAATTTGATCCATGTCAAGGAATGGTACATAGGAAGACTCTCTGAGGTCAAGCCTACCACCTTGGGCCACCTCAGAGTGTAAGCCCCCAAAACCCTCCTGAACTATGAGGACTTTGATCCTTTCCAAGGTAGGGTACGTAGGAAGCCTCCTCGAGGTTCAAGTCCACCACCACCTCAGTCCGCCTCAGAGTGTAAGCCCCACACATGTCCCGAACTACAAGGAATTTGATCCATGTAAAGGCATGGTATGTAGGAAGCCTCCACGAGGTTCAAACCCACCACCCAGTCGTTCCGACCACCTTCACAACAAGTTCTCCCCCATCCTGCATGACATTAAACTGTATCCCCCATCCTAAACTATGTGGACTTTGATTCCCTACCACAGTGATACATAGGAATCCTCCATGAGGTTCGAGCCCATAAATCTTGTCTCATCCTGATATCTCCCTTGAGCCTAGGTGTCTCAGGAAGCTCATGCCCCAACTCAGAGGTTCCACTTCTTTTGGGTCCCATCCATGCATTCATTCCCACATGTTACCTCCTTAGGTGTCCCATCGTCTCACCGAAATACACAGACTTTGATTCCCTACCACGGGGATACGTAGGAAGCCTCTTCAAGGCTCAATCCCAACTTCACTGTCGCACTTGCAATGGCCATATTTCATTACCCTTTCACTTCATCACCCATCCTAATCCTCACCTGGGCCACCACATCCCAGTGGGATCATGCCACCCCACTCCCCATTCCATCAAACAACATTTTGGAATCCACCCACATGATGGCCCCAGTATCGGTGTTCCCTCTAGGGGGTTCCTCCATCTTATCCACTCTAATCCGTGTTTTGATCTGTCCGATATGTCTCCGCTGGATGTTAACCTTGCGGCATACCCTGTGTTAAACATGGGAAGATGAGGAAAACCTCAGATACATTCCCATGAAACGTGATTCCCCGCATTCGATGTGGGATGCATCAGGCTTCTACACCCTCGAGAAGCCCTATAATAATGGACATAAGAAAGAAATGCCAATCCCCCAGCATCCAGACATGCCAGTGATGCCCAATGTGACTACTCCCCTAACCAAAGTTTGCTGCCCTGACCAGACCCCTTGGAATGTCCTGATAGAAGCAGTGTAATTAACTAGTGTATATGAAGATATGGCGCTAGGAAGAGTTTCACGAACAACGTCTTAAGTCTATAAGGGAGACCCAGACTAGGTGACGAGCTCCGAGGAGTAATCCACGGAAGGAAAAACTGACATCCCATCATCCTATTTCAATCAAGGAGAAGACATCACTGAATAAGTAGCGGATGCTGCCCACCTTTGGAAAGTGGGAATGCGGGATAACAGCTGCGCTCCCTCCTTGTGATGGATGCGTGCACACCCCGGCAAAAGCATCAGAAACAGAAATGGTGAACCCTACGTGAAGATCGTCTCCTCCATATAGATACTAGTAGCGTTTGGGGCATCAGTGGATTAGCATTTCACCAGACCCCATCATTCGGCACCAGGTCCCACCAGGAAAATACCAGGCTTGACATGAAACTCGCTAGAAGTTGGGGCAGTCAGGACGCTGGGTATTCCATTCTGCGACGTTGTCAGCGTGGATCCCTATTACCGGCGACAGAAGACAGAATGGCTCTGGGGCACTGGGTGTCCACTTCATTTCCTATCAGTATTAATGAGTTCATATCCCTACTTTTAGGAACACAGTTGTTACATCCGAAACCCGATCACAACCTGCCCACCGGTGCAGGGGCAGGGGCAATACTGACGCGGCCATCCTGCGCGGTTCCGCCTCTTCCATGATGGCCTCAACTACCACGACTACTGGGCTCCCACGCCCCCTCTCCCCATTGGAAATTATCCAGTGAAGGGTAATTAATGGACTTGTACATAGGTACGAGGAGGAGGGGATCATCCCCACCAGGGATATGGCCTACCTAGATCTAGAGGTGGCCACACCTCGCCGTCAATGCTGCCCCCGAGGTCCGCACAGGGAGCTGCTTCTCCCCACCCCAACATTCAATAATTTTGGGAGCTTGTCCCCGTAATTCCTTGACAACTCCCTGCCCTATGCCGACGAGGTTGGGGATGTCCGGTTCGGCCCGATCAGAGTCACGCTCCAAGGGCTCTTGGTGATGGCTCCCACCAGGATGCGTCAGCGCCGCCGCCCGGTTCCCCGAGCCAAGAAGCAGGTAAGCTAGACACCTACACCACCTGCTCCAGTTCATTTGACCCGACACCAACATTGGGTGGAAATGGAAGAGGAAGCCCGCTGTGGGACGTCAATTTCAATGACTACTGTGGCCCGAGCCACCGCTAACTCATATCCCCAACTCCCTGCATACATTGATCAGGGGTAGTTACACGCCCGACATGGATTGATGCAACAACCGCCCCACGAGTAGGCTGGATCGACTCTATCGGTCGCCGACACAGGAGATGGCCACTGTGAACCAATCTGTAGCAATTTCACCCACTTTGGAGGCCCACTCCATACTGCCACTATGGAAGGTGCGGGTCCTCCCTCCTTCCAACCTCAACTTGGCGGTCTGCCCCGTGCCACCTTAAACCCAAGCGAGGGTCTTCCCTGTGATAACAACACTCCATATGGGGGTCTCCCCCATGCTCACTACATTGGGTACGAGGTCACTACCCCTGCCACATACCGTAGGTATAGAGACATTGCACATCCGGTCACTCGCCAACATGAAGGCCCTCCCCATGTCCTCGTACTAGCCGGTGAAGGTCCTCCTCACCCCAGCGATCAGAGGGGTGGGGACCAACTTCACTTCACCAACTCCTAGCATGGAGGTCCTACCTGTGCTCGGCCTTACCACTCTAGTGAAGGTCCTGCCCACTCCAGCGCTTCCCATAGAGGTCCTCCCCGTGTCCCTTTCGACATCTACCCCGGTGCTCCTCGCACCGCGGCCCGCCATGGCGGGAGCTCTCTCCACCCCAGAACTAGTACGGCCGAAGGAACTCCTCGTGCCAAAAGTAGGCCTTGCCCCAAAGTTCCACCTAGGGGTAGGAGAGCAGGTGGTCACCACCGCAATAGGAATTCTGGGGAGTTCCGGACAAGAATCAAACCAGTCCGCTTCTCATACTCCGGGCCAGAGTACGACTCGGTGCTGGTGCCCTCCCCTCAGTCCTCCGAGTCAAAGGATGGGGCAGGAACGAGGCGCATCTGGCTCACACTCCTAGAACGTGAGGTTCATAGGATCCATGTCTCCCTCTGAAGGTATATCCAAAAGGATGAGAACCGGGCATGTCCCCAGGGACTGACCACGCAGTCGCCACCGTTATCTCCAGAAGCGCCCTCTGCCTCGGCTAGAGACTACAGAATGGCGGAAGAGCTGTGACATAGACCACCCTCGATAGATGTCGATGCTGTTTCCGGAGAATTGGTCATCGGTCCATCCTATCATGATGTAGCAGCCTAGTTGCTACAATCCTCAGAGGTCAGCCTGAGATTCGGCGGCCAGTCAGCTTGCTCGCCCTATTCTTCGTCGGCCATCCCGCCGTCTCGAAGGTCTTCCTCAGTACCGCTTCCAGTTCCAAAACCACACCCCAGTTTATGAGTGGGGAAATCAAGGTCCAAACCTTGAATCTAAGCCGAGGAGCTTTTGGACTATTCTCACGGTGAACTACTTCCTCGAGAAGCTCTGGCTCGTGGCAGTGCAGAAGTTCTGCATACCAAAACCCCTCTCCCTGAAGGAGTTTGAATGTTTTCGCCAGACCCTCTGAGTGACTCACATCCGTCTTCTCCACTAGTGATTGTCTTATCCCAGGAGCCAATTGCAACGTGAAGACATCGGTGAACAATGTCGTCTGGTTGATCTGGCTGCACTCCCTATGGTCCATCACCCAGAGTCACCTGGTCACCACAGGGCCCTCAAACAAAAATGTGTTTAGAGTTTCCAAGTACTCCACAAGGTTATTAAGGAGGCTACCCCCACGTGAAAGTCTGTGGTTGGGAGAAGTACGTTACCCTCCTCTTCAGTGCTATTCGCTGACAGCCCGACTCAATAGGCGACATTGAGGACATGCCCCCCGAGAAGAGTTGTGGTCAACATGACCGATCTGTCAGGAGGGGAAAACGAGCTGGAACTTCTTTATGGGAACTTCCTCCCTGAGGAAGAGCCACCACTACTAGACTCATCAAGGATGATTACTCATCAGTAGAGGAACCTCCTAGGTATCCCTATGCCCATCGAGGCATTGGTACTCAGCCGGAATTCCGGTAAGGGAAAAGAGAGCGTCGGAGCTGTCAAGCACTCCGACCCATCCACTTTAGTGCAGAAGATGGAGGAGGACCTCGAGAAGGCCAAATTGCATCAGAAGCTTTCTGAGTAGAAGAATTTGGTCGATGAGGTTCTGGCTGAATGCACTACAGAGTGACGACCTGACTACAGTGATCCTAGGTCGGGGAAGCAGGGGAAGGAACACCTAATCCTTGGAGAGCTTCCCCAGGAAACCCTGATCATGCCGCTCCTATGGACAGGGCTGAAGTTGGATCTCATGTAAAGAGGGTGTGGTATGTCTCACAAAACCCTCCTGAATGGCGCAAAAATCCAAGGAACCCCGCCCGGGCTCCTCCGGCCGCCCCAAGGGTTGCTCCACCAGCTGCTCCATGAGCCACTGAGCCTATCTACCGCATTAAAGAACCCGGAAACGTGCTCATGGTTAGGGACCCCTGTCAAGACAAGGAACCCCATCCAGATGATCCAATGGAAACACTCATCGTCCACCTAGAGGCTTTGGAAACATGACATGAGGCCATCCCACCTGATGGAAAGCCATATCCGGCATGGGTGGATGATATTCCAGTGCCCTGGGATTCGAAAACCCCACCTTCTCCCCCTTTAATGGGATGGGGGACCAACCACAGCACCTGACCCACTTCAACTCAAGGTGTGGGACTATGTTAGGGACTTCAGCACAATAGGAAGCCGCCAAGCTCCGCTGTTTTATTCAGACACTGGAGGGGCCGACATTCGTCTAGTACAACCAGCTCCCCTTCGGATATGTGACAAGATGGGAGGACCTTCACATAAAATTCCTCTACTATTTCAGCTCTACCACCCAGAAAACGAGCATCATAGACCTCTTCAAATGAAAACAAAGGCGTAATGATCGAGTCGCAAACTTTATCGCCCGGTGGAAGGGGCTCACATACTCCTTTGACATGCTAGTGACTCAGGAGAAATTACTGACGATGTGTGTAGGTAAAATCAAGAAGGAGCTGGTTTCCTCCCTAATCACTTATAACTACCCCGGAGGGTTCCAAGACTTCTCAGATAAGGCTCAGCACCTCAATGAAGCCCTGCAACAGGACAATCGGGCACGTCTGTTTCCCCCTGTAATCCCAGCGAGGAGGGTCATTAGAGCCGATACCACTACGATGGCCCAAATAGAAGCCCCCATGCAACTAGAATTGCTACCAGTAGAGCCAACTCTATAGCCTCATAGAGGTCTGCCACCTTGGGCACAACTTACAGCCCAGCAACAACCGTCTCAAAATCGGAAAGCACCTCCGCGTAACGTGCGGTCACTACCTATGTGAAATAATCAAGTTACGCCTCCTTGGAAGGCTCCTCTAGACCCTCGTTAGGGTCAGGCTCCTCGAGCCCCCTTTCCGGACAGAAGAAATTGAACCTACTCATTCAACAAGGCTCAGGTCCCTGGTTACTTCCACAACGCCTTAGAGCAGGGAATTATACGACTTCCTGAGTGCAGAAAGCTAGAAGAGGTGAATCTCACTGATCATACCAACTAATTCCCTTATTACCAGATCCAGGGGAACACCCTCAAGCAATGCTATGTGTTCAAGGACTGGATCCAAGACCAGATTGACAAAAACATAGTCTGGTTGGGCCCAGCCCCGACATAAGTGGCAGGTGTCTTTATGAGGTCAGATAGTAGTAGCGACATCGAAGGCGAGTGGCAGCTGGTTTCTGACCATGGGTCTCAGAAGTATAATGACTGGATGGCCCACAAAGTGGTCGCCCGTGCCCATGGCATTATCCGTGCATGCCTGAATCAGCCGGAGCCTTCCGAAGCTGCGACCACCACTTCTGTATCATCATCTCAGCCGACCTCTACTCAGAAGAGCAGGCATAGGCGGCGCAAGAAAAAGAAACAAGCCCCGCCAATTCCATCGTCGTCCCACACTCTCAGCGACTTCATGCCCCCTGAGATGGGGATTCCCCCCCAGAATCCACCTGGTAGTGGATGATTCGTCAAGTGATAGTCAAGGATATGCTTCAGTTAACACCGTTGAGTTGGTAAGCCCCTATATGACTCCCGACGAGGGGGAGCACCAGGCGAACCTACCCAATGTCACCAAATGACGCCAATGTCGGCGAAGTCACGACTATGTGGGTTGTCGAGGAACGTCAGTTGGCACTTCCAACCAGGCCGTACATTCCACTAAGACCAGACAGCAGGCCCAACACCAAACTCAGCACATGCAGCCTCTTCATCCGGTGTCGAGAGGCCCGCCTCTAACACCGTTTGTGCTACTGGATCAGGCAGAACCACTTCAGCCGTGCCGTGACCAGGTTCGTCCCGTTACATGATGATCTTAGTCACCCAGTCCCCATTCAGTAGCTACTCTCCGGGCTTCAACTAGTGAGCGGCGGGATATACCCAGTACTAGTCAGCCACCGGTCCAGCCAGCAGGGCCCTCCATGCCTTCTATCACAGAGTGTCTCCCAGCAAGCAGAAGTTCGCGCCTGGCACGTAAGTATGATGTTATGAAGCACCTCGCCGACATCCCAGTGAGGATTTCTATCCTTGGAGCCCTTCTCCTATCACCAGATATGCACGAAGCACTCACCGATGATTTAAGAAGCCCCCACTAGTTTGAGATAGAGGTAGCAGCGGTGGAGGATTTCCACGTTGAAGTGTTTGAGAATGCTGAATATCAGGCCATCATTTCATTCTTGGGAGAAGATGAAGGCTCCTACATACAAGGTCACATCCGCCCACTGTACATCACCGAACAATTTAATGGCATGGAGGTTCGCCACTGTCTCATTGACATCGGCTCCAGGATCAACCTTATCCCGACGAGGATGCTATGGAATCTAGGGTTATCCAAAGATGACCTGACTCCCTCCGATTTAAGAATCTAGAGATATGACAAGACAAAGCAGACCCCCGTCGACAAGGTACATTTGAAGACCCAGTTCGGTGGCCTAGTTTCCATCACCGAGTTTATGGCTGTCTCCCAGGACACCACGTATAATGCTTTGATGGGTGGGCCATGGCTCCACCTGCATGCGGCGGTCCCCTCATCATATCACCAATGCCTCAAGTACTCCCTTAATGGTCGAGTGGGTGTACTCCAAGGTGATTCATCTCCTTTCGCCTCTTGTGATGCCCACAATTTGGATGTTGAATATTACAAGATCAAGGATAAACTATTCCAGGCAAGTGTAGTTGAGCCTGTCACCACTACGACCGACCCGTGGGAAGTCCTGAATGACGCCTACGTCTTCCCGATCCATCGGTTGGAGGCCACGACCCCCGATATGGGGAAATGTTTTTTCATTTCCAGGAAAAGGGGGAACCATGCTCCCAAATCTAGGAAGAATCAAAAGATCACTTCATATTCTTATAAGAATCAGGCCTCAGTGATCCCAGAGCCTCCCAATCCCATTAGGCATCGGGGCGTCTGACTCATGGTAACGGAAGTACGTCATACATGTCTGTTTCACTGGTCTAGAATTAATCGGCTCCGGCCGACACGCCACTACTGCTTTAATATTTTCATGAGTGGCCCCTTCGGCTGGAGACCAGATGGGATTGGGTCGACATCCTTCGTTACTATGGTCTCGGCAGCATCAGAGTTCCTTGATGCAATAACCACTACCTCTCAAGCTAGTACCAACCTCCCATCAGTGTATGGTAACTCAGAAGCAACTTCCCCCATAGAATATCCCTCCATAATTAGAGAAGAGGATATAGAGGATGCCCCATATCTTTGAAGAAGGTGTCTCCTCCACGGTCGATGAGTTGGTATAGGTGAACCTCAGAAGCGAGGCAGAACCAAGACCAACATTGATCAGCGCCGCCATGCCCCCCGACGAGTAGCAGCCGTACGTATACTTCCTTAAACAACATTGTGACGTGTTTTCCTGGAGTTATGACGAGATTCCAAGACTAGATCCTTGGGTAGCCGTCCACCGCCTCGGCCTTCCAGCAAATCATCGCGGGTTCAAACAACCTACCAAAAAGATGCATATGTTTCATGACACCATGGTTGAGGCTGAAGTTGACAAACTCATCAGGGCCAACTTCGTTAAAGAGGTATAGTACCCAAAATGGTTGGCCAACATTGTACTAGTCAGGAAGAAGAACAGATAGATCAGAGTCTGTATCAACTTCCGCGATCTCAACCGCCATTGTCTGAAGGATGATTTTCCCCTTCCAGTGACGAAGCACATGATTGACGCCACAGCTGGGTTCCAAGCCCTCTCCTTCATGGATGGTTACTCCGAGTATAATCAGATATGGATGTCCCCCAAGGACAAGGAGTCCACAGCTTTCAGGGTTCCCCTAGGTAATTTCTATTACCAAGTTATGCCCTTCGACCTAAAGAATGTAGGTGACACCTATTAGCGGGCCATGCATCGCATATTCAAGCCAATCCTCAGGACGTTGGTGGAGTGCTATGTGGATGATCTGGTGGTCAAATCCTGCCATCACCAGGACCATCTCAAGGATCTTGAGAAAGTGTTCGGCTTCCTCTGTTCCCACCACCTGAAGATGAACCCATTGAAGTGTGATTTTGGGGTCACCTCTGGTTAGTTCCTTGGATTTGTTGTTAGGTACCAGGGCATTGATATCGACCTGGAGAAGATCAAGGCCATCAACCAGATGCCTCCCCCGAGTAATATTCGGGAGGTTTGAGGTTTTTAAGGCCACTTGGCCTACATACGCAAATTCATTGCGAATTAGGCTGGCAAGTGTAAGACCTTCTCTCATCCCATGAAGAAGGGAATTGGTTATGAGTGGGATGAGGAGTGCCAGACCGCTTTTGAGGAAATCAAGCAATATCTTCTCCAGCCTCTGGTCTTGATGCCACCCATATCTGAGAAGCCGCTGGTCCTCTATGTTACCACCCTAGAAAGGTCCCTCAGTACCCTTCTCACCCAGAAGAATAATGAGGGGATATAGAACAAACTCTACTACCTCAGTCGCATGCTCCTCAATACATAGACTAGATACTCCCCCATTGAGAATATCTTCCTTACGCTTGTGTTTTCCGTACATAAATTGCGACATTACCTGCAGCACCACGAGGTACATCTGGTGTCTCAAGTAGACCCATTGAAGAAAATCCTAAGCCATACCATGTGAACTGTCCAACTAGCACGGTGGGCGGTAATCCTCCAGTAGTTTGACATAAGGTTCGTGCCTCAGAAGGCTATCAAGGGACAAGAATTGGAATATTTTCTAGCTGCCCATCCAACCCATGCAGACTGGTCCTTGGACTTGGATTTTCCCAATGAGGCAATCCTCTCAGTCAATCAAGTTGTCATGTGTTGGAAAATTCACTTTTATGGTGCCTCCTGGATCCCCATCAGTAGGAGGCTCATGGATCCTAGACTCAATAGAGTAGGCCTGGGTATCGTTTTTATTACTTCGGTTTAATCCATTCTACCATATTTGTTCTTGCTATCAGAAGGTTGCACCAACAACGTGGTGGAGTATCAGGCCCTCATTATTGGCCTCAAGATGGCCCTAGAGATCAATGTGCCCCATTTTCATGTGAAAGGGGACTCCAATCTAGTCATTAAGAAGATCAACGATGACTATATTTCAGTAATCCAGATCTTGTACCATTTTTAGAATGTGCTCTCCAGATAATGACCCAGTTCCCTTCGCAACCAAGGGTTACCCATGTCCCTCAATCACAGAACGGTCGAGCGGATGCTTTGGCCAGCTTAGCTGCATCACTTACAGAGCCCGGACAGGATGATCTGATCATCCACTTGGCACATGAGAGAGTCATAGATCCTATTACCCCGGATGGTGATGATGGACCACAGGTAAGCCATCTTATCATCGGCGCCTATACGTTAGGACCCCCAGGTCGTCTAGATTCTCTGATAGAAATTATTGTCGATTGGAGGACACCATTGGTTGAATACCTCCAACACGGTAATCTCCCATCTGACCGGGCTGAGAGAGAATGAATCTGACGCTGCGAGCTATAGTTTACCCTCCAGAGTGGTCCCATCCTTGAGCCAATCCTCTATAAGTGTAGGTTTTATGGTGTTATCCTCCATTGCATTCAGGGGTTGAGATTCTATAGGTCATGCAAGAGGTTCACGCCAGTTCCTGCAGTGGCCATCAGGCCAGGCCAAAACTGTCTCACCATTCCGGATATTAGGGTATTTTTGGCGCTCCATAATCCATGACTGCATCGAGTTTTCCAAGAATTGACATGCATTACAAGTTCATGCTAACTTTGTGTATCATCCACCAGAGCCTCTCCACACTACCAATTACACTTGACCCTTTTCAGTCTGGGGATTAGATGTCATAGGACCATACCCACCGGCAACGGCTCGCCAATGCCGGTTCATCCTGACCACTACAGATTTCATTTCCAAGTGGGCATAGGTAGTTCTACTCAAGGAATTCAAGGCATGTTCTATCTTCGACTTCGTGAGTTCCAATATCATCCATCAGTTTGGAGTTCCTCATCGCTGTCCTCACCGATAACGACACCAACTTCCGAGCAGTCGAGTTGAAAAAGTTGTATGCCAAGTACAACATTCGCTCTAACCATACCTCCCGCTATCACATGTAGGTGAATGGGTCAATTGATTCATTCAATAAAACCCTCTATAACATCCTGCAGAAAATGGTTGGTTACAACAAAAATAGTTGTCCGGATAAGCTCCCCAACACCCTCTGGGCTTATCAGACGATGACTCGTAATTCCACCCAGGTGACCCCATATTCCCTGGTGTACGGAACTGAGGCTGTCCAGCCCATCGAGATTCAGTTTCCCTCATTGCGAGCAGTGGTCTATGACCAGCAAGAGCCGGATAGAGTAGCTGAAATCCATCTAGATGAATTGGAAGCACTTTATGAGAATAGGCTTCATTCCCTACACAATCTAGAAAGGCATCAGATCAGGATGGCTCAAGCCTTCAAAAAGAGGGTTCGCCTTCGCTCATTCCTACAAGGCGACTTGGTGCTGGCTCTGAGAACACCAATTATACCTAGTAGGAAACCACCCAAGATAGAGCCCAAATGGGAAGGACCTTTCATTATTCATAAGGTTTACCCCAATGGAGCATACTCCCTGGTGGCCATGGATGGTGAGCGTATAACTGATCCCACCAATGCCAAGTTCCTCAAGAAATACTTTGCCTGATCCTATTGGTCCTGTATGACCTTAAATGGTTGGTCCTGCACGACCTTAAACTGGATGGTCCTGCATGACCCTAAAATGCACGCCCATCCCGCATGAACTTAAAATGTCTAGTATAGCTTGAATTTAAACTGTACCATCCTGCACGACGTTAATCTGCACACAGTCCTGCATGATGTTAAAATGCACCTTCAAGAACTATGCGTGGCTTGATTCTCATCCTTATGGGATACGTAGGACTGCCCGAAGATTTAGGTTTCAGGTCCAGCCCCATCTCTTAGAGATCTCCCGGTCACCTAGGCCCCTTGGCCTATTCCCTTCCATGATATGGATATATATAGGTGTGGTACAGGGTTATTCCTTCCTTCACGTTGGGTTTTTGGAAACCGTGGCATGCCCCCCTTTTCTCCTGAGGGTTCTCCATCTCCTTGTTCTATACTTATCTATGTGAATTGGCCTCTCTTAGTTTGAGCCCCTCGACCCTTTGTATTGGTTCATTAATGTGTCCAAGAGTACTCTGGTCTAGGACCTGGAGTGTCAGATTCAACTTGGGCAAGTTCCATTCACTTGTCAGGCTTCGTGTTCCCCATCATTTGAGCCCCCATTATCTTTCACAACCGAAGGGACCCCCAAAAAAGCATGGATGCTAAGACTAAGGGCTCTCCTACCATTACGGGCCAACGTCCTCGAGGGTTTTAGAAAAAAAATGAATACAAGTCCCGTGTTTCAAACATGGTTAGCGGTCGATGCTCATTTTTTTGTCCCCATTTCAGGCTAACACGACATGGATGTTGTGTTGCGAACATGGTCAGCAGTAATCCTCCATCACCACGCCGGCCCCTTCAGGCCTTTAATGTTGGTTGCATGATTCACATTATATTCCACTCCATCATGTCCAGGTAGAATTTCCAAACTCTTGGCACTATCACTCAGTGCACCTCTGCACGTCAGGGGGACAAAGCTGCAATACGAAGTTCTTCGAAGCTCCCACGGTCCGAGATATAAGACCATAAACTAAGATCTTCTTTAAGTACTATGTGCGGCTTGATTCTCATCCTCATGGGATATGTAGGATCACCCATACATTGCGTTTCTCAGTCCAGTTCAACTAGGAGCTGGCTTCTCCTGCCCCTTATCCTCTGACCCTTATTGGCCTCTTGGCCTGAGGCGCCTTTCACGGAGTTGTGAACAGTGATGATGTGGACCTCGTCATCATTCACGTCATGTATTCTTTATCACGTCATGCACATTCCTTCATGTCCAAGACATATGACTTTAAACTGTGATATCTGGTCCTATCACATGACCCTAAACTGTGATGATATCATCCCGACTGCACGATGAAAAACGACATTGCATTGAGATGACCTCATCAATAGGGGACATCATGTTGGGTATCGGTCATCCACCATAACATTTGTCAATGCTAGCATATGGTTTAATTCCCTTGGAGATACCTGGATCCCTAGGTCCTCGACTTGTCGCTTAAAAAAACATCTACCCTAAAGGACAAACAAGATCTATCAAATGCTACTTTCTTTTTAGTATGTGGGCCCGACCCACACGCCCCTTTCATCCTTTGCACGGTTACCTTACCATTCCACCCCTTAGAACTATGTATGACTTGATTCCTATCCTTATGGGATACGTAGGAACGCCCATGCACCCTTATCCCAGGCCCAAACTAACATCTATTTTCGGTCCCTCGACCTAAAGCCTCCCTAGGGAACACATGATGATGTGGACTGTAAGAACCCGGTTCTTACTTTTGAGGTATGGGATTCTTCTTTTCTCTTTTCCTTAGCTATTTTTCAAAGAATAAGGAAAATGGGAAAAATCCTAAAATTTTAGAAGTACACGCTGTGTACTTTTCCACACGCCGTGTACTTTTGGCAGTGTGGGATGAGTACACGGGGCATGTGGCCATGTCAGTGATGAAGGGTGTAGAAACCGACTACATGCCGTGTATTGGTCCTTTAAATGTAGTGTAGTCAGTCGGTAGGTGAATAGTAAGGAGGTGGCCAGCTATGCGACAGAACAAGCTGTGTACTCAAGAAGACACGCCGTGTAGTCATGTGGGCAGATGAATAGTGCCACGATGGTGGGAAACTGCAAGAGGAATAGTTAAAAAATGGGAAGTACATGCTGTGTACTTAGAAATACATGCCATGTACTTTGTTTTTTTCACTTAAAATGGGAAGTAGCCTCCCCTGTTCATAAGGAAGGCTTAGAACTGGAGTAAGGAGTAAGAGAGGAGGCCATATCTTTGGGGATCCGCCGAGCACATGTCGGGAATCCAGTTTCTGCACCGTCGATCTCCAGGGAACCGCATGGGTAATCCCTCCCATATCCTTGTGTAGTTCTTGCAAATTATACCTCTAAGGGAAGTTATTTTCATTTAAGCGAGTTTTCTTTTACCTGAGATCTACCTCGTTCTAGGACGATTCGTGGAACGTCGTTTGAGTATACTGATCAGGGGTATTTGAGGTAGGTGGCTTAGTGTTAAAATTTCCAACTGTTTTGTGTTTTGTGTATTTTTGTGCAACAAACCCTTGTTGGGGTGTCGTGTGGCTGAGGCCATGGATATTTTAAATACCTAGAATTGAATAGTTAATTAATTGTAATAAAAAATTGTTGTTTGGGATCATTTTTTGGATCCAGGACCACCCCTAGGGTGCATTCATCTGTTTAGCCGTTTGGAAAGGATACCTGAGGGTATGCTTTTAAAGTGATGATTGTAGAATTGCCTTGAGAGGAATTGCTTGTGTACTTCTTATTACATGTTGGGCAAGTACCGGTTACCTGTTTAGCCTGAGGGCAGTGATGTGATTAGCCTATGGGCACTGCACTGTTTAGCCTGTAGGCAATTTCCTTCGTGCCTGTGGGCAGTTGATTCTATGCCTGTGGGCGACACTTCTTACACCTGTGGGCAATATCCATATGTCTATGGGCAGATTCTTGTGTTTGAATTCTCTTTACCTGAGGGTAGGGGTTTACAGGTCTGTGGAAATTGGCTGTTTACTTAGAATATTCACTATGGTGATATTTTAAATTAAATGATTAAATGGATATTAAAATGGAAATATAACTGGTTATGTTAGTTACTTTTCAATACTACTTACTTTATTGCGTTTTACTACTGCACACTGTTGTTGCATGATTTCACACAGTTGGGCATGAGCCTTTGGTGGGTGCCTACTGGGATTTATTTCTCACACCCTGTTTGGGTCATGCTTTTCGGCCCAAATAGATTACATTTCTGTAGGTGTAGATAAGGGTAAGGGTCCTTATACACGTACTTGATTACTGCTGAGGAGTAGGGGAGCATGGGACCGGGATTAGGCTCGCGATGCTACTAGCTATTTTTTTTCTTTGTTGTACTTTTCATTGTTTTGTAATGCTATGTAACATGTTCTGGCAGTTTTCTTAGAACTTGAGACATGTTGCATCATATCTATATAACTGATTGGTTAGCTTTTACTGTAGTTGTTATATTAAATGTGTATGGTTTTTTTCTTTCGCTGTTGTTGTATGTTTTTTATTTTATTCTGTTGCGCTACACTTTGACAAATGAGGGCATAGTTTCCCTACTATCATACCTAGGCCCTCGCTGCTAGTCGGTAGCCTCTGGTGTTTGGGGAAATGCGCTTGAGGTCATGTGGTGAACTAGGTTCAGGGCACCCTTTGAGTGGCACCCGGATCTGGGATGTTACAAAGTGGTATCAAAGGAGTTCTTTTCTTTGAATTACTATTTGGAGCATTATTCAGGGATAGGACGGAAGTGGTAATTGGTAATAAGCTGTGCCCGGGCGTAGCTAACCCGTGTACAGGGAAAAGCCAGTCTACCTTGTATTTTTTTAATTATTTTGATTTTGAAAATTTTACAGTTGATTTGATTTTCACCGTTGGGTGACACACTTGTGATTGTGCTGTTATATTTTACCCATGGGTTCTATTTGGTTGCAACCCGATGAGATGAGGGTATTCCATCTCATGCATCATTTAGGCTCATTCTAGGAATCACATGTCATGCATAGTTTCCATGCCATGTAGGTGCATTAGAAAGTGCATGTTTTTGTGATAGTTCTTGTGCTAGAAAATCATGCTGTTGTGATAGCTTCTTGATAATTACCTACTATGTGATAAGGTATTGTTGTGTGATCCAGTTTATTAAATGAATGCCAAACTTTGGTTTTTGGGGAGTATGGGGCCCCATTTACCAGAATTTGGGGGATCATTGACTGTTTATTTTATTATAACACATATAAGATTCCAAACTTTGATTCACAGGGAGTATGTATAACATCCTTCCTTTTTATCACATAAAAATTCATTACATTTTAAAAAACTGAGGATCTTTAAGGTTTAGTGTCTTGGAAACCAAGAACATAAAACATGAAAACATAAAACATTCTTCTTAAACACTTGAAAGGCTTCTCCTCATGTTCATCCTAGGTTCATTACTGCATCTCATAACCTGGGGACATACATCAAAAGAAAGGGTGAGTAGAAGGCCCAGTAAGGGAAACAAGGGGAAACATTTAACATGTGAACTTGGGATACATCAACAATGTCATGAAAAAGAACTTTAAGGCATGACAAAGAAATCATGAGGCATATCATAATAAAAATAACATTTTTCATAACTTCATGATGTGGCTACAAAATTTAATATTGATAATCATTTCGTTTCACCAAGGTCCATCCCCAAGGTGTCATTAAAAATTACCAAGGTTATTCACCACGGTATCAGTCTAAATGGTCATCTCTAGAGATTGAGTCTTTATCCAATGCATTGGAGCGCTATCTGGGCACACCCTTGAAATGTCTTTATTATCATGTGAGCCACATATATCATCATAAATCATTTCATAAACAACCCATATAGTATAAAATAAATGGGTTTCATTTCATAATCATAATGTTTTAAAAACTGCTTTAAAGACATGATCTTTATATCACTTTAAACCCATGGAAAGGGAAAGCGGGTTTCATGTATGTAAATCCCAGAATTTAAAATAGAATATTTTGGTATATATGTGAATACCCATATAGAAGATAGGTCTTTTAGTATTCACTTAAAATAAAATAACTTTAGAAAAAGAGAGAGACATTTTGAGACGAAAATTCTGCAGTATAGCAGCTATGTTACAGGGTTTTAGAAAACATTGAAAAGGGAGGGGACATGAGTAAAACATTCATAAATGACCCATAAAATAGTATAGGGATAGAATATAAGGGATTTAAGAACATGGTAATTAAATTTGAAAATATACCTTATGAAATGAAGAACATGAAAGGAAGACAAAATAAGATTTCTCTTATGAAAATTCGGCAGCCTAACGACATCACATAAACATCAACCAAAAATGAATTGATGAGATCAAATAGGGTATCTCATCATATGAACATAAAAGAATAGTATGATAGATATAGAGATCATACCCCAACATAATAAAAAGGAACTTCCAAGACTTGACATGGAATTAGAACTTTGAAAAAGGAGAAAGGTGAAAGAACCACTTAAAAATTCGGCAGCCTAACGACGCCACTTAAAACTTCAAAATACTGAATTGAAGAGATCAAATGGGGTCTCTAATCATATTATCATAAAAGATCAGTATTATAGATATAGAGATCATACCCCAACATAAAAAAAAGGATCTTGAAAGACTTGACATGAAAGAAGAACTTGAAAATGAGAAGGGTGAATGAACCACTTAAAAATTCGGCAGCCTAACGACGCCACTTAAAACTTCAAAATACTGAATTGAAGAGATCAAATGGGGTATCTCATCATATGATCATAAAAGATCAGTATGATAGACATAGAGATCATACCCCAACATAATAAAAAGGAACTTTAAATACTTGACATGAAAGTAGAACTTGAAAACGAGAAGGGTGAAAGAACCACTTAAACATTCGACAGACTAACGACGCCACTTAAAACTTTAAAATACTGAATTGAAGAGATAAAATGGTTTCTCTCATCATATGATCATAAAATATCAGTATGACAGATATAGAGATCATACCCCAACATAATAAAAAGGAAATTGAAAACGAGAAGGGTGAAATAACCACTTAAAAATTCGGCAGCCTAATGGCGCCACTTAAAACTTCATAAAACTAAATAATGAGAGTAATAGGGGACCTCTCATTATAAGAACATGAAAACGGCAGTAAGAGGAATATAAAAGAACATCCTTTAACATAAGAACATGGAGCATAAAAGAAATGACATAAAAGAGATTACTTGAAAAGAAAGAGAGAGGTCAGATCCCTTACCTTAAAACGTAACTCTTAAAACTCAAAGGTTGAGACCTTGAGAGCTTGGGGGCACCTTGAGAGGACTCCTTGGGAGTTAATGAGACCAGAGCTTCATTGGGGGAGAGTTGGGAGTCGAATGGATGAGAGGAGGGCTTTGTATTTATAGGAAAAGTGAGGGGACAAAGCATTAATGGCCAAGGGACACCTCATTAGTGGTTTTGGCAAAACCATGGGTTTGCTCATGGTATTTTCCCATGGTATTGGCCACTTGGGACACCTCATACCTTATCTTACTATTCATAAGTCGACCATTATGATTACATACTTAATACATCATTTAATGATGTCATTAAACACCCGTAACTTAAAAGCTGTATTTTCACTATTCATCAAAAATTCAACTTTCTTAGAAAAATCCCAAAATTTTACCTTAGCCAAATATCAATGCTCTTATTTCAATAAATAACTCCATTTTATAAAAATAATTTTCTAAATATTTTTAATTTAATTTTTAAATAAATACACTATTCACTGAAAATTCATTTTTTTCAGAAAAATCCCCAAAAATTACCTTACAATAATATTGATGCTCTGAGTTCAAAAATGAAATCCATTTTATAAAAATAATTTTCTAAATATTTTTAATTAAATTTTTAATTAAAAAACACTATTAACCCATAAACACTCATACTTGACTAATAATTTATGAAACCGTTATTTAACCATTTTATTGAATCATGTTACTTAATCAAGGTGCCTAGATTATATTAATGCTTTATTTAAGTGAGAATACTAATCCATTTGGTCAAATTACTAATCCTAAACATAAAATCACTATTCATAATTTACTATTCATCAAAAATTAAGTTGATCTTATTAGACTCTAAATTTTTTACTGAACATAATTGTAGAAGACCATTTTTTGAAAATCATTACACATTTTTAATTATTTAAGGTTTACATAAACATTTTTTTAAAATATCCTATGTCTAAAATTCACCAAAAATATGCATACTATAGTTATCTGGACATTTGAAAATTCATAAACTTCATCATAAGAAGAAATCAAAATTTTTATTTAAAACAAAGGATTACACAAGGCAGTTACGGTCTCATTACATAGCCCCTTATCACACCAGCATAGGACCTAAGTGTAAGGTGTGCTAAGGTGAGAGAATCCGAGGGAGGCTCGACCAACATCGTACGAGTAGTAATTTCTATCAGTTTGAACTTATCATGAAGGTGATTCCATTCTAGCTTCACACGATGAAGTTCAGCTTGGGTTTGGTCCAGAGCAAAGCCCAGTGGTGCTACCTCCTTCCCAAGTTCTGTTAGATGGGATTCGATCGGTCCAAGACTACTGGGTGAGGCCATCGAATCTTCTTTCTATATTAATTAACCAAGATCACTTGTATTTAGAGACAAATATCGAAATGTTTAGTTTCTAGTGGTCATATTGACCAATGGTCATATAACATTCAAAACCCAACAGTCTCATTTTAATTATACTCATGTTATCAAATGAAATAGTTTTGTTGAGTATGAAAAATAAAATAACACACAAAATTAGGAAAAAGATTTATTCAAAATTTTGGGTCGTTACAATCTCCCCCCCTTAAGAAATTACGTCCTCGTATTGTTTTAAAATTGGGTTTTGAAATTTCATTGAAATTCCCACACCAGAAAAAGAGTCAGTAAAAATATTACTTTAAAAGAAAGAAAGGGAAGTAAGAAAGGTCACCCGAGTTAACCCATACTAGGATCCCATGTAGGAAAACATGGACATGGAGGAAAAAAGAAAGGGTCACATTCTAAGGGAGAGTGATAGAAAACATGATTAGGAGAAAGTTAACAACAAGAAAATCACAAACTTATGATGGGTCAAATGGTATTTGATTTCCTAGTAGGAAATGTTAATAGAAAATGTATTTTGTTTTGTGTTCCTTTTCATAGTTTTGAGGAATTAATTTACTACATAGAATAAAAACATAAGGAAATATACCTATCTTCAAGTAGAGTTTAATCCTTTAATAAGTTTCTATCAAAACTAATCTTTTCTCCAAACGATGAGCATTCAAAAACACTTGGTCTCATCAAAAGCACAAGAATAATCTTCTATAGAATCACGTATTCCACAAAAGAAAAACTATCTATCTTTAAAAATTTATCCCAAAAACAGAAAGGGTAAGATAAAACAACTCTTCAAAAAGAAAGAATCCTATAGGAAGGGAAACTACTTTTAAATCTTCAAAGTTCCACAATACTACCTAGAGTTCATCATATACCATTCTGTAAATAATTGTCCTTAAAATTCTTCAAAATAACCCAAACTAAGATTGAAACCGAAATACAAGAAGGACTTGATAACATAGTCTTACAAGATAAACTTTATCGTTCATATCCAAACAACATGAACCACTCCTAACATCTTATAACAAAAGTAACTAACCTAAACATATTTTCCCCAAGATAGGTCAATCATTTCCATAAGTAACCTATAATACCATAATTTCACCTTAAATTCATCGATTCTTCAAAATATAAATCAACCATTACTCCTAAAATAAAATATCGTAGTAATCTATTTAACTCGATCAAATAGGGTTACCAAAATAGTGAATGTCTTCGAAAATAATAATCATCTTTTAATCCCCTGATCATCTATGTCATATTAATATGGAAATCATCACATTTCCTATCACATTGGTTGTTGGGACATGTTCTTCCATTTCCCTCCATTAACTAAGGAAAGAAAGTACAAATAGGGGCTTAAATACTTAGCCAATAATCATTAAAAGGAAACTTAAAGAATAGAAGGATAAACTTGTAGAAGAAAAGTATACCCTAACTTGTGATCCCCTAGGTCCCAATCTAGGTTATTCATGATAATATATTCTTATGTGAATCTTTATTTTATTTTATCTTTGTTCCTTTAATAATGGTTCATACTAAGCTTATGAATTTACCAAATCATATCCCCCGGGAGTGTCGTAAACAAGAGTGCAGCAATGCCCATTGTCATATACCAGTTCCCGTTCGAGTCTAGCTCGAAGCGGTGTTTTCGTGTTTTACCCCTATATAAATCTGTTCCAGAGCCACCTCTACATGCTCGTATCCAGACAAGGATGTATTTTCTTGGAAACCCCTTACTCAATACTCACCAAAATACCAGGAAGGTTTCCTATATTTAAACTTTTCTATAGGGTTCTTCCTAAAGTTTTAATATCCTAATTTTCACAAATAACTAACCATACTTTGATACCAACTATAACATCCCACCTTTTTATCACATAAACTTTGATTACATTTTACAAAACCGAGGATCTTTAAGGTTTAGTGTCTTGGAAACCAAGAACATAAAACATGAAAACATAAAACATTCTTCTTAAACACTTGAAAGGATTCTCCTCATGTTCATCCTAGGTTCATTACTGCATCTCATAACCTGGGGACATACATCAAAATAAAGGGTGAGCAGAAGGCCCAGTAAGGGAAACAAGGGGAAACATTTAACATGTGAACTCGGGATACATCAACAATGCCATGAAAAAGAAATTTAAGGCATGAGAAAGAAATTATGAGGCATATCATAATAAAAATAACATTTTTCATAACTTGAAGATGTGGCTACAACATTTAAAATTGAAAATCATTTCGTTTCACCAAGGTTCATCCCCAAGGTGTCATTAAAAATTACCAAGGTTATTCACCAAGGTATCAGTCTAATTGGCCATCTCTAGAGATTAAGTCATTACCCAATGCATTGGAGCGCTATCTGGGCGCACCCTTGACATGTATTTATTATCATGTGAGCCACATATATAATCATAAATCATTTCATAAACAACCCATATAGTATAAAATAAATGGGTTTTATTTCATAATCATAACGTTTTAAAAACTGCTTTAAAGACATGATCTTTATATCACTTTAAACCCATGGAAAGGGAAAACGGGTTTCATGTATGTAAATCCTAGAATTTAAAATAGAATATTTTGGTATATATGTGAATACCCATATAGAAGAGAGTTCTTTGAGTATTCACTTAAAAATAAAAGAACTTTAGAAAAAGAGAGAGACATTTTGAGACGAAAATTCTGCAGTATAGCGGCTATGTTACAAGGTTTTAGAAAACATTGAAAAGATAGGGGACATGGGTAAAACATTCATAAATGACCCATAAAACAGTATAGGGACATAATATAATGGATTTAAGAACATGGTAATGAAATTTGAAAATATACCATATGAAATGAAGAACATGAAAGGAAGACAAAATAAGATTTCTCTTATGAAAATTCGGCAACCTAACGACGTCACATAAACATCAACCAAAAATGAATTGATGAGATCAAATAGAGTCTCTCATCATATGAACATAAAAGAACAATATGATAGATATATAGGTCATACCCCAACATAATAAAAAGGAACTTTCAAGACTTGACATGGAATTAGAACTTTGATAAAGGAGAAATGTGAAAGAACCACTTAAAAATTCGGCAGCCAAACGACGCCACTTAAAACTTCAAAATACTGAATTGAAGAGATCAAATGGGGTATCTCATCATATGATCATAAACGATCAGTATGATATATATATATATATCATACCCCAAAATAAAAAAAATGATCTTGAAAGACTTGACATGAAAGTAGAACTTGAAAATGAGAAGGGTGAAAGAACCACTTAAAAATTCGGCAGCCTAACGACGCCAATTAAAACTTCAAAATACTGAATTGAAGAGATAAAATGGGGTCTCTCATCATATGATCATAAAAGATCAGTATGATAGATATAGAGATCATACCCCAACATAATAAAAAGGAACTTTAAAGACTTGACATGAAAGTAGAACTTGAAAACGAGAAGGGTGAAAGAACCACTTAAAAATTTGGCAGCCTAACGACGCCACTTAAAACTTCAAAATACTGAATTGAAGAGATAAAATGGGGTATATCATCATATGATCATAAAAGATCAGTATGATAGATATAGAGATCATACCCCAACATAATAAAAAGGAACTTGAAAACAAGAAGGGTGAAAGAACCACTTAAAAATTCGGCAGCCTAAAGATGCCACTTAAAACTTCATAAAACGAAATAATGAGAGTAAGAGGGGATCTCTCATTATATGAAAATGAAAAGGGAAGTAAGAGGAATATAAAAGAACATCCTTTAATATAAGAAGATGGAGCATAAAATAAATGACATAAAAGAGATTACTTGAAAAGAAAGAGAGAGGTCAGATCCCTTACCTTAAAACGTAACTCTTAAAACTCAAAGGTTGGGACCTTGAGGGCTTGGGGGCACCTTGAGAGGACTCCTTGGGAGGTAATGAGACCATAGCTTCGTTGGGGGAGAGTTGGGAGTCGAATGGATGAGAGTATGGCTTGGTATTTATTGGAAAAGTGAGGGGACAAGGCATTAATGGCCAAGGGACACCTCATTAGTGGTTTTGGCAAAACCATGGGCTTGCTCATGGTATTTTCCCATGGTATTGGCCACTTGGGACACCTCAAACCTTATCATACTATTCATAAGTCAACCATATTGATTACATACTTAATACATCATTTAATGATGTCATTAAACACCCGTAACTTAAAAACTGTATTTTCACTATTCATCGAAAATTCAACTTTCTCAGAAAAATCCCAAAATTTCACCTTAACCAAATATCGATGCTCTAATTTCAAAAAATAACTCCATTTTATAAAAATAATTTTATAAATATTTTCAATTTAATTTTTAAATAAATACACAATTCAATGAAAATTCATTTTTTTTTCAGAAAAATCCCCCAAAATTACCTTAACATAATATTGATGCTCTGAGTTCAAATATGAAATCCATTTTATAAAAAAAAATTCTAAATATTTTTAATTAATTTTTTAATTAAAAAACACTATTCAACCAAAAAAAAACATACTTGACTAATAATTTATGTAACCGTTATTTAACCATTTTATTGAATCACATTACTTAATCAAGGTGCCTAGATTATATTAATGATTTATTTAAGTGATATTACTAATCCATTTGGTCACATTACTAATCCTAAGCATAAAATTACTATTCATAATTTACTATTCATCAAAAATTATGTTGATCTTATTAGACTCTAAATTTTGTACTGAACATAATTATAGATGACCATTTTTTGAAAATCATTACACATTTTTAATTATTTAAGGTTTACATAAACATTTTTTTAAAATATCCTTTGTCTAAAATTAACCAAAAATATACATCCTATATTTATCTGGACATTTGAAAATTCATAAACTTCATCATAAGAAGAAATCAAAATTTTTATTTAAAACAAAGGATTACACAAGGCAGTTATAGTATCCTTATATAGCCCCTTATCACACCAGCATAGGACCTAAGTGTAAGGTGTGCTAAGGTGAGAGAATCCGAGGGAGGCTCGGCCAACATCGCACGAGTAGTAATTTCTATCAGTTTGAAATTCTCACGAAGGCGATTCCGTTCTAGCTTCACACGATGAAGTTCAGCTTGGGTTTGGTCCAGAGCAAAGCCCAGTGGTGCTACCTCCTTACCAAGTTCTGTTAGATGGGCTTCGATCGGTCCAAGACTACTGGGTGAGGCCATAGAATCTTATTTCTATATTAATTAACCAAGATCACTTGTATTTAGAGACAAATATCGAAATGTTTCGTTTCCAACAGTCATATTGACCAATGGTCATATAACATTCAAAACCCAACAGTCTCATTTTAATTATACTCATGTTATCAAATGAAATAGTTTTGTTGAGTATGAAGAATAAAATAACACACAAAATTAGAAAAAAAGATTTATTAAAAATTTTGGGTCGTTACAGTATGGGCCCTCACGGATCGAAATTTGGCACTTAGGTGTTATTTTCGGTGTTTTTGGGGTTCTAGAGAAGTTTCTGAGGCATACTGTCTGAAAAAACCCACTATACATGCCATGTAGTTCTTTGAACACGTTGTGTACGTTCTTTTGTTCGGGAAGAAAAGAAAATTTTTTAAGTACACGCCGTGTACCCTAAGTACACGCCGTGTAGTCACTTCCCGTGTTAGAGACCGTGTGGGTGGGGACACGGGGAAGGGAAATAATGGGGCAAACATGCCGTGTACCGTATGTACATGCCATGTAGTGTTGACCCAGAGACCCGACCATGTAACTAACAAACACGAGTCAGTGTAATCTTTTCTTGAACACGTCGTGTCAATGAAGAACACGCCGTGTAGTATTACCTGGGGACCCAGCCGTGTAACTAACAACATGGGTCAGGGTAATCCTTTTGAGTACACACCGTGTGTACATAGAACACGCCGTGTAGTGTGAGCCGTGTGTCTGACCGTGTAACTAACAACACAGGTCGGTGAAGCTCGTCTAGTACACGTCATGTACCTGTGGGACACGCCGTGTAGTCTTGTCTGAGGACAGACCGTGTGGTGTTAGCCATGTGGCTGGGAAATGGGGTGGTGGACATGTCGCGTGTGGGTGTAACATGCCATGTAGTATCAAACCTAGTAGTCGACCGTGTCACAAACGACACGAGCAGTTGGAAATTTACACCATACATACCGTGTGGATTATGTACATGCCGTGTAGTTTTTTTCAACGGAAGCCGTGTGGATTATCCATGTGGAAGGACCCGGGAAAGGGAAAAGAAGTCAGGTACAGTCCGTGTAGTCATTATACACACCATGTAGTCTTGTTTTTCAAATCATAAAATGCCTTCTTCCCCTTGTTCCCCTTGTGGTTCCTTCATTTTCAGTCTTAATAATCTTGAATATAAGGCGTGTTTTTGACCTTGTAGTGTCATGCCGCCTAGACAACCACGCGTTGTTCTCCAAGAGAGCGGAAACGACTATACTCCAGAGATGGTGGGCCATGGGCTACCAGTGGATCCACCAGTAGAGCCAGATGCGGCGCCAGCTGTTATACCAGATACAGGCGTGGAGGCGCAGTTCCGTGAAGGCTTTATGCAGTTCTTTTAGACCTTTCAGGGAGCACCACCGGCTTCCACATCTATGGCTGAGTGGACACGTACCTTCCAGTAGTAGCATCCGCCTATGTTTTCAGAGGATGGAGGACCAAAGGCTGCAGAGTCTTGGCTGGGGTTGATGCAGACTATTTTCGAGCATCTAGAGATTCCTCTAGGGTGGAGGGTCAAGCTCGTGACATATATGCTACGTGATTCTACCAAGAGGTGGTGGGATGTTACCACCCATTCAGAGCATCACAGAGACATGGCGTGGGAGGATTTTCAGGAAGTCTTCTATGACTTATTCTTTCCAGAGATGCTGAGGGAATATAGGGATTGAGAGTTCATGAATCTGCAGTAGGGCGCTATATCGGTGATGGATTATTCTGCTCGCTTTACCGAGATTCATCATTTTCACCCATTCTGGTGGGTGATGAGACGTTGAGGGCTAGGCACTTTGAGGATGGTCTCTGATACGAAATCCGAGCACTGTTGAATGTTTTCAGGTTGACTTCAGTACATGCTATTGTGAACTAGGTGCTGATTACAGAGAGGAACCTTCGTGAAGCTAGTGGTGCAGGATATGGCAGTTCATCACCAGTTTCTAGTACTATTTCTACTTGTAAGAGGAAGTGACAGATGGAATTTTCTCAGGATGGCAGTACCAGCCAGAAGAATGCTTCAGGTGGCTAGGTCATGTGCTACTAGTGTGGTAGAGAGGGGCACAAGAGGCCACAATGTCCACGAGACCTAGTGGAGTGTTGAGCTTGCGGTAGGATGGGCCATCTGCAGCACTTTTGCAGGGTGTTTCCACCAGTGGCTAGTGAGAGTGGTTCTCTGCAGACTCCGCATGCAGGAGCTGGACCAATGGCTTCTTACCAGTCAGGAAATTGGAATACGTCAGAGCATGCAGGTAGAGATGGTGGTTGTGGCCGTGGTAGCTAGACACCAGGATCTCAGAGGCAGCAGGGAGGGACAGCTCAGGGTAGCCAGGCTGTGTCGCAGGGCCGCAACACTGGGCAAGCATATGTAGTGCAATAGACCCAGCAGGAGTAGGATCTTAGACCTTCTACAGTCAGAGGTACTATTCTAGTAGCTTTTCTCTTATCTTCATTAATTTTCAATACGGGTGCTACACATAGTTTCATATATGTACCCATTGTGGAAAGACTTGGGCTCTGTGTTTCTTCTTCTTTTGATATCATGATTCTAGACACTCCAATGGGGACTAGAACGACAGGTGTGCGTCAGTGCAGGGAGTTCCCCCTTGAGGTGGATGGGTGTCACTTTCTTTGGGACCTCTATGTCTTAGATATTACAGTATATGATGTCATTCTTGGGATGTACTGGTTGGTTCCCTTTCGAGCCTTTGTAGACTACTATCGTCAGAGGGTGTGTTTCACATCACCAAAGGGCAGAGAGTTTCTATACAAAGGTGAATGGGATGTTCAGGCGAGTCGAGCTGGACCAGAGCATCGTGGGCGAGGTGGAGTCATAGCCCATATTGCGAGCTTATATCTAGATGATCAGGGGACTTGTCAGACAGATTTCCCTCCAGTCGTTGATCATTTCAGGGATGTCTTCCTGGACGACTTTTCAGGTCTACCCCCGGAGCGAGAGGTTGATTTCTCTATTGAGCTTGTACAAGGAGCAACACCAGTGTCCATTCCTCTTTATAGGATGGCTACACTAGAGTTGCAAGATCTCAAGAGGCAGTTAGAGGAGTTACATGAAAAGGGTTTCATCCGACCCAGTACTTCTCCTTGGGGTTCTCTGGTCCATTTTTCGAAGAAGGCGGGCGGTACCCTCAGACTCTGTGTGGATTATCAGAAGCTGAACCAGTTGATGGTCAAGAACCGATATCCCTTTCCGAGGATTGATGATATTTTTGATCAACTTCATGGAGAATGAGTATTCTTTAAGATTAAATTGAGATCAGGATATCATCAGCTACGCATGAGACCATTAGATATACTGCTTACATCATTTCAGAGTAGATATGGTCTATACGAGTACTTGGTTATGCTGTTCGGACTCATGAACGCGCCAGCAGTTTTCATGGCTCTGATGAATCATGTGTTCCATCCTTATCTGGATTCTTTTGTGGTAGTATTTGTGGATGAAATCTTGGGGTACTCTCACACTCGACACGACCATGCCACCCATCTTGAGATCGTATTGAGTACACTGAGAGAGCATAAGTTATATGCTAAGCTCTCAAAGTATCACTTTTGGATGGACCATATTCACTTCCTGGGTCATATAATCTTAGAGGCAGGAGTTGCAGTAGTCCCATAGAAGGTGAGAGTAGTAGTTTACTGGGAGAAACCTAAGAATGTGTTTGAGATATGGAGTTTCTTAGGGCTGGCTGGTTACTACAGACGCTTCATACAGGAATTCTCCCGCTTAGCAACGCCGTTGACGGGTTTGACTAAGAAGGGAGTGAAGTTTGTTTGGTCGGAAGCTTGCGAGATAGCCTTTCAGGACCTGAAGGGAAGGTTGACATCAGCACCAGTCTTGATACTTCTAGAGAAAGGGAAGATCTATACAGTTTATTATGATGCATCAGGTATTGGGATGAGAGCAGTGATGATGCAGGGCGATTGAGTTGTTGCGTATGGGTCTCGGCAGTTGAGGCCACATGAGAGGAATTACCTGACGCATGATCTCGAGATGGCTGCAGTTGTTCATGTGTTACACTATTAGATACATTATCTCTTTGGAGATAATTTTGTGGTTTTCACCGACCACAAAAGTCTCAATTATATCTTTACTCGGCGTGACTTGAATCTGAGGAAGATGAGGTGGGTCGAATACCTACAGTCATTCGATTTTGAGCTTTCCTATATACATGGTAAAGGTAATGCAGTAGCTGATGCACTGATCAGGAAGACTCAAATACAGTCAGTGCAGGAGGCCAGTGGTGAGTGGAAGCTTATGGATTTGTTCTCTGAGATTCATTTGGAGGTGCATGATAGTCAGGGGCAGAACTATCTTTCTTCTTTAGCCATGACTTCTACCCTCCTAGACAAAGTGAGGATGAGACAACTATCTGATTCAGAAGGCCTAGTTCTACGGGAGTCAGTGGCAAGTGAGGTCCCTCCTCCTGGTTGGACGATATGAAATGATGCGGTTCTTCATTTCCATGGATGAGTGTGGGTTCCCGAGGATATACGTGATGAGATGATGCGGGAGTTTCATGCTTCATCTTGGGCAGTTCATCCTGGAGTTACCAAGATGTACCATGACTTGAGACGTCAGTACTGGTGGCCAGGTATGAAGAGAGAGATAACTGGTTTTGTTACGAGGTGTTCCACCTATCAGCAGGTGAAGGCAGAGCATCAGAGGCCATCCAGACTGTTACAACAGTTACCCATCCCAGAGTGGAAATAAGATGATGTCACGATGGATTTCGTGACTGGGTTGCCGAGATCACCTCGAGGCAATGATGTAGTGTGGGTTGTTGTGGACAGACTCACAAAGGTATATCACTTTTTTTCCAATCAAAGATACCTTCAGAGTTGAAAAACTCTAGAAGTTATACATATAAGATATTTTACGTCTTCATGGGGTTCCTCATTCTATTGTTTCAGATAGGGATGCATGTTTTATGTCTCATTTATGGAAGAGTTTTCAGAGGGCACTGGGTACACAGGTGCTTCTAAGCACAACTTACCACCCTCAGACCGATGTCCAGTTAGAGCGTACGATACATGTGCTTGAGGAAATGTTGCATGCATGCATCCTAGACTTTGGGGGATCTTGGTAGAAACACATACCCCTAGTATATTTTGCCTATAAAAATAGTTTTCAGGAAACTATTGAGATGGAACCATACGAGGCTTTATATGGTAGGCCATGCTGATCACCGTTGTGATGGTTAGAGGTAGGTGAGGCAACTTAACTAGGACCACGTCTCGTGCAGGAGACTTCTGAGCAGGTCCAGTTGATTCAGAAGTGGATGGCTACCGCACAGTCTCATCAGAAGTCTTATGCTGATCGCCACAGATGACCCTTGGAGTTCATGGCCAGGGATCAGGTTTTCTTGCGTGTTTCACCGAGGTTGGGACACATGCGGATCATGATACATGGAAAACTGTCACCGAGTTATGTGGGGCCATTTGAGATTCTGGAGAGAGTTGGGAAGGTTGCCTATCGGTTGTAGTTACCACAGAGGTAATGGTCCATGCATGACGTCTTCCATGTATCTCAGTTGCACCGCTATCATTTAGACCCGTCTCATGTCTTTCAGCCTGAGGAGGTTGAGCTTCATATCGATGTGTCCTTTGAGGAGCATCCGATTCATATCATTGATAGGAGAACGAAGGTTCTTTGAGGACGGTTAGTTCCTCTCGTATGGGTGCTATGGAAGCATGGCCGAGTGCAGGATGAAACCTGGGAGCGTGAAACTGACATACATTCTCAGTGGCTAGAGCTATTCTGAACTTTATCTTCACCACCCTTGGAAGGGAAATTTGGGGACAAATTGCTTTAAAGGGGGAAGTTTGTAAGAACCCAATTCTTACTTTTTAGGTACGGGTTTCTTCTTTTCTCTTTTCCTTAAGTGTTTTTCATAGAATAAGGAAAATGGGAAAAATCCTAAAATTTTAGATGTACACGCCGTTTACTTTTCCACACGCCATGTACTTTTGTCCATGTGGGATGAGTACACGAGGCGTGTGGCCATGTCGGCGATGAAGGGTGTAGAAACCGACTACACGTTGTGTAGTGGTCCTTTACATGATGTGTAGTCAGTTGACAGGAGAATAGTAAGGAGGTGGCCATCTGTGCAACAAAACACACTGTGTACTCAAGAAGACACGTCGTGTAGTCAGGTCAGTAGATGAACAGTTCCATGCTGGCGGGAAACCGCCATAGGAACAGTTAAAAATGGGAAGTACACGTCGTGTACTTGGAAATACATGCCATGTACTTTTTTTTCTCTTAAAATGGGCATTAGCCTCCCCTGTTCACAGGGATGTCTTAGAACCGGAGTAAGGAGCGGGAGAGGAGGCTGGAGCTTTGCAGATCCGTCGAGCGCACGTCGAGAATCCATTTTATGCACCGTCGATCTCCCTGGAACCGCATGGGTAATCCATCCCATATCCTTGTGTAGTTCTTGCCAATTCTTCCTCTAAGGGAAGTTATTTTCGTTTAGGAAAGTTTTATTTCACCTTAGATCTACCTCGTTCTGGGACGATTCGTGGAACATCGTTTGAGTATACTGATCAGGGGCGTTTGAGGTTGGTGGCTTGGTGTTATATTTTCCAACTGCTGTGTGTTTTGTGTATTTTTGTGCCACAAAACCATGTTGGGGTGTCGTGTGGCTGAGGCCATGGCTATTTTAAATACCTATAATTGAATAGGTAATTAATTGTAATAATAAACTGCTGTTTGGGATCATTGTTTGGATCTAGGACCACCCCAGGGGTGCGTTCCTCTGTTTATACATTTGGCTAGGATACCCAAGGGTATGCCTTTAAAGTGATGATTGTATAATTTCCCTGAGAGGAATTTCTTATGTACGACTTATTACATGTTGGGCATGGCCTTGTTACCTGTTTAGCCTGAGGGAAGTGATGTGATTATCCTGTGGTCACTACACTGTTTACCCTGTGGTAAATTTCTTTCATGCCTATGGGCAGTTTATTCTATGCCTGTGGGCGACACTTCTTACACCCGTGGGCAATATCCGTATGTCTGTGGGCAGATTCTTGTGTTTGTATTCTCATTACCAGAGGGTATGGGTTTACATGTCTGTGTACATTGATTGTTTACTTAAAATATTCACTGTGGTGATATTTTAAATTAAATGATTAAATGGATATTAAAATGTCAATATAACTGGTTAAGTTGGTTACTTTTCAGTACTACTTACTTTATTGCGTTTTACTACTGCACACTGTTGTTGTATGATTTCACACAGTTGGGCACGAGCCTTTGGTGGGTGCCTACTGGGATTTATTTCTCACACCCTATTTGGGTCATGCTTTTCGGCCCAAACAGATTACATTTCTGCAGGTGTAGATAAGGGAAAGGGTCTTTATACATGTAATTGATTGCTACTGAGGAGTTAGGGAGCATGGGATCAGGCTTAGGCTCACAATGCTACCAGATGTTTTGTTTTTCTTTACTGTACTTTGCGTTGTTTTGTACTGCTATGTAACATGTTCTGGCTATTTTCTTAGAACTTGAGACATGTTGCATCATATCTATATAACTGATTGGTTATATTTTACTTCATTTGATATATTAAATGTGTATAGTTTATTGATTCAGCTGTTTTTGTATGATTTTTATTTTATTCCGCTGCGCTACACTTTGAAAAATGAGAGCATAGTTTCCCCACTATCAGACATGGGCCTTTGCTGCTAGTCGGTAGCCTCTGGCGTTTGGGGAAATGCGCTTGAGGTCATGTGGTGAACTGGGTTCGGGGCATCCATTTAGTGGCACCCAGATCCAGGAAGTTACATGGACCTCGTCCTCATTCATGCCGGGTTGTATGAGTTACATCGCCATGAGCTTCTCGGATTGCCTACTGTTCATTGTCCGAGTTCTAAGACCTAAAACTAAGACTCTTTCCAGAACTACATGTGGCTTGATTTCCATACTTATGGGATACATAGGAACGCCCATACATTTCATCTCGGGTCCAGCCCCAGGAATCATAAATCCCATCCTTCCTCACTTTCGGCCCCTTGCCCTGACCCCTTGGGGAGTTGTGTAATGGAAACATTTTCCCTGAACAAGTTTGGGATGCCCCATAATGACATTGGGAAGTGAAAACTCCCTCAACATAGAGGTCCTAACTAAAAGTAGGAATGATCCCTGATCAGATTAATGCGCCCACCTAATGTTCTTCCACTACGGTGGCGTAATTTCAAGAGTGTTGGATTCTGTTCGAAAAAACCATCACTTCACCTTCCAAGCTTTGCGTGCCCATTATTCGGACCCTCATCCCCTTTCACGTCTAAAGGGACCCCCTAAAAGTATGGATGCTCAGATTATGGTCTGCCTGCTGTCCTGGGCCAACATTCCGGAAGACTTATTGACGATATTTTGAGTTAGGTCCCGTGTTTCGAACATGTTCAGCGGTCAACCCCCATTTGTTATCCCCATTTCAGGCTAACATAATAGGGATGCTATGTTTTGAACACGGTCAATAGTTTTCCATTATCGCCTTTCCCCTCCCATAGTGTTCCGAATTTGGGGTAACGTGATTCACATTTTTCATTCCCATATGTTCAGACTGATTCTAATGCCCCTGGAATTACCCAGCTCGTGTGATAGAGCACATTGAGAAGACGATACATCGATCAGTTTGAGGTCCTCTTCCTTTGATCAGGCCTGCCTCTTCTCCTCAAAAATCATAATTTGAATAAAAAATTCCTGAATCTTGGTTGACCCTCCCGCAATTAAACGATGTGATAATACAAGCATCCCCTGTTTCTCATATCGGATACGACCTACGTGAGTTTAGGAATGGATTTCTATTTATTTTGGGATTATGGTTGAGTGCGTTAAACCAAGGAGACAAGTAAATAAATTTTTCCACACATACAGTTGAAAATAAGAAGTAATAGGTGGAATAAATTTATGGGTTCGGCCAAAACAGGGCCTCTAAGGGTCATATTTATGGATGGATCATTCCAATGCTGCTACCCTTTAGCTGGTGGCCTCCAGGACTGCTTCCTACCCCTTGAGGACCCTCTCCTCACCAGTGGCCATGAAGCATAGTTCGCTGACCCTAGCCCATGCCTGCTCCTATTCAGTTTGAAGTTCAGTCATCTGGTGACTCGCTTCCACTAGTTGTTCTTGGGTATCTTCCAGCTGGGGCCTCAACTACTCCACGAGCTCAGAACAGTTTGCAATGAATATATCTTTTTCTTTAACCTGTTCTTCGAGGTGTCAGACCTCCTGCTCTGCCTTCAAAAATGCTTGGGTACTCCCTGAATCCTCCCGACACTGGGTGATGTCGGAGGACCGGCTGCTCTCGCGCATCTTATCAGCCATGTAGTCACGAACCCTCAAGTGAAGGCGTTGATCATTTGCCCCTCCATCACATAGGAAATGCACCCAGGTGTGGATTGATCCCATCCACTTCAACCATTCCGTCTAAGGCTGATTTAGAAAATTCCCGATGCACTTCCACCCTTTTTGTCGCGTCATCCAGCTCTCCTCGGACGCTTCCGAGTCCGAATCATCAATCTTATTAGTATCATCAGGCCGATAGACATGAAAAACATCCAACAAGATGGCAGTAGGGTCTTCCTCAGAAATTCCTCCCAGGGGGTTGGGCTCTTCAGCGTCTGAGCAACCTTCCTCTCTCTCCTCGACCCTGGTGGCACCTTCATCAACTTTCGGCCCTGCCCCGACAGCAGCGCCACTGGTGTCCAGTTCTCTCTGCTCACCAATTGCCGGGGCCGACTCGGTTTGGGAGGCGTGTCCTGGATAGGGCGGTACGTTTTCCATTGACTCACTTGCGGATGGTCCGAGATCAACATCCTGACAAGCCTCCAATGTCATGATCACTGTATAGACATAGAGCACCTTAGTCAATTGAGTCCTCCAATAGTAAGTACTGGTATCGAAGAAAGGGACTTATAGGAACACAAGGCACTAGCCTCCAGTGTTCTGGATGCTATAGGAGCTGTCATTGCGGGTGATCCCTCATCGCTCATCAATTCAATAATGGGCGTCGGTGCCCCACCTTGTTCCATTGGCGCTTCCTCCCCTCCTTCGACTGGAGACTCTTGATCAGCACAAATATACTCCTGAGTAAGATAATGATAGAGGATTAAGGATTGCAAAGGAAAGTGGATAAAAGGAGGAGGATAGATAAGGATGGAAGTAGAACTCGAGTAGCTCAGTCACATCTACATCAGAGCCGAAGATCTTGTCGCTATCCTGGAGACTCCCATGGTGGGACTCCCCTTGAGACCCTTCACCTTGAGGCTCCTCTCCTCCTTCACCTTCTCTTTCTACCTCCTCCTCTTCTATGTAGCCACCCTCTGGCTCGTCATTGCTGTCGTCATCCTCCGACGACATCCTTTTCGAATCATGCTCCTGGCTGAGCATCACTATCACCAAGAAATATGGATCCTCACGCGGACCCCGTTAGTGTGCGTACATGTCCATGTCAGTCAGATACGCATGATGACGATGAAATTTCACTCAATCGATAATCCAGACAAGCCCGACTTCTAGCAGCTGGATCCCGTCTCACACTATCTTCTGCCAGAGGGCTTCATTACTCACCGACTGTCGTAGGGTTAGCCAGGATGACCATAGTGCCGGGAAGATTGCGTCGGGATAATGTTGAAGAAGATATCTTATTTGCTTCCTGGGAAGTTATCTATTTGCTCCGTGGGACCCTACTCCTCTAGGCGATGAGGGCATGGCCATGGAATGCGATGTCCTCGCTGCTGAGGTCCCGGACTATGCGTGTCCCATTGTCCGACGTGCTTCTGGCCTTCCCCCTCTAATGGAACTCTTCCTGCTCTCTTGCCGCTCGAGTTCCACCCTAGCGACCTTGAGTTTCCGAACTTGATTCGGAAAAAGCCCCTCCAGGTATGCTATGGCCCAATGTTCAACATACTGGGTGGAGAGGCCAACATCAACTCCGGTGGGAGGAAAGGTGATGAAATTTCCGGATCCATAGGTTGTGGACATCAGCCACATTTGGAGAAGAATGCAAGGATGAATTTCTTCCTGGACATCTGTGTGTACTTTTTTCGTCATCTGCTGGAGGCACCCAAACTACCTGGCGAACCTAGAATGAACATAAGGCTCGCAGAAGATCTTCCCATCAATCGGGGCCACAAGCACCCCACCTCTGATTCTCTGGAAGTACTCCCTCTGCTCTAGTGAGCCTTTCCCATTCTCTATCATCTGGCCAGTCGGGGTGGGGAATGAGATGAAAGAGAAGTTTTCATGATTACCAATTCTGATCCTTACTGCCTCCTCATTGAGCGTCAGTGGCATGACCCCGACAATGTTCAGCAGGGAAGGTCATAGGCCATTACCTGGAGGACGAATGGCATTCAGAAAGGTATATTCGCCGCAATGAGCTGCAACCTAGACATAGAAGACCTGGAAGGGGCCACAGCTTCTCCTAGGTGACCCCCTCTCGAAATGCGTCCCAAAATGGCGTACAGATGAGCTAGCACAGGGACCCCCAGATTAAATATTTTGTTATTAGCCATGATGCCAGCTATCACCATGGTCATTGGACAAAATCTCATCTTTGCATCACTCACCGGTAAGAGCCACCCACTTAGGAATGTGGCAAGGAATCCGGCATACCAAACATTCGAGTCCCGAATCTCATTTATGCTGTATCCCCATGACTGATAGTTCCCCACCTCCAGGATCCTTCAGTACGATCCAATCTTGCTCCTTTGTGCCATAGTTTGACACCGTCTCCCTCGCCCTGACATATGGACTATCAAATCTCTTTCTAGGAACAAGCTAAAATAGTCCTTGTAAGCGATTTCCTTCAAAAAAATCCTTGACCCCCAGCTTCTCCTTATCCATCTCTAATAAGTGCCATGTCAATATGGGGGTTCTTGATCCGTCTTCCCAGGTGATCATTGGCAGAAGGAATTCATCATATTGGTGGCCCTACAAAGGGATACCACCGATGCAATGAATGTCCCAAAGACTGATACCAACATCCCCATGATGAAGATTGAAGGTATTAGTATCAGTGGACCACCAAGTGAATAGATCTAGCCCAAGCTCGTGCTGGCGGTAGAAGTGAAATTACGACGTCCACACCACCTCAAACAAGCCAATATGCCATAGCTCGGGCCCAAATTGTTCACATGTATGGAGAACCCAGTATGCCCAGGCCTATTCACTGGTGAAGTTGCCTCCAGATCACAGGTCTCAGTCCGGAAGCCAGCCTTTAGCCTTGTCAGTGATGCTCTGACGAAAGGTGATTGCATAGAGGTCCGGGGAACTCTCCGTGACCGGGTCACTCACTGAAATGTTCCTAGTCCTGGGATTCAGGACGTAAACATCCATATGTCTGTTTTCCCTAGAAATATGGCCATTTTTGGTGATGTTGTATCGAGAGAGATCGCCCTCACGGGTCACCCATGACTGCGGTGTATCAACTTCAAAACCCGGCAAAGGGACTTCCTCCAAAATACAGAAGTCCTATAGTGGAAAATTATTGGATAGGGCGTAATACTTTTGGGTAGGGGTTAGCATATTGAAAAGTGTATAGTTATTGGAGACAATCCTTTTGAAGCCATAAACGTCAGGGTTGGCGACCATTTCAGCCCTCCGAGCAGCGACTTCTCCCTCAGCAGCATGATTTGCGGCCATCTTCTTCCGACAAGTGCTCGAGTAGATGGAACAAAATATGAGAGGGTGACGCGAAATATCATTGGCCTTCATGAAATGTCTGGATGTGGTGTGAAAAACCTCAAGTTTGAGAGTAAAACGACGCCTGATCTCTGTGGAATTGCACGCAACCAGAGAGGTTTTCATGCGGGACCGGAGAAAGTTTCGAGCATGAGTGCTCGGAGCTTGTCATGCGAGGAAATTCATACGGAGTATGGGACCCATGATGAATTTTTATAAGTAGATCCTGGTTTACGTGCATCACGAAAATTAGATTCCACACCCCCTTGGGTTTTTTCACACCTCTCCAGTTTTTAGCGCGCATGGACCCCACAAAGTTATGCAATATGGTGTTTCCCTCAGAATCCGACCGTTGTGACCCCTCACCGATCCAATTCCAAGGGGGGAAATTTGTAGATGCCGAAAAATGATCAAGGAATAAAGAAGATTTCAAAATGACAAAGCGAAGTCATATTCGGATCTAGGGACCTAGTCCGGGGGGCTCGGAGGAGTCGCGCGAAAAAGATTCATAAGTGAGCGAAAAAATATTCCATGTGCGGAAAGATCCGGGATTTGCGAGAGTTTTGCGGCATGAGCACATAATATTTCATGCCCCTGCCCCGTGCGGTTGACATTTCATGCCACCAACAACAGTGTGTAATTATTTTGCGTTGACCGATTTTCCGCGCCCTCGAATGCCTATAAATTGAAGGCGACCCCTTCAACTTCCGGGCTGAGGAATCTGAACTAGCTCTCATGTGAAAAATTCGCCTATCTTGCACACAAATATGGCTTTAATGTATGGTTCTTTTCGTTCCAAGTCACCCTGGGGTCCACCTTCGCATGAGATCTCCTTGTTTAGACTGAATTTCAATCCCTTCGGGGTCTGCCCCCTGCGCGCAATCCCTTCCACTTGCAAGCAGGCCGACCAATTGCGCGCAATCCCCTTTAATTGTGCGCGCCCCAGTAATTTCACGCAGCCTCTCCCAATTTCATGCAATTAGTTCTCCTTGCGCGCAATCCTTTCTAGTTGTGCACAAATCCTCGGCTCCACTTGCATGATAATCCTCACTGATTTCGCGCCAGCCTGGTGTTTTTTGCGTCGGGATTCTTATTTCATACGCAAGCCTCAATGGTTGCGCGCAACTCTACGGGACCTCGTTCCCCGGGTGTACCTCTGTGCATGTGTATGACGCTCTTCTTATGGATTCCATTCGCGGGTGTCTCTCATGCCCCGGGCATCCATATCATACACCGTTTTCCTGTACGACCTTATATACTCATACAAAGTAACTTCAAAGTCCCTTGGATAGTTCTTCCCATCGCGTTGCTTAGCCTAATTCTTCTTCGCATATGCACGCTAAGAGCTATTACTTCTTCGTATAGACACCCTAACGTGGACCCCTCAATGGTTCACTCCATGAAACCCCTAGTTATGACTTTTCCTATCCCCTATCTGCACTAAGGAGAAAAGGGTACCAGTTATGTATGTCCTAGGGGTGTATAGTGAACCCACCTCATCCGAGATGCATGACGTTAATCTACCAAGCACCATCGTCCTCAGCACATGACGTTAAACTATGACCTCACCCCATGCCTCGCCCGTAGGGTCGCCCACCTTGGACATTCTCTATGCCCACTCGTCTCCACGGGGATGGGATCACCCCTCACAAGGGATGATATCCTCTTTGTTGGAGTGGCGTTTGTCTGCGAGGAAAGGGAAACCATCTCAGTGTAAGCCCTTAGCTTTTCTTGCCGGAGGCAGAATCCCTACTCCACCTTTCATCTTCGGTCCCCAGGGCCAGTGAAGGGTGTGGTGGGAAACGATGCTTCTCTTTTCTTTAGTACCAAGTCCCCCTCCCACTGCGCTTTGTCTCCACCGGGCCTCTATTCTAGAGTAATTCCCAACCTCTCAGGTTGTTAACCATGCATAAGCCCCTGTTTTTTCTTTGGGCCACTCCACGCATAAGCCCCATCCCATTTCCCATAGATGCACCTTTCAAGACGTGATCGTCAGGTCTCTGCTATCTCTTGTTTCTCACACTAGGCTTGACTCATGTGAGTTTAGAGCAAGCACCGACCATGACCAACACCTTGGGCAGCCTCAGAGTGTAAGCCCCAAACACCATCCCAAAGTATGAGGACATTGATCCATGTCAAGTCATGGTACGTAAAAAGCCTCCTTGAGGTTCAAGCCCACCACATTGGGATGCGTTAAAGTGTAGGCCCCCAAAACCATTCCGAACTTCGAGGACTTTGATCCATGTCAAGGCATGGTACGTAGGAAGCCTCCTCGAGGTTCAAGCCCACCACCTTGGGCCACCTCAAAGTGTAATCCCCTAACACCATCCTAAACTATGAGGACTTTGATCCATGTCAAGGCATGGTATGTAGGAATCCTCCCTAAGATTCAAGCCCACCACCTTGGGCCGCCTCATACTGTAATCCCCAAACACCCTCCTGAACTACGAGGACTTTGATCCTTGCCACGAAAAGGTATGTAGGAAACCTCCCCGAGGTTCAAGCCCACCACCACCTCGGGCCGCCTCAGAGTGTAATCCCCACACATGTCCCGAACTACAAGGACTTTGATCCATGTCAAAGAATGGTATGTAGGAAGGCTCCACAAGGTTCAATCCCACCACCCGGTCGTTCCGACCACCTTCACGTCAGGTTCTCCCCCGTCCCAAATGATGTTAAACTATATCCCCTATCAAGAACTATGTAGAATTTGATTCCCTGCCATAGGGATACGTAGGAAGCCTCCATGTGGTTCGACCCCATCAATCCTGTCTCATTCTGATATCTACCTCGAGCCTATGTGTCTCAGGAAGCTCATGCTTCAACCCGGAGGTTCCACTTCTTCTGGTTCCCATCCAAGCGTCCATTCTCACGGGTTGCCTCCTCAGGTGTCCCATTGTCTCATCAAACTACGTGGACTTTGATTCCCTGCCACGTGGATACGTAGGAAGCCTCTTCGAGGATCAACCCCAACTTCACCATCGCCCTTGCGATGGCCATATTTCATTCCCCATTCACTTCATCACCCATCCTGATCCTCACCCAGGCCACCACATCCCTATGGGATCATGCCACCCCACTCCCCATTCCATCAAACAACATTCGGGAAGCCACCCACATGATGGTCCTAGTATTTGTGTTCCCTCCAGGGGGTTCCACCCTCTAATCCACTCTAATCAGTGTTCTGATCAGTCCGATCCGTCTCTGCTAGACGTTAAACTTGTGGCATACCCTATGTTAAACATGGGAATATGAGGAAAACTTCATATAAATGCCCATGGAATATGATTCCCCACATTAGATGTGGGATTCCTTGGGCTTCCGCGCCCTCGAGAAGCCCTATAATAAGGGGCAGAATACAGACACGCCAATCCCCCAGTGTCCAGACATGCCAGTGATGCCCAACGTGGCTACTCCTCTAACTGAAGGTTACTGATCTGACTATACCCCTTGGAATTTCCTGACATAATTAGTGTAATTAACTGGTGTCCATGAAGATATGGCTCCAGAAAGAGTTTCACGAACAACGTCTTAATTCTATAAGGGAGACCCGGACTAGGTGACGAGCTCCGAGAAGGAATCCACAGAAGGAATAACCGACATCCCATCATCCCATTTTTATCTAGGAGCATACGTCCCTGAATAAGGATTAGATTCCATCTGCCTTTGGAAAGCGGGAATGCGGGGTAACAGCTGCGCGTCCTCCACATGACGGATGCATGCGCGCCTCGGCGAAAGCGTCAGAAACAAAGATGAATGTGGGTCCCAACAAAGGGGATACCAAATATTACCATTGTTTTGGATTGAACATCATGGAGTCTTCCTACGTGCCCAATTTAGAAGTCTGGGATCAAAACCCATATAGTTTGAGAGTTTAAATCATGGGATCAGGGTGTATACAATGGACAACAATATGGAAGAATATTGGGGATTATGTGTGGTTTGTGGTCTGGGTACTACAAAGACCGATGGGGTGAATAGGGCTTACACATGATTTGTTTCTTGAATGGATGGTGTTATTTCACCGGGATATGGCGGCCTGGTTAAAACCAAGATGAATATGGATGAATCGTCAAAGGGAGGAATGAATGGAGATATAACCAAGAACCGGTGTAAAGGTAATGATATTGGGATTGAACCTCAAGGAGGTTTCCTTTGTATCCCAGGGGCATGGAATCAAAGTCCATATAGTTTTGGAATGGGGCTATGAGACACCTGAAGAGGTGACTCGTGAGAATGAATGCATTGATGGGGACCTGAAGGAATTGGAACCAACAAGATAAGGAATAATCTTCTTGAGACACAAAGTCTCTAGGGGAGACCATGTTGAGGATTGGGTGACGGGATTTCACATTGGGGAGGCTTCCTATGTACCTTATTCAAAAAGGGAAAAGATCAAAGTCCACATAGTTTTGGAATGGGGAAAAAATCAAGGTGTACACAAAGGACATCAACAAGAAGGCATGATAAGGTTTACACATGGTTAGAAACACATCACAAGAGGGACACTCTTAGATGGAGGTGTATGAATTGTGTGTGGGACTTACGCATTAAAACAACCCAAGAACTAGTCTGAGACCACTAAGGGATGGACCAAGGATGTGGGTCTCAACAAAGGGGACACTGATGATTACTAGTGTATGGGGTTGAACCTTATGGGGGATTCCTACATACCCTATCTAGGAGACAGGGATAAAAAAACATGTAGTTCGAGATCATACAATTTAACATCATGTGGGACGAGAGGGGCATAAATTTTAATGTCATGTGGGAAGACGGTGTTCCTACGTGAAGTAGTTGGGAACAATGGGTGATGGGATAGAACTTAGAGAGGCACCCTACGTACCTTTCATAAAAAAAGAATGGATCAAAGTACACATAGTTTAGTTTAGAGGTGTATGGGGCTTACACATGATTGGATTCCCATAGAGGATGTCATGGTCAATGCTTGCTCTAAGGCCATGTGAGTCATGATCGGTGTGAGAAATAAGAGGCAACAATATACCTGAAGATCACATGGTGAGTGATGCGTCCATGAGAGGTGGTGTGGGGATAATGAATGGTTAGAGGCCCAAAGAAGAAACATTAGCTTAATCTAGGAGAGAAGCCTAAGTAAGGGTCTATATGTATGAGGCGGATATGACAAATGTACATGGATCACCCTATTTTATATTGTTGGGGCTTACAAAAGGGCTTCCCAAGGCATGCATGGAAGAAATGTGAAGTGGGAGAAGAGGAGTGAGAGGGAACTAGTTCCCATAAACTTCATAGTCCTCTTGGTCTTCTCACTCTTGCAGTGATCGTAATTTATCATCATGTGTTGAGGAAGTGTGGTTTTTTAGCAGTTTTACATCCTACATATCAGACGATGAGGAATTTATGCTTACCAATTTGAGTTACAACCCTTTTACCAACCCGCAATTGGGGAAGGGAAGGCACATGCAATGCCAAGTATTGGGGTTTGTGGAGTCATCCATTGAGGGTCCATGTTAGTGTTGCTAAGCTAAGAAGAAATAGCCAATAGCAACCTATGTGAAGAAGAACTAGGTGGGGAAACAAAACATAAATCACTACTCGGGGGAACTTGAAATCACTTCCTACAAGCCAAGATGGATTCATAGGATATGTGTGAACAAGATAGGGGTGTTTCATGTAAGAGGGGTGTAAAAATAGAGCCTTAGGGTAACAAAAATATGTGGAGAACATAATATGGGTCACGTGCATTACTGAAGTATTGCATGAAAGATGAGGGGATTCACGCAAGATGGAATCCTACACACAAGATCGGCATGAATCAAGGGAAAACATGTGTGAAAGAAGAATATTTTGTGCTCAATTTTATTTGGAGTAAATGTAAATGGGTGAGGGTCAAGACCTAGTGGGCCCACCTAAAGGGGGACCCCTGGGAGACCTATCCTACAAGATCTAGTACATTGAAGTCATGGATTTCACACAATCATAGAAGGGATGTATTATGTGCAGTAGAGTGGTGTTTCATCTTCCAGAGCGGTACACAGATGTGATAGGGACATATCTATTTATTATGAAGTGGTAGCACAGAAGGAGGCTTATGCATATGTGACATTTGATGTTGCATTAGGAATGCAATATCTTTCATGTGGTCCCTTTCCCTACACGCCAACTTGATTTCTTCAGCACCTCTGACTTGGTTGTTTTTCGGTGGGACAACATGGAAGAATCCCTTTAACATAACACTGGTAGTGAAAAATCTTGCACGAGAATATCAAATATTGCACACGCATCCCTTGGCCATCTCGTGGTCATCCTATTATTCAAAATATGTCTTTGGTTTGTTCAAATATGGTGATCCATGTCCTCAAATAGAATTCGGTGCCAAAAAATCCCCCCCTCAAAATCTGAGTAGAAAGGGAACCGTAAGGTATGGTTTTGAGGGTAACATCGAAGAGAATATCACGTTTTCATTGGTTCATGCAAGAAATACAATTAGGCACCCAAAAAACTTGCTTGTGTGTGGAAGGGTTAGTCCTCTCCTATAAATATGCAAGGGAGAAAGGACTCCATACCATGAATTTCTCACGTGACAAGAATTTTTCTCCCATGCACGAAAGATTCTCTGTTCTGTGTGAAAGATCTTGATTTCAGTTGGTACCTTGCATGCAACTGCTAGTTCTTTCATGCCATAGTCGGTTCTTCTACTCTTCTGAATTAGAAGAAATTGTTGCATGTCTGTCATCAATCGTTCCCCTAGAATTTTTTCTTTCATGCTGAACCCCTTTTGTATCATGAAAGTCCCTATGTAAATTCTGATACCCGCATGAGATGGTCGGTGAATAGACTTATGCTGAGAGGGAAGATGCCTATGCAATGCAGAGGACCGAGATGATCATAAACCCATACATTCTTTATGAAAGAAAAGTAGTATCTGATAAATAGATGCTCATTAGTATGTTAACACATTCTAAAAAGGAATATATTATGAGAAATAGTCTATTGATATGAAATTTTGGTATTCTAGAAGAAGTTCTGATGCTGGGTTTCACGACTGATATGCCACTGTCATTGGTAATGTGTGAGGATGACCTTTCATGGTATAACATCACAAATAATGATCACCATGCTATGGAGACTCAAGACACAATGGTTTACATCTAGAATATGATCACCAGGACTGTTGTGGGGAGCAATCCAGTTCATAAGAAATCTCCATCTCACGGTACGGGCATTTTTAGGAGTAGTATCACCGATGAGACCAAGGGCTAGAAAGAATAGGGATTTATGTCCAGGGGAATCTTTACAAGTGAAAGGGAATGGGTGAATTTGGTATGCCAAATATGTGAGGAGTTCGGAGCAGAGTTGCAACATATTGGGTTGTTTGAGGTTGTGTGGGTATCACAATTCCATTTCTACCATCAACATGACCTAGTGTTGGAGTTGTTCAGCCGATGGTCTCCTGATACCAATACTTTCCATATTAACCATGGGGAGGTCAGAATTAGCCATCCATATGTCTACTCTATCAGAGGAATTACCTTTTAAGGGTATCAGTAGGACATGTTTCTTTCCACTGAGAATATCTGGGGAGATAGGACAAGGAATCCTATTCAGAAATGGCATTATTTGAGCTAGAGAAAGAGAGGTTTGGAATAAAATAATTTATGAAGGACATATTCTTTTCTGAGTGGGTTATCCAATTTTTGATTAAAGACAAGGTAGTGAAGATTCCATACTGAGTGAAGCCGTGCCCAAACACATCACAAATGGGTAAAAGAGGATCATATTAGATGATCTTAGAAGCAGGAGAGTACCAATCATGTGGCTTCAGTGTTTGTTGACGCTCCTTTCGTCACAGAATCTAAAGATCGGAAAAGGGAATATCTGAGCTCAAAGTGATTCAACCTTTGAAGAAAACATCAAAAATCGGCAAAGGCATGAACAAAGGATCAACAGCAACTGCACCACGCAAGTTATATCACTGTCGCGCAAGTACACTTGCGCGGCGCTCTTGGTCGCGCAAGTGACTTGCGCGACCTAAGTGGTAACCGCCCGGTAACCGCCCGGGGTCTTCTTTTGCCTATAAATAGACCCTGTGGGCCCCCCATTAGAGAGGATCTTTTTCCAAAAAATCAGATTGAAGATCCCGACGCCCAAGTCTCTTCTCAAAGCTTCCAGAACACTTCTAAGGTAATTTCTTAACTAGAACGGAAGATATAAAGAGAAGAAGGAAGGCCTAAGTGTTGAAACATATCAAACACTTGCGTGCCGACTTATTTCCTTCAATATAACTTGCGTGTCCCTTTTCTGGAAGAACCTCAAGAGGATTCTAAAGGGTTTAAAAAAGAGTCGCTCAATTATTTCAATGCTGGTTGAAAAATCGCGCAAGTACACCATGTGTCGCGCAGGTATACCTGTGCGACCAACACTTGCGCGCCCACGGAAGACTTGCGTGCCTTTCAAGATTGCGCGCCCCTATCTTTTTGAGTGCCCATATTGCCCATTTTACCCCTATTAAGCCATTTCACCTTTCCTTTTCAAGATTCAGTCTTCAAGACACTCTTGAAAGCCATTTATGGCATGATTTCTTGATTTGACTTCCTTATCTGAAAGGAATTCTTTGGAATATCTCTCAAAACCTAGTGATTTAAATATCCTTATGTCACTAATTATGGAGAGTTCATTCATTTAACCTCATCCTTTAAAATGAGAAAATCCTTAACTTGGGTCTCCTTTTTTTAGGAATAATCCCCAGTTATAAATCCTTTAATCTGGGCATCCTTCTTTAGGTGTAAGCCCCAAATTATTAAAGTTCCCAAACTTGGGCATCTTCCTCAGGAGTAAGCCCCAAACCTTAATCCCTAACCTGGGTCTCCTTTTCAGGAATAAGACTCAGTCATAATCTTGGGCTTCCTTTTCAGGAGTAAGCCCCAAGTCCCCTAACCTGGGCCTCCTTTTTAGGAGTAAGTCCCAGTCATAATCTTGGGTTTCCTTTTCAGGAGTAAACCCCAAGCCCCCTTAAATTTCTCTTAACCAGTCCTAATTTACCCTTGATTTGGGTTTCCTTTTCAGGAGTAAAACCCAATCATAAGTCCCCTCCTAACTTGGGCATCCTCCTTAGGAGTAAGCCCCAAGATTAGAGTATTCAAATCTCCATGAAGCACATATAACTTTATGGACCCTGTTCATGGATTTTCTCCCTAAAAGTAAATCCTAAACCTTCATCTATCTGGGAAGTCATACATACATAAGCCCCAAGCAAATTCTTATGATTGCATCTTTCATGGCACAATTGTATAATTTTTACCAATACCTCTTGTTTCTCACACCGAGCATGACTCACGTGAGCTTAGAGTGTAAAAGTAATTATGACATTCTTCTTTGAGCCATCAATCATAAACATCATACTCCATTACTCGAACTACGTGGGTTCTGATTCCTTTTCCAAAACAAAGGATACGTAGGTATCCCATTTTTGGGTTCGATCCCAACTTTGAAATAATCCCTGTCCTTACGAATGACGATAAACTTCAAGTGCCCCACTGAGTGGCTTTAAAACCAGCCTGGTCATCATAATGACCAAGAGACTTTTATATAAATGTTTTGAAGGATACTATTGACCAGGAATCTCTAAACAGATATAGATGATTCTCTATTGATGAAGAACCTCAAATACATATAAAAGATTCTCTAAATTTCTTGCATATTTAATCATTGATTATTAAAACTAAAGGAAAGCGCATTTTATACTTGGTAATGTAATAAGGATTCACGAACATAACTTAAATCTATAAAGAGAGTCCCGGAGTAGAAAATAATTCCCCTCAAAAAGGTGTGATGAGTCCGACCTCCCATCCTCTCGACCAATGCAAATTCCTAAGCCTCATCAGTCCACAAGCTAATGAGCGCCTGCCTTTGGAAAGTAGGTCCAAACGGATGTGGAATCATTGAATGTTTCCGGTTCTACGAACAAACCCGCTAGAAACCGATCGGAATGTTTGAATCTCCCGTCCAGGAGGTCATCCCCGAAATCCGTGAGGAAACAAAAATGGTGAACCCGACGTGAATCATTAACCAAGTTAAAGTGATGTTCTTCTTATTTGTTAGGCCCCTTGGGCCAACAAAGCAATCATTGACATATGCTCATCCAAAAGATGCAGTGGCCGGATTCATCTTGATTATGTCTGTTATATGGAACATGCACTCTTTTCTCAAGATCTTCTGCAAAATGGATTTCCTTAAATTCACCCCTGTGAATGCTGCTGCTGTGAACACCTCTACTGTGAGGTTTGCTGATGTGAAAACCAATGCTGCTACTCCTACTGGAACGTCGTCCGCTCTGAAGATGACATCACCAACTTAGCGTCTTCAATGCTTGGTTTCTAATGAACTGGTTAAGGAGTACCATCACAACGGTACTATCCCAACTCTGGAGGCCGCTCGTCAAGCCCTCCAAGTTAACAACTCTACCTGGTCGTCCGGACAATGGCGGCCAGCGATCAAGAAGCAGGCGGTGCTGACTACCGTCTCCAACCGTTTCGGGTCGTTATCCCCGGAATGCAATTTCCATTCACTCCCTTACTCTGAGGAAGTGAATGAGCAGGTCCCTCAGGACCTTAATTCAAAAAGACAGGAGTCCTTCCCAAGGGATCCCATCAACAATCGCCACCAGACTCGTGCGGTAGTGTGCCCTCAACATGATGAGGGTACCGACTCCAGGCATTCAGCTCAGGTTCCTCGAACCCGAGCAGGCAAGATGAACCGCCAGAGACGGAATCCGGTGAACAATGGGCAGGTTGTCATCCCTGCCATCTCCGGAGATGTCCACCAACCTAACTTGGTGGCGAACAACGAGAAGGCATACACACCTGTCCGTTTTAATTCCGCTGTCCAGCAGACTCGTCTGGAAGCATCACGCCAATCCCGCCAGGCAATTCCGGCGGAGTACCATAGGCAGGAACATACACCTGCTTATACATCACCAGTTAGTCAGTAGGCTCGTCTGACTACATATGATGGATCTCGTCAACCGCGTTTGGCAAAGTGTAATCAGCAGTCACATACACCTGCTAATACTAATCAAGCCTACCAACAGTCTCGCTTGGTAGCACACGGAGATGTCAGTCGGAAAGCCCCGACGACAAACAGGTGGCATACTCAACTCTCTGCCTCCACACTTGAGTACTGTCAGGATTCACTGACAGGAAAAGGAGGACAGGAGCAGGCACATACACTTACTCCATGCCCGGAATGGACGTATATCCCCGTTACGGTGGCTGAAGTCACCAAACATATTTTGTCAATGGTGAAAGAGCAGAAGCAAATTCCTGCTCATATTCTGGATGCTTTCCAGGATATCATAACATCTTCAGCATCATCTCAGGGACAGACACATAAATCTATCCCTAGCAGTGGAGTGACACATCAACGATTCACTCCGGAACAGACACACACATCTGTTCCAGTCCAAGAGGGTTATGGGGCATACTCCCCCATATCAAACGGACAACCAAGTCAGGCACATACACCTGATTTGAGTGGAGATCGTCAGCCTAACCAGACCATCTTTCCTGATCAGGAACATACACCTGCTCAGAGTAACCACTTTCGTCAACAAGTGGTTTCAAAAGTGAGTAAGAAGGCATCTAAGAAAAAGATCCACCCAGCACAGTTAGGAGATCAAAGGCCAATCTGCAACAAGGCCTTTCTCGATGCTGGAGTTCTTGAAGCCCTCAGACATTTATCTATCGGAATTCAAGATTCTACTCCCTCAGTTCTCAATAACAGGAACATTAATTCTGATGGTCTTCAACAGACACTTCTCATGAAGGCTTGCTTCATGAAAGTTCGGTCAATCTTGAAGTTTCTTCTTCAGATGAGAGCCACAGGAACCCTCTGTGTGGTCAGAAGACCAAGGAGCAAGAGATTTCATCTTCTACTGTAACCCATCATGACGGTCCTCCTCATGGTGATGAACTTCACTGCGAAAGTCCTCTCCGCAGTAGTGATTCACGTTGTCTCGAAAATTCTTCAGAAGGCAATGTAGTGACGAGAAATCCCTCCTATCTCGAGGCACTTGAAAACGTAAAACCAGTCATGTCTGATGCTTTACTATCGACAGGTGAAACTCTTTCTCCATCAGAAGATAGCCTGGGGTTTAGGTTATTCTCTGAACCATCCCTGGGTCATTCATCTTCCAGCATGAATAGTGATTTCTCTACCAATCTTGTTGAATCCGATGAAGCAACAAGGAAACACCAACTCTGGTCCAAACAGGTAGAAGAATCTTCATTTAATGATAAAGAGGAAATGCTGAACATGAGAAAAAAACTGGAAAAAGGTGAAGTACCAGTCATGTTTTGGCCTTTGGTTGACTCCCAGTACGACATTCCAAAGATGTTGACGGATGATGGAATCCATGATATTCGTCTCAACATATGGAAGACTCTTTGTTAATTGAAGAAGAAAGTATTATCTTACGATGATTATGAAAATCATATTAAGATAATAGAAGGGTTACAACGCCAGATTGATTTGGCATCTTTATCAGTCTCTCGGTATCCGAAAGCTGAAAAGCAACAAAGAACCCTTCAACGGTCATGCCTTGGCGCACTAAGAAAATTGTGTCAGTTAATTTCCAATGCTCCATTTGATGTTCATATCAGAGGATGGGGTGTTCACGGAGCACTACATTTCACAGTGCTTTCTAGTCAGCAAAGCCCGCCGAAAATGGTCTCATGCAATGTTATTGCCCATGGCCGGCCACAGTCAATGGGCTTTGTTCATAATCAAAAGCTTGCTCAAGAAAAGACTTCAACTAGTTCCTCTCAAAATCAAGTATATAGAGAACAAGTTGTTGAATTGCTCCTACATCGAGCAGGCGAGAATATTGCACAAGCCTCTCGTCTGGAGAAAACACGTCCTAAAATGACAGAAGTTTCGGAAATCATCCAACGGTCTGTTGAACCAGGTGATAAAAGTGGATACAGGTTAATGCATCCAGCTAATTTCCGAACTAATATTCGCAAGATCTAGAGAGATTTTAAGAAGATCTCAGACATAGCATGTCAAGAGACACCCCAGCTTGTCAGACTGGGGACTTCTCTAACCCAACCCTCAGAGTCAACAAATGGGATTAGAGGAGTTGAGCGGAAGCAGCAGGAACATCCCCAGTCCACCGGACTGGGGAGTTTTTCAAATCCTCAATCCCTCCGTCAGAGAAAGTCAGTATTCTCTCAATTAGGGAATAAGCCTCAAGAGGAACTAAGAGCCAATCTATCAGGAGATTCTCTCCAAGTGACGGTTCTCCAAGAATTTCCTGAGGGATCAAGTCAATGGAATGCCATGTCTCATCATGGACATGGAAGAAGACAATATCACAGAAATGCTGATAGAAAGGATTCCATGCAATATGCATCCATTAATGTCATCAATGTCGTTGCTGCTGATTCACCAGATGAGGCTCAACCAGAGGGATCAGACGAAGAGGTTCCCGCTCAAGAAGTTGCGCACACAGACCTAAATGAAGAAGGTGTGCGCACACGTAATCAAAGGCTTACCCAAAATCTGAGTATTCCTTTAAGTAACCCACTTCCCCCTCTCCAAAAAGGATCCAATAAGGGGAAAGGAAAGAATCAGGTTACTTCTCACCCTTCCTCTGAAGGAGGTCAATCGCTCTCATTAGAGCAAAGGTTTGCACAACAGGAGGAAGAAATGAACGAATTAAGAAGGTTGAATGCAGAACTACTTCAGAGTAGTCTTCTTCTTAAGGATGCTGAAGTCCTACAGCTGAAGGAATTTGTTGTAACTACTGAGATGGATCAGGAATATCCTCCTTTATCAGTACACCCTCAGAGGTTTAATCCTACGGGTCAAACGCAACAACGGTTGGCAGCACTACCATCAGTTGCAGCACCAACCACCACGTCTGTCCAAGCTCCATTCATCGCACCTACCCAAAACCAAGTTCAACCTGATGTTTCTCAAAAGTTAATAACTACTATTGAGTCATTAATAGCTCGGTTAGAAACTATGGAAGGGAAACGGGCACAAGTTCAACCTGAAAAGAAAGTTTACCCTGAATGGGTAGATTCAATTTCTCCTCCATCCAGTTTTGGAAACCCTGTTTTCCCTACTTTCAATGGATCAGGCGACCCCGAACAACATTTGACGCATTACGTGTCTTGTTGTGATCCTATGATGGGAACTCCAGAGCAGCAAGAAGCAGTGAAACTCAGATGCTTCATGCGAACCTTGCAAGGAACAGCTTTTGTCTGGTATACAAGCTTGCAATCCCGGTCAGTCATCGGATGGGAGGATCTTCGTCAAAAATTCCTTCTTCAGTTTAGCTCAACTTTTCAAAAAACGACAGTTTTCGATCTTACAAACTGCAAGAAAAGGGAGAATGAAAGAGTCTCTGATTTCATTGCTCGTTGGAAGGGATTAACGTATTCCATGAGTTTAGCACTCCCTCAGGAGGAATTGTTGCCAATCTTTGTGGCAAATTTTCATGACGAATTACGCACGCCATTGATCCCTGTGAAATACACAGGAGGGTTTCGAGACCTTACTTCAATCACTCAACAGATTGAAGATTCCCTTATACAGGCTAAGGTTAAATCTCGTATAATTCCATCAGCTCCAGGAAGGAGAATGGGTAAAGCGGAAACTGCTACAGTTATGCTTAAACAAGCACCTGTACCTATTTCTACTTCAAAACCTTCATCTTCTCGAAGGGCTCCACCTCCTGAACGCCAACAACAAAGGCTGTTTCGTCCAAATGATCAAAAAGATCAATTACGAAAAAAATTTGAGGATATGAAGAGTAAAACATACTCTTTCCGAAGTGAGAAAGTTCCTAGTTACTTCATTTCAGCTCTGGAAAATAATTTGGTTCAATTACCAGTGCCCAACAGGCCAAACAAGGAAGGAGATGAAGACCATCCCAATTATTGTCCCTTTCATCAAATGTTGGGGCATCCCATCCAGGAGTGTTTTGTCTTTAAAGACCTCCTGCAAAAGATGGTCGACTTGGGACAAGTCAAATTGAAGGGTTCTTCAGCTCATGTAGCGTGTATTACTACTACAGATCCAGAGGAAGGAGGCGAGTGGCAGGAAGTCAAAAGCAAAACTGCGAAAAAATATGATGATTGGATGGTCAGAAAGACAATCAATTGGACCCATTCCATTTTGCGAACACAATTGAAGAATCCAATTGTGTCTCCTACAAAAGCTGCAGTAAAGCCTCCATCAAAAGACAAATCCTCAAAAGGACAACGCAATTCAAAGAAGAAAGAGGAATCAGGAGAAGATGAGTATGTATCAAAGCCTAAATTGTCTTTGACTCTGGAAGATTTCATGCCATCTACTTCAAAGCCACGGGCACCGTCCCACCAAACGGCACAGCCTAAACAGGCTAACCAGGCAGAGTCTTTATCAGACGAAGAGTTAATCTTTGGTTCTGTTAATATGATTCAATTAACAGATCCATATTCTAGTCTTGATGAGCTTGAATTCCCTGTATCAAATAAGGGATTCCGAGGAGGTTCTAGAGGTTTAGGATATAGGGGAAGACGTGGATCTTTCCGAAGCCACTACTCTAATTTTACCCCTGCTAGCACTGTATATGCAGCAGAAACCCGTGGTAGAGCCCTTCAGCAAGCTCAAAAAGAACAAGCAAGTTCTTCTGCCAATGGCCAACTCAGTTTTGGCACAGTTATTTTGGAAGACCGATTAAAGGTTCCATCTTCTTTATATCAGCAAGTAAATGGATCTAATCAGTCCAATCTTCCAAAACCAAGGATGTTGCTAAATTCAATACAAGATGCATCAGCTTCCAAAGCATCTGCTTCCAAGGTACCTGCTAAACCGCATATTCCTATTGGGAAACGCAGACCTCTAGATCAAAAGTATGATATATTGAAACACTTGGCCCAAGTACCAGCCAAGTTATCAATTTTGGATGCTTTGAATCTGTCAAAAGATCTTCGGGAAGCACTCATCGAAGCTTTGTCAAGTCCTCAGGAGTTTGAAGCTGAAATTGCTGCAGCTGAAATCTATCACATAGAGAATAATCCTGCAGAATTCCATGCAGTAATATCTTTTACTGATAAAGATTAAGATGAGGTTGTGCATGGACACATAAAACCTTTGTACTTATCTGGCAAAGTAAATGGTGTAGATGTTCGAAGAGCTTTTATTGACAATGGTTCAGGAGTCAACCTCATGCCCATTCGTACACTTCGTCGATTGGCCCTCACGGAATCTGATTTATCTCCTTCTACCATGATGTTACAAGGATATGATAAAAATGAACAAGAACCACTGGGATAAGTTACACTCAGAACTCAGTTTGGAGATCTTGTATCCAATTCGGATTTCATGATTGTTGATCAAGACTCAGCTTTCAATATCTTGCTTGGAAGACCCTGGCTCCATCAGCATGCAGCTATTCCTTCATCATACCATCAATGTCTCAAATACTGTTTCGATGGTCAAGTTGGAACATTGTATGGTGATAAGGCCCCGTTCAAGACATGTGAGTCTCAATATATTGAGCTGGAATTTTATCACATGAAAGGAATAGAAAAATCTACAATGAAGGAAATTACCAAAGTTAATGATCCATATGGTTTGGAGAAAATTCCAATAAATCCATTTTTACATGTGAGTACAGATTATGTATTACCTATCAGTCAAATTGAAACAATAGGCCCAAATCAAAATACTCTTATGGAAAGATCCATAATGTCAATTACGGCGATCGAGCCAGATAACATGGGATAAATTGGTAACCTACCAAGCAGTGATGAAAGCATAAGTGGTGATGAAGTCCAACAAGTCTATACTTCGCTAATCAGGCCAGAAGAAGTTATAGAAACACCAGAGGTGAATAATGATGTCAATTCTCAATCCATCATCTCCTCTTTATTTCCCAAAGAAGACCCTTTGTCATCAATAGGGTCGGAAATGGAAGCTTCTTCTTCAAAATGTGAAAATTTTGACATCTCTTATGATCATGAGAATTTCGTTTTTTCATCTACTTTGCAAGTAGAAACGGAAGAAATAACACATGATGAAGAGGAAGAGGAAGATCTTAGAGATGCTCCTCCAGCATTTGAAGAGGGTATCTCTACCACTGTGGATGAACTCAGAGAAGTAAATCTGGGTACATAGAAAGATCCACGCCCCACTTTAATTAGTGCGGCCATGACCCTTGAAGAGCAAGAGATGTATATTTCTTTTCTAAAGAAAAATAAAGATATTTTTGCTTGGAATTATACATAAATTCCTGGGCTTGATCCTGATGTTGCTACTCATCATTTGGGTTTACCAAAAGAACATCGAGGTTTTAAACAAGCCGCAAGAAGAACACACCCAACCTATGCTTCCAAAATTGAAGCTGAAGTGGATAATCTGATCAAAGCCAACTTCGTCAGAGAAGTTCAATATCCCAAGTGGTTGGCTAATATTGTCCCTGTAAAGAAGAAGAAAGGACAAATTAGGGTTTGCATCGATTTCAAAGATCTTAATCGGTATTGTCCAAAAGATGATTTCCCGGTTCCGATTACAGAACTCTTAATTGATGCGACGGCTGGATATGAAGTACTTTCTTTCATGGATGGATATTCCGGATATAATCAGATCCGAATGGCCCCAGAAGATGAGGAATATACAGCCTTCAGAGCTCCTCAAGGTGTGTTTTGTTACCGGGTGATGCCCTTTGGTTTAAAGAATGCAGGTGCAACATATCAACGCGCCATGCATCGTATCTTCAAAACTCTTTTAGGGAAGTTTTTTGAATGCTATGTAGATGATTTGGTGGTTAAATCCAAACAATGTTCTAATCACTTGGCTGATTTGGAAGTCATATTACACAAGCTTTGACAACATAATTTGAAGATGACCCCCTTAAAATGTGCTTTTGGGGTAACCTCAGGAAAATTCCTCGGCTTTGTTGTACGCCATCGTGGTATTGAAGTCGATCCTGAGAAGACCAAATCAATCCTTGGTATGTCACCTCCTCAGAATTTGAAAGAATTAAGAGGACTTTAAGGACACTTAGCCTATATTCGGCGTTTCATCGCTAATTTGGCAGGCAAAAGTTTACCCTTTACCAAATTATTGAAGAAAGGAGTCACTTACCAGTGGACTGAAGAATGTCAAGAAGCATTTGATGTTCTCAAGAAATACCTCTTGAGTCCACCAGTACTCATGCCACCTGTTGAGGGTAGACCACTTATCCTCTATGTGACAGCTTTAGAGAGATCATTGGGTGCCTTTCTCGCTCAAAAGAATGATGCTGGGAATGAAAACAGTCTCTACTATCTCAGTAGAACTATGCTTGAAGCAGAAACCCGGTATTCAAGTATTGAAAAATGCTGCCTAGCATTAATCTTTGCAGTTCAGAAACTGATACACTACCTGCAACATCATGAGATCCAATTGGTATCTCGTAATAATCCGCTCAAATTCATCCTTAGTCGTCCAATGCTTACAGGACGTCTGGCAAGGTGGGAGGTTATTCTACAGCAGTTCGACATTCAGTATGTGTCTCAAAAGGCAATTAAGGGCCAAGCTCTGGCTGATTTCCTGGCTGAACATCCTTCATTGGAAGACACGTATTCAGATATCGAACTCCCTGATGAGGAAGTTTTCTCTATTCAAGAGAGTCATCAAACATGGGAAATGTATTTTGATGGTGCTTCTAGAAGTCCAACAGGGAAGAAAATGGAAAATCCTAAATTTAACAAAGTTGGTTTAGGAATTGTGCTCATTTCTCCAGATAAGGCAGTGTTACCTTATTCCTTTTTGTTGTGGGAAGGTGGTACCAATAATGAAGCTGAATACCAAGCTCTCATTACAGGCTTGGAATTAGCACTTCAAGCACAAGTGAATCACTTAAAGGTAAAAGGTGATTCAGACCTGGTAATCAAACAAGTCAATGGGGATTATGCCATCAGAAAAGAAGAATTAATCCCTTTGTATGATTACATCAGAGAGTTAATTTCAGAATTACCTTCAGAACCGACATTTTCTTATGTCCCAAGATCACAAAATGTTCAAGCTAATGCACTGGCTAATATAGCCACAGCTTTAGCAGATCCAAATCGGTACGAGACAACCATCTGTATTGCCCACCGTCGTGCAATTTCACCTTATGTTCAAGTCAGAACAGAGGAAATTAATGAAATTAGTCCCATTCCTGAATCGTATGGTCATACTACAGGATGGATGTCACCTATCAGGGAATACCTTCAAAATGGAACACTTCCACCTGATAGAGCCGAGAAAGAACAAATTCGGCGACGTGTGGTCAATTTTACTCTTTATGATAGCCCAAACCACCTCGAGAAAATTCTCTACAAACGTGGTTTTGATGGAGTTCTTTTCAGATGTATTGATGGTGAAGAGACAATGGCTGTCATAAAAGAAGTGCATGCAGGAGTCTGTGGTGCCCACCAATCTGGACATAGACTGTCTGATCAAATTCGAAGGCTTGGATACTTTTAGCCTTCAATGATACAAGATTGTGTTAATTTCACAAAGAAGTGTCATTCATGCCAAGTATATGCCAACTTCATTCATAAACCTCCAGAGTTGCTTCATACAGCTAAATACTCATGGCCATTTTCCACATGGGGAATGGATGTGGTGGGACCTTACCCTTCAGCTACGACCAAGCAGTTTAAGTACATTCTTACTGCTACTGATTTCTTTTCCAAATGGGCAGAGGAAGTACCTCTCAAAGAAGTCAGTTCTAAATGCATTGTTAGCTTCATCAATTCTAACATCATTACTAGATTTGGTGTCCCTCATACCATATTGACGGACAACGGAACCAACTTATGTTCTTCTGAGGTAAAGAAATTGTATCAAGAATACAACATTAAGTCCAACCATTCATCTCAATATCATGTAGCGGCTAATGGCCAGATAGAGGCCTTCAACAAGACTCTTTCAAATATACTGCAAAAGATGGTGGATAAAGATAAGAGGTCATGGCCTGATAAACTCTTTCATGCTTTATGGGCTTATCGGACTACCACTCACAATGCAACGCGGTCAACTCCATATTCATTGGTATATGGAAAAGAAGCAGTCTTGCCAATTGAAGTTCAATTTCCCTCACTCAGAATAGCCATTTGTGATCAGTTATCTACAGATGAGCAATCCCAAAAGCGGTTGAATGAATTGGAACAGTTAGATGAGAAAAGATTGTGCACTTTGCACCACTTGGAAATCTATCAGAATCGAATAGCACGAGCTTTTAACAAAAAAGTTCGTCTTCGTTCATTCATTCAGGGAGAATTGGTATTGGTTCTCAGAGCACCAATGATACCAGGAAAGAAGCCTCCCAAGCTTGAACCAAAATGGGAAGGACCTTATTCAATACATAAGGTCTACTCCAATGGAGCGTATTCTCTAATCTCAATGGATGGAGAACACATCACGACTCCAACTAATGCCCGATTTCTGAAGAAGTATTTTTTATAAACACAAAATATTGTTCCCAGATCCAAAACAATCACATTGGTTCATGATTTGTCCTACAAGACACTAAACTGTATTATGTCCTATCTACATGACATTAAACTGTACAGAAGTTCCTATATTTTGTCCGAGATGACATTAAACTATATTGTGTCCTAGCAACATGACATTAAACTGTGTGGCACTTCCAACGTCCAGCATGACGATAAACTGTAAAAAGTCCCCAGAACTGATATCCTCGTATTGGTTCACCTTAGTCCTAGCTACATGACTTTAAACTGTACAGCACCAGTTCATCCTTGCTATATGACGTTAAACTATACAACAATGGTCCAGTATGACTTTAAACTGTAACTTCGTCCCACACGACATTAAACTGTGAAAACGTTCCCTAAACCGTCCAACATGACCTTAAACTGCATCATCCCTGGTCCATGTATATGACCATAAACTATTTGCAAATCCCTTATGTCCAGCAAGACGTTAAACTGTGACGTCCTAACTACATGACGCTAAACTGTATAAAAGTCCCTCACGTCCGGAAAGACGTTAAAACTATATAATCATAAAAGGTCCAGCATGACATTAAACTGCACCATCCACGGTCCATGAATATGACCTTAAACTATTCGCACTTTCGTCCAACATGACATAAATGGTGTGTTATTTTGTCCTTACTGCATGACATTAAACTGCACAATACCCCTTTCGTCCAATATGACGTTAAACTGTATTGTCCCCATCGTCCTAACTACATGACGCTAAACTGTACAGAAATTACTTGATATGTCCTACATGACATTAAACTCTTATTTTGTCCCTGCTACATGACACTAAACTGTGCATCACCAATAGTCCTAACTGCAAGACTTTAAACTGCATAGTCCCTTTTTTTTATGTCCTACATGACATTAAACTGTGCATCGTTAAGGTTGTTATTACCTCTTGTTTCTCACACCGAGTATGACTCATGTGAGCTTAGAGTGAACATCAACCATAACACTCCCTATGGGCCGCTAACCATGTGTAAGTCCCAACAACATTTTAATTAGATCATTGTCCCCAAGAACAACATGATCATTAATTCATTCTTTAATTGAACTACACGGACTTTGATCCTTGCCCTCCAGGCTGGGTATGTAGGAAACCTCCCAAGGTTCAAGCCGAAAAACAATCTCTTCACATCGATTCACCACCATCTCATATGATTTTGATTCATGAAACAGCCCCTGGAATCAATATATTTACATTGATTCACTTTCATCCTTGTTATATGACGTTAAAATATACAACACTTTTGTCCGGTACGACAATAAACTACAATATTCTTTGATTTCCTCACTTGAGAGAGAACTATTATTGACATTGATTTTTCAATCATGGTTTTCATTTTCAAAAGACTACATGCATACATGGTAATGCCTAAACTTTTTATCTTAGGTTAAACCATCATTGCACTAAAGTCCCCTTTCACCCTTCACATGTACGAACCAAATTTGTAAAAAGGGTAGTTCTAGAACTACGTGGGCTTGATTCCCATCCTTATGGGATACGTAGGAATGTTTGAGTATCCCTCGAATCCAGCCCCAAGTCTTTTGGGCCTAACCCCAAATTTCACTTTCAGTCCCTTGGCTGAAAAGTCCTCATGAAAACACACACTGTGTATTCATTATTATGGTCCGAATTCTATGACCCTAAACTAAGATTTCTCATACTTTCGTCCTGTACGATGTTAAACTGCATTTCAAGAACTACGTATGGCTTGATTCTCATTCTTATGAGATACGTAGTGAAGTCCAAAATTTCAACTCAGGACCCAGCCACAACATGATTATGGTTATCATTGACCTATGTATCTCTATATACATTGGACAATACCCATCTTTATGTGTTATAATCCTAACCTTAAATATTTTCAGATCTTCATAACCCTTTTCATGACTTCTAATCACAAAAATGTCAAACTTCTGAGAATTATTTTGCCTGACTATGCAGCACGTGCCCATAGGTGGCCTTGCATAAACAGTCCACATAACAGACTTGTCAGCCGAAAGATGCTATTTATTTGACCATGCAGCCAATGCCCATAGGTGGCCCTGCATATTTCAACCCCCTAACGGGTTTTGTTAAATAATAGTAACTTCATTCTTGGGAAGAATGCCTATTTTGTCCTTATTTGTCTTAAACGACAGTATGTAGGGATCCGCAAAAAATATCCATCCTTAACATATTTGTCCCATATCCTTTTTCATGATCTGAAAGTATTCAAGTCTATGGTTTATTCTTCTTCCCTACGTTTGGGTCAGACCTTCGTAGGAGTGATATTCATCCAGTTCTTCGATATTCTTGTTCGGAAATATCTTCTCCATATTCAAGTACCTCTTTCCATACAACAAACTCTATACTTTAGAAAATTTGAATCTCCATAAACTTTCACTGGCTTTTAGCACTAGGAAAGTAAATTTCTGGGAGTTCTTTTCCCTGACTATGCAGCACGTGCCCATAGGGGGCCTTGCATAAACAGTCCACATAACAGACTTGTCAGCTGAAAGATGCTATTTATTTAACCATGCAGCCAATGCCCATAGGTGGCGCTTCATATTTCAACCCCCTAACGGGTTTTGTTAAATAATAGTAACTTCATTCTTGGAAACTACTTCTTCTAATTCCTTTTAGCTCTTTTTCATATCATTCCTCAGATTCAAATATTCTTAAGCCATAGTTTACATATTTTCTCTCATACTTGAGTATGGTAATATGTTTTCAGATAAATTGTCAAGGAATTGAATCCATTTTAATTCATTTTGGTCAAAGCTATTTCAACCTTAAACATTAGCCCTTTTATGTCCGGCGTGCATGACTTTAAACTGCCCACACAAAAGACAAAGGAACTCTGAATAAAAGTCAAGTTCCAGCTCACTAAATATACATTTTTTGTATGATTTAGGTAATATTGAGCAATTAAAAGGTTCAAAGTTTGTAAGATTATTTGTAATAATCCTAGTAAAAATCAAACTATGCTTACTAGGCCCATTGGCTTAAGTAAATTTGAAGCAGGTAATGAAAGAATGCAGGTACAAATGATTGAAGGTGAAAGTGTTTTTCATTGATGCACAAGAGTTAGAAGGACATCCACAGACTGGAGTCTCTTCTCTTTTTCAAGAATTACAAGAGACTTTCAACATAACACTTCATTTGATTTACGGCATCTCGAGCTTCATTAGAAACCACCTGGAATTCATTCATTCAACTGGATACAATAAGAGATGCAGTGATACCAGCTCTTCTTGGAACAATTATAAAAGGATGTTCTTAAGTGCGGTTTGAGAAAATTTTCTGGTGATCAAACAGTGACTCTGTTTTTGTCCAAGAGACTTGGAAGATGGATACATGGATTTGAGAATGGAGCATTGGAAGTAAAGAGCCATTTGGAGAGAGTACTCTTTTCAGATATTTCTCTAATACCATGTTTGTCTTCTCTCCACCAACCATTAGTGGAAAACATTTCATCCCATGGGTTTGCCATTTTCATATCTACAAGGAAATGACATGGAGGAAGAATTTGAATGTTCACACCATTGTTGTTACTCTTAATGCACAGCATAACCGAAATAGAGAAGTAGCAGTGCAGCTGCATCTCAGGTGTATAATTGTTTGCATTTGGAACATTGACTACTTGCAGATGACCATGACCACACAGAGACAGGTAGATGCTCTGTGGGAAATTAAGATGATATTTCTTCAAGTACTTATCCAAATCTGGGAAAGTGCTGTCACAGATATCATAGTAATCATGGCCAATAATGTTCATCATGTCATCAATCCGCTTGCTAGCCAGTTCATTAGCCGTTCCAATTCCCTTAGGAGCCATTGAATCTGCACAAAAGTTGAACACATTTAACTCTTAAATGGGTTTATTTTTCATAAAATTTGTGAAAGAATTCTGAAAAAATGGCCAAGGCTTTAAGTCGCGCAAATCTAAACAATGGCGCGCAAGTATTTCGTGTGCCGTGCTAGTTTTTGACGCGCAAGTATAAACCCCGAAAGTACGAATACCTTTACAGGAGCGCGACAGCGAGGGAACAGTGGAAAAGAGACTTTCGCGGCTTAGGTGACCTGCGTGGCGAGAGCTCGAGAAGGTATGATGTCCGGAAATCCGGATACTTGTACGGAGGTGAGGCCGTGTATTTATTGGCCAGGAAGCCTATCTGCGCGCCGTACCCAGAGCGCTTAAGGTTTGCGCGACGCAAACTTGCGCGCCGCCCTCTACGCACTGAAGACTTGCGCGCCCCCCTTTTTTACTTCGAATGGATTCGATTTCCTCAGAGTCAAATCCTCATTTCTCTCCGGATCCAACTCTGAGGGGGGACTTTTGTTGACGTTCCTTTCGTCACAGAATCTAAAGATCGGAAAAGGGAATATCTGAGCTCAAAGTGATTCAACCTTTGAAGAAAACATCAAAAATCGACAAAGGCATGAACAAAGGATCAACAACAACTGCACCACGCAAGTTATATCACTGTCGCGCAAGTACACTTGCGCGACCTAAGTGGTAACCGCCCGGTAACTGCCCGGGGTCTTCTTTTGCCTATAAATAGACCCTGTGAGCCCCCCATTCGAGACGATCTTTTTCCAGAAACTCATATTGAAGCTCCCGATGCCCAAGTCTCTTCTCAAAGCTTCCGGAACACTTATAAGGTAATTTCTTACCTAGAACGGAAGATCTAAAGAGAAGAAGGAAGGCCTAAGTGTTGAAACATATCAAACACTTGTGCGCCGACTTATTTCCTTCAATATAACTTGCACGTCCCTTTTCTGGAAGAACCTCAAGAGGATTCTAAAGGGTTTAAAAAAGAGTCGCTCAAGTATTTCAATGCTGGTTGAAAAATCGCGCAAGTACACCATGTGTCGCGCAGGTATACCTGCGTGACCAACACTTGCGCGCCCACGGAAGATTTGCGTGCCTTTCAAGACTTGTGCACCCCTATCTTTTTGAGTGCCCATCTTGCCCATTTTACCCCTCTTAAGCCATTTCACCTTTCCTTTTCAAGATTCAGTCTTCAAGACACTCTTCAAAGCCATTTATGGCATGATTTCTTGATTTGACTTCCTTATCTGAAAGGAATTCTGTGGAATATCTCTCAAAACCTAGTGATTTAAATATCCTTATGTCACTAATTATGGAGAGTTCATTCATTTAACCTCATCCTTTAAAATGAGAAAATCCTTAACTTGGTTCTCCTTTTTTAGGAATAATCCCCAGTTATAAATCCTTTAATTTGGGCATCCTTCTTTAGGAGTAAGCCCCAAATTCTTAAAGTTCCCAAACTTGGGCATCTTCCTCAGGAGTAAGCCCCAAACCTTAATCCCTAACCTGGGTCTCCTTTTCAAGAATAAGACTCAGTCATAATCTTGGGCTTCCTTTTCAGGAGTAAGCCCCAAGTCCCCTAACCTGGGCCTCCTTTTTAGGAGTAAGTCCCAGTCATAATCTTGGGTTTCCTTTTCAGTAGTAAACCCCAAGCCCCCTTAAATTTATCTTAACCAGTCCTAATTTACCCTTGATTTGGGTTTCCTTTTCAGGAGTAAAACCCAATCATAATTCCCCTCCTAACTTGGGCATCCTCCTTAGGAGTAAGCCCCAAGATTAGAGTATTCAAATCTCCATGAAGCACATATAACTTTATGGACCCTGTTCATGGATTTTCTCCCTAAAAGTAAATCCTAAACCTTCATCTATCTGGGCAGTCATACATACATAAGCCCCAAGCAAATTCTTATGATTGCATCTTTCATGGCACAATTGTCTAATTTTTACCAATACCTCTTGTTTCTCACACCGAGCATGACTCACGTGAGCTTAGAGTGTAAAAGTAATTATGACATTATTCTTTGAGCCATCAATCATAAACATCATACTCCATTACTCGAACTATGTGGGTTCTGATTCCTTTTCCAAAACAAAGGATACGTAGGTAGCCCATTTTTGGGTTCGATCCCAATGTTGAAATAATCCCTGTCCTTCTGAATGATGATAAACTTCAAGTGCCCCACTGAGTGGCTTTAAAACCATCCTGGTCATCATAATGACCAAGAGACTTTTATATAAATGTTTTGAAGGATACCATTGACCAAGAAGCTCTAAACAGATATAGATGATTCTCTATTGATGAAGAACCTCGAATACATATAAAAGATTCTCTAAATTTCTTGCATATTTAATCATTGATTGTTAAAACTAAAGGAAAACGCATTTTATACTTGGTAATGTAATAAGGATTCACGAACATAACTTAAATCTATAAAGAGAGTCCCGGAGTAGACAATAATTCCCCTTAAAAAGGTGTGATGAGTCCGACCTCCCATCCTCTCGACCAATGCAAATTCCTAAGCCTCATCAGTCCACAAGCTAATGAGCGTCTGCCTTTGGAAAGTAGGTCCAAACGGATGTGGAATCATTGGATGTTTCCGGTTCTACGAACAAACCCGCTAGAAACCGATCGGAATGTTTGAATCTCCCATCCAGGAGGTCATCCCCGAAATCCGTGAGGAAACAGTGTTAACGAAAGTTGGGATACAAATATTTGGTATACTAGGTTCCTTGTTGTGTTCATAAGTGGGTGAATACTGATATTAAGGCACACAAGGATGGGGGTCTGTTTGGGGATTCTAGTGACGGTATGGATCATGGAATACAATCATTGACTGAACCAAGGGGTGCCTATGTTGGCCAAGATGTATGAAATTTTGGGGTGCATTTCAAGAGGAAGTATGCCCAGGAGAACTAGCTGACCATTCCAGATTCATCATGGCTAGGTTGTAGCTCACTATGGTAGATATGAATTCTTGAACGTCATCCACCCTCCAGGTGATGGTATGTGACCATATATATTGAACATCATTGGGATTAGGCTACTGATGCTCAAAAAGGAAGGAAAAAGCTCCGGATCAGAAACCAATAAAATTTATTGTTTAACCCATTTCAAACCCTGGATGGCCTGATGATTGACAACCATGAGGATCACTAGAGTATAAGGAATACTTTAAAAGTATTAAGGATGGTGTGATGGGGGCCCATATCGATAGGAAAATATTTTTCCAACCCTATGTGTCATCGAGGATTTCCATGAAATTTGGGTGCCTGCAGTGGATGCCAAAAGATGGTGTATAAATGTGTTGGGGAGGAGCAACATCGGTACATCCTTCACCAGGTGTGGCTCATTTTCATGACTTCTAGATTTGGTGAAGTCATTAAATTTCCCCCCATTTATATTAATGCCATCCAATAAACAAATTATGCCAACCATTTGGTAAAGGAGTATCCGGAAATGACTTTGCGGTAATGTGTTTAGAAAATAAAGGCAGATAGTGTTAAGTATGCACAACAAGGAAGCAGACGATGTGCTACTGGGGAAGTGAGGCCGGGAATATTCCATGTAGTTGTAATATTGCAGGCTGGAATGTCGACAGTAGGAGTATCACAAGGTTAGAATGCAACTATGCCTTATGAAGAGAGGTGGTTCCATTGGCAGCATCGCGGGCCATATTGGGAACTCCTTGGGAAGAAACTAAGACATATTCTAAATCATAATGATGAATCAACTTTCCCATCTCTATGGTATGACCGGAGGATGTTGCGACAATCTTTTTCCACTAAAGATCTATTGCGGAGACTAGTGCACACTGGTCTTGATCTACCAGACTTAGGATGCATTCAGGTAGCGGAGAAGGAGGACTTTCATCACTGAAACACATACCTAACATCCATAGATATGTATGAATTCTAATGGGGGTGGTATGAAGAACCACATATTCTCATGAATGTGATGATTATATAGGAGAATGTCCTAGAAAAACTGATGTACATGATGACAATGATAAGGACGAAGAAGATAAGAAATAAGGGGAGGAAGAGGAAGAAGAGAGAGTGTAAGAGCATGAAAAGGAGGCTGGAGGTGAGGGTCTTAGTTGTGAGGGTCCTTGAGGTGAGAGATCTTAAGAAAAAATAGACCTCCAAGGAATCCCATGTGAGAGCATAGAAATCATAGGCTCTGACACAGAACTAGTCGAACACCTCAAGGTGAGTAAAAACTCTTATCTCAACTGTTCTTTCTCTTTTCATAAATCTAATGCACTGACCAAACTCTATCTTTTTTAGGAACATATTATTGATGATAGTCAATCAGTCCCCCTATGAGGAATGAAAATTTAGCAATGGATGTGGAAGGAAATTCCCATGAACCTTCCTTAGAACAAAACAAAGCATGGAACCGACAACAGCTGCAATAGGAAGAGGGAGAACCTTGACTGCAGTGGTCAGCGGTGGTTTAATAGGATGGGATAAAGTGGAAACCTTAGAGACCCAGGTTGTTCCTTTTTTCATAAGGAGATGGTGGTGATGAACATATAACCTCAAGTTATTCCTGCTATTCATAAGGATCCCATGCCAATCATCGAATTAATAAGCACTAAGGGATCTCCTATGGGGATAGCCCCTACAACAACTCAAGCACTCAATACCACTACACATAGCTCTTGTTGTTGGTCGGAGAAAGAAAGGAGTGATGGAAAGAGGGGGGGTGAATTGCCTTTTAAAAATTAATTAACAAATTAAAAATCAAAGTTAAAAGTGCAGCGGAAATAAGGAGGCAAGACACAAGAATTGATAACGGAGTTCGGCCTAAAACCTGGCCTACGTCACCGGTCCCAACTCAACCATTGAGATATTTACTACCACTTGCTTTTCAATGGTTGTAGCAAGAAACCCACTAGCCTTTTTACAGGTGAAGGCTAGCTCACATATTACAGCTTGCTTTTTAATGGTTTGAGCAAGAAACCTACTAGCCTTTTTACGGGTGAAGGCTAGCTCACCTTTGACTCAAGCCTTTTGAAAGGTAAGGCTTGACTAACCTCTTCACACCTTGAAGGTGGTGTGAGAACCCAAATGAAAGGTATGAGAGAAAGAGATGGGGTTTGTAGGCACAAACCCAAATTGATGCTCAAAAATGATAAACAATAAAAAACCGTAATGTGGAGAAGCCTTGGGCACCAAATGATTGATGAAGTTGAAGAAGTCCTCTCCCAAGCTTCTATGGTGGTGCTCCTTGGATGTGGAAGTTGGTTGGAGCAATTGGGGTTCCCTTGGAACAATCCGCCGGAGGTTAGCCAAATGATGGAAAATGTTCCGATGTTGTTCCTTTTGGATTCCGGGGGTTCCTAGTCCTTTATTTATAGAGGGGGAACCCTCATATGGCCTTTGGAGGTCTTCGGAGCCGTTGGAAAGGGCTTCGGAGCCATTGGGAGGCAAGTGGACAGGCCTGGTCAAAGGCCCAACGACTAGTTTGACTGGCTCCACCGGCTGACCGGTGCATAGCCACCGGTTGGCCGGTGCTTTCAAAAAGGAGAGGCCTTCGGGCTCAGGCTCCACCGGCTGGCCGGTGCTGAGGCCACCGGTTGGCCGGTGGTGAGGCAGTAGTTTCCTCTTCTGTGCAGGTGCCACCGGCTGACTGGTGCTGAGGCCACCGGTTGGCCGGTGCTGAGGCAGTAGCTTCCACTGTTTGGGCTGGGTGCCACCGGCTGGCCGCTGGTGTGACACCCGTTGTCCGGTGGTCTGGACAGAGGAATGCCTCCTGTCCAGTCCTCCATCGGCTGGCCGGTGGTCTTCTATCGGTTGGCCGGTGGACTGAATTTCAGTCCACTTTGCCTTCTTGCTTCTTTGGCCCAATTTCTTGGCCACCTGAAATTATGCCTATCAACCAAAAACACTTAAAACAATATTAGATAAATAAAAGGGTGATTGTGATCATGAAAATTAAACCACGAGGGGTACGAGAGGTACAACAATCTCTCCCTATTTTGATGATCACAATCACCAAAACAATTAATGTAAAAATGAAATGAAAGGCATGCTTTTAAAAGATAAATTGAAAACAAGCAATGCATGAGAGAAAGATTTCTCCCCCAATCAACCAAGAATTTCTCCCCCTTTGTGATTATCAAAATAGCACGGGGCATAAAACTTGATTGAGGGAATCGATGAAAAACGAGATTTTAAACCAATTGAAATTTTTGAAAATTGAATTTTGAATCAAAAATTTGAAATGAAAGTTTTGAATGAAAAATTGAATACCAAGTGTTGAAATTGAAAGTTTGAATAGAATGTTTTAAAAATGCTTAAACAAATCTAACTCCCCCTAAATAAAAACAACAAATCACCGGGGAGAGGTGTTTGAAACCGAGACAAATTTTGGCCTGGAGAGACTCGCTAGAAGGGATTTTTCAATCCATACTTGTCTAGCAGCGGGTCTTCTCCTATAAAATTCATCATTTAAGAAAATAGTTTTGGGCCTACCATACCAGGCATTTTTGCAATTGCACTCATAAATTAAGTGCCCGGGTTTTTTACAATAATTGAAAAATTTAAATTGGGAGCTCCCCCTTACAAAAATAGTTGGAGCATGGGAAGAGGAAGCTTGCTTGGAATAGCCAAGCCCTTGGGTGGTTCTAGCTACGCGTTGGGAACCGAGGAGTTTGGTCAAATTTTGTTCACCTTGGGTGAACTTGGAAAGGGATTCCCTTAGGTCTTTGATTGTTGATTCCAATGATTCAACATCGGGAAGGTTTTGGATTTTGAGGGTCAACTCTTCCTTCTCTTTGAGAAGTTTTTCTTTTTCGGAAAAGAGTTTTTTGAAATTCTTTTTTAAAGAAACAAATTTGGAAGAAAGTTCGTGAAAACCTTCCTCCAATTGATCTCTAGCATGTTGGAGATCCTCATAGGATAAATGATTTAAAGAATTTGAATTTTAAGAACAAGAGGATGGGGAGTCGGAAGATGATACCTCATGAAATGCCATTAGGCATTTGTTACCGTTGTCGCTTGAGGAGGAGGAGGATGATGATGTGGAGCTATCACTCCATGTGGCTTTGAAAGCCTTCTTCTTTTCCTTTTGCTTGGCCTTTTTCTTGCGGGATGGGAAAGCGGGCTTGTCATCGCCTTTAGTACCTTCATGGGTTACTTCTAAAAGTTTCCAAATATCATAAGAAGATGAGCAAGTAGAAATACGATTAAATTCATTACGGTCAAGCCCACATTGAAGAGCATTCATGGCTTTGCCATCAAGCTCAAAATTTGCAATGTCTTCGGGGGTCCATTTGGATTCATTGGGAGAAGAAAGTGAATAACCATGCATGACAATTTTAAAAATAGGATAGCCAATGCTTTTAAGAAAAGTGGTCATGCGGGTTTTCCAATAAGAATAGTCGGTTCCATCAAAAAATGGAGCACGACCCAAAGAATAGCCTTCGGGGGAGAAAGAGGTTGAAGCCATCACAATGGATCTTAAATTTGAAACCGGTTAGGGTATTACTCAAATTCTCCTTTGATACCAATTGTTGGTCGGAGAAAGAAAGGAGTGATGGCAAGAGGGGGGGTGAATTTCCTTTTAAAAATTAATTAACAAATTAAAAATCAAAGTTAAAAGTGCAGCGGAAATAAGGAGGCAAGACACAAGAATTGATAATGGAGTTCGGCCTAAAACCCGGCCTACGTCTCCGCTCCCAACTCAACCGTTGAGAGATTTACTACTGCTTGCTTTTCAATGGTTGTAGCAAGAAACCCATTAGCCTTTTTACAGGTGAAGGCTAGCTCACCTATTATAGCTTTCTTTTTAATGGTTTGAGCAAGAAACCCACTAGCCTTTTTACGGGTGAAGGCTAGCTCACCTTTGACTCAAGCCTTTTGAAAGGTAAGGCTTGACTAACCTCTTCACACCTTGAAGGTGGTGTGAGAACCCAAATGAAAGGGATGAGAAAAAGAGATGGGGTTTGTAGGCACAAACCCAAATTGATGCTCAAAAATGATAAACAATAAAAAACCATAATGTGGAGAAGCCTTGGGCGCCAAATGATTGATGAAGTTGAAGAAGTCCTCTCCCAAGCTTCTATGGTGGTGCTCCTTGGATGTGGAAGTTGGTTGGAGCAATTGGGGTTCCCTTGGAACAATCCGCTGGAGGTTAGCCAAATGATGGAAAATGTTCCGATGTTGTTCCTTTTGGATTCCGGGGGTTCCTAGTCCTTTATTTATAGAGGGGGAACCCTCATATGGCCTTTGGAGGTCTTTGGAGCCGTTGGAAAGGGCTTCGGAGCCGTTGGGAGGCAAGTGGACAGGCCTGGTCAAAGGCCCAACGGCTAGTTTGACTGGCTCCACCGGCTGACCGGTGCATAGCCACCGGTTGGCCGGTGCTTTCAAAAAGGAGAGGCCTTCGGGCTCAGGCTCCACCGGCTGGCCGGTGATGAGGCCACCGGTTGGCCGGTGGTGAGGCAGTAGCTTCCTCTTCTATGCAGGTGCCACCGGCTGACCGGTGCTGAGGCCACCGGTTGGCCGGTGCTGAGGCAGTAGCTTCCACTGTTTGGGCTGGGTGCCACCGGCTGGCCGCTGGTGTGACACCGGTTGGCCGGTGGTCTGGACAGAGGAATGCCTCCTGTCCAGTCCTCCATCGGCTGGCCGGTGGTCTTCCATCGGTTGGCCGGTGGACTGAATTTCAGTCCACTTTGCCTTCTTGCTTCTTTGGACCAATTGCTTGGCCACCTGAAATTATGCCTATCAACCAAAAACACTTAAAACAATATTAGATAAATAAAAGGGTGATTGTGATCATGAAAATTAAACCACGAGGGGTACAAGAGGTACAACACTTGTAAGTCCCAATATTTACAGAACTACATCTTCTAATTGGGAACATGTATGATCGAGGTACCCATTACTTATACAATGATCATAATATTGGATTCTCGACAAACTGTTGAGTCTAAAACATTTGAAGGAGACTCACTAGTGATTGCACTAGGCCGCACAAAACCAAACATTCAAAATGGTCCATTCATAGCACCCATTGAGTAAGATGTTTCAATCACAGGTGATGTTACTTCCAGTATTGAGCTTCCGACTGGTTGGATTGAGGTTTCTGAAGCAGAAAAGATTCCATAAGAGGATCATACCGTTGAACTCCTGGCTATTATTTGGTGTACCAACTCATGTATCCCTTGGAGATGGATGATTCTAACCTTGATTCCCCCTACGAAATCCCCATGACACCACGCAAGGCATGGAATTACATAAACTTTTTCTACGATCATCCAGAAGAATAATGGATGAGTTAGATGGAGTAACTTCACTTGTGTATGCACTTTCTCTATGCCTGAGGGGTGAGTTCTCACTATCTCCATACAATAATGAATGCTTATTTGGTGGAGAAGATTCAGGAGTGTAGCCAATGATACAATTATAACCAATGTTAGAAGAAATAAAAGAATATCTATATTATTGTTTATATTGATCAGTAAGTCTAACTCCTTGAAGAGCATGTAAATTAATAGTCAACATTTATTACAAGCCAATCCGAGCTCATTGAATAGTTGAAATCTCAGCTAGTGGATTCCCATGAGCATGAAGTGCAAGAAAGACATCTAATGATTAAATTCCAAGCCGATCTGAACTGAATTAAGGTCAGAGACAATGAGGTCCACTCCATAGTTGCTGAATAAGAAAAGGATCTCAGGGAGTATAAGACAATCCTGGAGGCCACATGTCATATAGTGACATTACTGAAGAAGTCCATTGAATGGGATGATCCATATGGTTCATGTATTTTCTGATCTTATGAAACATACTTCTCTTTTTGTTTACTTATCTCTAATTACATGCATGACTATAATTGTTCTGTTCTCTTTTAATTACTACATCTTGTCCATAACTATGTAATAACTATCAATTAATCCCTAAGCTAATGTGTGTCATACCTAGTGTGAGAAACATGGTAAAACAACATGGTCATTCATTTTGGGTATGAGAGTTCCAAAAAAACATCAAATACTTGGGGTATGTTTTTGTTAAATTATTGTTCAGAGTATTATGGTGGAGGGAGGTCGTGACTAAATGGTTGGGCTCCCAGAACATCCAAATTTCATTTCCCAATGTTTTGTAGTGCATGAGCGGGGTAATTATAGGGACATTAAAATCCATTCAAACTAAGGGGAATGGGAGGTGAGAGTCATAGTACCCAAAATTCAGAACACTGTTATGATGGAGAGCCAACACCAGATAAATTCGAACATTATTTGAAAAAAATCACCTACATAATTATCTTAGAATGGGAACAAACAAATGAGGGCCAAACACTAACCATATTAAAAAACACATGGATTAACTCAAAATGTCATTCGATGACTTACAGAACACCGACCCAGAATGGTAGGTGATACAAAGTGTCATGGGGCTATACTTTTGGGGGGTTCCCTCAGAAATTAAAGAGGATGAGAATCGAAATAAAGGGAATGAAAATCATGGATATGTCTTGATGGGATATTTGAATAGAGTCTAACACTCTTGAAACTAAGCCATCGTGACTAATTTACATTGGGTGAATGTATTAGTGGAAATCCAAATCAAATCTATTTATAGAGAGAAACTCTATGGAAAGGACTAGGGATGGTTTTTAGTTTCACATCATGTAAACGAGGATGTTAAGAATTCATTTTAATGTCATACAATAAGGATATGGGGAACTCCAAGGAGAAACATGGGACATGGTACATAACCTAATATGAATGAGGACTAAATAAGTCCTTGTGCCACACCACACATTCATGAATGGTGTCTAGGGAAAAGAGACTAGAAGGATGAAAAGGATTGGGGATATACCCTAGGTGAAGAGTCTAGGTGTCACTATGTATCCCATAAGAAAGGGAATCATGCCACACATAGTTCTTGAGGATGGTATGGAAGATGGACAATACAAAAAAGAGTGATATCTTCTTAGTAAAGGGAAATCATAATTGTTATACTGTTTAATTTCATGAAATCTAGGACACTGGAAATCTTAGTTTAAAGGTCATATATTTCAAGTTGTATGGGGTAAAGAGGTGAAGTGTAGTACCACGAGGCAACCCAAAGTGAATGGGGGAAATGGAAGCCCACACAACATTGCACCCTTCCAAATAGGAAAACCCAGACCAAGAAGGGGGAGAAAATGTTCAAGACTCTATGGCTGGACCCAGAGGTAATGTACTCGTGCAACACTACATATATCATAGGGGTGATAATCAAACCACACATAATTCTTGAATGTGACATGGCAGAGGGAAGATTCCAAAGGGGAAATGTCTTCTCAAACAAAGACATCCCACAACTGGGTAGTTTATCAGTATAAATCCTAGATGAAAAAGGTGTAGTTTAATGTCATATGATAAGGACACATGAGATCCTAGTCTATCTTCATAGAGCATGGACGAAGGGTAAGTGTCATTCTTCCATGCAAGCACAAACCATATTGAGATCCCTAACCACATGTGTGCCAATATTGGTTTGGGAAACAAGGGATAATAAAATCTTACAAAACATGGGAGTACTTAGTAGGGAATGAAGGTGCAGATTCAAGAATGTCCCCATGACATTGGTTCGTCCTCTCAATGTGAAAATGTGCATGAGGAATAATATTGAGGGTGTCAAAACTCTGTCTAAACTTGATGAAATAAAAAGGAATGAAAATAATGAAAACTAATTTAGGGAATAAAGGGGTTGGAATAAATATGGGGGATTACTGTTGACTGTATTCAGAAAAAAGTATCCATACAACATGACCTAGGATGGGAAGATACAAGTGAGTGTTGTTCACAGACCCTATTCGCGATGAAGGACTAGTCTCAAAATTCATTTGAGATCTTCCATGATGTTGCACCGAAACAGTATGTTAGCTATAAGTCCAAGCATCCATACCACCATGGGTCCTTCCATATGTGAGAGAATATGGAAACCCAAACAAAGGGATGCACGAATCATGAAAATGGAATGTGATCATGTCTATATAGAATCGAAAACCGTGATACCTATTTGAAAATACATAAGAGTGCATTGATGAGGGAAAATAGAGGCCAAAGAGCCCTGTTCAGAGTAGACAACTAGAGAATATGAGTTGATGAAAAGAAAACAAATTGGTTGATAAACCTAGGGATGGGCTTGAGGACAACATGTTAGGGCGTTCCTATGTATCCCATATGGATGGGAATGAAGACACACCTTGTTCTGGGAATTGTGTGTAGGTTAATAGCATGCGGTAAGGATGTAGATGAAACAGAAGTATTCCTAAGGGAGGAACATGGTTATAATATCTTAAAGTCAATTTTAATGGGGACTAAATATGTCCACATCGCACCACATGCCTCAAAAAGGAATTTTAGACTGTAAGACCAAAAATGGGGAACTTGGGGATAAACTGAGGGACCAAATGAATGGTCATTACTACATATCTCATATATATGGGAATAAATCCATACATAGTTCTAGATATTCCATGTAGTTTCACATCATACAATAAGGAAGTATGCAAAAGAATGAGATTCTAGAGGTAATTTGCATGGAGTGACAATGTATAGTCGATGTGAATGAGGATAGAATAAGTATACCCCAAAACAATTCACAATACCAAGGGGGATCCTCGGGCCAAGGGGTCAAAATATATTTAGGGACTTGGGGCTAGAACCAATGATGAAATTTCTAGGCATTCCTACATATCTTGAAAGGGAAAGAATCAATCCACACATAGTTATAGGAATTATATGTAGTTTAATGTCATGCAGTAAGGATGAAAAAGGAGGAGATCCCTGAAGGGGATATTGATGATGTAGTTGTAAGCCCAACATCAATGAGGAAAAAATAATTCCACATGGTGTCATGTTCTTCAGGATACATATGTTGAGAGGTGACAAGGAAGGAAAAATCTACATGTCATGGGACTAAACATGAAGAAAAAGTGTATGGGAATTCCTACATATCCTATATGAATGGGAATCATGCCATATATAGTTCTATAAATGTCGTGCAGTTTAAATTCATGTGGTATGGACATAGATATCTTAGTTTATTGTTATAGAGCATGGATTGTAGATTCCCTATTTAATTTCGTGTGCATGGGAAAGAAGGGAAGAAAATGTTGAATAACTGCAACTGATATTTGGGAAACCATGGGGATGAAGATAATAATAGAGGATAACTATTAACCATGTTCGCAAATTAGTATCAATATCATGTGACCTAGATTGATAAAAAAAATTGAACATCGACCGCTGAACATATTCGCAACGCAGGACTTGTATCAGATTGTCATTCAAGATCCTCCGAGATGTTGTCCGAAAATGGTTGGTGATCCATGGTGTCATGAGACCAATATGCTTGAGGGTCCTTTCAGCTATTAAAGCTAATGAAGACCCAAATGAAGGGAACATGTGAAACATGGTGGTACCCATGTAGTTTTATGTCTTGCAGTAAGGATGAGGGAGATATTAGTTTATGGTCGTAGAGCACCGACCATGAAGTATGTTTACCAATTGTAGTTTATCATCATACAGGATGAGGGTTCTGGGTACTTTTACATCATGAAAAAGAAAGATCATGTAGTTTAGTGTTGTGCCGCAAGGATGGAAAAGAACTTAGTTTTGGGTAATAGAGCTCAGGCCATGAGGTGTATTCCCCATTCACAATTTATTATCATGGAGGATGAAAGGGATATTAGTTTATGGTCATAGAACTTGGTCCATTTGTAGTTTTATCATTATTCAAGAAGGACGAGGGATTAGTCATGTGCAATACTGATTGAGAAATTTGGAATTGGTGGGAGGATTGATACACTCACCATCAATTGTTACTAGGGAGTATGCATCATTGGGGTAAAAATTGTGAATGATATAGGGTCCCTACCATTTTGGTTCCAACACTGGTGGCTTCCTTCCAAGAATAATCAGAATTATCAGGGCCAATATCATTTTACCTTGAATGAAGGAATGGATTCGAACATTATTATTGAATGATCTTGCAATCTTGTTCTGATTCCTCTCCAGATTGTGCAAGCCACAAAGCCTGTTCTCATCAAGGGATTCCATTTCAGCCAGATGTACTTCTACTACCTTGGTTGACATCTGATAATCAGAAATGGATGTGTGGAGTTATGAAAACCGAATCTTAATGGGAAGGACTACCTCTCTTCCAAAAACTATGAAATATGGGGTCACCTCAGCAGAATTATGAGTTATCGTCTGGTAAGCCTAGAGAGCGTTGTGAATTTTTTTCATTAAGATCTTCTTATTCTGACCAACCATATTTTGCAAGATGTTAGAGAGGGTTTTGTTGAATGCCTCAATCATCCCATTTTCTTGTGCATGATAGTGAGAGGTATGATTAGATTGGATATTCTAATTGGATTATAATTTATTTAGCTCGGTCACCCAAAAGATGGTTATGTTATCAGTGATGATGGTATGAGTGAATCTGAATCAGTGGATGATATTAGAGATCACAAAATTGATTATATGATGGTCCTTGACTTCCAAGAGAAGAATTACCTCTACCCACTTGGAAAATAAATCCATATGGGTTAGCATGAAACTGCACTGGTGTGTTGTTGCTGGTGGATATGGTCCACGACATCAACTCCCCAGATTGAAAAGGGCCATGAGTACTTTGTAGTATGAAGAGGATTTAACACTCGATGATCCAAATTAGCATGGATCTCACATGCATGATACCTTTTGGAAAACTCAATACAGTCATGGATCATGGTGGGAAAGAATTATCCCAATCTTCTAATATGGTGGGATATCTTCGGCCCGGCCTGATGAGCTCTGTAGGAACTGGAATGGACTTCCTACATAACATGAGAAATCTCATCTCTTTGAATGCAGTGGATGAGAACTCCATAAAACCCAAGTTTTTAGAGGATATTCTTAAGGTCAGGACTATTCTGGATGGTTAATTCCACTGTGTGCAGAAAAAGATTCTCATTTACGGCTCTATATATTGTGAGATTTCCATGTTTGAGGTACTCAATGAAAGGAGTTGTCCAATTAGAGGTATCTTACAGTACTATCGAAGGGGGACCTGGAGGTTATAATGTGGATTCTCTAGTGGTAAGATAAACTACCTACTAGCTATTATCATCGTCCAGAGTGATAGTAGCGATGAATCTTCAATGTACCACATTGTTGATCAAATCGTCCTGGTCAGGCACTGCAAGAGATGTGGAACAGATAACTAAGGTATCATCTCATGCGTTCTTCTATCACAGAACATCAATGTCTTTAGGATGGGAAGGGAACTAGTCTATTGGCTAGTGATTGCACTCCAACAAGGGTATAAGCTTTGACATCCTGATGACACAACCTCTGTTGATCTTCCTGATGATCATCTCATTGTACCCTTTCAAATGTAGGTGGGGAACATCAATCTGAAGGGATAGCTCAAGACCAGTAATTAGGGCATGATACTCTGCCTTGTTGTTGGTGTAACCTTCTGAAAACAAGAACAAATAGGCCAAGACTGCCTGTGAAGGCTTGGTGAAGATGATACTGATGCCTACTCTGTTAAGACTGGGATCATTGATTCTCCTACTAGTGGGGATTTGGGAAGTACCATCAAAGTGAATATTCCAAAATAGTGTGGTATGATCCAATGAGAGGATTTCATCATTTGGGGAATCATGATCTGAATAATTCTCTGCAGGGGTTGGATGGGTGAAAAGAAATACTTCAATCCCATGAACTTTAATAGATTTCTACAGAATGAACATGTTGTAAAAATGATAAGGGATCACTACCCATTGGGCCAGAAAATCTGTCAACATGGGGTGGTTCAAAAAATATTTCAGTAGTTCTACATGATACCCATGCAGTATCTCATGGTGTTGTAGGTAATGACTCAAATTTTTTACCATGAAATCTAGTGCAAGGTAGATCTTCTCAACAAAGCTATATCTAGTATCTGTATCAAGGATCATGCAGCTAAGATAGTATAAACTTTTTCCTATCCCCTTGTTGTTCTTAGGGTTGATAAGTGAACTGAGGTACCATTATAGGGTAGTCACATAAAAGACCAGTAACATTCTAGATATGGGTGGCATCAGAACCGGAGGCTTCAGTAGGTACTAGTTGATCTCCTCAAAAGAGGCCTGACACTCTTCATCCCACTTGTAGTTGGGACATTATTTCATGAGATCGGATAATGGATTACACTTTCCGAAAATATTCTTAGTGAATATATGTATGTAGGCTAAGTTTCCATGAAATCATTGGATCTCTCAAATGTTTATCGGAGGAAGAATTTTACTGATGTCCTTGATCATCTCTGGATCGATATAGATGCATCTATATCTAAAGACAATGTTAAGGAACATTTTAGAGGTAACACTGAAGGCACACATGAAGGAGTTCATTATCATAATGTGGGAATAGAGGAAGATGAATAATTCTTCATGATCTCTAAGATAGTACTGACGCTGGTGGGAATTGACTACCAAATCATCCACATAGAATTCCACCAATGTCCAAAGGATCAGCTTGAATATGAGGTTCATGGAACGATGATAGGTGGCACTTGTATTCATAAGACTAAAAGGCCTTATTTGGTAACATAAAGTACCTTGTGGTACTATGAAGGTGGTATACACTTTTTCCTCTAGAGCCATTTAGATTTGATTATATCTAGAATACCCATCCATGAAGAAGAGATCATGGAATCCAATGGTAACATTGATCAATATCTCTGTGACATGAGGGGTAAAATCATCCTTTAGATTGGTACGGTCAAGATCCTGGAATTCAATAAAAACATTGATATGTTCATTATACTTTTGGATAGAAATGATTTTGTCTACATATTTTGGGAACTGGACTACCTTGAAGAAGTTGTCTTCAATGAGATTATCAACTTTTCCCTTGACGTGGATCCGTGAGATGGTTGCATCTTCCTGGGAGGTTGTTTGAATGGGTGATGGTTCATTAGGAGACCAAGGCGGTGGATGGTGACATGAGGATCCAACCTTAGAATCTCTCCATAGCTCCAGGAGAATACATCTAGATGTTTTTTAGGAATCCCACATACTATTGTTTCTCCTATATAGACATAGCTATGCTGAATAGTGTTCATTTCAGATCTATCTCAGTGATGAGGTTAACCTGTACCAACTCATCAAGGATGGTGCTGACACATTCATCAAAAACATGTGGGAATCCTCAAATTATGTTCATTCTCTGTAGAGAGATGATCATCGATAGGGGGAAATTATTCGGAATTTTTTGTAACTGATGAAATGTTGGTGGAAGCCTGAGTGTTAGTGGAATCCTCATTGGGGGACTCCTGTGCTGCCGAAATCATGGTGAAGAAAGCTGGCGATCTGATTCCATTATGCCTTTGATCCAATGGGCCACACTTGATAATATCAAAGCAATATTGGCACGTTGTCTTGAGTCGGTTCAACCCATCCCACCAAAACAAGTATGTGTGACATATTATTATTTCCATTGGGTGAATATCCAGATACCTTACTGGGGTAAGGGGCTCTAGGATCACTCAAGACTGACTATGTAGGTGTTTGAATTGATCTTCCTATGCTCCCTACATCCTGGAACAAGATTTCCCCTTATCCTAGATATGACAAATCAGTGTCTCATGTTGGGGGTTGGGGCCTCCAATCAGGGAATTGGGAAAATGTAGGCATCATCTAGGTCTGCCCATGGGTCATCAACAATGGGAATATCTTTAAGTTCATTGGATTGAACCTTATTTTCATTTCTCATGTAGTAGTTGAAATCTAGGTAGAGGGATTCACAAGAGGATAAGGGAGCCACATCACCTCATAGCTTTCCCACCTGACCATTAACGAAGTACATGAGGAATTGGTGATACGAGGAGGGGACTATTACATGCAGATCGGGCAAGATTCTACCCATCAGCAGATTATAGGCGGTGTACAATGAGACAACCGTGAACTCAATTCTAGAAGCTAGGCCACCAAATTGGGTCTTCAAGAGGTTTTTGCTAATAATCATCTGCTCTATCCTTTCATAACATCGAATCTTCGGGTTAGAGGGATCTAGATCTATTTCAAATATCCTCATCTTGTCGAGCATCTTGGGTGGGATGAGATTTGTCCTGAAACCCATGTCAATGAGACAAGGGTGGACATCCACACCATTGAGCTGTCTAGTGATGTAAAATGGGCAGATGAGCCCCTATATAAGAGAAACTTCATCTTCTCTGGAGAATGAGATGATGTCTCAATATTCCGCAGGTTCAAATTCCTCATCATGGACGGATTATGCAGCCACTACCTCTATTTCAAACTAGAGGGGGCTTCTTAAAGCCTCTACAATGGCTTCCTGTATGTCTGCAGAAAGGAAGAGAGCCTTGAGGATCGAGATCCTTTGAATAATGTTAGATTTTATTTTAAGTACATTATACTTTCTTGTGAGGTTCACACTTCTATCGATATGAGGTTTATCCATGGAAGAAGGTATAGAGGACGTTATAGGTCGAATCGGTGGATTTCAGCTAGTTCTAGGGATATCCCACTTCTCATTAGTCAAAACATGAAAAATGAGAACTGGTTGACTATCAGATGACTATGGACTGGCCTCACCTATATAGAGCTGATCATAGAATGGTTATGATGGCTCTACCTAGTCGAGCAACACAAAGATTAGGGAAAGTTGATCTAAAGAAACAGGATAAGTGGACTGTTCAGGCTGAGTGCTACACCGATCCTATTGTCTCATGTTAGTGGAATGCACATATTGATTGGATATGCTGGTAGATGTACTTTGACGGTTCAAAAATACAGGGTTTCTTCGACGTTGATGTTGTCTATTGACATTAGGAGGTTCTTCTTATAATTCTTCATCTTCAGGGACGTTGTATGGGTATACTCTCTCGATATTTTCCACCGAGGTGTACTCCTAATCATCACATTAGGAACCCTCCATTTTTGGGTGGATTCTAGGGAAAATCCCCATCTATTGGGTATGATGTCACCAAGAGTATGGGACAGATTTGGCATATTTGGAGGCCTTAAGTCTCCCATGCGCTTTCGTCGCCTACCTTTCCAGGAGACGGAAAGATAAAATGTCAAGGAAGAAGTAGTATTTTGAGGTTGTAGAGTGACATAGGATGGAACATATTGATTTAAACTAGAATATATAAAACCTTAGGCCTGAGAAACTACATATCATGCTATCTAGTTAGCATACTTTTGAGTCCTGCAGTGAGATAGCTACTTTTATTCACCCTCAATGTCACTACCAGGACTTACAAATATGCATGCCACTTTTTTTGGGGTCAGACCCAATATTAATATACTATTATCTAATGGTCTTATAGATAGTCTTTTAACACATAGAACTACTAGTGGTGTTCCCAATGAAGTGTTGGTAGGGGAAATAGCTGGTGTGATCTATGAGATATACCTCTTTAGGCCTCCTGCATTATGGGAACAACAAGATTCCTTAGTCGAAGGAACTCTGAATATAACTAGGGACCTGAGCATCATTGAATGAGTAGGTCCAGTTTCTTCAACCAGGAAAAGGACTCCGGGATGATGGCCCTGATGAGGGTTTGGAGCATGGCGAGGAGGTGGAACCTGGCTGTCTCGCCAAGGTGGCGGTAGTACGTCACGCGGTGTTGTGTTCTGATTTTGAGGATGAATATTTAGAGCTCGAGGATGAGCCTAAGTTAGTGTCCCTCAGGTAGGTTGTGGATGTGGCTCTTCTAGTACTAATTCTAGTTTTCCATGGGCCTCTATCTGGGCAACAATAGTGGTCTTGGCTTTGGCGGTTGTTGTTACGAGAGTTGTGGGAGGCAACGAGCATACCTACTTGGATTGTGGTAGGGCTTCCTCTAGAAATTGACTCTTATAAGATAAATCTATAAATCCACCCAATATTTTTTGAGTGATGAGAGAAGGGAACATTCCATTATTCATAATTTATAGGCACATTGTTAGAAATTGTTCCTAAGTTAGAAGCATGTTGAGTGAATATGTGACACCCTTCCACCTAGGGACAAAGTCTGTGACTTGCTCATCTGACCATTTAATGCACTTTAAGTGGTCCGAAATACTAGTCTTTTAGGCGGTGTAACTGAAATGATACAGAAATGACCAGCAGAGATCCTCCCAACTAGCTATGGCCCCATGGGTAACTTGTTGTACCAGATGAATGTGGTCCCTTCCAATATATGTACGAAACACTGGAGCTTAGAGGATTCCTATTCTACTAGATTTCCCAACATGGCTCCATATTTTGAAATTATTTAATCCATATATTGTATCGAGTCACCCGTACCATTAAAATAGGAAATGATAGGATTTTCAAATCTCAAGGGTGCTGTCATATCATCCATCTATGCCGGATATAGGTTTCCATCAGGAGGAATCACCACCTATCATGATTCAAGAGCCTCGATGTGATCAATGGGAGATGAAATTGGATTATCTTGAATAGTATTTATATCATAGAAAGGGATCCTGACTACAAGAGTATTGGAGGGCTCTTCAACGTGGTAATCCGGATGAGTGGCTCGTGGAGTGAATGGTGAAATGACCCAAGAGGCCATTGGACGAACCATTGAAGTAGCTGATGAGACCTGTAAAGAGACCTGTGGAACCTGACTCGGGTGCTGAGGAGGATTATCACATAGATCTGGTGGATTTAGAGATTCATACCATGATCTCTTTCTGTAAACTGAGGATTCTACCCGATCTAGATGGGTAGGGTTGTTGAGACCACTTGGAGGCACCCCACTGAGGGGGAGCTATACCTGCCCCTATTGCCCCATTTGGGGGTTACTGTAATATGGTTGTCATTCCACCACATGTTTGTCAATGAGTTCAATGAAAATATTCCTCTGTTCAGTGCGATTCTGATGTAGTGTGACCTTTTCATGATCTTCTTCTGTCTTATGCACTCAACCAGATGAATCATAAGGCTTAATAGTTCATATGTGTGATTTTACCATGATAGGATCTTGACCCAAATGAAAAGATTTGGAAGGTTAATTAAGGTAAATAATATGACTTTGTTGGTATGTGTGGATGTAGGGTATGTCTAGTGTTGTGCTACCCTAGTGGGTTCTTCGTCTTCTCCAAACCCTGTGTCGATGCCCCCTTCTTGTTATATCTCAGGAACAACCATGTTTACTATGGTGATGCTCGAAGTCCTAGCCTCAATATCACCCAATGATCCTAGTTGGTGTAGGATATTATTGAAATGCAGGGTAGCATACTACCCCAGCCACATATCTGGCCATGTGGGGAAGCATCCTTAATATCTTTACAGAGCAGTGTAAAGCTCTGAATGCATCGTTTCTTGATGGTCTGGTGATAATCAGGAAATGTTTGGTGTGGGGAATAGGGAATGAGGCCAACTCCACTAGGAGGCACTACTATCCAATGTTGTTGAAGTGTTCCAAATTTTTTGGGTATGCTAACCATCAATGACAGAGACGAAAATACGTCATCCCTAAGGTTTGGTGGAAGCACCCAACCTTGTCCTGGGTGAGGGACTTCGAAATATTGAATCCTGTAGTTGAAATTTTCCATGAAATCTTGAATAAATGGTCTTCTGGAAGAATGGACAATGGACATCTCATCATAGACTTTGGATCAATCCCTTGGTTACCACATTTATCGACTGAGTGCAGTTGAGGGATAGGTAACGACACTAATGAGGATCATTTCATCAGTAGGTTGTTTAGTGGACAATATGGTGCACGAACGGAAAAACTAATGCATCTTGAGCTATCTTTTTTTTGGAATCCACTATCTATATCACCACATACCTATAGGAAGGGGTGAAGAACATGGCATCTTGCAAAGGGGGGTGGTCATTGGTGGTGGACTCGGCTAGTGTTCATCATTGACTAGTCCCCAAAACAATTCTCCATTATCTATTATCAAAGTAGAAAATGATCCTATTGATGATAGATAGGATTTTATAACAAGACCCTAAAAAGAGACAAATCTTCATCCTCCTATATGTATCTATAGTGGGATTTAGGGATCTGGTGCATCTCATATTCTGGAAGGAAAAAACTGATATTCCAAGTTCCTCCCCTAGACCCCAACATAGAGGATTGGGGTGAGGGCTCCATCATCGATTCACACTCCAATTAAGAGTCTAAAAAGTGAATGGGGTTGACCACAATATGAGGTTTCATAGGGTTCTTCCTTTGGTAGAGACTACATGACCTCCTTCTTTGGGACGATTCTTCAGGGCAGGGTAGATCTTCGATATCGGTAAGACATCCATGTGGGTTTGTATTGGAGTGGGGATGACCTCTTATTCGATGAGCTTGGGTGCGAGGGTCACCCATATAAATGTTGAATGGAACATGGGGAGGACCTCCATGCTGATGGGTGACATGGCAAGGAGGACCTTCACTCTAGTTAGTGTCACGGTGGGGAAGGCCCCCGCTTATGCTGGTGATGATGCAAGGAGTTCCTTCACATTGATGACATCAAATATGGGGAAAACCTCCATACCTTGGATAAATAACATGATAGGACCTCTATTATGACCGGTAATTGTGGCATGGGGAGAATCTCCATGATAAATGTGGGAGTGGGGAGGACCTTAGATCTAGCTATTGATGGTACAAGGAGGACATCTGTAATAAATCTAATCATCATGGGTCTACCAACGAGGGATACTACTTGTAGAGACAACCTGGGGAGTCCACCCAACATTCCCAGAGGGTGGTTGAGGCCTCAAACCTAATCAATCATAGAGACCCCCCTATAATTTACTAATATGGAGCTGATAACACATGTTAGCGGTGGATCCGACCACTAAATCCATAAAGACGATCCCCCCTAGTGGGAAACCTCAGGATCATGTGCTCGATGTTGGAGTTAGTTAAACTAAGCTAGTGATGTCTATGCATGGGTATGGACCACTTAATCCTCATACTATAGGACTGGTTGGTGGCATTATGTTGGCCTGGTGGGAGACCTCCTTGGTGGATCCATGGCCTAAGTCACAGTAAGAGGACTCAGACACCCCTTACATTGTCATCGTAAGGACTGATCCATAAGACCTTTCTAGGGAGAGGTTCTCAAAATGATTGAAGATCATAGTGGGGAGCAGCGGCTCCCTACGTGGCCCATGGGTGCAATAGTGATGGCGGGGTACTAAGGCCTCTATATATTTATAGGACATATCCCTTATCTGGATGACCCCCTCTTGCTTGTATCGATGGACAAGAATGTCCATTACCCTCCCTTAGAAAATTTTGAAAGGTGATATAGGGTGTCGGTGACCGATAGATATGGTAGAGGATGATTTCATGGATGACATGGAGTAATGTGGGATTGCCTCAATAGTATTTCCCATGACCCTACACCTATGTCTGTGAGTGGGAGGTGATTAGTTTCTTGCAGCTGTAGCTTTGGTCCTACAAAGTAGAAAGATTCAGCATTCAATTACAGATAGTAGGAAATGAATGCCCAATTCCTAAGCATTTTTCAGTCTTCCATGGCTAGATAGAAATATCTACACTGACAACGTCACAAACTAGAATTCCAAATGATTCATTGCCCCAAATCATGGTGAGTTTCACACTAGGTCCAATATTTTCTTGGCGGGTCATGGTGCCTGATAGCTGGATCCGGTGACATAATCATCTATTTTTCCCCGAATGATACTAATCCCCATATTGAGGAGAATAATTTGATATCAAGTACACTCTTTCTATTTCTAACTATTTTCTGCCAGGGTGCGCCTCGTTGTGCCACATGATGGGACGCTCACTTACAGTTGCGATGTTTCCCTGCAATCCCACTTTCCAAAGGCGCGTGAAATCCATCGCCTCTTGAGGGATTTTTTCTCCTTGAACGAAATGGGCTGATGGGATGTTGGTCTCTCCTTCCAAGGATTACTCCTCATAATTCAACTCCTAGTCTGGGTCTCCCTTAAGGATTAAGATGTTGTTCATGAAACTCTTCATCGTGCCATATCATTGTGGACACTGGTTAATTTTGTTTCTTCTATCTAGACATTCACAAGGGGTCATGTCAGGGAAGTGACCTATGATTAGGAGAGTAGTCACATTGGGCATCACTAGCATCTATTGATGCTAAAACATTGGTACACCAAGATTTTTTTATTATATGGCTTTAAGAAGGTGCAGAAGACTGAGGAATCCCACATAGAATACAGGGAATTTTATTCCAGAGGCATGTATCTATGTTTTAACTAGATTATCATGTTAAACAAGGCATGTTCCATTAGTTTTAAATCTATTGGAGATGGATAAGACTGATTGGAACACTGATGTGATTGGATCAGATGGGTACATCACTAGGAGGGATCCCCTAGAAAGTTTACCATATAGATGGATCTGAATGCTAAGTAAGGACATACCCTAGATGATGTGTCCACAAAGGGGAAGATTCTACACCATGAAGGCTGATCTGGACATCACAAAGGGCGGATTAGATGAAGGTGGGTCCCAATAAATAGGGTACCAAGGTTTACCATTGGTCTGGATTGAACCTCGTGGAGGTTTCCTATATGCCCTATTAATGAGACAGAGATCCAAACACATGTAGTTTGATAGGGTGAGTCATGGTATCAGGGTGTACAAAATGGAATAAAACCCGGAAGCATGTTGGGGATTATGCCTTGTTAGCGACCGAGGTTCTACAAAGTGTGATGAGGTGAAGGGGGATTACACATGGTTGGCTGCCTGAATGGATGGAGTGATTTCACCAGAATGTGGTGGTCCTAGGAAAATCATGATGGATATGGATGGATCTTCAAAGGATGGAATGAATGGGGATGGAACCAAAATCCGGTGTGAAGGTAACAATATTAGGATTGAACCTTAGGGAGGTTTCTATGTTTTCCAGTGGTAGGGAATCGAAGTCCACATTGTTTTAGAATGGGGAGATTAGTCACCTGAAGAGGCGACTCGTGAGAATGGACTTGTCAATGGGGACTCGAAGGAAATGGAACCAACAGTATAAGGCATGATCTTCCCAAGAAACAAAGGCCTGATGGGGATAGTAGGTTGAGGAGTGGGTGATGGGCTTGTACCTCGAGGAGGCTTCCAATGTACCATGCTCAAAAAGGGAAAAGATCAATGTCCACGTAGTTTAGGTATGGGGAATAGAACCAGACTGTACAAAAAGGAAAACAACCAGATGACATGCTGGAAATTACACAAGGTTAGTATCCCATCACAAGATGGACACTATTTTTTGGAGGAGTATGGATAGATTGTGGGACTTACGCACAAAGGCAGCCCGTGAACTAGTCTGACACCACTAATGGGTGGAACAGTGATATGGGTCTCAATAAAGGGGACACCAAAGTTTACTAATGCTTGGGGTTAATCCTTAGGGAGGATTCCTATGTAACCTATGTAGGAGACAAAAAAACCAACATAGTTCGAGAGCATACAGTTTTAAAACATGCAGGATTTGAGGGACTTAAAATTTAACATCATGTAGGACATGGGTGAACTGACGCGATGTGGTCAGGACAAAAAGTTGATAGTCTTGAACTTCATATATTTTTCATACATACCTTTCTTGAAAAGATAAAGGATCAAAGTCAATGTAGTTCTGTGAAGAGAGGTATGGGGATTACATGTGATTGGTGGCCCAAAGAGGATGTCATGGTCAATGCTTACTCTAAGCCCATATGATTCGTGCTCAGTGTGAGAGATAAGAGGTAGAAACGAACCTGAAGATTGTGTGGCGAGAGATTCTACTATGAGAGATGGTGTGGGGATTACATTTTTTTAGAAGCCCAAAAAGGAAATTGGGTCTTACTCTTATAGGGATGCCATAGTTGGGGTCTAGATGTATAAGGAGGAGATGAACACCGTACATGGAGCACCCTATCTCAGATTGTCAGGGATAATGTAAGGGATGCCCAAGGTGTACATGACAAAAAAGTGTAGTGGGAGAGGATTAATGAGAGGGTGATGGTGCCCATTTGGTTTCGCCCAAATTTACCCTACTGGTAAAAGCGGTCGTTGAAGTACAAGTAGGGATTGAATCCACATGGACCGAAGAAGTAACCTTGAGACACTTTGATTAGATGCGGGATTGGCTATGAAGTGGCCAACTTTGAGGTAGATTTTAATTGGAGAACTAAAGATATAATTTAAATAATATATAATAAAAAATGATTTGGACCAAACAATTATTGATGGTGGGTTGATCTTAGGGTTTTCCTTGGGGTGGATTGGATGAATTTATTTTCTTAGAAAATTTCATGTCATTAATTCAAGACATATCCACACAATGAGATAATTCTTCCAAATCATTCACCAATTTAATCCCTACACAATTCCAAGTCCAATCAATAATTCACTTTGAGTATCACTTTAATGAGCACTCAAAGGAAATAGATCGTACTAGAACTCAAAATATTTCATCGTTAAAGTTGGAAAAGATGAGAAAGAATGTAACTCATCAAATGGAAATCCTAAAATAACGAATAGATTTAAATATTAAGTACATGAAATAACATTCAATCCATGACCTTCCTACTCCCTTGGATCAAACCTTAAGAGGTTATCCCTCCATTGATGCTATTCTACCAATGGAAGCGGGATGTAGACTTATGGGGTCGGAATTGAAGATGAATAAAATTATTAAAAGAACGAACACTCCACCGTTGTGTGATTGAAATCACAAGTGCTGCTGTGAATAATTTCACACCTTGATTCAACGGTATCAACGTGTGAAGAAAAGGAAAATAAAAAATGAAGAAGAATAAATTTTATTAAAATACTAAATGTGAATGAAAAAACTTACATTAGAGAATTTGGTGATGCCATTACAAAACGAAAGCGGGAAATTACAATTGAAAGAAAAACATGGATTCAAAGGAAAATGTTAGATGACAATTCCTTTCACCACCATCTCCTTATATAGGCATATTATGATCCTTATTTCCATCCCCCAATAATTAATTCACCCCCAAAAATTAATAGAGTCAAAATGAGGGTGAATAATCAAAAGGAAATTGACATTTCGAAGTTGACCCGGAAAACTGTCCAGATTCGTTCTCCATTTTGGCGTGTGCGTTTGACACTTAATATTGCCAAATCCGAAGGTGTCATAAATATAAAATATCTTCTTCCATGTGTCTTCTAGAAGCTTTCAAAATATCAGGACATTTGGCTTAGCCTTCTGAAAGTTATGGTCGAAATGGTGGGACGGATATCTGTGCATTAATGACGAGTCCACAATTTAAATCTCAACTTCAGATCCCTTTATCATCATGAAAACATCAGAATTAGCTCCATCCACAGTTGAATAAAATGATCCTCATATTTTTATCTTTCCACTGTATAAATTTTAGCTTCATTGGGCTTGGTTTATGGGCCCCAAATTTGTTTGATGGGCCTTAGGCCCATTATGATTTTTCCAGCAAGTTTCTGCTTTCATACGCAAAATTCTCCATCTTCCTTTGGGATTCATCCAGCGGACCTAAAAGATAAAATGTTCCAAACAAAGTGATAAATCATATTCCAAAATTTAAAATTCATAAAATGAATATAATATTGTCCACAAACAAATGAATGATTGGGCCCAAATTTGCATTTTAAACATGAATTGCATTTAAGATGAGAAATGAAGTTCTATTTATGTAATGCACTAAAAACAATGTTTATGGACTTTGGAAAAATGAATATCAAGATATAAACAATTAATATTAGGCACTTTCAGTGAATAATCACCATTCCCTTCACAGTTCTCTCAGGATTGTCTCTCATGAGGTGATCACAATTTAGCATCATGTGTTGAGGACGTGTGGTAACTTGGCAGTTTAATGTCATGTAGATTAGACGATGATGACTTTCTCTTTATATCTAGGACATAAATAAAATTTACCAACCCACACTTTGGGAACGGAAGGAACAATAAATGACAGGTATTGGGGGATTTGGAGTGATCTATTGAGGGTCCACGTTAACATGTCTATGCGAAGAAGCAATAACTGTTATCATGACTATAAAAATAAACACAATGTAGGGAAACACAACATGAATCACTAATCGGGGGACCTTGAAATCAATTTACACTAGCTTGGAGGGCCACATTGGAGAAGTGTACACAATATAGGGTTGTTGATAATAGGATGGGCACATATAAAGTTCCTTAAGGTAAGGACAACACATGGATCACATAATAAGGGGAACACGCAAGGCTGGAGGATTGTGTGTAAGATGAGGGTCTACACGCAAGATGGAATCCTACACGCAACACTAGAACATAAAACTAGAAACTTGTATGCAAGAGGGATATTTTTCATGAAATTTCTTTGTATTAAAAGGAAATTGGAGAGGTTCATGCCCTAGTAGACCCACCTGAAGGAGGACTATTGGGAGACCTGTCACGCAAGATCCATGGATTTCACATGGTCACAGAAGGGCTATCTTATGCACATCAGATCAGAGTTTCATCTTCTAGAGTGGTACCCCAAATTAAGGGGGTGTAAAACCCCAATATTCCACAATACTTTTCCCTTTTAATAATTCAAAATCTTGCATTGTACGCAACTTTGATATTCTAACACACTGCGACCAATCAAACTAGCCATTATGAATAGTAGAACCCACTTTTTGAAATTTTATAAATTTTATATTTCAAAATGGACTTCATTTATGAATTCAGAATATCGAAATTATATTAGGGTGAATTTTTGGAACTTTTATGAAAACATTCAATTTTTTATGAATAGTGCAAAATACTAAATTTTAATTAAAAACAAATTTTTTAATCAAAATAATTTACAGTGTTAAATTATTCATTTGAATGGTTTTAAGTATAATTAGATTATATTTTTATCATTTAATATAATTTAGTTAATTGGATGTAATATCACGATTAAACAGGACATAAACATGTGTCAATCTTTTGATAGTTATTATTTCATAAAAACATGCTTTTTTTGACAAAGAGAATTAATTTTAAATTAATTTATACCAATTATGTGTTTTGAATTTGAAAAAATGGATTCCATATTTGGAATCAAGAAGTCAAAATTGTGTAAATAGGTAACTTTTATTTTTAGACATTATGAATATTTACTTCAGTAAATATATTATTTATCGTGGTTAAATTGGTAAATCCAATAAATAAGGTTAAAAAATAATATTATAGTAATATTAAATTATCTTAACACGTGTTCTAAACCTATTGGATGATACATGTCCGACGAAGGGCATCCTTGGATCGATTTTGGGACCACATGGAGCCACTTGGGAGTGATAATGACATTTTATATTAAATAATCTAAAGTAAAGAAAAAATAACAAAAGAAAATATCTTTTAGTAAAACAATTTTTATTAGAGGATATATAATTGATCAATTCAACTCTAAATATTAATTAGAAAACTAAAAATATTTTATACATCATGATATTTTATTTATTATTTTTAGACATAAAATAAATATTTTTATATATAACACAATAATGATGCAGTATTTTCCTTATTAATGAAACAACAAAATAAATGATTTTATAAATATTAAAATAAATATAATTCCAAAGTTTTGATGCCATTTAACAATTTTATAGGTGAATATGACACGTTAGGGTTGATTAAAATAATTGTTTTCCAATTAATCATGCCGTTATGACTATAACAAAAACAAAATACCTAATAGTGTCAAAATTGACATAAAAGAGGTTTAAAAACAAATATTATATTATTAATTGTTATAATATTTATAAAAATATTAGGTTCAGCCAAAAGTCTTATACAATGATATTTTTATAATTAATAAACCACTTTTAATTCTCTTGAAAGTTTATAGTATGTTTATTAACCATATTATATAAAAATACAAAGAGACAAGGTAAATGTCAAACTATTTAATTAAGTGTTAAATATAAAAGATAAAGTTAATATGGTCACCTAAACCTGTCTAAAACCTATTGGTTGAGTGGTTTTCGACCCATCCCCACCTTATCCTTTAAATAATTTATTTTGGAGCCATTATAAATCGAAAATTATTTTATTATAAAATAATATTTCAAGCTCTTCCTAAAGTGACCCTCATCTCTCTTATAAAAGGGCACTTACCTTTCTCTTAATTTCACACCTCCAAAGCCATTTGTCACATCCAAACCATAGACAAATATACCACCAACTACCCAAACTTAAACTTGGAGGCATTAGTTTGATCCGAAGGCCAACCTAAGGAGCCCTTTTGATCATCTCAAAAGGAATCACCCGAAGGATAGGTAAATATTTCACCACCTCTTTCAGGTTCTTTTCTTTTCCAATTATTCATTCATTGTTGATTCCATTATAAAATAATTAATCCAATATCTTTTATATACTATGGTGTTATTATAAATTTGTTACAACCATATTCATTATTCGATCCATCGTATAAATGACAAAGTCACTATACATGTGTACGTACGGCTTACTGTCCCCACGTCGTGGTGTTGTTTGTCATTCAACACTTCACTGTTTGGATGGGTATAATAATGAGTAAACCTGATATAAATAATAAATATAACATGTTTATGATTCTGTATATATGATATAACATCCAATTACAAACTATTTCTCCATCAATATAATGATATTTTTGCTCGTGAGTACGTACGGATTACCGTCTCCACGAACACTATGAGATTCATTTCCCCATCATAACCATTAAAAAATAATTTTCATTTGATGACTTAAAAAAATGTTTATGAACATAATATAATTATGTATATGAATAAAATTAATCTTATCCATAACAAACATGGCTTAACCAAGAATATAAAGGAAAATCAATCAGTTAACACCGAAACGATGATACTACAGAAATATTATTAAGAAAGGAATATTTGAGGATCATATATGATAACATATTTATGTATATAGTTATTTTATAATTTAATAACAATGATTTAACTATTATATATAAGGTTAATGTACCATTGGCTAAATAAAAGTACAAGGTAAGGGTTATTTTCTCAATCTCATTATTATCTGAGATTATTTATGTGTAAGTATTTACTGGGACATATTTATCATCGATACCCATATTTCATAAAAATGTTTTCAAAAGGAATATTTTAAGGTATTATGGGAGGGTATTTTTAACTAGATCATTATTTTAAATGTTTTAAAGATTTATATTTCAAAATCCTTTTAATTAATTTCCATGTCTTCAAAATGATTTTAAAGATTTATTTATATAGAAATGTATGTTTTGAAATGATATTTTTTTCAAAAGATTCAAAGTGGTATTGGACACTTTGATTAAAAAATATATTTTAAGTAACTTACTTTATAAATGTGTGACTTTTAAATGTTTTCATGAAAAATGGATATTTCTCTCAAAGAGTTTTACAAATCATTTTCATCTATGTCAACATCCTTTGATAGATTTTAAACTTGTTTAAAGTTGATTTATTATGATACAATTCTTCCATATTGTATTGAAAGTTTTGTGATATACTTTTATTGTGGATGTTTTATTTTTATACCATTCATGGTTTATGGTTAAAGTGTTGACATTTCATATGCTAGTTTTAATACGAATGTTTATATTATGTTTCAAACGTTTCATATGAGGAATGTATTAGACTTAGTAAGTGATAGGTGGAGCCCACTATAGTTCCTCGGTGCATCGGTAGGTCTCATGAGACAATTAGATGTTGAATTGTTCGAGGCCTTTCCCAATTTGATATATGGTTTTGGTCGAGGCCTTAATCCTTATTAGATGTCTTGGACGAGGCCTTGAAAAAATGTTTCAGAATGTCTAACATTATACATTCCATCATTATGAAAATAACATTGATGGTTCATGTGGTTATTTGACGAGTAGAATACCCATGACTATGTTTTATTATGGAATTATTTACTCAGTGCATATTCCTACCATAAAGTGTTCATGTTTATTATTTTTAAAGTCATGTGTTTTGAATTATTCATCATACCTAATGTTTATATTATCTTCCGCTGTATTGCTTATCCTTACTGAGAATTTGAGCTCACCCCTTTCTTATGTTTCATTTTCCCAGGATATGAAGAAGTTAGTTATGAGTGACTTTCAGGCATAATCTAGGAGGCATGGATGTTTCTAATGGAATAAATTAGTGTTAAATTTCTTTTCAAGTTGTAATGTTGAACTTATGTATGTATATAGTTTCCAATAATACTAAAATGATCAGTCTTTCAGGAAATGATTCATGTATCATGCCAATGTTATGTAATAAAGCACTGACTCTAGGTAACTGGGATCGGGTGTTATAGTCAGTATCATAGGAAGTTTAGTATAAACCATGGAAAATAGATTTAGGAAAAATCTAATTAGAGAACGTTACCCTAAGATAGACTTTGAGGATTAGTATGGATGAATTTCCTATAATTTTGGTAATGTAGAGATTTTGTGTATTTTCCATGCAATATCTCCCTGTCTGGATACGATCAGGTAGAGGCAGCTCTGGCACAGATATACCTATGGGTAAAACATGAAACCACCACTTTGAGCTATACTTGAACATGAACTAGTGCTTGACAACGGGCCTTTCTGCACTCTTGGTTACGACACTCCCGGGGGATATGATTAGGATAATTCTCATTTTTTTTACAAACCATTATGAAGGGTTTATGAGTATATACTTACTCAAAGAAAACATTTTTATGATTATGAATTATATCCATAAACTCTTCAATTTATGCTATGTGTTTTACAAGTTTGGAATTATGAATTGTGATTCATAAACTAATCTAGTGTATGTGATTTTTTAGAAATGGCGCATAGTGGAAGAAATGGAAACCGTATCAATACATGTAATCTATGTAGGGATTTACCTCCAACTCAATATAATTATAGTGGAGCTGGTGATGCAACTGGTGCTGATCAACTTTTCACCATACTAAGACAACTCACTCAGGTTATGAATAATAACCTTACCTGTATGGAGCACCCTGATCCACACTATAGAGGATCAATGTTAAACAGCTTCATGAGGAAACAACCACCATCATTCAGTGGGACTAAAAATCCATTTGTAGCTGATCAATGGATAAGTTCCTTAGAGAAAATATTTCATGCGTTGGGGAGTAGTGAAAGGGAAAAAGTTTTCGTGACAATTTATCACCTCACGGGAGATATAGATTAATGGTGGTCATTAATACAAAACACAAAGAAAGATGAAGAAGTATCAAACATGTAATGGAGGGAGTTTAAATAGATTTTCTTAGAAAAATACTTTCCTTGTGACCATCGAGCAGATATGGAAAGAAAATTTCTGAGTCTGAGGGAAAAAGAGAACGAGAATGTCGCAAAGTATGAGGATAACTTTACAAGGTTAGGAAGGCATGCTACAGATTATATACGTAACCCAAGAAGTAAGATTGATCATTTATTTGATGGATTAAAACCATTTATCCATCGAGCATTAGTCTCACAATCCTTATCAACATATGAATATATTGTCTTAGGCGTTATTAGGACAAAAAAGAGATTCTCTAAGTCTTATGAATTTAAACAAAGTAAGAGAAGAAGAGATCTTCTAAACACTATGGGAAAGGAAATAAGGAAATAGGGAAGAAGGGAAGAGTTGAATTTCCACCCTGTGATAATTGTGGAAGGAAACACCCTAGTGACTATCTAAAAGAAAAAGGAGAATGCTACAAATGTGGACAGATAGGCCATCTTGCTGGTGATTGTAAGGGGAAAAAAGAAGCTACCAATGTTCAATGTTACAGTTTCATGGAGATGGGACATTATGAAAATGAATGTCCTAAGTGTCAGGAAAACATACCTTAGAAAAGGCAAGGGATCAAGGCCAAGCCTATGCGATCACTACAGTTGAGGTTGAAGCTCTGAAAGACGTGGTGGTAGGTAATTTAATGGTTTCTCAAGTTTATCCAATGATTTATTTGACTCTGAATCATCTCATTGTTTCATATTTTCTCAGTTTCTAAAAAAATTAGATATTTCCAATTTGATTTAATAAGGGAGTTGTCAGTCAAAACTCCTAAGGGAAGTATTATTGCAATAATGTTTTATGAATCAGTCCCCATTAAGTCATACAAATGATATTTATCTTTTGATCTCATCATAATTCCCATGATTGAATTTGATATAATCTATAGTATGGATTGTCTTTCAGACCATGATGTGAAAATTTATTGTAAGAAGAAGGAGTTTATAATTATCAACGATGATAAGAAGTACCTTATATTTAGAGTCGAAATGTCACCATCTGATTATTTTTAAGATTCACCCATACTAGCTCTACTAAATTCAATTATTGGGGAGGATGAAAATGAAATAATTATGGGTGAGGAAAAGAATGTTCGAATAGAGGATGTACCTATTGTGCAAGAATATGTTGATGTGTTTCTAGAAAATTTACTTGGACATCCTACAGAATGAGAAATTAAGTTTTCCATTGATTTAATTCTTGGTTCAAGTCACTTATTTAAGACCCCTTATAGAATGGCCACTGTGGAATTATTGGAACTAAAGAAACAACTAGAGGAATTGATTAATAAAGGATTTATTCACCCTAGTGTTTTTCCATGGGGAACCCTTATCCTTTTTGGTAAGAAGAAAGATAGATCTATGAGGTTGTGTGTTGACTACTGGGAGATCAATGCTATAACAATAAAGAACAGGTATCCCCTACCTCACATTGATGATTTATTCGACCAACTTCATATAGATCAATATTTTTCAAAGATTGACCTTTGATTTGGATATCATCTATTGTGTGTGAAGAAGGAAGACATTCTGAAAACTACATTTTAAACTAGGTATCAGCATTATGAGTTTACATTAATGCCTTTTGGATCAACTAATTCACCCTCTATCTTCATGGATCTAATGAATATAGTTTTCAAGGAATATATTGATGAATTTTTAGTGGTATTTATTGATGATATCTTGGTATACTCCAAAAGATAAGAAGATCATGAAAATCACTTGCAGATTATTCTAAAGATTATTAGAAGAAATGAATTATATGGGAAGTTTAGCAAGTGTTAATTCTGGAAACATGAGATTTCTTTTCTTGTCCATATTGTCTCTAAGGATGGAATCTCTGTTGATACTTCAAAGACAAAGGCGATCCAAGAATGTCCAGCACCGATGAGTATAACTGAGGTACACAATTTTATTGATTTATCAGGTTATTATCGATGTTTCGTCCAGAATTTTTCTTGGTTGGCTAACCCATTAACCAAGAACATACATAAAGGGGTTAAATTTGTTTGGAAAAAAGAGTGTGAAGAATGTTTTGAAGAACTGATGAAAATATTAGTTAATGCTCTTATCTTGACTCTACCATCCGGTAATGATGGGTTTTTTATTTATAGTGATGCTTCAAAGAAATTACTTGGTTATTTCCTTATGCAGGATGATAGAGTTATTTCCTATGCATCATGATAGCTAAAAATTCACGAGCAGAACTATCCTACTCATGATCTTGAGTTAGCAGCTATAATCTTCACTTTAAAAATATGGAGACACTATCTATATGGTAAAAAATGTGTGATTTATACTGATCACAAGAGTTTGAAGTATATTTTCTCACAAAAAGAACTAAACATGAGGAAAAGGATATGGCTTGAACTACTCAAGGATTACGATTTCACAATACACTACCACCGGGTGAAGGCAAATAAGGGGGTAGATGGTTTTAGCAGAAAGGATCATAATGTTTTGAACAAGTTGAGAGTTGAAATGGATCCTATTTTCAAGGATTTAGTAAAGATGGATATGGGAATAACCATGTAAGGTGAAACATCAATACTTTTTCAAATGGTTTTCAATCCATCTTTACTAGAAATAATAAAGAGTTCTCAGACTGATGATGAGGAGTTTGAAAAGAAGATTAAAGCTGTAAATGACTGGAGATTGAGTGACTTAGTATATGAAGATAGAATTTTAAAATTTGGGAAGAGACTTTGTGTTCCCGATATACGTGATCTAAAAAGGGAATTGTTGGATGATGCTCATATCTCTAATTTCTATATACACCATGGGAGCAGCAAGATGTATAGAGATTTGAAGAAACATTTTTTGTGGGAGAACATGAAAAGAGATATTGCTGATTTTGTGTCAAGATGTATGGTTTTCCAACAAGTGAAAGCTGGAAGACAACATCCTAGAGGAGTCATGAAACCTCTTCCCAAACCTGAGGGTAAATGGGATAATATTACGATGGACTTTGTCTGGGGGATACTAAATAATCCTAGAAGGAAGATGCAATATAGGTCATTGTTGATCGTCTTACCCAGTTAACACATTTTCTTTCTATAAGAGAAGATTTACCACTTGAACATTTAGCAAGATTGTATATTAATGAAGTTGTAAGACTTCATGGAGAACCCCTATCGATTGTTTCTGATCGGGATCCCTATTTTACATCAAGATTCTAGAAAAGTCTTCAGAAAGACCGAGATACTAAACTTCATTTGAGCACTGCTTACCACCCTCAAACTGATGGGAAATCAGAACATACTATTCAAACCTTAGAAGACATGTTGAGATCTTTCTCACTTGATTTTCAAGGTATGTGGGATCAATATTTACCTTTGGTAGAATTTTCCTATAATAATATCTTCCATTCAAGTATTCAGATGGCACCATAGGAAGTGTTATATGGAAAGAGATGTCGCACACCAACTTGTTGGGATGATTTTGGTAAAAGAAAACTCATAGCTCAGAACACGTTGAAGAAACAATGGAAAAAGTAAAGATTATCCAAACCCACATCAATGCAGCTCAAAGTAGACAGAAGAGCTATGATGATAACTGAAGGAAGGATTTGGAATTTCAGGTAAGAGATCATGTTTTCTTGAAGGTATTTACATGGAAGGGAGTTATATGATTCAGTAAGAAGGGTAAATTAAGTCCCAGGTACATCAGACCTTTCAAAATTATAGAACGAATTGGGGTTGTAGCTTACTATTTGACAATGCCACCAAGTCTCTGAAAAGATCACGATGTGTTCCATGTATCACTATTGAGAAAATTTATGCCAGACCCAATGCATGTACTCACGTATGAGGAAATTGAAATGGAACATGATTTGTCTTATTGTCAAGAGCCTGTCAAGATTATTGATACTAGAGAACAACTGTTGAGAAACCGGACGACTCATCTGGTAAATGTCCTACGGAGAAACCATAAGATGGAAGACACAATGTGGGTTCCCAAGGAACTTATGATAAAGAACCACCATGATCTTTTTGTGTGGTAGTATTCTAGAAATTTCAAGGATGAAATTATTTGAAGGAGGTAATAATGTAACACTGCAAGCTTCTATGGTACATTTCCCTTTGAATAATTCAAAATCTTGCATTATACACAACTTTGAGATTCTAACACACCACGACCAATCAAACTAGCCATTATGAATAGTAATACCCACTTTTTAAAATTTTATAAATTTTATTTTCCAAAATTGACTTCATTTTTGAATTTGGAATATTGAAATTAGCTTACAGTGAATTTTTGGTACTTTTATAAAAACTTTCAATTTTTGATGAAAAGTGAAAAATACTAAATTTTAATTAAAAACAACTTTTTTAATCGAAATAATTTATAGTGTGAAATTATACATTTTAATGGGTTTTAAGTATAATTAGATTAAATTTTTATCTTTCAATAAAATTTTGGTCATTGGATGTATCTCATGATTAAACTGCACATAAAAAAGTGTCAATCTTTTGATAGTTATTATTTAACCAAAACACGCTTTTTGTTTTGACAATGGGAATTGAGTTTAAATTAATTTATTATAATTCTGTGTTTTGAATTTGAAAAAATGGATTCCATATTTGGAATTAGGAGGTCCAAATTGTGTAAATAGGTAACTTCTTATTTTTAGAAATTATGAATATTTACATCAGTAAATATTTTATTTAGCGAGGTTAAAGGGGTAAATCCAGTAAATAAGGTTAAACAATAAAAATATAATAATATTAAATTACACTAACACATTTCGTAATCATATTTTTTGATACATTTCCAACCATGGGCATCCTTGGTTCGATTTTGGGACCCCATGGAGCCACTTCAGTGCGATAATCACATTTTATATTAAAGAATCAAAAGTAAAGACAAAAATAATAAAAGAAAATATCTTTTAGTAAACAAAATTTTATATGAGGTTATATAATTGATCTATTCAACTATAAGCATTCATTAGAAATATAAAAATATTTCCTACATCAGTATATTTTATTCATAATTTTTAGACTTAAAATAAATGTATTTATTTATGACACAATAATGATGCAGTATTTTCTTTATTAATGAAAAAATAAAATAAATGATATTATAAATATTAAAATAAATATAATTTGAACTTTTTGATTCGATACATGAATTTTATAGGTTAATATGACATGTTAGAGTTTATTAAATGATTTTTTTAAATTAATCATGTTGTTATGACTAAAAAAACAAAATACCCAATAGTCTCAAAATTGACATAAAAGAGTTTAAAAAAAATATTATATTATTAATTGATATAATATTTATAAAAATATAAGGTTCTGTAAAAAGACTTATATAATGATATTTTTATCATTAATGAACCACTTGAGGTTCTCTTGTAAGTTTAGAGTAAGTTTATTAACCATATAATATAAAAATACAAAGAGACATGGTAAATGTCAAACTATTTAACTTGGTGTTAAATCTAAAAGATAAACTTAATATGGTGACCTGAGCCTATATAAAACCTATTGGTTGAGAGGTTTTATACCCATCCTCACCTCAGACTCTAAATAATTCATTTTGGATCCATTAGAAATAGAAAATTATTTTATTAGAAAATAATATTTCAAGATTTTCCTAAAGTGACCCTCACCTCTCTTATAAAAGGGCACTTCCCATTTTCTTAATTTCACACCTACAAAGCTATTTAGCTCAACCAAAACCTGCCCAAATATCCCCCCCAACGTCCCACACTTCAACCTAGAGGCATTAGTTTTATCATAAAGCCAATGTATGGATCCCTTTTGATCAACTCAAAAGGAATTACCCGAAGAAGAGGTAAATATTTCACCACCTCTTTTAAGTTCTTTTCTTCTTCCACTTCTTCTTTATTTGTTGTTTACATACTAAAATAATTAATCTAGTATTTTTTATATAATGTGATGTTATTATAAATTTGGTACAACCATATTCATTATTCGATCCATCATATAAATGACAAAGTCACCATACGTGTGAACGTACGGCTTACCATCTCCACGTCGTGGTGTAGTTTGTCATTCAACACTTCACTATTTGGATGGGTATGATAATGAGTATAACTGATATAAATAATAAATATAACATGTTTATTATTATTTATATATTATATAACATCCAATTAAAAACTATTTCTCCATTAATATAATGATATTTTCGCTCGTGAGTACGTACAGATTACTGTCTCCACGAACGCGATGAGATTAATTTTTTGATCATAACCATTCAAGAATAATTTTAATTTGATGAATAAAAATAATGTTTATGAACATAATATCATTATTTATATGAATAAAATATATTATATCCATAAAAAATATTGCTTAACCAATCATATAAAGGAAAACGAATCAGTTAACACTGAAATGATGATACTACTGAAATATTATTAACAAAGCAATATTAGAGGATCATATATGATATCATATTTATGTATATAGTTCTTTTATAATTAAATAACAAATATTTAACTATTATACATGAGGTTAGCGTACTCTAGACCAAGGTAAAGTACACGTTAAGGGTTATTTCTTCAATCTCATTATTATCTGAGATTGTTTATGTGTAAGTATTTACTAGGACATATTTATCACTGATACCCCTATTTCATAAAAATGTTCTCAAAAGGAATATTTTAAGGTTTTATGGGAGGGTCTATTTAACTAGATAATTATTTTAAATGTTTTAAAGATTTATCTTTCTAAAACCTTTTAATTAATGTCCATGTTTTCAAAATTATTTTAAGTATTTATTTATATGGATATGTATGTTTTGAAATGATAATTATTTTCAAAAGTTTCAAAGTTGTATGGAACACTTTGATTCAAAAATAAATTTTTAAATTAATTCCCTTATAAATGTGTGACTTTTAAATGTTTTCATGAAAAAATGGATATTTCTCTCAAGGAGTTTTACAAATCATTTTCATCCATGTCATCATCCTTGGATGGATTTTAAACTTGTTTGAAGATGATTTATTATGATACAAATCTTCCATATTTTATTGAATGTTTTTTGTAACACCCCAATATTTTATGAAAAATAATCTTTTAATTAAATTTATGTCTTGTGTTGTAAGATACAACAAGATTACCTTGCGCTATATTCAACACCGTATGAGCTTGCAGTATACACAACACTATTCTTGGATCACGTTACACACAAATTTGATAGTAGTTGTTCTATGAAATATTGAGTGTATATATATAAATATAAATATATATATATATTCAATGTATAAATGAAATATTGTTGGATACTATTATACAAAACAATGGAGGAGTCTTGCACAACACGCAACCCTGAATTGGCTTGCATTACACACAATTGCGACCTTCCTCAATAGCGTGTGTTGTACGCAATACCAGGTTTCACTATGCAAAGATATATGGTTATAATATTATTATGGACTAGCGGTTATGAATAGTATCAAATAAATTTTTAATTTTATAACATTATTTTTAATCTTACACATTTTATATAACATGGTATGAGAACAAAATCATTTTTTCGAGTAAAATAAGTATTTTTCAAAAAATGTAGTTTTGCCACCTTTTGATGGCACACCCACTTTAAATCTTGTTTTTGACATGATTATAAGTTCAATTTTAAAAAATAAAATAATTCTTTGGAATCAGGATATAAAATTTTACCTTGGATAAATTTTTCATATTATTCTGATAACTTTCATATTTTAATGAATAGTAAAAACACGCTATATTTTAATTAAAAACAACTTTTTTCATCGTAATAACTTAGGTGGTTAAATTATAATATTTAATGGTTTTAAATTATAAATAGAATATATTTTTACCATTTAATATAATTTATGTCATTAGCATTGATTTTACATTGAATTCATATGTTAAATAAATTCAATCTTTTGCAATGTTTTAAACAAAAAACCATTTTCTTTCGACAACGAGATTAATTTTAATTTAATTTCTGAAACATCTGTGTATTGAATTTGGAAAAATGGATTCCATATTTGTAATCAGTGGGTCTGAATTATATTAATATAATACTTTTTATTTTTGGGATTTATGAATAGTAACAACGGTAAATTTTATTTACCATATTAAAAGGTAAATTGGGTAATTACGAGTAAATATAATATTATAAAAGTATCATAATACTTGTCTTAATACAATTGGATGATTATATTTTGTCCTAAGTCATATTTGGGTCGAAATTGAACCCATTAGAACCCACTTGGAGGTGATTAAGACCTTTAGTTTAGTTTATTTAAAGGAAATGAAATATGTCTCACTCAACTTTAATAATTAAAGTATTTTTAATATAAATTTATACAGAATAAAAATTAGTTTTTAAATACTTTTTTGAAAGATAAATTTTATTTATTTATCATGGTAATTTATTTGTAACTTTTAAGAGTTGTTTAATTACCTTATTATCTTATACATTAATGATGCAGAAATTATTTATTTTGTGAAAAATCAATAATATAGTTTTTATTGAAATAGTAATAAATATCAAAAGGACCACAAATCTTCAAAAAACTTATTAGTAGTGTATATATAAACCCTAATCATCCACTGGCTGAACTGTTGACCATTTGGATCCTTGTTATGGCGATTATGACACATATAATATTTTATTTTAAATGATTCCAAAGATGTCACCTTCATAATTTAATAAAGATAACAATTTACATGTTGTTATTTTAAGATTATAAATTCGAGTAAAATTATTATTATAAAATATTTGATATTTATCTTCATAAAAGGATTTTATTTTTAATTTTTATGCAACAAATAAGTATATTAAATAATTATACAAAAATGTTGTACTCATTATTTTATTAAGAGATAAACCAAATAAATGGTTTTAAAAATAATAAAATAAATATTATATGAACTATTTAATACGATCCACTAATTTTCTAGATATATATGACCTTTTATAAATATATTAAAGCTTTTATTTATAACATATCTTCTGAATATATTTTATTTAAATTCAAATAAATGAATAGTGTCAAAATTGATACTATTGTTATTTTATTAAAATAACATATTATAAATTTTTTTAAAAATCACAAAAATATTTAAAAATTATAAATTTAAATTTATATGGTCTAAAATGTTTTAAAGTATCCAATTATGGAAAATTCACAACAAATAAATAATTATTTGTTATAATTTAAAAATTAGAATGTTATTACCACAAATAAAATTAAATTGATTAAATAAGGATAAATCAAGTTGATAATGTTTAAAATAAATTCATAACATGTATAAATTTTATTTTTTGATGATATTACAACCCTAGATCATCTAATATTTGTATATGAGTCATTTTGGAAGTTTTTAAGTGGGTTTGGGATTTAATATAAACTAATATTTCTTATATTTCCAAAGGTGCCCCTCTCCTCCCTTATAAAAGGGCACCTCCTCCCTCTCTTCCTCACACCACTTTGAGCCTTAAATCTCGGCCAAACCATGAAAATTTCTCTTATAAATTTACCTAGAAACATCCTAGAGGTCCTGGTATTCTTCAAAGACCAATTTTAGTGCCCTAAGAGGAGGTCTCAAAGAGGCGCTTCAAAGAAGAGGTAATGTCCGTTACCGATTCTTTCAACTTTATTTATTCTTCCACTTCTTCTTCTTAGGTTGTTTCATTATGAAGTAATAAAATCAGTATAACTCATATACTGATATGTTATTATAAGTATGAAACAACCCTATTTCACCATCTATCCATCCTACGGAAAATGAAATCACCGCGCGTGCGTACATACGGAATACCGTCTCCACGCCGTGGTGTAATCAATTTTCCACCACCACCTTACTTGGATGGGTATAATGGTGTAAATAATAAATATATATGATTATTGTAAAGTGATATTTATTCTTTAATAGTATACATACACTCCAATAAAATTCCACGATCTTGGGAACAATATCATCGCTCGTGCATACGTACGGAATACCGTCTCCACGACGTGATGAGATTCATTCTCAATGATTAACCATTCATGAATGATTATAAAGTATATATAATAAGTAATCATGAAATATATGAAATAATAATGATACTGTATTTATGTATAAATATATGTATGTCATCTATTTAATTCCATTCAATTCAATAAGGAAACGAAAACAACGTTCATGCCTACGTACGGCCTACCGTCTCCATGAACAATGTATTTCTTTCCATTTATCGATATATTATATATATATATTCTGAATATATATTATATATAAATCATGTTTTATATTCTGGATGTAATTAATCATGATCTAAGTAAACATATGAATAATTACAAGTTAAAACACGAACGGCAAATGAAACAATTTTACCCAAAATGCTACTTTAACATGAATTTACAAAAGAATGGGTAATATAAAGTCATAAGGAAACCATATATGTTATAATAACAATGAATATGATTCTGTAATAAGTCAATGAAATTATTTAATTCATTATACAGGAGGTTTGGATACGTACGAAGCATATTGGACCTAAGGTAAGGGATAACTATTCCAATCTCGTTCTTATCCGAGATTGTTTATTCGTAAGTATTTACTCAGGTTATTGTTATCATCCATGTCCATGTTTTATAAAAATGTTTTCATATATTTTTAAATCCATTTTTAACCATTTTTGACTTTTACTACATGGTATGTATAGAATCTTTCTTTTACGAGGTACTTTTTGACTTTTCCGGCAAAAGTACGAGAAGAATGTTTTTTTAACGTATACGGAATGAAAGGATTTTTACGGTTTTATAAAGCCATATTTTCATGAAGCTTCCTCCAAAAGATTTCATGACTATTTTAAAAAAATATCTTTCTTTTAAAATTGCATGGCATTTTGTGAAAAGAAAATTATTTTCAAGAAGGAAGGATATTTTCCTCAAGAATTCATTTCAAGTGCTTTATCAAAACCATTTTCTATCTAATATGACATTATTTAATACATGTATGTTTCAAGTATAATTTCTATATGATTTACATGGTTTCAATTTTCTTATTATGAAATGATATCCATTTCTTTTATATGGATTATGTGATGATGGGATGATGTTTATGAAACCCATTTTATTCTTTGGGTTATGATGAATGTTTTAAGTTTATTTTGTTTCACAAGTAAGAATGATTTCATTATGAGATGGGTGGGACCTATATCTACCTCCAATGCATTGGGTAAAGATTTATATCTCATGATATAGACATGGCTGGAACGGTAAGTTAATCTGGTTCAGTATTACAGGACTGGAACGAGGAGTGAACTCGATTCAGAAAGGGACTTTGTCCACTAAGATGGTCTTGACAGAAATGCCTTGGCTACTATGGAAATCATTACATGTACTTAATGGATGCCACAATTACATGTTTTATTCACATGTTATTTTATCATGATTTATGTTCCATTGTTATCTATTCCTTATGTACTTCCATGTTTTATGTCCTTGCTCATGATTTTGATGTTTAAACTTTATGTTCATGTTTTAAATTCAAATGTATATGGTATGTTTTATTCTATCCATGCTTACCCTTACTGAGCATTTGAGCTCACCCTTTTTATGTTTTATTTTCCCCCAGTATTAAAACAAAGGTTTTAGGTAAGGAAAAAAAGTGGAAGATCTTTATGGGATATGTTGAAGATCTTTCACCACGATTAGAAGATTACGTTCCATGTTTTGAAAGACACTAAACTATTACGGTCCTTGTGTGTCTGTTTTTGTTATGTATTAAATATTCTGCAAAAGTATTGTAATATCTATGTACTTCAAGATTCGGGTCTCTACATTTTGTGATATATTTTGACTTCGGATTTGTTATTTTTATTCCATTCATGGTTGATGGTTAAAGTATTGACATTTATTATGCTAGTTTTAAATGAATGTTTTTGTTATGTTTCAAAATTTTCATATGAGGAATGTATTGGACTTAGTAAGTGATGGGTGGAGCCTCATATAGCTCATCGATTAATCGATAGCCCTCATGAGACAATTAGACGTGGAATTGGCCAAGGTCATTCCCAATTTGATATATGGTTTTGGTCGAGGCCTTAATCATTCTTAGACGTCTTGTCTGAGACCTTGACAAAATGTTTTATAATGTCTGACAATATAAATTCCTTCTTTATGAAAATAATATTGATGGTTCATGTGGTTATTCGACTAGTAGAATACCAATGAATATGATTTATTATGGAATTATTTACTGAGCTCATATTCCTACCATAAAGTGTTCACGTTTATTATTTTTAAAGGTATGTGTTTGGATTTATTCATCATGCCAAATGATTATGTTATCTTCTACTGTATTTCTTACCCTTACTGAGAATTTGAGATCAACCCTTTTTTATGTCTCATTTTCTTAGGATATGAAGATGTTAGTTTTGAGTGACTTGCAGGTATAATATAGGAGGCTTGGATGTTTCTAATGGAATAAATTAGTGTTGTATTTATTTTCAAGTTGTAATGTTGAACTTATGTATGTATCTTGTTTACAATAATACTAAACCGATTGGCCTTTCATGACATGATTTCATGTATCATGCCAATTTTTTGTAATAAATCACTAACTCTGAGTAACTGGGGTCAGGGTGTTACTGGGGGACACTCCTATTTTTACGCAAAAACATCAGCTGTGGTGCAAAAGGAGGCCTGTGCAGTAACACCCTGAGATTTTATGAAACATATTCTTTTGATTTCATTGATGTATTGTGTTTTAAGATACAACAAGATTACCTTGCGCTATACGCAACACCGTATGAGCTTGCAGTATACACAACACTATTCTTGGATCATGTTACACACAATTTTGATAGTAGTTATTCTACAAAACATTGAGTGTATATATATAAATATATATATATTCAATTTATGAATGAAATATGGTTGTATTCTGCTATAGGAAATAATGAAGGATTCTTTCACAACACGCATCCCTGACTTGGCTTGCATTACACGCAATCACGACCTTCCTCGATAGCGTGTGTTGTACGCAATACCTGGTTTTACTAAACAACGATATATTATTATAATATTATTATGAACTAGCCGTTATGAATAGTATTAACTAAATTTTGAATGTTATAACATTAATATTTCATCTTACTCATTTTCTAGAACATGATATAAGAACCAAATAAAATTTTCAGGTAAAATAAGTATTTTTCAAACAAATGCAGTTTTACCGCCTTTTAATGGTGCACCCACTTTAAATCTAGTTTGGACATGTTTATAAGTTCAATTTGACAAAATAAAATTCTTATTTGGAATCAGGATATAAAAATTTACTTTGGATAAAATTTTCATATTATTCTGATAACCTTCATATTAGAATGAATAGTAAAAACACGCTATATTTTAATTAAAAACAACTTTTTTCATCGTAATGATTTATATAGTTAAATTATAATATTGAATGGTTTTAAAGTATAAATAAAATATATTTTTACCATTTAATATAATTTATGTCATTAGAATTTATTTTACCTTGAATTCGTAGGACAAATCAATTTAATCTTTTGCAATGTTTTAGCCAAAAACCCGTTTTCTTTCGACAACAGGATTAATTTTAATTTAATTTCTGAAACTTTTGTGTATTGAATTTGGAAAAATGGATTCCATATTTGGAATCATTGGGTCCAAATTATGTTAATAATCTACTTTTTATTTTTGGGCATTATGAATAGTAACTACGGTAAATTTTATTTACCATAGTTAAAGGTAAATCGGGTAATTAAGGGTAAATATAAGATTATAAAATTACCCTAACACCTGCCAAAATCCTATTGTATGACTAAAAGTCAACCCATATCACATAAGGGTCGGATTAGATTCATTTAATGGACTTTGTTTAATGAAAATAATTTAATTATTATTAAAACCAAAGAAAGTGACAACATGTCACTTTCTTAAATCTTCTAAGTATAATAATTTTAAATTAGTGGAAAACTTAATAAAACTTAGAACATGAATAGTATCAATAAATATAATATAATTATCTACATCATAGGAATTTATTTAAAAATTTTAGGGACTAAATAAGTATCATTAAGTATGACACAATAGTGATGTTGAAATTATTTTATTAATTAAAATATCAAATAAATGATTTTAAAAATATTAAAATAAATATTATATGAACTATTTAATGTTCTCCACTAATTTTATATATACATATGAAATGTTATGAATCTATTAAAGCTTTTAGTTTGAACATATCTTCTGTATATATTTTATTTAAATTCAAATAAATGAATAGCGTCAAAATTGACACTATTGTTAATTTATAAAAATAACATATTATAAAATTATTTAAAAATAACAAAAATATTTAAAAATTATAAATTAATATTTATATGGTCGAAAATGTCATAAAGTATCAAATTATGGAAAATTTAAAACACATATGTAATTATTTATAATAATTTAAAATTTAGAATATTATTACCACAAATAAAATTAAATTGATAAATAATTATAAATCAAGTTGATAATGTTTAAAATAAATTCCTAACATGTCTAAATTTTATTGTTTGATGATATTACAACCCTATCTCATCTAATATTCGGATATGAGTCATTTTGGAAGTTTTTAAGTGGGGTTGGGATTTAATATAAACTAATATTTTGATATATTTCCAAAGGTACCCCTCTCCTCCCTTATAAAAGGGAACCTCCTCTCTCTCTTCCTCACACCACTTTGAGCCTTTAGTCTCAGCCAAACCATACCAAATTCTCTTCTCCACTTCCCTAGAAACATCCTTGAGGTCCTCGTCTTCTTCAAAGACCAATTTTAGTTCCCTAAGAGGAGGTCTCAAAGAGGTGCTTCAAAGAAGAGGTAATGTCCGTTACCAATTCTTTCAACTTTATTTCTTCTTCCAATTCTTCTTTTTAGTTGTTTAATTATGAGGTAATAACATCAGTATCAATCATATACTGATATGTTATTATAATTATGAAACAACCATATTTCACCATCTATCCATTCTACGGAAAATGAAATCACCGCGCGTGCGTATGTACGGAATACCGTCTCCACGCCGTGGTGTAATCTATTTTCCACCACCACCTTACTTGGATGGGTATAATGGTAAAAGTAATGAATATATATGATTATTGTAAAGTGATATTGATTCTATAATATTATACATACACTTTAATACAATTCCATGATCTTGGGAATGATATCATCGCTCGTGCATACGTACGGACTACCGTCTCCACGACGCGATGTGATTCACTCTCCATGTTAACCATTGAAGAATGATTATAAAGTATATATAATAAGTAATCATGAAATATATGACATAATAATTCTACTGGATTTATTTATATATATATATTTATGTCATTTACTTAATTCCATTTAATTCAATAAGGAAACAAAAACATCGTTCATGCGTACGCACAGCCTACCGTCTCCATGAACGATGTATTTCTTTCCATTGATAAATCTATTATATATATGTATATTCTGAATATATATTATAAATAAATCATGTTTTACATTCTGGATGTATTTATTCATGATCTATGTAATCATATGAATAATTACAAGTTAAAACACGAACGACAAATGAAACGATTTTACCCAAAACGCTACTTTAACATGAATTTACAAAAGAACGGGTAATATAAAGTTATAAGTGAACCATATATGATATAATAAAAATGAATATTATTTTGTAATAAGTCAATGACATTATTTAAATCATTATACAGGAGGTTTGGATATGTACGAATCATATCAGACCTAAGGTAAGGGATAATTTTGCAATCTCATTTTTATCCGAGATCGCTTATACATAAGTATTTACTGGGGATATATTTTTCATCCATGATCATAAAATGTATTTCATAAAGTGTTTAATATTCTTCCATGTATGTTTAATGGAATGTTTACCCCTCTTTGAATTTTACTTTGTGTTATGGAAGGAATCTTTCTTTTGTTTACCATACGTGGTAATTTTTGACTTTTCCGACAAAAGTACGAGGATAATGTTTTTTAACTTATACGGCATGAACAGATTTTGACGATTTCATAACGCCTTATTTTCATGATGCTTCCTCTACAAGATTTCAAGATTATTTTCAAAAAAATAATTTTCTTTTAAAACTGAATGACAATTTCAGAAAAGAAAATTATTTTGCAGAAGAAAGGATATTTTCCTCAAGAATTCATTTCAAGTGTTTTATCAAAACTATTTTCCATCTAAGATGACATTATTTCATATGTATATGTTTCAAGTGTAGTGTCTCTATTATTTACATGGTATGCTTCTTCTTATGATGAAATGATATCCATTTGTTTTATATGTATTTTGTTATGATGGCATGATGTTTAAGAATCCCAATTTATTACATGGGTTATCCTATGATGTATGATTTATAATTTTGTCGCACAAGTAAGAATGATTTCATTATGAGATGTGAGGGACCTATATCTCCCTCCAATGAATTGGGAAAATATTTATATCTCATGAGATAGACATGGCTAGAACGGTAAGTTAATCTAGTTTAGTGTTACAAGACTGAAACGAGGAGTGAACTCGATTCAGAAAGGGACTGTCCACTAAGATGCTCTTGGAAGCAATGCCTTGGCTACTATGGAAATCATAACATGTGCTGAATGGTTTCCAAAATTACATGTTTTATTCCTATTCTATTTTATCGTGATTGCTGTTCCTTTATGATAAATTCCTTACTTACTTCCAAGATTTATGTCTTTGGTCGAGGTATTAAGGTTTAGATTTCATGTTCAAGTTTTTTCTTTCAAATATTTATGGATTGTTTTATGTTCTCTATGTTTTCCCTTACTGAGAATTTGAGCTCACCCTTTTTATGTTTTATTTTCCCCAGGAAATAAATAATGGTTTTAGGTAAGGAAACAAAAAGGGGAATATCGTTATGGGAGATGTTGAAGATCTTTTAACATGATTAGATGTTTATATTCCGAGTTTCCAAAGACACTAAACTATTACGGTCCTTGTGTGTCTGTTTTTGTTATGTATTAAGTATTCTGCAAAAGTAATCTAATGTCCATGTATGTCAAGCTTCGGGTCTCTACAGTTGGTATCAGAGGAAAGGTTTAGTTAACCTTTGGAAACTAGGATGCAAAAACGTTAGTGAGATCCCTAGAGATATTTCTAAAGTATGTATAGGGATGTCCCTAAGGATAAGTATACGTATAGGATATAGTCCTAGAACTACGGTAACGATCTTAGAATTTAACTTAAGATGTTAGATATTGGGGGTACCCCCCCTTTACTATGTTGTCTTCCCAAGCATGATTTTTTCCACTCACACTATTCTTTTTGGGTTTTAGAAAATGGATGGAAACAGGAAGATTCATGATAATGGGGGATATGACAGACAATGGAATGATATTCTTCATGAGAAACCAAATTAAATGATATTTGGACGTCCAAACATCATTATTATACCGAATCAGAAATCTCATAATATGATCAATAAACTCAAATTTGGTAAGTTTCCTGACTCAGCTAATGAGAGAAAGATGGAGTTTCATGATGATCATAGAGGAAAGAAAGTTAAATTTCCCCTATATAAATCATGTGGGAAGAGGCATCAAGGAGAATGTTTCAAAGGAACTGGAAGATGCTTTGGGTGTGAAAAACAAGGACACAAATCCAGTAAGTGAAAAGGAAAAGGTTCAGTTAACACCATGTACAAGGATAATGGTTTTGATACGGCATCAACAATGGTTAAATGTTTTAAATGTGGAATGTACGGGCATTATGAAAAACAATACCCTAAGGGAAAGTCTCATGAATAGAATTAGTATGGTCATATGGGTAGTATTTATGTTGATGATGATGAAGAGACTACAAATGATATGTGAGATGAAAGAATTGTTGAATCTCGATCAATAGTTTAGGAAGGTAGTGGAATGATTACATGTTTATCAAGTGTAATGTTGTATAAGTAATCTCATGGTACTATGGAATAAAGAGACATCTAAGGATTGTTACACTATTGTCTTTGCTTAAGTTTGGATGTGTATGATGAATGGTACCAGTAACAATGAAAGGTTATTCAGATATTTTTTGGAAAAAAGATGATATATGCATAATGAAGGGATAAGGAGAAAATGAAATGTTTGACAGTATTCATGAGATCATGACTGATATAAGGAAATAGTTATAAGATGGTTTGAGTATATATAATTTTGGGGTTTTGGTATGTGGAAAGAGTTAACTTTTGACAGTACTCATGTTTTTACTAAGATTCAATGAGTATTCATTTTTCAAGAGAATATATGATTAAGGCCTTCGAATGTTTGGAATGTGACTAATAAGACATATCTTTTGATATATGGGGATCAACAGTGGTATTAACATGCTTGTTATATGAAATCTCTGGTAATTGTTTTCACTATAATATGAGAGTGGACTGTAGTATTATGGATAAGCCTAAATATTGGAATGGATTATGTTGGGCATAAGTTAGTATTGTTTAAGGATAGAAGTTTTTTTCGATATTATTAATAGGATGTTATAGTAATGTAGTTTTAGAAAAAGGACAACCTGCAGGATGGGCGATAGCCCATTACGTCGGAAAAGGCTGTGGGAATCGAACCCACAACCAAAGTGCGACTGGCCTTTATCGCCTACCACTGGCCTACAGGAAGTCCCTTCTTAGTAGAAACTAGTTTTATTATATTAAGCAGTATGATATATGAAGTATAAGTCCATTTTAGGAACCACATATGATTAATCTCACTATAGATGGAATTATGTATTTTTGATAACTTTTTTAACCTTTTGTTTGAGACAGATGGAATGACCCATAATTCTATCACATGATCTGCTAACACTTCACGAATGACAAATTCAACTTCATTTCTTTAAGATATGAAGTGTAAATTGTCCAAAGAATGACCAACGGTGAGATTGTACCAAAATCAAGAAATTATTTCTTCTAATTCAAATTTTACAAACTTTAGGGAAATGATCTTGAAAACCAAAAATGTTGTCCTAGTGCCCTTATATCCGATGAATCAGATGGTACCTTAGATCATCACAAATCTATGGCTTTGTGATTGTTGGCTTTTTTATAGCCATGTTCTCTACCACTCTCCATCCTAACATGATGGTTAGATTTTTCTTCCATATCCATATTTTCACCTATGTTCTCCTATATGGAAACCCAGTGATGAGTTACTTTGGGTAATCTTTACATTTCATAGTTTTTAAAATTAAGTTTTAGTATTCCTTTTTACAATGTGGGTTTCTATAAATAGAAAACGATTTATAACCCTGACGAATTTCGAGGGTGAAATTCATTTTAAGGGGGGTAGATTGTAACACCCCGAGATTTTATGAAAAATATTCTTTTAATTTCATTAATGTCTTGTGTTGTAAGCTACAACAAGATTACCTTGCGCTATACGCAACACTGTATGAGCTTCCAGTATACACAACACTATTCTTGGATCATGTTACACACAATTTTGATAGTAGTTATTCTACAAAACATTGAGTGTATATATATATAAATATATATATTCAATGTATAAATGAAATATGGTTGGATTCTTTTATAGGAAATAATGAAGGATTCTTGCACAACACACAACCCTAACTTGGCTTGCATTACACGCAATCACGACCTTCCTCGATAGCGTGTGTTGTATGCAATACCAGGTTTTACTAAACAATGATATATTATTATAATATTATTATGAACTAGCCATTATGAATAGTATTAACTAAATTTTGAATGTTATAAAATTATTATTTCATCTTACTCATTTTCTAGAACATGGTATAAGAACCAAATAAATTTTTCGGGTAAAATAAGTATTTTTAAAAAAAATGCAGTTTTGCCGCCTTTTGATGGCGCATCCACTTTAAATCTAGTTTGTTGCATGTTTATAAGTTCAATTTTACAAAATAAAATTCTTTTTTGGAATCAGGATATAAAAATTAACTTTGGATAAATTTTTCATATTATTATAATATCTTTCATATTTTAATGAATAGTAAAAACACGCTATATTTTAATTAAAAACAACTTTTTTCATCGTAATAATTTATATGGTGAAATTATAATATTTAATGGTTTTAAAGTATAAATAGAATATATTTTTACCATTTAATATAATGTATGTCATTATAATTGATTTTACCTTGAATTCGTAGGATAAATCAATTCAATCTTTTGCAATGTTTTAACCAAAAGCCGATTTTCTTTCGACAACATGATTAATTTTAATTCAATTTATGAAACTTTTGTGTATTGAATTTGGAAAAATGGATTCTATATTTGGAATCAGTGGGTCCAAATTATGTTAATAATCTTCTTTTTATTTGTTGGCATTATGAATAGTAACTACGGTATATTTTATTTACCATAGTTAAAGGTAAATCGGGCAATTAAGGGTAAATATAAGATTATAAAATTACCCTAACACCTGAAAAAATCCTATTGGATGACTAAAATAAGACCCATATAACCTAAGGGTTGGATTAGATTAATTTAATGGACTTTTTTCCATGAAAATAATTTAATTATTATTAAAACCAAAGAAAGTGACAACATGTCACTTTCTTAAATCTTATAAGTATAATAATTTTAATTTAGTGATAAACTTAATGAAACTTAGAACATGAATAGTCTCAAGAAATATAATACAATTATATACATCATAGGAATTTATTTAGAAATTTTAGGGATTAAATAATTATCATTAAGTATGACACAATAGTGATATTGAAATTATTTTATTAATTAAAATATCAAATAAATGATTTTAAAAATATGAAAATAAATATTATATAAACTATTTAATATACTCCACTAATTTTATAGATACATATGACATTATATGAATCTATTAAAGCTTTTAGTTCAAATATATCTTCTATATATATTTTATTTAAATTCAAATAAATGAATTGTGTCAAAATTGACACTATTGTTATTTTATAAACATAACAAATTATAAAATTATTTAAAAATAACAAATATATTTAAAAATTATAAATAAAAATTTATATGGTCTACAATGTCATAAAGTGTCAAATTATAGAAAATTCACAACATATATGTAATTATTTATAATAATTTAAAATTTAGAATATTAACACCACAAATAAAATTAAATTGATAAATAAGGATAAATCAGGTTGATAATGTTTAAAATAAATTCCTAACTTGTCTAAATTTTATTGGTTTATGATATTACAACCCTATCTCATCTAATATTAGGATATGAGTCATTTTGGATGTTTTTATGTGAGGTTGAGATTTAATGTAATCTAATATTTCTTATATTTCCAAAGGTACCCCTCTCCTCCCTTATAAAAGGGCACGTCATCCCTCTCTTCCTCACACCAATTTTAACCTTCAAGCTTGGAAAAACCCTGAAAAATTCTCTTCTCCACTTCCCTAGAAACATCCTAGAGGTCCTGGTCTTCTTCAAAGACCAATTTTAGTGCCCTAAGAGGAGGTCTCAAAGAGGCGCTTCAAAGAAGAGGTAATGTCCATTACCGATTCTTTGAACTTTATTTCTTCTTCCACTTCTTCTTTTTAGTTGTTTCATTATGAGGTAATAACATCAGTATCACTCATATACTGATATGTTATTATAAGTATGAAACAAACATATTTCACCATCTATCCATCCTACGGAAAACGAAATCACCGCGCGTGCGTACGTACGGAATACCATCTCCACGCCGTGGTGTAATATATTTTCCACCACCACCTTACTTGGATGGGTATAATGGTGAAAGTAATGAATATATATGATTATTGTAAAGTGATATAGATTCTTTAATATTATACATACACTTTAATAAAATTCCACGATCTTGGGAATGATATCATCGCTCGTGCGTACGTACGGACTACCATCTCCACAACGTGATGAGATTCAATCTCCATGTTAACCATTCAAGAATGATTATAAAGTATATATAATAATGTTTCGCACGGAATCCGGGGATGACCTCCTGGATGGGAGATTCAAACGTTCCGATCGGTTTCTAACGGGTTTGTTCGTAGAACCAGAAACATCCAATGATTCCACATCCGTTTGGACCTACTTTCCAAAGGTAGGCGCTCATTAGCTTGTGGACTAATGAGGCTTAGGAATTTGAATTGGTCGAGAGGATGGGAGGTCAGACTCATCACACCTTTTTGAGGGGAATTATTATCTACTCCGGGACTCTCTTTATAGATTTAAGTTATGTTCGTGAATCCTTATTATATTACCAAGTATAAAATGAGCTTTCCTTTAGTTTTAACAATCAATGATTAAATATGCAAGAAATTTAGAGAATCTTTTATATGTATTCGAGGTTCTTCATCAATAGAGAATCATCTATATCTGTTTAGAGATTCTTGGTCAATGGTATCCTTCAAAACATTTATATAAAAGTATCTTGGTCATTATGATGACCAGGCAGGTTTTAAAGCCACTCAGTGGGGCACTTGAAGTTTATCGTCATTCAGAAGGACATAGATTATTTCAAAGATGGGATCGAACCCATGGATGGGCTACCTACGTATCCTTTGTTTTGGAAAAGGAATCAGAACCCACGTAGTTCGAGTAATGGAGTATGATGTTTATGATTGATGGCTCAAAGATGAATGTCATAAGTACTTTTACACTCTAAGCTCATGTGAGTCATGCTCGATGTGAGAAACAAGAGGTATTGGTAAAAATTAGACAATTGTGCCATGAAAGATACAATCATAAGAATTTGTTTGGGGATTATGTATGTATGACTGCCCAGATAGATGAAGGTTTAGGATTTACTTTTAGGGAGAAAATCCATGAATAGGGTCCATAAAGTTATATGTGCTTCATGGAGATTTGAATACTCTAATCTTGGGGCTTACTTCTAAGGAGGATGCCCAAGTTAGCAGGGGATTTATGATTGGGTTTTACTCCTGAAAAGGAAACCCAAGTCAAGGGTAAATTAGGACTGGTTAAGAGAAATTTAAGGGGACTTGGGGCTTACTCCTGAAAAGGAAGCCCAAGATTATGACTGGGACTTACTCCTAAAAAAGGAGGCCCAGGTTATGACTGAGTCTTATTCCTGAAAAGGAGACCCAGGTTAGGGGACTTGGGGCTTACTCCTGAAAAGAAAGCCCAAGGTTATGACTGAGTCTTATTCCTGAAAAGGAGACCCAGGTTAGGGATTAAGGTTTGGGGCTTACTTCTGAGGAGGATGCCCATATTTGAGGTTGGGGCTTACTCCTAAGAAGGATGATGCCCAAGTTTGAGATTGGGGTTTACTCCTGAGTAGGATGCCCATATTTGAGGTTGGGGCTTACTCCTAAGAAGGATGATGCCCAAGTTTGAGATTGGTGCTTACTCCTGAGGAGGATGCCCATATTTGAGGTTGGGGCTTACTCCTAAGAAGGATGCCCAATTTTAGGAACTTTAAGAATTTGGGGCTTACTCCTGAGGAAGATGCCCAAGTTAAAGGATTCTCTCATCTTAAAGGATGAGGTTAAATGAATGAACTCTCCATAATTAGTGACATAAGGATATTTAAATCACTAGGTTTTGAGAGATATTTCACAGAATTCCTTTCAGATAAGGAAGTCAAATCAAGAAATCATGCCATAAATGGATTTGAAGAGTGTCTTGAAGACTGAATCTTGAAAAGGAAAGGTGAAATGGCTTAAGAGGGGTAAAATGGGCAAGATGGGCACCCAAAAAGATCGGGGCGTGCAAGTCTTGAAAGGCGCGCAAGTCTTTCGTGGGCGCGCAAGTATTGGTCGCGCAGGTATACCTGCGCGACACATGGTGTATTTGCGCGATTTTCAACCAGCATTGAAATACTTGAGCGACTCTTTTTTAAACCCTTTAGAATCCTCTTGAGGTTCTTCCAGAAAAGGGACGTGCAAGTTATATTGAAGGAAATAAGTCGGTGCACAAGTGTTTGATAAGTTTCAACACTTAGGCCTTCCTTCTTCTCTTTAGATCTTCTGTTCTAGGTAAGAAATTACCTTAGAAGTGTTCCGGAAGCTTTGAGAAGAGACTTGGGCGTTGGGAGCTTCAATCCGAGTTTCTGGAAAAAGATCCTCTCAAATGGGGGGCCCACAGGGTCTATTTATAGGCAAAAGAAGACCTCGGGCGGTTACCGGGCGGTTACCAATTAGGTCACGCAAGTGACTTGCGCGACCAAGGGTGCCGCGCAAGTGTACTTGCGTGACAGTGAGATAACTTGCGCGGTGCAGCTGCTGTTGATCCTTTGTTCATGCCTTTGTCGATTTTTGATGTTTTCTTCAAAGGTTGAATCACTTTGAGCTCAGATATTCCCTTTTCCGATCTTTAGATTCTGTGACGAAAAGGAGCGTCAACAAAATTCCCCCCTCAGAGTTGGATCCGGAGAGAAATGAGGATTTGACTCTGAGGAAATCGAATCCATCCAAAGGAAAAGGTGGTTTCCAAGTCTTCAGTGCGCAGAAGGCAGCGCGCAAGTGTGCTGGAACTTGAATTTTATTCAGAGTTCCTTTGTCTTTTGTGGGCAGTTTAAAGTCATGCATGCCGGACATAAATGGGCTAATGTTTAAGGTCGAAATAGCTTTGACCGAAATGGATTAAAATTGATTCAATTCCTTGAAAATTTATCTGAAAACATATTACCATACTCAAGTATGAGAGAAAAAATGTAAACTATGGCTTAAGAATATTTGAATCTGAGGAATGATATGAAAAAGAGCTAAAAGGAATTAGAAGAAGTAGTTTCCAAGAATGAAGTTACTATTATTTAACAAAACCCGTTAGGGGGTTGAAATATGCAAGGACACCTAAGGGCATTGGCTGCATGGTTAAATAAATAGCATCTTTTGGCTGACAAGTCTATTATGTGGACTGTTTATGCAAGGCCACCTATGGGCACGTGCTGTATAGTCAGGCAAAAGAACTCCCAGAAATTTACTTTCCTAGTGCTAAAAGCCAGTGAAAGTTTATGGAGATTCAAATTTTCTAAAGTATAGAGTTTGTTGTATGGAAAGAGGTACTTGAATATGGAGAAGATATTTATGAACAAGAATATCGAAGAACTGGATGAATATCACTCCTACGAAGTTCTGACCCAAACGTAGGGAAGAAGAATAAGCCATAGACTTGAATACTTTCAGATCATGAAAAAGGATATGGGACAAATATGTTAAGGATGGCTATTTTTTTGCGGATCCCTACATACTGTCGTTTAAGACAAATAAGGACAAAAGAGGCATTCTTCCCAAGAATGAAGTTACCATTATTTAACAAACCCGTTAGGGGGTTGAAATATGCAGGGCCACCTAAGGGCATTGGCTGCATGGTCAAATAAATAGCATCTTTCGGCTGACAAGTCTGTTATCTGGACTGTTTATGCAAGGCCACCTATGGGCACGTGCTGCATAGTCAGGCAAAAGAATTCTCAGAAGTTTGACATTTTTGTGACTAGAAGTCATGAAAAGGGTTATGAAGATCTGAAAATATTTTAAGGTTAGGATTATAACACATAAAGATGGGTATTTTCCAATGTATGTAGAGATACATAGGTCAATGATAACCATAATCATGTTGTGGCTGGGTCCTGAATTGAAATTTTGGACTTCACTACATATCTCATAAGAATGAGAATCAAGCCATACATAGTTCTTGAAATGCAGTTTAATGTCGTACAGGACGAAAGTATGAGAAATCTTAGTTTAGGGTCATAGAATTCGGACCATAATAATGAATACACAGTGTGTGTTTTCATGAGGACTTTTCAGCTAAGGGACTGAAATTGAAATTTGGGGTTAGGCCCAAAAGACTTGGGACTGGATTCGAGGGACACTCGAATGTTCATACGTATCCCATAAGGATGGGAATCAAGTCCACGTAGTTCTAGAAATACCCTTTGTACAAATTTGGTTCGTACATGTGAAGGGTGAAAGGGGACTTTAGTGCAATGATGGTTTAACCTGAGATAAAAATTTTAGGCATTACCATGTATACACATAGTCTTTTGAAAATGAAACATGATTTAAAAAATCAATGTCAATAATGGTTCCTTCTCAAATGAGGAAATCAAAGAATATTATAGTTTATTGTCGTACCGGAAAAAAGTGTTATATAGTTTGACGTCATATAACAAGGACGAAAGTGAATCAATGTAAAGATATTGATTCCAGGGGCGGTTTCACGAATCAACATCATATGAGATGGTGGTGAACCGATGTGAAGAGATTGTTTTTGGGATTGAACCTTGGGAGGCTGCCTACATACCCAGCCTGGAGGGAAAGGATCAAAGTCCGTGTAGTTCAATTAAAGAATGAATTAATGATCAAGTTGTTCTTGTGGACAATGATCTAATAAAAAATATTGTTGGGACATACACATGGTTAGTGGCCCAAAGGGAGTGTTATGGTTGATGTTCGCTCTAAGCTCACGCGAGTCATACTCGGTGTGAGAAACAAGAGGTAATAACAACCTTCACGATGTACAGTTTAATGTCATGTAGGACATAAAAAAGGGACTATGCAGTTTAAAGTCTTGCAGTTAGGACTATTGGTGCTACACAGTTTAGTGTCATGTAGCAGGGAAAAAATACAGTTTAATGTCATGTAGGACCTATCAAGGATTTTCTGTACAGTTTAGCATCATGTAGTTAGGACGATGGGGATAAAATAGTTTAACGTCATATTGGACGAAAGGGGGACTGTGCAGTTTAATGTCATGCCGTAAGGACAAAATAACACACCATTTATGTCATGTTGGACGAAAGTGCGAATAGTTTAAGGTCATATGCATGGATCGTGGATGGTGCAGTTTAATGTCATGCTGGACCTTTGATGATTATATAGTTTAACATCTTTCCGGACGTGAGGGACTTTTATACAGTTTAGCGTTATGTAGTTAGGACGTCACAGTTTAACGTCTTGCTGGACATAAAGGATTTGCAAATAGTTTATGGTCATATACATGGACCAGGGATGATGCAGTTTAAGGTCATGCTGGACGGTTTATGGAACTTTTTCACAGTTTAATGTCATGTGGGACGAAGTTGCAGTTTAAAGTCATACTGGACCATTGCTGTACAGTTTAAAGTCATGTAGCTAGGACTAAGGTGAACCAATATGAGAATATCAGTTCTGGGGACTTTTTACAGTTTATCGTCATGCTGGACGATGAAAGTGCCACACAGTTTAATGTCATGTTGCTAGGACACAATATAGTTTAATGTCATCTCAGACAAAATATAGTTTAATGTCATCTCGGACATAATAGTAACCAATGTGACAGTTTAACGTCATGTTGGACGATAAGGGAACTGACATAGTTTAACGTCATGATGGACGATGAAAGTGCCACACAGTTTAATGTCATGTTGCTAGGACAAAATATAGTTTAATGTCATCTCGGACAAATAAGGAACTTCTGTACAGTTTAATGTCATGTAGATAGGACATAATATAGTTTAATGTCATCTCGGACATATAAAAGGGACTATGCAGTTTAAAGTCTTGCAGTTAGGACTATTGGTGCTGCACAGTTTAGTGTCATGTAGCAGGGACAAAATACAGTTTAATTCCATGTAGGATGTAATATAGTTTAATGTCATCTCGGACATATAAAAGGGACTATGCAGTTTAAAGTCTTGCAGTTAGGACTATTGGTGCTGCACAGTTTAGTGTCATGTAGCAGGGACAAAATATAGTTTAATGTCATGTAGGACCTATCAAGGATTTTCTGTACAGTTTAGCGTCATGTATTTAGGACGATGGGGATAAAATAGTTTAACATCATATTAGACGAAAGGGGGACTGTGCAGTTTAATGTCATGCCGTAAGGACAAAATAACACACCATTTATGTCATGTTGGACGAAAGTGCGAATAGTTTAAGGTCATATGCATGGACCGTGGATGGTGCAGTTTAATGTCATGCTGGACCTTTGATTATTATATAGTTTAACGTCTTTCCGGACGTGAGGGACTTTTATACAGTTTAGCGTCATGTAGTTAGGACGTCACAGTTTAACGTCTTGCTGGACATAAGGGATTTGCAAATAGTTTATGGTCATATACATGGACCAGGGATGATGCAGTTTAAGGTCATGCTGGACGGTTTATGGAACTTTTTCACAGTTTAATGTCATGTGGGACGAAGTTGCAGTTTAAAGTCATACTGGACCATTGCTGTACAGTTTAAAGTCATGTAGCTAGGACTAAGGTGAACCAATATGAGAATATCAGTTCTGGGGACTTTTTACAGTTTATCGTCGTGATGGACGATGAAAGTGCCACACAGTTTAATGTCATGTTGCTAGGACAAAATATAGTTTAATGTCATCTCGGACAAAATATAGTTTAATGTCATCTCGGACAAATAAGGAACTTCTGTACAGTTTAATGTCATGTAGATAGGACATAATACAGTTTAGTGTCTTGTAGGACAAAATATAGTTTAATGTCATCTCGGACATAATACAGTTTAATGTCATGTAGGACATAATATGAACCAATGTGACTGTTTTGGCTCTGGGAACAATATTTTGTGTTTATACAAAATACTTCTTCAGAAATATGGCATTGGTTGGAGTCGTGATGAGTTCTCCATCCATTGAGATCAAACAGAACCAAAGATTAACTCTTCGTCTGAAAAAGACTCTGCCTGGTTAGCCTGTTTAGGCTGTGCCGTTTGGTGGGACGGTGCTCGTGGCTCTGAAGTAGATGGCATGAAATCTGCCAGAGTCAAAGACAATTTAGGCTTTGATACATACTCATCTTCTCCTGATTCCTCTTTCTTCTTTGAATTGCACTGCCCTTTTGAGGATTTGTCTTTTGATGGAGGCTTTACTGCAGCTTTTGTAGGAGACACAATTGGCTTCTTCAATTGTGTTCGCAAAATGGAATGGGTCCGATTGATTGTCTTTCTGACCATCCAATCATCATATTTTTTCGCAGTTTTGCTTTTCACTTCCTACCACTCGCCTCCTTCCTCTGGATCTGTAGCGGTAATACACGCTACATGAGCTGAAAAACCCTTCAATTTGACTTGTCCCAAGTCGACCATTTTTTGAAGGAGGTCTTTAAAGACAAAACACTCCTAGATGAGATGCCCCAACATTTGATGAAAGGGACAATAATTGGGACAGTCTTCATCTCCTTCCTTGTTTGGCCTCTTGGGCACTGGTAATTGAACCAAATTATTTTCCAGAGCTGAAATGAAGTAACCAGGAACTTGCTCACTTCGGAAAGAGTATGTTTTACTCTTCATATCCTCAAATTGTTTTCATCGTTGATCTCTTTGATCATTTGGACGAAACGACCTTTGTTGTTGGCGTTCAGGAGGTGGAGTCCTTCGAGAAGATGAAGGTTTTGAAGTAGATAAAGGTACAGGTGCTTGTTTAAGCATAACTGTAGCAGTTTCTGCTTTACCCATTCTTCTTCCGGGAGCTGATGGAATTACACGAGATTTATCCTTAGCCTGTATAAGGGAATCTTCAACCTGCTGAGCGATTGAAGTAATGTCTCGAAACCCTCCTGTGTATTTCACAGGGATCAATGGCGTGCGTAATTCGTCACGCAGATTTGCCACACAGATTGGCAACAATTCCTCCTGAGGGAGTGCTAAACTCAGGGAATATGTTAATCCCTTCCAACGAGCAATGAAATCAGAGACTCTTTCATTCTCCCTTTTCTTGCAGTTTGTAAGATCGAAAACTATGGTTTTTGGAAAAGTTGAGCTAATCTGAAGAAGGAATTTTTGATGAAGATCCTCCCATCCGATGACTGACCGGGATTGCAAGCTTGTATACTAGACAAAAGCTGGTCCTTGCAAGGTTCGCACGAAGCATCTGAGTTTCATTGCTTCTTGCTGCTCTGGAGTTCCCATCATAGGATCACAACAAGACACATAATGCGTCAAATGTTGTTCGGGGTCGCCTGATCCATTGAAAGTAGGGAAAACAGGGTTTCCAAAACTGGATATAGGAGAAATTGAATCTACCCATTCTGGGTAAACCTTCTTTTCAGGTTGAACTTGCGCCCGTTTCCCTTCCATAGTTTCTAACCGAGCTGTTAATGACTCAATAGTAGTTATTAACTTTTGAGAAACATCAGGTTGAACTTGTTTTTGGGTAGGTGCAATGAATGGAGTTTGGACAGATGTGATGGTTGGTGCTGCAACTGATGGTAGTGCTGCCAACCGTTGTTGCGTTTGACCCGTAGGATTAGACCTCTGAGGGTGTACTGATAAAGGAGGATATTCCTGATCCATCTCAGTAGTTACAACAAATTCCTTCGGCTTTCGGACTTCAGCATTCTTAAGAAGAAGACTACTCTGAAGTAGTTCTGCATTCAACCTTCTTAATTCTTTCATTTCTTCCTCCTGTTGTGCAAACCTTTGCTCTAATGAGAGCGATTGGCCTCCTTCAGAGGAAGGGTGAGAAGTAACCTGATTCTTTCCTTTCCCCTTATTGGATCCTTTTCGGAGAGGGGGAAGTGGGTTACTTGAAGGAATACCTAGATTTTGGGTAAGCCTTTGATTACGTGTGCACACACCTTCTTCATTTAGGTCTGTGTGCGCACCTTCTTGAGCAGGAACCTCTTCGTCTGATCCCTCTGATTGAGCCTCATCTGGTGAATCAGCAGCAACAACATTAATGACATTAATGGATGCATATTGCATGGAATTATTTCTATCAGCATTTCTGTGATATTGTCTTCTTCCATGTCCATGATGAGACATGGCATTCCGTTGACTTGATCCCTCAGGAACTTCTTGGAGAACCATCGCTTGGAGAGAATCTCCTGATAGCTTGGCTCTTTGTTCCTCTTGAGGCTTATTCCCTAATCGAGAGAATACTGACTTTCTCTGAGGGAGGGATTGAAGATTTGAAAAAGTCCCCAGTCCGGTGGACTGGGGATGTTCCTGCTGCTTCCGATCAACTCCTCGAATCCCATTTGTTAACTCTGAGGGTTGGGTTAGATAAGTCCCCAGTCTGACAAACTGGGGTGTCTCTTGACATGCTATGTCTGAGATCTTCTTAAAATCTCTCTTGATCTTGCGAATCTTAGTTCGGAAATTAGCTGGATGCATTAACCTGTATCCGCTTTTATCACCGGGTTCAACAGACCGTTGGATGATTTCCGAAACTTCTGTCATTTGATGACATGTTTGCTCCAGACGAGAGGCTTGTGCAATATTCTCGCCTGCTTGATGTAGGAGAAATTCAACAACTTTTTCTCTATATACTTGATTTTGAGAGGAACTAGTTGAAGCCTGTTCTTTGGCAAGCTGTTGATTATGAACAAAGCCCATTGACTGTGGCCGGCCATGGGCAATAACATTGCATGGGACCATTTTCGGCGGGCTTTGATGACCGGAAAGCACTGTGAAATGTAGTGCTCCGTGAACACCCCATCCTCTGATATGAACATCAGATGGAGCATTGGCAATTAACTGACGCAATTTTCTTAGTGCGCCAAGGCATGAACGTTGAAGGGTTCTCTATTGCTTTTCAGCCTTCGGATACCGAGAGACTGATAGAGATGCCAAATCAATCTGACGTTGTAGCCCTTCTATTATCTTAAGATGATTTTCATATTCATCGTAAGATAATACCTTCTTCTTTAATTGACAAAGAGTCTTCCGTATGTTGAGGCGAATATCATGGATTCCATCATCCGTCAACATTTTTGGAATGTCGTACTGGGAGTCAGCCAAAGGCCAAAACATGACTGGTACTTCACCTTTTGCCAGATTTTTTCTCATGTTCAACATTTCCTTTTTATCATTAAATGAAGATTCTTCTACCTGTTTTGACCAGAGTTGGTGTTTCCTTGTTGCTTCATCGGATTCAACAAGACTGGTAGAGAGTCCTCTATTCATGCTGGAAGATGAATGACCCGGGGATGGTTCGGAGAATAACCTGAACCCCAGGCTATCTTCTGATGGAGAATGAGTTTCACCTGCTAGCGATAAAGCATCATACATGACTGGTTTCTCATTTGCAAGTGCCTCAAGATAGGAGGGCTTTCTCGTCACTACATTGCCTTCTGAAGAATTATCGAGACAACGTGAATCACTACTGCGGAGAGGACTTTCGCAGCGAAGTTCATCACCATGAGGAGGACCGTCATGATGGGTTACAGCAAAAGATGAAATCTCTTGCTCCTTGGTCTTCTGACCACACAGAGGGTTCCTGTGGCTCTCATCTGAAGAAGAAACTTCAAGATTGACCGAACTTTCATGAAGCAAGTCTTAATGAGGAAGTGTATGTTGAAGACCTTCAGAATTAATGTTCTCGTTATTGAGAACTGAGGGAGTAGAATCTTGAATTCTGACAGATAAATGTCTGAGGGCTTCAAGAACTCCAGCATCGAGCAAGGCCTTGTTGCAGATTGGCCTTTGATCTTCTGACTGTGCTGGGCAGATCTTTTTCTTAGATGCCATCTTACTCACTTTAGAAACCACTTGTTGACGAAAGTGGTTACTCTGAGCAGGTGTATGTTCCTGATCAGGAAAGATGGTCAAGTTAGGCTGACGATCTCCACTCAAATCAGGTGTATGTTCCTGACTTGGTTGTCCGTTTGATATGGGGGAGTATGCCCCATAACCCTCTTGGACTGGAACAAATGTGTGTGTCTGTTCCGGAGTAAATCGTTGATGTGTCACTCCATTGCTAGGGATAGATTTATGTGTCTGTCCCTGAGATGATGCTGAAACTGTTATGATATCCTGGCAAGCATCTAGAATATGAGCAGGAATTTTCTTATGCTCTTTCACCATTGACAAAATATGTTTGGTGACTTCAGCGGCCGGAACCGGGATATACGTCCATTCCGGGCTTGGAGTAGGTGTATGTGCCTGCTCCTGTCCTCCTTTTCCTGTCAGTGAATCCTGACAGTACTCAAGTGTGGAGGCAGAGAGTTGAGTCTGACTCCTGTTTGTCGTCGGGACTTTCCGACTGACTTCTCCGTGCGCTACCAAGCGAGACTGTTGGTAGGCTTGATTAGTATTAGCAGGTGTATGTGCCTGCTGTTTACACTTCGCCAAATGCGGTTGATGAGATCCATCATATATAGTCAGACGAGCCTGCTGACTAACCGGTGATGTATAGGCAGGTGCATGTTCCTGCCTAAAGTACTCCGCCGGAATTGCCTGGCGGGATCGGCTTGATGCTGCCAGACGAGTCTGCTGGACAGCGGAATTAAAACGGGCAGGTGATTATGCCTGCTCGTTATTTGCCACCAAGTTAGGTTGGTGGATTTCTCTGGAGATGGCAGGGATGAAAACCTGCATATTGTTAACCAGATTCCATCTCTGGCGGTTCATCTTGCCTGCTCGGGTTCAAGGAACATGAGCTGAATGCCTGGAGTCGGTACCCTCATCATGTTGAGGTCACACTACCGCACGAGTCTGGTGGCGATTGTTGATGGGAGCCCTCGGGAAGGACTCCTGCCTTTTTGAACTAAGGCCCTGAGGGACCTGCTCATTCACTTCCTCAGAGTAAGGGAGTGAATGGAAATTGCATTCCGGGGATAACGACCCGAAACGGTTGGAGACGGTAGTCAGCACCGCCTGCTTCTTGATTGCTGGCCGCCGTTGTCCGGACGACCAGGTAGAGTTGTTAACTTGGAGGGCTTGACGAGCGGCCTCTAGAGTTGGGATAGTACCGTTGCGACGGTACTCCTTAACCAGTGCATTAGAAACCCAGCGTTGAAGACGCTGAGTTGGTGATGTCATCCTCAGAGCGGACGACGTTCCAACAAGAGTAGCAGCATTGGTTTTCACAGCAGCAGACCTCAAAGTATAGGTGTTCACAGCAGCAGTATTCACAGGGGTGAATTTAAGGAAAGCAATTTTGCAGAAGATCTTGAGAAAAGAGTGCCTGTTCCATATAACAGACATAATCAAGATGAATCCGGCCACTGCATCTTTTGGATGAGCACATGTCAATGATTGATTTGTTGGCCCAAGGGGCCTAACAAATAAGAAGAACATCACTTTAACTTGGTTAAGGATTCACGTCGGGTTCACCATTTTTGTTTCGCACGGAATCCGGGGATGACCTCCTGGATGGGAGATTCAAACGTTACGATCGGTTTCTAATGGGTTTGTTCGTAGAACCGGAAACATCCAATGATTCCACATCCGTTTGGACCTACTTTCCAAAGGTAGGCGCTCATTAGCTTGTGGACTAATGAGGCTTAGGAATTTGCATTGGTCGAGAGGATGGGAGGTCGGAATCATCACACCTTTTTGAGGGGAATTATTGTCTACTCCGGGACTATCTTTATAGATTTAAGTTATGTTCGTGAATCCTTATTATATTACCAAGTATAAAATGAGCTTTCCTTTAGTTTTAACAATCAATGATTAAATATACAAGAAATTTAGAGAATCTTTTATATGTATTCGAGGTTCTTCATCAATAGAGAATCATCTATATCTGTTTAGAGATTCTTGGTCAATGGTATCCTTCAAAACATTTATATAAAAGTCTCTTGGTCATTATGATGACCAGGCTGGTTTTAAAGCCACTCAGTGGGGCACTTGAAGTTTATCGTCATTCAGAAGGACATAGATTATTTCAAAGTTGGGATCGAACCCATGGATGGGCTACCTACGTATCCTTTGTTTTGGAAAAGGAATCAGAACCCACGTAGTTCGAGTAATGGAGTATGATGTTTATGATTGATGGCTCAAAGATGAATGTCATAATTACTTTTACACTCTAAGCTCACGTGAGTCATGCTAGGTGTGAGAAACAAGAGGTATTGGTAAAAATTGGACAATTGTTCCATGAAAGATGCAATCATAAGAATTTGTTTGGGGCTTATGTATGTATGACTGCCCAGATAGATGAAGGTTTAGGATTTACTTTTAGGGAGAAAATCCATGAACAGGGTCCATAAAGTTATATGTGCTTCATGGAGATTTGAATACTCTAATCTTGGGGCTTACTCCTAAGGAGGATGCCCAAGTTAGGAGGGGATTTATGATTGGGTTTTACTCCTGAAAAGGAAACCCAAGTCATGGGTAAATTAGGACTGGTTAAGAGAAATTTAAGGGGACTTGGGGCTTACTCCTGAAAAGGAATCCCAAGATTATGACTGGAACTTACTCCTAAAAAAGGAGGCCCAGGTTATGACTGAGTCTTATTCTTGAAAAGGATACCCAGGTTAGGGGACTTGGGGCTTACTCCTGAAAAGGAAGCCCAAGGTTATGACTGAGTCTTATTCCTGAAATGGAGACCTAGGTTAGGGATTAAGGTTTGGGGGTTACTTCTGAGGAGGATGGCCATATTTGAGGTTGGGGCTTACTCCTAAGAAGGATGATGCCCAAGTTTGAGATTGGGGCTTACTCCTAAGGAGGATGACCATATTTGAGGTTAGGGCTTACTCCTAAGAAGGATGATGCCCAAGTTTGAGATTGGGGCTTACTCCTGAGGAGGATGCCCATATTTGAGGTTAGGGCTTACTCCTAAGAAGGATGCCCAATTTTAGGAACTTTAAGAATTTGGGGCTTACTCTTGAGGAAGATTCCCAAGTTAAAGGATTCTCTCATCTTAAAGGATGAGGTTAAATGAATGAACTCTCCATAATTAGTGACATAAGGATATTTAAATCACTATGTTTTGAGAGATATTTCACAGAATTCCTTTCAGATAAGGAAGTCAAATCAAGAAATCATGCCATAAATGGCTTTGAAGAGTGTCTTGAAGACTGAATCTTGAAAAGGAAAGGTGAAATGGCTTAAGAGGGGTAAAATGGGCAAGATGGGCTCCCAAAAAGATAGGGGCGCGCAAGTCTTGAACGGCGCGCAAGTCTTCCGTGGGCGCGCAAGTATTGGTCGCGCAGGTATACCTGCGCGACACATGGTGTACTTGCGCGATTTTCAACCAGCATTGAAATACTTGAGAGACTCTTTTTTAAACCCTTTATAATCCTCTTGAGGTTCTTCCAGAAAAGGGACGCGCAAGTTATATTGAAGGAAATAAGTCGGCGCGCAAGTGTTTGATAAGTTTCAACACTTAGGCCTTCCTTCTTCTCTTTAGATCTTCCGTTCTAGGGAAGAAATTACCTTAGAAGTGTTCCGGAAGCTTTGAGAAGAGACTTGGGCGTCAGGAGCTTCAATCCGAGTTTCTGGAAAAAGATCCTCTCGAATGGGGGGCCCACATGGTCTATTTATAAGCAAAAGAAGACCCCGGGCGGTTACCGGGCGGTTACCTGGTGGTTACCACTTAGGTCGCGCAAGTGACTTGCGCGACCAAGGGTGCCGCGTAAGTGTACTTGCGCGACAGTGAGATAACTTGCGCGGTGCAGCTGCTGTTGATCCTTTGTTCATGCCTTTGTCGATTTTTGATGTTTTCTTCAATGGTTGAATCACTTTGATCTCAGATATTCCCTTTTCCGATATTTAGATTCTGTGATGAAAAGGAGCGTCAACAAATAAGTAATCATGAAATATATGACATAATAATGCTACTGGATTTATGTATATATATATATATATATATTTATGTCATCTACTTAATTCCATTCAATTTAATAAGGAAACGAAAACATCGTTCATGCGTACGTACGACCTACCATCTCCATGAATGGTGTATTTCTTTCCATTTATCGATATATTATATATATTATATATAAATCATGTTTTAAATTCTGGATGTAAGTAATCATGATCTATGTAATCATATGAATAATTAAAAGTTAAAACACGAATGACAAATGAAACAATTTTACCCAAAACGCTACTTTAACATGAATTTACAAAAGAATGGGTAATATAAAGTCATAAGTGAACCATATATGATATAATAACAATGAATATGATTATGTAATAAGTTAATGAAATTATTTAAATCATTATACAGGAGGTTTGGATACGTACGATGCATATCAGACCTATGGTAAGGGATAATTTTGCAATCTCATTTTTATCCGAGACCGCTTATAGATAAGTATTTGCTAGGGTTATATTTTTCATCCATGATCATAAAATGTTTTTCATAAAGTGTTTAATATTCTTCCATGTATGTTTAATGGCATGTTTAACCCTCTTTGAATTTTACTTTGTGTTATGGAAGGAATATTTCTTTTGTTTACCATATGTGGTACTTTTTGACTTTTCTGAAAAAAGTACGAGGAGAATGTTTTTTAACTTATACGGCATGAACAGATTTTGACGATTTCATAATGCCTTATTTTCATGAAGCCTCCTCTACAAGATTTCATGATAATTTTCAACAAAATCATTTTCTTTTAAAACTGAATGACAATTTCAGAAAAGAATATTATTTTGCGGAAGAAAGGATATTTTCCTCAAGAATTCATTTCAAGTGTTTTATCAAAACTATTTTCCATCCAAGATAACATTATTTCATATGTGTATGTTTCAAGTGTAGTGTCTCTATTATTTACATGGTATGATTATTCTTATGATGAAATGATATCCATTTGTTTTATATGGATTATGTTATTATGGAATGATGTTTAAGAATCCCAATTTATTACATGGGTTATCCTATGATGTTTGATTTATGATTTTGTGGCACAAGTAAGAATGATTTCATTATGAGATGGGTGGGACCTATATCTCCCTCCAATGCATTGGGTAAAGATTTATATCTCATGAGATAGACATGGCTGGAATGGTATGTTAATCCAGATTAGTGTTACAAGACAGAAATGAGGAGTGAACTCGATTCAGAAAGGGACTTTTTCCACTAAGATGCTCTTGGAAGCAATGCCTTGGCTACTATGGAAATCATTACATGTGATGAATGGTTTCCACAATTACTTGTTTTATTCCCATGATATTTTATCATGATTGATGTTACTTTATGATAAATTCCTTACTTCCAAGATTTATGTCTTTGCTCGAGGTTTTAATGTTTAGATTTCATGTTCATGTTTTTTGCTTTCAAATATTTATGGATTGTTTTATGTTCTCTATTTTTTCCCTTACTGAGCATTTGAGCTCACCCTTTTTATGTTTTATTTTCCCCAGGAAATAAAGAAAGGTTTTAGGTAAGGAAACGAAAAGGGGAAGATTGTTATGGGAGATGTTGAAGATCTTTCAACATGATTATATGTTTATATTCCGAGTTTCCAAAGACACTAAACTATTATGGTCCATGTGTGTCTGTTTTTGTTATGTATTTTGTATTCTGCAAAAGTAATGTAATGTCAATGTATGTCAAGATTCAGGTCTCTACATGTGCATAAGTGACGTTTCACATCATATTGGGCGCACAAGATCTTTCATATGATAATACTTCCTACACGCCAACTTAATTTCATTAATTCCTATGAATTCATTGTTTTTCCATGGGACAATGAAAAATAATCCATTTGACGTCCCACTGGGTGTTCAAAATCTTCCATGCAGATTTACATATTTCGTGCGAACCTCAAATCTTGTGATCACCTCACTTGGGAATATTAGGATCATAATTTGATTCAAAATATTCCTTTGGGATGTTCAAATACGCCGATCCATGGCCTCAAATGAAATTTAGCACCGACATGATGTTTACTAATTCTATGCCTAAAAAAAATTCCATGTTCTCAGGTGAATTCTATAAAAAAAAGCTACTAAATTTAGTTTATAGGTTTGATGAACAGGTAAAACCATCTAATATATATAAATATATATGATAAAAAAATTATACTATCCACAAATGTACAAAGAAGAGTTCTATAAAAAGTGTTTGTGAAATCATCTAATTTGATGTTTCGAAATGAGACTGGATAACAACCGACAAAAAAATACCATAAAAAGATATTTTAGAGTTAGTAAAAGTTTATTGGTGTGTATAGTCATAATTATTATAGATAATGGAATAATATTTCTCTATATAGACAATGGATAGAACATGAAACAAGTGGGATTCAATAACAATGAAAATAAAATCACCAGATTCTAAAAGATATAGATATGATTGAGGTGAAAAATAGTTTTTATAGTCTCATGGGGGTATGTGGATGGTGTGATAAAGAAGAAAACTCTTCATATAAGTTTACTAAAATCCAACTAGCCAAATTAAATCTGAATTTGAGTTATGAGAATATTAAAAAAAGTATTCAATCCAAAAATAAGAAAATTTTATTTCAGTTCCTTGAATACATTAAAATATTACAATTTATATGTCATGGATTTTTGTTTTTAATAACATATGATTGTTGACTTAAAAATCTAATTTTTTAAAGTTATTAGGGTTGATCTATAACCTTTTTTAATGTCATCTCACTGATGATCAAAGGGGTTAGAGTGAATAAATTAGTAAAAATTATTTAAAACTTGATAAATGTTTTGGTTATGGTTTGTAGAAAAATTTAATAAGTGTATCATAACATTGTTATAGTGTAAATGATGTGATTTTCAAAGAGAATGGATATCTATAAAAGTGGAAGAAATATTGAACAGTGATATTAATATGGTTGAGAACCCATTGTATGTTGTTTCAGGTTGGAGAATCGAAAAATAGTTGTCAAATGTGTTTGAAAGATAATAATAACTTATAAAAACTAGTTTTCAAAATGTTTGAATCATAAAGGAAAACAATATCACTATTTTCAAAACATATCAAAAGGTAAACATGGTGAATTAAAGTCACAAATGTGTTCATATTCAAACTCAAAATCCATTGGAGTTGTTTCATTCTAATGTTTGTAGACCTATGTGGAAGATGTAAAAAATGGGTATAATAATTTTAATTATTTCATTCATGCCTTTAATATAATGGAATACATTATGTTTATGTCTTAGAAGTCAAAAAAATTGGGCATGTTCAAAATTTCAAGACATTTAGATAGAAGAAAACTAGAGATTCTATAAAGAGGGTGGGATCTGACAATGGGAGTGAATATGCCAAATATGTTTTAAAATATCTTGATAAAAATAGAAAATAGAATGATTTTAATAATCCAAACACTCTAAAAAATAAAAAAAATAATAAATAAAACAATATTTGTATAGATATGGCCAGAAAATACTAATTAAGCATGATACTTAAAGTAATTTCTAGTTGAAACCATTATAACTATTGAAATTATTTAAATTAGGTGTTTATTCTTGCAAAATTTTGAAAAGAATTGATATTAATTAGGGTTCAAAATGAAGGAAAATATAAACTATGTCTGATTGTGCGCATTCATGATCATGAATAAAGGAAAAAGTGATTGAAATTTTTATGAGAATGTTAATTATGGAATATTTTTAGCCATACACAAAATAATAGTTCATAAAAATTCTAAGAAAAAAACCCAAAATGATAAAATATTTTGATGATGTAAAATTATTTAAAAACATTGTTAAGATCCAAAAAGTTGGAAAAGGGTTATGATGATAACGAGGACACTATCATAGCAGAACCAGCTATACAATTTGATTAAAATATACAAATCCAAGATTATAATCCACATTCTACTTGTTAATGTGATGAGGTTGTATATTTTAGAAAAAATGGGACATAAAAAATACTAAGAATTATTTTATATGATAATAATACCATTAAAGATCGTAATTAAGGGGTACAAATAGGAAGGGAAATTTTAAAAATTTAGTACACAAGTATTAGTTCAATGGTATAATGAAAAACTATCCATGAAAATTTTAGCATAAATAATGGATCAAAAATATGAATAAAGAGCTAAGCCAAATGGAAACTAATTTAACATGAGAGTTTGTATTGAAGACTTTAGAGAAACAATATTTGGTACAGAATATATTTTTAAAAATAACGTAAATTATAAATGGGAAGTTTCAATGAATCCTTCTAAATTGGTTTTGAAGGGGTAGTAAAAAATTTAAGGAATTTATTTTTTTGAATAGTTTATCCCAATTTCCAAACACAAGAGTATCTGATCTTTTTTCTATTGTGTAAAAAGAAACTATAAGAAATATAAAATGGAAGAAAATTTTGTATTTATAAATTTTTATACATATGAAGAAGTTTATATGGTGTAATTAAAAGTCTTTATGAATGTTGACGATGGTATAAAATTATGAAATTTGAATAAAGATCTATATTTATTGAAACATGCCCCAAAATATTGGTATTTCAAGCGAGCATGATAGTTAAGAAGTGTGATATTCCGAGTTTGAAAACTGAAAATGTACTAGTATGTGAATAAGAAAAAAACTATATCACTCATTTTTATTTATATGTTAATGATATAATACTTTCCATTAAGGATGTAAAATTAATTGAAAAGTTTTCTATAAAATATAAATATAAAAATGATATTTCTTTTCATGGATAAATGATTTTATTTTTGGGGTTTCATAATTACCCAAACTGTTTATAATATTTTAGCCCTCCAAGATACATATTCAAAGAAGTTATTAAAAATATTTTTCATAGAAGAATCAATAGAAGTGTCTCCAACAGTTTAGTTGAGAAAACTGCTGTTTAAAAAGGATAAATGTCAAGCTAATAATGAGAAATAATTTATAAAGATTATTTTTAGTCTCTTGTATTTTATTTATTCAAGGAAATTAATTATTTATGTTTTCACTCTCTATTATAGATAAAAATAAAATCCAAATGAGTCAAACAAACAAATATCCAAAAGAATTATATGGTATATCAAAATTACATCCAATAATGGTAATTTCTATGAGAATAATTTTTACTTAGAATTCCATGTCTTGACTAATGTCAAATGGGATATAAATTATAAGGATATAATGTTCACATTAGAAGGATTATTATTCATTGGATTAACATGTGTGGCATGTAATTACAAAAAATAATCATCTGTTAATTACATTTCTATTGAATTTTAGTTTGTTTCTGTATCATAGAAAATTAAAAAAATGATTTAGATGATGTCTCAATTTGAAGATATACATAGAGATACTATGTATCAATTGGTTATTGATTGTAACAAACAATGTCATATAAATATATCCAAGAATCTATAGAACCATTCTATATAAAAACAATAAAATATAAAATATCACTTTCTAAAAGAGAATGTGATTGAAGGAAATATAAAAACATTAATATTTTATATATAACAATAATATTACTAAAATTCTTACAAAACATATTTCACCTAATAGTTTTAAGATTTTGATATAAAAAATTGGTGTGTGACCCATTACTGAACATCATTGAGGTATGTTTTGAGTTCCCCAACTAAAAATCATGTTTATATTTGATATAAATGAGTTGGTATATACTTCAGAGGAGAAACCAATATGTAAAATATTTTTTACTCTATTTTGTGAGTTTATTGAATAATATAGTTTGAAAATATTATTGAAAACCCATTGAATATATTTTTTTGAGTTGTAATCAATTACCAAAGTATATTACGGAAAATATTGATATCTAAATTAATTTTTCTACTTTTCACCCAGATCCAGCTTCTATATACTTTGATTTGATTTATACATGAATCATTGGTTTGAAAATAATGGTACAAAACTAGTTAATATCCTTTGTTTTTATAATCAATCATGTGTAGAAAATGATTTTCACATTTTTACTAAAATGATAATGGGAGAGAATAGAAGATTTTAGAAGAAAGGCATTAACATTAAATCCAAAGGGGTATAATGTTTAACCCATTAAGGATGCTTTTGTACCTCTTATCATTATTTTTGAATGAGTTTTAAATTTACATGAGATGGTGACAAGTTTCAAAATTATTTTATTCAAAACATGTTCTCAGAGGCTGGAGTTCTTACATTATATTCTTGATATTCATGATTTTATGAAAAACTAATCTATTACTTCTTTCAAGACAATTATAAAAGTATTGAAGAGTCTTCATTTAAATACCTAAAATATTATTGACGATATATAATATATATGAAAAAATGTGTAAGAACTCTCAGAAGAAGAAATAGATACGTACTATGATACATAATAACAATCTCATATCATACAAAACATTAATTTGGTAATACAAAGGATTAACTCTAAATGTTAAAAAATTATAGAAGATTACTTTTAAGGATATATATATGAAATTATAATATTTCATAAAATACAAGGGAACATTTTTTTCTCATATAATATTATCTCTGATGATGTATAAGGGTAGCCTATTAATTTGATAGGATATGTAAGATATTTCTATTGTATACATATGATTAAGTGGTTGTTCCAAGGAGAAATTTATGATTGAATAATATGAAGTTGTGTTGTTATTTAATGAATAATCTTAAAAAATGATGGATTAAGAAGTGATAAATGTTGAGGTTGGTGTTAAAATTTTAAAAAATATATTAAACTATGAGATAATTCTTTGAAGCAGAAAATTATTATTTAATGTGAGAATAAATATGTCGAAAATAAGAAAGCGGTATTTTTGAATCTCAAAGGAAAGACAAAGCTGATTCATTACAAGAAATTAAATTAGTTGATATGTGAATTATATTAGAAGGGATTTTAATAATAATATTTTATTTTTCTCTTTCAAAATCAACATTATTGAATTTCATAGGTGGAGTTATGATCAGAAATATGGGTGGGGTTTTAATATAAAGATCATGATATTTAATTTTAAAATAGTTCTCATATTTTAATAATATAAAATTAATATCATTTTATATACAATGTTTTTGAATATAAAAATGGAGAGGTAGTTTAAATGAAAAAAAGGTTTAGAAGATTATATAACTATTCTAAGAAGAGAGTGAGAAGAAGACAAACCCTAAATATTTCTATTTAAAAAAGAGTAAAATGATTACATTCATGTAGTCTGTTATATACATATTATTTTTTTATAATTATTGTTCTTAAAGAAGATTTATTTTATGATTATTTGAAATGACCTAATAATTTAAAATGGTTGGCGCCAAAACACTGGTTAGTTCATGGATATACCCTTTCACGTAGAGTTGTACTGAAAATAAATGGGAATCTATGTGGGTGGGATAAAAAACACCACACACCAGATACACAGTCATCAATATTATAGGCCAATCTCATTAACAAAACATCCATGAAATATATTTTGTTTCATACATTTGTTAGTTTAGGATCATATATTTGAAAAAGTATCAGAATGGTTGTGACTTTAATGATGTAAAATTAACAATAGAGATTCAACTCCCCTCATAGTTTTGGACATTATTTAAGTGATACTATTTTTTAATTATTCCTATAATTTTGATTCCATACCCTTTTTGTTAGTCATTATCCCATTTTATATTAGAGGTGGGATTTTATATTCACTCGTGATGTTATTTTTAACTAAGAATGTGTAGAATATGGGTTGAAATGAAACAAAAATTATAATAATTTACTTTTAATTTTAGTTTATTAGAAGTAATAAATCATTCAAACAGATCTATATATAGTTGAAGAAATTATTTATAGGAAAAACAAGAGTTATAAATTAATTCCTAAAAACATATCCATAAGTAGTAATAGAATTTCAATTTCTCTTTTTAACTCATAAAAACCTATTAAACAAATAAAATTCATATATAAATATATACTTATAAACTATTTATTTCATTAAAAAAGTCATTATGTTTATCCGAAAGATACGTCAACATACATGTTGTATATCCTTGAACAAATTCTTATAAAGAACATGAACACTTTTCTAAACAACATATAGAATTTATATCTTCCTCCTCCATCCCAAATAGTGTCTATCCCACATATAAAAATTATATTAATGTTATTCTACCCCATTTATAAAAACTGTATAAAAAATGGAGGGATAAGGGATTAAAATATTTATCAAATGTTGTGAAAGAGAGGTTTAACACCCATAATAAATATCAAAAATATAAAATTCATCCTTTATACTTTATTTTATAAAAATCTAAATAATATGATCCTTTAATATAAAAAAACTAACTATTAAATAAATCTTCAATTTCATTTTCAATGATGAAATAAATTTTCATTCCAATATTCTTTTACACTCCATATAATCATCTATATTTATCTTTTGATAATATTGAAGCTTTATTTATCTTCCTCAACAATATTCTTATAAAAACCTACATTTCGTGTTAACCAATTATGCTTGAAGAATTTACTTTCTCAATATTTGATGATCTGTACTAGACTAATATTCATCACTTGAAAAGTCTGAATTATCACCATCACCTTGTTTATTAAATAATATTATATTTTTAGAATAATATCCCTTTTTCCAAAGAATTTCACGATCATACTTTCCATGTTATTGACGCTTTCCTTATTTTACAAAATTATAAAAAGAGTGTTCATTTACCCTCTATATAAGCATTATTGTTTTTTAGTTTAAGAAAATTATTCTCTAAATTTAGTGGAATATATCCACTAAAATCCTTTTCAACAATATATAAATGTTATTTTTATTTGAATAAAACATTAATGATTAATATTTATCTATATTTGATGTTGAACCATCTATGATACTCAATAAAACCATGACACGGATCCCTTAAAAACCACAAAACTCCTTATAACTATGATATTACATTGGTTGTTTGACTCACTTAATTTTTAGTTAAGTTTATATATTCATTTATAGTTCACTAAGACTGTGGTTTTAAATGATAAAGCATACTTTATTAGATTATATCATAGTGACCAAATGAAATTCCTTTTTTAGAATTACATAAATATTTGAAATATTTTTATATCACTTATGTATGGTCATTATAGTTGAAATATTCCATAAGTAATGTCCATAAGTTATGATTATTTATGGAATGACATTGTCAAAGGGTCCAATAAATCAAAATTAAAATTTTAAGAACTCTTAAATTATGTCTAATGATATATTTAGGGTTATCTATCAAAGATCTAAGAAACAATACACTATTATAATTTACTTATTTATATTTTTAATATTTTAATGAATAATTACAATATTATGACATGTAAAAAGATTTTGAAAAATGAAAATGAAAAGAAACAAGAAAACAAAAAGTCATTGTTATTGGTGTTAACCCCTATGTTCAACCAATCATTATCAACATAGGTTGTTTAATTTACATTTGATAATTAAATAAATAAAATTCATGACTTTAATTCCCCTATATAAATTGTTTTACTTGATTTTAATTATAGACTTTCACAGAATACTAAGAATAAATCCAAAATAGTAGATAATCATAAACACACCTTCTAAATAGAATCATAACAATCTCCACCCAATCAAAACATATATTATTACTCAATTTACACAACCCATTCCAATGTATGGAATAAAAAAATTAAGGTAGGGAATAATTATTTAGTAGGTAATGTATTTCCATGTAGAATAACACTATGAGAAGGTGGAAACCAACCAAAAAATGCATTACATACACACTTAATCATCACAAATGGGAGGAAAACATTAATACAATATGAGAAAAGGGATTCATTAGAAATATAAACCTTCCCCAAGGATCAATCCTTAGTTTAGTTACCCAATACCATGGGCATGTAATAGGTATATAGAGAAAGAGTAAACATGAATATAAAATAAATATAATAATTTATTAATATAAAATACTTACTATATAAATTTATTAAAAAAATAAATTTACTACCACTAAAGGGGAACCCCTTTCATAAAGACATGGATCATTTTTTATAAAATAATTTCAGATTGTTGGATTATATTCTTCATAAAAATATAGTTGATTTGTTTGATATTATTCTATGTTATTATCTCAATGGTCTCTAATCAATCCTTCAACCATCTTTAATTCTATATTAGTTATATTACAATAATTACAGTGATGAGGAATATATCTTGAACAAATTTATCTATTTTAAAAAGATGATCAGTAATGGAATATTTTATTATTTGGTTATTTCCTTGAATTAATTCCATATGTACTATCCATGTGATCAAAAACCTTGATAGATCACACAGAAGGTTCCTTGTGAACATTAAGTGATGTTTTTGTTTCCCTTTTTGTTCATAAAAGAACAAAGTTCTATGTGTTTTGAGGATCTTACACTACGAAAGGGAGATGTCGCTTCCTATTTAAGATGTGTAAGAAGAGATACCATTGATTCATAGTTTTCCACTAAGCCATATTCCCCAGTTTATAAAGTTATATGTTGTTGTATAACATTTTCATAGGTTTAAAAGTGATTAATGAAAATATTATAGGTTACGATTAGTTTTATGGATTTATTTCTCACCACCCAAAAAAGATATTTGCAATTGGGAAATAATATATCTATGTCATATCATGTAATTAATACATATCTGTAAGCATGGTAGCGTCCAAAAATTAATTTGATCTACCATGGTTTAAGGCTCAGTCATGACTAGCGATATGGTGTGTTGGAGAATATTATTGTGCCTAGTTCAATTCTAATGTTTCAGGCTATAGTAACTAATTACCTCTCCAACATAGAAATTTTCATCGAGTGGGGGATAGTTTATATCTTAAAGAACATAACTCGATGTTTTAAAAATTATCATATATTGATAATAAGATCCTCCATGTCACCTATACTTATTTTAAACCTTAATCTTTCCCAATCTATATATATATCTCCCTTTGAACCACCACCTTTCTTACAAGTTTTTAAGCCAATGCTCAACCTTAATAGAACACAGACTTTTATAAGCATAGCCATTTTATGGAGTCCCTGATCCTGGGTTAATTATTAATGGATAAAATCATTTTTTAATTCAAACTAAAAAAACATAAATTATGTTTGGAGTATTATATTATAAATAAAAAAAGAAAAATATTTAAAAATTACTATTTTTATTGATTTATATTGACTCTATAATTATCCTAATATAAAAATATAAAACTTATTATAAAAATTTAATATTTAAAATTCATTATTTATAGTGAAATTTTTATAAAAATTTTATATTTATCACTTCCCAGACTAGTGTTATTCTATATACTTAGGGAAATGGAAATAATCTCAATAAGAATTTCCTGAATGAATTCATTTTAAATCATGTTTAATGAAGGATTTATTTAATTTCATTTATTTAATAATTAATTATATCTAAATTTTAACATGAAAAAACATGTTTAAATTATTGATCTCCATGATCCTTATCATAGTACCTAATTTCATTTAATCAATGATTAATCACTATGCAATTGATTTGATAAATTCATTTTTCTATTATTCATTGAAGTTTTATATTCAAATTCCCTTCAATATTTATTAGTTATGAAGAACATATTTACATATTTCTATAGAAATTTATGTGAATTTCACATATTTAATATTTTATCATGGAAAATCAGGAACTAAATCATTCCAAATAGCAGGTCTCCAATATAGTTAATTGTGATAACTATTGTATGGAAGTTGGGTTCACAAAACTAGATCTCCTAATTTTATTTACTATTATTTTTTGAAATTTCCCACTCATAGACACACACAAATTATGATTTAGATATATCTAGAGACTTTTTTAGATACCAACTCTTCCAAATACTTCAATTAAAATGTCGTCATATAAATTTTATGCTGTTTAGTGATGAATATATTAATTTTAATGATTTTTAGTTTGCATGTTAAAACATTTCACATACATTAATCCTATGTATGAACATTAAACTATGATCCACTTAAATCTGGACTAACTAACATTCAGTACTAAAATTCTAAAAAAAGGATTCAATATATTCAAAAACAAATTCATATCATAGAGCAATAAAGAACAAGATTTGCTCCAGTGAGATATAAAAGCACATATGAAAAAAATAATATATTTACCCTAAACTTATATGATATAACCCCTGGAATTTTAGAAATATAAAATTTCTCATAAAAATTGGGCATCATTAAAACAAGTATAAAAGGGAGATATACCAATGTTATTTAGAAGTTTACACTTTGGATAATAACCTATGCGTTTCCAACTAAAAACTAAGGAAACCAACACATATAATCACTTTATTAAAAATTAAAGTAAACAATTTAATGGAGGAAATAATTTATGTTTAAATCCCCAAGTTGGTGTTGAGTTAATTCTTCCTCTAGATGGGTATTATTGGATTCCACCCATAAACTTATAGGGGATTAAGATTAATTGATTGGAACCACTATATCTTCATTATTATGTTGTGATTCACTTTGATCTTAATGTGTTAGACATTTGAGACTGATAAAATTTTATCCATATCCTTAGATTTTTACTTCCAATAGACATGTGAAGGTTGGAATATGATATTGGGGTGCTCTTCATCATCTAAAACATAAGGAGTGGTGGCTATTGGTTATTGAATTTGGTTAAATGGATGTGTATTTTCTTTTATTATATCTAAAACATAATATTATTCATCTGAAAATAATACTTTGAAACCACCATCATATGATTCATTGGGATGCACTTAAAAATCCCATAACCTCTCTTTACACATGACCACATATCTCGTGGCCTTATCATATTCTTTACCCAGAGAAAGAATGGGTTGTACTGAATCTATATTAATAGTACTATATATTTTAGAAGATATTTATGTTTCAATAATTTTAGAATGAATTGAATTAAATTTTTAATAAACTCCCTCATGAATGTATGTTTTAATCACTTATTCTATAGTAAATCCCTATATGGATTTTTGGTAAAGAGTTGGATGTGGGAACCCGATCATTAAAGGATAATGGTATATATTATAATCCCTTTTATGCTTATTCATCTAGTAATAAATCCCAAATGTATTGAATCTATATTTTAAAATTAGGGAGTTCTAGTTTTTAATTAAAAATTTAAAATGTAAAGACATGTAAATAATGAGTAATTCTATATATCACTAATGTCATTGAAGTTATATATTTGTCTTAATGGAGTTCCTATAATAGAATAAATGATTTTCGAAGTATGTAGTGGGTCACCCTCTATTAGTTCTTTCTCCACCTTCTTTAGAAATCATATCTGAGGCTTTAGTTTTGGATACTCTTCTAACAGATCATACTCTCCCTATAACTATTTTTTAATCAAAACATGATTCTTGGATGTGACCTGATCCCATTTTACATATATCTTAAGTATATAATGGATTTAATAGCATGTTATACCTTTATCTTCTTTATCCTATAATAGTGGGACTAGGGGGTGATCATTATATTGTGGTATGATTTTATCAACACAATAATTAAGCTCATCCCATGCAATTTTTTTTATAGAGACATATTTTTGAAACCCATTAATATTGTATGGGATTTACTCAAAGTAAAATAATAAAAGTAAAAATAAAAATAGAAAACAATTATTTACAAAGTGAAAATGAAATAGTGAGATATTCAATTTGCCTCACCAAAAATAATGATAGATATTACATGTGAAAATTTAGAAATTGTATGAAAAATAAAATTAGATTTTATAACAACACCTAGAAGGAATCTAGATAGATGACTGGATTCATCCCTCATGGAGGTAACAAATCATCCCCAGTCATAAATTAAAAATTTATATTTGTAGTATTTTAATAAATATTTAAAATCAGAATACATGAAAAGAATTTTTGAAAATTTATCAGAAAAAAATCAAGAAAATATAATGTTGAAGTGAAAGGTGTTAAGCCCTAGTTTTACCATATATTCCATCATTAACCATTTATGACTTTTAAATTCAAATTGATAATTTTATCAATATCACTAATGAATTACCCTCCCCTAGAAAATTGTGTAAACTAATATTCATTATAGATTTTATTATCAAACCAAACAAACCTCCACCAAAGTAGAGAATTATAAACACTCCATAGCCTATTAATGATACCAATATCTAACCAACCCCAGTATATATATTTTTTATTAGTTAAATTACTCCATTAAAATTTATATTAAATTATATAAATTAAGGTAGGTAATGGGTATTTATAACTAATAGAATGAGATAGAGGTAAATTCCATTGGAAAGTGGACAACTGCCATACCAAGTCACAAAATTGCCACATCCCCATAAAAAATGCAATAAAAACATTAAAAAAAATGGGGAATGTGATTTATACGAACCATGAAACTCCCTTGATGATCAAACCTCCACTTAGTTAACCAATACCATGGGTATGAACAAGGATGAGAGGTAATAAGAGAATAAGAATAAAAATAAACACACAGATTTTATATTATAATCAAAAAGTGTATAAATAAAATCATAAAACCAATTTTACTACCACTTAAGGAAATACATATAACAAATACATAATAAAATTTAAAATCATATGATGAAGGTTATTAGGTGATTATATTCTTCTCAATTGAGTGTATCTATACACATTTATTTTAGGTTCTTTTCTAAAAGGCCTCAAATCAATATCTCAATCATTCAGTAATATGTTTTTTTTCTCTAATGAATGACATGTGTCCTGGAACATACAAATATTTACCATTATAAAAATCCATAAGTTAATGAAAATTTTTTATCATGTAGTTACATGTATATATTCCATTTAAATTAGAGTTTTTATCCATGAAATCAACTGATCATTAGGAATATTCCTTTCAGGGTTGATGTAATGCTCATGAATCCCTTTGTATTCATACAAGAATATGGATCCTCATGTTATAATGATATTACACTAAGAAATTGATATCATTATAAAAATGACAAATTCATAAGAAGAAATACTAGTGAGTAATAGATAGTGTATTAGTTTTCTACACTTATTTATGAAGTCGTATATTGAAATTTTTATTTTTTAAAATTATAGGTGATTAAATTCATAGATTGTTGACTATGAATAGTTTCATGGAATTGTTTCTCCCCACCCAAAAATACATCACAACAATAGGATAGTAATATTTAATTATATTATAATGTTATCCATTCCTATGTTCAAGTGTGGTGGATTTATACTATAAAAAAAAATTCCCTAAAGTTAGTATCATCCATGACCATTGGTATGGTGGATCAAAGAAGTTGTCCACGCCCAACATTTATTTTATACTAGAAAAAAAAACCTTATTCGATACCTGGATTTTGGTTAGGTAAGGGATAGTTGATATTATATGTAACCAATCTCTATCTTATATGAGTTATTTTATGTTACTTATAGGAGTTTCAACCATGTGAATCCTTATTATGAGCACACTTATTTCTAAAACTATGAATCTATTTTTCCTAATAGCTATTTTTATCTTTTGGGCTTTCAAATATATATTAAACATTGATAATAACTAGACATTTTTAGACTCTAACTTCCCAAATTATTCATGGGACAAGGTAAATTATTGATGTACGTACCTATTTTTTTACATTCTTCACACAATAAAATAAATTTAAGTTTTTAATTTTATAATATAATTAAAAAAATAAAAAAATATCATAATCAACATTTTATAAAATTTAATATTTAAATCTAAATTTTTTCTACTATAAAAATATATTATTTTCCTCTAACTTTTAATATAAAAAAGGATTATTTATAGTGAAATTTATACCATATTTGATTATTTTTGTTAATTATCAATGCTTCACAAATATTTCATAATTTAACAACTCTTTTTAACTTTTGGATTAACTATCTATAAATTTTAAATGTTTACCCAATTAATATTTACATTTGAAGCTCCTTTAAATATCATCCAATGATGTTATAATAGATCATAAGAGATTTTAGTTTTAAAACAAAAATCAAAATTCATTATTTTATAAAATATTCACTATAATGCATAGAACTGTGGGGTAATAAACTTCACCACCACCATATGGATTTATTCAGAAAAATCCACAACATGATAAACTTGATCACATTTAATTTCATCTGTAGTGAATATTTTAAGTAATTTAACACTTAAAAAATTCCTTATAGGCGTATTAAAATTTGAATTTATGTATTATCATATATAATAGTTTGTACAGTGATATTTAAAAAACCATTCATAAATACTCTAAAACTCTTTTTTGAGAATCTATCATCAGAGTTCAGGTTTTTATACAAACCCATTGGGACAAAAATTTTCTTCATTGACATTTCCACTATGTGTGACCCCATTGGCCTCTATAACACTGAAAAAAACTATGAATTATCTAATACATCATTATAATCAAATAGGAATCTATAAAAGTATCAATTCCACTCAAGTTATAATGGGATATGGTGTGATCTCTATAAAACATAGGTATCTTTATGACCCTTTACACCATACATATAACATATAGTATAAATAGTCATATAATCAAATTTTATAAAATATCATGTCACCATGATACATGATATATGTCAATCTCATATAATCTATCACATGTTTAAGATTCTATGAGTAAGTATTAAATTTGATAGATGAAAATATCTTATGTCATCCATACAAGAAGATTATTAAATTATATTTCACACACCAATATAGATAATTATATCTCATGAAATAAATATAGGTATTTTCCTAAACTTCCACATTCTTTCTCAATTATGGAACTATAATCCATACATATTATACAAGAGGAAAATCCCATCTTTATTAATTAAAACCTTCCAAATGATAAAATACATTTCAAATCACCCATAATAATCTTATCCTAAATTATGAAATAATTAAATTATTAATTTTTAATGGTTCACATATGAGATTAAATATTAACCTATTGTAATTAGTTTTAATATTAAATATGATACCCTTCCATAATAATTACATAATGTATGAAATTTCGTTTATTGTATATTGTGGATCATCCATAGAACAACAAATTGTTTTATGCCTAATGATAAAGAACTAAGTATAAGATAACAAAACCATAACATACATAAATAAAAAATAATTACACATGAGTATATATTAAAAATTGTAATAAATTAAAACTTTTGAACATATAGGTTAAGAATATTTGGATATTATCCGTATAAAAATTTTATTTTATAATAAATATTTATCATTAACCATAAATTATTATCCCAAAATGATATCCTTCTAGATATATCACACATTATACTGTTATTCATTAGTTTGGAAATAGAAACATGATACAACAATGAGTTTACACACATAGTAAGTTGTAATATATAAGTGATATCAATCATATCAACACAGGTAATCATATATATGGTTATAAAGGAGTAATCATAAGTATAACATGTAATAATTGAAACATAATCATAAAATCAAACCCAAAAGTGAAAGAAAATGTAATGAATCATAAAAATTTAGATTAATATAAGAGTGTATAATCATAATAAAACAAGAATGAGCCCAAGATTCTGAACTTATAAATGTGGAACAAACATAATAATATAAAATAATTAGTTATGGAAAGTGTAACCACTAAAAATGTATATTATAGTGGACTAGGCTGACCAACCACGTCCAATAACATAATGGATTAGGCGAGCCACCCATTTTCAATAACATAATAGTATCATGATATATAAATTTTTACCCAATGGATTTTATTTATATATAATTATAGGTCTACCTATCACATAAATATAAACCATATGTTTATGTGAAACAAGAATATTAAAGAATTGTTAAATCATTCATATAATAATTTACACTTGAAAAAGAAATGAGTTTCGTAAAAATAATCATAAGATATAAAATTTAACAATCCAAAGAGTTAAAGTGGATGATTCTATATCCCTAGTTAAACAAAAAAATTATTAAAGGATATTGACAGAGATAAAAATAAATTATAAGAACATTAGAAACTTTTTTATAGACTTAGAATAAATTTATTTTTAATTTAGAAAACATTTTATAATGAAATAATTTATAAATATTTTTTTAAAAAATAAATGGAAATGTGAATAAAAAATTACTTTTAGTAATCCTAAAGTCATTAAAATAATAATCATATAGAAAATTAATGATTATATGGGAGAAAATGACTAATTGAGAAACATAGTATAGGAGAGATAAATGGATTCCATGTATACCTTTTTTAATAATTCAAAAAAATAGTAAAGAGACCCTAAGAAATATTATGAGTATATTGAATTATATTGTTTAAATAATTTGATGAATATGGATTTGTAGGATGAAAATCATGACTAAGAATCTATGATAAATATAATTACTCTTCTGAATATCATTTCAGGTTAATTATTAATCAATGGGAGGGGAAATGGTAAGAAGAGATGTACATCTCCAATATAACTGGATGATATAAATATTAATGGGTATTTATATCAAAATTGAATACATATTCCCTAAATAAAATTTTGGGTATCAATAATCTCATGTAAGTTGAATTATTGGGAGAGAAACTATTGCCTTTTATCTAACTACTACACGAACATTTTATAATGACTTAACCTTAAAAATTATATAATCTTGAGATAAGTCAATAATTTGACTTTAATTCACATCAAGGATCTTTTTAGGTTCATAACATTACATAATTAGGTCTTAAATCATACATAACAAATTAAATATTACAAAGTAGAAACTTCTAATCACTATCCATTTTTTTCATAAAAAAAACATTTAAAAAAGAAAAATGCTTTTGTTTCATGTTTAAATATCATAAGATTTATTTGATCCCCGACTTGACTCTATTATCCTTTAAATCACGTGAAAAAATTTCATACTTGGGATGAGAACAAAAATCTTGATAATGGATACACAAAGAAGGAATTTTTTTGTCTTGCGAAAACATATAAACCATGAATACCATATCATAATGTGATATTTTTCACCTTTATAAATTAGTAAATACAACTCAGTAAATATAAACTCCTTTCATTCACTTTTCGTAATCAAAATATTACCATAAAACTCAGATAAAGAACATATAACATATAAATTTAACTTATAACATAATCATACTTAAACGGAATAACAATATGGTCTACTTCAACAAATATCACTAAATGGAATAACCATATGGAAGAATTCCATACCCAATGAATTAGAGGTCACAACGTAACCACCCCTCCTTGGTTTATCACAGAACCACCCTCCTTTGGTTTATCACATAACCTCTGTCTTTTTTTATCATGTAACCACCCTTCAAATTTCCAAGTACCATTATATAATCATAACACATAAAAATTTAATTTATCGACATTTAGCTCTTAACATTTAATTTTTAATCACAAGAAATAATTTCAAGATATTGAAATAGTAAATCCACCTTCAAAACCATTTTCAAAACCAAAACACCCAAATGTGGAATAAGGTATTTCTTTTCCTTTTAAAAACACTTAGGCATATATAGGAATCCAGATATCAAGTAATGGTTACGGTGCGGAGAAGTATTTGTCGCCACATATGTTTACAGAATGTTCCATTTGTCATTTAGTAAAATGATTCATAGAAAAATAATACTTTCTGAAACCATTTAATGAAATTAATAGTGAAAGTACTTAATTATACACCGTATAAAATAAGGTTCTATATATTATCAAAATATTCCTTAATGAAAGAAGATTGAGATGAAGTCCCTTACCTTTTGTTCATTTTTTTGTGTATGTTCCTTGTTTTTCCAAAATAAATCTTAGGATAATTTATACTATCTTTAGAATCTTTCTCATGTTTATTATTTCTTCTATTTCACTTATTACCATGTTATAAAAATTACATAATTATTTATGTTCATGTCAGATGTTTTGTCCAAATTTGGTACTTGAGTAAAAAATGATCATGGTTTGATGTCACTAGTACATGTGTTCATAAGTACATCATCTCAAGAATAATAATCAAGAAGTTATTATTATATTTATACATAAATTATACATTTAAATCAAACCATGAATTGTGGTTATTAATAATGAAGAACATTATGTACGGAGATGGCAAGCCGTACGTACGCATGAGTAACATCTTTATTTAACATTGATCATTATGGAAGTATGATAACTATTATTTAATATTTCCATAATAATAATATAATCATTAATATAATATTAATAATTTATATGTAATAATAAATATAAAACAAGTGATATAATTAATATAAAGGAGTCACATCGCTTCGTGGTGGGGATAGTTCACATGTACGCACGAACGGTGTTATCATTTTTATGCGCAAAGAAGTATTAAATTAATTGATATATTATTATATTATAATAATTAATATATCATTTATTTTACATATTAAAATTAGTTCCATTATTATAACCAATCATTAGATACTATTATAGAAAATGAATTAGATCGGTTTGTGGAGGTGAAAATTCACATGTACGCACAAACGATTAATTCCATTCATATTTAATAAAGGAAGAGATGGATTTAGGTGATGATATTAAAATAATTAAATCCTAGTATACCAAGGATAATAGATCTATTATCTAATCATGTTTGAAGGATATTCATTGTATGTGGAAGAAGAAATAAAATATAAACAAATTAAAAAATGATACCTCTTCTTCAGTTGATCACCTTTGAAGAACACCTTAACACCTCTAAGAAGGGTGTTTTACTTATACTAAGGACTGAAGAATGTGGGGATGGATTCTAAGAACATGTTTGGATAGATATTGGAAAAAGAAAATGGTTTTATATGTGTGAATATTAGATAATAGTGGGTTCATTTTTATAGGATAGGGGAGGGGAACCCTTGGAAACTCTTAAAATATTAAATTAATATAAATTAAATTTTGGTTCCAAATGGTCCCAGAATGAATTATTTCAAAGATAAGTTGATTTTGGTTCAAATAAGAATAATTAAAGTAAAAATATACACGTTTATTATATTTTTATTCCATATATTTTTGGTTTAACAATTATTTTACCCTTTTTAACCGTACTGTTCTTTTTTATTATTTAAAATCCATGGGTTATTGTAATTACCATAACATGTAAAAAGACCCAAAAAGTTCTATTTATGATATAATTTCACTTATCTTAACCATTTGGTTCAATATTATATTTTTAGTATTTTAATATCATTGAATAAAATATTTTATATTTAAACATACCAATAGTGTTAGTTTTTCACCTTCATAAATTAGTAAATACTATTCAATAAATATAAACTCCTTTCATTCCATTTTTGTAATCATAATATTACCATAAAACTCAAATATAGAACATATAACATATAAAGTTAACTTATGACATAATCATACATAAATGGAATAACAATATGGTCTACTTCCACACATATCACTAAATGGAATAGCCATATAGCATAATTCCATACCCAATGAATTAGAGGTCACAACATAACCACCCATCCTTGGTTTATCACAGAACCACCCTTCTTTGGTTTATCACATAACCTCTATCTTTGTTTATCATGTAACCACCCTTCAAAGATATTGAAATAGTAAATCCACCTTCAAAACCATTTTCAATACCAAAACACCCAAATGTGGAATAAGGGATTTCTTTTCCTTTTAAAAACACTTAGGCATATATAGGAATCCAGATATCAAATAATGGTTACGGTGCAGAGAAGTACTTGTCACAACATATGTTTACAGAATGTTCCTTTTGTCATTTTGTAAAACGATTCATATAAAAATAATCCTTTATGAAACAATTGAATGAAATTAATTGTGAAAGGGGTTAATTATACACCGTATAAAATAATGTTCAGTATATTATCAAAATATGCCTTAATGAAAGTAGATTAAGATGAAGTCCCTTACCTTTTGTTCATTTTTTTGCGTATGTTCCTTGTTCTTCCTGAATAAATCTCAGGATAATTTAAAATATCTTTAGAGCCTTTATCATGTTTATTATTTCTTCTATTTCACTTATTACCATGTTATAAAAATTACACAATTATTAATGTTCATGTCAGATGTTTTGTCCAAATTTGGTACTTGAGTCAAAAATGATCATGGTTTGATGTCACTAGTACATGTGGTCATAAGTCCATCATCTCAATAATAAGATTCATGACATTATTATTATATTTATACATAAATCATACCTTTAAATCAAACCATGAATTGTGGTTATGAATAATGAAAACATTATTCATGGAGACGACAAGCCGTACGTACGCATGAGTAACATCTTTATTTAACATTGATCATTATGGAAGTATGATAATTATTATTTAATATTTACATAATAATAATATAATCATTAATATAATATTAATAATTTAAATGTAATAATAAATATCATACAAGTGATATAATTTATATAAATGAGTCACATCGCTTCATGGTGGTGATAGTTCACATGTACGGACGAATGATGTTATCATTTTTATGTGAAAAGAAGTATGAAATTAATTGATATATTATTATATTATAATAATTAATATATCATTGATTTCACATATTAAAATTAGTTCCATTATTATAACCAATCATGAGATACTATTATGGAAAACGGATTAGATCGGTTTGTGGAGGTGATAATTCACACGTACGCACATACGATTAATTCCATTTATATTTAATAGAAGCATATATGGATTTGGGTGATGATATTAAAATAATTAAATACTAGTATACTGAGGACAATAGAGTTATTATCTCATCATGGTTGAAGGATATTCAATGTATGAAGAAGAAGAAATAAAATATAAAAAAATTAAAAAATGATACCTCTTCTTCAGTTGATCACCTTTGAATAGCACCTTAACACCTCTAAGAAGGGTGTTCTACTTATACTAAGGACTGAAGAATGTGGGGATGGATTATAGGAATATGTTTGGATAGATATTGGAAAAATAAAATGGTTTTTGTATGTGTGAATATTAGATAATAGAGGGTTCCTATTTATAGGAGAGGGGAGGGGCACCCTTGGAAACTCTTAAAATATTAAATTAATATAAATTAAATTTTGGTTCCAAGTGGTCCCAAAATGAATTATTTCGAAGATAAGTTGATTTGGGGTCAAATAAGCATAATTAAAGTAAATATATACATGATTTTTATATTTTTTAATCCATATATTTTTGGATTAACACTTATTTTACCCTTTTTAACTGTACTATGCTTTTTTATTATTTAAAATTTTCGGGTTATTGTAATTACCATAACATGTAAAAAGATCCAAAAGTTCTATTTATGATATAATTTCACTTATCATAACCATTTTGTTGAATATTATATTTTTAGGATTTTAATATCATTGAATAAAATATTTTATATTTAAATATACCAATAGTGTTAGTTTTGACAATATTAATTAGTTGACTTTTAAATTATATCCTAACATCAAGATAAGTTTGAAAAAACTCATTTAAACTATAAAACACATGTAATATATTTCTATAAAATTTGTTTATGACATTAATTATGTCATATAATATTTATTTTAATATATATAATATAATTTATTTGATATTTTCATTAATAATGATATTACTACATCATCATTATGTCACTATATAATTTAAATATTTATTTTCTAGATGGAAATTTCTTTTTATATGAAAGGTAAAAGGCTATGACAAAAAACGGTTACAACCTAGACACTCAAGGTGGACGAAAGAAATGTAACCCTAAGGCATCCTTCATCACAAAGGACCTGCACTTAAGAGGCAGGGAGCCCAAGCTTCTATACATAATGACCTCGTCTCCAGGACTTCCAATCTTCTCAAGTGCATCCGCAATGAAATTACCTTCCCTCCAACTATGTTGAATGAGTTGTCCTTGATTGGTCTCCAAGGCACACCTCTTGATGATATAAGCTAGTTCCCATGGTGCGTCTGACCTTCCCCGAACATAATTAACCAAGACCTCCGAGTCAGACTCCACCTATGACACCTGAAAGCCACTTCTTTTTCATGCCCTCAGTACTGTAAGAAGGGCCCGAGCCTCCACCCCAATGAGTTACCCATACCAAAGGTAGCATTGAAGGCCATGTAAAATGAGCCTCTTGAGTCTTGTAAAACCCCACAGCCTCTCATCACGCCATGCATGCATGGGCCATCCACGTTTAACTTGAGACTACTAGAAGGATATTGCCATCTAAACCACCACCCTTCAGAGCAGTGCAGGCCAAGAGGTCTACCCAAGAAGTTGGACGCTGTAGTCGAACGCTGATCCAACCTCAACAGTGTGACCAACTCGAAGACCAATGATCTTGCTATCACCTGAAGCAAAGAAATCGAGCTCCAGGCACCTAAGAGTTCCTTATTCCTGGCCTCCCAAATAACCCATCAGACTACAATGAGTATACAAGATCTCACTTTTCTATCTGAGTCACTGATCGTCACTCCGAGAAACCGTGAGGAAAGGATCTCCTAGAAGAAGAAATGCCCAAAACTATCACAAACCGATGGGGTGAACATGCTCCAGACAACCGCCGCCCAGTTGCTCTGAAAAAAGAGATGATTAACCGATTCTCTCTTGGGAGCCTTGAAACAATAGCGGCGGGATTCCATGAAGATTCCCCTACTTTGAATGTTTTAATCCATCGGAAGGGCTCTATTTTTGACATTCTAGACCAAGAAGTTCATCTTGATTGGAATCTTCTTACACTAGGTTTTCTCCAACCCGTTCCCAAGGTTGGGTTCCTCGCTCTTCCATTCTCTGTAGTCCCGAATAGAGAACCTGCCCGAGGTTGAACCCGTGAAGCAGCATCAATCCTCTTTCTCATTAATGAATATACTATCAAAAACTTTCTTCTGTTACTGACTATGAACCGAGCTGATGTACTCTGGATACTTGGAGGCTTTCTTGAAGGTGATGTCTGGCGAAGGACATCCAGGAAAAAACAAACGCTCACCTCCCCAATTGTCTTTCCAGAAGCTGGCGTCCCCTCTTCCAATGATCCACCTGACCGAGTCGCATATCTCTTCAAGGAAACCCATCACGCACCTAGCTAATCGAGATGGATGAGCCCTATACTCAATGAAATTACTCTCCAGGTCCCCATATCATTCTTTGAAGAACACTGCCGATAAATAATTCCCTACCACAGTATCTCATGCTAAACGCACCTGCATGCCTTGCATGGTAGCTGTTAGATCACGTAACCCCACTCCCCCCTCCTCTATTGGTTTGGCCAGCTGTGCCCAAGATACCCAGTGGCACCGAACTTCCTGATTAGTATCCCAAATTAAGGTCATGAGGATCTTCTCCATCCTCTCCACCGTTACCTTTAGAGGTAAGATGATAGAAAAAAAATGCTTCAGGACCGAAGATAGGACATTATTGATCATTGTAACCCTCCCTACAAAGAAAAGAAACCTGGTTTTCTGGTTGTAAATTCTTCCCAGCATACGGTCCATGACCCCCTCAAATAAATATCTTTTGATCCACCCATAGGAAAAAGGAACCCCAAGATAGCTCATGGGGAAATTCTTCTGTTGGCAGCCCAGAATGATCTGAATATTTCTACATCGCCTAGGAGAGCTTTTAGTCAAAATATACACTTGGCACCTAGATACATTGATGAGCTTCCCTCTAGCCCGACCATAACATGACAATACATCCATAAGAGAAATAAGGGACCATCGACTACCATTAGTGAAAATAAGAATGTCGTCTGCAAACTAGAGATGTGAAATAGTCTCCCTGCCCCTCCGTCCGACAAACAGCCTCAAGATTCCATCCTCCACTTTCCTCTGAAGGTTCATATTAAGGGCTTCCTGCACCAAAATAAAAAGTCTAGGAGATAGGGGATCTCTATGATGCAGTCCCGGAACTGTCTGGAAGAAACCAAATCACTTCCCTCTGAGAGAAATGGGCAACCAAGGTGAGGAGAAACACCAAAAACAGAGATCACAGGCCCATGATTTAGGTAATATTTTTCTCTTTATAATTACTAATTATAGTCGAAGGTATCACTTTTATAACAATATATTAAAATTATTTTAGTTATGAGAGACATTATTATGAAATCTTGGTCTTTGTTATAAATAAAATGTTTATAAGTGTCATAATCACATCCAAGTGGCTCTAAATAGTCCTAAAATAGAACCAATGATGATTATGGTTAGGATAAACTTATAAAATTAAATTATTACATGTTTTATAGTAGTTTTTATATTATTTTAATATTATATTTACCTTTAATTAACCTATTTATCTTTAATACTGGTAATAAAATTTATTAGTAAAGTTTTTATTAATAATGTCCAAAAATAAAAGGGATAAATTTAAATAATATGGACCGAATGATTCCAAATATTGAATCCATTTTTACAAATTGAAAAAAAAATATTTTAGTAATTAATTTAGGGACAATATATACTGTCAAAATTAGAAATCAAGTTTTTTTAAAGTAAAACCCATTAATATATTGATGTATGTAAATATCTAATTTTAATATAAAATTACTTAAAATGAAAAAAATTGGATTAAATGAAAAAATATTCTAATTTTAATTTAAAAACAATTAAAATTATAATCTATCAATATAAATAAATTAGATGAAAAAAGAAGTTTTGAATTAAATTTCAGTATTTTCACTATTCATTAAAATATGGATTTTGTGAGAAAAATACCAAAATTTAAACCAAAGTAAATTTAGATGCCTCTATTACAAATATGAAGTTTATGTTTTCATATAGAACATATAATAGTTACAAAAACTAGATTAAAAAAGGGTTATCTATCAAAAGGTGGTAAAATACCCTATTAAAAATATTATAGTACTTTATGATTTAAATTGGATTTATTCTTTTTTTATGCCTCTAAAAATTATTTTCATAATATAAAAACATATAAAAACATGTGTACTCATAATATAGTTAGTTGTTTTTATTCCCTATAATAAAACTTCTTGGAATTAACTACCATTTATAAAAATAATATCAATACTGTATTAATTTTTTGTACAACTTAGTCTTGTCAACAACGTAAGATTTTGAAGAAACTCATTATTGTGTGTCAGGTATGATATCAGAAAAATCATCCCCTTTAATGTAAAATTAATATATTATCTATAAATATTAATAGATATGAAAATTTGTTATTCCATAATTACCTGGGATGTTACATCATTCCCTTATTTTTGAAATTGAATCCTTGTAATTTTATTTATTTTTCAAATAAGTGGGGGTATTTCTCCTTTTATAGAATTTTCATATTCCCATGGTTCCTCTTCAACCATATGGTTTTCTAAAAAAAAGTTAAATTAAAAATAACCTTATTTAAAAACACTTGATCTCTACTATCCAGAATCTCGATTGGGTGTTCCTCATAATAAATATTATCTTTCAACTGAATGATTTATGGACTCAAAACATGAGATGGTTCCAGAATATACTTTTTTTACATTGACACATGAAAAAATTGTGTACCCAGGATAAACATAAAGTTAATCCACCATTTAAGAAACTGATCAAAATTTAAATAGGATTTTATAGGGTCTAATTAACCTCAGACTAAGCTTCCCATTCTTACAAAAACGCAAGACACTTTTCCATGATGATACTTTTAGAAATACATAAACACCTACCTCAACAGAAATATCCTTCCTCCGGTGGTCCGTATAATTTTTTACCTATGCTGAGCTCTGCACATATGATTCTGAATCCACTAATATTTTTCTATCATCTCTTCTGCCAATTCATATCCCATAAACATCCTTTCACCTACTTCATCCCATAAAGATGGTGTTTGACACCACATTCCAAATAAGGCCTAAAATGGTTCCATCTATATACAGGAATGGAAACCATTATTATAGGAAAACAAAAACAAAGAATTATGTTGATTCCAACTTCCCTAAAAATCCACTAAATAAGTAAGCATCATATCCTCCAAGGTATGAATTGTTTGTTCTGAATACCCATCTAATTAAAAATGAAAAGCTGTACAAAAATTTAATTTAGTACCCAACGACTTTAGATGGCCTTCCCAAAATATAGAAGTGAACCTTGGATCATGAAATGATACAATGGATAGAGTAACTCCAAGTAACCCAACTATCACTTCAATATAAAACCTAGAAAGTTTATCTAGAGATAGAGTATCTCAAATAGGATGAAAATTAGTAGATTTAGTCCATTGATCAAGAATAAACCAGATCAAATTATTACCTTGAGAATTATTTTGTAATCCTAATACAAAATCTATGGATATATTTTCCCATTTCCACTATATAATAGGAAAATACCGGTAACTTCCACTCTGCTTTAACCTGTTGAGAAATCAATCATCTTAGGGTAATGTCAGCAATATCTCATTTCATTACATCCCACCAGTAATACTCCCAATGGTCTCTGTACATCATAGTGCTCCCATGATGAACTTAAAATTTTGAAATATGAGATTCACATAATGAATGTTTCTTCTAATCTGAATCATTGGTCACATAAAATATCTTTCCAAACCTCAAAAAACTATATTTATCAATGTTAAATCCAAGTTACTTACCATTCTGAACCAATTATTCCTTTTTTTAAACTCAATGTATTCTTTCTTAACTTTCATAATTTTGTTTGATAGAGCATATTTCACTCCCAAATAAAACAAAATAGAGAAATTTTCTGCAACAAAAACATATAGGACAAAATTCATTAAATCATTAACTAAATGAACTCGTTCCGAACATAGCATTGTTAATGTAGCATTAATTTTTTGAATCAAAGCACCGACCAATTTATTTAATTTTCCTGGATGGTAAGGAATCATGAAATCATAATCTTGGGTTAATTACATCAATATCATATTTCTCATGTAAAATTATATCAGAGTGAATATATACATCTAACTTTTGTGACTAGTATATATTTCACACATTACACTATACTAATGATGCCTCCAAATTTTTAATGAAAAAACAACAATAGATAATTCTAAATCATGTGTAGGGTAATTTAACTCATGGGGTTTCAATTAAAATGAAGCATACACAATTACCTAAACATTATGCATTAGGTCACAATCGAGTCCTTTCAATGAAGCATCAATGTGGATAAAAAATCATCATTCCAAGAAGGCATGGACAAAACTGGAACATTTACAAAACTTCTTTTTAGTTCTATAAGACAATCATCATATTTTTTTATACATATGAACTAAACTCTCTTATGTGTTGACATAGTTAGGGGTCTAGATAACTGAGAAATTGTTTCAAAAAACCTTTAGTAATAACCCGCTAATCCAAAAAAACTACAAATCTATTTGAAATATTTGTAGGTCTTGGATACTCTTCAAAAACATTTGTTTTAGAAGGTCCAAAATTTATGCCATCTTTACAAAAAATATGACCACATAAATAATTTTTTTTCACTAAACTTTCCATAGAGTTTCTTTTGTTTTAGTTTTTTCAAAACAATCCTTAAGTGACTTTAATGTTACTTCTAGATTTCAGAATATTCAAAAATATCATCTATAAATGTGGCCACAAACTGATCCAAAAAACTGATGAACGCCTCCATTCTTGAGTTTAATAACTACAATAGAGAAATTAGATAACCCCAATAGAATAACTACCAACTCATAATGCCTATATCTCATTCAGAATGTTTTCTTTGCAGTTTCATCCTCTTTCACCCTCAGCTACTGGTACCCAAACCTTAAATAAATATTCAAAAAATACTGATCTCCCTAGATCTGATCAAACAAATCATCAATATCATGAAAAATATACATGATCTTAATAGTGATGTTATTAAAGGCTCTGAAATCAATAAAAAGTCTCATAGAACTATCTTTATTTTTCAAAAATAAAACAGGAGAACCTCATGGGGAAGTGCTTGGTCAAAGGAAATGTTTATCATGAAATTTTTGTAACTATTTTTTTCAATTATCTGAATTCTACTTGAGCCATTTGATAGGGGTATAGAAATTGGATTTGCATCATTCACTAAATCAGTAGTAAATTCAACCTCCCAATCAAGAATAATACCATGAAATTCATTAATAAAAACATCTATGAATTCAATCACTACTGGAATGTCACTAATAAAAATTGTTTCTATATTTTCAAAAACATGATCTAGAAAACTTTCCCCACTATATTTAAACAATATCTCAGCTTCTTGGTAAATTATCAAAGGTATGAGTTAATTGAATAAAACATTAATGTATTTCCAATCTATTTTATCATGATAAAATGAAATCTAATCCATACACAATATGATATCAAATTTCACTACTGGATATTCAAAAAGATTTTCTAAAAAGACTATCCCACTACTGATAATAGGAAGATTCTTATAAATCTTTGTTTTCTTAATACTTCCACCCAAATTTTTACCAAATTTTCTATATCACACTAATGAGGTTCTATTTACAATTTACATGAAAAACTCTTAGAGATGAATTAATTTTAAGATATAGAGTCAAATAGAGTATTGGAATATTTTGAAAAAATCTATAACATACCTATCACCACTTAATTTGATGGTCCCACCTTAACTGTAGTAGTAAAAAATGATTTTTCCACGCCCTTATACTTTTGATCTTGCTGGTTTCCACCCTGGGTAATAAAATTTTGACACACATTGGCATAATTCCCTAACTCATTTCAACTAAATCATCTTATCAGAGTGTTTTCATTGCTTTCCTTATCATCATACTTATAGTTACGAGAAATATGACCAGTCTTAACACATCATAATCACTTCCCAGGCTTTGAGATAAATTCTCTAGGATAATTTTTACCACACTTCTCACAAGTTGGAAATTTAGTTTTCTTACCTCCAGACTTCATTGTTGAATTCATTCCCATTGCTTGAAAACTGGATAACAGTTTTCATGCTCTCATGGAAAACATGATCATCAGAAAAATCAACTTCTACCTTCTAATCACATCATACAATTTTCTTAAAGCTTTTGAACTCATCAAAAGATAATTCCCTTTGATATTTCATCATTAATCCTGAGTAAAACTGATTTATCATACTATCAATATCTCGAATAAATTTTGGGACATACCTTGAAAAATGGGTGAAAGTTTCTTCATATGCTACCACCAATAATTCCTTTTTTTGTCTTAATTACAAGAATTTTTATTTCATCCTATGTCGAACATCCTTAGGAAAATATTCCTCAAGGAATATGTTCTTAAATTCATCCTATTTAATTGCCTCAATCTCTTCACATTATTTGATATTTTTAATCATTGACCACCACTAATCGAAATCAACTTCAAAAAGATAAATTGAAAAACTAACATTTTTATTTTATGAAAACCCCATTACATAAAAAATATTTTATAGTGGTTTAATCCACCCTTTATCTTTCACAAGGTCAGATGATCTTCTGAATGATTGAGGATGTTGCCTCATTAAATTCTCTACTGCCGAAATATTCCTCCACAGTTGATCTAGTTGATCTTATGCATGGACACCACCACCATTTATCGCCTAATTAACTAATCCATCTCTACAAAAAAATAGTTCTTATTCAGACCATCTCAAAATTCTAATTTGGAAGGTTGTTTTCCAATGTATGTCATCCCAGTATAGCTGCCCTATTTCCACTGTGGAAACCTATTATGAACTGACATATCATAGATGAATCAATATGGTCATATTAAAATTCTATATCATTTCAATTGTACCTAAAAGTAAAAATAATTTATGGATATTCTATTAACAATATTTTAACCCCTAAAAGTATCTTAACTGATATCTATACCAACTATAAGTCCCTGACCATAATCATTAAAAAATCTTGAGATAATTAAATAATTTGACATTTATTCATATTTAGAATATTTTTAAGCTTAGAGGCTTAGATAATTAGGTCATAACTCATAAATAACAATTTAAATACTACAAATTAGAAACTTCTACTCACTATCCAATTTTTTCATAAAACAAAAAATTTTAAAGAAGAAACATGATTTCTATTCATGTTAAAACATCATAGATTTTCCGTGATCCCATACATGACTCTATTCTTCTTTAAATATTGTGAAAAAAATTTCAAACATTGGATGAGCATAAAAATATTCATAAGGTATACACAAAGAAGGAAAACTAGTAGTCTCGAAAAAACATGTAAACCATGAATAATTTATCGTAAAGTAATAAGTTTCACCTTTATGAAGTAGTAAATAATAATCATTGAATATATTCTCATTTATTACCCTTGTTTTAATCAAAATATTATCATAAAACTAATATAATGAACATGTAACATATATAGGTAACGCGGGACGTAATCATACTTGAATGAAATAAATATATAGTCGACTTCCAAACATATCACTAAATGTAATATCCATATGACCAACATCCATAACCAATGCATTACATGTTATAATGTAACCGCCCATCCTTATTTTATCATGAAACCACCCATCTTTGGGTTATCACATAACCACCCATATTTGGTTTATCACGTCACCACTCACCATATATCCAAGTACCATTTTATAATCATAACACATTAAGATTGAAAGGATAAAAATTTCACTCTTAACATTTCATTTAAAATCACAAGAAATCATTTCATGATATTGAAATTGTGAATCCACTCTTAAAATAATTTTTAATAAAAAAACACCCAAAAATGGACTATGTGATTTCTTTTCCATCTAAAAACATTATGGATTATAGTGGAATTCTAATATCAAATAACTATTACACCGATGGAGAAGTCATCATTGCCACATACATTAATAAACATTCCTTTTGACATTTAGTAAAACAATTCTTAATAAAATATTACTTTCATAAACCATTAAATTAAATTAAAATTCAAATGGGATAATTATACACTTTATAAAGTAGGTGGTGTATATTATTGAAATATGCCTCAATGAAAGGAGATTGAGATGAAGACCCTTACCATAAGATTGATTCATCACTAATGTTCATTGTTCTTCCTGAATAATAAAAATATGTTAATTTATACATTCTTGAGAACATTTTTCATGTTTATTATTTCTTTTATATCCCTTATTATATGTTAAAAAAATTACCTAATTATTTATGTTCATATTAGATGTTTTGTCGATATTTGGTACTTGATTCGAAAATGAATATGTTTTGATGTCACTAGTCCATGTGGTAATAATTAAATCATCTTGAAAATAATATTAATTACATTATTATTATATTTATAAATAAATTATAAATTTAAATCAAATCATGAAGTGTGGTTATGAAAAATGAATAATGTTATATTCATAGAGATGGTAAGTCGTATGTATGCATGAGTATCATCTTCAATTTTCACTGATAATTATAAAAGTAAAGTAATTATTATTTAAACATTATGTAATGATAATATAATAATTAATATAATATTAATAGTTTAAATATACTTATATATATCATACAAGTGATAAAATGAATAAGAATAAGTCACATTGCTTCGTGGGGATGATAGTTCACACATACGTACGAATGATGTTATTATTTTTATGCACATATAAGTAAGTGAATATTTAATATATAATTATAAAATAATGATTAATATTTCATTGATATCACAAATTTACATTAATTCCTTATTATAACCACTCATGACAGAGAGTTATGGAAAAAGTATTAGAACAGTTCGTGGAGGTGATAATTCACATGTACAGACAAACGATTAATTCCATTACCATTTAATGGATTTGGATATTTATTTAGTTGTAGATATTAACATAATTAACTCTCATTATATTGAGGATACTTGAGTTATTATCTCATCAAGGTTAGAAGATATTTTAATGACGTGGAAGAAGAAATAAAATAGAAACACAGAAAAAATGATACATCTTCTTTGATTGATCACCTTTTAAGGAAACCATAACACCAATAATAAGGTTTTTATACAAAATATAATTCCTCAAGAATGTGAGGAGTAATTTTAGGAAGTGTTTTTGGAAGATAGTGGAAAAAATAAAAGTTTTTGGAAGTTTGAATATTAGAGAGGACTGGGTACCTTTTTATATGAAAGGGGAGGGGCACACTTGGAGACTCTTAAAATAATAAATTAATATAAATTCAATTTCGATTCAAAATCATCCCGAAATAATTTATTTCTATGAAAATTTTATTTTTGGTCGAGTAACCATAATCTAATTAAAATTAGGAAAGTTCGGAATATTTTTTTAATCCTTATCGTTTTGGTTTAACACTTATTTTACCCTTTTAATTCTTACCTCAATATTATGTTATTTACCCTTTGTGTGTTAATTTAATTACCATAACAAGTCAAACAACCCAAAAAATACAATTTACAAAATATGTAGACTTATAATCACTATTTTTATGAATCATAAATTTTTATGAATTTAATATCATTTAATAAAATATTTTATATTTTAAAATACCAATAGTGACAATTTTGACATTATTCAATAAATGAATTTTAAAAAATATCATAATAGCAAGATATATTTGTAAAAATCCATCAAATCATAAATCGAAGTTAGATACATCCAAAAAATTCATGGATTACACAAATTATGTCATATAATATTTATTTTAAAATTTATAATATCATTTATTTGATTAATGAATTACGACATCATCAATGTGTCACCATTTAATTTAATAATTTATTTTCTAAAAATTATAAATAAATTAAAATGGTGTAGTTAATAGTTTCATATTTCTAATTAATATTTAGAGTCACATAGATATATTTTATATCCCCAAATTAATAATATTTTATTTATGAGAGACATGGTTATGGCATCTTGGTCATTATTTTAAATAAAATGCGTCTAAGTGTCATAATCACATCTAAGTAGATATAATTTGTTCTAAAATAGAACCAAAGATACTAATGGTTTGGTAACACCCATAAAATTTAATTAGGACAAGTGATAGGGTATTTTATTTATTATTATAATATTATTTGAACCTTTAGTTACCTAAATTACCTTTAATAGTGGTAATAAAACTTATTACTAAATATACTATTCATTTTTGCCCAAAATAAAAGACCCCTAATTTCATAACAGGGACCTACTAATTAAAAATATTGAATTATTTTTTCTAAATTCTAACACATATGTTGTAGTAATGAATTTAAAAATAATCCTCTTTTTCAAAATGAGAAAAAATATTTTTTAAAAGTAAAAGCCATCAAAAGATTATCCTACGTTTATATGTAATTTTATTGTGAAATTAATTCCAATGAACAAAATTGGATTAAATGATAAAACAATAATCTAATTATATTTTAAAATTAATTAAAAATAAAATCTATCAATAAAAATAACATAGAAAAAAAGTAGCTTTAAATTAAAATGCGGTATTTTTCACTATTCATTAAAATATGAATTTTATAAAAAAATAAAAAAATTTCATCCAAAGTAAATCTTGATGTCTATATTCCAAAGAAAAAGTTTATTTTGTCAAATATAACATATAAACGTTCCAAAAACTACAATTAAAAATGGTTACCCATCAAAAGGTTGTAAAACTACCTTTTAAAAATATTAGAGTATTTTATGCTTAAAATTTGATTTATTCTCATTTTAAGCCTCTAAAATTTATTATGTTAAATAAAAAATATTTAAAAAACATGTGTAAATATAATATAGTTAGTTATTTTCATTCCTTCCAATAAATCGGATAGGTGTTCACAATCATTAATAATAATAATATTAATAATGTATTATTTTTCGGTATAACTCAGTCCAGTGTGCAACATATGATTTCAAAGAAACAAGTTGTTGAATGTTGGGTATGATATTGGATAGAGAGTCCCCTTTAACATAAAATAAATATCATATTCATAAATATTAATAGGGATAAAAATGTCTTATTCTAGAATTACCTGGGATGTTACACATTTTAACCCCATGTATAGTAAAAATGTACATATTAATAAATTATTTAATAAAATTATACCAATATATTTACTTTTATACTAATAAATTATAATAAATTAGTACACATATCAGTTAACTACTGATTATTTTAATCATCATATGAAAGTATTTTTTATTATTTCATAATTGTTTAGGTATAATGATGGTGATCCTCATTTTTTGATAATTACTTTACCATTAAAAGATTTATAAAGGTAGTGAATGTAGCATCCTAGGTAAATAAAGAATATGAAATTTTAATATTTATTAATATTTGTGAATTGAAAATTAATTTTACTTTAAAGGGATGCTATGTTCGATGGCGTACCTAAAACACAACAACGAGTTTCTTTGAAATCTTACGTTGCACACAACATTGAGTTATACTAAAAAATAATAATAATATAATATTATTATTTTAAATGTTAGTTAACACATAACTATTGTATTAGCGAGAATGAACATAACTACATACAATATACTTAAATTTTTTTATTAATTTTTTTTACATTTATCCAATAAAATTTAGAAGCTTAAAATGTGAATGAATCCAATTTTAATCATAAACACTCTAATATTCTATAAAAGGTCAATTTAACACCTTTTGATGATGAACCTATTTTAAATCTAATTCATGACAGTTTTAAAATTTCTATTTGAAAAAATTAATATTCTTCTTTAGAATCGGTACATCAACATTGACCTTGAATGAATTTTTGGTATTTTTCTGATAATGTTCAATTTTTAATGAATAATGAAAAATATTTCATTTTAATTCAAAATCTCCTTTTATTATAATTTATTTATATAGTTAGATTATTATTTTAATTAGTTTTAAAGTTAATTATATTATATTTTTACCATTTAATCCAATTTTGTTCATTTTATGTAATTTCACTCTTAAATTGAACATAAACAAGTGTTAATGTTTTGATAGATATTATTTCTTAAATAAATGATTTTTGTTTTGACAACAAGAATTAATTTAAAATTAATTTATTTCACTTATGTGTTTTGAATTTGGAAAAATGGATTCCATATTTGGAATAAGTAGGTCTAAATTGTGTAAATAGATAACCTTTTTTAGACATTATGAATATTTTCTTCAGTAAATATTTTATTTACCCTGGATAAATGGTAAATCTGATAAATAAGGGTAAAAATTAATATTATAATAATTTTAAATCACCTTAACATGTGTCCTAATCCAATTGTCTGATACCTGTCTGACCGTGGTCATCCATGGGTCGACTTGGGGACTCCATGGATCCACATGTGAGTGATACTGACACATTATATTAATTAATTTAAAGTAAAGACAAAAATAACATAAACATGAATTTTTTTACTAAAACAATTTTTATATGTGGTTATTTAAGCTATCTCTTAGAATATAAATTATATTTTGAAAGATAATACAATTTCATACATCATGGTATTTTATTTATAATATTTAGACATTAAATAAATAAATTTAATTATGACACAATAGTGATGTAGTAATTGCTTCATTAACTAAGGATTCAAATAATAGATATTATAATTAAATTTATTTTGAATATTTTTATGACATCCACTATTTTTAGAGATAATAAGGACTTTTTATCTTTGAATTAATGATATTCTTTCGAAATAATAATGTTTGTATCGATTTTTTGAAAGTCATGATATGATTTGTTTATAAATTTACATAAATGAGTTTTTAAAAATATTAATATTTTATTATAGGATAAAATAATATTAAAAATCTAATATTCTTCCAAATGACATTTGTGATGGTAAAAATGTCATTAATGATCCATTTTGTCTCCCTTGTAATTTATTTGTAAATATATCAACCTTATTGTATGAATATTGAAAAAGTTAAATGAGTTAAAAAAAGGTGAAATAAAAATTATAAGGATTAAATAAAATATCCAAAACCAATAAAATTCTTATTGGATGATTTTATTTAGATGTATATTCACCAAATATTTGAATTAAATAATTTTTTTACCTTTTTAAACTGAAATAAAATTTATAATAAAATAATACTTTCAAACTTTTCTAAAGAGCCCCCTCTCCCCCTTATAAAAATCCATCACCTCTAACCCTTACTCACACCTCTAAAGCCCCTTATCCCATCCAAAATATTACTGAATAAGCTCCAAATATCTCTCTCTTCCTCCTAGAAGCCTTACCTTATGTATAAGGTACATCATGAAAGCCTTTTGGTTCAAGCCAAAGGGAGTTACCTGATATAAAGGTAACGCCTTCCATCATGTTCTCATTTTTTATTTTACTTCTTCACTCCCAATGATCTTATTATTCATTGATTACATACCAAAAAAAAGTATACTCAGTATACTAGGTTTCTATTATGATAAGTATTCGAACTACACATCCACACACCTCCATCTAATGGATACAAACATACTGTTTCTCTGGACGGAGAACTACTGCCTTATGAAACGATGATTGTTCAATTATCTCCTACCAGCTATCATGGAGTCCATTATGATGGAAATATATTTATTTGGAATATATATTATATTTATATTGTCTCTATGTTTTTTATTTTTCATTTATATAATACCTTTATGGTTTCCATAATGGGTAAATATGATAATTTTTATTTGAGGAAGTATAGACTACTGCCCCTAAAAGTGATATGACTAATGCATGCAACACATGTAATGTTTAAAGGATGGATTTAATGAAATTATATATGATATTATACTGGAATTATAATATACATATTGATCAGTATGTTTTTATTCCATTAAATACAAAAAAGAAATGAAAGTAGCGTTCATGCGTACGTATGACTTAGCGTCTCCAGGAACGATGCATTTCATTTCTTATCTCCAAATGTTATGTAATATTATAAATAAATATATATACTAGATATATATGATATATATGATATCTAAATAATTTTTATAATTCTGGAGATAATGAAATTTTGACCACATACACAAATTTTAATTATAAAAAGTTCATTTTTGACTCTAGAACCAAATATCGACAAAACTGTTGTTATTAAATTAAATGATTTTATAATGTTTATAATGTATTAATAAGTTATATAAAAGGAATAATAAACTTGGAAATGGTTTTTAAGAAAGTAGAAATTATCTTCAGTTTATTATTCATGAGATTAAAGAATTAATGTGTCAAATCGGACATGAGGTAAGGGGTTTTCATGTCACATTTTATTCCTGTGAGATTCATGATATATTTTCCACTATTTATTTTTGTGTGGGGTATTTACTACGCATAGTTGTATTCTTCATGTAATATAATTTAATTTATTGGTATTTATATCTTCATTGTATGATCCTTCCTTCATGGGGTGTATGTTTCATATGTTACCAAATCGTTAATGGAACCTTTCACTGTACTCTTAGTCAAAGACTTCTTTTATGTCATGTATTTTAATTTCCTTTTTATTATGTTGGGATATGTTTTGATATATCATTATTGCTATAAATTTTATGTCTATTTAATAAGAGTCCCTTTTCTTTCTCATAAACTCATTTTTTTAATTTTAAAGCGACACCATTAGACTGTTGAATTTTTGTAAGAGAAATTCTTAATCCAATTAAAATTCATTGGGTTAAACTTATACTTATTGATTATATTGTGATATGAATATGTGTGAATGAACTAAGATTGTTTTACACTTAATATTCACTTATATTGGCTATATTCTTCTTTTTCGCACATAATTATGTCATTGATTTTTAATTTATCTAAGGATATGATCTTTGCAAGGGACTTCATCACAATTTACAATTCATTGAGACTTATTTGTTGTTAAACACCAATTCACTTTTATATGGTGTATATACTTACCTTTGACATATTATTTCATGAATTTACTTATTATCATGATATTATAAGATTTGATTAATTTATTTCGTCAATTATTTGTATCCAAGCATCTACCATTTGGTTATGAACTCTTTAACAAAGTTATCATTTAAATTTTATTAAATATTTATTCTTCTAAATCATTATAATTAATTTACATGTATTAAAAATGTTTTTAAGGATTTATTTATATAAACATGAATGTTTTGAAATTAAAATCTCTTCAAAAATATTCAATCAGGTATGGGACACTTTGATTCCAAAATCTATTTATTTAATGTTTTAAATGGTTTTAAAAATGGTTTGATACAGAATTGATTATGTCAATATCTTGAAATGATATATTGTGATTTCAATGTGGAAATTTAATATTTCTTTTATGGTTATTTTATGTGTTATGAGTATGTTATTGTTATTGGTCATTGTTTACATATACCGGTGGTTCTGTGATAAATCTAGGGAGGGTGAGCCTGAGATAGCTCTCCAATGCATTGGGTAACATGATAGAGGTAAACATTATTGTTTCCCCTAAGAGATTTATGGAATATACAGTGATGGGTATTCCAAATGTAACTCCCTATATAGCTGTGAATTATACTATATAAGTTTGATATGGATTCTACAAGTTACCTTTATGATTTATTATTTCTATGTTTTATTCATAAATCATATGATTTTTTGTGGTATGTTAAAGATTGAAAAGTAATATTTCATTGATTTGTATGTATTGATGGAAGAATGTTTTCTTAACTTATTTTATTACCCTTACTGAGATTTTTATGCTCATCCCAAGTTTTTGAAATGTTTTTTCAAGGGGTATAAGGAAGGGTAAGAGAATTGAAGAATTAAAGAATATTTATATTATGAAATGAAATATTATTTTATTTAAGGAGTTTTATTATTATGAAAACAATTTTATAGAGTAGAAGTGTCTACTTTGTAATTTCTGAAATGTAACATAATAGTTAACGCATAATTCTCTAGAAATATATACATGAAAAGATCCTCAATGTGAATTATTAACTTAATTCAAGATTATGTAATGTTTAAGGCTGGGTCCTTATAGTTTGTATCAGAGGTCATTTTAGAAAACTTTTGGGATTAAATGTTTTCCTTAAACACATGGTTAGTCATTATGCCTATTTTTCAGTTAAATCCATGTTTTATAACTTTTTTAGATCATGTATAGCCGTTTACAAATGGAAGGAAAAAGATCTAAAACTAAATTCATATCTCTTCCTGATTAATTACTTGCAATAATTATTGAAAAGTCATGTCTAGACGAATCCAAAACATCTTCTATCATATACCTAACTTGCAACCAATTGTTTGAGATATCAAACACCTCCTCTATAACTCGATACCATCATGAATCTTGGGTTGTATTTAATCAAATACTATTTTCTCAATATTCTCTTATTTTCAATAGAGTTAAATATTATCAAGGTATTTTCAAATATTTTACCTTATCACAAGATATTTAAGCGTATTATGATTTTTGAAAAGTTTTTGAAGAAGGAGACCCTTGCGTAACAGATTTATATTTTCTTTTAAATTATATTCTTTCAGCACATACTTATAGTATTTTAAAAGGACCATTGATTTAATGTTTCAACTCAAACCCAGTCAGAATGTTTTACAGAAAGCTTGTTTTATCAGATGTTTTGAAATTATATGTCATACATGATTATTTTCTGAATTTTCTTTTCTGTGATCACCCATATGACCCAAGTTTTATGAGGTGTATTTGGGTAAAGGAAGTAGATGATTTCGAAAAATCTATAAATCATCTTTGTAATGCATGGACCATCTATCTACATGAAAAAATGATGATAAAAACAGGTGGACATCATGATCAAGGTATGATGTTTTTTATTTTCGAATACTGTTATTTTATGAAGGTAAAAAAGTTTCAATATATATAAGACTTCATGAATTAGGATATTGCAGTCATTATGAGTTGGGATGAAAATGAGAGCCATAAGAAAACCATTGATGTTAAAGTGAGTTATGGTTATTTTTGAGGAGTTTATCTCATTTTTGGGAATGTTATAAAATTGTATAGATTTTGAAAAAGGACATCACATAGACCGTGTGACAACCCATCACATCAGACAAAGCTGTAGGAATTGAACCCAATACCAAAGTGTGATTGGGATTTATCGCCTGCTACTAGACTACGTGACATACCTAGTTAATATGACTTATTATTTTTAGTTAAATGATTCTATTGATCAAGAGTAATTTGATTTTGGATCTTATGTTGTATCAAATTGATATCCTTAGTATAGGAAAATTATTTGGTGATTAAGTGATAAAAGTTATTTTTTAAGTTGTTCTCTCTTTTGAGAACACTATATGCTTAAAGAAAATAGAATAGTATGGGATCTCATTTGTGGAATAATTGATTAAATTTTATTTTGGAAGAATCTATGTTTTTATTGTTGACATATAGAAATTTGGGTTATTTATGGAAATGATTAACCTATCATAGAGAATATGTGATTTGGTTAATTACTTTTCAAAATGAGACTTTAAGAGTAGCCAATGTTATTTGGAGATAAATGTTAAGATTTACTATGGAAGACTATATGATTAAATCCTTCTGGACTTTGGGTTTCAAACTTATTTTGGATTATATTGCATAATTTTAAGGGAATTGGGTATTGAATGGTCTTTGTTGAACTTTGGGTACTCTTTATTCAATTTTGGATATTAAGAGTAGTGTTTATTTTTATAATAGAATATCTTTTTGTGGATTATATGATCTTGTACTAACCATTTTGGTTTTGTTTAATGTTGAAGGATAGGGGAAATACAATTCATCTTTTGTGGATTAGGTGATTCTCAAGAAGTTGATTTTAGAACTTCAGGTGTGACCATGACATCATGAATACTCTTCGTTTGGAGAAAGGATGAGTTAATGGTATAAATTTGTTAGAGGATGAAACTCTACTTGAAAAGTAATTATATTTCATTATGTCCTTAGTTAATCTCATAAATAAATTCTACAAATTTATTAAATGAATAACAAAACAAAAACGTTCTTAGTTTACTTTTCTTACTGGGAAACCAAAGATCATTTAACCTATCATAAGTATTTGGTTTTCTGGTGGTTAATTTTCTTCTGATCATGTTTCTATCACTCTCCATCAAAACTTGACACTTAGATTCCCTCCATATCCATGGATTTATGGAATATTAGTATGGGTTATCTCGGGTGACCTTTTTACTTCTCTTTAATTCTTTTAAAATGATAGTTTTTTGATTCTTTTTCTTATGTAGGACTTTCAAGGAAATTTCAACTCCCAATTTTAAAATTGTGAGGATGCAATTTCCAAAAGGGGGGAAGGGTGTAACATCCTAGGTAAATAAATAATATGATATTTTCATATTTATTAATATTTATGAATTAAATATTAATTTCACATTAAAGGGGGTTATTTTTTTGATGGCGTACCCTATACACAACAAAGAGTTTCTTTGAAATCTTACATTGCACACAATGTTGAGTTACACTGAAAAATAATAATATAATATTATTATTTTAAGTGGTAGATGATTTATAACTATTATACTGGTGTGAATAAATAGAACTAACTACAATATTATTTCACATTTTTAATAAAGTTTTTAAATTTATCCAATAAAAATTAGAAGCATAAAATGTGAATGAATCCAATTTTAAGCATAAACACTCTAATATTCTTTAAAAGGTCGATTTACCAAATTTTGATGGTGAACCCTTTTTAAATATAGTTTTTTCCACTTTTATATGTTATATTTGACAAAATAATATTCCTCTTTAGAATCATTACATTTAAATTTACATTGGATGAAAGTTTGGTATTTTTCTGATAATGTTCATTTTTTAATGAATAGTGAAAAAATACTACATTTTAATTCAAAACCACCTTTTAATCTAATATATTTATATAGTTAGATTTTTATTTAAATGGTTTTTAAAGTTCAATTGGATTATATTTTAACTATTTAATCCAATTTTGGTCATTATAAGTAATTTTACTCTTCATTTGAACATAAACAAGTTTCAATCTTTTGATAGATATTATTTCTTAAAAACATGCTTTTTGTATTGACAACGAGAATTAATTTTAAATTAATTTCTTCCACTTATCTGTTTTGAATTGGAAAAAATTAATTCCATATTTTTAATCAGGAGGTAAAAATTGTGTAAATATGTAGCTTTTATTTTTAGACATTATGAATATTTACTTCAATAAATATATTATTTACCATGGTTAAAGCGTAAATCTGGTAAATAAGGGTAAAAAAATAATATTATAATAATTTTAACTTACCCTAACATGTGTCCTAATACATTTGGCTGATACATTTCCGACCATGGGCATCCTTGGGTCATTTTTTGGACCCCATGGAGCCACATGGGAGTGATAATGACCCTTTATATTAATTAATTTAAATTAAGGACAAAAATAACAAAAACATGAATCTTTTTACTAAAACAATTTTTATATGGGGTTGTATAAGCTATCTATTTGACTATAAATATTTTTTGGAAAGATAAACTTATTTTATACATCATGGTGTTTTATTTATAATATTTAGACATTAAATAAATAATCTTAATTATGACACAATGGGGATTCAGTAATTGCCTCATTAACAAAGGATTCAAATAAATAATATTATAATTATTAAAATAAATTTATTTTGAAACCTTTTATGCCATAATTTTTTTGAGAAAATAATAACTTGTTATCTTTGGAATAATGATGTTTTTTTGAAAAAATCATGTTGTTATAGATTTTGTTAAAGTCATGATATGAATAGTTTATAAATTGACATAAATCAGTTTTTAAAACAATTAATATTTTATTAAATGATAAAATAATCCTAAAAATATAAGATTCGTCCAACTGATATATTTTATCTTTAAAATTTCATTAATTCTCCAATTTGGGTCGCTTGGAATTTTATTATTAATATATTGACCTTATAGTATGAATATGGTAGAAGATAAATAAGTTAACAAAAGGTTAAATAAAAATTATAAGGATTAAAATAATATCCAAAACCTGTCTAGTTATTATTGGATGATTTTATTACTACTTACATGCACCTTATATTTTAATTAAATATGTTTTTGACCCTTTTAAACTGAAATTCATTTTATAATAAAATAATACTTTCAAACTTTCCTAAAGAGCTCCACCTCCCCCTTATAAAAAGACATCACCTCTAACCCTTACTCACCTCTCAAGCCCCTTGAATCATCCAACATCTGACCAAATAACCTCCCAAGATCCCTCTCTTCCTCCTAGAAGCCTTACCTTAGGCAAAAGGCTCTCCAAGTAAGCCTTTTGGTTCAAACCAAAAAGATTTACCTAATTTAAAGGTAACGTCTTCCTCAAGTTCTCTTCTTTTATTTTACTTATTCACTCTCTATGATATTATAATTATTTGTTTACATAACAACACTAGTATCATAAATATACTATGTTGTTTTTATGAGAATTATTTGAACTACACATCCACACACATCCATCTAAAGGATATGAACATACTGTTTCTGTGGACGATGAACTACTGCCACACGAAATGATGATTGCTCAATTATCTCCTGCAGCCTCTCATGGGGGCCATTATGATGGAACTGCATTTATATGTTATATATATATATATATATATATTATTTATATTGTATCTATTATTCTTTATTTTTCATTTATTTCATTACTTTATGGTTTCCATAATGGGTAAATACGATAATTTCATTTATGAAGTGCGGAGTATCGCCCCCTAAAAGTGATATAACTCGTTCATGCCACATATGGAATGTATAAAAGATGGAGTTAATAAAATTATATATGATATTATATTATACTATAATTATAATATTCCTATGTATCATTAATTTTTAATTCTATTGAATATTAAAGAGAAATGAAAGTAGTGTTCGTGTGTACATACGACTTACCGTCTCCACGAACGGTACATTTCATTTCTTATCTCCAAATGTTATGTATGGTTATAAATACATATATACTTGATATATATTATATATATTATATCTAAATAATTATTATAATTATAGATATAATGTACCTTTGACCACATAGACAACTTGTAATTATTAGAAGTTCATTTTTGACTCAAGTACCAAATATCGACAAAATGACCGTTATTAACATAAATGATTTTGTAATGTTTATAACATAGTAATAAGTGATATAAAATGAATAATAAACATTAAAAAGGTTCTTAAGAATGTATAAATTCACTTTAGATTTTTATTCGGGAGATTGAAGAATGAATGAGTCAAGTCGGACACGAGGTAAGGGGTTTTCATCTGACTTTTTATTCCTGTGAGATTCATTCTATATTTGACACTATTCACTTTTGTGTGGTTTATTTACTACCGATGAATGTATTCCTTGTGTAATATAATTTAATTTATGGGTATTTACATCTTCATTGTATGATCTTTCCTTCATGGTGTGTATGTTTTGTACGTTACCAAATCGGTGGGGGAACCTTTCACCATACTTTTAGTCGAAGAAATCTTTTAATTCATGTCTTTTAATTTCATTTTTCATATTTTTGGATATGTTCTTCTATATCCAAATTTATTTCAATTTTATGTACATGTTATGAGAGACCCTTTTCTCCCTAATCAACTCATTTTCTGAATTTTAGAGCGATGATGTTTGGCTGTCAAATTTCTATAAGAGAACTTCTTAACTGAATTTCAATTCTATGGATTAGACTTCTAATTCATGATTATGTCGTGATATGAATATGTGTGATTGAACTCTGATTTCTTTACACATAATATCCACATATATTGGGTGTATTATTATTTTTCACACAAAAATTTTGTCATTGATTTTTCCTTAATCTAAGGATATGATCTTTGCAAGAGACTTTGTCTCAATTTACGTTCAACTGAGACTTATTTGTTGTTATACAGAAAGTCAATTTTATATAGTTCATATACTTACCTTTGGAATATTAGATCATGAATCTCCTTATTCTCATGATATTATAAGCTTTGATTAATTTTATTCTTCAATTTTGTGTATTCAAGCGTCTCTCGTTTGGTTATGAACTGTTTAACTAAAACACCATTTTAAATTTTTTAATTATTTATTCTTATAAATCATTATCAATAATGTCCATGTTTTAAAAATGGTTTTAAATATTTATTTATATGGAAATGAATGTTTTGAAATTAAAATTTCTTTCAAAATATTCAAATTTGTATGGGAACTTTGATTAAAAAATCTCTTTATTAAATGTTTTAAATGGTTTAGAAAATGGTTGGATAAAGAATTGATTATGTCAATTTCTTGAAATGATATATTGTGATTGCTATGTGGAAATGTTATCTTTACTTTATTATTGTTTTATTTATTATGAATATTTAATTGTTATTGGGCATCGTTTATGTAAATGGTTGGTTCTGTGATAAACCTAGGGCAGGTGAACCCGAGATAGATCTCCAATGCATTGGGTAACATGACAGAGGTAAAAGTTAATGTTTCTTCTAATATATTTAGGGAATATACTGTGATGGGTATTCAAAATGTAACTCCCAATATAGTTGTGAAAGCTAGAATGTAAGTTTGATATGGATGATACAAGTTACCTTTATGATTTATGATTTCTATATTTTATTCATAAATCATATGATTTTGTGTGGTATGTTAATGATTGTAAAGAATGATTCATTTATTTGTATGTATTGATGGACAAATGTATTCTTTTCTTATTTTATAACCCATACTAAGGTTTTTATTCTCATACCATGTTTTTGAAATATTTTTCATAGGGTATAAGGAAGGGTAAGAGAAAGAAAGAATTCAAGAAGATTAATATCAAGAAAATAACTCTTATATTATTTAAGGAGTGTTATTATTATAAAAAAATGTGGATAGATTAGAAGTGTATACTTTTTAATTATTGAAACATAAAGTAATAGTTACAGCCTAATTCTCTATAACTCTACACCTGAAAAGATCCTCAATGTTAATTATTAACATAATTCATGATTATGTAATGTTTAAGGCTGGGTCCTTATAGTGGAATCATAATAGTTTTTTTATTTAAATAGGCCAATATTAATTTTATGGAATATATTTTTGTGGTTCACATGAATGGAATTCATAATGATTTATTTTGGTTGATTTTTCAATAATATAATATACATTATAATGATAATTATTTTTAACTTCATCATTATACAACCTATATCATAACATATAATAATAATTAATATCATATACTACTGTAATTTATTGTTTTTTATCCTTTTATGATGGAAATTGTGAAGATGTTGTAGTATCATTCTTGATGGTTGTTGAAATGATCCAAACAATAACATGATAAACTAATGAATGATTTAGAGTATTGTGTTATATTTTTTTGTAATATCTCTTTTATATTAGTATAACTATGTTAATAGAATATAATTAGAGTGGATAGTGATATATAGGTAGTGTTAATGGGAATTAAATTGAGAACTATTGAGATATAGGGATGATTTTTATGGAACCAGTCCTTCTCAAATATACATCCATTGTAATGAAAGATTCATGCCTTCTTCTTGGGAGCTGAAGCTAAAGAAATATTATATAGGGATATTGGGGAGGAAATTTTTTTATTTATTATATAATATACTGATGTATTGATTTGGTAGGGGATGTTTATAAGATGGGACCTTTTATAGATGAGTTAGATAGATATTTTTTCTAATTTCTCATTATAAATGGTTAATAAAGGTCATATTTACCTAAAAAATTGATTATAGGTGAAGAAAATATTATAGATATTCTATACATTACCAAAATTTATTTTTATATAATTTTTGTTCATAATTTTAACCCCATAATATATTTCAATATTTTAAAATTAATCCAATTTCATCCACTATTCACCATAGTAATGTATTCTTTCACAAAAACAAAATTGACCCTATTTACTAATTTTGGTGCCATGATTATTAAAAGAAAATATTAAATTTTTTTTATCACAATTGGAAATTTAAACATTCAATGAAAAAAATAATACTTTATAGAAATATTTTTCATGAATAAAAAAATTTCTTATGTAATGTTTGATTATAATTCACTTATTATAATTCCTTATTTACATAGTTGGTGATAACTATTTAATATACAAATTTAATATATAACATAATATAAATTATTAATTTCTAAAAAAGATTATATGATAACTATAACATTTTAAATATTTCATTTTTTATATGCATTTATAATAGAAATAATTATTTCTAAATGTGATATTATTGTCATGTTATCCAATTCCAATTTTATGTACTACCATAAATCCTTCATTAAAATTAATTTATCCAATTTTATTATTTATCACGTAATATATTGATTATATTTTTAAATATTTCCCTCTTTTTTATTCATAATTTCTATATGATCATTAAGGAAAACCCTAAGGACAAATACTTCATATTCATGGTATTTTTCCTTAAATATGCTTTTAACACTCTTTAAATTTTAAAAATGATGTTTTATATTGAATTATACGAATATATTAATGTGTATCATAATTTTTATAATATTTTATCCAAATAAAATATGTCATTTGTTCATTTTAGTTTAGTGTTATTTATAAGATAATATATTCATTATATTCAAGAAATAAATTTTTTTGGTGTTATATTCTACCACCTTAAAAAATTTATGCTGGAAATTTCAATTCTTTGAAAAAATAAACAATTGTAAATTTTCAACCACTATATATTGGGGCTCCCACATTGATTCTTCAATCATTTGACTTCTAAAATAAAAATATTCCAGGTTAGTGGTCATAATATTTAATACTTTATCTCTATGATCCAATATACGTACCAATTTTTCATTATAATGGAATAATAATCCAATTGTATAGCCTTTTATACTAGTAAATGTGATGGATATGATATATACTAATTAAAAAGTGATATAAGGAACACATTGTGTACTTATAAGTGGTTAAAGGATGTGTTTATCATTAAGAGACAATCCTCACTCAACCAAGTATTGAAAGGGTCCAATGTATATAGGGATTGACTTTCCCTAAAAAATAAATATATTAACCCTCATCTATAGTGATAATAAAATGAACACATTTTCTCTAACTTCACACTCAAAATATCCACAAATAGTATCAAGATAACTCTAATGTTGACTTTTTATTTGTCTGAGAAATGTGTGGTCCCAAAAGCCTCCACTCTTTTTCCTCATCCCAAAAAGTTTGAGTTCTATTTCTCTTCCCACACAGATGTTCACATGGTTTCATTTTAATTCAATAATAGAGATTAATTTTATATGTGAATTCCTATCTAGGATGATATTGATACAAATTTCCAGTGCAATCCATTGAATAACATCTTCGTATATTTTCTAGAGTATCAATATTCCTTTCAAGTTGGTCATCTATTTGAAGATAATAAGTTGTGAAAGAGCTAATATATCTATCTACTACTTATTTGAATCTTCTCAATATGTTTAAGGTGAAATAAAAAAAACACAGTCTGATATTAGTATAACTATAACATCATTTGGCCTTAATACTTCAATTTTTTTATTTCTTATAATGTTTATATATAAGGAAATCCTCTCAAATAGTAACGAAATGTGCTCATAAGGTTATCTACTATCACAAAAATGTAATTATAGTGTTTAGAGGTCTCAATATGATCAATAATAAAATCCATGTTTATGTTCTCCCATTTCCATATGAGTATGGTTAAGGGTTGAATTATCTCATTAGACTTATATCATTCAGTCTTAACATGCCGATGGACTAAGCACTATGATGTGTACTCCTCAATCTCCCAATTAATATTATTCATAATGAAATTATACTTGATATATCTATATATCTTTGTTCTTCCAGGATGTATAGAAAATGATGAGCTATGAGAATCATCTAAGATATCATACTTATATTAGTGTATTTAAATGAAACATATTTTTCCCAAATTTTATAATTCTATCAATATCAAGGTTAAACAATAGAATATGTTCTACCTTATTATGCTGTTCTATATCATCTTTCTATGGATTCTCTATTATCACATAAATTGATAGTTGAGTATTCATTTAGGAAAGATATGACTTCTCCACATACTATTTGATTTCCAACTTCATCCATTGAAAACCCATGAGTATTATGTATCTTTTAATCCTCATCATTGATATTATATCATGATGAGTTTATCTCAGAGTATACAAGTGTTTTCACCATCCCATGGTGGTAATGGATTGATACTCATTTTCTCAGATCAACTCCAACTATATCATTTGGTTCATATTCAATAATTTATGTGTAAATATATACATCAATTTCTTTTTTTAGTATAAATATCTCACTTTGGACCATATATATAATGTATTCATATCTTTAATGTAAATATTAACACTATTAACTCTAAATTATGAATCATGTACATTTTTATCATCGATTTTTAATTTACACAAGATATAACCAACCACCCAATCATTTTGTATAAAGATACATAAAAATATATTATTTTATGTATGACTCTACATCATATACCCATATATACTATAAGGTAGTGTGATTACAAATGTATTTTATATCCTTATATTAATATCAATGATTTTTTTTATATTCATCTAACATGAGGAACTTAACTCTCTTCAGAGTTAACTTTGTCAGAGGATTTGATAGTCTTGATAAATTTCCCACGAAGTTTCTATAGCATCCATCTAATCCATTAAAACCTTGGATCTCTATAACACCTATATTATTTAAAATATATTTCTTTTATAATATATTTAATTTCATTGATATCTTGTTAAGCAGTCGTCATCAAGTTTAAATTAAAGAAGAAACTCTTTTAAAATACTATTCAAATATGACTATTAAATCCTTGAAATTAAGTTTTATGGAATGAATAGTGCTAAAAAAATATAAAAATTATGGTTATATAATAATAAAAAATAAAATAAAAACCATTTAAAATAAAAATAAATGGTTTCTAGAAAAATTGTATTTTTTTTTTAAAATACAGTATAGTCAACCTTCACACGAATAATTAAAAATTAATTTTTACAAATTTTAAAAAAAATTATTTTGATAAAATAAAATCAAATTTTTAAATATCATATAAAATTTATCTTAGGGGAAATTTTTGTGATTTTTCTAAAATGTTTCATTTTTTGATTAATAGTGAAAAATACTAAATGTTAATTGAAACTGCATTTTCAATTAAATTTTATAAAAAGTTAAATTATATTTTAAATTGTATTTAAATTATAATTAGTTAAATTATATATCTATTAATCCAATTTAGTTCATTTCAATCATTTTAATTTTAAATATTTATATAATTTTTTTAATCATTTGATCATTTTCTCTTTAAAACCCTTCTTTTCTATCATGTATGTAGGATTAATTTTAAATTAAAAATTTTCATTTCTACCAATAGAATTGGATAAAAATGATTCAAAATTTGGAATAATAAGAATTTATATTATCAAATAATGTCAATATAATTTTTGACAATGAAGAATAGTAAAAACTGTAAAAAATAATTACTGCGATTAAAGTAAATTTTTTTTACATGTGGTCAATCTAAAATAATAAAGGATAAAATGAAATAAAAACTTTTATGAAAAAATTTTATTAGAATATATCAACCTAATAATGTATAATTCACACTAATAATAATTTTTTTTATCTTTTCTTCTTGTGAGAAATATTGTCACCCCTTTTTCTATTAAAAAATTTAAAGTGTTCCACTCACATCACTTATGAATTACTTCCCATTATCCTATCTTATTCAAAAATACAAAACCATTTGGATTAGAGAAAACCTACGAAAATAACTTTCAAAATTCCATATAATTATCATAGAAGTATTTTATTGTTAAAAAATACATCATATGAATATATTAGGTATAATCCTAAAGAGGTGGTCTGAGAAGAGGTAAAATTCCTAACATTGAATTTTTATTTTATTTCTCGATCCACCCACTCAATTAATATTAATAAATAATGATATAATAACATTACTATTTCCCATATAATTATATGTTTATATTTTGTTTTAATGACTTAATAATACCTCTATATCCATCAAATGGTTTATGAAATCATCATTCATGTTTATGGTGGACTACCACCTCACGAACCGATGTCATTCATTTTTCCATTAACACCACTAACAATTATGTACGATGATGGATATAATGTATATATATTATATTTGTAAAAATTTTATACATCTTCATTCAATATATCATATGTAACTTGTTTTTTACTTCTCATTACATAGGAGGTATGATAACTTCCCTTGGCTGTCTGATCCAGTGGATCTCTTTGATAGATTTCCTATGATTCAACTGATTCGAGTTGAGTCTCATTCTAGGGACATGGTTGATGGACTATTGATGGTTGATCTCTTAGATCTGGAGCTTCGGGATGCAGCGAGGTTCTATAAGCTTTCACCGGTGGCAAGTTTTGGTCACATCAAACCTTCACTCGATGTATTTAGGTCTTTCGTCAACTCCTGGGGGCTCTGACATCCTATTGCGGCTTCCAAACTCTCCAGTTTTTCTTTCTGCCTATATTTTTCTAGTCAACAAGACTTCATGTTGTCTTGGGCTCATTAGGTTCATCATTGTGGATCATGGGGATTCTCGTTGTCCCACTAGTCTTGGGATTACTACTTTGGCAAGGATTCCCCTGCTACAGTGGTTTGGATCAAGTTGCCTTGCCTTCTGCCCCCACTTCAGAATCTGTCGATTCTCCAGTCTAATAGAGACTCGCTAGAGTGGTTATTATGCTTTGATCTTAGTACCGAATACTTGATTGCGGCAGATAATCCCCAGATATGTGTAGAAATGGATATCTCTGTCCAGTTTCCACTGTGTGTGTTAATCAGATCAGGGGAGAGTTTCAAATAAAGGAAACAACTCTTTCATCAAGCTCTGCCCTGGTTTTTCATTGAATGTGGTCTTCAAGGGAACTCGGTGGATGTGTTTTGGTGGTTTAATTTCCACAGTTCGACCCAAAGGTCGTCGTTGGTGGAGGAGGTTAGGTTGGGGAGGCCGTCGAAGGGGAAAGAGCAGGTTACTGTTGGTTCTGTGGGTTGTTCATATTCCAATGTTTTGTTGCACGCGCCTATATTTTCTGACTTGGTCAGCCCCGGGGAGTCCTCTTTGGTAGATGTTTCATCTACTTAGGGAGAGGAGATGATATCTCTGTCCCCTATCGATACCTCCACTGATAGATCTCTTTTGTCAGCTGTTGCTCCTTGGTCTCCACAAGAGTGGTCTTGGAACCAGTTAGTGCTTCTGACATGTCTTCTTCCTCAGCCACATAAGGGTTTAGTATCTCCGCATTCTACCTTTCAAATCTCTTTGCGGATCTCCCTAGAATTTTTACAGTGCTCTCTCCTCAATAGCACAGGTGGGTTGCTTCCACTTACAGATAGGCCAAAGGTGGGTAAGACTCTTGAGGAAGTGTTAATTAAATTATGGTATGCATGGGGTTTTTCTTAGGGAATGGTGCTAGTTTCCATGATTTTGGAAGACAAGGTCTTAATTTCCCTTCTATCTTATTTGAGTAACAAAATTTCATTGTTTCATCTTGAGAATTGGTCACTGTTTCAAAATACCTTATCTCCAAAGAGGCAAGGGTGGTGTTTGGAGGTTTCAGGTCCAATCACTCACTCTAAGTCGAAGGAGGAGGGGAATATGGCCCCTTTTTCTAATGAAGGGTCTCCTAGCCAGAAGGCCTAGGTGGTTATGTTATGATGTGGTCCCTGATCATTAGGAACACTCGGGGTATTGGGGTGCAGGCCAAGAGATTTTTCATTATTTCTGAGGTCAGGATGTAGAGACCCAAATCTTGACGTACATGGACATTACATTACTTTTTCAGAATACTTAATACATAATAAAAACAGACACACAAGGAACGTAATAGTTTAGTGTCTTTGTAAACTTGGAACGTAATCTTCTAATCATGGTGAAAGATATTCAACATCTCCCATAAAGATCTTCCACTTTTTGTTTCCTTACCTAAAACCTTTGTTTTAATCCTGGGGGAAAATAAAACATAAAAAGAGTTAGCTCAAATGCTCAGTAAGGGTAAGCATAGAGAACATAAAATAATCCATAAACATTTGAATGCAAAAACATGAACATAAAATCTAAACATCAAAATCCTGAGCAAAGATATAAATAATGGAAGTACAAAAAGAATAGATCATAAAAGAACATTAATCATGATAAAATAGCATGAGAATAAAACATGTAATTGTGGCATCCATTAAGAACATGTAATGATTTCCATAGTATCCAAGGCATTGCTGCCAAGACCATCTTAGTGGACAAAGTCCCTTTCTGAATCGAGTTAACTCCTCATTCCAGTCCTGTAATACCGAACCAGATTAACATACCATTCCATCCATGTCTATCTCATGAGATATAAATCTTTACCCAATGCATTGGAGGGTGATATAGGTCCCACCCATCTCATAATGAAATCATTCTTACTTGTGCCACAAAATAAACATACATCATTCATAAAAACCCAATAAATAAAATGGGTTTCATAAAAATCATCCCATCATCACATAATCCATATAAAAGAAATGAATATCATTTCATAATAAGAAAAGTGAAACCATGTAAATCATAGAGACATGATACTTGAAATATACACATGTTAAATAATGTCATCTTAGATGAAAAATGGTTTTGATAAAACACTTGAAGTGAATTTGTGAGGAAAATATCCTTTCTTCTTCAAAATCAATTTCTTTTCACAAAACATCATGCAATTTTAAAATAAAAGGATTTTGTTAAAAATAGTCATGAAATATTTTGAATGAATCTTCATGAAAATAAGGCTTTATAAAACCATAAAAATCCTTTCATTCCATATAATTTAAAAAAACATTCTTCTCGTACTTTTGCCGGAAAAGTCAAAAAGTACCGCGTACGAAAAACGACAAAAGAGTCCTTTCATATCCTTTACGAAATACTCACAGAAGGGTAAAATTGGATTTAAACAATTGTAGTAGGATGTAAACAATATTAAATATTGAGGGAACATGGATGTGGATGATAAAATACACCCCAGTAAATACCAAAGTATAAACAATCTCGGATAAAAATGAGATTGTGATATTTTTCCTTACCTTAGGTCCGATTTGCTTCATAAGTGTCCTAACCTCCTGTATAATCATTTACATAATGTCATTGAATTATTACAGAATCATATTCATTGTTATTATATCATATATGGTTCCCTTATGACTTTATATTACCTATTATTTTGTAAATTCCATGTTAAAGAGTGTTTTGGGTAAAATTGTTTCATTTGTCGTCCATGTTTTGACTTCTAATTATTCATATGATTACTTAGATCATGATAACTTAATCCCAGAATATAAAACATGATTTATATATAATATATATATTCAAAATATACATTTATAATAGATCTATAAATGGAAATAAATACACCATTCATGGAGACGGTAGGTCATACGTATGCATGAACGCTGTTTTCGTTTCCTTATTGAGTTGAATGGAATTAAGTAAATGACATACATATATATACATACATAAATAAAGTAGCTTTATAATGTCATATATTTTATTATTATTTCTTATGTATACTTTATAATCATTCTTAAATGGTTAACATGGAGAATGAATCTCATCGCGTCGTGGAGACGGTAGTCCGTACGTACACACGAGTGATGATATCGTTTCCATAATTATTGAATTGAATTGGAGTGGATGATACAATATATCAGAATCATTATGATGTTATAATAACCATATATTTTTATTATTTACACCATTATACCCATCCATGTAAGGTGTTGGTGGAAAAACAGATTACACCAAGGCGTGGAGACGGTATTCCGAACGTACGCATGCGCGGTGATTTTGTTTTCCGTAGGATGGATAGAAGGTGAAATGGGGTTTTTTCATATTTATAATAACATATCCGTATATTAGTGATACTGATGTTATTACATTATAATGAAACAACTAAATAAGAAGAAGTTTAAGAAGAAAGAATCTTGAAAGAATCGGTAGAAGAAATTACCTCTTCTTCGATACACCTCTTTGAAACCTTCTCTTAGAGAACTAACATTGGTCTTTGAAGTAGACCAGGACCTCTAGGATGTTTCTAGGGAGGTGGAGAAGATAATTTGGCAGAGTTTGGGCGAGGTTTAATGCTCAATGTGGTGTGAGGAAGAGAGGGAGGAGGTGCCCTTTTATAAGGAAGGAGAGGGGCACCTTTGGAAATCTTAAAAATATTAATTTATAATAAATCTAACCCCACTTAAAAACCTCCAAAAATGACTCATATTCGAATATTAGATTACATAGAGTTATAATCCATCAAATAATAAAATTTATACATGTTATGAATTTATTTTAAACATTATCAACTTTATTTATCCTTATTTAATCAATTTAATTTTATTTGTGGTAATAACATTCTAAATTTTAAATTAAAACAAATAATTACTTATTTTTTGCGAATTGTATATAATTGGATACTTTATATCATTTTTGACCATATAAATTTAAATTTATAATTTTTATATATTTTTGTGATTTTTAAACAATTTTATAATATGTTATTTTTATAAAATAACAATAGTGTCAATTTTGATACTATTCATTTATTTGAATTTTAAAAAACTATATACAGAATATATATTTAAACTAAAAGCTTTAATAGATTCATAAGCGGTCATATGTATCTAGAAAATTAGTGGATCACATTAAATAGTTCATATAATATTAATTTTAATATTTTTAGAACCATTTATTTGATATTTCTCTTAATAAAATAATTTCAACATCACTATTATGTCACCTTTAATGATAATTATTTAATCCCTAAAAATTCTAAATAAATTCATATGATGTAGATAATTCTATCATATTTCTTTATACAACTTATATCCGAAGTTTCATGAAGTTTATCACTAAATAAAATTATTATACTTATAAGATTTAAGAAAGTGACATGTTGTCACTTTCTTTGGTTTTAATGATAATTAAATTATTTCCATGGACTTTAATGAATCTAATATGACCCTTAGGTGATATGGGTCGACTTTTAGTCATCCAATAGGATTTTTTTAGGTGTTAGGGTAATTTTATAATCTTATATTTACCCTTAATTACCCGATTTACCTTTAACTATGGTAAATAAATTTTACCGTACTTACTATTCATAAAGCCCAAAAATAAAAAGTAGCTTATTAACATAATTTGGACCCACTGATTCCAAATATGGAATCCATTTTTCCAAATTCAATACACAAAAGTTGATGAAATTAAATTAAAATTAATCCCGTTGTCAAAAGAGAACGGGTTTTTGTTTAAAACATTGCAAAAGATTGAATTGATTTAACCTACGAATTCAAGGTAAAATCAATAATAATGACATAAGTTATATTAAATGGTAAAAATATATTCTATTTATACTTTAAAAGAATTAAATATTATAATTTAACCACATAAATTATTACGCTGAAAAAAGTTGTTTTTAATTAAAATATAGCGTGTTTTTACTATTCATTAAAATATGAAAGTTATCAAAATAATATGAAAATTTTATCCAAGGTAAAATTTTATATCCTTATTCCAAATAATAATTTTATTTTTTAAAATTGAACTTATAAACATGTCAAAAACTATATTTAAAGTGGGTGCACCATCAAAAGGTGGCAAAACTGCATTTTTTGAAAAATACTTATTTTGCCTGAAAAAATTTATTTTGTTCACATAAAATGTTTTAGAAAATTTATAAGATGAATAATAATGTTATAAAATTAAAAATGTTGTTAATACTATTCATAAAGGCTAGTTCGTGATAATATTATAACCATATACCATTGTTTAGTGAAACCCGGTATTGCGTACAACACACGCTATCGAGGAAGGTCGCGATTGCGTGTAATGAAAGCCAAGTCAGGGTTGCATGTAATGAATGACTCCTTTGTTGTTGCGTATAACAAAATAAAACCATATTTCATTTATACATTGAATATATATATATTTATATACACTCAACTTTGCGTAGAATAACTTTTATCAAATGAACTTGAAATTGTGTATAACATGATCTGAGAATTGTGTTGCGTATATTACAAGCTAATACGGTGTTGTGTATAGCACAAGATAATCTTGGTGTAGCATAAAACGCATGACATCAAATAAATTAAAAAGAATACTCATCATAAAACTCGGGGTGTTACATTCTACCCCCCTTAAAATGAATTTCGCCCTCGAAATTCGTCGGGGTTATAAATCGTTTACTATTTATAGAAAACCACATTGTAAAAAGGAATACTGAAACTTAATTTTAAAAAATAAAGTATGAAACGTAACTATTACCCAAAGTAACTCATAACGGGTTTCCATGTAAGAGAATATAGGTGAAAATATGGATATGGAGGAGAAATTTAACCATCAAGTTCTGATGGAGAGTGGTAGAGAACATGGCTATGAAAAAGTCAACAATCACAAAGCCATAGATTTGTGATGATATAAAGTACAATCTGATTCATCGGATATAAGAGAATTAGGAAAAAAAATTTGGTTTTCAATATCATTTCCCCAAAGTTGAAATATTTGAATTAGATTAAATACTTACTTGATTTTGGTACAATCTCACTGTTGTTCGTGCTTTGAACAATTTACACTTCATCCCTTAAAGAAATGAAGTTGAATTTTTTATTTGTGAAGTGTTAACAGATCATGTGATAGAATGATGGGTCATTCCATTTGTTTCAAAGAAAAGTTAGCAAAGTTATCAAATATACATAAGTCCATCTATGGTGAGGTTAATCGTATACAAGTGCAAAAATGAACTTATAATTCATCTATCATACTAATTAATAAAATAAAACTAGTTTCTACTAACCAGGGAATTCCTGTAGGCTAGTGGTATGCGATAATGGCCAGTCGCACTTCGGTTGTGGGTTTGATACCCACAGCCTTGTCCGACGTGATGGGGTATCGCCCGTCCTGCAGGTTGTCCTTTTTCTAAAACTACACTATTATAACATTAAAGAAATAATTTTAAAAAAAGTTCTAGCCTTAAATAATACTATATGATGTCCAACATAACACTTTACAATCTTTAGAATTATCCAAAATACATCTATCCAAGCTCATAGTATAAAGAAAACAATTACTGGAAAGGTCACATACCAAGAACGTGAATAACATCATTTATCATACGATATGTCTTGTTGGTCACATTACAAACATGTGAATTCCTTAATCATTTATTCTATTGCAACATGAATTACCACATAACCTTAGTTGAAAACATGAATGCTGTCAAAAGTTGTCTATTTCCACATTCCAAAATCCCAAAAATTCTATATACTCAAACCATGATACCACTTAGTCCATATATCAATCATGAGCTCATGAATACTATCAAACATATTAGATTCTCTTTATCCCTTCATTATATGCATATCATCTGCTTTCCAAAAATATTTCAATCACTTTTCATGGTTACTGTTGCCATATTCTTATGGAAAACCACAATGGACCAATACATAGATATTCCAATATACCATAAAAGTACCTCAATAACATTATTCTTGAATACCAATACATAAACACTTCAAACCATCATCTTAAATGATTGTCATGGAATACGTCCTTTCTTTATTTAGAACTAACCTCTTAGGTCAGGGCATTGAGTTGGGTAATGCCCATGTTCTCCACAAATAAGACATTGAACTCTATAACAGTCTGTCACTCTATGACCCTTCTCTCCACACAGATAACATCTTCCCCTCCGTTTGAGGTATTCCTCAAGGTTCTTCTTCCCTTCTTTAGAAATCTCAATCTTCCTTTTTTTATGATCCTCAACATGCGAACATGCATAAAAGTCTATCTTCCCCTTATTTGATAAATTAGAAATACCACTAAATTTCACCTTGTTAATCATATATCGCGACGACTGATTCGGCATAATCACAATATCTTTCTCTCTAGGAATTACACAATTTTATTTCTCATAGTCACCAATTTTTCCATTCGATTCAATGTTAACCAAATTCCTTATTGTTCCCTCCATTGACTAAAACACAAAAAGAATTCTGTGAGAGGAAAAAATCATGATAGGTAAAAAAACATAATAGAGGGGCAGTAACTTCAATATCTAACATCTTAGGTTTAATTATAAGATCGTTAACGTAATTCTAGGACTATAACCTATACTTATACTTAACTTTAGGGACATCCCTAGACATACATTATAAATATCTCTAGGGATCTCACTAAAGTTCTCGCATCCAATTTTACAAAGGTTGACTAAACCCTTCCTCTGATACCAACTATAGAGACCCAAAGCTTGACGTACATGGACATTACATTACTTTTTCATAATACTTAATACATAATAAAAACAGACACACAAGGACTGTAATAGTTTAGTGTCTTTAGAAACTTGGAACGTAATCTTCTAATCGTGGTGAAAGATCTTCAACATCTCCCATAAAGATCTTCCACTTTTTGTTTCCATACCTAAAACCTTTGTTTTAATCCTGGGGGAAAATAAAATATAAAAAGGGTGAGCTCAAATTCTCAGTAAGGGTAAGCAAAGAGAACATAAAATAATCCATAAAAATTTGAATGCAAAAACATGAACATAAAATCTAAACATCAAAATCCTGAGCAAAGACATAAACCATGGAAGTATATAAAGCATAGATCATAAAAGAACATTAATCAAGATAAAATAGCATGGGAATAAAACATGTAATTGTGTCATCCATTAATCACATGTAGTGATTTCCATAGTAGCCAAGACATTGATGCCAAGACCATCTTAGTGGACAAAGTCCCTTTCTGAATCGAGTTCACTCCTCGTTCCAGTCCTGTAATACTGAACCAGATTAACTTACCGTTCCATCCATGTCTATCTCATGAGATATAAATCCTTACCCAATTCATTTTAGGGAGATATAGGTCCCACCCATCTCATAATGAAATCATTCTTACTTGTGCCACACAATAAACATACATCATTCATAAAAACCCAATAAATAAAATGGGTTTCATAAACATCATCCCATCATCACATAATCCATATAAAAGAAATGGATATCATTTCATAATAATAATAGTGAAACCATGTAAATCATAGAGACATGATACTTGAAACATACACATATGAAATAATGTCATCTTAGATGAAAAATGGTTTTGATAAAACACTTGAAATGAATTCTTGAGGAAAATATCCTTTCTTCTTCAAAATCAATTTCTTTTCACAAAACATCATGCAATTTTAAAAGAAAAATATTTTGTTGAAAATAGTCATGAAATATTTTGGAGGAAGCTTCATGAAAATAAGGCTTTATAAAACCGTAAAAATCCTTTCATTCTGTATAAGTTAAAAAAAACATTCTTCTCGTACTGTTGCCGGAAAAGTCAAAAAGTACCTCGTACGAAAAACGACAAAATATTCCTTTCATATCCTTTACTAAAAACTCACAGAAGGGTAAAATTGGATTTAAATAATTTTAGGTGGATGGAAACAATATTACATATTGAGGGAACATGGATGTGGATGATAAAATACACCCCAGTAAATACCAAAGTATAAACAGTCTCAGATAAAAATGAGATTGTGATATTTTCCCTTACCTTAGGTCCGATTTGCTTCGTAAGTGTCCGAACCTTCTATATAATGATTTAAATAATGTCATTGACTTATTAAAGAATCATATTCATTGTTATGATATCATATATGGTTCACTTATGACTTTATATTACCTGTTCTTTTGTAAATTCTATGTTAAAGAGTGTTTTGGGTAAAATTGTATCATTTGTCATCCATGTTTTGACTTCTAATTATTCATATGATTAATTAGATCAGGATTACTTAATTCGAGAATATAAAACATAATTTATATATAATATATATATTCAGAATATACATATATAATAGATCGATAAATGGAAAGAAATACACCGTTCATGGAGACCGTAGGCCGTACGTACGCATGAACGCTGTTTTCGTTTCGTTATTGAGTTGAATGGAATTAAGTAAATGACATAAATATATATACATATACATAAATAAAGTAGATTTATAATGTCATATATTTCATTATTATTTCTTATATATACTTTATAATCATTCTTAAATGGTTAACATGGAGAATGAACTTCATCGCATCGTGGAGACGGTAATCCGTACGTACGCACAAGCGATGATATCATTTCCATAATTATTGAATTGAATTGGAGTGGATGATAAAATAAATCAGAATCATTATGATGTTATAATAACCATATATTGTTATTATTTACACCATTATACCCATCCATGTAAGGTGTTGGAGGAAAAACAGATTACATCACGGCGTGGAGATGGTATTCTGTACGTACACACGCACGGTGATTTCGTTTTCCATAGGATGGATAGAAGGTGAAATGAGGTTGTTTCATATTTATAATAACATATCAGTATATTAGTGATACTGATGTTATTAATTTATAATTAAACAACTAAATAAGAAGAAGTTGAAGAATAAATAATCTTGAAATAATCGGTAGAAGAAATTACCTCTTCTTCGATAGGCCTCTTTGAAACCTCCTCTTAGGGCACTAAGATTGGTCTTTAAAGTAGACCAAGACCTCTAAGATGTTTCTAGGGAAGTGGATAAGATAATTTGGCAGGGGTTTTCCGAGCTTTAATGCTCAATGTTGTGTGAGGAAGAGAGGGAGGAGGTGCCCTTTTATAAGAGAGGAGAGAGGCGCCTTTGGAAATATTAAAAATATTAATTTATAATAAAAATACCCCCACATAAAAACCTCAAAAAATGACTCATATTCAAATATTAGATGATATAGGGTTGTAATATCATCAACCAATAAAATTTAGACATTGTAAGAATTTATTTTAATCATTATCAACTTGATTTATCCTTATTTAATCAATTTAATTTTATTTGTGGTAATAACATTCTAAATTTTAAATTATAACAAATAATTACTTATTTGTTGTTAATTTTCCATAATTAGATACTTTTTAACATTTTAGACCATATAAATTTAAATTTATAATTTTTATATATTTTTGTGATTTTTAAACAATTTTATAATATGTTATTTTTATAAAATAACAATAGTGTTAATTTTGATACTATTCATATATTTGAATTTAAATAAAATATATACAGAAGATATGTTTGAAATAAAAGCTTTAATAGATTCATAAACGGTCATATGTTTCTAGAAAATTAGTGGAGCACATTAAATAGTTCATATAATATTTATTTTAATATTTCTAAAACCATTTATTTGATATTTCTCTTAATAAAATAATTTCAACATCACTATTATGTCACCTTTAATGATAATTATTTAATCCCTAAAAATTTTAAATAAATTAATATGATGTAGATAATTTTATTGGATTTCTGTATACTAATTATATCTGATGTTTCATTAATTTTATCACTAAACTAAAATTATTATACTTATAAGATTTAAGAAAGTGACATGTTGTCAATTTCTTTGGTTTTATTGATAATTAAATTATTTCCATGGCCAAAAGTCCATTAAATGAATCTAATCCGACCCTTAGGTGATATGGGTCTACTTTTAGTCATCCAATAGGATTTTGGCAGGTGTTAGGATAATTTTATAATCATATATATACCCTTAATTACCCGATTTACCTTTAACTATGGTAAATAAATTTTACCATAGTTACTATTCATAAAGCCCAAAAATAAAAAGTAGCTTATTAAAATAATTTGGACCCACTGATTCCAAATATGGAATCCATTTATCCAAATTCAATACACAAAAGTTGCAAAAATTAAATTAAAATTAATCCCGTTGTCGAAAGAAAACGAGTTTTGGTTTAAAACTTTGCAAAAGATTGAATTAATTTAACCTACGAATTCAAGGTAAAATCAATGACATTGACATACATTATATTAAATGGTAAAAATATATTCTATTTATACTTTAAAACCATTCAATATTATAATTTAACCACATAAATTATTACGATGAAAAAAGTTGTTTTTAATTAAAATATAGCATTTTTTTACTATTCATTAAAATATGAAAGTTATCAAAATAATATGAAAATTTTATCCAAGGTAAAATTTTATATCCTTATTCCAAAGAATAATTTTATTTTGTAAAATTGAACTTATAAACATGTCAAAAACTAGATTTAATGTGGGTGCGCCATCAAAAGGCGGCAAAACTGCATTTTTTGAAAAATACTTATTTTGCCCGAAAAAATTTATTTTCTTCACATAAAATGTTTTAGAAAATTTATAAGATGAATAATAATGTTATAAAATTCAAAATTTGGTTAATACTATTCATAACGACTAGTTCTTGATAATATTATAACCATATACCGTTTAGTGAAACCCGGTATTGCGTACAACACATGCTATTGAGGAAGGTCGCGATTGCGTGTAATGAAAGCCAAGTCAGGGTTGCGTGTAGTGCATGACTCATTTGTTGTTGCGTATAAAAAAATCCAACCATATTTCATTTATACATTGAATATATATATATATATATACACACTCAATGTTGCGTAGAATAACTTTTATCAAATGAACTTGAAATTGTGTATAACACGATCCGAGAATTGTGTTGCGTATATTGCAAGCTAATACGGTGTTATGTATAGAACAAGATAATCTTGTTGTAGCATAAAACACATGACATCAAATAAATTAAAAAGAATACTTATCATAAAATCCCGGGGTGTTACATTCTACCCCCCTCGAAATTCGTCGGGGTTATAAATCGTTTACTATTCATAGAAACCCACATCGTAAAAAGGAATACTGAAACATAATTTTAAAAACTAAAGTATGAAATGTAAAGATTACCCAAAGTAACTCATCACTCGGTTTCCATGTAAGAGAATATAGGTGAAAATATGGATATAGAGGAGAAATCTAACCATCATGTTCTGATGGAGAGTGGTAGAGAACAGGGCTATGAAAAAGACAACGATCACAAAGCCATAGATTTGTGTTGATATAAAGTACCATCTAATTCATCGGATATAAGAGAACTAGGACAACATTTTTTGGTTTTCAATACCATTTCCCTAAAGTTGAAATATTTGAATTAGAAGAAATACTTACTTTATTTTGGTACAATTTCACTATTGTTCGTGCTTTGAACAATTTCCACTTCATCTCTTAAAGAAATGAAGTTGAATTTGTTATTTGTGAAGTGTTAATAGATCATGTGATAGAATGATGGGTCATTCCATTTGTTTCAAAGAAAAGTTTAGCAAAGTTATCAAATATACATAAGTCCATCTATGGTGCAGTTAATCGTATACGATTCCAAAAATGAACTTATACTTCATCTATCATGCCGCTTAATAAAATAAAACTAGTTTCTACTAACCAGGGACTTCCTGTAGGCCAGTGGTATGCAATAATGGCCAGTCGCACTTCGGTTGTGGGTTCGATACCCACAGCCTTGTCCGACTCAATGGGGTGTCGCCCATCCTGTAGGTTGTCCTTTTTCTAAAACTACACTATTATAACATTAAAGAAATAATTTTAAAAAAAGTTCTAGCCTTAAAAAATACTATATGATGTCCGACATAACAAATTACATTATTTAGACTTATCCAAAATACATCTGTCCAAGCTTATAGTATAAAGAAAAAAATTACTGGAAAGGTCACATAACAAGAACGTGAATAACATCATTTATTATATGATATGTCTTGTTGGTCACATTACAAACATGTGAATTCCTTAATAATTTATTCTATTGTAACATGAATTACCACATAACCTTAGTTGAAAACATGAATGCTGTCAAAAGTTGTCTATTTCCACATTCCAAAATCCAAATAATTTTATATACTCAAACCATGATACCACTTAGTCCTTATATCAATCATGAGCTCATGAATACTATCAAACATATTAGATTCTCTTTATCCCTTAATTATGTGCATATCATCTGCTTTCCAAAAATATTTCAATCACTTTTCATGGTTACCAATGCAACATTCTTATGGAAAACCACAATGGACCAATACATAGATATTCCAATATACCATAAAAGTACCTCAATAACATTATTCTTGAATACCAATACATAAACACTTCAAACCATCATCTTCAATGATTGTCATGGAATAAGTCCTTCCTTGATTTAGAAGTAACCTCTTAGGTTAGGGTATTGAGTTGGGTAATGCCCATGTTCTCCACAAATAAGACATTGAACTCCATAATAGTCTGTCACTCTATGACCCTTCTCTCCACACAGATAACAGCTTCCCCTCCATTTGAGGTATTCCTCAAGGTTCTTCTTCTCTTCTTTAGAAATATCAATATTCCTTTTTTTTATGATCCTCAACATGCGAACATGCATAGAAGTCTATCTTCCTCTTATTTGATGAATTAGGAATACCACTAATTTTCACCTTGTTAATCTTATATCGCGATGACTAATTCGGCATAATCACAATATCATTCTCTCTAGGAATTACACAATTTCATTGCTCATAGTCACCAATTTGTCCATTAGATTCAATGTTAACCGAATTACTTCTGGTTCCCTCCATTGACTAAAACACAAAAATAATTCTGTGAGAGGCAAAAAACATGATAGGTAAAAAAACATAATAGAGGGGGAGTAACTTCAATATCTAACATATTATGTTTAATTCTAATATTATTAATGTAATTCTAGGACTATAACCGATACTTATACTTAACCTTAGGGACATCCCTAGACATACCTTAGAAATATCTCTAGGGATCTCACTAAAGTTCTCGCATCCTAGTTTCCAAAGGTTGACTAAACCTTTCCTCTAATACCAACTGTAGAGACCCAAAGCTTGATGTACATGGACATTACATTACTTTTGAGGAATACTTAATACATAATAAAAACAGACACACAAGGACCGTAATAGTTTAGTGTCTTTGGAAACTTGGAATGTAATCCTCTAATCATGGTGAAAGATCTTCAACATCTCCCATAAAGATCATCCACTTTTTGTTTCTTTACCTAAAACCTTTGTTTTAATCCTGGGGGAAAATAAAATATAAAAAGGGTGAGCTCAAATTCTCAGTAAGGGTAAGCATAGAGAACATAAAATAATCCATAAACATTTGAATGCAAAAACATGAACACAAAATCTAAACATCGAAATCCTGAGCAAAGACATAAATCATGGAAGTACATAAAACATAGATCATAAAAGAACATTAATCATGATAAAATAGCATGGGAATAATACATGTAATTGTGGCATCCATTAAGCACATGTAATGATTTACATAGTAGCCAAGACATTGCTTCCAAGACCATCTTAGTGGACAAAGTCCCTTTCTGAATCGAGTTCACTCCTCGTTCCAGTCCTGTAATACTGGACCGGATTAACTTACCCTTCCAGCCATGTCTATCTCATGAGATATAAATCTTTACCCAATGCATTGGAGGTAGAGATAGGTCCAACCCATATCATAATGAAATCATTCTTACTTGTGCCACAAAATAAACATACATCATTAATAAAAACCCAATAAATAAAATGGGTTTCATAAACATCATCCCATCATCCCATAATCCATATAAAAGAAATGGATATCATTTCATAATTAGAAAAGTTAAACCATGTAAATCATAGAAACATGATACTTGAAACATACACATATGAAATAATGTCATCTTGGATGAAAAATGGTTTTGATAAAACACTTGATATGAATTCTTGAGGAAAATATCATTTCTTCTTCAAAATCAATTTCTTTTCACAAAACATCATGCAATTTTCATAGAAAAAGATTTTGTTGAATATATTCATTAAATCTTTTGGAGGAAGCTTCATGAAAATAAGGCTTTATAAAACCGTAAAAATCCTTTCAGTCCGTATAAGTTAAAAAAACATTCTTCTCGTACTTTTGCCGGAAAAGTCAAAAAGTACCTCGTACGAAAAAACGACAAAATATTCCTTTCATATCCTTTAATAAAAACTCACAAAAGGGTAAAATTGGATTTAAACAATTTTAGGTGGATGGAAACAATATTACATATTGAGGGAACATGGATGTGGATGATAAAATACACCCCAGTAAATACCAAAGTATAAACAATCTCAGATAAAAATGAGATTGTGATATTTTCCCTTAACTTAGGTCAGATTTGCTTAGTAAGTTTCCGAAACTCCTATATAATGATTTAAATAATGTCATTGACTTATTAAAGAATCATATTCATTGTTATTATATCATATATGGTTCACTTATGACTTTATATTACCTGTTCTTTTGTAAATTCTATGTTAAAGAGTGTTTTGGGTAAAATTGTTTTATTTGTCGTCCGTGTTTTGACTTCTAATTATTCATATGATTACTTAGATCATGATTACATAATTCCAGAATATAAAACATGATTTATATATAATATATATATTCAGAATATACATATATAATATATCGATAAATGGAAAGAAATACATCGTTCATGGAGACGGTAGGCAGTACGTACGCATGAACGCTGTTTTCGTTTCCTTTTTGAGTTGAATGGAATTAAGTAAATGACATACATAAATATATATATAGATAAATAAATTGTCTTTATAATGTCATATATTTCATTATTATTTCTTATGTATACTTTATAATCATTCTTAAATGGTTAACATGGAGAATGAATCTCATCGCGTCGTGGAGACGGTAGTCCGTACGTACGCACGAGCGATGATATCGTTTCCATAATTATTGAATTGAATTGGAGTGGATGATAAAATATATCAGAATCATTATGATGTTATAATAACCATATATTTTCATTCTTTACACCATTATACCCATCCATGTTAGGTGTTGGTGGAAAAACAGATTACACCACGGCGTGGAGACGGTATTCCGTACGTACGCATGCACAGTGATTTCGTTTTCCGTAGGATGGATAGAAGGTGAAATGGGGTTGTTTCATATTTATAATAAAATATCAGTATATTATTGATCCTGATGTTATTACTTTATAATGAAACAACTAAATAAGAATAAGTTGAAGAAGAAAGAATCTTCAAATAATCGGTAGAAGAAATTACCTCTTCTTCGATACGCCTCTTTGAAACCTCCTCTTAGGGAACTAAGATTGGTCTTTAAAGTAGAACGGGACCTCTAGGATGTTTCTAGGGAAGTGGAGAAGATAATTTGTCAGGGTTTGGGTGATTTTTAATGCTCAATGTGGTGTGAGGAAGAGAGGGAGGAGGTTCCCTTTTATAAGGGAGGAGAGGGGCACCTTTTGAAATCATTAAAATATTAATTTATAATAAATCTAACCCCACTTAAAAACCTCCAAAAATGACTCATATTAGAATATTAGATGATATAGGGTTGTAATATCATCAACAAATAAAATTTAGACATGTTAGGAATTTATTTTAAACATTATCAACTTGATTTATCCTTATTTAATCAATTTAATTTTATTTGTGGTAATAACATTCTAAATTTTAAATTATAAAAATAATTACTTATTTGTTGTGAATTGTCCATAATTGGATACATTATAACATTTTAGACCATATAAATTTAAATTTATAATTTTTATATATTTTTGAGATTTTTAAACAATTTTATAATATGTTATCTTTATAAAATAACAATAGTGTCAATTTTGATACTATTCATTTATTTGAATTTAAATAAAATATATATAGAAGATATGTTCGAACTAAAATCTTTAATAGATTCATAAACGGTCATATGTATCTAGAATATTAGTGGAGAACATTAAATAGTTCATATAATATTTATGTTAATATTTTTAAAACCATTTATTTGATACTTCTCTTAATAAAATAATTTCAACATCAATATTATGTCACCTTTAATGATAATTATTTAATCCCTAAAAATTCTAAATAAATTCATATGATTTAGATAATTTTATTAGTTTTCTGTATACTACTTATATCCTAAGTTTCATGAAGTTTATCACTAAACTAAAATTATTATATTTATAAGATTTAAGAAAGTGACATGTTGTCACTTTATTTGGGTTTAATGATAATTAAATTATTTCCATTGAAAAAAGTCCATTAAATGAATCTAATCCAACACTTAGGTGATATGGTTCGACTTTTAGTTATACAAGAGGATTTTGGCAGGTGTTAGGGTAATTTTATAATCTTATATTTACCCTTAATTACCCGATTTACCATTAACTATGGTAAATAAATTTTACCGTTGTTACTATTCATAAAGCCCAAAAATAAAAAGTAGATTATTAACATAATTTGGACCCACTGATTCCAAATATGGAATCCATTTTTTCAAATTCAATACACAAATGTTTCATAAATTAAATTTAAATTAATCTCGTTGTCGAAAGAAAACAGGTTTTTGTTTAAAACATTACAAAAGATTAAATTGATTTAACCTACGAATTCAAGGTAAAATCAATGATAATGACATAAATTATATTTAATGGTAACAATATATTCTATTTATACTTTAAAACCATTCAATATTATAATTTAACCACATAAATTATTATGATGAAAAAAGTTGTTTTTAATTAAAATATAGTGTGTTTTTACTATTCATTAAAATATGAAAGTTATCAAAATAATATAAAAATTGAATCCAAGGTAAAATATTATATCCTTATTCCAAAGAATAATTATATTTTTTAAAATTGAACTTATTAAAATGTCAAAAACTAGATTTAAAGTGGGTGTGCCATCAAAAGGCGGTAAAACTGCATTTTTTGAAAAATACTTATTTTGCCCAAAAAAATTTATTTTGTTCACATAAAATGTTTTAGAAAATTTATAAGATGAATAATAATGTTATAAAATTCAAAATGTGGTTAATACTATTCATAATGGCTAGTTCGTGATAATATTATAACCATATACCGTTGTTTAGTGAAACTCGGTATTGCGTACAACACACGCTATCGAGGAAGGTCGCGATTGCGTGTAATGAAAGCCAAGTCAGGGTTGCGTGTAGTGAAGGACTCCTTTGTTGTTGCTTATAACAAAATCCAACCATATTTCATTTATACATTGAATATATATATATATATATACAGTCAATGTTGTGTAGAATAACTTTTATCAAATGAACTTGAAATTGTGTATAACATGATCTGAGAATTGTGTTGCGTATATTGCAAGCTAATACGGTGTTGTGTATAGCATAAGATAATCTTGGTGTAGCATAAAAAATATGACATCAAATAAATTAAAAATAATACTTATCATAAAATCTCGGGGTGTTACACAGGAAGTCTTAGGCTGTTGTGGTCATTATTCTGGAGCCAATGCAGAACCCTGGTAAGCTTGTCTATTTCTCCCAAAGGTTGGGCTGCGTAGGGTGCATGCATGGGTCTGAAAAGAATACTAAGATTTGGGTTTACTAGAAATTAAATGTTCAAGTGGAGATGGTTATTCATATGAAGTAGGGCCTTAACACAATAATTTCAGTTGGTGGAACCGAGTTCTTCTTCTCTTTTGTATACGCAAGTTGTGATGGTATTTGGGGAGGTTCTATTTGGAATTTTTAGAGTCTTTAAATGCTGAGGGGTTGCCTTGGATCATTAGAGGGTATTTAAACTCCATCATGGATATTTTTGAGAAAAGAGGGGGGATGACGGGTTTCAATAGTGGCATGCATGATTTTCATAATTTTATTAGTGCCAGCGGTCTAATGGATATGGGCTTATCTGGTAGAAAGTTCACTTAGTGCAACAACCGCAATAGGACTAGACGTATTTGGAGCATCCTGGAAAGATTCTTTTCTACCCTCCCAGGCCTAAATTCTTTTGGTAAGGTGTTAGTTACTCACTTGTTGAGGTCTCTCTCACATCACACGCCACTCCTAGTGAAACTCAAAATATCTGCATCAGGGCCTGGTCTCTTCTGTTACTCTACTGATTAGCATTGGGTTGAAAGCTTCTTAGATCTACTGAGGTATTCCTCGAATTCCCAGAAGGAGGGGAGGCTTTGTGTTAGTATTAAAAATATGCTATGGTGACTTAAGAAGGATATTCAAGGTTGGTTGGTTAAAAAACCTAGGGAGGATATTGGTGTGGAGAGTGTGAAGGTGGAAATTGACCTCATAGAGGAGGAGTTGAAATCAATGTGGGAGGAGTCTTCTTTCCTCCATCTTAGTGATAAGAGAGTGGTTCTGGAGAAAAAGTTGCTTGAAGTGGAAAGGGGACTCAGGCAGAGGGCTCATGCTAGATGGATTAAATAAGGTGACCAAAAATGACCTTCTTCCATGTGTGCCTCAAGGAGAAGAGAATCATGAAATTTAACCTCAGTTTGGGGGACGACCTCTTTACATTGGACGTGGATGTTGCGGGTAAATTGGCCTTGAATCACTTTGAGGTACTTCTGGATGGTCCATACCCTATTGGGGACAGTTACTCCCGAATGGGGGTGCTTGTGGAGGTCTTTCTAGAGTACATACCGAAGATTGTGGCTAGTTCTGACAATGTCTAGTTAATTGCTATCCCGAGTCAGGAGGAGATCAAGGAGACAATATCCTTGATTTCGCAGGAGAGTGCTCCTGGTTTGGATAGATTTCTGGGGGACTTCAATTTGGGAGCTTGGGGGTGGTGGTTGGCTATGTGGTGGAGTCCATTCAAGATTTCTTCCAGGGGGACCCCTACCTAGGAGTGTTTGTTCCTTGAGGGTTGTTCTAGTGACAAAGATTATAGATATAGCTAGTATTAACTAGTATCAGCCCATATTCCTCTGTTGTTCCTCATATAAAATTTTTCACAGACTTATCACCAGAAGGCTGAGTGTCTTCATTCCAAGGTGGGTGTCTAAATAGATGCATGGTTTTATAAAAGGTAGAAGACTCTAAGAAGAGATTGCGATTGCTAACGAGATAGTTCAAGATACCAACCAGAGATTCATGGGGTCTAATGATATTATTCAAGTTGAAATGGAAATATCTTATGATAAAATTGAGTGGAGCTTCATCATTCGGGTGTTGAGGAAACTGTGTTTTAATGAGTGGTTTTGTGACTTGTGTTTCAGGTGTTTTTCTTCCCTGCGACTCTCTATATCTCTTACGGGGAAAGGTTTTGGTTTCTTCAAAAGCTTGCATGGTGTGTGGAAAGGTGACCCTCTCTCTCCGTCTCTCTTTATTTTTACTCATGCTGTGCTTTCCAGGAATCTCCAGAGTCGCGTGTCGGATGGTAGAATCCTTCCTTTCCTCAACCGGAGGGAAATTGTGATGGCATCTCATCAAATGTTTTCTGATGACATATTGATTTTCATGAATGGTAGGAAAATTACATTGATAGGCTTCTTAGAGTTCATGTCCACTTATGGAGGCTTGAGTGGTCAGTACATTAATACACAGAATAGTCGTGTCTTCATTTCGAAGAAGTGCTCCGGCAGGCACTGTAGGGAAATCCAAAACATGCTGGGTATTCAATAGGGGTAGTGGCCTATGATATATCTTGGAACACCACTCTCCCTTGGCTGCATTAAAAAGGGATTTTTTTGGATATTATCAATAGGATGCTGGACATAGTCTTCAATTAGATGAATAAATTCCTCTCCTTTGGCGATCATGTGACATTGATTAACAGTGTGTTAACTTCTATACCCATGCATATTCTATTGAAAATTCTGGCGCAAAAATGCTCGATTGATAACACAGAGAAGGTTATGATGGAATTTCTGTGGGATGCGAATGTTACAGGGCGCTACCACTGGGCCTCCTAGAAGTGTTTGGACAGACTGATGGAAGATGGAGGCATTGGTTTGCGGGATATTTCTGAATCCATGCAAGGTATATATGCTTGTCTAGACTGGGATATTATTAAGGGTGGTTGGTTGTGGGTTACCATTTTCTGAGACAGGTATGAGAATCACTGGAAGGTTGGTGAGTCTCGTAGTGGTTGACCTTCATGCTTGGTGAGGTGTTTGATTACCATTCTAAAAGAGTTGAAGGGCTCCTCGTAGTGGATCATGGGGAAAGGCGAGATTAACTTCTAGTTGGCGAACTGGACCAGGGAGAAGATTTCCTTCCTTAGCTTCCTTTCCTCGTGCAAATCCTTCAGTGGAGCGAGTAGGTAACCAAATCTGGTAAGGTTGTTACTTTCTCAGGATCAGTGACAGGTTTTCAATATCATCTCTTTGAATGATGAGGCGGATAGGTGTTGTTTCACTATGTCATGTTTAGGGTCCTTCTCGACATGAAAATACATGAATATTCACCGTGCAGGAGAACTTGACATGGGGGCGGGGAGGTTGTGGTTCCAGGAGATTCTATCAAAGTTGAATTTCCTCGTCTGGTGGGTTTGGAACAAGGAGATTCCGAATGAGGAGAATGTGACAAGGAGAGGCATTCAGTTGTCCTCCCGCTGTTTTTGTTGTTCTCGACCAAGAACTGAATCTATGGGGTATCTTTTTTTTCAGAGAGAGTGGGAGTCTTTATTATGGTCCTACGTCAGGAAGCAGATCCCATTTAGGGAGGGACATATTTCCATCCAAGTTTCCATCATGGCTTGGTTGCATGGCGTGGAGTAGAGCAGTATGGAGCTCAAGGGGCAGAGTATTTCTCTCACAGCCATCTGTTGGACCATTTGGGATTCTCGGAATCAGGTTCGTTTTGGTAGCAGGATCTCCCATAACCTCATCCATTTTAGGATGAAGTTTCTATTGGTGGAGCTGGTTTCTTTCTTTCATGGGAGTCGTTCTTAATTTCCAAAATCTAGGTTCTTGAGCAGAGGTGGCTCTAGAGGTAGGTACATTAGTCATTGGATAAAATGGAACACCCCATTGAATGGCATGAAGCTTAATGTTGATGGTTCTTGCTTGAATGGCCAAATGCATGGTGGGGGGATTCTTAGAGACTCAGTGTGTTCTATCCAGATAGAGTTCAGAACCTTTTATGGTATGGGTGGTTCGTTGGGGGAAGAATTTAGGGCACTCCACTCTGGTATCAGGTAATGTTAAAGCTTTGGTCTTCAGGTGACGGAGATAGAGTCTGACTCTGAAGTTATGGCCAGGACTATTCAGGGGAAATGTGGTTCTCCGTGGGAGTTAGCGTACCTTACAAGAAGTTGTTCACAAGACTCGAATGGCGGCCACTGGGTTAATCATGTTTGGAGGGAAACAAATGGATTTACTGGAACTCTTGCTCGTTTGGGGAATCTGAATTATTTTCACATCTTTTTTGAGAGTTTGGGGTCTCTTCCTGTGGAATGTAGAAGTTTTGTTCTAGGGGATGCCCTAGGCCTTCACCATTTCTGCCCTCTTTGAGGATCTCTCTATATGTCCCAGGGTATTTCTTTCCCTTTTCCCTTTTTGAAAAAAATAAACTTTCAGCCAGTATCATTATGAGAAGATAACAAATTAGTTTCTTTTTTTACCCCTCCACTCATTGAAATATGATAATGTCGTTCATGTATGTGTAGTCTACCACCTTCACGAAGCATTGTGGATCGCTTTTAGTCACCACAACCCATGGATGATATATATAATAATATTTAAATAAAAATAATGTATTTATGATTTTATGATCAGTTTTAAGGAAAAAATATTACTAACCTTCTTTCCATAATGATGATTTAAAAATAGAAATGTTTGTCATTCTTACGTATGACCTACAATCTCTATGATTGTAATATACTTCATCTCATAAAACCAATGTTAATGATTATTTCTAAAAGTATAATTCATATATAAATATGATAAATATTTAATAATTATTATTCTAGAAATGTTTAAAGAATTACCTCTTTGATCATAGCCAAACTACCAAAGTCATTTTTGATAAAAATGTCAAAATATCATCGAAACACCTGGCGTAAAAAAAATCAATTACAGAATTGTACATAACCTAGGAATAAGTGAAATAAAAGGAATAATAAATATTAAAAAGGTTATTAATAAATTATATAATTATCATAATTTTGTTATTGAGGAATATAAATTACATATGTGATGATTCTGACACAAGGTAAGAGATTTTATCTGAATTTCCCTTCATTGAGGCATACTGTGATGTTACACATATAATTTATTTTTATATGGTGTATATACTACCAATTTTAAATGAAATATCATAATTAATAAATTAATATTGTTATTTTAGGTTTCAAGTTGAATTATTTCATCAAAGATGATTTGAACTAAAATTTACCAAGTGATAAAAGTTATTGTCCAATCTCACCTTCTTTTGTGATTGTTACTTTTCTCTTAAAACAATCACTTTACTATGATTATTTCTCATTGGAAATTACATTTATCTTAAATATCCATATTATTTTATGGTTTATTTGATCATTTCTTAAACCATATACCATTTTTACAAATATTTTTTACTTTGAATGATATTTTATTTACTGGGGAAATATTGAGAAATCAATATCCTTTACTGAATATAGATATTTGATGATAATTCATATTGAATCATGATTAAATAAATTATTTTTTATGGAATTATTTAGACATTTATATATGGGTGGTTACTAGTTACAGATATCCCATTAATTCATCCATGAGTCTCTTGAGACAAATCAATTGGCCAAATTAAATTGGTTTATACCTATAGTTTTAAACGGTTTGGAAGAAGGTCTTAATAAATAGAGGTATTATGATGCCTGATATCATGGCATTCAATAATTTATAACATACTTTATTTGGGATTCATTTATTTTTATTATACATGATATTTTCACAATTATATTATCTTTAGAAGCATTTAATTCACATTTATGGATTTAATGGCATGTGTTTTCAGTTATTTACCATGCCCTATTGATTGTGCCTTATCTTTTTATAATAGTAATGTTATTTAATTAGAATGTGTGTATAGTTATTTAACTTTCTCTATTTATTGTTATTATTGATTCATGATAGATTCCACTATACATAAACCTTTCTGACCATTTGAGCTCACATTTATTTTATTCCATTCCATAGGACGCGAAGATGAATTTTTGGAATGAGTTTTCAATGGTGTAGTTAATTTTTTTTTATTGATTATGATTTATTTTTATTCCCAATGTAAAATGGTTATCATGTACATATCGATTTCTAAAAAATTTCTAAACAAACTAGTCATTCGATATTTGAACATTTGTATCTATTTCAATGTAACATAGAAGAAACCGTCTCCAGGTTACTAGATTCGGGGTTGTTAAAGTTCGAATCAGATAAAGTTTTCTAGAAATTAGGGAAAATATATTAAATAAAATCATATATTAGTAAACATAACATTTTGATAAAACTCATGGATAAGTATAGAATAACATCCAAATCATTTGGTAAAGAAGAGATTATGTGATTTTTCCTGACAATACAACAATATCTTGATGTTACATGTTAATGTGGTTCAGACATAGAGGTACCTAGAGATTTTAACTCTAAAATGATTGTATTGGTCTTGATCTAATCATCACCCGGTGCATAAAAATGATCTTCAATATGAACATTTTTTGTCACTCCTAGGGGATATATTTAGATAATTCTTGTTTTCTTTACAAAACATTATGAATGATTCTAAAATAAAGATGTCCTTGACGAAAACATATTTATAATTCTAAAATTAACCATCCATAAATTTTAAATTTTATGTTATCATTTACATCATATTTAGAATGATACACTATTATTTAAAATTCATAATGTTATGATCTAATCCAGTATATCCCATTTTTTAGAAATGACACATGTAAAGAAGAAGGGTATAAATTCTTATAGCCAATGTAGATATTTACCAAATGGGGAAGCTAACATAAATGGTATTATAATTGATAAAATTATAGTTATATTAATGAATATTAATCAGGTTCTAAAAAATATCCTTTTATAGTTAGAGTAATATGTTCCATAGAATGATTCTCATAAGTTGGATAACTTTATATGATAGAAACCCCAATCATTTGGTTGGAATACTAATCCAATTATTGAAAATGAATAGATTATATTTTTTGAGAAGATATTTAATGAATTGGGATGTGGTGAACATGAAAAGGATAAACTTATAGTGTATTTTATCCAAGGATATGATGGTCAATGGTGGTCATTTATCTATAATACTAGGAAGGAAGATGAAATAGAACTCATAGAATGTAAAATTTTAAAGGATACATTCTTGGAAAAATATTTTCCTTGGGAGAAACAAAATGAATTGAATAAAAAGTTATATATATTAATTAAAAAGGAATGAGATAGTTTTTCTAAGTATGAGGATACCTTTACAAGGTTATCTATGTATTATACGGACTACATACTCAACATAGAGTGAAAGATTGATTGTTTAATTGAAGGTCACAATCCAAGTCTTCAAATGGTGATGGTCTCTCAAAATATTTCCTGATATGATTAAATAGTTTTATACGAGATAAAATTAAAGAAATAACTCCCCTAATATTTCATAGTTTAGGGAAATTAATAGAATGGGAGGTTATCTGAACACCAGGAAAAATGAAATGTGTCAAAAAGATTAATAGAAGGAATCAATTTCCACATTGTGAATATTGTGGAATGAATCACCCTAGGAAATTCTTAAAGGGATTATTATTTTATTATAAATATAGAGACAAGGGTCTCCGGGATCATGAATTCAAGGAAAAGAAACAAATACTTGATGTGTAGTTCATTAGTTTTAAATAGATGGGGAACTAGGAAAATGAATTTCACAAACACCAAGGGAATATAACAAAATAGATGTAAAATGGGTAAATCCATGATTATTAAATCACTACAGATGTGATGGAAGTATCCAATGTTCTGATGGAGGGCATTTTAATCCTGTCTTAAAATATCGATAATTATTTACATGATTTTGGATCATCACACTCTTTTATATCTTACTATTTTCTATGAAAATTATACATTTACATTTTAATTTAATAAGGTATTTTTTAGTTAAAAATCATAGGAGAAGCCTCACTCTAATAATGATGTTATAGAAAGTCCTAATTCTGACACATAAATTTTATATATTTAATGAAATTATTATCATACATATAGTTGATTTTAATATAATATTTTTTATGGAAAGGATTTCAAAATATTATGAAAAAAAATATTTCAATTAGAATAAAATAATGATTTATGGGGAAGATATAGAATTTATAATATTTATATTAGAGACTTTATTATCTAATAAATTTCTAGTCCCACCGCTAGTAGCTTTACTAAATGAAATTCTTGTCAAAGAAGTAAACAAATGTGGGATGTATATGGAAATATTAAAATTTATAATGTAACTATTATACATGAATACATTGATTTATTCTCTAAGGTATTACAAAGACATATCCTAGAGTGTGAAGTTGATTTTTACATATATTTAATCCCTGATTTAAGACCACTATCAAAGTCTATATATAGAATGGCCACTTTGGATCTATTTAGGTTAAAGAAACAACAAGAGGGGTAGAGCTATTAATGATTTATTCTCCCTAGTGTTTCACCGTGGGGATCCCCTATTCACTTAGGTAATAAAAATAACTTATCCATGAGGATCTAAATTGATTATATGGAAATAAATGATAATATAATAAAGAACAAGTATCATTTTACTTTCGTTGATTAATTATTTGATCAACCACATATAACCCAATATTTATCAATGATTGACCATATTTATATGTATCATCAATTTAAAGTAAAAAATGAATACATTCCAAAGATAACATTCCAATCAAGGTACAAACTTTAAGAGTTTATTGTAATTACATTTGGTTTGACTAATTCACCCTCAATTTTTTTGTATACAATGAATCAACTATTGATGGATTATCGTGATTATTTTTTGAAATTAATTGATAATATATTATTGTATTATAAAATAAATGAGGACCATGATATTACCTTTAATATCATTCTTGAGACTCATTGATGGAAAGAGTTATATGTAATATTTAGAAAGGGTGATTTATGGCTCAATAAGTTTGTTTTACTAGCAATATTATATCCAATGATGTAATTTTAGTTTATCCTTCAATGAAAATGGTAGTTATATAATGAACTACACCAATGAACATAACATGAGTTCATAGTTTCATTTGTTTGCTAGGTTAATATTGATGGGGCATTTAAATTTCGACCTATTTGGATAACAAAATATAAAGTAAAAGTGGTTATGATTTTTTTGGAAGAAGGAATGTGAATAATATTCTGATTAACTAAATTGGATTTGGTAAATACTCAAATTTTGACTCTACCATCTTGAAATGATGGTGTTTTTATCTATATTTTTGCATCGAAGAATGGAATTGGTTGTGCCCTAAAGAAAAATGATATTGTTATTTTGTATGAATAAATTCAATTGAAGGCACTTGATTAAAACTATCAAACCCATGATCCTTATTTACAAGATGTAATATTTACTTTAAATATATGGATCCAATATCTCTATCGTGAAATTTTGAGATATAAACAGATAAAAAATGCCTAAAATACATATTTTACTAGAAAAAATATGAACATGTGAAAACGGTAACACATTTAGCTACTTAAAGACTATTATTTCTGAATACACTTCCACATAGAGAAATAAAATAAGGTGTCATATTCATTGAGTAGAGAATATCATTGAATTATTAACCAAATGAAGATTGATAGGGATTATATATTAATGTATCAAATATATATAGATACATGAATTATTAATAATGGGATACATTACTTATTTTTTAAATGATTCTGAAACCATTATTATTTGAAAAAGTTAGAAAAAATCTACTTGAAGAAAAGAACATTAAAAAAAAAATAATGTTGTGAATAATGGGAAATTAGAAAACATCATGTGTGAAGATGGTTTTATGAAATGTGGAAGAGATTAATTTTTCCCTAAGCACTAGATCTAAGATTGTTATTTTTAGATGATGTGACTAGAACAAATTTCTCTATACACCTTGGTAGCATAAATATGTATAAGGATTTGAGGAAACATTTTTGGTTGGATAACATGAAGTGTGAAAATGCTAATTTTGAGTCTAGATTATTGGTTTTCCAACAACTGAAATCTATGATAAATAACCATATATGAGTCATAAATCCACATAATATTACTATATAGAAACATGATGGCATTACTATAGATTTTTTTACATGAATACCAAATACTATTAGAAATAATGATACAATATGTGTTATCATAGATCACCTAACCAAATATGCTCATTTACTCTATATAATACATGATTTACCTGTTGATCACTTCACAAGGATCTATATTAATGATGTTTTAAGACATTATAGTGAACCATATTCATTTTTTTATCTTGATACACATTTTACATCAAAACTCTATAAGATTATTTAGAAGCCTCTTGCTACTAAGATTTATTTGGGAACTAACTACCTCACTCAAATTTTTTGAATGTATTAAATGGTGATTCCAACAATTTTATACATTTTAAGTTAATTCTAAATTGTCTTTCATTTGGTATCAATATTTAACTTTTGTAGAGTTTTCCTATAACACTAGTTTCTATTAATGTATTAAAAGGGCGTGTATGAAGAATTATATGTTAAGAGATGAAATAATCCAATTTTATAGGATGATGTTGGTTAAATGAAACTCATAATCCCAATTTTTTTTTAAAAGGCTATGATAAAAAGTAAAGTCTATTCATGCTCAAATTAATGTTTGAATAAAAGATATACTGATAATCAGAGGAATGATTTGGAATTATAAGTGGTAGATCATGTTTTATTGACGGTATATCCTTGGAGTGATGTTATACGGTTCTATAAGAATTGGAAACTAACCCATAGGTACATCATATCCTTTAAAACAATTTAAATTGTTTAAATTTTTTCTTATCACTTAAGAATTCCTCCAAATCATTACAAAATACACGATTTGTTCTATATATCATTATTAAGAAATTATGTTCCCGAACCAAAACATATGATCCTATATGATAAAATAGAATTGGAACATGACCTATATTACTATGAAAAACCCATCCAAAATCTTGATAATATAGAGCGTATATTGAAGAATAATATGGCTTATCTACTAAAGGAACTTTAAATAAATCACAAAATGCTGGATGCATCATTAGAAGTAATGTATGTTATAAATAAAATGAACCCATATATGATTATAAGGTAATATAAAGTAAATATTTTGGAAGAAATGTTTTTATGTGGGGAAAATGTAACACCCCAATACTTTATAATAAATTTCCATTCAAATAAATTTAATTTCTTTGATTGATTGTGATGCATGCAACACGAGGTTTAAAAGAAATATGATACTATGTTAAAATATTATTTAAAAATGACAATTATAAACTAGATTTTAATATGGAGGTTTGGAATATTAATAAAATAAATTAAAAAAATTATGGTTATATATTGATATAAATACAATTAAAATCATTTAAATGAAAATTAAATGTTTTCTGAAAAAAATTGAATCCTTCAAACAATTGGTTTAGTAGCTCTTCTTGCACATAATTTAAAATTAATTGTTACCCCATATATAATATCAATTTGATAAAATTAAATTATTAGTTTATATAATCATATTAGAAGCATCCTAGTGTGATTTTTTGGGACATTCCGAAAAAGATTCATTTTTTGATCAATAATGAAATATACTAAATATTAATTGAAAAATTCCATTTCATTGAAAAATTTTAAACATGAATTATATTTTTAATTTATTTTAAAATTATATTAATTCAAATATATTTATATTAATGATATTTAGTTCATTTTAATAAATTTAATATTGAAGTTTGATATAAATTATTTTCAAAATATTCAACATTTCTCTTTAAAAACAATATTTCTCATCACATATATGGGGTTAATTTAAAATAAAATATTTTCCCTTTTGTGAATGGAATTGGGATATATTTATTAATTATTATAAATAATTATATGTTATGTTATCTATTAATGCTATATTAATTTTTTGAAATAATTAATGTTACCAACATTATAAATTATTTACCCTGGTTTAGGTAAAAATCGGTTTACCAAATGGTTAAACTAAAAAGATTAGGGTTAAGTTGAAGTAAAAAATTGTATAAAATATATTTTGTGGCCATATTCAGACCTTATAATGTATAATTATATATAATAATTGATTTTTTACCCTTTTGGGTATGTGGAAAACATGGGTTCACCTTTTTATTTTAAAAAAATATAACCTTTCCACTCACCTAATTTCTAAAAGACCACCGACTCTACTCTATTATTCAATTCTTAAAAATCTTTTGGTTCATAAAATAACTAACCAAATAAGTTCAAAAAATCAATAAACTCTTACTATAATCCTTTTTTTCATAAATCCATCCTAGGAATTCTTTAGGTATAATCATAAAGAGGTGGTCCGAGAAAAGGGTAAATTAAAAACTATACCTTTTTGTTTTATTTATTCATACACTTACTTAAATTATTATTAATCCATGAGGTTATATTAAACATAGTGTATAATATAAAATTAAATTATTTTAGGTTAAGTAAATTACCAAAATCCATCCCCACTTCTCTAAAATGGGTTACAAAATCACCATTTAAGTATATGGAAGACTACCACCTCATGAACTGATGTCATTCATTTTCCCATTACCACCTCTCATGGTTAGGTATTATTATAGATATAAAGTATATATTTGATATATGTAAAACATATTTAGAAGTCTTTATTCATTATATATTATATACCCTTTTCACATTCCATTCTTTAGGATATATGATAACATCAATCGTGAGTATAGTGGACTACCACCTCACGAAGCGATGTGAATCATCTTTAACTAAATCGTTACATGGAATGTGATAATGAAAAATATAATTAATATTTCTGATATAAATGAAATAGTTATGATATTAATGACATATTTACCAGATATATGTTTTTCCCTTTTTTCCTTTTCACTCTCTGAAATATGATAACATCATTTATGTATCTGTGAACTACCACCTTCATGTAACGACACAAATCACTTTTTATCAACACACCACATTGATGATATATATAATTATATTTATATAAATTAGTTTATTATTATATTATGATAATTTTATAATGGAAAAATATTATTTACCTCATTTCCGTAATGATCATTGAAAAAATGTAAATAGTACTCATTCGTAAGTATGACCTACTATCTAAATGATTATAAAATACTTCATTTATCTTGACCGTCATTAGTGATTTGTTTAAAAAGTATAAATGATGTATAAGTATGAGAATTATTTCATGATTATTATAATGTATATGTTTAAATTTTCACCACTTTGACCATAGTAAATCAACAAATACATTTTTGACATATAAGCCAAATATCGTTAAAAAACCCAATATTTGAAAAATAATTTAAGTAATGGTATATGAAATGGGAATAAGTGAAATAAGTCAAATAATAAATTAAAAAAAGGTTCTCAATAATATAAATAATTAACATATTTTAATTATTTAGGAAGATAAAACAATGTGTGATACAGTTCAGACTCAAGGTAATGGATTTTATTACAATTTCTTCTTATTTAGGCATATTGTAATGTTATGCCCCTAATTTATTTTATGTGATGTATATATCACCCATTGGAAATATAATATCATTATTACATAATAATTGATGTTATTATATGTTTTAATATGAATTATTTCAACTGAGGGTATTTGACATGAAAAATACCAAGTAGTAAATGTAACGCCCCGACCCCAGCTACCCAGCGTCGGTGCATTACTTCGTAACATTGGCATGATCACAAAAGATCAAGTCTCGAAAGACCAATTAGTTTAGTAGCCTTGGAAACACTAGATACATTCATAATTCTTTCATTACATCAAAAATAAAACAAACTACAATAACATGGTCTTCATAGTCCACACTCATATCCTCACTGACTATTCTTGCAAGTCAGTCATAATACACTTCTTCACATCCTGGAAAATATTAAAACATTGAAAGGGGTGAGCTCAGATGCTCAGTAAGGATAACAATATTGCGGAAGCTTTTATAAGAAAACATAAGCATTTAAGGCAATGTATAACTAAAACAAAAGCCTTTTAAACTTGAACATCAACATAATATGGCAAAAGTGAAATGAAATAATGCCATATACTCATTCACATGGATATTCTACTAATCGAATAATCACATGCAAAATCACTAACCACTTTCATAATGTTGGAATGCATAATGCCAGACTATCATAACCACATAGCCAAGGCCTCGTTCCAAGACTACAAATAAGATTTTGTCAAGGCCTTGTGCCAAGACACTAGTTTGTCTCATGAGACCTACCGATGCATCGAGGAGCTATAGCGGGCTCCACCCGTCACATATTAAGTCCAATGCATTCCCATATGAAAAGGTTTAAACATAACATAAACATTCGTATTAAAACTAGCATACAAAATGTCAATAATTTCACCATAAACTATGAATGGTATAAAATAGCACATCCACAGTCAAACATATCACAAAACCTTCAATACAATATAGAAGTTTTGTATTATAATAAATAAACATAAAATAAGCGTAAAATCCATCAAAGGATGTTGACATAGATGAAATCAAAACACGTTTTAGAGAAATATCTCTTTCTATTTTTGAAATCATTTAAGAGCCATATAAAACAAAACATTTTCTTGAAAATATTCTTATAAGCTTGTAAGGAAATCTTTGAATATTTTATAACGGCGGAAAAATTCCTCTTATAAAAAGTCAAAAAGGGTATAAATGACTTTAACCCATATTCTTGTAAATAATTAAAATGTTTTAAAATACATTTTGAAGAAAGATGGATGTGGATGATAACGAGGTCCCAGTAGATAATTATGTATAAACAACCTTGGATAATGAAGAGGTTGTGAAGTAAACCATTACCTTGTACTTTTCCTTGGTAGGGGTAGGTTAACCTATTGTATAATGGTTAAATAATTGTTATTAAATTATACAAGAATCATATACATTTATATGATATCATATATGATCTTTTAACATTGCTTTGTTAACAATATCTTAGATTTATCGTTGTTTCGGGTGTTAACTTACTCGTTTTCTTTTATATGTTTTGTTACGTAAGTCGTGTTTTTCATGGATAGGTTGTATCTTATTCATATCCAGAATGATATAATGTCCTTAAACATTATTTTTAAATCATCAAATGATAATTATACTTGAATGGATACGACGGAGAATGAATCTCATCGCGTTCGTGGAGACGGTAGTCCGTATGTACGCACGAGCAACAATATCATTATTTTTATATTTAAATAATATATAATTGGATAGTATATCATATATATAGAATCATTATCATGTTATATTTATTAGTTACATGAATTACATATCATTATTATACCCATCTAAATAATAATATATTGAATAACAATTACACCACGACGTGGAGACGGTAAGCCGTACGTACGCACGTATGGTGACATGTCATTCAAATGATGGGTAGAATACTGAATATGGTTGTTCCATATTTATAATAACATCACAGTATATATAAGATACTAGAGTTATAATTTTAGAATTGAAATAATAAACAAAGAGGGAGTGGAAGAAGAAAGAAACTTGAAAGAGGGTGATGAAAATGTTACCTCTTCTTCGGGTTCTTCCTTTTGATTTGATCAAAAGGACTCCTTAGGAAGGCTTTTTGAATAACGTAAAGCTTCTAGGATGAAGGGAGAGAAGTTGGGAGAGTATTTGGGCAGGGGTTGGCCGAACCAAAAGGCTTGGAAGTGTGAATAAGGTGGTAGAGGTGGGGGCCTTTTATAAGAGGAGAGGAGGGGCACTTTTGGAAAGATTGAAATGTTACATTATTTCACAATGCTTTTCGGATTCCAAAGGTCCCACACTTATATAATTCGAGTCTAAGGTGATAAGGTTTCTAAATATCTTCATCCAATAGGCTTTGGACAAGTGTAAGCCTTGAATTTTGCATTATCTTCTCATTTTATTTAAATCGTTAAATAATGAGGTCATCACTGCATCATAATGATGTCATAACTAATTTAATTTATTTAATGTCTAAAAATTATAAAAAAATTACTATGATGTAGGAAAGCTTTGTAGCTTTCTAATGAATATTTATAGTCAAAATTTGGACTTGTGCAACCCCACTTAAAAACTGTTTTAGTAAAACAACTCATGTTTGTGTCAATTTAATTTTAACATTAAATAAATGTATATTAATGTCATTTTCCAACTAAAGTGGCTCCATGGGGTCCCCAAGTTGACCCATGGGTTGTCTTGGTCGGAAATGACTCATCCAATAGGAGTAGGACAAGTTTCAATCTCATATCATATTATTAAAACATTTTTTTTACCTTAAACTACACTAATTACCTCTAATTGCGATTAAGAACTTAAAAGTTACTATTCACCAAAAAATTATTTTGATCTCATTGAACCAAATTTTACTTCTTAATGACAACCATGTATGTCTGATTTTTGAAAATCAAATCACAGAAGTGGTAATATTTCGTTTTAACGAAAAATCAGTTTTTAACAACCACTTAGTGGTTTCACTATTCATCAAAAATTGAAGTTTTTCAGAATAAGGCCAAAATTTCACCCTAAGCTATAATTGATATTCCGAATTCAAAAATGATGTCTATTTTACAAAATTCAAAACATATAAGTTGTATTAATTAATTTTATAATTAATTCCCGCTGTTACAACAAATAGCGTGTTTTTAAGAAACAATTTATATCAAAAGTTTGGCAATTGTTTATGTCCAATTTCAATGTTAAATTAATTCTAATGACCATCATTGGATAAAATGGTAAAAATATATTCTAATTATACTTTAAAACCACTAAATATTATAATTTATCACTAAAAATTATTTTGATTAAAAAAGTTGTTTGTAAGTATTTTTCACTATTCATAAAAATTTAGAAGTTCTCAGAAAAATACCAAAAATTCAACATAGGATAATTTCAAAATTCCGAATCCAAAAATGAAGTCCATTTTGATAAATAAAATTTATAAAATTTTAAAAAGTAGGTATTACTATTCACAACGGCTAGTTTAATTAGTTGTGGTGTGTGTTAGAGCTCGAGGTTGCGTACAACACACGCTATTGCATTATTCGAAGGGAAACGTACAGTGGAAGCTTGGGGTGTTACATTCTCCCCTCCTTCAAATAATTGCGTCCTCGCAATTTCTAGGGTATTACTGCATAAAAAGACTCGGGTGGTTTTTCATCATAAATTCCTCAGGTTCCCACGTTGCCTCTTCCATTTTATGATTTCTCCACAAAACCTTCACCAGACGAGTCGTCTGGTTTCTCAGCACCTGCTCCCTCACATCAAGAATCCTGACGGGATCTTCACAATAGGAAAGATCGGGTTCCAGTTCTAATTCCTCATAGGTGAGTACATGAGTTGGGTCAGGCATGTATTTCCTCAATAGAGATACGTGGAAAACATCATGAACTTTGGAGAGATTTGGCGGCATCGCCAAACGATAAGCTACAACCCCAATACGATCTAGAATTTCGAAAGGTCCGATGTATCTAGGACTCAACTTACCCTTCTTACCAAAATGTATAACTCCCTTCCATGGAGATACCTTTAGGAAAACATGATCTCCCACCTGAAATTCCAAAACCTTTCTTCTGTTATCGGCATAGCTCTTCTGCCTACTTTGAGCTGATTTGATGTGGTTTTGGATTACCTTCACCTTTTCCATTGTTTCTTCCACCAGTTCTGGTCCCACAAGTTTTCTTTCACCAACATCATCCCAACAAGTTGGTGTACGACATCTCTTTCCGTATAACGCTTCATAAGGTGCCATCTGAATGCTTGAATGGAAGCTACTGTTATAGGAAAATTCTACCAGTGGTAAATATTGATCCCACATACCCTGAAAGTCAAGAGAGCATGATCTCAACATGTCTTCTAAGGTTTGAATAGTCCGTTCTGATTGTCCATCTGTTTGAGGGTGATAGGCAGTGCTCAAACGAAGTTCAGTATCCAAGGCCTTTTGAAGACTTTTCCAGAATCATGAAGTAAAACGAGGATCACGATCAGAAACAATCGATAGGGGTACTCCATGAAGTCTTACAACTTCATTAATATATAGTCTTGCTAGACGTTCAAGTGGTAGATCCTCCCGTATAGCCAGAAAATGTGCTGAATTAGTAAGTCGGTCAACAATGACCCATATTGCATCATTCCTTCTAGGAGTCTTTGGTAGTCCCATGACAAAGTCCATCGTAATATTATCCCATTTCCACTCAGGTATGGGAAGAGGTTGCAATACTCCACCAGGATGTTGCCTTCCAGCTTTCACTTGTTGACAAACCATACACCTCGACACAAAATCAGCAATCTCCCTCTTCATATTGTCCCACCAAAAATGTTCCTTCAAATATCTATACATTTTGGTGCTCCCAGGGTGTATAGAGAAGTTGGAACTATGAGCATCATCCAGCAATTCCCTTTTTAGATCAGGTATATCAGGAACACAAAGTCTCTTCCCGAATTTCAAAATTCCATCCTTATACACAAAGTCCCTCAATCTTCCATCATTCACACCTTTAATCTTCTTCTGAAATTCTTCATCATTGGTCTGAGAACTCTTAATCCTTTCTAGTAATGATGGTTTGGCAACTATCTGAAAAAGCATTGATGTTTCACCTTCACTAGTTATTCCCATGTCCATCTTCACTAGATCCAAGAAAATTGGATCTCTTTCAATTCTCATCACATTCAAAACTCCATGGTCTTTTCTACTCAAATCATCTGCCACCTTGTTTGCCTTCCCCGGGTGGTAATGTATTGTGCAATCATAATCCTTGAGTAGTTCAAGCCATCGCCTTTGCCTCATGTTGAGTTCTTTTTGTGTGAAAATATACTTCAAACTCTTGTGATCAGTATAAATCTCACATTTTTTACCATAGAGGTAATGTCTCCATATCTTTAAAGCAAAGATCACAGCTGCTAACTCAAGATCATGAGTAGGATAGTTTTGCTCATGAATTTTTAGCTGTCGTGATGCATAGGCAATGACCTTATCATTCTGCATAAGGACACAACCGAGTCCTTTCTTCGATGCATCACTATAAATAACAAACCCATCATTCCCCGATGGTAGGGTCAATACAGGGGAATTGACTAATCTTCTCTTTAGTTCTTCAAAACATCCTTCACACTCTTTTGTCCAGACAAATTTAATCCCTTTTCGTGTGAGCTTTGTCAATGGGTTATCCAATCTCGCAAAATTCTGGACGAAACGTCGATAATCACCTGCTAAACCAATAAAACTGCGTACCTCAGTTATACTTGTTGGTGCTGGCCATTCTTGGATTGCCTTGGTTTTAGAAGGATCAACGGAAATTCCATCCATAGATACAATATGGCCAAGAAAAGAAATCTCATGAAGCCAGAATTCACACTTGCTAAATTTCCCATATAATTCATGTCTTCTAAGAGTCTTCAGGATAATGCGTAAGTGATTTTCATGATCTTCGTGGCTTTTGGAGTATACCAAGATATCATCAATAAATACCACTACAAAGTCATCAAGATATTCCTTGAAAACTCTATTCATTAGATCCATGAAAACAGAGGGTGCATTAGTCAATCCAAAAGGCATTACTGTAAACTCGTAATGCCCGTACCTTGTTCGAAATGCTGTCTTTGGAACGTCTTCCTTCTTCACACACAACTGATGGTATCCAGACCGAAGGTCAATCTTTGAAAAGTATTGAGCTCCATGCAGTTGGTCAAACAAATCATCAATGCGAGGTAGGGGATACTTATTCTTTATTGTTATAGCATTGATCTCCCTATAATCAATGCACAACCTCATAGATCCATCTTTCTTCTTAACAAAAAGAACAGGGGCTCCCCAAGGAGAAACACTAGGGCGAATAAATCCCTTATTACTCAATTCCTCTAGTTGTTTCTTTAGTTCAACTAATTCCACAGTGGCCATTCTATAAGGGGTCTTCGATATGGGCCTTGATCCAGGAATTAAATCAATGGAAAACTCAACTTCTCGTTCTGGAGGATGTCCAGGTAAATCTTCCGGAAACACATCAACATATTCTCTCACAATAGGTACATCCTCTATTTGAATATTCCTTTCCTCATCCTCAGTAATTTCCTTCTCTTCCTCCCCAATAATTGAATTTAGTTGAGCTACTGGGGGTGGATCTAGATAAGAACTATGTGGCGACGATTCGGCTATAAAGATAAGGTGTTCCTTATCATCATCATCACGAATCGTAACCTCTTTCCTCTTACAATAAATTTTCGCATCATGGTCCGAAAGCCAATCCATACCGAGGATTATATCAAATTCAATCATGGGTATGCCGATGAGATCAGCAGGTAAAGAACATTTAGGTGCTCTAATGGGAACTAATCGACAAAACTTTGTTGCAACAATACTTCCCTTAGGGGTTTTGACCGACAACTCCCTTGTTAAATCAAATTGGAAATATCTAATTTTCTTAGCAAACTGAGAAGATATGAAGCAATACGATGATCCAGAATCAAATAATGCATTTGATAAACTTGAGGAAACCATTAAATTACCTGCCACCACGTCTTTCGGAGCTTCTACCTCAGCAGTAGTGATAGCATAAGCCTGGCCTTGATCCCTTGTCCTTTTCTGAGGTAAGTTCTCCTGACGCTTAGGACATTCATTTGCATAATGCCCCATCTCCCTGCAATTGTAGCACCGAACGTTGGTAGCTTCCTTCTTCCCCTTGCAATCATGAGCTTGGTGGCCTTTTTCACCACACTTGTAACAGACTCCCATTCCCTTCAAGAAAGTACCAGGATGTTTCTTCCCACATTTTCCACAAGATAAATATTCAACCTTTCCCTTCTTCCCTTTATTTCCATTCCCAAATTGATCATCAGGTCTCTTCTTCTCTTGCTTTGCTTTAAAGTCATAAGACTTAGAGAATTCCTTTTCCGTCTTAATAGCGCCCGAGACAATACCTTCGTATGAAGAGAAGGTTTGTGATACTAAAGCTCGACGGAGAAATGGTTTCAACCCATCAAAGAAACGATCAGTCTTACTTCTTGGGTTATGTATGTAATCTGCAGCATACATTGCTAACCTTGTAAAGTTAGCCTCATACTTTGCGACATTCTCATCCTCCTTCTGCCTCAGACTCAGAAATTGCCTTTCCATATCTGCTCGATGGTCTCGAGGAAAGTATTTTTCTAAGAACAGCTCTTTGAACTCCTGCCATTCCATGTTTGTTAATTCATCATCTTCCTTTGTGTTTTGAATTAGTGACCACCATTGATCGGCATCTCCAGTGAGGCGGTAAACTGCCATGATAACTTTTTCCCTTTCACTGCTCCCCAAAGCCTGAAATATTTTCTCTAGGGAATTTATCCATTGCTCGGCTACTAAGGGATTTGTACTCCCATTGAACGTTGGAGGTTGTTGCCTCATGAATCGATCTAACATTGATCCTCCACGCTGTGGATCAGGGTGCTCCATACGGGTAAGGTTATTATTCATAACCTGAGTAAGTTGTCCCAGTATGGTGATTAGCTGATCGGCACCAGTTGCATCACCAGCCCCACTATAATTATCTTGAGCAGGAGGGAAATCCCTAAATGGAGTGCGTGCATTGATATGGTTTCCATTTCTTCCACTAGGCGCCATTTCTAAACAATGGCATAAACTAGATTAGTTTATGAATCAGAATACATAATCCCATACTTATAAAACACTTAACATAAATTGAACTATTTATGGATATAATCCATAATCATAAAAATGTTTTCTTTGAGGAAGTATATACTCATAAAACCTTCATAATGATTTTTAAAGAAAGTGAGAGTTATCCTAAACATATCCCCCGGGAGTGTCGTAACCAAGAGTGCAGCAAGGCCCGTTGTCGTGCACCAGTTCCCGTTCGAGTCTATCTCAAAGCGGTGTTTTCGGGTTTTACCCCTAGGAACATCTGTGCCAGAGCCGCCTCTACCTGCTCGTATCCAGACAGAGATGTATTGCTCGGAAAACTCACAAAATCTCTACAATACCAAAATTCTAGGAAGTTCTTCTATACTAATCCTCAAAGTTCATCTTAGGTCTATGTGCTCTAATCAGAGTTTATCTAAATCTAGCTTCCAAGGTTTGTACTACACTTCCTCTGATACCAACTGTAACGCCCCGACCCCAGCTACCCTGCGTCGGTGCATTACTTCGTAACATTGGAATGATCACAAAAGATCAAGTCTCGAAAGACCGATTAGTTTAGTAGCCTTGGAAACACTAGATACATTCATAATTCTTTCATTACATCAAAAATTAAACAAACTACAATAACATGGTCTTCATAGTCCACACTCATATCCTCACTGACTATTCTTACAAGTCAGTCATAATACACTTCTTCACATCCTGGAAAATATTAAAACATTGAAAGGGGTGAGCTCAGATGCTCAGTAAGGATAACAATATTGCGGAAGCTTTTATAAGAAAACATAAGCATTTAAGGCAATGTATAACTAAAACAAAATCCTTTTAAACTTGAACATCAACATAATATGGCAAAAGTGAAATGAAATAATGCCATATACTCATTCACATGGATATTCTACTAATCGAATAATCACATGAAAAATCACTAACCACTTTCATAATGTTGGAATGCATAATGCCAGACTATCATAACCACATAGCCAAGGCCTCATGCCAAGACTACAAATAAGATTTTGTCAAGGCCTTGTGCCAAGACACTAGTTTGTCTCATGAGACCTACCGATGCATCGAGGAGCTATAGCGGGCTCCACCCGTCACATATTAAGTCCAATGCATTCCCATATGAAAAGGTTTAAACATAACATAAACATTCGTATTAAAACTAGCATACAAAATGTCAATAATTTCACCATAAACTTTGAATGGTATAAAATAGCACATCCACAGTCAAACATATCACAAAACCTTCAATACAATATAGAAGTTTTGTATTATAATAAATCAACTTCAAATAAGCGTAAAATCCATCAAAGGATGTTGACATAGATGAAATCAAAACACTTTTTAGAGAAATATCTCTTTCTATTTTTGAAATCATTTAAGAGCCATATAAAACAAAAAATTTTCTTGAAAATATTCTTAAAAGCTTGTAAGGAAAGCTTTGAATATTTTATAATGGCGGAAACATTCCTCTTATAAAAATTCAAAAAGGGTATAAATGACTTTAACCCATATTCTTGTAAATAATAAAAATGTTTTAAAATACATTTTGAAGAAACATGGATGTGGATGATAACGAGGTCCCAGTAGATAATTATGTATAAACAACCTTGGATAATGAAAAGGTTGTGAAGTAAACCCTTACCTTGTACTTTTCCTTGGTTGGGGTAGGTTAACCTCCTGTATAATGGTGAAATAATTGTTATTAAATTATACAAGAATCATATACATTTATATGATATCATATATGATCTTTTAACATTGCTTTGTTAACAATATCTTAGATTTATCGTTGTTTCAGGTGTTAACTTACTCGTTTTCTTTTATATGTTTTGTTACGTAAGTCATGTTTTTCATGGATAGGTTGTATCTTATTCATATCCAGAATTATATAATGTCCTTAAAAATTATTTTTAAATCATCAAATGATAATTATACTTGAATGGATACGACGGAGAATGAATCTCATCGCGTTCGTGGAGACGGTAGTCCGTACGTTCGCACGAGCGACAATATCATTATTTTGATATTTAAATAATATATAATTGGATAGTATATCATATATAAAGAATCATTATCATGTTATATTTATTATTTACATGAATTACATATCATTATTATACCCATCTAAATAATAATATATTGAATAACAATTACACCACGACGTGGAGACGGTAAGCCGTACGTACGCACGTATGGTGACATGTCATTCAAATGATGGGTAGAATACTGAATATGGTTGTTACATATTTATAATAACATCACAGTATATAGAAGATACTAGAGTTATAATTTTAGAATTGAAATAATAAACAAAGAGGGAGTGGAAGAAGAAAGAAACTTGAAAGAGGGTGATGAAAATGTTACCTCTTCTTCGGGTTCTTCCTTTTGATTTGATCAAAAGGACTCCTTAAGAAGGCTTTCTGAATAACTTAAAGCTTCTAGGATGAAGGGAGAGAAGTTGGGAGAGTATTTGGGCAGGGGTTGGCCGAACCAAAAGGCTTGGAAGTGTGAATAAGGTGGTAGAGGTGGGGGCCTTTTATAAGAGGAGAGGAGGGCCACTTTTGGAAAGATTGAAATGTTACATTATTTCACAATGCTTTTAGGATTCCAAAGGTCCCGCACTTATATAATTCGAGTCTAAGGTGATAAGGTTTCTAAATCTCTTCATCCAATAGGCTTTGGACAAGTGTAAGCCTTGGATTTTGCATTATCTTCTCATTTTATTTAAATCGTTAAATAATGAGGTCATCGCTGCATCATAATGATGTCCTAAATAATTTAATTTATTTAATGTCTAAAAATTATAAAAAAAATACTATGATGTAGGAAATCCTTTTAGATTTCTAATGAATATTTATAGTCAAAATTTGGACTTGTGAAACCCCACTTAAAAACTGTTTTAGTAAAACAACTCATGTTTGTGTCAATTTAATTTTAACATTAAATAAATGTATATTAATGTCATTTTCCAACTAAAGTGGCTCCATGGGGTCCCCAAGTTGACCCATGGGTTGTCTTGGTCAGCCATGACTCATCCAATAGGATTAGGACAAGTGTCAAGCTCATATCATATTATTAAAACATTTTTTTTACCTTAAACTACACTAATTACCTCTAATTGCGATTAAGAACTTAAAAGTTACTATTAACCAAAAAATTATTTTGATCTCATTGAACCAAATTTTACTTCTTAATGACAACCATGTATGTCGGATTTTTGAAAATCAAATCACAGAAGTGGTAATATTTTATTTTAACGAAAAATCAGTTTTTAACAACCACTTAGTGGTTTCACTATTCATCAAAAATTGAAGTTTTTCAGAATAAGGCCAAAATTTCACCCTAAGCTATAATTGATATTCCGAATTCAAAAATGATTTCTATTTTACAAAATTCCAAACATATAAGTTGTATTAATTAATTTTATAATTAATTCCCGCTGTTACAACAAATAGCGTGTTTTTAAGAAATAATTTATATCAAAAGTTTGGCAATTGTTTATGTCCAATTTCAATGTTAAATTAATTCTAATGACCACCATTGGATAAAATGGTAAAAATATATTCTAATTATACTTTAAAACCACTAAATATTATAATTTATCACTATAAATTATTTTGATTAAAAAAGTTGTTTTTAAGTATTTTTCACTATTCATAAAAATTTAGAAGTTCTCAGAAAAATACCAAAAATTCAACATAGGATAATTTCAATATTTCGAATCCAAAAATGAAGTCCATTTTGATAAATAAAATTTATAAAATTTCAAAAAGTATGTATTACTATTCACAACGGCTAGTTTAATTAGTTGTGGTGTGTGTTAGAGCTCGAGGTTGCGTACAACACACGCTATTGCATTATTCGAAGGGAAACGTACAGTGGAAGCTTGGGGTGTTACAGTAAATGCCATTTTTCAATCTCACATTCATTTTTATGTTTTATCTTTACCTTGAAACAATTAATTTCTTGTGATAAATTTTCATTTGAAATTAAATTTCTCATAAATATCTATATTATTATGTGATTGATATTATTATTTCCTAAATTGTATACCAATTTTTCATACAGTTCTTATATTTAATATTATTTGATTAATTGAGGAAATGTTGACAAATTTGTATCCTATATTAAATACTAATATATGAAGATAAGGAATATTGATTTGTGAATTAAATATATTATTAGATATGTGATAAATTATTTGGAAATTTATATTTTTGTTTTTCCTAATTACAGACAACCCCTCAATTCATTGCCATGTCTCACAAGACAAATCCCATAGATAAATTAGATGGGTTTCTACCTTTAGTTTTAATCTATATTGTGAAAGGTATTTATGGTGGAGGTATCATTATGAATGATATCATGAAATAAAATAATAAATAATTTCATTCATTTAGGATTTATTTTTTTTATTATCCATGATACTTTCATAATGATATTATCTTAGGATTCATTTTATTTTCAGTTATTGATTAAATTGAATGTGTTTTCAGTTATTTACCTTATGAAATTGATTGTGACTTATCTTATCATGGTAGTTATGTTACATAAATTGAATTTTTGTTTAGTAATGTACCATTACATATTTATTGTACATATTTTCCATGATTTGTTCCATAGAAATTTACTATTATTAAGAATTTGAGTCAACTTTTATTTTGAATCCTTTCACCAGGAAATAAAGAATAATTCTTGGTATGCATTTTCAAGGATTAAGATCATTTCATTTTCTTATGTATTAAAATCTATTTTCAATTACCAACGTAAAATGGGTATATTTTATGTATATGGTTCTCCAAAACTATTGAACTAATAGATCCATTGGAATTTGAGCCTTTTAGCGATTATATTGTAATAAATGAGACACTAGTTCTAGGTTATTAGAGTCTGGGTCTTTATAATATCTATTATACTTTTTTGATTGGTCCATTATTACATTTCCTATTTCATTGAAGGATCTATTTATATAGCCTTTCTATTGATTATTTTACTCAATTATGATACTTAATGTTGTAATAACTTTAATTTTCAAAATTTGGCATCCATTTTATCCTTTCATAATATCTTTAGTACAATACTCAAATTTTCAGTCTCTTTCTTACTCTTACAATATATAGTAATACCATATATAAATATAACAAAAAATTTATCATGGTAATATCCAATGAATATATTTATCATATCCATGATGATTTTAGGGTAAATTTTAAATTTAATTTGAATCACTATTGTTAGGTCCACTAGACTAGATACCCTGAGAGGGGGGTGAATCAGGGTATGGCAGATTAAAACGACTGCCCCTTTTGATCTTGTTTTCCTATTAGACAAAACCCTCTTCTCTCTCCTTCCTGATGAAGAGTATGAACAAACCTTAAATAATGCACAGGACACAATGAATTTTACTTGGTTCACCCTCACTGGGCTACGTCAAAGGAGAATACACCAGCAGTGTGTCGATGTACCAATTCCACTATAAGTGCACTACTATTTACAAGATCGAACTAGACTCACTGTCCCTCCTGGTTTACAACCACTCAAAATTTGAGAACTCACTTCTCTCTCAACTAAAGTGAGCACACTGCTTCTTCAGAATATCCACTCACAGTTTATAGACCTGTAGGTATCTTCATTTTCATGAATGAATGCATCCTCAACTATTGATAGATGCTCTATTGAAGTTCATATTTCATCCACTGATGAATACCCCTTTTCCCTTGAACACTGGGAAATTCCCTTTGAAAATACATTCGCAATGCACCCTACTTCGCGAGGCTCCCAATTTCACAAAGCTCAAACAAGCCCTTGCGAAGCTCCCGCATTTTCTCGAGGCACTCTCATGAAGCACTCTCGCGAAGCTCAAGCCTTCACAATTCTTAGGCCGTCGTGGAGCTCAAGTCATCACAAAGAAATTTCCCTCGCGAAGATCACTGAGCCAATGCGGAGCACACGACTTTCGCAGAGCTAGAATAGTCACCATGAAGCTCTTCTTTCATGAAGAAAACTACCTTCGCGATATTTCTTCGAGAACCGAGAGCAAATTATTTTCTCTGAAAATTATATCTTCCTCTCTTGATGGGGTCAGCCTCTATTATAAGAAATTTCACAGACCCTCGACCCTTCCACGCGAAGTCAGCGCCTCATCCTCGCCAATCAAGAAGCTTTGAATTTTTTTCCAGAATTCTCTCAAAATCACGAAGCACCACGGAAATTCTTGGATCATGGAGCTCATCGTAATCGTGAAAAATTACGTAAATTACATCACGCTGCCACCGCGAATCTCCCTCGCATTTCCTTTAAACACTACCATTCGTGAAGCTCATCGTAAATGTGAAGCATCATTGTCAACATTTTTCTTGTCTTCGTGCAATCTAATCCATGAATCCTATCTCCACGAAATTCATGCTTTTGATCTATTTAAATATGTTATTCAAGGATATACCCTTTTTACGATGCTCAACAACCTCTAAAGTTTAGAACCCAAAAATTTGGAAAACACTGGAAACCGACACCACCTTGTACTGCTCTTTTTGTACCGCCTCCAGATCGTCCGTTCCTTTGTCAACATGGATTGTCAACAACTTCTATGGAACCCGACAATTCTCCATGGAAAAATGTTTTTTCAACAAACACAATCAACCCAAAAATACTGCAATATTACCCTGAGGGATTTTTTCCCAACAATATCCCCCTTTGGGTTTGTTGACAACTCTTCACAACTCTTATTAGAATGATTTTTTGCACATTGATACCTCACTGAAGCTCCTTCCAAATGCTACCACCATTTGCCTCTTGCAATTCTGATAGCATTCAATGATTCACTTAACACATACTCTAAGACCACATGAGCAATTCTCGATGTGAGAAAAAAGAGTAGTATGATAAGTTCATCAATGAATCACTTAATATCACACACCAATTGTCGATTCCAAACTGATAAAAATTGTTAAATTGATACCAATTGTTGAACCACACTGATACCAATTAGTGATAGCTGGAAAACTTCTCTCACCATTCCAACATCACTCTTCAGCTTTTATCATGATCCTCAACTGTCGTGATATCTATGCTTTGATCGATCACTTTTAGAATCATCAGATTTCATATTCTCCCCCTATCTCATTACTCTCCCCCTATATCGCTGCACCACCTATCAACTTCTCCCCATATCAATCATGATTTATCAAATTTCTATAATTTCTCCCCCTTGAACAATCACTATTTTCTCCCCCTTTGTCAACGAACCCAAAGGTCACTCCTTTTCAGTCTGTAATAGAGTAGATAACACATATTAGAACATTAGGGAAAATCACACCATACCTCCGGGAGAGGGGGGGGGGGGGGGTTCCAGGTCCTTTCAAATGCTTCCTTGGGTAAGGCCTTTGTAAGAATGTCTGCAACCTGTAGTTCTGTAGGCACATACTCCAACTGCATGATTCCATACTCATCATTATCCTTGATAAAATAATACTTTATCTCAATGTTCTTTGTCCTTGAGTGATGGACGTTATTTTTGATGAGATTTATAGAACATGAGTTATCACACTGGATTCTGATCAAAGACTGCACTTTTACACCCATATCATCAAGCTGCCACTTCATCCACAATAACTGTGTGCATGCTTGAGTGACTGCAATATACTCAGCTTCTGCGGTTCTCAATGAAATGAAATCTTACTTCTTACTTACCCAAGAAACACACAAGACACCAAGATAGAATGCAACTCCTGACGTTGATTTCCTGTCATCCGTTGAACCATCCCAATCTATATCTGTATATCCCAATAACCTTGACTGAGATTTATCACTATATATCAAGCCAAAATCGACTGTGCCCTTGATATACCGAAGTATTATTTTCACTAAAATCATGTGGAATTCATTGGGATTACTCTAATATCTCTCTACTTGGCATGTGGTGAAAATAATGTCAAGCCTTGTCACAATTAGGTACAATAAACTTCCAATGATTTGAATTTATTATGTGATATTAACTGCCTTTCCATCCTCATCTTTGGATAATTTAATCCAGGTAGCTACCGGAGTCTTCATCTCCTTGGAATTTTCCATTCCAAATCTTTTTAAAAACTCCTTGGAATATTTGGATTGTGTAATGAATGTTCCATTCCTTACTTGTGTCACCTGTAGACCATGGAAAAATGTTATCTCTCTAATCATTGACATTTCGAACTCACTTTTCATGAATTCAGAAAACTGTCTGCACTAAGCTTCATCTGATCCACCAAATATTATGTTGTCGACATAACCCAAGACCATCATACTTTGATTACTGTGGTTGCTGAAATAGAGATTGTAATCAACTCCCCCATGCTCGAAACCAAGCTTTTTCAAGTACTTATCAAGCCTTGAGTACTATGTGCTTGGTGCTTGTTTCATCCCATATAATGCCTTCTTTAGTCTGAAAACCATGTTCTCATCCTCAGAAATGAGGAAAACATCTGGCTGATCAATATTCACCTCTTCCTCCAGAACCCCGATCAAAAATGAAGATTTGACGTCCATCTAGAACACTTGGAACTTCTGTTGCACTGCAATGGCTAGGAATAATCTGATTGTCTCTAACCTCGCAACCAGTGAAAATGTCTCGTCAATATATATTCCCTCTATCTGGGAGTATCCCTTTCACTCTAGTCGTTCTTTGTTCTGAATCACTGTTCCATCTACATTCATCTTGTTGCGATAAAACCATTTAGTCCCGATGACATTCTTATCTGCTGGCCTCGAAACAATCTCCCATGTCTGATTCTTCTCAATCTGATCTATCTTTTTATTCATTACCTGAATCCAGTTTTCATCTTTAGCTGCATCAGCGAAGCATTTTGGCTCAACCTGTGATAGAAAATATGTCTGCTATAGTGATTTCATTCTTCTTGTCTGAACTGGAGATGACTGATCACCAATGATATTTTTCATGTCAATTTTAGCTCGACTCCTTGTCTTTCGTGCAGATACGGATTTTACTTTCTCATGTTCGTCATCAGTATCTTCTTCTGAATCAACATCATCCACTTCTGCTTCCCCTGCGTTGCTTTCTTCCTCATCACTCTCATCAAGAAATTGTTCACTGTGCTGTTGAATGATCTCCTCATTCTCCACTACAGTGACATCATTTCTCTCAACTACTTTTCCTAGCCTTTTGTTAAAGAATTTATATTCCTTGCGTTTTCTTGAGTATCCAAGGAATATCCCTAATCTCCTCGTGATTCATACTTCTTATGTTTTTCCTTGTCGAGGATAAAGAACTTACTTCTAAATATTCAAAAGTATTTCACTATTGTCTTCTTCCCATACCACATCTCGTACGAAGTCTTTTCTTTAGGTTCAGTATGTTTTAATGTGTTTATTAGTGTGTTTATTTTATATGAGTATGTTGTTGCTGTGAAAACCCACGTGGAACTGTATACTAGTGTCTTATAAATTGTACAGTAACATTGTTAGGATGTTCAAAGGGTGAAATTAGTGTTTTGGTGTCGCGTCTATATGAATTCTTTCTTAAATGAGTATTTTCGTGGATTTTTGGTGTTTTAGTCATGTGGAATATTTTTAAATGGTTTGTCTGGTTTTTATAGCAGTTTTTTCAACTATAGTAATGGGGTTTTTAACTATGTGGGTGGTTTCATTAATTGTGTGAATGATGAATATTGTGTTTCTAAGGTGGCTTTGTGTGTGTGTGGTCCTGTATGGGGGGGGGGGGTGTGGGATCAATATGTTGTGTAAATCAGTGTTTTACTCTTTAAATTTTATTTGTGAAAATTTTAATTGTATTGTTAAATAATTATTAACGGTGAAAAATTGTTTTGGTTTAATTTTGTAAAGTCCTTCGGTGTTTAAAGTCATGCAACTTATGTTGAAATTGTTTAATAAATTCTTTTAATGGTTTGTTTGACTACAAAAGTCCTTTCTTTGACCACACAATAGTTTTAATTGGTTGTGTAAGTAATGAATTTTTAGTTTTGAAATATTTTAAGTGTGCGTAATATTTTTAAATGGTTTAAGTGAGTGTAATGCCTAGTGATAAGCTTTTGATAATGTTTTATAAACTTTTTAAATGGTTAATTAAATTATGTCAATGGTTTGAAATTTGTTTGAAGAATGTTTTAGTGTACGTATTATTTCAAAATTGTATTTGTGAGTGTAAGTGGTTGTTTTTGGAATGTGTAGTGTATTTTTTCATTAGGTTCAAAAATATGAAAATTGAAATGAACTCAAAACCTATTTGAGCACAAAGCAGGAATCCCGGGAAGTTAGGAGGGTGGACTTGACTAGGGGGCTAGTGATCCGAGGGTGGCTATGGCCCTTTTTTTCTTTGCAGGATTGATGACTGAAACACTAACTAAACATATTAATGACTAAATGTCATGGTTTTTAAGCCATGTTTTGGTGAGGGTCATGGTTTCTATGCCACAGTGACTTAGGTTCATGGTTTCTATGCCATATTTACTGAGGGTCGTGGTTACTATGCCACATTTTACTAAGACACAATGATCTAGGGTCTCAGGCTAGATAACGCCTTGGATGAATATCTCATATTTGGTGCTCCTTGGTTTCTTTATGCTCATCGATGTGACAAATGTTTTATTTTAAAATTATGTTTGTGAATGTGTGTTTTAATTTTATTTGTTCCATTTGAAACTATTTTCATTTAACTTGTTTTCTTTAAATTTTTTTTGGAATTTAATTATTATTTTTAATTAAAAATTAAAATGTGATTTCTATTTAATAACTATGTGTGGAACCTTTTTCCTTAGTGGAATCCTATTAGGCTCTTGGATCACACCCTACAAACACCTTTCAGTGTATTTAGATTATGTTTCTTTGGTATTCCATGTTGAGTTATTATGCATAGCTTTGATGGTCCTGGTGGGTTTTTTCTTTCTTGTGCATGTTGATGGTGGTGTCTGGGGGATATGAATCCTCATGTTTCACAGAGGATTGAGTTAGATTTATGGTTTTCATTAGATGTAGTCTCATTTGGGGTTTTATATCAAGTTAAAACATTAAATATGAAATCAGTTTAAGGGCATGTTTACTTGTATGATTTTAGGTTTAATTTATTCATCTGGATGTTTGTTTTGTATTTATTTATTTGGTTAAATAATTTCCATGTTTTATTTTTGATACCTGGACACTTGCGCTAGCTCGTGGATATCGGGAATGCCCTTCGGGCCTTACTGCGGACCAGATCGGGCACCAGGTCTGATGAAAACCCGGCTTGGTTCGGGACAATAATGTTAACAAAAACATTTGTTTAGTAAATCAATGTTAATATTTTCATACAATAGTGTAATCCAAACGCCATCAATTATTCTTACTGAATTTTTTAAAGGTTCATTGATGATCAAACAAATAAGATTAACCATCGACATTTGTGGGCATTCATCCATTGAATACATCTTTTAGTTGGGGCTTTCACCCTATCAAACATCTAATCTAGTATTCTGATTACCATGAATAATGATGAATCTTCACACTATTCATTATATATTTTTGAAATTTATTTTTTCTTACCCATATAATTAAGTTTCCTTCGTCCATTGTTCTTACAAGACTGGAACAAACTGCCAAAGATTGAACTTTTGGTGACTTTACAAAAAATTCATGATCTGAATAATATCCCACATGATAATTTCATCCAGGAACCTCACTGACATCCTCTACCTTTTTTGTGAATACCAAATTATTCTACCACATTTTTTATACCATTCTCTATCCACCTCTCAACTATTCAAGTCCCACTGAGGAACAATTTTACCTCATTCTTTCTTGGATGAACACCTTTGTGAATTTGTATGACGAATTATTCAACTATACAATATTTCTTATCTAAAACACATATTCGTCTAGTAAATTATAGTTGATGTGGAATTTTAGGGCAATGAGTTTTTTTATTTCATGAAATAAAAAAATCTTGGAATGTTTTATAACACTCTGATTATCATAGAATAATGTTCCTCCATTAAATTCTATTCCAAGATCCATTAACAAATGTATTAACTAGATCCACTCCTTTCAATATTCTATAGTTACAATATAATATTATTTAGATTTAAAAAAATTTACCACTGGTTATAGATTTTACATATTGATTACCAGCACTAAAAAAAGTACAAAACCCTTTGAACTCTTTTAAGTATCATAATCACCAGTAAAATCCACATAAAAAACTCTTATAGAGGACCATATTCCCCAAAAAATAATGATATATCTACCAATAATTTTAAATATATAATAATAAAATTCATATCATCCCTGTTTATCCTTCCATTGGTGATATTTGAAATAACTTACCACTCCCACTAAAACGTAAGTGTTTGTTCGTATACAAGCCATTACATAAATAAAGTTTCCGATAGCTGAATCTTGTCGTAAATTAACTATGTGCTTGACCTAATCTTCCATTAGAGGTGATTTTGTCTTGGATAACGTGAAGTGTCCACTGAGGGGAATTATATTAGACTTACATTAGGACAATTGAAACCTTTAAATTGTATTAAAATGAATTAATTAAGAGATAACTCTAGAGTAAGATATTTATAATCCCTCATCAACCTCATCCCTAATATTTTTTTATCTTGACCAAGATCCTTTATTTTACATCTTCTATAAATTATACTATTTATATCCTTAATCCAAACAATATTTAGCGATTCTAGAATCATGTCATCCACATAGGGTAGGGGGAAAATATATGTTCCCCATTCAATGGACTCTGATAAAAAATGAGTTGAGTCACTCCTTGTTAACTATTACTCATTATTCAAATCATTAAAATCCTTATTCCACTATAGAGGTGAATATTTCAATCCATGACCACATTGCATCATTTTTAAAATAAGGAACACCTTTCAATGGTATCAAAACCCCTTATGATATATCATGTAGATCTCCTCCTATAAATCAACATGATGAAAGTTAGTTTTAACATCCACATACTTCAATTATAAACCATTATATGAAATAATTATTTTAACTATTTGGATTGTAGTATGGTTTACTAATGGTGAAAATATTTTTTAGAAATGTTCAAATTTATTCTATTAGATTCCATTCACCCCCAACCTTGAGATATATCTTCAATATATTCCATCTCATTATTTAAAATGGTAAACTCATTTTTCTAAGGTTTTCATTTCCCTTTTAGTAATTAAGCAACCTCTCAAGTTCTATTAAACAATATAGAATTCATCTCATTGTCAATGGATGACTGACACTACTTCAATTATCTACATTTTTCTACCACTTTTTGATATTAGAGATCCACAAAATTCATTGAATGTAAGAAGATCATGATTTTATTGTAATATTATACTAGTCATCTTACCATACAAGATCTTCTTCAAGTTGTTTCTGTGTTCTCAAGAACATCATTTTATGAAGATTCAACTTCTGGTTCTTCTATTGTCAATTGTTCTACTACTAGAGAATTTACTTAGACTTATGAAGCTCTTGAGATTTAAATAACATATTTCATTAGTAAAATTATTGTAGAATTAATTTTATTTTTAGGTATCACTGGTATTTTTGAATTTAAATTTTTTTCATCCAAACTATACTGTACTTTAGTAATTGATCTCGTTTCCTCAACTATTCATTCGACCATATTTCGATCCTTCCATAGGATATCTCATTGAAATTACATAACAAATTCTAATGATCATCCATTGATCATCACTCCATAATAGGTATCCAAGCTCATTATTTCCATAGACTACATAAAAATAGGCCTTTGATTTTTCTTCCTTCTTGCATATATCATTTGAATCATTAAGAGAATAAACAACAAAATAGAATACTTTGAGGAGTGAAACATCAAGTATATTATCATAATGATGTTACTATGGTAGAATTTATTCTAATATAGAGGCTGATATCCTATTATACAATTATTCATATATTATAATTACTTCTTCCTAGATGTCCTTGGTCATATCAAAATGCACACACATGTATATAACCTTCACTATAAATGTTCAAATAATCCTATAGGAAACTCCATTATAATGTATTGTTTTGGGTAATATTACCTAAAGAATAATTTAATTCATTTTACTTAAGTCCCAGTAGTTTCTACTATTGTATTCCAAACCATTTTTAGATCTTAAAAACCATAATTTCAAGCTGGTTTCCCACCCCACAATGGATTTCTTCTAAAGGGATCAGATACATCGGGTTTATTTTTATGAAAATAATCCCATAAAAACCTAGAATAATCAACGAATATTGGAAATATTTATGACCCTCTATGAGTTTGAATTGATTTACATCCCCATTAATCTGTTTGAAATACCTACAGATTTTCATGATTTTGGATTCTAGCCATCCAGATTAATTGAGATCCTATTTTTTTCCTGCACACACAACTATCACAACCTATAATTTTTGAATAGTACAGATCTTGTATTACATTACCTTCTATAAATTCCTTATTATTCTTACTAATGTGACCAAGATAGAAATTATAAACTTCTAAATTATCATAGGATAAAATTATGTCCATTTTACTCCCATTTGATGTTATAGTCAGATAAACGGTTCTGTAAACTACTCCCTTTGCCAAAAATGGATCCTTAACTCACTTTCCAGACCCCATTGTTTAATTTAGTGATGAATCATTTAACATATAACTAACCTATTGAAATGAGATTCCATTAAATACCTAGTATGTGCCTCACTCCATTCAACTAAATAATACTAAAATTATACACCCAAATATTTACATTATTTTTCATGCACATAAAATATTCTAAGGAGTAGAAATTTGAATAGAGTTAAACAACCATGGATATATCATAGTATGATTAGTTATCTATAAATCCCAACCATTATACATTTTTAACATATTTTATATTTTAGAAGTGATCCTTATGGTGTCCCCTTTAGAATTTTTAAATTTCCTATAATGATTTCATCATAGATAATAGTTTTAGCACATAGGACATGGACGATTTGACATTACATAGATATTATCTATGATATTTTATTTTGATTATTGATGAATCATTTTAGGAGGTGATATTTCCCTTCCATTATCATTCAATTCAGCACTAAATTGTACTTGGTATTATCTTGTCCAAATATCCTAATTAAGAATCAATTTTTTGACATCCATGAAACAAAAGATCATATTATCCCTAGGAATTTAAGAATTTATTAAAAATCTTATCAAAAGTTTATGTTAAAGAAGAAATATGTTGTATATGCCCCACATAATTGGATAAAGTCACATTTACTAACTCTATATGACTTTTGATCATGTTTAAATCATTAACATGATCAATCACTAATCATCCTTTAGATCGATTAGGCTAAAAAACTACCCAGCAAGGACAATTTATTTATGGATTTTGGTTTTTCGTATATCTCTTCTAGGGATTCCATAGGTGAAGCTATGGTATTCCTCTCCTAAATGATAAAGACAAAATTCCATGAAAAACTCATCCTTGCCAGGTCTAATGATTTTATATATTAATTTTCCCATTCTAATTTTCCCATATTTTCATGTTTCTCACATAATAGAACTTTGATATCAATATTTATGAGATAATCATCTATCTTCATCTTCTAAAAACCATAACTGGTTACGTTGAACTATTTAATATGAACCACACCTTTATTTGTTTTTCATATCACCTAATAATATTATGTAAAACTAAAATGCAATATGACTTTAATGTATGTGGGGAAGCTACATGAGTTTTTGAGTTTTTCTAAAAAAAGTACACTCTGATACAACATGTTGGGAAGAATAAGACACCTTAAAAGCTAATACACTCTCTTTAGGGTTGAACCATGGGTTCACTAGAAAAACATATCCACCGGTAGTTTCGAATAATATAACTTCAAATATCATATCATAAATTTATATCTTTGATCATCCTAATTAGGATGTTAGGATTCAATCTAATCATAACTAAAAATTATTGACAACACACACACACACTCATAGTATATGAACATGAATTAAAATAACGTGAAAACAAAGTAGGAGAACCAGTTTTATGTGTTCATGAAATTCATCATATTTTACTAGAGAAGATTGAAAACTCATAATATTACTAGAAGTAAAAGATAAAAAAACAATATATAACTTTAAGATAGTGTTGAACATTTATTTCAATAGTATAATCGTAACATTCATAGATACTCCATACTCCTTTTATAGAGGTTCATTTCTAGTAAAATTACTATCAATGACCTAAAACATTTGAATTCATCCACTAATTGAAATTTCCATTCATATGAGGATTCCACTAACTCAACTATCCTAAATGGTACACTATTTACCACACCTATAGACTAGTTTTAATACTATTCATAAAATGTTTGTGAAATTATACTATTCCAACTCATAATCTGAATGTTCCTATTTCCAGTGCAACAAAAAGATGGAATTAAGAAATTGAACAATGAAATTATAATGAGTGAACTTATAATGACTTAATGAAAACACAAAATCTAAATAAGAAAAAATCTGCTACAACTTCATTTCCATTATTTTAGAAATGAAAATATATCTCATATCTACTTTTGAATTTCCTCCTCTATGATGAAATGTGTTACATTTTTCATCACTTTATATCATGGACGGTTATTATGATGTTTTTATTGAATATATATTATATTTAGGAAATTATTATCATTATAAAAGCATAATATATTTTTTACATTTTTTTCTGTCAATTCATTGTAAAATTATAATGGCACTAGTGCATACGTGTGGACCACCACCTCCACAGTTGGAGGTGAATAATTTTTTCCTTACAGTCTAATAAGGCTAGATTTAAGAAATAAAATAATGAATAAATATAAAATTATTAAGAAAAATAAAATTCTTGAAACAAAAAATATTATCTACATTATGTATTTTCCACATAATAGAAAATATAGACATCACTTATTTGTATGTACGAACAACCTCTCCATGAAATGTTGTGTTTCATTTTTTCAGAAAATGAAATATTGATGGTTCTAAAAATAAAGAAAATGAAAAAATATAATTATAACCATTTAAATATTTTTGAGATGATGTAACCATGAACCCTTGGAATGTATTCAACCCATCGATTTTATTTTGAGGTTATAAACCGAACGAACGCAACACGTACAAAGTGAACTTAACCATCTTAGTAACAAAATAAAACATGGTATTAATTAAAATAAATGGAATAAAGATAATGGGAAAAAATTAAAGAGTTTATTAAGAAATTAAAAAACACATATAATTTTTTAACTTGGGAGGGTACATGGGTGAACAAAATATGTTGAGGCTCAAGGCAAGAGGCTTTTAAAAAACTTATTTATGATGTTTTCCTAACAACTCTTTTTATTTCATTATAAGGTTCTTTAAAAATTTCTAGAATATAATTATATATCATCCAATGATTATTTAAATTTTTTTATAACTACACATGAATTTTTAAAAATGTTACAAAATGGAATATTTTGAATATTTTTCTAATCGGTTATTTTCAAATTTCAACAAAAGTAAAAAAATAGATATTTATCATATACAACATGATGGATTTTTCCAAAATTTATAGCCATTATTTTTCATGAATATTCCCCAAAACGTTGACATGGTTTGTATATATGATTAAATTCTCTACATTTTGGGAGTTTTACATATTATAAATTTTTTCTATGGAAACAATTTTTTTCTTATTTTTTATATAATTAAAAGTGTTATTTTTTATTGGATTGTTTTTGAATTCAAATGAATTTAGTAAGAAAAGTGAAATGTATTTATGTTTTCTTCATTCTGTTGTTCTTGAAAATTTTATATAAATTATTGGTTGTCCAAATATAGATATGATGATAGGAGGTATTGATATAGATCTCCCATACAAAGGCTAATGTGGAAATGTTTACCGAAGATAAGTTACTCCGAGGAGATATAGGAATTATATAGTTAGGTGATTCCATTTTAAGGGTTATGGTAGGGGTGAATTTAAGGATAATTTCACAAGGTACCTACATGATATTATTTTAACGGATTTTAAGGAAATATTTTGTTTTAAAAAGGTAATCACGAGAGCTTATGATTTTGAGGAATTTTTATAAAAATTTAAATAGTGAATGGATTGTTTTTTAAAAGAAAATTATTCATAATTATTCATTTTTTCCATAAAACCCTTATTATTAATATTTTTACTTTATGATTTATTATGAACTTTTTTATGAAATATATTGAGAAACTTTGTTATTTGGAAAGTTAAATTGATATTTGAGCACAATGCTTATTAAAAAAATAGTAAAAGTTCTTATAGATTTCATGTTTACAAATGGGATAGTGCTTTTCTTTTATATTATGTCCATTAATTAGATTTTTTCTTATCTCATGTTTTCATATGCTTTTCATAGGGATTAAGGATGAGTATAAATTTTAATAAATCTAGATATCTAGATATGGGAGTTATCTTAAATATTTCACATGTGCCTTTAAAATAAACATGTTTTTTAGTGAAAATATAAATCATGTGAATGTTTCTAATTTTTAATAAAAAAATCATTCAAAATTATTTAAATATGTAAACCAAAATGGGTTTGTTGGATATATGTGATAAAAAATATTCCATAAATCATGTATTGTTTTGGATGATTATATGTAGTTTTTTACAGTGTGTGTCAGAGAAAGGGTTTAGATAATATTATAGGCTTGGATGATGTAAAAAGATACTCTTATGATATTATAATTTTATGTTATATTACAATTAGATTGATTTTTTAGGATTTAAGTTTTTCATAAACTAATATATGATTATTAATAATTATTTTCATTAGAGTAAATAGGTAATATTTGGTATAAAAGAATCTATAGGATAATATCATTCCAAACAAAAAACTCATACTGTTTGGAATTTGAAAACACATTCTTTAAGTTGTGTTAACTAAGTTATAGTAGGATATTAATGGGGGAATCAATGAAAGTGAGTGACCAAATTATCCATATAATGATATAATGACAGTAAACATTATATTGAAATAACACCCTATAACTTTTGGTAAATCCTTGGTTCTATAGAAAATTGAATGATTGATTAATGCTTTGGAGATGATATCTAAAGTTGTGTGATATGCAGAACACAAAAGGTAACCCATAATACATATCAATTTTCTGGTTAATCTTATAAGTTGTGGCCTTTTATTATGAACACCAATGGAATGGTAGAAAATGATTTCATTGGCAGTATTTAATGATCTCTTCTATGGAAAGTATTTTCATAATGTTATTTGAATTATATTGGAACAAATTTCATAGTGTTGAAGAAAAATAAGGAGGTCTTTATTTTCATCTATAATGATAATTTTACAAGTTTTTATTGGTTTGAATATAATTTTAGTCTAGACCACAGTAGTAAAACATACTGATTTTACTTTGGATTGAATACATGTTTTTGAAGGGATTTGGTTACTCATGTGTTAGAATGTTATAAAATAAATTGTGTGTTGTGCTCATAGTGTTGAAATTGAGTTTTTTGATGTATATAATAAAAGTGAAAAGAATAGATCAAGGTCAAAATATATGGGAAGTAATTATTTAGATAAGCATAATGTTAAGAAAATAAAATTACATGCTTCTAATAAATGTGGTAAAAATAATTTTGGAGAATGTATTATGAAATATAGGATGCGTTACTAATGTGGACATGTGGGAGAATTGGATTATGACATAAAATAAAAGTGTAATAGAAATTTTAAAATTATTAATGAAAAACAATTTGTGAATTGTTTCAATTTTAGTAAGATGATCCATTATGTTAATTAATTTCCAAATAAGGTTATAGAGGATAGTAATAAATAAAACAATAAGAAGAAAGGTGAAAGAAGTCACCTATTAGTTTCGGGTTATCAAATGAATTGGTTATATCTATATGAATTATTTACTCCAAATATTGTAATGTCTTGTTTTATTTGGGATCAAAAAATTATTTTTTTGAAAGAAATTTTCAAGTAAAATGGAAATATCACATTACAAAATGCAGATAAAACATTTGTTAAAAAATAATAGAGGTAGTATTAAAGAAAAAAATATTTATCCTATCATTTCATTAATCACCTATGGAACATTTTTTCCAACAAACCTTGTTTCCTTACACTTCGTGGAGTTTAAAGTCATTCTAGGTATGGATTAGATGTATTTATTTGATGAAAGGAATGATTACAGATCTAAGTAGGTCATATTCAATTCTTCAGAGCAAGTTTCAATATATATATATAAGAATTAGTTCATACCATTTGTAAAATATCAATAATCTGAAGAAATAATTAATGGTGTGAGTGATAATTATCTTCTACATATTATTGATAATAATAAATCTTTAAAATTGGTGACATGAATGTTTTTAAATGATTATATAGTTGTATTTTATAATGATTTTCTAGTTTTTATTCTTCATGAAGAGGTCGAATTAATTGCTGACCCCGTCTGAATGCAATGAAAATTTGAAAACCATTGTGTAAAATAGATTTGGTGGATTTTTTAGAGTTGAAAAATTAGTTATATGAGTTTTTGGATAAGAGTTACATCCACCTTATCACATCACATTGGGGTGCACCTATTTCATTTGTTAAAATTTAGGGCATTTCGATGATACTTGTCATTGATCGTAGAGCACTAAATAATATTAATTTTAAGGAAAAAATATCATTTTACTCACATCGACAGGTCTTTTGATCAACTCCAGGGAGAAAAATATTTTTTGAAGATTGATCATCGGTCTGGTTATAATCAGCTAAAAGTTGAGGAAGAGGACATTCAAGGAATGATATTTCATACTCAACATGACCCTTATTAATTTGTGGTTAATTTCAAGTTAAAAAACTCAACTACTGTATTTACATATCTAATGAATTGAGATATCCAAGACTATTCAGATAAATTTATGGTAATGTTTTTTGATAATATTAGTTTATAATATTAATGTTGTGAGGGACATGAGTATCATTGAAGGATTGTTTTATAGACCTTAAAAAATATAGGTTGTATAGAAAATTTAGTAACAATGAATTTTGGTCATAAAAAATTTCTTTCATTGGGAATATTCATTATAATTATGGATTAATAACTAATACTTAAAAAACCATAGTGGTGGAAGAGTTTCCAAGACATAACAATGTAAATAAGATGTAATGTTTTCTTATATTACCAGGATACTATCAATAGTTTATTGAAACAATTTATTAGGAATCTTACATAATAAATATGTTATCCTAAAAAGGATTTAAATTTATCTCAAAAAATTAATTTGATGAATGTTTTTAGGATTTAAAAAATATGATTGTTTAATTGTTATATATTATACTTTCCCTATATGAATTAGAAACTTTTTTTATAGTGATTCTTGTTTATAATAAAATTGGTTATATATTGATGCAATATGAATGGTTAATTTATTATTCTACTGGAAAATTGAAACTCTATGAGAACAATTACCCTAGGAATGATATTGATCTTTCATAGATGGTTTTGGATTTAAAAATTTAGAGGCCAATTTTTTATGCTATAACATGTGAATTAAACACTAACCCTAAATGTTTAAATTATTTATTCACTAAATGTGTTGAATATGAGTTAAAAAAGATAGTTATAACCAATAAAAGATTATTATTAAATGATTCAATATTATCTAGGTAAAGTAAAAAGGGTATCCGATTCCTTGAGTTAAAAGAATTAATACTGTAATGATGGGAGATCATTTCTTATAAGGAATGTTAGATTTTTTCAAGAAAACTATGTTCTCTAATTTTAATGAGAAAAAAAGATATAATCATATTTGGATATCAGTTATATGTTTCAAGTTATTCCCAGATAAAGGAGGAATCATTAGGTGAAGATCATTACACTTTATTTTCTATTCAATGAGGATGAAATATGATTTATAGATACATTAAATAATATTATTAATTGGAAGGTATAATGAAGAGTATTCTTTATTTATCACTTAAATGTTTGACTGGTTAGCAAATTAAAGATAAATGGATACTAGTGAAGTGGATTGTTCCACCAATATTAGTGATATAATCGATATGAGATAATATCTTCATGGATTTCATGATGAGACTACCAAAGACATATCAATTTAATAATGTGATTTGGGTTATTACGGACTCATTATCTTAATCTTTTCTTTTTAATCCTATTCATGATAGAATGAATTTAGATCATCATTCTAGAATTAAAAATGGGATGATGGTAATGGTACATGGAGTTCCACTCTTCATTGTATCTGATTATGTCCCATGTTAGCATTACATTTTATTAAAGGACTTCAGAAGTTGTTGGGTGTTGAATTAAATTTTAGCTTAGATTTTCATCAACAATCTGATGGAAAGTCAAAGTATAAAATTCACAAATTAGAGGACATGTTTTTAGATTCATCATTATATTATTAGGGATGTTGTGATAAAAATCTGTTTTTTTATAATGATTCTTATAAATATAGTTTTTATTCTAGTATTTAGATGAACCGTTTTGAGGAATTATATAGAAAGTAGTGTCATACTCTTGGATGTTGGGATAAGGTCAGTGTGGGGAAATTAGTGGAACTAGAATTAGTAGAAGATATGGTTGAGATGGTATATATGACTCACTATTAAATTAAGAAAACATAGTGTAGAAAATAGTGTTTTTAGATAATTGATGGAAAGACCTTTCATTTTAGGTTGCTGATCATATCATTCTAAAAATATCTTATTGAAAATGTGTAATGTGTTTTGGTAGAAAGAGAATATTGGGTCTATGGTTCATTGGACTTATGAAATTATAGGGAAAATGGGATCAGTTTCATACCAATTATCCTTACGTCTATGTTTTTATCAAGTATAAGATGTGTTTAAGGATCCATTGATAAGGAAGTATATACTTGATGCATATAATGTCCTGTGCCCTAAAGTGGCACAATTAGAGGAAACTATCACCCTTTTGGAAATAATAGTTTATAATATTGATTATAATGAGAATGTGTCACCAAATAAGGTAATTATTCTAATAAAACTTTTATGTAGAAACCATATAATTGAAGATGCAACATGCAAACTTGAAGAGACTATGAGGGAAAAATATTGTCACCAATTTATTAATGATTAATATTACAAGGATTTCATTTCAGAAAGGGGGATGAAAGTGAAATTCTTAGTAATGTTCATAACAAATCAATTTCAACTCTTATTAAAATTCTTAATTATATTTTATATATTCATCTATATTATAATATTTCTATATTATTTTTCAATTGGAAAAGAAATGGTTTCATTCTAATTTTTTTCCTTTGAAATATATGGTTTTGTTTAATAATTAAATTATTATTATTTTTTTAATTTCTTAAATGAAATTCATTTTTGGATTGATAATTTTATAAGTAAGTTAGTTTCATTATTTAGGGTATTTCGGAAAAGGTTTATTTTTGGGAACTTTTCTAAAAAAATGTTTTTCTTTTTGTTACATAAACTTATTTGAATATTTATTTTCCCACCATCTAAAAATTCATTCTTTGTAAATGGTTTTATTAATCTAAATTAGTATTTTTGAAAAGCTTATTGTGTCTAATTTCATTATGAATAATTAGTACAATAAAAATTCATCACCATAGTAAATGTTAAAAGGGTTAACTCGGGATGGGGGGGGGGTTAAATTATGATACAATACAAAAAATATCTCTAAAACATGCAGGTTATTATTTTTATGTAATAAAAAAAAGCACTGATGCACACGTCTGGACTACCACATCCACAAATTGATGTGTTTATTTTTTAATCACCATATTTCATATATGGTAATTATGTTTAATTAATGGTTTATATTTAATTATATATATGATATTTAAAAAATTATTATAATTTTTTAATGTTAATATATTTACTAACTTTTTTTAAACATTCATTGGAAAATGATAATGTCTCTCATGCATATGTCTGGACTACCACCTCTATAAAGAGATGTGATTTTTTTTGTTACCAAATCACACCATTGGTCATAAGGATTGAAATAATGAATAAACATGATAGGATTAAAGAAATAAGATTCTTAAAAGTGAAAATTATCTTCTGTATTTATTATCCACCCTTTTGAAATAAATGGAATCATCAATCATGTGTACGTGCAGACTACCTCCTCCATGAAATGATGTGTTTAATTTTTTCAAAAACACCTTTAATTAATATTCTTAAAAATATATTTAATTTATAAAAATAATAATTGTAACATATATAGTTTTCTAGAGTTAACTTTTCCCTAAACTATTTGACAACTATCAAAACATTTTGGTTATTTTGATGGTATACACTGAACAACCCCAAACCATCCCATATAAACTTAACCATTTTAGAAACTAAATAAATCATTTCAATTAAGAATTTTTTTTGGTAGTGATAAAGAAATTATCATGATAATTTTTTAATAAAGTGTAAAACTAAATTACTTTATTACTCAAGATGAAATTTTTATGAAAAAAGGGCCGGGTCTCAATATAAGGGACTTTATTTTTAAATTATTACTTTAATTTTATATATAGTACAATCATTCTCATACGTAGAGGTTATTTAAAATGATTACAATGTATTATTAAATTCAATAAATTGATTATTTATTTTTTTACATTTCTAAATTTTTTTAATGGGTGTAATATAGAATATTTCCAACATTTTCTGTATGTGTTATTTTTTACTTTTAAAAAAAATTAACAATAAGGTTTTTAAAACATAAAAATAATGAACACCATTTCCATCCGGCAGAGAAAGTATTAATTATAATGATTTATAATAATGTTAGAATCATGTTGTTTGGAAATATTCCATACCATATCTTCTGGGAATTTTAAAATTTAAAATTTTTTCTATGGAAATAGAAATTTATTCTCATTTTTATAAGATAAATTCAAGTGTTAGTGATAATGGGACTTAATGAAAATTAAAATGAGTTCTATTGTTAAATTGAATTCTAAATGTGTTTTATTCATTATATGATTCTCAGAAATTTTTTATTAATGGTGGGTGATCAAGATATAAATATCTAATGCATTACATAAAGTTATTGTGTTTACTAAAAATAGGTTACCCCTAAGAGATATAGGAATTATATTTTCAGGTGATTCAATTAAAAGGGTTATTGTAATGGTTAATGTGTGGATAATGTCCCAAAGTGCCTATATGACATGATTTTATTGATTTTTATCAAAAATAAAAGGTTTTTAAAAGGTAGGAAAGTTATATTTTGTTTTAAGGAACTTTTATCACCTTTTAAAGGATGAAAGGATTTTTTTTTAAAGGAAATGTATTCATGGATTTACATTTTTTAAACAAAACCCTGAGGATTATGGTTATACCTTTATAATTTATTGTGAATTTTTTATCAAATATAATATTCAATTATGATTTTAAGAAAATTAAATTTATATTTGAGTTCAATTTTTATTATGAAAAAAGATAATTTTCTTGTACATTTTCATGTAAAGAAACAGACTAGTGGGTTTCTTTTTTATGTCCTTTAATGATATTTTTTATTATCCTGAATTTTTAATTGTCTCTCACTAGGATTGGGGAAGATTAAGAATTTTAATAATGTCATAGATCTAGTTTTGTTATCTTTCATGAGGTATTGGTTTATAAATAATTTGTTCCTTAAAAATGGATATTGTGGGAAATTGTCAACTTTTTAAGGTAATGAATTTCTTAATTATCAAAAATTCAAAACCTGAAAAGGGCATTAGAAAATAAGTTATGAATTAGACACTATATATCATGTAATTTGTGGATTAGTTATGTTCTGGTTATAAAAATCAATGATGAAAACAAATTGTATAATCATTGCTACATAGAAGAGACAAATATGTCAGTTAATTAAGAACTAGTTGATATAATTCAACGAATATACATCGAATTTCAAAATCTATATTTCATGATTTTTTATAAAACATCCTATCATCATCACCTGGGATAAATATTATTGGTTTATGTTATTCCATTATAAAATAATTCCTCTTATAGGGTTGTGGATCCCATGTTAAAAAGTTTGTAAGGGTTATACCTCCTTCAAAGGAATTATATTTGGTTTTTAATCTGTGATAAAATTAAGTGTTGTATATAGTTGTGAATATACTATAAAATATATTTTTCTTATGTGGTTGTTCCTCTACTAGAGAACTTTAGCTATTATTGTGTTGTGAATCCCATTCAAAAGTCGTGCCATTAGTGAATACCATACCTCTAGTGGAGTATATGGTTTTAAAGATAAGATGTAAGATCCCTGGGATACAAATTACTACAGAGTTTTCCTTAACCCCATTTATTTATATTCATTCTATTTATTTTAATGGTTAGATATATTAAATTTACTTTATTGTTAAATAACATGTAAATTTAATTATCATGTAACAAAAAATTATAAAATGGTATATCCCCCACCCCCTTTAAACCATTTTTAATGATAATTGATCCCTAATTGTTGGTATCAGAGCTTTATACTTATAAAGATATTTTTCTTTGTGTTATATTTTAGTGTGCTAACCATATCATAGGATTAATTGTGTAAGGATGTGATTCTTAATATGGTAGAAACTAGTTCAAATAATCAATTAATTTCCCAGAATCTCACTTACATTAATGGTATAAACTATGGATATTAGAAGACTCAACTACAGTTATATATTAAGAAACATAGTATTGATCATTAGACTACTAAATAAAAACCTTATAAATCCCCTGATTTTGATCATAATTACTGTTGGGCAAAAATCCCTCAAGGTAACATTGCAGCATTTTTGGGTTGATTGTGTTTGTTGACAAAGCAGGTTTCCATGGAGAATTGTCGAGTTCCCGAGAAGTTGTTGACATTCCATGTTGACAAAGAACTTTGACAAAGGAAAAGACGATCTGGAGGCGGTACAAAAGAGCAGTACAAGGTGGCGCCGTTTTCCAGTGTTTGCCAAATTTTTGGGCCTGAAAATCGCCAATGGAAAATGGAGTGATATGTTGTTGGCGAAGGTTGAGGAGAGAGAAATGAAGGAGGTGTGCGGAAAAATCAAGCGTGGCGCGCAAAACTAGCGGGTTGCGCGAAATCTTGAAGTGTGGCGCGCAAAACAGCGGGTTGCGCGAAATTGTATTTCGCGCAAAAGATGTTTCAAGGCCGAAAGCTTGAAAATCGGTAAAGGCATGAGGCGCGCGAAATTTTGGAGGTGTGCGCGGAAAATTGAAGTGGCGCGCGAAATAGCGGATGAAGTATTTCGCGCAAGAGGTGTTACGAGGTCCGAAGCTCATAAAATGGCAAAGGCATGAGGTGCGCGAAATTATGGAGCAGTGCGCGGAAAATGTTTGTGCGCGGAAGATCAAAGCGGATTACGCGCTCAAGGAGGGTTTTTCGCGCGGGGTCGATTTTGCCTATAAATATGAAGTGACCCTCCTCCATTCAGCAGAGTTCAAGACATAGAAAATACCCGAGCTCTGGTTCGCGAAATTGAAGTTAGAAAGTGTGTTGCGCGTAAACTTAAAGTTTGCGCGTAAAGTCAGATTGTGCGAAAAGCAAAGGTTGCGCAGAAAGTTGGTGTTGGCGCGTAAAAGGAAGATTGCGCGAAAAGTGGATTTCGCGCAAAATCAGTGAATTGCGCGCAAGGAAGTTTCGAGGCTGCGCGTAATATTTGGAGGTTGCGCGAAAAAGGAATTTCGCGCAAATCATAGAAATTGCGCGCAAGGCACCGTAAGGTTTGCGCGTAAAAATTGAGGTTGCCCGGTACATCCGGTGCAAAGTGAGATTCATCTGCGGGTGAAAGTTGGACTTCAATAGAGCATCTACATACAGAGGAAGATGCATTCCTTCATGAAAATGAAGAGACCTACAGGTCTATAAACTGTGAGTGAATACCTTCCAAGAGCAGTGAGCTAAGGAAGAGGAAGAAGGTGATCCTCTCCACCGGCAGTGAGCCAGAGAGAGAGAAACAGGGAGTGACCCTTGGGAAAGCAGTGAGCTGACCCTAAACATTGTATAGGCAGTGAGCCTGGGCATAGAAGTGATCTAGCCCGAACATTGTAATCCGCAGCTAGTGAAGTTTAGTGGACTTGGTACAACCGGCAACCTGTCGGCGTATGCTCCTTGGACGTAGCCCTTAGCGGTGAACCAAGTAAAATTATTGTGTCATGTGCTTGCTTTACTTTCTGTTTATATTGTGCAGCAGGAAAGAGAGAGAAGAGTGTTTTGCTTAACAGTGAAACAATATCAGAAAGGGCTTTAATTTTTAATTAGTCATACACTGATTCACCCCCCCTCTCAGGGTATTCAGCCTAGTGGACCTAACAAGTGGTCTCAGAGGGAAGGTTAACAGTTGGTCTTCTCTCAATGGAGGTCACTAATCATAGAGGGATTCCGATCTTTGACGGATGTAATTTTCAGATATGGAAGAATCGAATGCAACATTATTTCCGATCTCTGGGAATGGATGTGTTTTCAGCAGCTATGCATGGTATCACAGCTGATATTACTAGTGGTTCATTATCAGAAGCTGAGCACAAAGAGTTGGATGCTGATTCCAAATCAATAAACGCCTTAGGTGGAGCCCTCTCTAATCCCATTTATACAAAGGTTATGTCATGCAAAACGTCACATGCCATGTGGGAAAAACTTTTGAATATTTATGAAGGGGATACAAAAGTCAGAGAGGCAAAGCTGCAAGTGTTGTGGAACAAGTATGAAGATGTCAAAATGAACCCGAATGAGTCCGTTGATGCATTCTTTGACAGAGTAAATGCTGTGGTAGAAGACATGCGGGGTCTTGGAGAAATTATCGAAGACATTAAAATCGTAAAGCGCATCTTGAGAAAGATTCCACCTCGGTTCAATCCGAAAGTTTCTGTGTTGGAAGATAAAGATCCGAAAGAGCTAACATTGGATAACCTACACAGCACTCTTGTTGCATATGAAATGAGAAATGATGACAACGATGCTGTGGAAAAGGGGAAATCCAAAGAGGTGGCATTTAAGGCCATGAAGAGGCTCACTATTGAAGATTCTCAGGAGGAAGAAGAGTCAGATGAGGTGATGTCGTTCCTTTCATCAAATCTGCAAAGAGGAAAAGGAAAGTTTAAAGGGAAACTTCCACTAGCATGTTTCCGATGCGGAAAGGTTGGTCATCTTGCTGCAAGATGCCCCAAAAAGTTTCAAGAAGAAAGCGATGAAGATGAAGTTAAGACTCCCATAAAAAAATCTTCAGCCTATGTGAAAGGGAAGAAGCAGTTCAAGAGAAATTTCTTTAAGAAGAAGAATCTTCTTTCCCAAGAAATTGACAGTTCAGCTGAGTCTGAGGGTGAAGAAGTTGAAGAGATATAAAACTGCAAAGATCATGGTCAAAATGCGATGGTGGCTGTTGCTAGTAGTGCTCTAGAAAAGAAAGAAACTGAAACTGATGAAGAAGAAGAACAAATTGAAGGGAGAGTTGACATGGAAGCTGAATTAGAAGCAGCTCTTGAAGAGATAGATGTTTGGCGAGCAAAAACAAAGAAATCCAACAAGATAGTACGTGATGCCAAACTCTACATGCAACAACAAGAAGAAGAGAAGTCTGAGCTTGAGAAAGAAATTGAGAATCTTAAGTCTTCCAGGCCAGAGCGCACAGAAAAGGTTGATGAGGATAAGCTCAAGATTGAAGAACAGAAAAGGGAGATCGATTGCTTGAGTCGAAAAGTGAAGGATCACGTCAAGCGTATTGAAGAGCTTGAAGAGGAAGTTGTCGGTCTGCGAAAAAAGGTTAAAGACCAGGAAAAACCTTTGAATCCCAACACATTCTTGGGAAATCAGGTCATTACGAAGACGGAAAAGAAGAAAGAAGAGCCTTGTAGTTCAGCAGGAAAGAAGCAGCAATTGAACTCATATGTTAAGGCTGATTCACGGCTTAATCAGAAACAAAAATCTGCGGCAGTTGAAGTTAGACCGCAAGCACCTGTCCCGAGATTGAAAGTGGATTTGAGCGCAAAGAAGGATCAAAATACTCAGAGATCCAAATGGGAAACTCGTAGTGATGAAGTAACACGAAGGAATGCACCTTATATCAGGTGTTATTGTTGTAGAAAGATAGGACATTCACAGTATGTGTGTTCCATAGCCAAAAGATATCGAAGGGAACAAGAACAGAGATGGCAGCCAAACAGAGAACGGTTTTCCAGAACATTTTTTGAAGGACACTGTTTTTGGTGCGGAGGATTTGGACACATGGCTAGGTACTGCACTCCGACCATTCAGAAAAATGTGCCAAAGCAGAATCAAAATGTTCGCAAGCAGCAGATCAGTAAACCGACAAATGAGTTAAAAGTTCAGAACAGATTTGCAGTTTTGCAAGATGAAGCTGGTCCATCATACTCTGAGAAAGAACAGAAGCCTCAATCCATGCCGAGTATGAAAGAAAAAGTATGGACTAGGAAGAAGAAAACTGAGAAGGCCGTAGTTGCTGAAATTGCCCTTAAAGCATCAGATCGTTCTGGTGTTTGGATCCTTGACAGTGGTTGCACATCCCACATGACGGGTAATAAGGATCTTGTTACAGGCATAAAATATAACAAAGAAGGAGTTGTCAAGTTTGGAAATGATGAAGGCCTGAAGATTGTTGGCTCAGGAAAAGCCAAGTTTGGGGGAAAAGAAATGAGACATGCTGATGTCTTGGTGGTAGAGGGTCTCAGTCATAATTTGCTTAGCGTCAGTCAACTATGTGACTCTGGGCACTCTATACTTTTTACCAAGAAGATGGGTATTGTTAAAGGAAAAGATGGAATAGTCATTCTTCAGGGAAAACGAACAAAGGGGAATCTTTACCTGGTAGGTGGGGAAGAAGATTCATGCCTTTTATCCAGAGAAGAAGAAAATCAGCTGTGGCATAAGCGACTTGGTCATCTATGTCAACCATCTATGGAAGATCTGGTAAAGTGTGATGCTGCTAGAGACCTTCCCAAACTATCACGTGATCGCACTCATACGTGTGATGCTTGTCAACAAGGGAAGATCATCAGGAAGACATACAGGCCAAAGGAACAAAAAGCAACTCGAGTGCTCGAATTGGTGCATGCTGATGTATGTGGACCTATCTCACCACGAGCTATAGATGGGCAAAGGTACTATGTTCTTTTCATTGATGACTACAGCAGAATGGCCTGGGTATTCATCATTACCCATAAGACAGAGGTGTTCAGTTGCATAAAGCAGTACAGGAGGGAATTAGAAAAGATGCTTGGGCAGAAAATTCTGAAGTTTCGTACTGATAACGGTACAGAATTTACAAACAGTTAGGTTGAAAACTATCACGAGAAACATGGGATAAGGCATCAAGTTTCATCAGTAAGAACTCCCCAACAGAATGGAGTGGTAGAAAGGAGGAATCGGATCATTAACAACATGGCCAGAACAATGCTTATTGATAAGGACCTACCAGAGAGATTTTGGAAGGAAGTAGTTTTGACATCGGTCTATGTTTCAAACAGGTCCCTGTTATGTCCGAAGCAAGGGAAGACTCCGTATGAACTGTGGTACGGAAAGAAGACAACGTTGAAATACTTTCGAATCTTTGGAAGTAAGTGTTTCATTCTCAACAAAGAACTTCATAGGAAGTTTGAGGCACGAGGAGATGAAGGGATATTCCTTGGCTATTCAGGGAAAAGCAAAGCATATAAATTCTTCAACAAGAGGCTGGGAAAAATTGTTGAGAGTAATGATGTCACTATAGTCGAAAATGAACAGACTGCTCAACGACCCAGTGAACAGTTCCTGGATGAAAGTGATGATGAGGTAAGAAACCCAGGGGGAGCAGAAGTGGCAGAAGCTGACTCAGAAGAAGATACTGATGATGAAGAGGAAAGTGTCAAGTCGGTGTCTGCGAGGAAGACAAAGAGTCGAGCTGAGATTGATAGGCAGAATATCATTGGTGATCAAACAGCTCCAGTTCAGACTCGAAGAATGAAATCATCACAACAAGCATCGTTTTTGTCTCAGGTGGAGCCGAAATGTTTTTCTGATGCAGCTGAAGATGAAAACTGGGTTCAGGCCATGAATGAAGAGCTTGATCAGATTGAGAAGAACCAGACATGGGAGATTGTTTCGAGGCCAGCAGACAAAAATGTCATTGGGACCAAATGGGTCTATCGCAACAAGATGAATGAAGATGGCACAGTGATTCGGAACAAAGCACGACTAGTGTGCAAGGGGTACTCCCAAATCGAGGGAATTGATGTTGATGAGACATTTGCACCGGTTGCAAGGCTGGAGACAATAAGATTATTCCTAGCCATCGCAGTGCAAAGGAAGTTCAAAAGTGTTCCAGATGGATGTCAAATCCGCATTCTTGAATGGGGTTCTGGAAGAGGAGGTGTATATTGAGCAGCCAGATGGTTTTCTCATTCATGGGGATGAGAACAAAGTTTGCAGGCTGAAGAAGGCATTGTATGGGCTGAAACAAGCACCAAGGGCATGGTACTCAAGGCTTGATCAGTACTTGAAGAAGCTTGGTTTTCAGCGTGGAGGAGTTGATTACAATCTCTATTTCAGTAATGACAGTAATCAAAGGATGATGGTGTTGGTTTATGTCGATGACATAATATTTGGTGGATCAGATGAAGCTCAGTGCAGAAAGTTTTCCGAATTCATGAAAAATGAGTTTGAAATGTCAATGATTGGAGAGCTAACGTTTTTCCTTGGTCTACAGGTCACACAAGGAAGGAATGGAACATTCATTTCTCAATCTAAATATGCCAAGGAGGTCCTGAGAAGGTTTGGAATGGAAAATTCCAAGGAGATGAAGACTCCGGTGGCTACCCGGATGAAATTATCAAAAGACGAGGATGGCAAGGCAGTTAATATCACAGAATACATGCAAATCATTGGAAGTCGGTTGTACTTAACCGCAACAAGGCCTGATATTGTTTTCGCCACATGCCAAGTAGCGAGATATCAAAGTAATCCCAAGGAAAGTCACATGCTCGCAGTGAAAAGAATACTTCGGTATATTAAGGGCACGGTGGACTTCGTCTTGACATACAATGACAAATCTCAGACAGAGTTATTGGGGTACACTGATGCAGACTGGGCCGGTTCAGCCGATGATAGAAAATCAACGTCAGGTGGTGCATTCTATCTTGGTGGATTGTGTATTTCTTGGCTAAGCAAGAAACAAAATTGCATTTCATTGAGCACCGCAGAAGCTGAGTATATTGCGGCCACTCAAGCATGCACACAGTTATTGTGGATGAAGCAGCAGCTTGAAGATATGGGAGTTGAAGTGAAGTCTCCGATCGGAATCCAGTGTGACAACTCAAGTGCTATAAATCTTAGCAAAAATCCCGTCCATCATTCAAGGACAAAGCACATTGAGATTAAGTATCATTTTATCAAGGAGAAGGTTGAGCAGGGAATTGTAAAGTTGGAGTACGTGCCTACAGAACTACAGGTTGCAGACATTCTGACAAAGGCCTTACCCAAGGAAGCTTTTGAGAGGCATCGACTGGCTCTGGGAGTTCAGTCGATTCCCCACACTTGAAACAGAGTGGATGTGGGACCCCCCTCTCTCCGAGGTATGGTGTGTTTTTCCCTAATGCGCTGATATGTGTTCTCTACTATGTTACAGACTACAAAGGCGTGACCTTTGGGTTCGTTGACAAAGGGGGAGAAAAGTGCTTGACAAGTACTTGACAAAGGGGGAGAAAAGTGTTAGTTCAAGAGAGAAAATAGTGCGGAGATTTGATAAATCATAATTGATACGGGGAGAAGCTGACAGGTGGAGCAGCCAGAAAGGGGGAGCAATGAGAAAGGGGGAGAGATTTTTAAATCTGACGATGCTAGAAGTGATCGATCAAAGCATATAAATCACGACAGCTGAGGATCGTGATAAAAGCAGAACAGTGGTGTTGGAATGGTGTGAGACGGTGTCCAGCTATCAACAATTGGTATCAACTTAAGAATTCACTAATTGGTATCAGTGTGGTTCAACAACTGGTTTTTATTTTAAGAATTGGTATCAGGGTAGAATAGATAATTGGGGTCTGACATGAAGTGATTCATTGATGAACTTTTCATACTACTCTTGTTTCTCACGCCGAGCATTGCTCATGTGGGCTTAGAGTACATGTTAAGTGAATCCTTGAACGCTATCATAATCGCAAGAGGCGAATGGTGGTAGCAGCTGGAAGAAGACTCAGTGAGGTATCAAAGTGCAGAAAATATTTCTGAGTAGAGTTGTGAAGAGTTGTCAACAAACCCAAAGGGGGACATTGTTGGGCAAAAATCCCTCAAGGTAACATTGCAGCATTTTTGGGTTGATTGTGTTTGTTGACAAAGCAGGTTTCCATGGAGAATTGTCGAGTTCCCGAGAAGTTGTTGACATTCCATGTTGACAAAGAACTTTGACAAAGGAAAGGACGATCTGGAGGCGGTACAAAAGAGCAGTACAAGGTGGCGCCGTTTTCCAGTGTTTGCCAAATTTTTGGGCCTGAAAATCGCCAATGGAAAATGGAGTGATATGTTGTTGGCGAAGGTTGAGGAGAGAGAAATGAAGGAGGTGTGCGGAAAAATCAAGCGTGGCGCGCAAAACTAGCGGGTTGCGCGAAATCTTGAAGTGTGGCGCGCAAAACAGCGGGTTGCGCGAAATTGTATTTCGCGCAAAAGATGTTTCAAGGCCGAAAGCTTGAAAATCGGTAAAGGCATGAGGCGCGCGAAATTTTGGAGGTGTGCGCGGAAAATTGAAGTGGCGCACGAAATAGCGGATGAAGTATTTCACGCAAGAGGTGTTACGAGGTCCGAAGCTCATAAAATGGCAAAGGCATGAGGTGCGCGAAATTATGGAGCAGTGCGCGGAAAATGTTTGTGCGCGGAAGATCAAAGCGGATTACGCGCTCAAGGAGGGTTTTTTGCGCGGGGTCGATTTTGCCTATAAATATGAAGTGACCCTCCTCCATTCAGCAGAGTTCAAGACATAGAAAATACCCGAGCTCTGGTTCGCGAAATTGAAGTTAGAAAGTGTGTTGCGCGTAAACTTAAAGTTTGCGCGTAAAGTCAGATTGCGCGAAAAGCAAAGGTTGCGCAGAAAGTTGGTGTTGGCGCGTAAAAGGAAGATTGCGTGAAATGTGGATTTCGCGCAAAATCAGTGAATTGCGCGCAAGGCAGTTTCGAGGCTGCGCGTAATATTTGGAGGTTGCGCGAAAAAGGAATTTCGCGCAAATCATAGAAATTGCGCGCAAGGCACCGTAAGGGTTGCGCGTAAAAATTGAGGTTGCCCGGTACATCCGGTGAAAAGTGAGATTCATCTGCGGGTGAAAGTTGGACTTCAACAGAGCATCTACATAAAGAGGAAGATGCATTCCTTCATGAAAATGAAGAGACCTACAGGTCTATAAACTGTGAGTGAATACCTTCCAAGAGCAGTGAGCTTAGGAAGAGGAAGAAGGTGATCCTCTCCACCGGCAGTGAGCCAGAGAGAGAGAAACAGGGAGTGACCCTTGGGAAAGCAGTGAGCTGACCCTAAACATTGTATAGGCAGTGAGCCTGGGCATAGTAGTGATCTAGCCCGAACATTGTAATCCGCAGCTAGTGAAGTTTAGTAGACTTGGTACGACCGGGAACCTGTCGGCGTATGCTCCTTGGACGTAGCCCTTAGAGGTGAACCAAGTAAAATTGTTGTGTCCTGTGCTTGCTTTACTTTCTGTTTATATTGTGCAGCAGGAAAGAGAGAGAAGAGTGTTTTGCTTAACAGCGAAACAAGATCAGAAAGGGCTTTAATTTTTAATTAGTCATACCCTGATTCACCCCCCCTCTCAGGGTATTCAGCCTAGTGGACCTAACAATTACCTTATAAGAATTGAATCTACCAATTATGTTTTGATTTCCAAATATATAAATATCTTATATTTTTAATTAATTGAAAATATTATACTTGAATTTTTAATTATAATAATGTTCGAAAAGTTTTGAGAATATCTCATGTTACTCATACTCAATTTTTTTGATTAGATTAAATACTGGAAGAATCTATTTTTGAAATAAATATTTTATTATGAAAGAAGATGAAATAGTCAACCTGATGACTCATAGGTTTCCTCATATTATCAATATAATGAATTATCATACAGAAATTTTGGAAATCCTATTATATTTTATAGTTCCATGAGTTATCTACCTCAGAAATTGAATGATGATATGGTTTAAATTGATTAATATATGAATGTAAAATAATATATATGGGATCAAATCTTTATATCATTACTTCAATAATAATTTTACTTGATGAATATTATTGAAGTGGATATTTCAAAGAGGAAAGGTTAATTTAATTTTTTTTAAATATTATTTATTATAAATCATCTAATTTTGAAATCCACGAGTGTAAAAAATATAATAAAATTCATCTTATCACTAGTGTTTACAAAAGGATAAAAAATGGTTTTAAAAACAAATCTAGATGGAGCAATCAGAAGGATAATAAAAAATGTACAATTAAAAGTATTACCAAACTTAATTATAATAATTCAAATGTAATTTTTTTAGTGTGGAAAGAATTAAAATTTATCCTATAATATCCAAGATTAAAAAAATGTAAAGAAGGATAATGAGTCTAAAAATAAAAAGAAAAATTATTTAATATCATGTAAGATTTGTACTAATGAATCTATTTATAATGTACAATATTAAAATAACAATTAGTCTCGTAACTTGTGCTTTATAGAATCATGAAATTAAGTTGGTAATTATATTTTTTTCTAAAATATATGATGATGATAGAAATTTTGGAAAACAACCTATTTATGAATTAAATAAAGTGATTGAGATATGTGAAAATATATTTTAGGGATTTTAGTTTATTTTATGAATACAACTATATTAATAAATAACTTTTTCATGATAATTAAAAACATAAGAATAATGCTTCTTGTTGTAATGATAAGTTTTATAATGATTTTAAATATGTAGAAATGTTAAATGAAAATAAAAAATTAGTGATTGAAAATGTAAATCCAAACATATATTCTTCATGGAATAAAGAAATATCAATGACATGATGATGTATTTAAATAATATTAATAAAAATGAAGAAGTAATATAATATGAAAAGACATTACCTCATATGTATAATAAGTTGTTTTGTGAAAAGTAAAAAAGGAAACTTGTGTACTAATTTTTTTTTATTTATGATATTAGGAAACTACGGTAGTGCATCCTCACTCATATTTCCATAATATTTATGATGTTAAATTAATCGAATTTATAGATATTTACCTTTTATAGTACCTTATAATGTTTGTATATTTTTTTGGTACCATAGAAATTTTTTTCTAATCGTATTGGCCCATAGTAACAAGGGTACCAATATTTTCCAATAATTAATTTTCCATGACATATACTTTTGGAATAGTTTTATTATTTTATGGTATATTGATAATATATTTTCACAGAATATGAATATAGTCCCATCAAAAAAAATTTCGTATAAATTTTTTTAAGATGGATATGAAACTATTTGACATAATTATAACAAAAATATTAATTGTTTTTTTGAAGACAATATTTATAATTATATAATTATTTATATAGTTTTATATATTTATTGATTTCAATATAGTCTGATTTCAATTTCTCAATTATTTGATAATGGTATGAATGTTGAATTTCAAAATGATAAATATATGTTTTTTTAATTATTCTTTATAAATTTATGCTACTAAAAAGAAAAAAATTTATTCTATTAACCATTACGAACTAATAGTTCAACATGTAAAGTGTTTAAATATTATGAACAATGAAAGATTAATTTGGGATAGATGAATTTAACATTTGAATTTAAGAAAATTATGTAATAAATCATAGATTTAATGAGTTATACTGTTACCCAACTTGAATAAAGATAAGTTTTATGTGTGTGAATATTATATGAAAGTAAAAAATAATAATTATTCATTAATATCATTTAATTAGATAAGTTCTAACTGACCTTTATAGTTAGTGAATCTTGAATTTTTTAGAATTTTCCAAAATAATTATATTGATGGAAATAAATTGGATTTAGTTTTTGTAGATGATTTTAGCACATTTTCATCATTATTATTTATTACTTATAAAACTGATACACTACCAATGTTTACTATTTTGTTATTTACTTCCAAATGAAAAAAATTACATGATTTTTTCTATTCATTTTGATAGAGGAAAAGAATTTGGAAATATGGAATATGAAAAATTTTATGAAGAGAATAATACATCACATAATTGTTTTACTAAGAAACCCATAATAAAATAGAGTTATTGAATGATATAATTAAACAATAATTGAAATGGAAACAATTGTGGTAAGTTATTTTAATTTAACTTATTTGTTTTCTAGTGAAATTATGTTTATTGCTTGTGATATTTATAACTGAATTTATATTATACATATTTTGAAAAAGACCCATTATGAAACATGGAAGGAAAATAATCCTAAAATTATATATTTTAACGTTTTAGGACGTATTGTTTTTACCCTTAGTAGTAAATATAATTTATATATTTTTTAATTTAAATTTGATAAATAAGTTTTCATAGAATATTCCAATGTAATTAAATATTATATAGATTTTCATAAAACAAATGTGATTATAGAATAATAAGTTAATGTCATATTTTATGAAAATTATGTGAAACATAATTAATATATAGATAATGTTGAAGAATAATACATAAAATTTAATATTAAAAAAGATAAACCTCAAGATAATGTATCTATTGAGGGGATAACTCTCTTAAATTTAATCTTAAATCATGGAAATCGCATAAAGAGAAACTTATTGATGGTGTTATTGTAAATATTTATGTAGGAGATAAAACTGAGAAATAAATTTTGAATTTCCTTGTGAATTTTAATTTTCATTCACTTTTCATAAAATAATAATATTAATTCAGATTTAATGGATATTTATTGAATATTTTTATAAAATAAGTAATTAATGATATTTTTATTAATTAAGTTTAATTTTTTTATCCTTTAAAAGGTAAATATATTATTGGATGAAAATTAAATCTTTATATAATTTTAATTAATCTAATAAAAGTGTAAATAATTTCACTCGAGTAGTTACACAATTTTATTCTTATAAAGAAGGTATATATTCTAAAGAATATTTTTTACTTATTTTTATTATTTTTTCTATAATTAATTTACTATATTTTAATTATTTAAAGGCCTAAAATTATTTCTAAAGGATTTCAAAACATATTTATGATATTATTTTAGTTTTCAAGAATTTTATTTTAATATATGATTGGGTTTTGAGTAAAAAAATATTCTAACCATATTTTTTAATTATCAAATGCATTATATGGACTCATGAAATCTTCAAGAGATTAGTATGAAAGTTTGTATTGATTTTTTTAATAATGGATTTATTAATGGTAAATTGGATCCTAATTTATTTTCCAAAATTATTTTTACTTATATTTTTATCATTTAAATTTGTGTTGATGATATTGTATTTTTTTAATAGGTGATTGTTTTTGTAAAGATTTTTAAAATTTGATGACAAGAGAATTTGATATGAGTATTGTGGATGAATTAATACTATATCTAGGTATCCAAAATTTATCTATGAAATGATGAAATGTTTTTGAGTCAATATATGTATGAAAAATAATTTGTTAAAATATTTGTACATTTTCTTATAAACTTTTACTACCCCTATGAGTACCAATTGTAAAGTAGAAATTATTGATTATAAAAAATATATTGATATTATATTTTTATAAGAATGTTTGTTAGTTTACATTATGTAACAAAATATAGAGCTGTTATTTTGTCTAGCCTATATATTTGTGCAATAGTTTAGTTCGATCATAAATAATCTCATATATGTAATGTTCAGACAAATATTATCTATTTTAAAGGAACTATATATTTTTTATTATTTTATATTTGATATAATTTATTTGATCTATTTATAAATTATGATTTATATTCTTAATGTTATATAATTGATAGACAGAGTATATTATGAATGTTTATTTTTCATGGGATAATATTAATTTCCAAAATTTAAATAAAATAGTTATTAGTTTCTTTATTATAAAGTAAATTTGAATACATAATTGTTACTAATTTTTATTAGTAATGTTTCTGGATTAAGAAAAAATTGTTTGATTTTAAATATTTTAACAAAAAAATTATTTTTTGTTAAAACTATTTTTTTATTTACATTTCAATGAATGCAATACAAGAGTATATTAATAATCATATTTATGTTAGATTTTATTTTATAAGATATCATGGAAATAAAGGTGACGTTGTTTTTGTTTTTTCAATTCGTAATCAATTAGCTGATATATTGACTGATTCTCTGGATTCAGTGAAATTTTGAAAGATTAAATTTTTACTTGGTATGATTGAATTTTTAAAAAAAATTTATAATGGAATTTTTATGAATATATTTTTAGCTAGTAAGTATGAAAAATCTATTTTATAACATTGTTTACTCACATATTTAATCTCTACTGATTACTAAATTAATTCATTGGAAATATTTCAATAATTCTAGTGATAATTTTCAAGAAGTTATAATGTTTTAAGGCTAATTATTGTGGAAATTAATTTTTTCTATGAAACTGGAATATAAAATCTTATAAAACTAGTTTGGTTATTTTATATAATTAATTGAAAAATATATTTATCATTTATTTTTTTTATTTCATTTGATATCTTTTTTCATAATGTTAAAATTAAGGGTTAATAATATTCTTTATATATAAAACTATTTTTTAAAATTTGTTTTGAGTATTTATTATTTTTTAATTTTTTTTAATATTGTGTCAAAATGTATTTTTTGTCATTTTTTATTTAATTATTAAATAAAAATTACAATTTTTTTTTTCACAATATATAATATTTTTATATTTTCATAAAGGGGACATATGTTTTTAATCTTTGATTAATTACAAATTGGGGGTTATTTTTTTTTATTTTTCTATTTTACTCTTTAATATACAATAAGGGTATATTTTTTTAGAGACTCCTCAAAAAATTATTTATCCCTATGCTTAAATAATTACGAAAAAATCACTGTTAAATAATTATCCCCTTTTTTCCATTAACATGTGTTTTAAAAGTGTAAAGGATTTATTATTTTATAAGATTAAAATTATTATTTGAAGAGTGAAATTAATTTTATTTTAATAAATTTGTTAACAATAATTTATCTCAACATTATATACTTGTTGAGTAACTTTATTATCTTTTGTTACTATATATAAAGATTTTCTAAAGGATTCTATAGTTACTATTTTATTCTTGTGTCTTATCCTTATAACCACATGTCTACTCCTTACAAAAACATGTTTGAACATTAAAATTTCTTTTTTGAACAATCCATGAATATGCTTGAAGCTTACATGTGCATATTTGATCCATACATGGTTCTATTTTACCCTTATGGTTGTGTTTTCCGAATGTTACCAAAAATCCATATGAATAACTACTCAACTTTATGAATTAAACCTAATGATCTCACTTATATTTTACGAACCTTATGAGATTACCTAAAATTTATGAAAATAAAACAAATGTAAAAAAATGAACCTTTTAAATTTATGAAATTATATATTATATATGTTTTAAAATTTATTCTATTATTATTTGTTTTAAATTATACTACATTAGTTTTTTTATATTATTTTATGATCACATTCAAATTTGTTTTGAAATATTTAACGTCATATTTATATTATTTTTTTAGTATCCTCCTCTATGTTATAAGAATGATATTATAATTTAAAATTTTACATTAAGAAACTATATCACATTATTTTTTATATATCATTGAATACATATTATGGAGGATATTTTGAAGATATACAATGTTTATAAATATCCTTTTACAAATCAGAAATCTCAAATGTAATTCGATATAATTCATTATAAAATAATGGTGTTGACTAATTCATTAGATGTGGTATTCATGGATGGTTATATATAGAGATTTTATGTCTTATTTGATGAATATAATTTTTATGGTGAAAGGAAAAAGTGATAAAATACACAATGAAAAGATGGTACTAATGTATTAACAAGAAATATACTATGATACAATAATGTAAATAATTTGCTGACCCCTTATAAAAACATTATGATACTGCTGGATGACTCTCAAGGATGATCATAAATTTTATGATCATTACTACCTCAGAGAGATTAATTGATCCATTACTCAAGAACATTTTTTGGTTGTTCAACTGTTTTACATTTACTTATACCATATAGTTTTCCTGTGTCTGTTCTTAATTTTTTATATCCGATTTACCTATGCTATAAATGGTTGGATTAGGATTTTACTTTATAAAAGTATTATTATTATAGGGATGTGAGTCCTAGTTTAAATTCGTATTTTGAGATATATAATCTTTAATAAAGTAGGTATTTTATAATGAATCTTGGATAAATGTTAGTTTTGTAACATGTTTTGACTCTTCTTTAAAAGTTAGGAAATCGATGTAGTTTTAACTCTAATAGAAAATGATGGTTTTAATATAGTTTTAAATACCCTTAAAAATTTAGTATATTAGTGGATAAAATATCTATTTAGAATTATAGTTTTGTGAATAATAGTCAAAAGATACATTTTTTATCTTAACTACTATAAAAATTTCCTTTGATCTATTTATTTTTCTACAACATAATTACTTTCATGATTAAATCTAATAAATTTACTTTATCATTAAATAAAATAGAGAGTTAATCCAAATATAATATTTTTTAAAATTTTCTGTTCACTCCCCCTATATACCTTTTTCTATCTTTATTGGGACCAAACACTTCTTCAAAAAACTTTAACATATAGGATGTTGAATATTCTTTTTATCATTTTTGATTCCTTGAAGCTATATTTTTCTCTTTTTTTATTAAAACCATTATTACCAAAGACTCTAATTTTCATTTTAATCATCAAGTAACATAAATTAATGACCTCATATCCATAGCGTTCCCTTATGTCAAAAACTTTTTGGAGACTCTAATTTAAAACCTTAATGAAACGATCAATTTTTATTGGGTGTCAATGATAAAATCAGACTCATACCTTTTGATACATGTAATTGTATTCAAAGTAACTAAGGGATTCACCCTCATTTTGATTCAACTCATTTAATTCTCTCTATATTTTATTGAAAATATTTTATATATAATAATTATTGAAAAATATCTTATTAAAATATTCCAATTTAATAGTATTGATCTCTTCGTTTTTGCACATGTTCTTGATGAAATTCCACTATATACATGATTAACCTTCTAGATGATAAAAATATAGAAAAAAATTTCATTATCTAGTAACTATAGAATTAAAATTACATTTTTATTGTTTTGATACATTTCATAATAATTAATGGATTAGAAGACCCACTAAATGATGGTGGATTTTGTCTCATGAATGCATTATTGACGAGTTGCTCATTATTTGGGGAATTCATTAGCATAAAGTAGTTCATATTATTAATCACATATTTTGATAGTTGGGTATGAATTTTCATAAAATTCTGTACAAAAAATCTAAACATTTTTTGATTCTCATTGGGAAAATTATTGTAATTTCTAATAAACTCATCTGTCACTCGATTCCTCTTCATTCTAGCTATTGGATATATCTAATAATATCCATATTAAATAATTATATTATAATGATAGTTAATATTAGTATTTCATAAATTAGAACACTTTAATTTCAACCCATATTATTTTAGTTTTGACTTATGACACTCTTGTTTGAAATTATATGACTTTTGGTGTATCCTAGGCCGATTTAAGTTTAATACCTTTATTAAAAATATCAAAAATTATTTAAATCCCACCAAAATACTAAATGAGAAGAGCCAACCATGAAAAATTTATATATTAATTAATTAAACATGATTTTTTACAAATCACAAGAAATAACACCCCCAAAACCTATATGTTTAGTGTCTTGTGAGATTAGATATACAAAATTATTATTTTATATTAATTCTTCAACATCACCCATAAAATTATCCCTGCATGATTTCATTCTTGACATATTATTACAAATTCACTTATTACTTACCTGAGAAATATAAACATAAGAAAAATGTGAGAAATAATTTGCATTAATGGGCAAGGCAAAGAGATATCGATTACATCAACTAAGGAAATCATAAATAAAATCATAAAGGATAAATATTTAAAAGGACACATATCTATAGAAATATAATCCTGAAATCATTCCCAAATAAGTAAGAATATATAATGAATCATAAAGCTTTTGAAAACATATGACTATGGAATAATCAGATAATAATCACAATCCATGGATATAAAACATATAAATGTGACACAAACATAATAATAGAAAATATTAAAATAATATAAATCTCAATCATCTAGATATTGAAATCATAGTGGGATAGACTGACCAACTATTCCCTTTAACATAATAGATTAAGATAAAAACTAGTTTCCCATAACATAATTATCTCAAGAGATATAAATATTTACCCAATGCATTGGAGGGAAATATAATTTCAGTCCCACCAATCACATAATAATAAACAACCTATATTTGTGCCATATAGGCATAAAATAATTTATAAATCCATGTAATAGATATAATATTTTAATCATTTTTACATCATATTTCAATGAATTAGTCCCCACCATTTTTAGGGAAATAGGTTCATTACTTATTTTTAGGATATATATATTTTTATTATAAAAATATATCAATTCCTGATTTTTAGTTTTTCATTCATTTTTTGAATTATTTACTCGAGCTACAATTTTGTTTTTATTTTTTGTTAATTTTTTTAAAAGATTAATATTGCAATTAAATATGAAATATTTTGGTAAATTTTTATATCCCTTCTAAATGATTTTTAATACCCTTGAAGTGTAGTGATATTGTTTATGTCCAGATCCGTCAATAATTTAATTTTAAATCCACAGTTGAATACATTATATTTTGAGAATAATAATTGAAAATATTATTAAGCCCTAAATCATATATAACATATAATATTTTTAACATCTTATGAAAGATATAGAATTAGAATTTTTGAAATGTTTATAATCATATATATTGAAGAATATCTTATGCGTAAATCAAACTAGACCATTTTTAATTAAAAACATGTCAGTTATCAAGTGGAAGTGATAAATATTCTTTATGTACAAAGTGAATAGTCTTACATGTCACATGTGATGTGAATACTTCATCCATATGATGTTCACTATAGATTTTACATAGTGAGGCATATTACTAATCAGGTAATTTGTTCAATATATTATATTTGGGTTCTTTCATTTTTAATTGGCATAATATAAGTTTTTGTACTTTTTTAAATTGAAGAAATCAAAAGATGAAAATCATTTATCATTCAAGGGATTAAAACACATTGTAAATAGTATTGGGTGAATTAAAATAATACTTTGAAAATTAAATATCTAATTCAATTATGAATGATCCCTTCAATAATGGATTCCCAAGGTGAATCATTTGATAAACTTCCAAAATGTTGTTCTATGAAGAAATTAGTCACAACACAATGTTTTGATAGGTCCATAAGTAGTGAAAATTTTAATAACAAAATTTTTGACAAGAATCCAATCATAATGATTTAATTAAAATCTATAGTTATATTAGATAAAATATAGAATTAAAAAATGTAAGTTGAAGAGGATGAAATTTGTGAGAGGATTATAAAGAAAAATAAATTTATGCTTCCACTTGGACGAAAATAAAGGATATATTCTTCCATGTGTGAATGTTCTCTAGAATAGGGAATTGAATCCATACACCATTTTAAAATACTCTTCCCTCTAATATAAATAAAATATATACATAAAAAAAATAAAAATGAGATATAATACAAGATAAATAGGAATAAATAGTGAATCACCATCTCCAGTGTTCTCACAATAGGGATCGGAGCTCACGACTACATTAGGGAAACATGTAATATGAAGGAATGAAGTTTTCCAATCATTTATCCAAGTATGAATAAACTCCCATGTATTTTTTTAACACCAGATACATGTGAAAACCTATTATGATACCTATATTTCATTCCTATGTATCTAGTTGATATTATTCTTTCAAATTATGTTCTTTAATAAATATAATTATTTTTCCTAAAATTTTAATCACTTAAAATATATCTTGTATGAATTTTTAATTTTTTTATCAAATGAACCAACCTTATATAGTGTTATATTTATAGAAAATAATTGCAATTTTATGGTAGTAAAATTATGCTAAGATACTAAAGTACTATTCGAATGAAGAATAAATTATTGGAAACTATTTTTGGAGAACCCAAGAATTATGATGAATAATTTCAAAAGATATGTAAACATGAAAATATATTAGGATATATTCTAAACTGTAAATTCTACATGATAATTGAATTATAGACTTGAATATAAGAATTTTAAATTTCTTTTCCTAATTCACACGAGAATAAGAATGTCAGTTTCTATGAATAACTATTCTTTAAAATTGATTGACACTTTGAAAATAAGTACTTCAAAGAGATTATGTGTTCCATATAGATGAAGAGAAATACATATATATATATATATTAAAATATAATTAGATAAATATTTAAGTGGATTTCATTGGATGTTATGTATTTTAAATTAAAAAATTTAATTTTTATGATTGGTGAGATTCTATTTATGATTGGTATATGTGTGATAATGGAAGTTTGAGAATACATGTTGTTTACCACATGAGTATATTTTAAAGATGAAATGTTATAAGAAAATGAAATAATTTATATGGTCAGGAAAAATTATTTAAATTTTTTTAAGAATAAAAATTTAGGAATATTGGAGAGTATTACTTGGCATCTCTTGATTTTCCTGGAATAGAGTGCGTATAATTTCATGACTTCCAGAGCTTGAAACCACCAGGGGTTAACATTCTAAGAGGTGATACTCTAGGTCTCCAATTTTTTAGACCCCCGTAGAAACATGTTTCTCTTCCCTGCTCCCTTGAGGATTGGGTTGTTTTTCTTTTTCTTTCTTTCTGTACTACTTTTATTATATTTAAGATAATGATGATGAATTGAGAAAGTCATTTTATAACATTATTATAAAAAAATTCCAACCTCTAAACAGATAAGAAAATATAGCAAAACTACACTTTTCAGAGTTGGTACAACCATACAGAATACTTCCTAGAAAGACTAGCCTAAGGTAGATTTGGATTATAGGTATAAAATCATGCACATACAAGAGAATATATTAAAGAAGAGTGAGTATAGATGCAAGGAGGACATGTCACGGGATGACAGTGCATAGGAATCCAAGATCATACATGATTACTCACAACAAGCTTATGGTGGAATAAATTTATCTTTTTAGGTGGTGTGAAGACAAATAGAAAATATATGTGGGATTTTATTCACCCACAACATGTATCTATATTTAAATATTATGGATAAAAATATAGGATATGATAATAAATCAATGCTCATTTTAAGATCATAATGCTACATCACCTCCAACGTTTTTTCCATTTAGTGTTTGTTGTGTGCAGGTAATTATACCATGATTGAGCCACTAACATCCACTGATCTGGCTAGAATTCCAAAAAAAATTGTGATACATTCATAGGAACTATTATTCATGATTTATAGAATCTCAATTCATCTAAATGAATCATCAAATGAGTTCAATATGCCTTTATGATGGAAGAAAATTTTGGATCTTCCTTATGGACTCTATGGATATTCTATAAGTATGACACAAAACATACTTTCCTATGAGAATCTACTACAAGATCATATTATGATAAAAAATTCAAACTAAATGTGATCAACCATGAGTAAATTTTTTTAATCAACCACATGTGGAGGGGACCTTCAATGAGCTTACTTTATTGAGTATAAGAATATGATCTTTTTTCAATCAGGCTTCAGTTTTAATGAGCTTCTGTGAACTGAGAATGGATATTAAATGCTTCTAATGATTTACCATGTTTACATGAACATACTATATAAAGGATGAGTGACCATGTTTCTTATGATAGACCATGAATACAGTCTATGAGATGAAGAAAATATAAAAAATATAATATTTTAATATTAGTAAATTCATGAATATGAATCCCAAGATGTTATCAAACATTGATGGGTGGGTTCCACTTATCTAGGATTACATGTAGTTGTACATGTATTAATGTGATTGGAGAAAAAAGGAATGTCAAATAACCCATGTTTTCATCATGATCAGACCAGTTAAACCAATACAAATCTTGAATGTCATATCATCTATGTATGAATCATGTGTTTCCCTGAGTATAAAAAACATATGAGTTTTATATAACTAAAGAAACTATAGTATTTGATGTAAAGAAGATTATAAATGAGATGTATCACATAATCATGTGAGTTTATAATTCATGAGAATAAATAACCAGTCTGATGAAGCATATTCCACACAATCTTATAAAATTCCATGATTCCCAAAGAAGAGCAAGGTAGTTAATAATGGTGTTCCCTTACTATAAATTAATTATAAAAGGAGAAGGTTTTCCATTAAAATAATTCCAAAATCCAAGAGAATTTTTGGAATAAATAAATATATACAACGATCATTTTTTAGGAATACATATATATCCATGAATACTCATGAATGTTTAATGCATGTAGATTTATGTCGATTGGAGAAGTTTGGGAATTCATGGGGAAACTAACATATGTAATTAATTGAGTTTCTACATAGATAATACCATTATAAAAATATGAATAAATTCATATTTATAGAATTTTTGATTGTGGGTATTCATGTATCACATGAAAAGATTATGTGGTAACGGAGTCATGATATTATGGATAATAGGAAGAAAAGATTTGATTTAGTTATAAATTATATTTTCATTGATGAGATGAGTCGAAAATACTTTGAATATATTTATTGTGGTTCAATAAGATTAAAATAAAGATAGAAGAAGAAAGTATCATGTCAAGCCTTCAAAAATAATTAATCAATAAGATAAATTTAGTTTTAAATACAAATAGGGCCACATATTTTGTAAAATAGAAATCTCAATATTTTTGGAGGATTATATATCATGAATTCTAAGAATTTGAATTATGAAAAAATATATCTCTACACCATAGTGAATATAAATACAAGATGAATAAATAGTATTGATTCTTAAGAGAGAAACTATTAAGAATATTTCAATATAAAAAGAACTGGGAGAACTAGTGCTTCAAATCAAGAATAACACTTTTGTACTGAATAAGTAGGAAGAACAAGGTAAATAGAGCATCATATTAATATTAACCATGCACAAGTTAATGTTCTGAGTATCCATACTATAATACGTACAAATACTATAGAATCCTGAAGACTATTTAGGTATCTCATATGACTGTAGTAGTAGAATAAGAATCTAAAAAAAATATTTTACAGGTCAGGCTCAGGAAATCAAAGGTTATCTAGGTTGAAGGTAGTGAAATCCTTTTTTTGGATAAAAGGGAATTCAATCCCTGAACATACATTTTCCCTAGTTGGTTCCAGGATAATGAGTTTAAGGTGATTCCTTTTATAAATATCTCTTTGATAATTAAAACTAATATGTGTGAGACTGGGGTACAAACCATCATACATAAAAAACATAGTCATCTACAAGGATTTGAAGCTCCATATCAAGTCTCAGTCCTCTTGTGTTAATGATTTCTTGTTTATATCTTCATACAAATGAACTAATGTAGAGATAAAATAAGAGATAGATCCATTCACTGAATAATTGAATAGGTGATGATGGAGTAAAATTAAAATTTATTAAAAGTTTACCAAATCAGATTCACCGACCCTCTTAGTGTTGGATTAACCCATCGAGATGTTAAATTTTTTTATCAAATCATCGTGTTTCACCTTTATTGGATTAACTTTTATTTCAATTTTTAGGTTCTATTATAAATGTAACGTGGAATTTTAGATTATAATAAGTGGATAAAATTATGATCAAAATATCATGTCATCTATTTCATAGAAGAATATAATGAATAATCATTTAAAAAAGATGAATAAATTATCCCTATTATGTATTGAGGAAGAATAAATTATTTTCCCATGATTTGATTCTATTAAAGATAATTATTTTAATGGATAATATGACATGTCATTTAGAAATACTGGAAAGGAAATGAGAAACCATTATACCACATTAGCTGACGAAAAGGGATCCGATATATTTTTTCCATAGTATCCAATTGACGAACAATCAGAAATTCGAAAATTTATATTAAAAATTTACATGATGACATTCATAGAATGACAACCCATCCAGAAGATGAATTTGTAGAGAGAGAGATATATTTCCCAAATGGTGATGATTTGTGTTCATATTACCAAATAATGTAATAATAAAATTAAAAGAATCAAGGAATTTTATAAAGAATTTTCTAGAGTTATGAATGACAAGATGTTGTTTAGTGTATTGAAATATTAGTCAATTGATAGTGTGAAAGAATGTTTCTATTCACTAGATGAGAAGAAAAAGTAAATATTTTATGTAAAAAATGATCACTTGGAGTTCCATCCAATGAGATCAAATAACATGAATGATAAATTGAATATATATATAATATTCATGATTATGAGGTGAATAAAATCATGATATCCAACAAAGATAAATAGAATATAGGTGAGACAAAATAATTCGTTTTCAATATTAATATTTGTATCCTGATATTGAATTATGGAATTTGGAAATTACAAAATCCATGTCATTTAAAAAGTTATAAGGAATGATTCTACCAAAAAAGATAAAAAATAGGGCACTTATGCTAAAATACCTCTATCTAGAACAAAAAAAATTATTATATCATTTACAGATAAATATATAACAGCCTCAAAAGAAACAGTATGTCCACTTATGTAAATAATGTCTGAATTAAACTTTTTTCCATGAACAGTTCCATATTAAAATAAATTATATTAAAGTATGGATGATATAAAATGTTGAGGAATCTCCAATAATCTATAGGATGGATGAAATAATATTTATATGGATTTCCCCCTAAAATGTCCCATTTAGTAAATAAGAATGTACACAAATAGCCGAGGTTCAATTATAGATATTTTTATTCACATAACAATTATCATGATTTGGGGAATATTTAAAGCGCTTTTACATGTTTGAGTATTAGAATATTTTTTTGCATAACATGTCATCTCCTAATGTTAAAATAAATCATACATTAGGTGGGTAGAAAATTTGAGATGAAATAATGACCACATGAAAAAAATTTAAAAAAAACTATTAGACTCAAAATGATTTGAAAACATGGTGATCTCTATGTTATTTTTAATGGAAGTGGTCACACTGATTAAACCAACAATTCATTCAAACATACATGTTGAAAAAATAAGGAGAAAATATCACAGGTTCCAAAAATAATAATTTCTTCCATGTGGAATTAATAAGATAAATTTACTGAAAATAAATCTCTTGGACTTCAGTAATGAATGATGATTAGTTTTACTTGGGAGAAAAAATGAATAAAAATATAAGATATAGATCACTAAAAATGTCTAAGAAGAATTCCCCTCTAATTAGGAGAATGTTTTTTATTTTTGGGAAATAGTTGTCACACTATTGACTTATGAAATCATTCTATGAAATATATATTTGATATAAGAATGAATGAGAAAAAAATTAATGTATCAGAAAAATAATTAAATTAGTGGATTGGTATGGTGAAGGCATTCCAAATATTCCATGTGTAAAAACCAAGATAGAGGTGCAAACTCCCAAATATTTCTTAGTTATTTCTGTCCATGAATAATATAAGAAATAATGTGTGGAAGAGGGGAAAGAAATATATAAATTCAACCAAAAAGTATAAATTATGAAACTAAATTTTGTGATAGGTTTTAAAAGAATGATAACCATGAATTTTTTGATGTTTTGTTTGGGAGGAGAAATCTTGCTAGAAATAACTCAAATGATTTTATAAAAATAACACCATCCCAAGAAAAAATCATTATTATTATAAGGAATCAACCATTTGAAGCATGTGACTTGGTATCTCATATCATGAGGATGATCCATGTATTTATAAAATTAAACCTATATGTTTTAATTTAGTGTTTTTAATTTGGGTGCTAAGTGGTGTTGGAAATTAAGGTTGAAAATATCTGGAAATATTTTCATAAATTGAAATCAACATGTTTCAACTGAAATATATGTGAAAAACCCTCTAATGAAAATATTTACCAAATGGTAATATGTATATTTTGGTATCATTTATTTTTTAAATGGATAACAGTGATTCCTAAATTAATCTATAATGTTTTATACACTGATTTTGGATCACGTTGTATTTGAGTGGGATGAAAGATGGAACATTGTTGAAAATAAATGATACCTTCAACCTCAAAGTATTCTCTATATTTTTTATCAACAAGGGGGAGAGAAGAATATGAAAATGTAAATGAGAAAGGGTGACTAAAGATTAATTATAGGTTAAAATAAATATATTCAAATTTATTGAACATATTGTCACATTATTTTCCACATAGAATTGAATACAAATCAAAATGGGAAGATTTATAAACCCATTTTTTGGTGTTTTATTTCATATCAATACATATCAAATTAAGGTTAGTTTCATTACTTTATTATTTTTAATAATCATCATAATTGAGAATAATTTCTAAGATGTCTGTTTTGGGGAACCTTGGAATTATTAATAATAAATTCCCAAGTCAAGAAAATATAAAAATATATTGTAATATATTTTTAACTATAAATACTACATGATAATTAATGTGAAGTCGTGAATATTTGAAGATTATGTTACTTATATTAATTTATGTTACAATAGTAATGTTAGATGCTGCCAATGGATAATCATAGAAATTGTTTCATACAAGGAGATGAAGTATTTTAAGGAGTTGATGAGTTCCATCCTTGTGGTGAAAAAATACTAAATGGAAATATTATTGGATGAATAATGAATAATATAGAATTTGATGTGATGTTTGATAAGTCATGTCAGTTTACTTTTCATGATTTCTCGGATATACTTTAATGTCAATGACAAGTTCTAATAGTAGTTGGAGGATTCATAATATTTAAAACATGAAGATATTTTATATATGAGATGTTATAAGTAAATAAAATAACATAATATTTTAGCATGACATAAATTTTAATAGTATTTGAGAAGTTTTCATTAGAATTATATGTTAATATTTGAAAAACAATTTTTATAATGTGTTATTAAAAAAATATTCCAACTTCTATCCCTCCAAGACAATCTAGTTCAATTTCAGTTTTGGGAGTAGGCTAAACATGTTAGACCCCACCTAGTTAGGCTATACTATGTTGGTTTGGGAGCATATTTGGTAGAATAATTTTAAAAAATGAGCACATTTTCACGTAGTGTTCACATAGGTACAAGTAGGTCGTGTTGTGGGACTATAGTGCAGAGGAAGCTCAAATCATACTTGGATACATGCAACTGGCCAATACTAGAGGTGATTTATCTTATAAAGTGGTGTGATGTTAAATGAAAAAAGGATGTTGTATTTACATCACCCACACACAATTCTTCCATTTAAATATTAGAAACAAAAAATAGGGTCACCGGATTAGATTGTTGATCTCAATTAAATATTCTAGCAGCACCATCTCCTACCTTTGGTATTTCGAGTGTTTGTTACATGTATGTAATTCTACCATGATTATGTCCTCATCCTCCACTAATTTATCCTTCATTCTTAAAAAACATAGATACATTCATATGAACTAATATGAATGATTTAAAGATACTTTATCTATATAAGGGAAGCCTTCCATGAGTTTAAGAATCCTTTTTAGGGATAAACATCATTGATATTCCATGAGGACTCCATAAATCTTCCATGAGGATGGAATAAACATTCCAAACATATGAGGATATAATCTAATTTCACTTGGTGATCTTCTATAGAAATATATTTTATTGACTATAATAATAATTTCAAATCTACCATATGAGGATGAGTCCTTCCATGAGAAATTTCCCATGAGTATGAGAAGATGATATTTTGTGACTCACACTTCCATATAGATGAGTACTGATGAATCTACCATGTACCTTCAATGAATATATAAATTTTCCATGCTAATATAAACCTAAAACATGAAGGATGAGTGATCATGGTTCTAATTATCGGTTGGGAATGGGGTCTATGTGATGAAGAAAATATCCATAAAACTATGCATTTGAATATGATTTTTATCATGCATAATAACTCCAAGATATATATAAAATATATGGATTGGTTTTTATTATCATGGAATTCATGAAGTTTCAATTGTAGTAATGTTAATGGAGTAAAAACTGTATGTTTATTCATCAAGTTTTTCATTAAGATCAAACTAGTTGAAGTAATATAATTATTTTCTGCCAAATAATCCATGCATGATACTTGAGTGAAAGTGATTATATGCATCATATAAGTTTTATTTTAGTAAATAAACTCTTGTATTAAATGGAATGAATATTATAAATGAGATACATTTCAAGAGTCATGTGCTATTATAATACATGAGGAAAATAATATTTATGATGATTCATATGGTGTTCTCTTTTAATCCAAATATCAAGATGAAAAATGTATTCAATCAAAAAAAATGAATGAAAAATATTAATGAAACTATTATCACACTATAAATTCATGATGAAAAGAGAATATTGTCCATGATAATCCTTACAATATTTAGAAGCAAGATCATGATGAAGTAAGATATACCATGATCATGTTTGATGCATACATTCATATCCATGAATTTTTAGAAGAGGATGATGGGTGTTGTTTCAAGAGATCGGGGACTGGTGACTTCATGGGTCAAGATTATTGGGGAATTTTTATTCCTGAGGGTGTGCGTATTGAATGGTCCTTTCATCTATGGTGAAAATGGATACCCATGAAAATGAATTTCCTAGTCTAGAGAGTTCTTAACTAGGAAGTCTCAACTGAGAATAATATTCAGAAAAAGGAATCTCTCTATTCTCGCAGTTCCTCCGTTGCTCACAACCAAAAGCAAAACTGACCTTCCACATCTTTATCACGAGCAAGTGGGCGGTCTCCCTCTTGTTAGAAATGAAAAAATGGGGACACTATGACCCAACATGTGATTCCTTGTAGATCTTTATTGTTTGTTGGATCTCGATCCTGAAAATCCAAGAGTTGTCTATCAAGGTAAGAGCCCTCATCGTCACTGCTATATTTTTGATTCTGTGGGAAGCAAGGAATAAAGATCGGTTTGATAACAGACCCACGGTTTTTGTTCTACATATGAGTTTGAAGGTGCTGATTCATGAGCTATGCTCACTTTTGAAAGATATAATATGATCCCCGATTATGTGAAGTCTCCTCAACAGACCACCTGAGGTAGTTAGAACCCAATGTTGTTGGATCATATGGCTTCCACTGAGGTGTGGCCTAAAACATAACGTGGATGGATGTTATTTTAATGGATAGATGCATGGGTGGTTGGGGGGTGTAATTCGTGATGATTTTGGCTCAGTGTTGATTGCTTTCACCTGCTGGTATGGTACAAGGAACTCTTTAGGAGCAGAAGTGATAGCATTACTTTCTAGGATTATGCTTTGTAAGAGTCATGCTCTTGTTGTCGTAGAGGTTGAATCAGACTTCGAAACATTGGTATGGGTGATATATGGCAAAGAGACTCCTCCTTGGAAGCTAACGTATATGATTCGTAGAAGCTCTGTGGAGATCAGTCAGGGTTATTCGGTGTGTTGTGTTAAAAGAGAGGCAAATCACGCTGCGGATTCCCTCTCATGAGGGTGTAATTTTCATGGCCACGTGATTGTTTATTCTAGTATGGGCTCCCTTCCCATGGAATATAGGAACATTGTCAAAGGGGATGCCCTTGGACTAAACTATTTTAGACCTCCATGAGCTTTTACTGTTTGATGGGGTGGTTCCCATATTTTTAATAAAAAATCAATTATTGATTGAATAAGATGTTTAAAATTTGGGATCATCTGAATACATGATTTTATGAGTTTCCACATGGTAAAAAGTTATAAAAATTTGAATAAATATAGATTTTGTAGAATTTTTGATTAAAATTATTCAAGTACCATGTGAAAAGATAATAGAGGAATGATGTTTTCATTTTATGGAGGATAAAAATGGATGATTTGATTTTGATATAAATGAGGTTTTATTGAAGAGACGAGTTGGGAATCTATTGAAAGGCGTTTCATCGGGTTTTGATATAGATGTGGGATGATCTGACTTTTGATGGTTTGATTGAGGTATATTTTGAGACCTCACTCAATTGCACGCATTGGTTTTACTATCTATTTCATATTCCCTAGAAACTCCCAATAGTTTCCTCATCAATCGCTGCGTATTGACATAATTTTCAATAAATGGGGTCATCTTGGTTTCAGGCACATCGACTATTGGGGACTCACATTGGTTGAGAGGATGGGAGTTCAGGATCATCACACCATTTTAGGGGAGTTATTTACCATTACGGTACTCTCTTATAGATTTAATATATGTTCATAAATATCTTCCTAACACTGATATGGGATTTGTTACCCTAATTAAATGAAAATAGGATAATTCTATTTCATATTCAAAATATTATTATCTCTTTAGTGAATCCATCTATATGTATCTGAGGTTCTTCATCACTTTTTGGTAACGAGATATTTCTTATATACTGAAACCATATAACAAAGTGATCTAGATAATGCTTCCATGTAATAAGGTGGTTAATATTCCAAGAAGGGGATTGAGCCATTATGAGGCATCTTACGTATCCTGATTATTCAAAAATCAAAACCCACATATTTTATTCATCCAATGTAGTTTAATGTCACGCATTGAGGACATATGTTTGGGTACTGAAACACAAAATATTTGATCTCAAACTCTATGGGGGTATCCTTTGTATATTGAGTATAGAGAGAAATAGAGTTGTTGTAGTTATCATGTATTGGGGTTTCCTATGTCATTATAGAGACTCAATGTGTAGATAATATGTTTATCTTGAATCCCTAAGCTCACGTGACCTATGCTTGGTGTTAGAAATGAGGGATGGAGAATGTTTATTTCATTGCTCAAGATGTTGGACTTATGAACTAAAACTTCCTTGAAATGATTTATTATGGGACTTGGGTCTTGGAGTGATGTCTTACATATATTGGTAACATTAGGAGTCAAATTCAACATAGCATGGTGGGTTTCTCAGTCCCTTGATGTATGAGATAGGGTGATCATCTCTTGGGACTAATTGATTCCTTCTGGTTGAGATGTTAGAGTCATGGAAAGACTTATAAATAATGTGTATCTTTTTTGAGCTTGAGCCTTAGCAAGGCATCCTATGTATCCTAGTAATGGAAGGAATGAAAGTCATCGTTGTTTGGTATATGTCATAGCTTACACACTGATGTTTCCATGTACTGTTCTAGGGTTTTACAGTGTAGATAATATTATCATTTCTACTCTTAATCCAACAGGATCCAAGCTCGTTGTGAGAACAAGGGTTAAAAAATAATCAATTTCATTGCCTTGAATAATACACATTGATGCTAGTATTGCGCTTAATGATAGATATGGGGCTCAAAACTTGGGGACAGGTAGCCTACATATCATGGATATGGAAGTAATCATAGTTTTCAAAGTTCCCTTTATATTAGGGCTTACACTATGAGGATACCATATATTCGGGGATTACACAATGAGGACCAAAAACTATATCATGTTTTTTGACGCCCTATTGACATTGAATTATAGTATGGAGGGTGTTGTTTGACCTATTCGGCATGTCCTATGAGACATCACATGATAGGATGGAATCATACAGAGGATTTCACAAGGGTCAGTGTGGCATAGTTCAAGGGGTTTCACATATATCATCTGACACCTCTGGAATACATAACGAGACTATGACGACATGTATGGAGTTCATCGCGAGTCCCATTTGACTTCCCTAGATGGTGTCACAAGAGCTTGGTTATCATTTCTATATTCTTTCATGAGACTCAGTTATCATGATAAAATTTCATTATATGAATCATGTTGTCTATCCAAAGGATATCGAAAGTACTCGGTGACAGACCTAGAGGGGGTTTCATGGTCATAGTGGTGTCTTGATGGGGACCATGTAACTCACTTTGGTGTTTCTGAAGTATTCTGCATGCCCCAAATGGAATAATAGAGGATGATCGAATGATCTAAGTCACATGTCCTAGTGCTGTCACAAATCTTTTGGTGACTTGCATGGAGCACACGAGGGCTAGTAAGAATGTATTTCGCTAAAGTATTCCACTATTAATCCTAGTTGTAACCCTTGCATTGGAAAGGCCTTAGATTTATTCAGTATCAGTTCGTTCATGTCTTGAGTGATCATAAATAAATGTTATATGTTCCTTACTTGTCTTCCAAGAAGTCCTTTTGGTGGTATATGAATAAACAGGAGAAGAACATTCTGTGTGGCACATGACTGCTCAGTCTATCTGCCGGTATAATATCAGATGAAAAATTTCTGGCCACATAATTGGTTGCTCTTATAAATACACATAGGTTGAGAGTCAAATCACCAATATTCCAAGAATCTAGAGTCTCAGAGTCTAACCCTTGCTTCATGTTGGAGTGGATAATTTATGATCATCACCACCCCTGTTTTGTGGCGCCTTGTTCAGCATATCTAGCATGAGTCCAAGATGGAGTCAGTGAAAGGGTCTAGAGCTAAATGTCTTCATAAGTATCTGAAGCAAACCACTCTGTGTGTGTTGTATTATTTTTTGTGATCACAAGTCTATTCCTTCAAAAATCCCTTTAATGGATTATAGCCAACTAATGGGAACATTTTTGATCATGTAGACGTATCGATGGACTTCTATTCCGTTATGATGACATGTCCATAAGCCTTCGCAAGATCCATGTGTCTATTAGAAGAAAATATCAAGACCTTGGGTGACTTCTCCTAGGGTCTCACGAGACAAGGATAGTTTTCCTTGAAGTCTCATAGAACCACATTGTTGGTGTTATGGGCTCTTCACATGCCTTTTAGTGACTGGGAACACTGCTCACCTCCTCCCTTCTGACCCCATATTTTTTATGTGGCAAAGGTTGGGAGTGATGTAGTATTTCATGTGTGTTTTAGAGGATATTTATTTTTTTGATTCATTACGTAAATGATATGGGTCATCTGGGGGTGCTCTATAATTCCCTGGATATATCTATTCGTTCATTCTTAGAGAATAATAGAGTTATCTAGTGCTCTTCACACTAAAAATATTAGAGGACAAACCGCTCTCGCGAGGTGAGGTGAGCATGTCACTATGGTCTTGCAGCATCTTGCGGGTCCCCAAGGGCATGTGTCACATTTCCTTTAGTGACTAAGAAAACATATCACCTCCTCCCTTTCTATCTCCTTTGTTTTATTTTATCAAGGTCTAAGATTATGCTAGTTTTAATGAGAAATGTCTGGGATTTTTTCTCAATTTTTAAATGATGTATTGCCTAAAAATTATGGTTCATAGGGATAATGTACAACAATTTAGTGGAAATGTCTATCTTTCTTCCATTAGAGTGTCGAGGAGTGGCTAGGGAACACCTGGGGGATTCCGTGTAGTGAAGATGATAAGATATAGCGTTTCAATGACATGAGACAAACATGACTTTGAGGTCTTACGATGTCTCATATATCCCTAGGGCGCGATTCCCATGTCATTCAGTGACTGTAAACTCTTATCTACTCCTCCCTTTCTATCTCCTTTATTTTATCCTATAATGATTCAGAGGTCTTCTGAGTTTTCCTAGATGTCACTAAGGGATTTTGTTCTTCCTAATGACAATATAGAGTATGGGATTCCTAACCACTAGGGGTATCTACCTATGAATATCATTGCTCCTTATATTCAGAGGATTTAGAATGGGTTTTCAGGCATATTTCAATGGAAAACCATGTGGCTTGGGGTTCTTATTCCATTGTTTGTGGGTACGTTGCATGATCAATATGGGACCTCATGATGGTGCACACACGTTTTCTTTGTCAGTTATCCTGATTTCCTATGGTGCATCGCATTATCATTGTTGGATTTCTAAAATAAATGCCTATGTTTTTAGGGATATATTCTTTTCCAAACATTGATGATATGCATGCTCATTAATGGAACACGTGACGATGTCCATATATTTTTAAGGATAATATCTTTGTTCATCTTTGATGTTTTTCATATTCAATGATGCTTCTTGCGATGATATGCATACATTTCCAAGGACATTCACTTTTCTCACCTTCAATATGTCACTGGTCCTTATATGTATGTTTCTATAGCATGAACATGGGGTCTTGCATGTCAATTCTGTATGCCCAAGGGTTTGTATGTCATGGTCGATGTCTTGCATAACTGGAGGGGAGTCAAGCAATCATGGGTTCTTCTCCAATGGATCAAGGATTCATATTGAAAGTCATATAATGAGCGTTTCACACAATCTAAGTTGGTTTATGGGTTTTTTGTAGGTTATTGTTTGCATGCATGTGTCACATGAATAACAACAATCTTAATTAATCCCATCATGGACATATTTCTGATTCTCTATACATGACCCAATGGAAATCATGTGATTCCATATCCCTGAAGACATTTCATGATCCTAGTGGAAGTAGGCTTCTATGGTTAGAAACCTCATTTTGGTACTTTCAAGACACTATGAAGACTAAATGATCAAGTATTTCGATCACGTGGCCTGTTATCACATATATTCACAATCTATTTTAGTGTTTCACCTCATATTTATTTCCCTGGTTTGATAGCACACATATTTTGTTCCTGTGGATTCAGGATCATATATCTTTCATTCACATTATTAAATATGTGAAATCAAAATTATTCTTCACAATGGTAAAAGGATTTTTGTGTTTCCTCCTTATTCATGATAGAGACGGAGTTCGGTAGTGTTTCACATGATGGGTTACACGGTGGCTCAATGATTAACATGAATGAAATAATGAGTCTCTCATGAATTGCTTTGCATAACTATTATGGGGTTTCAAATGATATGTTTTAGAAAGAAAAATAGATCTCCCCTTAGGAGTGGTAGAGGCCCCCTATGACACATGATCTCTCTTGTGTATTTATAGAGGGATTATTGTATTTCCTCTACACATATGTGAATGGTGGTTCTGTCTATAGATTTATTTTATCCACCGATGGTGCTTCCACAACTTTGTCAAAGGGGTTGGGCTGGGTTGGTGGTTTGTGTCCAAACCCCCACCAAATCATCTAGCGGGAGAAGAAAATAGGTAGGGGTGAGGAGGCCTATAAAAGGATGCTCTACCCTCTTCTAGATATAATTATTCATTAGTTATCATCTCCCCCAATATATCCTATTTGTGTGCGATATCTGTGAGGTGGTTTCCTCACCATATTCAAGGGATATTTTTCCAAGTGTCTTCGCCTTGTAATAAGAGAGGGAGTGTGTATTCACTTTAACACTATAGTGATCCTTCTAATTGACCATTGATTTTTACCCCTTCCATTTGGGGGTTTCCCATGTTATATATGGTGTCATTTATTTCCCCATTTTCACCTTATTTTATCTCATGATTATTACTACATCATGGGACAATCATTTTTTGGTCCCAACTTTTGGTATCAGAGCCAGGTTCTGGACCGACGCTGTTCACGTTTTCTAGTATTAATAATTCTTGTAAATTTGAGTGTGCTTTTTGATTGAAACTTGAGTCGATCTGTCACATCAGAAAAAATTTATTGAGATTATTAAATACACCGTTGTGAAATGAGGGAGGTTTTGGACTGATTACATGTCAATATGGAGGAAAAATTCGAGATCAAAAAATTTAATGGGAAAAATTATTCATTGTACAAAATGAAGATACATGATGTGAAACGGAAGGAAAATTGATGACTGACAATTGAAAAAAGGATGAATGATGTGACTATGGAGAGTAGTTCCAGTGGGAACCAAAATCATTACATGGAAAGAAATGTGGTGAGGTCTTCTTGAAATGGAGATATACTAGTCAGATAAGCATTAATGACTGCTTGAAGTAGGAAACATCTCAATGAAACATAGATAATCGACTCAGGAGAAACATGGAACATGACTTATCGACAGGAATGGTATGATCTATATGAAACCATCCCAGAAGAACTTGTGTAGATAGTGAATGATCACACTCAAAATATCATTAGATTTGGCACCATCAAGCTTAAGATGCATGGTGGCATAGTACATACCGTCCAAGGAGTACATCATGTGAATATCTTGAAGAAAAACTTACTTTATTTTAGACAATTTGATGATATCATATGTAATACTCACACTGATAATGTAGTGATGAGAATTGTGAATGAAGTGATTTTGGTGATGAAGGCGGATAATATATCAAAGAACCTCTCTGTGCTTATGGGTGAAACATACAAGGAGGTAGGGATAACTGTTGCATCAACTACCTTTATGGAAGAATTGATGAAATTATGGCATCAAAAGCTTGTCTATATGAAAAAACGATGACAGATGATTCTTCCGGATCAAAATTTGCTGACTGGGCCGACAAAGGTACATTATCATTTTGTGAGCATTATGTTTTGAGAATGAAAAACTGGTTAATGTTCAAGACATTAATAGAAATAATTCTAGAGATCTTAGAGTTGATCTATTCTAGCGTTTGGAAACCACTAAGTATATCCCTGGGAGGATCAAGGTACTTTGAATCATTCACTAATGATTATTCCAAGTGATGTTGGGTGTACCCAATGAAGAGGAAGGCAAATGTTTTTGAAGTTTTGAAAACATAAAAAGTGTAGAAGGAACTTGAATCTAGAAAGTAGTTCAAGTGTATGGGGACGAAAAATGGTGGAGAATATAAAATCTAGAAGTTTGATAATTTTTTTCAATTGGAAGGAATGAAGAGATAATACATGGTGGCGTACAGTCCTCAACAGAATGGAGTGGTGGTGATAATGAATAGTACCTAGTTGGATAGAACAAGGGAGATGCGGAAGAATTCAAGAATCGCAGAAACATTTTGGGTAGAAGAAGTGAATACTTCCTATTATGTGATCAATGAATCTCATTCAATAGTGGTTGATCTGAAGACACTGATGGAGATGTGGAGTAGTAAACCCACTGACTATTCTTGGTTGCATACTTTTTGAAGTCCTGTATATGAATTATTTAATGGCCTAGAATGATCAAAGAAAAATTTGAGATATAGGAAATGTATCTTATTGGTGTACGCGAATGGTGTAAACATGTATCATTTGTGGAACCTTATTTCCTACAAATTTATCATCAGTAGAGATTTCATTTTTGTAGAAGACAAGGTACAAATGACAACTGATCATGTCATGGAAAAGGAGAATACATAAACTACAATAGTCAAAGTAGAGGAAAAATACAGGGAAGAACCAATTTCCTATAAATAATTACTATATCACGATGATAAAGTACCAGTTCAGTCTAGACCATGACGGTTAACTCTAGAGAAAATAGCACTGGTATGGCACTAAGACTATTTCATTGAGAGAAATAGTGTGTTTTAATTATTGATAGAGGATTGAGATCCATTTTCTTTTTTGGAGGAAACCCGTAGTCCAGATGAATCATCATTGATGGTGGTGATAGAGGAGGACCCTCATGCCCTATCCAAAAACAATACTTGGGATCTTGTTTCATTACCTCATGGATGGAAGTCAATCCAAAAAATAGATCTTTATGATCAAACAGGATGGAAATGATCAGGTGGAAATAATTCGAGGATGACCAGTAGTCAATGTATATTCTCAGAATGAATGTACTTATTGAAGTGAAATATTTTCTCTTGTTATTAGACTGATGAATGTTCAAATATTTCTTATGATGTGTTCTACATACAAAATACATTTAGAGCAACTGGATGTGAAGACTTATTTTCTCCATGGTGATCTTGATGAAGAGTTCTATATTCTCCAACCAGAAGGTTTTTCAGAAGAAGGGAAAGAAAACCTAGTTTGCAGGTTGAAAACATCTCTGTATGGTATCAAGTAGGAGACAAGGTGTTGGTATAAGATATTTTATTCCTATATCATGTTCCTTGGATAAAACAGTCTTCATTCAGATCGGTGGGCATATTTAAGGGGTTCATATGGTAAATATTTCATCATTCTTATGTTGTATGAGGATGACATGTTTGTTATAGGCCCAAAAAATCATCATATCCTGGATACGAAGGCCCAATTGGATAGAGAGTTTGATATGAAGGACATGGGACTAAGAAACTAGATTCATGGGATACAGATTTACTGAGATTGAAATAATGTGAAGAATTTTCCATCACATAAGAATTACTAATAGAGATTATGGAAATGCTTCAACTTTCAAGACTGTAAGCCAATCTATACACCTCTTCCCATTAATTTCTAGTTTTCCTTAGGGAAGAATCATTGAATTCAAGAAGATAAGATAGAGACATCTCGAGTACCGTATGAATCGGCAGTGGGAAGTCTAATGTTCTTAATGGTTTGTACTAGACATGACATTTTACGTGCAATGGGAGTAGTAAGTCAGTACATGGAGAATCCAGGGTGGGATCATTGGATCACATTGAAGAGGATATTGTGATACATCCATGATACTTCAGATACATTGTTATGTTATAGAGTATCAGGTTTCACTATCAGAGGATATGTTGATTCATATTTTTTAGGCGATTCTGATGAGAGGAAATCCACTACGGGTTTTGTGTTCACTCTTGTAGGAGGAGTTGTGAGATAGATTTCAAAGTTAGAGTTTATTGTGAATTTATCCAAGATACAGGGGTATTACATGGTATCTACATAGGATTGTAAAGAGGATATTTGGATGAGAATGTTGTTAGAGGATCTCAGGTATAAACATCATATGATTCCATTATTTTTTAACTGTTATAGTGGCTTTCACATTATAATGAATCCATATTTTCATTCCAATACAAATAAAAATGGGGTACCATATCACATTTTCTGATATGTGGAGGAGGAAGTAAGTGTGGACATGCCAAAAATTCACACTAGAGAATGTTTGGAAGATTTCCAGACAAAGGAAATAGACTCTGATAAGTTCAGATGGTGCAGATCCTCAAGTGCGCCTGCAGATACATGAGCAGCATGTTTGGTAGATATAAAGGATGTGTGGAGATGTGATTGGTTCTCAATCAAATACCCCTATGGGAGATGTGTTGGGGGATTTATTTTCTCCATAGACGGTGCTTCCCCCACATTGTTATAGGGGGTGGGATGGGTTGGTGGCTAGTGGCCAAATCCCCACCAAATAATTTAGTGAGAGGAGGCGGAGGGTATGGGTGAGAAGGCCTCTAAAAGGAGGCTCTCCCATATGCCAGATATCATTATGCATCAGCTCACATCTCCACCATATTCAAGAGATATTTCCCACCATATTCAAGAGATATTTCCCACCATATTCAAGAGAGATTTCCCATTTTTGAGGTACTTTTCCCACCATATTCAAGAGAGATTTTCCAAGTGTTTTCTCCTTGTAATAAGTGAGGAAGTGTGTACCCACATTTACCCTATAGTGATATTTCTATCTTCTCATGGGTTTTTGCCCCTTAAATTTTTGTTTTTTCCACATTACATATGGTTTTATTTATCTCCCCATTTTCACTTTATTTTATCCCATGATTATTACCGCACTATGGGACATTCATTCTTTGTCCCAATAGGTTCATATTGGAAAAATGTATGGACCTTTTTCACATTGGATTTCATAGATTTATATTCATTGATTATGAATCATCAAGAAAAATATTTAATGCACTGAAACATCTGGTATTACTTCTGCGTGATTGGATAACATCATGGGGGTTTCACATCATCACGTAAAAAACCTTATAGAACTCAAATACACTCTGTATAATTTCATTGTGCAATGTGTATTTTTTAAGAATCATATTTTTAAATCTGATTTCATTCATGCACTATATTTTTTCATGATGGAAACATCGGGTAGCGTTATCATGAAATTATCTATTTTTAATGCCAACTGTGGGTTCTTCATTACATATGTATTATCCTGATGTTCATCCATGTGCTCATCCAAGTGGGTGTGGCACTCCCCGGATCCACACACAATATTTTTAGTGCCTTTATATATCATTCTAGACTTCACATACACAAAAATTTACATTATATAATATATTCATTATGAGATTATTCCTCCTTGAAGGCTCCCTACTACGCACATATGAATTTTGTGAGAACAGTTCGGAAGATATTCCTAGGACCATAAAAATCGATAATGGTAGGGGACTGTACATCATGGGGTTCAATATGTCTATGCCAGCGTATCACATGGGAGTGCCTGCACGAAATCATGAGTTGTAGTGGGGGGGGGGGGTTCCTAATGAACTGATATGAGAACACAAATCTACTAATCTCTTGGTGATATATGCAGATTATTCTCTCGATTTTATGTCATACAAGGTGTGTGGTCATCATTTGACAGTTCCTCATATGGATGTCTGGGTGTGTGGAGCTCCAATGCGATCAAGCTCATACATGAGTAATGGATTTATGACCTGAGCATTGTAAGTAAGTGCACCTCACCCTAAATTCATTTTCAGAGTTTTTTTTATCTAAATGGAGGCTTTAGGGTGTTACAATCTGAGTGATATTATGTGCTTGATAAGATGTGCAATATCTATTTTTGGAAAAAGAGGAAGACCAGAACCCAAGTGTTATGATGTTGAAAAAGGCTATGTGTGATGCCTCTTTTTTTATACCTCATGAAATATTACCCTCCTATTATTGAGGAAAGTGAATGTATTGGTTTTATTTATTATATTTTATTATCATTATTATATGTAAAGATATAATACTAATAACAATAATAACACTCCTCAAATTATGTGATCAATTAGAATATTTCATTATGCATTATGATCATCCAATCATCCATGACATGCACCCTTCCATGACACAATGTATTCTACGCGATTTTGAGCATCAAGATATGTTGCCATTGGAATTATATTTGTTCGGGAAAAAATTATTTTGGTTCTAATGAAAATTTATATCACATTTACACATATTAGAATGATTATTGATTACACATTTAGTGTACAATCAGTGAACAAATCTACAGAACATTATAGGATTCCATCCAATTTTCATTCATTCATGATGTTCATGGTATTACGTTACCCTAATACTATGAGAATCAATAACGCTACTCATCATTTTCATATCATCACCTAAACCTAAATGTATGGATCTAAAGATTTGTTTCAGGGAGTTCTCATAAATTCCCACTAACATGGAATCCCTTATTGATGAATCTATTCTAGTTATCTTGAGTTCACCTGATTTGAAGAAGGATCACCCTAGAATGAGATATTTCCTAGTGGTTGGAAGCTTTATATTTTTTTGAAGACGATAGGTTTGGTTATCATATCTTGGTGCCGCTAAGGCCATATGGAGGTTTTTTTTAAGACATTACAAACTGAATTCTTATCTTTCTTTAGTTTATGTTCTTCTAGCTCGAACCAAATACTACTTTAGTTTTTGTTATTCTTAGATCATGAATTATCTTTCTTTAGATTAGGAACTTCTTAACATGATCCTTATATATTTGTAGATTAGGTTCATTGTAGGTTGGACCTTATATTGCATTATTTTAGTGTCTTTTTAGTTTAGACCTTCTATTGCTTCAGTTTAGGTTCTTTTATCTCAGAACATTCGTTGCTTTAGTTTAGGGTATTTTTATCTTGGACCTTATATCACATTAGTTTGGGGTTTTTTAGCTCAGACCTTCTTTCGATTTAGTTTATGGTCTTTTTTCTTTTACCTTAATTTTCTTTAGACTATGGTATTTTAGCTTAAACCTTATGTATTGTCACAGGATATGGTGCCAACATACTAGGAATAACCTAAAGCACTCTGAGGCATTGGGTTATATTGCGGTGGTGAAAAATCTTAAAAGGATCAAAATTCCCTTTTATAGAGAGAAACATTTGGTAGATATCCATAGACACAAATATAAGAGCCATATTCCTGTATTCATAGTCAAAAGAAGGTTCCTTGAATCCATGTATCTTTTCCAATGGATATATATGATTTATGGAAGTAATATGAATGTGGATCGAATACTAGCGATACTTGGCCTGCCTGGATAATTGGGGTAGAGACGGTGTATTTCATAACCTAGAAGTATGATTCCATGAATATGAGACGGTGAAGAAATGTTAGTTATGTTACATGACATTCTGGAATGTCATGTTCTATTATGGTGTTGCTAATCCTCACAAGGATTAATGCTCATTTTTGTAAAGTAAAAGATTCCTTTAGTTTGTGGGTCATGACCTTTATTCATCAGTAGAATTCCATGTGAAATACATTCTTTAATTTTGTTCATGGTCTATGAAATATTTGCGATGACTCAACATCTAGATAATGATGTTGGGTATGAGAAGAAAGCTATCCTGGAAGGGTTCTGACACCCTTGGGAATTTTATCTTTTAATGAGACACTCAAGCATTTCAACTTGTAGTTTCGAATCCTGATGTGTGGACATTAGAATATATGAAGTAAAGTGTTTTAGACAATCCTTGAGAAAGGGTACAAAACATAGTTTTGTAACATTGATGATATTGAATTCTCTTGATTAGTTTGATGTGGGAATTGTAAAACATAATCTTAAGATCTTGAGTTAGGTGAATGATATGGTAAAGTCATACATGGAGTGGTTTAGTAACACTAGGGTGTTGAGTGTTTCAACGATGATTCTAAGGCTCATGAGAATTATAATATCCTTTATTAGAGTGAAACATTTGGTTGATGGCCATAGGTGCATATGCAGGAGTCATAGGCTAGTATGCATAGTCATGAAAAGGGTCCTTATAGCTAGATATCCTTTCCATGGGCCATTGATGGTTATAGTGATTCGATACACCCTAACTTATTAAGTGTAAATTATGGTATGGGTAAAATCCAAGGATGGTTTTAGTTCCCTAAACATTTTTCCCCATCCAACAAACACATTCTCATATCAAGAAGAAGTGACAAATGTTACTATATCATTTTCCCAGACCAATTGGTCTAGAAAGCATAGCTTGGATTTTACATGGGCTAAAAGGTAGAACCCCTCAGCTTTATTCCTTTTATGTTTACACCTTAATTTTTTCCTAAATCTGCAGATGAAGAGTTTAGCGGGTGGAGAACCAAATTTTTCTTAGGTTTCCCTTTGCAGGTTTTCGAACTGAATAGTTTTGCGTCTCTTTTGTTAGTAGTTTGAGAAATTTTGATTTGGACCATTATGTTCTAGAGTTTAATGTCCTACAACAAAGACCAAAATTCATACAGTTTACGATCATGAATGACATTTACCAAATACGGAGGATGACACAAAAGAACATCATCATGATAACCAAGTTCAAGAGTACTCCTACATCTTCTTGATCATGGGATGAAAATATTTTAAATCATGGATCAAGTTTCTCAGGCCATGAGTAATGATATGGGATAGTCATACAGGGAGTGGTTCAGACACACTGTGGTGTTGAGTGCTGCCATTATGATATTAGGGTTCACATGAATTGGAATGTACTTTTTCATAATGATACATTCAGTTTATAGCCTTTGGTGCATATTCAGGAGACAAAAGCATGTATTAATAGGAAATAAAATGGTCCTTGAAGCCCGATATCCATTCCAAGATACATGGAAGAGTATGGAGACCTGATAAGCAAGAGACATGAATTATGGAATATGGATTTTAGGTTCTCTTAAAATACATTGGAAGAACCCCGTACTCTTGTTGATTGAGGTATACCACTCATGGAAATTTGGTGATGGATGAAAAATGGGTGTTGGTATACACATTTAATTTTCATGTAGTGGGTCATTTTTAAATATAGTTTATCCTAATATTGTAAGGGAAGTTTTCGTGCAGTTTAACATCATGTAGTGAGGATGTATTTCGATGTAGTTTAACATCATGTAGTAAGAATTCAATTCAATTCCATTTAATTTAATGTGATAAGGATGCACTTCCATTCGGTTTACAATAACGTGGTAAGGAAGCACTTCCATGTAGTTTATCTTTAAGTTATAAGGACGCATTTCAATGTAGTTTAACATCATGAATTAAGGACACACTTAGATGTAGATTAAAATCATGCAGTAACGATGCATGAACTGATGTGAATAAATTGAGATGTTTTGGATGGGCCTAAAGGTGTAAGTTTGGGTGTCACTATGAATATCATGAAAATGATAATCAAAAAACACATAGTTCTGGATAACCATGTAGTTTAGAATCTTGTAATGAGGACAAATGCGGGCCATTGGGAATAGTTGAAATGGTGTGGATGGGCCTAATGATTGAGACTGGGTGTCACTATTTATCTGATGAGGATGAGAATGAAGCCACACATAGTTATAGAATGATAAATATTCAACAATAGTCTGACTTGTACGATGATGTTGGCATTATTTCCACTGACAGTTCAAACTAGACCTAGGATTAGATATCTGGGCGACACTAAGTATCCTGTTATGATAAGAATAAAACTACAAGTAGTTCATGATGTTCCATATTGTAGTGCCCTGACCACATAATCCTAGAGATACTTCATTATTTTAATACATTGACTTGATTACAAGAAATCAAGTCCCAAAGGACCGATCCGTTTAGGATTCTTGGAAAATATATTACATACATCAACTTCACATTACAATTTCAAACATAGAATACAACATAGATAGTTATTTGAGAACTCCATTATTCCCTTTTCGCTTAACCCTACATATCAATCATAATACAATTCTTGGAAATCCTGGGAAAATAAAACATAAGAAAGGGGTGAGCTCAGATGCTCAGTAAGGGTATACAATTTAGCAGAAGATAACATAAACAATAGGCATAGTGAATAATTGAAAACACATGACTTTAAAAATAATAAACATGAAAACTTTATGGTTGAAATATGAGCAGAGTAAATAATTCCATAAGAAAACATAATCATAGGAATTTTACTAGTAGAATTACCACATGAACCATCAATATTATTTTCATAATGTGGGCATGTATAATTCCATACATTCTGAAACATTTTTCCAAGGCCTCGGCCAAGACGTCTAAAAATGATTAAGGCCTCAGCCAAAACCATATATCAAATCGGGAAATGCCTCATCCAATTCCACATCTAATTGTCTCATGAGACCAACCGATGCATCAAAGAGCAATATAGGGCTCCACCCGTCACTTATTATGTCAAATACATTCCTCATACGAAAAGGTTGAAATATAACATAAACATTCGTATTAGATCTAGCATACGAATTGTAAATAATTTAACAATAATCAATGAATTGTATAGAAATAAAACAACCATAGTCAAATATGTCACGAAACATTCAACATAATATGGAATATTTGTATAAAAATAAATCAACTTCATATATGCTTAAAATCCATCAAAGGATGTTGACATAGATGAAAATGATTTCTAAAACTCTTTGAGAGAAATATCCTTTTTCATGAAAACATTTAAAAGTCACACATTTATAAAGGAAGTAATTTAAAATAGATTTTGGAATCAAAGTGTCCCATACCACTTTGAAACTTTTGAAAAGAAATATCATTTCAAAACATTCATGTCCATATAAATAAATCTTTAAAATCATTTTGAAAACATATACATTAATTAAAAGGATTTAGAAAGATAAATCTTTAAATCTTTTAAAATGATGATCTAGTTAAATATAACCTACCATAAAACCATTCATGATTTATTTTGAAAATATTTTTATGAAATATGGGTATCAATGATAAATATTTCCCAGTAAATACTTACCCATAAACAATCTTGGACAATAATGAGATTGAGGAAATAACTCTTACCATGCACTTTCCTTTTGTCGAGGGTACATTTAACCTCCTATATAATGACCATAGTATGTTATTAAATTATACCAGAACCATATTCATATTTATTATATCATAAATGATTCATTTATTACTCTATACTACCCATTTAATAATTATTTCCATGTTAAATTAACATTTTGTGTAATAATCGTTTTCTTTATCGTACATGTTTTAACATGTTATTCTTGATTGTATCATTTAGATCATGATTTACATACTTCTAGAATATAAAAAATGATTTATATATCATATATATTTATAATTTAAATATGTATAATAGATATATATATGAAATGGAAGACACCGTTTATGGATACAGTAGGCCGTACATACGCATAAACGCTGTTTCCGTTTTCATATCGTATTGAATGGAAGTATGTGAATAATTTATATGTAATTACCTATATATATATATTTAGTAGAATTATTATGTAATATATTACATACTTATTAATAATATATATTTCTATAATCATCATTGAATGGTGAATGTGGAAACGAATCTCATCGCGTCGTGGAGACGGTAATCCGTACGTACGCATGAGCGACAATATCATTATATTGATGGTGAAATCATACATAATTGGATGGTATATCATATATAAATAATAATTAACATGTTATATTTATTATTTACATAACTTATACTCATTATTATACCCATCCAAATAATGAAGTGTTTGAATAACAAAATGCACCACGACGTGGAGACGGTAAGCCGTACGTACTCACGTATGGTGACTTTGTCATTCATATGATGGACTGAATAATGAAAATGGTTGTACCATATTTATAATAAAATCACAATATATAAAAGATAATGGAGTTATTATTTTATAATGTAAACAACAAAAAAAGAGGAAGAAGAAGAAGAAAAGAACTTGAAAGAGGTGATGAAATATTTACCTCTTCTTTCGGTTCTTCCTTTTGATTTCATCAAAAGAGCTTCATAGGTTGGTTTTTTGACCAAAGGAATGCCTCTATGATGAATTTAGGGAATTTTGGAGGATATGTGGGCAGGGTTTGGCCGATAAAAATGGATTTGGAGGTATGAAATTAAGAGAAGGGGAAGTTCCCTTTTATAAGAGAGGTGAGGGTCACTTTAAGACAATATTGAAATATTATTTTATAATAAAATAATTTTCGGTTTCTAATGGCTCAAAAATTATTTTTTTCTAGGTTAAGGTGGATATGGGTTTAAATAATTTCATCTAATAGGTTTTATACGTGTTTAGGTCACCATATTAACCTTATCTTTTAGATTCATCTCTTAGTTAAATAGTTTGACATTTACCTTGTCTCTTTGTTTTTGTCTATTATATGGTTAATAAACGTACTATAACATGAAAAAAAAACCTAAATTGTTTCACTAATGATATAAATATAATTATATAAGTTCTTTGGCAGAACCTAAAATTTTTATGACTATTATATAATATAATAATATAATATTTGTTTTAAAAACTCATTTATGCCAATTTTGACACTATTTAGTACTTGGTTTTTGTGAAAGTCATAACAATTTGATTACTTACAGAAAAATACATTTAATCTATCATAACATTTAATATTAACATATAATATTTTTATGTCATAAAATCTTTTTAATTTTATTTATTTTTATATTTATAATACCATCTATTTGATTCTTTATTTAATAAGGTAATTACTACATCATCATTGTGTCATAAATAAATTTAATCATTTAATGTCTAAAAATTATAAATAAAATATAATTATGTATTAAATATTTATATATTTATAATGAGTATTTATAGTCTAAATGATAACTTATATAACCCCATGTAATAATTTTTACTAAAAGATATATGTTTATGTCATTTTTGTCTTTACTTTAATTTAATTAATATAAAGTGTCATTATCAATCTGATGTGGCTCCAAGTGGTCCCAAAATAGACCCAAGGATGCCCATAGTCGGAAATGTATCAAAAAATATAAATAGGACACATGTTAGGATAATTTAATATTATTTTAGTATTATTTCCTTACCCATATTTACCGGATTTACCCTTTAACCATGGTAAATAAAATATTTACCGAAGTAATTATTCATAATTTCTAAAAATAAATGTTACCTATTTAAACATGTTGGACCTCTTGATATGAAATATGGAATCTATTTTACTAAATTCAAAACATAGAAGTGGTAGAAATTAATTTAAAATTAATTCCTGTTGTCAAAACAAAAAGCGTGTTTTTAAGAAATAATAACTATGAAAATATTGACACTTGTTTATGTCAAATTTAAATGTGAAATTATGTCAAATGACCTAAATAATATTAAATGATAAAAATATAATCTAATTATACTTAAAAACCATTCAAAATTATAATTTAACACTACAAATTATATTGATTAAAAAAGTTGTTTTCAATTAAAACATATTATTTTCACTATTCATCAAAATATGAAAATTATCAGAAAAGTACCACAAATTTATACAAACTAAACTTTTATGTTATGCTAATAAAAAAGAATTTAATTTAATTAAATTGAATAAATAAAAGTGTCAAATATTGGTTTTAAAAAGGTTTTTCCATTAAAATGCGGTAAAATTGCATTTTTTGAATAATACTTCTTTTATCTGAAAAATTGAATTTGTTCATATATTATGTCTATGAAACACAAAATATGAATGATAAAATTATATAGGATATATATAATTCAAAATGTAGTTAATACTATTCATAACCACTTTTTAAACGGCTAGTTTGGTAAGTCGTGGTGCGCTCGAACTCGTTGTTGCATGTAGCACAAGTTATTGAATTACTTTAAAGAGACAACATACTATAAAATCTTGGGTGTTACATTCTACCCTCCTCTAATAAATTTCTTCCTCTCAATTTTAAATTGTTCTTCGAAAATAAAAGGTTAAAAATAGAAAAATACCTTTGTGGAAAACCTAGATCGGTAAATGGATTAATAAAATTTCAGTCTTAATAAGAGGAAAAAGGAATGAAAAAGTCACAACCAAATTATGATCTTGATTAGGAGAACATTGATCATAATTAGAGAAAAACGTAAATATTTAAAGGGATTTATTGAGGTCATCAATCACAAACAAGTGTACAATTGAGGGCTTCAAATCCATCGATATATGATGATTTAAAATATCATCAGTTCAAAAAAACATAAGGTATTAGGATAACAGATTTTTGTTTTTAAGATTTCTTCCCTAATGTTTAAGAATTAATTTATTCATAGAATAATAGAAAAAAATATAGTTGACAAGTAGAGTTTCATCCTTCAACTAATTACTACCACATAATAATCTTTCACTCCAAAAGATAATAGAATTCAAAAATATTATATTTATCCTAATCATATAGGGTTTCAAAAATATTGAATTTATAATTCATTTGTCATACTATTTAAAAACCTACATTATACAGACCAGGACATCATGTATGTCAGTGGTAAGTGATCCACCCTTGTCACCCTTTGGTTGCGGGTTCATGCCTCGCGGCCTTTCCGGACACGACATGTTGTCACCCGACCTCCTAGTTTTATTTTTTATGACAATCCAAAAATAATCTCAAGAAATGATTTAACCTTAAAAATAGTATCCAATGTCAAAATTAATTTATTCCATCCTTTATACTTATCCAAAATACTTCTGTCCAATCTCACAGTCCAAAATTTATAAGGAAGGTAAACACAATGAAGAGTCTTTTTACCACATAATAACATCTGAATACCTTCATCATGTATTCTTTTAAAACAATATAACACCCTGAATTACCATAAAACCTTATTGATTAAATTAATTCTCCTTTATTCCTTATAGAATACTTGATATACTCCTTCTATCCAAAAATGTTGTAAACTCCAAAAATGATGGAATATAAAAATCATTAATTAGTATCAAGGTAGTCAAGAATATCCAATATAATTTATCCAAATCAATTATATCTTATTCCCAAATCACATCCACAATAACAGAACCATATTAAGGTTTATCTTTCCTTCAACCATATATTTTCAAAAAAAAATACCTACTATTGAGTAACTTTTCTTAGAACCATATAATCTCAAATCCTCAATAAAATGTTATTGAAGTACAATCCTTATTTATTTCCATAATACATATAATCAGTACATCATTAATACAACACTCAATTGAAATAATTCTTTAATAATAACATAATAACACTTGTCATTCCTCTTCATCTATAGTAGTATCATAACTTTATTATTATCCAATAGCATCATTTTTGGCATACTCTGATGATTTGGACATTGATTCGTGTAGTATCCCAACTCCTCGCAGATGAAGCATTGTACCTTTGGAACCTTTTTCTCACCCTTGCAATCACGTAGTTGGTGTCATATTTCTCCACACTTATAACAAAATCTCATTCCCTTCAAGCATTTACTAAGGGGATTCTTTCCACAATTATCACATATGGGAAATCCTTCATTCCCATCTTCCCTTTATCTATCTTTCTATCTTTTATCCTTTTCTTATCTTGCTTCCCTTCAAAGCCATAGGACATATAGAATTATTAACACATATTATTAACACATTATAACATTTCTTCATATGATGAAAATATATGGGATACTATTTCCTTTTTAATTTTTTTTCTTAATACCATGAAAGATATTATTTTTCTTAATCTATAGATCCTGAGTATTGATGGACTTTTCATTCCTTCTACTAGGTTCCATTTCTAAACATTGGTTTACACTAGGTTAGTTTATGAATCGCAATGCATAATTTAAAACTTGTAAAATACATAATGTAAATTGAAATGATTATTCTTATAATCTATAATCATAAAATCGTTTCTTTGAGGAAGTATATAATCATAAATCCTTCATAATTGATTATAAGTAAAATGAGAATTATTTTAACTATATCCCCCGATATTTTCGTAACCAAGAGTGAAACAAGGCCCGTTGTTGTTTCCTAGTTCCCGTTCGAGTCTAGCTCAAAGCGGTGTTTTTGGGTTTTACCCCTACGTACGTATATTTCGAAGACGCCTCTACCTATTCGTATCCAGACAGGGATCTATTTCTTAGAAAACTCACAAAATCCCTATAGTACCAAAATTCTAAGAAGTTCTTCTATACTAATCCTCAATGTCTATCTTAGGGTAATGTTCACTAATCAGAATTTATCTAAATCTATTTCCATGGTTGTTGCTAAACTTCCTCTGATACCAACTATAATGCCCCAAACCTAGAATCCTACAGGCGGTGCATTATTTTAATACATTGGCATGATTACAAGTAATCAGTTCCCGAAGGACTGATCAGTTTATCAGTCTTGGAAAATAGATTACATACATCAACTTCACATTAAAATTTCAAACATAAAATACAACATAAGTAGTTCTTTGAGAACACCATTATTCCCTTTTAGATTAACCCTGCATATCAATCATAATACACTTCTTGGAAATCCTGGGAAAATAAAATATTATAAAGGGGTGAGCTCAGATGCTTAGTAAGGGTAAATAATTTAGCCGAAGATAACATAAACAATATGCATGGTGAATAATTGAAAGCACATGCCTTTAAAAATAATAAAAATGAACAATTTATGGAAGAAATATGAGATGAGTAAATAATTCCATAAAAAACATAATCATGGACATTCTACTAGTCGAATAACAACAAGAACCATTAGTATTATTTTCATAATGAGAGAATTTATACTACAAGACATTCAAAAACATTTTGCCAAGGCCTCAGCCAAGACATCTAAAAATGATTAAGGCCTCGGCCAAACCATATATAAAATTGGGAAAGGCCTCATCCAATTCCACGTACAATTATTTTATGAGACCTACCGATGCATCGGGGAGTTATAGTGGGTTCCAACCATCACATACCATGTCCAATACATTCCTTATATGAAAAGGTTGAAATATAACATAAACATTCATATTAGAACTAGATTACGAAATGTCAATACTTTAACCATAAACTATGAATGGTATAAAAGTAAAAAATCCACTGTCAAATATATCTCTAAACATTCAATACAATATGGAAGATTTGTATAATAATAAATCATCTTCAAACAAGTTTAAAATCCATCAAAGGATTTTGACATAAATGAAAATGATTTGTAAAACTCTTGAGAGAAATATCCCTTTTCATGAAAACATTTAAAATTCAAAAATTTATAAAGGAAGTAATTTAAAATAGATTTTTGAATCAAATTTTCCCATACCACTTTGAAACTTTTTAAAAGAATTATCAATTCAAAACATTCATGTCCATATAAATAAATCCTTAAAATCATTTTGAAAACATGGACATTAATTAAAAGTATTTAGAAAGATAAATCATTAAAACTTTTAAAATGATGATATAGTTAAATAGATCCTAACATAAAACCATAAAATATTTCATTTGAAAACATTTTTATGAAATATGGGTATCAATGACAAATATGTCCCTGTAAATACTTACCCATAAATAATCTCGGATAATAATGAGATTGAAGAAATAACTCTTACCAAGCACTTTCCTTTGGATGAGGGTATGTTTATCCTCCTGTATAATGACCATAGTATTTTATTAAATTATACCAGAACCATATTCATATTTATTATATCATACATGATTCATTTATTACTTTATACTACCCATTTAATAATTATTTCCATGTTAAATTAACATTTCAGGTAATAACCCTTTTTTATCGTACATGTTTTATCATGTTATTCTTGATCGTATCATTTAGATCATGATTTAAATAAATCCAAAATATAAAACATGATTTATATATAATATATATTTATTATATAAATATGTATAATATATGGATATAAGAAATGGAAAACACTGTTTATGGAGATGGTAGGCCTTACGTAAGCATAAACGCATTTTCCGTTTTCATATCGTATTGAATGGAATTATATGAATAAGATATATGTAAGTACATATATATATATTAATTATTATTATTATGTAATATATTACATACTTATTATTAATATATAATTTTATAATCATCGTTGAATGGTGAATGTGGAAATGAATCTCATCGCGTCGTGGAGACGGTAATCCGTACGTACGCACGAGCGAAAATATCATTATGTTGATAGTGAAATGGTATGTAATTTGATGGTATATCATATATAAAGAATAATTAACATGTTATATATATTATTTACATCAGTTATACTCATTATTATACCCATTCAAAAAAGGAAGTGTTTGAATAACAAACTACACGACGACGTGTAAACGGTAAGCCGTACGTACACACGTATGATGACTTTTTCATTCATCTGATGGATAGAATAATCAATATGGTTGTACCATTTTAATAACAAAATTAAATTATATAGAATATACTGGAGTTATTATTTTAGAATGGAAACAACAGAGAAAGAGGATGTGGAAAAGAAAAGAACATGAAAGAGGTGATGAAACATTTACCTCTTCTTCGGGTTCTTCCTTTTGATTTGATCCAAAGGGCTCCATATAATATATTTATGAAAAAAGTAAGGCCTCTAGGATGAATATTGGAATGTTGGGAGGATATTTGGGTAGGTTTGGGTTGAGAAAAATGGCTTCAGAGGTGTGAAATTAATATAAGGGGAAGCGCCCTTTTATAAGAGAGGTGATGGTCACTTTAGGAAAAGATTAAAATATTATTTTATAATAAAATAATTTTCGGTTTATAATGGTTCCAACAATGATTTATTTCAAGGATAAGGTGGGTTTGAGTCTATATCCTCTCAACCAATAGGTTTTAGACAGGATTAGGTCAACATATTAACCTTATCTTTTAGATTTAACTCTTAGTTAAATAGTTTGACATTTACCATGTCTCTTTGTATTTTTATATTATATGGTTAATAAACTTACTATAATAAGATAATTGAACCAAAAGTGGTTAATCAATGATATAAATATCATTATATAAGTTCATTGTCAGAACCTTATATTTTTACGACTATTATATAATTTAATAATATAATATTTGTTTTAAAAACTCATTTATGTCAATTTTGACACTATTTCGTATTTGGTTTTTGGTAATGTCATAAAAACTTGATTACTTCGAACCAAATATATTTAATAAACCTTTCAATGTCATATTTACCTATAAAATTCTTGTATGTCATAAAAAAGTTGAAATTATATCTATTTTAATATTTATAATACCATTTATTTTATTATTTCATTAATAAGGTAATTACTACATCATTATTGTTTCATAAATAAATTTAATCATTTAATTTATAAAAATTATAAATAAAATATCATTATGTATGAAATTGTGTTATATTTATAATGAGTATATATAGTAAAAAATATAACTTATATAACCCCAGGTAATGATTGTTTTACTAAAAGATATATGTTTATGCCAATTTTGCCTTTACTTTAAATTAATTAATATAAAGTGTCAATATCACTCTCCATTGGCTCTATGTGGTCAAAAAATAAACCCAAGGATGGCCATGGTCAGAAATGTATCAACCAATAGGAATAGGACACATTTTATTGTAATTTAATATTATTTTAATATTACTTCATTACACATATTTACAGAATTTACCCTTTAACCATGTTAAATAAAATATTTACCGAAGTAATTATTTATAATGTATAAAAATAAAAGATACCTATTTACACAATTTGTAACTCATTATTTCAAATATGGAATCCATTTTAAAAAATTCAAAACACTGTTGTGGCAGAAATTAATTTAAAATTAGTTCCCGTGGTCAAAACAAAAAACTTGTTTTTAATAAATAATAACTCTCAAAATATTAACATTTGTTTATGTCCAATTTAAATGTGAAATTACATTTAATGAACAAAATTATATTAAATGATAAAAATATAATCTAATGATACTTAAAAACCATTCAAATGTATAATTTAACAGTATAAATTATTTTGATTAAAAGAGTTTTCTTCAATTAAAATGTAGTATTTTTCACTATTCATTAAAATATGAAAGTTATCATGAAAGTACCAAAAATTTATCCAAACTAAATTTTTATGTCCTGCTTCTAATGAATAATTTAGTTTCATTAAATTTAATATATAAAAGAATCAAATAATGGTTTTAAAAAGGGTTCTTCATTGAAAAGCAGTAAAATTGCAATTTTAAAAAAATAATTCTTTTATCTAAAAAACTAAATTTGTCCTTATATTATGCATAATAAACATAAAATATGAATATTAAAATTATATAAGATATATATAAAATTCAAAATACAGTTAATACTATTCATAACCTCTTTTTAATCGGCTAGTTCGGTAAGTCGTGGTGTGCTCAAACTCATTTTTGCGTGTAACGCACACTATTGAATTACATTGAAGAGATAACATAATATGAAATCTTGGGGTGTTACACATATGGTTTAAAATCTTGTAGCGAGGACAGAGGCGAGCCATCGTGAATTTATGGGAACATTGCGGTTGGGGCCAATGGTGGAAGTCTTGGAGTCACTACATATCTCATGATAATGAGAATAAACCAACACATAATTCTAAAAATTCCATGATAATGTCACAAGGTGAGGATGAAATCAGAATGACATGAATAAATATAGATTTTACAGTTTGGAACTTAGGTGGAAGTATGGGAATCACTATTATTCTCATGAAAATGAGAATCAAACTACACATACTTCTCGAAATTCGTAACATTAAGAATCTTGTGGTGAGGAATAATGCATACCGACGTGAAAGATAGTAATGTTGCTTCTAGTCCCAAAGATGGAGACTAGAAATCACTACATATCTCATGAAGACAAGAAACAAGACACATGTAGTTCTGGATTGGTGTATACTATATGCATATGTGACCCATATGAGGAGGTGGGTATTATTTTCATTGATAGTTGCAAATGGTCGTAGGATTGGAGACCCAGGTGTCACTACATATCCTGTGATGATAGGAATCAAGATACTCATAGTTCTCAATGTTCTATTCAGTTTAACGTCTGGTGGTGAGGACAATGTTGTGCCAATGTGAATTGATGGAAACATTTTGTTTGAGACAAAGGGTGAAAGTCTAGGTGTCACTCGGTATCTCATGATAATGAGAATCAAACCACAAATAGTTATGAAAATTCACTGAATTTTGATGTCATCTGGTGAGGATTAAGGCGATCCATTGTTAATTGATGAGAAAATTTTATTCGGGCCCAAGGGTGGAAGTCTAGGCATCACTACGCATCTCATGATAATGAGAATCAAACCACATGTAGTTCTAGATTGTAGTGCAGTTTTAGCATCTTGTAGTGAGTACTAATGTCTGTCAAGGCTGATATTCCTTGTTTGTGTGGGGAATACTTTACCATATTTCATATGCTTCTGTGACCAGTGTTCGGTGTGAGAAACAAAGAATGATAAGGTCCCTATGTTGGATAGGGTTATTTTACATCATGTGGCGTCAATACCAAGAAACGTATTGAGTCATACCTAAGTATATCATTGGAAATTTGAATCAATCCATAAATTATTCTAGAATATCCATGTAGTTTAATATCATGCATCGAGTAATGATGTGAATCGATGTGAATAAAGATGAACATCATAGATCAGTTTGGTTTTTTGTCTTCGGATGAGGACATTGACCGTGCAGTTTAATGTCTTGTAGTAAGGATGAAAAATGTCTTTAAGTACAACATCATGCTTCTTGAATGAGATATTCCATGTATTTTTATGGCATGCAGTGAGGTTGAAGAATGGTACATACACTAATGTGGACTATTTCATGAAAACAACTATAAAAATTACTTCTTGATAGATATTTCATTAGTGGGTGGTCTGACATGCTCCCCATTTATTATGGATAATGAATAGGCTACATTATGATATACCTAGTTTATTATGTAATGTCCTTCCCACTTGGGATCCAATTAAAGGGGCTTCATTACTAGTATCATTGGGCTTCTCAAAGCCCACATCAATTATTCTAGTATGAATGGAAAGAGGCGAACCTTCTTATTTAAGTTTCATGAAATCTGATTCTGGTGAAGCTCAAGGTTGTGCAATATGTGCAGCCTCTTCTCATATAGCTATTCCAACTCATCTATCTGCATTTGGTATTTTTCATCATCTATAAATTGTCTGCAAATGGATATTAAGAGTGTGGGAAGCATCACCACTATGGGAAACACTGATTTGGTCATGTACAACATTGATTATAGTTTTTATTGTATAGCAGTATGTGGGGTGGTACGGTAGGCCCATAATGTATGGAGGAGTTTACTTGGATAGGTCTTCTTATCCTTGTTCTCAATAATTTGGTGTATATTTGACAATGTATTATTGAAGGCCTTTATCTATCCATTGGCTACTGCATGAAAGTGGGATGAGTGGTTGGACTCTATGTTTTACTCCTGGAATAGCTTCTTCAAATTTTTTGAATAGATGTTGGTTCCTTTGTCCATCAATATCATGAAAGGGACCCAAAACCTCATGATGATATGGGAGTTCACAAATTTAATGATACTCTTCTTCACACATTCCTTGAGTGGTATTTTTTTGGCCCACTTGGAAAAGATGTTGGTTGCATAAAGGATGTACATAAACTACTTAGTTGTGGTTTGGGGATATGGACCCACAAAAATCAATCCCCCAAATGGAAAATGACCAAGAATATTTATTTTTATGTATCAATTATAGAATCTTATGGAAAAAATTTACATTAATCTAGCATGCATGACATTTTCAAGTGAATTCCACGCATTCCATTACTGTAGTTTTTAGTAGTATCCAACCCTCTTGATTTGGTGGGAGTGGTAGGTTACAGATTGATGGGAACCACAAGAGCCTACATGGACTTCCTCCATAATGGTGAAAACCAATCATTTTGGTACACACATCAGGATAATTATGTCAAATCCATGTTTGTAGAGTTATTTTTTCTTATTTGGACCATCATGTAGTGTGAAGTTTCCCACCCGTCAACCCGTTCCTGTACAATCCATCGGGAGAGTCTAATCTCGAAAATAGCTGATATTAGGCTCCATCAATCCAGTATTGGTCACTATTTTATCATTTTTTGGGGGTGGTGTTGACCTGATTAATTTCGTAAATATCACATATGATGATCAATGAGACCATTCATTAATTTGTGAGATGGAAGGTCGATTACTCTTTATTATGGTCGGCGAGGACATAGACTACATTAGCCTGTGTGTTGACATGAGAATTTGGTGTTCAGGGAACAAAATGCAAGGTGGAATCAAAGGGGAAATCTACCATCTTTCCCCTAATGAAGCCAATGAGAGGATCCATTTCCTTCTTTTTGATGGAATATTCTTTAATAATATCATTTATCAGTATTTCTGAATCCCCTTTGATATTCAAGTAGGCTATGTGAATGTTTTAGGATAGATCCTATCTGGTGATAAGGGATTGATACTCATCCTCATTATTTGTGAAACCATCGGATAGTAAGAAAGAGTAGAGACAATTTTTCTTTTTATGGAGATAATGATACAATCCCTAGACCAAACCAATTGAGTTTTTGTTTTCCAATATTGTAGTGAGAGAACTTTGAGAGGCACCATCAAAGTACATCTCCCATCTCTATGGGGTGTCATGGGCATAAAATACCTCTTCATTGGGGAACTCATTGTCTTCCGGTGTATTTTTTCGGTATTATGTGTTTCAAGGAGTTCATCCATGGATTTTCCTTTCACTGACTAATGAGATATTAAATGAATGTAATATTGATGCAGAATGGCCTCCCATCGAGCCAAGCACCCTATTAATTAGGGGTGACCAAGTATGTACTTTAGCAGGTCAATATGAGATACCACATGGTATTTTTGTTTCTACAAGTAATTCCTCATTTTTTTCACTGTAAAGATGTGTGAAAGGAATTTTTTCTATATCATAATATCATGTCCCGGTACCTACCATGGTAATACTAAGGTACTAGAGAATATTCCCTATTCTTGCATCATTTTTCTGTACAAGGAGGGAACAAATTGAAAATTATATGGTGGACACATATAATATGAGTGGCCTCTCTTACACTAGATGCATTAGAACTTGTTGGTGAAGTAAGTACTTCTTGATACATTCTATGTCTTGTTGGAATTCATCATCTCATGGGTAGGAGACTCCCTTCTTTAGTATCCGGGTGAAGAGGAGAGATTTTCCATCTAGGTTGGCTATGAATCACAGAATTTTGGAGAGGTGCCCTTGGAGTCCCCTCAGTTCCTTGAGTTTTATGGGGGAAATCACTAAAATATCACTATTCTTCTTTCGTTCAACCTCAATTCTATGATGGCATACCACAAAGGAATGTAATTTTCCTGATGTTACATCAAATTCACACTTCAAAAGATTCATATTCAGACTATGTTGTCACAGATTGTAAAATATTTTTGGATGATCTGTAAAGTGATCACATCATTATAGGGATTTAATGACTAGGTAATCAAAATATGACTCGGTTATGCTTATAAAGAATTTATTAATGATGAAATTAATGGCTTGCTGATATGTGGCATCTACATTCTTTAATCCAAATGGAATGACAGGGTAGCATACGATCCCTTTAGGTGCTTTAAAGGCAGTGGCATCTCCATCATTGGGGTTATCTTAATTTTATTGCACCTAGAGTACCATTCCATGAAGGAAAGGGCTTGGAATCTAAAAGATGCATTGATCAAGAGTTTTGTGATCAGTAACGGGAAGTAGTATTTTGGTCAATGTCGATTAAGGTCTTTGAAGTCAATGTAGAGTCAAATATGCATATTATTATTCTTTATGAGGATGATGTTAGAAATTTACCCTGTTTATTTCCCTTCTATAAAGACATTTTATTTCATCAATTTTTCAACATTTTCATCTACATAGGTGGCTTAACAGGGTTTCATTCTCATACATGTGTTCTTAAAGACTCAATGTTCATCAAGCAGTGCGAGTTGGTGCGTAACCACATCTAGATTGAGTCTAAGAATTTTTGAATAAATCATGGTGAACACATATTTTTGCTAATTTAGAAATTAATTGTACATATCTTTCTATTCAAGGGAATCAAATAAATAATTAGAGTAAGAAGTGAGTATTATTCTATTCCCAGGTTTATCTACTAGAGCACGTAACTTGTGGTGGAGACACCTTACCTGAATGATAGAGGATAATTCCTATGATTATACTCATATATTTCTGAGTCATTGGAGACATATTTAGGTGAATATGGTAGCCTCAGAGCCTCTTAATCAGTTTCAGGGTGAGGGAGTCTTTTAGAAGAGACCACATCATCCCTTGTTTTCCTATTTGTTAAGGAGGGATGCCATAGGTGTTTGTTGTCACCAAGGATAGGGGAGTGTTAGACCTTTGGGATTTGATCTTCTAATTCGACCATGTTGATTGGGAGAACATAATCTACCTTGAGCATACTTCATGGATTCACAGGAGTAGTCTCTATTATATTTATAGATGAAACCTGTATATCATGATTTACCATGGGTTTCTTACCTCCCTTTTTGGATAAATATTCTTCGGCATATGTGGCTTCAAAAGTCTCAAAGGGTGATTTGTTTTTATGTAGTATAGTTATCTTTCCATTGATGGGGTACTTCAGACATTGTTGGAATGTTGATGGTATCATCAAGTGGATATAGAGCTCGGACCTTGAAAGAAGGAAATTATATGAATTGTCTTTTTAGATAACCATGAACTCAACCTCAAACACAATTTCCCTAAATTGGGCTTGGGGTGAGAACTTACCAAGAGGCCTCTTCTCATTCTTATCATATCCCACAATGGTCAGCTTTCTAGGGGATAAGTCCCCTTTACTATACCCTTAAAGTCAGAGAGTCCAAATTGGGATGATATTAATCCCAAATCCATTATTGATAAGCAACCATTGGACATTGAAATTTTTGAGACTTCCTGAAACAAATTAGGGTTTTATATTCCCTTGGATTTCGTCCTATTAATATTTATTAGTGAATGAGATGGAAAAATGGAATCATAAAGACATAGTCTCCACTCGATAGACCTATGAGTCTGATACTTCTATCTCTAATTCCTATGGACTCTAAAGGGATTGAACAACTGCCTCCTTGAGTTCCTTGGAATGACAGAGTGCATCAGGGTTTGATATCTTTGTTAGGACTACAACTGACTATTTCATAACATTTTATTTTTATTCTAGAGGATAGTGCTTTCCAGTATGAGGATAATCTTGGTTATGTGATTTGGGAGCTAGAGAATTTGAGGTAGATGTACTTGGATCCTATTTGGAGGTTGAGGGAATATCCGATGCTTGTGGCGCATGACACACCATCCTTCCCCATTTACTTGGTCGATTATGTTGAATCCACGATAAGTGTTATTATAGGGAAATCAGTTGTGGGAGACTGATGTGGGGATCTAAGGAACTTCCATTCCTTTTAATGGCCTACTAGGGTGGTTTCCGACATGTCCTGGATGCATATATTTCCTCTATGGGTATATTAATGGAATATTGAGTCCAACCACACCCAAACTTTCCTATGTATCCTCGACTCTGATGCATGTGGTCACATGTTCCCTAGTTATATGTAGGGGAACCATATGCAGTGGTATAATCATCATTGAATAAGGGATTTTTCATGTGTATTGTATTTATATAACCATGTATGAGATCTTCATCCGTTGAGGATTGAATTTGGTGGGGAAATTCCCATGATGTAGATTTTGTAGGGAAGAGATCTAAAAGATTCAGGGCATTCCTTCGAGTAGAATATGTTTCTTCCTCCTTTATGTCTTTCTGATTCCAGTGGTCATGCCCCACCCATGGGAAGAACATATGATTCCTTCTTCTTAGGTGGTGGAGCTATCTAATGTTTACGTAACTATGATTTTAGAGCATTATAATCTCGATCAACTATTTTTTAAGCCATACGGTTGTCAAAAGTTTCCACTCTCCTAGATAGAAGATTCTTCCAACCATCCTCATATTCTGACTGAGCGATGGTTATGCAAGCCACCTAATATGTGTAATTTTATTGCATCACCAACCCATAGTTGACTGTGAATTGAATTAAATCCTTAAAGACGAAACAATTCTCGATATTAGGACCTAAAATTATATGGAAAGGGTATTAATTGATATGGTTGGTGAGGTTGAATTCATCTGGCCTCCAGGGTTGTGGTATTATGAGAAGGTTATTATCCATGGCTACCAAGAACTAACCTAGTACTTGTTCATTTTAGAAGGAAAATAATTGGTTCAACCATTCCTCAATTCCCAGGAATCACTATTTTCTGTGTGCTTCTGAATAAGGGAGTTTATATAAAGGTCAATGCCCGACAAGAGTTGTTGGGCGGTTCAGAGCTTTTACTCAAAGATTGGATGGGCACCATAGTAGGCTTGAGAGTGACAATCACATCTTCTATTCTACATAGATCATTCCCCAGTTTTACATAAATGAGTCAAGACATGGATAGAGTTTTTTGAATAGCATTTTCATGATTTTGTGTATTTCAGTGAACTCTAACAACTCACCAAGATATTTCATGGGGATTAGTGGTTTCTAAAACTCAACCCTAATATTTTTAGAATATATTTCTAGTAGTCGATCATGTGAGAGGGGTATACTGAGTGAATAGGTTAAACCTCTACACCTTTCTATGAAATCACACAACCTATCATTCTCAAGACTCTTGTGGTTCATCATGTTGAAAATCATTGTCTTCCTCAGTGTTAAACTGAAATGACAAAGGAACTGAAAATGCATTTATTCCAATCCTGTGACAGATCTCACTGATATACTTTTTTACCCAAAAAAGGTTGGCCCTATCATAGTCTACATGAAGCACCTTTTCTTGGTTGTGTCCTGTTTTTCATTAGGGACCATCATTGGCCATCATCAGGATATTAAGTGTGTGAGGTGTTGTTCTAGGTATCTTATAACATCGAAGGTAGAGAATTAGGGTTTCCAATGTTAGGTGGAGGTGGAATATCATTCACCCATTTGGGGTATGGATTCATTTCAGGCTGTATAGGTTCACATCACCCTTCCATTCCTTATATTTGATTGGCTAGGGATTCATTGGTGGTATGTAATTCTAGTGGTACTACTGTATGATATTCCTCTTGTACGCATGGAACTGGTGGGGGCCAATGAGGTGGCCCCGCATTCATCTCCCGTTGATCTACGATCCATCCTATGAATTAATGATTACCCTGGAGAGGGAGAGTATTTCACTAAAACAGAGGGAAGGCTTGATCAATTTTGTCTTCCTCATTTATGTAGACTAGAAGTCTATATCCAAAGACAATATAAAGTTCAAATATCACTATTTATGAAGATTGACTATGAGAGGGAGAATATTCATCTTTGGATGGAGACCATACCCATCATGAATTTTTCCCATGAGTAACTCTTTATTGAGTTTTCGGAGAGCTCATATTTCACCATCATATTGTAAAAACTATTCTTCTATAGATGGAAACTGATATGTAGTCAAATTAATTCTTTTTATCAGTATTCAACTGAGGAGGTGGAAAATCATTGTTCGATGATGCAAAATTTTGAAGCATTATAAGGTTTTGGGTGCTCAAAACCTCATTTGGTGCATTCAAATCACCCTCCTCCTGGGGTATATGTACCGTGTCACAACACTCTATGTTTTCATCCTGATCAACATAATGAATTTTTAATGTGACAAAATTTACATAGGCATATCATGAAATTGTGGGTTTTCCATTTATTTCTACGTGATAGGATGATTCTGCAAAGCTTCTATCACCAGGTTCATTATTTGAACACTTGGACTTGTTGGAACATTTTGGCTTGCGACCCCGGCAGAGCATGCTTTCCTTTATTGTATGCTCCTTCTATCCCGACCTATAAACAGTGACTCCGAGGGTGTTTTAGTCATGATTTCTTAGTGATCCCTGATCAAAAGAGTTGTGTCTTTCGGTGGGAGGAACAGGTGGGATGTATTCCATTGGCTTCTTCATCCAAAACTAGAGAAGGACGATTCCCTCTATGGTGATGATGATTATGAAAATTCCCCCATCCCTATAGGTTGTAAGTTGTTTGGGTCCACTATTGGTATTGAATGATCCACTTGATGAGGATACAATTGTTCCATCTAGAGACTTGATGATTCCCTAGAAGGACATGAAGATATAAATGAAACCATTATAGTTAGGTGGGGATGATATGGAATCATCTCTATTGTCTCTAGGGTCCTCCTGAGGGATAATTTACCTAGTGATGATGATTGAGATATAAACTCCCCTACACCAGTGGGATGTCTCTCACCTGTGGCTTACATGGGTATGTCCAGGATCCTCTTGAGAATTGACAACCCAAGGTGTGATGGCAGTTATAGATATTATCCTATCCCAATGGGGTGAGTCTTCTCCTAAAAGGATACTATGGTAGCTGCTACCATATTTTGAGTGACGTAGAACAACTGTTACCATGTGGGATCTTTGTGCGATGGCAGCCCATAGTGAGATTTAATCATTATAAGATGTTGTTTATATGATCAAAACATGGATTTCCAGTTTTGGAATATCCTATGATTATCTTAAGGGGACCATTTTGAAGTTATGTCAACTATCCTCTCACCTTGTTCTGGTGTATGGGTTTTGTGGGAATTGGGGAATTCTATTTCAATGTGAAAACATCTTAAGAATCAACCATTCCCATAATTATTCTATAGGCTATATCATTATAGGATGTCACATCTGAAGGGATCCTATGTTCTAGGGGATTTGTAAATTGTAATGCTCCATATTTTACCCTTTATCATATATGAATTCCTAAAGTGGATTCATATATCAGCTTCCAAATCATCACGATGTAATGGAGACAAGAATGTTTCAAAATTGAATTTTTCTTTTAAGGTTTTGGATTTTGATCCTTGAAGATAGTGGAAAAGTCAAGATGATAATAGCATATCTTGATCATTTGAAGGAGACACTTGTATCCTAAATAATGGATATATTGATCCTTTAGTCATTGATGAGTAGACCACATATATTGGTGAAGATAAGGAATGCACTCCTTTTATAGCTCATTTGGGATCTCATAGATGGATATTTAGAGGGGATAGAATATTATGGGAAAGTTGTTTCCAACTAAATCTCTATATATATCTATGTCAGCCTCCATTTTTTCTATCTTAAATGCCACCATCTGGTCATACCATAGAATATGGAATGGATGGTCACCTGTTTATGGGAGTTGAGTGTTGTTGGAAGTTGATAGAGAACCATATACGGTTGACCTTGATGTTCTATGCACCTCTGTATATCACGGTGTTGGGGTTTGGTTCACCTTTCTATACAGATGTGTCTAGAAAATGTAGTATTTTCATTACCCAAGGAGATTTCACTTTGGGGAGTTTAACCATGGTCTATTCCTGGAGTATAGACCCAAAGATCCATTTCCACACTACCACATAGAGGAATATCATGGTAATGAATGTATTATGCTTCCACATTGATATAAGAGTCATCAGACACTTGTGGTGTTGATAATGTGGCTTGAATAAACCCAAGGACACTAACATTGAGTAGATTAAGAGCATGGTCCTTGTTCAAAATCATGCATGGAATATTCCATCCTACCATTTGTGATTGTGCAGGGATATGATCCTCCTATGTGTTAGTTGAAAAAAAATGTATATAACTATAAAATGTTGTGAAAATATGATCCCCTTACTGAGAAGCTGTTGGATTATGCCAATAAACCATCTCATTATCGACCGGGATATGAGAATTTCTTAAGGCATGTTCCATTATGACATAGTGTTACTCATTTAAGGTGAGAGTATGATCTAGATCTTAATCCTTTGGGATATACCGCTTGTCTTTATTAAAAAGGGAATGATCCTCCCATGAGGTGTGTGCTGCTCTCACCTGGTGATCCCCAGTTGGAACATGAATATAAGCCTAGAAGAAATATTCATTCCCCACCAGAATATATCAATGAACCTCTGAAATGAGATAAGGAATAAAAGTATTATCATTTTTTTCACTGGAATGATGCTGGATCGGTCGTTTTTTGAAAGAAATAAGAATATGTGCCTTGATTCAGTGATATACAATGGTATTCCAAGTAGATTAACTGATTGGAATGTGAGCCTACCTCGAACTGGGTGCCATTCTCACTTGGTTAGCCTTGGACAAAATAGAGATATATTCTAGATCATTGGTGTTTGGAGTATGATGATGGGCTTCATCGATAAAGATATGAGCATATCCTGGGGCATTTTTCCCTCTCACATGGTGAGACCATGCCAAAATGGGGGCATGAGCATGATCCTGTGCCTTTGTAATATGTTTCCAGACTATTTTGACAGGCATGTGCCCTTGTCTAAAGATGTGTTCCAATTTCACCTGGTGAGCCCCAATTGGAATGTGAGTATTTTTTGGGTACAACACCTCACCCTTCATCTAAAAATGTGTATAATCCTCCTAGGTGGGAGCAAGAGTGTGAACTTTCTCTTATACAACCATTTGTTTCCAATGATCAGAGTGTTGATTTTTCTTGGCAGTAGGGATAGAAGTGTGAGAACGTCCCTTTATTGGTAACAGTTCTAGAATATGCTGCCAGGGATCTTTAGGTTTCACTGAAATATATTGGCATTTTATCAAGGTGTGTTCCGAGATATAAGCCTTCTCATTCTCCATCACCATTATCTATTAATAGATATCTTTGATCGAAGTGGGTATATATTAAAAATTCTATCATCCTTATAACTTTGGAGTTTGTCGATGGGATTCATTCACAGGAGTGGTATCATTATCCCCCACTATGTTTTTTGTGGGAATATTACCACAGACCTCTTCTGAGATAGTGGGGATATGAGACTTCTTTCTAGTATCTACTGGAGTATACCGACAGGAATCATCAGTAGGAGCGAATATATGATCCATATCTTGGATATCCAATGTCTTCCTTCTCATATGAGTCTATCATTAATCTTATGCATGTGAATCAAATGTCGTTGTGTGTTGGATGGTACCCTCAATAGGAGACAGATGGGTACGGGTGGGACAATTTTGCTGATAACAGTTGATAGGTGGCCACCTCATTAAACATGAACCAAAAGAGATTTGTATCAGAATTCCTGATCCAACTTCATCATATATGTAAGGTTTCATTTTATGCAATTTGGGGACATTATCATGAAAAGGTTGGTCGTAGCGATGAGGGATACTAGATTTGCAACAACCTTTGATTGGAAATTTAGATTTGCAGGCTACAATGTTTGGAGAATACCACAGTTAGCTTCCATGGTTTGGATTGTACAGTATTGTTGGTACTCCTAAACCACTATATTCTATACCCAACATTTGAATTGTTGAGTAGGTTAGATTAAATTTTTACCCACAGGGGGTCGCACCAACAGATGAGTTACTAGAGAAAATTATAGACGATGAAAACATCTCATCAGGTTGGGAGTCTGTCGATGAGAGTAGGGCCTATCAATGTTGTTTGTATGTAGGGAGTATACCAAAAAAGTTGATTTATTATAACCTAATCATTTTTTGATATATTTACTTTAGGTTCCCATTTGTGTTTTATTTAGTTTAAATGCGGACTTGGGATGTGAACCACATTAATGGATTGATTGAGGGATATTTTAAGGCTCCTCTCAATAAAACTCATCATGTTTACCATGCATTTCCTCTTCCCTAGAAACGCCCAATGGTTCCCTAATCCATAGATGAGTATAGACCTACTTTCCAAAGGCCAGTAGTTATCTGGGATTTAAGGACCATTGACTCTTATGGACTCACATTATTTGATAGGATGGGAGGTTAGGCTAATCACAACCTTTTGGGGGGAGTTATTTCCAACTTTGGGACTCTCTTATAGATTTAGGACGTGTTCTTGAATATCTTCCTAATCCCGATATGATACTGGTTACCCTAACCAAATGACTATAAGTTAATTCTCTTTCATATTCAAAATACTGCGATCTCTTTAGTGAATCCATATGTATGTATCTGATGTTATTCTTAATTTTACGGTAACATGTAATTTCTTATATACTGAAATCATATAACCAAGTATTTCTGAGCTTGTATCCATGTATTGATGTGTTTAATATTCCAGGTAGGGGATTGATCCATTATGAGGTGTCTTATATATCTTGGTTATTGTAGTAATCAAAACCCACATGGTTCATTCATCTTGTGTAGTTTAATGTCATGAAGTGAGGATATATGCTTGGTTATTGAGGCACCAAATATTTCAGCTAAAACCTTAATGTGGTTTCCTTTGTATCCCATGTATAGTGAGAATTATAGTTGTTGTAGTTATCATGTATTATGGGATTATGTGTGAATATAAATACTCATAGTGTAGATGATATGGTTATTTTTAATCCTTAATCTCATGTGAGCTATGCTTAGTGTGAGAAACAAGGGATAGAAAATTAGCATTCCATTGCTTTTGATGCCAGAATTATGCATTAGAACAACCATCAAAATATTTATAATGTGACTACGGTCTTGGATAGTTTTCTTATGTTTCATGTGTATCAAAGGAGTCAGAGTCACCGTAGCTTGGTGGGTTTCTCATTCTGCTGATGGATGAGATCGAGTGATCATCTCCTAGGATTAATTGAGTCCCACTAGTTGTGATGTCAGTGTTCTATAATGACTTATACTGAAAAGGGTGTTTTATTTGAGCTCATGATTTAGGAGGTCATCCTATATATCCTAGTTATGGAAGAATCAAATTTATCATACTTCGGATTATGTCAGGGATGACACGTTGAGGTTTACTTATACCGTTATGGGGGTTTATGGTGAAATTTATATGACCTTTACTACTCCCTAATAACACCAGATCCATGCTCATTGTGTGAAACCAGGGGTAGAAAATAATAAATGTCATTACCTTGAATAAGGGACTTGGATTCTAGGATTTACATAGATGATCGATATGGGGCTCGAACCTCAGGGAGAGGTATCCCACAAATACAAGATATGAAAGGAATTAGAGCCATCAAAGTCCCCTTTATGTTGGGGCTTACAGACTGAGGATACCCGATATTCAAGGATTAAATATAGAGGATGGAAAATACTATCACATCCTTGAATTCCCTATTAACATGGAATTATTTTCTAGAGCATGTCGTATGACCCAGTTGACATGTCCTGAGAGACATCACATGACCTGAATTGACACATATGGAGGGTGTCTCAAGATTTATTGTGGTATAGTCCGAAGGGTGTCACATATATTTCACGAAACCTCTATAATACATTGTGAGACCTAACCAATATGTATGGATGGCATCAGAAGTCCTGGAAAACATGCACATATGGTGTCAAAGGAGCTTGGTTATCATGTCCAGATGCTTTTGTGAGACTTGGTTGTTATGAGAAAACACTATCATATGAGTCATTTTAAGTGTCTCATGGACATCACATGTCCTTGGTGATAGGACCAGAGGGTTTTGTGAGATCAATGTTGTGTCCATAGGGGGACCTTGTGACTCACTTTGACATGTCAAGTGTATTCCTTATGTCCGATATGGCATACTAGAGGAGTGTCACAAGATCTATTTGACTTGTCTTGGTGCTATCATGAGTATTTTGGGGTCTCATGTGGAGTGTTTGATGGCCAGTGAGCATGTATTTCTCTTAAGACTTTAACTTTTAATCTCTGTTATAACCCGTTCATTACAAAGGCCAGAGGTTTATTTAGTACCAGTTCCTTTGAGTCTTACGTGATTTGGAAGAAATGTGATATGTTCGTTACATGTATTCTCATAAATCCTTCATGTGATCAATGAATAATCACACAAAGCACATTATGTGTGGAACATGATTTCTCTGGATTTCCACCAGTGTATTACCTAACAAAAAGTTTCTAGTCACTTGATCAGTTGCTCTGAGAAATCGACAGAGCCTAACAGTTGAATCACCCAAATCCAAAGCATCCAATTTCTCAAAATCCAACAATTTATTGATGTTGGAGTGGTTAATTTATAGGCATCACCACCCCTATTTTCTGATGCTCTGTGCGGAATATCTAGCACAAGTCTAGGATGGAGTCAGTGAAGGGGTCTAGCACTATGTGTCTTCGTGAGTCTTTGTTGTGAACCACTCCGAGTGTGCCACCTAATATTCATAAATCACGAGTCTCTTATATTAATGCTCTCATTATTGGATCGTAACCAATTAGTTGGAACTTGTTTGATCATGTGGACATATTAGAGAAATTCTATGTCATTATACTGACATGTACGAGGGCCTTCACAAGATCTATGTTTCTATAGAAAGTCACTCATGAGACCTTGGGTGACTTTTCTTGGGGTCTCGTGAGATAAGGATAGTTTTTCTAGAGGTATTGTGGGATCGCTCCATGGGTGTGTTGGGCCTAACACATTCCTTTCAGCGACCATGAATACATATCACATTCTCCCTTTCGATCCCCTTTGTTTTATGTGAAAAATGCTGGGAGATATTCATGATTTCATGCGTGTTGTTGAGGGAATTTCTTATATTTTTTTGTGATGTGTCATGTGACCAATATGGGTCACATTGGGGGTGTGAGAGCATTCCATGTAAATATCTATTCATTCTTCCTTGTAGAACCATATAGTTATCTGGGGAACATCACAGGATGAGTATGACATGCCAAAGGGCACTTGTGGGGTGAGGTGGACATGATGTTTTGGTCTTCCAATGCCTCACAGGTCGCCATGGGAACATGTCGTATATCCTTCAGCGACTGAAAACACATCTCACTTCAGCCCATTCAATCTCCATTGTTTTATTTTACAAAGGTCTGGGATTATACGAGTTTACCTGAACAATGTATATGATTTTTTCTTTATTTTTCAGGGACTTATCATCTGATAATATGGGTCATATGGAGAATGTGAAATCATTTAGTGGATAGGTCTATCCATCTTCCCTCAGAGCACTAAGGAGTTGTCTGTTCACACCAAAGGCCTTTCGTGCAATGAAGCTAACAAGCCATAGGGTTTCAGTACAACATGTAAAACATGAAGTCATGGTCTTGTGGTGTCTCATAGGTATTCAGGGCATGCATCACATGTCTTTCAGAGATTGTAAACACTTATTTCATCCTCCCTTTATATCAGCTTCTTATTTTCCTACAATTTTTCAAAGGTCCTGCGAGTTTTTCATAGATGTTTCCAAGGTATTGTGTTCTTCCCAATGATGATATAGTGAATGTGAATCATGACCACCCGGGGTATCTTCCAAGTAATATCATCCCACTTTATTTTCTAATGAGTTTAGGTGGTTTTTTCAGGCACTTTCTATTGAAAAACCACATGGAATGGGGGTTCTCATTCGATTGTCTATGGGTGTGTCGCCTGATAAATATGGAACCTTTCAACGACACATGCCTTGTCTTGGTTAGTCCTCTTGTTTTCCAAGGACAGTCACTTTTTTAACCTTTGATGTGTCATGTATCCAATGATGTATCTTGTGATGACGTGTGGAAATTACAATGGACAATCACTTTTCTATCCTAAAAAATTTCATGTCACCATGGATGTATGACACAATAGCATGACCAAGGGTTTTTGCATGTCAAAGTCTCATGATAAAGGGTTCTCATGTCAAGGTGATGTCCCACATAACCGGAGAGGTGGCACATGATCATGGGTGTACGTACAATTGTGCAAGTCTTCATGTCACAAGTCATCTAATTAGGGTGTCACAAAATACAAGTTTCATGAATGTGTCGCATAGGTGATGGTTTCCACACGGGTGTCGTAGGAATAAAAGCAATCATAATTCATCAAATCATTGGAGGATTTTCCAAAGATAGTCTCTTGATCCAATGGATATATTGTGATTGAATATCCCAGAAAACATCACATGATCCTATAAAATCTAGGCTTCCATGGTCATAACCCTCATTTGGGTTTTTTTTCATAACACTGAATACTATAAATATTCCTTTTAATAGAGTGCAATTGATCTTTTAACAACAATAAAAAATGATGGATAATCTTATTGAAGATAAAGGGGGATCCCCTTTATCAGCGCTAAAAAATCCCTTATAGAGTGGGTTCATTGTCCACACTAAAAAAATAACTGATAATAGAAACCCTTTATCTGGGAGTTTTTAATGCTGATAAAGGCATATCTTCTAATTTTGGGATGTTAATATAAGATCACACCCAAAAGAAAAAACCTACATCTTCAAATTCTATATACAATCTGTAATTTCAAACAATGAAATAATTTGAAACAATGGTATATAAATTTAATTTAAATAATGAAAACAAAAATGAATACCCATGGTATATACAATAAAAAAACTATTATTTACATTTCAAACAAAATTTTTTATATAATTATATTTACAATTATCAAGAATACATTATAAAACATTAATATTTCATCTTTTGATTAGTGTGATCTCCTCTAAAAAATGTCTACCAATGGTATCGGTTTCCAAAAAAATCATCTTAAGAAAGAAAATGATTCTTTTTATAAAAGAAAAAAATATTATGTTAGTAAAACTATATTGATATAAATTAATCACTAATATGAAAGAATACAATTACAAAATGTCAATATTTAATAAAAATAAAATACTTGGAGTTATATTGGCCACACAGCGCATCCTATTTAGGTGACGTTGATTCCTACATGCCACAAAGGAGTTATGGATCATTTTACTAAAATATCAAAATGATCCGAATGTGTTTTCCTAGTTTTGGGTATGTCACATGTTATTTTACTAAAATTAATGTCAGTTCTAAATAAAGACAGATTTGGAGTTGTACCAGTAAACCATGTGTCAGATTGAGGTGAAAATAATTCCTACATGTCAAAAATGACAAATAGATCATTTTCCGAATATATCAAAACAATCTTAATGCATTTTATTGGATTCCAGAATGTCAATTGTGTATTTTTTCTAAAATTTCATTTCAAATTGGAAACACACATTTGGAGTCATACTAATCACATTGTGAGTCAGTTTAACATGAGTCCCCTTTATACATAGAACACATGATTTATGAATCATTTTTCTAAATTATCAATACAATTGGAGAATGTTTTCTTGGTTTTCAGCAACTGACACTTTTTGAACTAAAATTTTATTTTAAAACTAAAAGAAGAAAATTTTAGTCATAATGGTCACACCATTTGTCAGATTGAATTGATGCTGACTCTTAAAAATCAAAAATGACTCATGGATAGTTTTCATAATGTTTAAAATAAATCTGAATGTGTTTTCTTGGTTTTCAATATGTCACTTGTTGTTTCTACTTAAATTAATGTCAATTTTAAATAAAAGATATATTTTGAGTCACACCAGCCACAACATGCATTGGATTGAGGTGTGGATGATTCCACTAAGTCCAAATTTCTCGTGGATCATTTTCTAAATGTATCAAAACAATATGAATTCATATTCTCAGTTTTCAATATGCTACTTGTTCTTTTTTACATAAATAATTGTCAATATAAAATTAAAAGACACACGTGGAGTCATATCAGTCACACTATGTATCATATTGAGGCGAGTTTAACACATACACAACAAAAATGACTCATGGATCATTTTTATAAAATATCAAAAAATAAAAATGTGTTTGGTCAGTTTTCTAGTATGTCACTTTTTTTAAAAAAATTGATGTCAATTTTATATAAAATGAAACATTTTGAGTTATACTAAAACACCATGTGTAATATTAAGATGAAGCTGATTCCTAGACATCAAAAATGACTTACAGATCATTTTCTTAAATGTTATTATAAGAAAAAAATTGTTTGAAATGTAAATAGTAGTGTGTTTTTTATATAACATTCATGGAAATTTTTTTATTTATAATTTCAGTTAAATGTATATAAAATTGTTTGAAATTATAGAATTGTTTGGAATTATACGTTATATATATAGAATTTCAAATTTCATTTTTTTCATATCGGTATACTATTATATCAACAATATATTTCAAGAATTCAGGACTTTATCATCCATATTTAAAATGATGATAAAGGGTGTAATTTTTCATTTATATTATTAAAAGTTCTTTTTAGTGCTGTTAAAAGATGATATACACTATGTTAAATGGAATACGTTTCATAGTGGAAAATATATATATGTTTCTATTATTTATTTTATTTTTTATCATTATTTTTTGTAAAAACATACTAATTATAATAACAACAATAAAAATACTCCAATTATGTTATCAATTAGCATATGTCATTATGCATCCTGATCATCCAATAATCCACAACATACACCCTTCCATGAAAAAGTTTGTGCTGCATAATTATGAGTGTCATCAACTGGATCTATTACGTTTGAATAAGATTCAAATAATGATTGAAAACAAAAATAATATTACAGGTCTTCTGGAAGAACAATCCATGGAGATCAACTATATTTTAAATACAAATAAGATGTATGATTTTATGAAATTGAATGAAAAATATTTTAAGAGGATTGAATATCGAGAATTATGGGCATTTTAATTATGAGAAAATTTTTCTCAAATCATATTGAATATAAATATAAGAATTGGGAGAATAGTAGTGATTTTAGATAATGATATAGGAAGAATATTATGATTGAAAATGAACTAGGAGAAATAGTGATGGAAATCCAGAATATTTCATATGCACTGAAAAAGAAAGAGAGATGAATATAAAGAGAGTATCATATTTATTTTGATCATGTAGATGATGATGTTTTGAGTATCCAACCAATAATATAAACATATATTGTAAAATAATAACTAACATTGGGGAATCTCATCTGATTATTGTATAAAATTAAGAAGATTAAACCATATAGCCCTCGTGGGATTCAATAAAAAACTAGTGATATTGATTCAAGCTAGTTTGATGTTATCTTATTGTATAAAGTGATAATAATCCCTAAACATTATTTTTACCTAGTTAGATCCAATATAATAAGATCAAGGTTATACCCTTACTCATGATTTCATTCAAAATAAAAAGAAAGCTGCGTGTGGGTGTTAAAAACCCAACACATGATAGGGGTGTAGTCTTCCACAAGGAAGAGAACTCGATTATCAAATATTTTTCCTAAGGTTTTGTTTATTTTCTATATATATCTATTTTTAAATTAATTGATTAGGTGATAAAATAATTTAGGGATTCATTCAACGAATAAGTTAAGATGTGATAATGTAATAAAATTAAAATTGAATAAAATTCATCCAAACTAGATTCACCCCTATAATTGTTGGATCATACCATTGAGATCCTAAAAAAAATTAAATTAGTAATTCCCATTGTATAAATTTCAAAATAATGGTCTTTTGTAAGAGAATACATAGTAAAAAATGGGCAATTAATTTGAGGTATTTTTATAACACCCCAAATATTTTATGGTATGCTTCTCATTTAGAAATTATATTAATTAGATAACCTATATTTAACAAAGCACCTATTTTCTTTGAAAAAACACTTTTTTATTTTGGATATAGTCATAACCAAGCCATTAAACCTAAATTTTACAATTTTGTGTTTTGAATTTTGATAAACGGACATACACAGTTGCGATCAGGGTGATATTTGGAGTACAATAGAATCAATTTAATTTTTAGTGAATAGTAACTAACCATTATGAATAGTAACTTACCCTTATGAATAGTGACCTACCCATATGTATAGTAATAAGACCCTTATGAATTCTACGCTTACTCACGAATGTATAAATAAAATTTAGGCACCTAAAAAATGAAGATGAATATTTTAATGGTCAATATTTTTTAATTAAATAATGTTTTTAATAAAAATTAAATTTAGCATATTTATAAAATTATATTTCAATAATGGAGTTCATTTTTCTATTCTACATGTCGAAAAATGGTCAGGGTGAATTTTTGGTATTTTTCTAAAATACTTGAATTTTTTAGTGAATAGTAAAACACAGTAATTTACTGTATAAATAAATTGTAATTAAAAATCACTATTAATAAAATCATGGATGATGTAAGAACCCAAGTATTAAACTCACATTAACTAATTACTATTCTAGTTCATGTAATCCTCAATATTTCTTGTCATGTGGAGAAATAATAAATTACAGATTATAATATTAATGAAACCATCCTCCCCTCAACCATATAAACCACCCCTCACCCCCTCTTCTTCCCACACCTCTCAAGATGTAGGCCTTTCCAAATGTATTAAAAAATATCTCCCTAAGATCTTCCCCCATGTTCAATACCTTGTGGTCTCATAAAATGGCTAAAAACAAGGGTCGTAAGTAGATTCTCAAGGGGGAGTACTCAAGAGGTGAACCTCCTTCCCTTTTCTATCAAATTCTTTACAAGTTCCTTTCGTTTGTTTCTCTCTCCTCACCTCCACACATCCAAATTATATGATAATTATATTACCATACCTGGTATGTAATTTTATTATTATAACGGAATATTTCATCATCATATCTCTTTTCCCCCACCTCTTACTCTAAAATGAAAATACCGTATGAGATGTGTTAATTTATCACCTTTAAGGATGACTTGTTTTCAATTTCTTTTAAAATCTTCAATACTGGTCATGAATATTTTTTAATTGTTGAAATAGATAATAATATATTTATTTTCTCTTATTAAATGTTTTTTATCCTTACACACTCATAATGTCAAATAATTATACAAAACATGTTCATTATGCACAAAACCGCTAAGTTAATACATGTGTTTGAAATTAACATTTAACTAATGAGTCATCCTCAAGGATAACAAAAAAAATCATTATAATATCTTTTATATTTCTATAATGTCACTAAAAATATATATTAATAATTTTGGATGTTTGGTCACATTTCAAACGAACATCCATTCACAAATACAATTAAACTGATCATGAAAACCAAGGAAGAAAATGATTCACAAACAATAAAATTGAACCACTTACACCCAAAAAAACAATGAATGAATCTAATAAGGATACAATAAACCAATTAAATGTATAGGATGTTATATAATTATTAATTAATGATGCTAATTTTGATTATTTAGGTCTTTAAGATCTAACGAAGAACACATTTTGGCATAAGGTAAGGGATCATCTCTCTCACTTTTATACAAGAATCCCCCTATGTTGTGTCCTTAATTTTTTAATTCCTAATGATAGGGTATATTTTATCTCCTCCCGCATTATTACCTTTTGATATATAAATGATATGATACCCCGTTACCTCCCATTTATTCCTCACAAGAACACTTGTTACCATGACAAGATGTTGTAAGGGGTTCTTTATCTCACTTTTAATTCCATGAGAATTCCATTGTTCACCACTTATTTATGGAATGTGGTGTATTGTGTGATTACATTTGATACATATTATAACTATTATCTTTATATTCATGGTATTAAGGTATTCATTTTTTGGTTATTAATTTTTGGTCATACGACTCAATAGATTACGACATGGTAATGGACATTATCCCAATTCCAATTTCATTAACACTTACTTGGTATTGTTCAACTAATATTTCATATATATTTTATCCACTAACCCTTTGAAATAATATTTCATTTTAAAAAGTAAATATATTATATATCCATTATTATAGTTTCATGAATATTATTATTGTCTTAATTTTTATACCCTTTTACAGATGGTGTTTATTTTGAATGGTGTTTTAGCTATGAAAATATTGATGAATCAATGTCCTCTACTATAAAAGGATATCGATAAGGAATAATTTAATTGTATTAAATATATGTATAATGAATTAATTGGACATAAAATGATTATTGGGGACTACTAAATACCCTAGATGCATCGACGAGTCTCATGATACAAATTAGTTGGCGATAAACCCATTGAGTTTGTTTCAAATAATCAGATAGGTTTCTACCCACAGACTTAAACCATTTACATGGTATAGTAGTATAATTTTCCAGATACATGGAAACAAATTAATCAACATTCTCTTTATTCATTTTCAGTTATTACTATCCATGAGGTTTTCCTTATGACAAAATCTATGGATTTAGTTTAATTCTCAAATTGTTAATGGTGTTTGTTTTTCATTTATTCACCATGTCATATTGACTATGCCTATTTTTATATGATTAAATTATTTTTGATTCACGATTCCACTATATGTAACCCTTACTGAGTTATTGAGATCACCACTTTCATTTTTACCTTCTATAGGTTGTGAAGTGGAGACTGTTTATTAAGTCCTCATGGATGCAGTTTATTATTGTTTTTATGTATTGTTTTTTGTTACCTTTACCAATGAAATATGAGTTTCACATATATGTCTAGTTTTTTCAAGACTACTAAAATAATCATTTATTCAGGATTTAATTCCTTTTAATCATACCAATTTAGTAATGTAATTCATTTTCTTTGGGTATCCAGGGTTGGTGCGTTACAGTTGGTATAAGAGGATGTTTTTTAACAAACATGGAAACCAGATTAGAAAATGTAGATTATGGAACAATGCCCTAAGGTAGTATTTGAGGATAAACATAAAATAACATCCTATAATTTCGGTAAGGAATAGATTATGTGGATAATTATAGAAAATACGTCCCTATTTGGATACAAACATGTAGAGGTGGATCTGGCACAAATGTACCTAGGAGTGAAAACCCCGACAAAGTGTTTCAGGCTTCACCCGAGTTATCTTGGTGCACGAAAATGGGCCTTTATTCCTTCTTGGTTTGAAACTCATGTGGGATATTATTATGATAATTCAAATTTTATTTATAAGACATTATGATGGATTTGAATATAAATTGTTCCTTAGAGAAACTGTGTTTATGAGATTAGCTATGCATATAATTTTAATTTATTCTAGGTACTTATTTATTTGAGATTATAAATAATGATTCATAACATAATATAGTGTATGCAATTATTTTGAAATAGTTTCTAATGGAAGAATGTGAATCAATAATTTTAGACAACATAGTTATTTTCCCACTAATATAGTCAACATAGTCAATGTTAGAGTGTATAAGATCATGACCATATTGGGACAACATACTCATGTTGTTATGAAAACTCTTGCTACACTTATGTTGGATCATTTCATGATGTAGAAGCCTCCATCTTTTAGTGGGACTACTAGTCCAGTGGTATCTGAATAGTGTATCAAGTCCCTTGAAAAGATACTCAAGGCATTAAGATGTAAGGAAAATGAAAAGGTAGTGATGGAAGAATATGGTCTCAAGCATGACGTTGATTAATGGTGGTCCTTGATCTAGAAGACCATAGAGAAATAGGTAATAAAAGATATGGAATTTAGTACTTTTAAGAAAATATTCTTCTACAAATATTTCCCTCGTGAGAAACAAACCCAAATGAAGATGAAATTCCTTCGCATAAATGAGAGGGAATAAGATATTATTGGAGAGTGTGAGGCTACATTCACATAACTAGCTAGGTATTCCATAGATTACGTACGTGACTCCGAAGAAAATATTGATCATTTCTTTTAAGGTCTTAAGAAAAGTATTTGAAGGGAACTGAATTTACAGTAAAAAAATTCATCATTTGATGAAATATTATTAAGGACCATCAACATAGAGAAGAGATTTTATAGATCAAATTTGTTCAAGGGAAACCAAGATAGTAAGAGTTACCAAAATAACCATGGAAATGGTCAAGCACCAAAGAATAACATGGGAATGAAGCTATTCCAATTATACGAGAATTGTGGAAAGAATCATCCTTGGAAATTATTGAAAGGAATGGGAGGTTGTTATATGCGTGGAGAAATGGGTTATCGAACTAATGAATACAAGGGAATGAATCAAGTCAATGATGTTCAATTATAAAATTTTAAAGTGACAGGACACTCTACAAAAGAGTGTCTAAAGCACCAAGGAAACCTTCCTCTGAAAATTCCACAAGAGAATGTGAAAGCTTATGCGATTATAACCACAGATGTTGATGTTCCTAAAGATACGGTGACAGGTACTTTGAGTTTTTCCTCAAACTTATCAAATGATTTATTGGATTCTATATCATCACATTCATTTATATCATCCCATATTTCCAAGAAAATTAGACATTTCCAATTTGATTTAATAAATGAGTTGTCAGTCAAATCTCCAAGGGGATATATCATTGGATCAAACATGTAGAACAGTCCCCCTCAAGACACATAAAAGTTCTTTAGTTTCTAACATTATAATCATACATATGATTTAATTTGATATAATTATCACTATTAATTGGTTGTAAAATTATGATTTAATGATCAATTGTAAGAAGAAGGATGTTTTAATTTTTTTGAATGGAGTATAATACCTTATATTTAGAGCCGAAACCTCGCCATATGATTCTTATATAGGTCCCCCCATGACCTCTAATGAATGAGATTCTTGGAGTGGAAGATAACATGATATATATGGGTGATGAATGAAATATTCAAATTAACAACGTACACATTATGAAAGAATACATTGTTGTATTTCCATAATATTTACCCTGACATCCTCCAGGGGGAGATGTTGAGTTATATATTGATTTAATTTCTGGTGAAAGACCTATATCATAGAATACCTATAGAATGGACATTGTTTAATTAGTGGAGCTAAATAAAAAAGTAATGGAATTGAGTGTGAAAGGATATATTCAACCTAGTGTTTCCCTATGGGGATCCCCTGTCCACTTTGTTAAGATGAAATATGGATCCATGAGGATATGGATTGATTATTGGGAAATTAATGATATTAGAATAATGAACAAGAACCTTATTCCAAACATTGATGAATTATTTGATCAAATTCATAGAGGCCAATATTTTTTGAAGATTGACCTTCGATCTGGATATCATCATCTATTTCTCAAGAATGAATATATTCCAAAGAATACGTTTCAAACTAGATAAGGGAATTACGAGTTTTCAGAAATGCCTTTCGGACTGACTAATGAACCCTCTGTTTTCATAGAACAAATGAATAGTGATTTCAGGGAATATCATGATGAATTTTTTGTTATATTTATTGATGATATCCTGGTACACTACAAAAGCTACGAAAACCATGAGAATAACTAGATGATTATTTTGATACTCTTAGATGAAATGAATTATATTAGATGTTTAGAAAGTGTGAATTTTGGCTTAAATCAATTTATTTTCTTGGCCATATTGTCTCTAAGGATGGAATCTTATTTGATCTTATAAAGACAAAGGAAATAGAATAATGTACTAGGCCAATGAACATAACAAAGGTAGGCGGATTTATTGTCTTAGTGGGTTACTATCATTATTTCGTTGAGAATTTCAAATGATTACATAACCCGCTAACCAAGATCACATGTATAGAGGTTATGTTTGTATGAATGAAATAATGTAGAGAATTCATAGAAGAAATGAAAATAAGATTGGAAAATGCTCTTATTTCCAATCTTCCATATGAAAATGATGGATTTGTGATATACAGTGTTGCATCAAAGAATGGATTGGGTTGATTCATTATGAAAAATGATAAATTTATTGGTTATGCATCAAGTCAGTTGAAGACTCATTAGAAAAATTAACCAACTCATTATCTTGAGTTAGCAGCCGTAATGTTAAATATGGAGACATTATCTCTATGGTGAAAGATGTGAGATATATACAGATCACAATAGTTTGAAATAAATTGTTACATAGAAAGAACTCAACATGAGGAAAAAGGGATGGCTCGATTTACTCAATTATTATGACTCTTCAACACACTACCACCCAGGCAATTAAAAAAGGTGGTAGATTCCTTAAGTAGGAAATTTCATGGACTTCTGAATGAAATGAGGATTGAGAGAGATCCTATATTCATTGATCCACTAAAGGGAATTATTAAGGAAGAGGAAACATATTTACTACTATCAAATGATTTGATAAACCATCATTACTAGAGAAGATAAAAAGCTCTCAATCTAATGATGAGAATATACACCTTAAAATTAATGCTTTTAAAGATGGTAGATTGGCAGACTTCATGTGTGAGGAAGGTGTTTTGAAATTTGGGAAGAGGTTATGCATTCCAATAGTATGTGATATAAAAAGGGAACTATTAGATGATACTCATAGATCAAAATTTTCTATAAACTTTGGTAGTTATAATATGTATAGAGATCTAAATAAAAATCTTTGGTGGGATAATATAGAATGAGAAATTGATGACTATGTGTCAAGGTGTCTAGTTTTTCAACAGGTGAAGGAAGAGAGACACCATCCTCGAGGGGTCATGCAACCTCTACCAATTCCTAAGTGGAAGTGGGATGAAATTATGATGGATTTTTTTACAAGACTACCAAGGACACCTATAAGGAATGATGTAATATGGGTAATTATTGATCGCCTCATAAAATCAGCACATTTATTTTCTATAAGAGAGGATTTAACACTTGAGTGTCTGGAAAGAATTTATATTAATGTATTTTTAAGACTTAATGGTGAACCTCTATTGATTGTGTCCAATCAAGATCCACAGTTTAACACAGAATTATGGAAAGGTCTCTAGAAGGCTTTTGGATACTGACCTTCATATGAGTACTGCTTACCACCCCAAACCAACGGAAAGTCTGAAAGGACTGTTGAAACATTAGAGGGCATGTTGAGAGCATTCATTATTGACTTTCATGGTATGTGGGATCAATACATGCCTATGGGGGAATTTTCCTAAAATAATAGTTTCCATTATAGCATTGAAATGGATCCATATGAAGCATTATATGGTAAGAGGTGTCTAACTCCAACTTTTTGGGATGAAGTTGGAAAGTGGAAACTTGCAGGCCTATAACTTATTGAAGAGACAAATAGAAAGCTAATGAAAATGCAGGATCATATTAAAGTAACCCAATATAGGAAAAATTGTTATGATGATAACTAGAGAAATAATTTTTAATTTCAAGTAGGAGATCATGCATTTGAAAAAGAATCTTCATGGAAGGGTGTCTTAAGGTTCGGTACGAAAGGGAAAAAAATCCCCAAGTACATCAGACTGTTTGAAATTCTCGAAAGGATTGTAGCTGTAGCGTACCATTTATTAATTCCACAAAGTCTCTCCAACATTCATAATGTGTTCCATGTGTCACTGTTATAAAAATACATTCCAAACCCAACACTTGTAATCATCTATGAAGAAATAGAACTGTAATCTGATTTTTTATATTGTGAAGATTCTATCGTGATTCTTGACACAAGCGAGCATGTTTTGAGAAATATGAAAAATCGGCTAGTAAAGGTTATTTGGAGAGACAATAAAATGGAGAAAGCAATGTGGGAACCTGAGGATTTTATTAATAAGAACCATCCACATATTTTTATAGGGCTAATACATGAGAAATTTCAAGGATGAAATTCTGATGGAAGGAATAATATTACACCCGAAACATTTTATGGTATGTTTTTCTTAAATAAATTCTATTCATTAGATATCATATATTCTGTAAAGAACTTATTTTATTTGAAAAAACACTTTTTTATTTAAGAGATATTTATAACCTATCTATTATACCTAAATTTACCAGTTTGGTATTTTGAATTTTGAAAAACAGACATACACAGTTGCGATCCGAGTGATATTTAGTGTCTGATAGAATCATGTGAATTTTCAATGAAAAGTAACTTACCATTATTAATAGTAACACAACCTTATGAATAGTAACTTACCCTTAAAAATAATAATATGAACCTGATGAATGGTAACCTTACTCATGAATGTATAAACAAAATTTTGTCACCATAAAAATGATGATGAATATTTTAAGTGTTTGTATTTTTGATTAAATAGTGTTTTAAATTAAAAATTAAATTTATCATATTAAGAAAAGCATTTTTGAAAAAATGGAGTTCATTTTTGAATTCTACATGTTGAAATATGGTTTCTGTTAATTTTTGGGATTTTTCTAAAATACATGAAATTTTTGTGAATATAAAATACATTAATTTACAATATAAATATATTATAATTTAAATTCACTATTCCTCACCTCATGAGTGATGTAACCACCCAAATATCGAACTCACATGAAATTATTACTATTCTAGGTCATGTAGTCCTCAGTATTTCCTTTCATGTGGAGAAATAATAAATTAATGATTATAATAATAAGGAAACCCTCCTCCACTCCACTATATAAACCACCTCTCACCCACTCTTCCTACCACACCTATAAAACTTCAAGAATTTGTAAAGACCCGTAAAATTCAAGGGAATTTTTTTTTCTTAATTTTCTTTAGAATTTTACAAGAGCGCGGTTTCAGACGGCACCTGATTCCGAGGCCCGGAGTGCCCAGAATTAATTTCTGAAGTTTGGCTTGGGTACGTTCAGTGAACGAACGAGCGGGTTTTCCTAAGTTTTGATTCGGTGCTCGGAATTGAAATCCGAGGGCACCGATGAACTCGCAGCACCGATTTTCGCTTAAAGAGACCTTTTCGGAAGTTGCGTTTGTTGCGGGTTGAATGTTAGTTTTGGGGTTTTTAGTTTGAGTTAAATAAAATTTGTGAAGAAAATTTTTTATTATAACTTGATAAAACCTACCAAAGGGGGTTGGAAGTGGGACCCACACCCACTTAACCTCCCTTGGGAGGATTAAGTGTGGTGGGTCCCACATGAACCCCTAAACCTTTCATCTTCTCCCAACTTACTTAACCCCTCATTAAATGACATGAGTTATTTAATTTGGAGTTAATCCTTTTGAATTTCAAACTTTGGAAATTCTTTTGTGTTGATGTGTTAATAAAATAAGATAGTGTCTTATTTTATTTTGGTTAATAGCTTTGGCCACCTGGAGAGCTTTTGGGAGATTTTCTTCTTCTTCTTCAACTCTGACGAAGAACACGAAGAACGCTCAACTTGACGAAGAACGCTCAAGTTCCGATGAAGAACGCCGCTCCGCTCTTCTTCGTCTTCCGTGTCAATGAGAGGGAACGCCGCTTCCTCCTCGGATTCCCTTCGTCGACATAAGAGGTTTCGCCAACGACGTATCACATCGGACACATCTCTTCATCAACAGAGTTGACGAACGACGACCGCGACGCCCGATCTCCACGACGTTGACTTCCGCGGACGTTGTCAAATCTTCGAACCTATACCCGAGGTAGGGGTTGTTGTTTATTGTTTAATTATTTTTTTTATTCTTGATCGTGGATTTAGCAAGTCTAACGTGTGGCTTTTGAATATTTAATGTTGCGTTATTATTTTAACGTGAGGGGGGCCGGACCGCATGAACACGGCCGAACCCCCTCCATCGTTCTTGTTGTTTTATCTTGCGGGAGGAAGCAAGGTGGCGTGGTGCCGTCACACCACGCGAATAATTGTATGTTTATCTTGCGTGACGTCGTCACGCGCGCGCCGAGGAAGAATCATCAAGAACGCGATGCCGTCGCGCCGCGTTGAAAGAAATCAAGGCACGGCGGAGGGGCGCAGTGCCGTCGCACCGCGCCGGATGACGAACACCGCGGCCGGTTCCGGGCCGCGGCGGAAAGAGAAGACCGGCGGCCGAGCCGCCGGCGTTGGAAGCCGAAGAGGGGACCGGATTTTTCTGGTCCCGTTGGAGAAAACCGGCCGGCTAGCTGGCCGGCCGGAAGGCGTTAAACCGGGGAAAATTAATTCCCCGGCCAACGCTCAAAACCGCCCTCATTATGAGGGGGGCGGTTTCCATGAAGGGAGGGGGGCAGCAACCCCCCCGGTTTTAATCCAAGCCGGCCCCCACGTGGGGGGCCGTTTTCTTGCAAAGGGCGCGGCACAAAGGCCGCGCCGCCTTCCCAATCAGCGGGGGCTTTGCCCCCCGCGTTCGGCCACCGTGCGGCGCCAGGCCGCCGCGGCCCCCGCGCCGTCGCGCCGCCGCGCTGCCGCGCCGCCGCGCCGCCCCAGGGGGGGGGGGGGGGTCGGGCCGGGTCGGCCCGGACCCGGACCCCCCCGTTTCGAACCAGTTCCGGTCTTTTGGCCATAACCTGAGCCTCGGACCTCCGATCGACGAACCGTCTGTGGAAACACGATCCTTGGATCGATACAGTCGTTTTGGTATATCGCACTCAAGGTTTCGGATTACTTTGAGTTCGGTCGGGTTGGTTCGTTCACGAAACCAACCGGGACTTCGGAGCCGAAACGCTCATATCTTGAGCTACGGACGTCCGATTGACGTGCCGTCAGTCGCGTTGGGTTCCTCTTAGTGAGACGGATCTTTTGGCATACTCCGCCCGAGGTTCGGACACAGGTGGAGTGCGGTCGGGTTGGTTTTTCCTTAAAAACCAACCGGGCCCCTGGGACGAAAATGCCAATATCTCTCAGACCGGGCGTCCGATTGACGCGCCGTCTGCGACGTTGAGTTCCTGTTGACGATACGGAACTTTTGGATACATCAACTCAGGACTTTGTGACAGTTGATGTATCAGCCTCTCGGCTCGTGGAGCGGACCCTCCGAACGAGCTTGCTGTGTGCGGGAACCCTAGTGCTGGTTGCGACTGTTACTGCGACTGTTACTGCGACTGTTACTGTGACTGCTACTGCTACGACTGCTACTGTGACTGCGACGACAGTACAGAGATCCTGTGTGGAATCGACAACGACGACTACAGCACTCAGCGATCCTACGTGGATCAGTGCTACAGGTCCTGTGTGGGCCCGATCCTGTGTGGGTCCGATCCTGTGTGGGTCCTTGCGCTCAGCGGTCCTGTGTGAACCAGCGCCTACAGGTCCTGTGTGGGCCCGATCCTGTGTGGGTCTTTGCGGGGGTTAGTTACCTATCGATCCTTCGTGGGTCCGACGACTTAGATGGATCAGTGATCATCTTTATCATCCTTTGAAGAAGTATACCTGTGTGAGCTGAATCCAATTGCTTTCCTGTGTGGATTGTGTTGTGCAATCCTGTGTGGATTACGTTTTGCTTTCCTGTGTGGAATACGTTTACTTTCCTGTGTGGACTGAGTTGTACTTGGGCTCGGAGGTTGGAGCGTATTTGAATTGATGACTTAGGTATATGTATGGGCATATACCTAAGCAGTGTCGGTTCTTACTTTGTGATTGTACCTTTCTTCGTGGTTTATCCTTAGTGGATTTGAGAGACATTCAGGGGTCTCGGGGTCCCTACTGAGTAGCTTATACTCACCCTTGCACGGGCTTTGCCCGCACTACGTTGTATTGGTTGCAGACGACGGACAACGTTGACCTTATCTGGGGCTTGCAGAGCGGGACGGTACCCGGAGGTGGACCACTGGGCGGGACGTGCTCGGAGCGGACGGTGGGACCCGTGGAGCAGAGGAGCTAACTGTACCCATCCTTCAGGTGGGATTTCCAGTGGACAGCTCGGAGTAGCGGCTTTTACTTTTCAGTTGCTGTTTTCCCTTTCGAGTTGTACTTTACTTTCAGTTTGGGTTTGTATTCTGGCCCATTTACTTTTCCGCACTTTCAGTTGTACTCTGCTTTTGTTTAGTGTTTACTTTCCGCTTGCTTACTCAGTGGTGTTTGTTTACTTTTCAAAGGCAATGCCTTCCCTTTTTATCGGGATTTACGCCTTGGTGCTAGTCGCCAACCCCTGGCCTATGGAAGGCGGGCATGGGGTAGTCACGGCACGGACCCCGAGGGCGGGTCGTGACAAATTGGTATCAGTGGAGTTCGGTTCTACCGCGAACTCTGATCTTTTCTATGTGAACCAATAATGTTTAGGCGTATTGAGTGTGGTTATCAGTCCAGGGAGTCCAGTGTTGGTGCGGCGGCCGACGTATCCGTACACCAGGACCCTGACTTCTGATTTCCGACTTAATGCACGAAAACATTGATTGCGTGTGTGTTTCAAAGTTTTCTTTGTGATTACTTATATCAGCTCACCAGGTATACTGTTCTAACCGTGGCGCACCTGTTTCCTTTTCAGGATGGCCCCACGACGGCAGCCAGCTAGGGTTCCGAGAGTCGAGCGTGACGACAGCCCACCGAGCGACGAGGCCTCGATGCAGGGCCCTTTGCCAGTAGTGGCACCGGCGGTAGCTTTACCCGCCGAGCCCCCGATGCTTCCAGCAGCAGCCGCTGACGATGCACGTCGCCTCAGCGCACTGCATGAGTTTCAGCTCCAGCGACCGCCCAGGTTTCACGGGGAGACGGATCCCCAGGCAGCAGAGGACTGGCTGGAGGCAGTGGTTCGAGTGTTTAGGCTAGTGAGGACACCAGCAGACCTCATGGTGATCCTCGCTGCGAGCCTACTACACGCAGCAGCAGGACGATGGTGGAGCTTGATGCTCCAGGTGCACGATGAGGCATATCTACTTTGGACGGACTTTGAGAGCCTCTTCCGCTCAGAGTTCGTCCCAGCCACCCTTCGTGCGGTGCGTATCCAGGAGCTTCTACAGCTGCGGCAGGGCAGCATGACGGTCGCTCAGTACTCGGCGAGATTTACCGATCTCTCGCGCTACTCGACCGACATGGTACGGGACCCATTCTTCCAGGCCCGGACCTTCGAGCAGGGTTTGAGACACGAGATCAGGGCATCGCTGATCTCCCTCAGCATACCGACTCAGACAGGAGTACTGGAGCGGGCTCTTCTGATCGAGAGCTTCCTTGCTGAGTCTACACCAGCACAGCGACCCACCGCAGGGCGGCACGTGGCAGAGTCATCTGCAGCAGGCAGTCGACGGATGACTCAGGGGTCCAGACAGACCAGACCTTCGGGCAGACGATCTCAGGGCACTGGCTCAGCAGTGCGGGGCACACAGCGAGGAGCCAGTCATTCGAGAGGCAGACAGTGCTACTCATGCGGCGGGCAGGTCCACATGGCTCGCGACTGCCCGACCCGCCGTGCCGAGGAGCAGCAGTCAGTTGATGGACCACCGAGGCAGAGGCAGAGGGTTGACCGTGGCGGTCCGCAGGGAGGAGGCGGACGAGGCAGAGGAGCTGGACGAGCAGCCGGTGGTGGGCGACGCTTTGAGGCTCTGCCACCACCACCACCAGGAGGTCCACCCCGACCACAGGGAGCTGGCGGGCAGCGACAGGCACAGCTCCAGGCAGCAGAGGCCTACGACCACAGTGCACCCGAGATGATTCGAGGTACTATCTGTGTCTACTCCACCCTTGCTGCAGTTCTTATAGACACAGGAGCGAGTCACTCTTTCATAGCCGCTGCCCTTGTTCGGAGCTCGGAGATTCCGACAGAGCCGTTGGCTCGATCCTTACGGCTAGAGACTCCTACGGGAGTAGACTCGACGATTACGCACTGGTGCCGGCAGTGTGAGCTTACTCTAGGAGGCGAGAGCTTCGGCTGGGATCTTCTTGTAGCAGCGTCGAGGCCTTACGACGTCATCTTGGGCATGGATTGGCTATCTACGGTCCATGCACAGATTGACTGTTTTAGGCGCAAGGTGCGATGTGTACGCACCGACGGGAGCAGGTTCACCTTCACCGGCGAGAAGGGAGCCTTAGCAGCACAGGATGGACTTCCGCGGAGGAGAGGACAGCCCATCACTCATCAGTTGGCTAGCCTTATCCTTGGAGCAGTTGACGTGCAGAGTCCTGTTTTTCCTGCAGTGGTGGATCAGTTTGCGGACGTTTTTCCCGACGACGTCCCAGGGCTACCTCCTCGCAGAGAGGTAGACTTTTATATTGACTTGTACCCCGGGACAGACCCGATATCTACTCCATCATATCAGTTGGCCCCCGCCGAGCTTCGAGAGCTACGGGTACAGTTGGAGGACTTGTAGGGCAAGGGGTTCATCCGACCCAGTGTTTCACCCTGGGCTTCCCCGATTTTGTTCGCCAAGAAGGCGGACGGGAGCTTGCGACTTTGTGTTGACTATCGTCGCCTGAACCAGCTGACAGTGAGGAACAAGTATCCACTACCAAGGATTGATGAACTCTTTGATTAGCTCAAGGGAGCACGGTGGTTCTCGAAGATAGACCTCAGGTCAGGCTATCATCAGCTCAGAGTCAGAGACGAGGATGTGCAGAAGACGACCTTCAGATGTCGGTATGGCCACTATGAGTTCTTGGTTATGCCTTTCGGTGTAACCAATGCTCCAGCAGTGTTCATGGCTCTCATGAACAGGATCTTTCAGTCATACCTCGATCGGTTTGTCATGGTCTTCATCGACGACATTCTGATTTATTCTACGACAGAGGAGGAGCACGCCTATCACTTGCGAGTTGTTCTTGACACACTCCGAGAGCACCAGCTTTATGGTAAGCTCTCGAAGTGCCAGTTCTGGATACGTGAGGTCCACTTTTTGGGACACGTTATCTCTGAGGCGGGAGTTTCAGTGGATCCCACAAAGATTGAGGCTGTGTTAGCTTGTGAGCCACCCAGGAGTGTGACTGAGGTTCGGAGTTTCTTGGGACTAGCTGGATACTATCGGAGATTCGTTCCAGACTTCTCTAGAATTGCGGCACCACTCACAGCTTTGACGAAGAAGGGGACACCCTTCGTGTGGTCAGACAGATGTCAGCAGAGCTTCCAGGAGCTGAGGTAGAGATTGACTAGCGCACCCATCTTGAGGTTGCCCGAGGAGGGAGTAGGGTACGTAGTCTACTGCGATGCATCAGGGACCAGTCTTGGATGTGTTTTGATGCAGGAGCGGGCAGTGATCGCCTATGGATCACCTCAGTTGAGGCCGCATGAGCAGAACTACACTACCCATGACCTGGAGTTAGCAGCAGTAGTCTTCGCTCTGAAGACATGGCGACACTATCTGATGGGCGAGCGCTTTACAGTCTTTTCCGATCATCAGAGTCTCAGGTATATCTTCTCGCAGAAGGACCTGAACCTGAGACAGCGGCGATGGCTCGAGTTCCTCCAGGACTATGACTTTGAGATAGTCTATACTCCTGGGAAGGGGAACGTAGTAGCCGATGCCCTCAGCAGGAGGACGGGCATCCAGTTACTTGAGGAGGCTACAGAGCAGATAGCCTCTTTGCAGATATCCTTCGTGGATAGAGATGGAGCAGCCTTCCTTCAGTCTCTCACAGTCACTCCTCCACTACTGCAGCGGGTCAGGGAGGCACAGCATGGGGACGCTGACTGTGAGACACAGCGTGCACAGATATCCTCGGAACAGGCACCTGATGGTTTCTCCCTTGGAGCAGAGCACGACATCCTTTTCAGAGGACATACCATGGTACCAGTAGCTTTGCGAGAGGAAGTGCTGAGAGAGTTTCACACTTCTCCTTTGGCGGTACATCCTGGAGTGGCGAAGATGTACCAGGACCTCAGACGACAGCACTGGTGGCCGGGCATGAAGAAGGCTGTAGCAGAGTTCGTTTCTCGATGCCTTACCTGCCAGCAGGTGAAGGCAGAGTATCAGGTACCAGCAGGCTTGGTACAGCCCTTGGAGGTTCCGGAGTGGAAGTGGGACGACATATCTATGGACTTCGTGACTGGACTTCCACGCACTTCCAGAGGTCACGACTCCATCTGGGTGATTGTTGACCGACTCACCAAGTCGGCACACTTCTTACCCATCAGAGAGTAGGGCTCAGTAGAGAGCTTGAGACGTCTCTACGTTCAGGAGATTGTGCGGCTCCACGGTGTACCATCATCTATCGTCTCCGATCGAGATGCCCGATTTACTTCCCGGCTTTGGAAGGGGTTACAGGAGGCGTTCGGGACGCAGCTACGTCTGAGCACAGCCTTTCACCCTCAGACGGATGGTCAGACGGAGAGGACCATTCAGACTCTCGAGGACATGCTCCGTGCATGTGTCCTCGACTTTGGTCGTAGCTGGGAGGACCACCTACCCTTGGTGGAGTTTGCGTACAACAACAGCTACCACTCCACCATCGGGATGACACCATACGAGGCGTTGTACGGCCGACCTTGTAGATCTCCATTGTGCTGGACAGACCCTGGAGAGTCAGCACTCGTGGGACCAGAGATGGTCCAGGCCAGGACAGAGAAGGTCCATGTCATCCAGGAGCGGATGAGGACAGCTCAGAGCCAGCAGAAGTCATATGCTGACAGGAGGCGGAGGCCACTAGAGTTCGAGGATGGCGACCACGTCTTCTTGCAGGTCTCACCTAGACGTGGTATTCGGAGATTTGGCCGAGGCAGCAAGTTATCTCCGCGCTTCATCGGACCCTTCCAGGTCCTCAACAGGGTTGGCAAGGTGGCTTATCGCCTGGATCTACCACCTCAGTTGCACCGGGTGCACGACGTCTTCCACGTATCCCAGCTGAGGAGATACGTGCACGACCCGACGCACATCATTGATCATGGGGAGCTTGACATTGACGATGGGGCGACTTTTACGGAGGTCCCGGTGGAGATAGAGGATCGACAGGAGCGGGTCCTACGTGGGCGATCGATTCCTCTTGTGCGCATCAGATGGCAGCACGGGAATCTTCAGGAGAGCACATGGGAGCGGGAGGCTCAGATGCGTGCTCAATACCCTCATTTGTTTCCCTAGTTTTTGATGTATCTTTACGGGGACATAAAGCCCTGAGGTGGGAGTAATGTAAAGACCCATAAAATTCAAGGGAAATTTTTTTTCTTAATTTTCTTTAGAATTTTACAAGAGCGCGGTTTCAGACGGCACCTGATTCCGAGGCCCGGAGTGCCCGGAATTAATTTCTGAAGTTTGGCTCGGGTACGTTCAGTGAACAAACGAGCGGGTTTTCCTAACTTTTGATTCGGTGCTCGGAATTGAAATCCGAGGGCACCGATGAACTCGCAGCACCGATTTTCGCTTAAAGAGACCTTTTCGGAAGTTGCGTTTGTTGCGGGTTGAAAGTTAGTTTTGGGGTTTTTAGTTTGAGTTAAATAAAATTTGTGAAGAACAAATTTTATTATAACTTGATAAAACCTACCAAAGGGGGTTGGAAGTGGGACCCACACCCACTTAACCTCCCTTGGGAGGATTATGTGTGGTGGGGCCCACACGAACCCCTAAACCTTTCATCTTCTCCCAACTTACTTAACCCCTCATTAAATGACATGAGTTATTTAATTTGGAGTTAATCCTTTTGAATTTCAAACTTTGGAAATTCTTTTGTGTTGATGTGTTAATAAAATAAGATAGTGTCTTATTTTATTTTGGATAATAGCTTTGGCCACCTTGAGAGATTTTGGGAGATTTTCTTCTTCTTCTTCAACTCTGACGAAGAACACGAAGAACACTCAACTTGACGAAGAACGCCCAAGTTCCGACGAAGAACGCCGCTCCGCTCTTCTTCGTCTTCCGTGTCAACGAGAGGGAACGCCGCTTCCTCCTCGGATTCCCTTCGTCGACATAAGAGGTTTCGCCAACGACGTATCACATCGGACACATCTCTTCGCCAACGGAATTGACGAACGACGACCGCGACGCCCGATCTCCGCGACGTTGACTTCCGCGGACGTTGTCAAATCTTCGAACCTATACCCGAGTTAGGGGTTGTTGTTTATTGTTTAATTATTTTTTTTATTCTTGATCGTAGATTTAGCGAGTCTAACGTGTGGCTTTTGAATATTTAAAGTTGCGTTATTATTTTATCGTGAGGGGGGCCAGACCGCATGAACACGGCCGAACCCCCTCCATCGTTCTTGTTGTTTTATCTTGCGGGAGGAAGCAAGGTGGGGTGGTGCCGTCGCACCACGCGAATAATTGTATGTTTATCTTGCGCGACGTCGTCACGCGCGCGCCGAGGAAGAATCATCAAGAACGCGACGCCGTCGCGCCGCGTTGAAAGAAATCAAGGCACGGCGGAGGGGCGCGGTGCCGTCGCACCGCGCCGGACGACGAACACCGCGGACGGTTCCGGGCCGCGGCGGAAAGAGAAGACCGGCGGCCGAGCCGCCGGCGTTGGAAGCCGAAGAGGGGACCGGATGTTTCCGGTCCCGTTGGAGAAAACCGGCCGGCCAGCTGGCCGGCCGGAAGGCGTTAAACCGGGGAAAATTAATTCCCCGGCCAACGCTCAAAACCCCCCTCATTATGAGGGGGGCGGTTTCCATGAAGGGAGGGGGGCAGCAGCCCCCCCGGTTTTAATCCAAGCCGGCCCCCACGTGGGGGGCCGTTTTCTTGCAAAGGGCGCGGCACAAAGGCCGCGCCGCCTTCCCAATCAGCGGGGGCTTTGCCCCCCGCGTTCGGCTACCGTGCGGCGCCAGGCCGCCGCGGCCCCCGTGCCGCCTCGCCGCCGCGCCGCCCTAGGGGGGGTCGGCCCGGACCCGGACCCCCCCGTTTCGAACCAGTTCCGGTCTTTTGGCCATAACTTGAGCCTCGGAACTCCGATCGATGAAACGTCTGCGGAAACACGATCCTTGGATCGAGACGGTCGTTTCGGTATATCGCACTCAAGGTTTCGGATTACTTTGAGTTCGACCGGGTTGGTTCGTTCACGAAACCAACCGGGCCTTCGGAGCGGAAACGCTCATATCTTGAGCTACGGACGTCCGATTGACGTGCCGTCAGTCGCGTTGTGTTCCTCTTAGTGAGACGGATCTTTTGGCATACTCCGCCCGAGGTTCGGACGCAGGTGGAGTGCGGTCGGGTTGGTTTTTCCTTAAAAACCAACCGGGCCCCTGGGACGAAAATGCCAATATCTCTCAGACCGGGCGTCCGATTGACGCGCCGTCTGCGACGTTGAGTTCCTGTTGACGATACAGAACTTTTGGATACATCAACTCAGGACATTGTGACAGTTGATGTATCAGCCTCTCGGCTCATGGAGCGGACCCTCCGAACGAGCTTGCTGTGTGCGAGAACCCTAGTGCTGGCTGCGACTGTTACTACGACTGTTACTGCGACTGTTACTGTGACTGCTACTGCTACGAATGCTACTGTGACTGCGACGACAGTACAGAGATCCTGTGTGGATTCGACAACGACGACTACAGCACTCAGCGATCCTACGTGGATCAGTGCTACAGGTCCTGTGTGGGCCTGATCCTGTGTGGGTCCGATCCTGTGTGGGTCCTTGCGCTCAGCAGTCCTGTGTGAACCAGCGCCTACAGGTCCTGTGTGGGCCCGATCCTGTGTGGGTCTTTGCGGGGGTTAGTTACCTATCGATCCTTCGTGGGTCCGACGACTTAGATGGATCAGTGATCATCTTTATCGTCCTTTGAAGAAGTATACCTGTGTGAGCTGAATCCAATTGCTTTCCTGTGTGGATTGTGTTGTGCAATCCTGTGTGGATTACGTTTTGCTTTCCTGTGTGGAATACGTTTACTTTCCTGTGTGGACTGAGTTGTACATGGGCTCGGAGGTTGGAGCGTATTTGAATCGATGACTTAGGTATATGTATGGGCATATACCTAAGCAGTGTCGGTTGTTACTTTGTGATTGTACCTTTCTTCGTGGTTTATCCTTAGTGGATTTGAGAGACCTTCAGGGGTCTCGGGGTCCCTACTGAGTACCTTATACTCACCCCTGCACGGGCTTTGCCCGCACTACGTTGTGTTGGTTGCAGACGACGGACAGCGTTGACCTTAGCTGGGGCTTGCAGAGCGGGACGGTACCCGGAGGTGGACCACTGGGCGGGACGTGCTTGGAGCGGACGGTGGGACCCGTGGAGCAGAGGAGCTAACTGTACCCATCCTTCAGGTGGGATTTCCAGTGGACAGCTCGGAGTAGCGGCTTTTACTTTTCAGTTGCTGTTTTCCCTTTCGAGTTGTACTTTACTTTCAGTTTGGGTTTGTATTCTGGCCCATTTACTTTTCCGCACTTTCAGTTGTACTCTGCTTTTGTTTAGTGTTTACTTTCCTCTTGCTTACTCTGTGGTGTTTGTTTACTTTTCAAAGGCAATGCCTTCCCTTTTTATCGGGATTTACGCCTTGGTGCTAGTCGCCAACCCCTGGCCTATGGAAGGTGGGCTTGGGGTAGTCACGGCACGGTCCCCGAGGGCGGGTCGTGACAGAATTTCCTAAATTATGATAAAATATATCCCTAATATCCTCCACTACTTCCAATACCTACTAGTCTGACCAAAAGGGAAAAAAGTCCTTAAGGAGATTCTCATGGAAGAGTAATCATGAGGTGAACCTCTCTTCCCTTTTCTTACAAATTCTTTTACAAGTTCTATTATTTTGTTTCTCTCTCCTCACCTCCCCCCATACATATGATATGATAATTATTTAACCTTATATGGATTATAGTTTTATTTTTCTAATGGAATATTTCATCATCATCCCTTTTTCCCCTACCTCTTACACTAAAATACCGTCCGAGATGTGTTAATTTATCACATTCAATGACGAAACATTTTCAATTTCTATTAATATCTTAAAAATTGGTAATTTAACCTTTTTAATTGTTGAAACAAATAATAATATATATTTTTTTGACTTATTCAATGTTCTAGAATCCTTACACAGTCATAATATAAAACAATAATAATAAACAAGTTCATTATGCAAAAAACCGATATGTTAATCCAAGCGTTTATAATTAACTATTAACTAATGAGTCCTCCTCTTGGTATATAACCCAAAATAGTTATAATTTAAATCTATTTAATTTTAGTAATAATATATATTAACAATTCTTTATGTTTTACCACATTTCAAATGATCTTCCATTCATGAATACAAGTAAACCGATCATGAAAACCAATGAAGTAAGTTCTTCCAAAACAATAAAATAGAACCTATTAAACCCATAAAAAATTAAATGAATGAACCTAATAAGGTAATACTAAATCATTTAATCATAGATGAGTTTATGGAATTATTAATTAATGAAGCTAAATTTGGTTATTCTGGTCTTTAAGATCAAATGAAGAACACATTTAGGCATAAGGTAAGGGATCCTCTTTCTTACTTATATTCTAGAACCCCCATATGTTGTGTGCTTCTATTTTTAACTCTTATTTTAGGTTATGTTTTAGTATATCCCTCATACATTAATTATGATATATAAATTATGGGATGTCCATTTACCTCTCATTAATACCTCACAAGAACACCCGTTACCATGCCCAGATGTTATAAGGGGTTCATTATCTCACTTTTAATTCCGTTAGAATTATATTGCTCACCACTTATTTCATTCTTGTTGTGTATTGTGTACATCAATTTTATATATATTATCATTATTTTTTATATTCATGGTATTATTTGATTCATTTGGTGGTTATTAATTTTTTTTCAAACAACTCAATTGATTACAACGTGGTAAAGGACATTGTCTCAATTTCCATTTCATTGAGACTTACATGGTATTGTGCACTTAATCTTTTTTATGTGGTGTATACACTACCCATTTGAGATCAGTTTTCATTTGAAATTGTAAATATATTAGATATGCATATTTTGATATCAGGGATTTTATTATTGTCTTAATCCTTATACCCTTTTACATACGGTGTTTATTTCGAATGTCGTTTTAGCAATGGAAATATTAAGGAATATTTCTCCTCTAATATATACGGATATATATAATTCATATTGTACATGTATTAAATCTATGTGTAAATTAATCTTTGGACTTACAGTGATAGGTGGGACCTGCTATATCCACTCAATGCATCGACTGGTATCATGAGACAAATCAGTTGACAACAAACCCTTTGAGTTTGTTTCCAAAAATCAGATGGGTTTCTACCGAAATACTAAAACCATATAGATGATATAGTGGTATCATGTTCCATATACATGACTTAAAATTAATAAGAATTATTTTTTTAATTTTCAGTTATTTCAATCCACGAGTTTTCACTATGAAAAATATATGGATGCAATTTTATTCTTAGATTATAAATGGTGTGTATTTTTCATTTATTCACCATGCCATGTTGACTAAGCCTAATTGATTGTGAGTCAATTATTTCTAATTAATTCTTTGACTTTATGTATCCCTTACTAAGCATTTGACCTTACCCCATTCATTTGTTTACCTTAAGTATGGTATGGATAGGAGACTATTTATTGAGTCCTCATGGATTCATTTTATTAGTTTTTATTATGAATTGTTTATTGTTACATTAACTAATGTAATATGAGTTTAATGTTTTTTTTATAGTTTCTTCAAAAAACTAAAATGATTTTTCCTTCAGGATTTCATTCCTCTTAATCATGAAAAATTAGTAAGGTAATGCATAGTCTTTAGGTCTCTAAGGTTGGGGCCTAACAATTTGAGTAATTGAATCACATCCATAGGAGTAAAAAACGCTCACATAGATGAATTAGTATTATTTTCAAGTAGAATTTTGTAAGAACATTGTGTTATTAATGTATAAACTGAATAATTCAAATTGGACAATTTATTAACAATTAAGAAGGTTGTGTCCAAATTTTGAAACAAATTCACTCCTTCTACTAAAAAATAGGATTATATACTTTTATTAAATCAAATCTTTATTTATTTGAAACAATCACTCAATCTATTTCTTTTTACTATTTTTCATTAATTTTCATAATTTTTTTTAAAAACCTATAAAATTACCAATATTATTCTATTAAAATATTAAAAAACTAAAGTGGGACATTTTTTTTACTTTTATTAGAAACTAATGAAGAGAATAACTAAGAGATTGTTATACCATATTTAATGGGGATAAAATACTGATAGTGATTTTTAGAATATATCTACCACACAATAATTTTTAATTGTTGTTGGTGAGGTTTCCTAAGTCGATTCAATTTTTTTTGTATGATCAGAGTTTAAAACCTTTACTTTAGACATTCGAACATTTAAATTAATAGGATTTATCACATTAGAGATAGGTTATCTAGGAATGAGAGGGATAAAAACTCAATTATTGACCTTGTGAGTGAGGAAACTATTATAGACCAACTTGAGAGTTCCACTAATAATTATGAAGCAACCAACTCGTCAAGAAGGAAAAAATTTGAATCAAAAATAATAATTGTTTATCATATTACACAGAAGTAACTGAATTTATCCCATGAATATAATTATAATAACCAAGCGGAATACCCAAACACACCTTATGGTTTTGAAATAGAATATGAATTCCTTCATCAGATTCTTAAATTTAATAAACATGCAGGGGGTATCTAAAAAAATATATTTATGAATTTACTTATAATTATGTTAATATGAACACTATAGGAGTTAATGGATAACAAATGAAATTTATAGATTTTATTTTCTTTGAGGAAGGTGTGACTGAAGAGTATTTTTTATATTCTCACACAACATTAATTAGGGTTTGATAATAATTAAATAAATTTTTGTTGAATTTGTTTCATGCTTCTAGGATTATTTAAATTAAAAATATATTTTTTAATTTATATAGATTGATGGTGAAACTTTACATGAGTATAATAGTTGATTTAAGAGACTGTGTTTATTTTTATCCAACCAGATTAGTTGAAAATTTGTGATTCAATATTTTTATGATGGACTTTGTCTCACTGGTGGGATCATGATAGATGTTGTGGCTGGTGGAGTTTCATTAGATAAAACTTCTTCTAAATCTATAAATATATTTTCTTAAATGCATCAAAATTCTCAAAAAATTGGAATAAGAGGCCTAATACATATCATATATTCTCAATAAATTCCCAAATAACTATATGAAAATATCATGTTTTTAGTCAACATAGTGATTATACTACCGTGGTAATTTCTATGATGTTTTCCAAAAAATAAAATAAAAAACTAAAATTAAAACATGTTTTAAAAAATTGTTTTTTCAATGTTTTCCCCAAAATGAAAACATCGGTGAACAATGTTCATAAATTCAATAATCATTTAAATCATGAAATACTATTTTTGGAGGAATAAATTTCTAATAGGACAAACTAAGACCTTTTAAACACAACCAAAACATTAATTAGGGATAAGATAATCATTTTAATGATAGATTTATATATCTTTATCAATGTGGAATATTTTTACTAGGTCATTCAGGTAATATCCAACCTAGTGATATTAATGATAAATCCAATGCACAACCTGTAGGAAAAATCCATTCATTAGTATCTATTCAAAAATAAAACAAACATCCTTGTAACAATTAATCATTAGGAAACATTTTATTTTCAAAAAATATATGAATCTCATCAATAAATATATTTTTATATTGTATTAAATTAATTAAAAATTAGAATAAAATGTTTCATTAAAGATACTAATAAAACTAATAACCCATTATAAACTCATAGTGGAACATTACAATGAAATTAAAAAAAAGTGAGTACAACATGCCATTGATTCTTACATTAAATGGATGATTACATCAATTAAAAATGAATCAAAATGTATAGTAAATAGAATAGAAAAATATTTTTATAATTATGAAATCCAATTTATATTCTTTATAGTTGAGAATAACCCTTTGTATATCTAACCCCATAAGAAAAATACATCATGAAAGGAAAAGTCATTTTGTAAAATTCTAAAAGAAAATAATTGGAATGTGACGTTTTATCTAATAAGTTATAATGAACTCATTTTGTTGTATATAATGGGGGTAATAAAGACATTATAAAGGGGTATATATCCCTTTGGTATAATACTAGTATATATCATACCGTTTTGGGAGTTATATATAAAAAGTTAATATAAATAAAGTTTATTTAGATGTAAAAATTTTACATATTCAATATAGATATTTAATTTGAAATTTTGTTAATTGAATTAAATGATACTATTTCATTTATAAAAATTTTAATTATTTTTTAAAAATATTCTTTTTAATGAAATATATATATTTTTTAAATTAATTACTTTAAAATAAATATATCAATAGAATTTAATGATAAAATTAAATGAAGGATTAATATAACAACCAAATCACTTGAATGAAATAATTATAGAACTATATGTAATAATACATTAATAATTCGTGGTCAAAAAATATGTTTTATATAAAAAAATTATTTTAATTATATATTTTTTTTATTTAAAAGTAAGATATCTTAAATTTGGATTATAGAATTTATTTAATGGTGTTGTTTATAAATATTAATAAATTAAAAAGCATCAATTCATTGATCATTAATTATTTACAAATAAATAGAAAATAATTTAATTATACAAAGTTTTATTTTTTCGAATTTTTTTTTTCAAAAATTACGTATTTGTATCTTAAAAAATTAAATTGATTTTTATTAATTAATGTTTTTACAAAAATTTATCATTTATATGTATAGAAGTTCTCACATCCATCTAATAATTATTACATATAAATGAATATGAATACATTCATTTTTCTCCCTAAAATTATTATTTTTTGTTAAAACTATTTTTATTCAATATGAAATCATATAATTAATTTTTTTCAATTTTTTTAAATAGAATAATATAAAATTACTTTCAGATTTATAATTAAAAATTCTATATTATGTACTAAATTCTTATTTTATTTTTTGGCACTAAAATAAATACTTAGACAATAATTATCCCCCACTATAAAGGTAAAAATGATGTTTTCAATGAAACGATTTTGAAGTGTTTTTGTATTTTGATATAAATTAATAAATTTATATCAATTAAAAAGACATATTTGTGGTAATTTTTATTAATTTAATCAAATATATTATCACACATTTAATTATCAATTAATATGAAATGTGATTTAAAACACTTAATATTTTAAAAGTCATCTTCTATAAAAATAGTTTTTTTGCATCATATTTTATATATTGTTATAAAAGATAAATTTCTATTCTTTTGATATTTAATTTGATTAACTGATGTCAAAATCTGGAATCGTTATGTCAATATTTTTTTAGGGGTGATCTTATGTTTTTATGAAAAATAGTTGCCTTGGTAAAAAAAATTAAACATGTAAAAGCATAAAATTATCATGAATAGAATTTTTTTAGTTAACCTGATACCTGGAAATTAAAGAATAATTATTTAAGTACGGGAGTCAAGTCCACCACTCTAACCATATTTTCATACAAGACTCACCTAAAACCAATTTTATTCTAAAAGTTACCCTTCACCCAACTCAAGATTCCAAATAAATATCCCTCATTTTCACCTATAAATGGAGCTCCCCTATAATCCTTGAAATCCACTATTTTCATAAAAATATATCATAATTACATACCCATTTTATTTTCCAAAATCCTTCATAGAATGTATGTAGCATCTGGATTCAATAAATAATCCAAACAGAATTAAGTTTTTAGAACTAATATCAAGATGGAGTGAAATAATCAATGTAGTAAATGTGCTTTCATAGAAGCAAGAACTAAAGGAAGGGGTTTATTTTAAAATTTCACATTGAATTCATGGTTTTTATAAATGAAATTAATAATAAATTTAATTTAATTTTTATTTCCCCTAAAACCCTAGATTCTTTCCTCTCATTTGGTTATTTTGTGGTTTACACATCTTCTTTCCATCTCACATCTATTTGGTTTAAAATTTCATTGAAATAATATTTATATGTTGAGTGAACATTATCTATGATTTTGGGTTATGAATATTTTTACTACATATCCCTATATTTATATTTTCTTTAATGGAATTATATACCACTACATCTATTATTTTTTATGTTTATTTTCAAATATAATTTACTATCTTAAAAAAATCAATCTATTTAAAACATTTTTTATATAAGAAATTTTATGTTTACTTTTAATTTCATAGAAAAAGTGGGAAAAGAATCATATTTTTAACATTTTTCACATGAATACATTTTCTCATCTTATTTTACGTTTTATTTGAAAAAATTACACTCTATGTTTCAATTATTTTCTTAAAATCTTTCTATTTTCATTGTTTTATATAAAATAAAATTTATGAAAAGTTAATAAATTTTATATTTATATTATAAATAATTTATTTAAGGATATTATAATTTTTTCATCAATAGAAGCATCAATTATTGTTTATTATGCTTCATTGGGGATATACTGTAATGCTTCCATCAATCTTATTTCTCTAGATGACTTATAATAATGTCTTATGGCAATTTTCATGAAACCCATGTCTTCTGATAATTTTATCATGTTTATTTATCATTATGTGATGGTTGGGTCATATATATCTCTCTAATTTAATTAGTAAGTCTTCATGCCTCATAAGATAAAGATGATATGTGTTGAATTTATTGATATGTTCACAATTTTCATTGTTGAACTTATTTATATGTTCATAATGTTTAGTGTGGATCGTATTTATATGTTCAAAATGTAAAACATAGAAAATATTGATATATTTACAATCTTAATCATGGGCCAAAACGATATATTCATAGTTTTAAGTGTGGACCATAATGATAATTTCACAATGTTATGCGTTTAATTTAATGATATGTTTAAAATGTTATGATAGGATCATATTGATATGTTCAAAATGTTATGTGTTACATACATTTATTATTTTAAAACATGACTATGGTATGACCCGTAGAATATGGTTATTTCCCCATGTTACCACATTATAACTCCCCAATATATGTGTTAGAATTACATGATAAACCATTCATTGACATATTTTCATATTCCATGAACTTTTTAATTAGATATTGTTATCATTCCCATTTTCTTAGATCATGATCATGGTCCCATGTTTTCATGATTCTCTTTATCATGTATTATTTTATGTTGAAATAGATATTTTATGAATCAATATATATAATCTATATTTTATTAGTCATGATTTCCTTACATTATATTCATGTACCAAGAATATTATCTCATTCTAAAAGGTGTGACATAAACTCACTGATGGTATTTGATTTAGATCTCTTATGTTTACCCAAAAAGAAATTGTGACAACACCCATTTCTTATTTTTTTATTATCTATGTTATGAAGAATATTCTAAAATATGATATGTGTAGAATGGTGTATTATAAGGACTCATCTATAAAAATTTCATAATCTTGAATTAAGTTAATAATTAACATTAAGGATCTTTTCATGTTTAGAGCTTTATAGAATTAGGTCCCCAAATATACATAAAAACTTGAATATTACATGTTGAAACTTCTACACAGTATCCATTTTTTCATAAAATAATAACTTTTGAAAAAAGAGCCATGTCTAGTTACATGTTTTAGAGGGAATGACTTTTCCTTGATCCCAAACATTACCAAATTCATCTTTACGTCATGTGAAATCATTTAAAAAACATAGGATGAGCATAAAAATCTCAACAAGGGATATAAAATAAGGAATGAATAGATTAGTCCATTAATACATGAAATTCAATGAAATCGTACTTTTAAATCTTTAACATACCTCACAAGATAATAATATTTATGAATAACACATGGAAACCATAAATAAAAAAGGTAACTTGTGGCATATATAACATACTTACATTGTAGCATTCACAACTACATATAGAGTTACGTGTGGAATACCCATCATAGTATATTCCTTAAATCTATTAGGAGAAACATTAATGTTTACCTTCTTCATGTTACCCAATTTATTGGAGAGATATATCGAGGTCACCTGCCCTAGGATTATCATAGAACCACCCGCATATGTAAGCAGTGCCCAAGAACCTTATCATATTCACAACACATAAAACAAACATAAAGGAAAGATAAAATTTCCATGTTTCAATCACAATATATGATTTAAATATATCAACATAATCAATCCATTATCAAAATCAATTTCAATACCAAAATACATAAAAGGAGTATAGGGTATTTATTTTCCTTTAAAAAAACATTACAGCTTGTTAAGGAATCCAAAAATCAAATAATTCTCTTGGTGTCATTGTCACCACGTTTGACAGAAAGAAACATTATTTTTATCATTTATTAAAAATATTCATAGAAAAATACTCCCTTTGAATTAAATTAAAAGTCAAAGGTGTTTATACACCATATAAAATAGAGTCGTGTATAAATCAAAATATGTCTCAATTAAAGGAGATTGAGACAAAGTACCTAACCTCGTGTCTGACTTGACTCGTTCATTCTTTAATCTCATGAATAAAAAACTAATGTTAATTTATACTTTTTTAATAGACATTTTCAAATTTATTATTCCTTTTATATCACTTATTACCTTGTTATAAATATTATGTAATCATTTAAGTTAATATTGGTCGTTTTGTGGATATTTGGTACTTGAGTCAAAAAAGAACTTAATATAATTACAAGATGTTCATGTGGTAAAAATTCCATTATCTCCTGAATGATATTCAGGATTTAGATATAATTTATATCATATATATCCAGTATATATATGTATTTATAATAGTACATAACATTTGGAGGTAAGAAATGAAATGCACCATTCTTGGAGACGGTAAGACGTATGTACACATGAAGGCTACTATCATTTCTATTTCAAATTTATTGGAATGAAAATGTAATGGTACATAGGTATATTATAATTCCATTATAATATCATATATAATTTCAGTAACTCTATCCTTTATACATTTAATTCATGGCATTAACGAGTCATATCACTTTGAGGGGGTTGTTGTCCGCACTTCCTCAAATGAAATTATCACGTTTACCCATTATGGAAACCATAATGGTATGATATAAATATAAAATAATGAACTAAAGAGACAATATAAATATAATATATATCAAATATATATATATTTCCATCATAATGGCCACCATGATAGGTGGTTAAAGATATTTGAATGATCAACGTTTCGTAAGGCAGTAGTTTGCCCTCCACAGAAATAGTATGTTTGTATCCATTAGCTGGAGGTGTGTGGAATTTTAGTTCGAATACATCTCATAAATAAAACCTTGTATATTGAGGATAATTTTTTTGCTATAAAATAATGTAATAATGAGTGTTTAGGGGGTTGGAGAAGTAAAATAAAAGAAAAGAACTTAAGAGAAGAGGTTACCTTTAAGTCAGGTATCTCTATTTGGTTTGAACCAAAATGTTTATTGAATTGACTTCTCCCTAATAAATGGATTATATGAGAAATAATAGGATTTAGGGTGCTTAATTGTTCAATGGTTGGTCAAGCCAAGGGTCCTTATTGGTATGAGTAATGAGATAGAGGTGGGGGAGTTTTATAAGAGGGAGGAGGGGCTCTTTAAGAAAGTTTGAAAGTATTATTTTATTATAAAATGATTATCAGTTTCAAAAGGTCCAAAATTCATTAAATTATAAGATAAGATTATTATTGTTCGAAATAAAATCATAGAATAATAATTTTAGAGGTTTGGGTAGTTTTTAGAATTTTATAATCTCATTTATTTAAATCATTATTTAATAAGGCAATCACTGGATCATCATTGTATCATAAATAATATTATTTATTTAATGTATAAAAATTATAAATAAACTACCATGATGTATTAAATATTTTTATCTTTCTAATGAATATTTATAGTCCAAGAGATAAATTATATAAACCCATGTAAAAATGGACGTACTAAAAGATATATGTTTATGTCATTTTTGTCTTTACGTTATCTTAATTAATATAAACCGTCATTATCACTCTCAAGTGGATCCATGGGTTCCCAAAATCGTCCCAAGGATGACCATGGTAGAGAATATATCTTAAAATAGGATTATGAAATATGTGTGTGTAATTTCATATTATTATAATAATATTTGTTTACCCTTATTTACTAGATTTACCATTAAACCATGGTAAATAATATATTTACCGAAGTAAATATTCATAATGTACAAAAATAAAATTTAACTATTTACACAATTTGGACCTCATGATACCCAATATGGAATCCATTTTTTCAAATTCAAAACATATAAGTGGTATAAATTTATTTAAAATTAATTCCCGTTATCAAAATAAAAAGCGTGTTTTTAAGAAATAATAACTATCAAAAGATTGACACTTGTTTATGTCCAATTTGAAATTGAAATTACTTATATTGACCAAAATTGGGTTAAATGGTAGACATATAATATAATTACACTTTAAAACCTATTAAAAATATAATCTATCCATATAAATAAATTAGATTAAATGGCGGTTTGGAATTACAATACAATAGTTTTCACTATTTCATTAGAAATGAACATTATCGGAAAAATACCAATATTTCACCCAAAGTAAATTTTGATGTTCAAATTCTATAGAAGAATATTATATTGTAAAATATATCCAATAAAAGTTAAAAAAAATATTTTTAAAAACGGGTTTCCATCAAAAGGTGGTAAATGGACCCCTAGAGCATTTCTGCTTAAAATTGGATTCTTTCTTATTTTAAGCCTCTAAAATTTAATGGATAAATTTAAAAACATTTTAAAAAATTTATAATATTATTGTAGTATGTTTTGTTCATTCCTTCCAATACAATGTCTATGGTTTAACTACTATTATAAATAATTTTATATTATTATTTTTTAGTATGACTCAACCTTGTGTGAAACATGATATTTCTAAGAAAATTGTTGTTGTGTGTCGGGTACGCCATCGAACATAGAATCCACTTTAAAGTAAAATTTATATTTAATAAATAAAAATGAAAATTTCATATTCTTTATTTACCTGGGATGTTAAATCCTCCCCCCTTTTGGAAATTTCATCCTCGAAATTTTATATACATATCTAATAAATGGGGGTATTTATCCCTCATAAAATTCTTAGATTCCCATTTTTCATCTTCAACCATATGGGTTTTCCACAAAACATTTACCTGAAAAATTACCTTATTCTGCAAAACGTTTTATATTCAGTCAAGAATATTGAGTGGTTGTTCCTCATAAGATAGATTCTATTTCAACTAAACTACCTCTGGACTCAAAACATGAGATGGATCCGGTAAATTACTACTCAACATTGAAACATGAAAAACATTATGTATCTGGGATAAACATCGAGGTAAATGAACTATGTACGCAACTAATCCAACTTTATCCAAGATTTCATATGGTCCAATGAACCTCAGACTCACCTTTCCCTTCTAACCTAAACGCATAACACTTTTCCATGAAGAAACTTTGAGAAAGACATGATCACCTACCTCAAATGAAAGACCCTTCCTCTGATTATTAGCCTAACGTTTTTGCCAGCTCTGAGTTGTTATAAAATGATTCTGAATCAATTGAACTATTTCTTCCATCTGTTCTTCCAATTCTAGTCCCATTAGTTTCCTTTCACCTACTTCTTCTCAAAACGATGGAGTTTGACACTGCTTACCATATAATGCCTCAAATGGAGCCATCTATATACTGGAATGGAAACTGTTATTATATGAAAACTCATCCAAATAAAGGTGTTAGTCCCAACATCCCTGATAATCTATTGAACAAGAATGTAGCATATCATCCATGGTCTGAATTTTTCATTCTGACTACCCATATGATTGAGGTTGAAAAGCTTTCCTAAAATTTAATTTAGTTCCTAGTTACTTCTGAAGGACTTTCTAAAAGTTAGAAGTGTACCTCAGATCATGATCAGATACAATGGAGAAGGGATCTCCATGTAACCTGTCTATATATTTAACATAAAACCAAGAATGTTGATCTAAAGAAAATGTATATCGAATACGAATGAAATGAGCAGATTTAGTCAATTGATCAATAATAACCCAGATTGCATTGTTACCTCAAGATGTTTTTGGTAATCCTACAATGTAGTTGAGGGATATATTTTCAAATTTCCACTCTAACACCGGTAAAGACTGAATAATCCCTTTCAGTAACTACCTCTCTTCTTTAACCCACTAACAAGTCAAACACTTCATAGTAAAGTCAGCAATATCTCTTTTCATTTCATCCCACCAGTAATACTCTCGAAGGTCTTTGTACATCTTAGTACATCTAGGATGAACTGAAAATGGTGAACTATGAGCTTCACATAATAACTCTTTCTTTAATAGTGAATCACAAGGAACACATAATCTCATTCCAAATATCAACATACAATCATTATCGATGTTAAATTCCGGAAACATTCCCTTATAAAACAACTCTACCTTTTTCTTGTAACTCACATTCATTCTTTTGCACATTCTTAATTCTATCAGATAGAAATTATTTCCCTGACACCACAAAAAAATAGAGTAATTTACTGCACCAACAACTTCTATGCCAATGTTCATCAAATCATTAATCAAAGGATCTTGTTCCAAATGTAACATTACTCTTCCAACTCAAAGAATCAGCTACATTATTTTCCTTTCCCAAATGGTAATGGATTTTGCAATCATAATCCTTGATTAATTCTATCCATCTCCTCTGTCTCAGGTTCAATTATTTCTGAGTAAATATATACTTCATAATTTTGTGGTCAGTATATATTTCACATTTTAATCCATACAGATGATTCCTCCAAAATTTAAAAGAAAAAACACCAATAGATAATTCCAAATTATATTTATGGTAATTTAACTCATGAGGTTTCAACTGATGTGAAGCATATGAAATTACCTAATCATTCTGCATTAGGACACAACCAAGTCCTTTAAATGAAGCATCATTGTAGATTACAAACTCACCATTTCTAGAAGGAAGTTCTAAAACTAGAGCATTCCCTAATTTTATTTTCAATTCTTGAATACAATCTTTACATTCTTTTTTCTAGAATTACATAACACCTTTTCGAGTGAACTTAGTCATTGGGCTAGATAACTGTGAAACATATTCAACAAACCTCTTGTAATAACTTTCTAATTCAAGAAAACTATGGATATTTGTGATATTGGTAGGTCTTGGTCTTTCATCAACAAATTTTTTTTGAGAAGGATCAATAGTTATGCCTTTTTTGAAACATTGTGACCAAGGAAAGAAATTTTTCGTAACCAAAACTCAACCTTATAGAATTTCCCATACAATTTTTAGGTTTTCTAGACAACCCATAAATAATTTTAATATTTCTTTTTACTTTTTAAAATACAAAATATCATCAATGAACACCACCACAATCTTATCCAAGAACTCATAGAAAATTATATTCATAAGATCCAAAAATACATAAGTTGCCTTGGTTAACCCAAATGACGTTAATAAAAATTCATAATGGCCATATCTAGTATGAAACACGGTGTTCGGAATGTGTTTTTCCTTTACTTTCAACTGATGGTAACCCGATCTCATGAAAATCATCGAAAAATACAGAGCTTCCTAGTGCTTATAAAACAAATCATCGATATGAGGAAAAAGATACATGTTATTAACAGTGATATTATTCAATGATTTATAATCAATGCAATGTCTCATTGAACCATATTTCTTTTTTAACAAACAAGACTGGAGAACCCCATGGTGATGTGAGGGGTCAAATGAAACCTCTATCTAATAACTTCTTTAATTGCTTCTTTAACTCTAAAAGTTCAATTTTATCTATTCAGTAAGGGGGTTTGGAAGTTGTCTTAGCATCAGGAACTAAGTAAAAAGTAAATTCAACCTTTCTATTTTGTATTATACCAAGAAACTCATCAGAAAAAACATCAAGATACTCATTTACCACTGGAACATCATTAATCTTAATAGTTCCTTTGTTTTCAAAATTTTTGTGCAAGGTAACATTCATTTCCATATTTTACTAGTTTCTCAGTTTCCTGATATGTTAGGAAAAGTAAGGGTTTATTCTTGTACACAAGCTGCAATTCTTTCTTAAAATAATCTTCTTTAGCTATGAAATCAATCTTAGCATGATAAACGGAAATCTAATCCATACCCAATATAACATCAAACTCTACTAGAGGAAAAATAATAAGGTTTTCAAATAGATTCATTCCACACACATGGATAGGAAGTATCTTATAATTTCTTTTTGCCTCAACATTTCCTCCTGGTGTTTTTACCATAAGTTCCGGATTCATATCTTGAGATGGAATTCCCAATTAACCAGAAAACATCTTAGAAATAAAAGAGTGTGTAGGTCCTAAATCAAACAACACATTGGAATAATCTAAATAAATAATAAAAATGTACATAATTCTACTTCATTCATTGGACCAACATCTTATGAAGTATTTTAAAAGGATTTTACCACACCTTTATGCTTGTATTCTCACTGCTTTCCCTCAGTTTAGTTCTTCGTTGAACACTCATTTGAATAATGACACATTTCATTACACTTAAAACATTTTACTGACTGTAAATCAGATTCGATCATACCATTACCCCAATCATTTTTAGTGAAATTACAAGCCTTATGTCCCATTTTACATCATCGGTAACATTTAATAGAATTCAAAAGACAATCCCCAGTGTGATTTTTACGAGAGTTTTCACAAACTATAAACATATGTTTGTTACCATCAGATGTTTTTGAAGAGTTCTTCCCTTTCATCTATCACCTGAAACTCTTATTCTATTATTTTTCAAAAAACACCTGATCATTGGAAAAATCCATTTCTATCTTCCCTGAACATTGAACAAGTTTTTCATAACTTTCGAACTAATGAGAAGCTAAATACTTTTGATAAGTTGGAATTAATCCTGAGTAAAAATGATGGATTTTACTATCAATATCTCGTATGAAATTTGGATCATACTTTTCCAGTCGAGTGAATCTGTCTTCATAAGGAGCCACCGAGTCATCCTCCTGTCTTGAATCCAAGTATTTATTTCCATCCTACAATGAACCACCTTAGGGAAATATTTCTCAAGAAACACACCTTTGAATTCATCCCAATCAAGAGCATCAATATCCTCACTATCCTTTATATTTTTCACTATTTACCACTACTGATAAACTTCACCTTCAAAACAGTAAATATAAAGACTAACCTTTTGATATTCTGAACACCCCAAGACAACAAAAATATTTTCCAGTGCATTAATCAACCCTTCAGCTAGCACAGGGTCAGACGATCCCTTAAATGATGAGGGATGCTACCTAATGAAATGATCCACTACTGGAATGTTCCTCTATGGTTCATCTGGCTGATCACATGCATGAAAACCACTCCCTTTTATATCCCGAGTCAACTATTCCATGGCTGAAAAAAATTGTTTAGTTCTAATTTCGACCATCTCAAGTTGCTGATTTGGAAGGTTGTCTTCCTCCTGATGTCGTCCGATCATAACTGCCATATTTCCTCTGTGGAAAACCATTATGAATAGAAAAATATCTTAGGTGAAGCAACATGGTAATCTGTAAATTCTATCTCATTTCAATACTAATATAAATTAATTTATGGATATTAATTTAACAATACACTAACTCCTAAAGTTGTCTAAAGTGACATATGATGCTAACTTTAAGGACCAAACCTTAAACATTTCATTATCTTGAATTATGTTAATAATTCAAATCGAGGATCTTTTCAATTTTAGAGATTTATATAATTAGGTCATAACATATACCAAATAAATTGAATATTACATGTAGACACTTCTATGGAGTAGCCATTTTTTTTGTAAAATAAATACTATTGAAAAAATGGGCCATGTCTTGTTATATGTTTTAGACTCCATGACATTTCCATAATCCCAACCTTGACCATATTCATCTTTAAGTCTTGTGAAAAATAATTCAAAAAACTTGGTATGAGCATAAAAAGATCAGTAAGGGGTATAAAACAAGGAATGAAAACATTATTTCATTAATACATTCAAGTCAATGAAATCCTACTTTTCAATATTTAATATAACAGACAAGATCATAATATTTATGAATAACACATGGAAATCATAAATCATAAAGGTAACTTGTGTCATATATAATATACTTACAGTGTATCCTTTACAACTACATAGGGAGTTACGTTTGGAATAGCCATCATAGTATATTTCCTAAATCTCTTAGGAGAAACATTAACGTTTACCTCAATCTTATTACCCAATTCATTGGAGATATATCTCGGGATCACCCACCCAAGGTTTATCATAGAACCACCCGCATATGTAAACAATTCCCAAGAACCATAACATTTTCACAACACATAAAACAAACATAAATAAAAGATAACATCTCCACATTGAAATCACAATATATTATTTAAATATATTGACTTAATCAATCCATTATCAAAACAATTTTTAATACCAAAATACTTATAAATAGTATATGGTATTTAATTTCCTTTTAAAAAAATTATGTCTTGTTATGGAAGCCAAAAATCAAATAATTCTCATAGCGGCGGAAAGGTCTTTGTCAGTGCGTACATTAAAAAGAAACATTCTTTTAGTCATTTAGTGAAACACTTCATAGAAAAATATTCCATTTGAATTAAATAAAATGTAAAAGTTTTTTATACACCGTATAAATGAAATTTTTGTATAAATCAAAATATGCCTCAATGAAAGGAGATTGAGATGAAGTCCCTTACCTCATGTCTGACATGACTCGTTCTTTTTTTAATCTCCTATATCATAAAGTAATGTAAATTTCTAATTGATTAAGAACATTTTTCAAGTTTACTATTCCTTTTATATCACTTATTACCATGTTAAATGATTTATGTTAATAATGATCGTTCTGTCGATATTTGGTACTTGGGTCAAAAATGAACATCTTATAATTACAAGTTTTTCATGTGGTCAAAATTCCATTATCTGGATAATTATATTCATGATTTAGATATAATATAAATCATATATATCGTGTATATATATGTATTTATAATAGTGCATAACATTTGGATGTAAGAAATGAAATGCACCGTTCACGGAGATAGTAATTTGTACGTACGCATGAACATAAATTTCATCTCTATTTCATATTTAATGGAATACAATCATAATTATACATAGGTATATTATAATTATATTATAATATCATATGAAATTTGAGTAACTCCATCCTTTATACGTTCCACATATGGTATTAACGAGTCATTTCACTTTGAGGGGGTGACAATATGCACTTCCTCAAAAGAAATTATCGTGTTTAACCATTATGGAAACTATAAAATTATACTATAAATTAAAAATACAGAATTATAGAGACAATAGAAATATAATATATATCACATATAAATATATTCCCATCATAATGGACACCATGAGAGGTGGTTGGAGGTATTTGATGAATCATCATTTCGTGATGCAGTAGTTCTCCATCCACAGAAATAGTATGTTCGTATCCATTAGATGGAGGTGTGAGGAATTCTAGTTCGAATACTTCCTATAACAATATCCTAGTATATTGAGGATACAAGTTTTGTTATAAAAGAACACAATAAAGAGTGTTTAAGGGGCACATGATCCTTAGCGAAGTTGGTGAGGTCTCTCTAAGTGCATCAATGAGACCCTAGTTCGAAACCATGAAAAGGCATAATTTTGGGAACTGTAGGATTTACTGTAGCATCTAATGTATCAGGTTCTATTTCATGTACTATTCTGTACAGTAGCTTCTAGAACTATTCACCATGGGCCACTAGTTTGGGCTTTGAGTCCTTAAGGCCTTCGGGCCACCCGGGAATTCGGGTCAGTAAGGCTTTCAGGCCACCTCATGGTCTTCATGCCACCTCAAGGCCTTTATGGCCACCTGATTTGTAGTTTTACAGACATATTCTACAAGAAACCGCACTAGAGGAGGATTCAAGAGCTGGGAGCATTCACTAGAGCATGGGCTAAATAGATTTGGAAGAATGAGAGGTTATGGAATTAGCCATTGCTAACATGCCTGTTCACCTACACATGGACATGCTAGCCGAACATACATGCAAAGGTGGAGAGATGGTCATGATGCAAATGCTGGGGTGGGTCGGTTTTAAGTAGTCATAGTCTGTATGATTTCTTTAAGACCTATGGGTCCTGTAATGTCTCCAAGCCTATGAGAAACATAATATCTAAGACTATGTGACTTTTAAGGGTTCCCCATCATCCCTTGAATGGGGGGTTATCAAAAAATCAATAAAAAGGAAGGACTTAGGGCCATTCAGGATTGTTTAAGGGTTGGAGAAGTAAAATAAAAGAAAATAACTTAAGATAAGACATTACCTTTAATTCGGGTATCTCCATTCGGTTTGAAACAAATGGTTTAATTGAATTTCCTTCTACCTAGGGGAATTATTATAAGAGGAATAGAGTGATTTATGGAGATTAATTGGTCAATGGTTTGACAATCCATGGGCCTTGAGAGGCGTGAGTAGTGGGTTAGAGGTGGTGTCCTTTTATAAGGGGGTGGATGGGCTCCTTAAGAAATTTTGAAATTATTAATTTATTTTAAAATGATTCCCAGTTTCAAAAGGTCCAAAACTCAATAAATTCAATGATACGATGATTAATGTTCAGAATAAAATCATCCAACAAGAATTATATAGGTTTTGTATAGTTTTTAAAATTTTATATTCTCATTTATTTATAAGGTAATCATTGCATCATCATTGTGTTATAAATAATATTATTTATTTTATGTCTAAAATTTATAAATAAAATTCCATTATATAGGAAATAATTTTATCTTTCTAATGAATATTTATAGTCCCAGAGATAACTTATATAACCCCATGTAAAAATTGGTTTAATAAAAGATATATGTTTTTATTATTCTTGTCTTTACTTTAAATTAATTAATATAAAGTGTCATTATCAGTCCCAGGTGACTCCATGGGCTCCCCAAATTGAGCCATGGATTCTAATGGTCAGACATGTATTATTCAATTGGATTAGGAAACATGTTTGGGTAATTTAATATTATTATAATAATATTTTTTACCCTAATTTACAATATTTACCCTTTAACCTTAGTAAATAAAATATTTACTGAAGTATTCATAATGTCTAAAAATAAAAGGTACTTATTTACACAATTTGGACATCCTGATTAAAAATAATGAATCCATTTTTCCATGTTCAAAACACATAAGTGGCAGAAATTAAGACAAAATCAATTCCCATTGCCAAAATAAGAAAGCCTTTTATAAGAAATAATAACTATCAAAAGATTAAAACTTGTTTATTTCAAATTTCAATGTTAAATTAATTAATTTGACCAAAATTGGATTAAATGGTAAAAATATAATCTAATTACACTTTAAAACCAATTAAAAATATAATCTAACCATATAAATAAATTAAATTAAAAGGTAGTTTTGAATTAAAATACACTATTTTCACTATTTCATTAAAAAATGAACATTATCATAAAAATACCAAAATTTCATCCAAAGTAAATCTTGATATCACGATTCTAAAACATAATTTTATTTTGTCTAATATAACCTATAAAAGTGAACAAAATAGATTTACGAATGGTTTTCCATAAAAAGTAGGTAAATCAACCCCTTAAAGATTATTAGAGTATTTATGCTTAAAAAATTGAATTCTAAATTATTTTATGCCTCTAAAATTTATTAGATAAATGAAAAAACATTTAACAAATTTTATAATCATATTTTAGTTAATTATGTTCATTCCCTCCAATACAACAGATATGGGTTAACTATTATTTAAATTAATATTATTTTATTATTTTTCTGTATGACTCACCCTTGTGTGCAACATGAGATTTTATAGAAACCCGTTATTGCGTGTTGGGTATGCCATAGAACATAACATCCCCTTTAAATTAAAATTTGTATTTAATTAATAAATATGAAAATTTCATATTCCATATTTACCTAGGATGTTATAGGTATTTTTTGGTTCGATTATGGATAAATGTTCAAATTATTGTAAAATAAGTTATTTTTAAGTCTAATATCTAAATAAACAAAAACAATAGGTTATGGGGTGTGATTTTTTATGAGAATAATATTTTAAATTATGTAAAATATATGCATTATATTCTTAGGATATCTCATATTGTGTCATTTATAGGGTGTATAGAATATATTTTTATCACTAGATCATGGAATGTAGATATTTAGCTCAATAGTTATTATCAGAATGGGCTTAAATTAATTTTAAGGATTATGATAAGAATAATATGTGGATCAAACCTATAAAAACCTATGAAAAACCAATCATTAAGTAAAAATAACATATTATGTCATATTTTGAAATGAATATTTCATAATTTTGGACATATTAGAATTTTGTATTACTTTATAATTGTTTACAATGATTATAATTTTCCAAGACACATAATAAACTTTTTATTTCATGTAAATATAAAGTATTAGGAGGAATTGGGTTAAAAATGGTTGTGATTAACAATATATTGATTTTATCAAAAATAAATGAAATGTGATGAGAGATGAAGTAGAATTATCCATGGAAATTCTATATTAGGTTATGAATAATAACATGATCCATGTTTAGATCCTGAATGTAAAAAAGAAAGAGAAAAATGACAATGATTATTTAATGCATAAATGACCATGATCCTCTAGTGAGTCATCTAATCCTCTAACATTCAATAAATTGATGAATGTAAGAGAAATGTTTTTCCATTATCCATTTATAATATCTTTAAAAGTTTGTATTATGAAAGAATTATTTGGAAGATAAACATTATTAATGGTGTAAACCGATTAATAATATCAACCAAGAGGAATAAATTTACTCCAAGGAATGGGATGAGTTTAAAAAATATATGTTATTATAAAAAAAATCATACTAAAATGAAGATAAAATTCCATGATTTGAAAAAAAATTAGTATGAAATTATTGGAACTGTAACGCCCCGACCCCAGTTACCCAGAGTCAGTGCATTATTACATAACATTGGCATGATCACAAGAAAGATCAAATCTCGAAAGACCGATTGGTTTAGTAGCCTTGGAAATACTAGATATATTCATAAGTTTTACATTACATCATTAAACGAAAAACTACTACAACAACATATTGTCTCCATAATCCACACTCATATCCCCACATAATATCCCTGTAGGTCATTCATAACTTACTTCTTCACTTCTTGGGAAAAATAAAACAAAGAAAAGGGGTCAGCTCAAATGCCCAGTAAGGATAACAATATAGCGGAAACTTTCATAAATAAGAATAAACATTTAAGGCAATGTATAACTAAAACAAAAGCCTTTTAAATATGAACTTTCAACATGGTATGGCATAAATAAAATGAAATAATGCCATTTACTTTTTCACATGGATATTCTACTAATCGAATAATCACATGCAAAAATCAATAACCACTTTCATAATGTTGGAATGCATAATGCCAGACTATCATAACCACATAGCCAAGGCCTCGTGCCAAGACTACAAATACGATTTTGTCAAGGCCTTGTGCCAAGACACTAGTTTGTCTCATGAGACCTACCGATGCATCGAGGAGCTATAGCGGGCTCCACCCGTCACATATTAAGTCCAACGCATTCCCATATGAAAAGGTTTAAACATAACATAAACATTCGTATTAAAACTAGCATACGAAATGTCAATACTTTCACCATAAACTATGAATGGTATAAAAATAGCACATCCATAGCCAAACATATCACAAAACCTTCAATACAATATAGAAGTTTTGTATCATAATAAATCAACTTCAAATAATCTTAAAATCCATCAAAGGATGTTGACATAGATGAAATCAAAATTATTTTTAAAGAAATATCTCCTTTTATTTTGAAATCATTTAAGATCCATATAAAATAAAACATTTTCTTTGAAAATATTCTTATAAGCTTTTAAGGGAAGCTTTGAAGATTTTATAACGGCGGAAAATAGCCGCACCCGCCGTATAAGTTAAAAAAAACATTCTTACCTTAATTCTGTCGAAAAGGTTAAAAAGGGCCTTGTTTTGAAAACGATGGAATGATTCCTTTATAACCCTCTTATAAAAAGTCAAACAAGGGTATAAATGACTTTAACCCATATTCTTGTAAATAATAAATATGTTTTGAAATACATTTCGAAGAAACATAGATGTGGATGATAAAGAAATCCCAGTAGATTATTACGTATAAACAACCTCGGATAATGAAGAGATTGTGAAATAACCCTTACCTTGTACTTTTCCTTGGTTGGGGTAGGTTAACCTCCTGTATAATGGTGAAATAGTTGTTATTAAATTATACAAGAATCATATATAATAATATGATATCATATATGATCTTTTAACATTGATTTGTTAATAATATCTTAGAATTATCGTCGTTTCGGGAGTTAACTTACTCATTTTCTTTTATATGTTTTGTTACATAAGCCATGGTTGTTGTATCTCATTCATATCCAGAATGATATCTAGTCCTTAAACATCATTTTTAAATCATCAAATGATAATTATACTTGAATGGATACGATGGAGAATGAATCTCATCGCGTTCGTGGAGACGGTAGTCCGTACGTACGCACGAGCGACAATATCATTCTTTTGATATTAAAATAATATATAAATGGATGGTATATCATATATACAGAATCATTAACATTTTATATTTATTATTTACATGAGTTACACATCATTATTATACCCATCCAAATAATATTATATTGAATAACAATTACACCACGACGTGGAGACGGTAGTCCGTACGTACGCACGTATGGTGACATGTTATTCAAAGGGTGGATAGAATACTGAATATGGTTGTAAAATATTTATAATAACATCACAGTATATGTGAGATACTGGAGTTATTATTTTATAATGGTAAGAACAAAGGAAGAAGAAGTGGAAGAAGAAATGAACTTGGAGAAGGGTGGTGAAATCATTACCTCTTCTTCGGGTTCTTCGTTTTGATTTGATCAAAAGGGCTCCTTAGGTTGGCTTTCTGATCAAACTAAGGCCTCTAAGTTGTAGTGAGGGATGTTGGGAGAGTATGTGGGCAGAGTTTGGCCGAACCAAAAGGCTTTGAAGGTGTGAAGAAATGAGAAGGAGGAGTGACCTTTTATAAGAGGGGTGAGGGGCACCTTTGGAAAAGCTAGAAATATTAATTTATAATAAATTCATATTCGGTTTCTAATGGCTCCAAAGCTTATTATTCAAAGTTTAAGGTGGGGATAGGTCGCAAACCACTCAACCAATAGAATTTAGACAGGTTTGGGTACTTATATTAACCTTATCTTTAAGTATTAACTCTAAGTTAATTAGTTTCACTTTTACAATGTCTCTTTGTATTTTTATATAATATGGTTAATAAACTTACTATATACATCCAAGAGACCCCCAAGTGGTACATTAATGAAGAACCTATCATGATATAAGTCTCTTGGCCGAACCTTAGATTTTTTGGAATTTAATATCAATTAATAATATAATATTTGTTTTAAGAACTCTTTTATGTCAATTTTGACACTATTCAATAGTTGATTTTTGTGAAACTCATAACAGATTGATTACTTCGAAAAAAGTCAATAAAATCAATACTAATATATCATATTATCCTAGAAAATTAGATTAATTCATTAAAAGGTTCATATTATATTTATTTGGGTATTTATAATATCAATTATTTTAATTTTTCACTATTATAGTAATTACTGCATCATTATTGTGTCATAAATAAAATACATTATTTAATGTCTAAAAATTATAAATAAAATATCCTTATGTAGGAAATCTTTTTAGATTTCTAATGAATATTTATAATCTAAAATCCAACATATATAACTCTATGTAACAATTGTTTTTCTAAAAGATATATGCTTGTGTCATTTTTGTATTCATTTTAACTTAATTAAAATAAAGTGCCATTATCACTTACAAGTGGATCCATGGGGTCCCAAAATAGACCCAAAGATTTCCATGGTCGACCATGTATCAACCAATAGGGTTAAGACACGTTTTAGGGTAATTTAGTATTATTATAATATTATTTTTTTAACCCTTATTTACCGGATTTACCCTTAACCATGGTAAATAAAATATTTACCGCAGTAATTATTCAAAATGTCTAAAAATAAAAGTTACCTATTTACACAATTTGAACATCCTGATTCCAAATATGGAATCCATTTTCCTAAATTCAAAACACAGAAGTGGCAGAAATTAATTTAAAATTAATTCCCATTGTCAAAACAAAAAGCGTGTTTTTAAGAGATAATAACTATCAAAAGATTGACACTCGTTTATGTTCGGTTTAATTGTAAAATTATGTCCAATGACCAACATTATATTAAATGGTAAAAATATATTCTAAATATACTTTAAAACCACTCAAATTCATAATTTATCACTATTAATTATTTTGATTAAAAAAGTTGTTTTTAATTAAAACTTAGTAATTTTCACTATTCATCAAAATATGAAAGTTATCCGAAATGTACCAAAATTTCACCTTAGGCTAAATTCGATATTCCAAATCCAAAAATGAAGTCCATTTTCAAATATAAAATATATATAATTTCAAAAAGTAGGTATTACTATTCATAACGGCTAGTTTGATTAGTTATGGTTTGTTAGAACTCGGTGTTGCGTACAACACACGCTATCACATTATTCAAAGAGAAGCGTACCGTAGAAGCTTGGGGTGTTACATTCTCCCCTCCTTCAAATAATTGCGTCCTCGCAATTTCTAGGGTATTACTGCATAAAAAGACTCGGGTGGTTCTTCATCATAAGTTCCTCGGGTTCCCACGTTGCCTCTTCCATCTTATGGTTTCTCCACAAAACTTTTACCAGACGCGTCGTCCGGTTTCTCAGCACTTGTTCTCTCGTATCAAGAATCTTGACGGGCTCTTCGCAATAAGACAGATCGGGTTCCAGTTCTAATTCCTCATAGGTGAGTACATGCGTCGGATCAGGCATGTATTTCCTCAATAGAGATACGTGGAACACATCGTGAACTTTGGAGAGACTTGGCGGCATTGCCAATCGGTAAGCTACAACCCCAATTCGTTCTAGAATTTCAAAAGGTCCGATGTACCTGGGACTCAATTTACCTTTCTTACCAAAACGTATGACTCCCTTCCACGGAGATACCTTCAGAAAAACATGATCACCGACTTGAAATTCCAAATCCTTCCTTCGATTATCGACATAGCTCTTCTGCCTACTTTGAGCTGCTTTGATGTGATTTTGGATTACTTTCACCTTTTCCACCGTTTCCTCCACCAGTTCTGGGCCTACAAGTTTTCTTTCACCAACGTCATCCCAACATGTTGGTGTACGACATCTCTTTCCGTATAATGCTTCATATGGTGCCATCTGAATACTCGAATGGAAGCTATTGTTATAGGAAAATTCTATCAAAGGTAAATATTGATCCCACATACCCTGAAAGTCAAGTGAGCAAGATCTCAACATGTCTTCTAAGGTTTGAATAGTCCGTTCTGATTGTCCGTCTGTCTGAGGGTGGTAAGCAGTGCTCAAATGAAGTTCAGTATCCAGGGATTTCTGAAGACTTTTCCAGAATCTTGAAGTAAAACAGGGATCACGATCAGAAACAATCGATAGGGGTACTCCATGAAGTCTCACAACTTCATTAATATATAGTCTTGCTAGACGTTCCAGGGGTAGATCTTCTCTTATAGCAAGAAAATGTGCTGTCTTGGTAAGACGATCAACAATAACCCATATTGCATCGTTCCTTCTAGGAGTCTTTGGTAGCCCCATGACAAAGTCCATCGTAACATTGTCCCATTTCCACTCCGGTATGGGAAGAGGTTGCATGACTCCTCCAGGCTGTTGCCTTACAGCTTTCACTTGTTGACAAACCATACATCTTGACACAAAATCAGCAATCTCCCTCTTCATGTTGTCCCACCAAAAATGTTCCTTCAAATCTCTATACATTTTGGTGCCCCCAGGGTGTATAGAGAAATTGGAACTATGAGCATCATCCAGCAATTCCCTTTTTAGATCAGGTATATTGGGAACACAAAGTCTCTTCCCAAATTTCAAAATTCCATCTTCATACACAAAGTCTCTCAATCTCCCATCATTCACAGCTTTAATCTTCTTTTGGAATTCTTCATCATCGGTCTGAGAACTCTTAATCCTTTCTAGTAAAGATGGTTTGGAAACCATTTGAAAAAGCATTGATGTTTCACCTTCCCTAGTTATTCCCATGTCCATCTTCACTAGATCCATGAAAATTGGATCCCTTTCAATTCTCATATTGTTCAAAAATCCATGGTCTTTTCTACTCAAAGCATCTGCCACCTTGTTTGCCTTCCCTGGGTGGTAGTGTATCGTACAATCATAATCCTTGAGTAATTCAAGCCATCTCCTTTGCCTCATGTTGAGTTCTTTTTGTGAGAAAATATACTTCAAACTCTTGTGATCAGTATAAATCTCACATTTTTCACCATAGAGGTAGTGCCTCCATATCTTCAAAGCAAAGATCACTGCTGCTAACTCGAGATCATGAGTAGGATAGTTTTGTTCATGAATTTTAAACTGTCGTGATGCATAGGCAATAAATCTATCATTATGCATAAGGACACAGCCAAGTCCTTTCTTCGATGCATCACTATAAATAACGAACCCATCATTCCCCGATGGTAGAGTCAATATAGGAGCATTGACTAATCTTCTCTTCAGTTCTTCGAAACATTCTTCACACTCTTTTGTCCAAACAAATTTAACCCCTTTACGTGTGAGCTTCGTTAATGGGTTAGCCAATCGGGCAAAATTCTGGACGAAACGTCGATAATAACCTGCCAAACCAATAAAACTACGTACCTCAGTTATACTCGTAGGTGCTGGCCATTCTTGTATTGCCTTGGTCTTAGATGGATCAACAAAGATTCAATCTTTAGAGACAATATGGCCAAGAAAAGAAATCTCCTGAAGCCAGAATTCACAGTTGCTAAACTTCCCATATAATTCATGCCTCCTCAGAGTCTTCAAGATAATGCGCAAGTGATTTTCATGATCTTCGTAGGTTTTGGAGTATACCAAGATATCATCAATAAATACCACCACAAATTCATCGAGATACTCCTTGAAAACTTTATTCATTAGATCCATGAATACAGAGGGTGCATTAGTCAATCCAAATGGCATTACAGTAAACTCGTAATGCCCATACCTGGTTCGAAATGCTGTTTTCAGAATGTCTTCCTTCTTCACACACAACTGATGGTATCCAGATCGAAGGGCAATCTTTGAAAAGTATTGAGCTCCATGCAGTTGGTCAAATAAATCATCAATACGAGGTAGGGGATACTTGTTATTTATCGTTATAGCATTGATCTCCGTGTAGTCGATACATAACCTCATAGATCCATCTTTCTTTTTAACAAAAAGAACAGGGGCTCCCCATGGAGAAACACTAGGGCGAATAAATCCCTTATTACTCAATTCCTCTAGTTGTTTCTTTAGTTCGACTAACTCTACAGTGGCCATTCTATAAGGGGTCTTCGATATAGGCCTTGATCTAGGAATCAAATCAATAGAAAACTCAACTTCTCGTTCTGGAGGATGTCCAGGTAAATCTTCCGAAAATACATCTACAAATTCTTTCACAACAGGTACATCCTCTATTTGAACATTCCTTTCCTCACCGACAGTTATTTCATTCTCTTCCTCCCCAATAATTGAATTAAGTTGAGCTACTGGGGGTGGATCAAAATAAGAATTAGGTGCTGACGATTCTGCTCTAAAAATAAGGTGCTCCTTATCATTATCATCAAGAATCGTAACCTCTTTCTTCTTACAATAAATCTTCGCATCATAGTCCTAAAGCCAGTCCATACCGAGGATTATATCAAACTCAATCATAGGTATGATGATGAAATCAGCAGATAAAGAAAATTTATGTGCTCTAATGGGGACTGATTCACAAAACTTTGTTGCAACGATACTTCCCTTAGGAGTTTTAACTGACAACTCCCTTATTAAATCAAATTGGAAATATCTAATTTTCTTAGCAAACTGGGAAGATATGAAACAATGCGATGATCCAGAATCAAATAATGCATTTGCTAAACTTGAGGAAACCATTAAATTACCTGCCACCACGTCTTTCGGAGCTTCTACCTCAGCAGTAGTGATAGCATAAGCCTGGCCTTGATCCCTTGGCCTTTTCTGAGGTAAGTTCTCCTGACGCTTAGGACATGCATTTTCATAATGCCCCATCTCCCTGCAATTATAGCACTGAACGTTGGTAGCTTCCTTCTTCCCCTTGCAATCATGAGCTTGGTGGCCTTTTTCACCACACTTGTAACAGACTCCCATTCCCTTCAAGAAAGTACCAGGATGTTTCTTCCCGCATTTACCACAAGATGGATATTCAACCTTTCCCTTCTTCCCCTTATTTCCATTCCCAGATTGATCAGCAGGTCTCTTCTTCTCTTGCTTTTTATTAAAGTCATAAGACTTAGAGAATTCTTTTTCGGTCTTGATAGCACATGAGACAATGTCTTCGTACGATGAAAAGGATTGTGAGACTAACGCTCGACGGAGAAATGGTTTTAACCCATCAAAGAAACGATCAATCTTACTTCTTGGGTTACGAATATAATCACCAGCGTACCTTGCTAACCTTGTAAAGTTAGCCTCATACTTTGTGACATTCTCATCCTCCTTTTGTCTCAGACTCAGAAATTGCCTTTCCATATCTGCTCGATGGTCGCGAGGGAAGTATTTTTCTAAAAACAGCTCTTTGAACTCCCTCCATTCCATATTTGATACTTCATCATATTCCTTTGTATTTTGAATCAATGACCACCATTGATCAGCATCTCCAGTGAGGCGGTAAACTGCCATGATAACTTTTTCCCTTTCACTGCTCCCCAAAGCCTGAAATATTTTCTCTAGGGAAAATATCCATTGCTCAGCTACTAAGGGATTTGTATTCCCATTGAACGTTGGTGGTTGTTGCCTCATGAATCGATCTAACATTGATCCTCCACGCTGCGGATCAGGGTGCTCCATACGGGTAAGGTTATTATTCATAACCTGAGTAAGTTGTCCCAGTATGGTGATTAGCTGATCAGCACCAGTTGCATCACCAGCCCCACTATAATTATCTTGAGCAGGAGGGCAATCCCTACATGGAGTGAGTGCATTGATACAGTTTCCATTTCTTCCACTAGGCGCCATTTCTAAACAATGGCATAAACTAGATCAATTTATGAATCAAAATACATAATCCCATACTTATAAAACACTTAACATAAATTGAACTATTTATGGATATAATCCATAATCGTAATAATGTTTTCTTTGAGGAAGTATATACTCATAATCCCTTCAAAATTATTTGTAAAGAAAATGAGAGTTATCCTAAGCATATCCCCCGGGAGTGTCGTAACCAAGAGTGCAGCAAGACCCGTTGTCGTGCACCAGTTCCCGTTCGAGTCTAGCTCAAAGCGGTGTTTTCGGGTTTTACCCCTAGGTACATCTGTGCCAGATCCGCCTCTACCTTCTCGTATCTAGACAGGGATGTATTGCTTAGAAAACTCACAAAATCTCTACAATACCAAAATTCTAGGAAGTTCTTCTATACTAATCCTCAAAGTTCATCTTAGGTCTACGTGCTCTAATCAGAGTTTATCTAAATCTAGCTTCCAAGGTTTGTACTAAACTTCCTCTGATACCAACTGTAACGCCCCGACCCCAGTTACCCAGAGTCGGTGCATTATTACATAACATTGGAATGATCACAAGAAAGATAAAATCTCGAAATACCGATTGGTTTAGTAGCCTTGGAAACACTAGATATATTCATAAGTTTTACATTACATCATTAAACGAAAAACTACTACAACAACATATTGTCTCCATAATCCACACTCATATCCCCACATAATATCCCTGCAGGTCATTCATAACTTACTTCTTCACTTCCTGGGAAAAATAAAACAAAGAAAAGGGGTGAGCTCAAATGCCCAGTAAGGATAACAATATAGCGGAAACTTTCATAAATAAGAATAAACATTTAAGGCAATGTATAACTAAAACAAAAGACTTTTAAATATGAACTTTCAACATGGTATGGCATAAATAAAATGAAATAATGCCATTTACTTATTCACATGGATATTCTACTAATCGAATAATCACATGCAAAAATCAATAACCACTTTCATAATGTTGGAATGCATAATGACAGACTATCATAACCACATAGCCAAGGCCTCGTGCCAAGACTACAAATAAGATTTTGTCAAGGCCTTGTGCCAAGACAGTAGTTTGTCTCATGAGACCTACCGATGCATCGAGGAGCTATAGAGGGCTCCACCCGTCACATATTAAGTCCAATGCATTCCCATATGAAAAGGTTTAAACATAACATAAACATTCGTATTAAAACTAGCATACGAAATGTCAATACTTTCACCATAAACTATGAATGGTATAAAAATAGCACATCCATAGTCAAACATATCACAAAACCTTAAATACAATATAGAAGTTTTGTATCATAATAAATCAACTTCAAATAATCTTAAAATCCATCAAAGGATGTTGACATAGATGAAATCAAAATTCTTTTTAAAGAAATATCTCCTTTTATTTTGAAATAATTTAAGATCCATATAAAATAAAACATTTTCTTTGAAAATATTCTTATAAGCTTGTAAGGGAAGCTTTGAAGATTTTATAACGGCAGAAAATAGCCGCACCCGCCGTATAAGTTAAAAAAAACATTCTTACCTTAATTCTGTCGAAAAGGTTAAAAAGGGCCTTGTTTTGAAAACGATGGAAAGATTCCTTTATAACCCTCTTATAAAAAGTAAAACAAGGGTATAAATGACTTTAACCCATATTCTTATAAATAATAAATATGTTTTGAAATACATTTCGAAGAAACATAGATGTGGATGATAAAGAAATCCCAGTAGATTATTACGTATAAACAACCTCGGATAATGAAGGATTGTGAAATAACCCTTACCTTGTACTTTTCCTTGGTTGGGGTAGGTTAACATCCTGTATAATGGTGAAATAGTTGTTATTAAATTATACAAGAATCATATATAATAATATGATATCATATATGATCTTTTAACATTGATTTTTTAATAATATCTTAGAATTATCGTCGTTTCGGGAGTTAACTTACTCATTTTCTTTTATATGTTTTGTTACATAATCCATGGTTGTTGTATCTTATTTATATCCAGAATGATATCTAGTCCTTAAACATCATTTTTAAATCATCAAATGATAATTATACTTGAATGGATACGATGGAGAATGAATCTCATCGCGTTCGTGGAGACGGTAGTCCGTACGTACGCACGAGCGACAATATCATTCTTTTGATATTAAAATAATATATAAATGGATGGTGTATCATATATATAGAATCATTAACATGTTATATTTATTATTTACATGAGTTACACATCATTATTATACCCATCCAAATAATATTATATTGAATAAAAATTACACCACGACGTGGAGACGGTAGTCCGTACGTACGCACGCATGGTGACATGTTATTCAAAGGGTGGATAGAATACTGAATATGGTTGTACCATATTTATAATAACATCACAGTATATGTGAGATACTGGAGTTATTATTTTAGAATGGTAAGAACAAAGGAAGAAGAAGCGGAAGAAGAAATGAACTTGGAGAAGGGTGCTGAAATCATTACCTCTTCTTCGGGTTCTTCCTTTTGATTTGATCAAAAGGGCTCATTAGGTTGGCTTTCTGATCAAACTAAGGCCTCTAGGTTGTAGTTAAGGATATCGGGAGAGTATTTGGGCAGAGTTTGGCCGAACCAAAAGGCTTTGAAGGTGTGAAGAAATGAGAATGAGGAGTGGCCTTTTATAAGAGGGGTGAGGGGCACCTTTGGAAAAGCTAGAAATATTAATTTATAATAAATTCATATTCGGTTTCTAATGGCTCCAAAGCTTATTATTCAAAGTTTAAGGTGTGGATAGGTCGAAAACCACTCAACAAATAGAATTTAGACAGGTTTGGGTACTTATATTAACCTTATCTTTAAGTATTAACTCTAAGTTAATTAGTTTCACTTTTACAATGTCTCTTTGTATGTTTATATAATATGGTTAATAAACTTAATATATACATCCAAGAGACCCCCAAGTGGTACATTAATGATGAAACTATCATGATATAAGTCTCTTGGCCGAACCTTAGATTTTTAGGAATTTAATATCAATTAATAATATAATATTTGTTTTAAGAACTCTTTTATATCAATTTTGACACTATTCAATAGTTGATTTTTGTGAAACTCATAACAGATTGATTACTTCGAAAAAAGTCAATTAAATCAATCCTAATATATCATATTATCCTATAAAATTAGTTTAATTCATTAAAAGTTTCATATTATATTTATTTGGGTATTTATAATATCAATTATTTTAGTTTTTCACTATTATAGTAATTACTGCATCATTATTGTGTCATAAATAAAATAAACTATTTAATGTATAAAAATTATAAATAAAATATAATTATGTAGGAAATCGATTTATCTTTCTAATGAATATTTATAATCTAAAATCCAACATATATAACCCTATGTAACAATTGTTTTTCTAAAAGATATATGCTTGTGTCATTTTTGTATTCATTTTAACTTAATTAAAATAAAGTGTCATTATCACTTACAAGTGGATCCATGGGGTCCCAAAATAGACCCAAAGATTCCCATGGTCGACCATGTATCAACCAATAGGATTAAGACACGTTTTTTGGTAATTTAGGATTATTATAATATTATTTTTTTAACCCTTATTTACCGGATTTACCCTTAACCATGGTAAATAAAATATTTACCGCAATAATTATTCAAAATGTCTAAAAATAAAAGTTACATATTTACACAATTTGAACATCCTGATTCAAAATATGGAATCCATTTTCCTAAATTCAAAACACAGAAGTGGCAGAAATTAATTTAAAATTAATTCCCGCTGTCAAAACAAAAAGCGTGTTTTTAAGAGATAATAACTATCAAAAGATCGACACTCGTTTATGTTCGGTTTAATTGTAAAATTATGTCCAATGACCAACATTATATTAAATGGTAAAAATATATTCTAAATATACTTTAAAACCACTCAAATTCATAATTTATCACTATTAATTATTTTGATTAAAAAAGTTGTTTTTAATTAAAACTTAGTAATTTTCACTATTCATCAAAATATGAAAGTTATCCGAAATGTACCAAAATTTCACCTTAGGCTAAATTCGATATTCCGAATCCAAAAATGAAGTCCATTTTCAAATATAAAATATATATAATTTCAAAAAGTAGGTATTACTATTCATAACGGCTAGTTTGATTAGTTATGGTGTGTTAGAACTCAGTGTTGCGTACAACACATGCTATCACATTATTCAAAGAGAAGCGTACCGTAGAAGCTTGGGGTGTTACAGGAACCAAAAAAGAAAACATGATACTACTGTCAAGGTGTACATCTAGTTTTATCATTGAACCTAAAATTAAAATCCATCAATTGTTAAGTGGATTTAAAAAAAGTTTCAGAAAAACATTGAATATAATTTTTTTTTGGAAAACATGAATATATTTTTTGATGTGTAATTCAAGTGGAAATGTAAATTTTTTATTCTACTTATGGTCATTCATTTGGTGATAAAAAAAATTAAAATGGAGTTTAAATTAAACATGAATATTAAATCACATGGAGGGAAGAAAATTCATTCACATACACACTAAAAATGTATAAAGAAAAAATTAGGAAATTTCTTGACTGAAATAAGGAAATGTTTTATGTTTGGTAGGATTGGCCATAAATCTCTTAATTATTAATGGTAGGTACGAATTTGGGAAATACAATGGAGGAAAATAATGTCCAAAAAAATTTACCACCATCAATACAATGCTTAAAAAAATTAATTTTGGGAAATATTCCAAAATGTTAACTAATACAAGGGTTAATGATGATGAATGATGTTAACAAACTATTATGAAAACATGTATATATTAATATTATTCAATATGAAATTCTAAAATGGGACATAAAGATTATGTGGTTAAAGATACTCTCATCATCTACTAAAGAATTAAACACTTCCTATTTTATTTGAGTTCAACCTAGTCTATTATATCTAGTGATCATTCTAATGAAATAAAATCAACACCTAAATAAATAAATATTTAATTATGAGTGAAAAACATATAATTTTGTGAATGTTATATTGAAAATATATAACTTATATTAGATATAAATTTCTTTAAATTTTATTCTTACTTATATTATTACTCTATCTTTTATAGAATTTGATGTAAAATTAGGTATGGATTATATCTCATTATATACAAATCAATTAATAAGTTAAATCATTTTACATATCCCAATTATTATATGATAAGATATTGATGCAATGATAATGATAAACTCTATTTCAAAAAATTTCCATTATATGGATTTTTTTTTCAATAATGTAGAATACTTAACTCCAATGGTTGACGAAAAATTAAACATTAAATGAACTCAAAATGTTCATTAGATATGAAACAAACTTATTATTTATTATATTTATATTTACATTTTCTATGTTTTTATTTGATAGTATTATAACCATTTATGTTTTTGTATTTGGTTGGAAACACGATCATGAAAATGATGCAATGATGGACATGTCTCTAGAAAATCATATGTATTATAACTAACCATGGAATAATATTTGAAGAAAATGTTATGGAAAAAAAATTAAATATATTTCAATTTTGAGGGAAATAATGAGTTTCCATGTCTTAACTAATATATTGAGGTTGATATCTTATTAGAAATTATATCTTGAGTCATTTTCATCTTATAGATACCCTTAACTATTTTTATTAGAGAGAGATTGTTAAAATTACAAAGATAAGATTTTTTTAATAGAGGTAGAATGTAACAACCCATTTTTTTCAAAGAAATTATTTTGTTTATCCATATTATTATCATCCTTAAATTTTTTTTTTCAAATATTTGAAAATAATTAGACATGAGTATAAAATTATTTATAAGAGATATAAATTAAAATAATAACACTTTATTCAGTCATAATAGAACATTAAAACAATGTACATTAATATGAGTATAACTTACCATGTTTTATAACATAACAAGGATGACTACATCGATTAAAGAAGAATAAAATAATATGCTATATGGAATAGAAAATAATTCAATTTTTAGAACTATGAAATCTACACGATCTTCACCACCATTGAGAATCATCATTATTAGTACCAAATTTACAATAAGAAAATACAACGAAAGGATAAATCATGTGGTAAAATATTAAATGAAAAATATATGAATAATAAGTGAGGTTTAATAGGTTACAATGAAATGTAATTTTATGAGATAATATGGTAAATATAGCTTTTATATAGGGGTATATAGTTACTAGGTATAATCCTAGTAAATGTCTTACCAATTTGAGAATTATCAACATATAGTCAAAATAGAAAAAGAGTACATAGATTCTAAAAACATTTGTTTTTTAAATTAAAATAAATTTAAAATAAAATAAATTCTTCTTAATTGAATCAAAATTCCCCAATTCATTTGAAAAAAATTTCATTTTATTTTAAATAAATTTCTTCTTTTTATGAAATATAGATGGTAATATATTCATAACCATAAAGAATGATATCCATAAAATTTAATAAAAAAATTAAATTAATGATTAGTAAAATAAATTAACAAATTCTCTGAAAATATTATTGAACTATATGGAATAATAATTTAATTATTAATTCCAAAAAGTATTATTTATTTAAGAACATTGTTTTTATTGTAAGTGTTTTTATTTAAAAGGATTATTTCTCATATTTGAAATATTATATTTAGTTCAATTATTTTTATATGAATATGAAAAAATAAATAATCATTAATTTAATGATTATTAATTGGTTACAATTAAAGATAATATAATTTAATGTTATATTGTTATTAATTTCAATGAATTGTTTTTTTAAAAATTTATTTAATTTTATTTTAAACAATTAAATTTATCTATGTTAAAGAAACAAATTAATTGAAATTTATTTTTTAAATATATAAAAATTAATCTACCAACCAATAAATAATTGTGACATGGTAATGAATAAAACTAACTTCATTTTTAATTTATAATAATAAATTTTCTCTAAAAATTGTACTTATCCATTATGTGATCATACAATTAATTATAATCACTTTTAAAAAGTGAATATGAAACAATTTATATTTTTATTCAAAATTTCCCAATAATTTAAAAAAGTTGTCTATTATTTTTAGACACAAAACTAATTTTCTAGCGTAATATCTAATTATTATAGTAAAGTTAAAAGACTTTTTTTCCAAGAATATTTTTCTAATAGAGTTTATTTTGATCTAAACAAATAAAATCTATCTAATTTTTAATTAGACTCTCTGTTAACATTTTAATATATCATAAATATCCATTATTAATCATTTAATTAGTAATTTTTATGAAATTGGGTAAAGAACACTTAATGTATAAAAATTCACGTTTCTATAAATTTTTTTTAAATCCATTTTATGTTTTAAATTAAAAGTTAAATTTACCATATTGAGACAATTAATTATATTAAAAAAATTCCAAATATTGAATATGAATTATAAAATTGGGAAAGAGGGGTCATCTTATAGATTTTTAATATAATTATTACTATGGTAATTCTTTAAACAATGTAAAATGGGTAAATTATAATGGAAAAAATTTTATTTAATTAATTTGATAAGTAGACATTATATAAATCCCTTATACGGTTTGTGTTAAGAAATAAATTTCTCACAATTGTTTTACCCAAATAATATAACTTGTATGTGATTCCACTATTACCCTTCACCCAACTCGTGTTTCCAATGAAATTTCCATAATTTTCACTTCTAGAAGAAGCCCCCATCTATCCCCTAAAAAATCTCATTTCTATTAAATATCTCTTGAATCACTACCCATTTTACTGTAAAAAATAATTATTAAAAAATTTACATCCAATAGTCTCAATTATGAACCCTAGATCTTTATTACAAAGGAACTTATATCGGGAAGGACCAAATTCATCAAAGTGTCTAAAGAACTTTCACTAATTCCAGATGTATGGTAAGGGTTTCTTTTCTAAAATTACATTATATTCAAGATTATTGAGGAACAAATTCTATTGTGGGGAAATTTTGTTTTTATTATCTTTGAAACCTCATAATTTTTTTCGTTTTTTGTTATTAATATAGTTTTTATGTTTTCATACCATCTTGGATCTCTTTAGATAAAAATTTACATGAAAGGATGTTTGCAAGAAGATTTTACCTTATCCCTTATTTTAGGCCAAGAATCCCTCTACCCCATATTCATATTTATGTTATTGTATTAGCGATATACATAAAAATACCTATATGATTTCATACTGTCATTTTCAATTGGCCCAACTCTCATTACCAAACAATGAAATGATTCTATTTTTATATTTTCCATATTGGTTGTTTTTATTTACATTGAGTTTATTTTGAAATGTTTTAATGAAATTTTACATTTAATATTTTTCATACAAACTAAATTTCACTCTATCATCATCTATTTTCATTAAGAAACATCTTATCCATGTTTCCATGGTTTTCAAAAATAATTTCTATCACCATTTTTTTAGAAATTATTTTCTATAAAAATTAATGTTATAAATTTTAAAATATATTTCATATTGTTTTATAAAAAGAAAACTTATAAGCCTATATTAAAAGTGCTTTAATATATTTCAAACCCCACAAAAAATTTTAAACTTAACTAGCGATGTTCTCTAATGATTACACACACCTTCATTTTATGGACATCTTATTATAAAGTCTCATGGTAATTTTTCTTAATCTCATTCATTATCATTATTTAATTATTCAATTATATAATATTGAATGTTTTAAAGCTTTCATGGAAATAAAATGTGTGATTTATCATCTTGTGACAGGTGTGTCTAATATATAACTATAATGTATTGAATAATGTCTTAAATCATTTATTATAATGATGTTATGTGTATAACATATTTATTTTTCCTCAATGTAAAGTAAAAATATATTAATATGCTCACAATGTTAAGTTTAAACCTTATTGATCTGTTCACAATTTTAAGAATGTACCTTATTTATATGTTCTTAATGTTTAACATTGAACGAAATGTTTTCTTTATAATGTTAATCATGATCCTTAATGATTTGTTAATAATATTTCATATATACCCTAATGATATGTTCAAAATGTTAACCATAAACCTCATTGTTATGTTACTTTGTTATAAGTTACTTATTTTTATGATTGTAAAACATGCCTATGTTATAACCCATGGAACATGGTTATTTCCCAATTTTACCACTTTCTTATGAAATGATATATCTGTAATTCTTCCATGATGAAACATTCATGGACCAATATTCCAATTACATGATCTTTTTAATGAGATATTTCTCACATTCCCATGCTATTGGATCTGAATTGGTTAATTATGTTTTGTCACCTATGTGCCTCATGTTTTATATTATAATGAAAGTATTATTTTCTGATTCATTATTTATGACCTATTTTTTATTTGTTATGTTTTCCTTAGGTAATATTCATAAAACATGATTATGATCTTCTACACATATGTTTGTCCTATTATCACTTGTGGTATTCAATTAATGTCACTTATGTTCACCCTTACTAATCATCTAAGCTAACCCTTTTCTCATGTTTCCATTTCCTAGGTTATGAACATGATTAAAACACATAATATTTCTATAAGTGGATATGGTGTGCTAAGATTATAGATCAATTTTCTTATTTTTGTAAAATATGTTTTTTAGGCATCTAGTCTCAAAATATTCTAGCACTCTTTATGTTAGTGTTTGAATTATTTTTATATTTAATTCTTAAGATATGGAAATGATTTAAAATATATGCATGATCTGCTGAGTTTATCATAAATGGTATCAGTTATATTGTTTGAGTAATATGATTTTATCATTTGATCTAGGATTGAATGTCTAGGGAAATTCAACCATTGATGAAATCATAAAACAAAATCAAATTATGTCAAACACATTGATTAGTAAACTGGGTCAATTGAACATTGATGTAGGTAGTATACATAATAAAATGTGTGGAATGATTCAATTAAAACATAAAAAATCTTAAATTTATGGATATTGAGAGTGTTATACAACGTTAAAGTTTAACTATATTGAATAACCCCTAAACCAATAATTATAATCATGATTCTAAACATGAACACATTTAAGAGAGTTACAACCCCTATTTACTAAATTTAGATCCAGTTGAAGAAAGGTATAAAATTGATAAGCCTATTGAATCCTAAGAATATATTTGGAAATAAAAATAAATATCAAAAGGGTATTAATTTTTAAATGAGCCATGAGATATTTTTTTAATAATGATAATAACTTGTGGTTCTCAAATAATTTTTTAAAATAACAAGGAAATTATGAAACCGCCAATGAATTATCATATGGGTAGTCTACAAAAAATAATGATTATTGAGAATTACATAGATTAATATTTTTTTAAAAAATTTTATTAATGTTCAAGTTAACATTCCATTTATTGGTGTAGTAAAATAGATTCCTAGTAATGATATATTTTTAAATTCAATGTTCTATCATAAGTGGAGTTTAAAATAATTAAAAAATATAACCCTTAGGGGGGAATATTTCCTTTATTATTTAAAATTGCATCCCTACATAATTCAAAAACCTAGGACCTTTTAGAATCCCATTCATAATAGGAGAGTATGAATTTAAACTTGTTATATTAGATTTTTTAGCTTTAAAAAATGGGATGACATATTTTATTTGGGCTAATTTATAGGTTAGAGAACCAAAACCTACTAATATTTTCATTTAATTAGCCAACTAAAGTATAATCAAACCTACTAGAATAATTTATGATGATTATTTACAAGTAAAAGAAATAATTTTTCTTAATTATTTTGAATAAATAGATATGTATGATAATAGTTTGGGTACACATAAACCCTTTATTCTTGGAAGGAAATTATTAAACAATGCTATAAAAATCTTAAATTTAAACAATGTAATAATGTCTCTTAAATTGGGAGGTAAAATATTTCACTATAAAATTTTTAAATCCATGAATTAACCAATGGTATATTTTTTCCCCACAAAGTGAATATGATTTATGGGTTTTCCAGTAAGTTATTTTTTGAGTTCCTAAGTAACAAGACATCGATTGATGTTTATGAAAATCTAGCTTTGTTTACTATTAAAACTGATTTACATGTAAAAGAAAATGTTTTATGTTAAATGAATTTAAATATTGAATAAAAAATAAGAAATAATACATATTTTTAATAATTTATATCTGATTTAATTTAAACGTACACAAGTATAACATTTGATGAGTATCTTTGTTTTTCTCTTAAATATTATAAAATATTTTCATTTCAATCAATGTGAACCTGTGCACACCCTCAAATGTTCATTTTTAATACTATAAAAAAATTAAAAAACATATTATTTTAAGAACATTTTTGGAGTTGAAGAAATTTTTTTGAGACTAAAAAATTATTTTTTATAATAGGAAATTGACAACTTATGTATGAATTGAAACCCTTATATAAATTCATTAAATATGATTTATTATATGAGAATGACAAATTTCCTATAATCATTTATAAATAGATAAAAGAATAACAAGAAATACTTTTTTAGGTGTTCTTAGAGATAGAACAAAATCCTTAGGATGAACCTTAGATTATTTGACTCAAATTTATCCATTATTTTTTATATAAATAATACTATACAGGGATAATTCTGAAACTCTTAGGTAATTTCAATTAAGGAAAAATCAAACACATTTAGATGTTATTAAAATGGAAGTTACTACTTTGATGCATAATAGAATAATTTTATCAATTTATGATATCTAATGGGTGAGTCTTATCCAGTTTGTACCTATAGTAAAAGGTTTTACTCCAAAAATAATGAATTTATATAAATACATCATATTATACATCCCAAAAAATATAGAGTGTGTATTTATTATAGAATACTCATCCTTGTTAATAAGAAGAATTGACTTTCATTACCATTTTTGGACCATGTTTATAAAAGTATAGTAGTAATATCCTATTAAATCATTCCAAATGGTTTTTCATGTTACATTTAAAATCCAATACACCAAATTATAATGAAAAAACAACCTTTAATTTTCTATTGAGAGTTTTTTCTATAGAATAATTTCTCTGGGATTGTGTAATACTCATGGAACATTTCATAGGTGCATAATGAGCATATTTAATTATTTTTTAGAAGATTTTATTATTTTTTTCAAGGATTGTTTTATGTTGTATGGTCCATATTTTGAAAACTTTATAGTAGTAAGGTTTTTATCCATAAATCATGTTTTATGAAAAATTTTGTTCTAAATTATGATAAATTCTATTTTTTTTTGAAAGATGAATTGTTCTTGGAAATGTTGTATCCAAATATAGAATCTATATTGATTCATATAATAATTATATAATTTTGTTATTGAAATACCAAAAATATAGTGTGGGATCAGAGATATTTCCATGTCTAAGATTGATTTTATAGAATATTTATATAATATTTCAGCAATAAAACTCTCCCTTTAGTGCATTGTATTTTGTAGAGTATTTAATTTTCATTAATTGGATCTGTAAAAAATAATTTATTGGGATAAGATAGAGGCTTATATCCCCACCTATTATCCAACCACTTATATGGGTTTCACAGTTTTAATTGATTTATCTCAAATGGGACCTAGTTCAGTGATATTAGTGGGAAATGTCCACTGTTTTGAAAAATATGTTTTTATGCATATAGTCTCTAAATATACTAAGACTAGTTGTTTTAGGGTGTTAAATAATTTGATATTTAATGTTTATGTCATGGAATTGATGTAAAATATATTACAATTATTCTTAGTTCATCTTAAATGGTATCAATGATAATTATTGAATAATATGATTTTATCATTAGATATTGTGGTGCGAGTCTAGGGAACTTCAAGTGTTTATGAAATCATAAAAATACAAAAATAAATAAATTTTAACACATAGAGACTCATTTTGTTCAGTTTGATACTGATATTGGAAGTATATATAATAAAATAAGTGGAACACATCTTTTAAAACATGAAACAATTCCTAAATTTATGGATACAGTAAGTTTTATACAACATAAAAGTATAACTATGTTGAATAACTCCAAATATGATAATTATAAAAATGATTATAAATGTTAACATTTTTAAGAGAGTTCTAAAACATATTCACCAAATTAAGATCTTTTTGAATAAAGGTAAACTGCTGATACTCCTATTGAAACATCAAAATATATTTTAAAATATAAAATAAATATATAGAGGAGCTTAATTTATTGAATGAACCCAGAGATATTTTTGAATAACGATAGGAAAATTTAATTCAAAAGTAATTGTCCAAAATGATCATCAAATTCTAAAACCACCACTTGATTATCGTTGGGGCAGTCCCCCAGTAAAGGGGAGTATTGATAATTACATGGATAACTATGTTTTAGAAAATTTTAGAGAAGTTCCTGTTAACATACCTTTGATCGATGTATTAAAATATATTACTAAGTATGGAATATTTATAATGAAAATGTGCTCTCATAATAGGAATTTAAAGGTATCTGAATATATAAACCATGGGGGGAGTGCTTCCTCTATGATTCAAAATTCCATACTTTTCAAAATCAAACACCTGGAAACTATTACCATTCCATAAACTGTATGATAATATGAATTTAGAGATATTATGATAGATTTAGGAGGCTTAATAAATTTTATTCCATATTCTTTTTGGGAAAATTTATATGTTCGAGAACCAAAAACTAATAGGATTCTCATTCAATTTTCCAACTTAAGTATAACAAAATATACTGGTATAACATTGGATGTTTATGTATAAGTAAAAGACATGATTTATCCTATTTTATTTTATGTTTTAAATGTGGAGTATAATATATTCAGTATATATACACCATTGATTCGAAGAATACCTTTATTAAAAATTTATACGGAAATAAATCATATAAATAAGGGAATAATTTCACTAAATTTGTAGGTGAAATATTTCACTTTAAAATTATTAAATCCATGAAATAACCAATTTTAGAACATTCGTCCCATAAATTTAATATTATATAATGGGGTTCTAATAATATATTTTCTGATTTCATATGCATGTAGACCATGATTGATGTTTTTGAAATTTTTTAATTATTTACTAATGAAATTGATTTATGTGAATATGAAAATATTGCCTATGATGTTAATTATAATTTTTATACTACATTATGAAAAAAATATAATTTTTTAAAAAATACATCTGGTTTTTTTAAAACTACAAAAAATATTTAGTTAGATGAGTTTATTTTTGGTTTGTTTAATGAATATAAAAACAATTCATGCTATTTAAATAACACTTATGCACTCCCTCTGGAGCTCATTTCTACCACTAATAAATATTTCAAAATCATCTTATTTTAGGAACACATTAGGTGGTGAATATATTTATTTAATTCTAAAAAAATATTATTATGAGTGAAAATAGCCAACCAAATTAAGAAAAGAAATCCTTACTTAAATCCCACAAGTATTATTTCTTAAATGGGAAGGGAAAATTTCCTATAATAATATCTAAAGAGACAACAACTTGTTAGGAAACCAACTTTTAAGAGTCCTTAGAGAAAACAAGGAAACCATAGAATAAACCTAATATTATTTTTTTCTCTAATTTTCCCATAATTTTTACTATATAGAATATTATTAGAGGATAATACTAAAAATTTAAGGAAATTTCAACTAAATTTATATCCAACACATTTGGAAGTTTTTAAATGTGAAGTGATAACATTGATGGCTAATGGAATCATTTTCCCAAATTCATATTGCCGATGGGTGAGTCTTATCCAATTATAACATAAAATAATAGTTTTACTATTTCAAAGAATTAATTTAAATAAATAAATAAAATTATTCTTCCCAAAAAATAGAAATTTTGTATTTAGTATATAGAAAACAACCTAGTGACTAAGAAAGAGTGATTTCCATTAACATTTATTAATATTTTTCATGAAATATATGTAGTAAAATTCTACAAATACTTTATAGATGGTTTTTTAGGTTACTTTAAATTTCCATTAAACCAAAATATCATGAAAAATCCCCTTTAATTTTCTTTTTAATACCTTTTTCCCTAGAATTTTTTTTGTCTGTATAAAACTATAGGATGTTTTTGGAGTGCATGATGAGTATCTTAAACATTTTTTTAGAACAATGTATGAATGTTTCCATGGATAATTTTATAGTGAATAGGATGTATTTTAATTTTTTTTGAATACTCTTACTAATATCCATAAAACCTGTAATGACAATAATATCATTCCCAATTATGTGAAATTTCCTTTTTTAGTATAAATATGAATTATTCATGGAAATATAGTGTGAAAATATTGAAACTAATTTCATTCTTATGACTTTGAAATAGTTACATCATTGTCATACCCAAAAAAGTGACGGGTAAGAGATCATTTCTTATCCCATTATGATTATATAGAATATTTTTAAAATATTTAAGTAAGGGAAATTTTTATTTTTACATATTATATCAGGAAGAGTCTCAATTTATCATTAATTCATCTTGTAAAAAAATTAGGGATATAAAATAGATGTTGATATCCCCACCCATTATTCACCACTTATATGGGATTTATAATTTGAAATGATAACTAATAAATATCAATTTTTCTATCAGGTATTTGTGTGTCAATGAGTAGAAAATAAATATCCTGTTATAGCTTATAAATCCAATATTTTATATAAGAAATAAGCTAAAAACACCACCACTAAGAATGACTTTCTAGTTGTCACTTTTTTATTTATAAAAATATAGATTCTACTTTCATGGTTCCAAAGTAATTTTTTTCACTGACCATTCCATAATTATATTTTTGATAATTAAACTACATGTAAAAACCATGTATTTAAAGTAGGATATTATTGTTAAATGGGTTTTCGAATAAATAAAATAAAAAAGGGTCCTGGGAATTTATTATTTGATCATATTTTTATTTTACACACTAATTTATGTGAGAAACATAATCCCTATACATAGATTAAGTGGAAATTTATTGATGATAAAATACATGTTGAAATGTGTATTAGACATTGGTTTTCTTATTTTATGAAATATTTAGATTATAATACACTTCCTCAATATTTTCCCAGAAAAAGTTTCCAAGATATTGTGTGAGGCAAGGAAATTCATTTTTAATGATACTTATTTATAAAGTTTTTAGAGTTATTTAATAATTAAAAGATATATCCTGGATTCTGAAATTTAATCAGTACTAATTTTTTTCCATACATTTAATTAAGGTGGTTATTAGGGAATTTAAATAACTTTCAGAAAAATTATTGATTAAAATTTATTTTAGAACAATTTTATAATATATGATTTCCTATTTTGAATATCATGTCAAACATTCCAATTTAAATGGAATATCTTCCATATATATAAAATAAAATAGAAAATACACTTATTTTCTGATGCATTTGATGATTTGTGTTTCGAATTCCATGGGAAATTTCCTAGTTATTTTGGGCCCCTTTTCACTTTATATATTGTTGAAAATGTATCCAAATGGGTAGAATATTTTACCACTATATCTAATGATACAAATGTATTTTCCATGTTTATAAGAGAAAACATGTTTTTTTATGATTGGCCTCATAGATTTTATCATTACTGAAATAAGGAATCCATTTTTCTAATAGTGAATTGTAAAACATATTGCAGAAATGTGGAGTTTATTAGAGGGGTTTTAACCCTAACTTTAACAATCATATGTAATTTATGTATTATCATATAGAGAGTTCAAACATATTTTAGAGAAAATTTCCCACTAATATAGATATGATTAGAGTTTGAAATTTTTGGATTCTCTTATGTCTTATAGAATTTAATTTAAGACATAAATGTTAATGAGGTCATTTATATGAGGGTATAGAAAATAATTTTTTATACACAAATCGATTGAGCCAATATTTTTGAAATTTAAAATTTAAAATATAATTTTGAATTAGTAAATGAATGAAAATTTAATTTGGAGGAGTTAAAATAAATAACAAACAATTCATATGAAGATCTTAGCCATATAAATATAAAACTAAATGTCTCTATGATTAATTAACTCCAAATAAGTAATTTATAGATGGAAAGAATATGATGTATCTTGATTCTAGACTCATGAAGAATATAGGTAAATTTCATTTCATATTATCTAGACCCTTTATTGTTACTCTAGTATTTTCATTTGGAAATATCAATAATAATAAAAAAGTGAATAATTTCCATTTATAGAAAACCTGAATTGATTAACGCTGTTTATATAGATAATTCAAGACCCCCATGTGTGGAGAATCATATTAGGATGTTAAATATATCTTATAATAGTTTTTTTTAAATTTTCACTACATTATATTTCATAATATTAATTTCTCATATGAATGGTTTCATAATATGGAAATTTCAAAAAATAAGTGAAGTGGGGTTGTGGGGGGGGGGTAATATCCTATATTATATGACAATTTTTGGCGTGTTCTTGCATTTTTTTATTTTTATTTCATTTTTGGGTTATTTATTATTCATTTTTTGGGTTCCATAAAATTTAAATCCCAAACTGAATATCTTTCTAAATTTTAAAACAAAATCCAATGCATAAACTGATTTCACCAATAGAATTAAACTTAATTTAATTATAGAATTAAATTTTTTTTATTAAAATTGTTTTATAATTCATGTATTGAACACTAGATGTTTGAATCCCAAATAATGAATCATTGTCCAATTATTGAAATAAAAAAGCAATGTGGATTCTAAACCCTCTGGACATCTGATCGATAATAACCTCACTTCATGAGTGAACAAAAAAAATGCTTGATTAACAGTAATTTTATGTGTTCATAAGAAATAATTATATATTTAAGGTATTTATAATGAAAATTATTGATGCAATTATTTTGGCTTTTAAATCCATGTTTTGTATTAAAACTCTTATATTGTCCTACCCTTTACATTTTAATATTACATGCCCTTAGTATCTAAAAATAACTTGGTTAGGAAAAAACATTAAAAACATGAATCCCTATACAACCTTATTTATATGTAACTTTAATGATCCTAGTTTTACTCATGTGTTGGGAAGGATGTTATCTTGTGGTTTTATGAATCAATTGAATCCATTTCTGGAGAGAATATTGTGTTAAGAAGCTGTTTTGATACTACATTAACCAAATGTATTTGGAAAATCATTTTGAAAGCTAAAATAATGTTTTATGAGTTTTTTTGTAACAAAATTTTTAAAAACAATGAAATATCATGTATGGGAAAGATAAAAGTTTGATTTCTCATTAAAATTTTGGGATGGTAATTTGGAACAATTGTTTTAATTTTAAAGAACCTTATACGCCTTAAAAAGTAAATGTTTTTTTTTCATAATTTTAAAAAATAGCAGAGTAATGATATTGATGGAATTTTAGTGAATATATTTTTTCCTAATAAAATGAAGAAATTGTGAAATATACATCAAATAATTCAAGAAATTTAGAGTTGAATTATTTCGATAGGAGTGAGAATGATTCCATTATTAATTATAAAATTGGATTCACAAGTTTTACTTCAAAAAAGATAAAAATCCTTATTATATATTATCTATTTAACATTTAAAACATTAAAAACCTTAACAATTTAAAAACCCTAAAAAGTCTTTAGTATTAACATAATTCATTCACTAAATTGGGTGGATATTTTAGAAATCCTCGTGCCTGTGGTGACCCTTGCATGTGTTTGGATGAAAAAAATAATTTAATAAATTTATATTTGTGTATAGAAAAAAATGATTTCAATGAGTTAAGTGTTTCTATATATGGTAGGATGAAATAAGGGTAAATGAATTAAATAAACCTAATGAAGCATTTGGAATAAATGAAATCACGGTGGAATGAAAAATATGGGTGCTTGGGTTGCCAATTTTTGTGACTCTCATGAGATTTTCATTTTAATTTTAATTTTTAATATTTTATAATATATCTTTTTTAGTATTCTATATGTTTAGGGGAATTTTTAGAACTCATATTTTCTTAATTTTGAAATTTTATTTCAATGAAATAATAACCCCTATTTTTAGTTTTAAGGTAAATTTCATCATTTATAGTTATTTGGCATAATGTTGGACTTATTATTAATATTAACCAATTCAATATTTTAATTGTATTTATCCATTTATATAATTATTTTTGAAATCCATGATTTTTTGTGTTTTTTATCCATTGTTGGAAAATATTTATTTTGAAATTGAATAGGAAATGTTTTGCTACATTTTGATATCCTATATCTTGGATATGTAATATCCTTTAAGTGTCATGAAAATAGTTAATTTCTATAGCATATGTAATATACTTTAGAAACCATTGGATAATATATTTGATTTTGAGCATTAAAATTACAAATATGGTTATGTCTCACATATTATGTTTCATATAAATAATTTACCACCCTATGTGTATTTTGGAATAGAAATTTTAGAAAAGTTAATTATCATAAATTTTGGAGAATAATATATTCATTCTTTGAACCAAAACATTTTAAAAGGAAAACATGCTACATATAAAGGATAAGTGAGAAATATTTATTACATATAATGTAAATTTTCTTACATATCACATAAGATATGCATACTCCATACGTATAGAGGTAACATAATATTTTCTTAAATTGAAACATCTTATATATCAATTATGAAGTTCACTATTTTTTTACAATGTTAAATTAATAGAGGGGTTCAAATAAGTTTTTTATACATTTTGAAATTTCCTAAATCAGTGGAAGAGGATTTTATTCACAAGGGATAAAATTACACCATGACGATACTTGTGTGAATTAAAATAGTACCACCAAAATGGAATATCCCACACATTAAAGAATTAATCATGTCTCAATAGATCCCAAAACTGAATCCTTTTGGTGAAAATTCCAAAATTACTCACCATGAAGAAATCATTCTCTTCATGAAGGGTTTATATGTAAAAAGAATGAAAAACTTTTATGAACCTAGATAAAAAATATAACTATTTGTTTTAACATTCAATTTAGAGTAACAAATTCATTTTATGATCTAGTAAATTAAAAAGGGGAATTTTATGTTTATAATGTTCATGGGATGATTTTAAAAAAACGCATGCTCTTCCACCTGGAATAAAATAATGAATATATTACTACATTTATGGAAGGTTTCTTATGTTGTGAATTGAATCCAACCTCTATTTTCCAAATGTTTTACCTATATTTTAAAGAATATAAATACCAAACCTGATTTAAAGTAGGGATAATTAAACACAGAGGGGAATACATATAAAATAACCATCACTGGTGATCACACATTAAGTGGAGAATCTCTTGGATAGATTTGGTAAGTAAAAATAATAATAGAATTGAATCTGTGACTTGTTTATAAATTTCCATATAAAATATTGAGGTGGTTATGAGTAGTGGAGACCTATATGCAATTATATTTATTCACGTATTCCATCTCATTGTATCATTTTAAATTTATTATGAAAAATTATATTCTTTAATAGTTTGGATTATGTTTATTATTTAATTAAACTATTTTATAAATTGTTCCAAAGTGTTTTTAAATTTATTAAGTTAAATTAATTTTCTACACTATTTAAAATTTACAATTTATTGCTTAATGGCACATCAATTTAGTGTAAGATTTATTACATGGAGGTATTTGGTTAATTGAATCACTTTCCTAGGATGATCAAAAATCATAATAAGATATTTGTTTGATTTTTATGTAGAATTAGGTGTAAAATTAATTATTATTAGAGTCTATATCAATCAATTCAATATGGTAATTTATTGACTAAAATGAGCATTGTGTTATAATTTTCAAACTCATTCACTTATGATACTCATTGACTTCATTCTTTTCATTAGTCAAATATGTATTTGAATTTGAAAAATAATTTATTCATTAATTTTATTTAATTTCCATTAAATTTTATAAAAAATTATCAATTCAAAAAATTTATCTTTATTTTTAAAAAACATTGACTGTTATGAATGTAGTTTGCAATATCCTCTAGAGAAAATAATTGGATTTCTTATACTGCATTTCTAGGAGATAAAATATTTCAAGAGAGTTTGTGAAAAGATCCCTCCATATAACTATCCTATCTTAAATAACCAATGATAAATAGATGATTTTCTAAAATATCATCATAAGACATAGAAATTATTAACCAAGAGAAATGAAGTGGAATATTTTATATCCCTTATATTGATATATTTATGTGTAAAAATTCATTTGAAATTTTTTAATAAAAATATTAGTGGTGTTTGGGTTGTTGGTTTATTTAATTACATTGTTGTGGGATTTTATATAATAAATAATAAATTAAATATATTTTTACTTATTCCACCATTTATTTATAAATCATAAATTGAGACCCAAATTCAAATAATTAATTAATTTTTGTGTTTAGAATAGGGTTATTTTGTTATGTGTTATGAATTTTTTGTATAAATAATTTGAGTATTGAGAATGATAATTTGGCGGCTAAAAAAATCAATATTTTTTACTATGTTTGGCGAATCAATGAGGAGGTGACTTGAAAAATTATGTGCCATGATGTGATTATAATACAAGTTTGAGTATTATAGTGGGAGAATATTTATTTTGGGAGTCAATATTAAATTAATGTACATTTTATTTATTGGATTAATCAGGGGAATCGATTTTTAGGGTTATGATTGGATTTAAAGAGATAAATAATTAATTCCCCAATTCCATATAATTATTTCAATTATTGGAATGTTATTTAAAAAAAGTACTCTTCCTCTCCACCGAGTTTGTGGGAGAATCATGTTTAATAGTTTATCCCCATTCACACAATAGTGGAAAATTTTCATCATGGTGGTGATTCCAATGAGGATTGGGGACCAAGGAATTATCATATTGATTTATATAATCTCTAATAATGTATGGATTTCATATTTTTATTTTATTTATTATTAAATCATTATCATTTCCTTCTTTTACGAACATTATTTGAGGAATTATTCATGAATTTCCATGTAAAATGAAATGAGTTTTCAAGAAAATATTAAACAAAATTTTCTTATGATTCCATTTAGATAATTTATTTTAATATGAAATATTTTTCTTACCATGAAAAAAATTGAATTTTTATTAATCAATTAATATCATTTCTCATGGTGAATAATTCGATAACAATCTTTGAAAAATAATTTTTATTCGAGTATTAACATGAAATTTTTTAAGACAAAGTTATTTCATGGTAATTGGATTGTAAGGGAGAAAAGAATGTTTAATTTATTATTTCTTCAAGAACATATGCTATGATTTATCTTTCATTTTTATATTATATTTACCATGTGATTATTATGGGGATATATCCCCCATTGAAATTTATGTTCCTAAATTTAATAGTATTCATTATATTATTGATTTTTTTTCTTATTTGAAAGTATTATTATTATTTATCAAATGAAAATAATTATTACATTTTTAAAAAATTTAATTTTCTCACTGTTATATTAAAAATATCACACCAAATAAAAACGTATATTCTTATCTTCTTCTCACAATATTTTTCAAAACCAAACATGTTCCCATTATTTTTGATAATAAGGCATTACTACAACTACCACATTCTTGATAATTGACCTATTTTACATCTCACTTGATCTTGAATATGGGTTGATGATGTTTCAATGTAAGAAAGTCTGAATAATATATTTAAGATAATAATAGAGATAAAAAAGGGTTTTGAGTATATATGAATGAAACCTTAGATGAAAATAGTCAAGATGATGAAGGATGGAAATAATCACTCTCGTTAGGTGTAATTTAGTGTTATATAGATTTTGAACAAACCATTAGTTTAGATGTAACTAGTTGTAGAGGTTTCCATGAAATTTATGGTGAGAATGAATATTTCTTGAAAATTACTAAGTACTCATCTTGTAGTATCTAGTCACATATCATGTATTTTGTTAGTTTGATATTACATGTTAAAATTAATCCCACTTATTATGTATATTGGATACATGTTCTATTTGATAATCTATTTTACCCATATTAACCCAAAATATTATTTTAAATTTTACATTCCATGTGACACCAAGTTACATGCCATGTAATTCCAAACTTAGTATCTCGGTATTTACCTTGTTGACGTTCACAAACTATAACGAAGGACTCCCACACTATGGGATAAATTTCAAATAAATTTATCCCATGAAAGTTTTATTGATGTGTATAGGCTACACACTCCCATCTGCTGTATAAGACCCAAACAATATGTATTTTTTATATATTCCATATACTATGAGAACATGTTGTGTACCATGTACATGAAGCATGCTCAAATGGCAATAGATTCATGATATTTTAATAATATCTATGAGTAATTTACCCAAATGGGTATGCCATGTAACATTTCTTCAAAGGATTTGGGTGATTGAAGTAAAAGACTGAGCTACTCAAGGTTCCTACACATATTTTACCCTACTTCACACATCTTTTACTCGGAGTATTGATGTAACATTTATATCATTTCACCCATGTGTCAGTTTTGGAAGTATAAGGAGTCCATTTTTGATTTTCTCATATTTAAAATGAAATACTACACATATCATTATCATTGGGGGGTTTTCATCCAACGAATTCTTGAAAATTTTGTTTCAAAGATTCATAGATATGATTCCATGTAAGGATAGACATTTAAATAATCCATAGGTTAAGATACTATCATAGGGTATATCTATCATTATAGTAAGTATCCTATATATATAGTGGATTAAGTAGCCCTATCAGATAAATTTAGTATGGTTCCTCTACTTATGAAATTGATAACTCTATTGGATGATGAACATTACACACATAGAGGAACTGGCCCCCCATAGGTTTCCATAACCCTCTCAAATAAAATATTCTCTCTATAAATTCATAGGTCCACCATCACTTATGTATCTGAATGATGATATTTATTAATTAAGTTTGATATCATTTATGTTCATTGGGTTCTATAGTTATATGAATTTTTCACAATTCTCATTGGTTCGTCATGAAAATAATTCAAAAAATGTTGTAAAATTTTTTAAAATAAGGTTTTCTAATGGGAAAACACTCCATTATTCTGTTCAATGTGTGATTAATGGTCTAGTATTTTAATTATTCATGATTTAAAAACAATGAAAATGAGTTCTACATATGTGATTGATTTAGAGAATGTTTTAAAATTAATTTAAAACTATAGCTAAGAATTTTTCTTTTTTTAATTATTACCCTAACATACTGACCAAAATAATGATTCCATGTAATATATTACATTACTATTTTCCTCCCTAAATGGACAAATACAAAGCCACTCACTCTCCCTTAATGTGTCCAAATCAAGAAAAATCATACAATAACTGCTGCATTCACATCGTTTATGTTGAAAAAGTGATCAAGATATGTTGATAAATTTCCAACCAATCTCAAAACCATTCACATAAGGGAAATATATATAATTGAGTATCAATGTACAAATAACTGGAAGAGAGAGTAACTGATAAATACATAACAATAATGATAAAAATCAACTCATTCATTAATTCAAATAGATACTTGATAATTTGATCAAACAGGAAATGGGAACATATATTCAATGGAATTAGAAAGTAATGGGTTGGGATAATCACCCCAAATTATACATAATTGATTAGAAGGCCATAAATTTATCCAACAATGTGAATATAGAATGAAAAAATAGTTATACCCTAATATAATTGCATCCATTCGCTTTTATAGGGATAAAATATATATTATGGATGAAATATTGATACATGGATATCTTTCATTTTAGATTGGATGAGTTTAGATGATAATAGGTTAAAACCACTGAGAATAACATCTCTCAATTTCTTTTTGATAAAAAAACATGATTCAACTCGTGATCATCTTATTAATTTTATGTTCACCAAATGGGAATATCACTGATTCTTACTTGATTTGTTCTAAATCATGAAAATAATAAATAATTATAATTTATAATACCATTTATGATAAATAAATTATAATGGGTCACATAAATATGTAAAAATAGACTCCTATAATTTTCACTATTTTTTTGAAAAATCATACGAACCATTAGAGAATATTTCTGAGTATTTTTATTTTAAATTTTGCACTTAAAATTAGCGGAATGTAGACCTCATGAAAAATCATTTCAATCATAACTGGTAATAGATTATTTATAAATTGGTTCTTAATTAATACTATGGAATCCATATAGGCTTTTTATTAATATCAAGTGATTTGAAATCAATTTGATGTGAGATTTGTATTGGAATAATTAATCGTACATAATAACAGGAATCATGTCTAGGGATTGGATACCATCTAAATTATTCTGATGTGTAAAGAATTAAATCTTGAAAAACATGAACATTCTTGGTGAAAAACTGATGTTGATGTGTATTATTTGTCATATTGAAAAATGGATTTAATCCTTTTAGGAACTAAAATTTTTGTAATTAGGCCCATGAAAAGGAATTTTAATACTATAAGAGCTACTCAAATTCAGTTTGAGTCAACTATATCCTTCATTTTACAATTTTCCATGTTCATTTCACCTAGAAACATTAAACGTTATGAGAAATAGTATAGTTTTATGTATAATAGGAAAAAAATTAATTAAATTCCATTAAAATAGAGTTAATCCATTTTATAATTACTTCCTAAATAAGAATAAATCTATGAAATTTTCCTATTATTTGGATTTTAGAGAGAAATAAGATAATAAATACTAAAAATAAATATTAAAAAAGATCATAATAATGTGGAAAAGTCCCTCCCCTATAGATGTTTAATGATTTATATTAAAGTTAATTATGGAATAATTTCACCTCAAGTTCAAATTTAAATTCCATGATTATTTAAATAATATAATTTAATAGAAATAAATCCTTATATAGTGGAACCATCATTAACCCCTCTCCCTAAATCTATTTCATCAACAAATAATTTACAAACAGCCTTCATACATATTATATAAAATTTTTATATATCACTTCACCCATATTCATCTAAGTATATAATTACACAATTCTTCACATTTACTTTTCTGAATAACAATTATTTTGTTTTTCAATGCCATGTTGTGTGAATATGAATTATTAGTTAAGAAGATAAACATATAAATAAACCATCCAAATATAGTAGGAATTCATAGATACTATGTATTATAGTCTGGGAATGGAAGTTACATTTTGGTAGCTGGCACTCAGGTCACTAAAACTATTATTTAATGGATTACTCAAGAACACATGTCATTTGTTAACTTTGTAAGGTTTCATGAAAAGTTTACATATCCTTTTTTTCAATTGAACACATTTCTCCTATTTTAATATCAATTAAGGAGGCACCATGTGGTGTTATTCATTCAAATGGGATGAGTTACCCAATATCAAGGTCAATAATCTAGCTTCCTCTTGTCATATTTTTGTTATAAAATTCCTTTCTATAAACACTACATTACCAATTCCAAACCAGAGTTTTCATGATAACTCTATGAATTATTATTTCTTATAGTACTGAGAGTGAAAAAATTAGTTATAATTTCGATTATATTCAAGGACCACAAACACACTAAAACAATCAAAATTCAATAAAATCATTTACCTACTAAACTGTCTCACCACACACACATATCCATGACACCATTCCAAATAAAAGAAAATATAAAAATTCCAATGAAAGACTTAATATCAAGTTAAAATTATGGATTTGACATGGTAAAATAATTCATAATAGTTATGAAAGATTGTGAGATCCTCCATGTGTGTCCTTGGAATATTATAATTAAAAACCATCAATATTGGAACCATTACTATGAAATATCTATTGGAGGTTTCTCAAAGAACTCTAATTCACCATATAAGAATACTTTAGTAGATATAAAAAGTTCAATCCATTTGGAATGAAACTTACGTAGAATGAGATTCATATTTGAGGTGAGTTGTATCGCCAAATCTTCAATTTTGAGTTTCTTTTGGAGGATAATATTTTCATCTAATTCTTTTGAATTTTCCTTCAAAATATATGAATTATAAAAATATTTCATTCAAAATGAATAAAATTCATTAATACAAAACGTTCTTTATTCTCCCAATTTTATTATATTCATGTTTAATTATTTTATAGCCCAAAAATATTAATTACATATTTTAATAAATATGTGACATATTTTACCAAAAGAAATATTTTATCACGACACACCAAAAGGTGTTCTAAATAAAGTCCCATATATACATAATTAATCATCTATTATCTTACCCTATTCCCTTTATTTCGGTTGAACTGATGTTTTGAGAATCAATTTTACCTCATATTTTGACACTTAATTATAAAATTTTCTTATGAATTATATTGTTTCAATGTTTGAAAATGAACCCCATACTTACTCATCATCGCATTAATTATTTTATTATGGAATATTGTTCCCTAGTTTAATATTATTGATATGGGTATAACCAACCTATAAAAATTTTGCATTCTAATAAATTTAATATGTACCTATGAGTCATCAGTATTTGTAACCTTTTCCATGAAAAACATAGAATGTAATAAGATTACATTAAGATGTAAAAAAATATAAGAGGGAAAAAAATTTCCCCATAATATATATGTAATAAATGTTACAAATTTCATAAAAGCTAATTTTTTGGGGATATTCCAGTATTTGGTAAATTCTTAAATAAAATTAATATCCTCAGTATTTTTTGTAAAATTCATCTGATGGATTAAAAAGACTAGGTAAATAACGTTATTTAGGAATTATAATTGAAGTTTTTCTTTGAGATTTAAAATTACATCCACATGATAGTGTGTTAAAAAGGTAATAATAGGAAAATTATCACTCTCAATATTATATATTCAAAACACATGGCCACTAAAAATATTCCTTTGGAAAGGATACTCGAAAGAAAATATCTTGAGTTAGATATAATTGTTACATTTATATGTTTACATAGATAGTGTTCAAACTTATCAATAACTGAGTCATTTACTATGTTATCATACCAAAGGGACTTGTATGAGGCCTTGAAATATTTACAACATTGATGGACGTGATGAAATAATACCTTATTAAGTATTTTTATTTTTTGTGTGTATGGAAATAGACTCATGTGATTGACTTTAAAAATCTCAGATCCCTATTATCTTTTATTTCCATGTGTAACTCCTAGGGAAGGATAATATATATCAATAATCATGGTTTCACATATTAATTCTACATCATTCTCCAAAGTGATTTATGGTCTAGATAAATAGCTTATTGGTACCTAAAAGGCATGAAAATAAATTTTTTAAAGTGAAATATTTGGAATGAAACTCTTTATCCATTATAATTTTGTTCATTTAAGCCAAATTCAATGTTATGTAGACATAAGATATATAAATAAATATCCCCAAGATTTAAAAATTTCACTTATATAATGATTGGATGAATCTCTAAGTAGATAAAAAAAACACCTAATATTTTGAATAATGGGTAGTTCGGTGAGTCTCCTCCTCAGGTCAACAAATTCTTATCTATACACATCATAAAAAAACTAACTCATTAAACATGTATGAAAGTGTACATTAAATATTACTAATTTCATGAATAAACTTAATTTAGAATCGTTTTTTCCTAAAAATGATCACAGATGATGTACAACAATAAAGAATAATTAAGAGCTAATTATTCCATTTTTAGATTTATTCATTTCAAATATTTTTTTTCTAAAATCACATGTCCTAAAACAATACCTTTCATGGAATTTTAGAAAACTAAAAACTGAATTCATTTATATGAATTTTTTAACCTGATTTAATATTAATATAAAAAGTTCAAATGATGTTACAAAAGTAGTAAATTCATAAATATATACCTCAAATCATTCCTCAAAACATTTGAAAAACATACTTATGATGCACTATTGCATTGTTTCTGGGGAATTATATAATCTAAAAAACCTCCTATGATATAAGAAAATATCATATAGGAATTTTAAAGTTGTTATATCATGATCATCCACATTAATAAGAACTTATAGAGAAATATGAAATTTCTTTAGAAATAAGAATGTGTTTTCCTTGATAAATGTTCAATCATTTTATTGATAATTAGAATAGGGATATTATATTTTTAGTTAATTGGTTTAGTAATTTTTTATAAATTCACATCCTCAAACAATTTTGAATCATTACTAGAATAAGTACATTTGTATAATTTTTATTTAGAGTAAGTATATATTTCATAAGGAAAACATGGATGTGGAATACACATTATGAATCATATATATATATATATATTATTCCATCTCGACATAGCTTTCCACTTCTTTTTTACAAAATTAATCATTGTATGTAAATGTATCCTTTAACTGGTTATCCCATGGGGGTATTTCTTTCCTTTATAGCTTGTGTGTGTGGGGTGTGTGCATTTAATGAAATTTAACCACAAGCACATAATATACATATAAGTATCCTTTGGGGTTATATCATCATTTTAGATTATAATCAAGTAAAATTTAGTGCATGTAAAATTCATGACTTATCCAAGGTACATCATTGATGGTCTATATATTATTTTTATTATTTTTTCTCAATGTGTGAATAAAAATCATCTCTTGATGTGGACCGTGCTTATTTTATATTGTCATTGGTAAATTATTACCATTCATTAGGTAGATTTTTTTTATTTTTATTTAAAAAGCATTAAATTTAGTATCTTGGTATTATTAGAGAGGGTGCAAGATTGGTTTCTCCTATATGTTCCACCAATATGCATGTTATAAATGAATTTATTTAAGTATTATCTTTAAAGGATAACCCAAAATCATCAGTAATTTCTCAATAGAATTTCCACTACATTTAATAAATTTAATTCAAATGTTCTTTGAAAAAACAATGTCTTTATCATCAAGATATCTAAATGACATGGTTTGACATCCAATTTTCAAAGTCTCATTTAACAACTACTTTTTCTCACTTGAAACATATTGAAATAATTTTTCAATTTCTAAAATATAGTTCTTTAGGGGAGACTTCACTAAATCCAAAATATTAAAAATAAAGAATGTCCCTTCTAAATTCTTTATAAAGTGTACCTTTATGAATATTCATTATGGTATTTGAATTTTTTAGATAAATTATTATATGAATAGTAGGTTAATGAAATTTATGAAATTATTAATCTATTTTTAGGACATAAAATTTAGTTGCAAAAAATTGGCATCTCACCATAACCATAACATCCTTCACAATTCTAACTAAGAATGTTAGCACTTGATTTTATAATTAGACCATTACTCTAATATTATTGAGATATCTATTATGTGAATAGGAGAAGATATAGTGGGGCATGACATTTATAGATGCCCTGAGATCACTTAATTAATTAGTAAAAGACAAATCCACAATGTTTTATAGAATATATAAAGTACATGGGACATAATGTTTTAGGGGATTTTTAAGGGAGATTCAAGGAGATAAATTTCTACCGAGACATCCCCCATCATTCTCATGTATCTTCAACCACATTATGAATATTTCGCATAGAAATTGTGTGTAAATAGGTATTGGTTAATATATTATAGAAGCGAAATATAAATTACAACCTTCATTATTGTCTCAATCCCATCATTCTTTAATGAATTATCAACATCCATTTTAGATTTGGATCATTATCTATAGAAATAGAGGTCATGGATTAAGTTGGTGTTCCATATTTTTATATCCCATATATTGGAACCATGCTCTTCTATTCATGAATTGGAGTATGGTTTGTGTCTGTTGACAATCCTCATTGGAAGTTCAGAATGTGTACCAGCAAAGTGATCATACAGTTCAAGCAGTCAACAGTATTGAAGGTGGCACCATTTCCCAATGTTTGCTGAATTTTTGGGCCTAAAAATCGAAAAATGGAGAAAAATGTTTTTGGAAAAGATACTTGTGCACTTTGTACATTAAGGAGAGGGAAATTGCACTCCTAGTGTTTTTCAAGATTATAACATGGAAATTGGAAAAGGGATAAGGGTCACACAAGTATTGGTTGGGTCGTGTAAGCGAGTTGCGCGATATAGGCTAGGGGAGATGAGTTGCATGTTGGAACCTGTGCACCGAGAGGATACTTTCATGCCACAATACATGGGGTCTAGTTTTCCTATAAATAGAAGACCACCCCTCCTCATTTGGAACTAATTTCAAGACATAGAGATTTTCGAGCTCCTGTCGCGCAAGTAGTTGAGTCGTGCAAGTGGTAGATGGGACGCCTAGGTAGAGGCTGCGCGCTGGTTGTTGGCTGCGCGCCCAAGGCGGTTTGGGTGAGAATGTAAGTGAGTCACGTAGGATTGAAGTTGAAGTAGGCGGTGTCACACAGGTGGTTGGTTGATACCTACGCGCTAGTTTGAACTTGCGCGCCGAATTTGTGACATGTAGGAGACCGGCATGCTAGGTACTAAAGAAGTGTACCAGTGTTTTTTGAGCTGCGTGAATGTTGGGAGATTGCTCAGTACCCTTGAAGGGAAGTTAGATTTGACTACAGGAAAGAGTTGGACTTCAATAGAGCATCTACACACAATAGAGGATGTATTATTTAGCGATGATGAATAGACCTTCACGTCTCTAAACTGAGTGTGACTCCACCAAGGGCTATGAGCCAGGGGGAGTCAACAGGAGTGACCCAAGGGACGCAGTGGGCTATCCCGGAACAATTGTAAAGGTAGTGAGCCTGGGATAGAGTGACTATTCCTGAACCATTGTAATCCACATCTAGTGATGTTTAGTGGAATTAGGTACGACCGAAAACATGTCGGCGTATGCTCCTTGGACGTAGCCCTTAGTGGTGAACCAAGTAAAAAGTGTTAAGTCTTCTCTGTGCATGAGAATGTTTTCTTTCTGATCAAATTCATCATATAGGTTCAAAAAGTTCCTACCAACGTGGGAACAAGATCCATCACATTAAAAGGAAAAAGTTGTCACCCTGATTCACCCCTCCCTTCTCAGGGTGTCCAAGGGTCCTTTACCATATTCTTTTTTATTCATTTTATTAAAGTTTAACTTTTTTATTCATGACTTGGTTAGGAGTTGTTTCACTTATGGGTTTCATGTTGGACTTCCCTACTGGTTCTAAAATATATATTCACCTACATTTTAATTAGGGTTGGGAACTGATTGAGTAAAAATATCACTTGATTCATCCTAGTGTTGAATTAGGAAAACATCTTCTCAAAATATATCTTTAACATTATATTCAAGGTACATATATTTTCTTGTTTAGTTTGTTTAGTGCCTTGAAATTAAAAAATATACCTTAGTAATTCCTTTATGGATGGTTTGAAATTCATCTCATGGGGTTTATGACTTTCCAATGGTTGTGCATGACTTATCATTTGTTGGAAAGGTGGTAGATAGAATATTTTTTGAATGATTTTTCTTTGTATTTAAACCCCAAATTTTATAACAAAATATCTTTTGAATCCTTGATTTATTTGTCACTATAATTTTATTTCATATTTCATATTAAATGTTTTAGCACATTATACTTTTTGGTTAAAATCATTATAATCCTCTAAAAACTTATAGAAATATCATACCCGAGTGGGTTTGGTATAAGATTCATTTAATTTATTCAATATAGAACATCTCATAAGAGAGTTTAATTATTTAATTTGAGTTTCATATAAAGACATGTTAGAAATATTTATATCATGAACACTTCTTTTGGTGAAATTCCTTTAACAAAAACATATATATATTTTTATTGAAATTTTTAATAAATCATGTATCATTGGAAAATAACTTTTCAATTTGAGATCCTCTTGAAGAAGATACAAAAGGTTAATTTCATTATTTAGAATCTCCTTGTTGAATAAAAAAATGAAAGGAATATATTATATGAATTTATATAGACAACTTATAGAAAAATTCCTAAATATCTCCCATAACTCATAAAGAGTTTCAATACAAGATTTTTTTGTAGTGTAAATTATATTATTAATTGTTTTTATCTTTCATGTAAGGAATAAATTTTTATTAAATGAACTTTGGAGATCATATTATCTTTCTAGGTATCCCAGTTTCAATTTTTACAACCACTGAATTTATCCTAATGTTGGGAAATCATTTAACATTAATTGATACTATGGTAGTCCTCTTATATTGAGGGTAATGAACATATTACTAAAATCCAACAATTTTTTATTCGTATCTTCACATTCTACACCATGAAATTTTTGAAACAGTTAAATTAATATATGATCTAACACAAAATATACTTGATTATCTGGCAACTTTTGTTGATTATTTTGATAGTCGATTTTGGTTTCATAGAAATATCTAAAATATGATTTAAATTGGGAAAATTTGTCTTCAATTTTATCATATTTTAAATAAGATAAAAAATATCGTGAAGAAGTTGATTCATGGGAATTTTCTAGTGAGATATTATCATACTATTGATGTTCAATATATCTATAAATTTATACTATTATCAGAAAATTCTTCCCAATATCTGGATCAAAATAAATGTGGTGATCGGTTATTATTCTATTCATATTGGAAAAAATATTAAACAATAAAAATATAAAAAACACAATAATTATTTGATTATATCTTTTAAAAAACTGATTTTAGGATAAAAATATTACAGTTTGGTCAAGAAGACTATTAAAAATATAATTATAAGTATAGTAAAGTGGTATTCATTGAGCTATCTCATGTAGAGGAATTTATTTTATTTATTTAATTGTGCGAGTGATAGTATAATGATGAATTATATTTCAAAACTAATGATATTTGTTTTGTGTTTTTGTGTGTGATTTATTAAAATTTTAAAAAGATTATAAAACTATAGAGAATTAATATATTTTCCTATGTTATTCCCTGAAATCTACTCACCTTATCGTGATACATCATGAATTATTACACTCATTTTTCACCCATTAATTTATAGAAACATTTCCACACACTCTAAATAATAGTGATTGTATCAATATAAAGCATTAAAAACACACTTCATGCAAAACCTACAAAATTATTAAGTGATCAGAAACCCTTGACACTCCCCAAAAAGACAACGAATTACTAAATAATAAATGAAGAATATTAAGGAACTATGAAAAAATAATATAAAGAGAGAATAAAAAATAAAAACATAAAAAAATTGTAAATATAAATTGATTCATGAAATTAAATATATAATAACGTGTTTAAAAAAGATAAAAATGAGTATATATAATCATTGGAATTCAAAAACAAAAGGGGAAAGTGGAATCTCACTGAGTTAGCTAAAAGGTATTACAATTTCATCACTGGAGCGTAAAATATGGAATTATAATGAATAATAATGGATGTACTATAATAAAAAAGTCTATATTCCATTTTATCATGTCAAAATGAATATTTTGGATGGAATTTTGATGCTCATAAATCATGAAGATAAGGTTGAAGGATCAAGATGATATCTTTTAAAAACCCTTTAGGGAAATTTATCTCACTTTAATCTCCAAAAAACATCCATCTACTCATGATCCTCATATAATGTTGATGGTATAAGAATGGGAAGCTCAATCTCATATGATTTCTCCAAACCAAGGAATAAAAGAATGATTATTATGCCTCGACATATGTATGTTGAACACATGTGCAAGGATTACAATAATAACTAAAAATGGTTTTCTTGAAACATCCATGGTGTTTAAAAAACGATATAAAGGTCCCTTTCACACTGGTTTGTGAGATGTCGTGTTGTTGATCATTATAATGAAAATAATATAATTTTATACCATAAGAGTTATCCCTTTTATTATAAATTGAATCATCTTACTAACAATTTTTTTAATCTCATATTACATAAAATAATTTCTTTTGAGCTTTGAAATGGCTGAATCAATCTAACATAGCATCTTCAATTAGGGGTAATTATTATGGTCCATCAATATTATTCTATTGTAGTGGGAAATAAATCTTCAACTAGCAGATAATTATAGAGAATAATATCAAATTGAGTAATTTTATATATAACCTTGAAAAATGAATAGATCATATATCAAAATCATAATTTACAAATTAATTTTATGTATGTTAATTTTAATCAAAGAAACCCCGAATTAACATACCTAGATATTATACCATTTTATATGAATATTCATTACATAAAAATACATTCCTAAGGACCATAATATTTTTATATCATTGGCAATAAGAAATAATAATATTTGAAATTGGGGAAATTTCTTCACCATCTCCCTTAAAGATCTTATCTTTAGTACTCCAACTAAAAACCATTCTTTATAACATAATGAAAGGAAACATAATAATGGGGTGAGATCATATGTTTTGTTAGGGTAAATTAGGGAGATGTGTAAGAATAAAATGAGAATAAGGGTATGCAAACAAGATCATAACATTATAATATCAAACCCATCATATCAAATATCATAATCAAGAATAATTGAATAAAGATTGGTAGTTCAAAAGACATGAATCAATATAAAATTAAGAGAATAATACTTGAGTTAATACCATAAGAATTATAAAAGGAATAGTGGAAAACACATGTATATAAAATCTTATGTCAAGGATACCTACCAAGGCCTTCAAATCATGTTATCCTTGGGATAATCACATTTTTACCTACTGCAGGCTTGGGATTTATTCCAATGTACCATATTTTTTTGGGCCTGGGATAACATCCCATGTAACCTCTTGTTAAGGTATTGTGATTCACTCTTGTGTACCATCTTGTTACAGGATTTGGATGCCCTCCCATGTACCCTCTTGTTATGAGATTATGATTCCATATCATGTACCATATTGTTATGGGATTTGGATGCCCTCCAGTGTACCCTTCTTTTGGTTTCTTAGGATTCTCTCTCATGTACCCACTTTTTATGGTATTGGGATTCCCTCCTAAAACCCTCTTTCTATGGTCTTGGTATACCCTCCCATGTACCCAATTGTTATGGGGTTGGGATTCCATCCCATAAAACATCTTGTTATGAGAATGGGATACCATCACATATATCCTATTTTTATGGGATTAGGATACCATTCCATGAACCTTATAACCTCATATAACATTTAACTTTACCTAAAGTATTGGAGGTATGTATATGTCTCACCCATTATATAAGGAAATCATATGTGCATGTTCCACATGATAATAAATCATTCTTAATATCATGAACAATAAAAAGAGACGGGATTCATCAACATCACAATATAACCCATGAAATAAAGTTATTATAGTCAAAATTTAATTATATAATAACACAAAAAATATAATGGTTTCATAATTGTTTCATCCATGAAGAACATGTGAAAAGAAGTGGGTTTCATGAACATTTGTCATGGTATAACCCACAGAAGAGAAAAGGGTTTCATAAACATCATTATATCAAATAATAAAACATTTAGAGAAATAATATGAATAGTATCCTTGGATCATATCCCTTTTAAATCATAAACAATATCAAATTATTTCATTTTACATGGATAAGGATTATGAAGGATCACATGGAAAATTTATTTAGGAAAATATCCATTTATAGAAAACCCATTTCATATTTTTTTTCTTCAGAAATCCATTTTTTATAAATAAATATTTAAAATTTCTTTTAAAAATTTTATTAAGGAAAATATACATTACAATTTTAAACAAACTTTTTAAATCCCAAAAAAATTGAAAACATTTTTATTTGAAAAAAGCTTGAAAAACATATAAAGGAATCTATAAAAACCATTTTGAACAATTTTTAAATTATAAAATAATTTGAAAACAATTTTATTTGAAAAAAATAAAACAAATATTTAATAAAATATTAGGAAAAAACATTCTTAAAAAATATCACTTTTAATTTTGAAATGAAGGTTCATGGAAATTATTGTCATGATGGCTGGTAAATCCATACATGCAGAATATTCCTTTCGTGCAATAAAATGTTTAGAAATGTACTTAGATCCGAAAATAAAAACCTGATTACATTTAAAACCCAGTTTTTGAAGAGGTAAAAAATGTATAAAAATTTATTTTAAAAAATTGATACTAATATAAAAAATTGGATTTTTGTAAAATATGATTTTGTGAGAAAACAGATTTCTGGCTAAAGTGAGAAATAAATATAGATTTTCATAAAAATGTATTCTTAATTATATTAAGTACCGAATAGTGTAACATTGGTACCACTACATATAAATTTAATGAATAAACATAAAAGGTGAAAAATCATGAGATTTATTGAGATATGGACCATGATATATCATCAATTTAAGCATAATCATAAATAGGCCTACTAAACAATGTTATTGTAGTAATAAACTGCTACCACTTTGGTAACATTGAATCATATTCCCCATGAAATAATAAAATAAAATTAATATTAAAATATCATTAAAATATGTATATTAATGAAATTACATGTCAAATGGAGGTATATACATGTCATATGAGAATATAGGTGAATAACATGGCATGTGTCTCAAAGAATGCAAGTTGCGACCGAATTACTATTACGGATTAGGTATCTTTTGAACCATACACCCCATGAAATTTAGATCAAAAAATGGATATTTAAATACCTATAAATTTAAGGATAATAATAATAGAATACATTCATGGTCATTATATACACTGTAAAAAATAAATGAGTTGTTAATAAGACACGAGTCTCGCAGAAATACAAGTGAGACAATATATCCCCTTACTATTTGAGTAACTATTGAATCATGAAATTAGTGAAATAATAACAGAAATTTAAACATTAAATAACCTTAAATAAAATAAATTATTGAAATATCATATAATAGGGAATCATATACACCACACAACAATAACAAGTGGTGAATATAGTATATATCTCTTACAAATAAAAGTGAGATGATAACCCCCATACATTAATTCATAAATTCTTCGCACACATACAAAAATACAGTATAGTAAATATAATATTATTATAAATCTACCAAGGAAACATGTTATTATATTTTATACCATATATGATTTTATTTTGAATTTATATTACTTGTTTGTTAATAATTTCATGTAAAAGATACATTTAGGGTAATAGTTGCTTCATTTTCATATATGTTTTGGCATGTTATTCATGATCATCTTACATAGATCATTATTAAAATATTTCTAGAATGTAAAACATGATATATATATCATATTTTTTCAAAATACAAATATTTATAAAAATCTATAAAATATTTAAATATGAAATGGAATACACCGTTCATGGAGTGGTAGGTCGTACATACACATGAATGATGTTTCTGTTTTCTTATCATATTGAATCAAATAATGTAAATAAATTTCGTGTATATGTATATACTATCATTAAATTAGAATTATTATTTAATATATATCATATACTTTTACTTAACACATCCTTAATAAATTCTATGTGAAATGTGATTGAATCACATCACATTGAGGGGCAACAGTCAACATATCCACAAGCGAAGTAATAATATTCGAAAAAATGGAAATAATGAAGTTATGTGTTATATAATAAATATATAAGAATAAATAAATCATTAATATAATATATATAATTAAAAAAAACAAAAATTCCATCATTATTCTCATCATTTGTAGGTGGTAAAGAATGAACAAGCGACATTGGTTCAAGATATTGTAGTCCTTTGTACACCGAACAATGATTTTGTAACCCATTTTATGGAATTTCATTAGGGGTTAATTCATAATATTATCATAAAAAATCTATTTATATTTAGGATACTTATGTTATTATATTATCGCAATATAATAACAATTTAAATCATGGAGAATGAAATAAAACAGTAGTTATCATTGGAGAATGTTACCTCTTATCAAGGCAACCCCTTTTGGTTTACAACAAAGGACTTCATTTCTTTTAATTATAAACAATGTGAGGCTTCTAGGATTAGAGAAAATAATTTTAGAGCTTATTTTTCTAGTGTTTGTAAGAGACAAATTTCTTGAGAGCTGTAACTAATTGAAGGATGTGAGTTCCCATTTATAGTGGAGGAGTTGTATTTTTTTAAAATACAAAAGGTATACACTATTGTGAGGTCATTCATACATAATGTGCCTCCAATAAAGGTAAATTTTATGGGAAATAGAAAATATGGTATAAATATTTCCATAATGTGCCTTTTGGACATGTTTCTTGGTTATATTGGCCATTATTTTAATCATTAACCATTAAGTAGACTCGTTATAACATTCATTGATGTAATTAATGTTAATTATTTTCAATAATATTATTGGTAAAAAACCTATGCTTAACTTACTATAAATTATAAATCTTTATGATCATAAAATATAGAATCCATTTATTCAAATTATAAACTAAATATTTGATGCAATAAATTTAAAATTAATCCACCATATGGGATGATACAACATGTTTTAAAGTGAAAATTTCAAAAGGTTGAAATGTTTTAACGTCAAAATTAAAACAAAATTTGATTCAAATGTCATAAATTATATTAATAGATTATAATGGATCAAAATATAATTTAAAATCCACTAAAATATAATTTAAATATATAAATAAATTATATGAAAAGAATTTTTCAATTAAAATGTAATGTTTTTCAATATTGATAAAAAAATGAAAATTGTATGGATCATACAAAAAATCCAATATAATCTATTTTTTACATTCCTATTTCTAATATAATGTTTATTTTTGAAATTTAATTTATAAAAGTTTCAAAAATTAGATTTACAATTGAAATTCCATTAAAAGGCGGTAAAACTACTTTGTACAAAAATATATCTCTTATGCGTAAAATTGGATTTATTATTATCTCTTTTCTAGATAAAAAATATGAGTTTCAACTATTAGATTGAATATGTTATATATATATTTCATTTAAATAACTCATCAATTATTTTTATTTAATTTATTGAGACAAAACATGTTTGTACATATAAAAATAGTTGTCTTAGAAAATGAATCTCTTTATTTTGAAATTGTTTTTACATAAATTTATAAAAAATTGATGACCAAATGATTGATTTTATATACATGTCTAAAATATATTTTTAGAATTTTGTTAATCATATTATTAACTTCCATTCCAATGGCTAGGTGGTAACTATAACAATATTTTAATAACAACATTAATAGTATACTTTAGTTCTATGAAACTCATTCTATGTGTAACACAAGACAATTGAAGAGTTTTATGTATTGTAATATTAACTTAGTGATGCATAAAACATAAGAAAAAAAATATTTATTTTATTTAAAAAAATATATATTCATTTTTTCTTGCAATAAAAAAAAACAAAAAGTTTATATTAATTCGAAAAATATATTTTCAAATAATCCTGCTGTTAAATTATACCCCCTTTAAAATGAATTTCACCCTCAAAATTATTCTGGGTCATCAAAAATTTAATACTTGAATGTTCCATTCATAGAAACCAACATTGTAAATTTTAATAGAAAAACATTCTTTAAAAATTAATTTTGGAATCATAATGCTTACCTAATGTAATACATAACTATTTTTCCACATAGGAGAACATAAATAAGGATATGAAAATTGATAAAAAGAAAAATTAATTATAGAGAGTGATAAATATAACTTATCGAAAGAAAGAGAATGATCAATTTAATGGTATGTCCCATAAAACCATAAATTTTTGATGATTTATAAGACCATATGTTAAACAGAATCAAATGTATTATGATAAATTCTTTTCATATATCATTTTCCTATAGTTGACGAATTATTTTATTATATAGACACATAATAAACATACTTGATTTCATTACTCTTCATATTCACAATCTCACCCATTAGTTATTCCGTTCTTGATTTATAATTCATCTTTTACTCTATGAAATGAGGTGAGTTTTTCATTCCTAAGGCATTATAATATCATGAGATACATAAATAGAATGTTATTTTATTGCATCTATCTTTATAATATCAAAATGGTTAGAACATGTTATCAAATATTCATAAATCCTCAAGTGCTGAGATAACACTTAAATAAATAAAACATCATCCAAATTTTACATAATGAAATCCATAAATGGATAACCTTATTACCCTATTAAAAGTTAAAATTATAAAGCATTAGAAATAATGTAATTCAATTTTCTCACAAATATTTTAAAATTGATCCCCCATATATCATAATGTAACTCTTTATTGTCATGTAAAAAAAATATGAATACATTCATCATGTATTCCATTGAAACATGGTAATAACCTAAATTAAAATAAAACATAATTATAAGGAAACATGTTTTATTTTTCTAAATATTATTGGAAATATTCCTCGAATAAAAATATGTTTTAAACATCATTCATGATAACATAGAACACCTTTTCCGAAAATCAATAATAATTTCGATGGAAGTTAGTACAATACAATTTACAATATCCATAATCATCTCTTTATCCTATCTAAGTACAATTTTCCCAACAGCAAGAACACATTAAGGGTTACCTTCCCTTAATGTAAATATCACCATTCCATTCAAACACTTTTCTATGTCATCAAACCCAATTAATATATTTCTGAAAATAATTAATTTAAAACATATGCTTCATTATTTATATAACAGAGTTCTTGAATTCAATTACATATACACTTAAATTGTCATACTTTATTCTTAAACCATTACTTATGCATCATCTTTTTATTCCATAATACCCCTTTTCAAAGAATATAAAATATGAATAATGTCTTAAGGTTCCTCAACCTCATGTTAACCATGATTTTTATGTTTAATTTAAAAAATACCATTACAACATCTCATACCTTTCACAGTTGTCCTTAATAACTTTATCCATAGTAGTATAACTAATAATAGGTCTACCTTCCTTATTCTCTTCAAGATATTTGCACATAGGACATAAATTTTCATAATTCCCATAAATTCCACATCTGAAACATTAACTATTAACCCAGTTTCCACTATTAACTAGGACTAGAAGAAATAGTGTGAGAAACACTAATCCATGATGAAAACCAGAAAATCACTATTAATTACATATATAATGTCAAAATCACAACATCTGAACATTTATTGTTTTAATCCATATGATTATTCTTATAGACATCCATAGACATATCCTCTGAAATATCACAAGGGATATCTCTAATGTATTATCATTATAGATTTCTAATTTTGAGTAAACCTTTACATTGATACAAACTAAAGAGACCCAGTATTAACATTCATAAATATTACATCATTTTTTTGAATATTCGTCACATTGAAAAATTACATGCCTAAGGAAGATAATATTTAGTGTATTTGGAAACATGGAAGTATAAAATTATTACTTGGTTAAATATCTTCAAAATATCCCTTAAATATAATCACCTATAGTAATAATACTTAAAAACATTCTACATAACTAGAGGAAAGGAAACATAAGTATGGGGTGAGCTCAGCTACTCAGTAAAGGTAAAAAGGGAGATTTATAAGCATACCAAGTGAATAAGAGTATAAGAACATGATCATAACATAATAATATCATACCCTACATATCAAATATCATAATCAAAAGTCATGGGAAAAATATTAGTGGTTCATAGAAAGTAAATCATTAGAAAATAAAGAGCATAAGCCACGATATCATAACATAGGAATATATCATGGATTTATGGAACAAACATAATAATAGAAACTATTATGTAAAGGATACCTTCCAATAAACTCATATCATTATGGGAATTGTCTAATCACGGATTCATATATTTATGCTTAGGATGTCCTCTAGTGCACCATATTGTTTCGGTCTTGGGATGCCCTCGAATGTACCATATTATTTTGGGATTGGGATTCCCTCCTATGTAAACACTTTTTATGGGATTGGGATTCCCTCCATTATACCCTCTTGTTTTGGGCTTGATATGACCTCCCATGTACTCTCCGGTTATGGGTTGGGATGCCCTTCCATGTACCCCATTATTACAATCGTGTCATTCTCTCCCCTATACCCAATTTTTATTGGCTTTGGATTCCCTCTTGTGTATTATCTTATTACAAGTTTGGTATTACATTTATTTTTCCATATTTTTATAATATTGGGATGCCCTCCCATGTACCATCTAGTTATGGGCTTGGGATTCACTCTCGTATACCCTCTTGATACAGGTTGGGTATTCTATTCTATATACCCACTTATTACATGCTTGGTATTCCCTACTTGGAACCCTTTGAGAACATAGAAAATTTACCATTACCCAATTAATTGATGGATATATAGGCCCCACCCATCACATATAGAAATCACATAGGCACGTTCCACAATATATCAAAACATTCTTTATATCATGACCCATAAAAAGATATGGGATTTATAAAAATCGCAACATGACCAATGATATGAAATTTTTATCATAAAAAATTAATAATATAATAACCTATGGGAAATATATAGGTATCATAACCAGTTTATCAAAAAAATAACCCTCGAAAATAAACGGGCTCCATAAGAATTTATCATGGTAAATATCGTGGATGATAAAAGGGATTTATAAATATCATTCAATCAAAATATAATAAATTTAAAGAAATAATATGAATTTTATCCTTAGATCTTATCCCTAGTAAATAATATACTATATAAATGGATTTCATCTTATATGGAGAAGAATTTTGAAATATTATAAGGAAAATATCTAAAGGAAAATTTATTACATTAAAAATCACATTTATAAATTATTTTTTAACATCCTTTCATTATAAATAAATATTGGAAATATCATTTAAAAACATTTCATGAAGAAAATATCACTTCCAATTCTAGAAAACACTTTTTAAATCATAAAATAGTTTATAAACCCTTTTATTTTAAAATATATTTGAAAACATATAAAGGAAGACTTGAAACCCATTTTAAAAACATTTTAAAAAATAAAACAATTTTGAAAAAAAATATTTGAAAACCAATATGAAGAAATGAATTTATTTAATATTATGAAAAAACCAATCTTTAAAAAAATATCCTTGAAAAAGTTCATTGGAATCTTAAAGGAAATGATTGTCATGATGGTGGGAAAGCCCTTAAATGTGGAACATTCTTTTTCATCGTAAAAAGATAGAAAAGTGAGTTGATCGGATAATGAAAAGAATATTCCTTTTAAAACCCATTTTGTAACGACATAAAACATGAATAAAATTTTATTTTAAAAACCATTAGAGACAAATATAATTTTTTTAGTTTTGTTCAATAATACTGTTTTGGGATAAAACATATCTTTGACACAAGGTGGAAACAATGATGAATTTTATTAAAACAATATTATTAATTATTTTAACTACCAAAGAGTGGAAAATGGTACAATTACATGGATATATCATGAATAAACATAGGATAATTTTTTTGGGATTTATTAACCGTGGTATCATAATATTTCATCAATGGAAGCATAAACATAAACAATCTGGATAAACGATGGGATTGAAGAAATAAACGGTTACTACTTCTGTAACATTGAATGATAATACCCACGAATGAATAAAATTAAAATAATCATAAAATATAATTAAATTAATAGGATTAATTATAGAATATATAAAATTGTAGTATATTCACATCATATGAGAATAATGGGGCATAATATGGCACTCTCTCGAAGAATAAAAATTGAGACAAAATTACACTTAACGAATTTTTAAATTTTGAACCATAAACCCCATGTAATAGAGATAATAAAATGGATATATAAATACCTATAAATATCTGGATAATAATCCTAGAATAAATCCATGTTCATTTTATACACCACATAAAATATATGAGTGGTAAATAAGGAACACGTCTCATAGAAATACATGTGAGACTAGAAATCCCCTAACTACTTAAGCAACGTTTGAATCCTAATATACATAAAAGAATAACAAATATTGAAACATTTAATATTGTAAAATAAATTATATTTCTAATATAACATGTAATATAGAATTATATACACCACAATAGGGGAATAATTGGTGAATCTGGCATATATCTCAAATAAATAAAAGTGACAAGAGAAAATACTTAGCATTACTCTTTCTATTCATCATAGAAGTTCAATGAACCTATAAAATAAATATAGGATTATTATAAATCAAGAATATAACCATATTATAATATATTATACCATATATTATTTTATTATTAAATTATACTACCTATTTAATAACAATTTTTCTGTTAAAGTTATGTTTCGTGTAATAACCGCTTTTTTTATATGTTATGACATATTATTCGCAATCCTATTATGTTGGAAAAGAATTAGTTATTTAAAAAATGTCAAAGATGATATAAAAATCATATATGTTTAGTATATATTTATTTATAATATTTTATAAATTGTTGAAATATGAAATGGAATACACTGTTCATAGAGACGACAGGTCGTAAGTACATGTTAATGTTGATTCTGTTTTCTTATCATATTGAGAGAAACAATGTAAATGATATATATATATATATATATATATATATATATATTATCCTTAAATTAAAATTTATATGATATATATAGAATATACATTTACTATAACCATCTTTACCACATTACATGTAATGCGTGAATGAATCACATCACATTGAGGAGGTGCTAGTTCGCACGTCAACAAGTGAAGTTATCGTTTTCCCCCAAAAATGGTATTCAAGAATGTGTATGTTATATAATAATTCCATAAGAAGAAATATATAATTAATATAATATATATCATATATAAACCATATGTACATCATTATTTAAAACCTTTAGAGGTGGTTAAGAAAACAACGTCATCGATTTGTGAGGCCATAGTCTGCCATACATATGAATGAGGATTCTATATCCCATTTGATGGAATTTTGTAAAGGTGTGGGTGATAAAATTAGAATAAAAAATCTAATTATATTTAATATACTTTATTTATTATATAATCTTGATAATTGAATAATTTAAAGGGTGAAGAATGAAATTAAAAGTTCTCATTGAGAAATGTCGCCTCTTCTTTGTGTAACTCTTTTGGGTTTACAAAAAAAAAGTCATTAGTTTTCTTTTTAACCAATGTGATTCCTAAAATATGAGAATAGGGAAGTAATGATATTATTTGGTTAGGTTTTGGACTATCCAAATGGATTTAGATGTGTGAATAAGTGTGGGGGGGGGGGTGAGTTCCCTTTTATAGTTGAGGAGGAGTGGTATTCTTATTAATACAAAAAGGTAAAAGCCATTGAGAGGTATCCATTACATATTGTGCCTCCAATAATGGACCATTTAAAATAAAAGTTATTAAGTTATCTAAATATTTCCATTAAATGGTGTATGTACATGTGTCTAGGTTATTCATCCACTTAAGTTAAAGTTCAACCGTTAAGTAAACTCATTTTTACCGTAATCGTTGTAATTAAATTAATGAATATTTTTGGTAATATACTATTTTGAACTTACAATAAATTATATAAAATTATTATTCAAAAAATTGAATCCATTATTTTAAATTATTGTGTCAAAACTGGAAGAAATTAATTCAAAATTAATCCTATAGATGGGATGAGACAACAAATTTTTAAAGTGGAATTTCAAAATTTGGAAATGTTTATATATCCTATTTCAAATTGAAAATTATCACAATAACCTAAATTGAACTAGAATATTTAAAACTTATATAAATAATTTATAAAATCAATTAGAATTTTAATTTCACTATAAAATTAATTAGATGAAAAAGCAGTTTTCAATTAAAATTTATTGCTTTTCACCATTCATCAAAAATGAAACTTCTGATAAATATATCTAAAATTCGCCCCAAGAAAATATTTTTTTATTATATAAATAAATAATTACTATTTTTAAAATATAATTTATTAATGTTAAAAAATTATATTTAATATATGTGCTCTATTAAAAGGAAGGAAAACTTCTTTTTTGGAAAAATATATATTTCTGTGTGTAAAATATGACTTATTCTAATTTTTTTTCTAAAAACATATAAGATGAATATTATATAATTTATGGAAAATAATATATATATATATATATATTTCATAAAATAATTCAACAAAAGTTTTTTGGATTAATTAATTGAGATAAAACATGTTTTTACATAAAAAATAGTTTTATTAGAAAGTGAATCTCTTTATTATCAAATAGTTTTTACATTAATTAATATCTAATTGATAACCAAAGGAGTCAATTTATATATATTTTTAAACCATATTTTTATAATATTTATAATATTATTCAAACCTTCCATTACAACTAGATGTTAATTAGTATAATAATATTTTTATAATAATGTTAATATTAGAATGTAGTTTGGTAAAATGCTGTCCTGCGTGTGAAACAAGCTAATATAAGTGTTGCATGAAACACATGATTATATTGGTGTTTCATAAAATAAAATACAAAAATTATTATTTTATATAATAAAATATATATTCATTGTTTTTTGAAATGAAAAATATAATTAAAGAATAAATTAATTTTTTTTAAAAAATATTTCACAAAATCTCAGGTAGTTACCTTAATCCTAACCAATCATGTAAAAATCCATTTTACTCATCCTTAACTCTCATTTTACTATATATCCAATTAATTTAACTTAAAAAAACCAAATTAACTATAGATAATGTAATATTATTCTTACAAGGATCAAAATTAACAAATTCCAATATGATAAACGAATCAAGACTTTTTTAAATTATTTCCAAAAATTAGATGAAGGCATTTAATTGTGCATATTATTTAGATTTAAGAGAAAAATATGGGTAAAAATACTACAAAATAAATATGAAAAAATGAATATAATTTGTCACATTAATTATTTTAGGTTCCTTCTCATGATAGAATATAGTGGAGATGAGCTGGATTGATTGCTGACCTTCATCATCATCGGTACTTATTAAATTAAAGATATATATTTGAATATTTGGTTGAGTCAAAAAAATTCCTATATAAATGTAATTTAAATGAATCATAAAAAATCTATTTATACCCATCAATGATTGTAATTCATTTCCAAACAAGTAGTTTCTATGTAGATGGAAAAAAATGTTATTCAAGTGGAGCTAGTATCAGTGGTGCATAAGAGAAATTTTTAGTGTTTATTGTTGTTAATACACAATTCAGTGACAATGTGATGTAAATTTATTAAATTTCATCAGCTGATTATGATCATTTTTATGGTTTGTTGGGATTTGTGCCTTTATTTATTCATATTATCTGTTTTTATTACATTACATTTGGGATATTAGTTCGGGTCATATTTATGAATTTTCACCATTTGATTTATTTATATTAAGGTTTAAATTATTATAAAATTTTTCATAGAAATATGTTTATTTTATAAGTTAATGGATATGGCCTCCCATATTAGTGATATTACTTATAGTTCTTATCACTAGACAAGGCCTATTAGTGGTGGGTTGTGGGGTTGTGAAATTGGTTTACTACTAGCTTAGGAAAGGTCCCAATGGGTAGATTTTTGTTAGAATTGTGTTTGAGCAGATTATGTCTTAGAGATAGAGGTTGGTGTTAGTAATATTGTGAATTTTGGTTTGGAATTCATAGGTAAATAATGTTATAGGTTCTTGGGTTATGTTTTCAAATCAGAAAACCTAGTGATTGGTGTAGGTGGCCAATATAATTTTTCACTAGAAGTATAATAAATTATTAGTTTACTCAAAACTATAAGTGTTTCCCTCAGGAATTCGAGATGACCTCGTTGATTTAAGGTTCAAACATTCCAATCAGTTTCAAATGGGTTTGTTCGTAGAACTGGAAACATCCAATGATTCCATATTCATTTGTACCTACTTTCCAAAGGCATGCGCTCATTAGTTGTGGACCGATGAGGCTTAGGAATTTGCATTGGTCAAGAGGATGGAAGGTCGGACTCATCACACCTTTTTGATGGGAATTATTGTCTACTCCAGGACTCTCTTTATAGATTTATGTTATGTTCGTGAATCCTTTATTAAATTACCAAGTATAAAATGAGCTTTCCTTTAGATCTGACAATCAATGATTGATATGTTAGAAATTTAGAGAATCTTTTATATGTATTCGAGGTTACTCATCGATAGATAATTATCTGTATTTGTTAGAGATTCTTAGTCAATGGTATCCTTTAATACATTATATATAAGTCCCTTGTTCATTATGATAACCATGCTGGTTTTAAAGCCACTCATCTGGGATCTTGAAGTTTATTGTCATTCAGAAGGAAATAGATTACGTCAGAGTTGTGATCGCACCTACAGGTGGGCTAACTACGTATCCTTGTTTAGAGAAGGAATCAGAACACACATAGTTTGAGTAAAGGAGTATGAAGTTTTTGTATGATTGATGGCTCAAAGAAATATGTCATAATTACTTTTACACTCTAAGATCATGTGAGTCATGCTCGATGTGAGAAACAATAGGTATTGGTAAAACTAGACAATTGTGCCATAAAAGATGCAATAATAAATGAAGTGGGGATTATGTACGTATGACTGCCCAAAAATAGATGACGATTAAGATTTACTTCAGGGAAGAAATCAAGGAACATGGTCCATTAAAATATATGTACTTTAGGGAGATTTGGATACTCTAATCTTGGGGATTACTCCTGAGGAAGATGCCCAAATTAGGAGGGGACATATGATTGTGTTTTACTCATGAAAAGGAAACTCATATCAAAAGTAAATGAAGACTGGTTAAGAAAATTAAGACTGGGGATTACACCTCAAAAGGAGGCCCAGGTTAAGGAAATTATGGTTGGGGCTTACTCTAAAATAGGATTCCAAGAATTAAGGAGGACTTGGGGCTTACTCCTAAGGATAATGCGCAAATTAAGGGAATTATTACTGGGGTTTGTTCCTGAGAAGGAAGCCCAGGTTAGGGGACTTGGGGCTTACTCTTGAAGAGGATGCCCAAATTAATGAGGAATTGGACTAGGGGTTAATCATGAGGAGGATGCCCAAATTAATGAGAACTTTGGGCTTACTCCTAAAGAGGATTCCCATTGTTAATGGGAATTTGTATTGGGGATTATTCCTAAAAAGGAGGCCCAGGCTAAGGGAATTCTCCCATATTTAAAGGATAAGGTTGAATGAATGAACTCTCTAACATTAGTGATGTAAATATGTGTAAATCACTATGTTTTGAGATATGTTCCACAGAATTCCTTTTAGATAAGGAAGTCAATCAATAAAACATGCCATAAATGTCTTTGAAGAGTGTATTGAAGAATGAATCTTGAATAGGAGAGGTGGAATGGCATAAGAGAGGTGAAATAGGCAGGAAAGGCACCCAAAAATATAGGTGCGCGCAAGTCCTGGCAGGCGAGCATGTACTACGTGGGTGCGCAAGTCCTAGGTGTGCAGGTATACCTGCACGACACATGGGTACTTGCACGTTTTTCACCCCTTAGGGAAATACTTGGGAGATCCTTGACCAAAGCCTTTATAATTATCTTGAAGTACTTCCAGAAGATGGTGCGCAAATTCCGGTGAAGGAGTAGGGCGGCACGCAAGTGTGTCCATTTCCCTTAAGGGTAAAAACACCTAGGCACGCAAGTGTTAGTGAATTCTAACATTTAGACCTAATTACTCTTGTTTAGACCTTCCATTCTAGGTAAATAATTACATTAGAAATGTTTGGAAGACCTGAAGAAGAGACTTGGGCATTCAGAGCTCTCTATCTAAATTCTGGAAAAAATCATCCCCAAATGGGGGGGCCCGCCGGGGGTATTTATAGGCTAGAGAAGACCTCGGGCGGTTTTCAAAGAGGGTGCACAAGTCACTTGCACGACCATAATGCGGTGTGCAAGTGTACTTGCGAGATAGTAAGGGAACTTGCGCGATCCAATGTCCATTGACTCCTTTTTCATTCCTTTGTCGATTTTGATGTTTTCTTCAAAGGATGAATCAATTTTTGCTAAGTAATTCCCCATTCCATTCCTTTGGACTCTGTGACAGAAACGAGCGTCAACAAAAGTCCCCCCTCAGATTTGGATCTGGAGAGAAAATAGGATTTGACTCTAAGGTGAGAAGAAACAAGAAATTTGGCAGTTTAAAGTCATGCATGTCGGACATAAAAAGGCTAATGTTTAAGGTTGAAATAGATTTGACTGAATGGATTATAATTGACTCAATTCCTTCATAATTCATTTGTAAACATATTACCACACTCAAGTATGAGGGAAAAAATGTAAACTATGACTTAAGAAATTTTGAATCTGAGGAATGATATGAAAAAGGGACAAGAGGCATTAGATGTAGTATTTTCCAAGAATGAAGTTACCATTATTTAACAAACCCTTCAGGGGGTTGAATTATGCATGGCCACCTAAGGGAATTGGCAGCATAGCCAAATAATAGCATCTTTTGGCTTACAGGTCCATTATGTAGACTTGTTTATGCAAGGCCGCCTAAGGGCATGTGCTGCATAGTGAGGCAAAAGAACTCTCAAAAAGTTACTTTTCTACTGCTAAAAAGCCAGTGGATGTTTATGGGGATTCAACTTTTTCAAAGCAATGAGTTTGCTGTATGGAGAGTGGTACTAGAATATGGAGAATATATTTTTAAACAAGATTGTCTAAGAACTGGATGAATGTCACTCCTACGAAGGTCTTACCCAAGCGTAGGGGAGGAAAATATAAACCATAGACTTGAATAATTTCAGATCATGAAAAAGGATATAGTAAAAAATAGGTTTTCTTTCCAAGAATGAAGTTACCACAATTTAATAAACCCATTAGGGGGTTGAATTATGAAGGTCCACCTAAGGGAATTGGCTGTATAGTCAAATAATAGCATCTTTTGGTTGACAGGTCGGTTATGTAGACTGTTTATGCAAGGTCACCTAAGGGCACATGCTGCATAGTCAGGAAAAAGAACTCTTGGGTATCATGCCTTTTCTTACTAGAAGTCAAGAAAAGGGTTATGGAGATATAAAAATATTTAAGGTTAGGAGTGTGATACATAAAAATGGGTATTGTATAATGTATGTAGAGATATGAAGATCAATGCTAACCATAATCATGTTGTGGCTGGATCCTGAATTAAAATTTTGGACTTCACTACGTATCCCATACGAATGGGAATCAAGCCATACGTAGTTCTTGAATTACAGTTTAATGTCATGTGGGACGAAAGTATGGGAGATATTAGTTTAGGTTCATATAGCTCAGACCATAATAAGGGAGACACACTTCTGTATTTGTAATAAACCTGATGAAGACCATAGTTTTCATATCACATTTATGTGCTCATGGGGGGACTTCTCAGTCAAGGGACTGAAAGTGAAATTTGGGGTTAGGTCCAAAAGACTTGGGGCTGGATTTGAGGGACACTCAAACATTCCTACGTATCCCATAAGGATGGGAATCAATCCCAAGAAGTTCTAGAAATACCCTCTGTACAAATTTGGTTCGTACATGTGAAGGGTGAAAGGGGACTTTAGTGCAATGATAGTTTAACCCAAGATAAAAGGTTCAGGCATTTCCATGTATGCACGTAGTCTTTGAAATGAAACATTATTGAAAATAAATGTAAATAATGATTCCCTCTTAGGTGAGGGTATCAAAGAATGTTATAGTTTATTTTTATACTGGAAAAAAGGTGCTATACAGTTTAATGTCGTATAGCAAGGATGAAAGTGAACCAATGTAAATATATTGATTCTGAGGGCGGTTTCATGAATCAACATCGCATGAGATGGCGGTGAACCGATGTGAAGAGATTTGTTTTGGTCTTGAACCATGGGTGGTTTCCTACGTACCCAGCCTAGAAGGCGAGGATCAAAGTCCATGCAGTTCAATTAATGAATGAATTAGTGATCAAGTTGTTCTTGGGGACAACGACCTAACAAATGATGTTGGGACATACACATGGTTAGCGACCTAGATAGGGTGTTATGGTTGAATGTTTCTCTAAGCTCACGTGATTCATACTCGGTGTGAGAAACAAGAGGTAACAACAACCTTAAAGATGCACAGTTTAATGTCATGTAGGACAAATTATGAGATTTCTGTTGATTTTAGTGTCATGTAGTTAGGACGATGGGGAAAATACAGTTTAATGTCATGTTGGACAAAAAGTGGACTGTGCAGTTTTAATGTCATGTAGTAAGGAAAAAAGAGGACACATTTTAACATCCTGTTTGGATGTATTAGGGAAATTTTTTCACAGTTTAACGTCGTGCTGGACGTAAAAAAATGATGATACAGTTTAGCGACATGTTTGGACGAACATGCAAATAGTTTAAGGTCGTATGCATGGACCGTTGGTGGTGCAGTTTAAAGTCGTGCTGGACGTAAGGGACATCTTTACATTTTAGCGTCATGTAGTTAAGACGTCATAGTTTAACGTCATGTGGGAAGAAAGTAATACAAATAGTTTTAGGTCATATTCTTGGACCGTGGATGGTGCATTTTAATGTCGTGCTGGACGTAAGGGACATGCAAACAGTTTTAGGTCGTATGTATGGACCGTTGCTGTATAGTTTAACGTCATATAGAAAGGACGATGAAGGGGATACAGTTTAACGTCATGTTGGACGAAAGTAAAAATAGTTTAAGGTCATATACATGGACCATTGCTGTATAGTTTAACGTCATATAGCAAGGACGATGAAGGGGATATAGTTTAACATCATTTTGGATGAAAGTGAAAATAGTTTAAGGTTATATGCATGGACCATTGTTGTATAGTTTAATGTCATATAGCAAGGACGATGAACGGGATACAGTTTAACGTCATGTTGGACGAAAGTGAAAATAGTTTAAGGTCATATTCATTGACCATCGACGATATATTTTGTGTTTATACATAATACTTCTTCATAAATCTGGCATTGGTTGGAGTAGTGATGAGTTCTCCATCCCATGAGATTAAATAATAAGCTCCTTTGGAGTAGACCTTATGTATTGAATAAGGTCCTTCCCACTTTGGTTTAAGATTGAGAGGTTTATTTCCTGGTATCATTGGAGTTCTGAGAACCAATACCAGTTCTCCCTGAATGAATGAATAAAGACGAACTTTTTTGTTGAAAGCTCCTGCAATTCGATTCTGGTAGAATTCCAAGTGGTGCAGTGTGCACAATCTCATCTCATCTAACTGTTCTAATTCATCCAATTGCTTTTGAGATTTTTCATCTATAGATGACTGATCACATATGGCTACTCTGAGCGAAGGTATTTGAACTTCAATAGGCAAGACATCTTCTGTTCCATATACCAATGAATATGGAGTTGACCACGTTACAGTACAGGTGGTCGTTCGATAAGCCCATAAAGCCTGAAAGAGTTTATCAGGCCATGACTTCTTATCTTTATCCACCATCTTTTGCAGTATGTTTGAAAGAGTCTTGTTTAAGGCTTCTATCTGGCCATTGGCCGCTACATGATACTGAGATGAATGGTTGGATTTGATGTTGTATTCTTGATACAACTTCTCCATCTCGGATGAACAGAGGTTGGTGCCAATGTCCATCAATATGGTATGAGGGACACAAAATCTGGTAATGATGTTAGACTTGATGAAGCTAACAATGAATTTAGAACTGACTTATTTGAGGGGTATTTCCTCTGCCCATTTGAAAAAGAAGTCAGTAGCAGTAAGAATATACTTAAACTGCTTGGCTGTATCTAAAGGGTAAAGTCCCACCACATCTATTCCCCATGTAGCAAATGGCCCTGAGCACTTAGTTGTATGAAGCAATTACAGGGGTTGATGAATGAAGATGGCTGGTACTTGGATTGAATGAAACTTCTTTGTGAAATCAACATAATCTTGTATCATTGAAGGCCAAAAGTATCCAAGACATTGAATCTGATCAGACAGTCTATGTCCAGACTGGTGGGCACCACAGACTCCTGCATGCACCTCTTTCTTGACAGCCATTGTCTCTTCACCATCAATGTATCTGAAGAGAACTCCATCAAAACCATGCTTGTAGAGAATTTTCTCTAGGTGATCCGGGCTATCATAAAGAGTAAAGCTGACCACACGTCGCCAGATTTGTTCTTTCTTGGATCTATCAGGTGGAAGTGTTCCATTTTGAAGGTATTCCATGATAGGTGTCATCCATCCTATAGTATGACCATACGGTTCAGGAATGAGACTAATTTCATTAATTTCCTCTGTTCTGATTCGAACATAAGGGGAAATTGCATGACGATGGGCAATACCGATGGTTGTTTCGTCCTGATTTGGATCTTACAGAGTTGTGGCTATATTAGCCAGTGCATCAGTTTGAGAATTTTGTGATCATGGGACATAAGAAAATGTTGGTTCCATATAAAATTTTTCCATTAACTCTCTGACATAATCATACAAAGGGATTAGTTCTTCTTTTCTGATTTCATAATCCCCATTGACATGTTTGATTACCAGGTCTGAATCACCTTTCACCTTTAAGTGATTCACTTGTGCCTGAAGCGCCAACTCCAAGCCTGCGATGAGAGCTTGGTATTTTGCTTCATTATTTGTACCAACTTCCCATAATAAGAAGGAATAGGGTAACACTTCCTTTTCCAGGGAAATAAGAACAACTCCTAACCCAACTTTGTTGAATTTGGGATTTTCCATTTTCCTCCCTGTTGGACATCTGGAAGCACCATAAAAATAGATTTCCCATACCTGAGGACTATCCTGAATAGAGAAGACTTACTCATCAGGGAGTTCAATATCTGAAGATGTATCTTCTACTGAATCCTCGATGTTTTTTAGGCAAACCCAAGCGATGGGTAGCAACATCAGGATCAAGACCTGGAATCTCTATATAGTTCCAAGAAAATATGTCTTTATTTTTATTTAAAAAGGAAATATACATCTCTTGTTCTTCAAGATTCATGATCGCACTGATTAAAGTGGGGCGTGGATCTTATTTTGTACCCAGATTTATTTCTCTGAGTTCATCCATGGTGGAAGAGATACCCTCTTCAAATGCTAGAGGAGCATCTCTGAGATCTTCCTCTTCTTCTTCAACATGTTTCATTTCTTCCATTTCTACTTTCATAGTAGATGATGAAGAAGAATTTCCATGATCAGAAAAGATGTTAAAATTTGAACATCTTGAAGAAGAAGCTTCTATTTCTGACTCGATTGGTGATGAATGGTCTTCCTTGTTTAATAAAGAGGAGATGGAAGATTGAGAATCGACATCATTGTTCACCTCTGACAATGCTATCACTTCTTATGGCCTAACTGGTGATGTATAGACTTACTTGATTTCAACAGATGAAATAAAGACATCTCCATTTGGGCTTTCATCATTACTTGGTGGATTACCACTTCCTTTCATGCTATCTGGTTTGATTGCCATAATTTACATTATGGATCTTTCCATAAGAGTATTTTGATTTGGGTCTATCTTGTCAATTTGACTGATAGGAAACACATAATCTGTACTCACATGTGCAAATGGATTTACTAGAATTTTCTCCAAACCATATAGAGAATTAACTTTGGTAATCTCCCTTGTTGTGGATTTATCCTTTCCATTCATGTGATAGAATTCCGCCTCAATGTATTGAGACTCACAGGTCTTGAACGGGGCCTTATCACCATACAATGTCCCAACTTGACCATCAAAACAATATTTGAGACATTGATGGTATAACGAAGGGATAACCGCATGTTGATATAGCCAGGGTCTTCCAACCAAGATGTTGAAGGATGAGTCTTGATCAACAACCATGAAATCTGAATTGGATACAAGATCTCCAAACCGAGTTCTGAGTGTAATCTCACATAGTGGTTCTTGTTCATTTCTAACATATCCTTGTAACATCATAGTATAATGAGATAAATTAGATTCCTTAAGGCCTAATCGATGAAGTGTACGAATGGGGATGAGGTTGACTCCTGAACCATTATCAATGAAAGCCCTTCGGATGTCCACACCATTGACCTTTTCAGATAAGTACAAAGGTCTAATATGCCCATGCACGACATCATCTTCATCTTCATCTGTGAAATATATCACTACATGGCATTCTGCAGGATTATTTTCTACGTGGTAGACTTCAGCTACATCAATTTCAGTTTCAAACTCCTGAGGGCTTGACAAAGCCTCAATGAGTGCCTCCCGAAGAACCTTTGATAAATTCAAGGAATCCAAAATTGATAACTTGTCTGGTACTTGGGCCAGGTGTTTCAATACATCATATTTTTGAACCAAAGGTCTGCGTTTCCCAACATGAACACATGGTTTAGCAGGTTCCTTAGAAGTTGATGCTTTGGAATTTGATGCATCTTGTATCAGGATAGAAGTTGGCAATATTCTTGGACTCGGAAGATCAGACTGATTAGGACTATTTACCTACTGAGAGGATGAAGGTGGAACCTCCAACTGATCCTCCAGAATAACTATGCTAGGACTGAATCTGTTATTGGTGGAAGAATTTGCTAGTTCTTGTTGAACTCTCTAAAGGGCTGTGCCACGAGTTTCTGCTGCATACACAGTTCTAGCAGGGGTAGAATTGGAATAGTGGCTTCTGGTATATCCATGTCTTCCTCTATATCCATGACCTTTGGAAATCCCTTTTATTCCTCTATTTGATATAGGGAACCCAGGTTCATCGAAATCGAAACGGTGACTGGCATAAGGATATGTTAAGTGAATCATATTAATAGAACCGAAGATCAGCTCTTCATCTGATGAAGACTCTACCTGACTAGCCAATGTAGGCTGTTCCATTTGGTGGGACGGTGCCCGTGACTTTGAAGTGGATGACATGAAATCTGCCCGAGTCAAAGACACCTTAGGCTTTGACACATACTCATCTTCCTCTGATTGCTTTTCTGCCTTTTAACTATTCCTTCCTTTGGAGGATTTTCCCTATGAAGAGAATTTTGTTGTGGTATCCCTAGCATAAGACACAATTGGTTTCTTCAATTGTGTTCGCAAAATGGAATGAGTTCGATTGATCATTTTTCTGACCATCCAATCATCAAATTTCTGTGCATTTTTGCTCTTGACTTCTTTCCATGCGCCTTCTTCCTCTGGAACTGTAGCAGTAACACATGCTACCTGGGCTCAAGATCCTTTTAGTTTGACTTGTCCCGAGTCAACCATCTTTTGCAGGAGGTCTTTGAATACAAAACACTCTTGGATGGGATACCCCAACATTTGATGAAAGGGGAAATAATTGGGATGGTCTTCATCTCCTTCCTTATTTGGCCTTTCGGGCCTTGGCAACTAAACCAAATTAGTTTCTAGAGATGAAATGAAGTAGCCAGGAACTTGTTCATTTTGGAAAGAATAAACTTTTCTCTTCAACTCATCAAACTGTTTACGTCTTTGATCTCTTTTATAGTCTTGACGAAAAGACCTCTATTGTTGATGCTCAGGAGGTGGAGCCCTTTGGGAAGATGAAGGTTTTGATGTAAAAGAAGGTACAAGTGCTTTCTTAAGCATAACTGTAGAAGTCTCTGCTTTAACCAATCTTCTTCCTGGAACTGATGGAATTACAAGAGATTTAGCTTTATTCTGTATAAGGAATCTTCAATATACCGAGTGATTGATGTAATGTCTCGAAACCCTCTTGTGTATTTCACAGGGATCAACGACGTGCATAATTCGTCACATAGATTTTCCACACAGATTGGCAATAGTTCTTCTTGAGGGAGTGCTATTCTTAGGGAATATGTTAATACCTTCCAGCGAGTAGTGAAATCTAAAACCCTTTCATTCTCCCTTTTCTTACAGTTTGTAAGATAAAACACTGTTGTCTTTGGCAAAGTTGAGATGAACTGAAGAAGGAATTGTTAACGGAGATCTTCCCATCCGATAATTGATTGAGATTTCAAGCTTGTATACCAAACAAAATCTAGTCCTTTCAAGGATCGCATGAAGAATCTGAGTTTCACTTCTACTTTCTATTCCGGAGTTCCCATCATAGGATCGTAACAAGACAAGTAATGTGTTAAATGCTGTTCAGGATCACCTGATCCATTAAAAATAGGGAATACAGGGATCCCAAAACTTGATGGGGGGAGGGATTGAATCTACCCATTCAGGGTAATCTTTCTTTTCTGGTTGAACATGCACATGTTTCCCTTCCATAGTCTCTAACCGAGTTGTTAATGACTCAATGGTAGTTATTAACTTTTGAGAAACATCCGGTTGAACATGGACTTGGGAAGGTGCAATGACGGGAGCTTGGACAGGTATGACAGCTGGTACTGCAACCGATGGAAGCACTACCAATTGTTGTTGCACTTGACCCATAGGATTAGACCTATGAGGGTGTACTGATAAAGGAGAATATTATTGATCCATCTCAGTAGCTGCGACAAACTTCCTCAGCTGACTGAATCCGGCATGCTTAGATGGAAAACTACCCAGATGTAGTTCTACATTCATCCTCCTTAATTTATTCATTTATTCCTCTTGTTGTGAAAATAGTTGCTCTAATGAGAGAGATTGGCCTTCTCCATAGGAAGGATATGTAACTTGATTCTTTCCCTTCCCCTTGTTGGATCCCTTTCAGAGAGGGGGAAGCGGGTTATTTGAAGGAACACTTAGATTCTGGGTAAACCATTGATTTTGTGTACGCACACCTTCTTCATTTGAATCTGTGCATACATCTTCTTGAGAATGAACTTATTCATCTGAGTCCCCTGAGTGAGCCTCATCTGGTGGATTAGTAACAACAACATTGATAACATTGAGGGATTCATAACGCTTTGTATCTTTTCTATTATCATTTCTGTGATATTTTCTTCTTCCATTCCCCTGATGAAACATTACCTTCTGTTGATTCGATCCCTCAGGATCTTCTTGGTGAACTGTAATATGGAGGGAATCTACAGATAATTTGGATCTTCGTTCCTACTATGGCTTCTTCCCAAATCAAGAGAAGACTGACTTTCACTGAGGAGGGGATTGATGATTTGAAAAACTCCCCAGTCTGGTGGACTGGGGTTGTTCCTGCTGTTCTCTCTCAACTCCTCGAATCCTATTTTTTGATTCTGAGGGTTGAGTTAAAAGAGTCCCTAGTTTGGAAAGATGGGGTGGCTCTTGAAATGCTATTTCTGAGACTTTCTTAGAAGATATCCTGATTTTGCAGACTTTAGTCTGGAAATTAGCTGGATGCATCAACCTGTATCCACTTTTATCACCTGGATCATATGAAAGCTAGATGATTTCTGACATTTCTGTCACTTGATGATGTGTTTTCTCCAAACAAGAGGCTTGTTAAATATTCTTGTTTACTTAATGTCGGAGTAATTAAACAACTTTCTCTCTGTATACTTGATTTTGAGAAGAACTAGTTGAGGCCTGTTCTTGAGAAAACCTTTGATTACAAACAAAGCCAGTTGGCTGTGGCCGGCCATGGGCAATAACATTGCATGAGACTATCTTCGACGGGATTTTCTGACTGGAGAGTACAGTAAAATGTAGTGCTCCATGAACACCCCATCCCCTGATATGAATACCGGATTGGGAATTAGCAATTAACTAATGCAATTTTCTTACTGTCCCAAGTCATGAACGTTGAAGGGATCTTTGCTGCTTTTCAACCTTCAGATATCGAGAGACTGATAGAGATTCCAAGTCAATTTGACATTGTAACCCTTCTATCATCTTAACATGATTTTCATATTCATCATAAGATAATACTTTCTTTTTCAACTGACAAAGGGTTTTCCATATGTTGAGACGAATGTTATCAATCCCATCTTCTATGAACATCTCTGGAATGTCATACTGAGAGTCATCCAAAGGCCGATACATGACTGGAACATCACCTTTTTCTAGTTGTTTCCTCATATTCATCACTTCCTCTTTATCATTCAATGAATAATCTTCTATCTGATTTGACCAGAGCTGGTGCTTCCCTTTTACTTCATCAGATTCAACAGGATTGGTAGAGAATTATCTGATCAAACTCGAAGATGAATGACCCAGGGGTGGTTCAGAGAATGACCTACACCCCGGGAAATCTTTTGATCGAGAAAGTATATCACCTGCTAGCGATGAAGCATCAGACATGACTACTTTCGCATTTGAGAGTGCCTCAAGATAGGAGGGCTTTCTCAGCACTACATTGTCCACTGGATCATTTTCTGGGCAATTTGAATCACTACTGCAGAGAGGACTTTCGCAGATAAATTCATCATCATGGGGAGGAACACCATGGTGGGTTACAAAAAAAGATGATATCTCTTGCTCCTTGGTCTTCTGGCTACACAGAGGGTTCTTGTTGCTCTCATCTGAAGATGAAACTTCAAGAATGACCGAACTGTCATGAATCAAGCCTTCATGAGGAAGTGTCTTTTGAAGACCTTCGGAATTAATGCTCCCACTATTGGGAAATGAGGGAGTAGAATCTTGGATTCCAACAGATAACTGTCTGAGGGATTCAAGAACTCCAGCATCGAGCAAGGCCTTGTTACAGATTGGCTCTTGATTTCTTGAATGTTCTAGACGGGTCTTCTTCTTAGATGCAATATTACTCACCTTGTAAACCACTTGTTGATGAATGTGGATACTATGAGCAGGTGTATGGGCCTGATCAGGAGAGATGGTTAGGTTAGCCTGACAATTTCCACTCAAATCAGGTGTATGTTCCTGACTTGGTTGTCCGTATGAAATTGGGGAGTATTCCCCACAACCCTCTTGGACTGGAACAAAGGTGTGTATCTGCTCTGGAGTGAACTGTTGATGTGTCACTCCACTGGTAGGGACAGATTTGTGTATCTTTCCCAGAGATGATACTGAAGCTGTTATAATATCCTGACAGGCATCCAGGATATGAGCAAGAATTTGCTTATGCTCTTTCACCATTTACAAAATGTGCTTGGTGACTTTAGCTGTTAGAACGGGGATATATGTCTATTCCGTGCTTGGAGTAGGTGTATGTTCATGCTCCGGTTCTCCTTTTCCTATCAGTGAATCCTGACAGTACTCATGTGTGGGGGTAGAGAGTTGAGTCTACCTCCGGTTTGTCGCCGGATCTTTCCGACTAACTTCTCCGAGTGCTACCAAGTGAGGATATTGGTAGGATTGATCAATACTAGTAGGTGTATGTTCCTGCTAATTGTACTTCGCCAAACGTGGTTGACGAGCTCCATCATATGTAGTCAGACGAGCCTGCTGACTAGCTGATGTCGTATAAACATGGTGTATGTTCCTGCCTATAATACTCTGCCGGAATTTCCTAGCGGGATTGACATGCTGCTGCCAGACGAGTCTGCTGGACATCGGGATTAAAACGAATGAGTGTTTGTGCCCACTCGTTTCTTTCCACCAAGTTAGGTTGGTGGATTTCTCTGGAGATGGAAGAGATGAGAACCTGCTCACTGTTGACCAGATTTCACCTATGGCGGTTTGTCTTGCCTGGTCGAGTTTGAGGAACCTTAGCCGAACACCTAGAGTCGATACCCTCATCATGTTGAGGGCGCACTGCCGCATGAGTCTGGTGGCGATTGTTGATGGGAGCACTCGGGAAAGACTCCTGTCTCCTTGAATTAAGGTCCCGAGGGACCTGCTCATTCACCTCACCAGAATATGTGAGGGACTGGTGATTGCATTCCGGGGATAAAGACCCGAAATGGTTGGAAACAATGGTTGGAACCACCTACTTCTTAATCACTGGTCATCATTGTCCGGACGACCGGTGTGAGTTGTTCACTTGGAGGGCTTGTCGGGCAGCCTCCAGAGTTGAAATGGTGCCGTGTTGATGATACTCCTTAACCAATGTGTTTGATACCCAGCGTTGAAGATGCTGGGAAGGTGATATCGTCCTCAGAGCGGACGATTTTCTAGCAGGAGTAGCATCAATGGCATTCAGAACATAAGTTTTCATAGCAGACGTATTCATAGATGTGAACTTAAGAGAAGCCATTTTGGAAATGAAAAATATCATAGAAAAGGGTGCCTATTTGATATAACAGACATAATCAAGATAAGTCCAGCCACTACATCTTTTGGATGAGCACACATGTTTTTGATTGTCTTTTTGTCCCTTTTATTGAGTTTAAATAGGGGCCTAAAAAAAGAAATGTATCATTTTAACTTGGTTAAGGATTCACATCGGGTTCACCATTTTTTTGTTTCCCTCTGGAATTGGGGATGACCTTGTTGATTTAAGGTTAAAACATTCCAATCGGTTTCTAATGGGTTTGTTCATAGAACCAGAAACATCCAATGATTCCATATTCATTTGGAACTACTTTCTAAAGGCAGGTGCTCATTAGTTGTGGACCGATGAGGCTTAGGAATTTGCATTGGTCGAGAGGATGGGAGGTCGGACTCATCACACCTTTTTGAGGGGAATTATTGTCTACTCCAGGACTCTCTTTATAGATTTAAGTTATGTTCGTGAATCCTCTATTAAATTACCAAGTATAAAATGAACCTTCCTTTAGATCTGACAATCAATGATTGACATGTTGTAAATTTAGCGAATTTTTTATATGTATTCGAGGTTATTCATCGATAGGGAATCATCTGTATTTGTTAGATATTCTTAGTCAATGGTATCCTTTAATACATTATATAAAAGTCTCTTGGTCATTATGATAACCATGCTGGTTTTAAAGCAACTCAGCGGGGCACTTGAAGTTTATTGTCCTTCATAAGGAAATAGATTACTTCAGAGTTGGGATTGCACCAGCAGGTGGGCTACCTACGTATCCTTGTTTAGAGAAGGAATCAAAACCCACATAGTTCGAGTAAATGAGCATGAGGTTTATGTATTATTGAAGGCTCAAAGAAATATTTCATAATTACTTTTACACTCTAAGCTCACGTGAGTCATGCTCGGTGTGAGAAACAAGAGGTATTCATACAACTAGACAATTGTGCCATGAAAGATGCAATAAAGAATGATTCGGGGCTTATGTATGTATGACTTCCCAAAAATAGATGAAGATTAAGATTTAATTTAGGGAAGAAATCCAGGAACAGGGTCCATAAAAGTATGTGTACTTTATAGAGATTTGGATACTCTTATCTTGGGGCTTACTCCTGAAGAAGATGACCAAATTAAGAGGGGACTTATGATTGTGTTTTACTCCTGAAATGGAAACTCAAATCAAAAGTAAATGAAGACTGGTTAAGAGAAATTAATACTGGGGTTACTCCTGAAAAGGAGGCCCAGGTTAAGGAAATTATGGTTGGGGCATACTCCTAAGGAGGATGCCCAGAATTAAAAAGGACTTGGGGATTACTACTATGGAGGATTCCCAAATTAAGGGAATTATGACTGGGGGTTATTCATGAGAAGGAATCCCAGGTTAGGGGACTTGGTTCTTACTCTTGAGGAGGACGCCCAAATTAATGAGGACTTGGACTGGGGCTTACTCCTGTGAAGGATTCCCAAATTAATGAGAACTTGGGGCTTACTCCTAAAGAGGATGCCCATTGTTAATGAGAATTTGGATTGGGGCTTACTCCTGAAAAGGAGGACCATGCTATGGTAATTCTCCCATCTTGAAATGATGAGGTTGAATGAATGAACTCTCTAACTTTAGTGATGTAAAGATGTGTAAATCACTAAGTTTTGAGAGATGTTCCACAGAATTCCTTTCAGATAAGGAAGTCAATCAAGAAAACATGCCATAAATGGATTTTAAGAGTGTCTTGAAGACTGAATCTTGAATTGGAGAGGTGTAATGGCATAAGAGAGGCGAAATAGGCAGGAAAGGCACCCAAAAATATAGGGGGGTGCATGTCCTAGCAGGTGAAAAAGTACTGCATGGGCACACAAGTCCTGGGCGTGCAGGTATACCTGCACGGTACAAGGGTACTTGCAGAATTTTCAGCCCTTAGGGTAATACTTGGGTGATACTTGACCAAATCTTTTAGAATTATCTCGAGGTACTTCTAGAAGATGGTGCGCAAGTTCTGGTGAAGGAGTAGGGTGGCGCGCAAGTGTGTCCATTTCCGATAAGGGTAAAAACACTTAGTCACTCAAGTGTTAGTGAATTTTAACATTTAGACCTTATTCCTCTTGTTTAGACCTTCCATTTTAGGTAATGAATTACCTTAGAAATGTTCGTAAGACTTGAAGAAGAGACTTGGGCGTTCAGAGCTCTGTATCTGAATTTTGGAAAAACTCCTTCCCAAATGGGGGGCCCACCAGGGGTATTTATAGGCTGGAGAGGACTCCAGGTGGTTTTCAAAGAGGGTGCGCAAGTCACTTGCATGAACATTATGCGGCGTGCAAGTGTACTTGCGTGACAGTAAGGGAACTTGCGCGACCCAAGGTCCTTTGACTCCTTTTTCATTCCTTTGTCCATTTTGATGTTTTCTTCAAAGGATGAATCAATTTGTGCTATGTCATTTCCCTTTCCATTCCTTTGGACCCTGTGACGGAAATGAGATTCGACAATAAGCCATTAGTTTAGATATTTAAATAGTAAGTACAGTCATTGAGTAACATGTTATTTTTGTAATCAGGAATTATTTATTTGAGTCAAATATTCCGAATTTTATTTAATAATCATGCATTAATCATTTCATATATAGGATAAAATATCATAGATATCCAACTCATTTTTATATGTATAAACACATTATGGTTTTTCAAGTAATCCATCCTATATTCATTGAAAATTTGAAAAATAATGATTTTGTTTAGGGGCTTACTAGAAAAATCATTCCCCCACTAGTATAAAAGAGAGATAATATCCCACTGGTTATGAATATACTAAACTCATTCTAGAAAATCTGATAGTTCCCATGAAGAAGAAAAAAAATATCCATGGTTTTAGCATGATTCAACAGTTTTGGAGATAAAGGCCTACCGTGTTTTGATGTGAGATCAATACATTAACAGTATTGGATTATCCGGGGTTAGTTTTTTAGGTCTTCAATCTATTTAGGATACCCACATACTAGGTGGGCATTCTATTGGTGAGTTTTATCCATAAAACTACTAGACAGTTGTGGTTGTTGATCTTATACACTCATTATGAGGATAAGAGACCATGGATAAAGTTTTATAGTCTATTTAGGGAGGATTAATACCTAATAATATTTTGAATAATTTGAGTCTAACAGATTTTAGACTTATAGTATAGTAACATAAAGTTATCTAGGTGTACAACATGGTTCATTGAACTCATAAGGTATTCATAGGACATTATTCTTGATATAAATCTTCGAGATTGAAAGATTAAGAAAAGACTTCAAAATTGAGATTCATGATAGGATTATACCCATATTAATGCCCCCTATTTAAAAGTTCCCGATCCTGAATTGATGATAATGATATTTTATTCTATGATATAACCAAATTATAGAGTATATTTGATAGTGGTAGATTGTTGAAGATAATCGACTAGATTGCAACATTATAGGAGATCAAATTTTTGTTCTCAGTCTCATATATAGGTGATTGATCAATACTTTTTTGGGTCTACCCATCCATGAGACATAGCATGATATTCTTTTGTTGGATGGGGATATTTTTCTTAATTTTTTCTCATTAGGTGAATAATAGAGGGTATCTAGGGAAGAATAGTGTATAAAATCCCCCCTCACAGACAGAGGCATTGTATAGACCAGCTTCCCTAATGAAGTGTTAAATATGGACCTACTAATTGTGGCCATGGTAGTGGAGTAGTTATAGTTGGTAGGAAATTTCATCCCCATCACCACCACTAAGAAGAGATCACAAGGTTCAGTGCATTACAGGTTAGTTGCAAGTGATTGAGGAAATTTATCTTGTAGCACCCAACATGGTTGAGGGTAAAATATTCTGCTTCTCTACAATAAATACTTACTAAAACATACCCATGTTATCCATTACATTCTAACATCATATCTTTTTCATGCAGTAGAAATCCTATTAGAGATCCTAGACTAACTACATTGTCTTGAGACTCTTGCTAATGGTGATCACCCTATATCTGGTATATATCATTCATGTGATATTAAACATGATATAGATACATTATATTAGAAAATAATCAAAATTATAGGGGGAATTTTTTTATTGTGGTTTAACCGAACACTACACCAATATCCATAAAGACCTGTTAGATGTCCCAAATTTATTTTAGGGAGATGAATTTGTAGTTATATTACCTTCTAGAGATGTTTTTTTAGACATAGTGTGTCCCCATGTGAAACTCCTCTTTTATTCATCAATCATGAATATGGGAGGTTGAGTATTTTTATTAACATCCATCAGCTAAATTAGATGAAAGTTATGAATAGATACCCTCAACGAAGGATTCATGGACTTTTTTATCAATTGAATATCGAAATATGGTTCCTGAAGATTGATCTAATGTCTAGGTATTACCATCTTCTGGTTCATTATGTGGATATGCTAAAGATTGTGTTACAGAGTTGTTTTAGTAACTAAAAGTTTCTAGTGATTTCATTCGGCAAAGGAAACAACCCAATAGTGTTCGGGTGACTAACAAAGCATAATTTCCTACCATATTAGGACTGGTTCATGGTTGTTTTCATTAATTATATCATCAGTTAATCATGGATACGGGTGGAGAATTTCGTCATTATGAGGGAAATCATTGAAATTATTTTTGAGATGCAACTGTCTAGAAATCTATCAATGTATAATTTCTTACTTTTGGATGTCTATTTCCATGGACACATCATTTTAAATGGTGGTATTATATTGGGTCTTACAAAGATTAAGATGATGATTTATTTAAAAAATACCATGGTAGTTTTTCACGTGAATTATTTCTTTCATATAGTTGGATACTATGAGGGATTCATCAATAATTATAATATATTGGAGCCCCTATGACGATACACAATTCAAAGGGGTATTAATTTATATCCATTAATTGATATTACACACCTTTTGAAGAAATGAAGTAGAGGCTGAATAATATCTGAATATTAATTTTTATAGAGGAATTAGTAGTGTATGAGTTTAAATGTGAATACTTTGGGTCTAGGATATGATTCATAATAATAAAAATATAATCTATGAGTGCATATGTGTCTAGATATTTTAGACCACATGGGAAGAACTATGTAACCCATGAACAAGATCATACAGGTTTTGTGTTTTCCTTAATGAATAGGAGGCATTATATTTTGGTAAGGTGACTTATGGTCTACTAATATAAAAAAATCAAGTTTATATTCTAAAAGGGGGATCTCAATTTTAGGAAGAGATTTTGGAGTTATTTCTAGACTTCAATTTTGAGATAGTCTGTACTCTAGGAAAGGGGAATATTATATCTAATACCCTTATAAGGAAATATTATTTTTAGTTTATGGTGGAAGTTTCTGATTATTTGATTTCATTGTAGTTTATTTTAATAGAGGAATTTTTTTTCTTATCTTTAGTCGATGGTATTTTCCCCAATACTACTTCACTGGGTTATAGAAGCCTTTCTAATAGATACCAATTCCAAGGTTTAGTGAGACCAGATTCACTATAGAGATGTACTAGTCTGATTTTTTATTATGGGGAATATATCATCCTCTTACAATGGTGAATACTGGTTACTTATTTTATTAATGGGGATTTGATTATAATTTCATATAACTCCAATTTGGTGGTACATCACATATTTATGAAGATGTATGAGAATCATGGAAATCAGGCTTGCCAATTAGGTTTTAATTAGAGTATTGTTAAGTTTTTTTCATGGTGCATCACCTGTTAATAAGAGGAGACTAAGTCCCATGTTACCATAGGTCTGAGATACCCACTTAAGGTTCCAGAGTGCATGTGGGATATTATGTTGATAAATTTTTTGAATGGACATCCATAGTCAGTGGTGGTTCATGACACTGTATTGGAGATTTTTTATTTTCTAAGCAAGATAGCTCACTTTTTTCCAAATAAAAAATCAAAGTTCAAGGGGTATATTAAAAATACTATAAAAATATATTATTTTTACTTACAAGAGTAGAGTAAAATATTTTTTTAGCCAACATTTTGATTTACTATCCTAGATTTTGGGGAGTTTTAATGACACATTTTGGACCAAGCTACATTTGAGTATATTTTTTTCACCCATAGAAATATAATAAAACCATGAGTAACATCATAATTCTTAATGATATGTTGTGATCTTACATTCTAGATTTAGGTAGAAGTTATGATGATCAAATTACCTTAACATGTATTTCATATAAAAATAGTAACCACTCTACTATTGGTATTAATCTTATTAAGGCATTGTATGATAGAAATTAATAGTCACCCCTTTCCAAGATAGAGTTTAGTGACTCAACTATTATGGGATCCTAGTTTCATCTATTGACAATAGAGAAGATGTGGCTGATCGAAGAGAATGGGAGTATAGATTTTATCCTTTAAAATTACTATTTATATTGAAGATGTAAATCATTGGAGTTTGGGGTGGGGGACCATGTTTCCTTGAGGGTCTCACCTAATGTGGTTTAAGGAGGTTTAAATGGGGTAAGAAGTTGTCCTCAAGGTTCATTCGTCACTTCTAGATTAAAAAGAGGGTATATGAGGTTTCTTTATTAAGTAATATTACCATTGTATATGGACCTGGTATATAATTATTTTCACATGTCATAGCTAAGGTGGTGCGTGCATGATCTATCACACATTATCAAAAAGGGTGATATGTATATCATGGATGACACCACAATCATAGATTATCAAATAGCTATCAAGGATCAATAGTAAATGATTTTTCATGGGTGAGTGATTACCTATTTTGGAATCTCATAGATTTTTGAGAATATCTAAGAGAGATCGTAAGAATATGAGAACCATGTAGGAACTCAGTACTCTTATATCATTGCACGAGTTAAACATTTTGGGGTGAAAATATCTAATGTTGTTATAAGGCCCAGACCTTAAAGCTTATTTAATATTGAATTAAAGGAATAATTCACATTGAGGATCTTTTCAGGTTTAGAGTTTTAGAGAATTAGGACATAACTATTACATATCAAAAGATTACAAGGTAGAAAATTTTACTAACTTTCCATAAAATAAAAATTATTAAAAAGAAACATGCCCAGTTCCATGTTTTAGGTTGCATGACTTTCCCTTGATCCCATCCTTGACCCTATTCCATGTTAAGTCCTGTGAAAAACATTTCAAAAACTTGGTATTAGCATAAAAATCTCAGTAAGGGATACGTAAAGAATGAAAACTATTAGTTTTTCAAAACAACAAGTAAACCATGTATACTTTAACAAAGTAATACTTTTCACCTTTTCAAAGTAGTAAAAACTCTTCGCTGAATAAAAGTTCATTACATACCCTTCTGTGACAAAAAGAATACCATAAAACCCATATAAATATCACATAACATATAAAGGTAACTTGGGACATAAACATACTTAAGTGGAATAACCATAAGGTCGAATTCCACACATATCACTTAATGGAATAGCCATTCGGCCAAATTCCATACATACTTAATAGAATAGCCATACAGCCGACTTCCATACCCAATGCATTGGAGGTTATAACGTAACCACCCGTCCTTCTATTCACAGCACCACCCTTCATATGGTTTATCACGTAACCACCTGTAAAATGTCCATGTACCATTATAAAATTATAAAACATAAAACCAACATAAAGGAATGATAACATTTCCACATTTCAATCACAATATATCATTTAAATATATTGACATAATAGAATCCTTTATCAAAACCATTTTCAATACCAAAATACAAAAATAATTATATGGTATTTATTATATTTTAAAAACATTACGGCTTGTTGAGGAAGCCAAAGATCAAATAATACTCACGGCGGCAGAAAAGGTCGTTGTCACCGCATACGTAAAAAGAAACATTCCCTTTTGTCATTTAGTAAAACGCTTCGTAGAAAAAAGATTCCTTTTGAATAAACGTAAAATTCAAAGGGGTTTATACACCGTATAAAATAAGGTTGTGTATAAAACAAAATATGCCTCAATGAATGGAGATTGAGACGAAGACCCTTACAAAGACGATATCCTTGGTTTAAGGATAAATCAATTGCATAATTATGTGTGACAAATGAATAAACCAAATATAAGTGGATATTAAGTGTAAAACAATCAGAGGTTATTCACACATATTCATAGAACGACATACTCAAGGAGTAAAAGTTTATCCCAATGAATCAAATTTGGATTAAAAAGTTCCCTTGAAAAAATTTGACAGCCTAACGGCGTCACTTCATGATTCAGAAAAAGCGTTGATGAGAGATAAAAAAATGTATCTCATCACATAAAATCTACATCAATAAGGATATATGAGAACATATCCCAACATAACAATATGTGAACTAAAAGACCCAACAAAAGAAGTCTTTTAAAAAGAGGAGGGTGAAAGGTTCCCTTACAGACTTGGGTATCTTTCGAAACATAAACCCAATGAAAGAAGGTCAATACATCATTGATGTAAATACTCATAAACGAAAGTATATTACAAAAAGAGTAGAATAATGGGAAGTACATACTCCACTCAAAGGAAATTGTGGGAAATGTAGCATAAATCTCACGGGAATAAAAGTGAGATGAAAAATCCCTTACGAAAACTCGGCAGCCTAATGACGCCACTTAAAACTTCCAAAATAGATTGATGAGATAAAATAGGGTCTCTCATCATATGAACAATAAAAATTACAGTAAGTGTAATATAAAAGAAAATACCAATAATAATAAAGATGAGATTTAAAAGGAAAGACATAAAGAGCGTACTTAAAAAGAAAGAGAGGAGTATGATCCCTTACCTCTAGTCCAACTTATCTTGTTAGTTTATTTATATTCCTGAATAATAAACTTTGGTCAATTTATAATTTCCTAAGGACCTCTTAGAAACATTATTATTCAGTTCATATCACATATTTTAATGTTATAATAATTGGTCAATAATATGAGTTCATATCAGACGTTTTTGTCGATGTTTGGTACATGAGTCAAAAATTGAACTTGTTGGAAAATAATTTTCCATGTAGTTATAGGTAAATAATATCAAAAATAGTATTTATGTTTTAAATATCATATATATCCAGTATATATTCATTTTATACTATTCCATAGCATTTTGAGATTAAAACTTAAAGCACTGTTCATGGAGACGGTAGGCCGTACGTACGCATGAAAGCTATTTTCATTTTTTTGTCATATTAATGGAATTAAAACAAAATGAGATATATATATATGTTATAATTACAGAATGATATCCACAATTTATATGTAATATATTACATATATATCCATTATATATATGTACTTATAATAGTATATAACATTTTGAGATAAGAAATGAAATGTACCGTTCATGGAGACGGTAAGCCGTACGTACACATGAACGCTACTTCCATTTCTATTTCATATTTAATGGAATTAAAACATAATGATACATAATATTATTTTAATTCCAATATGTTATCATATATAATATCATTAAATATATCCTTTATAAGTACCACATATGGTACTAACGAATCAAATCACTTTGAGGGGGCGGTAGTCCGCACTTCCTTAAATGAAGATATCGTGTTTACCCAAAATAGATACCATAAAGGTATGCCATAAATGAAAAAAACAGAATCTTAAGTAAAACAAGAACATATTATATATCATATATAAATATATTTTCATCTTAATGGACACCTTTGATGGTGTTATAAGAATGTTGAACAATCATCGTTTCGAGAGGCAGAAATTTTCCATCCACGGAAACAGTATGTTCTTTAACCATTAGATGTAGGTGTGAGTAAGTGTAACTCAAATACTTATTATAAAAACATCCTAGTATATTGAAGATACTGTATTTGTTACAAAATAAATTAATAAAAAGAGTTTAGGGGGTTGGAGAAGCAAAATAAAACAAAAGAACACAAGTGAAGACATCACCTTAAAATCGGGTAACTCTCTTAGATTTGAGCTCAAAGGCTTCTTTGGGAAGACTTCTGCCCAAAGTGAGGCTTCAAGGAGTAAGAGAGGGATGTGTAGAGACAAAATGGGCAGGGGTTGGCCGAGAAAAAGGCTTTTGATGTGTGGGTAAGGTGGTACATGTGGGAGCCTTTTATAAGAGGAGAGGAGGGGCACTCTTGGAAAGGTATAAAATGTAACTTTATTTTCAAATGAGTTTCGGATTTTAATGGTCCCACATTGATGTGTTTTGAGGATAAGGTGATAAGGGTTCGAAATCCACCCATAAAATAGGTTTTGGACATGTGTAGGTCTTAGAATTTACATTATCATTCCATTTTATTTAAATCGTTAAATAATGAGGTCATCGCTGCATCGTCATGATGTCATAAATAATTTAATTTATTTAATGTCTAAAAATTTTAAAAAAACTACTATGATGTAGGAAATCGTTTTATATTTCCAATTAAAATTTATAGTCCAAAATATCATTTATGTAGACAAAATTAAAAATATTTTACTTAGGTGATACATTCTTTGTTACATTTAACATTCTTTAAAAATAAAAAGACAAAAAGTCACTTTCTCACAAAAGTGATTCCATGGGCCCCCCATGGTTGGCACAAGGCATCCCATGGTCGGCCATGAGACAACCAGTAGCCTTAGGACACCTTTTTTGGTCATTTTCTATTAATATGATATTATCTTATAATCTTTAACTACCCGATTACTCATTAATCAATATAATTAAAGTTAATTACCGTCATTACTATTCATAATGTCCAAAAACAAAAGAGTCTTAATTACATAATTTGGACCTTCTGATTCAAAATATGTAATTCATTTTTCCAAATTCCAAACAAATAAATTGCAATAATTAATTTAAAAAAAACTTCCTGTTGTCAAAACAAATATTGGGTTTTTAAGAAACAATATTTATGAAAATTTTGGCACTTGTTTATGCCTAATTCCAAAGTGAAATTAATCCCAATGACAATAATTGAATTACATGGTAACAATATATTCAAATTAAACTTTAAAACAAATTAAAAAGACAATATAACCATATAATTATATTATATGAAAAATCAGTTTTGATGTAAAATGTAGTATTTTTCACTATTCATTGATTAATGTACATTGTCAGAAAAATTACAAAAAATTAACCCAAGGTAAATTTAAATGTCCCAATCATAAATAATATGTTTATTTTGAAAAATAGATCTTATAAAATTTTCAAAAGGTGGATTTAAAAGGGGTTCGCCATCAAAAGGCGGTTAATCGACCTTTTAAAGAATATTAGAATGTGTACGCTTAAAAACTAGATTCATTTGCATTTTTAATCCTCTAACATTTATTTTAAAGTGTAAAAATATTTAAAAAACATAAATAATAATTTTTTAGTTAGTTCTGTTCATTCCCGCCATTATAATGGCTAGGCGTTAACTACCATTTAAAATAATAATATTTTATTATTAGAGTGCAACGTAAGATTCCCAAGAAACTCTTGGTTGCGTATTGGGTATGCCATCGAGCATAGCATCCCCTTTAAAGTAATATTAATATTTTATTCACAAATATGGATAAATATAAAGATGTCATATTATTTATTTACCTGGGGTGTTACATCCTTCCCCCCTTTTGGGAATTTCATCCTCGCAATTTTAAAATTGGGCTTGGAAAGATCCTTGAAAGTCCCACATTGGAACAAGAGTCGGTAATACAATCACATTAAAATAATGGAAGATAAGTACAGAGGTCACCCGAGTGAACCCATACTAGGATTCCAAGTATGAAAATATGGACATGGAGGAAAAAACCAAGGGTTATGTTCTAATGGAGAGTGATTGTAAACATGTCTAGGAGAAAGTTAACCACAAGAAAATCAAAAACTTGTGATGGGTTAAATGGTATTCGATTCCCCAGTAGGAAAAGTTATTAGACAACATTTTTGTTTTAAGTTTATTTTTATTGAGGAATTTATTCATAAGGAAACATAATCACTTATCTTTTTGACTTTCAACTTTTATTAGATTTCTTACACAAACTCATATTTTATCCAAAAGAGGAGTATTTAAGAAGACTTTTTCACATTAATATTACTATAATCAACTTATAGAGAATCACATAATCCAAAAAAGAGAACTATATAATTACCATGTCTTTATACTTTAACCAAAACCAAAACAAAAAAGGTTAGTATAAGATCAGATAATCCAGAAAAGGATAACCCTTTAAAAATAAAATCTATGCTTAATCTCCAAAATTCTTCCAACAAAACCCAAAGTTCAAAGAGGACCATGCGATAAAAAATTTGTCCATAAAATTCTTCAAGGTAAACCAAAATAAGATTGAAACCCAAATATTTGAAGGATTTAATCACATAGTCTTCCAAGGTACCATTTAAATTTTATCTAAAAATAACATCAGTTGCTCTTAAATTCTCATATTGAAAAGTAATTAACCTAATCACATATCCTCCATGATAGGTTAATCATTTCCATAGATAACACAAAATAAACATACTCTTGATTCCTAAAATCATCTAACTAAAATGAATCAGTCAAAATAACCAGGGACTTCACGTAGTCCAGTGGTAGGTGATAAATACCAGTTGCACTTTGGTTGTGGGTTCGATTCCCGTAGCTTTGTCTGATGCGACGGGTTGTCACACGGTCTGCGTGTTGTCCTTTTTCCAAAACTATATAACTCTTAAAACATTCCCCAAAATGAGATAAAATCTTCAAAAAAATCATAACATATTTTAACCTCAAGTTTATCTCATGCCTTTCATTTTCCATCATATCATAGAGTAACCCATAATTACCTCAAAAGTAAGGATCATATAAAATCTAATGGTTACCTTTATAATTATTACCTGAACTTCCACATCGATTGGTCATCTCATACATGATGCATTACAGAACGTACCAAGGTTCAAGTGGTTGATCATGACTCCTTGATAGTTGGTTGAGAACAACCACGAGTTTCCTCATCGAATCCTCCATTTTATATAGTATCTTAATCAGAGAACCACCAAAGTTTCCTTCAAACCTGTTGTCTCTTTGGTGCCTGCTAGATCCATCCATTCACTAAAAACAGAAATTTCAGTGTGAGTATATCAACAGAACAATCATGTACAAATGAGGAAGATATACTTACTCATTCACTTTATCTAAAAACTATGACTCTTTCTGAAATCCTAACCATTATGGTAATGTCACTTATGCTTAAAGAATACCCTAACCTCTAAAATTATCTAAACCGACCTTTGATACCAACTATTAGGCCCCAGCCTTAAAGCTTACTTAATATTGAATTAAATGAATAATTCACATTGAGGATCTTTTCAGGTTTAGAGTTTTAGAGAATTAGGACAGAACTATTACATCTCAAAATATTATTAGGTAGAAACTTTTACTATGTTTCCATAAAATAAAAACTCTTAAAAAGAAACATGTCCAGTTTCATGTTTTAGGTTGCATGACTTTCCCTTGATCCCATCGTTGACCCTATTCCACGTTATGTCCTGTTAAAAACATTTCAAAAACTTGGGATGAGAATAAAAAGCTCAGTAAGGGATACACAAAGAATGAAAACTGTTAGTTTTTCAAAACAACAAGTAAACCATGTATACTGTATCAAAGTAATACTTTTCACCTTTTCGAAGTAGTAAAAACTCTTTGCTGAATAAAATTTCATTACTTACCCTTATGTAACCAAAAGATTACCATAAAACCCATATAAAGATCACATAACATATAAAGGTAACTTGGGACATAAACATACTTAAGTGGAATAACCATAAGGTCGACTTCCACACATATCACCTAATGGAATAGCCATTCGGCCAACTTATATACATACTTAATGGAATAGCCATACGGCCGACTTCCATACCCAATGCATTGGAGGTTATAACGTAACCACCCTTCCTAGTATTCACGACACCACCCGTCATATGGTTTATCATGTAACCACCCGTAAAATGTCCAAGTACCATTATAACATTATAACACATAAAACCAACATAAAGGAATGATAACATTTCCACATTTCAATCACAATATATCATTTAAATATATTGACATAATAGAATCCTTTATCAAAACCATTTTCAATACCAAAATACAAAAATAAGTATATGGTATTTATTCTATTTAAAAAACATTATGTCTTGTTGAGGAAGCCAAAGATCAAACAATACTCACGGCGGCAGAAAAGGTCGTTGTCACCGCGTACGTAAAAAGAAACATTCCTTTTTGTCGTTTAGTAAAACGCTTCGTAGAAAAAAGATTCCATTTGAATAAACGTAAAATTCAAATCGGTTTATACACTGTATAAAATATGGTTGTGTATAAAACAAAATATGCCTCAATGAATGGAGATTGAGACGAAGACCCTTACAAAGATGGTATCCTTGGTTTAAGGATAAATCAATTGCATAATTATGTGTCACAAACGAATGCACCAAATATAAGTGGATATTAAGTGTAAAACAATCAGAGGTTATTCACACATATTCATATAACAACATATTCAAGGAGTACAAGTTTATCCCAAAGAATGAAATTTGGGTTAAAAAGTTCCCTTGAAAAAATTTGACAGCCTAACGACGTCACTTCAAAATTCAGAAAAAGAGTTGATGAGAGATAAAAAAGTATCTCATCACTTAAAATTTACATCAATAAGGATATATGAGAACATTTCCCAACATAACAGTATGTGAATTAAAAGACACAACAAAATAAGTCTTTTAAAAAGAGGAGGGTGAAAGGTTCCCTTACCGACTTGGGTATCTTTCGAAACATACACCCCATGAAATAAGGTCAATACATCATTGATGTAAATACTCATAAACGAATTTATATTATACAAAGAGAAGAATAATGGGATTTACATACACCAATCAATGGAAATTGTGGGAAATGTAGCATATATCTCACGGGAATAAAAGTGAGATGAAAAATCCCATACGAAAACTCGGCAGCCTAACGGCGCCACTAAAAACATCCAAAATGGGTTGATGAGAGAAAATAGGGTCTCTCATAATATGAACAATAAAAATTACAGTAATATTAATATAAAATAACATCCCAATAACAAGAAAGATGAGCTTTAAAAGGAATGACATAAAGAGTGTACTTAAAAAGAAAGAGAGGAGTAGGATCCCTTACCTCAAGTCCAACTTGTTTTGTTCTTTATTTATATTCCTGAATAATAAACTTTGGTCAATTTATAATTGCATAAGGACCTCCTATAAAGATTATTATTCAGTTCATATCACATATTTTAATGTTATAATAATTGGTTAATAATATGAGTTCATATCAGATGTTTTTGTTGATGTTTGGTACATGAGTCAAAAATTGAACTTGTTGGAAAATACATTTCCATGTAGTTATAGGTACATAATATCCAGAATAGAATTGATGTTTTAAATATCATATATATCCAGTATATATTCATTTTATACTATTCCATATCATTTTGAGATAAAAATTAAAAGTACCGTTCAAGGAGACGGTAGGCCATACGTACGCATGGACACTATTTTCATTTTTTTGTCATATTAATGGAATTAAAACAAAATGAGATATATATATATATGTTATAATTACAGAAATATATCCATCATTTAGATGTGATATATTTAATATATATCCATTATATATTTGTACTTATAATAGTACATAACATTTTGAGATAAGAAATGAAATGTACCGTTCATGGAGACGGTAAGCCGTACGTACGCATGAACGCTACTTCCATTTCTATTTCATATTTAATGGAATTAAAACATAATGATACATAATAGTATTTTAATTCCAGTATGTTATCATATATAATATCATTAAATATATCCTTTATACGTACCACATATGGTATTAACGAATCAAATCACTTTGAGGGGGCGGTAGTCCGCACTTCCTTAAATGAAGATATCGCATTTACCAATAATGGAAACCATAAAGGTATGCCATAAATGAAAAAAACAGAAGATTAAGTAAAACATAAACATATTAGATGTCATATATAAATATAGTCTTATCTTAATGGCCACCTTTGATGGTGTTAGAAGAATTTTGAACAATCATCATTTCGGGAGGCAGAAATTCGCCATCAACGAAAACAGTATGTTATTTAACCATTAGATGTAGGTGTGTGTAAGTGTAACTCGAATCCTTCTTATAAAAAAATCATATTATATTGAGGATACTGTATTTCTTACAAAAGAAATGAATAAAAAGAGTTTAGGGGGTTGGAGAAGCAAAATAAAACAAAAGAACACAAGTGAAGACATCATCTTTAAATCTGGTAACTCTCTTAGATTTGAGTTCAAAGGCTTCCTTGGGAAGACTTCTGCCCAAAGTGAGGCTTAAAGTAGTAACAGAGGGATGTTTAGAGACAAAATGGGTAGGGGTTGGCTGAGCCAATGGCTTTGGAAGTGTGGGTAAGGTGGTAGAGGTGGGGGCCTTTTATAAGAGGAGAGGAGGGGCACTCTTGGAAAGGTATAAAATGTAACTTTATTTTCAAATGAGTTTCGGATTTTAATGGTCCCACATTGATGTGTTTCTAGGATAAGGTGATAATGGTTCGAAATCCACCCATACAATAGGTTTTTTACATGTTTAGGTCTTAGAGTTTACATTATCGTTCCATTTTATTTAAATCATTAAATAATGAGATCATCGTTGCATCGTCATGATTGCATAAATATTTCTACAAATTATAAAAAAAATACTATGATGTAGGAAATATTTTTAGATTTCCAATGAATATTTATAGTCAAAAATATCCTTTATGTAGACAAAATTAAAAATATTTTACTTAGGTGATACATTCTTTGTTACATTTAACATTCTTTAAAAATAAAAAGATAAAAAGTCACTTTCTCACAAAATTGATTCCATGGGGCCCCCAAGTTTGCCACAAGGCATCACATGGTCGGCCATGAGACAACCAGTAGCCTTAGGATACATTTTTTGGTAATTTGTATTATTATGATATTATCTTATTATCTTTAACTACCTGATTACTCATTAATCGAGATAATTAAAGTTAATTACCGTCGTTACTATTCATAATGTCCAAAAACAAAAGAGTCTTAATTACATAATTTGGGAATTCTGATTCCAAATATGTAATTCATTTTACCAAATTCCAAACTCATAAATTTCAATAATTAATTTTAAAAAAACTTCCCGTTGTCAAAACAAATAGTGGGTTTTTAAGAAACAATATTTATAAAAAGTTTGGCACTTGTTTATGCCTAATTCCAAAGTGAAATTAATCACAATGACAATCATTGAATTACATGGTAAAAATATATTAAAATTAAACTTTAAAACAAATTAAAAAGATAATATAACCATATAATTAAATTTTATGAAAAAACAGTTTTGATGTAAAATGCAGTATTTTTCACTATTAATTGAAAAATGAACATTGTCAGAAAATTACCAAAAATTATCCCACGGTAAATTTCGATGTCCCAATCATAAATAATATGTTTATTTTGAAAAATAGAGCTCATAAAATTTTCAAAAGGTGGATTTAAAAGGATTTCTTCATCAAAAGGCGGTTAATCAACCTTTTAAAGAATATTAGAATGTTTATGCTTAAAAACTGGATTCATTTGCATTTTTAATCCTCTAAAATTTATTGAAAAGAGTAAAAATATTTGACAAACATATATAATAATTTTTTAATTAGTTCTGTTCATTCCAGCCATTATAACGGCTAGGCGTTAACTACCATTTAAAATAATATTATTTTATTATTAGAGTGCAACGTAAGATTCCTAAGAAACTCGTTGTTGTGTATTGGGTACGCCATCGAGCATAACATCCCCTTTAAAGTAATATTAATATTTTATTCACAAATATGGATAAAAATAAAGATTTCATATTATTTATTTACCTGGGGTGTTACATCCTTCCCCCCTTTTGGGAATTGCGTCCTCGCAATTTTAAAATTGGGCTTGGAAAGATCCTTGAAAGTCCCACATCGGAACAAGAGTCGGTAAAACAATCACTTTAAAATAAAGGAAGATAAGTATAGAGGTCACCCGAGTTAACCCATACTAGGATTCCATATATGAAAATATGGCCATGGAGGAAAAAACAAAGGGTCATGTTCTGATGGAGAGTGATAGTAAACATGTCTAGGAGAAAGTTAACCACAAGAAAATCACAAACTTGTGTTGGGTTAAACGGTATTCGATTCCCCAGTAGGAAAAGTTATTAGACAAAATTTTTGTTTTATGTTTCTTTTTATTGAGGAATTTATTCATAAGGAAACATAATCACTTATCATGTTGAATTTCAACTTTTATTAGATTTCTTACACAAACTCATATTTTCTCCAAAAGACGAGTATTTAGGAAGGCTTGTTCACATTAAGAGTACTGTAATCAAATTATAGAGAATCATCTAATCCACAAAAGAGAACTATATACATCCCATGTCTTTAGACATTAACCAAAACCAAAACCAAAAAGGTTAGTACAAGATCAGATAATCCAGAAAAGGATAACCCATTAAAAAGAAAATCTATGCTTAATCTACAAAATTTGTCCAAAAAAACCCAATGTTCAATGAGGACCATCCGATAAACAATTTGTCCATAAAATTCTTCAAAGTAAACCAAACTAAGATTGAAACCCAAATATTTGAAGGATTTAATCACATAGTCTTCCAAGGTACAAATTAACTTTTATCTCTAAATAACATTAGTTGCTCTTCAATTCTCATATTGAAAAGTAATTAACCTAATCACATATCCTCCATGATTGGTTAATAATTTCCATAGATAACCCAAAATATACTTACTCTTGATTCCTCAAATCATCTATCTAAAAAGAATCAGTCAAACTAACCAGGGACTTCATGTAGTCCAGTGGTAGGCGATAAATACTAGTTGCACTTTGGTTGTGGGTTCGATTCCCGCGGCTTTGTCCGATGCGACGGGTTGTCACACGGTATGCGTGTTGTCCTTTTTCTAAAACTATATAACTCTTAAAACAATACCCAAAATGAGATAAAATGTTCAAAAAAAATCATAACATATTTTAACCTCAGGTTTATCTCATGCCTTTCATTTTCCATCATATCATAGAGTAACCCATAATTACCTCAAAAGTAAGGATCATATAAACTCTAATGGTTACCTTTATAATTATTACCTGAACTTCCACATCTATTGGTCATCTCGTACATGATGCATTACAGAACGTACCAAGGTTCAAGTGGTTGATCATGACTCCTTGATAGTTGGTTGGGAACAACCACGAGTTTCCTCATTGAATCCTCCATTTTATCTAGTATCTTAATCAGAGAACCACCATAGTTTCCTTCAAACCTGTTGTCTCTTTGGTGCCTCCTAGATCCATCCATTCACTAAAAACAGAAATCTCAGTGTGAGTATATCAACATAACCATCATGTACTAATGAGGAAGATATACTTACTCATTCACTTTATCTAAAAACTATGACTCTTTGTGAAATACTAACCATTATGGTAATGTCACTTATGCTTAAAGAATACCCTAACCTCTAAAGTTATCTAAACCGACCTTTGATACCAACTATAAGGCCGCGGCCTTAAAGCTTACTTAATATTGAATTAAATGAATAATTCACATTGAGGATCTTTTCAGGTTTAGAGTTTTAGAGAATTAGGATATAACTATTACATCTCAAAAGATTACAAAGTAGAAACTTTTACCAAGTTTCCATAAAATAAAAAATCTTAAAAAGAAACATGTCCAGTTCCATGTTTTAGGTTGCATGACTTTCCCTTGATCCCATCATTGACCCTATTCCACGTTAAGTCCTGTGAAAAACATTTCAAAAACTTGGGATGAGCATAAAAAGCTCAGTAAGGGATACACAAAGAATGAAAACTGTTAGTTCTTCAAAACAACAAGTAAACCATGTATACTTTATCAAAGTAATACTTTTCACCTTTTCTAAGTATTAAAAACTCTTCGCTGAATAAAATTTCATTACTTACCCTTCTGTAACCAAAAGATTACCATAAAACCCATATAAAGATAACATAACAAATAAATGTAACTTGGGACATAAACATACTTAAGTGGAATAACCATAAGGTCGACTTCCACACATATCACTTAATGGAATAACCATTCGGCCAACTTCCACACATACTTAATGGAATAGCCATACGGCCGACTTCCATACCCAATGAATTGGAGGTTATAACGTAACCACCCATCCTGTTATTCACGGCACCACTCGTCATATGGTTTATCACGTAACCACCCGTAAAATGTCCAAGTACCATTATAAAATTATAACACATAAAACCAACATAAAGGAACGATAAAATTTACACATTTCAATCACAATATATCATTTAAATATATTGACATAATAGAATCCTTTATCAAAACCATTTTCAATACCAAAATACAAAAATAATTATATGGTATTTATTCTATTTTAAAAACATTACGGCTTATTGAGGAAGCCAAAGATCAAATAATACTCGCGGTGGCGGAAAAGGTCGTTGTCACCGCGTACGTAAAAAGAAACATTCCTTTTTGTCGTTTAGTAAAACGCTTCATAGAAAAAAGATTCCTTTCGAATAAACGTAAAACTCAAAGGGGTTTATACACCGTATAAAATAAGGTTCTATATAAAACAAAATACGCCTCAATGAATGGAGATTGAGACAAAGACCCTTACAAAGATGATATACTTGGTTTAAGGATAAATCAATTGCATAATTATGTTTGACAAACGAATACAACAAATATAAGTAGATATTAAGTGTAAAAAATCAGAGGTTTTTCACACATATTAATAGAACGACATATTCAAGGAGTACAAGTTTATCCCAAAGAATCAAATTTGGGTTAACAAGTTCCCTTGCAAAAATTTGACAGCCTAACGGCGTCACTTCAAAATTCAGAAAAAGAGTTGATGAGAGATAAAAAAAGTATCTAGTCACTTAAAATTTACATCAATAAGGATATATGAGAACATATCCCAACATAACAATATGTGAATTAAAAGACCCAACAAAATAAGTCTTTTAAAAAGAGGAGGGTGAAAGGTTCCCTTACCGAATTGGGTATCTTTCGAAACATACACCCCATGAAAGAATGTCAATACATAATTGATGTAAATACTCATAAACGAAAGTATATTAAACAAAGAGTAGAATAATGGGAAGTAAATACACCACTCAAAGGAAATTGTGGGAAATGTAGCATAAATCTCACGGGAATAAAAGTGAGATGAAAAATCCCTTACAAAAACTCGGCAACGTAACAGCGCCACTTAAAACTTAAAAAATGGATTGATGAGAGAAAATAGGGTCTCTCATCATATGAACAATAAAAATTACAGTAAGAGTAATATAAAAGAACATCCCAATAACAAGAAAGTTTAGCTTTAAAAGAAATGACATAAAGAGCATACTTAAAAAGAAAGAGAGGAGTATGATCCCTTACCTCAAGTCCAACTTGTCTTGTTCATTTCTTTATATTACTGATTAATAAACTTTGGTCAATTTATAATTTCTTAAGGACCTCCTATAAAGATTATTATTCAGTTAATATCACATATTTTAATGTTATAATAATTGGTTAATAATATGAGTTCATATCAGACGTTTTTGTTGATGTTTGGTACATGAGTCAAAAATTGAACTTGTTGGAAAATAATTTTCCATGTAGTTATAGGTACATAATATCCAAAATAGTATTTATGTTTTAAATATCATATATATTTCCATTATATATTCATATTATACTATTCCATAGCATTTGTAGATAAAAATTAAAAGCACCGTTCATGGAGATGGTAGGCCGTATGTACACATGAACGCTACTTTCATTTTTTTGTCATATTAATAGAATTAAAACAAAATGAGATATATATATGTTATAATTCCAGAATTGCATCCATCATTTATATGTAATATATTACATATATATCCATTATATATATGTACTTATAATAGTACATAACATTTTGAGATAAGAAATGAAATGTACCGTTCATGGAGACGGTAAGCCGTACGTACACATGAACGCTACTTCCATTTCTATTTCATATTTAATGGAATTAAAACATAATGATACATAATAGTATTTTAATTCCAGTATGGTATCATATATAATATCATTAAATATATCCTTTATACGTACCACATATGGTATTAACGAATCAAATCACATTGAGGGGGCGGTAGTCCGCACTTCCTTAAATGAAGATATCACGTTTACCCATAATGGAAACCATAAATGTATGCCATAAATGAAAAAACAGAAGCTTAAGTAAAACCTAAACATATTATATATCATATATAAATATAGTTTCATCTTAATGGCCACCTTTTAAGGTGTTAGAAGAATGTTGAACAATCATCGTTTTGGGAGGCAGAAATTCACCATCTACGGAAACTGTATGTTATTTAACCATTAGATGTAGGTGTGTGTAAGTGTAACTCGAATCCTTCTTATAACAACATACTAGTATATTTAAGATACTGGATTTGTTACAAAAGAAATGAATAAAAAGAGTTTAAGGGGTTGGAGAAGCAAAATAAAACAAAAGAACACAAGTGAAGACATCACCTTAAAATCGGGTAACTCTCTTAGATTTGAGCTCAAAGGTTTCCTTGGGAAGACGTATTCCCAAAGTGAGGCTTCAAGGAGTAAGAGAGGGATGTGTAGAGACAAAATGGGCAGGGTTTGGCCGAGCCAAAGGCTTTGGAAGTGTGGGTAAGGTGGTAGAGGTGGGGGCCTTTTATAAGAGGAGAGGAGGGGCACTCTTGGAAAGGTATAAAATGTAACTTTATTTTCAAATGATTTTCGGATTTTAATGGTCCCACATTGATGTGTTTCTAGGATAAGATGATAAGGGTTCGAAATACACCCATCCAATAGCTTTTTGACATGTGTAGGTCTTAGATTTTACATTATATTTCCTTTTTATTTAAATCTTTAAATAGTGAGGTCATCGCTGCATCGTCATGATGTCATAAATAATTTAAATTATTTAATGTCTAAATATTATAAAAAAAATACTATGATGTAGGAAATATTTTTATCTTTCCAATTAATATTTATAGTACAAAATATCATTTATTTAGACAAAATTAAAAATATTTTACTTAGGTGATACATTCTTTTTTACATTTCATATTCTTTAAAACTAAAAAGATAAAAAGTCACTTTCTCACAAAAGTGATTCCATGGGGCCCCCAAGTTTGGCACAAGGCATCCCATGGTCGGCCATGAGACAAACAGTAGCCTTAGGACACATTTTGTGGTCATTTTTTATTATTATGATATTATCTTATTATCTTTAACTACCCGATTACTCATTAATCAAGATAATTAAAGATAGTTACCGTCCTTACTATTCATAATGTCCAAAAACAAAAGAGTCATAATTACATAATTTGGACATTATGATTACAAATATGTAATCCATTTTACCAAATTACAAACACATAAATTGCAATAATTAATTTAAAAAAACATCCTGTTGTCAAACAAATAATTGGTTTTTAAGAAAAAACTATTTATGAAATGTTTGGCACTTGTTTATGCCTAATTCCAAAGTGAAATTAATCCCAATGACAATCATTGAATTAAATGGTAAAAATATATTCAAATTAAACTTTAAAAAAATTCAAAATATAATATAACCATATAATTAAAATATATGAAACAGCAGTTTTGATGTAAAATGCAGTATTTTTTACTATTCATTGAAAAATGAACATTGTCAGAAAAATACCAAAAATTAACCCAAGGTAAATTTCAATGTCCCAATCATAAATAATATGTTTATTTTGAAAAATAGAGCTTATAAAATTTTCAAAAGGTGGATTTAAAAGGGGTTCACCATCAAAAGGCTGTTAATAGACCTTTTAAAGAATATTAGAATGTTTACGCTTAAAAACTGGATTCATTTTCATTTTTAATCATCTAACATTTATTGTAAAGAGTATGAATATTTTACAAACATATATACTAATTTTTTAGTTAGTTTTGTTCATTCACGCCATTATAACGGCTAGGCGTTAACTACCATTTAAAATAATATTATTTTATTATTAGAGTGCAACATAAGATTCCCAAGAAACTCATTGTTGTGTATTGGGTATTCCATCGAGCATAAAATCCCCTTCAAAGTAATATTAATATTTTATTCAAAAATATGGATAAATATAAAGATTTCATATTATTTATTTACCTGGGGTGTTACAGTTGTGGAGAGTATTACGACATAATTTATTCGTAAAAATGACTTTCCAAATTTTCAATAATATTTTTAGAGGTGGTTATGATGTTTTTCATTTCAATTTTAGTGTTTTTACCTTTTCTAAAATAAATAATATATTAAAAATAGTTTTTTAGTCATGCATCTGAGTTTTTAGAAAACTTATAAATAGAGTGTAGAACTAAAATACTAACACAATGATTGTTTTCAGAACATGTTTATTTTCCCGAGAGTGGTGTGATTATTTTGGGAAGAATTTGAAACATAAGGTCAATAATTTTCTAGATTAAATTAAAATAAAAATAAATTGATATTTTTATTATGTTTTGTGAACTGATAAGGTGGTGACATGTAAAATTATATTAAAAATGAATTGATAGGTGAACATTTCTAGGAAAGATTGATATTTTGGAGGGTAATATCTATTTTTATGAGTTAACTTGAGACTAATATAGGATTTCATTATGGTACTAATAAAAGGAAATAATTTAGAATGTTATAATGAAAATTGAAGAGGGAAATGAATCCTTTCCCACTTATATCTGTTTATTTTAATCATTGGAATATTAAATAGAAAAATCCAACATCCTATACTATCCATTAATAGGATAATCCGATTGAGAAGATTACCTCAAATTACACAATGGTCGATAAAGTTCCCCATTATTGTGTTGTTAACACCGATAGGGGACCAAGGAATGATTGTCAAGATTTAGATAATCACTAATAATGAATGAATTTCTTATTGTGCTTCACCACATTCTCCATTAATTATCTGTTACCTTTTTTGATGAAACATAATTAAAAAAAACTATAAGAATTTTACTTGGAAAATAGAATGTTATTTATAGAAATATTAAATTTTATTTTTCAAAGTTTTTTTAAATAATATTTTTATTATGAAATTATTTTCATTCCATTTTAATAACTGATTTTTTTACTTAATTATTATCATTGTTCATATAGAATTATTTTATAAATGACATGGAAATAAATTTTGATGATTGGATTAGAATAAATTTTTTTAGAATGTTATTTATAGATTATTAATTGGAAATGTAAAATTTAAATTCAAATCTTTTATTATTTCAAACATGTGTGATATGATTCTCTTATTTTTAGAGTATTCATTGGGTGAGTTCATAATGGGGATGAATCATTTATGGAAATATATGTTATATAATTTTATAATTTTATAAATTTTATTCGAATACGGTAATAAATAATTTTGTTCTTGTTAGAATGTATTATTATAATTATTTATCAAGGATAAATAATTATTATATTTTTTAAATGTTTGATGTTTTCACCACTTAATTACATACATTATATATATGTAAACAATTTATTCCTGTCTACACTCATGTTTTTTGTCAAACCCAAATGTAATAATGTTCCTTTCTATTATTGGGTATTACTATGACCACAATCCTTTTAATTATTTATATCCTATTATTCCCACATGAATTAAAATATGGTTTTTAGATTCTTTTATTGATGGAAATTGGGAATCAGGGGTTCAAGAGAATAATTGTAATTTGATGAAGGGTTTTAGTTACAAATTGATAAATGGTTGGATTGAAATGGTCCATATGATAAAGGATATATATGACTCACTTCAGTGAGATGTAATTATGAAATCAAAGCACCATTATCGACCAATAGTGAAAGATAGGTTAGAGGAATTGGTGATAATGGAGTTGTTAGTTAAAAGGATGAGTTACAGAAACTCATCAACTACATGGGGGGGGGGGGGTAGTCTCTATTCATACACAATGTATGTCCTTAAATAATTCTTCTTTAATGAAATTATTTTCACACTTGGTATCTCCAATACATATTATATATGGCTCACCATTTGACACATATTGAGTGGAAACAAATTTATAAATTTTACTTGTTGTGTGGATTTGAGACCCAAACAATGTAATTCTTGACCAAGTGTCTTGATTAATAACCCCAAAACTCACCTAGTTTCTTCCTTGGGAAGTAACTGCCATAGGGAAAACCTCAAACACCAAGTATCCTAGTAATGGTGGATCAATTTTCACAGGATATCCACACCTAGTATTTGTGTTAGACCCAGACACTATGTATACTATGAAGGCATGATGCGCTCTGGGAGAATGTCTGTAGAGACCCGAAGCTTGACGTACATAGACATTACATTACTTTTACGGAATACTTAGTACACAACAAAAACACACACACAAGGATCGTAATAGTTTAGTGTCTTTGGAATCTCGGAATATAATCTTCTAATCCTGGTGAAAGATCTTTAACATCTCCCATAAAGATCTTCTTTTTTTATACCTAAAACCTTTCTTTATATCCTGGGGAAAAGAAAACATAAAAGGGTGAGCTCAAATGCTCAGTAAGGGTAAACAAAAGAAATATCAATCACATCATATACATAAGCACATAACTTTTGGAAATCTTAACATGCAAAAGAGATCATAATTTCATAACATGAGATAAATCATGGCAGTGAAATGTAATCACAATAATCATAACTTAAAACATGAAACTTTGTGGCATACACACATAATCATAGATAATCATTTCTTATTAGTCAAGACTCATTTCCAAGACTATCTTAGTGGACAAAGTCCATTTCTGAACCGAGTTACCCTCATTTCAGTCCTGCTTCACTGAACCGGTATAACCTACCGTTCCAGCCATGTCTATCTCATGAGATATAAAATCTTTAATCAATGCATTGGAGGGAGATATAGGTCCCACCCGTCTCATAATGATACCATTCTTATGTGTGCCACAAAATCATAAATCATACATCATTTCATAACCCATGTAATAAAAATGGGAATCTTAAGCATCATGACATCATAAAACAATTCATACAAGATAAAGGAATTCATAAAAATTTAATTCCATCACAACATAATCAAATCAATGTAATAATAGGGATAAAAACAGAACCCTTTATTATCTTAGATGGAAAATATTTTTGATAAAACACTTGAACTCCATTCTTGAGGAAAATATCCTTTCTACTTCAAAAACACTTTTCCTTTCTTAACATGTCGTACAATTATAAACAAAAAGAAGTTGATTAAAAATAAACTTGAAAACTCGTAAAGGAATCTTCTTTGAAATAATGTTTTAAAAATTCATTCATGCCGTATAATTTAAAAAAAAATTCTTCGTACTTTTGTCGGAAAAGTCAAAAAGTACCTCGTACGAAAAACGACAAAAGATTCCTTTCATAACTTTTACAAAATACTCACCGAAGGGTAAAATTGGATATAAAATATTGTATAAGGATGGAAATAATATTACATATTGAGGGAACATGGATGTGGATGATAAAATACACCCCAGTAATTACCAAAGTAAAAACAATCTCGGATAAAAATGAGATTGTGATATTTTCCCTTACCTTAGGTCCGACTTGCTTTGTACGTGTCCGAACCTCCTGTATAATGATTTAAATCATGTTATTGACTTATTCCAGAATCATATTCCTTGTTAGTATATCATATATGGTCCACTTATGACTTTATATTACCCGTTATTTTGTAAATTCATGTTAAAGAAGCGTTTTGGGTAAAATCGTTTCATTTATCGTAGGTGTTTGGACTTGTTGTTCTTGACATTATTATTACTTATATCATGATTTACTTACTTACAGAATATAAAGTATGATTTATATATCATATATATTCATTATATATATATATATATAATAGATAGATAAATGAAATGAAACACACCGTTCATGGAGACGGTAGTCCGTACGTACGCATGAATGCTGCTTTCCTTTCCTTATTGTCTTGAATGGAAGTAAGTAGATGACATATATATATATACATAAATCCAGTAAATTTACCATGTCATATATTCCATTATTATTCATTATATATACTTTATAATCATTCTGGAATGGTTAACATGGATAATGAATCTCATCGCGTCGTGGAGACGGTAGTCCGTACGTACGCACGAGCGATGATACCGTTCTCATGGTCGTGGAATTGTGTTGAAGTGTATGTATACTATTTCAGTATCAATATCACTTTATAATAATCATATATAGTTACTAATTACACCATTATACCCATCCTATTAAGGTGGTGGTGGAAAATAGATTACACCACGGCGTGGAGACGGTATTCCGTACGTACGCACACGCGGTGATTTCCTTTTTCCGTAGGATGGAGAGAAGGTTAATTAGAGTTGTTTCATATTTATAATAACATATCAGTATATAATAAATACTTATGTTATTACTTTATCATGAAACAACTAAAGAAGAAGAATTTGAAGAAGAAAGAAATTGAAAAAGATCGGTAATGGATATTACCTTTTTTTGACGCGCCTTCACTTAACCTCCACTTAAAGAACAATGGATGGTCTTTGAAGAAGACCAGGACATCTATGATGATACTAGGGAAGTGGAGAAGAGATTTTGGCAGGCTTTGGCCGATCTTGAATGCTCAAATTGGTGTGAGGAGGAGAGGGAGGAGGTGCCCTTTTATAAGGGAGGAAAGGGGCATCTTAGGAAAATCTCAAAATATTATTTTATATTAAGGTCAAATTCGGTTTATAATGGTTCCAAATGGTATTATTTGGAAGCTAAAGTGGGGATGGGTCGAAATCCTCTCATCCAATAGGATTTAGACAAGTTTAGGTTATTATTTTAACCTTATCAATTAGATTTAACTCTAAGTTAAATTATTTAACTTTTACCATGTCTTTTTGTTTTCTTACACTATATGGTTAATAAACTTACTATATGAAGCAAAACGAACCCCAAGTTGTTTATTATTAATATATATAACCTTATCTAAGTCATTTTTCCGGACCATAGATTTCTAGTAATAAAATAACAATTAATAATATAATATTTGTTTTAAAAACTATTTTATGTCAATTTTGACACTATTTAGTAATTGATTTTTTTGAAAATCCTAACAGAATGATAAGTTCGAAAAAAGTTAATTAAATAAATACTAACATGTCATATTAACCTGGAAAATTAGTGTAATTCATAAAAAGTCTCAAATTATATTTATTTGAGTATTTATAACATCAATTATGTCAATATTTCATTAATAAGATAATTACTGCATCATCGTTGTGTCATAAATAAATTAAATTATTTAATGTCTAAAAATTACAAATAAAATACCATTTTGTAGGAAATATTTTTAGATTTCTAATTAATATTTATAGTCGAATTTATCTTATGTATAACCCTATATTAAAAATGTTTTATTAAATAAACATTGATTTTAACTCTTTTAACCCTTCTTTAAATAAATTTGTAATAAATGTCCTAATCTAATTCAAGTGGGCCTAAATGGTCATATTTTATTCCTAAGTCTGTTTTTGGTCGAATTACACTTATACAATAGAATTAGGACATGTGTTTGGGTAATAATAATATCATTTTTACCCTTAATTACCCTATTTACTTTTAACCGTGGTAAATAAAAGTAAAAAGTTACTATTCACCATAAATTATTTTCATCTCATTGAACCGGATTTTACTTACTGACATCAACCGTGTCTCTCGGATTTTTTAAATTCCACTCACAGAAGTGGTAAAATTAAGTTTTATGAAAAATTCAGTTTTTTTAACTACCACTTAGTGGTTTCACTATTCATCAAAAATTGAAAGTTTTCAGAAAAATACCAAAAATTAGGCCTAAGCTATATTTGATATTATGAACTCAAAAATGATGTCTATTTTACCAAATTCAAAACATATTAGTTTCATTAACTAATTTAAAAATTAATTCCCGTCGTCAAAACAAATAGTGTGTTTTTAAGAGATAAAAACTATCAAAAGATTGAAACTTGTTTATAAGTGGTTTCAATGTGAAATTACATCCAATGACCATCATTGTATTAAATTGTAAAAATATATTTTAAATATACTTTAAAACCACTAAAATTAATAATTTATCACTATTAATTATTTCGATTGAAAAATTTGTTTTTAATTAAAATTTATTAATTTCCACTATTCATCAAAATATGAAAGTTATCCGAAAATTACCAAAATTTCACCCTAAGCTAATTTCGACATTCTGAATCCAAAAATGAAGTCCATTTTGAAAAATAAAATTTAAAAAATTTCGAAAAGTGGTTATTACTATTCATAATGGATAGTTTTAATAATATTTTAATAGTATATCGTTGTTTAGTGAAAATTGGTATTGCGTACTACACACGCTATCAAGGAAGGTCTCAATTGCGTGTAATGAAAGGCAAGTCAAGGATGCGTGTTGTGAATGCTCCTTTTGGTGTAGCGTACAACACAAGACATTAATGAAATTAAAAATAATATTTTTCATAAAATATCAGGGTGTTACATTCTACCCCCCTTAAAATGAATTTCGCCCTCGAAATTCGTTGGGGTTATAAATGTTTTACTACTCAAAAGTTTCTTTTATAGAAACCCACATCATAAAAAGGAATACCAAAACCAATCTTTAAAAAAAAAGTATGAAACGTAACGGTTACCCAAATAAACTAATCACTGGGTTTCCACATAGGTGAAAATATGGATATGGAAGAGAAATCTAACCATCATGTTCTGATGGAGAGTGGTAGAGAACATGGATATGGAAAAGCCAACAATCACAAATCCATAAATTTGTGACGATCTAAGGTACCATCTGATTAATCAGATATAAGAGCACTAGGACAACAATTTTGGTTTTCAAGATCGTTTCCCTAATGTTAAAGAATTTGAATTAGAATAAATACTTAATTTATTTTGGTATAATATCACTGTTGTTCATGCCTTGAACAATTTCCACTTCATCTCTTAAATAAATGAAGTTGAATTTGTTATTCGTGAAGTGTTAACAGATCATGTGATAGAATGACGGGTCATTCCATCTGTCTCAAACAAAAGGTTTGCAAAAGTTATTAAATATAAGTCATTTTATAGTGAGATTAATCATATATGGTTCCTAAAATGAACTTATACTTCATATATCATACTTCTTAATATAATAAAACTAGTTTCTACTAAACAGGGACTTCCTGTAGGCCAGTGGTAGGCGATAAAGGCCAGTCGCACTTCGGTTGTGGGTTCGATTCCCATAGCCTTGTCCGACGCGATGGGTTGTCGCCCGTCCTGCAGGTTGTCCTTTTTCTAAAGCTATATTACTATAACATCCCATCAATAATATCGAAAAACTTTTTATCCTAACTTATGTCCAACATAATCCATTCTAATCTTTAGGCTTATATAAAATACTACAGTCCACTCTCATAACATAGTGAAAACGATTACCAGAGATTTAATACCATCGTTGATCCCCATATATCATAAGATATGTTTTGTTAGTCACATTCCAAACATTCAAAGTCCTTAATCATGTATTCTCTTGAATACCCATTGAACCTTAGTGAAAACATGAATGCAGTTAAAATTTAACACCTTCCACATACCAAAATCCTCAAAATTCTATATACTCAAACCATGATATCACTTAGTCCTTATATCAATCATGAGCTCATGAATACTGTCAAACATTTCATTTTCTCCTTATCCCATAATTATGCTCATATCATTTACTTTCCAAAATATTTGAATCACTTTTCATGGTTACCGGTACCTTAAAATTATTTAAATCCACAATAGACCAATACATAAATATTTCAGTACACCATCAAAGTACCTCGACAACATTATTCTTGAATACCAATACATAAATACATTATTCCATCCACTTCAATGATTATCCTGGAATAAGTCCTTCCTTTATTTAGAAGTAACTTTTTAGGTCAGGGCATTGAGTTGGGTAATGCCCATGTTCTCCACAAATAAGACATTGAACTCCATAACAGTCTGTCACTCTATGACCCTTTTCTCCACACAGATAACATCGGTCCCTCCATTTGAGGTATTCCTCAAGGTTCTTCTTCCCTTCTTTAGAAATCTCAATCTTCTTTTCTTTATGCTCCTCAACATGCGAACATGCATAATAGTTTATCTTCCTCTTCTTTGACGAATAAGGCATACCACTAAATTTCACCTTGTTAATCATATATCGCGATGACTAATTTCGCATAATCACAAGATCTTTCTCTCTTGGAATTACACAATTTTTTTGCTCATAGTCACCAATTTGTCCATTGGATTCAATGTTAACCGAATTCCTTCTGGTTCCCTCCATTAACTAAAACACAAAAAGAATCTTGTGAGAGGAAAAAATCATGCTAGGGAAAACAACATAGTAAAGGGGGAGAACCCTTAATATCTAACATCTTAGGTTAAATTCTAAGATCGTTACCGTAGTTCTAGGACTGTATCTTATACATATACTTATCCTTAGGGACATCCCTAGACATACCTTAGAAATATCTCTAGGGATCTCAATAACACTTTCGCATCCTAGTTTCCAAAGGTTGACTAAACATTTCCTCTAATACCAAATGTAGAGACACGAAGCTTGACGTACATAGACATTACATTACTTTTGTGGAATACTTAGTACATAACAAAAACACACACACAAGGATCGTAATAGTTTAGTGTCTTTGGAAACTCGGAATATAATCTTCTAATCCCGGTGAAAGATCTTCAACATCTCCCATAAAGATCTTCTTTTTTTTATACCTCAAACCTTTATTTATATCCTGGGGAAAAGAAAACATAAAAGGGTGAGCTCAAATGCTCAGTAAGGGTAAACAAAAGAAATATCAATCACATCATATACATAATCACATAACTTTTGGAAATCTTAACCTGCAAAAGAGATCATAATTTCATAACATGGGATAAATCATGGTAGTGAAATGTGATCACAATAATCATAAAATAAAACATGAAACTTTGTGGCATACACACATAATCATAGAGAATCATTTCTTATTAGTCAAGACTCATTTCCAAGAATATCTTAGTGGACAAAGTCCATTTCTGAACCGAGTTACCCTCGTTTCAGTCCTGCTTCACTGAACCCGTATAACCTACCGTTCCAGCCATGTCTATCTCATGAGATATAAAATCTTTACCCAATGCATTGGAGGGAGATATAGGTCCCACCCGTCTCACAATGATACCATTCTTATGTGTGCCACAAAATCAAAAATCATACATCATTTCATAACCCATGTAATAAAAATGGTAATCTTAAGCATCGTAACATCATAAAACAATTCATATAAGATAAAGGAATTCATAAAAATATAATTACATCACAAAATAATAAAATCAATGTAATAATAGGGATAAAAACAGAACCCTTTATTATCTTAAATGGAAAGTATTTTTGATAAAACACTTGAACTCCATTCTTGAGGAAAATATACTTTCTACTTCAAAAACACTTTCCCTTTCTTAACATGTCGTACAATTATAAACTAAAAAAAGTTGATTAAAAATAAACTTGAAAACTTGTAAAGGAATCTTCTTTGAAATAATGTTTTAAAAATTCATTCATGTCGTATAAGTTAAAAAAAACATTCTTCGTACTTTTGTCAGAAAAGTCAAAAAGTACCTCGTACGAAAAATGAAAAAATATTCCTTTCATATCTTTTACAAAAAACTCACCGAATGGTAAAATTGGATATAAACTATTGTAGAAGGATGGAAATAATATTACATATTGTGGGAACATGGATGTGGATGATAAAATATACCCCAGAAATTACCAAAGTAAAAACAATCTCGGATAAAAATGAGATTGTGATATTTTCCCTTACCATAGGTCCGAATTGCTTTGTACGTGTCCGAACCTCCTGTATAATGATTTAAATCATGTTATTGACTTATTCCAGAATCATATTCATTGTTATTATATCATATATGGTCCAATTATGACTTTATATTACCCGTTCTTTTGTAAATTAATGTTAAAGAAGCGTTTTGGGTAAAATTGTTTCATTTATCATAGGTGTTTGGACTTGTTGTTATTGGCATTATTATTACACATATCATGATTTACTTACTTCCAGAATTTAAAGTATGATTTATATATCATATATATTCAGTATATATATATATATAATAGATAGATAAATGAAATGAAACACACCGTTCATGGAGACGGTAGTCCGTACGTACGCATGAACGCTGCTTTCCTTTCCTTATTGTCTTGAATGGAAGTAAGTAGATGACATATATATATATATACATAAATACAGTAGATTTACCATGTCATATATTCCATTATTATTCATTATATATACTTTATAATCATTCTGGAATGGTTAACATGGATAATGAATCTCATCGCGTCGTGGAGACGGTAGTTCGTACGTACGCACGAGCGATGATATCGTTCTCATGGTCGTGGTATTGTGTTGAAGTGTATGTATAATATTTCAGTATCAATATCACTTTATAATAATAATATATAGTTACTCATTACACCATTATACCCATCCTATTAAGGTGGTGGCAGAAAATAGATTACACCATGGCGTGGAGACGGTATTCCGTACGTACGCACGCGCGGTGATATCCTTTTTCCGTAGGATGGATAGAAGGTTAATTAGAGTTGTTTCATATTTATAATAACAAATCAGTATATAATAAATACTGATGTTATTACTTTATCATGAAACAACTAAAGAAGAAGAAGTTGAAGAAGAAAGAAATTGAAAAAGATCGGTAATGGATATTACCTCTTTTTGACGCGCCTTCACTTAACCTCCACTTAAAGAACTATGGATGGTATTTGAAGACGACCAGGACCTCTAGGATGATACTAGGGAAGTGGAGAAGATATTTTGTCAGGGTTTGGACGAGCTTGAATGCTCAAATTGGTGTGAGGAGGAGAGGGAGGAGGTGCCCTTTTATAAGGGAGGAAAGGGGCATCTTAGGAAAATCTCAAAATATTATTTTATATTAAGGTCAAATTCTGTTTATAATGGTTCCAAATGGTCTTATTTCGAAGCTAAAGTGGGTATGGGTCGACATACTCTCATACAATAGGATTTAGACAAGTTTAGGGTATTATTGTAACCTTATCAATTAGATTTAACTCTAAGTTAAATAATTTAACGTTTACCGTGTCTTTTTGTTTTCTTACACTATATGGTTAATAAACTTACTATATGAAGCCAAACGAACCCCAAGTTGTTTATTATTAATATATATAACCTCATCTAAGTCATTTGGACGAACCATATAATTTTAGGAATAAAATAACAATTAATAATATAATATTTCTTTTAAAAACTATTTTATGTCAATTTTGACACTATTTAGTAATTGATTTTTGTGAAACTCCTAACAGAATGATAAGTTCTAACAAAGTTAATTTAATCAATAATAACATGTCATGTTAACCTATAAAATTAGTTTAATTCATAAAAAGTCTCAAATTATATTTATTTGAGTATTTATAACATCAATTATGTCAATATTTCATTAATAAGATAATTACTGCATCATCGTTGTGTCATAAATAAATTATCTTATTTAATGTCTAAAAATTACAAATAAAATACCATTATGTAGGAAAGCTTTTTAGCTTTCTAATAAATATTTATAGTCTAATTTATCTTATGTATAACCCTATATTAAAAATGTTTTATTAAATAAACATTGATTTTAACTCTTTTAACCCTTCTTTAAATAAATTAATAATAAATGTCCTAATCTAATTCAAGTGGGCCTAAATGGTCATATTTTATTCCTAAGTCTGTTTTTGGTCGAATTACACTTATCCAATAGAATTAGGACATGTGTTTGGGTAATAATAATATCATTTTTACCCTTAATTACCCTATTTACTTTTAACCGTGGTAAATAGAAGTAAAACGTTACTATTCACCAAAAATTATTTTCATCTCATTGAACCACATTTTACTTACTGACATCAGCCGTGTCTCTCGGATTTTTGAAATTCCACTCACAGATGCGGTAAAATTAAGTTTTATGAAAAATTCAGTTTTTTTTAACTACCACTTAGTGGTTTCACTATTCATCAAAAATTGAAAGTTTTCAGAAAAATACAAAAAATTAGGCCTAAGCTATATTTGATATTATGAACTCCAAAATGATGTCTATTTTACCAAATTCAAAACATATCATTTGCATTAACTAATTTAAAAATTAATTCCCGTCATCAAAACAAATAGTGTGTTTTAAGAGATAATAACTATCAAAAGATTAAAACTTGTTTATAAGTGGTTTCAATGTGAAATTACATCCAATGACCATCATTGTGTTAAATTGTAAAAATATATTTTAAATATACTTTAAAAACACTAAAATTAATAATTTATCACTATTAATTATTTCGATTGAAAAAGTTGTTTTTAATTAAAATTTAGTAATTTCCAATATTCATCAAAATATGAAAGTTATCCGAAAATTACCAAAATTTCACCCTAAGCTAATTTCGATATTTAGAATCCAAAAATGAAGTCCATTTTGAAAAATAAAATTTACAAAATTTCAAAAAGTGGTTATTACTATTCATAACGGCTAGTTTTAATAATATTTTAATAGCATATCGTTGTTTAGTGAAACTCGGTATTGCGTACTACACACGCTATCAAGGAAGGTCGCGATAGCGTGTAATGAAAGGAAAGTTAAGGATGCGTGTTGTGAAAGTTCCTTTTGGTGTAGCGTACAACATAAGACATTAATGAAATTAAAAAGAATATTTTTTATAAAATCTCAGGGTGTTACAATGTCATATACCACGTAGATGAAATCGTCTTTTATGATACGACATGGATATTTTTTAGCAAGACCTACATTCTATGTAACCCACTAAACAAGATGCATAATGTTTTTTATAATTAATTAGTGATGGTAGTACATGCACTTCCTTGTTGATTGTTCTTATATTTTTTGCATCCTATTAAACACAACATGTATTAGGAAGATTCATATACCTTTAATATATTTCCAACCTCATGTTAATTTTGGATGCATAAGGAGTATATTTTTTGATATTTTCAATATAGAGTGTGATATTCAACATAACCTTTTCATCTATGGTTTATATTCGATGTGGTAAAACATATTGATATTTATAGTCCAGTAGAGAAAATTACAAGCATGGGTGTAAATTTAGAGAATCTACAGTGTTGGTAACACACTTGGCGTATATCTACCAATAGAGTAAATATCATAATTTAAATATAAAATTATGTATCCCTCTTATATGTATGGATTATAAATATTACTCTTACATAGTCATAGGCCCTTTCAAATGATACACTGTACACATGTTAGACAAAGATTCCTCCATAGGGTTTGGTAACCATCATGCCTATAATACTCTCTTCATTGAGGAATGTGTCTCCCATCATAGTTCATATAATTGAATGATATCAAAGAATGATTTTTGGGATAGTTCATGTAATTTGGTTACTTTATTTCAAGTCATTTATGGTTCCATATAATGGTAGTTTATAGTTGAACTAAATATTGGTGAAAAAATACATTCATTTCCATGGTTAGTTATTATCATAATTGAAAATATGGTAGTATTTTACTTTATTAAACATTTTATCATACATCCTTCTTATTATTTCAAGGCATGTTAATTGGTATATTTATTGTCACTGATACCTAATATTTGTTCCCACACATGTTGTGTCTGTACAGATGATTCATAGATAGTTGGATATGAAGATAGTAGAGCTGTTGATGATGGTGTAATGAATATATTGGTGGTTTTTTGTTATTGGTGATCATTTAAGTGTTTATTTTATGTGGATTTGTTTCCTCGATCATGGATGGTCATCATTATGGGATATTAGGCATTATACTTTGCACTATTCACTACATACGTTTGTATTGTATTATAGTTGGGATATTGGTTGTAGTTACATGCACGATTTACAATAATTTATTTATTTATATATTATTTTTTGTTATTATATATTCTATCATGGATATATGTGGATGTTACTGTGTCACGAACCAGCCCGGGTCGACCCTGAACCGGTCACCCGAGCCGGTCCGCGGCATGGCCCGAGGGGCGTTCCCGATCCCCCCGGGATGGCAACCAGTGCCGGGCATTAAGACTTGATCGTTGGGAACGATTTCGGCCCAAAACAAAAGTAAATAGAACAGAATAAATAAACACTAACAGCGGAAAAGAAAGAAAAGCCACACAACCACATACCTCCATGTGACCTCTCAGGTCACCACCCAACTAGAGAGCAACCTCGCTCCAACACTGAGCGACTCAAAACAGAAGACCTGCGACTGGAATGGTAAAAGATAGGCGTGAGCACAAAAGTACTCAGTAGGTGATCCCCACAACAAATCCCAATGCACTGCCAGTAAATAAAGAATCTACATAATCCAGGTTTGAACTATATTGTATAAAAGTAATTTTTCACAATGTTTTACTTGAAAATCAAACACAAGACATTTCCCTTATTCTTTTTCGAAAGGTAGTTCCATTTCATCAGTTTTTAAACTCACTCTGAAAAGCAAAGTGTTACATTTTCAAATCAAACCCAAAGCGAATAAAGCATTTTCATTTGAAAACCATTTTTCTCAAAGTCTAACAGTATAGGCTGTGAAGTATGGCTGAAGGAAAACAAGCAGGGAAAATAAGTGTAAGTAAAGGTAAACGGGCAAGGAAAACCAAGTGCAAGTAAAAACAAACCAGAAGTTATCATCAATAACCATGGGTGATCCTGAACATCCCTAGAAACCCCCTGGACGTACTCGGGTTCAGACTACCTGCCGGCATGGTACTCCATAGTCAATAACCAACTGGCCTCCCTAACAGCCAACCAGTGGCACATCCCTCCTGGCCTGTCTGTAACTCCAGGGGGTACTAACCCGTCTAATCAGGGTTAGCAAGCAACCGTCACTCGATAATCTACAAGACGCCCAGGAACCCATAGTAGTTTTTGTAACACTGTGTAAGTGGGAGACCCGCGCACACGTGACTCATCTCACCGCACTTTCCAACCCCTTACACGGACATCGCTACACGACAACCCTCGAAGGGAAGTCCCCCTGTAGAAATGCCCTCACAAGTACGTATATATATATATATATATAATCACTTCACATTTGATAAAGTGCCAACCGGGCCGTCATGTCACTTACATTTTGATCATCTTAGACCAAAGCATTTTTAAAGAGGGATGACCCACGCCATTTCATTGAAAACCAGAAACGCACTTAGAAATTTATTTAAGAAACTCAAATCAGCATCTTAAACCTAGAACACATTTGTTTCACAAGTAGAGTCACTTTCCAATCACCAAACGCACCCCACTTTTATCAAGAGCCAAACGGGCCTTTAATCGTTTTTTTGAAGGAACACCATTTCCCAAATGAAAACAAAACTTTTGTTCGCGTAACAAAGGAAAACATCTTTCATCAACCAAGAGCCACACATAAGGTTTCCAAAACAAGTTCAAAGGTCACACGACATTTTCTCTAATCAAGGTTCTAAGAAAACACCATTTTCCATAAACAATACATCTACAAATTTACACACGCCAAAAACATTTCAAAACACAACTTAACATGACTTTCATTATTCAGGAAGAACCATCTAGCAAAACTACCATGGAAGCACATAATTAAATCCAAGAAAACGCTTTTAATGAAACGCTAGAATTAAAACAACTTTTATCATCAGCAGATCACCAAACTATAGATAACTACTTAATAATACTTTTGAATTTGCTGAAACTTAATAAAAAGTCAAGGAATAAATAAATTCTAAATTTAAAGGCGAGTGCAAAGGGAGACCTACCTCAAGATCCAAACGCGACGGTAAAACGACCCTGGAACCAAGGCGCGATGACACGACGTGTGTCCGAAGCCACGTGACAAAGTCCAACACTCTCGAAACTAAGGCGCGGAGATGGCGGAACCTCAACGGAAAGTAGGACAATCTTTTGCGGACAAACTGTGTACGCTGAACAGTGGAAAAAGTGCACGTCACTCAACCCGCAACAGAAAAAGGATTATTTAAAATTAAATAAAAACACTAAGATAAATATATATAGGTAAATAAATAATAAATACATGAATAAATAAATAATCAAAAGAATAAACAAATCGGTAATCAAACAAAATAAAGCATAACCAAATGAATGAAAGAATAAGTAAACAAATAAAGAATTAATTAATTGACAAATAATTAAATGAATAAATAAATAAATAACTCATTAACAAATACACAAAGAAAATGAATAAATCAATAACTAAATAAATAAATAAATAGATAAATAAATGAATAAATAATTTATTAATCAATTAATTAATAAACAAATAAGTAAATAACTAAATAATTGATTAATTAACAAATACTTAATTGAGTAAATAAATAGACAATTAATTAATCAATCAATTAATAAATAATAATAATAATAATAATAATAATAAGAAGTTAATAATTAAAATAATAACAAACATAATAATAATAATAATAATAATAACAATAATAATATGATAATTAAAATAATAATAATTATAAATTCTAACAATAAAGATAATAATAAATATATTAATAATAAGATGTTAATAATATGATAATATTAATAAAGTAATAATTTAATAATAATAGTAACAATAATAATACAATAATATTAACATAATAATAGTATAACAATAAGGAAATCACAATAATAATAATATGATAATAGTAATAATCATAATATGATATTAACATTAATATAATAACATTAACATAATAAAATAAAATAAAATAAAAACATACAGGAACTCACCAGGAGAGGAAAGGAGGAAACCCGCAGGTGGTGCGGCGGCCGGGAGAAAGTCGAGGCGGGCGCGCGGCGTGTGGCAAGGAGCTGGCCGAGGGAGTGTGTGTGCGAGTGACGGCGCGAGCAGGGGAGGGAGCAGTGCGACGCGGGAGAGGGCCGTGACGGGGAGCTGATGGAGGAGCGAGGGGTTCTGTCTTGGGCGAGGCGGGATGGCAGGGAGCCGGCCGGTGGAGCGGGGCGCGGCGGAAACCGGGGGTCGCAGGGGGAGAGCAGGGGCGGCCGCCGCTGGGGTGAGGCTCAGCCGGACGAGCAGGGGGGGCGGCGTACGCAGGAAGGAGGGAGGGCAGTGCGGGTCGCGGAGGGAGCGGCCGAGGCCGGGGCGCTGGGGTGAGCCACAGGGGGGTGAGGCCGGCGGTGCGGCTTCGGACGCAGGAGGCAGGGCGGAGCAGCGGGGGTTCGCGGGTGAAGCGGGGCGAGCCGGGACGAGGTGGAGGCCGGGAGCGTCGAGCTCGGGTGCAGGGAGGAGCCGGGGGTCCAGGGTGCAACAAAGCGGAGCGCCGGAACGGGGGTGGCGACACCGGGACGGGGAGCAGGGCTGGGGGTGAGCGGGAGCCGGCGAGGCGGAGGAGGCCGGGACAGGCGACGGGGAAGCGGGAGCCGGCGCCGGAGAAGGGGAGGCCGGGACTGGGTGCGGAGCAGCGGAGGGAGTCGAGCGGGACGGCTTGCAGGCGCGGGCTGAAGGAGGAGGCTGGGGCGGAACGGGAGCAGGCGGCCAGTCTTGGGCTGAGCGGGAGAGAAACGGGGACGGGAGAGAGAGGGAGGGAGTGGCGGCTGGGTAGGGGATTAGGTTAGGGTTAGGGTGGGGTAGCTTTATATATATATATATATATATGATAAAAAATAATAATATTAATAATTATAATATAACATTATAATAACAATAATAAAAAGTATAATTATAATCAAACCATTTAATAATAATAAAATTTATCATAAAAATAATAATAGAACTTATATTAATAATAATAATAAAACTTTATAAAGATAATAATAATTATAAAATTTACAATAATAATAATAATAACAAACTTAATAAATAAAATAATAATGATAATAAAATAATTTAACAATCCTAATTATATTAACTATGAACATAAAGTAGAAGTTAAAATTTAACCGCTGGGCGAACATGTGGTCACCCGGGCCGAACGCACGATCACCGCTAGCGATGCGATGACCGCGCACCGGTGCGAAACCATCAATCACAATTAATCTTCGAAAAATTTAAACCGGGTCCAAGAAAAGAGAAAAAATTATGGACGTCCGCGGTCGGGGTGTGACAATTCTCCCCACCACAGACACTTTCTGCCCCCAGAAAGTCACCAGGCCGCAAGTCAACCAAAGACCAAGTCTATGCCCAAACATAACTAAAGGAACTGAAGAAACTGAGGTTCTCGGGGATGACCTTACTCTACACAGGTCACACCCGACCGATTCAAGAGAAAACTGGGGTCCGAGATTGAGGGGAGAACACGAAGGGGTTCTCCCCACCACAAGAGCTTAACTAGTGCAGAAAAGATGACCATTTAAATAGAAAACCCCGGGAAGGGGGGGGGGTCGACGCGGGAACTCCCAACCAATTCAAACCAACTCTTATAGCACGATTAAAACAACACCTCCGTCGAAACCTTGAACCCATGACTAGAGTCATCAACATCAACACCAGGGAAAACCTATAGAAAAACATATAACCGACATCAAATTGGAGACATGATCCACCGAAGTCCACAAAACATAACCACATCGACAACATAACTAAAACGAGGTCAACCCACACGAGAGTCAAACACACTTTTAAGAAGGACACACGATTCGGAAAATTACATTCTTACGACAAGTCCGCTTAGATTTATCATAGAACAAGTCCATTGCCACTTTTTAGAAAAACAACACATTTACATAAACCAGACTACTTGGATTATAATAGAACAAGTCCATGATAACCGCATGGTAAAACAATGAACATACAACTACGTCAAAACCTAACAGCAGAAAAACAAGTACTAAAAGATCTTGATTGTTCCACTGCTAACACGGAACACAAAAACCTGGACCAAGGCTTCACAACCCTGGGGACTCCTGACTGTGCGCGAGCTTCACCCCGAGACTTGTGGCTGGGGCTCTGATGGCTGAAGCATCTTCTGCCTCACAGTCAGGTACTGACATTCTCCCATCGCAGCTTCCTCTTTAAGCAACGCTTCTTGCAAAACTTCTCCAGATGACCCAGACAACCACAGCGATGACATGTCTTCGGAGGGTTGCGACAAGACGGCTTTAAATGCCCGAAACGACCACACTGATAGCACACCATCGAACGATCTGATGAACTGGAAGCTGGGACCAAAGGGGATAACTCATTAGGAACAGGCATCTCTGGCGCCTTTTCCTCACCAGAGGGGGAACTCTTACGAACAACAGGGGACGCTGTAGTAGTAGCCACTCGCACACCGGAAACCAACTCAGCCAAGAATGCTTCCTCCACCAGCTTCTCGAAACAAAGGTCTTTATAAGGGAGGACTCGCTCCTTGATCTCTGGACGAAGACCCCCAGTGAAGAGAGAGGCCTTCATGAGCTCATGTGACGCTACATCTGGAGAAAAGGGAATTAGTTCCTTGAAATGGTCAACATATGCCTTCATCGTCCGTTGGCCTTGTTGAATATGCGCAAGCCCTCTCTTTTTCTTCAGCTTCACTTCCTCAGGTACAAACCATTGGATGAAAACGATTCTGAAGACATCCCACGTCATTTCACCTCGCATTGACGGTGGGGTAACCATCTTCCACTGGTCCAATGCTGGACCCTCAAACAACTCTATAATTGCACGAACCTTAACATTATCAGGAGTTCCCAACATTCTAAAGACGCGCTCCACTTCCTCGAGCCATTCCACTGCCTCTAACGGACCCTGATCACCATAGAGAATAGGCAAAGTCTGAGGAGGACTAAAAACTGGGCATGACATATCCGAATCCTTAAAGACCTTTCTGGGCGGCATTTCCTGAGCGACATATAAAACACAAGGCCAAAACCAATATCAAATCGAAGCAACATCAATAAAAGCGCCTTCATCAAAGACAGTCAGCACAGGGACCAAACTGATACAACACAACCCAAAATAAAATCTCCTCTCTAAAATTCCCTTTTCATTTTTGATTTCAAAACCACCCTTTCTCAAGATCACTTTCCAAAAACCAATCCACTTTCAAACCAAAAGCTTTCCAAAACATTTCCTCTTTAAAACCAATTTAGAAAACAAGATCAAGCCCTTAATTTCAAATACACACCTAGGTAATCTCATGAACCGCTGCACATGTCTTTATCCACATTCCATTCATACGTGCGTCAACAAACACTTTCCATGCATTCTCACACATGTGCAAACGTTCATAAAGAGGAACCGAGGTTTCAACCCAAATCATTCTTATCCAATTCCAAGAAAGCAACAGATTTCCAAAACAAGAGATTTCAGTTTTAAAACCCATTTCATATATTTAATGTCCTTTAAAAGGAACCAATCCAATTTACCGAAAACCTTTTTCATTTCCAACAACGCACCCACACAAACCAAAATGAAAGCAGCAGCCAAATTTGCATCAACCACTTAAATGAGGGACTAGTAGTCACACTCAACCTGGCGACATGGTAGTGGGCCATGTCCCAAGTCAGCGTCGACCACTAGGAGGAATTCAAACCACGTACTCGAACTCCACATGGGTCACTACTCCATGTGAAATTACGACGTAACATCGGCTTGCCTCCATTGTCATCTCTCAATCCAAGACAAACCAGAAAAGACAAGGACACAATTCCCGAACTACCCCTGGTAACTCGAGGATCAGTGCGAGCAAGAGTTCGCGACGCTCTTCCCGTACCTACCCCTCGAGTTCCGACAGTCCTAATCTCCTTCTACCGGACAACCCAAATAACAAAAACCTCCCTTTGATACCATTTTGTCACGAACCAGCCCGGGTCGACCCTGAACCGGTCACCCGAGCCGGTCCGCGGCATGGCCCGAGGGGCGTTCCCGATCCCCCCGGGATGGCAACCAGTGCCGGGCATTAAGACTTGATCGTTGGGAACGATTTCGGCCCAAAACAAAAGTAAATAGAACAGAATAAATAAACACTAACAGCGAAAAAGAAAGAAAAGCCACACAACCACGTACCTCCATGTGACCTCTCAGGTCACCACCCAACTAGAGAGAAACCTCGCTCCAACACTGAGCGACTCAAAACAGAAGACCTGCGACTGGAATGGTAAAAGATAGGCGTGAGCACAAAAGTACTCAGTAGGTGAGCCCCACAACAAATCCCAATGCACTGCCAGTAAATAAAGAATCTACATAATCCAGGTTTGAACTATATTGTATAAAAGTAATTTTTCACAATGTTTTACTTGAAAATCAAACACAAGACATTTCCCTTATTCTTTTTCGAAAGGTAGTTCCATTTCATCAGTTTTTAAACTCACTCTGAAAAGCAAAGTGTTACATTTTCAAATCAAACCCAAAGCGAATAAAGCATTTTCATTTGAAAACCATTTTTCTCAAAGTCTAACAGTATAGGCTGTGAAGTATGACTGAAGGAAAACAAGCAGGGAAAACAAGTGCAAGTAAAGGTAAACGGGCAAGGAAAACGAAGTGCAAGTAAAAACAAACCAGAAGTTATCAGCAATAACCATGGGTGATCCTGAACATCCCTAGAAAACCCCTGGACGTACTCGGGTTCAGACTACCTGCCGGCATGGTACTCCATAGTCAATAACCAACTGGCCGCCCTAACAGCCAACCAGTGGCACATCCCTCCTGGCCTGTCTGTAACTCCAGGGGGTACTAACCCGTCTAATCAGGGTTAGCAAGCAACCGTCACTCGATAATCTACAAGACGCCCAGGAACCCATAGTAGTTTTTGTAACACTGTGTAAGTGGGAGACCCGCGCACACGTGACTCATCTCACCGCACTTTCCAACCCCTTACACGGACATCGCTACACGACAACCCTCGAAGGGAAGTCCCCCTGTAGAAATGCCCTCACAAGTACGTATATATATATATATATATAATCACTTCACATTTGATAAAGTGCCAACCGGGCCGTCATGTCACTTACATTTTGATCATCTTAGACCAAAGCATTTTTAAAGAGGGATGACCCACGCCATTTCATTGAAAACCAGAAACGCACTTAGAAATTTATTTAAGAAACTCAAATCAGCATCTTAAACCTAGAACACATTTGTTTCACAAGTAGAGTCACTTTCCAATCACCAAACGCACCCCACTTTTATCAAGAGCCAAACGGGCCTTTAATCGTTTTTTTGAAGGAACACCATTTCCCAAATGAAAACAAAACTTTTGTTCGCGTAACAAAGGAAAACATCTTTCATCAACCAAGAGCCACACATAAGGTTTCCAAAACAAGTTCAAAGGTCACACGACGTTTTCTCTAATCAAGGTTCTAAGAAAACACCATTTTCCATAAACAATACATCTACAAATTTACACACGCCAAAAACATTTCAAAACACAATTTAACATGACTTTCATTATTCAGGAAGAACCATCTAGCAAAACTACCATGGAAGCACATAATTAAATCCAAGAAAACGCTTTTAATGAAACGCTAGAATTAAAACAACTTTTATCATCAGCAGATCACCAAACTATAGATAACTACTTAATAATACTTTTGAATTTGCTGGAACTTAATACAAAGTCAAGGAATAAATAAATTCTAAATTTAAAGGCGAGTGCAAAGGGAGACCTACCTCAAGATCCAAACGCGACGGTAAAACGACCCTGGAACCAAGGCGCGATGACACGACGTGTGTCCGAAGCCACGTGACAAAGTCCAACACTCTCAAAACTAAGGCGCGGAGATGGCGGAACCTCAACGGAAAGTAGGACAATCCTTTGCGGACAAACTGTGTACGCTGAACAGTGGAAACAGTGCACGTCACTCAACCCGCAACAGAAAAAGGATTATTTAAAATTAAATAAAAACACTAAGATAAATATATATAGGTAAATAAATAATAAATACATGAATAAATAAATAATCAAAAGAATAAACATATCGGTAATCAAACAAAATAAAGCATAACCAAATGAATGAAAGAATAAGTAAACAAATAAAGAATTAATTAATTGACAAATAATTAAATGAATAAATAAATAAATAACTCATTAACAAATACACAAAGAAAATGAATAAATCAATAACTAAATAAATAAATAAATAGATAAATAAATGAATAAATAATTTATTAATCAATTAATTAATAAACAAATAAGTAAATAACTAAATAATTGATTAATTAACAAATACTTAATTGAGTAAATAAATAGACAATTAATTAATCAATCAATTAATAAATAATAATAATAATAATAATAATAAGAAGAAGTTAATAATTAAAATAATAACAAACATAATAATAATAATAATAATAACAATAATAATATGATAATTAAAATAATAATAATTATAAATTCTAACAATAAAGATAATAATAATTATAATAATAATAAGATGTTAATAATATGATAATATTAATAAAGTAATAATTTAATAATAATAGTAACAATAATAATACAATAATATTAACATAATAATAGTATAACAATAAGGAAATCACAATAATAATAATATGATAATAGTAATAATCATAATATGATATTAACATTAATATAATAACATTAACATAATAAAATAAAATAAAATAAAAACAAACAGGAACTCACCAGGAGAGGAAAGGAGGAAACCCGCAGGTGGTGCGGCGGCCGGGAGAAAGTCGAGGCGGGCGCGCGGCGTGTGGCAAGGAGCTGGCCGAGGGAGTGTGTGTGCGAGTGACGGCGCGAGCAGGGGAGGGAGCAGTGCGACGCGGGAGAGGGCCGTGACGGGGAGCTGATGGCGGAGCGAGGGGTTCTGGCTTGGGCGAGGCGGGACGGCAGGGAGCCGGCCGGTGGAGCGGGGCGCGGCGGAAACCGGGGGTCGCAGGGGGAGAGCAGGGGCGGCCGCCGCTGGGGTGAGGCTCGGCCGGACGAGCAGGGGGGGCGGCGTACGCAGGAAGGAGGGAGGGCAGTGCGGGTCGCGGAGGGAGCGGCCGAGGCCGGGGCGCTGGGGTGAGCCGCAGGGGGGTGAGGCCGGCGGTGCGGCTTCGGACGCAGGAGGCAGGGCGGAGCAGCGGGGGTTCGCGGGTGAAGCGGGGCGAGCCGGGACGGGGTGGAGGCCGGGAGCGGCGAGCTCGGGTGCAGGGAGGAGCCGGGGGTCCAGGGTGCAACAAAGCGGAGCGCCGGAACGGGGTGGCGACACCGGGACGGGGAGCAGGGCTGGGGGTGAGCGGGAGCCGGCGAGGCGGAGGAGGCCGGGACAGGCGACGGGGAAGCGGTAGCCGGCGCCGGAGAAGGGGAGGCCGGGACTGGGTGCGGAGCAGCGGAGGGAGTCGAGCGGGACGGCTTGCAGGCGCAGGCTGAAGGAGGAGGCTGGGGCGGAACGGGAGCAGGCGGCCAGTCTTGGGCTGAGCGGGAGAGAAACGGGGACGGGAGAGAGAGGGAGGGAGTGGCGGCTGGGTAGGGGATTAGGTTAGGGTTAGGGTGGGGTAGGTTTATATATATATATATATATATATGATAAAAAATAATAATATTAATAATTATAATATAACATTATAATAACAATAATAAAAAGTATAATTATAATCAAACCATTTAATAATAATAAAATTTATCATAAAAATAATAATAGAACTTATATTAATAATAATAATAAAACTTTATAAAGATAATAATAATTATAAAATTTACAATAATAATAATAATAACAAACTTAACAAATAAAATAATAATGATAATAAAATAATTTAACAATCCTAATTATATTAACTATGAACATAAAGTAGAAGTTAAAATTTAACCGCCGGGCGAACATGTGGTCACCCGGGCCGAACGCACGATCACCGCTAGCGATGCGATGACCGCGCACCGGTGCGAAACCATCAATCACAATTAATCTTCGAAAAATTTAAACCGGGTCCAAGAAAAGAGAAAAAATTATGGACGTCCGCGGTCGGGGTGTGACATACTGGTTATATTTTAAGGAATCCACATTAATTAATATTTCATCTTAGTTCTCATCATCAGTTCATGGCCTATTAGAGGTGGTCCTAGGGTGGAAAAAACAAGATTATATTTAGCTTATGAGGGCTTCTAATGGGTTGAGGTGAGTTATCCCTAGAGAAACATAACAATTATTTAAATGCATTGATATTAATGAAAGATAATTTAGAATAACATTAGAAATTTTTTTTACACCCAGAAGTGTTATCCATTTCATTATGATACTATTTAATAAATAAATAACGTATAAAATAATGCTTTCAAAATAAAGGATATATTAAATAAAATTTACTTTGAATAATAATATAAACAATAAAATGAATCTTCATAAATTAAAATGAAGAAAATTGTTGGAGAAAACAACCAAGTGAGAAACATAACATAGGAGACCTAAAAATATTCAATTAATCTATTTTATATAAGTCTGAACCATTGGAAATATACCTTATGAAATCATAGAAAAAAAGAGAATAAAATTCTTGATACAATGTAAATAATTTTATTATGGAAGTTATGGATTTCCAATAAAAAATAAGTGTTAATGAAAATTTCACTTATAAAACCTTTTTGGCATAACTATGCATTAATGGGAGGAGAAATTGTAAGAAGAAATGTATATAAAAAAATATCCATTAGTGTAAAAAAAATTAATCATAAGGGATCATGTAGCTATAATGAGAGAGATTGAATAGGTATACATATGTTTTTACTAAATAAAATCGACATAAACAATTACACCCTTAAATTTGTTTGAACCATTATATTGGTATGGATTTATAGATCTAATTTAGGAATATTCCCACATACTCACATAATAAATGTAAATGATGAAGGTAGAATCCACATAATCTATTTTTACATGGTTTAGAAAAAATAAAGAAAATCTTCTCCTTGCTACATCTAGTTATTATCGTAAGTAGTAAATTGTACACTAATAATGTTATTGTCACTATAATGTGTCGTGTATTCATTTTTCATCTAAGGATAATAGTGTATCCCACACTTATTAAACTTTATCAAAAAACAGTTTTGAATATTCACTAAATTACACATGTTAATATATCATTATATTGGCTCCTAATAATCTCCAAATTTCCTCTATAAACTCCATGAACAAGTATTTAATTTCCTACTTATCTTTTGGTGTAATATCAAGAAAGTCATCCCTATCCGTAAACTTCATAAAATATAATTTCTTTGATCTCTTAGATTCCAAGAACTACAATAGATGTCTATTTTTTAGAATCCATTTTATGTCATTCGGGAGCTTAACCTCCAATCTTCAAAATTCTTGAAACTGCTCCATTCTTCCTTGGAACTGTATGTTGTGGTTTTATCGACACTTCAACCCAATAGATTTTTGAGTAAATACATGATAAGGTAATACGTTTATTTTATTCTAATCCCAATTTTTATTTGTAGATATTATTTATTTATTTTTTCCCACCAAATTTAAAAAGATTTTACACCATTATATATCTATTCTACCTAAAATAAAAGTGAATAATGCATGGGCTTCAATTTGGAACTCCAGCCAATTAAGCTCTTCATTCAACTTCCTTCAATATCTTTCAAATATATCATAATTTGAAATGGTAAAATATCCAAAAAAATATAGGGTGAACTATGTTTAACTCTTATAAAATATTGTCTTGAATAAAAAACATTTAATTAGGAATATTGAATCATTGAATGACTGTCTACGAATCATCACAATGATTTTCACTTTTCATGAATTCCACAATCATTGGAATGTTTTTATTATCTAACATTCATAGAAATTACTATACATATTTATGTTCTACCCTTTTATATAGATTCAATTAAACAATAAAATAATTTTAATCTATGAAAAAACTCTAATATACAATCTCTTTTCCATATCATCAATTGGAATTATAATTTTTTCTAAAAAAATTAATGTATGATACTACTATATTCTTATTGAATCTATGCTCTAACATCTGATTAATTTATCTTCTACACATCTAGGAATCCACATATTACAATTAGTTCAAAATATAATGACACTATCTTCTAGTCATCTTCATCATCTGAATACTTATACTCATAAAAGTGAAATTTTTTCCAATATTATAATGGGGATATATTCTATTCAACTCAACACTTATATTGAGACCAATGGAACCAGTAAATAATATTTTAAAACTATTTCTATTAAAACAATAAAATTCATCCACATTACTGAATGCATTTTATTATTTAACATATGATATCACTTTGGATTGGTCTACTATCATTAAAAACATCAACATTTTTTCCATTTTGTGATTAAAGTGTCTTGTAATCATAGCCTCTTTCAGTTAGTGATAATTCCATTCCCTTTTGGTAGAAACTCATCTTTAATTTATTTAACACCATCCTCATATACCTTTTTTAGATTCATGTAATATGTGAAATTTTTGTTGCTCTATAGGTATACATAATTTTTAGTTTGATACCCAATGCCAAATACATTATTCAATTATGTAATAAATGATTAAAATGAAATATAATGTAATTTAGGATCACTTAGGTAATACCTTTACCCAAATTAAGAGATTCAAGATTATGTGAGAAATGACCTCATGATCTCCTCCATATATATAGGAGGATTCTAACTAAAGGTTGGGATCTAAAGGTGAATTGGGGAGCCTATACCCTCAGTAATCACATCTATACACTTGAAAATAAAATATATAATCAATTATACTAAATAAAAATGTGTAAGATCAAATAAATTAATGTTATAATAGATTTCATGTTATGTTATACAATAATAGGCAATGTACCACTATTGTGGAAGGTAAACAAGTGTAAGTATCACGACTGGTATGGATAAATTGAAAGCATTGTGATAGCTATCCTGAGTCTTTATCAGTATTGCACCCATCATTAACTCTAATCTCTTCAAAAACCTACCAATGGGTCATTTCCCTTCCCTTGATCCCTGATCATGAAGTATGAACATGCATTGAGATACCCATTAAAGTTATAAGTCTAAACCTAGTAAGTCACCACCAATGAAACCATAACATAAGTGGACGTGCATATATATTTTTATGTCCCGGTGGAAATGAAATTGCACAAAATATAATACAATCAATCATATAATATGATATCATGGAAAATCCAAGATCCCAAGAATCTGGACGTACATGCTTGAAAGCTATATCAGAGGAGTGTAATATGTTTTATATACATGACATAGATCATGTTATGTAACCCTATCCATCATTGAGGAAATTGAACATCCCAATTTTTAGGAATAACTATACTTCTTCCTTTATAGGAATGTCATTACCATGACTAATGGATACATTCTCATCTCTAATGGTTCACATGCTTGGCATGACTGTACCAATGGAACACTACACAGTTCCAAGGGCATTCCCCATCTGTATATCACACTACAATATATAATTAATCTTCTAATGGTTTATTTTGTTCCCTATATTATTAAAAAAATTCCATAATAAGTAATTAACCATCTTATACTGATCTATATCCAATGAGTCACATCATCCACATCCCCTTCTAAGGGTTTGGCATTATGTCTACCTCTCTACCAGAACATTTAAATAGAGATTCCATTGGCTATGTACAACACCACACCTAATATATAACATAGAAAGGAACAATATCTTATAATAATTATTCCACTAGATATTAAATATTACCTAAGTAATAAAAAATAGATCAAGGAATAACATGGATAATCGAATATTCTATAGGATATGAAATAACCACATACAAGCTGATACATAACAAGGAACACAGAATCCAAAAACAAGTAAAGGTATCATGAGCTACCCATGTAAATAATTATTTTATATTATTTAAGGATATATACCCTAATAATATATAAAAAATATAATTATTCAAAAAAACTCCATTCAAATTCCCATGATGATAAATATTTCCTAGAGTTATCAAGTTGATTCTAAATTAAAATTTTCATTGAGGTACGAACAACAGATAATTCATACACGCTATCATTAACTAAAACAAAACCCAATTAATCATCATAGAGTTAATATAATTATTATTCAAGGAAAATATCATACCATGAGACAAAATCAACAAATTTTTTTAAAAGATATATATAATCATCACCAAAAATATATACAGGATCAATCAATGAGAGGCCACCATTTCTTATAATTCAACACTAATGTATTAATAAAGAGTGAATCCTACATTAGATCTAATTGAATATTGACAGATATAAACAATATGTATTGGGTATATAATCATTTATATATAAATATTTATCATTAGTCTTAGAATATATAGTTCTTACACTAAAGTATTCCACAAGAATGATCTAGACTTCAAGCATCCAATAGGGGAGGAGGAAGAATCCTAGACCACAAAGGGAGATATCTCAAGGAGGTTATGGTTAAATTAGGTATATATTATGGTGTGTATTATGAAAATAATTATATTAGTGGAAAAATACCAAAACACCCTTAATGATACCAAATTTTGGTTACCACTAGTTGGCCAGTTACCTGCCAGCTTACTCGTGACTGGTCTTTGATGGGAAGGTGTGCCTAAATTGAATGAATGAATTATTCATTATATGAGGGTGGGATAGAAGAATATATAGAAATATTAGTCCCACTACAAACAACATTGGCTATTTAGTTCATTCCATGGGTGGTATGGTGTGATCTTTTGAAATATAGGTCTCATTACCAACTCCCATGGATGATTAGTGCCCTCCTCCGGTGATTCAGTATCCTTGTTTCTTCCACTGTGAATCCCACAAAGACTCCATCCTATAAAATAATATCTCTAACTCCCATTTACCAAAAATTCACACATCCAAGGTATAATTAAATTAAATATACTTAGTAATTCAAAAAATACATTCCTTAATGTTAAAATTCTCCCCTATTATGATTTCAAATCCCCAAGAAGTGTCTCTAGTGTTAATGATTGAAAAAAGGCCACTCTTCCGAAAAATCATATTTTCACTCCCAATTATCCCCATGAATTTAAAAATGGTACCATAGGATTTTGAAAAGTGTCACCATATTCCCTTGAAAAATGTTTTCACTAAACTTAATGTTCTACACTATGAATTCCACAATTGGTGTGTCAGGTTAAAACATAACATTATCACAGTCGATCAAATGCCTAGGATCGAACATGTATCACTGAATATGAGAGACATTGAACACACCATTAATACCTAGATAACATGTAGGATGATCTAAAAAGTTATCAATTATCCCTATTTTCTAGTAAATCATGAATAATTCAAAAAAAATAGTACCATCATCCCTTGATTTTGAAACAGTTGATTATCTTGTTGAGGAGTCACCCATAAAAAATTTATCTCCCATAGATAAATAAATGGTTTTCCTCCCACTGTTAGTATATGATAATTGTCTAATTTAAGTGGTGATTAATTTTTTTTGGATCCTATAATCTATCTTAGATGCCTTCTATACCAATATCATCCAAAAAACTACAGCCTCACCATCCCCATTACAACATAGGGGTGAGTGGCATAACTTAGCCTAAAGATCCTCATAAGGTTCCATATGAATTTAATCCTAGAATATATTGTTTTAAACGACCTAAAACATGGATAAGTGATCAAACCAATATCTAATTAATTATATAATACTTTCCTCTAACATAAATATTAATATCAATATTGTTAACTCCTACTGCTTGTTAATTTGTGGATGATACATTTTATTAATTTTTTTCTTGGTACACAAATCCATCAATAATACCTAAATACAGGCAGATGAAGCACACATATCTATATGATATGATCCTAAATTGGGATATATAATGGTTTAAAATATCTCTCATATATATATTTATAAACTGATCCCCTAAAAGGGTCTTCGAAATGGAAGACAATTTAGCCACATTTGTAACCTGATAAAATATGAACAACACAGAATCATGAATCTGTGTTGTCTTATGTAGATCCAGTATAAAGTTCTTCACCATGTCATACCACTCCCACATAGGTACTATAAGTGGAAAACAAAACTACTAGGATACTAATACTATACAATTACTCACTTGAATGTAATCTATTATTAGAAAGAACTAATGATTCCCATTTTCATACCAGGCTACTAAAACAGACATGAGATATCATGTTACATCTTCATAAAACATGGATGGAAAAAATATCCAACATTATAGTCTCTAATCAGATTCTCCATTATTGAAGATGGCACTAATACCATCCCATGAATAAAATCAGGTCTTATATTTGAATGACCTACTTGGGATTAAATCATTCATTGCCGAGCGGTCCGGCATCACTATAAACATGGGATCTAGCTTCTACATAGACATTAAATGTATAGTAAATAAGATGTGATAACCCAAGTCAAACATTCCATAACTCCAAGATCCTAAAAATTCATCCACTATCCACTCATCCATCAAATTCATTATATTACATTCCTCTGGTAGAGGCCTCTATCCATGTTCCATCATCTATAAAATTATCATAATGAGAAAATATTCAATGTAGTTAAAATTTATTTGATCATTGTCCATTTTATGTCGAAAATATATATATACTACACAAAATTCATGTACCTTAGGTTTATATCTAGTTGGAGAAGATATATCAAAATCTCTTGTGCGTTTTTTAGATGAAAAAATTATCATTGAAGAGATAATGTCTCCAGAATTTTAGCATGTAAACTGAATTTGCAGAATCTAAGATATACATTGGTTAGTGTTTCTCATGGGGTTTCAACTGACAGGACCCATACGAGACAAAACTATCCATCTATATCAACAAAACACCTAACCCAACACTAGAAGAATCATAGTACACTATGTATCTAATCATATGATCAATATGAATAAAAAATTGATCTATAATCAATATCATATTTATCATTAAGAAGGCCTCATCACACTCATCAAACCACTCAAAATTAACCACCTTTTTGGTTAGATCTATCATCATCACATTCATTTGGGAGAATTCCCGGATCAAATTGTGATAGTACCCTGTAAGCCCGAGGATAATCTTGATATAAAATACATTCCATTATTTCATATTCAAATCACATAAACGGTAGAAATTAATTTAAAATTAATCTCGTATATGTGATAGGAAAGTAGGGTTTTAATGTTAAATTGTTTGATATTTTAAAATGATTTTATATCAAAATTTAATATAAAATTGATTCCAATGAAATAAATTTGATTAAAATATGTAAGACATATCTAATTAATCTTTAAAACCATTCATAAATATAATTAAACCTATTAAAATTTGTAAATGAAATATTACTTTTCAAATAAAATTTAGTATTTTTCAATAATCCTCAGAAAATGAAACTTCAAAAAAATATACCAAACAAATCACCCTAAGATAATTTTTTCTAAAGGAATGATTTAAAATAAATGATTTAATATTGGATGGTAAATAACTTGTAGAGATCTTTGAAAAAACATTTCTTGAGGAATGTATCCTTTCTACTTTGAAATTTTTTTCTCAAACATAAATAATTCTGAAAATTCTATTTTGTTGAATATAGATTTGAAAATTTTTAAAGAATTATTTTATAAGAATATTTTTTTAAAAAAAATTCCCTTTTCCATGAAAATTATCTTAAAAAAATTTCAAAACAAAATTTCTTTTTTTTAAAACATTGACTTTTAAATAAAACAAATTTCTGAGCGAAGGGAGAAATGGGGTCAGATTTTCCCAATGTTTTATTATTATATTTATTAAATAAATAACTAGAATAAAATTATATAAATACATTATTATATCATGACTAACAAAATGAGTAGAAAAGGAGTGAGTTTTCTTGAAATTTGGTTCATAATATTTCATAAACTAAATCATAATCCTAAATATTCTCGATAAATGATGAGATTATTGAAATAAAATCTTACAAATTGGTAACCATGAATCATACACACCATGTAAGAAAATTAAATTACATGAAGCTTAAAATATTATGAAAATTAGGATATTAATGGAACAACATGTCCAATGGATGTGAATACACCTCATAAAAGAATATAGGTGTATAACATATCATGTGTCTCAATGAAGGAAGAATGAAGAAAAATTAATTTAATGATTTGGTAAATATTAAAAGATAAACCTCAAGAAAGATAAATAAAAACATTTATATTAAAATACCCATTAATTTCATTATAATAATCATATAATATACTTATGGTACATATATACACCACTCAAAAGAAAAGAGTGGTGAATAATGCATAAATCTCACAAAAATAAGAGTGAGATGAGAAAACCCTTACCATATGAATTGAATATATTAATACTCGTTAAAACTACATGTATAATAAATATAAGTTTATTATAAATCTATTACAGAACCATATTTAATCATATCATACCACCTATTATTTACTTATGTACCTCTATTACCCATTTATTAATAATTCAATGTTAATGTTATGTTTGGGGTAATATCTGCTTTTTTTACATGAGTCATCTTTCATGTACTATTAATAAAATAATGATTTTATCATATAATTTATAGTATCCATTATATAAAGATCATATAAATTTATTTTATATGTATCTATAAATGATATAAATATGAAATGGAATACATCGTTCATCTAGATAGTCGGTTATACGTACGCACGAACATTGTTTCTGTTTTCTTGTCATATTGAATGTAAAAAAAGAAATATATATATATATATAATCAGTCTAGAATAATTTTTATTATATATATACCATATATATTTACTATACCCATCGTCAATACATTCCATTTAAACTGTGAAGAAATCACATCTATTTGAGGAGGTTTGTAGTCCACATATCCACACATGATGTTATAATATTTCAACAAAATGGAATGAATGAAGGTATTTGTTATATAATAATACGAGAAGAATTAATACAACATAAATATCATATATATAAACTAGAAAAAGTATTTACATAAAAATTACCATCTTTTATAGGTGGTAAAATAAAAACGAACAACATCATTTCGTGAGGTTGTAGTTCACCATACAGACGAACAAAATGTTCGTTACCCAATTGATGGAAGTGAGTTTAGGTGTAGATATAAACCTTATAATAACAACATATTACTATATTTTGGATACATTGGATATTATATTTTCATGTAACATGAAAAATTTATGGGGTGGAGAATGAAAATAAAACAAAATATCTTGGGGAACGATGTTACCTCTTCTTTGGGTAACTCCACTGGGTTTACACCAGAGTGTTTCTTGGCTGCCCTTTTTCCCTAAGAGATTATAATAGGGTTGATGGAGGTATTTTAGTAGGATATTTGGGATGTTTTATCCTGAGAAAAAGTTCTTGAGAGTTTTTATGAAGTGAGGGGTTTGAGTTTCCATTTTATAGTGGAGTAGGAGTGGAATTATTGTAAATATAAAATGGTAAACACTTTTGAGAGGCCTCCCTTACATAATGTTCCTGAAATAATATTCAATTTTTGATCCAAGAGGGTAATTGTCTAAAATATGTCTTTCTAATGTATTTTGTACATGTTTCTTTGTTTTCCCTTTAAATTAATGTTTAACTAATAAATAATATTTTTTAAGTTAATTGCAATAATTAATTTTTAATATCTCAGAAAATTATTTTTTGTAAGAAAACTATTTTGACATTATTATAAATTATAGATTATTGTTATTACAATTATGTAATCAATTTTTTGAAATTAAAATAATTTAATTGGAAAAATTAATTTGAATTTATTCTTGAAGACATGTCGCGACAATGGGTTTTTTATACGAAATTTTTTAAAAGCTTGAAATGTTTTTATATCGAATTTTGTTGTGAAATTGGTACCAATAACCTATATTTGATTAATTTGTATACTATTGATAAAATTAAAATTTAAAACCAACTTATGATATAATTTTAAAACCAAATATATTAATTGAAAAAGGTGTTTTGAAATATAATTCAGTATTTTTCACTATTCATCCAAAATGGATGTTTTATAGAAACAAATCCCAAAAACTCACCATATTCTAATATTTAAAATATAAATTCAAAAAATAAGTTTATATTATTGATTTAAATTAAAAAAATTTTATAAAATTTATTTTATTATTTTTCACATATGGATAGAAAAAGAAGCTCATTTGAAAAAATAACATTTTCAAAAATATAATGTCTTTTCCAAAAAAATATATTTTTTATTATAAATATATTTTATTTATAAAAAACAATATAAATATTATATATATATATATATCAATTATTACTCTTCCTATCACTATGGTTAGAATCTATGTTATAACTATCTATATCAAATAATTATAATAATAAAAAGTTGTTTGGTAAAAACTTAGTGTTGCATGCCAAGAAGACATATTGATATTACATCTAGTATAATATTATCCCAGTTTAGTGTATAATGAAATATTAAAATACTATAGTGTGTAATGAAATAAATTAAATAAAATTAATTTATTCAAAAAAAATGTTCATAAAAACATGGGGTGTTATATTCTACCCCTTTAAAATGAATTTTCCCTATGAAATTCATTATTATGATTCAAAAAATAGAACACTTATCCCTCATAATATCATCATGTTACCAAGTTGATTCCCCTAATTTGTGGTGCCTAAAAAACTTTTACCATTTGAGTGGTCTTGTATCATAGAAATTTTCTGTATGATCATGAATTTCAAATGATTGTTCCTCATAAGAAAGATACATATCCAATGATATGACCTCTGAGTTCAATACATGTGAAGGGTCAGGTATGTACTTTTTCCAAAGAGATACATAGAACAAATTTTGGTCTTGAGAGAGATTTGAATGAAGTACCAAACAATTGGATACCATCCTGATATGATAAATAATTTTATAGGGACTGATATTCCAAGAAATTAGTTTCACATTATTCCCAAATATCATAACCTTCTTCCAGGGATAGACTAGTAGGAACATATTTTAAAAAACATTAATTTCTATATCAATCTGAAAGTTATCTGCATATGTTTCTATCGACTATGAGATTCCTTGATATGATGTTTAATGGTTCTATCCTTCTGGGCAATTTTATAAGCTATCTCAGGTCCCATTATATTAATTTATCCAACTTCATTGCAACCCATTAGAGATCTAAATTTCATTTCATACATGGATTCACAAGGATCCATATCCATTATTGAGTAAAATATATTATTGAAAGAAAAATCAATGTGAAGAATGTCTTAATACCATCCACCTTTGAATTCTAATGAACAATATCTCATCATATTCTTTAGGGTTTGAATTAATCTTTTAGACTGATCATCCATCCAAGGGTGATAAGGAGTTCTAAAAATTAATTCATTATCAATTACATATAGAATAATTCTTAAAATCATTGTGGTAAACTTCATATCCCTATCAAATATATTAGAATGTTGTACTCCATGCTCCCTAACTACTTTTTAATGTATATATTGGTATTCTCATCCAAATAAAAGTCTTATATGATATCAAGTAATTATTCTAAATTATTATGTCAATTTACTAACTCCCATATAAAATTAAACCCTTTAGAGTTTTTAGGGATTCCAATGAAAAAATCCAGAGTGATGTTCTACCATTTCTATTCTGGTATGGTTAATGAATAAAATTTTCTTTAAGACTACTATCTTTTAGCATTATCATGGTGAAATACAATGAATTGAGATAGAAAATCTAGGATATCCCTATTAATCCTATCCTACCAGAAGTATTCTTTTAATTCATTGTACATCTATGTACATCCAATATGAATAGTGAATTAAGAACTAGGATCTTCCTCAAATAGATGCTTCTTCAAACCGGTGTTGATGGAACACAAATGTGGTTCCTAAACCTAATCATTCTATCTTGGTCAAAGTTAAATTTAGGAGCATTTATAACCTTCTTTTCCAATTCTACATCTTCCTTATATGCCTTTTTAATATTCCCTTGTACTGAGGGATGAACATTCAATTTTTCAAGATATTGAATTTTCACCTACTTTCGATGATTTCCATATACATACTTTGATATTCCTAAAATACTGGATCTTTTATGATCATCATCATGGATAAGATATCTTGATCCTTTTGACTCAAATCATAGGTCGCCTTGTTTTATTTTATATAGTGGTATTTCATTGATTAGTCATAATCTATTATCATCTCTTAATATATTATCTGTAACATGTTCAACACATTCTGTTTGAAAATATATTTCAAACATTTATGACCATTATATATATCACACATCTAACATTAAATATACATCATCCATATAATTAATGAAAAAATTATAGAAGTTATCTCTAAATCATGTCTGGGATATTTTTTCTCATGAATCTTGAATTCTTGTTAGGCAGGAGTTATAACCTTGTGATTCTTCAAAATAACACATCTTAATCCCCCCTTGAATGTGTCACTATAGATTCAAAACCTTTTTCCAGAAATAGTAATGTAAGCACCGGTGTGTTGAATAACCTTATTTTTAGTTCCTCGAAAGATTCTTCACATTCATTTATCTAGAGGGATGTGCACCCTTCTAAGTTAACATGGGCGGAGGATTATATAGTCATGAGTAATTCTACAAAAATCATCAAAAATATCTAGATAAACCAAAAAATCTATGGATCATAGTCACTGTGGTTGGTCTAGGCCAACAATCAATAGCATCCGTCATCGATGGATCTATTATTATAACATATCTTGAGACAATATGACCAAAAAATGAAACCTTTTGATGAAAAAATTACAATTTTAAAATTTTTCATAAATTTTCTCCTACTTTAGATATTTTAGTAAAATTTTCAAGAGGTATTCATGCTCTTCCTTTCTATTTGAATAGATAATAATATCATCTACAAAAACTACCATAAAATGATCGAGGTAATATATAAAGGATCTATTCATCAAATACATGAAGATATGTGGGGAATTAGTAAGACCAAATGGCATCACTATATATTCATAGTGTTCATACCATGTATGGATTTTTATAATGAGTATATCTTTTTTATTAAACCTTAATTGAAGATAAATATAATGAAAGAAAATTTTAGAAAAGCTTTGATCTCAATTCATTTGAAAAAAAGTCACCAATACGGGGAAAATAATACTTGTTCTGGATCATGATCTTCTTCAACAATAAATAATCAATTCATAGTCGCATTAATCCATCATACTTTTTCACAAAATGAGCATGTGCACCCCAAGGCGAGACAATTGTATGAATTAATCACTTATCAATATTTTCTTGGGTTTTCTTCTTCAATTCCTAAAAATTAATTAGGTCAATTATATAGGGAGTATTTGATCATGGTGTGTAACCAGGTATGAGATCTATCAAGAAATCAATTCCACATTTTAGTGGAAGGCTAGGAAAATATTCTATAAATGAATCAACAAATTCAAAAACAATAGGCACTTATTGATTTCAAGTTTCTCCCAAGACATTTGAGATAAATATTCATTCTTAATGGGAATTAAGACCCACAGACTATATGTAATGTCCATTTGGTATTCATACTTATCGTCACATTGAAAGAGGGTCATAGGTTTTTTACAAATATCAAATGTTACATCCCTTATATGAAAATTGATGTGGGTTTTAAGAAGTTAAATAAAATTCATTACTAAGATGAAATCAAATTCAAATAAGTGAATAATGACCAAATTTGTAGGAAACACATTCCCAAAAAGTCAACCAGATACAAATCATAGACTTAAAATCATTGTATTGTTAAGGTATTTCCCTGATAATTCATCATCAAATAATCTAGGTGGAATCTTAATACCCTTATCAAATTCTTTATATATGAAATAGTGGGTCGATCAATAACCAAATAATTCATTATATATTATGGAGTGGATGGTATGTGTCCCTTTAACCACATAATTATCATAACCCTCATTATAAATAGTGATTTTATGATATTTTCCATTATTCTTATGTATAATATGTTGATAGAATTGATCATCATCATTAAACTTCTGGTATGGGTATTAGTTATCATAACTCCCATTCTATGTACACTTTTATCACTAAATTAGGTGAGGTTCCTTTTGTTCTTCTTTCTCTTTATTTGTATTGTTATCTAGCTTATTCCATCACTTCGGTAATAAAATGGCCAATGAATATCCATTTTGGACATAAAATAATTGTTAGACCCCTTATGAAAATTTACACCAATACTCTTTCAACACTAAGAGTAGAAAGAAATTATCTTCTTCTTCACTTCATGGTTTTTGGATTTTACATTGAACATCATCTTTCATTTCTTATCAAAATAATGACATTGATATGTAACTCCAACCACTATTTAAACCATGATTTCACAACACACAATATCATTGTTTCTAATAATGTATCTTAAAATTTTTGTTTTTTATAGGATAATCTATTATTTCTCCACAATTTTCCCTGATTACTTTATGCTTGATGTTTTATATCTTTTTTTCCATTATTTATTATCATTATAATAATATTATCAAAATGTTTTGGAATTTCCATCATGGTTATCAAAATACACGTGTTTCTATAATGGTTATACATATATTTCATTTTTTAAAATTTTAAATATTGATTTTTTGAATTAAATGAGTAATGAAAAGTTATATTCATTTCTTTATATTATGTTTATAATTTTTTAAATACTTTGATTCTTTTCATCTATTTTAAATGTGATATGAATGGGTTTTAAAAGATGTTTTATATAAATAGTTCATTTTGTATTACACTAATTTAATTTTGTTATATATTTTATCAAATGGATCACCATTATGAATTGTTTTAGATTAATATTATATTCCAAATTATTTGACATATATAATGTTATTTCTTAATTAATTTGGTTTTATTATAGGAGATTGAGAAATTGTGTTGTGGTATATTAATTTTAATAAATAATTTATTTTATTCAATTTTTTTGAAACATCATGGGGTGGTAGAACTTAGTGGGCCCATTAATACATATGTTTCACTAGTTAGGAGTAGATGATGTATACCATTTGGATATACCAAATCCTAGAAAGATAGTGCCATTTTATATTGTCGGTTAGATTTCATCATTGATGGAAGGCTGCCTCTATTTATCAATGTTTGAGATAAAATATCTAGAGGAAGTTAAATAATGATGATAAAATTCAAATGGAAATTTACTTTAAATTTTCTGAGTATTTTTCATTTATTTTTACATAATATATAAAATGGTTTATACTTATCGTGTTCTAAATAGAGTGTTTTTAGTTTAAAATTTTCTTATATATCCATTCCTTAATTTGTAATGAAAATTGTGATCATTTTTTTAAACTATAATATTGGATTTAAACTTTAGTGAGATTGTGTAGAATATTTAGAAGAATATTACTAGGTTTATACTCACTACCCAATTAAATAATTTTATGCATATAAATATGTTGTTTCTCATGAAATAGGTAAAGGTGAAGATCCCTTATTTTTTGCTTTAGGGACAAGATTTTGCTAGAACTATAGAGGAGGTAGCCGGTAATGGATAGTCCCTTGTGACATGGAGATAGAGTATCATTTTAGGCTCATTTTCAGTTCCCCTTTTTTGATGATTTTATTTTGACTTTTCTTATATCCAATGAATTTTATTCATTTTAATTATTATATTTTTTTAATTATATATATATTAATGTTATTACACATGTTTCAATTTTATTGTTATTTTTTGTATCATATATATGATTTTTTACATTATACAATATATTTGATGATATATTTCATTTTTTAACATTTATTGAAAATGAAGCTTTCTTCTGGAATGTGAATCCCAATCTGTGGACCCATCATGCTAGATTTGTGGTAGAAATAATTTTTTCTTAAAAGATATAATTATTTGTGAACCGAATTTTCTAATTCTCTTTGAACTTCTTCCAACCTATGGTCACTGAGAATGTGCTTTAATCTTTTTAGCATACAGACTCTAGTTTTGAGATTAGATATCTATGTCAATGTGTTATATTTGTTTCATATATGTGTTTATATTTTCTTATGTATATGATTCATTGAATGTGTTCATGGTTACTCTCCGTTAATTTCCTTATGTAATGAAAATGCAAAAAAAAATGAAAATACAAAAGATTAATGTGAAATAAACCACTTACATAGGGTAAATGTTTTTTTTGGATCTGTGGTCCTGAAAATTCACCTAAACTATTAGAGTAGGGTAAAATTTTTCTATTATCTAATAATTTTTTTATAACTATTAATGATAATTTTATATTTTTACCATGTTTGTAGGGGAATTATTTTTAACTTTTAAATTTATTATTCACTATAATGACATGATATTATACATGTAAAATTCCCTTTGCATTTAAATTAAATGAATTATTATATATTATGGATATAGAAAACAAATGTACTTATTTGGATTTATTTTATCGTAATAGATTTAGATGATTGTTAAGTATCATTACCATTGATAATATTGTCGTTGAATAATGATCATGTGATTAGTGAAAATATTGGGATTTGATAAATCTAATTGACATAAAAAAGGATGTGATGAACATAGCTAGTAGGGTCGTACCTTATGAATATTATTAATAAAATATTATAAGGGATACATCATCAATAAGATTTTCCCATGACCAAGCTCGTGCTGATATTCAATAACCTAAGCACAAGTGAAACTGTTTATATGAGAAGTTAAATTTCATTGAGATCATGACCCAAAGCCATGTATACCAAACCACCCCATGAAAGTCTCATCATCTCAGACCTTTCCCTTAAAGTGTTTTCTAATTTATTAAAGGTATATGAATCAAGAACATATAAATATAAATATTTACATTTTTTAATAGAATAATGTTTATATTTACTTATTTCTATTGTTTCCTTATAAATGAACATTATTTTTATATGATAAAAAAATTATATTTTTTGGATGTATTAAAATTAAATTTAGGATTTTATTTTCATTAATTAGTGGATTTTTGAAATAAATATAATTTTAATAAAATATTATTATTAAAAAAATAATTAAATATAACTTATCATATAACTTTTATAAGGGTTTGTAAATTGTTATAGTAAAAAACCCATCATTTATCAATAAATGTCAATTATTATTTTAGAAGATAAAATTTACATATTTATAAAATTATTTTAATAAATTAAATATTATTTTTTTCACTTGTCAAGTTGAAATTATCCACTAGATAATTTTTATTTATTTTCTAAGACTTGTATTTTGTGTAAACATTAAATTAAGTATAAATATATATTGTGTATTATGAAATCAAAATGACCAAAAAGGCAGAAAAAATACTCTAATTGGTATATATGACAAAATATATTTTTACCCTTTAAAATAATTTTGTTTTAATTTTAATTAATTAATTATATAAATCATTTATAAACCATCCAAAACATATCATATATTTTATGGTTTTAAAATCATTTCCTCGAGGAAACAACTCACTACCACATCAGGAAGGGTATTATTTTAATATTTCTATGCCTTGGCCTTATAAAATAATGAAAATAAATCCCCACTGTATGAAACTATGGGAAACCCCTTGTGAATGTATGTATTTTTTATTACATTATTATACAGAGTCTAAAACCTGTGTTTGAGAAATAATAAAAATTTTCCAAGCCATTTTTTATATAAAGCCACCCAAGATCAAATTTCACTTCACTTAAAAACCTTTTATCAAGCCCTTAATCATCCCTCATATCTCTAGAATCCATCGATGGTTACCCCAAGATCTCAAGAAGCTCCTCCCAATCATTGGGAAACACCCTCTCAAGGTAAGGGATCTTCTTCTTATTCTTTTTATTCAAGTATCTTCTTTTTCTTATTCATTTTATCATCAGTTTCTAATGTACATATAAGTTCTTACATATCCCCCAATATAATTCATAAGACCACATATTTCTACTGGTATTTATCCATGATTTTCCAAGATTTTTTTATTTTAATACCCGTAACAATTTCCCATCAAGGGTGTTCACCTTTATACATGTATAAATAATTGATTTAGTACTTATATGTATTTATTACAACCTCGTTTATTATGGAATAATATTTTATGACAAATTATTTCATGTAGTATAATCTATGTGGAACAATTATTGATTTGATTGAAAAGAAAGTAATGATTGCACCCAGAATTATATAGCACTCAAATGCATTGGGAATATTTTAGTCTCATGAGACGTCATGAAAGCTGTTAAGGATTTAACCAAATCAAGCTTGTGAATTTTTCCATCATGATGTCCTACAGGTTATACTTGACCAATGTGTATGACTCCCTGTTTTATGTAGTTACAATATTTCCCATTTTTCTACTATGTTATTAGGATATATCAGGACTAACTATTCATGTTTATGACTCTCATCCCTTTTATGTCTCATTTATATTCCTATTTCCTAAAATGTATTACATTCTTCATATTATTCCATATTTATTCCCTTCCTGAGCATTATTGATCACCCCTTTCTTATGTAAGTCCCTAGGTTATCCCATTTAGTTTTAATTACGAATTAATAATATGATAATGTTGCAAAATTATTCAATAAAGATGATTTATTTCTTATTTTCTCTTTTATATAATTTACCTAATTCCAAAATTGGCTAGAATTCTTGATCTTATAGTTTGTAATTTTTGTACTCTTATGTAATAAATCATGAAATAATGTGTAATAATGAGTATTTTTGTTATAATTTTTATCAAAGGAAATGTTTTATAGTTTTGGGATAATGAATAGAAATATCTATGGAAATCATTAGGTATAAATCTAAGTATAAGAAAACATCCCTAATTTTTGTTGATGTATGAGTACGGGTTTGTTCTTAAAAATTTATCCTTTCCTGGATACTACAAGAGGACGTGGCATCGGCACAAACTTACATTGGGGTAAAGACCGAAAAGGCTGCATTGAGATAGACCCTTCCATGAACAGGGGTATGAAAATTAGACTTGATGCACACCTGATTTGATACTCCTATGGGATATTCTTTGGTATATTCATAATCTTATTAAGAACCATTATTAAGAGGAAAATATCCTCTAAGAGTATATTTTTGGAAATATTTCATGGATAACATAGATTGAAGAGAATCAATTGATATATTAAAAATCAATTTTCATTTATAAGTTATACCTTTAATGTAATTAGATTCTTATTTTTGTGTATAATAGTTTAAAAATTGATATCCTTAATTTTGCCTTTATTATAGGAGAATAGTAAAAATACCAAAATTTACTATTAACTATCAATTTATTAGTACAAGAATGGAATAACATTTTTTGATTCCCATTTTATATAAAATATTTATATTTATTAAGTAATATAAATCATAAAAATACAATGTTAAAATAAATAAACACATGATTAACATTTTTGAAACTCATGTAAATTTTTAAACTACATAATATTTTTACGTACTTATAATAAAAATTTTACTTTATACTTTTATAAATTATATATATATATATAATCATTTCTTATTTGAGTTCGAACATTATATTTTATATAAAGAGTTCAATTTCATTTTTAGTCATAGTAGTAATATTAGTAATATTAGTGTTAATTATCGTCGTATTGGATAAATCATTTTTTAAATTAATTTTTTTATTAATTTCATGTAATTATTTATTTAAAAAATAAAAATGATATGATTTAAACTATTAGTGTAATATTTTTTCAAAATATATATAAAATTATATAAAAAATTATTTAATTGGTAATTAGAACTAAATATAATTAAAGAAAAAATAATTGTTACAAGTCATTTTTCTACGAAAAAAATATTTTTGTAGAATATCTTTTAATTTAAAAGATCATTTTATCATATTTAAAATTTAAATTATATTATATGGAGATTAAATATAGGTTTAAAAACCCAAAATTTTGTAAGAGGGTTTATCTTATAATTTTTAATAAAATAAAAATTACATAGTTAAAAACAAATTACCTTGGTTAAAATTAGAATGTTAAAATTTAAAAACATATGGTAAAAGACATCATATTTGTTTGAAACATGTGTGTAATGTCTTGGATTATATATTAGTCAATCCATATCACTAAAAAATACATTGTTATGATATTTTGGGGCTAATAACCATGTAATTGTGTAGGGATATCATGGAAGGGTAAATGGATATTCCCAAAAGCAGCATTTTCATCAAATTTAAAAGAGGATCAATTCCACCCATCCATGTATTCACATACCATTATAGTTTACCATAAAAATAAATTTCCAAGAATAAGGTTTCTCATAGATAATACCCAGGTATCTATAAGGTTTTTTATTTCCATCACATCTATGAAAATCACTAAGATAATATCAGGTTTCTAATGTAAGTATTTCATTTTTAATACAATGTATTTATAGAGCCATTTCATTTTAAAAATTCCATGTACATTTTCTGAAAAATTTCTAAAGTTGTAAGGGTGTTATCTCAGTCATCCTTCATTAGGGAATTATTTGATATTATGAACCAATATGATTTTTATGGTGTATATATTAACACCTTTACTTATAATATAAAAAAATATTTTTGAAATTTGAAAATAAATGTACATTCATGATATTTCTTTTTGTGGGCTATGATTGATGTCTTCCCTGAAATATAAGGGTATTTTATAACTCAATTTGATTTCATGATTTATAATGTTTATCATTGAGTTTCACATCTCATTGCATATAGTATAACCTATTTATATTTTTAGAGAATAATTTTAATGAAATATTATTTACAATGGAGTTATAATCTATTTTGAAAATGAATCTATGTTAAGAATAATTACCATTTTTTTAATTGACCCTTTACCGTCCTTTCACATAATTTATCATCCCACTAATGTTCTTAAATTTTTGTTAGAAACCTTATTAAGTTTAATCTCACATGAAATTAATATTTATATTCTCCTATTTTATAAATAATTTTTGATTATTTTCTATAATTATGCGGGTTTTAATAAAGTTCTTTCAAAACAAAAAATGGATCTTTATTACCTCATTCGTCACTTTTCAGATACACATTCTCATTATATTTATATAGTTTATGGATTTTTATTCTCATGTACCTCTTCTGGTTTTTATATATATTACTTACATATATATGTAGTTAAATAAAAATTCCCTTGGTAGGTTTATACTTTTTTTTGATCTCATTAAAATTAGAACCTTTACCTAAACCTAGATTAAGTAAACATTCTTATTTCTTTTCTCATATATAGAATAATCCCCATGAAATTTATTTGAACACTAATTATATTCTAAAACTCATCATCATTTTAAGGGAAATAATCTTGTCTCAATTCTTCTTTTACAAAAATCTGTGATGTATTTCCTTTTTTAAATAATTATATTTCATTTCAAAAAATGCTTTACCAAAGTAATATGTTTTTACTCTATATTACCCTACATCCTTATCAGGAATTAATTATAAGGCCCCAGCCTTAAACCTTACTTAATATTGAATTTAATGAATAATTCACATTGAGGATCTTTTCAGGTTTAGAGTTTTAGAGAATTAGAACATAACTATTACATCTTAAAAGATTACAAAGTAGACACTTCTACTAAGTCTCCATAAAAAAAACTCTTAAAAAGAAAGATGTCTAGATTCCATGTTTTAGATAGCATGAAATTACCTTGATCCCATCCTTGACCTTATTCCACTTTAAGTCCTGTGAAAAACATTTCGAAAAACTTGGGGTGAGCATAAAAAGCTCAGTAAGGGATACAAAAAGAATGAAAACTGTTAGTTTTTCAAACATCAAGTAAACCATGTATACTATATCAAAGTAATACCTTCACCTTCATGAAGTAGTAAAAAAAAATCTTCACTGAATAAAGTACCATTACTTACCTTTTTGTAACCAAAGGATTACCATAAAACCCATATAAAGAACACATAGAATATATAAAGGTAACTTGGGACATAAACATACTTAAGTGGAATAACCATACGGTTGACTTCCACACATATCACTTAATGGAATAGCCATACGGCCAATTTCCATACCTACTTAATGGAATAGCCATACAGCCAACTTCTATACCCAATGCATTGGAGGTTATAACGTAACCACCCATCCTGGTATTCACGGCACCACCCGTCATATGGTTTATAACGTAACCACCCGTTAAAATGTCCAAGTACAAGTATAAAATCATAAAACATAAAACCAATATAAAGGAAAGATAACATTTCCACATTTCAATCACAATATATCATAAATATATTAACATAATAGAATCCTTTATCAAAACCATTTTTAATACCAAAATACATAATAGAGTATATGGTATTTATTTTATTTTAAAAACATTACGGCTTGTTGAGGAAGCCAAAGACCAAATAATACTCGTGGTGGCGGAAAAGGTCATTGTCACCGCGTACGTTAAAAAAACATTTCTTTTTGTCGTTTAGTAAAACGCTTCGTAGAAAAAGATTCCTTTTGTATAAAAGTCAAAGTCAAAGTAGTTTATACACCGTATAAAATAAAGTTGTGTATAAAATGAAATATGCCTCAATGAAAGGAGATTGAGACGAAGTCCCTTACCTTGGGTCCGACTTGACTCGATCATTCTTTAACGTCCTGAATAATAAACTTGAGTTAATTTATACTTGATTAAGAACCTTTTTAAAGTTCATTATTATTTTTATATCAGTTATTTCCATGTTATAAACATTATGTAACCATTTAAGTTAATAATGTTTGTTTTGTCAATATTTGGTTCTTAAGTCGAAAGTTGACTTCTTACAATTACATGTTGTTCATGTGGTCAAAAGTTCTTTATATCCAGAATGAAATTCCTGATTTGGATATCATATATATCATATATATCCAGAATATACATGTATTTATAATATTACATAATCATTTAGAGGTAAGAAATGAAATGCACCGTTCATGGAGACGGTAAGCCGTACGTACGCATGAACGCTACTTTCATTTCTTTGTCATATTAGTGGAATTAAAACTAAATGAGAGGTATGTATATTTTAATTCCAGAATTATATTCATCATTTAGATATATCATTAATTATATATATACATTATATACATGTAATTTTAATAGTACATTACATTTGGGGATAAGAAATGAAATGCACCGTTCATGGAGACGGTAAGCCGTACGTACGCATGAACGCTACTTTCATTTCTATCTCATACTTTAATGGAAAGAAATAATAATGATATAGAGGTATATTATAATTCCAGTATAACATCATATATAATAACTTTAAATCCATCCTTTACACGTCCCACATATGGCATTAACGAATCACATCACTTTTAGGGGGCGGTAGTCCGCACTTCCTTAAATGAAGATATCGTGTTTACCCATAATGGAAACCATAAAGGTATGCCAAAAATGAAAAATACAGAAGCTCAAAGAAAACATAAACATATTATATATCATATATAAAAATAGTGACATCATAATGGCCACCCATGAAGGTGTTAAATGAGTATTGAACAATCATCATTTCGAGAGGCAGAATTTCGCCATCCACGGAAACCGTATGTTCTTTATCCATTTGATGTACTTGTGTGAGAGTGTATCTCAAATAAATATTATAACAACATCCTAGTATATTTAAGATACTGGTGTTGTTACAAAAGAAGTAAATAAAAAGAGTTTAGAGGGTTGGAGAAGCAAAATAAAACAAATGAACAAGAGAGAATGAATTACCTTTAAAAGTGTAACTCCCTTTTGATTTGAGCCTAAAGGCTTCCTTTGAAAGGATTCCGCCCAAAGGGAATCCTCTTGGATGAGGATATGGATGTGGAGAGAGTAATTGGGCAGGGGTTGGCCGAGACAAAGGCTTGAGAAGTGTGTGGAATGGGGTAGAGGTGGGGGCCTTTTAGAAGAGGAGAGGAGGGGCACTTTTGGAAAGTAAAGAAATATTACTTTATTTGAAAATGTGTTTCGGTTTTAAAAGGTCCCACATTGATATAATTCGTGGATAAGTTGATAAGGGTTCGAAATTCACTCATCCAATTGGTTTTGGAAATGTGTAGGTTTTATATTTTTCATTATCTTTCCATTTTATTTAAATCGTCAAATAATGATGTCATCACTGCATCATTATTATGTCATATATAATTTAATTTATTTATGTCTAAAAATTATAAAACAAAATACTATGATGTAGTAAATATCTTTAGCTTTACAATGACTATTTATAATCAAAATTTTTACTTGTATAACCCCACTCAAAAATTATATTAGTAAAACAATTTATGTTAGTGTCATTTTCACTTTAACATTAAATAAAAATATATTAATGTCATTTTCCAACTAAAGTGGCTCCATGGGGTCCCCAAGTTGGCCCATGGCTTGTCTGGGTCGGCCATGACTCACCCAATAGGTTTAGGACAAGTGTCATGGTGTTTTCACATTCTTATAATACCATTTTTACCTTAAACTACACTAATTATCTCTAATCGCGATTAATGAAAAAAAGTTACTATTCACCAAAAAATTATTTTAATCTCATTGAACCACATTTTACTTCTTAATGACAACCATGTATGTCGGATTTTCAAAATTCAATACACATTAGTGGTAAACTTTCATTTAACTGAAAAATCAGTTTGCTTGATTACCACTTAGTGGTTTCACTATTCATCAAAAATTGATGTTTTTCAGAAAATTACCAAAAATTCACCCTAAGCTATATTTGATATTAAGAATTCAAAAATGAAGTCCATTTTACAAAATTCAAAACATATAAGTCAAATTAATTAATCTAATAATTATTTCCCGCTGTCATGACAAATAGCGTGTTTTTGTGAAACAATAAGTATCAAAAGATTGACACCAGTTTATGTCTAATTTCAAAGTGAAATTGATTCCAATGACCACCATTGGATTAACTGGTAAAAATATTTTCTAATTTCACTTTAAAACCAATTAAAACAATAATCTAATCATATAAATAATTTAGATTAAAAAGTGGTTTTGAATTATAATACAACATTTTACACTATTCATAAAAAAATGAACTTTATCAGAAAGGTACCAAAAATTTACACAAAGTAAATTTTGATGTCCCGATTTTAAAGAAGAGTTATATTTGGTCCAAAAGAATGTATAAGAGTGATCAAAACTATATTTAATGATGGTTCTCCGTCAAAAGGTGATAAGTGGACCTTTCGTGAAAATTAGGGTATAAATGCCTAAAATTGAACTCTTTCCGTATTTTAAGCCTTTATCTTTTATTGGGTAAATGTAAAAACATTTAAAAAAATATCTAATCATATTTTAGTTATTTCTATCCATTCCCGCCAGTAAAATGGCTACTTGTTAACTAACATTTAAAATAATATTATTTTATTACTAGTGTGCTACGTAAGTTTCAAAGAAACTCATCGTTGCGTATCAGGTACGCTATCAAACATAGCAACCCCTTTAAAATAAAACTAATTTTTAATTCGTAAATATTAATAAATATGAAAATTCTTTATTCTTTATTTACCTGGGATGTTACATCCTTCCCCCCTTTTGGGAATTGCGTCCTCGCAATTTTATTCACTTATCAAAATAAGTGGGGGTAGTTATCCCTCATAGCATTTTCAGATTCCCACGTTGCCTCTTAAATCACATGGGTTTTCCACAAAACCTTTACCTGATGAATCACCTTATTCCGTAACACTTGCTCACTGTGGTCAAGAATCTGGACCGGTTGTTCCTCATAAGATAGGTTCTCTTCCAGCTGAACTACCTCTGGGCTCAAAACATGAGATGGATCTAGCATATACTTTCTCAACATCGAAACGTGAAAACATTGTGTACCTGAGATAAACTCAGAGGTAAAGCCCCTCGGTATGCAACTGATCCAACTCTTTCCAGAATTTCGTATGGTCCAACAAACCTTGGACTCAACTTTCCATTCTTACCAAATCTCATCACACTTTTCCAAGGAGAAACCTTGAGAAAAACATGATCACCTACCTCGAAAGATAGATCCTTCCTCCGGTTCTCCGCATAACTCTTCTGCCTGCTCTGAGCTGTTCTCATGTGTTTCTGAATCAACTGAACTTTTTCTGCCATCTCTTCTACCAATTCTGGTCCCATCAACTTCCTTTCACCCACTTCATCCCAGAAAGCTGGAGTTCGACACCGCTTCCCATATAATGCCTCAAATGGTGCCATCTGTATACTGGAATGAAAACTGTTATTATAAGAAAACTCAACCAAAGAAAGATGTTGGTCCCAACTTCCCTAATAATCCATCGAACAAGCTCGTAGCATATCCTCCAATGTCTGGATTGTTTGTTCTGACTGGCCATCTGATTGAGGATGAAAAGCTGTATTAAAATTTAATTCAGTACCCAACGACTTCTGAAGGCCTTTCCAAAAGTTAGAAGTAAACATGGGATCACGATCCGATACAATGGAGAGAGGAACTCCATGTAACCTAACTATCTCTTGAAGATACAAACGGGAAAGTTGATCAAGAGAGAATGTATCTCGTATAGAAAAGAAATGAGCAGATTTGGTCAAGCGATCAACAATAACCCAGATTGCATTATTACCTCAAGATGTCCTTGGTAATCCCACAACAAAGTCCATGGATATGTTTTCCCATTTCCACTCTGGCACTGGTAAAGGCTGAAGCATCCCTGCCGCTCTGCTTTAACCTGTTGACATGTCAAACACTTCACAGTAAAATCAGCAATGTCTCTTTTCATTCCATCCCACCAGTAATACTCCCGCAGATCTCTGTACATCTTAGTACTGCCCGGATGAACTGAAAACGGAGAACTATGAGCTTCACATAACCACTCTCTCTTCAACTGTGAATCACAAGGCACACATAACCTCTTCCCAAACCTCAAAACACAAACTTATCCAAGAACTCATGGAAAATTTTATTCATAAGGTCCATGAATACAGAAAGTGCATTGGTTAACCCAAAAGGCATAACTACAAATTCATAATGGCCATATCTAGTACGGAACGCTGTCTTCGGAACGTCTGCTTCTTTTACATTCAACTGATGGTACCCCGACCTCAAGTCAATCTTCGAAAAAAACTGAGCTCCCTGGAGCTGATACCACTTCATTCGATGGCCCAACATCTGCTGAAGTTGTTGCAAAGGATTTCACCACCCCTTTATGCTTGTAGTCTGGCTGCATTCCCCCAGTTGAGTTCTTCGTTGGACACTCGTTTTCATAATGACCCATTTCATTCCACTTAAAACATCATACCGTTGGCTTTTCATTTCCTTCTTGATCATCTTCCTTACTGTTACGAGCAATATGACCAGACTTACCACACCGAAAGCACTTACCAGACTTGGATAAACATTCTCCAGGATGCATTTTACCACACTTCTCACAGGATGGATATTTGGTTTTCTTACCTCCTTGCTTCTTTGATGAATTCTTCCTCTTTTCCTGCCAACTAGATCTCTTATTCTGTTGTTTGTCATAGAACACCTGATCATCGGCAAACTCCATTTCCACCTTCTCCGTACATCGAACAAGTTTTTCATAACTTTTGAACTCACGAGAAGCTAAAGCCCTTCGATACTTTGGCTTTAACCCTGAGTAAAAATAGTTTATTTTACCATCAAGATGTCATATGAAGTTTGGAGCATACCTTGCCAATCGAGGGAACTTTTCTTCATAAGCAGCCACTGAATCATCCTCCTGCCTCAATTCTAGGAACTGTTTTTCCATCCTAAGACGAACCACCTTAGGAAAATATTTCTCAAGAAACATACCTTTGAATTCGTCCCAGGGAAGATCCTCAATCTCATCATTATCCCTTATATTTTTCACCATCGACCACCACTGATCAGCTTCACCTTCAAAACGGTAAACAACAAGACTAACCTTTTGATGTTCTGAACACCCCATGACATCAAAAATCTTCTCCAGTGCTTTAATCCACCCTTCAGCTTGCACAGGGTCAGATGATCCTCTAAATGATGGGGGATGTTGCCTCATGAAATGTTCCACCACTGACATGTTCCTCTGCGGTTGATCTGGCTAATCTCGTGCATGGATACCACCACCATTTATAGCCTGAGTCAACTGTTCCATCACTGCAAAAAACTGTTCAGTTCCGATTCCAACCATCTCAGGTTGCTGTTTTGGAAGGTTATCTTCCTCCTGATGTCGTCCCAACATAGCTGCTTTGTTTCCTCTACAGAAAACCATTCTGAACACAGAAATATCTTAGGAGAAGCAACATGGTAATCCGTAAATGCTATATCATTTCAATCATATTATAATTTAACACTTTTCTAACTCCTAAAGTTGTCTAAACCGACCTTTGATACCAACTATAAGGCCCCAGCCTTAAACCTTACTTAATATTGAATTAAATGAATAATTCACATTGAGGATCTTTTCAGGTTTAGAGTTTTAGAGAATTAGAACATAACTATTACATCTTAAAATATTACAAAGTAGACACTTCTACTAAGTCTCCATAAAAAAAACTCTTAAAAAGAAAGATGTCTAGATTCCATGTTTTAGATAGCATGAAATTCCCTTGATCCCATCATTGACCATATTCCACTTTATGTCCAGTGAAAAACATTTCGAAAAAATTGGGGTGAGCATAAAAAGCTCAGTAAGGGATACAAAAAGAATGAAAACTGTTAGTTTTTCAAACATCAAGTAAACCATGTATACTATATCAAAGTAATACCTTCACCTTCATGAAGTAGTAAAAAAAATCTTCACTGAATAAAGTATCATTACTTACCTTTTTGTAACCAAAGGATTACCATAAAACCCATATAAAGAACACATAGAATATATAAAGGTAACTTGGGACATAAACATACTTAAGTGGAATAACCATACGGTTGACTTCCACACATATCACTTAATGGAATAGCCATACGGCCAATTTCCATACATACTTAATGGAATAGCCATACGGCCGACTTCCATACCCAATGCATTGGAGGTTATAACGTAACCACCCGTCCTGGTATTCACGGCCCCACCCATCATATGGTTTATAACGTAACCACCCATTAAAATGTCCATGTACCAGTATAAAATCATAAAACACAAAACCAATATAAATGAAAGATAACATTTCCACATTTCAATCACAATATATCATAAATATATTAACATAATAGAATCCTTTATCAAAACCATTTTTAATACCAAAATACATAATAGAGTATATGGTATTTATTTTATTTTAAAAACATTACGGCTTGTTGAGGAAGCCAAAGACCAAATAATACTCGCGGCGACGGAAAAGGTCATTGTCACCGCGTACGTTAAAAAAACATTCCTTTTTGTCGTTTAGTAAAACGCTTCGTAGAAAAAGATTCCTTTTGTATAAAATTCAAAGTCAAAGTAGTTTATACACCGTATAAAATAAAGTTGTGTATAAAATGAAATATGCCTCAATGAAAGGAGATTGAGACGAAGTCCCTTACCTTGGGTCCGACTTAACTCGATCGTTCTTTAACGTCCTGAATAATAAACCTGAGTTAATTTATACTTGATTAAGAACCTTTTTAAAGTTAATTATTCTTTTTATATCACTTATTGCCATGTTATAAACATTATGTAACCATTTAAGTTAATAATGTTTGTTTTGTCAATATTTGGTTCTTAAGTCGAAAGTTGACTTCTTACAATTACATGTTGTTCATGTGGTCAAAAGTTCTTTATATCCAGAATAAAATTCCTGATTTGGATATCATATATATCATATATATCCAGCATATACATGTATTTATAATATTACATAATCATTTAGAGGTAAGAAATGAAATGCACCGTTCATGGAGACGGTAAGCCGTACGTACGCATGAACGCTACTTTCATTTCTTTGTCATATTAGTGGAATTAAAAATAAATGAGAGTTATGTATATTTTAATTCCAGAATTATATTCATCATTTAGATATATCATTAATTATATATATACATTATATACATGTAATTTTAATAGTACATTACATTTGGGGATAAGAAATGAAATGCACCGTTCATGGAGACGGTAAGCCGTACGTACGCATGAACGCTACTTTCATTTCTATCTCATACTTTAATGGAAAGAAATAATAATGATATAGAGGTATATTATAATTCCAGTATAACATCATATATAATAACTTTAAATCCATCCTTTACACGTCCCACATATGGCATTAACGAATCACATCACTTTTAGGGGGCGGTAGTCCGCACTTCCTTAAATAAAGATATCGTGTTTACCCATAATGGAAACTATAAAGGTATGCCAAAAATGAAAAATACAGAAGCTTAAAGAAAACATAAACATATTATATATCATATATAAAAATAGTGACATCATAATGGCCACCCTTGAAGGTGTTAAATGAGTATTGAACAATCATCGTTTCGGGAGGCATAATTTCGCCATCCACGGAAACCGTATGTTCTTTAACCATTTGATGTAGTTGTGTGATATTGTAGCTCAAATAAATATTATAAGAACATCCTAGTATATTGAATATACTCGTGTTGTTACAAAAGAAGTAAATAAAAAGAGTTTAGAGGGTTGGAGAAGCAAAATAAAACAAATGAACAAGAGAGAATGAATTACCTTTAAAAGTGTAACTCCCTTTTGATTTGAGCCTAAAGGATTCCTTTGAAAGGATTCTTCCCAAAGAGAATCCTCTAGGATGAGGATAGGGATGTGGAGAGAGTAATTGGGCAGGGGTTGGCTGAGCCAAAGGCTTGAGAAGTGTGTGGAATGGGGTAGAGGTGGGGGCCTTTTATAAGAGGAGAGGAGGGGCACTTTTAGAAAGTAAAGAAATATTACTTTATTTGAAAATGTGTTTCGGTTTTAAAAGATCCCACATTGATATAATTCGTGGATAAGTTGACAAGGGTACGAAATCCACTCATCCAATTGGTTTTGGAGATGTGTAGTTTTTAGAGTTTTCATTATCTTTCCATTTTATTTAAATCGTCAAATAATGATGTCATCGCTGCATCATTATTATGTCATATATAATTTAATTTATTTAATGTCTAAAAATTATAAAAAAACTAATATGAGGTAGGAAATCTTTTTTTCTTTCCAATGACTATTTATAATCAAAATTTGGACTTGTATAACCCCACTCAAAAATTATTTTTGTAAAACAATTTATGTTAGTGTCATTTTCACTTTAACATTAAATAAAAATATATTAATGTCATTTTCCAACTAAAGTGGCTCCATGGGGTCCCCAAGTTGGCCCATGGCTTGTATTGGTCGGCCATGACTCACCCAATAGGTGTAGGACAAGTGTCATGGTGTTTTCACATTCTTATAATACCATTTTTACCATAAACTACACTAATTACCTCTAATCGCGATTAATGAAAAAAAGTTACTATTCACCAAAACATTATTTTAATCTCATTGAACCACATTTTACTTCCTAATGGCAACCATGTATGTCGGATTTTCAAAATTCAATACACATTAGTGGTAAACTTTCATTTAACTGAAAAATCAGTTTGCTTGATTACCACTTAGTGGTTTCACTATTCATCAAAAATTGATGTTTTTCGGAAAATTACCAAACATTCACCCTAAGCTATATTTGATATTCTGAATTCAAAAATGAAGTACATTTTACAAAATTCAAAACATATAAGTCAAATTAATTAATTTAATAATTAATTCCCGCTGTCATGACAAATAGCGTGTTTTTGTGAAACAATAAGTATCAAAAGATTGACACCAGTTTATGTCCAATTTCCAAGTGAAATTGATTCCAATGACCACCATTGGATTAACTGGTAAAAATATTTTCTAATTTCACTTTAAAACCAATTAAAATAATAATCTAATCATATAAATAATTTAGATTAAAAAGAGGTTTTGAATTAAAATACAACATTTTACACTATTCATAAAAAAATGATCTTTATCAGAAAGGTACAAAAAATTTACACAAAGTAAATTTTGATGTCCCGATTCTAAAGAAGAGTTATATTTGGTCCAAAAGAATGTATAAGAGTGATTAAAACTATATTTAATGACGGTTCTCTGTCAAAAGGTGATAAGTGGACCTTTCGTGAAAATTAGGGTATAAATGCCTAAAATTGAACTCTTTCCGTATTTTAAGCCTTTATATTTTATTGGGTAAATGTAAAAACATTTAAAAACATATCTAATCATATTTCAGTTATTTCTATCCATTCCAGCCAGTACAATGGCTACTTGTTAACTAACATTTAAAATAATATTATTTTATTACTAGTGTGCTATGTAAGTTTAAAAGAAACTCATCGTTGCGTATCGAGTACGCTATCGAACATAGCAACCCCTTTAAAATAAAATTAATATTTAATTCGTAAATATTAATAAATATGAAAATTCTTTATTCTTTATTTACCTGGGATGTTACATTAATTATATCAGATATTAATATATTAGGCCTATATTTATTTTTTCAAATATTAACATCTTAAATTATTTAATTCCTCCTTCTTTTGGAAATCCTTATAGTTTATACCTCATTTATACCATGAATCATTATTATGATACACTCTTCATTCTGATGGGTTAGATCACCCTTATGATTTATGTATGGGTTCTTCCTTATATGGAACATATATATATATATAACTTTTATTTATGTGACATGTAGAGACCAAATTATATATCTCTCAAATGAATTGGGTATAGATTTATATTTCATGGTAAATTATGTATGTGATTAGGGAGTGAACTTAATTCAGTATGAGACTTTATCCACATTATGATGATATTCTTCTGAATGACCCATGAATTCTATTTCTTATATTATGTGTTATGGTGTTTTGAATTTTTTAGGAATATAGTATTTTATGATGTAGTTTCTTTATTCAATGTTTCTATTATTATGATCATCCTATTTATGAAATATTGTTATGTCTTTCATTATCATGTTATGATTTATTTTCATATGTACTCCAATACTTGGATTTATAGATCAATTTTTTAAATATTTATTTTTCCAAGGATATCTTATACAGTATTAAATTATATTTTTGAGTTAACAATGTTATTTAGAGTTTTATATAATACTTTTTTTTGAATATGATGAATTATTTGTATGTATAATATATTCAAGACACTGGGAATATAGATCTATCACATGTATTATTAGGTTTGTATGTTATAAATCATGAAATAAGTTGCATTTAAGTATTATGTTTACATATTGGAAGAAAATTATGTTTTACTTATTTTTGGAGATTATGAATAGAGAATATTAGTTAAATGTTAAGAGACAAGAATAAAGTATAAGTCTATTCATAGGATAACAACCTAATATTTTGGTAAAGTACCGATTATGTGATTTACTATGAAATGAATCTTTTTTATTGATACTATAAGTGGATGCTGTTTTTGGAAAAGATTTATATAACTATAATAACATCCAAAAGAGTTGTTTGAGTTTATATTGACTATCATTCTGGTGTACGATTAACAAGACCTTACTAGGAACCTGGTTTTACACACCTGGGGAATATGTTTTTTTAATAATATTCTCTTCTTGAACCTCTATGAATGATTCATTTTTTTGGTACATTATTGGACTCTTTTGAGAATTATAAGATAACCCAAATTAATATAACATTGGTACAACTAATATTGTTATTGTTTGAACTAAAATAATTACAAGAAAATGTAGAAATGAAAATGGTGAAATGTTTGAAGGGTTAACCCTATTTCTGTTATTTATTATGATAATACACATAGGGTGTTAAATGTTCTTCACCAATGTCAACCCTTTTTGTTTTTGTGATGAATGGAACTACAAGTAACCAAGTTAACATTGGTTATGAGTGAAAATGAGATGACTAACTCATTGTTCAACAAATTAGAATGGGAGTTGGGATGAATTTTGTTTTGAATATTACTAACCATAAATCATGAAATATCATAAAATATTTAACCATAGCTTAAAACTATAATGAACCAATGAAATAGAAATATTAAATCTACTAAAAATTTCGGTAATTAAAATGATGAAGAAATAATGACTCATTTTACTTCATGTAAAAACTATGGTACGAAGAACCATGGGGACTATAAAATGATTTACCATTAGAATAATGGTTCACCATGTATAAAACTATTTCATGAATATGAATATTCATTTTAGCATAAAGAGAGTGGAATGTGTACATCCAAAAGCACCGCTAATGGTTCAATTACTTATGTTTGAAAAAATTGGATATTATTTGAGGCTATGTATTAATATAAAAGAAACCAAGTATAATTAACATGAAAAAACAAGGCCATTGGAATGATAGAAATCATATGAAATTGAAATTATGGAAGTCAGTTTTGAAAATTATGTGGATTGAGGAACATTTATTATCAACTCAATAACTATGAGAATTATATTTTTATCTCAGTCAACCCAATACTTTATACATAGTATGTTTTCTATGAAAATAAAATCATGACTTCAATGCGTAGATGTCAAAATATTAATGAAAACGTTAACGGGTATGATTATTGTTTCCCATGATTATGATTATGGGACTATGTATTTGGAAAATATTATTATTATTCTTTGTTAAATTTGTTTTTTTAGAAATGGATATGTTATCTCCACATAGTGGAAAACATATTGGTAATAATGAGATCACATTTTAAATAATCATATGATAGTATATACATGGATAACTATGAACTCCCTTTTTAAGAACATTATACAACATGAGTCTCAATACTGAATAGTGATTGACTATCCACACAAATTATTGGAGAAAACATAATTTTAGGGATAATCCAAATCTATGGAAAAACAATATGTCTATATTATATGTATAGATCACGTCACACTAGAAATTAAATCTAGATTCTACTTAAAGATACCCCATTTAGATAACATCATTAGTAAGTAATAATTTAAATTTCAAGGTGAAAATTTATTTAGGTAGAGAGTCATACACCCTAGGTTTTAGAAGCCATTATTATTATTATTTTTATTAGATTCATATATTTTTAATGAAATATTTCATTATTATTTCAAAACAATTAAATATTTATTATAAAATTTTCATTATAAGCTATAAACCCAACTAAATACTATTTATTTACTATTTTTTGAAATATTAAAAAAATAAAAAATAAGTACTATATATCATGGATTATTACTCACCATGGATGAATTATATCCATTAAAAGTGTAATGACCAATAGGGGAATGTAGATAAAAATGAATGAAATATCAATGAGCGGAAAATATCATAGATTATCCATGAACATGAGAATTAGTAATAAGTAAAATGAACTATATTAAGGAAGATAACCATGAATGTATAAATCATCATGAAAAAATATGAAATATGAACTATAACTTGTGACGTAGGAATTGAATTTATATTTGATTTTTTAAATCAATATATAAGAATAAACTATAACAATAAAAAATATGGTCATTGAAATTAGGGTGGTCGAAAATTTTTTCATTTAAAATATGGTCGTTGGTCAAATATTCCATGAGTATATATTTGTTGGGTATTATGAAGTGTTAAATTTAAAATAATTAACTCCAAATGAAATAAACATATGATAATAAAATATTATATATATATATGTTGTGTATAAATATTATTATTATTTTTAATATATTACATGTTGTATATATAAAATTATAATCAATATTCCAATATCATTAGATTAGTAAAAAGTAAATATTAAAATATATGTAATTAATCAATGGTATTTGTTAAAAAATATTTAGTATAAAAGTAATATTTATTTTCAATGAACTATTCTTTTAACAATTTTATATTTATTCCTAATGAACAATATTGACACCTTAAAACATTATTATATATGAACTAATATATTAATTTCAATTAAATTAGGAATGGATTTGAGATAACATTAAAAAATGTAATGCTCAAAACACAATTTTCCAATAAAGATATTTTATTTAAAATTTACATATATTTTAAACATAAATATATAAACAAATGAATTTTAATTTAATACTATAAACATCATTTCAAAATACATTATATCAATATTATTGTATGTTTATGTTTTAGATTTTTCTAAAATAATCTTGATTTAGGTGAATAGTAAAAACACCAAATCTTACTGCAAAAAATCAATTTTTAAATAGGAGAATCCATAAAATGTTTTAAAATAGCTATTAAATAAAAAATAAATATTTACTAATTAATATTAATTATTTAAAAATAATACTAGGATATAATTTTAGAAAACATTTTTAACATTTTTGAGACATCAATAATATTTCACAAATAGAACTATTTTTTACATGCTTCTAAAAAAATTAGACATTATCACATTTAGTAATTAAATATATAAAAATCTATTTTATTTAATAATTTTAGTATTATAAAAAATTTCAATTTCATTTTTAGTGATAAATATAATATTAGTAAGATTATTTCTTCATACTGTGATAATAGTTAAATAGTTTTTTAAAAAACAATTTATTAATATGATATAATATTTCATTTAATTAATAAAATGATATATTTTCATTTATGTCTCTAATATTATGTTTATTAATATATATAAATATATTAAAAGTCATTCAATAGGTTATAAATTAGAAATAACATTGAAGAACACATAATGGTTAAAAATCATTTTTCTACAAATCATTTTTATATATTATATATTTTAATTTCAAAGTTAATTTTTACATATTTATAAATTCAAGTATATTAACTAAAGATTTTATTTATTTTTAAAACATAAAATTTAGGTAATGGGTATTACCTAATAATTTTAAATAAAATATAAATTACATTGTTAAAAACTAGTTACAATTGTAAATTTTTTTAAAAATGTAGAAAACTATTATAAAATACTTGACACTCTTTTAAAATAGGTGTGTAATGTCATGGATGATGATTCCATGATCCAATATCACCGTAATGTGTTTTATTAAGAACTTATGAAAAAATTAAACATGGAATGTTTTATTGATATGATGGTAGGGTAATTGTTATTCCAAAAAGTTCATTTTCTCACATATAAAGGAAGATTACTTTCACCCATCCTTGGTTAAACTTAACATTAGAATTTCAATTTCAAATAATATCAAATTAACTCTCCATGATTCTATTTAGTCATCCTTAATCCCATTCTCAATATAATTTATCATATGGGCTTCACTTCCAAGGAAATCTCAAAGTGGTGATCAAATATCTAATGTAAGTATTACATTCTTCACATTTTTTTCTCCTTAAACATTCTCTTAAAAATTTCATGTATGAAAAAAAATATAAAAACATAATAATATTTATTATATTTATATTCAATAATCTTAATTTAATAGAAATTATTTATTACTCTCTATCTTATATGAAAAACAAAAGTGTCATTAGTGCGTCGTGCATACTACCGCCTCTACAAAAAACGTCTTCCATTTCTAAGCATATCCATTAAAATATTATAAAAATTATTAAATTTATTGATAAATATGATATATATAATTTTTACATGATTATGTAATATGCAATTATTATTTAACTTCTTTACCTCACATTAATTGAATAATAGAAACATTAATTGTGTTTACGTGTGAACTATCATTTCCAAGGAAGATTAGTTACATTTATCTTCACCACCCATCATGGATGGATTTAAAAATGTATTTAAAATACAATAGTTATTTCCATAAAACTATTCATATAATGGAAATTATGAAACTATTTTTTAACCCTCCAACCATGGTCAACATGAATAAAGAGGTACAAATAATTAATTGGATGACATCATGTAACCGACATTGGAATGTAAACTATATTATAAATTAATACCATATGATAATAAATGATAAATATTAAATTTAATAAATTATAATATTAATATTAATATTTTTTCTTATACATATAATTTTATTATTTAGTTTTTTAGGGACAGGCATAGAATGAATCTGAAATAAGGTTGTGTTTCATTTCAATTTCTCTTCACTAAGACATGTTATATACATATGCAACAATTTTTTATTTCTATTATGTATATACTAAACAATAATTTATTTTGGAATAATTACTGATTTAATTCAAAGGATTTACATAACTATTTTGTTTTCAGTTTTCTAATGATCTTAGATTCAAAATTATTAAATACATATGGGTTCCATCTAAATCACCCTTAATTAATGCATGACTTGATATTATGGACAAATCAAATTTTGTATGTCGTTCTTACATCCACTATTTATTATAATAAAGTAAATTATTATTTAAAATCTAAAATTCTCTTCTATTCATTCTCCTCACTATTGTAGTATATAAGTGATGTTTATTTAAAAATATAATGGTATTTTATTATCAATATGATTTATTGAGTTATACTATTTATAATTTATTTTTTCTTATCATTTCATATGATATACTCTATTTATATTTTGGTAGATCTCATTGATTTAAATCTTGATTACTACTATGTTCAAGTCCTTTTCTTAAAAAAATGTTAGGAATAATTTATGTCTATTTAAACGATGGTTTCACCTCGTTGACTATAATATCCATCCCAACCAATTTACTATATATTAATTTCAATCCTAGTTATGTGTTACATCATGTAAAATTATTACTTACATTATTTCCTTTTAAAAAGAATGGTTTATTATTATCTATTTAATATGGCCTTCAATAAAGGTGTTTCAAAACATAAAAAAGGATCTTCTATACCTCCATCATGATTTGTATGTCTCCAATTATCTTTATCATTATCTATAGTATACAATATTATTATCATGTAACTAATTTATTTTTTTATATATGTACATTGAATATATACCTTGTTAAATCACACTTTCATTTCTAGGGACAACTATCTTTTTTAGTTCCCTTCCAAATTCCCATATTTATGTAAACCCAGTTTAACAAAACATTCCTATTTCCTATCTCATGTCCAGAATAACCCCCAAATGTTTTTAAACCATGAAAATATTATAAAAACCCAAATTATTTTATGGATAATCCTTTGGGTATAATTTTTATATGACATAAAACATTTCATTCACTCTTCGTTTTATATATCCTTCTGTATTTACATAAAAGTTTCTCCCAAGATTTATTTTTTTCACTACTATAAAGAAAATCCACATGAATTCTCTATATTCGAACTCAATATTCAAGACCTATTTAAATTTTTTTAAATATGGTCATGTATAATGATTTAAATACTTATTATATTGAGAATCAATATAATTTATAATTATTTAATTCCTTTAATTTTAATTCTAAAACCCACTTTCTTCTCACGAGTTTTATCCTAATTATGATTTTTGTATGGTTTATTTTCCTCATGTGTTTCTCATATGTATGATTTCTATTTATGTGATGTATAAGACTGTAATTATGTATCCCTAAAATGCAGTTTGTAAAGATTTATATCTCATAGTGGATGATGTACTGATGCTTAGAATATTTTTATGGACTCATGTAATGGCATTGGATTTAATGCTTGGAAAATTCGATATGTTAAAATTGTGACAGTTGATTGGATTAACTTTTGTTCCAAGACAAGTGTTTAGGTGTTTTCACACTGCAAAAATATGTGGAGTGGTTGATTTGAATACTTCTCAATATTCTATTATTATATGAGGAAATAAAAGAAGTATTTGTTAAATGTATATAAATTTAGAATAAAGAGTATCTGGGTGATACATTTAATAATGTATTAATGATTAATTCAATACATAGATTTGTCTCACTATCATTTTTAATGGTGGATATATTTTTTTTAAAAAAAAGGTCCAACTAAACATGTTCCAAGGGCTATCCCTCAACCACACATAGAGGGATGAGGGTCAACCCTCATAATAGAGCCTACCTGAGGAAGCTGGATGATGGTATGGTTGGATGAGTATAATATAAGAGAAGCATTGTGTATAGGGGCAACTGTTCAATAACTAAGCAGGATGGTGCAGACCCCGTACTCACTTCTGACTGCTTTAAGGTAACCATTTATTGATAAATTATGGAGAAGATGCATGGGATTTTCAATGTGTGATCATATCCTTTGGATACCGTTCATACATATTAAAATTACACAAAGAGAATGTGAGTTTTACCATCACAATGATTTTCACCATCAATCTATATTCTTCATCCTTCGGCCTTTGAAGGCAGTCTACACACACTTCTGAAAATTAGAAATCGTTGACCATTACACATTAATATGAATACCATTTTCAATTTTCAAAAAGATGGGTTGATACAAGGTATAATGATCCTAATTCATGAATATAACTTCATCTTGCATGATTGTTGAATTTTTTTAATAATAAAAAACATAACACATTGCTATCGTAGGAACAAGTAACTGTGTAAGAGCTTGTCACATGAAAATTAATGGATCATGTGACTACATGATAATAGATACCTGAGCATCATAATAATACATCTCAAGAACAAAATATTATTACCATGAAATCAAATGAACATAGATTCCCTAACCGGGAGAATATTGAATTTTTGATCACATGAACCCTCAATCTTGATAGATATTTTATTCTAAATGTTTAGGGATTTTCATGAGGTTTTCCAAGAAACTCCCTGCAGTGTAGTCACATGATCATTGCAGTTATAATGTGATGATATTACATGATCATGTGATCATTATGGAGATTCACAGATAATCTAAAATCATTGAAATTCAGTTATATATTCCAAGAAACATATTCATTTGATTATTTAATTTGACCACTTTTAAAATCATATATTTGCAGTGTTTAATCACCTATTTAAACCAAGGAACGACGAAGAGTTTTTTTTCCAAAAAAATGTGAGATATGTCATTAAAAAAAATCACTTTAGTGATTTGATCACATGATGAAGAAGATCATATTAATCTCCTTTTTCTCTTAAATTAATTCTCCAACACAACAAGTTTCATGTGAATGAATGTGAGGGACAGAACCTATCATTAAGAATAATTCATATACAATCACTAGTTTACATGAAGTGATTTTAGAAAAACCCATATAATAATGATTGATAATGTGTATGTGATCTCATTAATCCCAATTAGTGTTTACGAAAAATAGATACTAAAAAACTAGTCAAGCATCTTCATTCATGCTTTGATCACATGAAAATAGTAATGGATTAATGTAAATGAAACTTAATTATGTGAAAGTGTACAAGTTACCAAGAGAGACAGTGAATGTAAGATTTGTGTTGTTCATGAAGAATTTTTTGTCATGTGATAATATAATCATTGAAAGGTAATGCACTGCACATGTGGTAGTGAATTTTTTCATGCAGTGGACAGACAATGAAATTATCATTGGGAAGAAAATAATTTTTGAAAGTGCAGAAAATATATATATCACTTTTCAAATGAAGTGTGTTTATCTTGTGAGTTGTTTTTAACATAGTGACCAAGAAAATATTATACAAGAATGAATCTATTTTTTTTAGGAATCTTGATATTGTGATGGTTTTTAGTTGAATTATCTTGAAGGCTTAAAAGAAATATATTGACCAATAGTTTCAAGTGAATAGGCAGTGTGATGTTTTATTCTAGTGAAACTCTATAATGAATAGTGGGATTTTATTTTATTGAAGAATTTAATATTTAAACTTATTATGATTATATATTAGAATATGTGATTGGAGTTTCATGACATTCATAGAAAGGAGTTGTCTCACATTGAGACTGATCCTTGTTATTAAAATTATTCATGTTCTATTTAATTTTACTATATTTGGGAATTTTAATTCAATCAAAATAGTGGATCATATCCTAACAGTTCAATATAAGTTATTATCAAAATTAATAAAAAAATAAAAAAATATCACCGATTCAACACCTCCCCCCCCACCCATCTCAGTGGTGAAACATATCTGTAGAAAACTCAATTAGTTTTGGAGGTACTCTGCCTCTATCAAGATCCATATAGTATTTAATATGGATATTATAAATTCAATAAAAAGTAGTGGTGTTCATTCTTTAAATGAACATGACTATTATACTTGCAAGCATATGATTTTTCTTTTATATTTGACCTCTTATTATTAATGGAAAAGTTTCATTAATAGTATGATTCCAATCTATCACAAAATATCATCTTTTTAATTTTACCTATAATAAAAATATATAAGTCGATATAAAATCTCAAAATTCTACTTTTATCTGTATTTTAAAAAATGTGTCCACTGTGGCTATCGAACTCAAAAGATAACATGTAAATTTGGGGTAAATTAGAAATCAATTATGAAGGTCATGAGAATGTCAAAGAGGAAAACTGGATATTTGGAGGAAGAAATTTGAAGATATGAAAATGTTTGAACAATAAAACATTCATGACTACTTCATAATATTTAACAAAATTTTATGTAATATTTAGCATTTTGGAGAAATTTTGGATGATTCACTAATTATCAAAAAACTGAAGAGAAATTTTCCTAACAGGATTGATCTAAAAATATCAACTTTGGAAGATAAAGATGATCCTACTACTGATGAATTAAATGACATTATCATTAGAAATAAATGGGAGAAATACCATCCTTTAAGAATAAGATCAAATAAGAGAGAGAATGTGAGGCCATGAGAAACCACAAAATCAAAGATGATAAAATTACAGGATCAAGTTAATTTGATAATGAAGATAAAGAATAATATTATAACAGAATCATTTCTTTTGGGTCAAAAGGTTTTAATAAGAGAATTTGTATGGGTAAAAGTAAATTACCACCAAGCTGTTATAACTAAAATGAAATTCGACACTTCTATATAAATTTTACAAAAAATTATTTTGTAGAACACATTTTTAATGATGAGAAAACATAAAAAAATAAATTTGGTAAGATATCAAATGGTGCCAATTTTTTTTCGATATTGGAAAAAATTATTAAAAAGTAAAATAATTTTAGTGGGAAAACTATATGTTGATTAATCGACCAAATTAATACAATTAGAAGTTAAAAATATCTTCTTAGCACATGTAGAAAAGGTTTGTGATGCCTTCAGTAGTAAATATTATGATAGTGAATGAATAGATATAGATAATATGTTAAAAAATTAATTAAACCATTAACTTATCCAAAAAATATCAAGAAGTAAAAGATAATTTTTTTGAAAGAAAAATAAAATATATCTGAGGGTAAATAAAGATTTACAAATAAACATATTCATTTAATTGAATAAATCAAAAGACACAAACTAATGTTAATAAAATGGATAATATGGTAAAATAACATCAAGAAACACATTCCATTAAATAAGAATAATAGTCCAAGACATAGTCTAAATGTTTTAAGAAAAAAATATCTTAAAAAATAAGATAATATTTCAACATGGATAGTGAGGTCAAGATTGAACCATTACAAACAAGTTATAAGAGGGGTTTAAATAAGTAGGTTAATTCATCACTCTTTGAATTTAAAAATTATTATGTTATATCTAATAATTAAGGTTAAAAAATAAATTCTACATAAGTATATATAATTAGGAACAATGAGAAACCATCCTCTAATTCAAAAGAAGATATAAATTTTCCAAGAATATCCTTTCACCCAGAGAAAAGACAATCTCATTATATGTAAAGACAATGTCAAAAATAGTCAATAGAGGGATATTATCAGTTTAGAAGATTATGGTTCATAAGATAGTAGTTGTGTTTTGGATTGTTTGGGTATAAATTATACTTATGCTATTTTAAAATGTCCCTACCAGAGATAGGACATCAACTAAGGGTGACTGATTCAAATAAAATGATATAAAAATTTATTTAAGAAATAATTTATCATGAATTCATCTTATCTTCCAACATAAAACTAATTTCATTTTTAGAAGAATTTTATTTATATGTAATCATCGATGATATATTACTAAAAATTACATGATTAATCCTCCTATAAAATATTAAATGATGAGAAACAGACGGGAATTAAAAAAACGAAAGAATAAAAATAATTTTTATCTAATGTTTCTTTAAATGTTATTAAAATATCCATATCATGGAGACTTTATGTTGAATGTTCATTAGAAATGTCTCATGGAAAAAATATTTTGTAACAATTTCTCTATGAAAATTAACGATGTCAGAAAATCATAGATTGAATCCCAAAATCTAATGTATACAAATGTGTTATTTATTAAAGGGATAATGAATGGTTTACATTGCATCATATATATTTTTGATGAAATAAATGAGGATTTGTTCAAAAATGATTCATATATCATTAAATGTAAAAAGGATATAAGAATTACCACTCAATGGAAAATAACCATTGGAAATTTATTACATATTGATGATTCTTCCAATTTTTGTTACTTGAGTGCAAAATAAGAAATTATATTATGGCATATGATGATTTTAAATCATCATCAGAGGAAATTGAGTAAAATTTTAAATATTATTATTTTGAGATATCTTCCCAATATAATAATAAATAAGGAAGAAATTTATAAAACTTATTAAAATGGAAAATTGCAACAAGGTTCACACAAAGGAGTGGATATTCTATCTTTTATAACCATTGAACCTATTCATACATCCTTACGTCGTCTAATGAGAAAAAAATTTACCATAGGTGATTAATATTTCATTACATTTAATTATAATTATACTTAGTTGACTATTTTCTAGTTTATCAAACACAATTTAGTGGAAATTAAAATTTCATGATTTTTAGAAGGAAAGAAGATAATTAGATGGGTATCTACATCAAGAAAATCAGAACAATAATGGTAATGAGTTTAATTGTTATAATTTTGAATGTTATATTTCAAAAAATTATTAAATAATCATTATATCACACCATATACTCTACATAAAATTGGCATTGTAGAATTGAAAATATAAGCATAGTAGAAATTAGAAGGGATATATAAGCTGAACACAACATCAAAATTTATTTTTTGGGAGAAGTTTTATGTGAGACTATATATATATATTCAGAATAGTTGTCTACTAAGGCCATATACACAAAAATAAAATATTAAATGTGGTACAAGGAAAATACAACTGTTAAATACTTTGATTTTTTTTGGAAGTCCATGCATTAAAAAGATCAAGAACATCAACATGGTAAAAATTAATGAATATTATAAGGAATAAATTTTCATGGGATATAAATATAAAGGATGTGAGTATGGAAGTTGGAAAAAATGGCTACATAGGTTAGCTAATTGAAGTGATGTCAAAGTAAATGAAAATAAGAACAAATCATACTTTTTAGTAGATAAAAATTCATAGTAGTCAACATAAAAAAGATTGAAAATAGAATAGAATAATGACGAAGTTACTGATAAAGATCTACACACACCTAATATTGATTATACACAATCCATTTTTGTTGATGAAAGTGATGGAAATAAGAGAAAAAAGTATTAAAAACTAAAAAAACTTTTTGAAATAGAAATTATCATTAGAAGTCAACTAGCTCAAGTTCAATCTGGAATAAAATTAAGAATTTAAGATCAATCTATTATTATTTCTAAAAATTATCCTAATGTAGGGGAAAAGTAGTTGAGCATGAGTAATGGATACACATTATAAAATAGGAACATGATTAGATTGAGAATAACTCCACATGGGATCTTATGAAAAGACATAAAAATAAAAATGATATTGTAACCAATTTGGTTTAAAAACATTAAATGATAAATGTGAGGTATCATGGAACAATGCAAAGGTAGTGTGAAAAATATACTCTCATTATAATGGAAGTAAAACTAAAGAAACTTTTTCACTGGTAGAATGAAATGAAACTATTATAATGGTATTGGAAGAATCATCCCACAATCTTTATAAAGTTTACCAAATGGAGTTGAAATATTCCTTTCTTAATGGTGACCCTAAATAATAAGTTTATATTGAATAACCTGATCGTTTTTTCTTATAAAATGATATAAACATGGTATTTAGATTTAAATAAATCATTTTAGTGTTTGAAATGGTCCCTTAGGGTCTAGTTTTTCAAATTATATTGTTTTAAGGGTTATAATGTTTATAAAAGTTAATGATTATTGTCAGAATTATTTGAGAAATTTTTTAAACTGTACTATAATAATCATTTTTATGTGTATTGAATCATATATTATATTGAAAAGTAATATCTATGTGAAGAGTTTTTATAATTGATGAAAAAAAATTTTCTGATGCTCATGCTAGGTCAGAGGAAACACTTTTAGGGTGTTATATTGAGAAGAAACCAAATGATGTGTTTATATCTCAATAAATGTATACTAAGTGATTGTTGAAAAATTTTATAATAGAAAATGAAGAACAATTTTAATTATCCATTTTAGTTGAAACCAAATTGTACCATGATGGTATATTAAGAAGATTAAACCAAAAATAATTTTTAATAATAATTGGATGTATTATGTATCTAACATCTTCAAGTATATATATAACTTATGCAGTGATGTTATGTAGAAAATTTAAGAGTGATCCTAAAGAATACAACATTCTATATGATAATATATTTTTGATAGACATGAAATAATCCTTAAATTATAGGATTATTTAAATAAATAGTATAGATTTTAAACAAATGGGTTTCACACAAGGAGATTGGGTAAGTGGTTATATAGTCAAAAGATAAAATTTAGGTGGAACATTATTTTTGTGATATAGTTTCCTCTATTAGTATAGCAAAAAATAGAGTTTAGAAAAACGAATCATAGTTGAGGTTGAATATGTTGAAGCTACACATTCTTGTACATAGATGATTTTAATGAAAGTATAGGTAGCATATTTGAATATTTAAATAATGAAACCAATGAAAATTTAATGTGATAATCAAAGAGATATAGGGTTGTATAAAAACATTGTTTAAAATTTATTATCTAATAATATTTAAATCAAATATCACTTTTTCAAATAAAAGGTGTTATGTGTGGAGTTCAATATAGAATACATTTCTATTAAATATCAGGTTGTAGACATTTCCCCAAAAACTATTCTAAGAGAGAGGTTTTTGGATCTCAGGATAAAACATCACATTAAGTCTTCTCCTCTCACTTGAATATATCTAAAAGGTTCCTCCCTATTCCCTATCATTTTATATGTTATGAGAAATCATGTACATAAATTAAGATGTAGTATTGTTCATTAGGGAGTTCATTAAAATCCATAATGATTAAAATGAGTTCCTCCCTTGAGGGGGGGGGGGGGGTTCATGAGATGAGGATGATACAAATGGGGAACTATTACATTTTTAGTTGTACATTTATATATTTTTGATGAAGTATGATTTTTTCATTTATTTAATTAATTAATAATTTTCAACACATACAAGAATAATTAAGCTCTTCTGATAATTAGTTCACATATATGGTTATTAATGGTTAGCATATACATACATGGTTATAGCTCTCTTTTTTCTACATTAGTTTCTCCCACGTAGACTTGGGATTGGTTAAACAAAGGCTATTTTTAATTAGATCCTTGTGAAATTATCCCTCTCTCAAATTATTTCATTAAATACTATTAAAGGGATTGTGATCATATTTTTTTGGACACAAGTTATGTTTAGTTGATCCCACATACAATATTAATTTTATTGAAAAAATGGTGAGAATTTTTGCACTAGATATTAATAAGATTTAACTGTGGTGATATTAAAAAAAGGGGGTATTTTTGAGCCTATGATTCATTTTATTCAATAATTCAATATGTTTTTTGTATTTGTGGTGAAGTGTTGTTTCTTATAAAATTATTATGGATTCATTTAATTTCATTGGATTTCATGATTGAAAAATTCTATATGTTACAATTGTAATGATTTACCGATGTGATCATACCTTTTAAGACATATTATAGATTTTCACAATAAAACAATGTGTGGAGAAGAATAATTTAAGAACATGAAATATTTTATTATTTCATAATTCATTCAAAGAATTCCAGGTTAAATTTATTTATATTTAACATGAATAAAATTTTAGGGACACATTTATGAATGGATTGATTTTTAATTATATACATAGATTTATCTATGTGTCATTTTTAATGGTGGCCTAATTAAAAATAAGGCACAACTGTACAATCCCCAATTTCTATCTCTCAACCACACTTAGGGGTGCCATGGTTTTACCCCTATGTAAGAGACTCCCCATGGAGGCCACATGGTGGCATAATGGGATGTGTATAACACCGAAGAGTGATCATGTATAAGAAACATTACACATACTTTGTGTAGGCCTACTAAGGGGAATTTTCCATGATTTAAGGGAATCGTCATCGAAAGGAAATGGATGGGATTAGACCCCATATGAACTTTTGACCTCTTAAATGGATGGGTTTAATGGTAAAGAGTAGATAATCCACATGGTATTTCAAATGTTGGATAAGATCATGTATATATTGTTCATCCATAACAAAAATATATATAAAGAACATGATTTGTATAATAATGATGATATTCTCAATCCATTCATAACATTAAACCATTATCCATTAAAGGCTATCTTAGAACACTACTAACAACCGATGATCACTTATCATGAATCTTTTGAATAACTACCATATATACTTTGTAAAGACCCAAGATTGACGTACATGGACATTACATTACTTTTTAGGAATACCAAATACATTAAAAAATATACGCAGAAATACCATATTAGTTTAGTGCCTTTAGAAATTTGAAAACATAAACAAATAGTTCATAAAACATCTACATTGTCTCTTTATTTATCCTTCATAACTAGAACCCCTTTTTGACACATTTACTTAATACTCTTCTTCAAATCATAGGGGAAAGGAAACATGAAAATGGGTGAGCTCAAATTCTCAATAAGGGTAGGAATGAAAAATATATTAAAAAACATAAAAAAATGAATAAAATAACCATAAACATAACATTCCAAAAAAACATACCAAATTTATCATATAAAAAAATTTTGAGTCACGAATTAAATATTGGTAGTTCAAAAAGAATAAAACATAATGGATTTATAAACCATGATAAAATAACATTGGTATAAAATATGTAATTGTGGAAAACAAATAAGAACAGAATATTATTTCCATAGCAGCCATGACATTTATGCCAAGACCACCATAGGGGACAAAGTTCATTACTGAACTGGGATTACTTGTAGTGACAACCATTTATTATTGAACCAAATTTACATGTCGTTCATGCCCTATATTACTGAAATGTATTTACATGTCATTTCAATCATGTGTATCTCATGAGATATAAATATTTACGTAATGCATTGGAGGGAGATATAAGTCCCACACGTCTCATAGTTAAATCATTATTACATGTTCCACACAAAGAAATCATTCATCATATCATAACCAATTAAATAAAATGGGTTTTATAAACATCATTTAATCATAATATATGAATAATATAAATGGATTTCATAAAAATAATTCCATAAAAAAACAAAAAAAAAATAAATGTAATAATACAGATAACCTTATGTCATCATAGATGGAAACTAATTTTGGTAAAACACTTGAACTTGATTCTTGAGGAAAATATCCTTTCTCTTTCAAATGTGTTTTTTGTTTCTTAAAATACCATGAAATTTTGAAATAAAATTATTTATTTTAAAATAAAATTCAAATCATGTAGAATAATATTCATGTAAATAAATCTATATGATGATGTAAAAATATCTTGATGCTGTATAAGTGAAAAAAAACAACCTTCTCATACTCTTGATGGAAATGTCAAAATGTACCTCGTATGGAAAATGAAAGAAATATATTTTCCATTATTTTTTATAAAAAATAACCAATGGGTATAATTGACTATAAAAAATAGTATAAGAATAAAAATAATATTATATATTTAGGAAACATGGTCCTGGATGATAACTATACCCCATTAAAAACTTACGAACAAACAATCTCATATAATAATGAGATTGCAAAATTTTCCCGTACTATAGGTATAATTTCATCTATATGTGTCTGAAACTCCTATATAGTGGGATTACACATATTATTAACTTTAAGAAGAACCATAATAATTTTTATGATAACATATATGATTCACTTATGACTTTATATTACCCATTTTTTATCAATTCCATGTTAATGCAAAATTTAGGGTAAAAATTATTTTATTTATCATACATGTTTTGCATGTTATTCTTAATAATATTACATATATCATGATTTAATTACTTCTTTAATGTAAAAAATGATTTATATATCATAAATATTTAGTTTAGAAATATATATAATAGATATATAAATGAAATGGAATACACCGTTCATGGAGATGTAGGTCGTACGTACGCATGAACATTATTTCCGGTTCATTATTGAATTTTATAGAAAAAGGTAAATGATATATATATATATATATATATATGCAGTAGAATTATTATGTCATATATTTTATGCTTATTTTATATATATACATTAAAATCGTTCTTGAATGGTTAAGATGGAGAATTACTCTCATCGTGTCGTCGAGACGGAAGGTTGTATGTACGCACGAGCGATGATATCATTCACATAATGGTTAAATGGTATATAATTGGATGATATATTAATTATAAAGAATAATTACCTTGTCATATCCATTTTTCACATATATTATATTCATCATTATACCCTTCCAAATTATGTTTTTTCAAATAACAAATTACACCACGACGTGGAGATAGTAAGTCATATGTACACACACATGGTGATATTGTTATTATTAGGATGAGTAAAATGAGGTATAATATTGATACATAATTATAATAGAATATAATATTGTATAATATACTATAATTATTACTTTATTGTTGAAACAACATAAGAATAAGAAGTAGAAGATGAAAATAATTTTGAAAGATGTGATAAAACAATTACCTCTTTTTCAAGTATCTCCTTTTGATTTGCTCAAAATATATATCTAGGATACCTGTCTTCCCAAAATTATTCCAATAATAGTAATGGAAGGATTTCTTATGGGATATGGGCAGGGTTTGTCAGAGGAAAATGAATTTTGAGGTGAGAATAAAATAGAAGGAGTGTATTTTTATAAGAGAGTTGACGACCACTTTAGGAAGGACTTTAAATATTAAATTATTATAAATTTATTTTAGGGTTTTATAGGTCCCAAAATCATTTATTTAAAATATAATATTATTATGGGTCGAAGGTATCTCAACAAATATGTTTTAGACATGTTTTGGTAACAAAATTAGCCTTATCTTTTAGCTTTAACCCTTAGTTAAAAACATTATCTCTTACCATGTCTTATTCAATTTTCATAATATATGGTTACTATAGTTACTATAAAATGACAAAGAATAAAAATATTATAATTAATGAAATTTTTAACATTATATAATTAATTTGGTAGAATATTATATTTTAAAACTATTATTTCATTTAATAAAATAGTATTGTTTTCATAAACCCAAATAAGTCAATTTGACACTATTTAGTAATGGATTTTTTTAAATTCATAAAAACATTACTCATTCACCAAAAAATGCATTAAAACATCCGAATAATTATAATTTCATCCAAAAAGTTATTGTATTACTTCAAATGTTTCAAATTAGAATAAGTTTTATATTTAAAATATCATTTAATTTAATATATCATTAATGAGGTAATCAAAACATCATCATTGTATCATATATAAATTTATTTGTTTAGTGTCAAAAAATTATAAATAAAAACCATGATTTATGAAATTTTTTTAAATTTATAATGAATATTTATAGTCTAATATATCATATATATATGGAAAAATAAAATTATTTTTGTAAAATGAAACATGTTTTTGTTATATTTCCCTTTACATTACATTTATTATTATAACATGTCATTTTAACACCCAAGTGGTTCTAAAATGCCAAAAAATATGAATATGGGGTTTTTGGGTCTCTTATAACACATACAATAATATTAAGATTCTTTTTAGTGTAGTTTTGTATTATTTTGAAATTTTTTGTACCCTTATCTACCTGATTTTCCCTTTAACCGTGGTAAGAAAATAATTACTGAAGTTACTATTAATAACGTCCAAAAATAAAAGGTACCTATTTAAACAATTTGGAATATCTAACTTCAAATATGGAATCCATTTTTCTAATTTAAAAACACAAAATTAGATGAAATTGATTTAAAATTAATTCTTTTTTTCAAAATCAGAAAGCGGGTTTTAAGAAGTAAAAACTATCAAAAGATTGACATGTGTTTATCTCCGATATCATTGTGAAAATACTTCAAATGACCAATATTAGATTCAATTATAAAAAAATAATCCAATTATAAATTTAAACCAATTAAAAAGATAATCTAGCTATATAAAAAAATTAGACGAAAAGGAAGTTTTAAATTAAAATGCAGTACATTTCACATGACCATTGAATCCCACTACCACAATTATATGGGTTCGCTTCTGGAGAATGCGCCCCACCTGCTGTGTGGTTTTTAAAATTTTCCGACTGTTTCCCCTTCGGTGCTCCAACCCTCCATGTCGTCCCTGGTCCCGATGTCGGTTCCCCTGTGTTCTGTTTCCCCTCCGGCCGATCCTGCAAGGGGGGTATCGGAGGCGCCTCCTCGGGTAGGGCTTGCGGTGCGTTCCTTTAGGGATGCCCTGTGCGAGAAGGGCCAGGGTGCTGAGCGGCCTTAGTTCCCGGAGATTGGAGCTTTTTCATACTCAGTTGTTAGGGAAGGTTCGTAGGTGTCTCTAAAGGCACCGACATAGGAGTTTTCTGATGCCTCTGCTGGCTTGAGTTGGTCTCTCATGGCACAGTTTGGCACTGAGAAACCCCCTCTGCATGTTTTTCAATGCTTTGTGGACTCCTTGGGGTTTCAGGGCGAGGCTCGTGTTTCGGTTCTCCACAGAAACGTGTTCTGCATTTTGATGGCCTCGGAGGTGGACTTCATCCACGCCTGGTGTTTCGCTCCTAGGGGCGTGTCCCGGTGGTGGTTCAGCTAGACCCGTTGGTCGATAGAGGCTCACAAAGGGAAGGAAGACCCCCGGGCGGCGGTGTGGGTCAATCTTCTTGGTCTACCTCTACCTTTCCAGAATGGTGCTTTTCTGAAGGCCCTCAGGGACGCGTTGGGTGGATTTCTTTGCTCTCATGTTTACACTCGACGCGGAGAGGAGGTAATGGTGGCTTGGATCTGCGTGGAACTGGATCTCGCACTCCTGGTTCCAAAGAAGATCTCTCTACAAGTGCCGGAGCTAGTGGATTGGGCTCAGGATGTCGTGTATCCTGTGTTTCCTCGGTACTGGTCGTCATGTATACTTTAGGGCCATTCTATTCAGCCTTGACTCAGGAGTACACTCGGAGGTCGTCGTTGTGCTGAAGCTGGTTCCAAGCCACTCATGGATGTTTCCTTGCCTCGTCGTGGATCATTCCCGCCTTTGGGTTCTGTAACACCCCGAGATTTTATGAAAAGTATTCTTTTTAATTAATGTCTTGTGTTGTACGCTACACCAAAAGGATCTTGCACAACACGCATCCCTGACTTGCCATGCATTACACGGAATCTCGACCTTCCTTGATACCGTGTGTAGTACGCAATACCGAGTTTTACTAAACGAGATATTATTATAATATTATTATGAACTATCCTTTATGAATATTAATACCCACTTTTTGAAATTTTATAAATTTTATCTTTCAAAATGGACTTCATTTTTGGATTTGGAATATCGAAATTAGCTTAGGGTGAAGTTTTGGTACTTTTCGGATAACTTTCATATTCTGATGTATAGTGAAAATTACTAAATTTTAATTAAAAACAACTTTTTTAATCGAAATAATTAATAGTGATAAATTATTAATTTTAGTGGTTTTAAAGTATATTTAGAATGTAACGCCCCGACCCTAGTTACCCAGAGTCGGTGCATTATTACATAACATTGGCATGATCACAAGAAAGATCAAATCTCGAAAGACCGATTCGTTTAGTAGCCTTGGAAACACTAGATATATTCATAAGTCTTACATTACAACATAAAATGAAAAACTACTACAACAACATATTGTCTCCATAAACCACACTCATATCCCCACATAATATCCCTACAGGTCATTCATAATTTACTTCTTCACTTCCTGGGAAAAACAAAACATAGAAAAGGGGTGATCTCAAATGCCCAATAAGGATAACAATATAGCGGAAACTTTCATAAATAAGAATAAACATTTAAGGCAATGTATAACTAAAACAAAATCCTTTCAAACTTAAACTTTCAACATTGTATGACATAAATAAATTTAAATAATTCCATTTACTTATTCACATTGATATTCTACTAATTGAATAATCACATGCAAAATCAATAACCACTTTCATAATGTTGGAATGCACAATGCCAGACTATCATAACCACATAGCCAAGGCCTCGTGCCAAGACTACAAATAAGATTTTTTCAAGGCCTTGTTCCAAGACACTAGTTTGTCTCATGAGACTTACCGATGCATCGAGGAGCTATAGCGGGCTCCACCCGTCACATATTAAGTCCAATGCATTCCCATATGAAAAGGTTTAAACATAACATAAACATTCGTATTAAAACTAGCATACGAAATGTCAATAATTTCACCATAAACTATGAATGGTATAAAAATAGCACATCCACAGTCAAACATATCACAAAATCTTCAATACAATATAGAAGTTTTGTATCATAATAAATCAACTTCAAATAAGTGTAAAATCTATCAAAGGATGTTGACATAGATGAAATCAAAACACTTTTTAGAGAATTATCTCTTTCTATTTTTGAAATCATTTAAGAGCCGTATAAAATAAAACATTTTCTTGAAAATATTATTATAAGCTTGTAAGGAATGCTTTGAATATTTTATAATGGCAGAAAATAACCGCACCCGCCGTATAAGTTAAAAAAAACATTCTTACCTTAATTCTGTCGAAAAGGTTAAAAAGGACCTTGTTTTGAAAATGACGCAAAGATTCCTTTTATAAAAAGTAAAACAAGGGTATAAATGACTTTAACCCATATTATTGTAAAAATGTTTGAAATACATTTTGAAGAAACATGGATGTGGATGATAACGATATCCCAGTAGATTATTACGTATAAACAACCTCGGATAATGAAGAGATTGTGAAATAACCCTTACCTTGTACTTTTCCTTGGTTGGGGTATGTTAAACTCCTGTATAATGGTGAAATAATTGTTATTAAATTATACAAGAATCATATATATTAATATGATATCATATATGATCTTTTAATATTGATTTGATAATAATATCTTAGTATTATCGTTGTTTCGGGTGTTAACTTACTTGTTTTCATTTATATGTTTTGTTACGTAAGCCATTTTTGTAATGCATAGGTTGTATATTATTCATATCCAGAATGATATCAAGTCCTTAAACATCATTTTTAAATCATCAAATGATAATTATACTTGAATGGATACGATGGAGAATGAATCTTATCGCGTTCGTGGAGACGGTAGTCCGTACGTACGCACAAGCGACAATATCATTATTTTGATATTAAAATAATATATAAATGGATTTTATATCATATATAAAGAATAATTAACATGTTATATTTATTATTTACATGAGTTACACATCATTATTATACCCATCCAAATAATAATATATTGAATAACAATTACACCACGATGTGGAGACGGTAAGCCGTACGTACGCACGTATGGTGACATGTTATTCAAATGGTGGATAGAATACTGAATATGGTTGTACCATATTTATAATAACATCAAAGTATATATATGATACTGGAGTTATTATTTTATAATGGTAACAACAAAGGAAGAATAAGTGGAAGAAGTAATGAACTTGGAAAAAGGGTGGTGAAATCATTACCTCTTCTTCGGGTTCTTCATTTTGATTTGATCAAAAGGGCTGCTTAGGTTGGCTTTCTGATCAAACTAAGGCCTCTAGGTTGTAGTGATGGATGTTGGGAGAGTATTTGGGAAGAGTTTGGCCGAACCAAAAGGCTTTGAAGGTGTGAAGAAATGAGAAGGAGGAGTGCCCTTTTATAAGAGGGGTGAGGGGCACCTATGGAAAAGCTAGAGATATTAGTTTATAATAAATACATATTCGGTTTCCAATGGCACCAAAGTTGACTATTCAAAGGTTAAGGTGGGGATGGGTCGAAAACAACTCAACCAATAGAATTTAGACATGTTTTGGTACTTATATTAACCTTATCTTTAAGTATTAACTCTAAGTTAATTAGTTTCACTTTTACAATGTCTCTTTGTATTTTTATATAATATGGTTAATAAACTTACTATATATATCCAAGCGACCCCCAAGTGGTCAATTAATGTTGAACCTATCATTATATAAGTCTCTTGGCCAAACCTTAGATTTTTAGGAATTTAATATCAATTAATAATATAATATTGTTTTAAGAACTCTTTTATGTCAATTTTGACACTATTCAATAGGGGATTTTTTTGAAACTCATAACAGATTGATTACTTAGAAAAAAGTAAATTAAATCAATTCTCATATATCATATTATCCTATAAAATTAGTTTAATTCCTTAAAAGGTTCATATTATATTTATTTGGGTATTTATAATATCAATTAATTTAATTTTTCACTATTTTAGTAATTACAGCATCATCATTGTGTCATAAATAAAATAAATTATTTAATGTCTAAAAATTATAAATAAAATATCATTATGTAGGAAATCGTATTATCTTTCTAATTAATATTTATAATCTAACATCCAACATATATAACCCTATGTAAAAAGTGTTTTTCTAAAAGATATATGCTTGTGCCATTTTTTGTATTCATTTTAACTTAATTAAAAAAAATGTCCCTATCACCTACAAGTGGCACCATGGGGTCCCAAAATCGACCCAAAGATGCCTATGGTCGAACATGTATCAACAAATAAGGATAGGACACGTTTTAGGGTATTTTAGTATTATTATAATATTATTTGTTAACCCTTATTTACCGGATTTACCCTTAACCATGGTAAATAAAATATTTACCGCAGTAATTATTCAAAATGTCTAAAAATAAAAGTTACCTATTTACACAATTTGAACATCATGATTCATAATTTGGAATCCATTTTTCTAAATTCAAAACACAGAAGTGGCATAAATTAATTTAAAATTAATTCCCACTGTCAAAACAAAAATCGTGTTTTTAAGAGATAATAACTATCAAAAGATTGACACTTGTTTATGTTCGGTTTAATTGTAAAATTATGTCCAATGACCAACATTATATTAAATGGTAAAAATATATTCTAAATATACTTTAAACCACTCAAATTTATAATTTATCACTATTAATTATTTTGATTAAAAAATTTGTTTTTAATTAAAATTTAGTAATTTTCACTATTCATCAAAATATGAAAGTTATCCGAAAAGTACCAAAATTTTACCTTAGGCTAAATTCGATATTATGAATCCATAAATGAAGTCCATTTTTAAATATAAAATATATATAATTTTGAAAAGTAGGTATTACTATTCATAACGGCTAGTTTGATTGGTTATGGTTTGTTAGAACTCGGTGTTGCGTACAACACACACTATCACATTATTCAAAGAGAAGCGTACCGTAGAAGCTTGGGGTGTTAAATAGAATATATTTTTACAATTTAATACAATTTAGGTCATTGGATGTAATTTCACATTTAATCCAGACATAAACAAGTGTCAATCTTTTGATAGTTATTATCCCTTAAAAACACGCTATTTGTTTTAACGACGGGAATTAATTTTTAAATTAGTTAATGTAACTGATATGTTTTGAATTTGGTAAAATAGACATCTTTTTTGAATTCATAATATCAAATATAGCTTAGGCCTAATTTTTGGTATTTTTTTTGAAACTTTCATTTTTTGATGAATAGTGAAACCACTAAGTGGTAGTTAAAAAAACTGAATTTTTCATAAAACATAATTTTACCGCTTCTTTGAGTGGAATTTCGAAAATCCAAGAGACACAGTTAATATAAAGGACTAAAATTTGGTTCGATGAGATGAAAATAATTTTTGTTGAATAGTAACTTTTTACTTTTTTTACAACGGTTAAAAGTAAATAGGGTAATTAAGGGTAAAAATGATATTATTATTACCCTAACACATTTTATAATTCTATTGGATTAATGTAATTCGACCAAAAACAACCTTAGGAATCAAATTTGACCATTTATGCCCACTTGTATTAGATTAGGACATTTAATATTAATTTATTTAAAGAAGGGTAAAAATAGTTAAAATCAAAGTTTAATAAGTAAATAAATTTTTAATATATGGTTATACATAAGATAAATTCGACTATAAATATTCATTATAAAGCTAAAACGATTTCCTACATAATTATATTTTATTTATATTTTTTAGACTTTAAATAATTTAATTTATTTATGATACAATGATGATGCAATAATTATCTTATTAATGAAATATTGACATAATTGATGTTATAAATACCCAAATAAATGTAATTTGAGAATTTTTATGAATTAAAATAATTTTCTATGTTCATATGACATGTTAGTATTGATTTAATTAATTTGTTTTGAACTAATCATTCTGTTATGATTTACACAAAAATCAATTAACAAATAGTGTCAAAATTGACATAAAATAGTTTTTAAAACAATTATTATATTATTAATTGTTATTATATTACTAAAAATCTAAGTTTCAGAAAAATGACTTAGATAAGGTTCTATATATTAATAATAAACAACTTGGGGTTTTTTGGCTTGTTATAGTAAGTTTATTAACCTTATAGTGTAAGAACACAAAAAGACACGATAAAAGTAAAATTATCTAACTTAAAGTTAAATTTAAATGGTAAGGTTAAAATAGTAAACTAAACTTGTCCAAATTCTATTGGATGAGAGGATTGCGACCCATACCCACATTATCTTCGAAATAAATCAATTTGGATCAATTTAAAAACGAATATGGATTTATAATAAAATAATATTTTTAGTTTTTCCAAAGGTGCCCCTCTCCTCCCTTATAAAAGGGCACCTCCTCCCTCTCTTCCTCACACCACTTTGAGCCTTCAAGCTCGGACAAACCCTGCCAAATTCTCTTCTCCACTTCCGTAGAAACATCCTTGAGGTTCTGGTCTTCTTCAAAGACCAATTTTAGTGCCCTAAGAGGAGGTCTCAAAGAGGCACTTCAAAGAAGAGGTAATGTCTGTTACCGATTCTTTCAACTTTATTTCTTCTTCCACTTATTTTTTCTTTAGTTGTTTCATTATGAAGTAAAAACATCAGTATCACTCATATACTGATATGTTATTAGAAGTATGAAATAACCCGATTTCACCATCTATCTGTCCTATGGAAAATGAAATCACCGCGCGTGCATACGTACGAAATACCGTCTCCACGCCGTGGTGTAATCTATTTTCCACCACCACCTTACTTGGATGAATATAATGGTGAAAATAAATACCTATATATGATTATTGTACATTATTATTGTCTATGTAATAGTATACATACACTCCAATAAAATTCCACGATCATGGGAATGATATCATCACTCGTGCGTACGTACGGAATACCGTCTCTACGACGCGATGAGATTCATTCTCAATGATTAACCATTCATAAATGATTATAAAGTATATATAATAAGTAATCATGAAATATATGACATAATAATTATACTTTATTTATGTATATATATATGTATGTCATCCAATTAATTACATTCAATTCAATGGAGAAACGAAAACAACGTTCATGCATACGTACGACCTACCGTCTTCATGAACGGTGTATTTCTTTCCATTTATCGATCTATTATATATATGTATATTCTGAATATATATTATATATAAATCATGTTTCATATTATTGAATTAATTAATCGTGATCTAAGTAATCATATGAATAATTACAAGTCAAACCACGGACGACAAATGGAACAATTTTACCCAAAACGCTCTTTAACATGGAATTTACAAAATAACGGGTAATATAAACTCACAAGTGACCCATATATGATATCATAACAATGAATATGATTCTATAATAAGTCAAAGACATTATTTAAATCATTATATAGGAGGTTCAGATACGTACGAAGCATATCGGACATAAAAGTAAGGGATAATTTTGCAAATCACATTTTTATCCGAGATTACTTATTTATAAGTATTTACTGGGGTTATTTCTATCATCCATGTCCATGTTTTATAAATTTTTTTCCATGTATGTTTAAATTCCTTTTTACCCATTTATACTTTTACTACATGTTATGTAAGGAATCTTTCTTTTTTTACGTTACGATGTACTTTTTTTACTTTTCTGGAAAAATTACGAGAATAATGTTTTTTTAACTTATACAGCATGAAAGTATTTTTACGGTTTTATAAAGCCTTATTTTCATTAAGCTTCCTCAAAAATATTTCATGAATAATTACAAAAAAATGTATTTCTTTTAAAATTTCATGTCATTTTTTGAAAAGAAAATTATTTTCAAGACGAAAGGATATTTTCCTCAAGAATTCATTTCAAGTGATTTATCAAAACCATTTTCCATCTAAGATGACATTATTTCATATGTGTATGGTTCAAGTATAATGTCTCTATGATTTACATGGTTTCACTTTTCTTATGATGAAATGATATCCATTTGTTTTACATGGATTATGTTATGATGGGATGATGTTTATGAAACCAATTTTTATTCTTTAGGTTATGATGAATGATTTATGTTTATGTTGTGGAACAAGTAAGAATGATTTCATTATGAGATGGGTGGGACCTATATCTCCCTCCAATGCATTGGGTAATGATTTATATCTCATGATATAGACATGGATGGAATGGTAAGTTAATCCGGTTCAGTATTACAGGACTGGAACAAGGAGTGAACTCGATTCAGAAAGGGACTTTGTCCACTAAGATGGTCTTGGTAGTAATGCCTTGGCTACTATGGAAATCATTACATGTGCTTAATGGATTCCAGAATTACATGTTTTATTCCCATGCTATGTATTCATGATTTATGTTCCGTTATGATCAATGCCTTATGTACTTCCATGTTTTAAGTTGTTGCTCAAGATTTTGCTGTTTAAACATTACGTTCATGTTTTTAAGTTCAAATGTATATGGTATGTTTTATTTTATCCATGCTTACCCTTACTAAGCATTTGAGCTCACCCTTTTTATGCTTTATTTTCCCCAGGGTTAAAAGAAAGGTTTTAGGTAAGGAAACAAAAAGTGGAAGATCTTTATGGGGGATGTTGAAGATCTTTCACCAAGATTAGAAGATTATGTTCCAAGTTTCCAAAGGCACTAAAATATTACGGTCCTTGTGTGTCTGTTTTTGTTATGTATTAAGTATTCCGCAAAAGTAATGTAATGTCCATGTACGTCAAGCTTCAGGTCTCTACAGGTTCACAATTGGTCTGTTGGTCATCTGGTCTTCCCCCGACCCTCCTTCCAAGCATGCTGCAAGAGTTTTCTACTGAGAGATCGCGCGTTCCAGAACATCATCAGGTGGCTAGCAGGTTTTTTAATTTCCTCCTGAGAGTGCCCAAGGGTCTGGTCCATTCTACTTGGCATCTACCGGGTAGTTCATCGGTCGCCAGCTCAAGTGATTCCCCAGTCCTCTGGGATGTTCACGAGGTAGGCCCTTCCCGGGTGACCGTCCTGGAAGGGGATAGGTTGCGTTCTCAAGGACACTCGTCAGGTGTTTGTCTGGTTGCAGAGGATAGCGCTTAGGCTAGTAGAGGTAGTTGTGGTGTCTCAGTCCGGCCTGGGGTTTGGGGATCTATGTGGGAGGTGTCTCTGGCTCGAGTGGCGAAGGCAGTGGATGGTCTCGTCCTGGAGACCCCTCAGTACTCACCCTGCTCCACTAAGGTCTTTCTGGATTCTTGCCAAGGTGTGTGCACTAGGAAGATGAAGAGAGAAATTCAGGAGGGGGAGAGATCCTCAGCTACGTCAGGAATGACCACAGGTCCTGGGGCCAAAGCCAGGACAATTCTATTTTAATGTTTTTGGTCATTATTTGGAATGCCCGAGGAATTGGGGTGAGGGTGAAGACTGACTTTTTAGTTTCAGAAGTCAAAAACCATAAATCCAAAATGGTGGCGATCATAGAACACAAACAACAATGTGTGAAGATCAAAGATTTCTCTCGTAAACTCAATATGCAAGTGTATATGCATGCAGCTCCGACTAACAACCACATTTGGCTGTTCTGGAAAAGGGAAGTCACTGTGGAGATGATGGAGGTCGGTGATCAGCACATCACGACGAAGGTTTCGACTGGTGGAGAAGATGTCTTCATTTCTGTGGTCTATGGTAGCTGTGATGCCCAGCGAAGGGAGGTCCTGTGGCTTGAACTCAATAGGTTCGACCCAGGTGACCTGCCCTAGATGGTGGGATGGGATTTCAACATCATCAAGCATCCAGATGAGAGGAAAGGGTGGGGTGACTTCACGAGGCGGGCTAGTTTGTCGTTTGTGCAGTTTGCAGTAGGGAAGGGGTTAATGGACCTGGTCTATTCAGGAGATCCATTTACCTAGTGCAACAACTGAAGGGGGGAAGTCGAAGCTGGAGTTTGTTGGACCGCTTCTTGTCCAATGTCCACGCAATATCCAGATTCCCTGAGGTGAAGGTGAGTCATCTGTCACGTAGTATCTCTGATCATTCGCCGCTTCTGTTGTCTCCTAGTAGGACGAAATTTGCGCATGAGGGATTTAAGTTCTCCATCCAATGGGCGAGAATTCTGGAATACAATAATGTGGTCAATAGATGTTGGAGCGATCCCCCCAGGGGCCATACTTGGGTGGCCTTCCACCATAAGTTAAGACGCCTAAAGAAAGATCTCCTGGGGTCGGCTAGGTCTCGCTCTTCTCTGAATCAAGAGATGGCAGCGTTAAAACAGGAGATCCAAAGCCTCGAGGTCCTGCTTGAAGAGATCTGGGAAGAAGGGAGATTTGGTAAGATTGCGGAGTTGATGATTTCTCAGGAGGTGCTGGTGCTTCCCCAAGAGCGTCATGTAAGGGATTGTTCTAGGGTTAAGTGGCTGAAGGAAGGAGATAGGAATAATTCATACTTCCACGCATGCATTCGGGAGAGGAGGCGCGTAGTGAAACCAAATCTTGCGATGGAGGACAGATCCTTTTCAGATGATGCAGACATGGTTGGGGGTATGGAATGCATTTTCATTAAGGAACTACTTGCGGGCACCAATGGTAACATGTCTTGTGGGTATCCTTCGGGGGAGGCCGAGATTTGGAAATGGATTTCGAGCACTGTCTCGACGCAGGAGAATGTTGTGATGGAAGGCATATCGGACGAAGGGGAATTGCATGACGCAGTGTGGAACCTGAACCCAGATAGCGCGACAGGCTCTGATGGCTTCTCTGGCTCCTTCTACAGGGGCTCTTGTGAGGAGGTGAAAGGTGACCTTATTTCTGCGATTCATGATTTCTTCCGAGGGGGTGGCCTCCCATGGATAGCGTCTGCGACTACACTGGTCCTCTTGCCGAAGGTTAAGGATCCTTCCGCCCTCTCCCACTACCAGCCCGTGAGCATGTGTAATTTCCCTTATAAGGTCCTGGTGAGCATTCTAAACAGTCGGATGACCAGTTTCCTTCCCCGGTGGATAGAATTGAACAAACATGGATTCATAAAAGGACAATCAATCCAGGGTATAGTGGCGATGACACAGGAGCTGTTAAAGGATCTGAACACCCCTTCCCGTGGTTCCAATATGGAAATCAAGCTGTACATGAACAAGGCTTATGACCGGATGGAATGGGGCTTTATCAATAGAGTGCTCGCGAAGATGGGATTTTCGAACTGGGCATATGATCTTATCTTTAGGTTCCTGTGTTCACCGTGGATGGGGGTACCGTTTATGGGGAGAACGCAGGGCTTCTTTAAAACCGTTCGTGGTCTTCAGTAAGGTGACCCGCTATCTCCCAGTCTTTTTACTATTATGCAGAACACTCTAAGAAGGTTGATCAGCAAAGGCGTTTGTGAAGGATCCATTAGTCCATATCGGAGGAAGTTCAGATCCCCCTCGGTGTGGCATTTGATGTTCGCGGATGAATCCATCGTGTTCATGAATACCGGGTGGAGGTCTCTTCAGGCGCTGAACCGGATCCTTGCGGTGTACTATGAGTGGAGTGGCCATCTCATTAATAGTGAAAAGTGAAAATTATATGTTCCTGTATCATGCAATCCGAGCAGGGTGGCCAGGATGGAGAACATTCTTGGAATGCAGAAAGGATCATTCCCCATGGACTAACTTGGTGTTCCTTTATCGGCATATCGGGTGCGAAACACAGACTTTGACAAAGTGGTGAAAAGGATTTAGGATCACATCCTGAACTGGAAAAACCACTTTCTTTCCTTCAGAGGATAGATAACCCTGGTCAATAGTGTTCATTCTGCTATCCCGGTGCATTCCTTGGCTACCACGAGTGTGCCCAAGGGATTCAAAAGGGATATTGACAGGATTCTCGTGCACTTTATATGGGATGCGTCGAGCGGGGGAAAGAGATGTTGGGTGTCGTGGAGTAAGATGGCTCCACCAATATGTGAAGGGGGATCAATGTCAGGAGTATGACGGAGTTGATTCCATCCATGCATGTGAATCATTCATGTTAGTCCATTGAAGCCCGATCCTTGTGGGGAACGCAGATGGCTCGGTGATATAAGGATGATACGATGTATGGGTCCTCTAGGGGGACGAATCTTTGGTCCTCGGTTTATAATATCATTCCAATCCTTCTTCCTCTCTCTCGATGGATTATTGGGGAAGGGAGAATTTTGTTCTGGCAACATAACTGGGTGGGTGAAGTGTTAGGATACCCAGGATGCCCGGCCCCTTTAATCTCCTTTAGGGAGGAAAGTTCATATCCCCTGTTTTACAAATCGGTTCTTGACACTCCCCTGCATGAGATCTTCGACTCGGCGGTCATGAGCTCAGAGAAGGACACCTGCGTCTTCACACCGTCCATGTCGGGGATGTTCAATGCAAAGTATTTTCGCAGGACGAGCGGTATACAGGGGCAGAGCGATAGGTAGAACAATGTGACCTCGTGCAACTCGATCTCAACCAAACTCAACTTTCTTACCTAGAGGATATGAAACAATGTGATACCCTCTGATGACCACATCAAATGGTTGGGGATCAGCCATGCGTCGTGCTTCCATTGCTATGGGAACAAAAGCAAAGAAACCATGAACCATATATTTTTTTAGGGTGATTGGGTCTGACATGTATGGAAGTTCTTTGGTGTCTGCTCAGGCTTCCTTGAGCAAGGAGGCTGTATGGATCTGTTTATGGAGCACTGGTTCTAGGGGGCTAGTGTGTCAGTGGAGGAGTCTAAGGTGTGTGTGGCTATTTTAAATGTGGCCTCTTAACACTTATTGCAAGCCAGGAACATGGAAAGATATGATGGGAGAAGCACCTCTAGAAGTTCTGTGGTGGATTACATCCGATGCATGCTGATTGAATTGATTGGCGTAGTGGGAATTGGAGGGGGAAGGTTACCCTTGCAGGTGTGGCCGGAGCATTCAAGGAGCGCCACCGAGGAAGGTGGGGTGGTGTGGAGTAGATGGATTCATTGGATTCCCCCTAGCGAAGGGCTTAAGCTTAATACATATGGATACTGTGTTTTGGGTGACATGAGGGGAGGAGGTGTTCTCCGAGACTCCAAAGGGAGTCCAGTGTTGGCTTTCTCAGCTCACTTTGGCAGTGGTTCTTCTATTCGGGCAGAAGCATTGGCGGTTCTGACAGGCCTATCCCCATGCAGACACAGGGGTATTTGCATTACCCATTTGGAAACAGAATCTATGATTACCCACGATGCCCTCCATGGCAGTGGCAATACACCCTGGCCTATCACATACAATATTAGAATGTGAAAGTCTCTCCTAAATGACAAAGTTATAATTTCTCACACATGGTGAGAGGGGAACAAAGTGGTGGATTATATGGATTCTATTGCAGTTCCTGGTATGCGGGTGATGTGTCTTACCAATGTGTCCAGTATGAAACCGGAGGGGGTGAACATTGTATGGGGCCATGCCCTTGGGCTACATTATTTCCGTCCACCATGATCCTGTATCTCTCTCCCTTCTGATGAATAAAAATTTTTATGTTGGATGGCAATACATTTCACTATTCATTAAAATATGAATTTTATCAGAAAAATATCAAAAATTAATCGAAAGTATATTTTTATGTTCCTATTATATAGAATATGTTTATTTTGTCAAATAGAATATATAAAAGTGTTTAAAACTAGATATAAAATGGGTGTGCCATCAAAATTTGGCAAAATTGCATTTTTTTGAAAAATACATCTTTTATCCAGAAAACTGAATTCGTTCTTATATCAGGTCTATATAATACAGAATAATAATTTCAATGATACATTAAATTCAAAATTTGGTGAATAATATTCATAACAGCTAGTTTATATCCAATTAAATAATAGTATTATAATAATATATCATTGTTTAATGAAACTCGTTATTCCATACAACACAAGCTATCAAGAATGATCACTCATACCTATAACGTAAGCCAAGTCAATGTTGCGTGTAGTGCACGAATCCTTTGTTTTTTAGTACAAAATAATCCAATACTATTTCTTTTATATATTGAAAGAAAATATATACACAGTGTTGCATGCATTGTATGCCAACTCGGTGTTGCCTGTAACATAGAACAAGTCATTTTACTATTAAAGAAATGTTTGAATTAGTGGAATGAAATATATAATTTAAAATATTAATTTATTTGAAATAAAGGATCCATAAAAACTCAGGTAGTTACATTATACCCCCTTAAAATTAATTTCTCCCTAAAAATTCATCGGGGTTATAAAAGGGATACTACTTGAAAGTTTATTTCATGGAAACCCCCATTGTAAAAAGGAATACTATAACATAATTTAAAAAGTAAATTTATAAACATAAAGGCTACCCATTGTTACTCATCCCTCGGTATCCATATATAATAACATAGGTGGGAAGTGAAATAATGGATATGGAAGAAAAATCTGACCATCATGTTCTGATGGATAGTGTTAGAGAATATGGTTTGGAGAATGTTAACAACTAGATTTCCATAAATATATGATGATTTAAGGGGCCATATGATTCATCAGATAAGAAGGTACTAGGATATAATTTTTGGTTATCAGGATTCTTTCCTTGATGTTTAATAACACTAGAAGAAATATTTACTTGATTTCAGTATAATCTCATTGTTGGTTGGGCCTTGAAAAGTTCCACTTCATCTTTTATTCAATGAAATGAAATTGAATTGTTCACTTCTAAAGTGTTATCTGATCATGAAATCCATAAATAGAATGATAGGTCATTCAATCTGTCTTTATCACAAAAAGGATTGAACAAGTTATCAAATATACATAATTCCATCTATAGTGAGATTAATCGTATATGGTTCCAAAAAATGGACTTATACATCATATATCATACCACGTAAATAAAATAAAACTAATTTATACTAACCAGGGACTTCCCATAGGCCAATGGTAGGGTGAAAAATGTGTTTCACCCTTCGTTTGTGGGTTTGACTCCTACAGCATTGTTTGACGCGACGAGTTGTTGCCCATCATGCGGGTTGTCTTTTTAAAAAAAATATACTATCATAACATTATAAAATAATATTAAAAAAGTTTTAGCATTAAAAAATTATATCTAATTTCCATGATACGAAATTCCAACCTTTAGGTTTATCAAAAATATTTCTGTCCAAACTCACAGTACAAAAAAAAAACAATTACAATAATGGTCATATAACAAGCATGTTAATACCTTCATTTATCCCACATATATCACAAGATATATCTTGATGGTCACATTCTGAACATTTTAATGACTTAAAAATGTATTCCTTTGAGTCATGGTAATAACCTAAATTACAATATATTCTTATTAAAAACATTCATTTTTCCTTATTCCAAAATTTAATGGATATATTCCTTAAGTCCCCGAAAGTTTTATACATCATCTATGATAGCATAAACTACTTTTCAGAAACACCATAATTATTTCCCAAGATACTATTATCATCCAATTTATGTATTCAATTCAAATATATATTTATCCAATCATCATTATCTGAACATAAGGGACATATCAAGGGTTATCTTCCCCTTAATCATGGGTTCTCCAAATATATCATCATACCCTTAAATATTGTTTCTGTCTCCATAGAACTATTCAACATATCCTTTCCAATCCCTAATGAAAACATATACTGAAAACACTTATATATTTCACGATTCGTAAAACATAATCATTAAATTTTGTAATATATACACCTCAATAAGCCAACTGTATTCTTAAACCATTACTCATGATCCAGAATCTTCGTATTTCCTCATATATTAATCAGGCATTAAATTTTATCAAACTCATGCTTGTTAGGTTTAATGTAGACAATAATGGAAGAACATCACATACCATTCAAATTTCATTTACAATCTCTTTATCCTTAATAGTATGAACAATACTCATATCATCTTCATGATTCTCTTAATGGTATTTCAACTTAGGAAATTAATCTTCATTATTCCCATAATATACACATATGAAACATTTAACGGTTAAACATATTCTATATAGTTCAGGATAATGACTTAGACAACAAATAAATTTGTGATAAATACATACCAGATATTAAAAACACATAAGCATGGAAAATTACTTGTAATATTTGAATCTATGATATCTTAGGTTTAATCCACAGTTATTCATGATTATCGAAAAAACACTAGGACTGTAACCTATACTTGACTTACCCTTATGATATCCTTATAAATATCCTTAGAAATATCTCTACGGGTCTCACTAATGTTTTCTCATCCTATATTAAAAAGGATGACTAAACCTTCACTCTGAAACCAACTGTAAAGACCAAAGATTGACGTACATGGACAGTAAAATAATTTTGGGGAATACCAAAAACATTTCAAAAATAGACGCCCAAAGTTTGTATTAGTTTAGTGCCTTTGGAAACCAGAAAACATAAAAAACTAGTTTATAAAAAAACTATATTGTCTCAAGCTTTATAATTCATATCTACAACCCCTTTTTGACACATATTACTTAACACACTTCTTCAAATCTCGGTGGAAGAGATACATGAAAAGGGGTGAGATCATATTCTCATTAAAGGTAAGAATGGAAAATATCGTACAGAACATAAACATAATAATAAAAAAAATGAACGTAACTTAAAAAAAACATACCACATTTAACATATACCAAAAACTTGAGTCATGAAATAAATCATGGTAGTTCATAAGGCATAAATCATAATGGAATCAGGAACAATGAGAGAATAGCATTTGAATAAAACATGGAATTGTGGAAAAATAATAATAACATAATATGATTTCCATAGTATCCAAGGCACTGCTACCAATACCTTCATTGTGGAAAAATTCCATTACTGAATCAGGTTTACTTGTTGTTCCACCCACGTGTTACAAAACCGAATTTACATGTCATTCCAAACCTATATTAATGAACTGTATTTACATTCCATTTCAGTCATGTTTATCTCATTTTAAATTAATCATTACACAATGCATTATAGGGACATATAGGTCCCACTATTATTATAGTGAAATCATTCGGACATGTTCCAAAAAACATAATTAATCATAGCATAACCCATGAAATAAAATGGGTTTGATAAACATCATTCCATAATAAACCATATAAAGTTAATGGATTTCATAAAAATAACTCCATCAACAACACAATAAAATAAAATTAATAATAGGGATAACACTATTTCATAATAGATGGAAAATAATTTTGATAAAACACCTGAACTTAAACCTTGAGAAAAATATCGTTTCTTCTTCAAAAGAAATTTCCTTTCTCAAAATGTTGTGCAATTTTAAAAGAAAATTATTTAATTTAAAATAATCTTCAAATCATATAGAGGAAGATTCATTTAAATAAGGAATTATTAAGATTTAAATATCAATTCATTTCAAATAGGATAAAAAATATTCTTCTCATACACCTATTAGAAAAGTCAAAATGTACCTTGTATCGAAAATGAAAGAAAGATTCCTTCCATACCATTTAATAAAAATTCAACAATGGGTAAAATTGACTTTAAAAAATATTATAAGAATAAAAAAATATTATATATTTATGAAACATGGATTTTGATGATAAATATACCATATAAAATACTTACGAATAATCAAACTTTTATAATAATTATATTGAAAAAATATCCCTTTAATTAGGTCTGATTTCTCCCGTAAGTGTCTAAAACTCCAGTATCGTGGGATTAAACATATTATTTACTTGATAAATAACCACAATAATATTAATGATATAATATATGATTCACTTATGAATTTATATTACCTGTTTGTTTATCAATTCCAGGTTAAAGCATTGTTTTCGGTAATAATCGTTTTATTTATCTTACGTGTTTTGACATGTTATTCTTGATCATATTACATAAACCGTGATTTACTTACTTCCATAATGTAAAAAATTATTTCTATATCATAAATATTTACTATATATATATATAGAGAGAGAGATAAATGAAATGTAATACACAGTTTATGGAGACGGTAGCCCGTAAGTACGCAAGAACGTTGTTTATATTTCCTTATTGAATTGTATGGATTCAAGAAAATGATATATATATATATATATTAATAAATAAATTAGAATAATTATGTCATATATTTCATTCATATATATTATATATACTTTATAATCATTCTAGAATGGTTAATGTGGAGAACGAATCTCATCGTGTCCTAGAGACAGTAGGTTGTACGTACACACGAGCGATGATATCTTTCACTTAATGGTTAAATGGTATGAAATTTGATGGTATAGTAATTTTAAATAATAATTATAATTATACATTCATTATTAACATCAATTATACTCATCTTTATACCCATCCAAATTAAGTATTTATGAATAACAAATTACGCCATGGCATGGAGAGGGTAAGCCATACGTACACATGCTTGGTGATATTGCTATTCGTAGGATGGGTAAAAATAGGTATATTGATGTCCCCTAATTATTATAACATCCTATATTGTATAATATACTATATTGGTTTACATTATTATTGAAACAACATTATAATAGGAATTATAATAAGAAAAGAATTTTCAAAGAGGTGATAAAACAATTACCTCTTTTTCGAGTATGAGATTTTGATTTGCACAAAAGGTCTCCCTAGTATCATTTTATTCCAACAAATTTCCCTATATTAGTAATTTTGGGATTTTTGGAGGAGATTTGGGTAGGTTTTGGCCGAGGAAAATGGATTTTTAGGTGTGAAAAAAAGAGAAGCAGGAGTGACCTTTTATAGGAGAGGTGACGAGTACTTTAGAAAAGTCTTTAAATATTAATTTATTATCAATTTTTATTTGGTTTATAAAGGTTCCAAACTCATTTATTTTGATTTTAATATGGGTATGGGTCTATCTACTCTCAAAAATTGGTTTTAAAAAAGTTTAGGTAAAAAATTATCCTTATATTTTATCTTTAACCCTTACTTAAAAACATTAACTATTACCATGTCTTCTTGCATTTTCATTATATATTGTTACTATAGTTATTATAAAATTAAAAGAGAACAAAAAGGTGATCATTAATTATATTTTTAACTTATATAATTAATTTTACCTAATTTTATATTTTTACGGCTATTATATCATTTAATAAAACAATTTTTGTTTTAAAAACTCATTTATGTAAATATTGACACTATTTAGTAATTGATTTCTGGAAAAGTCATGAAAACTTTATTCCATAAAATATGTAATTAAATAATCCCTCACATGTATATTTCATCCAAAACATTCTTTTATGACATAAAAATGTTTAAATTTTCTTCATTTAAAATTTATAATATCATTTATTTGAAAATATCATCAATAAGGTAATCAATGCGTCATCATTGTGTCATAAATAAATTTATTTATTTACTGTCTAAAAATTATATATAAAATACCATTAATTATGAAATATTTTTACCTTTATAATGAATATATATTGTATAATATATCATTTATAAAATCAAATAAAATTGTTTTAGTAAAAAGATACATGTTTATGATATATTTCCCTTTAAATTAACTTAATTATTATAGCATGTGATTCTCACACCCAAGTGGTTTTTAAATGCCAAAAACTAGACCTAAGGTATGTTTTGGTCGCCTATTACTCATAAAATAATATTATTACATGTGTTTGGGAAGTTTTATATTATTATAATAGTATTTTTACCCTTATTTACCTAATTTACCCTTTAACTATGGTAAAACAATAATAATTATTGTAGTTACTATTCATAATGTCAAAAAATAAAAGGTAACTATTTACACAATTTGGACCCTCTGATTCCAGATATGGAATGCATTTTCTAAATAAAAATCACATAATTTGGAGATATTAATTTAAAATTAATTCCTATTGTCAGAATTAGAAAGCGGGTTTTTAAGAACTAAAAACTATCAAAAGATTGACTTGTCATTATTTTCAATTTCAATATAAAATTTTATAAAATGACCCAAATTTTACTAAATGATAATAAAACAATATAGTTATAATTTAAAACCAATTTAAAATACAATCTAACTAAAAATATTATATGAAAATGCAGTTTTGAAGTAAAATACAATATTTTTTACTATTCATTAAAATATGAATTTTATAAAAAAATATCAAAAATTCAATAAATGTAAATATTTATGTCTCTCTTACATATAATAATTTAATTTTCTCAAATATGATATATAAAAGTGTTAAAAAATAGATTTTAAATGGGAGCACCATCAAAAGGTGGAAAAACTACATTTTTTGAAAAATACATCATTTATCAAAAAAATTGAATTTGTTCTTATATAATGTCTTTAAAATACATAATATGAATTTTAATTTTATATAAAATCAAAAATAAGGTTAATAATATTCATAATGGTTTTTTATATCTCATTAAATAATAATAATTTAATAATATATTGTTGTTTAGTGAAACTCAGTATTGCGTACAACAGAATGTATCGAGAAAGATAACTTTTGTGTGTAACACAAGCCAATTTAGTGTTGTATATAATGAAAGATTCCTTTGACATTGTATATAAGCTAATCCAAACATAGTTCTTTTAAACATTGAACAAAATCTATACACAGTGTTGAGTGTATTAAACACCAACATGGGGTTTCATGTAACATATAATTAGTCGGTTTAGTGTGAATGAAATGTTTAACATAGTTCATTGCAATATATAAATGAAAATTTTAATTTATTTAAAAAAATTGTCCACAAAAACTCAAGGTTTTACACACTATATAAAATAAAGTATTGAGAAAAGGAATAATGAACTAAATTCATGCATGGAACTTCATCTTTCACCCATGTTAAATATTTGAAGAACATAAGCTATCACAATAATATGTCAAAAGAATAAGTTTCTACATAAGATTTCATCACCTGATAATCAAAGGATCATGTGACCACATGATGAAAAATTCCATAGAATCACAATAATCCATTACATGGACAACAGACAATAATTGTGAAATCACAAGAACATATATTTAATTATCTAAATAAGAATGAATCATTGATCCCATGGACCATATACCATTATAGATATTTTAATGTGAATTACTTGTGATTATCCGGAGGTTGACAAACCAGTTGATTATAGGGGAGTAACTTGATCAACTAAGTGATCATGAAAATATTTCTTGTAATTATATGGCCCTTATGGATATGGATGGAGATATCGAATGATTCATCCTTCAATGAGATTAGCCGAGATCTTCAGGGGATTGAATTAGTCCTCTACACACAATAAAAATTAGAGATAAAAGGTGTAAACACATCAATAAAATTTAAGTCTTGAATGATAGTTTTTGTTGCTTAAATTTTTGAGAGATCTCATACAATAAAAGTGCATGAGTTCTTTGATCATGTGAAGTATAAGGTCCTATGATACTTATAAACTCATGATGAAGCCATGGAAAAAAATATTGTCACATGAAAAAATTCATAGACACACCTCCAATCACGCAAAATAATCCTTATAGAAGAACTAGTTTATGAGAATAAGCCTGAGAAGAATTCACGGACAAGTGTTAAATCAAGTGAAGTTGATCCCGTGATGCCACTCAGTGGATACATGAAAGAGGAATTACGAAATTGTTCATGCATGGTCCTGAATTATTTGATAACATGAATACCAGAAGTGAAACACATGAAGGCTCCCTAGTTACATGATAGAAAACTAGTTAACAAGGGGACAATGAATATAAAATTTTTGTTTCACATGACCCATTTTTGATCATGTTATTTTATGACCTTTTATAGGTCATGCACTTTTCATGAGGTAGTGAATAATTTCATGGAGTGGACATACAGTGCATGAAGCATTTTCGATGGAAAAATTTTGTGAAAAGAAGATAAATTAAATATCACTTGTCTAATAAAGTGCATTTAAGTAGTGAGTGGTTTGAAAGATAGTGAGCAAGAATAGATCATATAAGATTAAATATATTTATTTTAAGTAATCAGGATAAAGTGATCATTTTTCAATCAAATTATATTGGTAGATCAAAATAAAAATCTTCATCAATAGTTACAAGAGTGTAAAATATAATGAAGAAGTCATTCTTTGGTTTAGGGAGTTATTTTTTATTTTAGGAAATGTGAAACACTTGTTAAAAAGTGAATTTGAAATACATATTGGGATTCAATGCTATAAATTAATTGTAAGTTGTAACCACTTGTGATCATAGTATAGAATCTTTGAATGGGGTGTCTAACCAATCACAACATGGAGTTGTCTCAGTTTGAGACCAAGCCTCATAAAAATTTTGTCTCCTTGTGAAGTTTACTTTTACTACATTAGGTAACAATAGTAAAATTACATTTGTGGATTAGATCATAAAATATCAGCATTAGTAAATTTCAAAATAATGAAACTATTTAAAAACCACCCCGGATTCAACCCCCCCCCCCCTCTCAATGGTGCAACATCTCCCTGAGCACTTTATAAGGGATTGTATAGTGATATTAGTCTACAATGTGACTTTTTACACATTATGATGATAGTATTTAGTGTGGCCCTTTACTTATGTTTTTGATATGAAGTTTTATATTATTTCCACATTATTATGATTCAAATATCTTATAATACCTTTTTCTTAAACTAGTTTCCTATTACTATGATCATCCAGTTTATGATATCATGTTATTCCTTTTAACTATCATGATGTTGTCCCAGATGATACTCAAGAGGGGGGGTGAATTGAGTTCCTATTAAAAATTTCTGTTTAAAATATTGGTATTGAAATCCTTCAATTCATAAAACAAGTTAAACTGTAATTGAATTTATAAAGATTGTAAGCGTTCAATTAGTTTCTCAAAGATTGACTGTTTCTCAGTTAACTTAATATGAAGATTAAGCTATCTTTTGAAACTAAATTACTGGATAGAAATAATTGCAAACACTTTATAGTTCAAAAATTAGAGTTACTTTAAAACATATTTGAATTTCAAAGTAATTAGTAGAAGAATATTTAAAACCGTTTAAACTAAAATAAGATGCACATCAGTCGTACCCAAGAGGTTCAGTATCAAGCTGAGACTTAGTACTCTAAAATAGTTTATATATATAACTTTGACCCACACCCTAGATCGGGGTTTACAATAGTACTCAAACTATCCAGGTCCTCACACCTCTACCACAGTTCTACGTGAGAAAGAAACAACAACAGCACACAGGCTGTCCAGGTCCTCCGACCTCTACCATAGTACTACGTGGGACACACAAAAGGTATAATGAGTTTGGTGTAAGGATTTCAGTATCCTCTATTTTATCTTAAGAGTCAGTGTGTGTCCAAACAGACAGAAGCACACACACTTATCATAATGTAATAAAAATCCTCATACCAGAGCAACGATATGGAGATGAGTTTAGAATGCTCTTGTGTGATGTCAATCTAGCTCTGGAATCCTTTAGATTGAAGCAGATGAATCTTTGTGTCCCTATCTGGATGTTGTCTTTAAAACAGAGTGTTTTGGTTCTGTTCCTTCACTTCCAACACAGGTGTTCAGCTTGAATGTGAGAGTATTCCTTGGAGCACTTAGACCTCTGCTTTGAACTTCCGTCATTGATGTGTATGAGTGTTATTCGGGTTCTTTGTGTGTTCTTCTCTACATGTACGTGTGTATATTCTTGTATGGGTCTCATATGTATCTTCTGTTCTTCCTTACATATATGTACCTCTTATCCAGTGGCTTGATATTCCTTTTCTTCATTTTTGTTCTGGCAATGGGAATGATTACCTTTTATAGGTACGAGGTACATTTCCCTGACATGCCAACAACCCACATTAATTAATAGCAGTTGCATTGAATTAAGAAAATATGACCATTAGCATTATATTAATAATATTGAAAAAGTTGAGAATTTGAGTAACAGTGACTGGTTAATAGTCATATTCCATCAGTAGCTCACTGTCGGTAGACTTGTAGTGGTTTCTCTTGTAGTAGCCGCTCAGGTATCAGTAGCTCCATGTGTATTGGTAGCTCCTTGTATCAGTAACTCTTTGTAACAGTGCACTTCTATCGGTATCTCTTCCTCGCTATCAGTGGCAGTTATCATCGGTGTCGGTAGATCTCTCTATCTGTTTTTTTCTCCATTGGTAGCTCCATTCTATCGGTAGATATATTCTATCGGTAGCTCACATTGGTGACCTTGTCTATCAGTAGAATTAGTCTGTCAGCGGACTTGTCTAACAATGAACTTGTATCAGTCATAATTGTAACTATCAGTGACTTAAGAACTTAAATTCTTACAATGTAACTGTTTTAGGCATATTAGTTCCACATTTAATCAATATCATACTTCATCATTGTCAAACATAAATAAACATTGATTAATATATTCCATGATATTATATGATTATTTTGACATCCATACTAACTCTATATTATGAAGGCAAAGTTATGAAACATAATTATTATATAGATAAGAATGAATTCGGATTATCAAAACATATCTAATCATATTTGAGATTATCAAAACAGGTGAGGCCAACAATATCCCAATTTTTGATAATCACAAATTATAACATTATAATCTAGAATAATCTTTAATTAATCAGAGTAAAATACATCTAATGGAATTTCTCAGTGTGTTGAGATCATAAATCTCAAATGTATCAAAGATTTTCAAATGTATCATAGTTAAACCATGGAAAAACATAAGAGTAAAAAGAAATAGAATATTTATTTCCCCAAAAGACACATATTATAATTTTCTTCCCCTTAGTGGAATTTCTCCCAAAATTGTATGTTCTCCCCATATTCTCCCAATATTATAATTTTTCTCCCCCTTTGTGATTATAAAAATGAGAAAAACAGTGGTGCACAGCATAAAAGTAGAGAGAAAATAGACATTTTCATTTCACATGACAAAGTTACATCAGATAGTACAAAGATTACAATCAAAATATCTATCCTCATTCAATCAACCTCCTAGATGTCCACTTTAGATTTCCCTTTAGGATCAGAGGACTGAGGTTGGGTAGGGTGAGATGCAGGCTTGGGTACTCCACTGATTATCATATGTGGTTCAGCTACTGAAACACTTCCAGGTCTGTAATGAGTACTCCTTTGTGTGATCATAGGAGTCAGGCTTCTAATTGCCTAAACATGAGTCATTTGAGGTGTGGAACTAGAAAAACCAGTGGCAGGTAAGGCTGGAGGCACCATGATAGGTGTATTTTCCACACATAGGAATGGTAGTAAGAGATTTTTGAAATCCAAAATGATACCTCACCCTCTCTCCATAGCAGAGATGAAATCATCCTTGTTCTCCATAAATTTGTCCAATGTAGGGGTAAAATACCTGAGCTTACTAACTTGTTCTTTGAATGCATGAGTGACTGTGGGAAACTTTAGATTCTATAACAACAGTGTGAAAGGATTGGTTAGCTGATGCTTGGAATACTCTCTTTGAAAATAATAATCAATTTTGTCTTTGATTTTATTCTTGGTTCTAGTAGCATCTCTCATATAATCTTGGACGATTTTTCTGATATCCCTGGTGGTAGTAATCACCTGATAATTAGATGAGCTACTGGCAGTAACTTGAACAATTTCTTCTTTCACCATAGATATAAACGGTTCCATATCAACTGATACTTTTGATGCACCAATAGGTGATACAGTAAAATATACTATTTCATTGAAAGACTGAGTCAAATTATATATAAATTTTTTCACAGAAAAATCCTGAGTACTGACATGCATTTTTATGGTTTTTTTAAAATCTTCAAACACATACACAAACTGTTTCACTACACCTCGAATTTAGTTGATGTTAGTTTCAAATTGAGATTTTGAACTCATGAAGGTGTCAAATGAAGAAATTGATTTCCTTAGAGAGTCAACATCCTCTGATAATCTTTTAACATGATTTTGACATTCTTTTACTTCATCCATCACTTATATCATAGCACTTGAAAAAAACTTCCTAGAGAAGATACCAAAGAACGTTCCATCTTAATTATCTCTTCAACAAAACATGTTTTCTATTCAGATTTCAGTGCCTCAAGATCTCCTTTTCTCACAATGTCTTTAGGTAGAGCTACAGGAGCTACTGGTTGAGCAGTAACTTCCTCTGAGAAAATATCATAAGACACAGGATGCCTTATAATGGGTGTGTCATCATTAGAATCAAGATAGTCTAGTCCCAATACAACAAATCCTGGATCCACAGACCAATCTTCCACTTCATAGATCACATAAACTGATCGTATCCTTATAGGTTTCTCCCCCTCAACCTGAGCTTCCATCACCATATCTACAGCAGTAGCAGCAGCCTCATTGGAAACATCCACTTCAGAAGAGTCATCTACAACCATATTTATATCCAAACTAGGTGTCAGAGGCTGGGGTATATTAGAAATAGGTACTGGTCTGTCCACTTCAAGAACCTCCTCAACATGTATAATAGAGCCCTCAATCAGAGGACTGAGACTCAAAAATGTACTTCCATTTTCAGATACTTTTTCTTCTTCATTGTCACTACTACTGGAATATGGAGTAGTCTCATTATGATCTGATCTAGGAAGGTCATCCTCATTTACATAGATTTCTTCAACACATTCTCCCAGAACTGATTTCTTTCTACATAGGGTCACATGTGGACTTAATTTTCCATATGATACCATTTTAGAAGCTTGGCTTGGAGGCAAATCAGGATCCCCTCCATCTTCTATAGAGGTATCCTCCTCAGCATCATCATCACTGTATTTAGGTTACTCCTCATCTGGTCCTAGACCGTGATCCCTCACATCCATTGTTCTGAAAGGATGGTCCACAAGATTGAACTTTTTATACAACTTCCCTTCATCACTGACCCATTCTCTTTTGCAAGGGTTCTATCTATTCTTCATGTATTTGCACACAGTTTTGGTGATACAGCAGTTTTCCTTCACAAATACAATCTCATATTGAGACCCAGTTATTCCCATTACTTTGAGCATTAAAGATATCAACTTAGAAAAGAAAAAGGCATTGGTTTTTGATTTCGACCTAGTCATATCTTCCATTTGAATCATCAGAAGCTTACACAGATTTACATAGACACCATGCCTTAGCAGATACAACAAGAATATATCTTGGAATCTGAGGATTTCAAAATCTCCTCTTCTTGGACATAACACGTGCTAGATGAATTTGAACATCAACCAGTTTTCTCCATCCATTTTGGTAGCAACTGATTTTCTTGGGGTGTCATCTCCAGTTAGCTCTTCCAATATAGATTTATACTCAAAAACATCACTAGTAGGGGGTAAAGACTTTGAATTAAAATTGAATATACCTTCATGGTGTACCCTCATACAACCACCCCATTCGACTGAGGAGAATGAAACTTCCATTCCATTAACAAATGAGAAGACCCAATTCTCATTGTCTAGTTTTTCAACCTTGAGAAACTCATAGAAAGCATTAACCAATTTAGGATAATATAGTCCATTGTTGTTTGAAAAGAACTCAACCCATTTCTTCTTTTCAATCACTCTTAGAATTAATGACTTAATGGTCATAAACCATTCCGCGCATTAGTCTTTCTGAACTACTATTTCCCTTTTTATAAGATGCGGGTTTATAGGTTTCATTACTTCACTGCCACTACTAGAATCTCCTTTGAGTCTCTTGGAATTTGGCTCATCACCCTCTTCACTATCTACCGACCACTTCACTCTTGCCATTTTGTGAATAGCAAGGCTTAGTGTTTGAGAGAAACGAAGGTTTGAGAGCTATGGTTTGAAGGTAAAGAGTTTTAGGTGGATTGAAATGAGGTTAAGACTAATGTTTTATCATTTAGGAATCAAGAAATAAATAAATAGAACATAATAAATATATTACAAATGATATAGATTCCAGCGGCTAAAAAACACGATGGTTAAAACAACCCACACTAGCGGTAACATATACCGGTGAGGATTCTTAATAGTGAGGTCCACTAATAGTGAGGTTCTAACAGTGAGGTCCATACCATTGAGGTATAACGGTGAGGTCCATACCAGGGAGGTATAACAGTGAGGTCCATACCAGTGAGGTATCCATAAACTGTTAGGAAAAATTTATCATTCCTAATTCATTTTTGATGTAATTTATCCTCTCTGAATTTAAAGGTTTGGTAAATATATCAGCCAACAGATGTTCAGTTCCAATGAATTCAAGAGTTTTATCATGTTTTTTATAATGATCTCTCAAAAAGTGATGTCTTACATCAATGTTCTTAGTCCTAGAGTGAGACACATGATTATTAGAAATTTCTACTGCACTGGTGTTATCACAGTTTATAGATACATGTCTAAATTGATATCCATAGTCCAATAGAGTGCTTTTCATCCACAGAATTTGGGCACAGCAACTACCAGTAGCTATTTACTTTGCTTCAGTAGTAGACAATGAAACAAAATTCTTATTTTTACTACACCATGATACTAAGGGTTTACATAGAAAGTGTCATGTTCTCGATATACTCTTCCTATCTAACTTGCAACCAGCAAAGTCAGAATCTGAATAAATTATTAAATAAAAATATTGTTATTTTGGATAAAATAAACCTAAATTAGTATTATGTTTATGATATTTGAAAATCCTTTTAACAGCAAGCAAGTGTGATTCTTTTGGATTAGCCTGAAATCTTGCACACATGCACAGACTAAACATGATATCAGGTCGACTAGTAGTAAGGTTAAGTAAACTCCAAATCATACCTCTAAAATTTGGTTGTTCTACTGGTTTCCCAGCATCATCAATATCCAATTTACATGTGATACTCATAGGTGTATCACATCTTTTATTACTATCCAGACCAAAAAGTTTTATAAGATCCTTTGTATATTTTATTTGATTTAAATAGATACCATAATTATTTTGAAAAACATGAAATCCAAGAAAATTTTTGAGTTCTCCAATTAAACTCATTTGAAATTCACTTTGCATACTCATTGAAAAATCAATACACAAATCATTTTTAGAAGATCTGAAAATAATATCATCAACATAGATTTTTACTATCAAAACATATTTGGAATTACTTATGATAAAAAGAGTTGGATCAGCAATCCCTTTAATCAAACCTTTTGAAATAAGAAAATTACTAAGTCAATCATACCAAGCTTGTGGAGCTTTTTTTAAACCATATAACGCTTTAGAAAGTTTAAAAACATGATTTGGAAAATGACATTTAGAAAATATAGGTGGTTGTTCAACAAAAAAACATCAATTATAAAACCATTTAGAAAATCACTTTAACATCCATTTGATATAACTTGAAATTCAGATGAGCAACATAAGAATTTAGAATCCTAATGTCTTCTAACCTCGCTACAGGTGCAAAGGTTTCCTCATAGTCAATTAATTCTTCTTGACTATATCCTTGTGAAACTAGTCTTTCTTTATCTCTAATGATATTTCCAGATTCATCAACTTTGTTTCTAAACACCCATTTTGTTCCTATGGTCAAAGTGTCCTTAGGTCTATCTACTAATTCGCAGCCTTTGTTTCTTTCAAATTTATTTAATTCTTCCTGCATAGCCATTACCCAAAATTCACTATTGATGGCATCATTGATATTTTTAGGTTCTGATTTTGAATGAAAATCTTGATGATCAACCTGATTTCTTTTAAAAGTGCTAGTATGAGTTCCTATATCAAAATCTCCTACTACAACATCTAAATGATGGGTTTTAAGGGTCCTTGTTGGTCTAGTAAAGGTAGGAATAGAAATTTTAGGTTCATTTACAGGTTTGGGTTCAATAGAAATAGGTTCTGGAAAATTATCAGAACTGGTTTTCTTAAAAATAGGTTCACTTCATTTTTCATTAAGGTTTGGAATTGACATATCTTCATAAAGATTTTCATGAGGGGTATTAGGTTCTTGGGGATCAGTTTCATCAAATTTGATGTGTAGAGATTCTTCTACACAATTGGTCCTCTTATTATATACTCTATAAGGTTGTCCAGATATAGAATAACCTAGAATGATTTCTTCATCACTTCTGGATAAAAAATTATCACGATTATCTTTAGTATTGATGATGAAGACTTTTCAACCAAAAACTCTAAAGTAATTAACCTTTGGCATCCTATTATTTAATAGCTCATAAGGAGTCCTTTTGAGAATTGGTCTAATCAACACTCTATTTATAGTATAACAACTTGTATTGACAGATTCATCCCAAAAGTAAATAGGTAGATTATTCATTAAGCATAGTTCTTTTAATTTCGAGAAGATTTCTATTTCTTCTTTCTACTACACCATTCTGTTGAGGTGATATAGGGGAAGACAAATTTTTACTATAGCCATTATGCGAGAAATATGTTTCAAACTCATGATTCTCAAACTCATGACCATGGTCACTTCTCCGGGTCATTATCTTAAGTCCACTTAGGTTTTTACAGACTTGGAGTACTTAATGCAATAAGTACAAGCTTCATATTTGTGAGCTAGAAAGTATACCCAGGTATATCTTGAAAATTCTTCTACAATGACATATTAATAGTGTTTCCCATATAAGCTAGAAACTCTAGATGGTCCAAATAAATCCATATGAACAAACTCGAGAGGTTGAGAAGTTGAAACATCTTCTTTGATTTGAAGGAAACTTTATGTTGTGTCCCCTTTTGACAAGGATTGCAAACTTTATCTGTTGGGAATTCTAGTTTGGGAAGGTCTCTAACTAAACCTTTCCTAGTCAGTTTCCTGAGTGAATGAACATTACAGTGTCATAATCTTCTATTCTATATCCAGGATTATTTATGAAAAGCATTTAAATATGTAACATTTTGTTTAGATAAAGAATTCAAATCTACAACATATATATTTTCATTTCTTATGCAGTAAATACCAAAAAAATTAGAATTAAAAACATTACATGAATCATTTTCATATTTTACAATGAATCTATCATTACACAACTGAGAAATACATAAAAAATTGTATTTTAAACCATCAAAAAATAGTACTTTATAAATTAAAATTGAATTAGTGTTACCAATATGGCCTAAGATGATGATTTTTCCTTTTGAGTTATCCCCAAAGGTGACATGCCCTCCACCAACTTTGATTAAATTATTAAAGCATGAGTAGTCTCTTGTCATATTCCTTGAACATCCACTGTCCAAATATCATATCTTCCAACAAGTAACCTTTCAAGAAAGTTTCCTACAAAACAGATTTAGATAGAAGATAATTCTGGTACCTAGTTTTTTTTGGGTCCAGAAAGGTTAGAAAGTAAAAATTTAGGCACCCATATTTTTATAATGGGTTTTCTATAATTAATAGATTCAAAATATTTTGATAAATAAACTTTTTTTGTCTATAATAATTTGAATAGTTAGATGAAGAATAAGAATTGCCAGAACATGAAATAACAACATACTATCTAGATTTTGGAATAAATTTACTCTCAACAATCTTTCTTTGTCAAGGCTGGTAACCTATACCAGTAGTATACTTTTGGGAAACTTTTTTCCCATGAATTGAGTGAGAGTGGTTTTTCCACGTGTAAGCTTCTCTATGTCTTTTCTTTATTTCTCATTAGACAATTTGAGTTCAGAAATATCCTTCAAGGGTGGAGCATTCTATTCCATTTCTATACTATGATCATAACTAACAATACAAGTCAAGGCATATTGCTTCTTAAATAATTTGTACTTATCTTTTAGCTCATTACAAGTAACTTCTAACATATTAAAGTATTCAAATAATTTAGATTTAGACATATTATCATCATTATTTGCTTCACTTTCATTCCCAGAATAATAATAATTGTGCAGAGGGGAATTAAGTGTTACCTTAGATGTTTTAGTCAAAAAAAACATGTTGGCATGATTATTTTCATCAGAATCAAAAGCTTCAGATCCACTTGAGTTGTTTTCATAAGCACTCCATGTAGATTTCATGGATTTATTTTATTTATTATCCTTATAGTCATACTTTTTCTTAAATTTTAGTTTTGGATAGTCATCTTTGACATGCCCTTTTCTTTTGCACTCATAGAAAACTATTCCATCATCATTTTTAGTTTTCCTCCAGTCATTCTTCCAATTTCGTTGTCGATCATACTTACCCATATAATCATATTTTCCAAAGAATTTCTTATTTTCATAGAATTTCTTGAATCTCCTGGCTAACTGTGCCATCTATTCATCACTATCTGAGTAAGAATTTTTACCATTTGAGCTTTCTTCAGTTATATGGACCTTCTCTTTGTCCCTGCTCTTTGAAGTAGTGGACTTGAATTCCACTGACTTCTTCTTGGGTTCAACATATTACTCTTTATTCAATTTTAGCTCTTCTTCATACATCATCAATTTTCCAATCAGCTCTTTGATAGGTAGCTTGCCAATGTCACATGATTCTTGAATAGAGACAGGGGTTCCTCTCCATCTGTTTGGTAGGCATCTCAGAATCCTCATGATTTTCTCTTTTGCTAGAACATCTTTTCCCAATGATCTCATTGTATTAAATATCTCATTAAACCTGAGATACATATTCGAAATAGATTCATCAGATTTCATTTTAAAATTATCATACTTAATAGTGTAAGTATTTAGTCTCATTTTCTTAACATTAGTTGTTCACCCATGGGAAACAACCAATGTATCCCAAATTTCATAAGATGTCTTACATGAAAATATTAAATTAAATTCTTTATCTCTTAAGGAACAAAACATGGAATTTGTTTCTTTACAATTATTATTGTAAGCAGCTTTCATATTTTCATCCCAAGTAGTTTTAACAGTTTCTGTAATCTTATACTGAGTCTCTATAGCATTCCAGATGTCAAATCCCATAATTTCTAAATGTATTTTCATTTTTATTGTGCATTGGGCATAGTTGGAACCATTAGATAATGGTGGAGAGTTTATAGCTAGGCCTTATAATATGTTATCCATAATAACTATGTTTTCAAAAAGATATATAAAGATATAAAAATTTAGACTTAACATAAATTTTGAGATCTTTTAGATACAACTAAAAACACAGTTGAAAACTTTTCACATACAAAGTATTTTGAAAAGATTTTATCTATTAGCTCTGATACCAAATGTTATCCTAGAGGATACTCAAGAGGGGGGGGGGGCGGGTGAATGGAGTTCCTGTTAAAAATTTCTATTTAATAGATTTGTATTGAAATCCCCAATTCATAAAACAAGTTAAACTGTAGTGAATTTATAAAGATTTTAAGTGTTCAATTAGTTTCTCAATGATTTATTATTTCCCAGTTAACTTAATCTGAAGATTAATATAGATTTTGAAACTAACATACTGGCTAGAAATAATTAAAAACACTTGCTAGTTCAACTATCAGATTTAATTTAAAACAGATTTGACTTTCTAAGTAATTAGAAGTGGAGTATTGAAAACAATTTAAACTAAAATAAGATGCACAACATTCTTAACAAACAGGTTCAATCTCAAGCTGAGACTTATTCATGTCAAATAGTTTACATATAAAAAATTGATCCACACACTGGATCGGGGATTACAAGAGTACTCAGACTGTCCAGGTCCTTAAACCTCTACCACAGTTCTATGTGGGAAAGCAACAATAATAGCACATAGGTTTTCTAGGTCCTCATACCTCTACTACATTTCTACATGGGATACACAAAGGTATAAAGTGTTTGGTGTAACTATTTCAGTATCCTCCAGTTAATCTTAGGAGTCAGTGTGTGTCCAAATAGATATAAGAACACACACTGCTCTTAATATAGAAAAATGATCACAATAGAGAAATGATATTTATATGAGTTTAAAATTATCTTGTGTTATTTCAATGAAGCTATAGACTCCTTTAGATTGAAGTAGATAAATATTTGAGTCCTTCTCTGGATGTTGTCTGGAAAACAAAGTGTCGTGGTTCTGTTCCTTCACTTTCAGCATAGGTGTTCAGCTTGAATGTGAGAGTATTCCTTGTAGCACTTGAACCTTCTCTTTTATCTTTTGTCTTTGATGTGTATGAGTGTTCTTTGGGTTCTTTGTGTGTTCTTCTCTGTATGTACATGTGTATATCCTTGTATGTGTCTCGTATATATCTTTCTTTCTTCCTTACATATATGTCTGTCTTCTCTAGTGGATCGATATTCCTTTTATTCCTTTTTTCTCTGGAAATGGTAATGATTACCTTTTACAGGTATGAGGTATGGTTCCCTGACATTCCAACAACCCACATTAATTTATAGCAGTAGCATTGAATTAAGAAAATATGACCATTAGTATTATATTAATAATATTGACAAAGTAGAGAATTTGAGTAACAGTGACTAGTTAATAGTCACCTTCCATCAGTAGCTCTCTATCAGTAGACTTGTAGCTGTTGCTCTTGTAGTAGTAGCTCAAGTATCAGTAGCTCCATGTGTAGCGGTAGCTCCTTATATCAATAACTCTTTCTAATGGTGTACTTCTATTGGTATCTCTTCCTCACTATCTGTATCTGTTAACATTGGTAGTGGTAGATCTCTCTATCAGTAGCTTCCTCTATCGGTTTCTCTATTCTATCAATAGCTCCATTCTATCGGTAGCTCACATCTGTGACATTGTCTATCAGCAGACATAGTCTATCGATGGACTTGTCTAACAGTGAACTTGTGTCAGTCATAATTATAACTATCAGTGACTAAAGAACTTCAATGCTTACAAAGTAACTATTCTATGAATATTCGTTCAAGATTGAATCAATATAACACTTCATCATTGTTAAACATAAATAAACATTGATTAATATATTCCATGATATTATATGATTATTTTTACATCCATACTAACTCTAGAATATGAAGGCATAGTTATGAAACATAATTATTATATAGATTAACATGATTTGGGATTATCATAACATATCTAATAATATTTGAGATTATCAAAACATGTGAGGCCAACATATGACATGCCTTTTCCATGTTTATACAATACTAGGGTTTCTATATGACCATTATCCAATCATAAATTACCTAGGATATACTATATTGTTTTAGATAATCTTTTGGAGTTATGATAACTTTGTGGAGTTTGAAATATAGATATTGTTTGTATGTTTATGTTGATTTATTTTTATTTATACTCATTGAAAGAAACTATGACTATAAATCCATAGAATCTATTTAAGAGAATTTATGTTATAAATCAGGAAATAAAGAATGTGTAAGAATTGGTTCACCATATTAGGAAATAGATATGTGTCTACTTTTTTTCCAAATGTAGGATTGTAAAATTTTGTGAATACTTTAGATAGAATTTTAATGGATAATACTAATAATAGGATAACATCATAATTTGTTTGGAAAATTAAATCATATATTATTTTCCAAGAAAATAAATCCATTACAGGATAATCCTAGTGGATGTTGTTTTTAGATAGATACAAGTAGGGTTGTAACCCTAAAAATACTTAGTCGATATTATCATGTCCATGAGCCTGGTGCATATTGAATGAGACCTCACTATGAATATTCTTGTAAAAATACTAGAGGATGCAGTTTGGTTAAAGATATTCTCCCTATAAACCAATAATAACTATTTAATTTTAGTTACTTCAAGTGTATAGTATTAGAATTATAAGATAAACCAACAAAATGTAACTTATATTAAAATATTATTAGTGTAGGTTAAACTAAAATAATTAAGATATTATGTGATGATGAAAAAGTTGAATATATTTAAGTTTGAATCCATTTTATTTATTGATTATTATAATCCCACTACGGTGTTCAATTTTTATCACTCATGTTAACCATAATGGTTTTGGTGATTATTATGACCAGTGAGTACTGTGATAAACATCGGTGTGAGGAAAAATATGATGATTAATTAAAGGATAAAAAAATTAGATTGTGAAATTGATTAAGAAATTTAGTGCTTATGTCTAACCAACTGTCATGAAATTTTAGGTACAAAACCTAAATAATACGGTGGATAGGGCATTCACAATGCATATATTTTTTCTTGATCGATGATTAATCAAATATTAACATGATTTTTTTTTGTGATCAATATAATTGAATCAATGAATATAGAAAATAGAAAAATGCTGAAACTAAAGTGCAAGAACATTGAAAATTATTTCAAATTAATTTATGAAAATAAATAATTTCATTGTAAGGAATTATTTAGTTGATGATGTATCTAACAATGTATCTACATTTAACTATCATTGAATTATAAAAATAAATAATAGATTCCCTCTAGTGATTATCCACACATTTTCCCAGATCCTTCGAACATCACTGTAGGATTCATCAGGATCTAGTAAGGATGTTCCTAGTACTTGTGTCATTCTATTTTGATTACCCTATGAATTTCATCGAGGAAGGTTTTTATTTGATCATTATTGATTTGAAAGAAGTTTTGGATGAGGATAACATTCCATTCATAAGATATTTCTTGGAGAGGGATCTATCTAGGGCATTGAGAAGGTTCTCTTCAGATCTCATATTTCACAATAATTTTAATTTTATCTCTGAGAAAATAATATAATTGGGTTCATATTCCCCTAGGAATAAAAAATAATAATTGTTCATGTACAATTATTATTTAAATAAACCATGTGGAAACCCTTGTTTATAATTACCATTATAATATTATTTTTGTTTCTTGAAATTCCCAAAACTCACAAATTAAATTAAATATTATTTATTCAATTAATATTCAATATATATAATTTCTTATTGGACCATTAAAACTAGTTTTCCATTCCCCCACACTATTTATTAGGCCTTGAATAATGACTATTTATTTAATAAATAAATATCACAACATTAATATCTAATAAATAAATACATATTTTATTCAATTAATAGAAACTAAATTTTTAATAAACATTATTCTCACATAATATTCTCTCAAATAACTTGAGACATAATATCTGTGATCAAAAAACATTAATAATTATTAAACCATTTTCAATAATAATATTAATTATACTACTAAAATAATAATTAAGAGTATATTATTTATTTGAGATTATGGATACACTTAGTGTGTGACCATATATGACTCTTTCTCGGTAGAGTTAGGAGAAGTAGCCTAATATCCAAGGTTGGCATCTATAAACAAACCAAAGCACCCATTGAGAAAGTATTTATTGTCCAAAAAACATTATACCACACACAGAATAATAATTTATAATATAATACCCTTTTCAGAGTATCTCTAATCAATTTGGTTGTATTCTAGTGCCATCAACCTTGGATCTCAATGTATGTTTCTTTGATTTTATTAATATGACTTACGTATAAGACATAATGTCCATATATTTATTTACTCTATATCATATATATAAAATAGCCTGACATATCAACTTATGTTAAAGAATATAAGGGAAAAACTATTCTATCACTATTCATTTAAGAAATATTACTCAGGACACACCTAATGTATCCTACCTCACTGTGAACTTATTTTATCATGGTTTTCATCAATACATCAATATATGTGACTTATAATAATCATTAATTGTAATATTAAATTCCTAGGATCAATAACCCTGTCCAATGATAGAAACATCCAATGACACTTATAAATGTGGATATCTTACTAATGAGCCTCAATATCATAATATCTAATAAAATATATTACAATGGGAGTACACCATGATCATGTTACACAATTTTGTATGATTCTCCACCCCTAATATCCCATATCATTTATTTCTCTAAAATGATTTCATCTGGATATATAACATATATTTATGAATATTTCCATGGATCTTTTAGGATCTATTCATAGTAGGGAACTATTATGACCATTTAGTGTGATAGTTAATCTTATGAAATTATCAAATACTATGTTATGTAGATTAAAAATCTTGTTTTGAAAATAAATCGGTTAATATCAAAAATAATTAAAATAGTTTATCCTAATGTACACAAAATTTTGTTCTTGGGAACTAACTCCAATAGATTACCACTTACATTAGAGACAACTACTAAAAAAACATAGTCCGTTATATCTCACATGATACTCATTGTTCTAATCAGATATGAATTTAGTTAAGGGGCCCGATATGTTTTCTTCTTTGGGAACTCTACTTAATGGTACATCACCCCTCTAAGAAAAATCCCTTCAGATGTGGAGTATGTTCTTTTTCTATTGTTGTGACCCTGGCTCATTTTCAAGAACCATCACAAAAGTATCAACACATTACAATGTTATAATGTCGTTACTTTTAGGTACAACATCAAGATCCAAGAAAAAGTTATCTATCCACACCACTTCCTTAGCTACATCAAAATACACTGTATATTGAGACTCCACTATAAAATTGGGGGAAAGTGTAAGATTTGAAATCTTCTAACTCACATATCCTATATTGATTCTAAAAACATATCCTAAATGAGACATCAGTTCATTTTGTCCTTCGTGAAAACTAGAATTATTATAACCCATGATGACTATCTATTTGTCTCATCAATACACCAGGAACATATCCTTAGTTCTTCTCATATACATAAGGGTATCCTTAATATAATACCTGTAATATTCTTCTATTCTATCTGGATAACTTCATAGAATGTTTAATGTGTATTTAAAAACGTTTCTACTACATAACCAGGATTATATGATTCATCCTGTCACTAAAACATATTGCATCATACTCATTCTCTATTTCTCCTATAGTATTTGGGGACCTGTTTTCATAGAAAGTTGTATACGATGTCCATTGGAAAAAATCCCCTCTTGGACTATTCCATACAATATATCTTAAGTATCTTTTCAATGTATGTACATTTTATTAGTCAACAAAGCCTCTTGGTTATATCAATAATGATCATGATCCCATGAATATGTTCTAATTAAACAAAGTCCTTCATAGAGAAACCATTATTTAATGATCCCTTAATAGAGTGGAATACTGGAATGTCAATTTAAATAAGTAATATGTCATCAACATATACGACTTAGATAATGACTGTATTTCCACTAAATTCTTGTAAAAACATGACACACAATCCTTAAAAATGAATCAAAATTATTTTATAGCTTTATCAAATAAAATATTCCATGACCTAGATACTTACTCAATTCCATAAAAGGATATTTGTAACATTAAAATCTTATACACATCACATGGAGTCACAATCCCTTCTCGTAGTGTCATATAGACATATTTTTAAAGGTTCCGAATATGGAAACCAATTTTGACAACTATATTACAAATTTCATTGTTATGGTATGCAGCTATATCAAGTATAATTTTAAAATATTTAAACATTAAAACTCCCAAAATTATTTCATAATAGTAAATTCATTGATGTTTTTTAAACCCTTTACCCACTATAATTTCCGTATAGCTATTTAATTTACCTTCAATGTCTAGTTTTCTCTTTTATATTCTTTTGGACTCTATATTATTTACATCAATTAGTGAATCAACCAGAACCCATACATAGGTTTGATACATCGAATCCATTTTAAAATTCATGGATTGTATCCATATTGTTTATTTTGAGCTCTCTACTAATTATTTGTAGGAGTGAAATTTATAATTGTCATCCAATAATCAGTTAACATCTTCGGTGACTAGAAAACCATATCTCTCTATTTCTTTTACTAAAATAGTTCCCCTCTTATGTACCTATATTTCATGAACTAATCCTTCCATGTTTACCTATGGAATCTTCTCTTGTACCGACTCTTCTGTATCTTGAGTATCAACATCATTGAAGTCAATATTACTCCCACTTTCCATTGGAATATTTTATTCCTATAAATAAAGAAGTAATGTATGGATGCAATAACATTATTTTATAAGGGTATATATAGGTAATATTCTATTTTTCCCTTAGGATACGCTATAAATATGAACTATGTTCCAAATCGTTCCAGTCTTTTTCCTGAGAACACCTTAACAAATTCCCCATAGCCCCATACAAGTTTTTGTGAACAAACGAATTTGTTTCCACTCTATAAAGTGAAGTCATTTTTTTTTCACTTAGTTGTTACTCGATTTAGTTTTATAATATAGTTTGTAATTAATATCCCTAAATGATAATTTTATATCTTCATGACTCATCACTGACCACACTATGTCTATCTTGGTATGATTCATCATTTCACTAACATTATTCCATTGTGGTGTGTAAGTTGGAGTGAGTTTTTACAAAATCCAAAAACTCTTATAAAAAGTTGATAAACCCTTGGATAATATATTAACCACCTCTATCATATCAAAGACTGTTTATATTCATTCTATGTTTATTCAATAATTCATTGTTGAATTATTTTAAATTTTCAATGGACTTGGTTATATACCTCAATATGTATGCATAGACATATCTACTCAATTCATAAATAAAAGTTTTGAAATAATAATACACACATCCATCTTCTAATATAAATTTTCCACACACATCCTTGTGTTCCAATCCCATAATATCTTTGGCCATTTCACCCATTCTATTTAAAGGTGGTTTGGTCATTTTTCCTTGTAAATAAGCATGAAATCCTTCATGATATTTTATTAGAAAGTAGTCTGATGAAAAATCTTGATATATATTTTTCAAATGATTCTTGTTTACAAGACCAAGATGGTGATTTTTTATATGGTTTTTATGAGAGTCATTTGACCATGAATCATTATCTATTGAAAATAATTGTATTTCATAATTTATTACATAAAGACCATTATTTAAATGTTTTGTAAAGTAACAAGTGTTTTCTTTTAAAAAATATTATTTATTTCCAAATTTTAAAAGAAAACTTTATATATCAAAAAAAATATAGAAATTATGTTCCTAGTAATTGTTTGTTAATAATAAAAATCTCTTAAAACCAATGTCATTCATGTTGGAAATGAAAGGTAATAATCAACAATGGCTAGAGAAGTCATCCCCACACCATTGGAAGCTCATAAATACTCCAATCCACCAAAGAAATTTCATAACCTTCTTTTTTCATATTTTTGGATACATATTCGAGCACAAAAAAATATATCTAGTACCCAATTTATAGATATATAATTACTACACATGATTATGAATACACCATTAGCTTCCCCTTTCTTCTAGGAGTAGTTCCTCTTATAGTGTCTTTGATCTGCACATGTAAAACATATTTCATCATTTTCCTTTACCTTCCACTTTTTCTTATTATTCTTCTGATGAGAGTTCTCGAGTGATTTATACTTTTTATGAGTCTTTGTCACCTTAAACTTGTTCAAACTTTCATTTTCACTATATGAGATGCATGTTTTTCATGCCCTGTGTCTTTGTTAACATGGAAAACCAGATTAAGGTGTTATAAAATACTATTTTCATTATTTCTCATGATACAATTAATAATAAAATAGTAGACGGTCTTTGGTAGTGTGGAAAGTATGAGAAATTTTTGAAACTCATCTAGGAATCTATTCCCTAATATGCCTAAGCATTCAATGTGGCTAATAAACTTGACTACATGTGGCGTACATGGCACCAAATTTACAAGATAAGTTCTAAGAATTTCATTATAGATCTCATATATATTTTTTCTCGCCTTATCATTATAGAGATCCAAAATGTGAGACATCGTTCTAAACATACCATTTTCCTCATGTGGATTTATAAGATCTTTGGTCATGAATGATAGAATAAAACACTGATCATCAATAGTATTGTTCAAAATTTTCATATAGAGATAGAACTATTACCCAGTAGCCTATTTACTATGATCATTTTGAATAGGTTCTTCATACATATAGAATTTCATTTCTTACTGTAGGATAGCTTATAAGACCCTTTTCTACACCTATAAATTTCTTTCCAGTGAGAAAGTTAACCATGTCAATTATGGATCACATTGATATGTTTGATTTCATTTTTGTTGTCGTTTCAACAAATATAAATAGATTAATTTAGTCATTTCAAACAAACATTTAAACAAATAAATAAACATATTATTTTTTTAAATGCCATTACTTTATCAAAAAAAAATTCCCTCACAATTGGATTTGGAATATCATGTTTTTTGGACATTCAAGTGTCATTGATCCATATTCCCCTTCTCATCTCACTGACTTTTTATGGTTAATAATTTAGAAGGGTTTTTATTGGAATTCCAAATGTAAACTATATTAAATCATTGTTACATGATCAGTTTAGTGGACTCCCCTATATTCAATTCCTTAAATTTTATTTCCACTTCCTTTTATCAATACATACACTATGAACTGCTTTGGAAGTCAACGCTTGTTATGAATTATGATCATCTATTCCAATACATCAAGTTAGATTTCCTTGATAACTTACCCTAAAATATTAGTCACAAGAAATCCTCTAACCATTTATTAAGAAATAAAAAGTATATTAAACAATCACAACAAACTAAAAATATGATTACATATCCTAGAAGTCATACCCATCACCACAAACATGATAGATTACTTTATCTCCAATAGCTGATTCCCATTCTGAGCTTTCATAGTGCTTCAAGAACTTAGCATACTTCCTTCTAGGATTATATTTCTCCAAAGATATCAACTCCTTAGATAATTGATTGATATAGGACCTTGTGGACACCAGTTTCAGTAGATCATAATAATCCTTCCTGGACATTCTTTTTGCTAGGTAATACTTTTCATTTTCATACTTCTTCTTCCCATCCTCAACAACATCATTATAGGAAGGCCTAACCAAATCACTATGATATTTATTGTCACTCTCAGAGACATCCCCCCATTTCCCATGAATGAGCACACTTTGGAAATCATCAATCACTTTATGGTCCTACTCATATAACCCATTAGAATCATTCATGGCCAAACACTGTGGAATATCCACAAAATCTTGACTAACATCAACCTCCTTCCTCATTTCATCCTCTAAAACATGCAGCGTGTTGTTAAATTCCATCATTTTAGAACTCCCCTCCACCTCATCATGTTCCGCTCCTGAATTTGGTTACAAGTGGAAAATGGGATCTACAATCCACCATCCGAATGCATCTACATGTTAGCCACCTTAACAACAAGACAAAGATTAATTTCATCGTTGGATTTCCCTTCACAAAATGAATTCAATGTCATAACTCCATCCTTATTCCTATCATCACTATCTTTGATCATTCCTCTATCTGTTCTTCTTACCAAACAACTGTCAGATCTATTTTCCCCATGATGCAGTGGAGCCCCTAAAGGTCCAGCCACTCTTGAATTACCACCATCCCATTACTGCCTCCTAGAAAAGCTTCATCCACATCAACATGATCCACCCCAACACTAAAGATAAGGACTTTATTTATCCTATCAAACACCACAGTAACATTTTGGTTATCAGGTGCCCATGCCTGTTTTCCCAAAGGTGAACCACCCAGTCTAGAGGCAATGCCAGGATTATCAGCATCAGTGAGCATTTTTCCCTGGAGAGAGACCCTACCAGGCCTCTTCATCAGAATGGAAGACCTTCTTTTCATGGATCCATGAAGAAAATTACCATCCATATAACCTCGATAGCAACAAATCGAGCAGTAGTCAAACCATGATTCAAAGACAACATCTTGCCACCATCGGAAATCCTAACCAACCACAATTAAAATCAATTCAACCACTTGCTTCAAAACATCCACATCAAAACAAAAGCACGGATTAACCGGGTGACTCATAGAAGTGGTTTGAGCATCAAAATAGAGGAATCAACCAACTAAGTTCCCTAACATATGAATTAATGCAGGATTTTGAAAAGGAAATGAAAGATGAGGCATGCTTACCCAGGTCACTATGGAAGGAGGGTCCCAATTCATACAAAGGTCAAAAAACCAAAAGAGAAAAAAAATTTCATCTGTTGCATCTATGAGGATCTGTGGAACATGAAAAAATTAGGTCTCCCACCAAAGTAAAGTGTTTTATATGGTGACGTTTATCAATCAGACCTACAACCGAGTGATCTTTCAAATAATAGTTACTAAACACGAAGCAATCAAACTCATAAACCGAAGTCCTTCAATAATTGAAGCGATCCACCATGGTGAAATCCATGAAACTTGAGGCCTCAGAGTATTTTGATAATGAAAGTGAGAGCTGACAGTCCCCAAGATGATGATCTGGAACTTTCGGGGTTAAAGAGATCGACCGGAGCTCTAGGAGAATGCTAGGGTTAAATAAGGGTACAAATAATGCCCATGAAGTCGAAAGTGGTAGAACCAGATCATCCTCTCCCTCCCACCTATAGGAAGGGGTGATCCATCATTGATCATAAACTAGGGTTCATCGCTGAGAGCCATCACCTAGAGCCATCTCCTTGATAACCTAAAACACCCCACCATTTCCCAGCAAATAACTTTTAACTACGATTAAATATTAATTTTATAGTGGAATTCTTGAACTAAATAATATATATAATTGAGGGATTTTACCATATCATTAAAGTTAAAATTATTATCATTATTAAATGATTTTTAATAATATATGTATTCATTGAAGTGATTTACCAGGACATAGATAATGGTTATGCTTAAGAAAGTTTATTTTAGTTTTATATTGCATACTAGTTAATTAATTAATTCATGTTATAATGAAAAACATACATAATTAAATAACCATGAAACTTTATAGTAATAATGTGATATCATAATGAGATTGTACTAATGGATTGTTTATCTTGAAGATGATGAGATAATCATAAACCTAGTGGAAAGATCCATCAACTATTTATGGTGTGTTGCAACTCTTACACCTGCCCACCTATGTATCTCTCTTGGATTGGTTTCTACTTGATTCAAAACATGAACCACCTACACTATCTTGAGATATATGTCCATTAAATTTAATTTTATTCACACATAGGTTAGGGAAACAAAGGATTAGTGGTTGGGTTTACATAAAATAATCCATGGGAATTTATATCCTTACATAACTAGTGGATGGATGACACATTGGAAAAAAATTTAATTTAATAATAAATTAATTGAAACATGTCTCATACAATGTTATAATCTTTGATCATGATCATCCACATTCATGTAATGAATTAAATATTTAATAAAATAAGTGTTGGCCCTCTCCAGTTTTAATGCTCACAAATCATGTCAAATAATGTTTAATCATGTATTAACTTTTAGGTTCAAATATTATTTATTATTATTTTCTAGGTTCAATTATAATTTTAAAATATTCTATAAATTTTTATTATATAAGACTATAAAACAGGCAAAATGGCCAAGTATGATTCACTGATATCTTGACTCACCGAAAAAAATGAGCTACAGATATATGATCCACAAATATCATGACTCGCAGAAAGATGTATGATCTACCAACAGATGAGTTACCGACATATGAGTCACCGACAATAATGACTCACCGAAACATTATCCTACTGATAGGTTGAGTCACCGATAAAAGTTCTAGTCACCGATAGTCTATCATACTGATAGAGAAACTCACTGACACAAATAAAACACCAACACATCGACTTACTGACAGAAGGACCTACCAATAGAAGGACATACCGATAGAAGGACCTGCCAATGGAAGGACCTATCTATAGAAGGAACTAGAAAAAAATGACCTACCAACTGAAGGATCTACTAATAGAAGCACTAATAGAAAAAATGAATTACCAATCAACACTTATAAAAAATTTTTTACTCATAAATTCAAACTTTTATCTAACAGTTATATTGTGTTATTTAATGCTACATATTACTTATGTGACTTTTTGAATACATAATTAACTTCAATGTCAGAGGTATGAGGTACAACACATATTCTGAACATGACTATTGTCAAACTCTATAGTATTTAAAGAAATCACATGATAAAAAGGTGATATAACCATATCAAAAGAAATTACGAGGTAGAGAGAACCATTTATGAGAATAAAACTCATTATTTATACATGTGAACATAGTGGGATTTTTTGTGAAAAAAATATCCTAAAATCCTTGCATCAAAAAACCCTTGTGAAGAGCACTATTGGGGATAATCTCACCTCACTGGAAACCAGAACACAAAGTTTCCATGACACTCTGGTTTGGGGTCAATTTCAAAAAGTGGACTTGAGATTCATATCTGCTACACCTAAGAGGTCCAGAATCTTTATGAGAAATCACAAAAATCATTCTAATTCTCTTATCATTATTTCTTCTTTGTTGTGTAAATTCTGATTAATTTTTATAGCCGTGTACTTTTCATTATCACAAACACATATTGTCTCCAGATCTAAGATGGATGATACAAGATATCTTAAATCTCTCACTCATTTTCACCATTTTTATCCCACATATTACTGTGGAAGAGGTCCCTATGTGGATTGGTTGTATATTTTTCCCCATGAATAACTATGGTATGAGTCTAGTTGACCTGGATAGGCTTGTGTACTATTGTTAAACTTGTTCCATATTTTGGATCAAGTTTATTAATAAAAACAGATTGGTGGAAGATGATCACCAAGTAGAGAGCACTGTGTCTCTACTTGAGACTCAACCTCCTATTTTTCTATACTATGTCTTTCAAATTTATTTTTATTTGTTTTATCACATATTTCATAAAAAAATAATACATTGATAGTTAATCATCGATGGTCTTTATAACTATTTTTTATTTAGTTAATAATTTGAAAATTAATATCAATCATTCAAATTGATGTAACTGATAATTAATAATTATTTTTAGAAATTAATTGAACATTAAAAACTCTTATAAATTGTCTACATTGGTTAAATAGACTGTATAGATTTTAAATTGGGGGAATTTTGTAAAAAAAAAATTAATAGAAATTTTGATAGGAACTCAAGTAACACCCCTCATTAGTGTCATACTATGACCAACATTTGGTATCAAAGGGTTGTTTCAGAATTCTATTTTTAATGATTTCAATGATTTGTCAAATCTTTTAAACTATAATTTTAGTTGTGTTCTAAATATCTCTAAATTTATGTTAGTTTTATATTTATACCTCTTTGAAGACCTATTCATTTTTCTATGTTATGGATAATAGATTAGAAGGTTCCTCTACCAACAGAACTCCATTTTTCAATGTAAAAAATTATGTTTGGGAAAAAAAAGAAGATGAAAATTCAATTAGAAAGTATGGGCTTTAAATTTTGGTCTTCAATTGTAGATCAATATAAGATTCCAATTACTTCCTAAAATAAATTGAATAACCCACCTAAATATGATTATAATAATAACTCCAACGATATTAATTCTTTATATTGTTCCTTAGGAGAAGATGAATTCAAAAGGATTTCTACATGTACAACAACCAATGAAATTTGGGATACTCTAACTATTTCACATGAAGGAACCACCAGTGTTAAGGAAATGAGACTCAATACATATATTATTATATATGATAACTTCAAAATGAATCCTGATGAACCTATCTTTGACATGTATCTCAGGTTTACTGAAATTGTAAATACTATGATCTCTCTGGTTATGGATGTTACAACTAAGGAAAAAATCCGAAAAATTCTCAGATTTCTACTAGAAAGATGTAGAGGAACATCTATGTCAATAAGAGAATCCCGTGACTTCTACACTTTTATAGTATATGAGATGATATGTGAGATGATGATTTAAGAGGAATAATTAAAGGTCAGCAAGGAAGAGGATGGTGAACCAAAGAGAAATTCAGTGGCTTTAAAGACCACTGCATCAAAACACAAAGAAAAATAGAATTCAGGAACTCATTTTAACAGTTCAATAAATGAAGAATCACAATCTGGCAGTGATAAGGATGTGGATCAATTTTCAAGAAGGTTTTAATTTCTTTTATTGAAATAAGAAGTTCGCCAGGAATCTCCGCTATAAAGAAAAGTATGACTACAAGGGAAACAATAAAAATTATTGGAAGGGAGGTGATAAATCTAATGAGTCAGTCTATAAAAAATGTAAAAGAAGAGGAAATATAATGGCTAATTGTACCAATTTAACATATAAGAATAAATATCAGGAAAATATAAAAGGTATAAGAAGTAATTGAGTCCCACCTAGAGTGCATATGAGGATAGATTCTATGATTTAGAGTCTTCACATGATTAGAATGGTGAAAAATCAATGATGTTCATCACAACAAATACTTATGAGGTAACCCTTGAATCTCCTGTACAAAATTCCTACTATTCTAGTGAAGAATCTAATTCCAAAAATAGGACCAATGAGGAAAGTTTTGAGTACTAAAAATGATTGAAGGCACGTGGAATAAATTAAAATATAAAAAGGTTGTTTTTTAAAAAAATTCTCTCACCTCTATTATTAAATATGATATTTCTACAGATAAAGACAAAAATGATAAATTCCTTTAAGAAATTAATGATCATAAATTATAAAATGTGCAGTTGGAAAGGGGCCTAGAAATGTTTACCAATAGAAATAACATTGTCACTCAAATTCATGGTAAATAGGTTACACCAAAATATTCTACTGGTATAGGTTATCAACCAAGACAAATAAAAATTGTTAAAAATAATTTTGTATCCAATTCTTGAAAATTAGGCTTTGTACATAGATTTGAAAGATCATGTACAAGTTCTAGTAGTGGAAATCCTTTTACTGCTTCTAGTTTTTTTGTGAATAAATAGAGTTAATTTTAAAAAAAAATTGACAAACCATTTATAGGAATCCCATGAATCAAGTCTAGGTTCCCATAGTAATAACTACTAATATTAAGACACAGAAGAAAGTCTAGGTACCAATTTTTTTTTTTGAATTGTCTTTTTAGGAATAATTCTTGAAGATATCCTGTAAAATATTATGGTAAATGGACATTAGATGTTCAATACACATGACAGGGGACTACTTCAGCTTCAATAATTTTATAAAGGTTTTGGTTTGGCATGTCATCTATGGTGAGAATTATAAAGGCAAAATAATTGTCCTGGGCCAAATTTGTAAAAATAATTAAATTTTAATTTCCATTTTACTTTTTCTAGATGCATTAAATTAAAATCTGCTCAGTATCTCTCACTTATGTGATGATGGGTTTAATGTTAAATTTGAAAATGATTCACGTAATCTGTTTAATTCTAAAAATGAGTTAGTATTTACTACTTTTAGAAATGTTATTGTTAATGATGTATACTTGGATTATTTAATTCCTCAAAACTTTTCTTCCATAAGTTTATTTCATAAATAATCATGGATTTGGTGTAGGATATTATGCCACTGTAACACTAACTCACTTATAAAGCTTTCAAGGAAAGGGTTACTCATGGATCTACCCAAAATAGAATTTATAGACAATAAAGTATGCATTCATTGTTTAAAAGAAAAATAGAATATCTTTAAAACTAATGAAATAAGTTTAAACTTTTCTACAACTTGATTTGGTTGACATGGATTTGTTTTGACCATCTAGACTTTCAAATCTTAATGAAAATATTTATGTCTATATTTTTGAATAATAATTCTCTAGGTATGCTTGGACCTTCTTTTTTATCTCAAAAGAGTGAAGCTTGTTCTTACTTCACCATTTATGCTAAATCTGTTGAAAAACTAATTGGTCTTAGGATAAAAACCTTAAGAAGTAACCATGTATAGGAGTTTGAGAACTAAGATATTGATTTGTTTTCTCAAAAAATGGATATAGTTACAACTTATCTTCTTCTAGGAAATCCTAGAATAATGGAGTGGTAAAAAGAAGGAATAGAACATCATAAGAAATTCCCCCGAAAATGATTAATGAATATGACCTACCTATTTATTTTTAATCTCAAGAAACCAATAAATCTTATTATATAATAAATACAGTCATAATCAGAAAAATTCATAAAAAAAATTCATATGAGTTATGGATGAACAGAAAACCCAATGTTTTCTAATTTAATGTTATTGGTTTCATGGTTTATATTCTCAATACGATGGAAAATCTTGAAAAAATTTCATCCAAAAGTGATGAAGGAATTTTCCTATATTACTCAACCTTTAAAAAATTCTATTGAGTTTTTAATAAAAGAACCAAATCTGTGGAAGAATTTGTACATGTTAAATTCGATGAAACATATCAACATGAACCTAAAACCCTCTTGAAAATATAGAGGATGACCTGTCTAATCTGGACATGAATTTTAGATCCTATGATTCTGCTATTAAGCAAGGTGATAAATCCTCCAACTCTAGAAAATATCCATATCTAATTATATTGAACCAAAACCTACAATTGAACCTGAAATAACTAGTCCTTCCTTTTCTAGATCATTTAGAACCCTTATGAACCATCCCTTAGATGCTGTAGTTCGAGACATAGATAAAGGGACACAGACTAGAGAATCTCTTAGTAAATAGGATGAACATCAATCCTTATTGCCATAGATTGAACCTAAAAACATTAATGATATAATCAATGATGAATTTTTCTTTATGGATATAAAAGAAGAGTTGAATCATTTGGAAATAAATAATGATTGGAAACTAGTGGATAGACCTAAAGACACCTTGACCATAGGATGTATCTGGGTCTTTAGAAACAAAGTAGATGACACAGGCATGGTGAGGCATTAGTAAAGTCTAGTTGCATAAGGATATAGTCAAGAAGAAGTAATTAATAATTAAGAAACCATTTCACCAGTTTCTAGACATGAAACAATTAGATTTTTTCTAGCATATATACCTCATCTCAATTTCAAAATATATCAAATGAATGTTAAAAGTACATCTTAAAACGGTATATAGTTGAGTATTTTTTTTTGAACAACCCCCAAGTTTTACAAACCCTCATTTTCAAAATATTGTTTTTATGTTAATAAAGACTTTATATGGTTTAAAATAGGCTCCAAGAGCTTGATATAGTAGGCTAAGTACTTTTCTTATTTATAAAGGTCTTAAAATGGTATAGATGATCATAATCTCTTTATAAAAATAATTTCTAACTTTTTTTTAGTGATTAAAATCTATTTTGATGATGTTATTTTTGGATTTTTAAATAATTCATTATGTATTGATTTTTCAAAAATGATTTAAAGTGAATTTGAAATGAGTTTAATGGGAGAACTCAGATTTTTTCTTGGATTTAAAATCTCTCAAAATAAAGAATTTATTATTTTAAATCAATGTCAATATAGTGAATATCATTAAAAAGGAAGTGATTTGATAGTAAAAAAAGTTGTGATAATCAAATGAGTACCACCTATAAGTTGGACCATGATAAAAATGGTAAATCTATTTATTAAACAATTTACAGAGGGATGACTGGATGTCTACTTTACTGAACTGCTAGTCAGCCTGAAATTATGTTTAGTGTATGATTGTGTTCCCACTTTTAAGTAAACCCCAAATAATATCATTTAAAAACTATGAAAATAATATCATTTAAAAACTATGAAAATAATTTTTAAATACCTCAATTATACTACCAATATAGGATTGTTCTACCCAAGAGGATAAGCATTTGACTTAGTTTGTTATTCGTATTCAAATTTTAGTGGTTGTTTGTTAGATAGAAAAAGAACCTCTAAAACATGTCACTTTTTGGGATAGTCTCTAGTATCATGGTCTAGTTAAAATAAAAACTATATTGCATTATCTTCTACTGAAGATGAATACATAGCTATTGGTAGTTGTTGTGCTCAGATGTTGTGGATGAAACACACTTTTATATATTATGGATATCATTTTAGACAAGTCCTAATAAACTGTTTCTATACAATTGCTATTAACTTATCAAAGAATGCTTTTACTCGCTCTAGAAAAAGACATATTGATGTAAGACATCACTTTTTAAGAGATCATTAACAAAATGGTTATATTACTCTTAAATTTGTTGTCACAGAACACCAGATTTATAATATATTTACTAAACCATTAAACTCTGAAGGAATGAGTTACATTAGATATGAATTAGGGATGATTAATTTTTGAGGACCTACTATCAATAAATAAATGTTAATTATTATTGTGGATGACTAATCGATATGAAACCGGTAATGTCTCACCGACACTGACAATGTCTCACTAACAGTGTCTCACCAACAATGACATTGTCTCTCTAACAATATCTTACAGACACTGACAGTTTCATGGTGATAGTTTCATGATAATAGTGTCAGTCTGATTTTTTCATGCTGAGATTGTCATGCAGACACTGACAGTGTCACGCTGACAAGGTCTTACTGACACTGATGGTGTCTCACCGATGGACACTCACTGATAGAATGCTCATATTTTTTTAATTTTTTTAAAATGAATATTTTTTACTTATTTCTTGTTATTTGACCCAGATTACTTGATTCATGATTCATCAAATCCTAATGGATAAAACCATGTCGATCAAACATACTTATTACTCTCGATCTTCCACTCTCACTTTCTTACCCTTAAACTCTCTTTACCTTTGACCATTTCACTTTCTTACCTTCAACTGAACCCTCAAGACGGTTAGAGTAAAATTATTCTTGGATGTATCTAGAGATGCATCAAAACCCAAAAAGATACATAAAGGAGAATCAATCATGTCTAATCCAATTCAGCTAGGACTTGAAAACTAAGTGGTAACGCTTGCAGAAGAAGTGCAGTTGTAATAGTTATTAACAAAGTATGTCTTCGTAGTTAAATGTGTTGCAGATGCAAGGATGTTTGGAATGTTTCTCAAATAATGAAATACCATAATTACCCTAGACGGGTACATAAATTTTATCATCATGATGAGTTTATTATAGAAGGCAATGATACATATTGGATAAAATCTATGCTGAATGGAAGAAGAGTATCATTTTCATCAAGGTATTGTGAAAAATGTCTAAAGGTACCTCATGAAATGATTTATGAAAACTATTAGTGGATTACTCCTCCTAAACTTAATTTCATTTTCTATGAGACATATTTGGGTGAACTAATTGGTAATGGAGAGAAATTAAGTCCAATATCAACTAAGATGGGTAGTGAAAGCAAGTTGTTATTCATTTCCATCTAAAACCTATTATGTCCCATGAAAGAGGACTTTGCTTCACTCAAGTATCAAGATGTATATATGCAATAATTTCCAAAGAAAGAACATAAGGTAAATCGAAGTAGGTATTTGATAGTCCATATAAGTTAAATGATAAATCCTTATTGCAAGAAAAGTCTGCTATTTTACCCAAGAATTATAAATTCCATGCTAAATTCCAAATGATTTATATGTGAAGATGAAAAAACCATCTATGTTTGTAGTAGTATCTACCTAACAAGGGATATTTTCGAGAGAATGAGTATAAATTGGAATCTCTTAAAGAGGGAGTGGGTTAGAGATGATTAGAAATTATATGATAATTTTAACCCTATTAACCATCCATCTTGGCCAACAAATGTTGTTGATCCAGGTCTTCCACTAGATGTTGATGTTTTGTATTCTAATGAAGAGGATGCTGCGGAAATTTGTAGAGAAGCTGAGTCTCTTATAGATAATGTGAGTGACCCTAATATTAGTGAATTCCCTAAAGGGATTACTTCTGAACCTGCTAGTCCACCTTTGTCTCTACCTTCCAAGGAAACTATTCTAGCCTAGGATGATGATGATGATGAGATTGAGGAATCAAGAAGTGTAGAGTGTAAAATCCAATCTAATGGTTCAGATGAGGAAAATGGAGAAGAAAATGAAAATATTGTGGAAGAGGAAAGTGGTGGTGAATATGAAGGTAGTGGAAGTGAGGAATAAGATGAAGAATCTGGTGAAAAAAGTGGAGATTATGGAGAAGATGAAGATGAGAATGAAGGTGGTGGAAGTGATAGTAGTTAAGATCATCTTGGGGGTGATCATGGTGGTAATACAGAACCCGTTGGTACTACGTCTCATGAATATAATGTAGAAAATCCATAAGTTGGTGCTAAAAAAGGAGAAATTTTTTATGATCATGGTAGAATCATAGGTAGACCCTATACATGGATTATTTTATACTAGAATGAAAGATAAAATTTAGAGGGAGTCTCAAGCCAAGAAAGTGATAGTTAATATACTCACACCATTTTATGATTGTGTGTTATCTTAATGGGGAATTCATTCTCATTATATTTCTATCATTTTGTATTATTCTAATTTTGATGCTAAGGATGGTGTAGTTGTTCCACGGAAACCGGTAGTTTAGGACCCTATTTATTCTTAGACACCTCCAGCTGTTGCATCTGTGAATTCTCCGGAGCCTCTAGTGAATTTAGTACTAGGTGACTATATCACCAAATCTAATTTTTAATAGATTAAGCCAGATCAGATCTCTCTTACAATAACATCATCTTATCCTCAAAATGCTCATGTTCCTCTTCTATGTGAAATAGATATTTCTATTCTAATAAGGATATTGGTTTCTCAAGTGGAACCTAGGATGATCTTATTGTTGAAACTGTAATAAAAGTTAACCAGAGCATGAGGCATGAGTTGACTATAGTGTTTTAGGCCACAAATAGATTAAATATTGATTACAGAACATACTTGGATAAAGTGATCAAGATTATTTAGGACATACATGGATAAATTAATTTCTAGAAAGGTTGTTTCTCAACCTCAGACCCCTGATATTTATATGAATCTGTTGAGATATAAAAAATGAGATATAGTTCAAGGTGAATCTTGAACATTAGCTCTAGTTACCCCCATATATATTGAGAAGTTAAGGAATGTGATCAGAGATGATCTTTAAACAATGATGGGTGGAACTGACTAGGAGATTCTCTCTTACATTAGGATGAACTGTGATGACATCTAGGGAACAATGAGATTCTATACCAATGGTGCTACAAATGCACAAGAAGAAATAACCAATAATGTGGATTTTTTTGTAGAGACCCAAAGCTTGACGTACATTGACATTAAATTACTTTTGCAGAATACTTAATACATAACAAAAATAGACACACAAGGACCGTAATAGTATAGTGTATTTGGAAACTTGGAACGCAATCTTCTAATCGTGGTGAAAGATCTTAAACATCTCCCATAAAGATCTTCCACTTTTTGTTTCCTTACTTAAAACCTTTATTTTAATCCTAGGGGAAAATAAACCATAAAAAGGGTGAGTTCAAATTCTCAATAAGGGTAAGCATGGATAAAATTAAACATACCATATGCATTTGAACTTAAAAACATGAACGTAATGTTTAAACATCAAAATCATGACCAAGGACATAAAACATGGAAGTACATAAGGCATAGATCATAATGGAACATAAATCATGATAAAATAGCATGGGAATAAAACATGTAATTGTGGAATCCATTGAGCACATGTAATTATTTCCATAGTAGCCAAGGAATTGCTGCAAAGACCATCTTAGTGGACAAAGTCCCTTTCTGAATCGAGTTCACTCCTCGTTCCAGTCCTGTAATACTGAACTGGATTAACTTACCGTTCCATCCATGTCTATCTCATGAGATATAAAACATTACCCAGTGCATTGGAGGGAGATATTGGTCCCACCCATCTCATAATAAAATCATTCTTTTGTGTGCCACAAAATCATAAATCATACATCATAGCATAATCTAATAAATAAAATGGGTTTTATAAACATCATCCCATCATCAAATAATCCGTATAAAAGAAATGTATATCATTTCATAATTAAAAAAGTGAAACCATGTAAGTCATAGATACATGATACTTGAAACATACACATATGAAATAATTTCATCTTAGATGAAAAATGGTTTTGATAAAACACTTGAAATGAATTCTTGAGGAAAATATCCTTTCTTCTTCAAAATAATTCTCTTTTCACAAAATGTTAGGAAATTCTAAAAGAAAAATATTTTGTTAAAAATATTCATGAAATATTTTGGAGGAATCTTCAAGAAAATAAGGCTTTATAAATCCGTAAAAATCCTTTCATTCCATATAAGTTAAAAAAACATTCTCCTCATACTTTTGTCAGAAAAGTCAAAAAGTACCTCGTAACATAAAAAAAAGAAAGATTCCTTACATACTATGTAGTAAAAGTAAAAAATGGGTAAAAAGGACTTTAAAAATACATGAAAACACTTTTATAAAACATGGACATGGATAATAGAAATAGCCCCAGTAAATACTTACGAATAAGCAATCTCGGATAAAAATGAGGTTTGCAAAATTATCCCTTACCTTAGGTCCGATATGCTTCGTATGGATCCAAACCTCCTGTATAATGATTTAAATAATTTCATTGACTTATTAAATAGTCATATTAATTATTATGATATCATATATGTTTCACTTATGACTTTATATTACCCGTTCTTTTGTAAATTTCATGTTAAAGTAGCGTTTTGGGTAAAATCATTTCATTTATCGTATGTGTTTCGACCTGTAGTTCTTGATATTATTACTTATATCCTGATTTAAATAATACCAGAGTGTAAAAAATGATTTATATATAATATAAATTCATTATATACATATATATTATAGATCTATAAAAATAAAGGAATTACATCGTTCATGGAGACGATAGGCCGTACGTACGCATGAACGATGTTTTCGTTTCCTTATTGAATTGAATGAAATTAAATAGATGATATACATATATATATATATATATCCAGTAGGATTATTATGTCATATATTTCATTATTATTCATTATATATACTTTATAATCATTCTTTAATGGTTAATTATGGAAAATTAATCTTATCGCGTTTGTGGAGACGGTAGTCCGTACATACGCACAAGCGATGAATCATTCCCATGATCGTGGAATTGTATTGGAGTGTATGTATACTATTTCAGAATCAATATCACTTTACAATAATCATATATAGTCATTATTGACACCATTATACCCATTCATGTAAGGTGGTGGTGGAAAAACTGATTACACCACGACGTGGAGATGGTATTCCATACATACGCACGCGCGGTGATTTCATTTTCCGTAGGATTGATAGATGGTGAAATAGGGTTGTTTCATACATATAATAAAATATCAGTATATGAGTGATAATTATGTTATTACTTCATAATGAAACAACTAAAGAAGAAGAAGTGTAAAAAGAAATAATGTTGAAAGAATCGTTAACGGACATTACCTCTTCTTTGAAGCGCCTCTTTGAGACCTCCTTTTAGGGCACTAAAATTGGTATTTGAAGAAGACCAGGACCTCTAGTATGTTTCTAGGGAAGTGTAAAAGAGAATTTGGCAGGGTTATGCCGAGATTTAAAGCTCAATGTGGTGTGAGGAGGAGAGGGAGGAGGTGCCCTTTTATAAGGGTGGAGAGGGGCACCTTTGGAATTCTTAAAAATATTAATTTATATTAAATCCCAAACCTACATAAAAACTTCCAAAATGACTCATATACAAATATTAGATGAGATAGGGTTTTAATTTAATCATCCAATAAAATTTAGACATGTTAGGAATTTATTTTAAACATTATCAACTTGATTCATCCCTATTTATAAATTTTATTTTATTTGTGGTAATAATATTCTAAATTTTAAATTATTATAAATAATTACATATGTGTTGTGTATTTTCCATAATTTGACACTTTAAGATATTTTAGACCATATAAATTTTAATTTATAATTTTTAAATATTTTTTTTATTTTTAAATAATTTTACAAAATGTTATTTTTATAAAATAACAGTAGTGTCAATTTTGACACTATTAATTTATTTGAATTTAAGTAAAATATATACAGATGATATGTTCGAAATAAAAGATTTAATAGATTTATAAAATGTCATATATATCTAGAAAATTAGTGGAGCACATTAAATAGTTCATATAATATTTATTTTAATATTTATAAAATTATTTATTTGATATTTTAATTAATAAAATAATTTCAACGTCACTATTGTGTCATATTTAATGATAATTATTTAATCCCTAAAATTTCTAAATAAATTCCGATGATTTAGATAATTGTATTAGATTTCTGGAGACTATCCAGGTTTGAAGTTTCATTATATTTATCACTAAATTAAAATTATTATACTTATAAGATTTAAGAAAGTGACATGTTGTCACTTTCTTTGGTTTTAATAATAATTAAATTATTTTCATGGAAAAAGTCCATTAAATGAATCTAATCTGACCCTTAGGTGATATGGGTCGACCATTAGTCATCAAATAGGATTTTGGCACGTGTTAGGGTAATTTTATAATCTTATATTTACCCTTAATTACCCGATTTACCTTTAACTATAGCAAATAAAATTTACCGTAGTTACTATTAATAATGCCCAATAATAAAAAGTAGATTATTAAAATAATTTGGACCCAATGATTCCAAATATGGAATCCATTTTTCCAAATTCAATACACAAAAGATGCAGAAATTAAATTAAAATTAACCCCGTTGTCGAAAGAAAACGGGTTTTTGGTTAAAACATTGCAAAAGATTGAATTGATTTAACCTACAAATTCAAGGTAAAATAAATTATAATGACATAAATTATATTAAATGGTAAAAATATATTCTATTTATACTTTAAAACCATTCAATATTATAATTTAACCATATAAAATATTACGATGAAAAAAGTTGTTTTTAATTAAAATATAGCGTGTTTTTACTATTCATTAAAATATGCAAGTTATCAGAAAAATATCAAAACTTTATCCAATGTAAATTTTTATATCCTGATTCAAAATAAGAAGTTTATTTTTTAAAATTGAATTTATAAACATGTTAAAAACTAGATTTAATGTGGGTGCGCCATTAAAAGGCAGCAAAACTGCATTTTTTGAAAAATACTTACATTACCCAAAAAATTTATTTTATTCACATACCATGTTCTAGAAAATGATTAAGATTAAATAATAATGTTATAAAATTCAAAATTTAGTTAATACTATTCATAACGGCTAGTTCATAATAATATTATAACCATATATCATTGTTTAGTGAAACCTGATATTGCGTACAACACACGCTATCGAGGAAAGTTGTGATTGCGTGTAATTCAAGCCAAGTCAGGGTTGCATGTTGTGAAAGACTCCTTTGTTGTTGAGTTTAACAAAATCCAACCATATTTCATTTATAAATTGAATATATATATATATATACACTCAATGTTGCGTAGAATAACTACTATCAAACAAACTTGAAATTGTGTGTAACACGATCCAAGATTAGTGTTGCATATACTGCAAGCTAATAAGGTGTTGCGTATAGAACAAGATAATCTTGGTGTAGCATACAACAGAAGATATGAAATAAATTAAAAAGATTATATCTTATAAAATCTCGAGGTGTTACATTTTTTCAAGCGAATATACACCAACCATAACCTCACCATCCAATTCAAGTATTTAGTGGAGAATATGAGACTTCCCTTAGTGACACAGGCTTTCAGAGATCTGGTGAACCTACTTAAATAGTTTACTCCTACCCTTGAGAATTTTATGTAATACAAGGATGATTTAACCAAGGCCTTGAAATATGGTGGGTATATTATCATATATTTAATCAACATTATGAAGAATTATTTTCATGTCTAGATTAAATTTGTTGTTGTATCAGTTGCCTCACCCCTCAGACCATCACTATAATCTACTGCCACTACTTCAATCTCATTTGCTTCTTATAAACTCTTTCATGCATAAGACTTTAGGGAGGTGTGTCCTATAATGTTTTGGGATCCTTCTATCCCTCCTCACTCCTCTAACCCAATCTTGGACCCTTTAGGGTTTTCTCGAGTTCCTATCCCTTCTATCAGAATTCACTCTGAACCTACATCCACTACTTCACCATAAACTTCTCATACCCCTTTATCTTCTGATAAGGGAATAAAAGTTATAAAGTCTTCTTTAAAGAAGAATTATTTTGGATCACTTGTTTCATACGGCTTCATTGTTGTACATTTTCTATGTTCTTCTCCAATTTAATTTCACTTGATTTTGAAATTTACTATCTCTTCATTCCTTTATTTGTGCTCTGGTTATCTATATTCTTCTTTAGTTTGTATTGTTTTCTGAAATTTAATCTTTTTGATAATACCAATTGGTGGAGGAGGCATTATGCATTATTTTAAATTTGGATGATATAGAAATGTGAAAGGGGGAGCATGATCTTTCATTTTATATGAAAATAATAATGGGGAGATACTATGTAGAATGACTACTTTGATCATTATGCATCGAATGATTGTTCTATTCAATGCAACAATTTTTCATCGTCAAAAGAAGAAGGATTATTGGCCCTCTTTAGTTTTAATGCTCAGAAATCATGTAAAATCATGTTTAGTCATGTATGAAGTTTTATGTTCATATATGATTAATTTTTATTATTATCTTTTTTTCAACTATAATTTTAACATATTATTTTATTGTTTATTATATAAGACAAGAAAATTGAAAAAAATCCCAAGTATGAGTCACTGATATCAGGACTCACCGAAACAAGTATGAGCTACCGATGTATGATTCACTGATATCATGAATAACTGATAGAAGTATGATCTACCCATAGATGATATATCAAAAGATGAGTCACCAAAAATAATGACTCACTCACACAGCAACCTATGGATAGGTTGAGTCACTGATACAAGTTCGAGTCACCGAGACAAGTTCGAGTCACCGATACTTGTTCAAGTCACCAATTATCTAGATTACCGATAGAGAAACTCACTGATGGAAATGGCTCATTGGCACATCGACCAACTAACAAAAATACATAATGATAGAAGGACCTTCCGATAGAAGGACATATCGACAGAATAACCTACCGATCAACACTTAGAAAATTATCATTACTCTTAAATTCAAACTTTTAGCCAACTATCATATTGGGTTATTTTATGCTAGTTATTACTTATATTACTTTTTGAAGACATCATTATCTTCATTGTTAGAGGTACGAGGTCAAAATCATATTCTAAATATGATAATTTTCAACCTCTACTATATATAATGAAATCACTTAAGAAAAAAATTGCAGTAACCATATAGAAATAAATTAAGAGGTGGAAAATAGAATATATGATAAAAACACTCATTCTTGCTAGTTTGGAACAAGGAATGATTTGATGTGAACCAAAAATACAAACATCTATATAGTAATAAACACTAGTGAAGAGATCCTTCGAGGAGTATCTCTCATAACTTGAAACTATAACACAAAGCATCTAAGACACTATGTTTAGGTTTTTGTTTCCAGAAGTGGACTAGAGCATCACATCTGTTACACCTAAGAATTCCAAAAGCTTCATGAAAATCACATAGAGCATTAGAAATGTTTTCTCTTTATTTCTTCTATGTTGTGCACATATTTATTAATTTTAGAGTATTGTGTGTGTGTATATCAGAAAAACATATTTTCTTCGGATCTAAGCTGTAAGATATTATATATCTTCACTCTCTCGCTTGTTTTCACCATTTTTCTACCATATATAAATGTGGAATAGGTCCATGTGTGGCATAGTTGTATTTTTTCCACGAATAACTATGGTATTGGTCTAGTCGACCTGGAAATTATTGTGAACCCCAATCCATGGGGTGGATTATGTCTATTATTATAAACTTCTTTGTGGGAGGTGATCACAAAGTGTAGTTGACTAGGTCACTTCTTAAGAAGGAACTTCTTTTTTTTCTCTCTACTGTGTTTTTCAAATTCAGATTTCGTTTTTTCTCACATATTTTATAAAACTAAATATTATATTGATAGAAAATATTATTTAGTGTTTATAACTACTTTACATTTTTGGAATTACTTTCCAAAGATATATCAATTTTTCAAATCATTGTAACTGATAATTAATAAAAATTTTGAGAAATTAATTTAACATCAAATACACTTATAAATATACTAAATTGGTTTAATGGTCTGTTTATATTTTAAATTAGAGGAATTATTTAAATAATGTTTTTAACAAAAAAACGTTATTGGAACTCAACTCACTCCTCTCTTCAGTGTCCTACTCTAACAAACAAATAGTGTTATATTCTATTCGTTTTTATTTATGATAAATTGTGGTCAAATACATTAATTTTATTATTTAAATAATCATGTTATTAATCTTAATTCTCATCCAAATATTCTTGGGATTACAATCCTTCATTATTTTAATGAAGTTAAATAAATTTATTTAAAATTAGCTATGTGTAAAAATATTCCTTTGAGGAAAAAAGGTGAGTGATTATTTGAAATACCAATCATGATTTATATTTTTATACTATTTACTCAAGCAATATATAATATACATGGACTATCATGTAATTTGATAGTTGTTTCTATCAATATAATTTCCACAAAGACACATTGTATTTATAAAGAGTGTAATATTTTTATGTGCATAGAATAATAAATGTATTAAAAGTTATAAATTATATGCGGTCCAGACCATTACATATAAAATTAATTAGACATTTAATATATATATATATATATATAACATGTCACATTGAATATCCTATCAACATAATGACCAGGCAGAACACATGTTGATATGAGTTAAGCATTATAACATAATAATTTCTAATTATACGTAATTTGGTAAAAGTACACACCATGTATAATCAAGCTACAATTCATGTATTATTCTCACTATCTATATGTGAAAAACACACAGGGAATCAACATGTAACCATTCTTCAGAAAACATGGTATTTTACAAAATGTACATAAGAAACACAACTTTTGGTCTCCTAGTTGCACAATCACAATCCATGTATCCCACTTAAGAAGACACATGGACCATCAGTTGCTAAAGAACTATATGTCATGTATAGAAGTTACATGACAGTTACTCTAGTTGAAAGTGCTCTACAGTGGCTTTATCGACATAGGTTGTGTAATTGAATTTACCTAATTTTATAAATTAACATGGCTCAATTAATTTTGAATTAATTTATGGTTCATTAAACTAGGGTCAATGATGTGTACCTCTAGGTTAAAATCGTGTACATTTGGGAATTCCATCAAGATGTATAGACACAAATGGATTTTATCATAGAATTAATATCATTCATAAAATTAAATGATTTTATTATATTTGTGAGAAGGAAGAGATGGAAGATCATATCTAATGATTCAGATTAAATAACATTTTAACTAAAAATCAAAACATAAAAGGTGCATAAACTAGTTGAGGATATTTAAATAATTATAAATAATAAAGTTCCCAATGCGATACCACGGGTAGGTTCTGGATGCAACGAATGTGGAATATGGACCATTCCAAACATAGATTTTTGTTGTGATTGATGATTAATCTTAGATTTAAATGATTCTAAACACCATGGTCAATGAAATTAAATCAAGTAATATATACAATAGAAAAACACCATAACCAAAGAACATGATCATCAAAAATTATTTATAATTAAGTTCAGCAATTAAACAATTACCATGAGAGGAACTCTTTCTTCATTGATGTATATGACAGTGTCTATACATCATATCATCACTGAATTGTAATAATTAATAATAGATACACTTTAGTGTTTATCCACATGTGGTCTATGAAAATCTGAATGTCACTATTAGAATATCCGGGTGCTACATTATGATATCTAAATGATTGAATCATTCATCTTTGATCACCCCAATAATCACATTATTGAAAAATTATCTTTGATATCTCTAGACAAGAGATTGGGGGTGGAGGATATCTCCTTATACTTTGGAACGATCTTAGAGAGGGATAACTCTAGGGGTTTGAGTGGACTCTCTTTGTATCACTCTTTTTTTTAAAATGATTTTTTATCTATCATAACAATATAATTGGGCTTATTTACCATTAGGGTTAGAAAATAACAATTTAACATACACCCTTATTATTTCAAAAATCTATTTGGAACCCCATGTCTCTAATGAAAATATTAATACTATTATATACTGACATGAAAAAAAATATTGAATTAAATTAAATATTATTTATTAATATTATATTAATTATATATTATTTCTTATGGTACAATAAAACATGATCTACCAGTCATTCACAATATTTATCTAGACATGATTATTGATTATTTATTGAATAACTAAATATCACTGCATTACTCTCTAATAAATAAATTTATAATATATTCAATAAATAGAAAATAAATATTTATTAAATATTTTACTCATAAAATATTATCTCAAATAACTATGTACAAGATAGATGAGATCCAGAAGATATGAATAATTATCAAACCATATGTGGGATAAAAGTTATTCAGCTTGTTAAATATCTAATATAAATATATTATTTAACAAAAAATCTAGATACACTTACTATGTTACCCTTTAGGCCTCTTTCGTAGTGGAATTAAATGAAGAAACACAGTGTCAAAAGTTATCATTCAAAAAACATGTCAAGGAACACATAGAGATTGAATTTAATGCTACAATAACATAATACCTCATACAAACACCTAATGTGTAATATAGTAGCTTCATCATGAGCTGGCAGCATGATGGTCCCATCAACATATATGTTCATTGTCTCTTTTTTTGAAATTTTGGAAATCATACTTGCCTATATAACACCATGTTCATATATTTATTTAGGATAAATAATTTCCATCAAATATAATGAGAAATAATATTCTATAAAATAACAGAAGGGGAAAATCCTTTCTCAAACTATTTATTAATTAAATACTACCCGTGACATGCCCAATTTATCTGACCTATTTGTGAACATATAACATCACAATTTTTATCAATAAATCAATGTAAATAATTTATTGTGACTTCTAGGACTCTGATTACACTTAATGGGTGACCTGATCCCAGAGGGCCATATGGACTGAAGCACATATCCCCGAATGCTAGAGGTTGCCGACTAGCAGTGAGGGCCTAAGGTTTGTCCTGGGGGAGACTATTCCCTCATTACCAGAGTGTAGTACAACATATTATTATAAAAAAGGTATATATCAAAATCAAAATATGTAAATAGAATTCACAAATAAAAATATATAAAACAATAACAATAACTGAAACAACTAGAATAGAATTAAAAAATGAAGATATGTCATGTCACTAGAAAATTGACAAACATTTATATAATGTAGAAGGTGAAACACGTTCCATATATGTATAAAAGAAATGAAAGACTATCCCAAGTATTTTGAGTTCTGAATTGGTCATATGTTATCAAGATCCATAATAAAAGTAATCAATCATGTGTTTGAAGCTATATGATTTCTTTGGTCAACAACTACAACCATTTAATCTACTTTGGGTACCAAACGGGGCCTGAAGAGGGTGTGAGATAAATCTTAGTGGGCCACCACTAATGGTTTCCATAACTTACAAACTGTGTAATGGAAATGTAACAGTGTAAAAGTAAGCATATATAAAGTAAATTAGTCAATGTACCTAAATACCCATGCACCTGCTTTATCCCTTGACTAGAATTTGAATATAATCATTGCATTAATTTATTATTACTAGTTTATAAATAAGTTTCATGTTAACAAAAGTGAAGGTTCCATTTTATTATAAAGAAAAAAGTAATGATACTAAATAATGATGTCCGGATGTAATAACCAATGTGATTTAGCCCTCAAGGGTCTCCAACACAGCAGCAAATAGAGATTGGCATGCGGAAAGAGTGTAATATAAGGATCATAGTACAAGGACATCCACAATGAGATTCCAACTAAGTCCAAGGAGTTCATCCCAGGTAAAACCAGTCTAGTGAATGACTGGGCCCGATGGGCTTTCAACCCGGAACCTACATGTCAATACTAGATCCATGTAGTGTATCCAAGGAATCCTTCAATACTATGTCAGGGATCCTATAGTTTCATATAATAAATCTATGAATAGACATGGATCAAGATCATTGTGGGTTTCAACCAAATAAATCTCTTTCCTTGAATCGGAATGGGGTTCCCAGTTTCTCATAGAATTCCCAAATAGGAATCCAAGGTGATCTCACATCAGTCCATTCCTACTTAATTATGGACTCATATAATATTTAAATTTTTTCAAGTGTTTTATTTAAATTTTGACATAGGTTCTAGTAGCATGTGTCGTTTTAATCAAGTCATAATTAATAAATAAATCCATTTGGTTCAAGAAATGACTTTCATTAGTGTGACAAGGCCATGTAGCATGTAACCTTTATTAATTCCATTTAAAGAATATTCAATAATTAATGTTCATTCCACTACCTTCTATTAATATGGTAAGGGTTTATACAAACATTCAACCTATATATCATTGAAAATTAATCCAGTCAAGTCATATACTTAGTATACTTTCCAATTTCCATTTCCCATTTAATTATCAATTGAAACACTTAACATAGGTGGGAAAAGTGGAAAACATACATTTTATTTTCCATTATACAATTCAAAATATAAATTAATCCATTTAATATAGAAAAACCTACCCTTAGAAGGGTCATTCAAAGTCACACCCGAACGGTGGCTCGAGCATGTAAAATACTAAAAACATAATTATGGCATAACATAATACTTGGGAAGGATAGAGTTTTAGGCATAACCACCAATAATTAAACACATATATAAAAATATCATATAAGATTATAATAAATGAATAAAAATTTAATAAATAGAACCTGATTAAATCATTGGGCCCCCAAAACAATTCCAAAATCAATGAACTCAAGGGATGAGTAATAGACCACCCAACATAGTCTTGTATGACTCTCCTACTCTGGTATTATCCCTTGATTTAGATAAGAAAATAGTAGATCTGAGAAAAATGTTAAATACTCACACATTGATATCTTGGTTGAGAGAAATAGAGGAGAAGATATTCATAAATGTACTCGAGTATATACGGTTGTACATCCAACATGATGAAAAAAGATCAATCAGATCTTAGAAAATGGAGATCTCTCGATTCATGGATTTGGATTTCAAAAAAGATCCAATTTGATAGAGAAATATATCAATCCCTTAAGAACTCATATTAGGAGGATGCAAGAGGGTTAATAGATCATTAAAGAAACATTTGTAAAATTACCCAGAAAATCACATTCTGCATGATCTTTTCACACGGTTAGACATACCATGTGAAAATTGTCTCTGGTTACCTTTGAAGTAGGGAAAAATTCATGGTTAGGCCACACATTTGTGTACCAACCATGTGATATGGTTCTTTCTAAAATTTTTTATACTAATTGTTAGCCAAACCAAGCACCAATTGTTCGCTAACCATGTCACAGGGCGAGTTTCCCCAAAAAGATGGGTTTCAGGCTCCGAACATGCCTTGAACACCCCCAATACATTTTCTAAGTCATTAGGCATTCATATTATGTCCAAGATAAATAATTAGACTGAAATTTTAGGGACCCATACCTAGGTGAACAACCGGGTTCATATAGTATTTCCCCTTTAGAGAACTCATCACAGAGTTCACCTTCCAAGGGTGGAGAAACATTGTATGAGAACAACTCTATCCATTGGGCTCTTATATCACCCTCCTACTCCCAAGTCTCATCCCTTACATGGCCTTGTGGCCTTAACACCCATACTTGAGGGACGTACCAACCTCAAGGATCCATCATGCTCCTATCAACGATGCTTACTGGATACTCCTCAAAAGTAGGATCAACATCTAACTCAAATTATTCAGGATCCAAATTATGAGACCGGTCAACAAGATACAATAAAAATAATGAAATTGGAAGACATTGTAGATGGAACAGTACATCAAAGATATTAGAAACTGATAGGAAACTGTTCTAATTCTCTCTATAATCTCAAACAGACCTGTGTAATGAAGCCGAAACTTCCCTTTATTCCATAGTCACATATCCCGTAGCCTAGGACATTCCTAAAAGAATACATGATCCCTGACCTCAAACTCTAGAGGTTATTGATCATGATCAGCAGAATATGTTTTTCTAGACTGGGTAGTATTTGTATTCTTTCTTATTAGATAAACCTTCTCTGAAGTCTCTTAAATTAGAGGAGGACCAAGTAGTGCTCCCTCGCATACCTCTATCTATCACAGGGGTGAATGGAATTTCCTACTATTTAAGTCCTCAAAATGAGCTATCTGAATTTCCTCTTAAAAGCTTTTATTATAGTAAAACATGATGAGAGATATATGCTTCTCCCAAGAACTGCCAAAATCAAGGACACATGATTGAATAATATCCGCAAGAACTTGTATCGTCGGTTCCGATTTTCCATCAGTCTAATGGTGAAAAAATATACTTATAAGCACCTATGTTCCCATATCCTTCTACAATTCCTGCTAGAACTATGATGTGAAACGATCCTCCCTATCTGAAATGATAATCTTGGGGACCATTTGTAGTTGTATGATTTCATGAACATAAAACAATCCTAACTCATCCACTCATAATGTCTCCCGAATACGAATTATGTGGGATACTTCTGTTAGTTTTTTTAATAAAAACCCATACAACGTCACTATCTCTTGGATACCTAGGTAAACTGAATAGAATGTCTATATAAACATATTATCATTTTCGTTCCTGGACTAGAAGTAGTGGTAATAATCCTGCAGGTCTCTGCTGCTCTGCATACACCTGTTGGCAGGTGGAACAACTTGTGAAAAAGCCCCCCATCTAACATTTCATCCCAGGCCACCAATATTGGTCTTTCATGTATCGAAACATATTCAATATTCTTGGATGAACATCCCACAAAGAGGCATGGGACTCTTTCATCAACTCCTCTCTCATATCTATAGGGACCCAGACACATCCATGGATACACAGGATATCGTCTCTATCTACAGACCAATCCGGAGGTGGGTTATCTCCTGATATACTCTCACGGAGTACCAAGCCTTCAAGATCTAAAAACGATGTCCCTTCACATTCTAATTGAGGGAGGAGGTAAATATCAAGGATTAGAGGAATGAATGGTCATGAGTATCTTGAAAATTTAGATGTAGCTCAGAAAAGAGGTCCATTAACTTCCATTCAACATTGGCTTCCCTTACAGCATGAGTTTTAGTTTTTCGAATCAACACATATACTACTACATTTCCCTTCCCATGCATACTGGCAAGCTCAAAATCAATGTCTTGTAGATATTCAACACATCTCAACTATTTGAGGATCATGTCACACTAAGAAATTATATAATTGACGATTTTGTGGTCCATGTACACCATAAGGAGCTCCACATACAGATAATGTCTCCATCAATGTAAGTTACTGACAACTACTACTAGCTAAAGGTCGTGTGATGGATAGTTTCTCTCAGGAGGCCTCTACTACTATGATCCATATGCAAGGACTCTATCTTTATGTAGTATAATTTCTCCTAGTTTGATTCATGATGCATCATAGAATATGGTATAACCTACAACTATCTTGGGACAAATTAGAGTAGGTACCGACATAATCCTCCCTTTCACCTCCTGAAAGTCTTTCTCACATGATTCTAACCATATGAACATGGTACCATTATTTTTAAGACCAGCAGTAGGTGAAGTAAGGTGAGAATAATAATATATTAAATTCTTGTAGTATCCACTCATCACCAAGAATATCTATATATAAAACATGTTATTGGGATGCACCTAGGAAACCCTAGAAATAACAGGGTTAATAGATTATTCTGATTATGATATTACGTGGCCCAAGAAGTGGACTATGTCAATCCAGAAGTGGAACTTATAAATCATGGGGTACATACAATTCTCTCTTAGTGTACTTAGAATGATCTCCAGATATTTGGAATGGTCGCTACAAGTGTAAAAATACACCACGATTGTGTCCAAAAAAAGCACAACAAAAGAATCCAAATAGGGGTGGAACACTTTACTCATTAGATCCCTGAAAATGGAAGGCACATTTGTAAGATCCAACAGCATAACAAGGTACTCATATAGACCATACATGATACATAAAGATTTATGTTGTATGTATGATGTTTTGAAACATACCTGATGATAACCTGATCTCATGTTATTCGTAGAGAATACCATTGCTCCTTAGAGCTAGTGGAATAGATCATCTATTAGAGGCATTGGATATTGGTTCTTGACTGTAAGATGGTTTAAAATTCTGTAATCCATGCATAAATATAATGTTTCATCCGCCTTATTAGAAAAAAAACACTAGCGAACCCCATGGAGACATATTGGGCTGTAGAAAACCATTGGCCTCTAGATCCTCTAACTACCACTTAAGATCCAGAAGCTCTATAGGATCCATTCTGTACAGAGGAATGGACAATGGAGCTACTATCGGAACAATATTGAGTTTATAAAATACCTCTATCCCAAGAGGTAATCCAGAAAAATCATTGTGAAAGAAATCCCTTAAATGATCCACTACATGAGGGAAATATTCCTTATGTAAACACTGATCATCAATGAATATATTTTCAATATTGTTGGTCACTCTAGCTAGCCCATGATCCACTTGTGCCACTGTACCAACCTAGACATCCCACTAACCCTTCTGTAGAAAACAGTTTTCTTATGGTAATGTAATCAATACTCTATAGTGGTATTAGTTTAAAAGATGATGATTGTGAACAAACCAATCCAGCCTAAGAATGAAATCAAATCCTTTCATCTTAATAATGAATAGGTTCCATAATAAAGTGTAACTAACAACCTCAAGGGGCAGTCCCTACAATAGAGTATTCCCTCTACTCATTCCCCTAATGGTGTATCTAGGGTCATTACACCATAGTAATATTGTATCTCTTTTTTGAGACATTCCATGAAAAATATTAAGTTAAAATATTTTGATGCACTTGTATCAAATAATTAAGATTCTATATTAGATTCCATAAGAATATTACCTCATACTATAGATGGTCTCATAGCCTGATCCTAAGGTATTGGTTGTAGTGTATGCAACTAACCTGATCCAAAAACATGTTCAACAGATGGACTAACGCAATCAAATTTTATTATTGGTGCTGCTGGTGATCAGAGGACTAGTTTCTATGGCCATGAACCTCTCCTCATTCAGTCCTGCAAATGATATTCCAACTCCCCACCTAGTGTGGCACGGAATAACCCACTTCTAAAGGTGGTGTTAGCGCAGTTCATTTTCCACTCAAAGTTGGTGGAAAGACCCCGCACAAACACTAGAGATTCCCCATACGGCCACAAACCCAACACTCTGGTCGGTCTCTATCATACTGAGGCTTCAAATTCAAACCTTTTCACCCTAATAAAACCATTTAGAGCTATCTAAACAGGCACTTTGCTTATCACTTCTCAGAACAGAATCATTGAGGGAATGTTTCCTACCACTGGATGAACTACTGGCCATCTATGGTACTAAAACACTATACCTGGTACTATTTCCATCCCTCGGTTTGTGCTTAGTGATAAGATCCTAATTCACTGTATCAAAAAAAAACATATGCAGGTGAAATAAGTACAACTGTGTAAGGATGTCATGTTTGAGTCCATCCTCAAATCATTTAGCATTAGAAATCTCATCACCAACTAGAAGCAACACAAAGCATTGATGCTCTGTGGAACATGCTTAATATTCAACAATTTACATAGACTACATCTAAATATTCATGAACTCTCTGTGTCTATTATCTCTCATCATATCAGGAAGGAACTAATCATAGATAGTAGTCTATAAATCAACCCATAACATGCCTTGATAATGACAGGCATGAGAAATCACATCCCACCAACACTTGTCCACATCATGAAGCATGTATAGGGGAAGCTTGAGTCATTACTCTGGAGTATTCTCTAGATGCTCAAAGATATATTGGGTGGTGTCTAGCCAAGACTCAATAGCCTGTAGAACTCTATCCCCAAAAAGGATAGTGGATGATGTTGTAGGAACTCTCGATTCAGATCAACCATCATCAGTGCAACATATAAAGCACCATGTGTGGACTGCATCAGGTGTATGAAACAATAAAAAACATGGACATCAGTGCCCAGATCAGGTACAGGGGGCGGTCCCTCAAGTGGAATTTTGGTTATAAAATTCGAGGTTTAGGGCCCACCAAATTTGGAGCATGATAATCCCCACCCTCCAGGCATGTAATATAAGGACATCATGGAATCAATTGTCTAAAAAATGCCAAGTACATTCCTCAAAAAAATCCTGAGCAGAAATATAGAATAATAAGCGTAAGATGAATTTAAGAAAGCTCACTACCCCAAGCATACTACCCAAAATACCCTCTTATATGGACATGTATTAGTAAGTGATCTAATATAAGATTAATTTCAATTTAAATATAATTATAATGTTCACTCCTTTACCTTTCAAGGCCGGATAAGGATGTGTGACCAATTAATTTTAGATGTCATGATTCACTTTATAATGGATAGAAATTTTCTGTGAATCAGTGACCATACACCTATCACTTGAAACTACACTAATGTATTTATATCAAAATGTCTCAACTTAGTAAATTACTCATCCCAACCCATGAGGTCTCATACACCTCAAGAGTTGAGACAAGAAATCATTCAATTGAAACCAAGAGTAATACTAGAATAATCTAACTATCACACCATCAATCAATAATCATAGGCATATCAAGTAATGAAAATAAGTGAAATAAACCTATATGGCATGGAAATATGCCTAAAAAATAATGTCTAGTATTCTATAATGATGCATGTAATAATGATCCTTTACCTCATATAATCGGTCCATAGAAGAAATAAAATATTCGAACAGAGTATTAATCAAAAACTACACAAAACATGTGTTTCACCCAATGGTGATATAATATCAACTATAATAAAAAATCATAACAACAATTATAATTTAGGAAACTTGGTTTTTACCTAGAACATGAGTTCATGATGCCCATGAATGGCTTATGAACATGCCCCTAGAGTTTCTAATCTCAAATATATTATATATAAATATTAAAGAAAGAAATTAAAAACTCTTTTGTTACCACAATTTGACATCCTAGACACAAAAATCACTTAATGGGTTCCCCGAGCCTAGTGGACCACATGGACTCAAGCACATCTCCCTAAATGCAAGAGGTTGTTAGCTAGTAGTGATGGAATATGTTGTGTCTATGGGGAGACTATTACCTCATTATCAAAGTGTAGTGCAGTGGATGGTTATAAATAGAGGTAAATAGAAGAAGTAATATGAGTAAACAGAAGTCACAACATAAAATAGAGACCATAGTAATAATAACTGAAACAAATGGAATTGCATTCGACAACTGATGTTATGTCATGTCAGTAGAAAAATAGAAAACATGGATACAAGATAAGAGGCATTACATGTTACACATAAGGATAAATGAAATATATGGTTATCCCAAGCATCCAAATCATAGAATTGGACATATACTATTTAGATGGATACTAAACAGCAAACAATCATGTTTTTGAAGTTGTATGCTTCCCTTTGTCAACAACTGCAACCATGTAATCTATTTTGGGTATCAAATGGAACCTAGAGAGGGTGTGAGATAAATCTCCTTAGGCTACCACTAATGATGACTATAACATCCAGACCATGTAATTGAAATGTAATAGTGTGAAATCATGAATATATAAAGTAAAGTAGTATAATGTATCTAAATACCAATGTATCTTCTTTAACCTTTATCTATCATCTGAACATAATCAGTCCATTAATTGATTATTACTAGTTTATAAATAAGTTACATGTTATCAATAGTGAAGGGTCTATGTTATGACAAGGAATCCTATACAGATATTTAATAATGAAGTCCCTAGGTGTAACGTCCCAACTTGGCTCACCTCTAAGACGGTGGCCAGACCAGTGTTCCACATAACCTCAATCGCATATCCCTGAACACAAGAGGCTTCCGACTAGCAGCGAGGGCCCTTTTTGTGTCTTTGGGGGAGACTATTCGTTAATTGGTAACAGATAATATCACAGTGGAAGAAAAAAACAAAAAATAATAAGTAGCTGAAGCATGTGAATAAACAAATTGCAGCCGAAGCAATGTAAATAATCCAACTGAATAATAAAAACCAAGTGCTGAAACTCCTAAAAGAGTGTCATGCCATGATATGAGTGTAAACTGAAAGTACAGAAAACAGAACTCAAACACACAGTCAACTAAAAGATAAGAAACATGAAGAAACTGCATCGCGAGCAAGGCCTGATCCTTTTACCCAGTCTCCATCCTAAGGAGTAATGAACAATCAAGCATCGGAAGAAAGACGCTTCCCCTTGTCAATACCTGCGAGCATATAATCTAATCGGGTGTCGAAGACACCCGAGAAGGGTGTGAGATAAAATCCCATTAGGCCAGCACCCACAATGTCTAACCTTTCCATTTTGTGAAAAAATAAAAATGTATTGTTCCATTACAAAACAATTTCAAATAAATTAATTGCAGTGCAATGAAATTAATAAGTCATCTCGGGTCCCAAACATCACTCATTCTTAGTCACCTACTTCAGCCAAAGCTGGTAGTCTAAAAGGGTACCTGTTAGCAGAAATACATGAACACACACACACATATATATATATATATATAATCCCATAAATCAAGGTAAATCCTGGAATAAGTATAACCCAAGCTTGTGCTTTAACTTGGGGTTCAAGTCTAGTGTCAATGAGGTGAACTTCCAAATATCAGGGAAAAATATCAATTCTAAAGAGACTCAAATAGAAATAACATAAACCTTAAGTGCATCATGATTTAAGAATCATGTTGAGAGTTGGAGTCTGAGCCCGCACCGAAGGTATCACTACAGAACATCCGTCAATTTATCCAATGCCACCGAGCCAGTCCAAGGAAATATTTCGAAAGACCAAGTATCGATCAAGGCATGGATTTACCATGAGTCATTCCCGATCTCGCAAAAAGGGGTAGAGTGTCATCTGAGTCTGGCTTAGCCACATTTCCAACAGATCCATCCCGATGGTCCCTTTGGGAAATGGTATCACTCAAAAGTATTGGAATGTCTGGGGAAGTCTTGGTCCGACAAGCCAATGGCACTGCCCCGTGACACATAAAGGCAACCCATCTAGAATGGAGGATCTAAGAGTGGCCCTTAATTTGGGACCTGACCCCTTTCGCAGACCTGAATTTAATTAATGTTTTCACAGCAGCAGATATGACATAATCAGCATATAAAGTCGCAGTTTGAAAACTAACCAGATACTCCTGTGAATCACAAGGAATAAATTTAACAGTACAAAAAAATAACTTTCAAGGAAATATACATATAATATCATACTCAGTAGATAATGCATATTTAAATAATAAATAGTTTATAAAAACAAGTGCCAATGATCCAACGATTGAAGTTCATGTTCAAGAAACTATTTATTTAATTTAATTACAATAAAAAGTTTCTTCGTAACACATGCAATTAATCAAACAATAAAATTGGATAATGATAGAATACACTGATCATGTAGGAATTACAAAATGGGTTTCCAATATTGATGCAATAATTCCAACACCTATTCATTTAATTTAAAAACAATAAAAATGGGTTGTACAATACCCGCAGCTAATTAAATTAATAACCCGACTATCGGAAAAATATGCTGACTATGATGGCACACCCAAAGGGGTGTCCTATTTTGTTGCAACCATTAAAACAAATTAATTTAAGATGATGAAGGCTGCAATAATTAAACAAAACCATTAAAGTAATTAAAATGGTTTAAATTGCACAAAGCCGGTAGGCACCGACTAACGGAACAACAGTGCACTTTTTATAAATCATAATGAAGTGGAGGGAAAAAGAGTAGGCACCCTAACTTATAGTTGTATCTGACTCTAAGATTATCGGTAAACTTTGATTTGACCTAAAATGGATGAAAACGAAGGATTTTTTAAAAAACCCAAAATAGGGAAAGAGTCTTCCGCAATAAATTGCGCGCAGATTACTCAATGAAAATGAACAATTACAATTTTGAAACATTATAATTTCCCTAATGTTTACTACACACCTGACAGTGAAAGAATCAGACATCGAAAAGAGGAGCAGTGGCCTTCCAAAGGGTTTGTTGGTTGGTGTGATAGGATTTTGGGGTGCGGCGTGATGAGTTCGAGAGGGAGAGGGGAGAGGAAAAAAGAAAAGATAGAAAAAAAAGAAAAATATAATAAATTAAAAATAAGGAAAAAATAAAATAAAAGTAAAAAATTAAAAAATGTAAAAGGAAAAATAAAACAAAAGAATGGAAAGGAAAATAATAAAATAATTAAAAACAGGAATCCCCCATTTTAATTATTTTCATTTTTCCCGTAAACCCCTCTTTATTTTATTTCAAAATTTCTTTTTATCCTTTCTTTATTTACTTTATATCGTGTTTAAATCTATTATTACTCATTTAAATCCTTTATTAATTATTTAAAACCAGAACACCACGCAAAAAAGCGACGTGACACTTTTTCATAAAACATCTGCAATTATTTAAATTATTTAAAAAGCTTTCTGTGACCCATAGTGAGGTGTGCAGGAGTGCACCCAAGGTCTATTAATTAATTAGACAGTAAAAAAGTAAAAATGGTTTGTACCTGATTATGTTCGGTATATTACAACCTCCCCACATTAAGACAACTCGTCCCTGAGTTTCCCTTCTGATGGTAGTGGAACGTCACCAGAGAAGAGTTCCAGCCACTGTGCACCTACATCCATCTCTCACTCCCAATTCTCATCCTGAACGCGTCCATGTTGCCACAACAACCGGACTAGAGGGACAGTCTTTCCTTAGAGGAATTTCATGCTATGGTTGACGATACGGATCGGATGCTCTGCAATGGATGCATCAGCGTCAAGCTCGATGTCGTCAGGGTCAAAATAATGAGACAGATCTAGATGATATTGTCGAAGATGAGATACAAGGAAAATATTGTTCATGGCATGGTACCTTTGAGGTACCCATAACCGATAGGCTACCATCCCAACTCTCTCCACTATCTCGAACGTAACGACATATCTCAATGATAACTTAACCGTTCTCCTGATCTGCTTGTGACCAAACCTCAGAGAAACACGCAGAAAGACTCGATGTCCCACCTCAAACTCCAGAGGTCTGTAGTGATAATTGGTATAAGACTTTTGTATGGACTGAGTTGTATTCATACACTTTTGAATCAATTGAACTTGCTTAGATGTCTCCTGAATGATATGAGGACCCAACAGAGCTACCTCACCTACTTCGATCCAACATAAAGGTAAATGGCACGATCTACCATGGAGAGCCTCGTACGGAGCCATTTGGATTGTTTCCGGGAAGCTGTTACTATAGGTAAACTTGACAAGTGGTAAATGCTTCTCCCATGAACCTCCATAATCAAAGATAAAAGCCCGTAACATATCCTCTAACACTTGTATAGCTCTCTCAGATTTCCCATCTGTCTGAGGGTGATATGTAGTACTCAGAAGTACTAGTGAGCCTAGTACCTTTTGCAACCCTTGCCAGAACAGTGATTTAAAGCGACCATCCTTGTCCAAGACAATAGAATGAGGTACTCTGTGAAGTTTCATAATTTTTGGGATATACAGCCTTCCAAACTCATCAATCGTAAAGGTCTCTCGGATAGGAAATAAGTGTGCAACCTTTGTCAACCTATTGAGAACCACACATACTGCATCACTAATTTGAGTAGATCATGGCCAGACTTTAACGAAATCCATGGTGATGTCATTCCATTTTCATTCAGGAATGGATAGAATCTATAGGAGTCCAGCAGGTCACTGGTGCTCTGCCTTCACCTATTTGCAGGTGGAGCACTGAGTGATGTAACCTGCTATATTATTTTTCATAAAATGCCACCAATTTGGTCGACACATGTCTCTGTACATCTTGGTTAGTCCATGGTGTACTTCCCAAATGGAGGTGTGATATTCCTTCATTAGCTCTTCCCGTATACCTGATGGTACCCATACACATCCACATTAAAGGAGAGTTTCACTGTTATTAACAACCCAACCAGGAGGTGGACTCTCTCCAGTAACACTTTACCCCAAAACGAGCCCCTTAGGATCAGAAAACTAGTGCCTGTGGACTTTCTCTATAATAGAGGATGTCACTATAAAAGTTGATAGAACTAGTTTCCCACAATGTTCTTGATCCTCCAAATGCATCTCGGAAAACAAGGCCATCATCTGCCACTCACTATTGGCTACCTGCACGACGTGAGTCTATGTCTTTCGGCTTAAAGTGTCCGCCCCAGCATTACCATTACTAGGGGTATAAGTAATCTCAAAGAATATAAAATGCAAGCATTTGACCCACTTTCACTGCCTTAAGTTCAAGTCACTTTTAGTGGAGAAATATTTCATGCTTTTATGATCCGAGTAAACAATGAACCTCTAACCCAACCAATAGTGTCTCCAAAAACATAGATCATGAACCACAACTAACAACTCAAGGTCGTGTGTAAGATATTTATGCTCGTGAGGTCTCAGCTGGCGGGATCCATAAGCCATGACTCGATAACCCTGGATCGAAACTGCACCCTGTCCAATTCATAAAGCAACACAATAAACTGTATAGCTCTTACCAGGTACAGGAATAATCAGGTTCAGGGCTGAGGTCAGTCTTCCTTTCAACTCTTGAAAATTCTTTCAGAAGATTCTCACCAGATGAACTTTACACCTTTTTTAGTCAAGGCCATGAAAGGCGCTGCTAAGCAGGAGAAATCCTGGATGAATTACATGTAATAGCCAGTAATCCCCAAGAAACTATGTATGTCGAAGACACTCTTGGGATGCTCCCATCAAACCACGGATCTCACCTTTTCTGGGTCAACTTATACCCCTTCTTTAGATATAATATGACCCAAGAAGTGAACTTTATCAATCCATATGTGGCATTTAATGAGCATAGAATATAGTTGGTTTTGTCTAAGTGTACTCAGCACGATATCAAGATGGGTTGCATGGTCATGTCGGGAATGTGAATACACTAAAATGTCATCCACAAAGACTACCACAAAGGAATCAAGATACGGATGAAAAACCCGGTTCATGAAATCCATGAAGACTGTTGGCACATTCGTGAAGCCGAATGGCATAACCAGATACTCATACAATCCATGCCTACTTTGGAATGGTGTACGTGGTATGTCAGATCATCGAACATGCACCTGGTGATATCCCGACCTCAGATCAATCTTGGTGAAAACATTTTCTCCACGGAGCTGGTCAAAGAGATCATCTATATGAGGCAATGGATATCAATTCTTTACTCTGAGCTAGTTGAGTCGACAATAATCAACACATAACCTTATGGTACCGTCTGCCTACTTGGAAAAAATGACAGGTGAACCCCATGATGGTGAGATAGGTTTGATGAAACCATTTTCCTCGAGGTCTTCAAGCTACTTTTTGAGTTCCTGATGTTATGTTGGTGTCATACTATAAGGAGGAATAGACACTGGTGCCGCACCTGGAATGAGCTCGATAGTGAACTCCACATCTTTCATAGGAGGTAAGACAGAGAAATCATCAGGGAAGACGTCCCTAAAAAGATCCCTCACTGAAGGGAATTCAACTAGTTACGTTCCCTGATCGCTCATGAAGAGACTTTCCAACTGAGTGGTAACTCTGCCCAACCCTGCATATTTTGTCTTAGCTCAGTTTTCCTATATATCCCATTCTCCCTTGTGAAGATATGTGTTTCCATCAAGGGATGTGAAGGACACCCAACGGCGATAGAAACCCTTTTAAGCATGATAAGGAGCGAGCCAATTCATACCTATAATGACTTCGATGCCAAACATATCAATGATATATAAATTCCGAAAAAGTGGTACCCAGATATCTCGAGGGGGAACTCTTGGCACTAGTATATTCCCTCTGTCCTTACCCCAATAGGAGTGTCGAGAGACATGACACCACAATGATACTCAATTAGAAAACCAAGACACTCAACAACAACAGAAGATATAAAGGAGTGTGATGAACCGGTATCAAAAAGAGTAGAAACTAAAGTAGAGGCTACTAGGATTGTACCTTTCACTATAGATGGTCTTGCACTCTGATCCTCTAGTGCTGATTTCACTATGTACATGGGACCTAACCCAATACCCAGATACGCTTCCTGGTTGGCCTGAGTAGGTCCACTCAGCTGATGCTGATAATCTGGGACTTGATTTCCTCGACCACGACCTCCACCATTACCTTGGCCTAATCAACCGGTGGAAAAATAATTTCCAGCATGTTGTGGAGTCATAGATTCCATACATGAAAGAGGTGTAGGTGCAGATCATCTAAAACTGGAATCTGAAGAGAAGGAATGTCAAAAACACTGAAGGTGACCCATCCTTCCTCGAGCTCAGCACTCTTTCAGATCCCTTGTGCACTGCGGATTCTTGTGACCATACCTACTGCACTAATAACAAGTGACAGAGCTATTAAGATGTTCTTTTTGGATAGGATTTCCTCCACATACACTTTCAAAATGGCGTTTCCTACTACCAGAAGAGCCATCACCTTGCCTCGGAACTGAACTGCCCTAGGCTCACTGGTTTAGCTTCCCTGACATCTCACTCTGAGATTAGAGCATGGATCACGAACTCTGTAACAGTGGTCAAATAGAATACGTTCACCTGTGAGTGGATAGTATACTCAAGTCCATCCTTAAAATGCCTCATAGTAGTCTGCGCATCGCCAATCAGAGATGGGGAAAACTCTGACGTTCCTTGAAATGAGTAGTATACTATAACATAGTCATAGATCCCTATTGAAGATGTAGGAACTCCCGTCCATGATCATCTCTCAGATTTTGCAGAAAAAAGTGATTGTTAAAGGCTGCTTGGAAATCAGCCCAAGCCATGTCACTGGACTGCTCAACCTGAGAAACAACGTCCCACCAATGTTTAGTTGTGTCATGAAGCATGTAGACTGCAAGCTTTACCCTTTTCTTTGGAGGTGTCTCAAGGTGGTTGAAGATAGACCATACATATTCTATCTATGATTCTGCAGTATGAGGGCCGCCACTCCCCGAGAAGGTGGGAGGGAGCTGCTATAGAAAGTCTCAAATAAGGTCTACCATATATGGGGCAGGTCTAGAGATATTCTGGACCGACTACATAAACCTGAGGATACTATCCCTGAACATAGCGCTAGGGTCCCTCAGAATATCGATAGGAGGTAGTTCCACAAGAGGCTCTATGAGAGGAACCCCTGGTGGTTTAGGACCCACCATCTCTATAATGCACTCATGGACACTCTCCTGAGGCACATAATGAAGACTTCGTGGTGTAATTTTTAATGAACATCCAAACACAACTTTAGAAAAGGATTAAATAAAGTGAGAAAAAAAGTAGGGTGCAAAAGTGGTGAGGTACATAGCCTGCCTCTAAGCAGTAAAGAACAAACAACTCGCCTCAAGAGATGGGTTTCGATATAGAAGCGGAAACTAAAAAGGATAACTAAATAGTTCTACATACCACTCCTAGGTAGAGACAAGAAAACATATAATAGACTAACACAACCTTATATTCAATAAACCAAAAATTCAAAATTTTAATACTAGGTGTAACAGCACTCACATGCAATAGGAAAATGCATGCTGAAAGTAGATATGGAATGGCAATATACATGGAATTTAAATCATATAGTGTCTATCATGATGCATGGGATGTTTTCCCTCATATCATTGGGCTGTAATGGTAAACCCATTATTTCAATAATACCAGCACAATAGCAACGCAATACAAGTGAGTCACCCAAGGGGAAATCATATCAATAGTAATTGGTATAATAAATAAATGCAATCCCAACCCAAGAATTTTAGTTTTCCCCTATAAATGGTTTAGTTACATCCAATCACATAGTATATCCCAAATCCCTATATCCTAGTCTCATGTATAACCTAAACAGTAAAACAAAAGAAAAAACCATCCTTCTGATACCACATTGTAACGTCCCGACCCGACTCACCTCTAAGACGATGGCCAGACCAGCGCATCACATAACCTCAAACACATCTCCCAAAATTCCAAATGCTACCTACTATCTAAAAGGGCCCTTTTTGATTCCATGGGGGAGACTATTCCCTCAAAGGTATCAGATAATATCACAGTGGAAGTAAACAACAACAGATAATATACAGCGGAAGCATGTGAATAAACAAACTGTAGTGGAAGAAATGTAAATAATCTAACTGAATAATAAAAACCAAGTGGGGAAACTCACAAATGAGTGTCATAAAATTATATGAGTCTAAATTAGAATGTATGGAAAACAGAACTCAAACACACAGTCAACTAAAAGAAAAGACACAAGCCGCAACTGCATCGCGAGAAAGTCTCAGTTCTCTGCCTCAGTCTCCATCCTAAGCAGTAATGAATAGTCAAGCATCAGAAGCAGCACACTTCCCATTGTAAATACCTATGAGCACATAATCTACTCGGGTTTCGATGATGCCCGAGCAGAGTGTGAGATAAAATCCCAGTAGGCCGGAACCCACAGCACCCGTGCAATGAAATAGATTAATTACAGTGCAATGAAATAAATAAGTCAGCCCGAGTCACAAACGGCACCCATTTCTGGTCACCTGATTTAGCCGAAGCTGGTAGTCTAAAAGGGTACCTATCAGCAGAAATGCACAAACACACACACACACACACACCCACACACACACACACAAACCGAGAAAGAAAGGTCAAACTAGGAAAAAGTATACCCCAAGCTTGTGCTTTAACTAGGGGTTTAAGTCTAGTGTCAACCAGGTGCACTTCCACACATTCAAGTAAAATATCAATTCTCAAGATACTCAAATGGAAATAACATAAACCTTAAGTGCATAATTATTTAAGGTTCTGGTTGAGAGTTGGAGTCTGAGCCCGTCTCGATGGTATCTGTATGGAACATCTGTCAATTTATCCAATGTCACCGAGCCCATCCAAGGAAATATTTCTAAAGACCAATTATCGCCTGAGGCATGACATTAACGTGAGTCCATCCTGATCCTACAAAAAGGGGTCCAGTGTCAACTGAGGCTGGCTTGTATCACTCAATAGTATTAGAATGTCCGGGAAATTCATGGTCTGGAAAATCCAACGACGCCGCCCCCCGACACATAGAGATAACCCGTCAGGAATAGAGGATCTAAGTGTGTCCCATAATATGGGACCTTCCCCCTTTACCCACCTTGAATTTAATTAATGTTTTCATAGAAACAGATATGACATAATCAGCATTTAAAGTCACAGCTTGAAAACTAACCAGATACAATTGTGCATCACAAGGCATAAATTTAGTAGTACAACACAACAACTTACAAGGAAATATATATATAATATCAACCTTAGAAGATAATGCATATTTATGTAATAAACAGTTCAACAAAAAAAGTGCCAATGATCCAAAAATTTATGTTCATGTTCAAGCAACTATTTATTTAATTTAATTACAATAAAAATTTGTTTCACAACACATGTAATTAATCAAATAATAAACATGGATAACGATAGAATACACCGATCATGTCCGAAATCCCAATGGGGGTTCCAAATTTGTTGTAATAATTACAAAAACTATTTATTTAATTTAAAAAAATAAAAAGGGCCTGCGCAATACCCATAGCTAATTAAATTAATAACTCAGATAACGAAAAAATATGCCGACTATGTCTGCACACCCAAAGGGGTGTCCGATCTAGTTACAAACATTCAAAAAAATTAATTTAGGATGATTAAAGCTACAAAAATTAAATAGAACCATTAATGTAATAATAATGAGTATAATTGGACAAAGTCAGTGGGAAACTACTAACAGTAAAATAATGCATTTTTTATAAATTGTAACGAAAAAAAGAGAATGAGAATTGGCACCCTACCTTGTAGTCGTAGATGAATCTAAGATCAGCGGTAGGCTTCAACTTGTCCTATAATGGATGAAAATGAAGGATTTTATAAAAAACCTAAAATAGGGTAAGAATATTCCACAATGAACTGCGCACATATTACTCAACAAAAACGTATGATTCCAATTGTGCAATGTTAAACTTTTATTAAAGTTTACTGCACACCTAACAGAGAGGGAATCCGATGTTAGACAGAGGATCAATGGGCTTCTGAATGGGCTACTGGTTGGTGTGACAGTATTTAGGGGTGCGACATGATGAGTGGGAGAGGGAGAGAGGGGAGGAAGAAAAGAAAAGAGGGAAAAGAAATAAAAATAAAAGAAAATAAAAATAAGAGAAAAATTAAGAAAATGAAAAAGGAAATAAAAGAAAACAAAATAATGGAAGGAAAAATAATAAAATAATTAAAAACAAGAATCCCCCATTTTAATTAATTTCATTTTTCCAGTAACCCCCTCTTTATTTTATTTCATAATTTCCTTTTATCCTTTATTTATTTCGGCTAAATGTTCATTAAATCTCTTATTACTCTTTTCAAATCCTTGATTAATTATTTAAAACCCACTCACCATGCCAAAGTGTGACGTGAAATTTTTTCATAAAACATCTGTCAGTATTTAAATTAATTAAAAATTTGTTCGGCACCCGTAGTGAGGTGTGCAGGCGCGCGCCTCGGGTCACTTGATTAATTAGAAAACAATAAAGAAAAAATGGTACATACCTGATTAAGGTCGGGATATTACACAAGGTAATAATGAAGACAACATAGAACTCAAGCGTCACCATCTTTGTAATAACTATAGTCTGGAATGGGGTAAGATTTTAATACAAGTAGCATAGTCCAAGGCATTCAACATTGAGATGCCTATTGAGTCTAAGGAGTTCATACATGGTAAAATGGGGCTAAGTAATTACTGGGACCCATGAGATTCCATCATGTAACATACTTTTCAATTCTAGATATAATGAGTTTATCCAAGGAACCCTTTAATACTATGGGATGTATCCTATTTTTTCTTACCAGGAATCCAAGAATAAAGAACGATCATGATCTAAGTGGGTCTCAATCTAAGAAATTTGTACCCTTGAATCGGAATTGGTTTCCCGAGTTCTCATGGCATTCCATAATACGAATACAAGGTGAGATTGAGTCATGACATTCTTTTTTTAATTTTAATGTCATGTAATATTTCATTTGATTCAATCCATGCCTTTAATTATTGTTATAAGGTCAATAAAAATGAATCCTTTTAATCAAGTCATAATTAATCAAAAATTACATTTTTTTAAATCCTTGCCTTTCATTATTGTCACAAGGCCAAGTAGAATGAATCATTTATTAATTCCATTTAAATCATATGTAATAATTAAGGTTCATTATTTTTTCTTCCTTTAAAGTGGTAAGGGTTTCTATGAACATGAAACCTTTTAATCATTCACAATTAATCTGGTTAAGTCTTATACTTAGTATACATTCCAGTTTCAATTTCACAATTAATTATCAATGGATGCACTGTCCTTAGGTTGGTCAAGTGGATAGAATATATAGTACTTACCATTATGAAATTGAAAATTATAAATGAATAAATTTAATTTAAGAAAAAATTCCCTTAGAAGGGTCAAGAAATGTCACTCCTGAATGGTGGATTATATATGTCACATACTAAAAACCCAATTATGGCATAACATCCTACGTGGGATGGATGGAGTTATGGGTGTAACCACCAAAAATTAATCCCATATATTGAAAGATAATATCCATATAGTTATAATGATTATAATCAGGGTATATAAATAAAATAAATGAATCATGAGGAAATCAGTGGGCCCCACACGACAGTTCCAAAAATCAACAGACTTGATGGATGAGTTATAAACCACTAATAAAAGGATTGTATGATTCTCCTCCTCCAGTATCTACCCTAGATTCATCATAGAATGGAGTAGATATGAGATAAAGAGAATAAAACTCACATTATTATATATAGGTTGAGAGTAAGATATTATAAGAAAAGCTTAAATGGACTCGAGTACATACTACTAAACATCCAACGTGACAAAAGAAATATCGATCAAATCCTAAATAAAGAATATATCTTGATCCTTATCTTTGTCATTTAAAAATGTCCAATCTTAGAAATAAATAAGTTAAATTTCTATGAACTCATATTAGAAAGAATAAGGAGGGTTAAAAGATCATTAAGGAAAAATTTGAAAAATTACCTAGAAAATTAGCTTCTGCATGGTTTGCCTACATGGTTTGATAAACCATGGGAAAACCATGAACTATTACTTATGAAGAAGGTGCACTTACACGATTAGGTTTCACTATTGTGTGCCAACAGTGTGATATGGTTCTATCCAAAAACATTTATCCACATGGTTAGCCAAATTGTCTGCCAATTGTGCGCTAACCATGAGATATGGTCATTTTCCAAAAATAGATGGGTTTTGGGATCCAAACATGGCATGGAAACCCATGACACATTTTCTAACTCATTAGGAATCTTTATTAGGTCCAAGAAAAGGAATTAGACAAAAATTTAAAGGATCCAAACCTGAGTGAAAAAACTGGGTTATCACATTAATAATACTCATTAATAATAATATTAATTTATAAGGATCTATACGCACGTCCACTGATAAGAAAATGAAATGACATATATAAATGTGGACTTTTTACTGGTGAGACTCGTTCACATAATATGTTGCACTAGATATTACTAAGGATTTACACCATCATAAGGTTCCCCAAATTCATATGAGTCTCCACCCCTAATAGATTATATAATTTGTGTCCATAAAATGATTTATAATAAATATAGGACATATATTTCAGAATAATATATTGGAAATTTTGTCCTCTCAGCATAAAGGGGAATTTTAACACCCTGTGAATTATAAGAGTAACAGTTATTCGTTATCATGTACGACACACAACACCATGCTTGTAAGGGAATATAATATCCTGAGAAATCACAATATAATTACTATTTTCAAAAAATTAAATCTATTATAGTCAATGAATTCATTTAATAATAATTTATCATGATTTACATAAAACAATGACTTTCTTCAATAGCTTGAGTCACACACAAGATCATGTTTTGTCGAACAATATTACATTATTAAAATAATAATATTGAATATAATAATATATAACATCCCTATTATATTTCTAGTTGTGAATAGGACTAAATAACTTAATATTATATATTTTTTACACAAATGTAATATGAAATCATAGGTTACCAATTAATTAAAAATTAATATAAAATCTAACTAGATATAAAGGAAATGATTCTATGCTCAAATAGGTGTTTTATCATAATAAATTAAACTAATTAGAATTATATAATGATATTAATGAAATATATATTTTATATATTCAATAAATGTTTTTATATATTAATCCAATTGCTTTTATAGGTACAATATGATAACAAACCCATTTCTTGCCTAAAACCCTATATTTTTATAGGCCATTTTACCCCCTTTTAATGGAGAACCTATTTTAAACCAATTTTAGAACATTTATAAATTTGTAATTTCCAAATAAAAAAATTAAAATTTAACACAAAAACATTATTAGGGTGAATTGTAGATATTTTTCTAGAGATGTTCCATTTTTTGATGAATAGTCAAAAATACTAAATTTTATTTCAAAACTGCGTTTTCATATAACTTATTTATAAGGTAAAATTATAATTTTTATCCGTTTTGAAGTGTAATTAGATATATTTTATATAAATTATTCCAATTTTGGTAATTGGAATCAATTTTAATTTGAAATTGGTTATAGAAACATCTCAAAGTTTTTAACATTGATTCTTTAAAAACCCGCATTATCATCCCAACTACGTAAATAAATTTAAATTAATTTATACCACTTATGTTAATCGAATAAAATTATGATTCTTAATATGGTAAAATTATTTTTTTACAAAAAAATAGAGAAATTGATTAAAATTAATTTTTGTGATTAAGAGAAAAATTAACATATCAATGGAATAAACCTTGAACATAAGGCCCAAAAAGATCTAGACACCTGCGCAAAATCCATTGGATGTATATGTTTTTTATATCATCCACTGGATTAAATTTGGATAATAATTTGGGTCACATTATATATGGGAGACCTCTCTATATTGTTTTACTTTGTATATTTACAAGAATGTCGCTCCTCCTACACTATAAAAAGTCCCTCACCCCTCCCACTTATTCACACATCTCGGGACATTTGGATCTTCTTATATAGCACCCCGACCCTAGAATCTCAGATCAATCTGTTGATTTTATCACATTGTCTTGATTACAAGCAATCATATCACAAATTAATGGTCAATTTAGCACTTATGGAAATCCATATCACATATAAGAAACCCATAATACGTGGGAAAAGAAAATTAAACATAACATATGTAAAAAATTCACCATCTTTGAAACTCATTCAATGGATTCCACTTTATAACACAGGGGAAGGAAAAATAATAATTTTGATCTCCAATTATTATTATTATGGGTATGTAAAGTAAAAGTAATAATTAATTGAAGATAATAAATCAATATGGAAAGGTAAATAATTGATATCACATGCCATTCAACGAACTAGATAAGTTATAATAAATATTTAAAGGAAAATAACTGAAACACATGACATTTAATCAATGAAATAAGAATTAAATGAATCCTTTTATATGTAAAAAATATCATGAATAAATAAAAACCAAAATGAATGAAATACTTAATTGTTGGACGCCATGTATCTGACACATGAACCACTACCATTAGGACCTTTCACAACATGGTTTATGTCAGTTGGTAATAACCCCTCTATTATACTTTGGAAAAAACATGAAGGGGTTCCCTCCTACTAATTTCATCTCATGCGACTACTAATTAATTTATTTTCTTTCATTAATAGGTCCCATGCCCATATCTTACATGTCTAAATCATTCCTCATATATTTAATAATCAATTTAAAATTATATTTTTAAATTAAGGTATCCCATGACACATTGTACTATTTATATTATAATCCCCATAAAATTAAATATTTATAAATTGAATAATTTATTTAAATTAAGATAAATATATTAATTATATTATATATCAAATTTGGAAGTAAATACACCACATAAAATAAGTAATTGGTGAACATGACATTTATATCACAGATGAAAAAAATGAGATGAAAATGCCTTACCTGACATTTCATTTTTAGTTTTTTCATTCATTAAACTAATTTATAATGTTTAAAACAAGTTATTAATTTATATAATATCCTTATTCATATTCATGATATCATATAATATCTTCTTATGTTATTTTATCACCCATTTTTCAATATTCTTTCATCATTTTCATGGTTTCTCGTGTTAATTGAAAACTTTCTCAAGTACATTTTGACTTGTTATTTGTTGTTCCAATTTTATAGATAATGATTTTATAATCTACAGAATATAAAACAAGATATAAATATCATATATATTTATTTTGTATAAATTTAAAATAATCCATAAAATTCGGAGATATGAACTGAAATGCAATGTTCTTGGAGACAGTATGTCGTATGTACGCATGAACGCTTTCATCATTTCTTTATTATATTAAAAGAATTAAAATAGAATGATATATATTTATATTATAATTAAAAAATAATATATAAGTAATATATGTTTATTGAATCCATCTTTTCTATGTTTCACATAATTTTTGAAAGAATCACATCGCTTTGAGTAAGCGGTAGTCCACACTTCGACAAATGATTTTATCATATTTAAACATAAAATCATATCATGAATTTACATGTTATATAAAAATTAATGTAGTATTAGTATATCATAAATATTATAAATATCATAAATATCATATTAAAATAGTTTTTCCATCGTAATGACTTGTCATGAGAGGTGGTAATGAAAAAACCAACGACATTGTTCCGCGAAGTGGAAGTTCACCGTACACGAATGGTAAATCTGTTACCAATATGATTGATGTGTGTGTAGGTCTAGGTAAAACCATTTCATAAAAAATATATAATTTTTTTATTGTATACTTATTTTATTATATAATCATGGAATAATAAAAAATTATATAGTGGGGACTAAAATAAAATTAATATGATTGTTGAATAATGTCACCATTTATATGGGAAACTCTTTTTGTTTTATACCAAAATAATTCATTCATTTTCATTCTCTCAAATGTTTGGTTCTAATAATAGGGGAGAGAATATTGGTGATTATTTGGTAGGGTTTTTTCAAGATATAAGGCAGAAAGTGGTGTGAAGAAATTGTTGAGAACGTTCCCTTTTATAATTGAGGTGAGGCGTACTTTTTAAAACTCTAAAACAATTATATTAATATAAATTAATTTTCTATTCCAAAATGAATCATTGGTTATTAAATTTGATGATGAGACGTGTATGGTTCTAAATACTATCAAAGAATATTTTTTAAACATGTTTAGGTCACATTAGTTCCCTTATCTTTTGGCATTAACCCTTAGTTAAACCCTTTAACTCTTACAATGACTACATAGATTGTTACTATTTAAGGGATTATATATTTACTATACAATGTCAACGAACCATAAGAGTCATGGATGAAATTTTATTCTTTCTTAAAATCATTTGACAAGTGATTAGGTTTTAATGAAGTTCATATTATTGAATAAAATATTTCTTATTTTAAAATATCATTAATTTAAATTTTGACACTATTCATTTCTTGACATTTTAAAAAATATAAAAACACAAGATAACTTTGAAAAATAACATTAAATAGATCAATATTATGTATAGTTCATCTATAAATGTTTTTTATGGTATCAATTTTATAAAATTATATTTATTTTTATATTTTTAATAAAATTTGTTTGATAAGTCCATTAATTAAATAATTACTCCATCATTATTGTGAAAGCCATTAATTTAATTATTTCTTACCTAAAAATTAAAAATGAATTAATATAATTAATATTAATATTTTTTATTCAAAATTAATATTTACAGTTGAAGATATCTTCTGAATTACCATATTTTAAAATGCAATACTTATTAAGAACAAGAGTGTGACATATTAGAATTTACATATAATAGATTACAAGAAAAAAAGTCTTAAAGTCATTGAAGAGGATCTAAAGGGACATAGAATCGGCCCAAGTATGGTTTTTTCGACAATAGTTCATAAAATAAAAATAGGACAAGTTTTTGTGTAATTTTACAATAATTATAATATTATTTGAACCTGTAATTACGTGATTCACCCTTAACCATGGTAAGAATACAAAGAATTACTATTTTTATTTTTTCCAAAAATAAAAGTGACCTAATAACAAAATTATGAAGTTATAAATAAAAATATGTAATCCATTCTTTACAATTAAAAACACATAAGTGGAAAAAATTAATCCCGTTGATGGGGCATGAAAGGCGATTTTCAATGTGAAAATGTTTAAAATATTGAAATGTTTTCATATGAAAATTGAATTAGAAATTGATTCCAATGTCCTAAATTATATTAATTGATATTTTTTTATAATGTTTAATTAAATCCAATAAAAAAATATATTTTAACACTATAAATTATTTTTTTTGAAATAACTATTTTCAATTAAAATGCATTATGTTATCACTGTTCATCATATGATAAAACTTATCAGAAAAAATAACAATTTAAAATTTTAAATACCTTTAAAAAAAGAATTTTATTTTTTAAAATAGTAGTTATCATAGTGTAAATATGGATTTAAAATAATTATTCCATCAAAATGCTGTAAAACTACATTTATAAAAATATATGTTTTTATATGTGTAATATTGGATGTGTTCTTATCTTTTGTCTATTAAATCTATTGTATGAAAAAAAAATTAATTTAATCTATAAAGTATATATTGCATTAATATCAATAAACCGTTGTAATTATTTTAATTTACTTAGACAAAATGACTTTCTAAACATAAAAATGTTCTTTATAAATTTATTTTCTATATATCCACTTGGTTACTTTATTCATTTATAGATTACTTTTACCATATAATTCTACCTTATATTTTCAAAATTTAGTAAATAATATTAATAACCTTTATCTTAATAGTCAGGTTATATTTTATTATATTAATATTTTAATAATAAATTATTGTTCTATAAAAATCATTAGTGTGTGTAATGCAATCCAACACATTGTTGTATATAGAATAATATTAACATGGTGTTTTATATAAATCATTCTATGAACATAATTAAATTTATTCAAAAATGAAAATGTTGTAAAGTATTGGGGTACTACAATCTTAACACATTAATTAAATTTAACCCTCAGAATTTAAATTAGACCTTGATAGTTTATGGTATGATGTTTAAAAATAATTAATTGTTGAAAAACCACAAATCATAAATAAGGTTAATAACACATATTCTTAAAAAAAGGAAAAATAAATTCCCTAGGTCGGCAAAAAACAATTCTTTAGAAAAGAATAAAATTAGTTAAAACATGGATATGGAAGAGAAATCTTACTATCATTATCTGATTAAAAATGATAGATAACATGGTCATCAGAAAGTCTACCATCATAGGACCAAAAAATTTTGATGTGTTAAATATTCCATTGATTTATTAGTAATAAAATTAAATGAAAAATGTTTTTATTCTAAAATAATATTTCCAGAGATAAGGAATTTATTTACATCCTATACTATGATAATATGGAAACATACTTACCTAACAAGTAGAGTTTCATTATTTAATCAATTTCCACCACAAACACATATTTTTATCCAAATGATGAGAATTTAAGATGATTTTTTAATGCTTGAAGAATATTAATCAATATATATTGATCCTAGAATCCAAAAATGTATAACTATCTATTCCTAATTTATTTTATACATTAAACATAACCAAAATGGTTAAGATAATATAAGATAATTCCCCAAAAAGAATAAACCATTATATGATGACAAAACTTATACTCTCCAAACTTCAATTGTAATACCCAAATTTAAATATAGATAATTAATAAAATAACTATCTTTCCTCAAAAGTATTATAGACTAATATTGAAAACCAAAAATCAGATGTGTTTGTTCATATAGTCTTCCAAATGGAAATAATTACTCTTAATGTATTATACCAACAATTCAATTTCCTAAATTATATAATCTACAAGATATGCTAAACGTTTCCATAAATTACCTAAATAGAAATAATTTCACAATAAAATAATTCATTATTCCCAAATATATATCAAATATTACATCATAAATAAAATCCCAAGGTAATCTATTTACCTATATCATATATGATTCCCAAAATAGTAAACATCTTCTGAAATATTATTAATCGCTTAATCACCTAATCATTTTCCAATCCTATGGTAATACACTTGATAAAATAATTTCCCTAAAATAAAAATAACAACCTTTATATATTAAATAGATAAACCTATAAAATTTCATTCTATGTGGGACTTCATGTAGGCTACTATTAGGCATTACACCATTATTTCCCTTCAGTTGTGGGTTCAAACCTTTCATCCTCGCTAGATGTGATAGGTTGCCACCTCATATGTGGGATGTACTTTTTATAAAACAATATTAATATTATCCAAAAAATATTTATAAGCACCCTCATGAAATAACCTAAATATATTGAACAATTAAGAATTTTTTTAACCCCAATGGTTATTTAATAAGTTTCATTTTGAATTCCCAATAATATAAATAATCATAATAACAATATATTTAATTATTAAATAAACACTAATTGGTATCCTTATGTTCAAAAATATTTCCATGAAATAAAAATGAATTATTCCATTAATAAAATTTTCAAGCATACTAAACCAGTGGTTTGTGTTCCTTAATGTATGTTTTCTTGAATCTCATTCCCAATGTTTATACTAAAATTTTTTGAATACCAATTGTAGTGCCTTGACCATAGGATCCTAAATCATGTGAATTATTATATTAAATTGGATTTATTATAAGAAAAAATATCCCAAAGGACAGATTAGTTTAGAAATTTTAGAAATCCATATTACATACAAGATACCCATAATATATTGGGAAAATAAAATTAAAAATAACACATGTGAAAACACAACATCCTTGAAACTCATCCAAATGATTCCTCTTCATAACATGGGCAAGGAAACCTAATAAGGGTTCGATAAAATTATCCATAACGGTATGAAAATTCTACGTAATAATGAATTGAATATAATAAATCAATATCCCAAGGTAAATCATTGATAACACATGCCATTCAATTAACTAGATAAGGTGTAATCAAAGTGGGAATGAAAATAACTGAAACACATGCCATTTAATCAATGTAATAAAAATTAAATGAATTCCTAGAGATGTAAATGAAAAATATGATGTATAAATAATTACTAAAATGAAGTAAATTCTAAATTTTCTAACTTCGTGAATCTAGAACATAAACCACTACATTTAAGGCCTTTCACAAAATGGTTTATGTCTGTGGGTAGAAACCCATCTATTCTTCTTAGAGTCAAACTTGATGGGTTTTTATCCAATTGATTTTATCTAATGATACAACCAATGAATCAAGGTTATTTTATTAATCATTCACCAACCCATGTATTTCATGACCACATCATTCCTCATATATTGAATAATCGATTTAAAATGATATTTTTATATCAAAGTGTCCCATACAATTTCGAAATATTTGAATCATAAGCCCCATAAATTTAAATAATTATAATATGAAACATTTAATACATTAAATAAAAATAGATTAATTATATGATATATAAAATAGGGTATTAGATACACTAAAAAATGAAGTAAGTGGTGAATATGGTATTAACTCACAGATTTAAAAAGTGTGATGAAAATACCATACCTCACACATCCTTTTTAGTTATATGTGTGTAAAAATCCTATATAATGGTTTAAATCATGTTATTAATATATATCATAAACTTATTAATATTCAAGATATCATATATGATCTTCTTATATTATTTTATCACCTGATTGTTAACATCCTTTCACCATTTTGACCATTTCATGTGTTAATTTCCCAGTTTCTCGAGTATGTTTCGACAAGTTATTTGTTTCTACAATTGCATAGATAATTATTTCATAATATAATTAATGTAAAAGATGATTTAAATATTGTATACATTCATTATATATGTATTTATAATAATTCATAGTTTCTAGAGATCGTAAATGAAATGCATCTTTCATAGAGACGGTATGTCATACGTATTCGTGTATGCTACTTTCATTACTTTTTCATATTAAAATATTGAAACGTAAATGATATATATATATAAATAAATAAATATATTATAATTTTAGTATCATATATGTTTCACGTTTTCTAAAACTATCCTTTATATATTCCATGTATATTTTGAATGAATCACGTCACTTTGAGGAGGAGGTAGTCCACATTTCCACAAACGATGATATCATATTTACAGAACAAGGAAAGAATTGAGGTATGTGTTATCTAAAAATTCATGTAGTATGTAGATAATATAAATAACATATATAAAATAAAAAAATATTTTCTCTATCATAATGATCAACTATGAGAGGTGGTAACTGAAAAACAAACAACATTATTCCACAAGGTGGTAGTTCTCTGTACAAGAATGATAAATTAATTACCTAATTGTTTGATGTGTGTATTTGGCCCCTGCCTTAAAACATTACTTAATCTTGAGTTAAATCAAGAATTAACATTGAATATATTTTTAAGATTATAGTTTTAGATAATTAGTCCATAACTATCACATTACATCTCAAATATTACAAAGTGGGCACTTTTACAAAGTATCCATTATTTTCCCAAAATAAAAACTCATAAAAGAAAAAAATAATTATTTTCTTGATATAAATATTCTTGAATTATTAGTTTATCATACCCTCCCTTATACCCTGTGAAAAACATTTCAAAAACATGGGATTTGTATAAAAATCTCAGTGAGGTTTATAAAATAAAGAATGGAAACATTAGTACATTGATATATACAAAAAAATCTCTTTAACATACCTCTGAAATCATAATATCTATGAATAACACATAGAAATCATAAATCATAAAGTTATCGTATGGCATCCATATCAAACATATATTGTAGCTTTCACAGCTGTATAGGGTGTTACGTTTGAAATACCCATCATGGTATATTCTATAAATCTCTTATGTGAAACATTAATGTTTACCTCTGTCATGTTACCCAATGAATTGGAAATCTATCTTGGGCCCAGCCACCTTCGATTTATCTCAGAACCACCAATATATGTAAACAATTACCAGGAACCATAACATATTCATAACTCATAAAACAAGTATAAAGGAAAGATAACATTTCCACATTCCAATCACAGTATAACATTTCAAAAATATTGACATAATAAATTATTTCTAAAAAAAAATTCAATTCCAAATAACATAAAAGTGTATATGGTATTTATTTTCCTTTTAATAACATTTCATCTTGTTAAGGAATCCAAATAACAAATAATGCTCACAGTAGCAGAAAGGTCATTGTTGTCGCATACATTTAAAGGAGACATTTTTATTTTTTTATTAAAACGCTTCGTAAAAAAATATTCCTGTAGAATAAAAGTAAAATTCAAAGGGTTTTATTATACATCATATAAAAGAAAGTCATGTATAAATCAAAGTATGCCTCAATGAAATGTGACTGAGTTGAAGTCCCTTACAAAGATCATTTTGTAAATAAAATATCTTGATTATGTGTATTCAATATATGTACACATAAGTCAAGTAAAAATTCAATATAGGATTTCAAAATCCTTCTCTCACATAATCATATCATGAAAAAATCATGAAGTAGAATATTAACCCAAATAATGGAAATTAGGTTAAGAAGTTCCCTTTTGAAAATTCTCCACCCTAACGACGTCACTTTAAAATTTAGAAAATGATTTGATAGGAGAGAAAAGGGTTTGTCATCACTTGAACATAAAATATAAAAAAATAAGGATATAGAAGAACATATCCCAACATATGAAATTGGAAATTAAAATATATAACATAATAGAGGTATTTGATTTAAAGAGGAGGTTTAAAGGTTCCCTGACCTTGAGTCTGAATAGTCATGTATGTTCTTTATTCTTCCTAAATAATAAACTTCAGTTAATTTATAATTACATCAGAAACTTTTTAAAGTTTATTATTCCTTTTATATTACTTATTACCTTGCTATAATAGTCATGTAATTATTCATGTTCATATCATTATTTTTGTCTATGTTTAGTACATAAGTCAAAAATGAACTTCTTATAATTACCAATTGACGATGTGGTCAAAATTCCATTATCACCAAAATGATATTCATGATTTAGAAATAATATATGTCCTACATATCCAGTATATATATGTATTTATAATATTCCTTATTATTTGGATATATGAAAATGAACGGCACAATTCATTGAGATGGTAAGCTGTACATACGCATGAATGCTAATTTCAATTTGTTTTTCATTTTTAAAACAATTAAAACCAAATGATAAATAGGTATATTATAGTTATAGTATAACATAATATATTATATAAGTTTAATAAGGTCATTATTTTCATCCTTTATACATTCCATGTATGGAATTAACGAGTTATATCTCTTTGAGGGGCGGTCGTCCACATTTCCTCAAATGAAATTATCGTATTTACCCATTATAGAAACCATAACAATGTTCTATAAATGAAAAATACAGAATCATAAGGAAAATATAAATATGATATATATCACATATAAATATAGTTCCATCATAATGGACACCATGAGAGGTGGTATTGAAAAAATTGAACAAATATCGTTTCATGAGGCAATAGTTTCCCCCCCCCATAAATAGTATGTTTGTATCCATTATATTGAGGTGTGTGGAAGTGTTGTTATAAAAATTATAATTATATAATTCTAGTATATTTATTATTCTTGTTTTAAATAATGGAATAAAGAGAGTTTATGGGTGTTGGATAAGGAAAATAAAATAAAATAATTTGAGAGAAGATGTTACCTTTAAATCAGGTAACACCCTTTGGTTTGAACCAAAAGGATTTTTTGAACTTCATTCTACCCGAATAAAGGCTTGTAGGTGGAAGAGAGAGATTTTGGGATCTTATTGTAGTAGTGGTAGAAGAGGAAATGGGCTTTATTGGTGTGAGTAACAGGTTAGAGGTGGTGACCTTTTATAAATGGGAGGAGGGCCTTTTTAAGAAAGTTGGAAAGTTTTATTTTATTAAAAATTGATTTTCGGATTCAAAAGAACAAAAACTCATTAGATTATATGATAGTATGAATATAATTCTAAATAAAATCATACAATAATAATTAAACAGTTTTTGGATATTTTTCAATCTTTATCGTTTTTATTTAACCCTTTTTTATTGTTACCGTTTTATCAAGCATTTTACACTTTGAGAATACAAATAGTTATCAAAACATGATAAATATACAATTAAAGAGTCAATAATAAATTTTTAGACTTATTAAAACTATTTGAAAGAATTTTATATTTTTTTGGAATTTTATAATATTTAAAAAATATTTTATATTTTAAAATATGAATTATTTCAATTTCGACACTATTTATATAATTATTTTTTTAATTTCCATAACAACATGATCAAAAAGAATAAAATTCATTAATTCAAAGATAAAAATTCATAATAATCCCTAAAATTTATGGATGTCATAAAAATATTGAAATAAATTTATTTTAATAATTATAATCTCATTTATTTAAAACATTCATTAATGAGGTAATCATTATATCAAAATTGTATCATAAATAAATTTATTTATTTGATGTCTAAAATTATAAATAAAATATAATTGTGTATAAATATTGTTATCTTTTTAATTAATATTTATAGTTTAAAATATAAATTTTATTACCCCATATAAAAAATGTTTTACCAAATGATATATGTTTATTTACATTTTCCTTAATATTAAATAATTTTTTTTTAAATGTCTTTTTCACATACAAGTGGCTCCATGTGGTCCCAAAATCGACCCCAGGATGCCCATGGTTGGACATGTATCATTTAATGTGGTTAGGAAATGTGTTAAGGTAGTTTAATATTATTATAATATTATTTTTTACACTTATTTACAAGATTTACCCTTTAACCATGGTAAATAAAATATTTACTGAAGTTACTATTCATAATGTCTAAAAATAAAAGTAACATATTTACATGATTTGGACCTCCTGATTCAAAATATGGAATTAGTTTTTCCAAATACAAAACATAGAAGTTGCAGAAATTAATTTAAAATTAATTCCCATTGTCAAAACCAAGATGCGTGTTTTTAATAAATAATAACTATCAAAAGATTGACACTTATTTATGTCCAATTGTAAAGAGAAATTACTTCCAATGACCAAAATTGGATTTAATGATATAAATATAATCCAAATATAGTTTAAATACAACTAAATGTACAATCTAACTATATAAATAAATCATATGAAAAGATAGATTTGACTTAAATTGCATAATTTTTCAATATACATTAAAATTGATCTTTATCAGAGAAATACGAAAATTTACCCAAAGTAAATTTTGATGTCCCTCTTCTAAATAATATGTTTATTTTCTCAAATAGAACATATAAAAGTGACCAAAAATATATTTAAAAGGTTATTTCCAAAAAAGGCTATAAAACAACCTTTTGAAAAATATTAGAATATTTCATGCATAGAAAAAGATTCATTCCTATTTAAGCCTCTAAAATGTATGGGATAAATGAAAAAACATTTAACAAACATGTATAATAATATTTTAGTATGTTCTTTTCATTCTCTCCAATACATCGGCTAGGATTTAACTACCATTTAAAATAATATAATATTATTATTTTTCAGTATGACTCAGAGTTGTGTGCATTGTAAGATTTCAGAAAAAACCCATTATTGTCTGTCCGGTATGCCATCGAATATAGAATTCCTATTAAAGTAAAATAAATATTTAATTCACCAATATTAATAATTATGATAATGTCATATTCTCTATTTACCTAGGATGTTACATCTTTCCCCCCTTTTGAAAACTTTTTCCTCGTACATTGAAAATTGGTCATGGAAAATTCATTGAAAGTCCCACATCAGGAAAAAGAGACAGTAAAACAATAAATTTAAAAAAACAATTAAAGGGAAGTACCAAGGTCACCCTAGATACTAGGATTAAATGTATGGAAACATGTATATGGAGGAGTAACTAAGTGCCATGTTCTGATGGAGAGTGATAAAAACATGATCAGGATAAAGTTAACTACCAGAAAACCATAAACTTATGATAGGTTAATTGGTTTTTGATTCCATAGTAGGAAAAGTGAATGGAATATGTTTTTGTTTTAATTTCCTTTTCATAAAGTTTGGGAATTTATTTATGTTATTGACTAAGAATATATGGAAATATTTTTACATTTCATGTAGAGTATCATCCTTTAATAAATTTCTACCACAAACTCATCATTTATCCAAACGATGAGGATTCTAGATGACTTGGTCACATCTGATGTTCTAGAATGAACTTATAGAGAATAACATGATCCAAAAAAGATAAACTATATATTTACCATGCCTTTAGACATTAACCAAAACAAAAAAGGTTAGTACAAGATCGGATAATCCCTAAAAAGGATAATATTTTATAAAAAATAAATATTACTATTAACCCCCAAAATTTAACCAAAAATACCCAAATATCAAAAAATAAAATTAAATTAAAAATTTCCTTAAAATTATTAAAAATAATCCAAAATATATTTGGAGCATACAATTCAGAAGCATTTGATCACATAGTCTTCCACCAAAATCATAACATTTATCTCCAAATAACAGCGGTTACTCTTAATGTATCGTACTGAAAACTAATTAACCTAAACAGATATTCCCTATAATAGGTTAATCATTTCGCTAAGTAACCAAAATCACCATATGTCCACAAAAAAACTTAGATTCTTACAAAAGAAAATTTCATCCATTACACCATAAATAAGATCCCAATGTATTCTATTTTCCTTAATCATATAGTTTTCCAAAGAGAGAGAATATCTTCCCACAAAACCTTTATCACATAGTCACCAAATAATTTTCCTATACTAAGGATATCTGTTTGATAAAACATAAGATCCCAAATAAACTTATTTTTTATCAATAAAATCACTTAACTAAAAATAATAAGTCATACTAACCAGGGACTTCATGTAGTATGGTGTTAGGTGATAAATCCCAATCACACTTTAGTTGGGGTTTCAATTTTAGTCGATTTTTCCGACATTATGGGTTATCACACGTTCTGCATGTTGTGACTTTTCAAAAATTAAATAATTTTATAACATTCCATAAAATGAGATAAATTACTCAAAAATAACCATAACATATTTTAACCACAAATGTTATCTCATACCACACCTTATCATTCCAAAAAGTAATCACCTATAATTTCCTCAAATTTAAGGATCCTATAAACCTAAATGGTTCCTATAACTATATCCACAAAATAAAAGATAATTCTTCCTTGAATAAAATTTTCACATATCAAACATCTGGGTTACAAATACTAGAAAAAGTATTCCAATGTAATCCCATCATCAAAAGAGCCTTAATACATTTAATCACTTCATAATCCTAAAATAAACCATAAATTTTTAATCCATTATATGTATACTTCTTAACCATTCAATGTTCTTCATGATCCATGGACAATTATTTTATAACAAATTATGTAATACGTCTTTCCTACCAAAAAATCACGAATCCTATCCTATGATTCAATAATGTCAAAACAATATCTAAGAAATAATCCTTAATTTTCATTGGTCATTATTAGTTTCCCCAACCTCAATTGGAATGGAATTAGGAGTTGGTAAAAATATATTTGTATGATCCTACTGATCCCATTCCTGAACCTTCTTCTAGGAAATTTATTTGTATAATGACAATGCACACCATATTTAAAACATTCAATTGATTCCTCGGAAATAAATTATTTCCCTTTCCTAGAGTCAACTGGATGCTTCTTTTTTCTATGGAAGGTTCCTACTTTATGACATTCATTACCACATCTATAGCATATTCTTGACCCTTTAAATCATTTTCTTAGGTTTTTTTCCATATCCTTAACACATTGGTTATTGAATATAAATAACTTTATGGTTATTACCTGAACTCCCATTGGGGTTCGTTTCTCACATATATGATGGCTTATAAAAATCACCAAGGTTTAGGTGGTCAATCATGAATCCAGATAGTTGGTTGAGAATAATGAAAAGAGTTTCCATTGCAGCTTCCATTTTATTTAGTTTCTCATTCAGAAAACCATCACAGTTTCCTTCATGTCCATTTCTAATATGGTTCCTACTAGATCCATCCATTTACAAAAACCAAAATGGTCAATGGGATTATATCACTAAAATCATCATATAATATCTTATGAGAAGGGTAAACACTAATATATATGCATTCATTTTATCATAAACCCATTCTATTTATCTAAAATAACAATGAATCTTTCTAATATGCTAACACTTATGGTTATGTCACTTATGAATAAATAAAACCATAACCTCTAAAGTTATCTAAACCGATCTCTAATACCAACTATAAGTACGCAGCCTTAAAACATTACTTAATCTTGAGTTAAATATAGAATTAACATTTAGGAACATTTCAAGTTTAGTGTTTTAGAGAATTATTCCATAACTATTACATTACATATCAAATATTAAAAAGTAGAAAATTATACTTAGTACCAATTTTTTCATAAAATATAAACTCTTAAAAGAAAACGTGATTTCCTTTCTTGATATAAATCTTCCTGAATTCTTCCTTTCACTTACCCTTCCTTTTACCCTATAAAAAACATTTCAAAAACCTGGGATGAGCATAAAAAGCTCATTAAGGGTTATAAAATAAATAAATAAAACATTAGCCCATAAATACATATAATACATAATCTCTTTAACATGCATCAGGAAATCATACGATTTATGAATAAAACATATAAATCATAAATCATAAAGGTAACTTGTGGCATCCATATCCTACTTACATTGTAGATTTCATAGCTACATAGAGAGTTACATTTAGAATACCCATCACAGTATATTCCCTAAATCTATTAGGATAAACATTAACGTTTACCTCTGTCACGTTACCTAATAAATTGGAGAGCTATCTCAGTCTCACCTGCCCTCAATCTATCTCGAAACCACCCATATCCAAAAAAAAATTCCCAAGAACCATAACATATTTATAACACATTAAACAAGAATAGAGGAAAGATAAAATTTCCACATTCCAATCACATTATATTATTTCAAGAATATTGATAATCAATTATTTCTAATAACCCTTTGTAAAACCGAAACTTGTAAAAATATTATATGGTATTTATTTTCCTATTAAAAACAATAGATCATGTCAAGGAAGCCAAATATCAAATTATTCTCGCAGCGGAAGAATAGTTATTTTCATCACAGAAGATTGAAGGAAACATTATATTTGTCATTTATTAAAAATCTTCATAAAAAAATATTCATTTTTAATAATAGTAAAAGTCAATGTTAATTATTATATTTCATATAAAATAAAGTCGTGTATAAATTGATGTATGCCTTAATGAAAGGATACTGAGTCTAAGTCCCTTACAAAAATCATTTTGTAAGTAAAATAGATCAATTATGTATATTAAATATAAGTGCACATAAATCAAGTAAAAATTCAATAGAGTATATGAAATTTTGTTTCTAACATAATCATATCATGACATAACCAAGAAGTATAAGATTATCTCAAAGAATGGAAATTTGGTTAAGAAGTTCCCTTCGGAAAAATCAGCAGCCTAACGACGTCAATTTAAAATTCCGAAAATGAGTTTTTGGGAGATAAAAGGTTCTGTCATCACATGGACATATAATTTAAATAAATAATGATATATAATAACATATCCTAACGTAAAAAAATGGAAATTAAAATATGTAAAATACAAGAATACTTTTATTAAAATATAATGGTGAAAGGTTCCCTTACCTTGAGTCCGAAAAGTCATGTATGTTCCTTGTTCTTCCAAAATAACAAACTTAAGTTATTTTATACTTTCTTCAGAACATTTTTAATGTTTATTATTCCTTTTATATTAATTATTACCTTGATATAATAATCCTGTAATTATTCATGTTCATATCATTTGTTTTTTGGATGATCGGTACTTGAGTCAAAAATGAACTTGTTATAATTACAAATTATAGATGTGGTTAAATGTCCATTATGTCTAGAATGACATTCAAGATTTATAAATCATATATATCAATTATATAGAGTATATATATGTATTTAGAATATTCCTTATCATTTGTATATATAAAAATGAAATGCACCGATCATGGAGATGGTTAGCCGTACGTACGCATGAACGCGAATTTCATTTCTTTTTTTTCATTTTTAAAGGAATAAAAAACAAATGATACATAGGAAAATTATAATTCCAGTATATTATCATATTTTATATAATTTTCATAAGTTCATTAATTCAATCCTTTATTCGTTCCATGTATGGCAGGAACAAGCAATATCACTTTGAAGGGTTGGTAGTCCGCACTTCCTCAAATGAAATTATCGTATTTACACATTATGGAAACCATTAAGGTATGATCTCAATGAAAAATACAGAAACATATTGAAAATTTAAATATAATATATATCACATATAAATATATTTTCATCATAATGGCCACCATGAGAGGTGGTACATAAAAAATCAAATAATCATCGTGTCGTTATGTAGTATTTCAGTGTCCATAGAAACAATATGTTCGTATCCATTAGATGGAGGTGTGTGGAAGTGTAATTCGAATAATTCTAATAAAAAATACTAGTATATTAAGGATGCTGGTTTTGTTATAAAATAACAGAATAAAGAGAGTTTAGGGGGGAGGAGAAGGAAAATAAAAGAAAATAACATCAGAGAAGATGTTACCTTTAAATTGGGTAACTCCCTTTGGATTGAACCAAATGGATTTATTGAATTTCCATCTTCCCAATATAAGGCTTATAGTTGTAATAGATATATATTTGGATTTGTGGGATCTGAAGTTCAATGAGACAAGGGGCTTGAGAGGTGTGAGTAATGGGGTAGTGGGGGTGGCCTTTTATAAGATGGAATATGGGATCTTTAGGAATGTTTGAAAGTATTATTTTATTATGAAATTATATCCTTTTTTAAAAATGTTTAAAAATCATTAAATTAGAATATAAGATTAATATATGTTGAAATAAAATCATCCAATAATAATTGGACTGGTTTTGGCTATTTTTTAATCCTTATCATTTTTATTTAACCCTTTTTAGCTCTTACTATTTTATCAAGCATTTAACACTTTGATAACAAAATAGTTACCAAAACATGACAAATATACAATTAAAGATTCAATAATAAAATTGTATACTTATTATTATTATTTGGAATAATCTTAGAGTTTTTTAAAATTTTATAATATTTAATAAATATTTTATATTTTTAAATATGAAATATGTCAATTTTGACACTATTCATATAATGGTTTTTTTAAAATACATAACTTGATATATTTTAAAAAATAACATTAATTCAATGATAACAAGTTATAATCATCCATAAACTTCATGGATGTCATAAATAGATTCAAAATAAATTTATTTTAATATTTATAGTCTCATTTATTTAAAACATTCATTATTGAGGTAATCATTACATCATCATTGTGTCATAAATAAATTTATTGATTTGATGTCTAAATTTTATAAATAAAATATCATTAGGTAGGAAATATTTTTATCTTTCTAATGACTATTTAAAGTTAAAAATATAACTTCTATAACCCCATATAAAAATTATTTTACTAAATGATATATGTTTTTGTTATATTTTCCTTAACATTAAATTAATTTTTATGAAATGTAATTTTCACTTACAAGTCGCTCTATGGGGTCCCCAAATCGATCCAAGGATGACCATGGTCTGAAATTTTTCATTTAATTGGATTTGGACACGTGTTAGTGTAATTTAATATTATTATAATATCATTTTTGACCCTTATTTACCAAATTTACTTTTTAAACATTTTAAATAAAATATTTACTGAAGCTACTATTCATAATGTCTGAAAATAAAATTTACCTATTTAAAAAATTTCAACATCTTGATTTCAAATTCATAATACATATTTTGAATAAATTAATTTAAAATAAATTCTCGTTGTCAATACCAAAAAGTGTGTTTTCAAGAAATAATAAATATCAAAAGATTGACACTAGTTTATGTCCAATTTCAAAGTGAAATTAAATCCAATGACCAACATTGGATTGAATGATAAAAATTTAATAGTATTACAATTTAAAAACAATTAAAAGGAAAATATGACTATATATATATAAATCTGATAAAAAGAAATTTTTGACTTGAAATGCAGTATTTTTTACCTTTCATTAAAAAATAATCTTTATTCGAAAAATACCAAATAATTATCCAAAGAAACTTTTGTTGTACCGCTTCTAAAGAAGATGTTTATTTTGTCAAATGTAACATATAAAAATGAAAAAAAAACAATATTTAAAAGGGGTTTTCCATCAAAATGTGGTAAAACTACCTTTTAAAAAAATATTATATTATTTCATGATTAAAATCAGATTCATTTTTATTTTGAGCCTCTAAAATTTTTCGGATAAATTTATCAAAATTTAAAAAATATATATAATAATATTGTAGTTAGTTATGTTCATTTCTCTCAATACAACGTCTAGGAGTTAACTACCATTTAAAATAATATTATATTATTATTTTTCAGTATGACTCAGATTTGTGTAGAACGTAAGATTTCAGAGAATACATTGTTTCATGTAAGGTACACCATCGATCATAGAATACCCTTTAATGTAAAATTAATATTTAATTCACCAATATTAATAAATATGAATATTTCATATTCTTTATTTACCTGGGAAGTTATGTTGTGTGTAGGTGTTGATAAAACCCTTGAAAAAAACATCTCAGCATATTTAGGATGTTTATTTTATTATATAATCATGGAATAATAATAAATGAAGGATTGAAAAATGAAATAAATATAAACATATCATTGAAGAACGTTACTTTTTTGGGTAACTCCTGTTTGTTTATAAAAAATCGTTATTAGATTGGATTATTTATAAAGTGATGATTATAGGATGTGGGTAGGGAAGTTTAGAGCTTATTTGGAAGGGGTATTTCGATCTATAAGGCTTATTGTAGTGTGAATAAGAGAAGGAGGATGTTCCCATTTATAATTTAGGTGATGGGTATATTTGGAATGTCTCAAACCTTTAAATTCAAATAAATTCATTTTCTACTCAAAATAGAGCCAAAGTGAGTTATTTAGAATCTAGTATTATTATATGATTCAACCCTTTCAAACATGTATATTTTGAAATGTTTATGTCACATTATTACCCTTATCATTTTACATTATTCCTTTGTTAACCCCTTTAACTCTTACCACAACAACTTGGGTTTTTACACTTCATGTGTTAATAATGTTATTATAAAATATGAAAATTACCATAAATGATTCATGGATAAATTATTAGTATTTATCCAAATTATTTGGATGATTTTTATATTTTTATACATTGTATATCATTTTAATTTTTTTTTTTTAATATATTATCAATTTCAATTTTGATATTATTCAATTATTGAATAATTAAAAAATATCAATACACGTGAAAAATTAAAATAAAAACATTTAATAAATCCCTAAAATGTCTATATAATCTATAAAAGTCTTGTATGAAATCAATTATATCAAATTATATTTATTTTCATATTTTTAATTGCATTTATATGATATTCCCATTAATTAAACTATTAATCCATTATCATAGTACCGGACATTAATTTTATTTTTTATTCCCTGAAAATAAAAAATAAATTATCATGATTAATATTAACATTTTTCATTTAAAAATAATATTTATAGTAGAACATATCTCCTGAATAACTATATATATATATTTAATACTTATTAAAAACAATGATATAACATGTTCGATGTTCCTTAGAACAAAATACTATTAAAGCCTTAAAGTAATCCAAGTTTCTCCAATAGAACATAAAATCGATCCTTGGATAAATTTGATCTAAAATATGTCATTCCATAAAATTATTATAGGTGTTAGGATTATTTATAGTATATATAATATTATTTTTACCCTTAACTACACGATTAACCTTTTACTATGATAATTAAGATTAATATTGTTTACTATTCATATTATGTCCAAAAATAAAGTGGACCAAATTACTAAATTTGGAATATCTGATTACAAATATGGAATCCAGTTTTTATAATTAAAAACATCAAATTTAATGAATTTAATTTTAAACTAAAACTACATAGGAGGCATGAAAATGGGGTTTTAGAGTGAATACATTCAAAATATTTAAATAGTTTTATATCCAAATTCAATTGACATTGATTCCAATGGATTAAAGTAGATAAACTAATAAAAGATTGATCTAATTTTACTTTATATTATGATTTAAAATAATAATTTTTTTTTCATAATAGAATTTATAAAATAGTCAAAAACAATATTTAATACATGTGATCCAACAAAAGGAGGTAAAATTGATTCTATAAAAATATATGCTTTTATTTTTAATATTTTATTTGTTTATTATCTTATTTTTATTAAATTTATTTTTTTATTTTAAAAAGTATTATTATTGAATATATATTATATTTATTACTCTAATACCATTCAATAGTGGTAATTAATTTAATTTATTATGATAAAATGACATTATAAACATAAAAATAGCTCTTTCTAAAAACATTTCATATATATTCAGTTGGTTCCTATATTCATTTTTAAGTAATTTGAAACCAAATAATTCAACTATGTAATTTCATAAGTTAGTTAATACTATTCATAATCACCAACATAATGGTTAGTTAATATCTTATCATATTTAATAAAAATATGTTAATATTATATTTGTTGATGCCTTCCAATTGAGCATCGTCAAATTCAAATTGGAATAAATACAAGAATATATGTATTATTATCCCCACAAAGGAAAAGGAAGAAGTAGGCAGTTGAGACCTGTGGGTCACATGATCCTTCAAAGCACTTGTGATCATGTAACCATCATATGGTCACAATAGGACTCTATATGCATCACATAGCCAGCAGCAGGTCCCTAGAAGTCCCCTTTAACAAGTACATATTCTCTCACAACGGATCTTTGGAAAACATGGGGTCACACAATGGCTGGAAAATAAGGTCCCCTAAGACATGTAGTTTGTCTTTAACAAACACTTGACCAATCCATCTGAAAAATCAATTGAAAATGGGAGGTAAATATCTAAAGGGGGATCCCTATAGAAGTTGTAAACATCATGTCACTCATCAAAAAAGGGAAGGATAATTGTCTTTCACAACATCCGAGAAATATCGCATGACCCTTATCCTTTTTAGAAAATAAATAAAATAAATAAAATAGAGGATGTGAGAGCTACATGAGGTCACTAAACCTCATGCAATGCACCTCTATTATCTCACAATATGTCATTTGTCCCTAGTGACATACCCACCTCATCTCATGAAATACCTTTGTCTTTTCATCCTTGTCAAATGGAAATCAATGAGTTTGTCTAGGAAACCATGTTCTTCCATTATGAATCCTTAACTGAAAACATATATATTTGTCCAAAAAATGATCGTGAACCCCCATTTGACCCATATTGGTAACGTGATGCATCATACTAAATAGAGTAATTGTCTATGACATTACTCATGTAATTTTTATTGACCATTGAACTTTGGAAAATAAAAAAATGAAAATTATAGTGGAAGGATATGTAATCCTATCATGGTCGTAAAACCATTGTGTCATGATAATGAAGTCCAAAATATGGTCCCACGAGACTCGTAGACAAGTCACCCTAATCTCAAAGATACCCCTTGGAAAGACACCATTGACCCGTAAAATGACCCAGGAAAGGCATCGAGCATCTCACGAGGCCCCTTGGACATGTCATTATGACAATATGGAAGTCCTATATAATTCCCTCGTGATCAAACAATTCCCTCATTAATTATAAATAATCTAATAATATAGTTGTTGATGAGAGGGACCCATGGTCACTGAAAATATGGTGATGACCTCAGAGCGATCTACGGAAAAGGATGATAAAGATGTGTGGCATCAAACCCCTTCACCGGCTCCGTCTTGGATCCGTAATATAAACGTTGTACAAACCAGAAAATAACCAGGGTGGTGTGGCCTATAAATTTACCACCCAAGAATGGAAAATGAGGGCGACCAATCACAACAATGAGGTTGAACACTGGAATTTCCGCAGGAGCACCAGAGTGGATTTCTCAAAATTACTAATCTCATGACCAAAATGTCTTCCATCGGGTAATATACCAGAAAATAGCCAGAGTGATCATTCGGTGTACATAAATCACAGTTCGCGATCATTCATAGACCACATGAATTAATTCTAAATTGTCGTGTTAAGAATATACTTCATATCATCCAGATCATGTGAGACATGAAATAAACTGATACTGAATAAATATAAGGAATTTGAAAGATATGGGATAGAAAAAAGATTAATGGTCTAACACTTGAGAGAAAAACATGTTTGTTGAAACATATGTGCTTCACCTAAGTAATCCATGACACACAACATCACTGGGACATGTCATCTATATCTCGCGATGCTCCTCCAACATGATATTTGGGCCATGTGAAATATTTCATACCTGTCATAGAAAGACACACAGTTCCCCCTGGGCACACAAATTTAGTGTCAAAATCTCTCCATAGTTGTCTCCCAAGCCTCACTATGTTCTTCAAATACATCACATGACTCATTTAATGACACCAATTCATGTCAGCTACATCTCGCGGACACATCAACACATGTCAACTACGAATTTTCAATACCCTCACAGAAATCCATCTAAGAATCAGAATGCCCACCATAAATGTTGGTGAGGTATCGCAATACTCTCCACAAAGGTTATCCAAGACATGAAATACCCTTTGAGGGATTTTGTATTGAATCTTGAGACACCATTGATATGGATAAAGACAACTCTTGTGAATGAAATTAGGGAAAGTCAGCTAAATCATGCTACACCCTCTTGAAAATATATTCAGGGAATGCGATGGATTCCAGGACAAACCACCTGGATCTTTCGATGTCCCCTAGGCAAGTAATTTTTGATTTTGCGAAAACCTTCTAATATTCTACCTGGTTTATGTGAACTCCTTTAGAAATTGTAACTATATCATTCATTTGTATTCAGATATCCCTTACATACACTCTCCTATATATTAGGACAAGAAGATAATCAATGTATGTCTGAAGTGAAGAAAAGTAAAAAGGTAATCCTTAGAGTGTAGTACCCAATTAATTGGATAGCCTTAGTTCATATGAACCAATTAAAGTCATAATATCATATAGAGTCAACAAAAGTGTATCCTCAAAGTGTAATCTTTGATTGACTGAACTAGGTGAACTCTGAATCCCACTAAAACTGGGATATTTAGGATGCCTCACTAAAGTTTGAGTTCCATACCATATCCTCCATGAATATAGGTATCCATTCTTCTAAAAGGGAAACCTCAGAGTGTAAGCCACAACCAATAACATAACATGATATAACCCAATAACCAGGGTACCCTCAAAGTGTAATACCCCTCCCCAAAGTAACTATGTCTACCCTGATTCCTGCCATATTCAGGATTCTTTTTCCACCTTTTCAAGGTTTGAGAACCATATTGATAATTTAGGGTGATCCTGAAATATAAGTCCCATATATACAAGAAATGAAATTGATCACATTAAATCCCTTGTTTCTCATAACAAGCATAGATGGTGTGGGATTAGGGATTTGAATTTTTCATATCATATACACAATAAACCCCTAGGTTACAAGGTCAACCTCATAGTGTAAGCCCCAATAAAGTACACTATGTGGACTCTAATTATTTTCATTACCAGGATACATAGTATGGATTCCTATGTCTTGAACCTGAAATAAAATATATGTACACCTTAGTGTGGATCCCAATATATCTATAATTGTTAAACCATCAAGACTGAATTATTCCCATGGGATGATCATTCTACATCATCCTTAAATGGTCTAATAAAACAAGTGATCTACATAAACTCTAATTCCTGCCATAATCATGATATATAGGATGTCTCCCTGAGGCCTGATATCTACAGTAAAATTATCATGGGGTGTCCTAGTGAATCATCCCCATATCCATAGTCACTGAGAATTACTACTTATTATCCCTTGTTTCTCACCAAACATTGCTCATGTGGGTTTATAGAGTTACAATAGTCATATCCTTCACACAAGGAATATCAACCAGCCAAGGAAACACCAATATGTATTCCCCAATGAGCAGCATAATATATTCACCACTATAGTAAGGCATTTACCTTGGATCCAGTCCCAAGGGAATGATTAAGCTATGAGAACTCATATTCCTATCATAACCAGGATATATATGAATCCATTTTATGGTCTAAGATCAAATTAAAACCCCTATTAGTGAAATTATTTTTACATCTTCGGCATCTCATCCATCGGGACCCAATAATTTACCTAGGATGATAATTATACCTCATCCTTCAAAGGGGTCATAATATATATGAACGATGTCAAAACTGATTCGCGCTATAATATGGATATGTTGGACATCCCCCAGATACTTGATCTTTAATTCTTAGTGTCTCTAGGCACCCATATATGTCATCTTTTCATTACATTAAACAGAAAGGTTTTGTAGAATTACATGGGTTTGGATTCCTAATATTACCAGGATACGTTGTAATCCTCACAGTGGCTCAATCCCCTCCTCGAAATATTGATTGCATCCTTACATGGCATCAAATTATGAATCTCTCTATTGTTCATCTTTAGAACATTACAGTCATTCAATTACTAGAAATGGATGGAGAACCTCAATCATATATAGATGAATTCATAAATGAGAACTCACTATTCTGTTCAAAAAAGAGAATTAACATATATTAATTTTGTTAGGGTAACCGGTCTCGTATTGGGATGAGTAAGAGATTCAAAAAAACATATTAAATCTATAAGAGACTCCTGGGGTAGAAACAAATGACTCCCAAAAGCATGTGACAAGCCCGACCGCCCATCCTCTCTACCAATGCGAGTTCCTAAGTGCCACTAGGCCAGAAAATCCAAATTAACACCTATCTTTGTAAATTATGTATGTAACCAAATACATTTGATGGAACCATTGGGAGTATCTAAGGAAGACATGAAAAATCGTATACCACCCCAAAATAAAGTCATTAGGCAGACCCCGTCCAAATAACCTCACATCCCGATGAAACAAAAATGGTGAACCCAACGTGAATATATCTAAAAATAAAACGATCAATTATTAGCTATTGAAACATTTTTTTGACCTCTATATGAAAAAAAATGTGGAACCTGACATGAAACTTTATAATAGATAAAATAAAGGGTTATAAACCGTCGAGAGAATTTTTATGCCCCATTTTAAAATAAACCATTATGCCTAATGAGAATTTTTCAAATGAATGAATAATCATGCATTGAGATACTTTGTTTCCATAACCTACACAAAACATCAGTTAGACCTGCATGATCTTATGAATTATCCTCGATAAATGGGGTTCTTATATGTCTATACTCTTATGGAAAATTCCACATGATAAAAATGGTCAGATCGGTGCAACAAGAAAATTATTTTAACCATGTATATCTGATTGAGAACATCTTGCCTACGATATTTCACTAATCATTAATGTTGTTCCTTATTGTCTTCATGAATATAGATACTAAAATATCCCTGATCCAAGAAAATTTATTCAACATTCAGTGTTTGCTCTGCTAAATCATATGTCTTTGTAACCCCAATGGGGTGAAAAGCGATTTCACCTACTCATCATATTCAATGAAAGGTGGAACATAGGGTTATTTGGTAGTACGAGTGACATGGTATGATCTTTTCCATGGAATATTACCTTGAGGTTCACCATGAATTGTCGTAGGTGAGTCTGCATTGCCTGAGGAACGATAATGCTAAGATAGTAGCTCGTGTATCTATAACCACCTGCTTCGGGAGCATATCCTTATAGTGCAACAAACAAAACCTTCTATATCTATTAACGATGTACTAGGAATCCTGATACGGATCTAGTCCAGTTAAGTGGACTCCATAGAGGGATCCTATCAACCACTTTCGCCAACCATATCCAACCAGTACCCACCAGTCGCCTACTGAGTGTACCATCTGACACGATTCCACCCCTGATTCCCATGAAGGAGCAAAAAGGAATGCTCGACAGGGGAGGAAGGCAAGGGATATCCAAGAGATGGCTCATATCCTCACTCTTATTGATAATTTCAACCAAAATATTCTTTAAGTAAACAACATGTAGGATCATATCCCTCTTGACTAGGAACATGTCTGTGGGAATATTCCCACAATAGGCATGGGGGAGGAACATATCCTTACCCCTGTCTGTGAAGCACATCAAAAATATTTTGATGGCACAAGGAGAAAAAAGTGGGATAATATTACCTCTTCAATTGAAGAAATATATCAGAGTATAATGGATATTTAAAATGTGTAGGCATATATCCCAACACACACTTTGATAAAATACTAATATATTTTAGAAACAGATGATGAACTCTTCCAGAATATTCTAACACTATTTTAGATAATGGGCCAGGTGCATACTCATATACCTATAGAAAAAGAAACTCAACCCTTAGATCATCATGAACAAGTGGTTATACTAGTGCAAGTGCACATTCATACACCCATTTAAGAGGTTTATCAACATATTATAATAAAGTATGAGGCAAAAAACTGTTATCATACATATCTTCCAATCTGGGATAAATATGTGAGACTAGAACATGCCTGCTTAAAATTTATGGTGAAATATTCTGAAGGCCCAAGATCATGCTCATATCCCCATTATATATGGGTATCGAAACATTAAAGAGAGAAATCATGGGTAAATGCTCGTATTGTTATTAAAGAAGCCCAATTTAATACTCCAAAGGCCTGTGATCTGACATATATCCCTCTTCTAGTAGGGGATAACTATGTGATAATGGATCAAGCCTTGGGAGAGGCTCATATTTTTATTAGTGAATCTTCGTGGAAAATTCTAGAATATCACAGAATCCTTGAACCTATTCCTACTTTCGTCGATGAATGACTATGAAAACATCATTCCTATGAAATACATGAGGAGGCTCATATCCCTTTTCCCATTGTAGAGGTCTTCTATCATATTCTGGTGTGGAATGTACATTTGGACCAAGATCATATTCCTATTCCAAGAGGTAATCACCAAGTGATAGAGACACATTCATTGGTGAATGCTCATACTTTCTCCAAGATATACTAGTGTAATTTCCGAATGGATTAGGGTCAAGATCATACTCCCATCCAGACATAGACTCACCAAGTGAGAATGGAACAATATTTAAGAAACGACCATAGACCATTTAATAATGTGATATATAATCATCATATTCTAATAGATTCTCTATAGTGGGATCGTAAGCCCACTATACCAGGTGATTATATATATTTTCTAGCTACAATAATACAATAGTCTCATATACCGACACAATCCCCAAAGGCAAGTAAGAATATTCCAACCACAATGCAGAACAAGAACTGTATTCCTAATATTCTTAATGCAGGTGTCCTTGAGGTTGTTAGAGACACACTCTCAACACCATGAGGGTTAGTAAACTCTTATATTGAAGTGGAAGTAGATTAAGTTCATTACCATGATATTCCTCTTAATGATAATGTAGAGATGGATCACTGGCACACTAATCATAAAATCCACTTTGATCAACCTCCTCATGATGATATCTTCCATGGACAAGGAAGTACTACCCTTGACTAGAAACCTCTATATATAGAGGTTTCCCAAACTCCAACACCTTCATACAGAGAGGTGCTCGAAACATTAGGGTATACTATATATGGTTCCCCATAAACTTCCTGCAGCACTCTACTCCCATTAGAAAGAGAACATCCGAGCCATATATTATGGTTTGACTAGATTGAGGCATATATGTATAATGTGGATGAGGAAGTCATTGAAATCTGTAGAGAGTTATCCAAAATAAATATCTCCATCATATTTTGTCCCCTCGTTACTTCTGACAATGAGGTCCCAAATGATCTATAAAATGAGTGCATTCCTTATCTACACAAAAATATGTGGGCCAATCATCAGTGACTGAAGGATAAACAAATCCCTTATCTAGGATAAAAGTGGCACCTTCATAAAATGAAGATAGTCTATTTTCAACTAGACATAGAAACCATCTGCATGGACCTTGATTGAAAACCGTAAAATGACAAAAAAAATATTTAACATTCTTGCTACCATTGCATCCTGACACTTCAAAAACTACTATTTGAAGCCACATCATTCATCTATATTTGAGGATGAGGATAATAAGAAAAATTAAACATTTACACACCCCTAAAACAATATAATCCTTCAGATTAAGAAATCTAGTAAAGTTATAGCCTCTGTTGAAATCAAGGGACTGGATAACAGTCAGGATAGTTGGTTAGTAAAACATATTAACTCTGATTCAATTATTCACATATATAATGAATGTAGAGAGGGGATAGACAAAAGAACATCAAACTGTGTCGTATGAAGATACGAGAACATATTTTGGACATATAGAATGAAGTTTCGATCCCCCAGAAAACTTATCTTGAAGATTGGTTCTAATCATATTATTTCCTCACACCCATCTCTTATGTGAGAATAGATGTGTTGAATCAAATGATCCACAATAGAAGGTACCATAGCAGCCATCTAGAGGCGGACCTGGACCCCCTAGGATATAGGAATATCTAACATCCCCTCCACCCCTATAATTATCAATTCCGAAGAGGATACATGACATATCCCCTCTAGGTTTGAGAAAATCCGAACCTGATGAAAAGGAGGAATTAAATATCTCAATGACTATATTCATGTTAATCATCCCCTGAGAGGGTCTGATATGATTCAATGGTGATTATAGTACACCCAAAACCCCCAAGTTAGGGTGAATTTATATGTTCATTTACGCCTCCAGAATCATCAAGTCCCAGATTGGAATCCTCAAATCCTCAAAAACTGGACCAATCAGTAGAATTTAGGGCCCCAAATGACCCTCAACCCACAGAGATAAGTGAATTTTCATAACTTTATCACCATAGAGAGAATAAATATTCTATAGTTTTTGAGGAAAAATCAACGATCGACATCCCACATATTTGTACCACTACAAGATGAACATCTACTTGTCCGGTCCCGCACAACAGTAAAGATTGGAAACACCCTCACCATCACCATTCCTAATCCTACATGGTAGGAGTGTATGTTGAAGGTTATCAGGCCCTACTGAGGCTACAAACCAAAATTTCTCAATATCTCTAGTGGTCTAAATAATAACCCTAACGAGTACATTGCAGAATACACCTTTTGTGTTGAATTTAATGGTACAACCACTATTTCTAGACATTCATATGTGAATTTCATCACTGTAAACATGGTATAAATTGATCAAAATGAAAATGTAGAGGGCCACAACATGTAGAATATAACCTGTGAGGATGGTTATTTGGATGCACCAAATGAGGCTGCATGTGCCAGGAACCAAAGAAGGCTCCAAAATATGGCACCATCAAATATCGAGATGATGCCTCCACGAAAAAATATTGGAACAGACAATGGTAAAACTAAATTCTAATCACCTCACACTGTAACTGATGTTATTTACCTAGAGGAACAATTGACCCAATAAGAGAGTAAAATAAAAACACTTCAAGAACTTAGAGAGGTGTAACTCAGGGGTAATACCCCCATTGGGTATCATATTTAAGAAGAGATGAATACTCCCCCTCTAATAACTGATCCTCCAAAAAGTGAAGTATCTAAGCATCCAACTAGATCCAGATATATATCTATCCTATATTAATGACTAATTAAAAAATTATAATGACTTCCCTCCATTGTGGTGATATCCTCTCCCTCTTTAAGGAAACCATTCAGTTATTAGAAGAATTGAGAATCAGTAGGAAATAATTGTGGGACCACCTCCTTATCCCCCTCCCACTATATGTGGACACGAGGTGGCTCAGACTATAACGCCCCGACCTCAGTTACCCAGATTCGGTGCATTATTGCGTAACATCGTCATGATCACAAAATATCAAGTCGTGAAAGACCGATTACTTTAGTAGCCTTGGAAAAACTAGATAAATTCATAAATGTTACATTACATCATAAAGTGAAAAACTACAATAAAAAAGTCTCCATAGTCCACACTCATATCCTCTTCTGACTATCCCTGTAGGTCATTCATTTAATACTTCTTCACATCCTGGAAAATATTAAAACATTGAAAGAGATGAGCTCAAATGCTCAGTAAGGATAACAATATCGCGGAAGATTTCATAAATAAACATTAACATTTAAGGTAATGTATAACTAAAAAAAAGCCTTTTTAAACTTGAACATCATCATAATATGGAAAAAATAAAATTAAATAATACCATTTACTTACTCACATGGATATTATACTAGTCAAATAATCACATGAAATATCAATAACCACCTTTATAATGATGGAATGCATAATTCCAGACTATCATAACCACGTATCCAAGGCCTCGTGCCAAGAATACAAAAAATCTTTTGTCAAGGCCTCGTGCCAAGACACTAGTTTGTCTCATGAGACCTTCTGATGCATCGATGAGCTATAGCAGGCTCCACCCGTCACTTATTAAGTCCAATGTATTCCTCATATGAACAGGTTTAAAAATATCATAAATGATAACATATTCATATCACATAAAACATGCATAAAGGAAACATAACATTTCCACATTTCAATCACAAGATATCAATACAACACATTGAAATAATAAAACACTCTCAAAACCATTTTCAATACCAAAATTAAATAAAATTAAAACATTGTATTTATTTTTCATTTATAAAAAGTTATGGCTTGTAGAGGAATCCGAAACTCAAATAATGGTCACGGCGGCAGAGAAGGCGTTGTTGCCTTATACGCAAGACAAAACATTCCTTTTGACATTTAGTAAAAATGCTTCACATAAAAATATTCCTTTTTCAATAAAAGTAAAATTCAAGTGGTTTTATACACCGTATAAATAAAAATTGTGTATAAAACAAAATATGCCTCAATGAAAGGAGATTGAGACGAAGTTCCTTACAAAGATCATTTTCTGAATAAAATAGATCTATTATGTGTATTCACTATAATTACACATAAATAAAGTACAAATACATGATTGGACATAATAATATCATGACATAATTTTAAAGTAGGAGATTAACTCAAAGAATAGAAGTTGGGTTAAGAAGTTCCCTTACCTCATGTCCGACTTGACTCGACCGCTCTTTAACCTCCTGAATAATAAAATAGAGTTAATATGTACTTTCTTAATAACCTTTTTCATGTTCATTATCCGTTTTATATCACTTATTACAATGTTACGAAAATTATGTAATCATTTAAGTTAATAACAGTAGTTTTGTCAATCTTTGGTACTTGAGTCAACAATAAACTTCTTATAATTACATGTTGTTTATGTGGTAGAATATCCATTATCTCCAGAATTATATTCAGGATGTAGATATCATATATATCATATATATCCCATATATACATTCATTCATAATATTAGGTAACATTTAGAGGTAAGAAATGAAATGCATTGTTCATGGAGACGGTAAGTCGTATGTCCGCATGAACGCTACTTTCATTTCTGTTTCGTATTTAATGGAATGAAATCATAATGATATAAAGTTATGATATAATTCCATTATAATATCATATATAATATCATTTACTCCATCCTTTATACATCACACATATGGCATTAACGATTCAAATCACTTTGAGGGGGCGGTAGTCCGCACTTCCTAAAATGAAATTATCGTGTTTACCCATAATGGAAATCATAAAGGTATGAAATAAATGAGAAATGAAGAAGCATAAGGAAAAAATAAACATAATATATATCATATATAAATATAGGGACAACTTAATGGCCAACTTTGAAGGTGTTATATGAGTGTTGAACAATCATCGTTTCGTGAGGTAGAAATTCGCTATCCACAGAAATAGTATGTTCTTTAACCATTAGATATAGGTGTATGTAATTTTAGCTCGAATCCTTCTTATAAAAACATCCTAGTATATTTAAGATACTGTTTTTGTTACAAAAGAAAGGAATAAAAAGATTTTAAGGGGTTGGAGAAGAAAAATAAAACAAAATAACATAAGGGAAGACATTACCTTAAAATCGGGTAACTCATTTTTGATTTTAGCCAAAGGCTTCCTTGGGAAGAATTATTCCAAAATTGAGGCTTCTAGTAGTAAGATAGTGACGTTTAGAGATTATTTGGGTAGAGGTTTGCTGAGCCAAAAGGCTTTGAAGGTGTCAGTAAGGTGGTAGTGGTGGGGGCGTTTTATAAGAGGAGAGGAGGGGCACTCTTGGAAAGTAATGAAATGTTACTTTATTATATAATGAGTTTCGGATATTAAAGGTCCCACACGTATATATTTCGAGGATAAGGTGATAAGGGTTAGAAATATACTCATCCAATAGGTTTTTGACAAGTGTAAGTCTTAGATTTTACATTATCATTTTATTTTATTTAAATCGTTAATTAATGAGGTAATCGCTGCATCATCATGGTGTCATAAATAATTTAATTTATTTAGTGTCTAAAAATTATAAAAACAATTATCATGATGTATGAAATATTTTTATCTTTCTAATTAATATTTATAGTCAAAACTACAACTTGTATAACCCCATTTAAAAATTGTTTTAGTAAAACAACTCATGTTTGTGACATTTTTATTTTAACATTAAATAAAAAGTTTTTAATGTCATTTTCCTACCTAAGTGGATCCATGGGGTCCCCAAGTTGACCCATGGATTTTCCTGGTCGTCCATGACTCATCCAATAAGGGTAGGATAAGTTTAAATGAATTTTTATATTTTTATAATATCATTTTTACCTTAAATTTCACTAATTAACTTTAATTGCGATTAATAAAACTTAAAAGTTACTATTCACCAAAAAATTATTTTAATCCCATTGAACCACAATTTAAATCCTAATGACAACCATGTATGTTGTATTTTTTAAATTCAATTCATAGAAGAGGTAAAGTTTCATTAAAATGAAAAATCAGTTTTTTAACTACCACTTAGTGGATTCACTATTCATCAAAAATTGATGTTTTTCAGAACAATGACAAAATTTCACCCTAAGATATAATTGATATTCCGAATTCAAAAATTATGTCTATTTTAAAAAATTATATACATAGAAGTTGCATTAATTAATTTTATAATTAATTCCCACTGTCACAACAAATAGCGTGTTTTTAAGAAACAATATATATCAAAAGATTGAAAATTATTTATATCCAATTTCAAAGTTAAATTAATTATAATGACCACCATTTGATAAAATGATAATTATATATTCTAATTATACTTTAAAACCACTCAATATTATAATTTATCACTATAAATTATTTTGATTAAAAAATTTGTTTTTAATTATTTTCCACTATTCATAAAAAATTGGAAGTTCAGAGAAAATTACAAAAAATTGAACTTAGGATAATTTCGATATTCCAAATACAAAAATGAAGTCCATTTTGAAATATAAAATTTATATAATTTCAAAAATTGGGTATTACTATTCATAATGTCTACTTTGATTGGTAGCGGTGTGTTAGAATCTTGAACTTGCATACAATGAAAGCTATTGCATTATTGAAAGAGAGGCGTACCGTGGAAGCTCTGGGTGTTACATTCTACCCTCCTTAAATAAATTGCGTCCTCGAAATTTTGAAATTGATATTCGAAAATAAAAGGTTGAAAATAGAAAATACCTTTCTGGAAAACCCACATTGGAAATAAGGTTAATAAAATTTAGCCTTAATAAGAGGGAAAGGGAAATGAAAAAGTCACCACCAAATTATGATCTCGATAAGGAGAAAATTGGTGGAAATTAGAGACATATAATTGGAGGAAAAATGTAAATATTTTTAAGGAGTGATTGATGTCATCAATCATAAACAAGTGTAAAATTGAGGGCCTAAAAGCCTAAAATCTATGGTGATTTAAAATATCTTCAGTTCAACAAAACATAAGTTATTAGGTTAACACTTTTTTTTAATATACCTTTCCTAATGTTTAATAATTAATTTATTCATATAATAAGAGAGAGGTATACATATATATACATGACAAGTAGAGTTTCAACCTTCAACTAATTTATACCACAAACTCATCCTTCACTCAAAAAGATAATATAACTCAAAAATATTATATTTATCCTAATCGTACAAGGTTCCAAATATTAAAACATACCATGAAGAAAAATATTTTGTAATAACCAAGAACTTATTGTAGGATAGTGTCATTTAATAAAGGCCTTTCACACTATGGTTGTGGTTTTGATTCCTGCAACTTTCTCTGAGGCGATGGGTTATCCCTCGACCTACATGTTGGCCTTTTCCTAAAACTATAGTATTATAATATTACAAAAATAATCTTCAGAAATGTTTTAACCTTAAACAATACTATCCAAATTTCATCTTAATCCATTCCAACCTTTATAGATATTCAAAATACCTCTGTCTAGACTTTATCTAAAACGTCTCTATATTCCAAAATCAATTGTAACATCAGATTCTCCATAAAAGTAAAGTTTCTCTTATTAACACATACTAAAAATATTATTACCTTCATCATATTAAAGCCTTAATGAAAACAACAAGTACTGTAGTACAATCCTTATATATATCCCATTATTTTTATAACCAGACTATAATCCTTGAGTCCAAAAGCACCAATACATTAATTATTCCACTTCAACTGTAGTAACAGCATAAGCTTGGCCTTGATCCCTTTGCCTCTTTTGAGGTATGTTTCCCTGATTCTTAGGACATTCATTTGAATAATTCCCCATTTCTCTACAATTGTAGCATTGAACATTGATATCCTCTTTCTTTCCCTTGCAATCATGCGCCTGGTGACCTTTTTCTCCACATTTATAACAAACTCCCATTCCATTTAGGCAAGTACCAGGGTGATTCTTCCCACAATAATCACATAATGAAAAATAATTCTTTCCCTTTTCCCCATTATCTATCTCTTGTTCCACCGTTCTCTTCTTCTCTTGCTTTACATTATTTTCATAAGATTTAGAGAATTCCTTTTCTGTCTTGATAGCACACGAGACAATATCATTGTACGAAGAGAAGGTTTGTGAGACTAATGTTCGATAGAGAAATGGTTCTAACCCATCAAAAAAATGATCAATATTACATCTTGGGTTATGTATATAATCAGGAGCATGCCTCGCTAACCTTGTAAAGTTATCCTCATACTTTGCGACATTCTCATCCTCCTTCTGCCTCAGACTTAGAAATTTCCCTTCCATATCTGCTCGATGGTCTTGTGGAAAGTATTTTTATAAGAAAATTTCCTTAAACTCTCTCCATTCCATACTTGATTCTTCTTTATCTTCCTTTGTGTTTTGAATCAGTGACCACCATTGATCGGCATCTCCAGTGAGGCGGTAAACTACTATGACAACCTTCTCCCTTTCGCTAGTCCCCAAGGCGTGGAATATTTTCTCTATGGAGTTTATCCATTGCTTAGCTACTAATATATTTTTACCCCCATTAAATTTTGGCAGTTGTTGCCTCATGAAGAGGTCTAACATTGATCCCCCACGTTGCGGATGAGGGTGCTCCATACGAGTAAGGTTATTATTCATAACCTGAGTGAGTTGTCCCAGAATGGTGATAAGTTGATCAGCACCAGTTGTATCACCATCTCCACTATAATTATCTTGAGTATGACGGAAATCCCTATATGGAGTGCGTGCATTGATACGGTTTCCATTCCTTCCACTAGGTGTCGTTTCTAAACAATGGCATAAACTAGATTAGTTTATGAATCAAAATACATAATTCCATACTTGTAAAACACTTAACATAAATTGAACTATTTATGGATATCATCCATAATCATAAAAAGAAATGTTTTCTTCGAGGAAGTATATACTCATAAACCCTTCATAATGGTTTGTAAAGAAAATGAGAATTATCCTAAGCATATCCCCCGGGAGTGTCGTTACCAAGAGTGCAGCAAGACCCGTTGTCGTGCACCAGTTCCCATTTGAGTCTAGCTCAAAGCGGTGTTTTTGGGTTTTACCCATAGGTACATCTGGGCCAGAGCCACCTCTACCTGCTCGTATCCATACAGGGATGTATTGCTCAGAAAACTCACAAAATCTCCATAATACCAAAATTCTAGGAAGTTCTTCTATACTAATCCTCAAAGTCTATCTTAGGGATATGTTCTCTAATCAGAGTTTATCTAAATCTAGCTTCCAAGTTTAGTACTAAACTACCTCTGATACCAACTGTAATGCCCCAACCTTAGTTACCTAGAGTCGGTGCATTATTGAGTAACATTGGCATGATAAAAAAAGATCAAGTTGTGAAAGACCAATTAGTTTATTAGCCTTAGAAAAACTAGATACATTCATAAATTTTACATTACATCATATAGTGAAAAACTACAATAACATAGTCTCTTTAGTCCACACTCATATCCTCTTCTGACTATCCCTGTAGGTCATTCATAAAATACTTCTTCACATCCTGGAAAATATTAAAACATTTAAAGGGGTGAGCTCAAATGTTCCGTAAGGATAACAATATCGCGGAAGCTTTCATAAATAAACATTAACATTTAAGGCAATGTATAACTAAAACAAAAGCCTTTTTAAACTTGAACTTCAGCATAATATGGAAAAAATAAAATTAAATAATGCCATTTACATACTCACATGGATATTCTACTAGTCGAATAATCACATGCAATATCAATAACCACCTTCATAATGATGGAATGAATAATGCCAGACTATCATAACCACGTAGCCAAGGTCTCGTGTCAGGACTACAAATAAGATTTTGTCAAGGCCTCATGACAAGACACTAGTTTGTCTCATGAGTCCTGCTGATGCATCGAGGATCTATAGTGTGCTCCACCAGTCAATTATTAATTCCAATTCATTCCTTATATGAACAGGTTTAAACATATCATAAAACATAACATAATCGTATCACATAAAACATGCATAAATAAAACATAAAATTTCCACATTTCAATCACAAGATAACAATAAAACACATTGATATAATAAAACACTCTCAAAACCATTTTCAATACCAAAATAAAATAAAATTAAAACTTTGTATTTATTTTTCATTTAAAAAAAGTTATGGCTTGTAGAGGAAGCTGAAACTCAAATAATGGTCACGGTGGCAGAGAATTCGTTGTCACCGCATACATAAGACAAAACATTCCATTTATCATTTAGTAAAAATGCTTCGTATTAAAGGATTCATTTTTGAATAAAAGTAAAAGTCAAAGGGTTTTATACACCGTATAATGTAAAATTGTGTATAAAACAAAATATGCCTCAATGAAAGGAGATTGAGACGAAGTACCTTACAAAGATCTTTTTATTGAATAAAATAGATCTATTATGTGTATTCACTATAATTACACATAAATAAAGTACAATTACAAGATTTGACATAATAATATCATGACATAATTTGAAAGTAGAATATTAACCCAAAGAATAGAAATTTGGTTAAGAAGTTCCCTTACCTCGTTTCCGACTTGACTCGACCGATCTTTAACCTCCTGAATAATAAACTAGAGATAATCTCTACTTTCTTAAGAACCATTTTCAAGTTCATTATCACTTTTATATCACTTATTACAATGTTAAGAATATTATGTAGTCATTTAATTTAATTACGGTATTTTTGTCGATCTTTGGTACTTGAGTCAACAATAAACTTCTTATAATTACAAGTTGTTTATGTGGTAGAATATCCATTATCTCTAGAATTATATTCAGGATGTAGATATCATATATATAATATATATCCAGTATATACATTCATTCATAATATTACGTAACATTTAGAGGTAAGAAATGAAATGCACCGTTCATGGAGATGGTAAGCCGTACATACGCATGAATGCTACTTTCATTTCTATTTCATATTTAATGGAATGAAATCATAATGATATAAATATATGATATAATTCCAGTATAATGTCATATATAATATCATTTAATACATCCTCTATATATCCCACATATGGCATTAATGATTCAAATAACTTTGAGGGGGAGGTAGTCCGCACTTCCTAATATGAAATTATCGTGTTTACCCATAATGGAAATCATAAAGGTATGACATAAATGAGAAATACATAACCATAAGAAAAACATAAACATAATATATATAATATATAAATATAGTGACATTTTAATGGCCACCTTTGAAGGTGTTATATGAGTGTTGAACAATCATCGTTTCGTGAGGCAGAAATTCACCATCCACAGAAATAGTATGTTATTTAACCATTAGATGTAGGTGTGTGTAAGTTTCGCTAGAATCCTTCTTGTAAAAACATCCTAGTATATTTAAGATACTGGTTTTATTACAAAATACAGGAATAAAAAGAGTTTAAGGGGTTGGAGAAGTAAAATAAAACAAAATAACATAAGGGAAGACATTACCTTAAAATCGGGTAACTCTTTTTTGATTTGAGCCAAAGGCTTCCTTGGGAAGCATTATGCCCAAAGTCAGGCTTCTAGGATAAAGAGAGGGATGTTGAGAGAGTATTTTTGAAGAAGTTGGCCGAGCCAAAAGGCTTTGAAGGTGTGAGTAAGGTGGTAGTGGTGGGGGCCTTTTATAAGAGGAGAGGAGGGGCACTCTTGGAAAGTAATGAAATGTTATTTGATTATATAATGAATTTCGGATTTTAAAGATCCCACACTTATATATTTCTAGGATAAGGTGATTAGAGTTAGAAATATACTCATCCAATAGGTTTTTGACAAGTGTATGTCTTATATTTTACATTATCTTTTTATTTTATTTAAATTGTTAATTAATGTGGTAATCTCTGCATCATCATGTTGTCATAAATAATTTAATTTATTTAATGTCTAAAAATTATAAAAAAATTATCATGATGTAGGAAATTTTTTTATCTTTCTAATTAATACTTATAGTCAAAACTATGACTTGTATTACCCCATTTTAAAATTATTTTAGTAAAATAACTCATGTTTGTGACATTTTTATTTTAACATTAAATAAAAAGTTTTTAATGTCCTTTTCCTACCAAAGTGGCTCAATGGGGTCCCCAAGTTGACCCATGGATTGTCTTGGTCGGCCATGACTCATCCAATAAGCGTAGGACAAGTGTAAAGGTATTTTAATATTTTTATAATATCATTTTTACCTTAACTTTCACTAATTACCTTTAATCGCGATTAATAAAACTTAAAAGTTACTATTCACCAAAAAATTATTTTAATCCCATTGAACCACATTTTACATCCTAATGACAACCATGTATATAGGATTTTTGAAATTTAATTTATAGAAGAGCTAATGATTCATTTAAACAAAAAATCAGTTTTTTAACTACCACTTAGTGGTTTCACTATTCATAAAAAATTGATGTTTTTCAGAACAATGCGAAAATTTCACCCTAAGCTATAATTGATATTCCTAATTTAAAAATTATTTCTATTTTAAAAAATTCTAAACATACAAGTTGCATTAATTAATTTTATAATTAATTGTCATTGTCACAACAAATAGCGTGTTTTTAAGAAACAATATATATCAAAAGATTGACAATTATTTATATCCAATTTCAAAGTGAAATTAATTCTAATGACAACTATTGAATAAAATGGTAAAAATATATTCTAATTATAATTTAAAACCAATTAATAGTATAATTTATCAATATAAATTATTTTTATTCAAAAAGTATTTTTTAAGTATTTTCCACTATTCATAAAAATAGGAAGTTCTCAGAAAATTACAAAAAAATAAACTTAGGATAATTTTGATATTCCAAATACAAAAATGAAGTCCATTTTGAAATAAAAAGTTTATATAATTTCAAAAAGTGGGTATTACTATTCCTAACGGCTACTTTGATTGGTCACGGTGTGTTAGAATCTTGAACTTGCATAGAATGCAAGCTATTGCATTATTGAAAGAGAGGCATACCGTGGAAGCTCAGGGTGTTACACAGACTGTAGTGTCCCCTAGATTTAACTAACTTAATTGAGTCCCTCTCTACTAAAATAGAAGTTGTGGAAGTGTGACACACAGTTGTGTAGCTTGAGGGGAAGCCATATCTCGAATGGGTGGATGATACTCCAACTCTACCAACTTTTTAAATCCTACCTCATCTAGCATTGAGAGTGTAAGAGACCCTAAACAACATCTAGCACACATCATATCCTAATTTTGTACAATTATGGGAACTCAAGATCAATAAGAGGCAACAATTCTAAGGTGTTTTTGTAACACCCCAAGTTTCTACGGTACGCTCCTCTTGGAATAATTGGATAGCGTGTGTTGTATGCAACATCGAGTTCTAACACACCACAACCAATCAAATTAGCCATTATGAATAGTAATACCTATTTTTTGAAATTATATATATTTTATATTTTAAAATGGACTTCATTTTTGGATTCATAATATCAAAGTTATCCTACGTTGAATTTTTGGTATTTTTCTGAGAACTTCCAATTTTAATGAATAGTGAAAATACTTAAAAACAACTTTTTTAATAAAAATAGTTTATAGTGATAAATTATATTATTTAGAAGTTTTAAAGTATAACTAGAATATATTTTTACCATTTTATCCAATGGTGTTCATTAGAATTAATTTCACTTTGAAATTGGATATAAACAATTGTCAATCTTTTGATATATATTGTTTCGTAAAAACACGCTATTTGTTGTAACAACGGGAATTAATTATAAAATTAATTAATTCAACTTATATTTTTGGAATTTTGTAAAATAGACATTATTTTTGAATTCGGAATATCAATTATAGCTCAGGGTGAAATTTTGGCATTGTTCAGAAAAACTTCTATTTTTGATGAATAGTGAAACCACTAAGTGGTAGTTAAAAAACTGAATTTTTTATGAAACTTAATTTTACCGCTTCTGTGATTGGAATTTCGAAAATCCAAGAGACACAGTTAATATCAAAGAGTAAAATGTGGTTCAATTAGATGAAAATAATTTTTTGGGAATAGTAACTTTTTACCTTTTTTTACCACGGTTAAAAGTAAATAGGGTAATTAAAGGTAAAAATGATATTAATATTACCCTAATACATGTCCTAATTCTATTGGACAAGTTTATCTCGACCAAAAACAACCTTAAGAATTAAATATTATCATTTAGGTCCACTTGGATTAGATTATGACATTTATTATTAGCTAATTCAAAGAAGAGTTAAAAGAGTTAAAATCAAAGTTTATTTACTAAAATATTATTAATATAGGGTTACACATAAGATAAATTCGATTGTAAATATTAATTAGAAAGATAAACATATTCCCTACATAATTATATTTTATTTATAATTTTGAGACATTAAATTATTTAATTTATTTATGACACAATGATGATGCATTAATTACCATAATATTGAAAAATTAAAATAATTGATATTATAAATACCCAAATAAATATAATTTGAGACTTTTAATGAATTAAAATAATTTTATATGATAATATGACTTATTAGGATTTATTTAATGTACTTTTCTCGAACTAATAATTCTATTATGAGTTTCACAAAAATCAATTTTCCAAATAGTGTCAAAATTGACATAAAAGTGGTTTTAAAACAAATATTATATTATTAATTGATAATAAATTCCTAAAAATCTATGGTTTGGCCAAGAGACTTATATCATGATAGTTGTATTATCAAGGGACCACTTGGGGGTATCTTGGAGGTATATAGTAAGTTTATTAACTATATAATAGAAAAATACAAAGTGACATGGTAAGTGTCAAACTAATTAACTAAGAGTTAAAACTAAATGATAAGGTTAATATACTGACCCAAACCTGTCTAAATCCTATTGGTTGAGTGGTTTTTGACCCATCCCCACCTTAAACTTTAAATAATCCACTTTGGAGCCATTATAAACCGAATATGAATTTATTATAAAATAATATTTCTAACTTTTCCAAAGGTGCCCCTCACCCTTCTTATAAAAGGGCACTCTCCCTTGTCATTAACTCACACCATCAAAGCCTTTTGGATCGGCCAAACTCTGCCAAAATACTCTCTAAACTTCCCTCAATTCATCCTAGAGACCTTCCTTTAGTCATAAATCCATCCTAAGAGCCCTTTTGATCTAATCAAAAGGAAGAACCCGAAGAAGAGGTAATGATTTCACCACCCTTTTCCAAGTTCCTTTCTTCTTCCACTTCTTCCTTCTTTGTTATTACCATTCTAAAGTAATAACTCCAATATCTTATATATACTTTTATGTTATTATAAATATGGTACAAATATATTCAGTATTCTATACATCCATTGAATAACATGTCACCATACGTGCGTACGTACGACTTACCGTCTCCATGTCGTGGTGTAATTGTTATTCAATAAATTATTATTTAGATGGGTATAATAATAATGTGTAATTCATGTAAATAATAAATATAACATGATAATTATTCTGTATATATGATTTAACATCCAATTATATATTATCAGAAGAATGATATTGTCGCTCGTGCGTACGTACGGACTACCGTCTCCACGAACGTGATGAGATTCATTCTCCATCGTATCCATTCAAGTGTAATTATCATTTGATTATTTAAAAATAATGTATAATAACTTTATATGATTAAGATACAACCTATCCATGAAAAACATGACTTACGTAACAAAACATATAAAAGAAAACGAGTAAGTTAACACTCGAAACAACGATAATACTAAGATATTATTAACAAATCAGTGTTAAAAGATCATATATGATATCATATTAATATATTTGATTCTTGTTTAATTTAATAACAATTATTTCACCATTATACAGGAGGTTAACCTACCTCCAACCAAGGAAAAGTACCAGGTAAGGGTTATTTCACAATCTCTTCATTATCCGAGGTTGTTTATACGTAATAATCTACTAGGATCTCTTTATCATCCACATCCATGTTTCTTAAAAATGTATGTCAAAACATTTTTAATATTTAAAATAATATTGGTTAAAGTCATTTATACCCTTGTTTGACTTTTTATAGTAGTTTTATAAAGGAATCTTTCTGTCGTTTTCCAAACAAGGTGCTTTTTAACCATTTCGACAAAATTACGGTAAGAATGCTTTTTTAACTTATACGGCGGGTGCGGCTATTTTCTGCCATTATAAAATCGTCGAAGATTCTCTTACAAGCTTATAAGAATATTTTCAAAGAAAATGATTTATTTTATAAATATATGACTATTAAATTATTTTAAAATAGATAGAGATATTTCTCTAAAAAGAGTTTTGATTTAATCTATGTCAACATCCTTCGATGGATTTTACGCTTATTTGAAGTTGATTTATTATGATACAAAACTTTTATATTGTATTGAAGGTATTGTGATATGTTTGATAGTGGATGTGTTATTTTTATATCATTTATGGTTTATGGATGAAGTATTTACATTTCGTATTCTAGTTTTAAAATGAATGTTTATGTTATGTTTAAACCTTTTTATAAGGGAATGCATTGGACTTAATATGTGACGGGTGGAGCCCGCTATAGCTCCTCGATGCATCGGTAGGTCTCATGAGACAAACTAGTGTCTTGGCATAAGGCCTTGAAAAAATATTATTTGTAGTCTTGGCACGAGGCATTGGCTATGTGGTTATGATAGTCCGGCATTATGCATTCCATCATTATGAATGTGGTTATTGATATTGCATGTGATTATTCGATTAATAGAATATCCATGTGAATAAGTAAATGGTATTATTTCATTTTATTTTTTCCATACTATGTTGAATTTCAAGTTTAAAAGGCTTTTGTTTTAGTTATACATTTCCTTAAATGTTTATTCTTATTTATGAAAGTTTCCGTTATATTTTTATCCTTACTGGGCATTTGAGCTCACCCATTTTCTATGTTTTATTTTTCCCAGGATGTGAAGAAGTAAATTATGAATGACCGGCAGGGATATTATGATGGGATAATAGTGTGGACTATGGATGCAATATGTTGTTGTAGTAGTTTTTCACTTTATGATGTAATGTAAAACATTATGAATATATCTAGTGTTTCCAAGGCTACTAAACCAATCGGTCTTTCGATATTTGATTTTTCTTGTGATCATTCCATTGTTGTGTAATAATTCACCGAATCTGGGTAACTGGGGTTGGGGCATTACAGTTGGTATCAGAGAAAGTTTAGTACAAACCTTGGAAGCTAGATTTAGATAAACTCTGATTAGAGCATGTAGACCTAAGATGAACTTTGAGGATTAGTATAGAAGAACTTCCTAGAATTTTGGTATTGTAGTGATTTTATGAGTTTTCCGAGAAATACATCCCTGTCTGGATACGAGAAGGTTGAGGCAGCTCTGGCACAGATGTACCTAGGGGTAAAACCCAAAAACACCGCTTTGAGCTAGACTCAAACGGGAACTGGTGCACGACAACGGGCCTTGCTACACTCTTGGTTACAACACTCCTGGGGGATATTCTTAGGATAACTCTCATTTTCTTTACAAATCATTATGAAGGGTTTATGAGTATATACTTCCTCAAAGAAAACATTTTTATGATTATGGATTATATCCATTAATAGTTAAATTTATGTTAAGTGTTTTATAAGTATAGAATTATCTATTTTGATTCATAAACTGATCTAGTTTATGCAATTGTTTAGAAATGGTTCCTAGTGGAAGAAATGGAAACTGTATCAATTCACGCACTCCATGTAGGGATTGCCTTGCTTCTCAAGATAATTATAGTGGAGCTAGTTGTGAAACTGGTTCCGATCAGTTAATCACCATACTGGGACAACTCACTCAGGTTATGAATAATAACCTTACCTCTACGGAGCACCATGATCCGCAACATGGAGGATCAATGTTAGATCGCTTCATGAGGCAGAAACCACCAATGTTCAATGGGAGTACAAATCCATTAGTAGCTGAGCAGTGGATAAATTCCCTAGAGAAAATATTTCAGTCTTTGGGGAGTGGTGAAAGGGAAAAAGTTATCATAGCAGTTTACCGCCTCACTGGAGATGCTAATAAATGGTGGTCATTGATTCAACACACGAAAGAAAATGATGATGTATCAAATATGGAATGGAGGGAGTTCAAAGATCTGTTTTTAGAAAAATACTTTCCTCGTGACCATCGAGCAGATATGGAAAGGAAATTTCTGAGTCTGAGACAAAAGGAGGATGAGAATGTCACAAAGTATGAGGCTAACTTTACAAGGTTAGAAAGGTATGCTGGAGATTATATACATAACCCAAGAAGTAAGATTGATCATTTCTTTGATGGGTTAAAACCATTTCTCCGTCGAGCATTAGTCACACAATCCTTCTTGTCGTACGAATACATTGTCTCATGTGCTATCAAGACAGAAAAGGAATTATCTATGTCTTATGACTTTAAAGAAAATCAAGAGAAGAAGATATTTGTTGATCAATCTGGGAATGGAAATAAGGGGAAGAAGGGAAAGGTTGAATATAGATCCTGTGGTAAATGTGGGAAGAAACACCCCGGTACTTTCTTGAAGGGAATGGGTGTCTGTTACAAGTGTGGTGAGAAAGGCCACCAAGCTCGTGAATGCAAAGGGAAGAAGGAATATACCAATGTTCAATGCTAAAATTGCAGGGACATGGGACATTACGCCAATGAATTTCCCAATCGTCAGGGGAACTTACCTCAGAAAAGGGAAAGGGATCAAGGCCATGCTTATGTTATCACTACTGCTGAGCTAGAAGCTCCGAAAGACGTGGTGGTAGGTAATTTAATGGTTTCCTCAAGTTTAGAAAATGCATTATTTGATTATGGATTATCACATTGTTTCATATCTTCCCAGTTTTCTAAGAAAATTAGATATTTCCAATTTGATTTAACAAGGGAGTTGTCAGTTAAAACTCCTAAGGGAAGTATCATTGCAACAAAGTATTGTGAATCAGTCCCCATTAGAGCACATAAATGTTCTTTATCTGTTGATCGCATCATCATACCTATGATTGAGTTTGATATAATCATCGGTATGGATTGGATTTCAGACTATGATGTGAATATTTATTGTACGAAGAAGGAGGTTACAATTTTTTATGATGATGATAAGGAACACCTTATCTTTAGAGCAGAATCATTACCACCTAATTCTTTTCTAGATCCACCCCCAATAGCTCAACTAAATTCAATCATTGGGGAGGAAGAGAATGAAATTATTGTGGGTGAGGAAAGGAATGTTCAAATAGAGGATGTACCTGTTGTGAAAGAATATGTAGATGTATTTCTAGGAGATTTACCTGGACATCCTCCAGAACGAGAAGTTGAGTTTTCTATTGATTTAATTCCTAGTTCAAGGCCTATATCGAAGACCCCTTATAGAATGGCCACTGTAGAATTAGTTCAACTAAAGAAACAACTAGATTAATTGAGTAATAAGGGATTTATTCTCCCTAGTGTTTCTCCATGGGGAGCCCCTGTTCTTTTTGTTAAAAAGAAAGATGGATCTATGAGGTTATGTATCAACTATAGCGAGATCAATGCCATAACAATAAAGAACAAGTATCCCCTACCTCGCATTGATGATTTATTTGACCAACTGCATGGAGCTCAATACTTTTCAAAGATTGACCTTCGATCTGGATACCATAAGTTGTGTGTAAAGAAGGAAGAAATTCCGAAGACAACATTTCGAACCAGGTATAGGCATTACGAGTTTACTGTTATGCCTTTTGGATTGACTAATGCATCCTCTATATTCATGGATCTGATGAATAGAGTTTTCAAGGAATATCTCGATGAATTTGTGGTGGTATATATTGATGATATCTTGGTATACTCTAAAATCCATGAAGATCATGAAAGTCACTTGCGTATTATCCTGAAGACTCTGAGTAGAAATGAATTATATTTGAAGTTTATCAAGTGTGAATTATGGCTTCATGAGATTTATTTTCTTGGCCATATTGTCTCTAAAGATGGAATCTCTGTTGATCCTTCTAAGAACAAGGCAATCCAAGAATGGCCAGCACCTACGAGTATAACTGAGGTACACAGTTTTATTGGTTTTGTAGGATATTATCGACGTTTCGTCCAGAATTCTGCCTGATTGGAAAACCCATTAATGAAGCTCACACGTAAAGGGGTTAAATTTGTTTGGAAAAAAGAGTGTGAAGAATGTTTCGAAGAACTGAAGAGAAGATCAGTCAATTATCCTATACTGAATCTACCATCATGGAATGATGGGTTCATTATTTATAGTGATGCATTGATGAAAGGACATGGTTGTGTCCTTATGAAGAATGATAGGGTTATTTCATATGCATCATGACAGTTGAAAATTCAGGAGAAAAACTATCCTACTCATGATCTTGAGTTAGCAGATGTGATCTTTTCTTTGAAGATATGGAGGCACTACCTCTATGGTGAAAAATGTGAGATTTATACTAATCACAAGAGTTTGAAGTATATTTTCTCACAAAAAGAACTCAACATGAGGAAAAGGAGATGGATTGAATTACTCAAGGATTATGATTGTACGATACACTACCACCCGGGGAAAGCAAAAAAGGTGGCAGATGCTTTGAGCAGAAAAGATCAAGGAGTTTTGAACAATATGAGAATTGAAAGGGATCCAATTTTCATGGATCTAGTGAAGATGGACATGGGAATAACCAGGGAAGGCGAAACAACAATTCTTTTTCAAATGGTTGCCAAACCATCTTTACTAGAAAGGATTAAGAGTTCTCAGACCGATGATGAAGAATTTCAAAAGAAGATTAAAGCTGTTAATGATGGGAGATTGAGAGACTTTCTGTATGAAGATGGAATTTTGAAATTTGGGAAGAGAATTTGTGTTCCCGATATAGCTGATCTGAAAAGGGAATTGCTGGATGATTCTCATAGTTCCAATTTCTCTATACTCCCTGGGAGCACCAAAATGTATAGATATTTGAAGGAACATTTTTTGTGGGACAACATGAAGAGGGAGATTTCTGATTTTGTGTCAAGATGTATGGTTTTACCATAAGTGAAAGCTGGAAGGCAACAACCTGGAGGAGTCATGCATCCTCTTCCCATACAGGAGTGGAAATGGGACAATATTACGATGGACTTTGTCATGGGGCTACCAAAGACTCCTAGAAGGAACGATGCAATATGGGTCATTGTTGATCGTCTTACCATGTGAGCACATTTTCTTTCTATAAGAGAAGATCTACCACTGGAACGTCTAGAAAGACTATATATTAATGAAGTTGTGAGACTTCATGGAGTACCTCTATCGATTGTTTCTAATCGTGATCCCCGTTTTACTTCAAGATTCTGGAAAGGTCATTAGAAAGCCTTGGATACTGAACTTCATTTGAGCACTGCCTACCACCCTCTAACAGATGGAAAATCAGAACTAACTATTCAAACCTTTGAAGACACATTGAGATCCTTCTCACTTGAATTTCTGGGTATGTGGGATCAATATTTACCTCTGGTAGAATTTTCCTATAACAATAGCTTCCATTCAAGTATTCATATGGCACTATATGAAGCGTTATACAAAAAGAGATGTCGCACACCAACCTATTGGTATGACGTTGGTGAATGAAAACTTGTAGGCCCAGAACTGGTGGAGGAAACAATGGAAAAGGTGAAGGTAATCCAAAATCACATCAATGCAGCTCAAAGTTGGCAGAAGAGCTATGCCAATAATTGAAGGAAGGATTTGGAATTTCAAGTCGGTGATCATGTTTTCCATAAGGTATCTCCATGGATGAGAGTCATACATTTTGGTAAGAAAGGTAAATTGAGTCCCAGGTACATCGGACCTTTCGAAATTCTAGAACGAATTATGGCTGTAGCTTACCGATTGGCAATGCCGCCAAGTCTCTCCAAAGTTCACGATGTCTTCCACGTATCTCTATTGAGGAAATACATGCCTGACCCAATGCATATACTCAACTATGAGTAATTAGAGCTGGAACCCGATCTGTATTATTGCGAAGAGCCCGTCAGGATTCTTGATACGAGAGAACAAGTACTGAGAAACAAGACGACACGTCTGGTAAAAGCTTTGTGGGGAAACCATAAGATGGAAGAGGCAACGTGGGAACCCGATGAACTTATGATGAAGAACCACCCGAGTCTTTTCATGCGGTAGTATTTTAGAAATTTCGAGGATGAAATTATTTGAAGTAGGGGATAATGTAACACCCCAAGCTTCTATACTATGCTTCTCTTGGATTAATGTGATAGCGTGTGTTGTACGCAACATCGAGTTCTAACACACCCCAACCAATCAAACTAGCCGTTATGAATAGTAATACCTACTTTTTGAAATTATATATATTTTATAATTTAAAATGGACTGCATTTTTGGATTCAGAATATCGAAATTATCCTAAGTTTAATTTTTGGTATTTTTCTGAGAACTTCCAATTTTTATGAATAGTGAAAATACTTAAAAAAAACGTTTTTAATCAAATTAATTTATAGTGATAAATTATATTATTTAGTGGTTTTAAAGTATAATTAGAATATTTCTTTACAATTTTATCAAATGTTGTTCATTAGAATTAATTTCACTTTGAAATTGGACACAAACAATTGTCAACCTTTTGATATATATTGGTTCTTAAAAACACGCTATTTATTGTAACAGTGAGAATTAATTATAAAATTAATTAATGCAACTTATATGTTTGGAATTTTTTAAAATAGACATCATTTTTGAATTCGGAATATCAATTATAGATTAGGGTGAAATTTTTGCATTGTTCAGAAGAACTTCAATTTTTGATGAATAGTGAAACCGCTAAGTGGTAGTTAAAAAACTGAATTTTTCATAAAATATAATTTTACTGCTTCTGTGATTGGAATTTCGAAAATCCAAGAGACTCAGTTAACATCAAGGAGTAAAATGTGGTTCAATGAGATGAAAATAATTTTTGGGGAATAGTAACTTTTTACCTTTTTAACCACGGTTAAAAGTAAATAAGGAATTTAAGGGTAAAAATGATATTAATATTACCCTAACACATGTACGAATTATATTGGACAAGTGTATCTTGATCAGAAACAACCTTAGGAATAAAATATTATCATTTAGGTCCACTTAGATTAGATTAGGACATTTATTATTATTTTATTCAACGAAGTGTTAAAAGAGTTAAAATCAAGGTTTATTTACCAAAATATTTTTAATGTAGGGTTATACATAAGATAACTTCGATTGTAAATATTAATTAGAAATCTAAAAATATTTCCTACATAATGATATTTTATTTATAATTTTTAGACATTAAATAATTTAATTTATTTATGACACAATGATGATGCAGTAATTACCATAATACTAAAACATTAAAATAATTGATATTATAAATACCCAAATAAATATAATTTGAGACTTTTAATGAATGAAAATAATTTTCTAGGATAATATGACATATTAGGATTGATTTAATTTACTTTGTTCGAACTAATTATTCTGTTATGATTTTCAAAAAAATCAATTATCCAAATAGTGTCAAAATTGACATAAAAGAGTTTTTAAAACAAATATTATATTATTAATTGATATTAAATTCCTAAAAATATACGGTTCAGCAAAGAGACTTATATAATGATAGTTGTATCATCAATGGACCACTTGGGGTCTCTTGGAGGTATATAGTATGTTTATTAACTATATAATGTAAAAATACAAAGTGACATGGTAAGTGTCAAACTAATTAACTAAGAGTTAAAACTAAAATATAAGGTTAATATATTGACCCAAACCTGTCTAAATCCTATTGGTTGAGTGGTTTTAGACCCATCCCCACCTTAAACTTTAAATAATCCACTTTGGATCCATTACAAACCGAATATGAATTTATTATAAAATAATATTTCTAGATTTTCAAAAGGTGCCCCTCGCCCCTCTTATAAAAGGGCACTCTCCCTTCTCATTAACTCACACCATCAAAGCCTTTTGGCTCGGCCAAACTCTTCCAAAATACTCTTTCAACTTCCCTCAATTCATCTTAGAGTCCTTACTTTAGTCATAAAGCCATCCTAAGAGCCCTTTTGATCAAATCAAAAGGATGAACCCAAAGAAGAGGTAATGATTTCACCACCCTTTTCCAAGTTCCTTTCTTCTTCCACTTCTTCCTTCTTTGTTATTACCATTCTAAAATAATTACTCCAGTATCTTACATATACTGTGATGTTATTATAAATATGGTACAACCATATTCAGTATTCTATACATACATTGAATAACATTTCACCATACGTGCGTACATACGGCTTACCGTCTCCACGTCGTGTTGTAATTGTTATTCAATAAATTATTATTTGGATGGGTATAATAATGATGTGTAATTCATGTCAATAATAAATATAACATGATAATTATTATGTATATATGATATACCATCCAATTATATATTATCAAATGAATGATATTGTCGCTCGTGCGTACGTACGGACTACCGTCTCCACGAACGCGATGAGATTCATTCTCCATCGTATCCATTCAAGTGTAATTATCATTTTATGATTTACAAATATTGTTTAAGAACTTGATATGATTAATATAAAACATATCCATGACAAACATGGCTTACGTAAAAAAACATATAAAATAAAACGAGCAAGTTAACACCCGAAACAACGATAATACAAAGATATTATTAACAAATCAATGTTAAACTATCATATATGATATCATATTAATATATATGATTATTTTTTAATTTAATAACAATTATTTCACCATGATACAGGAGGTTAACCTACCCCCACCAAGGAAAAGTACAAGTTAAGGGTTATTTCACAACCCTTCATTATCTGAGGTTGTTTATACGTAATAATCTACTGGGATCTCTTTATCATCGCATCCATGTTTCTTAAAAATGTATTTCAAAACATTTTTACTGTTTAAAAGAATATTGGTTAAAGTCATTTATACCCTTGTTTGAATTTTTATAAGAGTTTTATAATGGAATATTTCTGTCATTTTCAAAACAAGGTGCTTTTTAACCATTTCGACAGAAATAAGGTAAGAATAGTTTTTTTACTTATTCGGCAGGTGCGGAAATTTTCCGCCATTATAAAACCATGGAAGCTTCCCTTACAAGATTATAAGAATATTTTCAATTAAAATGTTTTATTTTGTAAATATATTACTCTTAAATGATTTCAAAATAGAAAGAGATATTTCTCAAAAAAGAGTTTTGATTTCATCTATGTCAAAATCCTTTGATGGATTTTATGCTTATTTCAAGTAGATTTATTGTGATACAAAACTTTTATATTGTATTGAAGGTTTTGTGATATGTTTGACTGTGGATGTGTTACTTTTATACCATTCATGGTTTATGGATGAAGTATTTACATTTCGTATGCTAGTTTTAAAATGAATGTTTATGTTATGTTTAAACCTTTTCATATGGGAATGCATTGGACTTAATATGTGATGGGTGGAGCCCACTATAGCTCATCGATGCATCCGTAGGTCTCATAAGACAAACTATTGTCTTGGAACAAGGCCTTGACAAAATATTATTTGTAGTGTTGGTATGAGGCCTTGACTATGTGGTTGTGATAGTCTGTCATTATGCATTCATCATTATGAAAGTGGTTATTGATATTGCATGTGATAATTAGATTATTAGAATGTCCATGTGAATAAGTAAATGGAATTATTTCATTTTATTTTTTACTTACTATGTGAAGTTCAAGTTTAAAAGGCTTTTGTTTTAGTTATACATTGCCTTAAATATTTATTCTTATTTATGAAATTTTCCGCTATATTGTTATCCTTACTGGGCATTTGAGCTCACCCCTTTTCTATGATTTATTTTTTCCAGGATGTAAAGAAGTAAATTATGAATGACCTGCTGGGATATTATGAGGGGATAATAGAGTGGACTATGGAGACAATATGTTATTGTAGTAGTTTTTCACTTTATGATGTCATGTAAAACATTATGAATATATCTAGTGTTTCCAAGGATACTAAACCAATCGGTATTTAGAGATTTGATCTTTCTTGTGATCATGACTATGTTATGTAACAATGCACCAACTCTGGGTAACTGGGGTTGGGGTGTTACAGTTTTGTATAGACTCAGACAAGACAAACCTTTTTTTGGTACAACGGTCTTCTAAAAGGATTCGTTACAGGATGGGAAGACCTTCATCGTCAAATTCCTTTATCAGTTCAGATTCATGCTAAATAATAAAATAATTTTTAACCAAATGAACATCAAGAAATTATATAATGAGAGTGCTTGTGATTTTATAGAGAGATGGAAATTTTTAACATATTCGCTTAATAACCATATCTTACAAAAACAACTACTAGAAATCTGTTATAAAAATATCTAGGATGAGTTTCAGATACCTATGATCCTCATTAAGTATCTTTTTGGGTTTCTTGAGTCTTCTAAAACAGCATAACATCTTGAAGAATATAGTTAGTGAACCCGATCCAAAAATCATCTCATTCCCATCATACAAAAAAAGACTAGATAGAAAATAATCTACAACTATCACTCACAATCCACCAGTACTACCGATCTAGGCCCCTAGGTAATTTCCAAAAAACCAAACATGTCATGTCGAGCGGTAACTACCACATAATCTTCCTCATCCAGAAGAATAGAGAAATCAAGGTCTCCCATAGAAGTCCTAGAAAATAACAAAATCACTCTACCACTTTTTATGAAGCCCGATGAGGTTAATCTCATCAGTCATTCCAATTACCACCATTTTCATAGAAGGTTGGGTCATAATATCCAGAACTTCTTCATCTTTAAAGACATACTTCTGGGAATGATCAATTTTAGAAATGTGGTGTTAGATAACTTCTTAAAGACCCAATCCCTAGATTCAAGAATCATGTTATTTATGTTAATACATTGGTATTATTACAAGAAAGTCATATCCTGAAGGAATGATTAGATTAGTTGTTTTGGAAATTATGATAGGAACATAAGTTCAACATTACAACTTGAAATGAAATCCATAATAGAAATTACATTGGAAGAATCTATGAATCTTAGATTATCCCTATAATTTATTCATAATATTCATCTTCACAACCTTGGGAAAATAAAAAATAAGAAACTTGTGATCTTATATTATCATTAAGGGTATGTAATACAATATAAGTTATCATAAAAATTAACACTAGGAATGGTGAAAAACTAAAACACATACCTTTAAAAATATACTAGCGCATAATATGGAAGGAATGAAATCTATTTAAATAAGTCTATATAAATTATCATAAGACTGTCAAAAATAATCATTGGTATTCGACTAGTCAAATAATCACTAGTTTATCAACTACTACGACCAAAATTGATTTTCATAAATATTTTATGAATAGGGATGGAGGCTCGCGGGAAGGCGATGCTCCCAGGCGACAAGCATGTAAACCCTAACTTTGCTGATCTAGGGTTCCAAGATGAGCGATCCTTCGCAGATGTGGTCTCGGGTAGAATCCCCCGCACAGAATCGAAGGCCTCCAGCTCTTTTGCTCCAAAAACCTACCGACATAGAGGTCTATCGGCGATTAGTTTCTCCAAGGATGAGGTAAACGATCTTGCTTCAGACCTACGATTTGTTCTTGTAGGACGCTTTATCAAAAATCGACCTTCATTGTTCTTTTTCCGCAAAACCCTTGAGAACATAGGTTTTACAAACTTCCAGATTGGCCTTCTGAACTCTTTGAATGTTGTGTTTTGGTTCTCCTCGGACAAGGAGTATTACCGATTTTGGGTTTGAGGTTCATGGTCTTTTGGGGGGGCTTCTATGAAGGTTTTCAAGTGGTCTCCCTATTTTGAAATAGGTTATGAGCCCCCTATTGTCCCCCTTTGGATCGGTTTTCTAGGTTTGCCTCTACATTTATTTAAGCAGCATGCTCTTACTGCCATTGCAAGTCTATTTGGAACTCCTATCAAATTAGATTTTTCCACCTTGAACTTGTCTCGTCCCTCAGTTTCTAGAATCTTCACTGAGGTTGATATTTCTCAAGCTTTGCCTTCCAGATTTTGGCTCCAGAATGGTGATAAAGGTTTCTCTCAAGAAGTGGTTTTTGAAAATGTTCCACCTTATTGTAATTGCTGCTTCAAAGTTGGTCATTCTATGGGAGAATGTGAGTCAAAAAACTCTGAACCACCTCAACCTCACTGCAATGCAGTTTGGGTAGAAAAGACCAGTGCTAAAATTAACTTGAATCATTCTAAATCAAAATCTGCTGATGATATTGCAACTCATTTTGCCAAGGATGTCTCTGGGACATCTAATGTGCCTCCAGAACATTGTGATTCAGGGAGGGATCATGAAGGATCTCTGAATTTGGGCGATAAGTGGATTTCACCCTCTGTGGTGAATGCAAATGTACATCATAGGCCCTCACCCTTACTTGAAGATACGTCGATAGAGAAAATTAAAGAAGGCACTCAAGAAGAGGGGGAAAAGGAGAGGTGTGAGGCAACTGAAGATAGTCTCTCACTAAGCGCTGAAGAATACAAATCTACTGATATTGAGGAGAAATACTTAAGGGACATGGTCAGGAACGGTAAGAAACCAATAGTGGATGAGGATGGGTTTATCACACCCAATCCTAAAAAAACTAGAAAACGTAGGGATTTTTCACATGTGGAGAGGACTATTGTCACTCGCTCTTTGGACATTTCTAGACATAATGTTTCTGCCCCTATTGGAAATCAACATGTAGAGATGGAGAAACAAGATGAAAGGGATGATAAACGTACTGTACCAACATGTGAATCTCCTGTTTCTTCGGAGGGACTCAGTGATGAAATCTTATACAACTCCTTTAAGAAAGGAGAGATCACTAAGAGCACCTATTTGGCTGCAAAGTAGGAGATATTCAATGAAAGAAACAGAAAAGATTTCTTAAGGTGACTTTTTCTTTTCTGCTGGATGTTTTCTTTACTCTATGAAGATCATATTTGAATTTTAATACTGTATTGATGGTTCTGTTTTTTGAGATTTATCTGAAGAATTTTCTTTAATATCTTCACTCCCTTCCCTCCATACTACCTCAGGTGCTTCTTGTTTTTTCTAGAGGGCATGCAACAGGGCTGCATGAAAGTTACAGACTGCGCTCTTGAATGTTGCCCCTTATTGGTTGAGGTTTTTCTGGTCTTTTTCTACATTGAGCTGGTTCTTTCCTCTCCTTGGTCATAGTGTTTTGATTTGTCTGTCTTCTGGAGTTACCTTAATTCTAGTTGTGGTTAATCTGCTTATACTTGGATTGATTCTACTCTCTTTTTCACATGTAATGACATGAAATGGAGTTTTCCTCTTTCTGATCTATACAACACATGTGCTGTTGGATGTTGTATGATGAGTACTTGTGGATGCTGATTGGATTTCTGGCTCTGATCTTTCTTGCTAGCCTGATACTTTTCATTTTCAAAGTGGTTATTTAGATGATGCTGGTTCTGCTTTCTCTTGATCTGAAGTTAAGAGCAGTGCAGACTGCTTGGGATGGAAGTGACACCATTGGGAGTTTTTGTTGCTGGAACTGGTATTCTGTTTTCTTTTAGAGCTATTTTGATAGACTTTAACACCCTTGTACTGCTTTGGAATGGTGCATAGTGCAGAATGCTTGGGTTTGTTCTAGGAATGCAGGGTGTGGTGTATATGTTGGATTTTTGGTTTCTTCCAAGCTGATAAACTTCTAAACCTCTACTTTTCTTCTGTTCTACATTTTTCTCTATTGGATTCCTGCTTTGGTTGCTCTGGATATGACCGTGCCTAGAAGATTGAAGATTTGATGCATGTTCTTATCTGCTATGGAGACATCTCTGTTTTACATCGGTCTCTGCTTGTTTCTGACTGACTCAGCTTGGATGTTGTTGGTGACTCCTATGTGATATCACGTACCTGATTCACTCTCAGACTGTTCATATATCTTGGAGCTATCTGGCGTTGATTACTAGTTGGGAGGGGTCTGCTGCTTTTGTTGGAGTATGTTTGTTCGGTCTTTATCAGCCTACATTGTTCAATTGTTTGTTTTTGTGGGCTGTTTTATGCTTTATGGTGGTGTAGACTTACTACACCTCATGTGTACCTTGTACTGTTTTGTTTTAATAAAATTCCCTTTGCATGGATTGGGAAACCAATCCATGTCATCTTAAAAAAAATTACTATGACCACAATTAGGGAGTGCATAATGCAGGACATCTAAAACATATTCTCAAGGCCTCGACCAAGATATCTGAAAATACTTGGGTGAGGCCTTGGCCAAACCCAATTCTGATTGGTCTCATGAGACCTTCTGATGCATTTATGGGATATTGAGGGCCCCACACATTAATTTCTAAGTACAGTTCATTCCTCATATAAAAGGATCTAATCATAAACAACTTGATCATATGAAATAAATTTCCCCAAGTTGTATACATAATCTATAACCATTCCGAGTAGTATAGTGAATGGTATGAGGATAGAATATCCATAGTGAAACTAGTCATTTACCATTTAATAAAATTTGGTAGATAATAAACATTATATATTAACTTCAATAATACATAAAATTAAAAATAGGTGTTCAAATATACCAAAATACTCTAATAAAATCATCGAGGAATTTTTGACAGAAATACACTTTTACTTTGAAAAAGAAACGTTATTTTGGATAAATCATTTCATAAAACTATAAATAAACAAAGGTAGATTTTAATGATGAAATTAATATTATTATAAAAATAATTTTTCTTAAAACATATTATAGAGTGCACTTTAAAATAGGTATGAATTTTTGAAGTTCCGTTGAATCGAGATTTTTTAGCAGGAAGAATTGAGAAAGATCTTTTTAAACAAATTAACTCCCCATAAAATAAAGAAGGATTCAAGTTGTTACACATATATATATCATTCACAAAAAATTTATGAGGATTACATAATACTTATTAATAATTAAATTGGGATTTGTAGATACAAAGAGTTACCAAGATGAAAAATGGAGGTTTGGGTAGAAAACTCTTAACTTATGTCTTAACTTGTTCTGCACTTGTCCTTAATATCCAGGATAATCAAATTAAATCCATTAATTAATTAATTAATAACCTTATATAGATTTATTTTATTCATTATAATTCTATATGTTCATTTATGTAATTTTTTGTTACGTTATATGATTGAATTTTGTCATTCTCGACTATTTTTTTCCTTGATTTAATAATAAGTTCACTTGATTTTAAGTAATAAAGATCATTTAAAATTGGTATAATTATAAATAATTTTAATTTATTGTCGTTAATGAGAATACATAAGTTTAAATGGTTATATATTTCATTCAATTTTATATCATGGGGATAAATCATTAGATAATACATTTATTGACAATCATTATGATTATTAGGGTAGTTATTGATCATAATAAACTCATTTTCTATTATCACATGGTATTATATAAATATGTTACATCTAGAACATAAAAAATGTTTTAATACTAATTTTATAATATTTTTAAATAATTAAATTGGTTTCATAAATAGATTTGAAGAACATTTTGAAGAATAAAACACCGTCGTCCATGAAGGTTGTAAAGTTGCACCTCCCATACGATGATTTTGTTTATAAAGTAAAAGAGGGGGAGTAAGGAGATTGATAATGGTTATTAATTTAACAATATAGAATTCCACTATATATATGATTGTAGAGTTATAATGAAATATTGGATATATGAGCATAGGGGAGTATAAAAAAGATGAAAATTGAAATGAAATTAAATGAAAAACGAAGAGCATTTACCTCTTAAAATAACATTCTTATGAACCTCTTTAAAGGAAGGGGTTTTGGTATTTTGGAATGAAAAAGGGAACCAGGATGTAAGGAGGTACTAGGGAAGAGTAGTTTTTAATAAATATTAAATGCTTCAATTATTATAAGATTGAACAGGAGAGGGATTGAGGGGTTAGTTTTATAGTGGAGGAGAGGAGAGGTTTTCCATTATTATAATCATTATTTTATTATTTTGGATAAATACTAAGAATAGTCTTGATTATTGTGACTCAAAACATTATTAAGTGCAATTTATTTTGATATGATGGCCATTTACATTAGTCATGACTCAATAATGATGAGAAAATTCATTTATTTAGCACATTTCACAATTTATCGAATTTCATTATTCACTAAATATTCAAGTATTTTAAAAACATATGAAAAATACACCCTAATTTTTTTCAATTTTTAGATTTAAAGATGATCTAAATATTATTATAATAATTACCTAAATATGATAAATTTAATTTTTAATTATGAAACCTCATTTACTCAAACAAATACAGATTTTAAATATAAAACTGCTTTTATAATACATTCAAAAGTTAACCGAGATCTCATAAAATTATCCTAAAATAATTAGAAAAAAAAATATTTAATTAGAAATACATTTAATGAAAAGTAATATTATTTCAAATAAATTTATTAATTTGAAATTGTAATTAAATATTTATTATTCACAAAAATACCTGCACTTTATTATTATTTTTTAAAATATTAACAATCATTTATATGTTGCCTAAATTTTATTTATACATACATGGGTGAGGTTTATATTCATAAGTGTACATTATTATTCATAAGGGTATGTTACTATTCATAATGGTATGTTAATATTCACCAAAAATATTTGTTGACCCAATCAGACTCTAAATATCTTTCTGATCGCAAACGTGTATGTCAATTTTTCAAAATTCATATCACATAGTTGAAATAATTTTGTTTAAAAGATATGTTATAATAAAAATGTGTTGTTTTTAGGGATATAGTGTTTTATTCATTACATTCAATATTTAATTTCTTATTAAAACCCTGGGTTGTTACATTCGTTCCCCAATAAAAAATTTCATCATTGAAATTTCAAAAATGTTACCTCATAAAAATATTTGGGTTTGTTTTAATCATAAGTTTTTCAAGATCCCACTTTTTCACTTCAATTTTATAATTTTTCCAATGTACCTTTTGCAGATGACTCATCTGATTTCTCAACACCTAATCTTTAGTGTCCATAATCTGGATATGCTCTTCATAGTAAGATAAGTTAGGTTCCAATTCTATACCTTCATAGGTGAGTAAATGTGTTGTGTATATCATGTAATTTCTCAACAACCGGACATGGAATAGATTTTGTACCTTATAATGGCTAGGAAACATTTCCAAATGATGTTTCACAGCACCAATCTCTCTAGAATATGAAAAGGTTCAATGTACTAGGGGATCAGTTTCCCTTTATTCCCTAATATTATAATAACCATGGAGATAATTTCAATAAAACATTATCCCCAACTTGAAATTACAAATCATTCCATCCATTATAAACATTTTTCTATGTTCTTCATTGATATTATTTGATATGGGTATGAATATTCTTTACCATTTTTTTGTTTCCTCCCCAAGCTATGGGCCTACAATCATTCTTTCACCAAATTCATCACCACATGTCAATTTACAACAACGTTATCCATACAATCCCCCATATTGTGCCATTTGAATACTAGAATGGAAACTATTTTTTAGGATAACATCACAAAAGGTAAATATTGATCTCACATACCTTTAAAGTCAAGTGAACATAATATAAACATGTCTTATAATGTTTTGATCTTCATTTATAATTTCCCATCAATTTGATTTAGATAAGAATCACTCAAACAATGTTCATTATCTAAATATTTTTAAAGATCATTTCAGAATTTTGATGTAAATCATGGATCACGATCAGACACAATTGAGATATGTGCTCTATAAAGCCTCAAAATTTCATTGGTATTGAGTTGTGAAAGGTTCTCTAGTGAAAAGTCCTACCTTATAGTATGGAAATGTGTATATTTCATAATTCAATCAACAATTACACATAATTCATCATTATTTCTTGGATTCCAGTGAAAAAATCCATGGTCAGGTCATCCCATTTCCATGCAAGAATATGTAGAGGTTTCATGACTCCTATAGGATGTGGTTTCTTGGGATTCACGTATTTATAGACTAAAAATCATGATACAAAATCATCAATTTCATTATTTATGTGGTCCCACTAGAAATATTCTTTCAAATCTCTATATAATTTAGTGATACCTGGGTGTGTGGAGAAATTTGAGAAATGGGCATCATCCAAAAAACTCCCTTTTCATCTTGGGTATGGAGGGAACCCCTAGCCTATTCCCAAATTTCATAATTCCATACTCACACATGATGTCTTCCAACTTCCCATCATTCACACCTTTAATTTTATTTTGAAGAGTCTCATAACCACACTGAGAAGTTTCAATCCATTCTAATAAATATGGTTGGGAAACCAATTGAAAAGTAAAGATGTTTCCCCTTTTTGATAATCCTTATATCTGTCTTTACTAGATCCATAAATGTAGGATCTTTCTCGATTCCCACTTTTTTAACTCCATGATCCTTCATGAACAATGTATCAACTACCATATTTTTTTCATCTATAGTAGTGTATGGAACAATCATAATCCTTGAGTAGCTCGAGCCATCTCCTTTGCTTCATGTTGAGTTATTTTTATAAGAAGATATATTTTATGCTCTTGTGATCCATATATATCTCACATATTTCTCCATATATATAGTGGCTCCATATAACCATAGAAAATAGTACAGTTACTAACTAAATATCCTGAGTTAGACAATTGTGTTGATGAAATTTTAACTTCATTGATGCAATGTCAATAACTCAATTATCCATCATAAAGAAACAAAAAAGTAATTTCTTTGATTAATCACATTAAATAAAACACCAATTATTTCCTGATATTAGAGTCAATATTGGATAATTCATTAACCTCTTTTTTAGTTATTCAAAAAATTCTTCATATTATTTTTCCCATACAAACTTAACCCCTTTATGAGTAAGATTAATTAATGTGATAGCTAATCAATCAAAGTTCTAAACGAAACACCAATAATAACCTACTAAACTAATAAAAATACATACCTAGGTCATGTAAATTGGAGTATGATACTAATGAGCTACATTTTTCTTTGACGGATCAACTTTGATTACATCCTTAGAGACAATATGGCCTTGAAAATAAATTTTTTGAAACCCGAATTCACACATGAAAATCTTCAAATGTTACTTCTTTCTTCTACGAGTCTTCAGAATAATGCGCAAGTGATTATCGTTATATTTGTATCTTTTATAGTATACAAATATATCATAAATAAATACCACAAAAAAAACATCAAGATATTTCTTGAAAACTATATTCAATAGATCCATGAAAATAGAAGGTTCATTAGTTAGTTCAAGAGGAATTACTGTAAAATCAGAAGGCCAATACCAAGTTTGAAATTTTGTACTTGGAATATCTTACTTCCTCACCTGAAAATGATGATATCTAGATAAAAGGTCAATCTGTGAAAAATATTGGGATCTGTGAAGTTGATCAAATCAATCATCAATGCAAGGAAGTATATACTTGTTCTTTATCACAATAGCATTGATTCCCCTATAGATAATGCACAACCTCATATCTATATATTTCTTCTTATCAAAATTAATACGATCTCCCAATAGGGAAACACTAGGGTGGATACATACCTTATCACTCAGTTCCTCTAGTTTTTTCTTCAACTGTACTAGTTATGTAATGTCTATTCTATAAGGGGTCTTCGATATAGTCCTTACACAACAAATTATTTCAATAGAAAATTTAATTTCCTTCTCTAGATGATGTCCAATTAAATCCTCCAAAAATATATATCAACGTATTTTTGAACAATATGTACATCCTGAATTTGAATGCTTCATTCCCCACCCATAGATATTGTTTTATCTTCCTCCCCAAGAATTTAATTCAGAAGATTTAATGGAGGTGGATCTAGATAAGATTCAAATGATAAGGTTTCCTCTCAAAAGATTAGGGATTCTACATAATTCTCAAAAATTGTAAATCCCTTATTCCTGAAATATATTTTTGCATCGTAACATAAAACACAATTAATAAAAATAATTATATCAAAGTCAAACATGGATATTAATATATGATCAACAACTAAGGCATGCTTATGTGTCATAAGGGGGACTGATCGACACATCTTTGATGAAATGATACCTCCCTTAGGTGTTTTGACTCATTAAAACTATATTAAATCAAGTTAAAAATTTATACTTTTCTTGGAGGAAGGTAAGATATAGAAGAATGAGACGATCCATAATAAAATAATGTATTGTAAAAGTTTGACGAAACAATTAATGTACCTACCACTGCATCATTAGAAGATTAAAATTTAGAAGTTTTGACTGCATAATCATGGCCTTAATCCCTTGTCCTTCCCTGGGGAATGTTTCCTTGAATATTAAGAGAATAATTGGCGTAATATCCCATATCATTTCAATTTTAGCATTAAACATGGGTGGATTAATTATTTCCATTTCAATAACAAGATTTGTGGCCTCTTTTTCCACATTTGTAACAGAATTCTTTTCCTTTCAAGAAATCGATAGGGTGTTTCTTTCCATAAGTATCACATGTTGGAAAAACACACATTTTTATTCCAACCTTTATCTATTATTTACTCCACTACCCTCTTCTTATTTTTAATTTCCTTTAAAGTCCAAAGACTTATAAAATTATTTCTATTTATTGATTTCAAATGAGACTATATCTTCATATGATGAGAATGGTGGGAAAACTAGTTCCATTTGGAGGAATGGTTTTAAAACATAATATAATTGATCAATATTTCTCCTTGGATTAAATATGTAGTCTGTGGAATTCCTTGATTAAATTGTATAATTTTTTTAATACTTCATAATGTTTTTATCCTTTTTTTGTTTCAAACTCATTAATTTAATCTCCATATATTCTCACTGTTCTCGAGGAAAATATTTTTATAAGAATATTTCCTTAATATCCCTCCATTCCATTTCTTCTTTTTCTCCCCACTTCGTATTTTTAATTAATTACCACCACAAATATGCATCTCTCGATAGCTGGTAAACTTCCATGATAAACTTATCACATTAGTTACATCCCAAAGCGAGAACTATCTTCTCTACTGAACATATCCATCGCTCCCCATGAATGGGTTTATAGTCCCATTTAATGTTGGCGGCTATTGTCACATAAATCGGTCTAATGTTGATCTTCGACATTGTGGATTTTCATGATCCATATGGGTAAAGTTATTATTCATAACCTGAATCACCTATCCCAGTATATCTATAAGTTTCTCAACATCAATCACAATTTCAGAACAAACCAAATTATTATTCATTGGAGGTAAATACTTACATGGGATACGTTCATTCATAAGGTTTTCATTCCTTCTACTAAGATCCATTTCTAAATAATAGAATACAATAAATTAGGATATGAATCATAATTTATAACATCATATTAGAGAAACAATTTACATAAATTGAAATTTCATGCATGTCTACTTTCATAATCATAAACTTGGTTTCTTTTAGAATGTATATAGATTTTAATCCTTCCTAATGGATTATAATGAATATGTTAATTATCCAAAGAATATCCCCAAGAAGTTTAAAACTAGGCTATTAGTAAGGCCCACTGTCGTGTATCGAGTTACCCCATGTTAAGACTAGAACACCTTGTTGGAGTTGTAACTCCTATGTACATTTTTTATAGAACTACATCCACTTGAAGTATCCATACATGGATTTAATTTCTATACATATAAACATAATCTATTCCTTTCCAAAATTATAGTATGTTCTTATATACTTATCCTCAAAGTATACCTAAGGGATTTATTTCATAATATTGTAACACCCCATGCTTCCACGATATGCTTCTGTTTGAATAATACAGTAGCGTGTGTTGTACGCAACTTCGAGTTCTAACACACACCAAAACCAATCAAACTAGCCGTTATGAATAGTAATACCCACTTTTTGAAATTTTATAAATTTTAACTTTCAAAATGGACATCATTTTTGGATTCGGAATATCAAAATTATCTTAGGGTGATTTTTTTGTAGTTTTCTGAAAACATTCAATTTTTGATGAATAGTTAAAAACACTGAGTTATAGTTTAAAACCGAATTTTTATTTAAATAATTATTTATTTTATTTAAATTTATTTTATGTCAAAATAGATACATAATACCGATATAAATTCAATGTAATTCATTGAAGTCTGTTTATAATAATTTTAGATATATAAAAAATTTATAGAACTTTTCACCGTCTTTACCCACCTCCTAGGAGAATTTGCAAATTCACATAAAACATAATTTTACCACTTCTGTGAGTGGAATTTCAAAAACCGGAGGGACAAGGTTAATATCTTGGAGTGAAATGTGGTTCAATAAGATAAAAATAATTTTTTTTGTGAATAATAACTTTTTTACTTGTATTTACCACGGTTAAAAGTAAATAGTGTAATTAAGGGTAAAAATGATATTAATATTACCCTAAAACTTGTCCTAATTATATTGGGCATGTGTATCTCGACTAAAACAAACTTAGGAATAAAATATTATCATTTAGGTCCACTTGGATTAGATTAGGACATTTATTATTATTTAATTCAAAGGAGAGTTAAACGAGTTAAAATCAATGTTTAATAACTAAAACATTTTTAATATAAGGTTACACATAAGATAAATTCAATTATAAATATTAATTAAAAAGATAAAAAGATTTCATATGTAATTTTATTTCATTTATAATTTTTAGACATTAAATAATTTAATTTATTTAAGACACAATCATGATGAAGTAATTACCGTATTAATGAATGATTTAGTTAATTATTATTATAAATACCCAAATAAATGTAATTTGAGACTTTTTATGAATTAAAATAATTTTATAGGTCAATATGATATTTTTTAATTGTTTATATAAATTTTTTTCAAAGTAATAATGTTGTTATGAATTTATCCAAAACAAAATACCCAATAGTGTCTAAATTGACATAAAAGGGTTTTTAAAACAAATATTATATTATTAATTGATATTCTATTCTTAAAAATCTAAGGTTCGAGAAAAATACTTATATAATGATATGTGTATCATTAATGGACCACTTGGGGGGTCGATTGAAAGTTTACTGTATGTTTATTGACCATATAATATAAAAATGAAAAGAGACATGGTAAATGTGAGAGTAATTATCTAAGACTTAAAACTATAAGATAGGGTTAATAAAGTTACCCAAAACTGTCTAAAACTTATTGGTTGAGTGGATTTAGACCCATCCACACCTTATATGCAAAATAAATCAATTTGGAGCCATTATAATTCGAATATGAATTTATTATAAAATAATATTTTAAGTTTTTTCTAAGATGCCCCTCACCACTCTTATAAAAGGACCCCCCCCCCCTTCACTCTAATTTACACCTTCTAAGCCATTTGTATCGGCTAAAACCTACCCAAATACCATCTAAACTATCCTACCTTAAACCTAGAGTCCTTAGTTTGATCATAAAGACAACATATATAGCCATTTTGATCAAATCAATAGGAAGAACCCGAAGAAGAGGTGATGATTTCACCACCCTCTTACATGTTCCTTTCTTCTTCCACTTCCTTTTTATTTGTTGTTTCCATTATAAAATAATAACTCCAATATAATCTATATAATATGATGTTATTATAAGTATGGTACAACCAAATTCATAATTCTATCCACCCTTTGAATGACATGTCACCATACGTGCGTACGTACGGATTACTGTCTCCACGTCGTGGTGTAATTGTTATTAAATACATTATTATTTGTAAGGGTATAATAATGATGTGTATTTTATGTATATAATAAATATAACATGATAAAGATTCTGTATATATATGATATAACATCCAATTATATGTTATTTTAATATAAAAAGAATGATATTTTCGCTCGTGCGTACGTACGGATTACCGTCTCCATGACGCGATGAGATTCATTTCCAAGTTCACCATTCATCGACGATTATAAAAATATATATTACTAATAAGTATGTAATATATGACATAATAATTCTACTGAAGATATATATATTTATATATATAAGTATTTATGTACTTGCATATATCTTATTCACTTACTTTCGTTCAATACTATATGAAAACGAAAACAGTGTTTATGCGCACGTACGGACTACCGTCTCCATAAATAGTGTTTTCCATTTCATATATACGACTATTATACATATTTATATTATAAATATATATGATATAAAAATCATTTTTTATATTCTGGAAGTATTTAAATCAAAATGTAAGTGATACAATCAGGAGTAACAAGTTAAAACAAGTACGATAAAGAAAGAGATTATTACCTGAAATATTAATATAACAAGGAAATTATTATTAAATGGGTAGTCTATAGTCATAAATGAATAATGTATGATATCATAAATATTAATATGGTTATGGTATAATTTAATAACATACTATAGTCTTCATACAAGAGGTTAAACAAACCCTCAACTAAAGGAAAGTGCAATGTAAGGAGTTTTCATCTCACTCCATATTCCGGTGAGATTCATGCCATATTGCCACTATTACCTTTTGTGTGGTGTATGTACTGCCCATAATTGTATTCTTTGTGTAATAAAATTTAATTTATGTGTATTTACATATTCATTGTATGATACCTCTTTCATGGGGTGTATGTTTCTAAAGTTACCAAATTGGTAAGGGTTAATTTCACAATCTCTTTATTATCCAAAGTTGTTTTTACGTAAGTATCTACTGGGACATATTTATTATCCTTGTTCATGTTTTATGAAAGTGTTTTCAAAGGTATTTTTTAAGGTAATGTTTTACTAAAACATCATTTCAAATGTTTTAAATATTTATTCTTCTAAATATTTCTCATTAATGTCCATGTCCTCAAAATGGGTTTTAAGGATTTATTTATATGGACATGAATGTTTTTAAAATGTTAATTCCTTTAAAAAGTTTCAAAGTGGTATGGGACACTTTGATTCAAAAATGTCTTTAAATTTCTTATTTTCTAAATTGTGTAACTTTTAAATGTTTTCAAGAAAAATGGATATTTCTCTCAAAGAGTTTTACAAATCATTTTCATCTATGTCAACATCTTTTGATGGATTGTAAACTTGTTTGAAGATGATTATTATGATAAAACTCTTCCATATTGTATTGAAGGTTTTGTCATATGTTTGACTATGGATGTGTTATTTTTATACCATTCATGGATTATGGAGGAAGTATTGACATTTCGTATGCTAGTTTTAATAAAAATGTTTATGTTATAACCTTTTCGTATGAGGAATGCATTGGACTTGGTAAGTGATGGGTGGAGCTCGCTATAGCTCCTCGATGCATCAGTAGGACTCATGATACAAACTAGTGTCTTGGAACAAGGCCTTGACAAAATATTATTTGTATTCTTAGCACAAGGCCTAAACTATGTGGTTATGATAGTCTGGCATTATGCATTCCATCATTATGAAAGTGGTTAGTGATATTGGATGTGATTACTTGACTAGTAGAATATCCATGTCAACAAGTAAATGGAATTACTTCATTTTATTTTTTCCATATTATGTTGAAGTTCAAGTTTAAAAGGCTTTTGTTTTAGTTATACATTGCCTTAAATGTTTATCCTTACTTATGAAAGTTTCTGCTATATTTTTATCCTTACTGAGCATCTGATCTCACCCATTTCAATGTTTTATTTTTTCCCGGATGTGAAGAAGTATTTTATGAATAACCTTCAGGGATAGTATGAGGGGATATAAAGAAAATATGTTTTGGTAGTTTTCATTTTATGATGTAATGTAAACTCTATGAATGTATCTAGTATTTCCAAGGCTACTAAACTAATCGGTCTTTCGAGACATGATCCTTTGTGATCATGCCAATGTTATGAAATAATGCACCAACTCTAGGTAACTAGGGTCGGGGCGTTACAGTTGGTATCTGTGGATGTTTAGTATAAAACTTGGAAGCAAGATTTAGATAAACTCTTATTAGGGAAAATAGACCTAAGATGGACTTTGAGGATTATTATAGAATAACTTCCTAGAATTTTGGTATTGTAGAGATTTTTTGAGTTTTCTGGTCAATACATACCTGTCTGGATACGGGCATGTAGAGCTGGCTCTGGAACAGATAAACCTAGGGGTAAAACCCGAAAACACCGCTTTGAGCTAGAATCGAATGGGAACTGGTGCACGAAAACAAGCCTTGCGGCACTCTTGGTTACGAAACTCTCGGGGGATATGGTTAGGAAAATTCTCATTTTCCTTACAAACCATTATGAAGGGTTTATGAGTATATACTTCCTCAAAGAAAACATTTTTATGATTATAGATTATATCCATAAACTGCTCAATTTATGTTAGGTATTTTACAAGTTTGTAATTATTCATTGCAATTCATAAACTGACCTAGTGTATTCCATTGTATAGAAATGGCACCCAGCAGAAGGAATGTGAACTCCTGCAATACATATGATCCAAAGGGTAAGAAGGATCATATCTTCCTTGGTATTAAGCCAAAATTTAGAAGGGAAATAGTCTCTCATGTTTTCAAAACATATGAATAAATATTATCAGGTGTTAATAAGATGAGTGAAGAATTCTATGAGTCCTATGGCTTTGAAGGGAAGTAAGATAAGAAAAGGATGGAAGAGATAAGGACAGATAAATGGAAGAGGGAAAAGAAAATTTTTCCCATATGTGATAACTGTGGGAAGAAACACCCTGTAACTTTCCTGAAAGGAATAGGGGTTTGTTATAAGTGTGGAGAAAAAGTACACCATGTATGTGACTGTAAGGGTAAGAAAAAGGTTTCAAATGTACAATGCTGCATCTATAAAGAGTTGGGACACTACGTGAACCAATGTCCAAATCATCAGAGTATTCCCCAAATGATGCTATTTGATAATAATCATGTTATGATACTATCGCAAATGAGGTGGAATGATTGGAGTTTTTATGTTGTAATTAAAGAATTATGTCAATTGAGTGTTGTATCAACGTTGTACTTGTTTTAATAATTATGGATTATATAAGGATTGTACTGCAATACTTTTTCATTAAGGACTTGATATTGTGTGGAACCAGGAAAAGTGACTCAATAGTAGGTTAAATTTTTGGAAAATAAATGATGATAAAAAGATATACCATAATATAGTTCTGATACCGAGGATGTGATTTTTGGAATAATACATGATCGATTCAGATAAATTATATTGGATATTGTTGACTACCTTGAAACTGATTAATGATTTGTATATTCCATCATTGTTTGAGTTTACACCATTTTTGGATAGAAGGAGTATATCTAGTATTCTATAAGGAATAAGGGAGCATGAATGTAATCAATAAGGTTTTATGGTAATTCAGGATGTTACCATGTTTTAAAGGTGTTCAGATTTTATTACATGGAAAAAAGGATCTTCATTGTGTTTAACTTCCTTATAAATTTTGGACTGTGAGTTTGGATAGTAGTATTTTGGATAAGCTTAAAGGTTGGAATGGATTATGTTTGAAGGGTTATTTTTGGATTTTTATAAAAGGACAACACGCAGACCGTGTGAAAACCCTCCATGTCGGACAAAGCTACGGGAATCGAACCCACAACCATAAGTGCGATTGGGATTTATCACCTACCACTAGACTACGTGATGTTCCTGGATGGTGTAATGTAGTTTCTTTTTTTTAATGTGTCTGATATGTGAATTATAAATTCATTATATTTGCAACCCTATACGATTAGGATAAATAAGGTATTTTTGAGTTTTATTATGTTTTGGAGTGAAAGATGAGTTTGTGGTATAAATTTATTAATGGATAAAACTCTAATTATAAATTAAGTATATCTCTTTATAATCTTATTCAATCTCATAAATAAATTCCTCAACGGAACTTATAACAAAAACGTTGTCCTAGATGGTACCTTAGATCATCACAAATTTATGGCTATGTGATTGTTGGCCTTTTCATAGCCATGTTCTCTACCACTCTCCATCAGATATTGATAGTTATATTTCTCTTCCATATCCATGTTTTCTTACATGGAACCCTAGTATGTGTTATTTTTTGTAACCTTTATACTTAAAACTCTTTATTTTAAATAGAGGCCTCATTAATCCATTTTTCGATGTGGGATTTCAACTAAGACATTTTGAAATGTCAACCCCAAGTTTCCAATACCGAGTATAAATTGTGAGGATGAAATTTATTTAAGGAGGGTAGAATGTAACACCCCATGCTTCCACGGTTTGCTTCTGTTTTAATAATACAGTAGCGTGTCTTGTACGCAACTTCGAGTTATAACACACACCGCAACCAATAAAACTAGCCGTTATGAATATTAATACCTACTTTTTGAAATATTATAAATTTTATCATTCAAAATGGACTTCATTTTTGGATTTAGAATATTGAAATTAGCTTACGGTGAATTTTTGGTATTTTTATGAAAACATTCGATTTTTTTATGAATAGTGAAAAAACAATGAGTTATAATTTAAAAACGAATTTTTATTTAAATAATTATTTATTTTATTTAAATTTATTTTAGGTCAAAATAGATACATAATACCTATATAAGTTCAATGTAATTCATTAGAGTCAGTTTATAATAATTTTAGATATATAAAAATTTTATAGAACATTTCACCGTCTTTTACCAACCTCCGAGGAGAATTTTCAAATTCACACAAAACATAATTTTACCGCTTCTATGAGTAGATTTTTAAAAATCTGAGAGACATGGCTAATATCAAGGAGTAAAATGTTGTTCAATAAGATAAAAATAATTTTTGGTGAATAGTAATTTTTTTACTTTTATTTACCACGGTTAAAAGTAAATAGGGTAATTAAGGGTAAAAATGATATTAATATTACACTAACACATGTTCTAATTCTATTGGGAAAGTGTATCTTGACCAAAAACAAACTTATGAATAAAATATTATCATTTAGGTCCACTTAGATTAGATTAGGAAATATATTATTTTTTAATTCAAAGAAGAGTTACAAGAGTTAAAATCAATGTTTAATAACTAAAACATTTTTAATATAGGGTCATACATAAGATATATTCGATTATAAATATTAACTAGAAATATGAAAATATTTCCTACATAATGGTATTTCATTTATAATTTTTAGACATTAAATAATTCAATTTATTTTAGACATAATGATGATGAAGTAATTACCGTATTAATGAAAGATTTAGATAATTAATATTATAAATACCCAAATAAATGTAATTTGAGACATTTAATGACTTGAAATGATTTTCTAGGTTAATTAATGATTTAGGCCTAATATTTTGTATTTTTTTGGAAACTTTCATTTTTTGATGAATAGTGAAACCACTAAGTGGTAGTAAAAAAACTGAATTTTTCATAAAACATAATTTTACCACTTCTGTGAGTGGAATTTTGAAACTCCGAGAGACATGGTTAGTATCAAGTACTAAAATGTGGTTTAATGAGATGAAAATAATTTTTGGTGAATAGTAACTTTTTACTTTTGTTTACCGCGAATAAAAGTAAATAGGGTAATTAAGGGTAAAAGTGTTGTTATTATTATTACCCTAACACATGTCCTAATTCTATTAGATAAGTGTAATTTGACCTAAAACAACCTTAGGAATAAAATATTACCATTTAGGCCCACTTGGAGTGGATTAGGACATTTATTATTAATTTATTTAAAGAAGGGTTAAAATAGTTAAAATCAATGTTTAATAACTAAATCATTTTTAATATAGGGTTATACATAAGATAAATTCAACTATAAATATTCATTAGAAAGATATGAATATGGCCTACATAATGGTATTTTATTTGTAATTTTTAGACTTAAAATAATTTAATTTATTAATGACACAATGATGATGCAATAATTATCTTATTAATGAAATATTGACATAATTGATGTTATAAATACCCAAATAAATGTAATTTGAGACTTTTTATGAATTAAAATAATTTTAATTGTTAATATGACATGTTAGTATTGATTTAATTAACTGTTTTAGAACTAATCATTCTGTTATGAGTTTCACAAAAATCAATTACCAAATAGTGTCAAAATTGACATAAAATAGTTTTTAAAACAAATATTATATTATTAATTGTTATTATATTCCTAAAAATATAAGGATCGGTCGAGATACGTATATAATGATTGGTGTATCATTAATGGACCACTTGGGGTTGATTGGATGTATATGGTAAGTTTATTAACAATATAATATAAAAATACAAAGTGACATGGTAAATGTCAATCTAATTAACTAAGAGTTAAAACTAAAAGATAAGGTTACTATAATGACCTAAACTTGTCTAAATTCTATTGGATGAGAGGATTTATACCCATCCCCACCATATCTTCTAAATATATCAATTTGGAGCAATTAAAAACCGAATATGACTTTATAATAAAATAATATTTTTAGTTATTCCAAAGGTGCCCCTCTCCTCTCTTATAAAAGGGCACCTCCTCCCTCTCTTCCTCAAACCACATTGAGCCTTCATGATCGGCCAACCTCTGCCAAATTCCCTTCTCCACTTCCCTAGAAAACATCCTAGAGGTCCTAGTATTCTTAAAAGACCAATTTTATTGCCTTAAGAGAAGGTCTCAAAGAGGCGCTTCAAAGAAGAGGTAATGTCTGATACCGATTCTTTCAACTTTATTTCTTCTTACACTTCTTCTTCTTAGGTTGTTTCATTATGAAGTAATAACATTAGTATCAATCATATACTGATATGTTATTATATGTATGAAACAACCCTATTTCACCATCTATCCTTCCTATGGAAAACAAAATCACCACGCGTGTGTACGTACGGAATACCATCTCCACGTCGTGGTTTAATCTATTTTCCACCACCACCTTACTTGGATGGGTATAATGGTGTAAATAATAACTATATATGATTATTGTAAACTGATATTTATTATGTAATATTATACATACACTCCAATAAAACTTCACGATCATGGGAACGATATCATCACTCGTGCGTACGAACGGAATACCGTCTCCACGATGTGATGAGATTCATTCTCAATGATTAACCATTCATAAATGATTATAAAGTATATATAATTAGTAATCATGAAATATATGACATAATAATGATACTGGATTTATGTATATATATATATGTATGTCATCCAATTAATTCCATTCAATTCAATGAGAAAACGAAAACAACGTTCATGCGTACGTACGGCCTACAGTCTCCATGAACGGTGTATTTCCTTCCATTTTTTGATCTATTATATATATGTATATTCTGAATATATATTATATATAAATAATGTTTTATATTCTATAATTAAGTAATCATGATCTAGGTAATCATATGAATAATTACAAGTCAAAACACGGAGGACAAATGAAACGATTTTACCCAAAATGCTCTTTAACAAAAGAACGGGTAATATAAAGTCATAAGTGAACCTTATATGATATCATAACAATGAATATGATTCTGTAATAAGTCAATGACATTATTTAAATCATTATACAGGAGGTTCGGATACGTATGAATCATATCAGACCTAAGGTAAGGGATAATTGTGCAAATCTCATTTTTATCCGAGATTGCTTATTCGTAAGTGTTTACTAGGGTTATTTCTATCATCCATGTCCATGTTTTATAAAAGTGTATTCATGTATGTTTAAATTACTTTTTACCCATTTGACTTTTACCCCATTGTATGGAGTGAATCGTTCTTTTATTTACCCTACAAGGTACTTTTTGACTTTTCCGACAAAAGTACGAGAAGAATGTTTTTTAACGTATACGACATGAAAGGATTTTTATGGTTTTATAAAGCCTTATTTTCATGAAGCTTCATCCAAAAGATTTCATGAATATTTTCCAAAAAATCATTTTCTTTTAAAATTGCATGACATTTTGTGAAAAGAGAATTATTTTGAAGAAGTAAGGATATTTTCCTCAAGAATTCATTTCAAGTGTTTTATCAAAACCATTTTTCATCTAAGATGAAATTATTTCATATGGGTATATTTCAAGTAACATGTCTCTATGATTTACATGGTTTCAATTTTCTTATTATGAATTGATATCCATTTATTTTATATGGATTATTTGATGATGGGATGATATTTATGAAACCCATTTTATTTATTGGGTTGTTATGAATGATGTATGTTTATTTTGTGGCACAAGTAAGAATGATTTAAATATGAGATGGGTGGGACCTATATCTCACTCAAATTCATTGGGTAAAGATTTATTTCTCATGAGATAGACATGGCTATAATAGTAAGTTAATCCGGTTCAGTATTACAGGATTGGAACGAGGAGTGAACACGATTCAGAAAGGGACTTTGTCCATTAAGATGGTCTTAGCAGCAATGCCTTGGCTACTATGGAAATCATTACATGTGCATAATGGATTCAAAATTACATGTTTTATTCCCATGTTATGTTATCATGATTTATGTTCCATTATGATCTGTGCCTTATGTACTTCCATGTTTTAAGTCGTTGCTCAAGATTTTGATGTTTAAACATTATGTTTAGGTTTTTAAGTTCAAATGTATATGGTATGTTTTATTTTATCCATGCTTACCCTTACTGAGCATTTGAGATCACCCTTTTTATGTTTTATTTTCCCCCAGGATTAAAATAAAGGATTTAGTAAGGAAACAAAAAGTGTAAGATCTTTATGGGAGATGTTGAAGATCTTTCACCACGATTAGAATATTACATTCCAAGTATGCAAAGACACTAAACTATTACAGTCCTTGTGTGTCTGGTTTTGTTATTTGTTATGTATTCCGCAAAAGTAATGTAATATCCATGTACGTCAGGATTTGAGTCTCTAAATTTGGTATCAAATGAAAGGTTTAGTCATCCTTTGGAAACTAGGATGTGAAAACTTTAGTGAGATCCCTAGAGATATTTCTAAGGTATGTCTAGGGATGTCCCTAAGGATAAGTATATGTATAGGATATAGTCCAAGAACTACAGTAACAATATTAGAATTTAACCTAAGATGTTAGATATTGAGGGTGCTCCCCATTTATTATGTTGTTTTCCCTAGCTTGATTTTTGCCTCTCACACTATTCTTTTTGGGTTTTAGAAAATGGCTGGAAACAGGAAGATTCATGATAATGGAGGATATGACGGACAATGGAATGATATTCTTCATGAGAAACCAAATGAAACTGGATTTGGAAGTCCAAACATCGTTATTATGCCTAATCAGCACACTCATAATATGATTAATAATCTCAACATTGGTAAGTTTCCTGACTCATATAATAAGAGAAATATGGAGTTTCATGATGTTCATAGAGGAAATAAATTTCAATTTCCCTCATGTAAATCATGTGGGAAGAGGCATCAGGGAGATTATTTCAAATGAACTGGAAGATGCTTTGGGTGTGGAAAAGAAGGACACAAAGCCAGTAAGTGCAAAGGAAAAGGTTCAGTTAACACCATGGATGAGGATAATGGAATTTCTACGACATCAAAAATGGTTAAATGTTTTAAATGTGGAATGTGCGGGCATTATGCAAACCAATGCCCTAATGGAAAGTCTCATGAAGAGAATCAGTACGGTTGTATGGGTAGTATTTATGTTGATGATGAAGAGACTACAAATGATCTGTGAGATGAGAGAATTGTTGAAGCTCGGTCAATGGTTTAATAAGGTAGTGGAATGATTACATGATTATCAAGTGTAATGTTGTATAAGTAATCTCATGGTACTATTGAATAAAGAGAAATCTAAGGAATGTTACACTATTTTCTTTCCATAAGTTTTGAAAGTGTATGATTAATTGTACCAGTAACCATGAAAGGTTATTCAGATATTTTTGGAAAGTAGATGATATGCGCATAATGAAGGGATAAAGTGAAAATTAAATATTTGATAGTATTCATGGGCTCATGACTAATATAAGGATAAGGTTATATCATGGTTTGAGTATATAGAATTTTTGGAATTTGGTATGTGGAAAGATTTAACTTTTGACAGAATTCATGTTTTCACTAAGGTTTAATGGGTATTCATATTTCAAGAGAATACATGATTAAGGTATTCACATGATTCTAATGTGACCAACAAGATATAAGGGGGATAAATGATGGTATTCACATGCTTGGTTTATGACATTTCAAGTAATCGTTTTCTTTATACTATGATCTTTGACTGAAGTATTTCAGATAATCCTAAATATTGGAATGGATTATGTTGGACATAGGTTAGTATTGTTTAAGGATAGATTTTTTTTCGATATTATTGATGGGATGTTATAGTAATTTACTTTTACAAAAAGGACAACCTGCAGGATGGGCGACATCCCATCACGTCGGATAAGGCTGTGGGAATCGAACCCACAACCGAAGTGCGACTGGCCTTTATCACCTACTACTGGCCTACATGAAGTCCCTGTTTAGTAGAAACTAGTTTTATTATATTAATCAGTATGATATATGAAGTATAATTCCATTTTAGGAACCATGTATGATTAATCTCACTATATATGGACTTCTGTATTTTTTGATAACTTTTCCAACCTTTTGTTTGAGACAGATGGAATGACCCATCATTTTATCACATGATCTGCTAACACATCACGAATGACAAATTCAACTTCATTTCTTTAAGAGATGATGTTGAAATTATCCAAATAACGACCAACGGTGTGACTGTACCAAAATCACAAATGTATTTCTTCTAATTCCAATTTCATCAACTTTAGGGAAATGATCTTGAAAACCAAAAATGTTGTCCTAGTTCTCTTATATCCGATGAATCAGATAGTACCTTAGATCATCACAATTTTATATCTTTGTGATTGTTGGATTTTTCATAGCCATGTTCTCTATCACTCTCCATCACAACTTGATAGTTAGATTTTTCTTGCATATCCATATTTTCACCTATGTTCTCCTATGTGGAAACCAAGTGATTAGTTAATTTGGGTAACCATAACGTTTCGTACTTTAGTTTTTAAATCCAAGTATTGGTATTCATTTTTATGATGTGGGTTTCTATTAAAGAAACTTTTGAGTAGTAAACCATTTATAACCCCGACGAATTTCGAGGGCGAAATTCATTTTAAGGGGGGTAGAATGTAACACCCCGAGATTTTATGAAAAATATTCTTTTTAATTTCATTAATGTATTGTATTTTACGCTACACCAAAAGTACCTTGCACAACATGCATCCCTGACTTGCCTTGCATTACACGCAATCACGACCTTCCTCGATAGCCTGTACGCAATACCGAGTTTCACTAAACGAGATATTTTTATAATATTATTATGAACTAGCCGTTATAAATAGTAATACCCCCTTTTTGGAATTTTATAAATTTTATCTTTCAAAATGGACTTCATTTTTGGATTCGGAATATCGAAATTAGTTTTGGGTGAAATTTTGGCTCTTTTCGGATAACTTTCATATTCTGATGAATAGTGAAAATTACTAAATTTTAATTAAAAACAACTTTTTTAATAGAAATAATTGATAGTGATAAATTAATAATTTGAGTGGTTTTAAAGTATATTTAGAATATATTTTTACAATTTAATATAATTTTGGCCATTGGATGTAATTTCACATTTAAACCAGACATAAACAAGTGTCAATCTTTTGATAGTTATTATCTCTTAAAAACACGCTATTTGTTTTGACGACGAGAATTAATTTTTAAATTAGATAATGTAACTGATATTTTTTGAATTTGGTAAAATAGACATAATTTTTGAATTCATTATATCAAATATAGTCTAGGCTTATTTTTTGGTATTTTTCTGGAAACATTCATTTTTAGATGAATAGTGAACCACTAAGTGGTAGTAAAAAAAACTGATTTTTTCATAAAACTCAAATTTACCGCTTCTATGAGTGGAATTTCAAAAATCTGAGAGACACGGTTAATATCAAGGAATTAAATTTGGTTCAATGAGATGAAAATAATTTTTTTTGAATAGTAACTTTTTACTTTTTTTTACCACGGTTAAAGTAAATAGGGTAATTAAGGGTAAAAGTGTTATTATTAATACCCTAACACATGTCCTAATTCTATTGGATAAGTTTAATTCGACCTAAAACAACATTAGGAATCAAATATGACCATTTAGGCCCACTTGGATTAGATTACGACATTTATTATTAATTTATTTAAAGAATGGTTAAAATAGTTAAAATCAATGTTTAATAACTAAATCATTTTTAATATAGGGTTATAAATAAGATAAATTCGAATATAAATATTAATTAGAAAGATAAAAATCTTTCCTACATAATTCTATTTTATTTGTAATTTTTAGACTTAAAATACTTTAATTTATTTATGACACAATGATGATGTAATAATTATATTATTAATTAAATATTGACATAATTGATGTTTTAAATAGCCAAATAAATGTAATTTGAGACTTTTTATGACTTCCAATAATTTTTTATGATAATATGACATGTTATAATTTATTTAATTAACTTTTTTAGAAATAATCATTCTGTTATAATTTTCACAAAAATCAATTACCAAATCGTGTCAAAATTGACATAAAATAGTTTTTAAAACAAATAATATATTATTAATTGTTATTATATTCTTAAAAATATAATGTTCGGCCAAGATACTTATACCATGATAGGTGTAACATTATTGGACCACTTGGGGGTCTCTTGGATGTATATGGTAAGTTTATTAACTATATAATATAAAAATACAAAGTGACATGGTAAATGTCAATCTAATTAACTAAGAGTTAAAAATAAAATATAAGGTTAATATAATGACGTAAAATTGTCTAAATTCTATTGGATGAGAGTATTTCTACCCATCCCCGCCTTAGCTTCGAAATATATTAATTTGGTGCTATTAAAAACCGAATATGACTTTATAATAAAATAATATTTTTAGTTATTCCAAAGGTGCCCCTCTCCTCCCTTATAAAAGGGAACCTCCTACTTCTCTTCCTCACACCACTTTGAGCCTTAAAGCTTGGCCAACCCCTACCAGATTCTTTTCTCCACTTCCCTAGAAACATTCTAGAGGTCCTGGTATTCTTCAATGACCAATTTTAGTGCCCTAAGAAGAGGTCTCAAAGAGGCGCTTCAAAGAAGAGGTAATGTTCGTTACCGATTCTTTCAACTTTATTTTTTCTTAAACGTCTTATTCTTAGGTTGTTTCATTATGAAGTAATAACATCAGTATCACTCATATACTGATATGTTATTATATTTATGAAACAACCCTATTTCACCATCTATCCATCCTATAGAAAATGAAATCACCGCGCGTGTGTACGTACGGAATACCGTCTCCACGCCATGGTGTAATCTATTTTCCACCACCACCCTATTTGGATTGGTATAATGGTGTAAATAATAACTACATATGATTATTGTAAAGTGATATTGATTCTGTAATAGTATACATACACTCCAATAAAACTTCACAATCATGGGAACGATATCATCGCTCGTGCGTACGTACGGAATACCGTCTCCACGACGCGATGAGATTCATTCTCAATGATTAACGATTCATAAATGATTATAAAGTATATATAATAAGTAATCATGAAATATATGACATAATAATGATATTGGATTTATATATATATATATATGTATTTCATCCAATTAATTCCATTCAATTCAATGAGGAAACGAAAACAACATTCATGCGTACGTACGGCCTACCGTCTCCATGAACGGTGTATTTCATTCCATTTTTCGATCTATTATATATATGTATATTCTGAATATATATTATATATAAATCATTTTTTATATTTTGGAATTAAGTAATCATGATCTATGTAATCATATAAATAATTACAAGTCAAAACACGGACGACAAATGAAACGATTTTACCCAAAACGCTCTTTAACAAAAGAATGGGTAATATAAAGTCATAAGTGAACCATATATGATATCATAACAATGAATATGATTCTGTAATATGTCAATGAAAATATTTAAATCATTATACAAGAGGTTCAGATAGAAACGAAGCATATCAGACCTAAGGTAAGGGATAATTGTGCAAATCTCATTTTTATCCGAGATTTCTTATTCGTAAGTGTTTACTGGGGTTATTGCTATCATCCATGTCCATGTTTTATAAAAGTGTATTCATGTATGTTTAAATTCCTTTTTACCCATTTGACATTTACCCCATGGTATGGAAGGAATCTTTCTTTTATTTACACTATAAGGTACTTTTTGACTTTTCCGACAAAAATATGAGAAGAATGCTTTTTTAACGTATACGGCATGAAAGGATTTTTACGGTTTTATAAAGCCTTATTTTCATGAAGCTTCCTCCAAATGATTTCATGAATATTTTCAAAAAAATCATTTTCTTTTAAAATTTCATGACATTTTGTGAAAAGAGAATGATTTTGAAGAAGAAAGGATATTTTCCTCAAGAATTCATTTCAAGTGTTTTATCAAAACCATTTTTCATCTAAGATGACATTATTTCATATGTGTATGTTTCAAGTATAATGTTTCTATGATTTACATGGTTTCACTTTTCTTATTATGAAATGATATCCATTTCTTTTATATGGATTATTTGATGATGGGATGATGTTTATGAAACCCATTTTATTTATGGTGTTATTATGAATGATGTATGTCTATTTTGTGGCACAAGTAAGAATGATTTCAATATGAGATGGGTGGGACCTATATCTCCCTCAAATTAATTGGGTAAAGATTTATATCTCATGATATAGACATGGCTGGAATGGTATGTTAATATGCTTCAGTATTACAGGACTGGAACGAAGAGTGAACTCGATTCATAAAGGGACTTTTTCCATTAAGATGGTCTTGGCTGCAATAGCTTGGATACTATGGAAATCATTACATGTTATTAATGGATGCCACAATTACATGTTTTATTCCCATGTTATGTTATCATGATTTATGTTCCATTATGATCTATTCCTTATGTACTTCAATGTTTTAAGTTGTTGCTCAAGATTTTGATGTTTAAACATTATGTTCATGTTTTTATGTTCAAATGTATATGGTATGTTTTATTTTATCCATGCTTACCCTTACTGAGCATTTGAGCTCACCCTTTTTATGTTTTATTTTCCCCCAGGATTAAAAGAAAGTTTTTAGGTAAGGAAACGAAAAGTGGAAGATCATTATGGGAGATGTTGAAGATCTTTCACCACGATTAGAAGATTACGTTCCAAGTTTCCAAAGACAGTAAACTATTACGGTCCTTGTGTGTCTGTTTTTGTTATGTATTATGTATTACGAAAAAGTAATGTAATATCCATGTACGTCGGGCTTCGGGTCTCTACAGTTTTTTGATGTAATAATTCTGTTATGAATTTATAAAAAACAAAATACCCAATAGTGTCAAAATTGACATAAAAGATTTTTTTAAACAAATATTATATTATTAATTGATATTCTATTCCTAAAAATATAAGGTTCGGCCAAAGTACTTATATTATTATAGGTGTATCATTAATGGACCTTTTGGGGGTCGATTGGAAGTTTATATTTCGTTTATTAACCATATAATATAAAAATACAAAGAGACATGGTAAATGTCAAACTAACTAACTAAGATTTAAAACTATAAGATAGGGTTAATAAAGTTACCCAAACCTATATAAAACATATTTTTTGAGTGGATTTCGACCCATCCACTCCTTATCCTCGAAATAAATCAATTTGGGGACATTATAATTAAAATATGAATTTATTATAAAATAATATTTTATGTTTTTCCTAAGGTTCCCCTCACCCCTCTTATAAAAGGGCACTCCCCCTTAACTCTAATTCACACCTTCTAAGTCGTTTTTCTTGGCCAAAACCTGCCCAACTACCCTCTCAACTATCCTCCCTTCAACCTAGAGTCCTTAGTTTGATCATAAAGCCAACCTACAGAGCCCTTTAGATCAATTCAAAAGGAAGAAACCGAAGAAGAGGTAATGATTTCACCACCCTCTCTCACGTTCCTTTCTTCTTCCACTTCATTTTTCTTTGTTTTTTCCATTTTGAAATAATAAATACAGTATATTCTACATACTGTGATGTTATTATAATTATGGTACAAACAAATTCATTATTCTATCCACCCTTTGAATGATGTGTAATTTTTATGCAATACATTATTATTCAGATGGGTATAATAATGATGTGTATTTGATGTAAATAATAAATATAACATTATAAGGATTCTGTATATATGATATAACATCCAATTATATATTATTTTAATATCAAAAGAATGATATTTTTGCTCGTTCGTACGTATGGATTACCATCTCCACGACGTGATGAGATTCATTTCCAAGTTCACCATTCATCGACGATTATAGAAATATATATTACAAATAAGAATGTAATATATGACCTAATAATGCTACTAGAGAAATGTATATTTATATATATAGGTATTTCTGTACTTACATATATCTTATTCACTTACTTCCGTTCAATAATATATGAAAACAGAAAAAACGTTTATGCGTACGTACAGACTACCGTCACCATAAACAGTGTTTTCCATTTCATATATACGTCTATTATACATATTTATATTCTAAATATATATGATATATAAATCATGTTTTATATTCTAGAAGAATTTAAATCATGATGTAAGTGATACAATCAAGAGTAACAAGTTAAAACACGTACGATACAGAAAGCGATTATTACCCGAAATATTAATATAACATGGAAATTATTATTAAATGGGTAGTATAAAGTCATAAATAAATAATGTATGATATAATTAATATTAATATGGTTCTGTTATAATTTAATAACATACTATAGTATTCATATAGGAGGTTAAACATACCATCGACTAAAGGAAAGTGCAAGGTAAGGAGTTTTCATCTCACTCCTTATTCCCGTGAGATTCATTTCATATTGACACTTTTACCTTTTGTGTGCTGTATGTACTGCCCAAAATTGTATTCTTTGTGTAATACACTTTAATTTATGTGTATTTAAATATTCATTGTATGATACCTCTTTCATGGGGTGTATGTTTTGTAAGTTACCAAATTGGTAAGGATTAATTTCACAATCTCTTTATTATCTGAGGTTATTTTTACGTTAGTATCTACTGGGACATATTTATTATCCATGTCCATGTTTTATGGAAGAGTTTTAAAAGGGATTATTTTAAGTTAGTTTCTTACAAAAATATCATTTCAAATGTTTTAAATATTTATTCTTCTAAATTTTTCTCATTAATGTCCATGTCTTCAAAATTGTTTTTAAGGATTTATTTATATGGACATGAATGTTTTTAAAATGATAATTCCTTTAAAAAGTTTCAAAGTGGTATGGGACACTGTGATTTAAAATTGTCTTAAAATGGATTATTTTCAAAATTGTGTGACTTTTAAATGTTTTCAAGAAAAATGGATATTTCTCTCAAAGTCTTTTACAAATGATTTTCATCTTTGTCAATATCCTTTGATAGATTTTAACCTTGTTTGAAGATGATTTATTATGATAAAAATCTTACATATTATATTGAAGGTTTTGTGATATGTTTGACTATGGATGTGTTATTTTTATACTATTCATTGTTTATGGAGAAAGTATTTAAATTTCATATACCTATTTTAATACGAATGTTTATGTCATAACCATTTCATATGAGGAATGCATTGGACTTAGTAAGTGACGGGTAGAGCCTGCTATAGCTCCTCAATGCATCAGTAGGTCTCATGAGACAAACCAGTGTCTTGGCACAAGGCCTTGAAAAAAATCTTAATTGTAGTCTTGGCACAAGGCCTTGACTATGTGGTTATGATAGTCTGTAATTATCCATTCCATCATTATGAAAGTGGTTAGTGATATTGCATGTGATTATTCGACTAGAAGAATATCCATGTGAACAAGTAAATTGAATTAATTCATTTTATTTTTTTCCATATTATGCTGAAGTTCATGTTTAAAAGGCATTTTTTTAGTTATACATTGCCTTAAATGTTTATGCTTACTTATGAAGGTTTCCGCTATATTGTTATCCTTACTGAGCATCTAATCTCACCCCTTTCAATGTTTTAATTTTTCCAGGATGTGAAGAAGTATTTTATGAATGAATTATAGGGATAGTATGAGGGGATATGAAGACAATATGTGGTTATAGTTTTCATTTAATGATGTAATGTAAACTTTATGAATGTATCTAGTGTTTCCAAGGCTACTAAACTAATCGGTATATTGAGACTTGATCCTTTGTGATAATGCCAATGTTATGTAATAATGCACTGACTCTGGGTAACTGGGGTCGGGGCGTTACAAATATACCATTTCTATGTCTAGTTTCCATGTTTTCCACTAAACATCCTCTAATACAAACTGTAAGTACCCTTACCCTATATTCCCAGATCTAGTTCTTTATGTTAATACATTAGAATGATTATAATAATGGCATATCCTGAATAAACAAGAAGTTTATTAGTTTTTGAAAACAAGATACATAAATATGATAAACATTACAACTTTTAATGAAATACATAATAAAAATTCCATTGGAATCATCTATGAATCCAAGATTATCCATGCAAGTAATTCATAACATTAATCTTCAAAACCTGGGGGAAATAAATCATAAGAAATGGGTGAGATTAATTTCTCAGTAATGATAAGTAATAAATCTAAATTTATCATAATAATTATCACTAGGCATGGTCAACAAGTAAAAACACATTCCTTTAAAAATACACTTGAGTATAATATAGCCTGAAAGAAAGATGATTAAATACAACCATATAAATGATAATAAGAGAATAAATCATAGCCATTTATTTTCTACTAGTCAAATAATCACATGGTTTATCAATCACTAATACAATAATTAGGTAATGCATAATGTTGGACATGTGAAACATATTCTCAAGGCCTCATCCAAGATGTCTGAAAATATTAGTGTAAAGCCTTAGCCAAAACCCAATTATGTTTTGTCTCACGATACCTAATGATGAATTTAGGATATATATCAGACCCCACCTGTCACATTCTAATTCTAATTCATTCCTCATATGAGTGGGTCTAAACATAATCAACATGAACATATGAAATAACTTTTCCCAATCTTTATACATAAACACAAACCAATCTGAGTTGTATAGTGAATGGTATCAATATAAAACATCCACATTCAAAATAATAATAAAACATTTAATAAAATATTTTATATGATAAACATAAGATATTATCCTCAATAATACATAATATTCATCAGAGGTGTAGAAATAGACAAAAATACCCTAATAAAACTAACGAAGAATTTTTGAGAAAAATGCACTTTTACTTTGAAAAGAAGAGTTATTGTTGAAAACTATTTGTGTTAATTCATGAATTAGATTAATAATTTATTACATTAGAATCAGTGGTTTTATAAAAATAATATTGTCTCAAAAAAGATTATATATTTCACTTTAAAATAGGTACGATTTTGAGAAGTTCTCTCGAATTAGGATTGTTTATGGGGAAGAATTGGGGAAGATCTTTATAAAACATTCAACTACCCATAAAATAAAGAAGGATTATTATTTGCACACCTATATAAAAAACTTACATATAATTTATTATTATTATATAAAAATCATTATTAATTTAATTGATATTCAGCGAGAGAAAGTGTAACCCATAAGAAAAATAGATGTTCAGGTAGAAACCCCTTACCTTATATCTGATCATTTTCTGCACTTTCCCTTAACATCATGGACAATCAAATTAAATCCATTAATTAATTAATTAAAAACATTATATAAATTTATTTTATTCATTATTGTTTTTATGTTAATTTTTTCATTATTTATATGTTATATGATTGAATTCTGTCATTTCGAAATGTGTGTTCCCTTGATTTAATGATCAGCTCGCATGATTTTAAGAAATAGAGTTCATTTAAAATTAGTATAATTCTACAGAATTTCAATTTCATTTTGTTTATAAAAAACCAGAAGTTTAAATTGTTATATATATTATTTGGTTATATATTATGGGGATGAATCATTATATAATATATTTAGTGATAATCGTTTAGATTACTACATCGTTTATCGATTATAATGAACTCATTTTGTATTATCCGTTGGTATTATGTAAATATGTTACATAAAAAACATAAAAAGGTTGTAATATTAATTTTACATTCTTTTTCAACCATTAAAAATGTTTCATGAATATATTTTTTGAATAATTTTAAGAACAAAACTCCATCTTCCATGAAGGTTGAAAATTGGAACCTCTTAGATGATAATGTTTTTATAAAATAAAAGAGGTAGAGTATGAATATTGATAATGGTTATCAAATCAACATGATATAATTATATCATATAGATTATAATGGAGTTATCATGATCTAATAGATAGAGTAGTTTAGGATAGAATAAGAAAAGTATATAAATTCAACTGAAATTAAATGAAAAAGGAAGAGGATTTACCTCTTGAAAGAACCTTCTTGAGAAGCTCCTTAAAGAAATGTGTTTTTGTCTTTTGGAATGTCCAAGGGATCCTAGATATGGGGAGGGACTAAGGGAGTGTATTTGTGTAGAAAATTGAGAAGCATAAAGGAATATAGGAGTGAAGAGAAGAGGGAGTGAGGGGTAATTTTTATAGTGGAGGAGAGGAGGGTTTTTCTATTATTTAAATCATTATTTTATTATTTGGCTCAAGACTATGAGTAGTCATTATTCTTGTAACGACCCAAACATTTATTAATGAATATTCCACTTGATCTAGTTAAATGTATTGTTATGTAAAATGGTTATATAAAATATTAACTTCTTTGGTTTTAGGTTTTTGTATTTCAAAATACCATTAGGAATTGTTATTGTTGACAATATAGTCATTGAACAATGATCACATGATTAGTATAAATATATGGCTATAAAAAATCCAATTTACTCAGAAAAAGGTAGTTATTTCCTCATCTAGTATAATTTCTCCATACGAATCCCATTTTTCAGAGCTCAGAAAAGAGGTGGAATCATTGGGCACTAGTTTTGACCAAGCCCAAGTCGAGATTCGACACATTTATCATAAACAGAATCGCCTATGGGAGAAATGAAAGTTAATAGTGATTACCACCCAAGCGATGTCATCTAAGCCTCCCCAAGATCCTGTCACCATCTCACACCTTACCCATTAGTAATATGAGGGTTTATAAGGGGTTTTGTAACTAGACCCTACCACTATGATTATGTGCATTATTTTTGTATAGAATAAAGAATATACTTTCCTTATATTATTGTTACTTTGTAAATTTTTATAAATCACAAATAGTATTTTTATTTAATATTCAATTAAGAAATATTTTTTGATGAATCAAAATATATTTTAATTAAATATTATTTTAGTAAAATAATATTACTAAATTAGTTTTTATTAAATATAAATTATCATATAATTTTTATGAATTTTTTTCATTTTTGTTAAGGTTTGAAAGCCATTTTTGAAAAACCCATGAATTTTTAATAAATGTCGATTTATATTTTAAAAGATAAAATTAAATTTTTTGAGAATTATTTAAATATAATAAATATTAATATTGAAATAAGGATGTCGAAATTATCCAATGGTTAATGTTTCAAAATTTTATGAGTTAGTCGGATATTCAGGTAAAAATTAAATACCATTCAAATATATAATATGTTTTATGAAATCATAATGAAACAATAGAGATATAACAAAATAATATAAAATATATTTTTCGCCAATATATGTTTTACCTTCAAAAAAAATTATTTTATAATTTTTTGATTAAATTTATGGTTCCTTAGTGGACCCTCCAAAACTTATAACACATTTTAACTGTTTAAAAATATTTCCTTGAGACTGTGACTCACCTCTACATAAGAAAGAAAAATATTCTAATTTTTTCGTCAATTGGCCATATAAAATAATTTTTTCCACTCCCCTTTGAAAAAAACCATGGTCAAAACCCATGATTTGGTTTGTGGTTTTGATTAGTTTAATGTGTAGTTTCCAAAACAAAAATAATAAATAATTCCCACTCTTTTCTTATATAACCCCACCCAAGATCCAACTTATCTTCACTAAAAACCCTTGGAGAACGTCCCTAACCTGCCCAAATCTCTATAAAATCCTCCAAAGGCTACCCAATCTGCCATGAAACCCTTCTCAATCCCCTCTCAATCTTTTGTGATCACACTTCCATGTAATGGATTTGTTCCTCTCTCATTTTTTCCAAGATTCTTTATCTTTCTATACCATTGTCTTTTCAATTAAAAATTATGGGGTATTATTTTGAACCTCCCCTGTAATTCCCTCTTTATGTTTTACGTATTATAGGCCCCTTTATCTCTCATTAATTCCACCCATGTACACCTGTTACCATGCCAAAATTCTGTTAGGGATTTCTCTCTCCTCATTCACATTGAAGAAATTCTTTTGTTTTATAAATCTAAATGTCATGACATATATTGGGGAATTAATATATAAAAACACTTAATTTACATTTCATGTACATATTACGATACATTTATGTCACTCACATCAACCATTTTTATGAATTCTTATGTCACGTTGTTAGGCTGCCGAAAAGGCACTACGATTTTCCAAGCCAAAGTCCTTGGGTAGTGAATACCATGACCATTTCACTATCAAGGGTATTTGCCTTTATATAAATTTACTTATTGATTATATAGTTTCATTTCTGAATTCCACATTCATTTATTGTGGAATAAATGAATATATTTAATGAATCCATGTTATATGATCCATGTGGAACACTTATGCATGAAATGAAATGATTAAGAACGGTATGCCCTAATAACACTCCAATGCATTGGGTAAAGACTAGTATCATGATACTTCAATTGTAATGAGGTTTCACTCATGATATTTCAAGTGCAATGAGTGTTTACTAATGCTCCATTTTCAATGAGCCTTGGCTCATGATAATATCATGTTAAATGTTGTCGCCACATTTCAATGTTATGATAATCATGCTATATCATGACTTTATGTACATGTTTCTCTTATTCTCCATTGATATTTTTATTGCCTACCTTATACTTTATTATTAATGTTATTCATTGTTTACTTCCTTACTAGGATTTAAATATCACCCTTTTTTTATGCTTGTCCTCAGGTTATCTCATGAAATGTTAATTATGAAGGAATGTGTGTTGTCATGTAAAAGAAGTTTTCAATAATGATGTTTATTTTATATTTTATGTTGTTATTAAATGCTCCTAAGACCCACAAACACTAGACCTATCATTCTTCTATGTTGTATCTAGTGAATATTTTATGTAATAAATTATGTATAAGTGTGAAATTAAGAGAAGGGCTGTTATAGCTAGTATCAGAGGATAGTTTTAGTGGTTTTTGGGATTAGGATTAGAAAACCATAGAACACTCGTGCCACTTGTGCTCTCTATTTTCTCTGATGGCCTACGTCATGACTACGTCACTACCTACCCTCCCTGGCCTTTCCCGACCCATGGGGGGAGGAGGGTCCTCCCCTTCCCCCACAGACTCTCTGTGCTCCCACATTTCCCTTTCAATGACCCGACTACCCTCCCCAGCTTTCCCCCAACCGAAGTCTGCCCTATGGTCTAGTCGCTTGAGCATGGAGTTCTATTGTTACCTCTTTCTTTCGTAGAGCTCACCAGGGAATCAATGATGTTGGATATATCTTTTGTTTCTCTATTTGGGAAGCATCTCCCCTCTGTGGATGCCTTCGACAAATATGCGTCCTCTTTTTGGAAGCTGCATAATCGTGCGGTTTTAGGGCTTCTAGATTCTAGGAAAATTTTGATCCAGTTCGCGTATGAAGATCTCATCTCTACCTTTTCTCATCCTCCCCTTTTTCTTCAAGGTTTTCATTTTTCTCTCTTTCAGTGTTCGTTTGATTTTCATCTGCAGTGTGACTCTCCCGTTATGGAAATTTGGATTTCTCTTCCTGGTCTCCCTTTTCCTTTTTAAAATTTGGCAGTTCTTCATTTGATCGAAAATATGGTCGGGCATTTGTTCTACTCGGATCTTCATACTCGCACTATGTGTCATCTAGTTTCCCCAATGATTTGTGTTGAATTCAACATATCCAAGAACCCATCAGATTTAATCTGCAATGAGGATGAAGGGTAATTATGTTGGTACCAAAAGGTATGACATGAATCATGGGTTCCTTTCGGTTTGGTTTGCAAGCGTCTTAGTCATGATTTTTGTAGATGTCGGCATTCTTTGGGAGAGGATCATTCATTTTCGGTCTCTATGAAGGACGATCCCAATAACTCAATCCCTAGTTTTTCTTGTATTTATCCTAAAGTGGATAGTTAGGGTATTGGGGAGGTGCGATTTTCTACTACCACACAGAAGGAAATGATACTGAGGTTTCCAGAGCTGAGGGTTGAGGATGTTTTTGGTCATCTGAGGAGGTATTTAGGTATTATCCATGAACCAAGGATGGTCTGAGGCAGGTCATGGGAGTTTGAGGGGGTGATGGTGGGCCCAAAGAACCCTCCCACATATGCAGAGGCTGTGAGATCCGTTTTCAATTATCCATAAAAGGATATAGCCCTGGGATAAGGTAAGGACAGTCCTTCCGGTTGATTGGGGGTTCTTGCGGATCAGGGGGCTAGTCTCAGTACAGTTTACAACCGATTCCCTGTTAAGATTCCAATGTCAAAAAAACAGTTCTTTGTTGAGGGATTGAAGCTTCCCTCTCCTATTCACATAGGAATAGCGGGATTTTCCGGTGTCTCTCAGAACTGTTTTGCGGTGCAGAGTGTTGATGATCCCCCTCCATTTGAAGAAGTCACTATCAAAGAGGATGGGAATGTAGACCTCCATCCTTTACAAGGTAGGTCAGATGTTATAGTAGAAGATAATGATTCTGACTCAGAACTCTGGTCCCCAGAGCCCAAGGAAGTGGAAATTGTAGAAGAGTATAGTCGGTCCTCTTTAATGAAAGGGAAGGACACCATTGTGGATTCAGATGCGTTTATCCAGCATAGTCGGAGGCCGAGGAGATGAAAGGACTACTCAACCTTAACTAGTCCTCATGTTACAAGATATTATAGAAATTGAAAGTCCCTCCAAAGATTTTGGATGTTTCTACGTACATCCCAAAGACTAAGTAGGACGTTGAATCAGACATCATCGAGGAGATTCTTATATATTCTAATGAAGAAATGATAGATGAATCTTTGCTGATCAAGATTTTAGAGTAAGATGTACATAAAATGTTCGAAATAATGTTGTGTGTTGATTTGAGTGAAGACCTATCTTCTTGGATTGACCAACAGAATAGGATTTAGATATGTGGTTTTAGCAAGGGAAAAACAAGTCTATATGAGCATGAGCAGACCTGGGACTGGATGGAATCCCCCTTCAAGGATCTCATTAAGGACAACAATGATATAGAGGCCACCACCATAAAATGGTGTCTATTCAAGGTAAATGATTCTAATTGATTTAATTTCTTCTAAAATAACCTGACTATTTCTTATGTGGTTTCACTTTTCTTGTATTTTAATCCTGTTGGTTTCCCAATTTTCCATAAAAGTGCATTCTGAAATAATAAAAAATATTTATTGGCTAGTATTAGAAAACCATAATGAAAGCCTTAGGGATAAGACTAAGTATAATAAAATATCCCTATATATTGGTTATTATTGTGCAAGTGGTTTATCATGAAAATCCATCTCTGTCTGGATACGATCTAGTAGAGGCATCTCTGGCACAGATGTATTTATGGGTAAAACCCGAAAACACCACTTTGAGCTAGACTCGAATAGAAAATAGTGCACGAAAACGGGCTTTGATGCACTCTTGGATACAAAACACTTGTGAAATATGATTTGGAAAATTCATAATCGTATTACGAAGAATTATTAAGGGAATAAAAAAATTTACAAATAATATATGTTGGGAATTAGATTATGGATAACATAGATTGAAACCTATAAATTCATTAGTTAAGGAAATAAAATTAATTAACATGTCATCCATTTTTTTCTTTGGATTACCCTTTGGTGTTACCCTAACATTCCTTTTATTTTATCCAATGGATGGTGATAAGAGGACTCGAGCTAACAACCAATGAAAAGATCAGTATGATGATTGTTCCATTGAGACTTCCAATCCGATGGGAGCGAGAATCACAAACTTTGTCACAATAATGTCTTAGTTAACTAATTTTTTGATAGAATCATGGGTCAAGAATAATGATAAACCCCACCTACGAATGATCAAGTCGCAATCGAGTGCTTCATTGGACAAAGGCCTCATACTTTTAATAGATCATCTGATCCCTCAATTGCTGAACAATGGATCAAATCCATTGAAAAGATATTCTCCATCCATCAATGTTTCAAACAAGAGAAGGTTCTTCTAGTTCCTTATCATATGGAGGGTGAAGCTGATAAATCATTGACATTGATAAAAAATACAAAGCCTAAAGAGGTGATCAAAGTGTTGGAAAAGAAGGATTTCTAAAAAATGATTTTCGATAAATATTTTCTTCTAACCATCCAACTTATGAAAGAAAGGTACTTCATTTACCTCCAAAAAATAGATGAAGAATCCATCAGAACGTAAGACACAAACATCACAAGGCCTGCATGATATTCCTTTAGCTTTTTCATTACACTCTAATGCAAGGTTGACTACTTATTTGGTGAGATAAAACCTAGCGTACGGTAAGATATAATGATCCGTAACATCAGGATCTATGAAAAATTGTTTGATGTTCCCACAAAGTAGAAATGGATATCAAAGAATCTTAAGGGTATCCTAGGGATAAAAAGCATAAGGTGGTATTTAATTCTAATAGTCTGATTGATAAATCCAATGGTGTTAAGAAAATCTAGCACCCCACATACCAAAGGTGCAGAAAGAAGAACCCTGGAAATTTCTTAAAGGGGATGACGAAATGATTTAGGTGTAGAAGAGAATGGCACCAGGCCATTAATTGCTGACAAGAAAAACCCGCGGTTACGATAGAGGATAGGAATGCTCTATTTGACCCTCAATTCCTTTTTCCATGATTCAACTACAAAAAACCATGGAACAATGAAAACTAGTTCCCTAAGAAAATGGTTTTTAAAGGCAACCAACAACCTCCAAGGCAGTAACGATGAGCTTTTTCCTTCACTACTACCGAATTGAACCCCGAAAAAAATGTGGTGATAGGTATACTAGTTATGAATTCAATAATAGTAAATGTACTTTTTGGTTCTGGTTCTACGCATTCTTTTAAATCCTAAATGTTTAGTTGAACTATCACAACAACACCAAAAATCATGGAAGTATTGATCTCGGTGAAAATGAAAAATGAGAAAATATTTGCATCCCATGAATATAACTCATCCCCTATAATAATTTGTGGATTTAACTTCCCAACAAACCACTTCATACTCCCTCTAGTATAATTTGATTCAATTCTTGGCATTGATTGAATTTCATTATAAAAAGAGAACATGAATTGTTGTGAGAGGGAAATCACTAACAATATGGAAAATCAACCCCTGATTCTATACAAGTGCAAGGATGAGGTTGAATCTTCTTTAGAACCATTATCTCAAGCATGGATATTAATACCATGTGAGAATTCATATCTTCCTCATATGATTGAGTCTAAGGAAGTTACCATCCTGGAATACATTCCTATTGTGAGGGAATTCTCTAAAGTTTTTCCTGAGGATTTGTATGGCCATCCTCCTAGAAGAGATGTTGAATTTTCAATTGATCTTATACCTAGGGCATTTCCTATATCCAAGACTCTGTATAGAATGGTTTTTGTGGGGCTTGAGGAACAAAATAAAAAACTAAATGATAATCAGAATAAATGATTTATATTCCCATGTGCTTCACCATAGGGTGCAGTAGTCCTCTTCATCAAGAAAAAGGATGGGTCCATGCACCTTTGCATCGATTATCGTGAGCTCACTAAAAGCATGATAAAAAAAAGTATCCTATTCCGCGAATGGATGAATTTTTCAATCAGCTATGTAGTTCGCAATAAACTTCCAAGGTGTATCTATGGTTGAGATATTATCATGTAAGGTTGAAGGAGGAGGATATTCCCTAGACTACTTTTCTTACAAGATAAAGGCACTAAGAATTCATAGTAATGCCTTTCACACTCACAAATACTCTAGAAATTATCATGGACTTGATGAATAGAGTCTTTAGAGATTACAAGGAAATTTTTTGGTAGCCTTTATAGACAATATTCTAATATACTCCAAAACCAAGGAGGAGCATGATGAGTATCTATGCAATGTACTAGAGACCTTGAGAAATGAGAAGATCGATGAAGAGTACCGCAAGTTTGAGTTCTTGTTGATATAGGTCTCATTCATGGGTCATATCATCAAAAAAAATGGGATATCTATATATCCCTCCAAGATAGCTGCGATTTAAGTATTTTTGAGGCCAACATTGGTAAAGGATATCTGTAGCTTCCTGGGGTTAGTTGGATACTATCACTGATTTGTGAGAAATATCTCATGATTGTGCAACCCTCTTACCAAGCTAACTTAGAAGGTAGTAAAGATTTTTTGGAGTGATTAATGAAAAGTGAGCATCTATGAGTTGAAAAGGAGTCTTATCACTACACCCATGCTCACACTATCTACATGTAGAGAACATTTTGTGGTATTTAGTGATGCTTTGAAGAAGGGAATGGGATTTTTATTGATCCAAAATTACAATGTTATTGCATATGAATCTAGACAGTTGAAAGTTCATGAGAAAAACAATCCAACACATAATCTGGAGTTGAATGCAATAATCCTGACATTAAAAATTTGGTGATGAGTTGAATATGTGCCAATGAAGATGGATAAAGCTAATCCAAGTCTACGAATACTCAATCCATTACCACCCTAGTAAAGTGAAGAAGGTGGCATATGTTATAAGTATAAAGGACCCAGAAATTCTATCATTGATGAGAATTGAAAGGATAAAATCATCTTAGATTTTATAAAGATGGATATGGGAATCATAAAGAAGTGAACATCATAAATCCTTTCACAAATTATTTTTCAACTGTCTATTTTTGAAAGGTTAAAGGATGTTCAAAAGGATGATGTGGGAATTTAGAATAAAGAGGAAACTTAAAAAAAGTTAAATCCTTGGTGATCAATATTAATGAAGAATTAATTGTGAGATTTGGGTCAATACTATGTGATACATCATATATGGAGTTAAAGAAATATATTTTGAATAATTTAAATAGTTCAAATTTCTCCATTCACCCATGAAACACAATGATGTATCAAGATCTCTGATAGATTTATTGGTGGGATAACATGAAGAAGGAGATCGTTGAATATAAATAAAAGTGCCTAGTTTATCAACAAGTGAAGGCTGAGAGGCAGAAGTCTACATGGATGAGGCAACCATTAAACATACATGAATCCAAATGGGAGAGAATCAACATGGACATTGTCACCAGACATCCGAAAACATCCAATGGAAAAAGTGCTATCTGCGTTGTTGTGGATAGTCTTACAAAGACTGCACACTTCATTGAAATTCGAGTGGATTTATCATTTGATCAATTGGTACAGATATATATCAGATAATTGGTAAGGCTGCAAAGATTACCACTATCTATTGTATATGATCGAGATCCAAGATTCACCTCTATGTTCCTCAAGATTCTTCAACATGCTATAAATACTGAGCTGAACATCAGTATGGATTATCATCCAGAAACTGATGGCTAATCTGAGTGGACAATCAACACTTGAGGGCATGTTGAGACCATGCTCAATGGACTTAAAAGTATTATGGGATCAACATCTTCCTGTAATTAAGTTCTCTTACAATAATAGTTTCCACTCAAGCATGTAATATCTCTTTGTCAAGCTCTGTATTGGAAGAGTTGAAGAACACCAGTATGTTGGGATGAATTTGGGGAGAGAAAACTCATAGTACCATAATTGGTCGATGAAATTGTGGATAAGGTTAAGACCATCCACCTGCACATTAAAGTAGAGTCGACAAAAGAGTTATTATGATAATCTTCAACGAGACCTATAGTTTGATGTTGGAGACATGGTATTCCTTTGCATATTGCCATGGAAGAGAATTATGAGATTTGGGAAGAAGGAAAAGCTTAGTCCATGTTATATCGTTTCTTTTTAGATCATAGATCCCATTGGAGAAATAACCTATCGACGAGCACTCCCACCGAACCTATCTCAAGAAAATGATGTATTCCATGTATCACTCTTCAGTAAGTACATACCTGATCCATCACATGTACTCAATCCAGAGGTGGAACCATTGGAAAATGACATCTTTTATGAAGAGAATCTGGTGAAGATCTTAGATCATAGAGAGAAATTTCTATAAAATTAGATAATGAACCTCATTAAAGTGTTGTGGAGAAACCACAAGTTTGAAGAATGAATGTGGGAACCGAAGGATGTGATGTGGCAGAATTACCCACATCTGATTTAGTGTGGGGGAAAATTTTGATTTTGAAATTTCTTAAGGGGGAAGATTGTAACAACCCGAACTTTTATCAATGAAAATTACTCTCAATATAATTAAATTTATTTTTATGTATAATGGTTATATTAAATATAATATTCTTTGGTTTTATGTTTTTTTATTTCAAAATACCATTAAGAATGGATATCATTCCTAATAGAGCCATTGAAAAATGATCACATGATTATTATCAATATATGGATTTTAAAAATCCAATTCAATTAGACAAAAGATGCGATGACCTCATCTAGTATAATTGGTCCATACAAAGACAAATTGTCGGAGCTCGGAAAAGAGGAAGCATCACTGGGAATCATTCTTGACCACGACCAATCCAAGCTTCAACACGTAAAGCATGAACGGAACCACCTACGGGTGAAGTGGAATTTAATAGAGATTACCACCCAAAAAATGTTATCTGAGCCTCCCCAAGAATTTGTCACCATTGCACAAATTATCCTTAGGACTAATGCGGGTGTTATAAGGAGTTGTTTAACAAGACCCTATCACTATGATAATGTGCATCATTTTTGTTTAGAATAATGAATATACATTCATTTTATTATTGTTACTCTGTAAATTGTATTTAAAGCACAAATAGTATTTTTTAGTTAATATTCAATTAAGAAGTCTATTTTGAGGAATTAATAGATTTTTTAATTAAAAATTATTTTAATAAAATATTATATGTAAATTAAATTTTATTAAATATAAATGAAGGTATAATATTTATGAATACAATTATAATTTATATTAATATTTGAAAGTTTTTTTAATAAAATCCATGAATTTTCTATAAATATCGGTTTTTATTTTAATAGTAAAAATTCAAAAATTTAGAATATTATTTAGATAAAATGAAAATTATTCTGGAATTAGGATGTCAAAATTATCAATCAGTGAATTTTTCATAATTATCTGAGAAAGTGGAATTTTTGGGTAAAAATTAAATACCATTTAAATATATTATGTGATTTATGAAATAATAAAGACCTAATAGTGATATTATAAAATAGTATAAAAGGGATTTTAGGCGAAAATATTTTTTACCTTTATAAAATGTGATTTTAGATTAGTTTGATTAATTTAATAATACCTTAGTGGACCCTCCAAAACATATAAAAAAAATCCAACTTTTTAAAATGAATTACTTGAGAGTGTGTCTCACCTCCACCTAAGCAAGACTAATATTTTATAAGTTTGTAAATTTGTATTATAATATTATTTTTTCCACTCCACTAAAAAAACATGGGAAAACCCATGGGTTAGTTTATAGGTTCGATTAGTTTAGTGTTTAGTTTCCAGTTCCAAAATAATAAATAATACCCTATCTTTTTCTATCTAAATCCTCCCAAGCTCCCACTTCTCTACACTCAAAACCCTTTTAGCACGTCCCTACCCTTACCTCTTCTATCTAAAATCCTCTCAAGCTTCCCCTTGATACCAAGAAGCCTCTCTAAATCCCTTCCCAATCCTTTGGGATCACACTTCCATGTAAGGGATTTCTTCCTCTCTCATTTTTTGTCCAAGATTCTTTCTGTTGCTATACCCATGTATTTTAAATTAAAAATGTCAGGGTATGATTTATCACCTCCCTTATACCTTCCTGATTTTGTTTGAATGATGATATACCCCTTTCAATCTCAGTAATTTCGCCCATGTTCACTTGTTACTGTGTCAAAATTTTGTAAGGGATTTCTCTTTCCTCGTTTACATTCAAGAAATTGTTCTGTTTTATGAATCTAAATTCCATTAAATTTGTTGGGACATGTATCTAAATAACACCCTTAATTTCCATTTCATGTACATATGATGAGACACCAATTTCACTCTCATCAACCAATTTTATGAATTCTTATGTCACACCGTTATGTTGCACAAATTGTACCGTGGTTTTTCAAGCCAATGTCATTTTGTAGTGAATACCATGCCAATTTCTCTATAAAGGGTATTCACCATTATACGCATTCCCATATTTATTATATAGTTTCATGTATGAATTGTACATTTCATTATCGTGGAATAAATGACGATGCTTAATGAATCCATGTTCTATGATACATGCGGCACACTTATGCATGAAATGAAATGATTAAGAAGGGTGCACCTTGATAGAGCATCAATAAATTGGGTAAAGACTAGTATCATGATACGTCAAGTGAAATGAAGGATTATCCATTATAATTCAAGTTCAATGAGGGTTGAATTATTCTCCATGTGCAATGAGCCTTGGGTTGTGCAAATATCATGTTAAATGTTGTTACCACATTTCCATGTTATGATAATCATGATCTATCACGCCTTTATGTTCATTTCTCTCTTCTAATACATTGATATTCCTATTTCCAAACATGTAATTTATTCTTCATGATATGAATTTCCAACTCCCTTACTAGTCTTTATAGATCAACCATTTTTTATTCATGTCCTCCGGTTATCTCATGCAATGCTATGTACGAAAGAATTTGTGTGGTCAGGTAAAAGTAGTTTTCAATAAAAGATTATTTCATGTTTTAAGTTGTTATTTAATGTTCCTAATCCACAAAGACACTAAACCTCTTGATATTCTATGTTGTATCATGTGAATATTTTATTTAATAAATTATGTTTATGTTTGAACTAAAGATAAGGGTTTTTATAATTCTTGTGTCTAAAAATAGTAATAAGTGCTTGTTAGTTTGTACCAATGGCCATTTACATCCTACATGAGTCAAGAATGATGCATAAATTCATTTATATAGCTTATTTTACAAATTATAGAATTTCAATATTCACCAAAAATTCATGTATTTCAAAAAAAATCCAAAAAATTCATTGAACCAAATTTTCAATCTGCAAAAATAAAATGACCCCCATTTTATTAAAAAAAATTCTATATATGAGAAATTTAATTTGTAATTAAAATAATCATTTACTCAAAAAAATACATTTTTTAAATTTAAAACAAATTTTATAATACATTCAGAAATAAACAATGATCTCATAAAATTATACTAAAATCATTAGAGAATAATATATTTATTTAGTAATACATTTTATGAATATTAATTTTATTTTAAATAATTTTAATAATTTAAAACTGTAATTAAATATTTATTTATACCAAAAATACCAACCCTTATTTATTAATTTTTAAAATATTTAATCTAATTTATATGGTGCCTAAATTTTATTTATACATAAATGGGTGAGGTTTTTATTAATAAGGGTACATTACTCTTCATAAGGGTATGTTACAATTCACCCAAAATGTACGTTGATCCTATCAAACTATAAATATCTTATTGATCGCAATTGTGTATGTCGTTTTTTTAAAATTCAAAACACAAAGGTGGAAAAATTATGTTTAACATATAGGTTATAATAACAAAGTTTAATTTCATAGAGACTCAAAGTTTCATGCATTAAATTATACATTAAATATATTTGTAGAAACATGGGGTGTTACATAACTCCTTAGAGTATGTGGAATGGATAATTGTTTCCTGGGTATATGAAGAAGGTGATTATATGAATGTTCTGGCCATACATGCGCAAAAGTTCATCAACTATATGACTCTAAAAACATTGATCAAGCTCTTGCTATCCCGAATGAATTGTTACAAAGACCCAAAATAGATCCACATCCTGAAGATTTGAAACCGAATATTCCTCCCAAGAGTGGGTGTGACCCCCAAAATAATGAAGAAACAGTGGAGGAAGATTCATACTCTACTCCAAAACAAGCACTAACTCCTTCACATTTCGTCCTTAAAACATCTACAGTGTATGAAAGTCCCCATTAAATGGAATCCTTATTGGATGAATAGATAATATTTGTTTATGTCAATGTGATACACTTGGGAGATACATTCTCTAATGGTGATTATTCCCCCCAAATATGAATTTCCTACAGATAACCAGCGAATGGGAGGGCACATGCATCAGAACTGTGGACACAGGGGATAACATAGACAAGGTTAGACCTAATATTTGGATCATATATCCAATGGGAAACATATATTCAGAATAGTCTAATGGTAAAGAACTCAGTAATTCCCAAAAGAGTTGAGGATGTATCCCAATGTCCTCTATTAGTTTCCTTTATGTGATTTTCTTTCATGACTACTTAGAAGGGGTTCAATCCAATCAACCATGGCATCGAGAAAGGATGAAACGACCTTCACCACTTGGAAAATAAATACCCTAAAGTTATACATAATAAATAAGCCCATCCACATAAGATTCCTCTGATCCTAAACCACATGCCCAGGAGAATCCCTAATTTGGGATGCACTGACCTCTAGAATAAAAGTACAATGGATGGCCATTATCACATCCAAAATCAAAATCTTGGATGCACTATGACACTCAAAATAAATTATGGGGGAACTTTTTTAATACCTACGAATCCCACAATAATTTGAGATAGAAGTCACTGTAGTATAGGACTATCAAGTGGAGACTATTTCTTCATAATGTAGAGTTTCCATCATATTCACTAGCCATGATTAGGAAGAGGATATCCAAGGGCACATCAAATGACTATATGTATCAGGAAGACTCAATAATCTCAATGTACAAAGGTTTTTAATTGATAATGGTTCTTGGATCAATATCATCACACTTTGAATCCTTCCACATTTGGAATATGGCCAAGGGGACCTATCATCCATAAAGTTGGCCCATCAAGGATATGATAAGTTTGAGAAAATACCACTCGAGATGATCAAATGTGAATCCCAGTTTGGGGAACTCAAATTTGATGTTGAGTTCTAGTTATTAAACAATAAACTGTATATAATGTTCTTCTTGAAATTCCATTGTTCTATAGCCACATATTGGTCATGCAACATTCCATAAGTGTCTATAGAACCCCATTGATGGAAAAGTCGGCATACTACATGGTTATAATAGCCCTTAAATACTTTAAAAGATACATATGTTGAAGCAAATTTCTATAATAATAGAGGAAAAAATCCAATGATAGGGAATGATATACATGTTGCATCCCAAAATGGCTTCAGAACTACCCCTGTGAATCACTAGAGTATGCTCGATAGTGAATATGTACTCCCTATAAATCTGGTCGAGGTATAAGATCTAATCATAGTGATCCTTATTGCTCCTACCCTCATAAGTAGTGTAAAATAAAATCAATGAAGACATCTCTCTATAATGACTCAGAGATCATGGAATGATAATATCTCTTCTAGTAGCCTCCATCAACCGGATAGTAATGTTGACACCTTCATATTTCTAACTTCATCCAAAAATTCCTACACTGAATAAAAACTAGAGGAATATGAGGATGATATCAGGAATGCCCCTCCATAATTCGAGGAAGGTGTCTCCAAATCCATAGATGATCTTAGAAAAATAAATATAGGAATGAAAGAACACCCATGAACTACACTAATTAGAGTCTCCAAGAACATTGAATAATAATATATGTACATCTCATTTCTAATGAAGCATCGATATGAGTTCACTGGTAATGATATGGAAATTCATAGTCCAAATCCAGGTGTAGATACACCCAATCTTGAACTACCTGATGAGCATCGAGGCATCAAACATGAATCTAGGAGGATGAAACCGTTTCATGGAAAGTTAACAAGATGATCAAATATAACATTGTCTAAGAAGTGAAATACCCATCACGGCTCGCCAAAATCATACATTTCAATAAAAATAATGGGTAGATTAGGGTCTAAATTTTAATCAAATACATTAATCGGATTTTCCCCAAAGATTATTTCCCATTGATTATCACCAAAATCTTGATTGATGCAACTCCTAGATTCCAAGTCCTTTCCATAATGTTTTGGTATTTGAGGTACAATCAATTCAATGTGTCCTATAAAGATGTGGAATCCAAAACCTTCATATCAACAGGTATCTTCTACTATCAGGTCATGCCCTTTGAATAAAATAATACTGGAACCACATGTCAATGAACCATTAATCATATATTAAATCTATTTTTATGAAGGATAGCTGAGTGTTATATTGAAGACCTGGTTGTTAATCCAAACATTGATGTGATGACTTCATAGATCTCTGCAAAATCTTCAATAAGTTGTGACAAAATAGTTTAAAGACGAATCCTCTGAAATTTTATTTCAGTGAAACTTCATGAATGTTTTTTGGATTTGTGGTATTCCACTATAACTTTGAGTTTTATCTAGGGAATAATATATATATTTTAGAAATGTCCCCCCAGAAATCTCAGATAACTTATGGGACATCAAGGGGACCTCACTTACATTCATCAATTCATAGAAAACCTGGTTGGAAATTCTTTCCCCTCACTAGGATAATGAAGAATGGAATCAACTTTTAATGTGATTATTACTTCCAAAAAACATTTGACTGTCTCAATAAGTTCCTAATGAACCCACTAGTTCTTATTCCTACAGTGGAAGGGCGGCCACTCATCTTTTATGTGGCCACCATGGAATGCTCATTGGGATCCCTCCTCATACAGAAAAATTATGTGGGGAGAGAGAAAAGTCTCTACTACCATATCTGGATGATGATAGTTATTGAGAACAAATATTTTTATGTCGAGAAGAACTCCCTTGCACCCATATTCATAGTGGAATAGTTGAGGCATTACTATATCCCTGTGATGCCTTTCTGGTCTATTGTATTAATTTTCTAATGTATATCCTTGGAAAACCTATGTTGATTAGGTACTTGGATTTATGGGTGGTCTATTTACATCAACATTTTATTCAGTTCATATCACAAAAGTCTATGAAAGCGCAATGCCTAGCTGATTTCCTTACAGCACATCCTACCCTGTAAAATACACTAGAGGACACTGAGCATCCTGATGAAAAGGCCATCCATTCTCCTGAAACTAGCTTTACATGGGATATTTACTTTTATGGAACCTCATAGAGTCTATATAGTACATTTTTAGAAAACCTGAAGCTCAATTGGGTGAGTTTGGAAATTGTATTTATTATTTTATGAAAAATTAGTTTTGCCCTGCCCTTTCTATCAATATGAAGGCTGCACAAATAATGAGGTTGAATAACAATCCCTCATAGCTGGATTGTAACTATCCCTAAATCTACTAATATCCTACCTAAATATCAAAGGGAACTAAAAATTTGAGATAAATAAGATCCATGTGGAATTTCCCATGAATAATGGGGAATCCCCCCCATATTGGATATTTAGGGGACTAGTGGTAGAGTCACCTTTTGATCCCACATTTCATCAGGTTCCCTGATCACAAAATTCTTGTGACGATTCACTATATAATTCAACCACCATATTGTCTAAACTAGAATAAGATGAATCTATCTTATATATCATGCATCTAATAATGGTCTCATCTATCCTCTTATGTGATATATATTAAATTATTAAGGACAACACCACCCCATAGCATGATGAGAAAAAACCAACCCTGGGTGGAGGAGGCCCATAATTGGATGTCTCCATAATGAGAAAATACAAATAGATCAAACTAAAAGTGAACATATAATGTGATAGGAAGAATGTTTTACCATAAAGGATGGTCTAAATGAGCCGAAATCCCTTTACAAATGAGGATTTGATGGAATCCTCATCAGATGCAAAGTAGAAGGACAAATTCTCACCGTCATAGAAGAATTCCATGTTCATGTGGCTCCCATTAATCTAAAACTAGGATCTTCCACTAAATTAGTAGGTTGGAATACTACATGAATTCCATGATAGAAGAAAGTGTGGAATTTACCATGAAATGTTATGCATACTATATCCATGGAAACATCCTCCATTAGGCACAAGAATTTCTACATACAACTAAATATTTGTGGTCCTTTTCCATTTGAGGAATAGATATTGGGGGGCCTTAACCCCATTCAAAAATAAGAACTTCAATTAAATCCTTAATGATGTTGAATACTTTTCTAAATGCTTTATCCAATACACCCAATTGTATTTGTTATCGATAACTTCATCAACTTCGTAAAGTCACAAATAATCACTATGTTCAGAGTCCCTAAAAAAATATTTATGGACATAGACACCAATGTTTGGGTTGTATAGTTGAAGAAACTAGACCAAAAGTATAATATTGAGTCCAAACATTCATCTCACAATCAGGTGGAGGTAAAATGATAGGTAGAATCCTTTAACAAGAACCTATAAAATATATCCCCGAAGATGGTGAATGAGGACAAGAAGTCTTGAATAGAAAAAATATTTCATTATTTAGGGGCAAACTATATTAACATGCATACTGCCACATAGGAAAGACAATACTCAATTGTGTATAAGAATGAGGTAGTGTCATCCATAGCATTCTATCTTCCTTCACTCCAAATATATATTTGCGAAATGTCATATATTTGATGGGTATCATGGAGAGGGATAATTTCATAATGGGATGGGTGAGGTAACATGCCATGTGATTCCTTAACCCAAAATACTAGTGAGGTTAGTCTAATAGTGGATAAACTAGAATATAATAGGCAAAACCATGATTAGGGTTCTTTCAAGCATGCCCATGGTGGCCCCATTGGAGGCATAGTTGGAAAAGGATGAGGTGGATCTTTTTGAGGAGGAGGAGCTAGTGGATTGATATATTTTGAGTTACTTCATCCACCACCACTAGGTGTACCATTCCAGGATAATGTATTTAGTAGTTGGGTTGGTGGTCAGTTGTAATCCATTGAGGCTTATGACCAGGCTTCACGTGAGATGATCATAGGTACATTCTGGGTTCATTATACCCCTAATTAAGTGTTAATAGAAGATTTTGGGAGGTATTTTGTTATCTCCTTAATCCTAGTATGAGAGATAGAGATCTGGGTTGAGACATTAGTCTATCATCGTTTTCTTGATGTTCTTATAGGGAACACTTTTTTTATCAATTATCTTTCGGCAGTGTGAGCTATCACTTGGTGAAGATAGTTTCTGGTGGGAACTTTTGGTCTTCACCATCAGACCTTATTATTTCATCTTTTATTTGGACTAGTTTTTCACTCTCCAATCCTAGATTGAATATCACCACATTTTATTCAAATATTTTCATATAAATGGGACCATAATCTCATTTTATGGGGAGTTTGATCTCAGGGTGGACCAAGTGGGTATTGTGAGTAGGAAGGTGAAACCCAAAACCTATATATTAGAATGATTATCTCTTAGTAAAGTTGGCTCATCATGAGTATGGTTCCCTACAGTCATGGATGATTATATAGATTTCATCCATATGGAAATTTTATGACTACCTCCAAGGCGGGAGATATATGTTTTCATTAACTTTCACCCCTATACCACTCCCATATATAATAAGGAATATTTGATGCCCCTACTAATATCTGGGATTTGAGGATGTAGTTAGAGGACCTTCTAAAGAAGGGTGTTATCATGCCTTGTGTGTTACCCTAGAAAACTCTTGTTTAATAGTGAAAATGGTGGATGAGATCTTTCATATTTGTGTTTATTATCATATCAAGGGGTAGCCTATGGTAATGAACATGTACCCCTTTCCCAGGATTGACGACCTCTATGAAAAATTCTAAGGTGCGAGAGGGTTTTTAAAGACTGATCAAAGGTCTAGATTCCACCATTTAAGGGTTTGTGAGACTGATATTTTAAATATATAATTCATAAATCACTACAGACACATTATGATTCATATGATGCCTTATTGTTTGAGGAATTATTCCAATATGTTTATGCATTTAAGGAACTGAATATTTCATACATACTTATACCAATGTTTTGCTATCATAATTGATGACATACTAATCTAATCATCATCATATAAGGATCAATCATAGCACATCAGTATGGTTGTAGGAATTTTCCATAAACAAAAGATTTATTGTAAGATCAAGAAGTTCTAGTTGTGGATCTATGGGGTTCACTTTTTGGGGACTTTCATTTAGAATGATGGATTAATTATGGTCCCATTGAAGACTGATGTGGCGATTTCATCGAACATACACAAGATAATTCCAAAAGTGATGAGTTTTCTTGGGTCGGTTGTGTACTATAAGAGGTTTTTGATAGAATAATCTAAGATTTAAACCCCTTTTACCACCCTAACATGGAAAGGGGATCTGTTTATGAGGACAAGGTGGTTTTAGAGATTCATCGAACAATTGAATTTATGTTTGAATAGTTCTCTTATGTGGAGACTACAAAAAGAGAAAATAGACTATGCAGTGTAGTTTTCCTCTGGATGTGGAATATTATATGTGTCTATAGAGAGGTAGGTGGATATTTCATATGTATAATATTGTTGATACCTCATGAGTAGAACAATGTGCCTTGTGTCTTGGAGATAGAAATAGTGTTCTTCACATTGAGGATGTGGGGACACTATCATCTAAGATTTCACATTGTTATTACTCAGCCTATCAGATTCTCGAGTATAAATTCACATAGAGATACATAAACCTAATATAGAGGTTATAGTTGGAGTTATTATAGGAATATGAATTTGAGATAGTCTATACTCATAGGATGAAAAATATTGTGGTAGATTCCCTTAGCTGAAAGTCACATTCTCATATGGTTGAGGAGTAATATAAGTAGTTGGCATCATTGTTGCAGAACCTATAGGGGGAGAGGGGTTCATCTAATATTCAATTGATGGTGATGAATCTATATCTACATTAGTATATTATAGAGACTCAAATGTGAGACATCAACCATGAGGCCCTACATCACCATATATCCCCATTATATTTTCTAGATGGATTCTATGCTTGAAGAAATTTCAACATCCTCTATTAGAGATGATGGTGGATCTTGGAATTCTTTAAGACAAATTAATGAAGGATTTTCACACATATTCATATTATTTATATCCCAATGTAGGGATATATATTTATATACATTAAAATTAATTTTTTTTGGCCAGTATGAGGTAGAGTGTGGTTGAGTTCATCTGTAAATGTCTAACATGTCTGTAGGTGAAGGCTGATCACGACATTCCAGTAGATTTTTTTTCAACCACTTGAGATCCCATAGTGGAAATTGGTTAGCATATCCATGAGATTTAAGATATTATTTTCATGTGAAATAAGAGTCTGTGATTCCATCTAGGTGATATTTAATGGACTTACCAAGTAATCAAACATTCTCTCCATCAAGGACTATAGTATACTGTAGTGTTTGGGGTAGTTGTATGTGTGGGAGATAATCCACTTTTATGTGGTTCCATATATTATTGGCTCAGACCATGATGAATTTTTAACATCACAATAGTGGGAAGGAATGTATTAGGAATTTTGGACCCATTTGAGGATGAATATAGTTTTTTATCTCTTAACTGATGGGAAGTCGAAGCACACTATCTAGGTTGTAAAATATAGTTTAAGGGATTGTGTGTAAAGATTTCATATTAATATGGGAGGATCAATTTTTTTAGGGTTTTCTTATAATAATATCTTCAAATATACTATAGGCATGGAATTTTTTTATACCATTACAAGATACCTTTTAGGACACCCTTATGCTTGACTGAGATCGGTGACACATCTCTTGTTGGTCCAGAGATTGTGGGAGAACTAACAAATTAGGACTTGGTTATCAATGAGAAGATACAGGAAGTAAATAGCTGACAAAAATCATATATTTAATACCATCATAGGTCACTAGAGTTTGAGTAGTGAGACGATGTTTTCTTAAGATTCTCTAAATAATGAAAATTGTGTAGGTTTTACTTGGACGAAATGGTATCCATAATGGTCATCAGGTTGTTAAAGATCCTATAAAGTGCTGGAAAGGTTTCTCACCACATAGACTTACTACATATTTAGAGAGGGTTAAGGATTTTATCAATGTATTGCAACCGAGTAGATATGTGCATGATCATATACTCGTTATTGACTTGCATGAGATGGACATCGAGCATGGATACACCTTCGCATAGTACCTAGTGGAAATTGAGGATTATTAGGAGATAATATGATGATGATGGACCATCCCCCTGTTTTTTTTTTCTGTTGTGGGAAAAAACATGTTGGACATATCCTAAGAGTGAGAGAGTCAGATTCGAGCTTAGTATACCCATATTTTTGATTACCTTGGGCTTTTTGAGGAAAAAACGTTTTGAAGTAGGGAATAATTTACAGACCATTTTTATTTTAATACTGTGAAATATATCACGGAATATGTTCATATCTAGGTGCTGAGACAATTAGGAATTCTATGTCTGGGAGAGCCCGATATTTATATTTTAAAAAGGTAAATATTATTAATATAACACCCAAATAGTTTTTTAGAAGTATATGAAATATATCATAACTAGTTTCTTTTAAAGGAAAATTAATACCCCGATTGAATTTGTAGTGTGGGTTTTACCCTATGTGCGCCCTAAGGTTGGGCCACAATCAATATATAGATATGGAATCCATTGTTAGGTGAGTATAATTAAAACAAATATATAAATTATTTTTTTGTTGAATAAAAAATTTAGATCCTATTTAAATAAGACATTATAAAATTTATATTGGGTTAAATGTATAAACCAATAGATAATTGAGAGGAACTCTGATGACCTTCATTGGTGAATAAACCTCATACAATGATTAGTGATTGAATCAATGTAGGTCAACAGAAAGAAAATATGGTGTATCAAACTCATAGCTTGAAAAATTGTTATTCACAAATGATTAATCCATAATCAATGTAGGGTACATCAATTTTGGGTTCCTCAATTTTTTAATAATTTTAGAATATATATTTTATTATCTTCATTTAATATATGTTTTACCACACTTCATATGATCCCATTGTTGAAATAAAATATTTTATTCAATCTATTTTGAATGTTTCACTTTTTATCACCAATGAAAATTTCTTGATTTTGGATTATTATCCAATACTTTATAGATAATTATAGTTTCTATTTGTTTTTGGGCTTAATTACCCTTCATTATTTGAATTATTTATTGTTGTAATATGAGGTCTCTTTTGACTTTATTGAGGTCAGTATGAGAACAATTAACCCCATTGATTCATGGAAGTTAGGAAAATGAGGTAAAAATTTTAAAATAGAGGATGGATTGGGATAGATTGTAAGATGTGGGTGGTACTCTGTTGATTCAGGATCCTATGTGGTGATGGGATCAAGTGGAAGTGGCAATGGGAGTCACATGAGAATCATGGAAGACCACCATAGGTGATCTATATCACATTTTTGTCCATTGGAGGCCAGGAAATCAATGAATATCATCTCTAACTTCAAATATGGGATTTTTTTGAGTGTTTAATGTCTAGGATCCACTATAGAAGTGGTGGATCTAAGATTTGTGGAATGAATCAGAATTTCTATAAAAAAATAGGTAAACTCTGTATGGTTTAATAACACATGTTGTCCATCCCCACCTAGCTATGGTGGCTAGTGTTTTGGAAAATTTATGGATCACACAACATGTGTCTTGTCCAAAAATTGTGTGACCTTTCTACGGTTATCAAAGTTGTTTTCCAGCATTACACGCATAGGACCACATAGAGGAGAGAATGTCATGTACTCTAGGATTACATGGGCTTCTGTCGGTACCCAGGAATGTCTAGGTAGACTAAAATGTACATGGGAACGGCCTAATGAACACAAGAATAGACAGAAACATACAGCCCAACCCTAGGTGTCTAATACACAATGTGTGGGCCCCCTATAAGCCATTTATAGTGAAATGGATTCTGATCCATTTCTAGAGGAGAACACAACCATGAAATAGAGTGGGTACACACACTGTGTGGCCCCAATATAGGTTGTGTACCCATATTATAAAATTCCACCATGCATATATCCTTCATCTGGAATAAGATATTGGGCCATGAGTAGCCTATCATATGTATTTCCCTTGGTATATCATGATGATAACATTCATAGTGGCATTAGATATATGAATTGTAATTTTATAATTGTGATTCTTATTAATATGATTATTGAAGATGGTAGTGATTAGAAAAGATCATTAAAGAGAGGTTAGTGTTGGAAACCCCCTATCAAATAAAGGTGTGGGTCCACCATACTCTTTCCACTAGTTCTAGGGCCCCCTAACGCATCATGTTATGGGTCCTCTACATTTTCGGTGGAATTTCCCTAACACACTACGGAATCTCTAATACACCTTTTGAGTGGAACCCCTTATATGTACTATGGTGTGGGTCATCTACATTTTAAGTGGAACCCCCTAATATACTAGGGCGTGGGTCGTACATAAATTATGTGGAAACTCCTAAATCCCTAGGGAGTGGGTCAACTATCTACTGAGTGGAACCCCCTGACGCACTTTTTTTTTGGACCTCAAAGTAGAGATTGTTCCCCCTCAACAGTGAAAAGTCTCCAAAAAGTGTAGGTCCTCCACGCAGTTACATCTTCAGACACACACGATACTAGAAATTAGAAATGGGATTCTTGGATATGTTGGAAGAATCATCAACCTAGGCTAGGCTATGTGATATATAGATCCCAATTATCAATCTTCTATGTTTATTTTATGAGAATATATTTCTATTCTATTGGATTTCATTTCCCTCTTAGTTTGGGTTGATATTACAACTTATATTGTGTCCTCCATTTCCCCATTTCTAGTTTTTGGTGAATCCAACTATGTATGTTTATAATCATTCCTACATGTTATTTTACTGCACATGTCATGTCTTATGTAGATAAATTATAGATTTGTGGTGATTTTATAGGATAAAAGGGATACTTAGGTATAGAGACTATGTGTGGTGGCCAGGCTTAGATATAAAGATCAAGAATCTCTCAACTATTTTAAATTATATTTGTTACTAGGTTGGGAATCTTTTCTATGTGGTTATGTATTATTACCTTTACATTTTATATTACATAGTATCACTATTTTTTATTTATGTTCTCTTATTACATGTGTGGTTCTTACTCTAGATGTTATTGTCTTTTATTTTTATTCCTTCACACTTTTTCATGGAAATGGTTGGGTGTGTGCTTATGGGTACATTATGAGATGACCACTCATTTTAGATAGGAATTATCATCTCCAATCACCAACCCTTGGCCTATGGATATGCGATTAGGGTTGTGTCATCCTAGTCTCCTATCATCTAGGTAGTCCCTTCTGGGTCAGGTCATTACATTTATTATGATTTCTATTATTACTATGTTTAAGGATAGTATATGATCATGGTATTCACATATCTAGTATTTTCACTTAAGAGAAACATTATTTAGTTTTGGGGGATTAACATTATTTCTTTTTGAAATTTATTAACCATCTTTCAAAAAATCGGACTTTGAATTTGGTCAGACATATTTTCGAAGAGTATTAACATTAACGATTAAAGGAATGGATTGTGTTGAACATTATGGGTTATTGTTGTGGTTTTAGAAATTAATGTATTAAATTTATACATATTATATAACTTATGTCAACCATTTTTGTTTTTTAAAATATTTAGATAAATAAGGAATGTAATTCAATTCATTTATAGATCTTATGATCTAGTAAAAGTTAATTTTATTTCTTCATGCATGAAAAATTAATTTTCATTTCATAATATAAGTGACGATCTATAAATTAATAAAATTATCAATAAATGATGAAATTATTCTTATGAAATTGAAATAAATAAATTAATTATATTTTTCCTTTTTCTATATTTTGACTATAAAACAACCCCTCAAATTTAGGAAAATAAAATTGAAATGAAAATGTTATACTTTTACAATTATTTGTAATGAAATAATGGCCTTTTCACCTATCACTTATTTATGGTATTTTGATATTAAATTTCTCATGATCATGATCTTCATTACTTTCCATTATACCATTTATGATATTTTTCCTCCATGTTAAAATTTTAACTTCCCTTAAACTTTCTCTTTATCTGGGAACCCAATTATATATTAATTTAGGTAATTATTCTATTTTATACTTCCACATTTCAAAGAAGGTGTATCATCCCTCTAAGAGATTTAATTTTACAAAAAAGGAGTTTTAAAATATTTATCCTTTGAAAACTAAGATAAAATTTTAAGGGATTAATTTATTTAACAGGGAATTATGTACCACTAAGATATTTTATGATATATTAATAAATTTCATTTCTTTGATAGCTTCAGATACAAGAATCCCGAAGTCTAAATGAACTAAAATACAATATACCATTATAACCTACATATTAAATTTGTTGAATGAATAGGAATACCATATTTTGAAATATATATATATATAATTTTAGATATAGTAATTAATTATTTAGTAAATTCATTATATTATTTAAAAATTATTTTTTTCTGAAATATTGGATTATGTTAATTTTCATGAGAAGAAAATATAATTAATTTTTACCACATTTTTGAAATTTAAAAGAAAAAAACCATTTTTATAAATCATCATCTCAAATTATATTAGAGTGAATTTTTTAGACTCTTCATAAAGGAATGATTTTTTTTACGAATAGTGAAACGTAAATTTTTTTATTAAAGATCATATTTAGATTCCATTCATTTAAAAAGATCCACTTTTTAAAATATTTTGAAATTAAAATTAGTTCATTGTGATTTTAAGTAATCTGATTTATGTCATTTTAATTAATTTGTTTATTTTATATTGGTGTAAAAAATTATATTAAGAAAAACATATTTCTAGAAAACAACTTTTGATATTATTTTTAATGTTTAATCGTAAATTAAATTATATAAATTATGAGAATTGAATATCAAAATATAAATTCAGGATTTATACTTAATAGGCTCTAACCTTTTACAAATTTCCCTTTTAATTTTGATAATTACAATAGAAATCCTTGAAAACATATGTCACCTTCGTATGGGTAAAATAGTTAAAACATGGTTAAAAAATTGGGATACAGATTTAGAATTTATCTGATGGTTTCCTTTATCCTATTTTATGAGTATATTTTTGAATTTTTCATCTAATTATTTAATATATTTCTACTTCGCTCTATATTGATTTGATTTTGAGGTTTATATTAATTTATGAAAGACATAAATTCAAAATTTCACTCTCTTTACAATAATATCTCAAAAAAAGATTACACAAGCATAAAAAGAGGAGAATTTTAGTTTTAAAATATTTATTTAAATATGAAATTATTTTTTTATCAAATTAATTTTTTTTTATATTTAATAATTACATTAAATTTTAAATCAACACTAACATGGTATATAATAAATTAATAGAAAATTAATATAAATGATATTGATAATATTTAATGTTATACAATTAGAGTGAATAATTGGGTTCCATGAAATTATTAGACCAAGATAACATATTAGGCATGTTTTAAAGGTTTCCATTTGAATTTAATAACTATATGAATTACTTTAATGTTAAAGATAATGAATTTTTCCAAAAATAGAATTAATAATATTCCATAATAAGAAAAATTTTATTGAAATATTTAAAATTCTTAAAAATAATATCATCATAAACGTGAAATGGATATGGTTCAAATTTTCAACCACGTTCCATTTATGTCTATGTTGTCTTTTAATGGTAACATTCATTACCCTTAATGATTTAAAACTTTTATATAATGGTAATTACCGAAACAGGTAACATGGGGTTAAAATAAATGGATAAAGTTGATCAAAGTCACCTAAAATTTGCCTAAATTTTATTATTTGGGATTAGTTTGACTCATACCTACCATATATTGTTAAAATATTAATTTTTATTCACTAGAATTGAAAAATTAATTTATATTAATTTAATACTTTAAGTAATTCCTAGAGTGCCCCTCCATTCACTTATATAATGACACCTCTTCTTCTATCTCAACAAGTTACTTTTGATTTTTTACTGAAAGTGTAAAAGGAGTATATTATTAATATACACAAAATAAAGGGAATTTTCCATCATCATGACCATTAAAAGCATTAAATACTCCTCTAAATGTTTCTAAAGTTCATTTCAAATAAAAAAAGTCTTTAATATATCAGAAGTTTTTATTATATAATAATTGATTCCAATGTGAATAGTAACTTTTTACACAAAAAAATGTTTCAATAATATTTTAACATTTTAAAATTATAAAAACACTCATTGATGTTACTAGGTATATGATAAAATGATAACATATTTATTTTTTCTGTTGATAATATATAATGATAACATATATATTTTTTGTATTGTTGACTATTTTGACCAGAAGATGTGTGTTGTACCCAGAACGGAATGGTCTGATAGGTACAGTGTAATAATTTTTATCTTACGAGGGATGTTCCATAGTAAATTTTTCATGGTGGGTGAATGTAGGGGGTTATGTGTATGTGAAATTGATAAATGATTGGTACAATTTCTTTAGATGGTCTCCAACAGGTTTATCCACAGAGTCAGAAACCCTCAACAACCCCCTTATCCATTATTCATTGACCAACATTCTAAAGGGAGTCTCTCATTGGATGATTCGGACAATGACACTTAAGGACTCGCATTGGTCGAGAGGATGGGAACTCATGCTCATCGCACCCTTTTGGGGGGAATTATTTTCTATTCTTGGAATATCTCATAGGTTAAATTTGTGTGCATATGTTCATGAAATCTTGGTTCATTCACAACCATGTGCGCGTGGATTACTCCTCAGTTGCAAGATAAATCATAAAAATTCATGGGTCTCAAATATCTTATATGTGTTTGAGGTTCTCCATCAATTAGGATATTTGTATATATTTGTGGTTCTTCATAAATGTTATTCCTTTGTGGTAAAATCAAAAATCCCTTGGTATTTCACTAAGACAATGATGATTTAAGTTATGTGATGAGGCTCTTTGTAGATTATCATCATCCGAAGGTTGAGAGTTGTTTCAATGATAGGATCAAACCCATGAAAATTGTTTCCTACATATCCTCATGAGAGAAATCAGAACCCCTGTTTTTCAGTGCCACATAACTTGACACGTCACCTTTTATGGTCATGTGACAAGGACCCAATGGTACAATATAACATCATGCAGCAAGGACATATAGGTGGATGATGCCTAGTAAGGATTTAATGTGGGAATTACTCAAAAGATACCAAACGACCCTGAAGAGATGTATTCTTATGGTGGATTTGACCTTACCATGTATGTGGCTCATAGAACATTAGGTTTTATCTAGGAGTTGGCTTTAGACTTGATGGATTCGTTTTGTGTATCCTAATTTCATTGGAATCGAATACCACATAGTTCAATGAGATTGGGACTTTCACATTCAAGGATTCCCATTCAAGACACTGGTTGGGACTTAATCATGGAACCTACCCATAAAGGAGCCATGATTTGGGGCTTACATATAGGGGCAAGGCCTATTTGTGCTCGGGCCTTAGGAAGGCATCCAACGTATCCAGGTTAGAAAAAAAATAATAGTTATCATAGTTCAACTAATGGGTGGATTGTGCAGGTGTTGTGATCATCACAAACCTCTAAGACCAAATGAATCATGCTCAGTGTGAAAAACAAGAGAAAGTGGTAGATCCTCTGAACCACACTCTTCCCCTTTCCCATAGATGGATAGTATGAAAGCCAAAAGGGAGAGAGAGGGATCAAGGCATTAAATATCCCAATTTTCTCCCTATTTTTCATATTTATAATAGTTACATTATTCAAACTTCTCCAAATACATCCGGGACTATATCAATGAGGGGGAAGATCATTGCCTCCCAAAATAAAATCTAGGGTCTTACCTTAGGATGAGTGCCCTTTTTCTTCCGGGGAAAGGGTATGAGCATCATTCCTCATAAAAGGGAAAAGAAATTGTGATTTACCTTATTTATAACTATCCATCATTGAAAGGAATGTCCAATTATTACCCTTAAACCCTAGAATAGGGAGGTTTATATGAGTATCCCAAAATTGGATCTCAGGTTACCATGTGAATGTAATCATAGGAACATTCTGGGGATCTACCTTATTATGGGATTTACCTGTAACACCCCAAGATTTCATAGTGTGTTATTTCTTCAAAATAATTCAATAACTTGCACTACACGCAACACTGAGTTCAATCACACCATGACTTACAAAAAAAAAGCCATTCAAAAGAGGTTATGAATAGTATTATCTAAATTTTAAACTTTATATAATCCTTATAATTTTAGAATCCATATTATGAGTTTCTTAGATATAATGCAAGAACAAATTCATTTTCAGTGTTGCACTTTTATCAACTTTTAATAGTGAACCCTTTTTAAATACAATATTTTAAACTTTTTGACTAAATGGGGACATCAAAAATTTAAAATGAAACATCCCAAGCTTCCACGGTACACTTTCTTTGAATAATACAGTAGCGTGTGTTGTACGCAACCTTGAGTTTTAACACACACCACAACCAATCAAACTAGCCGTTATGAATAGTAATACCTACTTTTTAAAATTATATATATTTTATATTTTAAAATGGACTTCATCTTTGGATTCGGATTATCGAATTTAGCCTAAGGTGAAATTTTGGTACATTTCGGATAACTTTCATATTTTGATGAATAGTGAAAATTACTAAATTTTAATTAAAAACAACTTTTTTAATCAAAATAATTAATAGTGATAAATTATGAATTTTAGTGGTTTTAAAGTATATTTAGAATATATTTTTACCATTTAATATAATTTTGGTCATTGGACATAATTTTACAATTAAACCGAACATAAACAAGTGTCAATCTTTTGATAGTTATTATCTCTTAAAAACACGCTTTTTGTTTTGACATCGGGAATTAATTTTAAATTAATTTCTGCCACTTATGTGTTTAGAATTTAGGAAAATGGATTCCATATTTGGAATCAGGATTTTAAAATTGTGTAAATAGGTAACTTTTATTTTTAGACATTTTGAATAATTATTGCGGTAAATATTTTATTTACCATGGTTAAGGGTAAATCCGGTAAATAAGGGTTAAAAAAATAATATTATAATAATACTAAATTACCCTAAAACGTGTCTTAACCCTATTGGTTGTTACATGGTCGACCATGGGCATCTTTGGGTCGATTTTGGGACCCCATGGATCCACTTGTAAGTGATAATGACACTTTATTTTAATTAAGTCAAAATGAATACAAAAATGACACAAACATATATCTTTTAGAAAAACAATTGTTACATAGGGTTATATAAGTTGGATTATAGATTATAAATATTCATTAGAAAGATAAAAAGATTTACTACATAATTATAGTTTATTTATAATTTTTATACATTAAATAATTTATTTTATTTATGACACAATGATGATGCAGTAATTACTATAATAGTGAAAAATAAAAATAATTGATATTATAAATACCCAAAAAATATAATATGAAACTTTTAATGATTTAAACTAATTTTATAGGATAATATGATATATTAGGATTGATTTAATTGACTTTGTTAGAAGTAATAAATCTGTTATGAGTTTCACAAAAATCAACTATTGAATAGTGTCAAAATTGACATAAAAGAGTTCTTAAAACAAATATTATATTATTAATTGATATTAAATTCCTAAAAATCTAAGGTTCGGCCAAGAGACTTATATCATGATAGTTTCATCATTAATGGACCACTTGGGGGTCTCTTGGATGTATATAGTAAGTTTATTAACCATATTATATAAAAATACAAAGAGACATTGTAAAAGTGAAACTAATTAACTTAGAGTTAATACTTAAAGATAAGGTTAATATAAGTACCCAAACCTGTCTAAATTCTATTGGTTGAGTGGTTTTCGACCTATCCCCACCTTACCCCTTTAATAATCAACTTTGGAGCCATTAGAAACCGAATATGAATTTATTATAAATTAATATTTCTAGCTTTTCCAAAGGTGCCCCTCACCCCTCTTATAAAAGGGCACTCCTCCTTCTCATTTCTTCACACCTCTCAAGCCACTTGGCTCGTCCAAACTCTGCCCAACTAAGCTCCCCACATCCCTCTCCTCCTCCTTGAAGCTTCCCCTTAGGCAGAAAGCATTTCAACAAGTCCTTTGGTTCCAACCAAAGTGAGTTACCTAAATTAAAGGAGGTAAACCTACCATCGACCAAGGAAAAAGTACAAAGTAAGGGATTTTCTTATCTCACTTTCAATTCCGTGAGATTTCCATTGTTCGCCACTAAATTATTGAAAGTGGTGTATTGTGTACTGCCATTTGATATATATTATCATGATTCTATTTATATTCATGTTATTCTGTAAATCATTTAGTGGTTATTAACTTTTGGCCATACGACTCAGTTGATTAACGTGGTAAGGGTTTTTCATCTCACTCCTTATTCTCATGAGATTCATGCCATATTTCCACCATTACCTTTTGTGTGGTGTATGTACTGCCCATAATTATATTCTTTGTGTAATACACTCTAATTTATGTGTACTTACATATTCATTGTATGATACGACTTTCATGGGTTGTATGTTTCATAAGTTACCAAACTGGTAAGGGTTATTTCACAATCTCTTCATTATCTGAGGTTGTTTATACGTAATAATCTACTGGGATCTCGTTATCATCCACATCCATGTTTCTTCAAAATGTATTTCAAAACATTTTTAATATTTAAAATAATATGGGTTAAAGTCATTTATACCCTTGTTTGACTTTTTATAAGAGGTTTATAAGGGAATCTTTCCGTCGTTTTCCAAACAAGGTGCTTTTTAACCTTTTCGACAGAATTAAGATAAGAATGTTTTTTTAACTTATACGGCGGGTGTGGTTATTTTCTGCCGTTATAAAATCGTCAAAGCTTCCCTTAAAAGCTTATAAGATTATTTTCAAATAAAATGTTTGATTTTATATGGATCTTAAATGATTTCAAAATAAAAGGAGATATTTATTTAAAAAGAATTTTGATTTCATCTATGTCAACATCCTTTGATGGGTTTTAAGATTATTTGAAGTTGATTTATTATGATACAAAACTTCTATATTGTTTTGAAGGTTTTGTGATATGTTTGACTGTGGATGTGCTATTTTTATACCATTCATAGTTTATGGTGAAAGTATTGACATTTCGTATGCTAGTTCCAATAAGAATGTTTATGTTATATTTCAATCTTTACTTCATATGAATGTGTTGGAGAAGTATGTTCCAGGTTGGGGACTGGTTAAAGAAAGCCCTCCAGGTTGGGGACTGGTAAAAGTAAGCCCTCCAGGTTGGGGACTGGTAAAAGTAAGCCCTCCAGGTTAGGGACTGGTAAAAGTAAGCCCTCCGGGTTGGTGTCCGGTTATTAGAGGCACTCCGGGTTGGTGTCCGGTTATTAGAGGCACTCCGGGTTGGTGTCCGGTTATTAGAGGCACTCCGGGTTGGGTTCCGGTTACAGTTAGCCCCAAGGTCTTGGGACGAGGCCTTGAAAAGTAATTAAAGTTTAGCATTATGCATTCCAACATTATGAAAGTGGTTATTGATTTTTCCATGTGATTATTCGATTAGTAGAATATCCATGTGAATAAGTAAATGGAATTATTTCATTTTAATTTTGCCATACTATGTTGAAGTTCAAGTTTAAAAGGATTTTTTTTAGTAATGCATTGCCTTAAATGTTTATTCTTATTTATGAAAGTTTCCGCTATATTGTTATCCTTACTGGGCATTTGAGCTCACCCCTTTTCTATGTTTTATTTTTCCCAGGAAGTGAAGAAGTAAATTATGAATGACCTGCAGGGATATTATGTGGGGTTATGAGTGTGGATTATGGAGACATTATGTTATTGTAGTAGTTTTTCATTTTATGATGTAATGTAAAACTTATGAATATATCTAGTGTTTCCAAGGCTACTAAACCAATCGGTCTTTCAAGATTTGATCTTTCTTTTGATCACGCCAATGTTACGAAGTAATGCACCGACTCTGGGTAGCTGGGGTCGGGGCGTTACAGTTGGTATCAGAGGAAGTTTAGTACAAACCTTGGAAGCTAGATTTAGATAAACTCTGATTAGAGCACGTAGACCTAAGATGAACTTTGAGGATTAGTATAGAAGAACTTCCTAGAATTTTGGTATTATAGAGATTTTGTGAGTTTTCCGAGCAATACATCCCTGTCTGGATACGAGCAGGTAGAGGCGGCTCTGGCACAGATGTACCTAGGGGTAAAACCCGAAAACACCGCTTTGAGCTAGACTCGAACGGGAACTGGTGCACGACAACAGGCCTTGCTGCACTCTTGGTTACGACACTCCTGGGGGATATGCTTAGGATAACTCTCATTTTCTTTACAAATCAATTTGAAGGGATTATGAGTATATACTTCCTCAAAGAAAACATTCTTATTATTATGGATTATATCCATAAATAGTTCAATTTATGTTAAGTGTTTTATAAGTATGGGATTATGTATTTTGATTCATAAACTGATCTAGTTTATGCCATTGTTTAGAAATGGCGCCCAGTAGAAGGAATGAGAACTCCGGAAATGCACATGATCCAAAGAGAAGGAAGGATCATATCTTTCATGGTCTTAAGCTATAATTTATAAGAGAAATAATCTCCCATGTATTATCATCATATGAAGAAATAATATCATGTATTGATAAGATAAGTAAAGAGTTTACTGAGTCCTATGGCTTTGAAGGGAAGCAAGAGAAGAAAAGGATAGAAGAGAAAAAGATGGATAAAGGGAAGAGGGAAAAGAAGAATTTTCCCATATGTGGTAACTGTGGAAAGAAACACCTTGGAACTTGCCTGAAAGGAATGGGAGTTTGTTATAAGTGTGAAGGAAAAGGGCACAAAGTACGTGACTGCAAGGGTAAGAAAATGGTTTCAAATGTACAATGCTTCATTTGCAAGGAGTTTGGACACTACGCGAACCTATGTCCCAGTCATCAGACTATGCCGCAAATGATGTTATTGGATAATAATCAAGTTATGATACTACCACAGATGAAGAGGAATGATTAGAGTTCTTATGTTGATTATGTCAATTGAGTATTGTATCAACAATGTACTTGTTATAATAATTATGGAGTATATAAGGATTGTACTGCAGTACTATTTCATTAAGGACTTGAGATTGTGTGGAACAAAGAAAAGTGACTCAATAGCAGGATAAATTTTTGGAAAATATATGGTTGAGAGAATGATAAATCATAATATAGTTCTGATACTGAGGTAGTGATTTTGGAATAATATGTGATTGTTTTGGATAAATTATATTGGATATTCTTGACTACCTTGGAACTGATTAATGATTTGTATATTCCATCATTGTTGGGGTTTAAAACATTTTTGGATTAATGAAGTATATCCAGCATTCTATATGGAATAAGGGAGCATGAATGTAATCAATAAGGAATATGGTAATACATGATGAAGGTATTCATATTCTATTACGGGGTAAAAAGGATCTATATTATGTTTACCTTCCTTATAAATGTTGGACTGTGAGTTTAGACAGAAGTATTTTGGATAGTTCTAGTTTGGATTATTTTGGATTGCCATAAAAGGACAACCCAGAGGTCGGGCGGCAACCCGTCGCGTCCGGAAAGGCTGCGAGACTTGAACCCGCAACTGAAGGGCGACAAGAGTGTATCACCTACCACTGGCCCATGAGATGTCCTGGATTAAATAATGTTGTTTTTTTAAAAGATCTGGTAGATGAATTATAAATTCATTTATTTTGGAACCCTGTACGAATAGTATAAATAAATAAAAAATTACATTCTATTATCTTTTAGAGTGAAAGATGAGTTTGTGGTAGAAACTTATTAATGGATAAAACTCTGATTATAAAGTAAGTATATCTCCTTATGATCTTAGCCAATCTCATAAATAAATTCCTCAACATTAATAAAAGGAACTTAGAACAAAAATGTTTCCCTAGATGGTACCTTAAATCATCACTAATTTATGGCTTTGGGATTGTTGGCCTTTTCATAGCCATGTTCTCTACCACTCTCCATCAGATAATTGATGGTTAGATTTCTCCTCCATATCCATATTTTCTTACATGGAACCCTAGTATGTGTTATTTTCGGTAATCTTCATACTTTCCACTCTTTATTTTAAATAGAGGCCTCATTAATTCATTTTTCGATGTGGGATTTCAACTAAGATATTTTGAAACGTCAAAAATGTGTTATCCCAATACCCTATATTTTGTTGAACCGATGGTACTTCAAATAATCATAGATTTATGAGTTTAAGGACCTCAATTTTATACTTTTTGTGATTGATGACCTCAATCACTACCTATAAATATTTACGTTTTTCCTCCAATTATATGTCTCTAATTGCCACCAATGTTCTCCTAATCAAGATCATAATTTGGTGGTGACCCTTTCATTTCTCTTTTCCTCATATTAAGACTAAATTTTAGTAACCCAATTTCCGATGTGGGTTTTCCCACAAATATATTTTCTATTTTCAACCTTTTATTTTCAAAGAACAATTTCAAATTGCGAGGACGCAATTTATTGAAGGAGGGGAGAATGTAACACCCCAAGATTTCATAGTGTGTTATTTCTTCAAAATAATTCAATAACTTGCACTACACGCAACACTGAGTTCAATCACACCATGACTTACAAAAAAAAGCCATTCAAAAGAGGTTATGAATAGTATTATCTAAATTTTAAACTTTATATAATCCTTATAATTTTAGAATCCATATTATGAGTTTCTTAGATATAATGCAAGAACAAATTCATTTTCAGTGTTGCACTTTTATCAACTTTTAATAGTGAACCCTTTTTAAATAAAATATTTTAATCTTTTTGACTAAATGGGGACATCAAAAATTTAAAATGAAACATCCCAAGCTTCCACGGTACACTTTCTTTGAATAATACAGTAGCGTGTGTTGTACGCAACCTTGAGTTTTAACACACACCACAACCAATCAAACTAGCCGTTATGAATAGTAATACCTACTTTTTAAAATTATATATATTTTATATTTTAAAATGGACTTCATCTTTGGATTCGGAATATCGAATTTAGCCTAAGGTGAAATTTTGGTACATTTCAGATAACTTTCATATTTTGATGAATAGTGAAAATTACTAAATTTTAATTAAAAACAACTTTTTTAATCAAAATAATTAATAGTGATAAATTATGAATTTTAGTGGTTTTAAAGTATATTTAGAATATATTTTTACCATTTAATATAATTTTGGTCATTGGACATAATTTTACAATTAAACTGAACATAAACAAGTGTCAATCTTTTGATAGTTATTATCTCTTAAAAACACGCTTTTTGTTTTGACATCGGGAATTAATTTTAAATTAATTTCTGCCACTTATGTGTTTAGAATTTAGGAAAATGGATTCCATATTTGGAATCAGGATTTTAAAATTGTGTAAATAGGTAACTTTTATTTTTAGACATTTTGAATAATTATTGCGGTAAATATTTTATTTACCATGGTTAAGGGTAAATCCGGTAAATAAGGGTTAAAAAAATAATATTATAATAATACTAAATTACCCTAAAACGTGTCTTAACCCTATTGGTTGTTACATGGTCCACCATGGGCATCTTTGGGTCGATTTTGGGACCCCATGGATCCACTTGTAAGTGATAATGACACTTTATTTTAATTAAGTCAAAATGAATACAAAAATGACACAAGCATATATCTTTTTGAAAAACAATTGTTACATAGGGTTATATAAGTTGGATTATAGATTATAAATATTCATTAGAAAGATAAAAAGATTTCCTACATAATGATATTTTATTTTTAATTTTTAGACATTAAATAATTTATTTTATTTATGACACAATGATGATGCAGTAATTATTATAATAGTGAAAAATAAAAATAATTGATATTATAAATACCCAAAAAAATATAATATGAAACTTTTAATGAATTAAACTAATTTTATAGGATAATATGTTATATTAGGATTGATTTAATTGACTTTGTTAGAAGTAATCAATCTGTTATGAGTTTCACAAAAATCAACTATTGAATAGTGTCAAAATTGACATAAAAGAGTTCTTAAAACAAATATTATATTATTAATTGATATTAAATTCCTAAAAATCTAAGGTTCGGCCAAGAGACTTATATCATGATAGTTTCATCATTAATGGACCACTTGGGGGTCTCTTTGATGTATATAGTAAGTTTATTAACCATATTATATAAAAATACAAAGAGACATTGTAAAAGTGAAACTAATTAACTTAGAGTTAATACTTAAAGATAAGGTTAATATAAGTACCCAAACCTGTCTAAATTCTATTGGTTGAGTGGTTTTCGACCTATCCCCACCTTAACCCTTGAATAATCAACTTTGGAGCCATTAGAAACCGAATATGAATTTATTATAAATTAATATTTCTAGCTTTTCCAAAGGTGCCCCTCACCCCTCTTATAAAAGGGCACTCCTCCTTCTCATTTCTTCACACCTCTCAAGCCACTTGGCTCGTCCAAACTCTGCCCAACTAAGCTCCCCACATCCCTCTCCTCCTCCTTGAAGCTTCCCCTTAGGAAGAAAGCATTTCAACAAGTCCTTTGGTTCCAACCAAAGTGAGTTACCTAAATTAAAGGAGGTAAACCTACCATCGACCAAGGAAAATGTACAAAGTAAGGGATTTTCTTATCTCACTTTCAATTCCGTGAGATTTCCATTGTTCGCCACTAAATTATTGAAAGTGGTGTATTGTGTACTACCATTTGATATATATTATCATGATTCTATTTATATTCATGTTATTCTGTAAATCATTTAGTGGTTATTAACTTTTGGCCATACGACTCAGTTGAATAACGTGGTAAGGGTTTTTCATCTCACTCCTTATTCTCATGAGATTCATGCCATATTGCCACCATTACCTTTTTTGTGGTGTATGTGCTGCCCATAATTATATTCATTGTGTAATACACTCTAATTTATGTGTACTTACATATTCATTGTATGATACCACTTTCATGGGTTGTATGTTTCATAAGTTACCAAACTGGTAAGGGTTATTTCACAATCTCTTCATTATCTGAGGTTGTTTATACGTAATAATCTACTGGGATCTCGTTATCATCCACATCCATGTTTCTTCAAAATGTATTTCAAAACATTTTTAATATTTAAAATAATATGGGTTAAAGTCATTTATACCCTTGTTTGACTTTTTATAAGAGGTTTATAAGGGAATATTTCCGTCGTTTTCCAAACAAGGTGCTTTTTAACCATTTTGACAGAATTAAGATAAGAATGTTTTTTTAACTTATACGGCGGGTGTGGTTATTTTCCTCCGTTATAAAATCGTCAAAGCTTCCCTTAAAATCTTATAAGATTATTTTCAAATAAAATGTTTGATTTTATATGGATCTTAAATGATTTCAAAATAAAAGGAGATATTTCTTTAAAAAGAATTTTGATTTCATCTATGTCAACATCCTTTGATGGGTTTTAAGATTATTTGAAGTTGATTAATTATGATACAAAACTTCTATATTGTTTTGAAGGTTTTGTGATATGTTTGACTGTGGATGTGCTATTTTTATACCATTCATAGTTTATGGTGAAAGTATTGACATTTCGTATGCTAGTTCCAATAAGAATGTTTATGTTATATTTCAATCTTTACTTCATATGAATGTGTTGGACAAGTATGTTCCAGGTTGGGGACTGTTTAAAGTAAGCCCTCCAGGTTGGGGACTGGTAAAAGTAAGCCCTCCAGGTTGGGGACTGGTAAAAGTAAGCCCTCCAGGTTAGGGACTGGTAAAAGTAAGCCCTCCGGGTTGGTGTCCGGTTATTAGAGGCACTCCGGGTTGGTGTCCGGTTATTAGAGGCACTCCGGGTTGGTGTCCGGTTATTAGAGGCACTCCGGGTTGGGTTCCGGTTACAGTTAGCCCCAAGGTCTTGGGACGAGGCCTTGAAAAGTAATTAAAGTTTTGCATTATGCATTCCAACATTATGAAAGTGGTTATTGATTTTTGCATGTGATTATTCGATTAGTAGAATATCCATGTGAATAAGTAAATGGAATTATTTCATTTTACTTTTTCCATACTATGTTGAAGTTCAAGTTTAAAAGGATTTTTTTTAGTAATGCATTGCCTTAAATGTTTATTCTTATTTATGAAAGTTTCCGCTATATTGTTATCCTTACTGGGCATTTGAGCTCACCCCTTTTCTATGTTTTATTTTTCCCAGGAAGTGAAGAAGTAAATTATGAATGACCTGCAGGGATATTATGTGGGGTTATGAGTGTGGATTATGGAGACATTATGTTATTGTAATAGTTTTTCATTTTATGATGTAATGTAAAACTTATGAATATATCTAGTGTTTCCAAGGCTACTAAACCAATCGGTCTTTCAAGATTTGATCTTTCTTTTGATCACGCCAATGTTACGAAGTAATGCACCGACTCTGGGTAGCTGGGGTCGGGGCGTTACATTACCAATGTGAATCCACTTACCATTGGTATGTAAAATTTGAAGGGTGTGATAATGAATCTAATGGTTTGATCATATGGGTCTAGTGTCATCGATAGAGGCTTTTTCCTAGTTCAATTTAACTAGTTCATGGAAGCGCTATGGATGATGCGATGAAAATAAAGGTAAATGATTGAAGCTAGAGGGTAGAACACCCGAAAATACCCCGTTCAATATTCCATTTCTTTTTGAATGATGTGGTTTCCCCCACATAGCGGGTTTTTATGTAGGTGAAGGGGTTTTCCACATATCTTGATGGTAAGTAAACCCATATTCGGTCTGCGTCGTGTTTTGCTACATGGAACCAGGTTTTTCCTGCATAACATGACGCTACATGGGGATAGGATCTACCAGTGTAGAAGTTTCCTATGTTTTTTAGGCTTATACCTTCATAACATATTACTATGTGAAGTTCTATATTGAAGAAGGGGTATTGGTTCAACACACCATAGGTAAACCATATGTGAAGGATGTTGGGTTCTTGGTCTACAATTTAGTATTATATTAACTTCTAAAATGCTATAAGGGAGGTTATACCTCCAAGAAATTATTGAAATATTCTATCATTTGTGGTTTTCCCCACTTTAATTCCTTCATCGATCGATCTTCTCAAAAGTATTATCCAAAATGCCTCCTTTTTTATTTTTTTTCTCACATTGGGATCCTTTTAAAGACAGACATCATAACTGGATCTGTGGACTGTATGGTGTATTTAATGGAAGCATAAGGATGAAACCCAATTTTCAGATGAAATGGCAGGCGATGGCATGGGGTAATATTCTTTGGTGGTGAGGATTACTACCTTGGTCCCATGAATGATTTCATTTCGTTCATAGGAGGCCATTGGCTTGGCCTTTCTCTAGAGCCATTTGAATTTTCGAGGGATCATATGTGGGGAATATTTCTATACCTCATTCCCACAAAATATTTCATTTTCACAGGTCTAGAACCTTCACCTCTATCCCACAAACTAATTAGTTCGTGGGTTCCTTGTGATGTGTATAGCCTTGTGAGTGGCAGTCCGTGAAAGAGCTATATTTCACGGTGACTCTTCTTTCCATTTCAATTTTGTTTCATCTTAAACTATTCTCTATAAATTCTCCATTCGATATGTTTTATTCCTTTTCAATATTAATTAGAGTATTTGATTTCATTTTGAAATGTTTTCAGCACCAAAAAATGCCCCTCATCGATATGGGTTTTGATCAGGACGAGGATTATGCTATTTCAATGAAGAAACTGGTCGTAACTTGAACTATTTTGTGGTATAAAGGTGGAAGAAGAGGGGACCAAATTTATAAATAGGGGGACCATTTCATTTCCATTTCACCATGTTCCTCTAGAAATTATTCACTCCCTCGATTCTCTGGGCTACCTTGCATTAAAGAACGAGATCCTTTGCGGTTGCATTCATCCATGAATTTTCCATTGCATCAGCGAACTAAAAAACCTCATTCCACGAAAGATGAGTTTGGGATTCCTATCACACACTAACTTTTATTTTATTTTTATTTTATTATTTCATGGCTTTGGTCTACCATGTCGAGGTGCATGTATAAACTTTTTGAGGATTAACATTTGGAATGGGTTTTGGACTCTTGCATGGTCACTATACAGTGCGCTGTAGCCACGTGGTTAGCCCAAGTGCCCGCAGAAATTCTTAACAATTAAAATAAATAATGTTTCTTTTAAAGTGAGTAAAGAATTTAAATTTATCTCACGATTTAAAAAGAAATGAGTAAAATTAAAATTTGGATTAATTTTAATTTTTATTGTCATTATTCATATTCTTTTATTTTTATTATTATTAAATGAAAAGAAAAAAAACAATCAAACTCTAATATACCTAGCCCCCCCCCCCCCCCAACGATCGTGTTACGCAACCCCCCCCCCCCCCCTCTGCATTTCCCCTCTCAAGGACGCACCGGCTCCACTACCGGTCCCCCCTGCCGGCTGACCTGGTCTCCTTCTCGCACCCCGGCCTCTGCACCGCCCTTTGCCGGCACTCCCTCAATGCACCCTGGTCAGCTTCCTGCTCGCACCCCAGCCTTCACACCGCTGCTCCAACCTCCGGACACCCGCGGACCGCTGCTCCGGCTGCCTCCGGCCAATCTGACCCTAGCTGACCGCCATCCCACCCCTGCCTCACCCTTGCATTCCATCGCCAACCTCGTCCCCCTCCCGCATCCTAGGCCACCTCTTATTCACTATCTTTGGCCACCCGTGCTCCATCCACGACGCCGTCTCTAGTGAACATGACCTTTCAACGATCTCCCTTTCTAGTGCACGACCCAGCTCACGACCCTCAGCATAAGTTAATTTGATTTCCTTTCCTCTTTGGGTGTATTTAGGCATGTTGTAAAAACCCTAATATCTCGGGTTTTGTGTTCGCATGTTCTTGATACTATTTTATGTGTGTGGTTGGTCCGTAGAGATTTGTTTTAACTTCCATCAAAGTTCAGTCACGTTCGCGCTTGATTTGAGGTAGGCGAATACACTTTTTCTTTTCTGAGTAAGCCTATTTAATGATTGAGTGTTTTAATTAAAACTTTAATGATATTTTATCTTTCCCAATATATTTAGTTATTCTTCTATAGTATTTAAAATCTATTTGATTCTGTAAAAAATCATTTTGAAGTATTTTCCTTGATTATATTTTTATGTGTTTTTGGACATTATGTTGTTTTTATGTCAAAAGTTGTATTATTAGTGTATCAAACATGACACAAACCTTTGTGATACTCTTCAATATACCATCATAGTATTTTCTTTTTGGTTTCTACAATTTTTTGGACCTTTTTATGAAATTGTTTATAAACTGTTTGACTGGCTTACAAAATTTCTAAAAAATTAGTTGGGTTGATTATATAATTTTTCATAAGTTGTTTTTTTTGTTTACATAAATGTTTATGATCTGTTTGGTATGTTTCACTAGTAGCTTGTTTTCCAGAAATAGGGGAATTTGGAGATATTCTGGTCAAATATAGTTTTTGGCTTGTTGTGTTTGGTTTGACAAAATTGTATCTTGGAAATTGGGTTAAAAATGTTTTAAAATGTGTTTATGGATTTAAGGGTGATTGTTTTGTGTTCTCCTAATGTACGAAATTTTTGGTTTTGGTTTCAAAGATAATTGAGTCCTTATGGAATTAGTTTAGAAATGTCTCTTTGGTTGTTGTTTATCTATTGGATGTTGGCACATCCATGGGAACATAGGTGCACACATGAATGTGCCCTAAAATGAAGATGGAACCTTAAAAATAATCTTGTCTTAATTTTTTTTTTCTAAATATATTTTCCCCTAAAAAAGGATTCTATCTTTATGTGGATTTTAGGAATGTTTTGCAATATAGTCTAAATGGGTGTTTCTGTTTGGCCTTTAGTGTGTGTTTCAATGAATGTTATGATCAAGGGGTTGTTTGGCTGTTCCACAAGAATGTGAATTTTTCATTTAGGGTTTAATTTTTTTTACTAAAAATGCATTATAGATTTTGGACATAAAGGCCCGTTTGTCTCTTCCAACTTGTGGGTGATGTTTTGTAAATGGTTATAATGGGTTCTGTTTGGAAATTGTGTGTGCCTGGTTGTAATTTTAACTGTTACTAGAAAAATTATTTTGACAAGGATGTGACGTGAAGACTCGTTTGTCACATTCATCTTTAGTGTAATGTTTGTGCTGATTCTTTTAAATGATGACGTTTTGATTACCATATTCCCATTTAATATCATTAGTATTTTGATAAAGGTTTCAAATGGTTTTAATTATTTTCATGGAATGATGGCCCAGTTGGAACTTTGTTAATGTGAGATAATTAGATATGTATATGAGGCACTCTTGTCTAGTGTAACCCTTTATGGGTGAACGTGTAGGAAGCATCCCTGTTTGGGGATAGAAAGTGTGGTGTGGTGAATCATGTGTGCGAGGGCCTTCCAACCTACACAATATTATTGTCACCACCATGGGTTCCTGGGAAACTTTTAGATGATCGAGTGACAGTTGTTGACCAACTTCGATTAGATGGGTTGGTACCCCATGGATTTTTTGTAAGGTCAGGCGGTCATTGACACTGGATTAGTCAGTTTAGGGAATCCATTTGGTTATAGACAAAGGAGATTCACCATACGCCAGCTAGTGGTTCTTAAACCGAATTTGTCCAGGGGTCTTATATGGATGTTTAGGATCACCCATGGTTATTGGATTATGTACATTGATTTTTTTACTTTCCATTGCACTAGTTGATTTTCAGTTATCACTTTCTACATGTTTTACACTAGCCCAACTTTGGTATATTCTATTTTTGATTTTTATTTATAAAATGAAAAATTATTATGGAAATTTTTTGTAGCGTGTGTTGGGTTTTTAAGTGGGAGAAACATGTTTCTTATTTTTAAAATTTGAATACCCTACTTGTATATTCGTATTTAAAACTGGTGTTATTAGAATGTTTTGGGAAAGGAAATACTTGGATTTCATGGTTGTATTCAGCATCCCTAATGACCATCTCGGTGATCATGCCTATCATATTCATTCAGTTGCAGGTTCAGTTCATGTTTAGTTTCTTAGACCATCTGCTCATTGTTGGAGCAGGCTTTAGTCTGAGTTGGGTGGTGACCTAGAAGGTCAGAAGGAGGTATGTCTAGTTTATTTTTTATTCCTCTACTAGAGTTCAGTTTTATTGTTCTTATTAATCTTGTTTATTTATTTATCTTTATGGGCCAAATTGTTCCCAATGAATAAATTTGGATTCCTGACACTGGTTGCCAGCCCGTGGGGATCAGGAGCGCCCTTCGGCCCATGCTACGGATCGACTTGGGTGATCGATTTAGGGTTGACCAGGGATGGTTCAGGACACTTCCTCATAGCACAGGTTTGTACATGGTTCACTATCTCCCTGAACTATTGTTTTGTTGTCCAATACTTCACAGTCCATCTCCTTGTAAGCTTTTGTGAACTTTCAGTTCGCAGATGGTGCCTTCCGCAAGAATTCAGTTTGCATACCTCTTAGTATGTGGATGAATTTTAGTCCTTTTTTGATTTTATTTAAACTATCCTCTTTCGTGGTATTTAAATTCAGACTGCGATGGATCATTCACATGTTACTACTAATGATACTCTTTTTTCTTCTCCCCTTTTAGCTGTTGATGAAATACAAAAAGACATGATATATTCTACTAATAACATGGCCCATGTTTCACTATTACATCAGTTTTAGCTACATGCTTTAGTGAATACATGAAAAGGAATATTTGACCATAGATAGGTTGCCTATTTATTTGTTTTTCCTATAATTAGATACATCGATCCAAGAACTATGTCGTTCCAGCTAACCCACAACCTGGATAATTGTTAAAAACACTATTCAAAATACTCTTATTTTAGTGAAGGGGATGTTAATATAGAAATATTTAATTGTTGTATCTTTATTGAACTATTCCCTTAGGTCAATCGAGGATATGATACAAGGAATAGAGAATAAAGATCATTGTTATCATATTATTTTACAAAAAAAACACAATGAATGAGAAACATGGTTGGTCATTAGAGTGGTACCTTCATTCTAGAGACTCATTTGGTCTGGAATGAGGGTGGCCTTTCTGGGATTTCTAAAGCGGTGAAGAATTTTGACCAAAATTGTAGCTCATGGGGTTGTATGAAACTGTTTGGTTATCCCAAACATATTCTCATTGAATCCATTACCCCCATTTGTATCTTATCAGCAGATGGATCCCATACACTAATAATTTTCACCTGGTTCATGGGGAGGTCGGTATCAGTCTCTATGAAATCTATCTAACTTTAGGGGTTCCCATCGTCAGAGATATGTACAATTATTTTCAACCACCTTCCTTGGTCTGGGATGATGAGAAGATGACTCCTCTTAATAAGAAACTTACTGACCAAGACAAATAATATTCAAATGATACAAAACCTCACCCTTATCAAGACATCCCCTTTTATTATTAGGTTAATGCATTTTCTATGCAGAGTGATGAAGAGCCCCATGTGCGAAGACCAATTTCATGTCTGACCATTTATACCCAAAGGAATGTAGGTTCCAACTGGCATGTCCTAGAGGAGGGTTATTTCTGAGAAAGGGGATGGAAAGTAGTTCTTGATATAGACCAGTTGTTTCGACTGGGGACCTTATTGGTCATGTTTCTAAGTGGCTAGATCTTACCAGTGTGTGAATAGAGCAATGTGGTGAGTGTCACAACCTTCATCATGGAAGATCTGTTGTCCACCCATAGATTCTTCAACCGGGCCATTCTTTTAGTAGGAAAATTCTACCACTTATTGGGTTGGATCATCAAGGGGAAGCCACCTCACTATTTGTTTTGTCCATTCCTAATCCTATGGGACTGGATGAGATCCCATAAGAGAGGCTATACATTTATCAACCCTTTTATAATTCTGGGTGTTGGTATCCACATGTAACTTCAACGAATAAGTGGGGACATGTCTATTTAATGGATCACACATGATAATTAGGATAAGGAGGATGCATAAGATAAGAGGAATGAATGGAAACTGATGTCCCGCTTCAATTTCCATGACTGCTTTACATATAATCCAAAATCTTCCCCAACTAGAAATATAGTGAATGATGAATTAGAGTACATTGTTAAATGAGGATACATATTTTCCTTGAGAGAGGTTGTTGGGGTTTCCTGAATTGATCGAGATATTATTTACAAGGGATATAATCCCTCCAGATACATCCATCAATTCAATTTTTTCTAGATGTTGTGACCTACAAACCTCAATAGTGCATGCCAACAGAAAACTTTTGTGATATCCAGATAACATTGGTTGATATTCACTTATATATATACACAGTGCAAGATTAAGATTCCATATTCTATGGGTTTTTTTACTTTCCCTCACAAAAGGTTATGACGACATTTCGATTTTTTCATACCCAAGTGGTCAATTAGAAGGGTTAGTTCTAATATTTACAGTACTTAAGAAATCTAGGGATAAATAGAAATAGAATACCACTGATAGGATCCCCATTCATGGAAAATCAAGGCAAAAATATCTTATCTCTGACCCCCCCCCCCTCCCAAAGGTTTTGAGAGCCTGGGGTTCAGCCTCTTAAACTGCCAGTGTCTCTATTAAAGACCAAATGTTACTCCCATATAAAATTTTATTTTCCATGGAATGGGGCCAATGGGATATTTTTATGAGATTCAATGATCTCATGCTCAATCCCTTCAAGATTCATGCTGATTTCTTTAATATAATGATGTTTCTATTACAACATTTTTCTACGAGTCAGCACCAGGTGACATTTTTTATGAGGATGATTCTAAAAAGGTAGATCCCTATATATATGACCTTGAATCCTTTATCATAACTCAGTACTCTCATTTTAAATATTATTTCTAAGTACATTACTTGGTAAGTCTCAAGGTAACTAGGGATGATAATGATGATGATGATCACACCTTTGGTTGTGACAATACTTCCAATTTTCCTACTATGACAAGATAAATGGATGTTCCTCGCATGCGTACAGATCCTCGTAAGAATCCAACCCCTAAGAGTTTGTGGGATTAGGAGGACCCACAGAAGTATTTGCAGTTAATGGGGCCATATTTTCATCCATAGACTATTCCTACAACATTATCCATCCCTATTATGGCTGAATATCTGGAATCATGGATGTTCTAAGATGAATTAAGTGGGATTGCTTCTAATAGAGACATATAGCAGCTACTTCAAGAAGAACGTTTTGATATTATAGGTTTTTGAGTAGCCGCTTCTACCATATAGATTTCATCTCACAAAAATATGGGTGAAGAAGGCATGTATTTTAACAATATGGAGACCTACCATCATTATTCCAAAGAAAATCCTTTTTGGTTGAGTTTGGTAGAATGCATGGAGATAATCTACAAAATGGATGATAGAGAAGGGGAGGTAGTTATATTTTTTTAACCCAAAACATACATTATATAATTTTGAGGATCCTAAAAACTACTCCTTACTCTTGTATGAATATGAGGATGATCATGAGATGGTTCTTTCTCTGATATATACCCCCCAGGGGCACTACAACTAGGGAATGTGTCCCTTCGGATGTGGGGATTACTACAGGGGGATCCCCTGGAAGTAGAGAGCCTAGGGATTTAGTCATTAGTGACCCCCACTGGAGTACTTCCTCCTCTATTTTTTCCTCATATTTTTATTAGAGGTTTATCTCTCTGGGAAACCATGAAGCGTCAACCAAAAAAATGTATGTCAGTATGTATAAAATAGTGTATTATAGGTAAATTACATACGCTTTTATTTGATTGTCATACATAGAAAATTCCATTTTCTGTTCAATTATCATACATTTTACATGAAATGGGTCTAATAAGAAACCATGTAGCCACTACCCAGGCATCCATGGATCCTAATCCTTCTAAACTAGAGGAAGTACCACTGGTAGTTGCAGCCGAATAGGTCATAGAAGCTAGGATAACCAAATTCATTGAGGGTGTACATATCCATCATAGGGAATTAAATAAGGATGAAAAATCCCATATTCCTTTTGGGAGATAATATTTTGAGGTGGATACTTCTGCTGTTTGTGGTGATCAATCCCTTACAGTGAAAATTAGGATAAATTTACAAACAATGGTTGTGCTTGGGGGAGCATCAATTATCGAAGAACATGAGATAGATTCCAAATATCGAGGTACAAACTGTCCCAAACCTAATGTATTATTCCCTTTTATAAGGTTTATCATCAAGATTGAACTATCCCATTGAGAATAAAGATCATGTTATTATGGGGGATGCATCAATGGAGGAAGTGGGAAGCTCTAACTCATGTATGTCTTGAACTAACCATCGTTCCTTATTCCACAACGGTAATTTCTTCAGGAATAGTCTCGATGAGAAACCATCTTGGGTCTACTTATCAAGCCGATCATAGTTATGCTCCACCAACATCTTTTGAATATCTAGATGTCCATTTGTTGATTGTGGGGGAAACACCTAATTTTTGGGGTAGTGATGCCATAATGGATCCTCGAGACATTGGTAGTTCCACAAGTAGAGGTTAATTGTCCACTTCTACAACCATTTGTTTTTTCTCTCATCATTTAAACACCCATTTTACATTATCTTTGATCTCAAGATCACAACCATGACCACTTGAGAATGTGGGTGATGCTTCGATCATGCCTCATATTGATACTACTATAGAAGTGATAACTGAGGGGTCAAATTGCATTGAGGACTTTCAATCAAAACCTTCTATGGTGGAACTCATTAATGAATAAATTCTGCCCTGTGAGAGTGATTCTATATAGGACTAGGAGGGATTAGTTATCCCCAATACTATTCATCAGAATGTTTGGGGAGGCATTTTTAAGTTGATTTCACAAACCCCCTTATAAACCTGATGAAAATGTTTCCCAATTTACCCCACATGTTTTCTATTGTTGCGTATGGGGGGTTCAATAATCATGGTCTCCATGACATAGTGATGTAGGTGGAAAATTCCATAGAGGAAACTTCGACACTTTAATTTCATGTTTCTCATATATAGCCCATGTCTTATGTTTCCATGGCTAGAAGAATCCTTATGAATGAATCCAACGTGCAAGATGGGGAAGTTGTAAGGTTATTGGGTGAACTCATGAAGTAGAGGTCTGTAGTAGAGTATCTTTGTGAGGATATGGAGCTGCGAAGTAAAGAAAAGAGTGACTTAAACAGTAATGGTCATATTACACGATATCAGTTTGTGAGGGAAAATGACTTGTAGAGGATGGGGAACGCTATAATTGATGCAGCGAATGATGTAGAGGCATTGTAGATGTGTGCAGAATCCATGATTGTAACCTTGTTGGAGATCCACAAGTCCATCTAAAAATAAAATCATACATTGATAAAAAATTTCAAATATTCTAAACATATTTTTTATTTATCATTACTTTCTCATATGGAGAGGTTCCAGGTTTTGGATACCCTTCATATCTTCATTTAATGGAAATAGATTTTTTATCTCCACTAATTCTCTTTTTAATCCTCCTATAATGTTAATCAATCATAATAGATTGTACTTTGAATTGTAATATCCATGAGATACTGATTTGAATCATTATATGAGGTAATTACATTAAAATTATCAAATCATTCATTAATTTCTACTGAGTGAAGGGACATAGTAAGAAATGTTTGAATTTTGTTAGGGTTGTTTAGAAAACCCTACAAGCTTTGTGTCTCTTCCATGATTACACTAATTTTTTCCTACTCATGATTCGATCTGGGATTAGCAGGTAAACCGTGATCTATGTTTAAGCTTCACTTTTTTGGCTTTCGACTTAACAATATTTGTGTCTCTTTTTATTTTTTTGTTTCCACCATTTTTTTCATAAACTATGTAGTGCATAGGTTTAGTGAGCAAGTACTCAGCTTTTTTTCTAGGGTTCCCTTTAGAAGTTTTTATTATAGAGAGTTTTATCTCTTTTTCATGGGAATTTTAAAGACAATAAAACCACAAAATCATTATTAAAGTTTTAGGTCAAAACAAATTGATCATGTCTGATGTTATAGGTTAAACAGTTTTGACCATGATTTGCGGGGAAGGTCCCAAATTTAAAACTCATTGATCGAGCATGTCCCAATATCTTTCATACTTAAATGAGGGATTTTTCTTGACCCTAATTTTTTGGTTTCAAGATATAGAATATGATATGGGGCCTGAAATATATAGGGAATATGAGGGAGTGAAATACACTCCTAATGATGAATATTCCTTTGATTGATATTAATTTTCTTTGAGAAACTTCTGTAGATAATTCGGGGTATTGTGCGCATCATCAAATAAAGGTTTTGCAAGAACACTGGTCATCCATTTGTAATATCCACGAAATTTTGTGGGAATTTCAATTTATTTTTTTGAAGGGCATAGTGAGTGTCCAGTTGAGGGAATGATTTATGAATGTAGCTGGATCATTTTCATCATATCTGCATGAGAAATCACTCCCACACTAATTTGGATTGTGTAATGGATGGATGAAGTATGGTTTAGTTTAACATCATACAATCGAGACATTTTAGATTTATTATTTAAAGTCATATTACTCTAACTATAGGAAGAAAATGATACATCTTTTTCAGGGTATTCTGATGATATATGTTCTATCATCTTCCGGCATAGAAGGGGATGGATGATGTAAAATATAATCTGGGGGGATTCTGAAACTAATAGTGATATGTGATGTAAACATTATAGGGGCATATGAATGTAGAAAATCCTCTCATGATTATGAATTTTCCTTTGGTTGATAGGTTTTTTTTTTGGAAACTTATGGAGAGTTGTTAGGGAATTGTGTGCATAGTCCAACAGAGGTTGCCTTTGGACACTTACCTTCCATTTTCAATGTCCATTGATGGTTGTAGTGATTTGGAACTTTATATAAACATAGTATATATTTTGAAAGGGGAGGGAGGTTCCAAGACATGATATGGGAAATCATAGGCTGAAATTTCCTGGGAATATGTGGGGACATTCTTTCCATATACGTGTGAGGAGGTTCCCTATGTAAGTCTGACCCTTGCATAAGAAATGAGAGAGAAATTTGATTTATTGATGAACCAATCATATGAGATTTGGGAATCACTATTTATCCTAGGATGATAGTGTTAGGTCTATAAGACCTCTCCATTCATTATGCATTTATTTTTGAAAATCAAAAACACCTTTTTCATAAATATATTTTCTTTACACTTTCATACATTTTATTACACTTACAAAAATTACCTTATAACCAAAATTTCCTTAGAATTTTATGTTAAATATATTTTTATTAAGGTTTTTATAAATTTGTTTTACCATAACAGAAATGTTCTTAAGGTTCCGAAATTTGGGACATGGTTATACCTTACCGGAATTCCATAAGACATTGTTTGTCATTCTCTGTTTTCACTACAATACCGATTTCCATCTTGAATGAAATTTGGTATCATATTTTCCTTATACGTAGATTTCCAGTTCTTTGGTTTTATAAAAGTTCTTAAACTCTGAATTCCTAGTTATCGGTACTGAATTTATTAAGACAGATTTATCATACTGATACTGGAATTTCCAATACCAAAATCCTTATATTATTTTTATTCTAAATCATGATATCAGGACTGGAATTTGTAAAACTAGGATTTCATAAAATATTTCCTTATAATTTACTTGTACTAATTTTATGAAAATCTATTTCAAAATTCATAATTCCAGAATTTATTATTAAATGATTTATTTTATTATATTTCTGAATCTATTAATTACGTTCATATCATTTCAATTTTATCGAATTCCAAGTTCCTTAAACTTAATGTGTATGATATTTATATTCATGGTTGGTTATATAAAATGATGTTGTTGTTTATGTTATAATATAACTATTTTATGTTTTCTACGTGTCCAGGTCCCTCTGATATTTAAGGAAATATGACCATTGGAGTGGAACCGACGAGTAGTTTTTTGAAAGTTATAAATAGGACCTCAGATGATGAGATCATTAGTTTTATCAGATCACGAGTTCATGCTTTCATTTTAGAGTACATTTCTCTAAAAGTTAATTACTCTAGAGTGAGAGGATCTTATAAACTCTCATGTTTCGTGAAAAAAGTTTGAATAGCTTGTTCATTCTTTTCTTTGTGCAGAATTGCTTCATGCAGAGGTGTGATTTCCATAAAATCAGAGACTTCGGGTTGTGAAATCAGAGGTGCTGATTTCCTTCAAAATCGAAGTCCTGTGGAAATTGAAAGATAGTTACAGATCTTAGGATTTAGGTCTTACTTGAGTTTGGGTAAGATATACTTTCTTGTACGTATAAAACAAGGGACCTTAATCCAACTTTTTTGGATACCCTCCTCTTTGGGTTAAAATAAGATTGTAAATTTCCACTCCTTTGTAAAAGATAGGATTTTCTTTAAACATTATAACTTATGTCTGTGATTGTAAGAGATTCTATACACCTTGTGGTGGAATCTCTTTGTATGGAATGTTTCTTATGATTTAGACTTGATAACTTTATATTCCTCTAAGAAGGTGATTTCTTATTAGATGTGTTGTGAATTTTGGTTATACAAAATTTCCTTAAGAAATTTTTTAAGTATGCATTCCACCCCCCTCTTGTATACTGTTTATATTCATTGCTTTTGTGATCCTAATATCAGTATAGAGTATTATTTAATACTCCATACCAACTTATCAATTGGTATCAGAGGAGGTTACCTCTTACTCTGAATCAATTTATCAATTTGTTTTAGAGTGTTGGTTCAAATTGAATTAATCTCATGATTAAATTAAGAAGAGAAATTATCTCCTTCTTCAGAATCACTTTTTAAGACTCACAAGTCCAAAATTGTTTTTTATACTTTATATTATTCTTCTTAATGTTTTATTTATGAACATTATATTTTCTTTAATCACTACTACAAATTTTGTTTGTCGAAGAAAGGTATATTTTTTATGGCAGGATCCATGCATATTGGCTCTTTAGACAATTTAAATCCTACCAGACCACCAATTTTTTATGGAAACGATTATGTGTACTGGAAAGATATGATGAAGCCTTTCATTATTAATACTGTAGTTGAAAACTACTTGATGCTGACAAGAGATTATAAGATTTTTGATAAGGAATAGAGAACTTTTATTAATCTGGAGAGAGCAGAATATCAATCTAATTTCAGAGTCAGAAATACATTTCTCTATTCCATGACTAGGGACATCTATAGTCAAATATCCTTATGTGATGCTGCAAATAGTATCTGGAAGAAATTGGAAGTTACACATTTTGGAACTTCAAAACTTATAGAGACATGAAGAGCTATGTTCAGAGCTGAATATCATGGATTTAGCTTTCCTTATAGAGAACCCATAAGCAAAGTTTAGAAAAGGTTCCTGACCATTTTAAATAGCTTACATTCCATGGGGGAAAAAGGTATTGATGATGAAATAATTGTTGACAAGATCATAGAAATCATGCCTAATGAATGGGAGTCCAAGAGGACAACAATTGATGAGAAGAGGAAAGTAACCCAGATTTCCTTAGATGAGTGTTTTGGGACTCTTCTATAGCACGAGACTAGAATGAAGAAATATGTGGATAATATTAAGAAAAAAAATATAAGTGTTTCATTCACAACAACTTCTTGCCATAAAAAATCCAAAACTTCAGAATTTTTTACTAGGTTAAATCCAAAGAAAGATACCATTCAGTAAGAATATAGGGATACAGAAAAATCTGAGAATGAGCTTGCACGGATAACGAACAAGAAAGTAGCTTATAAGAACTATAAATATATGTTTAAGAAGATAGACTACAGAGGAAAGAAAGATCACGAAGTTACTTACTACAAATGCAGAAGAACAGGTCATATCAGACCTGATTTCCCTCTTTTGAAAAATAGGGATAAGATGGAAAGGAATTCAGAATGAAATAAGAAGAATTTCTACCATTATAAGCAGAAGAATAGTCTTAAAGAAAATGACACTTGGAGTGGTAGTTGTGGAGACTCTTCTAAAAGTGAATCTTCTGAATATGATTCATCAGCACAAAATAACATCATATTGATTGCTAATGCTTCTTTTCCAAATACTAATTTTAGGGCCAAGGTATGCTCTACCGAGGCTTTAACAAATTTACTCCTTTATGAAGATTATTATCCTTAAGATATTACTTCTGATGAAGATACTTCATCTTAAGACAATGAAGAAATACCTTTGTATGAATAAGTATCTAGACATTCCTAGTTGTTAGAAGAAAAACATTGAAAAATTGCTAAGAAACTAGACACAGAAAATAATAAAGAAGAGGTTCTTACAAAAGATATTTCAAATCTCACTAGAGATCTTTAAGATAAGGATTAGATCCTAAGACAAATTTCTATAGACCCTAAAAAATTAAACACTGAAAAGGAAAAACCTTCTAAATATCTGAAGAATGTAAATTCAAAATTTAATATTTATGAGGAAAAATCTAACTTTAAGGAAATAATCCCTGAGGATAGGAATTTAGTCATAAGAAAAAAATAAAAAAAAATTCCCTTAAGAAACATCTTGCCAACATTACTTCTGGTAAAGAAAGTTTTGACAAGATGTATTCCCAACTCAGACCTCACGGAAATACTTCGGGAGTAGGTTATACTTACCGAAAACCTATTTTAAAAAATAACTATTTTATTCCATCCAAAGCACCCTTCTGTAAAAAATGTCAAAGTGGAGGACATTAGAGGAAAACCTATTCCTTAAACAGAATTCAATCTCTAGGATTCTACAAGGCTTATTTTTCCAAATAAATGTGGCTTCCTATTTTTTTTTGTCTAACCCCTAATCCAAACCGGTTTGGATTCTGATGATCTAACTTTTGACTTTACATGAAAATGAAGAATGTAACAACAATATCTTGTATATGGATAGTGGATGTTCTCATCATATGACTGGTAACAAAAGTTATTTCCATAAGATTGTCAAAACGAAAGGTGGAAAAGTAAGCTTTGGGGATAATTCTCAAGGATAGATTGTCGGTATAGGTAATATAATTCTTCTTGGAAAAGTTTTAATTTCTAATTTCTTATTTCTTAATGGTGTTAAGCACAACCTTATAAGCATAAGTCAATTATGTGACAAAGGTTACCTTGTAAATTTTAGGAATGATAAGTGTTTAGTTCACAATTACAAAGATGAATATATTTTTACTTCCCATAGGCATGAGAATGTTTACACTTAAAACATAAAAGACATAAGAATTCAAGATATTCCATTATTAAGTGAAATTGAAGATCAATCTTGGTTTTTTCATAGAAGGTTAGGACACTGCATCCTTAAGAACCTTATTAATCTCTCAAAGAAAGGATTATTTAAGGATATACCGATTATATGTTTTGATTCTTTAAAAGTTTGTGACCCTTGTCAGTTTGGAAGGCAACACAAATCTAGCTTTAAATATATTAGTTAATTTTTAACATCTAATTCCCTACAGTTAGTGAATATGGATTTATTTGGTCCTATAAAAACTAGAAGTATTGGAGGCAAATATAATGTATTAGTTCTTGTTGGAGACTATAATAGATATACATGGGTCTATTTTCTAGCAAGAAAATTTGAAGCCTGTTCTTATTTTAGAGCTTTTTGAGCTCAAGTAAAAAATGAGAAAAACCTACAATTGATAAATATTCCTAGTGATCATGGTGGTGAGTTTGTAAATTCGGATTTTGAAACCTTTTGTAGTAAGAATGGTATTTATCACAATTTCTTGGCTCCTAAAACTCCTCAACAAAATGGTGTTGGTAACAGAAGGAACTGAATCCTTCAAGAGTTAACCAGAACCATGTTAAGTGAATATTCTATAGCAAAACACATTTGGGATGAAGCTGTAAGTACTGCATGTTATACTATAAATCAAATTTTGATAAAGAATTTTCATTATAAAACTTATTATGAGATATGGACTGGTGGAAAACCAGATGTTTCTTACTTATTGGTTTTTGGTTGTAACGTTTTTATCTTTAATACTAAGGATAACTTACATAAATTTGCACCAAAATATGATGAAGGAATTTTCTTAGGCTATTCAACTAACTCTAAGGCATATAGGGGTTTCAATAAAAACACTTGTACTATGGAAGAAATAGTACATGTTAAATTTGATGAAACTAATCCTTTTGTTTTCAAACAACCTGTTTTAGATCTTCCTGATATATTTTCTAAAAATGATCAACAACCTATAGTTTAAGACTCTTCTTATGGAAAATGTTCACGAAAATATTCCTGAAACATTTACCCTTGAAGATTTTATACCCTATGTTTATGATCATGATTTACAAAACCCAAATCAGTTTTTACATAGAAATCATCTTATTGATAATGTCATAGGAGATATCAATCAACCTGTAAGGACAAGAAGTTCCTTAAGGAATAAAATTGAACATGTTGCTTTTTTTACCCAATTCGAGCCAAAGACTCCTAAGGAATCCTTAGGTGATGAAGATTAGATAAAGACTATGCAAGATGAACTCAATGATTTTGTTAGGAATCAAGTCTGGACCTCGGTTGAGAGACCTAAGGATACATCTATTATTGGTGTAAAATGGGTCTTTAAAAATAAATGTGATGAAAATGGGATTATAGTTAGAAATAAAGCAAGATTAATTGCTAAAGGTTATAATCAACAAGAAGGCATTGGCTATGAAAAATTTTATTCACTTGTAGCAAGACTTGAATCTAACTGAATTATTCTAGCATTTGAAGCATTCTATAATTTTAAACTATATCAAATGGATGTGAAGTGTGCTTTCCTTAATGGATATGTATAGGAAGAAGTATATGTAGACCAACCTCTTAGTTTTGAATATGTAAAACATCCCAATCATGTATATAAACTTATCAAAGCTTTATATGGCCTTAAATAATCCCCTAGAGATTGGTATGATAGACTTACAAGATTTTTACTTCAAAACAACTATTCTAAGGGAACAGTGGATCCAACAATTTTTATAAAGAATGATAAGAAATGAATTTTAATTATACAAATATAGGTTGACAACATTATATTCAAATCAACTCAACAATCTTTAACAGATTTTTCGTGTGGATCTTATGAAGTCTGAGTTTGAGATGAGTATGATGGGTGAGTTAACATTCGTTCTTGGTTTAAAAATTTCTCAAAAACAAGAATGAACTTATATATCTCAAAATAAGTACAACAAAGATCTTCTTTAGAAGTTTGGGTATGATAACACAAAGAGTATAGGTACTCATATCAGAACTCCTAATACTTTTGATATTGATAAAGAAGGGAATCCTTTGGATCAAACATCTTATAGAGGAATGATAGAAAGTTTACTTTACTTAACAGCAAGTCAACCTGACTTAATGTTTTCTATTTTCTTATGTGCAAGATACCAAGAAAATCCAAAGGAATCCCATATTAAGGCTATGAAAATAATTTTATGGTACTTAAAAGGAACCAGGGATTTAGGACTATTTTATTCTTCTAGAAATGTTTTTGAACTAAAAATCTTTTCAGATACTAATTTTGATGGTTGTAAAATGGATAGACAGAGTACATCGGAACATTTCATTTCCTAGGAAATTCCTTGGTTTCTTGTTCCTATAGGGAACAACATTCTATAGCACTTTCCACTACTGAAGCAGAATACATAGAAACTAGAAGTTTTTGTGCTCAAGTGTTGTGGATACAACACACACTCACAGATTATGACATGAGTTTTACCAAAACACAAATATTGTGTGATAACACTATTTCCATAGCCCTAAGAAAAAACCCATCACATCACTCACGTTCTACGCACATAGATATTATGCATCAATTTCTTAGGGATCACACACTCAAAGGAGATATAATTCTTAAATTTATCGGAACACAAGAACAACTTGCTGATATTTTTACCAAAACATTTCCATCTGATAGATTTGAATCCATTAAACAAAATCTAGGAATGATATCTATAAGATAATCATTCATAACATCTTATTGATTAATTATCTCCTAAAATTAAGATACTCCTAAATTCAGGGAGAGTACATGTGTTTGAATTTTTTTTTAAAAAAAATTCCATATTTTTCCTCGGAATCAGCGAGTTTCAGAATTGAGATTTTATTTTCTGGCATTTTTTTTCTGAACAGACCTGAAATTTAACAGTTCCAAAAAATATTTTTGGTTTTTAATTTTAATGAAAATATTTATTTAAATAAATATAACCTTAAGAAAAAAAATTTCATCTTTTAAAATTTTTGTCTATTTTGAAAATTCTGGAATCAAAATTCTCCGAATCCACATTTTGAGAGTTGAAATTCTCAAAGTCAAATTTCCTGTGTCTGTTTTTTTTAACCCAAGAAATTTTTCCTTCGATACCGATAATTTTTTCAGAGATTTTTTAAAGGTAAATTTTACTTATCCCATAGTTATTTTCTTATAGTTCTATTTGTTGATATTTATTTCTTTTATGAAATTTTTCTTCGGATTCATATTTCCTTAGAATCCGACTTTCTGTTTTTTAAAACCTCAAAATTTTAGTATAGATATATTTTCTCAACCATCCTCAACCATTAGATACTTCTAGAAAAATAACAAATGTTTGATTTAATTATGGAATTTCAAAGGTTGTAGTTTTTCAATATAAGGTATACCCCACTTCATGAGGACCCCACTAGTTCCTTAATCCTTCAAGTCGAAAATCTGCTACTTCAGATTTTTTCATTCCAGATTTCTTCAGAGATTTCTTACAGATCCTAATGTTAGGAAGTTCGGATCAGATGAAAGTCAAGGACAATAAAGACAAGATGATATTTTTGGAGAGGCTTGTATGTTCATACTTTTTCAATCAGTATGACTCAACTCTCTCTCATATAATCAAATGGAACCATTGAGAGAGTATCTGTATAGCAAAGAAAATGTTTCAGGATCTTGTATATCCAGACCTAGTTTTATAGTTTTATGACTCTGTTAATTTATTTGAGAAGGATGGAAAATGGTTTTTCAAGTTTAAGGCTTATGGAAAATTTTACATTTTCTCATGCTGGAAAGTGGCCGACATTCCGAAGATTCCCTGTGAGGGAGAGGCCCTCATAGGTTCTTACAATATTCCGGATAAGGAAGGTTCTTTAAAAAAGAAATGTGCTTTAGAAAGTATCGGCATCAAGGGAGTTAAGACTCTCAAACTTTCACACCTATTAGTGGACCATAGGTTGGTGGCATTATATATGTAGGGATTCTTTATTCTAAGGAAAGAGGATAAAGACCCCTTAAATACATGTGAAATTCTCTTGTTCGACATCTCATTGACCTCAGGAATGTAAATTTTTAAATTATATTTTTCTTACAATTAATGCTATGAAAGCCGGTACCATCAAATCCCAAATCCTGATGTATCCTGTCACTATCTCAAGGATAGTTGTTATGGTTTTATCCGAAATGAAAATTTCTTGAAATCCCACTATATATAATTGCAAGATCATGTTGCTAAGTAAAGATATGCTGAAGATAATGATACTTTATTAAAATCGGAAATATAATAAGTTTGAAGAAGTTGTGACACCAGAAGTTCAAAAGTTGGTATTGAAGGTTGCTATTCTGGAATTAACTAAAGAGGCACCGAAAAATTCAGTACCAGAATATTCTAAAAGTTCTTAGAAGAAGAAATATATGGATGAGGTTTCTCATGACGATCATATCTCAGTAGGTCATGCTTCATCTCCACTAGTGATAAGGAAACCGAATGCGGACTCTAATGATATCGTAACCGGCTGGAGGAAGTTATTTGAATCCATGAAGGAAGGGGATACAACCTTTGGGTTGAATCCAGCAGAGGAAAAGGATTTGAAGATTCAAAATGATGATGTGTTAGAGAAAGAAGCTAAGTTGAAGAATAAAAAAAGAAAGATAACTCGGACAGAGATTATACAATCCTTGCTAAAGGAAGTAGAGAAATCCTCTGAGAAGCTACCAGTACCGGATATTACTCTGGAACCTATGGAGGAAAAGAAATATGTAGTAATATCGGAACCTATTCCGGAATAACAAAGTAGAATTACAGGAATAGGATGATATAATTCAAGAGGAAGAAATTGATGTGATTAGAATAGTTCGTGATTATGTTGCAACCCTGGGAGTGTCTACCGAGGAAAAAGAAGAAGAAGAATTTGATACTGAAGTTGAAGAAGTAGAGGAGGTACAAGAACAGATTGATGTAAACGGAGATGAAGATGAAATCCAAGAATCTAAAAATAGTGATACTGGAAGTGAAGAAGAGAAATTAGAAGAAGAGATTCAAGGAGGATCCAGAGATAATGAGGCTATATAAAAAGAGGAAGTCCCTAAGGGTTCCAAACCCTCTGTGGGGCTAAAATTCAATAAAGGTAAGTCCATTATGGTTTCCACTTCTGATTTCGACACTCCTAAGAATATTGAGAATATGGAATCCTCTGCTTTGAAGATCAATAAATAAGAATATGACTCCGAGTCCTAATCATCTATGGGTGATGAATTTGTAAAAATTTAATTAAGGAAATTAGTAAGAACCATTCCAGTACTTGCTAACATAGATTCCCAGAGCCAAATGATGCAGGAAAACATAAACCAAAAGATATATTCAACATCTATGCTGATGGACATTTTTTTGAAAGGAGAATTCGATCATATTAATATTCTCATTGATTAAAAATATCAAATAGTTTCATGTCAAAAAGGAATTAGCCGGACCCGAACCTTATCAGATAAAGTTCTACAATTCTCAGACTTCATGGATTTGACAAAGGGAGCTTTCAATGATGTAGAAAATGAGCTGACCAAAGTCAGTACTTCTTTCTCAGAGTAATTTTCTAGTTATTTAGCTGCAAATAGAAATGAAGGTAAAAATATTCTTGATAAAATGAATACCATAGCCGAAGTTTTTAATGACTATAAAGGAATATCTGCTGGTCTTATGAATAAATCGGATTCACAAGAGGAAGTGATCAATTTTCATAAAGATAAGAATTGATCTCAAGAATTCCTAATCTATGATTTGGAGAAGAAGGTAGCTGATCAAGATTCCCTAATAAATAAGCTTTAAGAATATCACAAGTAAGTGAACAAGATTATGTCCATGGTGAAAAATATTCTTTCAGAGAAGAGGAAGGAGGGTTGATTCTTTTTTTTTTCTCCATGTCGATTTTTTTTAGAAACTTAATGAAAATTTCCTTACAAATATTTTATATATTTTTTCTCATATACATTTCTTTCTATCCATACAGGTCTCTCTCCATTAATTTTTGAAACTCACAAAGGGGGAGAATTTTATCAAAGGTAGAAGCTAAAAAGGAAGATAACTTTATAAAGGGAAAATAAAATTCCTGATTATCATCTATAAGGAAAAGTTATATATCTAAGGGGGAGTCTCTCTAAATAGAAGAATATATATCTTAGGGGGATATTTCCATACTCTAAGAACTTATACATAAGGGAAGAATAATTTACCCTAAGTCATACACTTAAGGGGGAGCTATGTGTTTCTAACTTTCATCATTTATTTCTTTCCTTTGTCAAATTTTTATAAGTTATTTGTTCTTTCCAAAAAGGGGGAGATTGTTAAGTCTATAATACCTCTCTATTCCGTAAGCTTTTATTTTTGAAAATCATGAACACCTTTTTCATAAATATATTTTCCTAACACATTCATACATTTTCATACACTTACAAAAATTACCGTATAACCAAAATTTCCTTAGACTTTTGAGTTAAATATATTTTTATTAAGGTTTTTAGAAAAAAATTCTACCATACTATAAAAGTTATTAAGGTTACAAAATTTGTTTCATGGTTATACCTTACCGAAATTCCTTAAGACATTGTTTCTCATTCCCTGTTTTCACTATAATACCGATTTCCATCTTGAATGAAATATGGTATCATATTTTCCTTATACTTAGATTTACTGTATTTTGGTTTTCTAAAAGATCTTAAACTCCGACTACCTAGTTATCAGTACTGAAGTTATTAAAGACAGATTTATCATACCGATACCAGAATTTCCAATACTGAAATCCTTATATTAGTTTTATTCTAAATCATGATACTGGTACCAGAATTTGTATAACTGGATTTTCATAAAATATTTCTTTATACTTTACTCATACCAATTTTATGAAAATCTATTTCAAAATTCATAATTCTGTAATTTATTATTTAAAGATTTATTTCCTTAGATTTTTTATTCTATTAATTACTTTCATAACATTTCAATTTTATCGAATTCCAAGTTCCTTACACTTAAGGTGTAAGATCTTTATATTCATAGATGGTTGTATAAAATGATGTATTTGATTCTATTATAAACTAACTGTTGTATGTTTTCCATGTGTCTAGGATTCTCCGTGATTTAAGGAAATATGACAGTTGGAGTGGAACCGACCATTGATTTTTTGAAATCTATAAATAGGACCTCAGATGATGAGATCAGTAGTTTTATCAGATCATGAGTTCACACTTGAATTTTAGAGTTCATCTCTCTAAATTTGAATTTATCTAAAGTGAGAGGCTCTTATAAACTCTCAGGTTTCGTATAGAATGTTTGAAAAAAATTTCAAACTTTTCATCATGCAGAATTACTTCATGCAGGGGTGTGATTTTCTTAAAATCAGAGACTTCGAGTTGTGATGTCAGAGGTGCTGATTTCCTTACCAATTGTGGGCTTGCTGAGATTTCAAGATAGATACCGATCTTAGGATTAAGGGCTTACCTTATTTTTGTTAAGACAAACTTTCTTGTAAGTATAAAATAAGATACCTTTATCCAAGGTTGTTGGATACCCTCGTCTTTGGGTTAAAATAAGACTCTAAATTTCCACTGCTTTGTAAAATTTAAGAAGTTTTTTTAAACTTTCTAACTTGTATCTTTGATTGTAAGAGATTATATAGGCCTTATGGTAAAAGATATTTGTAGGAAAATTATCTTAAACATTAGACTTAATAACATTATATTTCTTTAAGAAGGTGATTTCTTATTAGAGGTGTTGTAAATTATGTTTATAAAAAATTTCGATAAGAAATTTTTAAAGTATACAATTCACCCCCCCCCCCTTGTATAATGTGCATATTCAATGATTTTGCGATCCTAATATTTGTATAGAGTATTATTTCATACTCCATACCAACCTATCAGATAAGAATCATGTTGGGCATAGTTATTTTATGTTTTAATGTTTATCCATATATGGATCTGGTTCATGCATATTAATGGGGAATTTTTGTCTTGCATATGAGCTCACCAATGATGCATGACACATACCAACCCTTCCTATGTATATTTGTTTCACGCATAGGATCATGAGGGGAAATATATCATTTCATGTGTCTGGACCCAAGAGCGAACATTGTGTATCAATCATCCTACAATCATAATGTAATTTGATGAGTACATTGATATAGAATCCCTACGTAATTAGGGGATAACCAGGCTTAGGTGTTCATTCATGTCTGAGGTGTGAATAGGAAGGAAACTGTAAACCTTGGATATGAGGGATCATAGATAAGGATAAATGATATGGGGATTCATATCCATTTAGCATATAGAAATAGGGAAATCCTATCCATGGGATTAATTTTCCATTGGTTGATAGACATTTTCTTTGGGAAACTTATGCAGAGCTGTTGGGGAATTATGTGCATAGTTAAACAAAGATGTATGTAGGACACGTTCTGTCAATTTACAATGGTCTAGGAGGTTTTTGAAGATCCAAAATTACTTTAATCATGACCTTCAATGGATGTAAATAATGTGTTTAAACATATTATAAACATTCAGGTTTCGATTACCCATGGAATTGGGAACTTCCCTATATAGATCTCACTCACACATAAGGTGGTGAATTTGGATTCCATTTTCAGTGTTGGTCCCAGGTTTGAAGATCTGGGAGTCCTAAAATTTAATTCCCTTTATAGTTTTGATCCATACATTTGGATGGGGGCATCCTACATATATTTATTTCATTCAAGTGTGGTTGTGTCTAAGATTTATCTTCACAAAATCACTACATATCTCGTATGCGCATGAATCAATACTGACGTGGTTCTTGAAATTCCTTGAAGTTTAACAACATTTGGCTAGGACCATGGTTTCCTAATTTTTAATGGTTTAAGACTAATTTTCCTTTTATGTTTTTTCCTCTATGGGAAAAAATGGTCGATTGATTTGATATGTGTTTGCAGGGAATCCGTTGTCAAGGTCCTAATCCCATGTGAGTTGTACTCAGTGTGAGAAATAAGGGGTGGAAAAGGTTAAATACCCCACCTAGGTATGATATAATCAAGTAGGGGAACATTTTATATTAAAGGTGGAATTTTTTAGTTTATCATCATATCACAAGGTAATTTTATCATGATGTTTAACATCATATGATTAGGAAAATTTCCATTTTGTTTAGCACCATGTGGAAAGGATGTAGACTCCATGAAATTTATCCTCATGCGGTGAGGATGTAGATGACCCAACATGAAAGAACATGAATGTGGTTATTCATAAAATGGTCTCACAATCAGTGCACTTGTGTGAGTCCCTTTCTTTGACATATCTTAAATGTTGAAGAGGGGAGATTTTTATGTGTTCCATGGATGGTTATGGGTCATAGGATCTGGGTGTTACTATGTGTATTGTGGTTTGGGATTCAAGTCACATATAGTTCTTTAATGAAATTCCCCTACATAGGTATATCCCATATTCAAGGGGGAATTTCCCATTCTCTAGGGTCGATGAACCTAGGAAAAAGATTAGGCATCCCTACGTATCCTATTGTTGACTATTTGTTTCTTCAAAGAGTCTACAAATTTACAAAGGAAAATACCTTAGAAAGAAGAGGGGAAATACAAGAAGAAAATACAAATTTAAAAAGGAAAAAGATTTGAGTAACCCTAGTGAGACAAAAAGGGTGTCGGCACACAACCTACTTGTGCACCCCCTTCTATCACAAAACCTACTTGTGTGCCCCCATCTATTGAATAACCTACTTGCACGCCCAAACTCCATTCACCCAAGGTCTTATTTTTTCCTATAAATATACACTTGGGGCCTTCATTTTTACGGACGAATTTCTATGAAGCCCAATTAATACTATGGTCACCCAATTCCATCGCCCAAGACCTCTGAAATATTCAAGGTAGTTTATTAACACCTAAAGAGGGGGAATTGGGGGAGGATCATAGGAATTAAGTCCTTTTAGTGTTTTAAATCCTTAACACTTGCACCCCTGAAGCGCCCAACCTCCCCAAATCAAAAACACTTGCGCGCCACCTATTCCATTCATAAAAACTTGAGCAACCCACTTCTAGGATAACCTGTGAATACTCTTGAAGGTTTGAGCCTAGTCTCACCAAAGTATTACCATACATGTTTTTCATAACTTAAGTGAAAATTAGGTCACCAAAACATACTTGTGCACCCATACTTGCTCTCCCTTCTCTAATTGGGTGCCCCCCTTTGATTCACTTACTCTTTTTAGTATAAAATCCATAAAGCCCTCCTCAAAGCCATTAATGGCAAGGACTCTTCTTCATTGGAACTCTTGTTTGAAAGGGATTCTATTGAGACCTCCACTGAAACTTCTTGACTTATAAAACTTTTCGGAAAGACACATTATAGTGTCTCTTATTTGGGTTTGTATACCCATAGTTAGAGGTTTCCCACATTTGATTCACAATGTTTTTTGGATTAATTGAGTGTCAATTTGTTTGTATATCCATTGTCACATGGACTTTTCTCCTAGGAACATTACTGGGAAGGTCTTGGTTCTGAGAATAAGGGATTGGGTCCTGACCTCTCCCTTCTCAAAGAACTATAACTTCAATTTTTTTGTAGAGAAAGTAAGTTTCACGCTTGCTTTTTCATTCAAGCGAATGAAAAATATCCCTCCCCTACTATGATCAATTTTAGGGAATCCTTCCTATTGTAAGCCCCTAAACCATCATACATTCTTATTTTCATTGGACCCTCTTCAAATGTGAAGAGAATAGTGGGAGGGATTTCCACCTCACCCTCGTCCACCCTAGCCACCGTAAGTGCGCCCTCTTCCACCAGCAGAGGAGAGAAAGTGTGTGTCTCATTTTTGAGTCTTTCGCATCCACTTGATTCTCACATCGAGCATGACTCACATGGGATTAGATATTCGTGATGATTACAACAAGTGTATAACACCTCATGGTCAATGAACTACAAGAAATCTGATTCCCACCATAATTGGGATACATAAGAAGCCTTCTCATGGCCCGATATCACTATATATCCTCTTCAAAAATCCAACCCTAATTCTCTTAATATTGGAATCCTCCTTAAGAATAATCCCTAAATTAAACCCCCCAAATCATCATGGAATCCTTTTCATAAAGTAATACCAAACTCACTCATCTCAAAGGTCTATACGCTCCTATGAGATTCATCAAACTACCGGGGCTTTGATTCTCATCCAAATGGGATACGTTTGAAGTCTTCTTGAGGTTCAAACCCAACACTTCAAATCAACCCCATTCACCTTGGGCCATATTCCCAATAGGGTATAATCATACTTGGAAAACCATATTCATTCCAAGTTCATAGGGTTGAATAGGTATAAGTCCAACATTAAACTTTAACTAAGTACCCTCCTCTTAGATTTCCATACCTAATGACATTAAAATATATGGTTAGGTTCTTATTACATGAATATAAAAGGTATGATGTGTCCCATCAAGCAGAATTGAACTATGAGGGTTCTGATTCCTTTCACAAGGATACGTAGGTACCCCATTTTATGGGCATGATCCCAATATCAAAACAAACATTAATCTCCCTGGATGATAGTAAATTCCATACTACCCCACAGAGTGGTTTAAAAATCAGTATCATCATAACAATGATTAAAAGAATAATGAAATAGTATATGAGAGGATACCATTGATGGAGAACGTCTAATACATATAGATATCTCCATTAATGAAGAACCATGAATACATATAGATGATTCTAAATTTTAAAAATGTAAAAAAGTGATTGTAAATTCTAAGTAAAACATATGTTATACTTGGTGAATTAATAATTAGTCATGAAAATAACATAAATTTTTAAAGAGATCCCCTAAGTAGATAATTATTCCCCCTAAAAGGGTGTGATGGGTCCGAACTCCCATCCTCTCGACCAGTGCACGTTCCTAAGTATCGTAAAGTTAAATATTATGAACACATTCCTTTGTAAAGTAGGTCCCCATTGAATAATGAACTGTTGGATGTTTCTAGTTCCATAAATAAATCCAATGGAAACCTCTTTGAAGTAGTGATTCTTAAAAATAAAGCACACATTTCAAGGAACTACGAAACAAAAATGGTGAACCTGATGTGAGTCCTTACCCACGTTAATAATGATACCCACCTATCTAGACCTTATCAATTGATAAAGTAATTCCATACAATGGAATAAATCATGCATGTATACATTTAAAATATGTCTCTTTAATGGAGTATATTTTTGTTTTCATTTTTTTTCTCAGAACCCCCTTCAATCCAAAATAGATTTCTTAAAGACGACATATGTAAACTTCCCGACTGCTACTCAGGATAGATCCTCATAAATGGGAAGGATGTTATCACCCACCAAACATCTTCAACACTTGGTCTCCAATGTGTTTCTAAAGGATTATCGCTTGCACGATACAATCCCAACATTGTATGCTGCTCGAAAGGAACTCTGGGTCAATAAAAATCCTGGATCATCTGGCCAACGATGACTGGTGATCAAGAAGCTGATGGTGCCAACTACCCTTTTCAACTGTTTCGGGTCCTTATCCGCAGAACGCAACAACCAGTCCCTCCGGTACTATAGGATGGTATATCAAGATGCCACACATGCCTCAATTTAAGAATACAGGGATCCTTATTGAGGATTCCCACCAACAATCACTATTAGAAGAGTTGTGTGGTAGTGAACCCCCAACATGATATGGGTGTTTCCTCTGGAAATTTGGCCTAGGTATTTCAGACCCGAGCACACAACACGAACTGTGGGGGACAACGTCTGATCAACAGGGAGCATGTTCTTACCTCTTCCCCCTCCAGATAAGTCCATTGACCTAACTTGATGGAAAAAATGAGCAGGGACATACACCAGTCCATACCAATTATTTTGTCCAGCAGACTCTTTATCCAACCACCCAACAATCTTTCCAGATAAATCTTGTGGAGTACTATGAATAGGCACATAAACCTACTTACATGTTATCATCCAGTTGGTAGGCTCGTCTGTCTATATTTAAATAAGCCTACCAATCCAATGTGGTGGCAACTGGTAAACATGAACATTCACCTGCTTAAAATACCCAATTCTGCTAGCAGTCTCGTCTACCAGTATTGAAAGAAGTCTATCAGCCATACGTAATGGGAAACAGCCAACATGCACATACACCTTCTAGTGTTTATCAATCAACCCAACAGTCTCCTTTGGAAACACCTAGAGAAGTTAGTCGGAAAGATCTAACGACAAATCTAGGGTAGGACAAACTCTCTTCCCCCATACATGGGTACTTCTAATACCCATATATATGAAAAGGAGGATAGGAGCAGGCTCATACACCGAATCTAGATACAGAATGGATGTATATTCTCGTTCTAGTCGCTGAAGTCACCAAAAATATCTTATCAATGGTTAAATGGGAGAAACAAATTCTAGTCCAAATTTTGGAAGCATGTCAGGATATTATAAACTCTACTTCCATAGTACCAGGGGAATAGAAACATAAATATATCCACACAAATGAGATGAAACATTGGCGTTCCATCTTAGAGTAGATACACACCTCTGTTATAGACTAGGAAGGTCATGGGGCATACTCCTCCATATCATATAGTAAACAAGATCGGGAATATACACCCTTTCCAATTGGAGGTAATCGGTCTGTTCTGGTAACAACTCCAAGGTAGGAACATAAAATTTCCCATGATAACCACTTATCCTAGCATGTGGTCCCAACTAAGTGTAAGATAACATCCAAGATTAATTTTCATCAAACATGGTTGGAAAATCAAGAGCCATGTTGTAATTTGGCTTCTCTTAATGTTGGAGGTCATGAAGCCCTCAGAAATTTATCTATTGCAGTTCATGATCATACCCCATATTTCCAAATTATGGTCTTGGTAGAAGTAATTATGAATTTCCCCATTGAAAACATCATCATGAAGGCTTGCTTCATGAAAATTCGGTCAATCCTGGGAGCCTATCTCTAGATGAGAGCCATGGAAACCCTAATTATGTCCAGAAGACCAATGAGAAAGTGGATTTATCCCTTGTTGTAATCAACCATGGTGGTCCTCCCCATGATGGAATTTTCTATGAAATTCCTCTCTATAGTAGTATTATGCATTATTAATATAGTTTTATAGATGATAATGTAGAGATGAGAATGACGTCATATCTCAAGGAACATGCAAACACAAGGATAGTCATGTCTGATTCCTTGTAATTGATGGGTGAAATACTTTATCAACCAGAAGAAATATTAAGGGAACATTCATTCTCCAAACCTCCTTGGGTCATTTATCTCTATGTATAGAGAATACACTCTGTTCAGACAATGTAGATGAACATGATGATAAAGATATGTTAAACATGAGAAAATAATTGGCTAAAGGAGAAATACCAGTCATGTTCTGGCCTTTAGAAAATTATCAATATTATATTCTAGAATTGATTGCAGAAGATTACATTCATAATATCGGCCTCAACATATGGAAGATTCTTCATAATTTGAAAAACAAAGTATTACTATATAATGAATATCAAAATCATGTAAAGGAAATAGAGGGCTTACAACACCAAATTATCTTTGCATCTCTCTCAATTTTCTAACATCCAAAGGTTGAAAAGAAGTAGAGACCCCTTAAACATGAATGCCTCAATATTCTAAAGAGGTTATGCCAATTATTTTCTGATTCTCCTTCTAGTGTTCATATCATAGGATGGGGTGCACATGGAGCATTGCATTTTAATGCACTCCAAAATCAGCAAAGCCTGCCAAAAGTGGTTTCATGTAATGTTATTGCCCACAGCCAGCTACAATCAACAGATTTTTTATGTAACAAATGTACACTCAATAAATGCTTCAACTAGCTCTCATCTGAGTCATTCCCAATGAAATAAATCAGTTTAGTTACTTTTACATCAAGAATATGAGAATCTTGAGCAGGCATCCTGCTTAGAGTATTCCAGCCATCAGATAACAAAAATTTCTGAAATAGAACAACACTCTTCCAAAAAATGTGATTTGAGTGGTTGTCGGAAAATGGATAAAGCTAATGTCCAAACCAAAATTCACAAAATCAGAAGAGCAGTTACACGAATCTCATCCAGAGTAGTTCAAGAACCACCCCATCTTGCAGGTTTGGGGATCATTTAATAAATCCTTCAGATTCATTAAACAAATATCAAATTTTTGAAGACGAAGAACATGAATAGTCCCACCCTATAAGTCTGGGGTATTTCTTACATCTAAAATACCCTCCTCAATGGAAGTTAGTTTTCTCACTATTAGGGAAGAATCCACAAAGAGAGAACACCACTAAACTATCCGTGGATTCCCTTCGGGTTACCATCGGTCGAACATCTTCTGATAATCCATCATATAAAAGAGCAGAGTCTCATGGGAGATACAGAGCGAGTAAATCTTACAAAGATACTAAAAAAATCCATCAATTCATTATGCATTAGTAAATATAATTAACACCATTATAGAAGATCCTATAGAAAATGATTATTGTTTAGGGGAATCAGATGATGAAGTTCTTATCCATAATACGGTATATAATGAATAAAATGAAGAATGTGTACATACTCGAAATCAGAGGCTTACCCAGAATCATGGCATGCTTTGAAATAACCAAATCCTACCCCTATAAAAGCCATCTATCATGGGAAAAGCTAAAGTTTATATTGAATCACTCTATTCCACTGAAAAAGGCCAATATATTTTTCTTGAAGAGTTATTTTTATAGAAATAAGAGGAGATGAATGTGTTGAAATGACTCAATATAGAGTTACTTCGAAGCATCATATCTACTAGACGCACTCTACAAGTATATCCCCAACTAGCACATCATGTAGGAGCTCCTCAGTAAAGAGGATTTGTGGAAACTATAGATGCGGATAATTAATTCCCTATATTTGGTACATAGCCAAGATAGGATCAGACACATCCAGATATGCCTTTCCCCATGGGTTATCCAAGGAAAATACCATCACCATCACAATTGGTTTTTCCAGTCATTGCACCAACTCAAGCTCCATCAATTGTACCTGTATTGTCATCAGCTCATCCAGATATTCCCCATGTTCTTATGAACACAATTGAGGCATTAACAACTCTATTAGAATCCATAGAGGAATGGCGTGCACTTGTTCAGCTAGAAAAGAAAGCTTACCCCAAGTGGGTGGACTGGATTCCACCCCCAAAAAAATTTGTGAATACACCATTTCCAATTATTAATGGTTTTGGAGATCCATAAAAAAACATAATTTATTTCATTTCTCATTATGATATCATGATGGGAACTCCTCAACAATAAGAAGTAGCATAGTTTAGGGGTTTTGTGCAGTCATTAAAAGAATATATTTTGTATGGTATATAAGTTTGCAATCTCAATCAATTACTGGATTGGAAGATATCCATCAAAAATTACTTCTTCAATTACACTCAACATTACCGAATACGATAGTTTTTTATCATACAAATTGAAAAAAAGGATAATGAAAGATTTTTAGATTTCATTGCTCAATGTAAAGGATTAACGTTTTCTTTAAGTCCGGATCTCCATTAAGAATTGTTGCTGCCAATTTGTGTGGGAAATCATCGTGATGATTTATGCACACCACTGATCCATGTAAAATACAAAAGAGGGTTTAGATACCTTACATTAATTTCTCAACAAATATAATATTATATAATAGAAATTAAGGATAAAACTCATGTAATTCCATTAGATCTAGTAGGGATAATAGGGAAAGAAGAGGCACCTACAGTTATACTAAATCAAGCACCTTTACCAACTTCCACTTCAAAACCTTCATCGTATCGAAGGGATCTGCCTCCAGAGAATCAACAGAAATGACAGCCTTTTCAAGATGATCAAGGAGATCAGTAGTGGAAATATTTTGAAGAATTAAAGGAAATGCTTATTCCTTTGAGAACAAACAAGTTCCCAGTTACTTCATATCAACTATCGAAAACATTATGGTTCAATTTCCAAGGATGAAAAAAATACAAACAAATTAGGAGATGAAGATCTTATAAATGATTTTCCCTTTCACCAAATGTTGGGGAATCTCATTCAAAAGTGTTTTTTTCAATAATCTCCTGCAAAAAATGGTAGACTCTTAGAAAAGTGAAACTGAAAAGTTCGTCAGCACAAGTAGCATGCATTACTGCTACTGATCCAGAGGAAGAATCCAGATGGATGGAAGTTAAATGTAAAAATTTTCAGAAATATGATGATTGGATGATACAAAAAATGCTTAACCGAACTCATGTCATTATACAAACACAGTTGAAACACCCAATTTTATCTTCTACCACTCCTTTCATTACAAAACCACCTTCAACAAAAGGCTAATCCTCAAAGAAATGAGGTGATAGAAAGGACAAAGAGCAGTTAGAAGAAGATGAGGTCATGTTAAGGCCAAATTTTCCCTTGGCCCTGGAAGATTTCAAGCCATATGCTTCAAAAGAACAGGCACTGCACTGCCAAACAGTATAACCAGAACTATCCTTTTAGGCAGAATATCCATCAGATGAAGAATTTATCTTTGGTTCTGTCAAGTCATCAACTTAACAGATCCTTATGCCAACAGTGATTCTGATTATAATGATCTTGAGATCCTAGAACCTAATTGGGGAACCAAAGTAAGAATACAAGGTTGAGGATATAGGGGAAGACGTGCATATTCTAGAATCCACTATTTTAACTCTACCCCTCCTCAAACAGTGTATGTGGAAGAAACTCATGGAAGAGTCCCTCTGCAGGCTCAACAAGAACAAGGAGATTCTTCCACGCAAGATAGGTTTGGTCTTGACATGATTATTTTAGATGGTTGATTAGAGGTCACAAAATATTCATATCAATAAGTAAATAGACCTAGTAAATCTAATCTACCAAAGCTAAGTGTATTTCCAGCTTCTTCTCCATCACATGTTACATTTACATCAAAATCAGAAGATTCAAAGGCACTTGAAAAACTGCATCTCCATGCTGGGAAACACTGACCTTTGGACAAAAACAATTATGTCTTCAAAAAATTGGCCCATGTACCAGACAATTTTTCAATTTTAGATTCCTTAAGACTGTCAAAAGATCCTTGAAAAGAACTTATTGAGTCTTGGTTAAGTCCTCAAGGGTTTGAAACTGAATTTTATGCTACTGAAGTTTACTATATAGAGAATGATCCTAAAAAATGTCAGTTAGTCTTATCTTTTACGAATGAAGATGAATATTATGTTGTACATAGACATATTAGACCCTTTTATCTATCTATAACGGTCAATGAAATAGACATCTAACAATCCTTCATTGAAAATGTATATGAAGACAACCTCATTCATGTTCCTACACTTCATCGATTGGGAATTACTGAATCTAAACTATCTCCTTCTACTTTAATGTTGTATAGATATGACATGAATGAGAGAGAACCCTTGGGAATGATTATACTCCGAAATCAGTTTGGAGATCTTGTATCTAATTCAGATTTCATAGTTGTTCGTCCGGACACAGCTTTCAACATTCTTCTTGGAAGGCCTCAATTACATCAACACATGTCCATACCTTCATCATACAACCAATGAATTAATTACTATTTCAGTGGTCAAATTGGGACATTTTATGGTGACAAGGATCCATTTAAAACATGTGAATATCAATATATTGAGGCAAAGATTTATCACACACAGGGAAAGATATCCATGATAAAAGAGATAACCATAGTTAATGATCCGAATGAACTGGAAATGATCCCAGAAAACCCATTCATACATTTGAGTCCATATTATGTTTTTCCTATTAATCAAATTGGGAAGTTAAACCCAAATCCAAGAACTCTCCCAATAACTTCCATAATGTCAATCGCTGCAATTGAGCCTGACAGCATGAGATAAATTTTTGATTCACCAAGCGGTGACTGAAGCATAAATGGAGATGTCTTCATTTTATCCACTGAACTAAAACAATCTCTACGATGTCAATAAAAATATAATAAGTTGTAGAATTGATATAGGAAGACACATATTTTGATTCCAAATCCATTATCTCATCTTAATTACCCTAGAAAGACCCTTTATCATTAGTAGGGTCAGAAATGGTGGCCTCTTCATCCGGATGATCAAATACTGACTCTAATCCTAACTCTGCATGTTTTTTTTCATCATCTACTATGACTTTAGAAACAAAGGAAATAACATGCAATGAATAAGAAGTGGAAGATCTCAGGGATGCTCCACCAACATTTGAGGAAGGTGTCTATACTACTGTGGATGAGCTCAGAGAAAATAATTTGGGTACAGAAGAAGATCCACGCCCCACTCTAACTAGTGCGGCCATGAAATTTGAAGATAAAAAGGTTTATAATTAATTTATAAAGAAATAAAGAGATATATTTTCTTTTAATTATAAAAAAAATCATGCACTTATTTCTGATGTAGCCACCCATCATTTGGGTTTTTGAGAAGAGCATCTTAGATTCATGTAGGCAGCAAGAAGAACACACCCTACTCATGCTTCTAAAATTGAAGATAAAGTTAATAATCTTATAAAGGATAACTTTTCATGGATGTTCAATATTCTAAATGGTTGTCTAACATTGTCCCAGTGAAAAGTAAGAATGGAAAATTTATAGTTTTCATTGATTTCAGAGATCATGAGATTAAATGTCCTAAAGATGACTTTCCAGTTCCAATAACATAGCTTTTAATTGGTGCATCAGCTAGCTATGAATCTATTTACTTCATAGAAGGATACTTTGGGTATAATCAAATATGTATAGCCCTAGAGGATGCAGAATCTACAGCCTTCAGATCCCCTCAAGGTTTGTTTTTCTATCGGGCAATGCCCTATGGATTAAATAATGCAGGTGCAACGTATCAACGTGCCATTAACATTGTCTTCAAACCCTTCTTAGGGAATATTTTTGAATGTTATATGAATGATTTGGTGGTCAAATACATACAATGTTCCAATAAAATGGATGATCTAGATACCACATTCAATAAATGTCAGCAACACAATTTGAAGACGAACCCCTTGAAATTTTCATTCGGGATAACTTCAAGAAAGTTCTTTGGTTTCCTTGGATGCCATTATGGTATAGAAGTTGATCATGAGAAAACAAGAGAAATAATTGGTTTGTAAACTCTTCAAAATTTTAAATAATTAATATGACTTAAGGAAACTGGGCCTATATTCTGTGCTTTATTTCCAATTTAGAAGGAATGTGTTTTCCCTTCAACAGATTAAGGAAGAAGGGAGTCACCAATCAATGGACTGCATACTTCCAAAAAGAATTTGATACCCTCATGAAATATCCCTCGATTCCTCCATTATTCACTACACCTATTGAATAAATACCACTTATTCTATATGTAAACGCTTTAGAGCAATCACTAGGTTCTTTTCATGCCCAATAGAATGATACTGGGAATGAGAACAACCTTTACTGTCTCAGTCGAACTATGCTAGACGCAAAAACTCGATATTCAAGTATTTAAAAATGCATCATGTAATTAATATTTTTAGTTAAAAAATCGAGGCATTACCTGCAACATCATGATGTATAATTTGTATTTCCCAATAACCTGCTCAAATTTATCCTTAGTCATCCTATTCTTATAGGGCGTCTAGCATGGTGGGCAGTTATTTTACAATAGTTTGATGTCCTGTTTGTACCCTAGAAGAAAATATAAGACCATGATCTGGATGGCTTCCTTTCTGAATATCAATCTACAGAATATGCATCATTCAAAACAAAACTTCCTAATGAAGAGGTCTTCTCTATTCAAGATAATTCCCAAACATGAGAAATGTACTTTGATAGTGCCTCCAGATGTCCAATAGGGAAGAAAATGGAAAAACCTAAACTCAAAAAAATTGGACTAGGAATTGTACTTATCTCCCCAAAAAAATAAGTATTGACTTATTCCTCCCAATTATCATAAGGAGGTACCAATAATTAAGTAGAATATCAGGATCTCATTACAGCCTTAGAATTGGAACTTTAGGTGAAATTGCATAACATGAAAGTGAAAGGTGATTCATAATTGTTATTCAAATAGATAAATGGGGAATATTATATCAGGTATGAAGATTTAATCCCTTAATATGATTATATCAGAGGTTTAATGGATTAATTCCCCTTAGATATGACATTTTCTTTTGTCTCGCGATCACAAAATGCCCATGTTGATCCACTAGATAATGGAGCACAACCATGGCATATCCCAATCAGGATGATACATTCATCATCATAGCTCATCGTTGTACGGTCTCACCTTTTTTTCAAACCATAATGGAGGAAATTAATGAAATAAGCCCCATTTATGAGTCATGTGGTCCTACCATGGGATGGAGAACACCCATCATATAATATCTTCTAAATGGATTACTTCCACCAGATAGGGCTGAAAAGGAAAAAATCCAACGACGAGCAGCCAATTTTACTCTTTATGATAATCCATACCACCAGAAGATCCTCTACAAATGAGGCTTTGATGGAATCCTCTTTAGATGTATTGGTGGAGAAGAAATTGCAGCTGTCATGAAAGAAGTACATTCAGAATCATATGGTTCTCATCAGTATAGACATAGGTTCTCTGATAAAATCTGAAGGCTTGGATACTTTTGCCCTTCAATGACGTAGGATTTCACATATTTCACTAAAAACTTTCATCCCTACCAAATGAATTCCAACTTCATTCATCAACCCCCAGAGATTATACATACAGCTAAATACTCCTAGCCATTTTCCACATGGGTACTGGATGTAATAGGTCCTTAACCTCCAGCTACAAAATTGAAGTCTGCGTATATTCTTACTATTACTAACATATTTTCTAAATGGATTGAGTAAATTTTTCTCATAGATGTCAAAGCCAAAAGTATTGTTAGTTTTGTTAAAAATAACATCATCACAATATTTCGGGTCCCTCATACTATATTAATGGAAAATGGCAGAAATTTCTATTTTTATAAGGTAAAAAAGTTATATTAGGATCACAATATGAAATCTGACCATTCATCTCGCTATCATGCAGTGCCAAATGGACAGATTGAGGCTTTAAATAAGACCCTATCGAATATTATCCAGAAGATGGTGGATAAAGATAAGAAATATTGATCTGATAATGTTTTTCTTGCTTTATGGGATTATTAGATTACTATCCATACAGATACCCAGACAACTCCTTATTCATTGGTATATGGAATAGAAGCAGTTTTAGCAATTGAAATGCAATTTCCTTCACTCAGACTTGCAATCTGTGATCAGTTTTCTATAGACGAAAGGTATCAGAAATAGTTTAATGAGTTGGAATGATTAGACGAAAAAATATTTCATACATTTCATTATTTTTAAGACTATCAAAATAGAATAATGTGAGCCTTTAATAAAATAGTTTTCCTCTATTAATTTCTTCAAGAAGAATTGGTTTTTGGTCCTCAGGACTCCAATGATACAAGGAAAGAAACATCTAGATCTTTAGTCAAGGTAGTAAGGATCTTATTCCCTTAAAAATAACTACTCAAATGGATATTATGAATTAATATCAGTGGATGGATATATTTTTAAAACTCTAAAAAATGTTATATTTTATTAGAGATACATTGTGTAGATTCACACATCATCCTCTCTTCAAGATTGAAAACTACAAAGCCCCCAACATCCTCACTACAAGACTGAAAATTGCCTAGCTTCCACGTCATTACTGAAAGATGTAAAGCTACAGAGTAAAAAGTCCTAATTACAAGACATTAAACTTCATAGAAACCATAAATCTCAATGTTTTATGTCATTAAAATGCATACCATTTTTGTCCTTGTTGCACAACGTTATGCTGGATGACAACATTTGTCCTCGTTACACGACATTAAACTTTACAGCTAATGTCTTCTATTCTTGACGTTAAGAGATTATATATACAAGCATCATTGATATCATTGCTACTCCTTAGTGGTACATAATCCATTTTATTCTCTATAACCAAATCAGATCTTTATAGGTGCCTCATTTCAAGAACTATGTGTGGCTTGATTCTCATCTATTTGAGATACATAGAGATGTCAAGATCCCTAATCATTGGACCATATGCAACCACAAAATTTTTATTTACCCTTTTATTATCCTATATAGGAACTAGATCTATATAGAATGATCTTTTAAGATACAAGATTTGATTTTCAAACCATCATGTGTCTAAAATTTAATCATTCTTCTAGAATGTGTTAAATCCCCCCATCTCCTATGTCAAACTAGGTTGGTGTGGGAAATGAATGTTTAAAGAACTTCATACATCATTATTCTCATCTATATGACATTTGTAAAGAGTATTAGATATCCAATCTTGGGCCCATCAATGATATAAAAAACCCCCATTTTCCTTATATAATAATCAAACTTGCATAGATAATGTTTAAAGAACTACATATGTCTTGATTATGTCCCCCACCAAGACACATAATGACTCTTTGGTTTTATCCCTTAGTCCAGTTACAATATGTCTTTCTTTTAACATTGTTTTATCTTCATCCTTACAGTTTGAAATTAAACTATAGGGTAACATAACACCCTTATTCCTTACTTGTGTCACCATAGTGTTATAGAAGTAACCCATACTACACTTTTTTTCTCACAATGAGAATAGATCACGTGGGCTTAGAAATTCGGTAAAATGCTTCTTTATAAAAATAAGGTGTCTCTGTTTCTTATGGGGCTATCAATGTTCTCTCTACATGACTTAAAACTATACACTATAATGTCCTAACTACATGACATTAAACTGCACATCACAAATTCAATTCAATGGGAAAAAAAGAAATTATCCATTTTCTATACGAGTAAAATCTTTGTAAAGGACATACAAATTATTGCAAATATTGATTCAAATATTTATTATGTTCATTGAGCATAATCCCCTTATATATTTCACACTATTAATCATGATTATTTTTAGATCATCATAAACATTCTTACGATTTCTAGTGACAAAGTTTCTAATACATGAGAACTCTTTTTCTTTACTATGTAGTATGTGCCTTTAGGTGTCCTTGAATAATTTACCTACATAACAGGCCTGTCAGGAAAAATATGCCACTATTTGGCCATGTATCATATTACCCATGTAACGCCCCGACCCTCGTTACCCAGAGTCGGTGCATTATTACATAACATTGGCATGATAACGAGAAAGATCAAGTCTCGAAAGACCGATTAGTTTAGTAGCCTTGGAATAACTAGATACATCCATAAATTTTTACATTACATCATAAAAAAAACATCTTGTCTTCATATCCCCTCATACTATCCCTACAGGTCATTCATAAATTACTTCTTCATAATCCCGGGAAAAATAAAACATTGAAAGGGGTGATCTCAGATGCTCAGTAAGGATAACATTATTGCAGAAACATTCATAAATAAGCATAAACACTTAAGGCAATTTATAACTAAAACAAAAGCATTTTAAACTTGAACTTCAGCATAAAATGGCAAAGGTAAAATGAAATAATTCCATTTACTTACTCACATGGATATTCTACTAGTCGAATGATCACATGAAATATCAATAACCACTTTCATAATGATGGAATGCATAATGCCAGACTATCATAACCACATAGCCAAGGCCTCGTGCCAAGAATACAAATAAGATTTTGCCAAGGCCTTGTGCCAAGACACTAGTTTGTCTCATGAGACCTACCGATGCATCGAGGAGCTATAGCGGGATCCACCCGTCACTTATTAAGTCCAATTCATTCCTCATATGAACAGGTTTAAACATAACATAAACATTCGTATTAAAAATAGCATACGAAATGTCAATACTTCTACCACAAACCATGAATGGTATAAAAATAGAACATCCACAGTCAAATATAACTCATTTGATACAATATAGAAGATTGTATTGTATCACATTAACCTCAATCATGAATAATGAAGGATGTTGACATAGATGAAAATAATCATCAAAACTATTTGAGGGAAATATCCCCCTTTTCTTGAAATCATTTAAAAGTCACACTATTTGTCAAGAAGCCATTTAAAAACATATTTTTCAATCAAAGTGTCCCATACCACTTTGAAACTTTTAAAAGGAGTTTTGATTTTAAAACTTTAATGTCCATATAAATAAATCCTTAAAACCATTTTTTAAAACATGGACATTAATGAGCAAGATTTAGAAGAATAAGTCTTTAAAACATTTTAAAATGGTATTTTGGTTAGAGATTCTAACCAAAAGAGAGACACTTGAGTACAAATAATTGAGGTAATCAAAACTTTGTAATATCATGAGAATAAAGGGATTCATGATATACTATGTCAAAGTACATTATATACACCACATAAATGTGATTTGGTGTATATCAACAAAGAAGTCCCAATTGAATGTGAATTGAGATGAAATCTCTCATAAAGGCCGTATCCTTAGGTTAAGGATAAATCAACGACATAATTATGTGTGAAAATATAAATACACTAAATATCATTGAATATTCAGTGTAAAACAATCAAAGGATATTCACACATATTCTTGTATAAACAACACCAACAAATTGGATGTTTAACTCAACAAATGGTGAAAGAGTTAAAATTACTCTTATCAAATTCATATTAATGACTTGAGAATTATAAATAGAGTGATTATGTGTATCAAAAGTATATCCACAGGAAGGGGAGTGGAAATTATGACATAATCAAATGAATATTGATTCCACACATAATCTTGGAGTAATATAATCAATGAAATATGCATAAAGCCGAATGAGTGGAAATTGAAATCTCAAATTCCTTTATCGATTTGGTAACTTACGAAACAAACAACCATGAAATAAGGATCATACCATGACTATGTAAATACCCATAAATTAAAGTATATTACACAATTAATACAATCATGGGAAGTACACATACACCACATGTAATAATTAAGTGGTGAACAATGGAATTCTCACGAAATTAAGAGTGAGATAAGAAACTCTTACCACGTTAATCAACTGAGCCGTATGGACAAAAGTTAATAACCACCAAATGATTTACAGAATAACATGAATATAAAGAGAATCATGATAATATATATCAAATGGAAGTACACAATACACCACTTTCAATAATATAGTGGCGAACAATGGAAATCTCACGGAATTGAAAGTGAGATAAGAAAATCCCTTACTTTGTACTTTTTCCTTGGTCGATGGTAGGATTACCTCCTGTATAATGGTGAAATAATTGTTATTGAATAATACAAGAATCATTTACTTTAATATGATATCATATATGATCTTTTAACATTGATTTGTTAATAATATCTTAGAATTATCGTCATTTCGGGTGTTAACGGGTTCATTTTACTTTATATTCTTTGTTATGTGAGCCATATTCGTTATTAATGGGATGTATATTATTCATATCCAGAATGATATCAAGTCCTTAGATACTATTTTTAAATCATCAAATTATAATTATATTTGAATGGATATGATGGACAATGAATCTCATCGCATTCGTGGAGACGGTAGTCCGTACATACGCACGAGCGACAATATCATTCTTTTGATATTAAAATAATATATAATTGGATTTTATATCATATATACAGAATCATTATCAGGTTATATTTATTATTTACATTAGTTACACATCATTATTATACCCATCCAAATAATAATATATTGAATAACAATTACACCACGACGTGGAGACGGTAAGTCGTACGTACGCATGTATGGTGACATGTTATTCAAAGGATGGATAGAATACTGAATATGGTTGTACCATATTTATAATAACATAACAGTATATATATGATACTGGAGTTGTTATTTTATAATGGATATAACAATTAAAGAGGAAGTGGAAGAAGAAAGGAACTTCAAAAGGGGTGGTGAAAACATTACCTCTTCTTCGGGTTCTTCCTTTTGATTTGATCAAAAGGGCTCCTTAGGTTGGCTTTATGATCAAAATAAGGCCTCTAGGTTGTAGTGAGGGAAGTTGATATAGTATTTGGGAAGGGTTTGGCCGAACGAAAGGGCTTTGAAGGTGTGAAGAAATGAGAAGGAGGACTGCCCTTTTATAAGAGTGGTGAGGGGCACCTTTGGAAAAGCTAGAGATATTAGTTTATAATAAATTCATATTCGTTTTCCAATGGCTCCAAAGTTGACTATTCAAAGGTTAAGGTGGGTATGGGTCGAAAACAACTCAACCAATCGAATTTATACAGGTTTGGGTACTTATATTAACCTTATCTTTAAGTATTAACTCTAAGTTATTTAGTTTCACTTTTACAATGTCTCTTTGTATTTTTATATTATATGGTTAATAAACTTACCATATACATACAAGCGACCCCCAAGTGGTCCATTAATGATACATATATCATGATATAAGTCTCTTGGGTGAACCTTAGATTTCTAGGAATTTAATATCAATTAATAATATAATATTTGTTTTAAAAACTCTTTTATGTCAATTTTGACACTATTCAATAGTTGATTTTTGTGAAACTCATAACAGATTTATTACTTCTAAAAAAGTAAATTAAATCAATAATAATATATCATATTATCCTAGAAAATAATTTTAATTCATTAAATGTTTCATATTATATTTATTTGGGTATTTATAATATCAATTATTTTGATTTTTCACTATTATAGTAATTACTGCATCATTGTTGTGTCATAAATAAATTAAATTATTTAATGTCTAAAAATTATAAATAAAATATAATTATGTAGGAAATATTTTTATCTTTCTAATGAATATTTATAATATAAAATCCAACGTATATAACCCTCTGTAACAATTGTTTTGTTAAAAGATATATGCTTGTGTCATTTTTGTATTTATTTTAACTTAATTAAAATAAAGTGTCATTATCACTTACAAGTGGATCCATGGGGTCCCAAAATAGACCCAAAGATGCCCATGGTCGACCATGTATCATAAAATAGGGTTAAGACACGTTTTAGGGTAATTTAGTATTATTATAATATTATTGTTTTAACCCTTGTTTACCGGATTTACCTTTTAACCATGGTAAATAAAATATATACCGAAGTAATTATCCAAAATGTTTAAAAATAAAAGTTACCTATTTACACAATTTGAACATCCTGATTCAAAATATGGAATCCATTTTTCCAAATTCAAAACACAGAAGTGGCATAAATTAATTTAAAATTAATTCTCGTTGTTAAAACAAAAAGCGTGTTTTTTAGAGATAATAACTATCAAAAGATTGTCACTTGTTTATGTCTGGTTTAAATGTGAAATTATGTTCAATGACCCAAATTGTATTACATGGTAAAAATATATTCTAAATATACTTTAAAACCAATCAAATTCATAATTTATCACTATTAATTATTTTGATTAAAAAATTTGTTTTTAATTAAAATTTAGTAATTTTCACTATTCATAAAAATATGAAAGTTATCCAAAAAGTACCAAAATTTCTCCCTAGGCTAATTTCGATATTAAGAATCCAAAAATGAAGTCCATTTTGAGAGATAGAATTTATAAAATTTCAAAAAGTAGGTATTACTATTCATAACGGCTAGTTTGATTGGTTATGGTGTGTTAAAATCTCGAAGTTGCGTACAATGCACGCCATTGCATTATTCGAAAGGAAACATACCGAGGAAACTTGGGGTGTTACATTCTCCCCTCCTTCAATAAATTTCATCCTCGCAATTTTTTAAATTTTTCTTGGAAATATAATGGAAAGTCCCACATCAGAAAAAGAGTCAATAAAACTATCACTTTAAAAGAAAGAAAGAGAGGTATAAGGGTCATCCAAGATAACCCATACTAGGATTCCATGTAAGAAAACATGGATATGGATGATAAACTAAGTGTCAAGTTCTGATGGAGAGGGATAGAAATCATGATCAGGAGAAAGTTAACAATGAGAAAACCACAAACTTGTTTTGGGACAAACGACCATTAGTCTCCTAGTAGGAAAGTAAACGGACAACATTTTTTTTAAAGTTACATTACATAAGGAAGAGGAATTCATTTATGATATTGACTAAGAACATTATGAGATATACTTACATTTTAAGTAAATTTTCATTCTTTAATAAATTTCCACCACTAACTCAATTTTTTTTAAACGATGAGTATTCAAGAAGACTTGGTCACACTGGAAGAGCTAGAATAAACTTCTATAGAATCACATGATCCATGCAGGATAAACCATATATTTACATTGTCTTTGAAGATTAATCAAAACCAAAATGGTTAGTGATTGTTCTAATGATCCCCCAAAAGGATATTCATTGAGATAAATATGCACTAATCTTAATTTCTAAAATTAAACCAACAATACCCCAAAGTTAAATAGATACCATTCAATAACCAATTGTCCTTAAAATCCTTTAATATAATCCAAACTAATATTGAAACCCAAATCATAGAATAATTTGATTATGTAGTCTCCCATGTTACATTGTATCTCCAAATGACATCAAATACTCTTAAAGTCACATACTTATAAGTAATTAACATCATCACATATTCTCTGTTATAGGTTAATCATTTCCATAAATAACCCAAATCACTATAAATCAACAATAAAAACGTAGATAAAAATCCACCATTACTCTACAAATGAAACCCCATTGTATTCTATTTTCCTTGGGCATATAGTGTTCCCAACAAAGAGAACATCTTCCAAAATAACATTTATCACTTAATCCCCAAATCATTTTCCTATACCAAGGGTATTCATTTGATAAGACATAAGAACCCAAATCATCTTATTATTGATCAATAAAATCATTTAACAAAAAAATAGTCACATTAACCAGGGACTTCACGTAGTCCAGTGGTAGGCGATAAATCCCAATCGCACTTTGGTTGTGGGTTCGATTTCCACAGCTTTGTCCGACGCGACGGGTTGTCCCACGGCATGCGTGTTGTCCTTTTTCAAAAACTATATTTTATAATATTACCAAAATGTGATAAATTCCTCAAAATAACATAATTTAACCACAAATGTTATATCATACTTTTCATTTTCATCCCAAATTATAATAACTTATCATTTTCTCAAACCCCAATTATCATATAAAACCAAATGGTTATTTATACCTATATCCACAAGAGAAGAGACAATTCTTCTTCAAATATCATTCTCACATGGCAAACTGCGGGGTTACAAATAAAAGAGAAAATTATTCCAAATTACCCATCAACAAGGAGTGCTAATACTTTTTAAGTTTTTCTCCAACCATTTATTTCCACATATCTTCTTCTTTTACCATGAAAATATCCTATAGAATAGGACATTCACTCGGGTAATGGCCAGGTCCCCTACATTTACGGCAAATGACTGTAAATGGACTCTTGGGACCATTTTTATCTTCTTCCATAGTACTCTTCATTTTTCTTCGGCAATTCTTCACTTTATGTCCTTCCTTCCCGCACGTAAAACATTTCTTTGTCCCATTGAGACACTTTCCTGGGTGTCTCTTTCCACATTTCCTGCATGATGAAAATTGAGGTTTCTTTTCTCCATGGTCTCCATTACTAGAGATCTTATCATTTATCACCTTTCTCTTCCTTGTTGAGTCTGGGAGTTGGTTAATATATATGTTGTTGACCATATTTTTGGAAAACTGATTTGGCATAAAGACGATATCTTTTACGCCTATCAACATTCCATTTTGTTGCTCATTTCCACCACCGTTCCCACCTTGTACATCATTCTCAAAGTCACTATGACTTCCTTGGAATCCAGCCATTGACTAAAACCAGAATGCATTGTGTGAGTAATAGTAGTCGTAAAATCATTTAGAGATTAAAATGTCACCATATTCTCAATTTGAAACATATTAGGATTAACCAAGGTCATTTAATCTCATCTTATGTATATATTACTTAAATCGGGTTGTAAAGAAAATGTATATTATCCTAAGCATATCCCCCAGGAGTGTCGTAACCAAGAGTGCAGCAAGGCCCGTTGTCGTGCACCAGTTCTCGTTCGAGTCTAGCTCAAAGCGGTGTTTTCGGGTTTTACCCCTAGGTACATCTGTGCCAGAGCCGCCTCTGCCTGCTCGTATCCAGACAGAGATGTATTGCTCGTAAAACTCACAAAATCTCTACAATACCAAAATTCTCGGATGTTCTTTTATACTAATCCTCAAAGTTCATCTTAGGTCTACGTGCTCTAATCAGAGTTTATCTAAATCCAGCTTCCAAGGTTTGTACTAAACCTCCCTCTGATACCAACTGTAACACCCCGACCCTAGTTACCCAGAGTCGGTGCATTATTACATAACATTGGCATGATCATGAGAAAGATCAAGTCTCGAAAGACCGATTAGTTTAGTAGCCTTGGAATAACTAGATACATCCATAAATTTTTACATTACATCATAAAAAAAACATCTTGTCTTCATATCCCCTCATACTATCCCTACAGGTCATTAATAAATTACTTCTTCATAATCCTGGGAAAAATAAAACATTGAAAGGGGTGAGCTCAGATGCTCAGTAAGGATAACATTATAGCAGAAACTTTCATAAATAAGCATAAACACTTCAGGCAATTTATAACTAAAACAAAAGCCTTTTAAACTTGAATTTCAGCATAAAATGGCAAAGGTAAAATGAAATAATTCCATTTACTTACTCACATGGATATTCTACTAGTCGAATGATCACATGCAATATCAATAACCACTTTCATAATGATGGAATGCATAATGCCAGACTATCATAACCACATAGCCAAGGCCTCGTGCCAAGACTACAAATAAGATTTTGCCAAGGCCTTGTGCCAAGACACTAGTTTGTCTCATGAGACCTACCGATGCATCGAGGAGCTATAGCGGGCTCCACCCGTCACTTATTAAGTCCAATGCATTCCTCATATGAACAGGTTTAAACATAACATAAACATTCGTATTAAAAATAGCATACGAAATGTCAATACTTCTACCACAAACCATGAATGGTATAAAAATAGAACATCCACAGTCAAATATAACTCATTTGATACAATATGGAAGATTGTATTGTATCACATTAACCTCAATCATGAATAATGAAGGATGTTGACATAGATGAAAATAATCATCAAAACTATTTGAGGGAAATATCCCCCTTTTCTTGAAATCATTTAAAAGTCACACTATTTGTCAAGAAGCCATTTAAAAACATATTTTTTAATCAAAGTGTCCCATACCACATTGAAACTTTTAAAAGGAGTTTTGATTTTAAAACTTTAATGTCCATATAAATAAATCCTTAAAACCATTTTTTAAAACATGGACATTAATGAGAAAGATTTAGAAGAATAAGTCTTTAAAACATTTTAAAATGGTATTTTGGTTAGAGATTCTAACCAAAAGAGAGACACTTGAGTACAAATAATTGAGGTAATCAAAACTTTGTAATATAATGAGAATAAAGGGATTCATGATATACTATGTCAAAGTACATTATATACACCACATAAAAGTGATTTGGTGTATATCAACAAAGAAGTCCCAATTGAATGTAAATTGAGATGAAATCTCTCATAAAGGCCGTATCCTTAGATTAAGGATAAATCAACGACATAATTATGTGTGAAAATACAAATACACTAAATATTATTGAATATTCAGTGTAAAACAATCAAAGGATAGTCACACATATTCTTGTAGAAACAACACCAACGAATTGGATGTTTAACTCAACAAATGGTGAAAGAGTTAAAATTACTCTTATCAAATTCATATTAATGAATTGAGAATTATCAATAGAGTGATTATGTGTATCAAAAGTATATCCACAGGAAGGGGAGTGGAAATTATGACATAATCAAATGAATAGTGATTCCACACATAATCTTGGAGTAATATAATCAATGAAATATGCGTAAAGCCGAATGAGTGGAAATTGAAATCTCAAATTCCCTTATCGATTTGGTAACTTACGAAACAAACAACCATGAAATAAGGATCATACCATGACTATGTAAATACCCATAAATTAAAGTATATTACACAATGAATACAATCATGGGCAGTACACGTACACCACATGTAATAATTAAGTGGTGAACAATGGAATTCTCGCGAAATTAAGAGCGAGATAAGAAACTCTTACCTTGTTAATAAACTGAGCCGTATGGACAAAAGTTAATAACCACCAAATTATTTACAGAATAACATGAATATAAATAGAATCATGATAACATATATCAAATGGCAGTACACAATACACCACTTTCAATAATATAGTGGCGAACAATGGAAATCTCACGGAATTGAAAGTGAGATAAGAAAATCCCTTACTTTGTACTTTTTCCTTGGTCGATGGTAGGTTTACCTCCTGTATAATGGTTAAATAATTGTTATTGAATAATACAAGAATCATTTACTTTAATATGATATCATATATGATCTTTTAACATTGATTTGTTAATAATATCTTAGAATTATCGTCATTTCGGGTGTTAACGGGTTCATTTTACTTTATATTCTTTGTTATGTGAGCCATATTCGTTATTAATGGGATGTATATTATTCATATCAAGAATGATATCAAGTACTTAGATACTATTTTTAAATCATCAAATTATAATTATAGTTGAATGGATATGATGGACAATGAATCTCATCGCGTTCGTGGAGACGGTAGTCCGTACATACGCACGAGCGACAATGTCATTCTTTTGATATTAAAATAATATATAATTGGATTTTATATCATATATACAGAATCATTATCATGTTATATTTATTATTTACATGAGTTACACATCATTTTTATACCCATCCAAATAATAATATATTGAATAACAATTACACCACGACGTGGAGACGGTAAGTCGTACGTACGCACGTATGGTGACATGTTATTCAAAGGATGGATAGAATACTGAATATGGTTGTACCATATTTATAATAACATCACTGTATATATATGATACTGGAGTTATTATTTTATAATGGAAATAACAATGAAAGAGGAAGTGGAAGAAGAAAGGAACTTGAAAATGGGTGGTGAAAACATTACCTCTTCTTCGGGTTCATCCTTTTGATTTGATCAAAAGGGCTCCTTAGGTTGGCTTTTTGATCAAACTAAGGCCTCTAGATTGTATTGAGGGAAGTTGATATAGTATTTGGGAAGGGTTTGGCCGAACCAAAGGACTTTTAAGGTGTGAAGAAATGAGAAGGATGAGTGCCCTTTTATAAGAGGGGTGAGGGGCACCTTTGGAAAAGCTAGAGATATTAGTTTATAATAAATTCATATTCGGTTTCCAATGGCTACAAAGTTGACTATTCAAAGGTTAAGGTGGGTATGGGTCGAAAACAACTCAACCAATAGAATTTAGACAGGTTTGGGTACTTATATTAACCTTATCTTTAAGTATTAACTCTAAGTTATTTAGTTTCACTTTTACAATGTCTCTTTGTATTTTTATATTATATGGTTAATAAACATACCATATACATACAAGCGACCCCCAAGTGGTCCATTAATGATACACATATCATGATATAAGTCTCTTGGCCGAACATTAGATTTTTAGGAATTTAATATCAATTAATAATATAATATTTGTTTTAAAAACTCTTTTATGTCAATTTTGACACTATTCAATAGTTGATTTTTGTGAAACTCATAACAGATTTATTACTTAGAACAAAGTCAATTAAATCAATAATAATATATCATATTATCCTATAAAATTATTTTAATTCATTAAAAGTTTCATATTATATTTATTTGGGTATTTATAATATCAATTATTTTGATATTTCACTATTATAGTAATTACTGCATCATTATTGTTTCATAAATAAATTAAATTATTTAATGTCTAAAAATTATAAATAAAATATAATTATGTATGAAATCTTTTTATATTTCTAAGGAATATTTATAATCTAATATCCAACGTATATAACCCTCTGTAACAATTATTTTGTTAAAAGATATATGCTTGTGTCATTTTTGTATTTATTTTAACTTAATTAAAATAAAGTGTCATTATCAGTTACAAGTGGATCCATGGGGTCCCCAAATAGACCCAAAGATGACCATGGTCGACCATGTATCAACTAATAGGGTTAAGACACGTTTTAGGGTAATTTAGTATTATTATAATATTATTTTTTTAACCCTTGTTTACCGGATTTACCCTTTAACCATGGTAAATAAAATATTTACCGAAGTAATTATCCAAAATGTTTAAAAATAAAAGTTACCTATTTACAAAATTTGAACATCCTGATTAAAAATATGGAATCCATTTTTCCAAATTCAAAACACAGAAGTGGCAGAAATTAATTTAAAATTAATTCCCGTTGTTAAAACAAATAGCGTGTTTTTTAGAGATAATAATTATCAAAAGATTGTCACTTGTTTTTGTCTGGTTTAAATGTGAAATTATGTTCAATGACCCACATTGTATTACATGGTAAAAATATATTCTAAATATACTTTAAAACCACTCAAATTCATAATTTATCACTATTAATTATTTTGATTAAAAAAGTTGTTTTTAATTAAAATTTAGTAATTTTCACTATTCATAAAAATATGAAAGTTATCCAAAAAGTACCAAAATTTCACCGTAGGCTAATTTCGATATTATGAATCCAAAAATGAAATCCATTTTTAGAGATAGAATTTATAAAATTTCAAAAATTAGGTATTACTATTCATAACGGCTAGTTTGATTGGTTATGGTGTGTTAAAATCTCGAAGTTGCGTACAATGCACGCCATTGCATTATTCGAAAGGAAACATACTGAGGAAACTTGGGGGTGTTACACCCCAGTTGGTCCTGAATAACATAATTCCCATAATGAGTTTTTAAAATGATGGTAATTTTTCTCTTTGTTATAGTGTCTTTATCCCCTTCAAACATTGATGACAATATACAAGAATACTTATTTTAAAACATTCATTCATGTATATTTGTCCCATTACCTTTATTTCAATATGAAAGTCTTCAAGACCATGTTTAAACATTTCCCTCTCTACTTGTTCAAAGTAATATAAAATAACCTTGAATCATCTAACCACTAATCGTATATTGTTTCATTATCTGGTCCTAGTTGTATGGCCAAAAACTACAGACACCATAACTTCTATGTTTGGGTCAGACCTTTGTAGAAGTCCTATACCTCTGATTCTTTGGAAATCTTGATTAGAAATTTTCTGTCCATATTATGGTACCATTATTCATAAGCCAATCTATGTGCATTGGAAAATATGAATATCCATAAACTTTATTCAGCTTTTATCAATATAATGTAAAATTCTTAAGATCTCTTTTGCATGACTATGCAGTACGTGCCACTAGGTGGCCTTGTATAAAATTTATGTACATAACGGGACTGTCAATCAAAAGATGCCACTATTTGGCTATCCAATATATTCACCACTTGGACCTGTATAAAACGACCCCCATAACAGGTTTGTCAATTAATTGTAACTTCTTTCTTGGAAAAAACTTCCTCTAATGACTTTATCCATTTTCCCATATCATTCCTCAGTTCCAGAAATTCCCAAATCACAATTTACAATTTTCCCTTCCAGAACTGAATATGGAAGTATGTTTTCAAACAAATTATCAAGAAATTGGGTGGGTCTCACACCTTTGGTCAGATCTAAAGACCTTAAATTAATTTTACGTAATGTCCTCAGTGCATGACATAAAACTGAACAATATAATCTCCTAACTATGTGACTTAAAAATGAAAAATATGATATCAGAAATTCTTCTTTCTAACAAATTTTAACCATACCTCATACATCAAATTTCTATAGAAATGGTTTTCCGATTCATGATATTTATCAGCATAAAATATCCCTTTCATTCTTAAAATTCTTTTATTTGGGAAAACAACCCACTGTGGTCTTGAGTAACCCCAATATTATTTCCCCTTGTATATCAGTAGTAAAATGTTAAATTCATTAGAGCTCTTTTTCATGACTATATAGTATGTTCCCTTAGGTTTCCTTGCATAAATTTCCTACATTATGGGTCTGTCAGTTAAAAGATACCACTATTTGGAAAGGAATCATATCCCTAATTGGCCCTGCATAACACAATTCGAATAACATATTTGTCAAATAATTGTAACATCATTCTTTGAATAGACATATGTTGATACAAGTTTTAACTTTTGTGACCATAAAAATCATGGCTTGAGATTCCCCTTGGAAATATTTAAATAATATAAAATAAATTCTTAGTAAATGTGTCTAGTTATGGATTTAATTTCAAAATTTATGGTCAAAGGTATTTGACCATAAACATTATCCCTTTATATTCCAACATGTATGACTCTAAACATCCAACAACAAGATACATGGTACTCCCTAGATTCATAACCTGCAAAGGACACTCTGAACAAAAGTCGAGTCCTATCTCACTAAGCATACATTTCGTATGATTTAGGTAATATTATGCAATAAAAAGTCAAAAGAGATGCACTTAACAACCACTTGATGCCCATCAGCTGCTTGATGAAGCTCATTTATTTGAAAATCTCCACTCTCTTCAGCATGATGAAGTGATTCTCTTGCATATGTAATGGATCTTTCACCATCCTTATGGACTTCTCCTAATGAGCTGTAAATCTGGTCAGGCTTCTCTATAACGATATCTAATTCTTGTTGAAGGCGCAGCTGCTGAACAATCTTTTCATTGATTTTCGGATTCAGTCGCTTCAAATTTGTTGTGTGATTAGCCTCATCATGGGACAACGATGATTGGATTTCATCAGTTTTTATAAAAAAATTGGCTTTTATCAAGTCTTTCCAAATCATTATCTCTGGTTCCCTCCTTTGGATAATCTCTTTCACCGCTGTATGAATTTTGTGGTACTCAAAACTTCCAAATCCTACGGTGATAAACCGAGATGAATGTTGTCGAGTTCTTGAAGGTAGTTCCTCAAGGGGCATCTCAGATGTTATCTTCCATATGTAATTCCATGATTTTCAACATGCCAGATGAAGATCCTTTTGTATATCTGGGTCTAATTTAGAATCACTGTCTTAAGGAGGGATGCATTCCAGGATTAATGCACTTAAATATGTGTCTTATCCCACTCCTTCCTAAACAATGGTTGCTTCAACTTCTAGTACAGTTTGGGATGGTGGAGAGGCTTCACCTCCAGATCTAGCCATTGAAGTTGATATCCCTATATGGTAAATCAAAAATTATGGTTGTGGTTAGCTTCAAGGAATTAAAAAAAGTGATTACAATCACAATATCAGTATCTCTTAACTAATAGTAGGTCAACTGCATGAGAAGACTCCTCCCCAATATTCTCACTTTCAACATTGTTGTTTGATGTTTTTGGGTTGAGAGTGCTATCTTTAATTGGATCAAGATCTTCAGAATGAATCATAGGAATATTAGCTGTCTCATGATTCACTTGATCCAATGTCTCTACAATTATGTTATTGACATTAATATCAATATTTCCTTCAAGTATCGTTGCATCATCATTTTCTTTATATGGAACTGCATATTTCAACCAACCATGGTTAGAAATTTAATCATAAGATGATTAACTGGATGGATAATGAAAACTCAAGCCCAATTGATTCTATTCAAGGAACTACAAAATCTTCTATAAATTTTTGTATATTAACATGTTCTAATACTTCTTCAGAAGACATGTCATGGTTCATCGTTTCATCAAATGATATCCCAAGTCCCAGGTTAGTCTCACCCGTGGAAGCACTCAGTGTGTTTTCTTTGCAGCCTTCCTCCGACAACTTTTGACCCCAAATAGTTTTCTTATCAAAAGTTGTGGGATCAGCATCAGTTGTTTCTGGATGTTCTAGTTCATGTGATAAACCTATGGTGCCATCAGATGAGATACAATTGTTGTTACATTTGATGTCCTATAAAGAATTGTTGATTTACCAGAAGCCTCCTCTCCTATGATATTATGAATGAGAGTAGTATTGGGAGCAGGTTTTGGTTCCTTTGGCCTCAATACCTCTTCAAGAACCACCAGATTAGCAAGATTTTGTGCCTTTTCATCAGCACCCTCCATGGTTCCTTGATGCTTCTCAGTAGTTTCTTTCAGTGAAGAAACAGAAGAACCCCTGCAATTCTATGATGCTTAATCACTTCTTCATGAATAAAGGCTAAAATTTATGATTTCAGGAAGACATACCACTACTAATAAAACTCTTAACCACGGCTCTCTTTCCTTAGTTCTTTTTCTTCATCACCTTCTTAGGAGGGATTGCATCATCATCTCCAATGATAGGTTTTCGAGATTTGAAATACCCACCATATTTCATCCTCTATGTCCTGTTGGCCTAGAGACATTTCTCTCGATTCACAGGGTGATCTGGTAGCTCAAAGAGTAGTGTCTTCAGGGCAACATCATGGTGAGGGAACATTAGTTTTTCTTCCTTTATCCAGCTGCAAGTTGAGATGATACTTACCCAGAGTTACAATGCTTTCACTAAAATTTAAATTGAAAACAAGAAGATAATGTGAGAAAAAGGAAACTTACATCCTTACGATCCATAAAGTCATGCCATTTTTCATCTAATGAAAGACAAAACCCATCAGTGGTACCATGATCTTTCATTTATTTCTCCTGCTTCATAGTGGGAATTGATTTATTTGTTGCATATATGAGAATTTCCATCTCTCAAATAGAGGTCCTCACCTCATTGGGATTTTCCATAAAAAGAATTTCAGAAGAAGCCCTTAAATCCCCCAATAATGGAATATGTAGCTCTTCACGCAAATCCCTTCACATGGTTTCAACATCACAGTATAAAATTTTCCATATTTGAACAGCCTCTGGTCATATTTATTTAGAGTGTATGCTAGAGGGTTGTGAAGAGGATCATGTAGCCTGGGATTTGAGTTTCTTCCCAACACCCGCAGTCACGAGTGGGGGATTAGAAAATGGATCTCATTGCTCTTCAGAATGATGGTGACCAGATCACCTCGATATAACATTGATAGGTATAAATGGGGTGTCTCTCTTAAATCTAGAAGGGTGGTTATATCTGGAACAATGTCTCATTGGAGAATTTGAAGCATCTTCACCTCCACCCTCTAACTCCCGTGAGTCGGCCCCTATTGTTTAAGAGTAACCTTCCAAATGTAGGGGTTCCCTTATTTTACATCTCTTCACCCACACTCGAGGGACAACATGATTTAATACCCCTTTAGTGAAAGATTTGACTTGGTTTTTGGAATTCCAGATAGTCAATCTTCTTACTGCATCTACGACAGGTAAATTAAATATTTCCCCGGTCATCTCTACAGATGTCAACAACCATAGTTGTCAGGAAACCATCTTATGCTACTCTAATCTAACATGCATAGAATGGTATATAGTATTTTATTGCAGATATTTTAATTGATGCACAAATCTATAAAGAGAATAGGCCTCACATATGATTTCTCCATCAATCCTAGTGGCCATTACACCATCTCGGCAAGCAACCATATATTCCCTTAATTCTAAATTGGCCATCCCATCATCAATAAATCTCCCCATAGGTGGGTTCTCATAAAGAAACAGATGAAACTCCTTATTCATTCTTAACCTGGCCTTGAAGTCATAAGTGTTTTTTGATAAGGGTGAAATAACATAAATTGACTTAATAGATGGTCGAAATGGTCTTCCAAAAACCTGTACCCCACATTGTATAGTATAAGTTCTAATGTGAATAGTAATTTATCCTCACAACACTTTGAATGGCCTGCTATACTAAAAGGAGACATCCCTCTATAAATGTGCAGCATGCTCCTATGAATCTTGGACAAAACAGGAGTGGCCAACCCTACTATCCTTTTCTCATCCTTCTTGTCCACAATAAAAAAGGTTCCTAGCCTCATTCATCCTTTAGAGTATTGGGCTAGTAAAAACTAAACATTGATCGACATAACCAAGAAAACTACCAAAAATGTCCTTGCAAGAATTTTTGGGTTGACTTCATATCCCCATTTATTAAATTATCCTTTCTCCAGTGATGGCCAAAAGGTGTCAGGGGTACCCCTCTTCTATTCCATTGGACAGCTCGTCAGATAGGTGAAATTTTTACCCTTTTCCTTCTTCTTTATAAAAAATAATTTCATCCATTCCTCTGGATGAATATCCCTCTTGGTGCGACACATCACTGTGGTCATGTTCTTGAGTTTGTTAAATATTATCATCAACTCACGAACCAAAGATGGTGTATTCTTTGAGTCATTCCATGTCATCTTGGGAGGAATAAACTCATCATACATGTCTCCAAGGATTGGAGCTCCTTAAATCTTGTAAATATCCCACAAACTGATGCTTACCTCTCCACGTGTTAAATTGAAGAAGTTAGTCTCTAATCGCCATCAGATTAATAATTCCAGCACAAAACCATCATTTTTATGCATATAGGTTTTCCCAACCCAAATAGCCTCATATATCCCAATGCCTGTCAAGTCATCTATATATTATACATAGGTATTTCAAAACCTGTATTCCCACATCCATGGGAGATTTACACCTCCTCCTTGGCGAAAATACCAACTTTTCTTCCAACCCTTGGACTGATATGTCTAAGAATCCAAAAAGATGGATGAATAAAAATGTAACGACCCGAAATTTTGAATAAATCTTGTTTCCAAATTTCATGTGTTATTTTATATTTTATACTCAACAAAAATGTTTTATTTGATAACATGAGTATAATTAAAATGAGACAGTTGGGTTTAGACGGTTATATGACCGTTGGTCAATATGACCGTTGGAAACAAAATGTTTTGATTATTGCCTCTAAATACAAGTAATATTGGTTAATATTTATAGAAAGAAGATTCGATGGCCTCACCCAGTAGTCTTGGACCGATCGAAGCCCATCTAACAGAACTTGGGAAGGAGGTAGCACCACTGGGCTTTGCGCTGGACCAAACCCAAGCCGAACTCCATCGTGTGAAGCTAGAACGGAATCGCCTTTGCGAGAAGTTCAAACTAATAGAAATTACTACTCGTGCAATGTTAGCCGACCCTCCCTCAGATTCTCTCACCTTAGCACAACTTACTCTTAGGTCATATGCTGGTGTGATAAGGGGATATGTAAGGAGACCGTAACTGCCTTGTGTAGTCCTTTGTTTTAAATAAAAATTGGGATTTCTTCTTATGATGAAGTTTTTGAATTTTCAAATGACTGGATAAATATAGTATGCATATTTTTTATGAATTTTAGAAAAAGTATATTTTAAAAATGGTTGTGTAAACCTCAAATAATTAAAAATGTGTAATGATTTTCGAAAAATGGTCTTCTACAATTATGTTCAGTACGAAATTTAGAGTCTAATAAGATCAACTTAATTTTTGATGAATAGTAAATTATGAATAGTGATTTTATGATTAGGATTAGTAATGTGTCCAAATGGATTAGTAATCTCACTTAGAGAAAGTATTAATATAATCTAGGCACCTTGATTAAGTAATGTGATTCAATAAAATGGTTAAATAACAGTTTCATAAATCATTATTCAAGTATTAGTTTTTTCGGGTGAATAGTGTTTTTTAATTAAAAATTTAATTAAAAATATTTAGAAAATTATTTTTATAAAACGGATTTCATTTTTGAACTCAGAGCACTGATATTATGCTATGGTAATTTTTGGGGTTTTTTCTGAAAAAAATGAATTTTCGGTGAATAGTGTTTTTATTTAAAAATTTAATTAAAAATATTTAGAAAATTATTTTTATAAAATGGATTTCATATTTGTAATCAGAGCGTTGATATTTGGTTAAGGTGAAATTTTGGGATTATTCTGAGAAAGTTGAATTTTCGATGAATAGTGAAAATACAGTTTTTGAGTTACGGGTGTTTAATGACATCATTAAATGATGTATTAAGTTTGTAATCAATATGTTCGAATTATGAATAGTGAGATAAGGTATTAGGTGTCCCAAGTGGCCAATACCATGGGCAAATACCATGGGAAAGCCCATGGTTTTGCCAAAACCACTAATGAGGTGTCCCTTTGCCATTAATGCCTTGTCCCCTCACTTTCCCTATAAATACCAAGCCATCCTCTCATCCATTCGACTCCCCACTCTCCCCCAACGAAGTTATGGTCTCATTACCTCCCAAGGAGTCCTCCCATGGTGCCCCCAAGCCCTCAAGGTCCCAAACCTTTGAGTTTTAAGAGTTATGTTTTTAGGTAAGGGATCCGACCTCTCTCTTTCTTTTCAAGCAATCTCTTTTATGTAATTTCTTTTATGCTCCATGTTCTTATGTTAAAGGATGTTCTTTTATACTCCTCTTACTTCCCTTTTCATGTTAATATAATGAGAGATCCCCTCCTTCTCTCATTATTTCGTTTTATGATTTTTTATGTGGCGTCGTTAGGCTGCCGAAATTTTTGTAACGGATTCTTTCTCCCTTCTCATTTTTCAATATCTATTATCATGTAAAGTATTTGATGTTCCTTTTTTTATGTCGGGGTATGATCTCAAAATTTATCATACTGATCATTTATGATCATATGATGAGAGACCCCGTTTGATCTCTTCAATTCAGTATTTTGAAGTTTTAAGTGGCGCCGTTAGGCTGCCGAATTTTTAAGTGGTTCTTCACCCTTCTCGTTTTGAAGTTCTACATTCATGTCAATTCTTTCAAGTTACTTTTTGTTATGTTGGGGTATGATCTCTATATCTACTATACTGGAATCTTATGTGAATATGATGAGAGACCCCATTTGATCTCTTCAATTCAGTATTTTGATGTTTTAAGTGGCACCGTTAGGCTGCCGAATTTTTAAGTGGTTCTTCACCCTTCTCGTTTTGAAGTTCTACTTTCATGTCAATTCATTCAAGTTACTTTTTGTTATGTTGGGGTATTATATCTATATCTATCATACTGGACTCTTATGTTCATATAATGAGAGAGCCCATTTGATCTCTTCAATTCAGTATTTTGATGTTTTAAGTGGCGCCGTTAGGCTGCCGAATTTTTATGGGATTCTTTCACCCTTCTCATTCTTTTCAAAGTTCTACTTTCATGTCAAGTCTTTCAAGTTACTTTTTAATTATTTTGGGGAATTATCTCTATATCTATCATACTGAACTCTTATTTTCACATGATAAGAGACCCTATTTGATATTTTGAAATCATTTTTTTTTTTGAAGTTTAATTAACGCCGTTAGGCTGCCGAACTTTCATAAGAGAAATCTAATTTTTGTCTTCCTTCCATGTTTGTCATTTCAAATGGTATGTCCTTGAAATTTCATTACCATGATCATGTATCCTTCTTATTTTGTCCATATACTGTTTTATGGGTCATTTATGAATGTTTGACCCATTTTCCCTCTCTTTTTAATTTCTTCTAAAACCTCGTAACATAGCCATTATGCTGTAGAATTTCCATCTCAAAATGTCTCTCTCTCTTTATCTAAAGTTCTTTTATATTATTAAGTTAATACTCAAAGCTCTTTCTTATAAAGGGGTATTCACATATATACCAAAATGTTCTATTTTAAATTCTGGGATTTACATACATGAGACCCACCTTCTTTTTCTGTGGGTTTAAAGTGACGTAAAGATCATGTCTTTAAAGCAGTTTTTAAAACGTTGTGATTGTGAAATGAAACCCATTTATTTTATGCTATATGGGTTATTTATGAAATTTTTTATGATGATATATGTTGATCACATGATAATAAAGGCAAATTTAAGGGTGCGCCCTGATAGCGCTCCAATGCATTGGGTAAGGATGTAACCACTAGAGATTACAATTTTCACGATACCTTGGTGAGTAACCTTGGTAATTTTCAAATGACACCTTGGGGATGGACCTTGGTGATATGTTCATGATTGTCTATGTTAAATGATGTAGCCACATATTCAAGTTTTTAAATTGTTATTTTTATTATGATATGCCTCATGATTTCATTCTCATGCCTTAAAGTTCTTTTCATGACCTTATTGAAGTATCTCAAGTTCACATGTAAAATGTTTCTCTTGTTTCCCTTACTGGGCTTTTTGCTCACCCTTTATTTTGATGTATTCTCCCAGGTGATGTGATGTAGTAATGAACCTAGGATGAACATGAGGAGAAGCCTTTCAAGTGTTTAATAAGAATGTTTTTTTTTGTTTCATGTTTTAGGTTCCTTGTTTCCAAGACACTAAACCTTAAAGATCCTCAGTTCCGTTTAATGGAATGAAAGTTATGTTATAAAAAGACGGGATGATATAGTTGGTATCAAAGGATGGTTGAGTTATTTGTGGAAATTAGGATATGAAAACTCTAGGAAGAACCCTATAGAAAAGTTTAAATATAGAAAATCTTCCAGGTATTTTGGTGAGTATTGAGTAAGGGGTTGCCAAGCAAATACATCCCTGTCTGGATACGAGCAGGTAGAGGTGGCTCTGGCACAGATGTACATAGGGGTAAAACCCGAAAACACCACTTTGAGATAGACTCGAACGGGAACTGGTACACGACAATGGGCCTTGATGCACTCTTGGTTACGACACTCCCTGGGGATATGCTTTGGTAAATTCATAAGCTTGGTATGAACCATTGTTAAAGGAACAAAGATAAAACAAAATAAAGATCCACATAAGAATATATGATCATGGATAACCTAGATTAGAACCTAGGGGATCACAAGTTAGGATATACTTTTATTCTACATGTTTATCCTTTTATGCTCAAAGTTCCTTTTCATGATTATTAGCTAAGTAAATAAGCCCCTAATTATAGTTTCTTTTCTTAGTTAATGATGGGAAATGGAAGAACATGTCCCAAAAACCAATGTGATAGGAAATGCGACGATTGTCGTATTAATATGACAGAGATGATTAGGGGGTTAAAAAATGATTATTATTTTGGAATATGTTCACTATTTTGGGGACCCTATATGATCGAGGTAAAAAGATTACTACGGGATTTTCATTGAGGAGTAAGTTTGACTTATATTTTAAAGAATCGATGAATTTATGGTGGACTTATAGTAATTTAGGTTACTTATGGGAATGATTAACCTATCTTGGGTAAAATATGTTTAGTTTAGATAATTTTGTTATAAGATATTAGGAGTGGTTGATGTTGTTTGGAGATGAACAATGAAGTTTATTTTGGAAGACTATGTTATCAAATCCTTCTCGTATTTGGGTTTCAATCTTAGTTTGGTTTATTTTGAGGAATTTTACGGACCGTTATTTATGGGATGGTCTATGATGAACATTGGGTATTACCATGGAACATTGAAGATTTAAAATTAGTTTCCATTCCTATGGGATTCTTCCTTTTTGAAGAGTTGTTTAACCTTACCCTTTCTATTTTTGGGATAATATTTAAAGATAGAAGAAATAGATAGTTAATCTTTTATGGATTATGTGATTCTCTAGAAGATGATTCTTGTGTTTTGATGAGACCAAGTAGTTTTGAATGCTCATCGTTTGGGAGAAAAGATTAGTTTTGGTAGAAAATTATTAAACGGTGAAACTCTACATGAAGGTAGAAATATTTCCTTATGTTTTTGTTCTATGTTGTAAATGAATTCCTCAAAATTATAAAAAGGAACGTAAAACAAAAACGTTGTTGGTTTACGTTTCGTACTAGGTTATCAAAGATCATTTACACACATCATATGTTTGGGATTTTCTCATGGTTAACTTTCTCCTAATCATATTTTCTATCACTCTCCTTTAGAATGTGACCCTTTGTTTTCTCCTCCATGACCATGTTTCCTACATGGAATCCTAGTACGCGTAAACTCAGGTGGCCTTTGTACTTCCTTTTCTTTCTTTTAAAAGTAATAGTGTTACTGACTCTTTTTCCGATGTCGGACTTTCAATGAAATTTCAAAACCCATTTTTTTTTAAAATTGCGAGGACGCAATTTCTTAAGGGGGGAAGATTGTAATGACCCAAAATTTTGAATAAATCTTGTTTCCTAATTTCATGTGTTATTTTAGTTTTTATAATCAACAAAAATGTTTTATTTGATAAATGAGTATAATTAAAATGAGATAGTTGGGTTTTGACGGTTATATGACCGTTGGTCAATATGACCGCTGGAAACTAAATGTTTTGATTATTGCCTCTAAATACAAGTAATCTTGGTTAATATTTATAGAAAGAAGATTCGATGGCCTCACCCAGTAGTCTTGGACCGATCGAAGCCATTCTAACAGAACTTGGGAAGGAGGTAGCACCACTGGGCTTTGCTCTGGACCAAACCCAAGCCGAACTCCATCGTGTGAAACTAGAACGGAATCGCCTTTGCGAGAAGTTAAAACTAATAGAAATTACTATTCGTGCGATTTTAGCCGAGCCTCCCTCAGATTCTCTCATCTTAGCACACCTTACTCTTAGGTCATATGCTGGTGTGATAAGGGGATATGTAAGGAGACCATAACTGCCTTGTGTAATCCTTTGTTTTAAATAAAAATTGGGATTTCTTATTATGATGAAGTTTATGAATTTTCAAATGACTGGATAAATATAGTATGCATATTTTTGATGAATTTTAGAAAAAGGATATTTTAAAAATGGTTGTGTAAACCTTAAATAATTAAAAATGTGTAATGATTTTCAAAAAATGGTCTTCTACAATTATGTTCAGTACGAAATTTAGAGTCTAATAAGGTCAACTTAAATTTTGATGAATAGTAAATTATGAATAGTGATTTTATGATTAGGATTAGTAATGTGTCCAAATGGATTAGTAATCTCACTTAGAGAAAGTATTAATATAATCCAGGCACCTTGATTAAGTAATGTGATTCAATAAAATGGTTAAATAACGGTTTCATAAATCATTATTCAAGTATTAGTTTTTTCAGGTGAATAGTGTTTTTTAATTAAAAATTTAATTAAAAATATTTAGAAAATTATTTTTATAAAACGGATTTCATTTTTGAACTCAGAGCACCGATATTATGCTATGGTAATTTTTGGGGGTTTTTCTGAAAAAAAATGAATTTTCGGTGAATAGTGTTTTTTATTTAAAAATTAAAATAAAAATATTTAGAATTTTTTTTTATAAAATTGAGTTCATATTTTTAATCAGAGCGTTGATATTTGGTTAAGGTGAAATTTTGGGATTATTCTGAGAAAGTTGAATTTTCGATGAATAGTGAAAATACAGTTTTTGAGTTACGGGTGTTTAATGACATCATTAAATGATGTATTAAGTTTTTAATCTATATTTTCGAATTATTAATAGTGATATAAGGTATGAGGTGTCCCATGTGGCCAATACCATGGGCAAATACCATGGGAAAGCCCATGGTTTTGCCAAAACCACTAATGAGGTGTCCCTTTGCCAATAATGCCTTGTCCCCTCACTTTCCCTATAAATACCAAGCCAACCTCTCATCCATTCGACTCCCTACTCTCCCCCAATGATGTTATGGTCTCATTACCTCCCAAGTAGTCCTCCCATGGTGCCCCCAAGCCCTCAAGGTCCCAACCTTTGAGTTTTAAGAGTTATGTTTTAAGGTAAGGGATCCGACCTCTCTCTTTCAATTCAAGAAATCTCTTTTATGTAATTTCTTTTATGCTCCTTGTTATTATGTTAAAGGATGTTCTTTTATACTCCTCTTACTTCCCTTTTCATGTTAATATAATGAGAGATCCCCTCTTTCTCTCATTATTTCGTTTTATGATGTTTTAAGTGGCGCCGTTAGGCTACCGAAATTTTTGTAACGGATTCTTTCTCCCTTATCATTTTTCAAGATCTATTATCATGTAAAGTATTTCAAGTTCCTTTTTCTTATATCGGGGTATGATCTTTAAATTTATCATACTGATCTTTTATTATCATATTATGAGAGACCCCGTTTGATCTCTTCAATTCAGTATTTTGAAGTTTTAAGTGGCGCCGTTAGGCTGCCGAATTTTTAAGTGGTTCTTCTCCCTTCTCGTTTTGAAGTTCTACTTTCATGTCAATTCTTTCAAGTTACTTTCTGTTATGTTGGGGTATGATCTCTATATCTATCATACTGGAATCTTATTTGCATATGATGAGAGACCCCATTTGATATCTTCAATTCAGTATTTTGAAGTTTTAAGTGGCGCCGTTAGGCTGCCGAATTTTTAAGTGGTTCTTCACCCTTCTCGTTTTGAAGTTCTACTTTCATGTCAATTATTTCAAGTTACATTTTGCTATGTTGGGGTATGATATCTATATCTATCATACTGGACTCTTATGTTAATATAATGAGAGACCCCATTTGATCTATTCAATTCAGTATTTTGATGTTTTAAGTGGCGCCGTTAGGCTGCCAAATTTTTAAGGTATTCTTTCACCCTTCTCATTCTTTTCAAAGTTCTACTTTCATGTTAATTCTTTCAAGTTTATTTTTAATTATTTTGGGGAATTATCTCTATATCTATCATACTGAACTCTTATGTTCACATGATGAGAGACCCTATTTGATCTTTTGAAATCATTTTTGTTGAAGTTTAAGTAACGCCGTTAGGCTGCCGAACTTTCATAAGAGAAATCTAATTTTTGTCTTCCTTCCATGTTTTTCATTTCAAATGGTATGTCCTTGAAATTTCATTACCATGATCATGAATCCTTCTTATTCTGTCCATATACTGTTTTATGGGTCATTTATGAATGTTTGACCCATTTTCCCTCTCTTTTTAATGCCTTCTAAAACCTCGTAACATAGCCGTTATGCTGCAGAATTTCCATCTCAAAATGTCTCTCTCTCTTTTTCTAAAGTTATTTTATATTATTAATTGAATACTCAATGCTCTTTATTATAAAGGGGTATTCACATATATACCATAACGTTCTATTTTAAATTTTGGGATTTACATACATGAGACCCACCTTCCTTTTCTGTGGGTTTAAAGTGACGTAAAGATCATGTCTTTAATGCAGTTTTTAAAACGTTGTGATTGTGAAATGAAACCCATTTATTTTATTCTATATGGGTTATTTATGAAATTTTTGATGATGATATATGTGTCTCACATGATAATAAAGGCAAATTTAAGGTTGCGCCCTGATAGCGCTCCAATGCATTGGGTAATGATGTAACCACTAGAGATTTAAATTTTCACGATACCTTGGTGAATAACCTTGGTAATTTTCAAATGACACCTTTGGGATGGACCCTGGTGATATGTTCATTATTGTCTATGTTAAATGATGTAGCCACATATTCAAGTTATGAAAATGTTATTTTTATTATGATATGCCTCATGATTTCATTCTCATTCCTTAAAGTTCTTTTCATGACCTTATTGAAGTATCTCAAGTTCACATGTAAAATATTTCTCTTGTTTCCCTTACTGGGATTTTTGCTCACCCTTTATTTTTATGTATGCTCCCAGGTTATGTGATGCAGTAATGAACCTAGGATGAACATGAGGAGAAGCCTTTCAAGTGTTTAAGAAGAATGTTTTTTTTGTTTCATGTTTTATGTTCCTTGTTTCCAAGACACTAAACCTTAAAGATCCTCAGTTCCGTGTAATGGAATGAAAGTTATGTTATAAAAAGACGGGATGATATAGTTGGTATCAAAGGATGGTTGAGTTATTTGTGGAAATTAGGATATGAAAACTCTAGGAAGAACCCTATAGAAAAGTTTAAATATAGGAAATCTTCCTGGTATTTTGGTGAGTATTGAGTAAGGGGTTGCCAAGCAAATACATCCCTGTCGGGATACGAGCAGGTAGAGGTGGCTCTGGCACAGATGTACATAGGGTTAAAACCCAAAAACACCGCTTTGAGCTAGAATCGAATGGGAACTGGTACACGACAACGGGCCTTGAAGAACTCTTGGTTACGACACTCCCGGGGGATATTCTTTGGTAAATTCAGAAGCTTGGTATGAACCATTGTTAAAGGAACAAAGATAAAACAAAATAAAGATTCACATAAGAATATATGACCATGGATAACCTAGGTTGGAACCTAGGGGATCACAAGTTAGGACATACTTTTATTATACATTTTTATCCTTTTATGCTTAAAGTTCCTTTTCATGATTATTAGATAAGTAAATAAGCCCCTAATTATAGTTTCTTTTCTTAGTTAATGACGGGAAATGGAAGAACATGTCCCAAAAACCAATGTGATAGGAAATGCGACGATTGTCGTATTAATATGACAGAGATGATTAGGGGGTTAAAAAATGATTATTATTTTGGAATATGTTCACTATTTTGGGGACCCTATATGATCGAGGTAAATAGATTACTACGGGATTTTCATTGATGAGTACGGTTGACTTATATTTTGAAGAATCGATGAATTTATGGTGGACTTATAGTAATTTAGGTTACTTATGGGAATGATTAACCTATCTTGGGTAAAATATGTTTAGTTTAGATAATTTTGTTATAAGATATTAGGAGTGGTTGATGTTGTTTGGAGATGAACAATGAAGTTTATTTTGGAAGACTATGTTATCAAATCCTTCTCGTATTTGGGTTTCAATCTTAGTTTGGTTTATTTTGAGGAATTTTAAGGACCGTTATTTATGGGATGTTCTATGATGAACTTTGGGTATTACCATGGAACATTGAAGATTTAAAATTAGTTTCCATTCCTATGGGATTCTTCCTTTTTGAAGAGTTGTTTAACCTTACACTTTCTGTTTTTGGGATAATGTTTAAAGATAGAAGAAATAGTTAGTTAATCTTTTGTGGATTATGTGATTCTCTAGAAGATGATTCTTGTGTTTTGTTGAGACCAAGTAGTTTTGAATTCTCATCATTTGGGAGAAAACATTAGTTTTGGTAGAAACTTATTAAAGGGTGAAACTCTAAATCAAGGTAGATATATTTCCTTATGTTTTTGTTCTATGTTGTAAATGAATTACTCAAAATTATAAAAAGGAACGTAAAACAAAAACGTTGTTGGTTTACGTTTCGTACTAGGTAATCAAAGATCGTTTACACACATTATATGTTTGGGATTTTCTCATGGTTAACTTTCTCCTAATAATATTTTCTATCACTCTCCTTTAGAACGTGACCCTTTGTTTTCCCCTCCATGTCCATGTTTCCTACATGGAATCCTAGTATGCGTAAACTCGGGTGGCCTTTGTACTTCCTTTTCTTTCTTTTAAAAGTAATAGTGTTACTGACTCTTTTTCCGATGTGGGACTTTCAATGAAATTTCAAAACCCATTTTTTTTAAAAATTGCGAGGACGCAATTTCTTAAGGGGGGAAGATTGTAACGACCCGAAATTTTGAATAAATCTTGTTTCCTAATTTCATGTGATATTTTATTTTTTATACTCAACAAAAATGTTTTATTTGATAACATGAGTATAATTAAAATGAGACAGTTGGGTTTAGACGGTTATATGACCGTTGGTCAATATGACCGCTGGAAACTAAATGTTTTGATTATTGCCTCTAAATACAAGTAATCTTGGTTAATATTTATAGAAATAAGATTTGATGGCCTCACCCAGTAGTCTTGGACCGATCGAAGCCCATCTAACAGAACTTGGGAAGGAGGTAGCACCACTGGGCTTTTCTCTGGACCAAACCCAAGCCTAACTCCATCGTGTGAAGCTAGAATGGAATCACCTTTGCGAGAAGTTCAAACTAATAGAAATTACTACTCGTGTGATGTTAGCCGATCCTCCCTCAGATTCTCTCACCTTAGCAAACCTTACTCTTAGGCCATATGCTGGTGTGATAAGGGGATATGTAAGGAGACCGTAACTGCCTTGTCTAATCCTTTGTTTTAAATAAAAGTTGGGATTTCTTCTTATGATGATGTTTATGAATTTTCAAATGACTGGATAAATATAGTATGCATATTTTTGATGAATTTTAGAAAAAGTATATTTTAAAAATGGTTGTGTAAACCTTAAATAATTAAAAATGTGTAATGATTTTTGAAAAATGGTCTTCTACAATTATGTTCAGTACGAAATTTAGAGTCTAATAAGGTCAACATAATTTTTGATGAATAGTAAATTATGAATAGTGATTTTTTGATTAGGATTAGTAATGTGTCCAAATTGATTAGTAATATCACTTAGAGAAAGTATTAATATAATCTAGGCACCTTGATTAAGTAATGTGATTCAATAAAATGGTTAAATAACGGTTTCATAAATCATTATTCAAGTATTAGTTTTTTCAGGTGAATAGTGTTTTATAATTAAAAATTTAATTAAAAATATTTAGAAAACTATTTTTATAAAACGGATTTCATTTTTGAACTCAGAGCACTGATATTATGCTATGGTAATTTTTGGGGTTTTTTTCTGAAAAAAATGAATTTTCAGTGAATAGTGTTTTTATTTAAAAATTAAATTAATAATATTTAGAAAATTATTTTATAAAATGGAGTTCGTATTTGTAATCAGAGCGTTGATATTTGGTAAAGGTGAAATTTTGGGATTATTCTGAGAAAGTTGAATTTTCGATGAATAGTGAAAATACAGTTTTTGAATTACGGGTGTTTAATGAACTCATTAAATGATATATTAAGTTTGTAATCAATATGTTCGAATTATGAATAGTGAGATAAGGTATGAGGTGTCCCAAGTGGCCAATACCATTTGCAAATACCATGGGCAAGCCCATGGTTTTGCCAAAACCACTAATGAGGTGTCCCTTTGCCATTAATGCCTTGTCCCCTCACTTTCCCTATATATACCAAGCCATCCTCTCATCCATTCGACTCCCCACTATCCCCCAACGAAGTTCTGGTCTAATTACCTCCCAAGGAGTCCTCCCATGGTTCCCCCAAGCCCTCAAGGTCCCAACCATTGAGTTTTAAGAGTTATGTTTTAAGGTAAGGGATCCGACCTCTCTCTTTCTTTTCAAGAAATCTCTTTTATGTAATTTCTTTTATGCTCCATGTTCTTATGTTAAAGGATGTTCTTTTATACTCCTCTTACTTCCCTTTTCATGTTAATATAATGAGAGATCCCCTCTTTCTCTCATTATTTCGTTTTATGATGTTTTAAGTGGCGTCGTTAGGCTGCCGAAATTTTTGTAACGGATTCTTTCTCCCTTCTCATTTTTCAAGATCCATTATCATGTAAAGTATTTCAAGTTCCTTTTTGTTATGTCGGGGTATGATCTATAAATTTATCATACTGATATTTTATGATCATATGATGAGAGACCCCGTTTGATCTCTTCAATTCAGTATTTTGAAGTTTTAAGTGGCGCTGTTAGGCTGCCGAATTTTTAAGTGGTTCTTCACCCTTCTCGTTTTGAAGTTCTACTTTAATGTCAATTCTTTCTAGTTACTTTTTGTTATGTTGGGGTATGATCTCTATATCTATCATACTGGACTCTTATGTGCATATTATGAGAGTCCCCATTTGATCTCTTCAATTCAGTATTTTGAAGTTTTAAGTGGCGCTGTTAGGCTGCCGAATTTTTAAGTGGTTCTTCACCCTTCTCGTTTTGAAGTTCTACTTTCATGTCAATTCTTTCAAGTTAATTTTAGTTATGTTGGGGTATGATCTCTATATCTATCATACTGGACTCTTATGTTCATATAATTTGAGACCCCATTTTATCTCTTCAATTCAGTATTTTGATGTTTTAAGTGGCGCCGTTAGGCTGCCGAATTTTTAAGGGATTCTTTCACCCTTCTCATTCTTTTCAAAGTTCTACTTTCATGTCAAGTATTTCAAGTTCCTTTTTAATTATTTTGGGGAATTATCTCTATATATAACATACTTAACTCTTATGCTCACATGATGAGATACCCTATTTGATCTTTTAAAATCATTTTTGTTGAAGTTTAAGTAACGTCGTTAGGCTGCCGAACTTTCATAAGAGAAATCTAATTTTTGTCTTCCTTCCATGTTTGTCATTTCAAATGGTATGTCCTTGAAATTTCATTACCATGATCATTTATCCTTCTTATTCTGTCCATATACTGTTTTATGGGTCATTTATGAATGTTTGACCCATTTTCCCTCTCTTTTTAATGTCTTCTAAAACCTCGTAACATAGCCGTTATGCTGCAGAATTTCCATCTCAAAATGTCTCTCTCTCTTTTTCTAAAGTTCTTTTATATTATTAAGTGAATACTCAAAGATCTTTCTTATAAAGGGGTATTCACATATATACCAAAATTTTCTATTTTAAATTCTGGTATTTACATACATGAGACCCACCTTCCTTTTCTGCGGGTTTAAAGTGACGTAAAGATCATGTCTTTAAAGCAGTTTTTAAAACGCTGTGATTGTGAAATGAAACCCATTTATTTTATGCTATATGGGTTATTTATGAAATTTTTTATGATGATATATGTGGCTCACATGATAATAAAGGAAAATTTAAGGGTGCACCCTGATAGCGCTCCAATGCATTGGGTAATGATGTAACCACTAGAGATTACAATTTTCACGATACCTTGGTGAATAACCTTGGTAATTTTCAAATGACACCTTGATGATGGACCTTGGTGATATGTTCATGATTGTCTATGTTAAATGATGTATCCACATATTCAAGTTATGAAAATGTTATTTTTATTATGATATGCCTCATGATTTCATTCTCATGCCTTAAAGTTCTTTTCATGACCTTATTGAAGTATCTCAAGTTCACATGTAAAATGTTTCTCTTGTTTCCCTTACTGGGCTTTTTGCTCACCCTTTATTTTGAGGTATGCTCCCAGGTTATGTGATGCAGTAATGAACCTAGGATGAACATGAGGAGAATCCTTTCAAGTGTTTAAGAAGAATGTTTTTTTGTTTCATGTTTTATGTTCCTTGTTTCGAAGACACTAAACCTTAAAGATCCTCAGTTCCGTGTAATGGAATGAAAGTTATGTTATAAAAAGACGGGATGCTATAAAAAATGTGGATGCAGCTCGTGTGTGTTTTCTTTTAAATCTAGAGCACACAGGATATGTTTCCTGATATGAGCTTTCCCTGTGGTCCCAAAATTAGAAAATGGGACCCCAACTAAAAGATTGTCAGATGAGAAGTTGGTAGAATCTTGAAACCAAGAATGTGTGACATAGTTATTTGGGTCTAGAATATTAACATCCTATAAATATCCATAACTATAGAAAGGTAGATAGGTGCTTATGGGAAAGTTGAAATTATACTTCTACAAATATTTTTCTATGTTTGGAAGGGTGGTGTTGCAAATGTTGAAGTAGTCATGACTGATGATATTCATCATGTCATCAATCCTATTACTGTCCAGTTTATCAGTAGTTCCAATCCATTTGGGAGCCGTTGAACCTAAAAAATTATAGAAAATATTATTTTAACTAAGTTCATTTTTTATATTTGACAAAAGAATTGAAAAAAATCCGCAAATGAAATAAGGAATGCAAGAATAAAAATAGGAACACAAGTGAAAAACGGCACACAAGTTTCGTGCCCCAGTTAGAGCGTGCAACTAAAAACATACAGAAGAAGCATGGAGAAACAGAAGTGTCTGAGTCAAAAAAAGGCTTGCACGCCGAGAGCTGAAATTACTGAAGATGTGAGGCTTTTCGTGGATGTGAAACCACTGTATATAAGAGATGGATGTCACCCTGCATGCCAGAATCCTTTGCACTCCCAGCTTTCATGACCAGTTGTTCTACTCATATAAAACATGCACGCCTTAGTACTCTCTTCTTCCTCCTTCACTACTTTACCTCAGTATAGGATCCTATTTTCATTCTGAATCCAATTCTGAGGGGGGGGGGGGCTTTTGTTGAAACTCTGTTTCTTCAAAGAGTATATATAATTACAAAGGGAAATACCTTAGAAATATTATGGGAAAATACATGAAGAAAATCATGATTTTCAAAGGCACGAGCTTTGGTTCACCCTAGTCAGACCAAAAGGTTATCGGCGTGCATCCTACTTGCGCGCCCCCATCTTTCGTGCAACCTAATTGTGTTCTCTAATATGTCATGCATCGTACTTGAATTCCCATACTCCATTATCCCATGGTCTTATTTTCCAATAAATAGACCCTTGGGGCCTTTATTTTTACCGAAGAATTTCTATGAAGCCCGATTGATGCTATGGTCACCCTAGTGCTTCGCCCAAGTCCTTGGAAACCTCCAAGGTATTTCTTTAACACCTAAAGTGGAGGAATTGATGGGGGTCATAGAAAATAAGTCATTTTAGTGTTTTAAATCCATAACACTTTCATTCCTAAAGTTTCCAACCTCCCAAAATTAGAAACACTAGCATGCCACCTATTCCTTTCATAGGAACTTGAGCACCCCACTTCTGGGATCACATGTGAATACTCCTAAAGGCTTGATCCAGGTCTCACCCATGTATTATCATAAAAGTTTATCGTCGCTTAAGTGAACATTTGGTCTCCCAATCCTACTTGTGCACCATTACTTGTGCGCCCTTCTCTACTTGGGTGCCCCTCTTTGATTCACTTACTTTCTTTGGTCTAAAAGCCATCAAGCCCTCTTCAAATCCATTTAAAACAAGGATTCTTCTTCATTGGATCCCTTGTTTGAAAATTATTCTATTGATACCTCCTCCAAAACATCCTAACTTATCAACCCTTTGGGAACGACACATCACCGTGTGTCTTATTTGGGTTTATATATTCACAGTCAAAGGTTTCCCACATTTTTTTTCACAATGGGGTTAGAATTCATGGATTTTCTATGGGTTTGTATATCCACAGTCACACAGACCTTTCTCAAAGGAATAGTGCTGGAATGTTATCGGTTCTGAGAATAGGGTACTGGGTCTTGACCTATCCCTTCTTAAAGAGACAAAACCTCAAATATTTGGTTGGGAAGCTTAGGTTCACACTTGTTTTTTCATTCAAGAGAATGAAAAATCTCCCTCCCCTACCAAGATTAATTTTAGGGTAGTCATCCTAGTGTAAGCCCCTAAACCTTCATCCCTTATTCCTTTCATTGGACCCTTGTCAAATATGAAGAGAATAGAGGGAGGTCTCGTTGCCTTGCCCTCATCCATCCTGGACACCGTAGGTGCGCCCTCTTCCACCAACGGAGGAGGGAAAGTGTATGAGTCATTGCTGAATCATTCACATCTTCTTATTTCTCACACCAAGAATGACTCACATGGGATTATAGATTCATGATGATTATAACATGTTCACAAACACTCACGATCAATGAATTACGAGAACTATGATTCCCACCATAATCAGGTTACATAGGAAGCCTTGTCAGGTCCTGATCTCCCTGGATATCCTCTTCAGAAATCTAACCCTAATTCCCATAATTTGAGAATACTCCTTAGGAATAATCCACAAATTAAACCCCCAATATCGTCAAGGAATCATTTTTAAGAAGTTAGACCAAACTCAATTCTCTCAAAGGACTAAAATCTCTTATAAAATTAATCAAACTAAATGGGATTTGACTCCCATCCAAATGGGATACGTAAAAAGCCTCCATGAGGTTCAAACCTAACAATTCAAATCAGCCCTGTTCTCCTTAGTCCATATTACCAACATGGTCTAGTCTTACTTGAAATATCATAATCATTCCAAGTTCCATGGGATGCTTAGGTATAAGTCCCACATTAAACATGGACTAAGAACCCTCCACTTAGATGTCCTTACAAAATGAAATTTTAACTTGTATGGTTAGGTCCTTATTACATGACCTTAAAAGTTATGATGTGTCCCATCAAGAGGCACCGAACAATGGGGGTTCTGATTCCTTTCCCAATGATATGTAGGCAGCCCATTTTTTTGGTATGATCCAAATTTCAAAACAAACATTCTTGTCCTTGGATTAATGTAAATTATAGTTTAAAAGAATCATGAAAAAGTATATGAGAGGATTCTATTTATGGAGAACCTCGAATACATATGGATATCTCCATTAATGAAGAACCTTGAATACATACTGATGATTCTAAATTGTACACATGCTAATAAGTGATTGTACATTCCCAGGGATACTTATGTTATACATGGTGAATTAAAAAGGATTCATGAAAATATGTTAAATTTATAAAGAGTGTCCCATAGTAGAAAACAATTCCCCCCAAAAGGGTGTGATGAGTCCGACCTCCCATCCTCTTGACCAATGCACGTTCCTAAGTATTGTAATGTTCAAACTTAATGAATGCCTGCCTTTGGAATGTAAGTCCCACATGGATAAAGAACTACTGGAAGATTCCAATTCCATAAATAAATCTAATGGAAACTGCCTCGAAGCAGTTGTTCTTAAAATTAGAACACATGTTTCAAGGAAATACAAAACACCTATAAGGGCATGAATCAAGCTAAATGTAGTTTTGTGACGAGGCATGGTAGGTGACTAATGTCGGGGTAAATGTACTCTTAGGCGAGAAAATTGTTATGAAATGGAGTTTAGTTTCATATGGAAAGGATGTGGGTGACTAGACGTGAATGTAGAGGAATATTTTGGATCCTTTCAGTTTCACATATTTTGGGAAGCACACTGGTAGAACAGTTTAATATAATGATGTGGGGATGAATTGATAGAGAAATCATGAGTATGTATGAGATAATCGAGCCAAGATATTATGTCTTGCCCTGAAGGTGCATGGGGAAAGAAATTATAAACCATGATTTTGGGGTCCCTCAGATCAAGATGAATGATATGGGTATTAGGATCCAATGGGAGTACAGATGCAGGAAAAACCTATCAAGAAGATAAATTTTCATTTGGTTTATATGAATTTTTTGTGGGAAACATATTTAGAGCCAACGGGGCATTGTGTGCATAGTCATTCAATGTTTTCCTGAGAATACTGACCTTCCATATCTAATGGCCATGGACAGTTATGAAAATATGAGATATCTTGGGACATGTAGGTTGACAGATGAAAAGGGTATATCCAAGTATGAAAGAAATATCTAGATCATGATTAGCTATGAGGTATGTAATACCCTATATAGATCTCACTCATATGTAGGGGGAATGTTCTTCTGATAAATCCTTATTGCATGAATCAGGTTTTGGTATCTCCTAAATCGATTTTAGTTTCATGTCGAGAATATTGGGGGCAAATGTTGTCATTTTTTAGGGTTGGACTCTGGCATGAGGTCAAGCCTTTAAAATGTATCTTCTTATATTTAGAATCAAACCATATGTAGTTCTTAAAATATCATGTAGTTTAACGTCATGGGATTATGAAATTGGAATGTTGTGGATTGATAGGTCTATGGGGCATTTCTTGTTGAAAATTTTAAATCCCCATAAGATGTAATCCATGTAAGAAAAAAAATGTTGAAAAGGATAACTCTAGCACATAGAGGTAACATAATGAAGGATAGAGACATGTTAACTTTTATCCTTTTCCGTAGTTATGCCCAGGTTCAAAAACCTGGGAATTACTATGTTCCATATGTTGATAGGAATCAATAAGGGTGTAGTTATATGAATTTCTCCTAGGTAACTTTGACCCATACAATAGGAAATGTATTTTTATGGATTGTGGTTAAACCATGATATAGAATCTTGTTTTCACTATATATCCTATAGGGGAAGCTATCAATCCATGCATAGTTCAAGAAGTATTCTCCCTGCATAGGCTTGGTCCCTATGTAGGAGAGGGGGGATTTTTTAACCATTCTTTCAAATTAATGGTATTTTCATGTACCTTAACTCTTTTTCTATGAGGGTAAAGACATTACCATCATTTCTATGTTCCCGTGAGCTATGCTATGTGGGAGAAAAAAGGAATAGTTGGGACTTCTCTTTCCATACAGAGGTTTTTGAAGGTAAAACAGAGGCATTTTGCATCATGTGGTGGCTGAAAAAAGATCTCAAATCAAGGATTCAATACATATCATATTGAAATATGGTAATCAATCCCTAAATAGTTATATTAATAGACCTCCACACATAATTCTTTCTTGTAAAGGGAGATTGGGAATTTATATTTATGGTGGGTAGGCCTAAGACACAGAGTCTAGGCATCGCGACATATCTTTCCAAAACAAGAATCAAGCCATACATAGTTTATGAGAAAGATAATTCCATATGGGGATCTAAATATTAAATAGGAACAAGGGAACTTTCTCTTTCTCTCACACAGATCTGACTAATGTGAGAATAATCCTTGGTTGGAACACAATGGCCCTATACAATTTAACATAATGTAGTTAAGACGATTCTACCATTCAGTTTAATATCAAAAAAAAAGATAATGATCATCTGACAAGAAGGGGAAGGCATGTATTATCTTGTAGTTTAACGTATTTCAATAAGGACATTTTTTCCATGTAGTTTAACATAATTCGGTTCAGAAACCTTGCCCCATAGTTTAACGTCATGTAGTTAGGATGTATTATCTGGTAGTATTTCATCATGCGACCATGACGATGATATATGGGCTACATGAAATATTTCATCATGAACCTTCCATTGATGGGACCTGTAGTGAGATATTCATCCATTGTAATTAGGGAATATGCTCCATTAGAGTAGCTCTTGTGTATGAAATATGGTCCTTCCCATTTTGGCTCCAATTTTGGGTGTTTCATTTTGATTATCATCAGAGTTCTAAGAACCAACTCCAATTATCCTTTGAGGAAGGACCAAAGGTAATCCTTCTTGTTGAAATTTCTTGCAATCCAGTTATGATATACTTATAAATGTAGAAATGCTTAAAATCATTTCTCATCCATTCGTTCCAACTCATCTAGCAATTTTTTGGATTTCTCATTTTGGAAATTTGATCACATAAAAAAATGTGATGCTATGGTAGTTGTACTTAAATGGGTAGAACCACCTCTGTCCCATATACTAATGAGTATGGGGTTTCTTGAGTGGATGTTTGAGTCGTGGTCTGGTTATCCCGTTGTGTATGGTGGATCTTTTATGGACTTGATTTCTTGTCCTTGTCTTCCATCTTATGGAGCATGTTGGATAGGGTCTTATTGAAGGCCTCTAACTATCTTTTGTCTACTACATAGTAGCAGGAAGGTTTTATTCAACCATGCCTTATATTTTTTATTTTCTTGAATGAAATTTGTTTGGATTTCCCAATCATTAAATTTCAATATAAACATGATCATGAATTATTTCAACTATCCTTATTATTATAGAGGAGTAGAATATACATTGGTATCCTAAGACATGGGTTTAGCTAACATTATATGTGTAGTTTCAATCGTATTTTAATGAATATCTTTTAATACAAAACATTTTTGGATATTATGCCCAAATATATGATGGAAATGGTATTAATCCAGATAACCATTTAGGCCAATGTCATTGGGCCTCTTGTTCTTTTTCAAAGATGATGATTTTTTTCTATGGAACCAACGAAAAATCCTTGAAGATAGTAGTCACAAAATGAATGGACCTTACCACTTACATTTTCAAATCATATGTATTTTTATTCATTATTTTCATATTGATAAAGAGTATTTTTCTTATTGTAGTTTTTAGTCAGTTGTATTATATGAGAATTATTGGTAAAGGTGCTAAAGTGAGAATTGGTGCGTCTTTGAGTATTAAAATTTGAGTTTTTTACTTTACCAAAATTCTTATGCTATCTCAATTATGTCTATCAATATTTGTCTTTGGTGAAAACAATACTACCAAAAAATCATTAAATCACCCTTGACATTTGAGAGTGGTGAGTGGATTTTTTATCTTATATTATGAATTCTCTATATAAATCTCCAATATAATCTTCTATTGTACTTTTATATTTATGGAGTAGGTCAATCCATTCAACTAGGTGACTAGGTCTGAAAACATATCATTTTTACATTGTTTTCAATTTGATAGATCAATGAAAGTCATATTTCATAGAGTGGAAATTAATTGATATAGTAAATTCCATTACAGATCTTTCTGACTGGTGATAAACCTATATGTTATATTTTTATACTAGAAAAATCTTGATCCTTCAAATTTTTTTATGAAACACCTAATGTTTTCACCCCTTTCTACACATGTGTTTCAATCAGGGGTATCTATGGAGTTGAAAAATATTTGAGGTGTTACATTAAGTCATCTATACAATTGAATATTAAGATTACAGGATTCAAAAAGTTTGGTTAAGGAGGAGTCAAGTCCACCAACTATGTTTGGTATCCAATCCAGGTTCACTAGTGTGAATTTTCCGGCATTGGATTATATTTTAGAAATAAGGGACTCAATGTAGTCACGTAATTATCATGGAACTATCATTTTTGTTGATTCTAAGATGGATGTATTGGGTGGTCTTAATAAGGTCATCTTTTTTGTTGTTTCTTTTGAAAATCGACATGACCCATCATTGGGTAATATACATAAATGGCGGTGTTTGATTCTTGTATGGAGGGGGTTCTTGATAATGTATGGCCAACAAGGATAAATAGACCATGTTTCTATCCCCAAGTCCTAGTGGATGATTGGATTCCACTCTATCAGATGTAGGGATTCTTTATTATTAATAGATACTTTTTTAAGGAGATATATTTGTGTCAGCCAATAAGTTTCACTCAATTTACTTATTACTTTTGAAAAATATTTCATTATGTTTCCTTATATTCACTAAATAAACATCATACTAGTAAATTTTATCCTAAAAAAATAGACTTGACTTATTTAAGTGGAAATTAGGTTGTGTGTGAAACTAATTCGTTTATTTTATTCATAGTCAAATCTTTATGAGTAGATATTATATTAATTTTTGGTGGTTACCCCAAATTGGAATCCTTATTTGGACTTCCAATATGAATTAACTCTTCACACATTGTTTTGTAAACCATAGTCTGAATAGAAGTCTCCTTATTGTGGTATTTAATTTCATCATTATTTTTTATACTTACTATGATATTTTTCTTAATAATATTCACTAATGTAAACAACACATCATCCATAAAATCATTATTTATGATAGAGATGTGTGGGTGTCTATTATCATCTGAATATATTATGAGTAATTTGTCATAATCCTCCATGATTTTTTCTTACTGGACCAATATTACTTATTTCCTCTCCAAGATTTTTCCCTATATCCTAAATTCTCCCCTAGAAGTGGTTTTTGTGTATTAATATTGAGGGCTTCCCTGATGGTTTCATTAAGAATTCTCCTAATAAAGGAGTTAAATTGTGAAACCTTCATAGAAGAAATTAATGGGGTTATTCTTATAATATGGGTCATTTACTAGAGAAGACCAACCTCCTAAAAGGAAGGAGACATAAACATTATTAAAAAACTAGAAGGTGGGACATACATTACTTTTATACCATCATGAAATTTCTCTGTTACATATTCAATTATTTTTGGGGAAGTGGTGGAGTTGAAAATTTCCCCAGAATTACATAATGGGACTAATTTGTTTCTATTGTGAGGGATATAATCAGTTACTTCAATACTATTCATATTTTAATTTATTTATAATCTGGGTGTAGTGTATTTTCTTAGTTAAATGAACTTTCTAGTAAATATATCTCTATGATTACTGGTTTTCATTTCATAAACAAGAGGCCTATTATACCTTACCAAAGGGTGGGTACCGAAGACTACCGGTGGATTAATCTAATTGGGAATGAATTTTATAGCCTTTAGTAATAGTGAGACCTTTTTGTATGAACCAACTAGAATATATTGAATTATGAACTAAGACATGGACTAAATTGATAATGTTGTATGATGATTCCATGAAAAATCATGTTGTCTTATGGTCAATGGTAAATATACATTTTTGGATTCAACCTCATATTTGATACAAACATCAAGTGGGGTATTTATAAAACTTTTGTGGGGTTACTTCATATTTATTAAGAATTTGTGTTGGAAACCCTTACCCTATCTTCCTTATTTGAGATTTTAATCAATCGAGATGGTTTTTGGGTTAACAAGGATACAAATCTCATCTAAAATCTTACTTTGGTTAACGTTCTCTTGGTAAGGTAGGTATCAATGCATGATATTATTAAGAGTTTTATACAAGAAGTTCCAAAGTTATCATATCCATTCCTCCTTCAATGTCATGGGAATTTCATATTCAGGAGTGACCATGGTGGAAAAACATGACTGATATTAAATATTTGGAAAATTATTTCCATATAAAAATGGGTTTTTTCCATAGTGATGGATTATTCAACCCTATTTGGCTCTAAAGTCCATTTATCTATAATTAAATCAATGAGATTGGTATCATTATGAAATTCCTTTGTTACATCTAAGGGTACATAGTCAGGGGGAGGAAAAAATGACTATCATTTTTTGTGATTTTACATTAACTATGATAAGACACCACTAGTTAGTAATGAGGCTCCCAGTGTAATGAAACTCAATTTCTCAAGTCTCTCTTGAAATGTGGGATATATTGGAGTAAATTTAACATATTGAGAAAATTCATAACAAAATTACGTTCCATTTAGATTTGAGACTCCACAAAAATAATCATTGTGTGAACCTATTCAGATGATTCTTGATTCATTATTATGTGGATGAACTCCATTTTAGTTAAATTTTTCATCCCAATGAGGACCTCTATATCATATTTCCATGGGAGGACCTCCATATATATTATCTGAGTATATATGAGGATAAATATGATGATTTTTTATTTCTTATTTTACATCATGGGAAGTACATTTATGTTTATTTTTTATTTTATCTTAGAAAGGAATTTTATTGGATATTCTATAAGGACCTCAATAGTTATTTTCTTATTTTCCACAGTGAGGGACTCCAAAATTATCAATTATCAATTATTAAATTAGAGTGAACCACCATTATAATCAATATCTATTCCCTATTGAGTACCAATATAATTAGAATCATAAGTTGGAATTTCCATATTTATCTTCACTTTTATTTAGGGATAACCCCCCTTTTGGGTTCTCTAGGGTGGAATGTTAGAGCTTCCTAGTTTCATCTGACTATGGAGAGGTCCCCTATGGGTGATTATTTCCAATTTACAACAAGAATATAAACATATTCTATTGATTTAATTAGTGTTGTGGGAAGGACCTAAAAATTCATTTGTTATGGCACCATGGAGGGGAGGATCGTAGACATAATCACATTTTCCCATTGAAGAAGAGTTTTTGAATATATTCACCAGTTCCTATATCCTCGATATTTGAGTATTATTGAATTGGGCGACTTGGTATGATCCTACATCCACTATTGGGGTATACTTATGATTCTTAGAAAGGATAGTGTTCATAGTTTTGAGGACTTACTCCTACATTTTGAATATGAATATATACCATTGATCCGTCCTTTCAGATATTCATTGTTTGGTGACTGAGTATCAAACCATGATCATAATTTCAGATGAAGAATGTGGGAAGTGAACTTTTTCAGTTGGAACTAGGTAGGTATATCATTACCTGTCATTGGGATATGTCCACAGGATTCATGGGTGATGATGGGAATAGTTTTATAAAACAACTCCCATGCTTTAAAATTTAACTTCCCTTAGTTATCCATCATCATGTGTTTTATTCCCCAAATATCCAAGGTCATGATCTCTATGGTAGCTTCTTCAGTATATTCATTATAAGTATGGGGTTATATAGTTCTTGTGATGATGGAATATGGTTGGAGATTCTATGGGATGATACAAAATATTTTAAGGGTGTATAAGAAATCCTTTTCTAACTCTTAAATATAAGAGAAATATGTTTTCTAATATGTAGTGAAATACTGTCATTGTAATTAGTTTTAGAGATATGGGACACTTATTTCCATTAACATATCACTGATGAGATAACATGAAATGATTCATAACATAGATGTTCTTATGGTCCATCTCTAGGGTTGTTATGGATTTGTTTAGGTTTAACTCTCACACGCATACATCTAATACATGATTTTAGAGTCACTAGGATCATGAAGGTTATTGATAGTACTAGATGGAAATATATTCTATCACATTTTAGCTATATTCTTGGGTTACTAAACACTGGTGATGTTAGGGAACCTTGGTTGATTTTTCAGTTCCCCTGGTCTATCTAGGAAGTTTTTCACTTGATCAATGGATTGAGTGATGATTCCATTTGGATTTAAGAGATATAAAAACAACAAATAAGGAACCCATACATTAATAATTATTCGAAAAATTCGATGCATATTAATATCCTTCACAACTAAAAGAATCATGTTACATTTACCATTTCCCCCCTTGAATTCCCACAAGTAGATTATTTAGGAATATGACTAATTTACAATATTTGGTGCCCTTTGGGATGTTCTAAAAAAATTAAAATTACATGTTGATGTCATAAGTATGGGAGTTTGTCTCATATCAGGAAGGGTAATATTTCTTCGTCTAACACTTTCTTGTATATTTAAGATATATTTTTAAAATCATTTTAGGTAATATTAATGGTTACTTTGGTCATGAGAGATAGAGTGTGTGTGATTCCATTAGAATATGTGAACATCTATATTTATTAGATGATATCCATCTTCTCCCTTACTTATTTGTCACACTTTATTTTAAATCCACAATACTAGGTACTCTAATAAATTTTTTATATAAGGGTCTTCTAGATTTAACGGAACCAGAATCATTCTTATGATAAGGGCTTCTTATATATCCCCAATAAAGGAATTAGAACACCCATAGTTTTATTATACCTATTCATTTATGTCATGTCGTTTTAGTGTATGTGAAAAATACCAATGTAGTGCCTTTTATGGACATTCATCCAAAACCAATGATGTGCCCTTATAGGTCATGTGTATAGAATCAATGAATTTCCACTTTAGTTCATGTATCTAGGACCATTGTGTATTGTAGTTTTAGGAAATATGATTATGAATAATTAAAAGTTAGTTAAACACAAAAGGTATGTAATTCTACGTTAATGGAAACCAGTAATGATTTTTATGGGACATGTTCATGACCAACCCTTTCTACATCTTCCTATCTCTTTGTATCTAAAAGTGGTAGGGTATTGTTGGGGATTACTCCAAGTAGTATGCTCAATATGTGTATTCATAAAAAATTAGGTTCAAATATGAGGTTATTAATGAGAATATTGTCAGTAAATACACCTAGTAGGAGTCCCATTCACATTCATAGTTCGTTTGTTGGACGTAGCTGGTTGATTAAAATATTGATTGATTGCTTTGTGGAAATGGTTACTAACTAATATCATGGTGCTTGATGAGCTGGTAGGGTTGGTCCAGAGAATCATTAATCAACCCTAAATGAGGGAGATTCCCCATTATCAAGTGAATTCATGATCTAATATATCTCAATGTTCATAATGATTTTGGAGGAAACTAAGGTCGGTATCTTATAGGATTATTAACTCCATTATTAAAGAAAAATACCTAATCGGAAGGGAGAACATTTGATTGAATAACCCATCATGTATCAGTAGTGTTCATGGGGGTGTATTTGGAATATGAAACTTATTATAGATTTACCATGTCCTAAATAGCGTAAAAAGGTCTTTTGGAAAATTACCATTTTCCAATTAAGATACCAGAGTGAACATGGAATATTTATCAGAATTGTACTATCAGAAGGATAAGCATGACCCATTAGGAGAAAAAATTGGAGGGTGGTACCCTAATAGGCCTCATCTATATTGTCTTAGTAAATGGTACTCAAATATTATAATATATGTATAATTTGTTAATAGATCCCTAGTAAGACTATCTAGGGTTTCGTGTGTGAGTGGTTCCATAGTTGGACTCTTTGATGTATCCTTGGAGAGTGTGTCCCCAATACGGATCTCTACGGTATCTTGGTTTACTCGTAACATATTGAGACTCTCTAGGGTTTCATGTAAAAGTCCCACCCTATTGGGGATCTTCAAGGTAGATATGGTGAGTGGTACACTAGTGGGAATATCCAGTGTATCATGGGTAAGTAATTTCCTAATAAATATCTCTAGACTATCCTAGGAATGTGGGTGCATAGTATGACTCTATTGGGTATCCTCATCATGCGGTGCCCTGGATGGACTCTCCAAGATATGCTAGGTGACTGAAGGATCTATAGGATTTCTATGATGAGTGGATCCTCATTTAAATTCTTTGAGATAAACATGTTGAGGGGATATATAGTAAGGATCTTTATGGTACTATGGGAATGTTTCACCCAAGTAGATCAATCCATAGAGGGGGTTCTTTCACCATAGTCTTGAGTTAGAATAATGGTGGATTCCTTTTAAGAGTTTTTGGGGTAAATCAATTTTTATGTAATAATAAACTATAATTCCCATTATATTTGATATGTTTTTACATAGAGAGTCACATAAAATAGAAAATATTTGGTCTTGAGTGAGGATAATCATGAATTTGGTTTTCAATTTCTTGAAATATGGTTTTAGATCTCTAAAATAATTTGAATGGAGAATATTTATTGGGAAAAAGGAGTTATGGAATGGATATAAGTGGGTGGATGACTTTTAACTACATAACACACCCTTCTATGGTGATTGGGAGCCATGGAGTAGGGGTAATTTATATGAGTGTCTAAAAACATGGTGCAATAAGACCTGAAATAGGATGAATTTGAGTGATATGACAGGTTTTGAAAGATAAGGAATTTGGATATACTAATGAGAATCTATTAATGGGAAGCCAATACAAGTCGAAAATAAGTGGAAGAAGAGCATGGGAGGGAGGGATAAGTGGCCATATGTGATAGTCTTACAAAAACTATGGTCTCTCGTATATATTTAAAGGTTCCAAACAATATTTTTCATAGATATTTTATTATTAACCTAAATATAAAAATCCTAAAAATGTGAGTTCATATAGTAACATCATAATATTTCATGAATATTAGTTTCATATAGAGTAAAAATAATACATAAATTATAATCATGAAATCCCAAGAGAAGTAAAGGGTTATATAATCAATTTTATTTTCAATAAATAGAGAAACAAGAAGGCAAGGAATCTTAAGAGTCAGGTACAATAAGGTGGAATTTTAGAATAGGTTTCATAGGATCATATAATAAAAATATAAGGATCGTATGTAACACCCCAAAATTTTAAAATAATAAAATTGTAATCAATAGAGTATGTGAAACACACCACCAAGCATAAACAACCTACGAAGCATTTTTCATTACATTTAATCCCTTTGGTAGCTTTTGGAACAAGAGACCCCAAGTCACAATAAAAAATGATATTGTATACATTTATAACATAGCTATTAAATTGGTTCTTATGAATATTAATAACTAAATTATTATTATTATGTTTATATATTTTTTGAGATAATATAATAGTCATTTAAAATAAAAACAAACAATTTTTTAAAACTGTATTATTATAAAAGATGGATTAGTAACACTTTATTGTCCTGATTTAAAAATAATTTTATCAATTTTAGAATGGTTATTTTAAAAACTAAACTTCATTTTTGAAATTATCATATAATTTTTATATTAGGGTGATGTTTAGGTAGTTTTCAAAATTATTTCATTTTTAAATGAATAATGAAAATACTGAATGTTAATTGAAAACTATATTTTAGTTTAAATTATTTATAAAGTTAAATTATTATTTTTATTGGTTTTAAAGTAAAATTATTTAAATTATATATATTTATCTAATTTATGTCATTGTAATCATTTTCATAATTAATTTTTATATAAAATCATTGTAGACTTTCGAAAACATTCTCTTTCAAAACTCTCTTTCTCATCATGTCTCTTGGATTAATTTTAAATTATTTATTTGCACTACTATGATCGGAATGAAAAATGAATTATATATTATGAATAATAAAAATTTATAGTATATTATAAGGTAAAATGTAATTTTGACCAATGTAAATAGTTAAAATATTTAAAATTATTTACCACTATGAAGGTAAACATGGAATTACAAGGGGTTAAACTAAAAAGGATAAGGGTTGAAATGACTTATCAAATGGCCTAAAATATATTTTATGGAATTATTTAGAAATTATATGCTATAAATATCAATAATATACTATTTTTATCCATTTTTATCCATTTTTATTTTGAAAACATTAGTTAAACCACTTTTTTTTAAAACTAAAAGTGTGTTACTCACCTCACATAAGGCCACCTCCTCTTCTATCTTATTCACACCTTAAAAAATTTTTGATTGGACAATAACTGAACACATAACTCTCAAAATTCCTTCCTATCATAATATAACCATTATTTGTTTCTTTAACCCAACTTATGAAGGAATTTGGTGCTAACCAAATGAGGATACATGAAGAAGAGGTAACGTCCTTAAACGAACATCTTTATTTTGTTTATTCTTTTGCATCATTAAATTCTTATTAAACGACACTGATATTGTAAATAAAATTATATTAAATATGATGATTTTTTATGATATGGTTCTGACCTATGACAATCTCCCATTCTATCAAATGAATTATGAAATCTTCATTCATGTGTACACTGAACAAACTCCTCATGAACCGATGACATTTTTTCTATTAAAACTCCCAAGGTTGTGTATAATGATGAATATAAAGTATAGGAATGATATTTATAACATAATTATTTATTATTATTAATGATAAAATATATCCCTTTTTATTTCTATTCCATAGGGGATCTGATAATTCCCCTCGTGTGTATGGTGGATTGCCGCCTCGCAAAGCGATGTGATTTATCTTTCACAAACACATTAAATGGAAGGTAATAAGGATAAATTTAATAAATATATCTGATATAACTCAAATAATTATTATATTAATGATATATTTATCAACATATAAAGGTAATATATCATTTTATTTATCACATGTTTACTCACTTAATGACGATAACATTGTTCTTGTATATGTGGACTACTACCTTCATGAAGTGATGTGACATGCTTTTCATAACCACACCGCATGGATGAAATATATAATTATATTTTTGGAAATAATATTATATTATGATCAATATGAAGGGTTAGAATACTACTTACCTCTTTCCCAAAATTATTGGTGAAAATTTGAAATGTTACCCATTTCAATGTACGACCAACCATCTACATCATCGTAATGTACTTAATTTCTAAAAACCAAATTTCTTGGATTTTTTTAAAAGTATAATTGATATAAAAATATGATAATTATGTAATTATTATTATTCATGATATTATATAACTATATAATATGCATAATAAATGGATCATTCATCCAAAAACACACAAGAGAAAACAAGGCAGAGAACACCAAAATATTTGAAAATTATGAAGGATTATGAATGTAAATCTGATAAGAAATTATAAAAAGGATAATATATCTTATTATAAATATTAATATTATTCTATTATAAGTTAATAACATTTGTAGAAACACTATAAATGAGGTTAAATTGTTTCTAACCAAAAGGATGTGTGGAGTAATGGATTCGATTTCAATTTCATTTCACTGACTAACAATTGTGTGTAATGCACCAATTTATTTAATATAATATTTAAACAATCCATAAAACATGTAATTTCAGAAATAAATAATAATTCATGGAATTATTAGGTTCAAATTGAATTATTTCATCCATGTTTATTTGACTTAAAGGTTACCATTTGGTAAAAAATCATTAATCAGTTTCTTTTCAATTGGTTATATTACTTCTTCATTGTCTATGATATTATAAGATTATGTCTCTAATTATTTTTTATTATATTATGATCTATTTATTCTTTTTCTATGTGTATTTTTATTTTGTATGCATAATATTTTCGTTGATTAATTATTACATCAAATTTATTATCAATTGAAGGTTTTATTTCACAATCTCATTATAATCGAGAATATGTATTATTGAATTTAAGTTGATGGAAATTATTTGACAATTGTATAATAAAACCATTTAATTTTATTACCCCATGGTTATTCATGATTATTTCAATTAATTCGGAACACTTTCTACTATTTGGTATATAAAATAATTGATAATTGTTTTTCAATAAAATATGAATTAATTTATCTCTTTGGTTAGAAATTTATTTTCATCCAAAACCATGTTATCTAAAAATGTTTTCAAAATTTTATAAATTTTTTTTAATTTTTGTTCAATATATTTTTATCAATTTTTAATTTTCATAAAATATTTTTAAAGGAACCTTCATGACATTTTCAAAACAATAGATGTTTCATTTTTAGCAAAAAAGTGAAAGGAATATTTTTTAATGTGTAGGGAATGAACATAATTTCAATCTATCCTGAACACTCAAATGTTTGAAATCATCCATTATAAGTTCAAATGATTATTTTCAATCAAAATTATTTTCCAAATTTTTTGTGATCTTTTATTTTTAAAAATTTGTTTTCAAAATGAAAATTATATTTTCCACAGGAGTTTGATTAAATATATTTTTATGGTATTTATATTCATTAATGAAATTAACTATTTATTCTTAATCTAAAGGGAATATGTTTTATTTATAGAATAATTATTAATTATAAAGATTTTTTATGATTATATTTACCAAGGATTTTATTGACATCTTTATCCTTTATTTATTTTTGTAGTCATTAAATTTCCTTCAAAGTATTCACTTTACTCTGGAAATTAAATTTCTCTTAAATATACATATTCATTATCATGTATATTCTTATTTAATAAACCATATCTCATTTCGAAATATGGTTTTTTAATTTTAACGTTATTTGGTATTAAAGGAAAATATTGATAACCTATATTCCTTCATCAATATGGATATTTAATGGTAAAGCATATCGACTCCTAAGTTAAATGAATAAGATGATATATTTGGAATGATTTGGACCTATAATGATTTGGGGGTTGATATTTTATTACACCTTTATGCATCAATAGGTCACATTAAAAAAAATAGTAAGCCAACATTAAACATGTTTTTACTTATAGTTTTAAACCATCTTGGGAAAGGTTTTAACAGATGTGGTATCATCATGCATGAGATTATGGAATCCATAAATTAATAATTTCCTTCAAAAAGAATTTGGTTTTTATTATCCCTGATATTTTTGTAATGATGTTATATCATGATTCATTTCATTATCAGTTTTTTGATTAGCTCGAATGTGTTATGCAATATCTTATTATCCCTGAGGTTTTGGTAATGATATTATCTTTGGATGCATTTCATTCTAATTTTATTGAATAAATTGAATGTATTTTAGGTTATTTATTGTTTCATATTGACTATAACTTATCTTATTATCAATGGGACATTCATAATGATATTATCTCTTGATGAATTTAATTCTTAGTTTACTAATAAAATAGAATGTGTTACTATTATTTACAATTACATGTTGATTATACTTATTGATTCAGAATAAGTTCTACTATACATAATTCTTAATAAGAATTTGATCTCACCCTTATTTTTTTCCTATCACCTCGATTCCACAAACGGTACTATAATTATTATGCAAGGATAATCTTGAGGGGATTATGTTATTCTACAAAAACAATTATGTTGTAGTATTTACATTAAAATATATTACAGGACTCAAGTATTTATCTTGTTTACAAACACCACTAAACTATTCAGTAATTTGGGATATGATTAATTTTAACTTAAGACAGTGTTATAATGATACACTAGCTCTGGGATACTAGGGTTGGGGAAGATATAGTTGGTATCAAAGGAAGTTTAGTATAAAACTAGGGAAAAATATTTACGAAAACATATATTAAGGAACATAATCCTATGCTATAAATCGATGATATATATAGAATAATATTGTAATTTTTTAGTATATAAATATATTATGTTGTTTTTACATCCAATACATCCTTAGATGGATACTAAAAGTTGGTGTGGTTCTTGAATAGATGTATATGGGAGTTAAAACTCTAAAACGTTTCACTGTTCCTGACCCAATCATCACCTACTACATGAAAATATTCCTTACAAAACACATGGTGCATGAAAATTATCCTTACTAAACACCTAGTTTTTCAAACCAAGGGGGTATGCATAGTATAATAAACATTTTATTTACAAACCATTATGAATGATTTGAATAGTTTTTGAGAATGAATGGACTAGGATAAAGATAAGTTGTATTTTATTGAAAATAAGATTTCTCAAAGGAATTGGAAAAAAATTTCTATTTCAAAACAACGGGAATAAATAAATGAATTTCAAAGGAAAATTAAGTTTAAATTAGATGGAAATAAATCTTACATTAGGGATCCCTTCACATTTTTAGGTCTAAAATGTGTGGAAACTAAGAATTATCTAATTCAAATACCTATACTAATGGTTAACCCCTATAATATGGAAGGAGATAAGTTGAAATAAAATGATTTATGTAATTATGTATTTATGTATTGAATTTTAAGAATTAAATTATAGAATAATTTTGACTCATGGTATTTTGGTTATAAGAATCATGAAATATCTAAGGATTGAGTTAAATATTAGATGTATATATTTATTCATTAACATAATAGTTATGGATACCATCATGGGTTAATTATTTTAATATTGATCATATGTTAAATGTCATAAACACATATTTTTAGGATTTCATTTATGGGATTCTACCAAGATTAAAGATATTTAGGGAGAAATGTACAACCATGATATGCTTTCATAGAAAATTTATTTGATGAATATTTAATTTATATTTTATTGAAATAGGTTTAAAAGTATAGATAACCTTTAAGGATAACATGATAATTAATTAAATTTTAATAATAATGAAATATGATTATTATATTTTTAAAAAAATTAAATTGAAAACCATAGTAAAATGGATATTTAATGATTAATTGTATTTCATAGATTTACATAATATTTTTTTTGTAATGTTATATGAAATATATTAATATGTTTTATAAAAATAAAAAATTCATTCTAGGTGGAAACTTATCATGTTCAGCGTGGCTACGGGGCTTGAACCCACAATCGAAGGACGAGAAGAGTTTACCACCTACCACATTCATGTGTGATGTCATTATTAATTTTCCAATGTTTTTAATTAAAAAATTTGAAAAAAATATCAATAATGAACTAGTGGTGTTTCTATTGAGGTTTGGAGATTAATTTATTATTTTGTAAAACTTGTTCTAACAATATTGGTATTGGAAAACTGTTATAGACATATTGAAAGGATTTTAACTCTTTTATGGATCTTTTGATCCATTAAAAGTGAATTTTAGTGCTTCATGAAAAATAAAATCATTTTTTGATATTAATTTATTAGTGTAAGGGATGAATTATAATTTTATCAAAGCACAAACAAATGATGAAATTGATCTTATGAAATTGAAATATATTAAGTATGTATATTATATTACATTTTTATATAATAAAATATTTCCTCGACTTTAGGAAACATATCTTGAAGTAAAAACATTATCCAATTAATCATATATGATGAATATAATTTCCTTTTAAATCATCCCAGATTTATGGTTTCGATGTATATAACATTCTTTTACATTCATATATGATGAATCTGATTGCCTTTTAATTTATCACAGATTTATGGTTTTCATGTCTTTAACTTTCCATCGTTGATTCACCTTCTTATGATCAATGACCTCAATCACTCTCTATAATTATTTACACTTTTATTCCATTTATATACCTACAAATTCCTCAAATATTATCCTAACTATAAAATATGTAATGTTTTATTACATATGAATTTCTTATATCACATTCTCACGTATAAATAAGATAATTTATTAAACCTTTTTTGATTTGGGTTTTCAGACAAATGGTATTTCCCAATGTCAAACCCTTGATTACTATATCAGGGTTTAAATTGAGAGAGGGAAATTTATTTAAGATGGGGATAACTTAACACCCCAAGATTCTATAATAATAAAACTATTGTATAGTGTATGTGACACACAACATCGAGATTAAACAACCAATGTAATATATTTCATTAAATTTAATCTCTTCGGTAGCTTGTGGAACACACAACTGCAAGTCAAAATGAATCCTAATGAATATACCATTATAACCTAGCTGTAAATTATATGGGTATTAATAATAATAAATAAATTATTAAAATTATGGTTATCTATTAATTCGTGATAAAAAATAGTTAATGGAAGAATAATTGTTTTCTAAATAAACTCTATTTTTCGAAAATACATATTAGTCCCGATTTGTGCACATTATTCAAAATTTACTCTTACCAATTTTATATAATTTATTTGAATAAATGAAATTCATTTTTATATCATAATATCAAAATTATATTAGGGTAAATTTTAGGTAATTTTCTTAAATATTTAATTTTACAATGAATAGTTAAAAATTATGATTTTTAATTAAAAAGGGATTTTTGTTTAAATTATTTATAATGTTATATTATATTTTGAATTAGTTTTAAACTAAAATTAGTTAAATTATAAATATAAAAATCTAATACAGGTTATTGTAATCATTTTCATAATAAATTTGTAAATAAAAACATTGTAAACTTTTGAATACTTTCTCTTCAAAACCCCGCTTTCTCATCTCATCTACAAGATTAATTTTAAATTAAATGTTTCCACTTTTGTGAATGTAATTTGAAAAAATGAATTAAATATTTGAAATAAAATAATTTATATTATCTAATAATTTGAACTTAATTTTTGACTAAAATTACTTGTGAAAATGGTAAAACTTATTTACCACAGTTAAGGTAAAAATGGAATGTTGAGGGGGATAAACTAAACCTTTTAATGTTTAAAAGAACTAAAAACTATTTTAAGTTATCTTTAACGTAAAAATTTCTACTTTATAATTTATAATTACCAGTAATGATCTATTTTTACCCTTTATCGGTGAAAAGAGTGGGTACACCTTTTATTTTTAAATATTACAATTGTTCCACTCATCCCACTTAGAAAATGTCATCCCCTATCCTCTCTTCATCAGACCGTCAAACCATTTTGGATTGCCCAATACATACCCAAATCAATTCAAAACATCCATCCTATCATCCTAGGTTACTTATTTTGGGAATAAATCCAACATATATATGTCTTTGGTGCTAACCTAAGGACGATACACAAAAAAGATGTAACGCCCTTCAACGAGCATTTTTATTTTATTTACTTCTCCATATCATTTAATTAATATAAAACTATGGTGATATAATAATCCTAGTATATTACATATAATAATATATATTTATTTCCATCTAATGGCCTAAAACTATCCAGAATTCCATCAAATGGGTTATGAAATTATCATTCGTGTGTACGGCGGACTACCACCATGTGAACCAATGTCATTCATTTTTTAATTAAAATATCTCATGATTAGGTATGATGATGTATATAAAGTATATATTTGATATTTATAACATAATAATACATATTTAGTAATTGTATAAAATATATATATATATATATACCATTCTATAGGGGATACAATAACATCACTTGTGTGTACGGCACACTACAACCTTGTGAAGAGATGTGATTCGTCATTCAAAAAAAATTACATGGAAGGTAATAATGGAGAATTTAATTAATATATGTGATATAAATTTAATAATTATGATATTAGTGGAATATTTATCATCCTATAAAGATACTATAACATTATATTTCTAGGCTTTTAACACACATAAATATGATAACATCATTACTGTATATATAGACTACTACCTTAATGAAGCGATGTGACTCTGTTTTCATCACTAAACCAAATGGAAGATATATATAAGTGTATTTAAGTAAATTATATTATATTATTATGATTATATAATGGTAATTATTAATTACCTCCTTTACATAATGATCGACGAAAATTGGGAATTTTACTCATGCGTATGTATGGCATACGGTCTCTATGATCACAAAACACATAACTTCAAAAAAAAAACAAAATTCATGATTTTTTAAATGTATTATTGACGTAAAAATATGAAATTTATTCCTTTATTAATATTTAGGATTTTATATAACTATATAATATGTGTAACCACTAGATATTTAATGACAAAACATGCATGAAGAAAACAAATAAATTGACAACTGAAACAATAAAAATAATGAAACTCTATTAATATAAGGGAGATAAGTTTTTATAAAATGAACATTTATGATATTATAAATGTTAATATGGTAATAGGTAGTTTTTATAACATGTTTAAAAAAACTATACAATTTTTTTATTTGGTTCCCTAAAACAAAGTTCTGTGTACTTCATGATAAACTGTATTCATATTTTGGAATATTAATAAACTTTTTATCGCATCATAATTGTTCTTCTGCAAAAAAATTGTGTGTGAAATTTTCATAAGGGTAGTTGTTGTTGTAAAAGGTCATTGAAGTCCCCCACTATTATGAGAACCCAAAATTTCCATGACAATATTCTTAAAAATATTCTCTATATCCATTTTATATCATTTTTGCGACACAATTGATACAAGCTATCAGATGTGGAGACTAATAAGAATTTGAGGAACCTTCTCATGGTCTATACCCTTGGAAATATCCAGTATAATATTTTACGAGAACAATACATACCCTTTAATAAATTCACATTTATATGTGTTATTTGATGTTCTAATCTGTGAACATATATATTGGTCCTTAGACTTTAAAAATATTATTAATGACTGTTATATGTCTGGTACATTGATGTATTGATGAAAACTATGATGATATATGTTTATGGGTAGGTAGGATATATTGGGTGCATGATGAGAAATATTTAATTAATGAATAACTCTCGAAGGAATTATCCCCTTTTTTCTTCAACAGAGGACGATATCTCAAGCCCTTTTATTAAAATTATTTGACATAAATTAATCCAAGGTCATGGTTTTTTATTGGAAATTTGGATTTCTATAAAATCCAAGAAACATAAATTGATCACATAGGTTGATGGCCCCAACATGTAACCATATTAATTATAGATATAAAGATAAAAATATTATATTACACAATACGAGGTTTTATGTGGTATTATTTCATCACTCCATTAACATCATTCTATATGGGTGAATTAGTGTGTTTCTTGATGCTAACCTTAGACTTTAAAAAACTTCACCTAATTCAACAAATAAAGAGGACTAGAGGGTCATACACAAAGTGTATCCAAAATATCTGTTAAATAATATATTTTCATTTATCACTTAACAAATTGAATAAATATTATCCCCATATGAGGTGAAATAATTATTAACATTTTATTGATCCAATATATTTTGTCTCCAGTTATTCAAGAGTATATTATGTGAGCAGAATATTTAATAAATATTTATTTCTTATTTAGTGGATGTAATATTTTTTTATTTATTGGAAAATAATCTATTAATATTTATTTATCTAATAAATATTCATTATTCAAGGATCGATAAATATTATGGAGGAATGTGGTACAAAGTACAACACTCCGGTGGTATATAATATATATTGAATATTATTTGAAAAAATAATATTTTATTTAATTCATTTTTTATCATTTGTTAAGAAATAATATTATTATTATTACGCACATGGGGTTCTAGAGGTGTTTTGATGGGGAAGAGGTGACCACTATGTGCATTTGGTTTTGGCTTTGTGGTTGATTGTGAGGGGATCATTTCTTTCACAGTCCTTATTGTCAAGTCACCATTATCCTTATTAATAGAAACTTCTGAAAGTTCCCTTATCCATAACTGGGTACGTACCTGTATTCCAAAGGTATGTGTTCAATAGGGGTTTAAGACCCAATGATTCTTAGGTACTCACATTGGTTGAGAGGATGGGATTTTGGGATCAACACACCCTTTTTAGGGGAATTATTTCTTACTCTAGCACTCTCTCAAATATTTAAGACTTGTTCGAGTATATCCCCCTAATAACAATACATGACCGTATACCCTAACAAAATAATTATAGTTTATGTCTCCATTATACAAAAAATAGAAGAGTTTATCATTATTGAATTCCAATGTAGGTATTCGGGGTTCTTTATCCATTTCAAAGAATTGGAAAGTAGATTTATATGATAAAGTAGTATAACTGAATAATAAAGAATTAGCTTCCACATAGAGAGGTAGTTAATATTCAGAAAAGGGGATTGAGCCATTATGAGGTCTCTTATAAATCATGGTTATTTTAGGAATAATAACCCATGTAGTTCATTAAAACAATATATTTTAACATCATATAGAAATTAAATATGTTTTCATACATAGACACTAAATATTTGGGATCTTTTCCGGAGGACATTTACAAAATCTCCTAGTTATAGAAGTAATCACATTTTCATTGTTTGATCAGGCCCTTGGGACTCTCCCTATGGTATATGTCCTCTTATAGGGGAGTTTTATACCATGCTGTTTATCGAGCTCAAAACATAAGAATCAATTTGAGTTTAGGATCAAGACTTTGAAAGTCTTCCTATATATCCTGGTTATGGTAGGAATCAGAGTCCTCATAGTACATATAGGATTGGGGCTTACACACTAATCTTACCCTTTCCACTGTTCAGGCACATGATGCAAATGATGTAATCGTTGTAACTCCTTAAGACCATGTAATCTATTATTAGTGTGAGAAACAAGGGATAGAAATTAATTAGTTCATTTATTATGGGTTTAGGAATTACTTATTAGTTAATCCCTTTAGAGATTTGATATGGAGCTTCGGACTTAGAGAGGCATCCTACATATCCTGATTTTGAAAAAAATAAGAGTTATTAAAGTTCATTTGATCAGGGATTAAACATTGTAGCTTCCCTTATAATTGGGGCTTACACACTAAGGATTCCCTTATGATCACGGCTTGTACACTACGTATTGAGAGAGTTTATCATGTCCTAGTATGCCCTTATGGTCGGGAAATATATTATCGTGGTACTGATTAGGAATTACTCACTAAGGATGAATGAGGTGATCATGTCTTATGATTCCCTTATTATCTGGCCTTCCTCCCTATAAAACATGATTTGATTATCCTCTAGAAATTCTTTTATTTTCTACCTAACATGTCAGATAATGTATTCCTGATATTTCTTAAGGAAATTGTACCGTCTAGTTAACTTGTCTGATAGATGTCTCATATCATGGATGGCATGTATGAGGGTTGTCACATGATCGAGGTAAAATTTTTTAGAGGACTTCATGAGACATAGATGTTTTTATTAGGATCCATCGCATGAACCTGAATGGAATGTCTAGAGGGTATCACATGATTCAACTGATTTTCCCTGGTGTCATAACAAGAGCTAGCTAACACACTTTCAGGGCGTCGCAAGAGTTAGTATTGAATATTTCATAGGGTGTCACATATACTAGAGGATATATCTAGGCAGCATCATGAAACTTGGATGGAATTTCTAATGGGTTATGTGATATCCAATTAACATGCTTTGGTGCTACTATGAGAGTGAGAAAACATGTATCGATGTTGTCATATGTTTCATCAAAAATTTCTAAAGGGTGCTATAAATATTTAATGGTGAGATCATAGGGCTTCAAGTGACCAGGTTGGAATGCCCAAGGTGTTTCAAGATACTTTCTTTAACATGTCCAGAGAACTTTTCATGATAAAAATAGCCTGCCAAAAGAGTGTCGTGTTATATGGGTGACATGTCCGGGTTTTGTGGCTTGACCAGGGTGGTTCCTGTAAAGAGAAAAATGATAATATTATATGTTCTTTTATTAAGTCTGTCATATTATTGTATTTTAATTAGCCTTTATATTATTAAATCCTTATATTTGTCCATTTCTTGCCAGTTTTATGTCTTGTGTGATTTAGAAGGTGTGCAGGATGTTCATAAAATGTCCTGCCAAAATTTCTTCATATGTGCTATGTGTGATCATGTGAAGTGATTATGCATGATGGAAGATTTATCCGGTTGTTCCTTGAATCATACATGATGGGATATTTTTTCATTTACATGATTAGTTTCTCGAAGAAATCTTATCTAGTGCTTCGATGCGCTGGTGCGTCTGGGAGAGAAAACGGATAACATCTTCATTGAGGTAGGGTTGGGGAATTTATAGATCTCACCAAACCAGGTTTTCATCTCTTTACATGGAATGAATCATGTGAATCTTTGATAGAGTTAGCAGAGGGATCCAAAATCAGGTGTCATCACCAATTCCTATTGTGGATCACTCTGAGGGCATAACATGTCATTACGGGACTGCAAGACCATCCCTTCAATTGCTCATTCATTGGAATATTTACAATTAACGGGGTCTTGATTTCTTTTTTATACATTCCAAGGGCCTTCGTGAGATCAATGTGTTGGTCGAGAGGTTTTTTTATGTTGTCAGGGGACTTATATAGGAAATTTTGAAAGACAAATATGGCCAATATGGGGTCCTTAGTGAAATAGAAATAGCTTGTTCAGGGGTCTGGTGAGACCATTCTACAGACATATCAAGTGTGTCACGTGAGTTTTATGACCATGAATGTCTCCCTAATGCTCCCAATTTTTATTTCCTTTGTTACTTTCATAATTGTTTGGGTGTTCTTGAGGTGGTTTGGATGTCGTTGTGGATAATCACCATACATCATGGTGATGCATTGCAAGAACAAAAAAGGTCCTCTGGTGATGTCAGATAATTTCAAATCTAATTAGATCTACTTTTCCTTAAGTATCCAATGATAGAGAATGTAGTTTCCTAAACATACACACAACCCTTCGTGTGATGAAGACGAAAAGCAAGTGGGTTTTTGTCAGATCAGGTTGGCATGTTTCTAGGGGATTTTAGTGTCTTTCGGATCACCATGGGAATTTTGCGTGTATTTTATTACTTCAAGAAACTCATGTCCCCTTTATTTTATTTCTTTCATTTTATTACTCAATGGTTGGTGGTTTCATTAGTTCCCATGAATGTTAGTGAGGACAATATTCATCCCCATCAGTGATCCATCACATGAAAATTAGGACTGCATGAGGCTCTAGCTATTTATTTATTTCCCTCTTATTTTAATAGAAAATTTTGACGGGTTTTTAACATCTGCCAGTTGACAAGACTCATGACCTGGGAGAGATTATCTGTACACTGACACATGGCCAGTGATTTTCAGGGGTGACTTCATGAGAGAAGAAGAGAATAGTCAAAGGGACTCTATGGGACCTTCTATAGGCTATTTTTTGTGCACAGTAACTTCACAAGACCTCATGATGGTCACTTGATTGCGTATCTCATGGAGGCTCACGTGATCTGTAAGACCTATCCACCTTCTTATTTTATTTATTTTGTGTGGAAAATAATACTCACATTCAATTATTTCTTCCATCCATGAATTTTCATATGCACATTTCAAAGATTCAACAAATGCCCCTCATCAAGAGTTGAATCTATGGGGAAATGGCATAGTTTTGATGAAAGTAAATGTAAAACTATGTCTCTGGTGTTGTCATGAACTGGTGTCTTTAGTGACATTTGGTCTTCTGTGAGATGCTTGGTATTCCTTGGAATTCCTTATATATAAGGGATAGAATCAAAACCTCATTCACTAGCTACTGAATCTTTCGTAGCTCTCTCACGTTGCTTCTGTCATGTTTCATTATCGCAATACCATTTTGCAAGAACTGATCGGAGGACGCTATCGTAATCCCTTTTCACGAGAACTATTTTCCAAGACATCCTTTTACCATACAACCACTCGAACAAACTATAAACTATACTTTAGTAATTTATTGATCTTTATAAATGAGGATTTGATTTTTAGGCGGGTTATATGGGATCTCCTTACTTGATCATATGTCTCGTTGACTATTTTTCTTCTCTCATGACCTTCTCTTGGACATGTGATCATGTTTCTTCGAGGGTTCATGTAGTTGTGTGATTCCATGTGGGTTCATTCGACACAAGAGATCTTCATGGGTTAGGAAATTCACAATACTTTTATGTGATTTCTGAATGACTTTGTTGCTTCTGTTATGTGCATGATGTTTGTAGTTCATTTATATTGAAAATAATTTATTTCATCTATCTGACATGTGCCACTTACTTTTGTAAGATGGATTCTGGATCACATCAAAGATCCTCTTCTATGGCCAATATAAGGGAATTTATTGTCAAAAACCAAAACATTTACCCCTAATATCATGTCGATTCTGAGAACATGTATTTGATGAGGTTTCTCTCATTTGAGCTTTAGGATTATCCTCTATCACGCTGGATTTCTTTATATTGGTTTGACATCCAGGAGGATGGCACCATTACCCATTCAGAAATGTATCTATCATCCTGCTGGGTGTTAGATTTTCTCAGTTGTTCTAAGACTCCAATTCACTCGGAAGGAAAACTTGTTTTAGCTTGATCCAAGGGTTTTTATTATTTTGTTTTAAAATACTCCCAACATCCAGATAGCGGTGATTTTTCTCATCATTATATTTCTCAGATCTACTCAAGTATATTGTCATCTTTTATGAATAGTTTGGGAAGATAATGGAATCTCAACCCTTCTAGTAATTTATATTATGAATGGGCATGGCCTTTTTGGGACATACAAATATCCATTGAGTTCAATAATCAGTTATTATTGGTCTATCTGTATGAAGTTGTGTGGATTTACAAATTCATTGTCTATCACCAACCTCAGATTCTTCAAGAACTGATCATCCATTAGTGGCATGATTCTAACACATTCCATTTGTCCCATGGTGATGTAGGAATCATCCAAATGGACATATACCAAGTAAGTGGGATTCCCCATCTTGGGGAGATGTATAATGAGTTCCTCCCTGTTGCCGATGTTTGGAAGTATCTCTTAAAGGATTACATTTTGTAGAGGAAAATTCAAAAAATTGTGAAGGATAAGTTGAGGAAGGAGATAAAGATCTAATATATTATCTCTCTCAAGGAATGGATCAATATTTTCCTTTTTTTATAGTAGGGATAGGCCAACTTCCATGCACCCCCATGGATGCCCTTCACAAGAGTTCTATAGTAATGTTATCTTATATTGGGAGATTTTGAAGGTTGGGGATTATACTTCATGGTGATAGTGAGTGAATTTTGTATCTCTATGAGCCTTAGGAAAGAATTATTTAGTGACATTTCTTTAATGGATGGATTTTCTCAGTTGGCTATGCATTTTCAGGGAACATTGTCAGCACAACGATGATGGATTCATGGATAGCTAATGGATAGAGCCATAATTTGGTGGTTATGGTCCTTCCACACCTTTACTATATCATAGTATATATTCAAATATGTATAAGTTTCAATAAAATCAAAAAACCATTCAATATTTTCTTTGGATGGATAGGGATCAATTTAATTGCTATGACTATTATAATACTACAAGGATCTCCGGTGCCTTACCTTGTCCCAGATTGGTGAACATATCATGGTTCACTGACTTGTCACTCAACCATGATTAGGTTTCAAATCTACTGATCCAATTTAAATTCTTTTATTTCACCCAGTATCAAGAACTAATCAGTTCGATTATTAAAAATGGTGGTGGCTTCCTTGATGAAGGGTCGTATATGATATTCTTTTGGTATGGGGTTCTTGTAGCTTTGGTGGAAAAGATGATTATCTGAGAGTTTTATACACCTACCCAGTTCGCTCTTTAATTCAGCTTCGCCCAAAGGGTATCCCCTTCCTTTGGCTGGATTGCGAGGAGAGCGACAACCTAGTATCATCTTCTAGTTTTTGATGATGTTGGCTTGTGAATACACTGATAATAGGATCATCCTTATACCAACTATTACTTCCACCATTATTACTCATGATTATGCCTAGGCTTAGGTACCACCCTATATCGGTATCATGCTATGTCAACTAGTACATCATTTTGGAAAACCATTTTCTTCTTCAACCCCTATCTGTGGAATCAATTGAGTAGAATGGAAACTTGGGTAAGCTTTTGAGGAAGCACCCTCTTCTTGGTGATGATCATCCTAATAGTGTATCAGAATCTATTGGGGAAATCATATTTTGATGCAATCAATGTGTGATGCTTCTATTGATGTGGTCATATGTATTTCCACAAATTCTGTTTATTGCCTATTTCATCTGTCTATTCCTCCATTGGGCATGACCATCCCTTCAGTCATAGATTATTAGGAATGATAAAAGATGATTTGGTAGAAAATTCATTCTTTAATTATAGATACCCCTTTGGAAACATTTCATGTCTATGAGGAATGCCTTCATCTAGTGTTTAATGACATGGGGATGATGATTTTGATCCCCAAACACAATAGAAAATCATGATGAAAATTATACATACATAGAGATATTTTGTCCACCAATGAGAGGGATTTTCATTACATTTCAAACAAGGCTTCTATTGATGAAAATATGAAGGAAAGATAAGAGGAATTTTTATAAGGTCATCAGTTGATATTTAAAACTAAAGTCCCAGATTGATATATAGACTATGAAAATAGTTCGATGTAAGGAAATTATACATCACCTGAGGTTTGACCTTTCAAGATCATCATTCTCAATGAAAACCAGTCATAAAAGGGTTGAGGAATTGACTACTTTAGTCAGAACTCTCTTTCCCTAGGCAAAAGTAGAATAGGCGAGGTGAGAGGATCTCCAGGATTCAATTGAAACTTACCAAAAAACCCTTTATGACATTGAAAAATCTTCTAATCAAATATTCTTTTTGTCTGATTGTCATCATATATTCTCGTTTTGATGACATCCTTAGAGAGACTCTGAAATGTGAAGATTCCTCCCCCATTTCACATTATGAATGAATTTATTTTATCATAATTCCATTTTTTTCTATTTTTATTTCATTCAGGATATGCATGGTATTTTTTGATTTGATTTTATATGAACCACCGATGAAAACCATCATTTTTATAACACCATGAAAAACTTAATGTCTGGATATGAATATTTAAGTCATAATAGATTCTTTTTTGGAAGCTATTATAAATTCCCACAACATGAATTTCCTTATTGATAAATATGATACAAATATAATGAGATCCCTAGATTTGATGAAGGATCGTTTGGGTAGAATATATGTCATAGAGGAAGGTTTCTCTTTCTTTAATGAATCTTATAGGCTTGGTGAGGGTATTTTGATTTTCTCTGAGGCCGTAAGATGGTATTTTACATCTTTTCCATTCTTGAAGACTAATATTTTTATGTGATGTATTTTATGGTCATTTAGCTCAGACCCTATATTTCATTAGTTTCTCATCATTTAGATCAAACCTTATATTGATTCAATTTTTGATATTTTAGCTTAAATATTATATTTATGTCGTTTAGTGTCATTCAGAATGGACCTTCAGTCACTATAGTTTAGGGTTTTTATCTTTCACCTTTTATCACTATATTTTTCGGTTTTTTCTTGGGCCTTCAATCACATTAGTTTAGAGTATTTTATCTTGGACCTTTTATTGGTTCAGTTTAGGGTCATTCATCACAAACCTTCTATTTTTGTTTGGTAGGGTCTTTTTTCGTGGACCCTATATCACTGTAGATTATTGAATTTTAGCTCGAACCCTCTATTTCTATATTTTAGGGTATCTTACCCCAAACCTGATTGAAGATAATGTAATATGGTGTAGACATTATTAGAATGAACCAAAACATACTATGATGTTAGGTTAATTCATGTTCATGTGGGGGATCCCGAAGATGAGAAAGACCTTTTTGTAGATTGATTCATTTGGATGACGAATATCAGTGAATATGCAGGAGCCATATGCATACATATATAGTAAAAAATCATATCTTGAATTCGAGTATATTTTCTAGGGGACTTTTATGTTTTATGGGGCTAGTATCTGTTGGGGATAAAATACATGGGATGCAAGGCCCACCTAGATAGTCTAATAATGGGTGATATAAATCATAACCCATAAGATTTAGTCTACAAATATGGGATGGGGAAGACATGTTGGGGATGACTCAAAACACTTTGAGGTGTCAGGTTCTGCCATAGTGTTTCTAGGGCTCACAAGGATTGAAGCTCCTTTCTAGAAAAGATGAGACACCTTTACTTGGTTGGTCAATGAAATAATGCATCGATATCATGATCAAATTTTTTTATCCACTCATTTTAAAGAGAAATGAAATATTTTTTAATACTCAAAAATCAAGATTATTATGTTGGGAATGGGTGGAATGGTTTTCAAGAAGGGTTCTAGAATTCTTTTTCATTTTAGTTTCTTGATCGTAGAGCTTGATCCCTATGCCTTGTATATTGAAATCATGAGGTGTGGAACATAAACGATTCGTGACTGGTATTTCACATTATAACCTTGTGAAATGGTACAAAACATAGTGATGTAACATCAAGGATGTTAAATCCACTTAGATTGTTTAGCGAGGGGATTAAAAATCATTATTTAAGGTTCTTAGGTTAGGAGGATGTTATGGTAAAATCATACCCGGAGTATTTCAGATAACATTGAGGTGTTGAGATTTTTATAGTGATGTTAGGGCTCAGAAGAACTGGGATGCCCTATTTTTGGAGTGTCATATTTGTTTTATGACCATAGTTTCATATTCATAAGCCTTAAGTATACATGAATATTTATTAAAAGCATCATTTGAAGATGGGTATCTTTTCCAAGGGACATGTAAGGGTTGTGGTGATCCAAGAAACTCCAAATCATGAAGTATGATTTATGGAAATTGTAATATCGATGATGGTTTTGATGACCCTAAACGTTATGTCATTAATTTGAGATTATATTCTAGTGGCGAGGAGATGAGACAAATCATTACTCTAACATTTTCCAACATCAGGGGGTCTAGTTAGTATAGATTGAATTATACTAGGGCTACAATGTACAGAGTATGAGATTCATGCCATATTAATTTGTGATATTAGTATTTCCCAAACTCTGGAGATGAAGAGTTTAATGAGTGAAGTCATGACTTTTTCACTAACATCCATTTGTGGGTTTTTAACCTAACAAGTTTTTTCCCTCTTTCTCTAGTATTTTAAGGTCTTCTGATATTGACCCTTATAGGCTAGAATTTATGGATTTAAAAATTTGACTAAAATGCAGGAATTTTGAGATCATTAAACACATATACCTAATAAGGGGTATGTTACAAAAGATCTTAATTAGGACACCCACATCCATGATAATCCCAAATCCTTTTGATATGGACATGATACTATTGCAGATCATGGATTGAGGTTCTCGTGTCATGAGTAATTATATCATATAATCATAATATGAGTAGTTCAAATCACACTAAGTTGTTGATTTCTTCCACAGTGATGTCATGTCTCACTAGGTTTGGAAACCCCTTTTTATAGGGTGATACATTTGGTCAATGACCATAGGTACATATGTTGGAGCCATAGTCATACATTCATAATCATGAAAAGGTTTTCTTGAAGTCGGGTATCCATTATAGGGGTGATGGATGGTTTTGGAAACTCGATGGACTAGATACATGAAGTATGATTTATGTATTGAGGTGCTTAAAATTTGATAGAACCACCCGATACTCTAGTTTACAGATAAGATGTTCTCATAGTCCTTGGATAAAATATGAAACATGGGGGATGTTAATAATAGTTTATTTTCATGTAGTGGGGTCATATTCTAAGGATTTTGTTATTTTGGTTTAAGGTTGTTTTTATTGAAGATTAACGTCATGCGGTAAGGACATGTTCTGTGTAGTTCATAGTCATGCGGTAAGAAATTTCATCATGTATTTTAATTTTATATGGTAAGGATATGGGAACCTTCTGGAAAAACGTTTGCACAATATATTATGTGTTGAATCAAACTATATGAATATCTAATTTATAAGAAAAATTAACTTGTATAACTCAACCATATGTATTTTGAGGTGATTTTTTTATTGTTATACTTGAGCCTAGGATTGAGGATCTGGGTGTCACTATATATCATGTGATGACGAGAATCAATCTACATATAGTCTTAGAATAGGAAATACTCTATGAAAGTATGAACCATAGAGAAATGTGGTAATTTTTCAGTTAATCAGTGTACATGGGCCTAGGTTTGGAGATCGGGGTGTCACTATGTATCATGTGGTGACAGTATTCAAGCCACATGTAGTTTCTAAATAATTATGGAGTTTAAAACCATGAAAAAGGATGTTGTCTTCCCAATGTGTAAAGGGGGTTGTTGTTAGAACCAAATATGTATATATGAGTGTAACTATATATCTTGTGACGATTGAAATCAAGCTCAACGTAGTTCTAAAGTGACAAAATTATTGTGTAATTATTTCCTTTATGCAGAGGTGGTCATTTTTTTGTTTTAAATAGGCACAATATTTGAGGATACACGAATATCTATGTATCATGTGATTTCATGATTCAATTCATACATATTATAGGAGGAACCATTCAATTTAATGTCATCCAAAAAGGACTCATGGTTCTCCTTTTATGGTCTAACATTCGTGACCATGATGCACCAGTCATGGGGCCTCACATATTGGTTTTGTGAGGGATTTAGTCACCAAAATTCCTAATCTCACGTGATAAATACTTTGTATTAGAACAAGGAATCAAAAGGGTTCCCCTCAATATTAATAGGATGTTTAAGGATATGATAGGGGGATTTTATATCATGTAGTTGATGGACTGAGATATAAGATAGAGGTGTCCCTATGTATCTCATTGGAAATAAGAATCATGATGTATGCAGTTATTGAAACCCATGTAGTTTAATGTCAAGATTTGAGGAAATAAATTGTGTATTTTAACCACATGTGGTAAGTATGTGGGTCACCTGATGTGAAGGAAGATGAACCATTAGGGTATTCGTGCAGTTTAACATCATGTAGCGAGGACATCCATCATGCAGTTTAACGTCATGTAGTAAGGATGAGGATCACTTAATATGAAATAAAAGGAATTTTGTTTCTATTACAATGAATGGAGGTATGGCCAACACTTCATATCCTATGATGGTAGGAATAAATCCACATATATTTCTTGGAAACCCCTATTGTTTAATGTCATGTGTAAGGGACATGGATCGCCCAACGTCAAGAAAGATGGGTGTTATGGATTCATGAAATTTTAAATCATGTTTAAGGATGAGATATTCCATTTATTTTATCGAATTACTACCAGGATATCTTCATATAGTTAATCTTAATGTGGTTAGGATGTCTCCATACATTTTTACATCAAGTTGTTAGGAAGATCTCTTATAGTTTAACGTTATGTAACTAGGATGTAGATTTTCATTTAGTTTAAATTCTTACTATTGGGACTCGATGTGTTGTGTAGTTTATCATCTTTCTATCGGCATGATCATCCATAAATTTTATCATCTTATAGTGAGGAATAACTGGTGGTGTAAAATTTCATAAATCCAAGATGTTATTGAATAGTTTAGAATCACGTAACTATGATGAATTCATACATTTTAAGATCATGTAATCAGGAAAAATTGGAAGGGCTTACAGAGATGTGGTTTCCCATATATTGAAATCTTTTCAAGTTATTTTTTGAGAAATCCAACTTTTTTTGTGTGTGTAACATGATCCCTATCCATTCTGGCCAATGAGTAGGCCCCAATGTGATATAACCTGTGTATTATATAACCCCCTTCCAATTTGGGTTCCATATTTGGAGGTTTTTACCTGGAATCATTGGGGTCCTAATAGCCAACACTAGTTATCCATGAATGAATGAATGGAGGTTATCATTTTTATTGAAGTCATGTGTGATTCTGTTATGATGGACATCAAAATGTGCACTATGCACTACCTATTATCATTGATTAGAACTGATCCATCTAGCTACTTTTACAATTTATTATCATGTTAGAGCTTTCGAAAAATGGCTATTCAAACAAAGACTACTAGACATCTATGGGTAACACTTCATTGGTCTTGTACACCTATGGAGTTTCTTAAGTAGCAGTATTTCTAGTGGTACAGTAGACCCATAAATCATATAGGATTGTATCTTTTTAGGGCTACTTATCATTTTTCAACATCTTCTTAATTGAATTTGAGAGGAACTTAGTAATGTATTTTATCTATCTATTTCCTATTCATGATAACAAGATTAATGATTGTACTTGATGTAGTACTCTTTGTACAGTTTCTTCAACACTATATAATATAATTTGGTGCCATTTTCCATTAATAGTATGTGATTTACTTGAAACCTATTTATGATATGGTCCTCTTCCAAGTTGATGATATTCCCCATCCCAAATTCCATAATTGTTATTTTCTTAGCCCATTTGGAAAATCATTGAGTGACTATAATGATGTACATGAACTACTTGGATGTGGTAGGGGGATACAACCTGAAAACAAACATTCCCAAAATTGAAAATGTCCATGAATATTTAATTGTATTTTAAAATTACAAGTTTTGATTGATGAAGTTTGTATGGATTTTTAACGCATGATTTTTTATGGTGAATTCCACACAGTCATGTAGCATAGTTTTCCGGTAATACCCAAGCCTCCTGATTCGGTGGGATAGCCTAGTCATAGATTAGTGAGCACAACAAGATTATACATTGAATTCCTCCATGAATGAAATAATCTCTCTATATGCAATGTATATGAGTATTATTCTATCATAGGATCTCTTATAGAGGGATTTTTGTTAATTTGGACTATCTTACTGGGTAATGTACATTGCATGGAACTGAATCAGTCCCTTACATGTCAATCAAATAAGAGAGATTGGTTTTAGAGAAAATTGATTTTGGAATCCATCCATCCATGGGTGGATATAGGTTCATCATGATCTTGGGTGGTGCTGACCAGATTGATCACTTCCATATAGAATATGATGATTGATGAGACCATTCTCCAAGGCATGATATAGAAGATGGATTCCTCCATATCAGGGTCATCCCAGACTGTGGATGCATTTTCCAATGGGTTGGCATGAGAATTTTGTGATCGGGGAACATGAATCATTGTAGTCTCAAAAGGAAACTCTATCATTGGTCTCTTAACATAGTTGGTGAGGGGGTCTAGTTATTCAATTTTGAATACTTGTTTACAATTAATATACTTTATTAGTTGTTCTGAATCCCCATGGATATTTAAGAAAGCTATTTACAAGTATAGGTGTAACGACCCAAAATTTATTAATGAAAATTAATCTTGATCAAATTAAATGTCTTATTATGTAAAATGGTTATATAAAACATATTTACATACATGGTTTTATGTTTTTGGACTTTAAAATACCATTAAAAATAGTTACCATTGCTAATATAGTTGTTGAACATTAATCAGATAATTAGTATAAATATAGGGCTTTAACAAACCCAATTTACGTGGAAAAAGGAAGTGATCTCCTCATCCAGTAGAATTTCTCCATATAAACCTGTTGCCACCAAAATTTGGGTAAGAACAAGAAAAATTAGAAACACCTTGGGGTGCTTCACGAAGCATGTCCATGGAGCCCCATAGCACTACGACCAGTGCAAAACTCCCCCTTCACAAAGTCGCTGCGGAGTAAGGAGGTGGGAGGCTCCGTGAACCCCTTTGACATTCGTGAACCCGCCGAAGAGTAAGGAGGTGGGAGGATCCATGAACCAATTTGATATTTGTGATCCTACCATGGAGTAATGAGGCAGGAGGCTCCATGAACCCATTTGACATTCAGAAACCCACCATGGAGTAAGGAGGCAGAAGGCTCCGCAAACCAGTTTGACATTTTCGAACCCTCCGTGGAGCAAGGAGGTGGGAGGCTTCTCAGATATGAAAAAAATGCAACGTGTCTTTTCACCCAGAAAGCTCTACTTCGCGGATCCTCTTCCAAATAAATGTCGCACTCCCCTCGAGCCCAAAGGAAATATTATCATACATTTAACCTTTTTATCTCTCAAATAGCAAAGAAATTTCTACTCTGTGAACCATGAGCTCTTCAAGATACTTTAGCATCGTGAATTGCCCCTCTGTTGGTTTGAATTCATCCCATCTTCAAAGAGGGATTCCCTTCATGGAGCCCACTGGCCTCGTAGAGGAAGGGGATCCCCAAGGGGTCTTCGGTCTTCATGAAGCACTTATGCTTTGCAAAATACCCTCCATGAACATGTGACTTACATGCGAAGGCAGGGTCACTATGCTTCGCGAAGCATATTTCTTCACAATGCTATGCTTCACAGGGCACCCTTTCTTCACGAAGCACTACTCCACGAATGCCTTTCAACTTCATGAAGAACCTTCCATATGAACTTATTCCCTATAAATAGTCTAGGACACTTCATTTCATGATGTATACCCCTTCGTGAAGCCCCTCCACTACATGGAGCACTAGAGCTTCACGAGGATACTACCTATGAACCCCTTTGATCCGCAACTCCTTTTCTCGAGTGACCCTCCAGTTTTTCACAAAGAAATTTCAAGATCTCTTGGGTGGAACATTCTATTGCATTGCTTGGCCTCATGCTTCTTCGCATAGGCATGATAATCACTATTGATTACTCGAAAATCCATGCTAATGTGGTCCCCTCAATGGATTACTCAATAACCCCCCCTCACCATGACATAATCGATGCATTCCCTTCCCTAAGGGTGGGTGGGTATCAGTTATGTAAGTCATAGGGTTGTGGAGTGAACCCACCTTGTCCGACCTACAGGATATTAAACTGATTAGCACCATCATCCTTAGCACATGACGTTAAATTGTGACCATGCACCGTGCATCGTATGCGGGGTGCCCCATCTTAGACATTCTCTAAGCCCATGGGTCTCCATGGGAGTGAGATCATTCCTCACATGGAATGAGCCCATCTTTATCAGAGCAGTTTCTATCTGCGGGGAAAGGGAAACCACCTTGGTCTAAGCCCCTAGCCTTTTTTGCAGGAGGTATCACCCCTAATCCTTCTCTCTTCATTGGTTCCAAGGACTAAGAGGACAGATGTGCACATGGATCCTCGAAACCCCATTCCTCTCCCTTTTGGATTTTTCGCCACTGAGCCTCCTCCCTAGATTAAGCCCCAATCTCCGTCTTCCTTGGCTACAGACCATTTGTAATCCTATGTTTCCATTTTGAGTTTCTAACCATGTATAAGCCCCATTCCACTTCCCAAGGACGCACCATTTGAGATGTGATCATCAGGTCTCTGAAGCCACTTGTTTCTCACACCAAGAATGACTTATGTGGGCTTTGAGTAAGCATAAACCACAAAATTCTCCACCGGGAATCCAAGAGTGTAAGCCCCAAAAAATATCCTGAACTACGTGGACTTTGATCTTTTCCAAAGTAAGGTACATAGGATACCTCCCTGAGGTTCAAGCCTTCCTTCCATTTGTCCCGACCATCTTCACATCAGCACATCAAAGCATCCGAAACTACATGGACTTTGATCCATTCCAAGGCATGGTATGTAGGAAGCCTCCCTGAGGTTCAATCACACTATACATTGGTCCCGACCATCTTCGTTTCAGTTCACCAACACCCATCCCGAACTATATGGACTTTGATCCTTTCTAAGTTAAGGTACGTAGGAAGCCTCCTTAAGGTTCAAGCCCACCTTCCATTGCTCCCGACCGTCTTCACGTCGGTTCCCCACAGCATCTGGAACTACATTGACCTTGATACATTCCATGGAAAGGTACATAAGAAGCCTCCCTGAGGTTCAAGCCCAACAACCATTGGTCCCAACCACCCCATGTCAGTCCACGCCCATCCTACATGATGTTAAACTATATTCCCTTTTTTCCCGCATGACACTAAATTTTCCCCCATGCTGCGGTAATCCGTTGTTCCCCCATTCAGTGGTAAGTTGTTGTAAACCACTTTCAGTAGTAAGCCATTGAGAACCTCACGTAGCTGCAAGAATTTGTGATCCTCATTCAGTGGTAAGTCATTGTCAACCCAAACATAGCGGTAATCTGTTGTCATCCCTTCCATTGGGACCCATATCTCTGGTCCCTCTTAGTGGCGTCAGACCAACCTCGGGCTGCTAACCACACAGAATCTATAGTATATCATCGGGTCATTTTCCTTTGAACACACCCCAATCCTATACCCCAACCTGAACTACATGGACAATGACTCCATGCCATGAGGATATGTAGAAGGTCTCTTTGAGGATTAAGCCTAACATCAATGTCGCCCTCGAGCCAGCTCCATCTCATTCTCCATCTACATCACTTAACCATACATTATCCATCATGATTATTAACATGGACACCACATACTATTGAGATCACCCCAATTCACCTCCTAGAATTAGTGTTACCTCAGGGGTTTCACGCATCGGATCCACCCTAGTCAGTGTTCTGATCAGTCTGATCCATCTCCTCTAGACGTTTAACTCTCGGAATACACTGTGTTGAACATGGGAAGATATGGAAAACTTCAGAGATGTGACTATGGAATATAATTCCTCTCATTCAACATGGGATTCCTCTAGCTTTAACACTCTTGATAATCCCTACAATAAGGGGGAGAAACCCCGACGTGCTAGTGTTCCAGCGTCCAGACATGTCAGTGATGTCCAATGTGACTACTCCCTCGACTGAAGGATGCTTCCTGGACCAGACCCCATGGAATGTCTCAAAAGAATCAGTGTAATTAACTGGCGTCCATGAAGATATGTCATTGGAAATATTTTCACAAACAACATCTTAATCGATAAGGGAGGCCCGAAGCAGGTAACAAGTTTCAAGGATAAATCCATGGAAGGAAGAACCGACATCCCATCATCCTGTTTCAATCAAGGATAAAACATCCCTGAATAATTGATGGATGTCACCTGCCTTTGGTAAGTGGGAATTTAGGGAAATAGTTAGTGAGTCATCATCCTCCTCAAATAGACAGATGTGTCTGCCCCGACAAAAGCGTCGGAAACCGAAATGGTGAACCCAATGTGATTTTCATCCCCTCAATGTGGAGATTAGTAGTGTTTGAGACATCAGTGGATTAGCATGTCACTAGATTCCGTTAACTGGCACCAAGTATCACCAATAAAATAGCTATCCTGACATGAATCTAACTAGATTTTAAACTGCAGGAACTATGTATGTCTTGATTCCCATCTTCATGGGATACATAGGAATGCTCGGACGCTTCTTCTCGAGTACCATACCATGTTGGCTCTTTGACTACCCCCTCGGCATAGCTCTCTTGGAGGATCCCACATGGTGTCGTGTAGGATTCTTTGGACCCACTCATGCTAGGATAAAGATGACTGAACCATGTTCCCTCACTCATTCTTCTATCCTCCCACATCTACACCATACGTTTCTAAACTACATGGCCTTCAGAACTATGTATGGCTTGATTCACATCCTTATGGGATGCATAGGAATGCCCGAACATTTCATTTTATGGCCTAGAACCAAACTTCGGGATCTCCCATTAGAACGAAACACATGGTGTGGTGTAGGATATTTCCCTCATTCAAGTCGAGTTCATCATGATCATACCATGTATCCCTCCTCCCTGAAGATCCCCACCTCTTCTACTGACCAGCTTGACTTTAAGTTGCATGGCCACATGTATGCTCCACACACTCAATAATTTGGGGTTCCATTATCTTACACATCTTAAAGGACCCATAAAAAATATGGATACTTATCCTAAAGGCTCACCTATCCTTTAGGGCCAATGCCCTTTAGGATTTGGAACAAAAAAATTGATAAAAGTCCCGCATTGTGAATATGGTCAGTGGTTGGCAAAAAAAAATTGTTACCATTTCAGGTCAGATTATATAGATGTTGTGTTTCAAACCAATTCAATAGTTATCCTTTTTCATTTTCACCACCCCCATATATCCCAAACATTGAGTGTAGCGGTTCATACTACCCCGCTGCCCCTTCAAGATTTGATCTACCTTGGGTAGGAGTGTGATTCCATCTATCAGACCCTTATATGATGGGGAGTGCCCAGTCCTACTCCTTGTTTCCCACACCGAGCGTTGATCACGTGCGATTAGAAGCTATGATGAGGCATTTACTGCATGAGAGGTCATATGGATACAGTTGGCTAGGACCCCCATCCTCAGGTCCCCCAACACTTTCGGCCACTTGGCCCAAGTTATCATTTAGGATTGTGTGGTGTGTTATGGACTCGCATCCTCATTCATGTCGGATGATTTTTCCACACCACATATATCCCCTTGGGCCATCCCTCCATCAATTATCGTCCTTTCCACAATCATAATCCAACCATGCGACACGATCCCCATCATTTGGGTTTCTATAATCTTCTATATCCAAAGGGACCACTAAATAGCCCAGGTGCTCAGCCCAAGGGATCTCATACCATTACAGGACAATGTCCTTGAGGTTTTCAAGAAAAAAGTTAATACAATCCACGTGTTGAAAATATGTTCAACTTTCGATGCTCAATTTGTTTCCCCCAAACTCTGATCACACAAGGATGGATACTGTGTTGTGAACCTGGTAAACATTTATCATCTATCATCATTTTAGCATTGTGGTTTTCTATAGGCACGATGATTTTCCTTCCCCAAATAGTTGCCTCATTCATATGACATTAAACTAGGAATATGGTCTTATCCCTATGACCTTAAACTAAGAGCACCGCCGTCCTTGCTACATGATGATAAAATTTCACATCATCCTTCTCTAGAACTATGTATGGATTGATTCCCATCCTTATGGGATACGCAGGACCACCCGAACATCTAGTATTCGGGCCCAACCCATCCCTTAGAAACCCCCTATCATCTTCACCCCTTGGCCTGCATTTTTTTTGGAGAGGGGTATATGGTGTGGTATGGGGTTATGTACCCATTCACGTCATGTTTATAACAACTATGCCACATACCTCTCTCTCCTGATCACCCTTCTCTCCATTTTCCTACAATCTTCTTTTTGAGTCGGCTACTCTTAAGTTGGGTCCCTCGACCCTCTTTGATGATTTGCCAATGTTCCCAATAGTACTCTGGTTCAGAGCCTAGAGTGTCAGATTCTACATAGATAATCATTCACCCATTTTTAATCTTTTTTCCTTCATTTGGGAATTCATTATCATTCACATCCATGGGGACCCCCAAATGGCAAAGATGCTCGGCCCAAGGCCTCTCCTACCATTATGGGACAATGTCCTCAAGGGTTTCCAACAAAAATTTGATACAAGTACCACATTGTGAATATGGTCAGTGGTTAACGATCATTTGTTGTTCCCATTTCAGGTAACACGATATGGATGTTGTGTTTCAAACACTGTCAATGGTTATCCTCCATCGTCATGTCAACCCCATCAAGCCTTAAATGTCGGTTACATGATTCACATCATTTGCCACCCCTTCATGTCTGAGTGGAATTTTGACACTCTTGGTACTGCCCCTCAGTGCTTATTTGCGCGTTAGGTGGACAAATATGTTGTAAGGTTTCATTCAGGGATCATCACCAACATCCCATTTACGTGTATTCCTTGTATTGCAAAGACCTCTTCCGCACTTGTTTCCCACACTGAGTTTGACTCACATGGTCTTAGGGATTGGATCAAGGTATGTGCCATCTAAGAAGAGTTATGCTTCTCCATGGTCCGAGCTCTAAGACATTAAACTAAGATCTCATTATACGTCCTCTCTTTATAACTACGTATGGCTTAATTTCTATCCTCATGGGATACGTAGGAATGCCCAAACATTTTTTCCTTGGGTACAATTCAAATTCCACTAATTTATCTCATCTATTCTGTCTTTTATGCCCCGACTATTGTAGGACTGCTTGGTGTGGCATGTGTGGTCTTATGCCTTCATTCATGTCGGGTTTACAATAGATGCACCATTTACTCCCCTTCTAGGAGCTAGTAACACTACCTCATATCCTGCATGACATGAAATTTTATTTCGTCTTACATGACATTAAACTATATACTGTCCCACATGACATTAAACTGAATGTTTTCCTGCAAGATTTTAAACTACACGACACCTTTAGAAGAATTTATGGCTATATTACCATCCTTATGGGATATGTAGGAACAAATAGACGCCTCTTTCACATGTCCATAATCCTATTCTCTAACATTTTATGACCACTAGGCCCATGTTTCCTTCCCTAGAATTTTGTGTGATGTGATGTGGACTTCTTCCTCATTCACGTTGTGTATGCTTTATCACATCATGTGAATTTCTCCTAATGTCCAAGTCATATGATGTTAAACTTTTCCACATAGTCCCACATGACTTTAAACTGTTGTGTCTATATAGAATGACATTAAAATGCATGGATGGTCCCATCCCATGACCCTAAACTATGACATTATCGTCCTGTCCACACACAAAAATGGAATTGCATCGTGGTGTTCTCATTTAAGAAGGAATCATGTTTAGTGTTGGTCACACACCATACCATATGTCAATTCCTATATACGGCTTGATTCTTCTGGCGATGCATGAAATTTCCATCTCAGGTCCATCGCTTCACCAAAACAAGCCCACACATTCATCCTAAAGGAAAAACAAGATCTATCAAATGATGCTTCTTTTGGGGAGTGGTCCAGACCTGCATGACCATACCATCCTTGGAACAGGTAACTTACTGTGACATCCCATGAACTACATGATTCTTGATTCTCATTTTCATGGGTTACATCGAAATGCTCATTCACTTTTCCTCTGGCCCAGCCTAACTTTTGTTTTCATCCCCTTGACCTAAAACCTCCCCAAGAAATAGATGGTGATCTAGACTATAGGTCCTCATTCATGTCAGGTTTTGTAATTAGCTCACCATGTGTCTCCCGCAATCCCTACCATCTCTGGTCCGATATTTATTACCATAAACTATGATTACTCTGTGTCCTTGATTCAAGACATTAAATTTCACAACATATTCCAAAACTACGTATGGCATGATTCTCATCCTCCTGGGATATGTAGGAACACCCAGGAATCTTACTTTCGGGTCCATCCCTAGGAATCTAAAATCCCCCCCCTCTCTTTATCCCCTTGGTCCAAACTCATTCAGGAGCACGTGGTGTGGTGAGTAACTCTTAGGTTCTCATTCACATTGGGTTTTGCAATATTCAGTCCGTGTGCCTACCAGGTCTTTTCCAACCATGGTCTGATTTTTATGACCCTAAACTAAGATATCCTCATGGTAACCACACATAATGTTTGGATACTTAACCTCCCGATGCACAGTCTGTTAAATCCATCCACCCTTAATGGCCCATCCTACGACCATTATGTTCGACACATGAAACCTCGGGACCCTTGTCCTTGAAGGGAGACTCGAATCCCTCTATCTAATACGTCTTATTGTCATACTCAGATTCTTTGTGACAAAGATCCCGAAGTGTGGAATTTTCATGGGGACATTCCCCTCATTCCATGTCCAAGATTTGGGAGCCCGTTATTTGGCTCCTCATCCTCTTCCATGCCTGAAGGGACCCCCCTTTACAGCTTAGACCCTTGCCACATTGTCTTAACTACCATATTTGGCCAACGTCCCTGATGACCTCAGACGACATTTACAACAAGCTTCGTGTCTCAAATATGGTCAACTATCAGCCCTCGTTTGTTATATCTATTTTAGGATAACACAATAAGGATTCTATGTTTCAAACGTGGTCAACATTTATCATTCATTTTCGTGCCACCCCTATAGTGTTTCGAGTCTTGGGTATTGTTATTCACACTTTCCACTCCTATATGTTCAGATTAATTCAAAATTCCACTGAAATTATCCTCCTCATGCACTAGAGCGCATTGGGAAGAAGGCACGTCGACTGTTCTGAGGTCCTCATCCTCCTGTCGGGCCTCTCCCTTTCTCCTCGGAAGTCCGGACAGGTTGTTCAAAACCCATATGCCTGAAGCTTGGTTTTCACTCTTATATTCGAATGGAATGACATGGTGTTAATCCCTTGTTTCTTGCATCAGGTCTGACCCACGTGAGCATAGGGACCGATCGTTGGATGTTCCATGAATGTAACAGAAATTAAATAGTCCAAAAATGAATAACAGAACTCATGCATGCATCCAGCATGAATAATTAAAACATGAAGGTGCTCTCCAATCCTACATTAATCACAGTACCTGAGTATTGACCCCTCCCATGGATGGGTTGACCCCGTAAAACGAGAGTAGCGGCTCCACCACCCTCTGGCTGGTGGCATCTAGGATTCGTTGTCGCCTGTTCAATTCCTGCTCCTCCTCGGCAACAAGAGGGCACAATTCTTCAGATATAATCCGGTCCCACTCCTCATTGGTTCGGATAATGGTCATCTCCTCGGAGACATGCCTGATGCACTCTTCGACCTCCGATAGCAGGGCATTGAGTCACAATATAATCTTGGACTGCGTGTTAAGGAAAGAAGAATGTTAATATTCCCGTATGTGCAGCTGTTGAATCTCGTTTTCAGCTTCCTGGAGCCATTTGATGTTCACCTCTTTTCTCTGCTGCCAACCCACACCAAGTCCGTAGTCATATTCCTTTATCTTCTCGTCCATGAGATCTCGGACGAGAATGTGGGGATGCAGGGAATCCACTCCCCCAGTTTACAGTTCGCGCAGTCGTGAATGAAGTCTCTCCATCTGGTCTATCCATTGTGCTATAAGGGTGTCATCGATAAAGGTCTTCATTAATTCCCTGATTGGTGATGGACTATCTTATTGTCCTCCTCATCATAGGTCATCTTGTCCTAGTCTGCAGGGTTGGAAGGCTCATACATGAGGAACACCCCCAAGAACTCATCAGCAATGTCCGCATCTAGTGTTCGGTCAGGTATGGCAAGACCCGTTCTGTCAGATCGATCTTCATCGTTAGATCCGAACTCAAAAATCTCAGCCTCAACTCAGCTAATAGTCCCACCATTGATCGAGAGTGCCGCATCTTGGTCAGTCTGCATACCCACCTCCACGACAACCGGCATTCCCTTGGTAAAGGCACCACCATATGTACCAACCAACCTCACCAGGGCAACCCACACCATTTGAAGAACTGTACATACCATAAAGGTCACAAACGTCAGTTAGCCAGGTCAATGGGTGATGGTCATGAATTTTGTAGAGAAGACTTATAGAGATCAAAATCTCAATCTCGTTCCTGGGTTGTTTTCATTGGGACCCTGAGGCATGGCCCTCTGTATATTTTTGGGATGTCTGAAACATCTAGAGGAATCACCTCAGGTGTCCTAGCCCCACTAGATGTAGTAATTTCCATAGTCATAGGCGTAGATCCTAAAGGCCACACACCTGCATCTATTGAGGGGCGAGAGCAGGTTCTGTATATGAGTCCCTCCTACACAGCTTAAATGTTATCAAGGGGTCCAGAGTATCCTAGAAAGAGATCATAAAGAAGGGGATCAGGGTTTTACCTCTATATCCACTACAAACTCATCAAGCTCTGGGTCTGAGTCACCTACTTCACCCTCTTATAATGGCCTCACTCCACTGGCCTCCTCCTCCAAAGAGGACTCAACCGATTCTTCGGGAAAAGGGATGCGCTCCCTCAATTCTACATCTGAAAACTATGGAGGGGCCGTTTGATCCAACAAAACCTTCAACCGGTCTATCATTGGACATGGGGCACCCTAAGCAGTGTACAAAGTCATCCAAATTGGCCAGTTATTGCTCAGCCTCCACCTGGGATACTACAAGGTCGGACATGACAGGGCCAATTCCCTACAATTACATCCTGATATGGTTCATGTGTTTCTACATCTCAGATGGGCCAAGGAATTTCCTGTTGATATCCCAGATTTCCCTGGCCTCCGGGAAGACAACATTCTCCGACATGTCTATATTGGACAACCGCTTCCCCAGATCCCAATTGAATATTCTACAGAATCCTATTGGTGGAATCCCATCTAGATAACTCTTCTCTTCTAGGATCGTTTGGTCCATTGCTTCCACTGTATCTGATGTCGCTGCCTCCCCCTCAACCAAAGCGGGCCTCGCCGCCACGGCAGCCCCACCATCATGGGATGTTATTTCTGCTTTCTAGCCCCGTCATCAAGGTTAGGGAGGCACACCATCATTGGCCCGAATGGTTGGCTTCTTTAGTGTCTCCCTAGTGTAGGCCGCCTCCCAGCTTTTGGCATACTCTTTTTCCTATCTGAAGATAGCCATGGGCAGAGGCAGCTCAGTCCTCATATACCCATCTTGTAGTGTAAACATGATCCACATCTATCTCATCACGCATTGGTTGTCCACATAGCGCACCCCTAAATAGACCTATGGGGTCAGTCGATGCATGCACCAAAATTGCATGGAGAATTGGTGCAGGGTGTATGGCTCACATAGGGTCTAATGGTCGACCCATGCCACGAGGACTCCACCGAGAAAGGGAAAGAGGTAGGACCGATTCTCTTCCGTTCCTTAGACATTATCGGTGAATACACCCATTGGCAACAAGAACGACGGGAAGTTTAACTCCTCTACCTTCCAAACCCGGTTCAATGCCACGTGAACGGTCAACTTGGCCGGAATTCTCCCTACATAATTCGGAATGGACGAGCAGAAGTTTGATCCGGGAAGGGAGATGGGGTCCGGATATTCATAGAACTCCATAACATGCGCCACTATCCACCCATATATGAGGTTGAATGGCCCGCATATTCTCTAAGGATTCTTCCCCATGATGATATGGAATAGAATCTTGTACATCTTGGCGAGCATCGGGATCCCGAGGTTGACACATCATCTTGTCATCTACATGTACACCATGATAAACGTGCTCAGTCACATGCCCATGTTCATGTCTCTTACAGGAAGGTTCCAACGATATATGAGCACTACAATTAATGTATCAAACTCGACTACCGGTTGCTGCACAGTACTGATGTTGAATCCCCACATCTTCCACTAGCTATCCTCCAAAATCCACATGTATGAGTGCTCCTTTTCTCTTTGAGCCCCATTCTGGAAAGTCTGAGGCATCATAGGGAACTGCTTATTTTTTGGGAAGTTCAAGAACTGCTTAAACCACCATTTCGAGTGGAAATCCCTCAACGACCGCTTGTCCTCTCTTTGTACGTGGTTCATCAACACCATCGGCATTGGTGTCATTTTATCTAGATCCTCCCATGCACCCATAATAGGGAGGAACTCTTCATACATCTCCCCCAGTATCGGGACCCCCTGAGATATGATGTAGGTCCCATAAAATAATGTTGACCTCTCCATGGTGCAAGTGGAAGGTATTTTTCCTCGATGAAAATTTGATCAGTAACTCTTGAATCAGCTATTTTGGCTAATAGATGTGGAATTGGGAGGCCCTAGCCGCCTAAAATAGGCCCACTCATCTTAGATCTACCCCAAATTCCTTGTACGAGGCACCTACCCCATAGGCCCAGGCACAGTCCTCTGTGAAGTTGCTGCCTTGGCGTAGATCCCACTCGTCGGACCACCCCTTTCCCGGGTTCCTCAGGGTTGCCTTCAAGATAGTATGATACATCGGGGGAGACATATCTAACTGCAATTCCTTCCCGTCAATGTTGTTCAATTGATTATACAGATAGTCATCATTGATAGGTGTGAGGTCCTCTCAGGCATGGCCGTCAGCTGCCCTGAACCACTAGTGTTGGCACCGCGTGCTCCTGAACCAGTAAGCTGGATCATCCATGCTCGCTTCAGGGTTAAAGACGCCATCCCTCAGTCCAACTCCATATAGAGGTAACCTCTTACACAGGGGATAGTTCTTTTGGATTTCCAAGAACATCTGCACTAGTGAATTATGGTCAAAATGGCTCCGCACAAAATCCCATATACCTGAGCTATCTGCTATCTCCTACCTTTGGGAAGCATCTGCATGGACCCCCCTGACAGCCTCTTGGTGAGCCATTCGGTTTTTGAGTTGGGGAATTTTTTGGTTTTTGTTCGGGAAGATCTTTCTCAGAACTTTTTCATGGAGGTTGATCACGTAGACCGTTCATGGAACCCTACCCCAGCCTTCTGATGCAAGCCACACAACACGCCATCACAAATCCAAAGACTCGCTATGCTCGACAAAACAGAAGGCCCGATTCACAGAGAGAAATCATGGAGTATGCAGAGCTTTGCAAAAACAGAGCACTAAATCCCAAAACATAGAGATGAGAAATGAAAAAATAGAGTTCACCTCCCCTATTTATAGGCGAGGACCCCTGGTGCATTGTGGTGCGCCCAACCACATCGAGCTTCACGGCACGCTCAGCCCGCACATCACCTCTCCACTTCCCAAGAATCCTTCGTGAGTCAGATTGACGATTGACTGAGGGATTTTGGATATTGACCCAAAGACTTTGATCCTCGCTTTCTCATTGGCTCCCTACATTAGGGGGACATTTGTTGGCACCAAAATTAGGGGAAGAACAAGAACAAATGGAATTCCCTTGGGGTGCCTCACGAAGCTTTCCTGTGGAGCCCCGCAGCACTGTGACCTGCGCAAAGCTCCCCCTTCTTGAAGCCTCCATGGATCAAGGAGGAAGGAGGATTAGAGAAACCATAAAAATTTGTGAACCCACCACGAAGCAAGGAGGAGGGAGGCTTTAAGAATCCATTTGAAGTTTGGGATCCCGCCATTAAGCAAGGAGGCAGGAGGCTCCATAAACCCATTTGACGTTAGTGAACCTGCCACAAACCAAGGTGGTGGGAGGTTCTGTGAACTAGTTTGACGTTTGTGTACCTGTCATAGAGAAATGATGAAGTAGGATTCATGGTTACGACAAAATGACAAGTGTATTCCATCAAAACAAGCACTGCTTCGCAGTGCCTCTTTCTTATAAATAACGGACTGCTCTCGAGCCCAAAGTACGAATCTTCCAACCTTTTGCCTTCTTAGCTCTCAAATAGCGATGCAATTTCCGCTCTGCGAACCATGAGCTCTTCAAGGAACTTTATCATTGTGATGTGCCTCTCCCTTGGTTTGAATTATTCCCCTCTTCCAAGAGGGATGCCCCTTACGGAGACCACATGCCTTTACGAAGGAAGGTGATCCCAGGGGGACTTAGGTCTTCGTGGAGCAGTTATGCTTTGTGAAATACCCTCAATGTACATGTGACCCACATTCTAAGGCAGGTTCACTATGCTTAGTGAAGCACATTGCTTCACAATGTTATGCTTCGCAAGGCACCCTTGCTTCGCAAATCACAACTCCATGAATGACTTTCCACTTCATGAAGAAACTTCCATGTGCACTTATTCCCTATGCCTAGGCTAGGAAACTTCACTTCGCAAATTATACCCCTTCGTTAAGACCCTCCACTTCATGGAGCACCAAAGCTTCATGAGGCTTCTACCTATGAACCCCTTTTATCCGCAACTCCTTTTCCCATGCAATCCTCGTGGTTTGCACGAAGTAATTTACATATCCCCTGGGTGGTACTTCTAGTTGTGTTTCTTTGCCTCATGCTTCTTCGCATAGGCACGCTAATGACTTTTTCTTCTTCGCATAGCCACGGTAATGTGGATCCCTCAATGGATCACTCCATAACACCACCTCACCACAACGTTGCTAATGGCTTCCCCTCCCCAAGGGTGGGTGGTTGTTAGTTATGTAAGTCCTAGCGGTGTGGAGTGAGCCCACCTCATCCGAGCTACAGGACGTTAAACTGCCAAGCATCATAATCCTCAGCACATGACGTTAAACTTTAACCCCGCCCTCTGCATCATATGTAGGGTGACCCATCGCGAACAATCATTATTCCCAATGGTCTCCACATTAGTGAGATCATTACACACATGTTATGATATCTTCTTTATCAGAGTGACATGTATCTGCGGGGAAAAGACAACCACCTTGGTGTAATCCTCTAGCCTTTCTAGAAAGAGGTAGCACCCTTGCTCCTCATATCTTCCATGATGCCAAGGACTGAGAGGAGATATGGGCACAAGGATCCTCAAAACCTCGTTCCTCTCCCATTGGGATTTTTCGCCACTGGGCCTCCACCCTGGAGTAAGTCCCCATCTCCATATTCTTGGGTTGTAGACCATGTGTAAGCCCCTGTTTCCATTTTGTGCCACTAACCACATATAATCCCCATTCCACTTCCCATGAATGCACCTTTCGTGAAATGATCGGCACGTCTCTACTTCCTCTTGTTTCTCACACTGAACATAACTCACATAGGCTTAGATTAATCATTGACAATGAAACTCTCCCAGAGCAGGCTACATTATATGCCCTAAAAACCATCCATAACTATGTGGACTTTGATCTTTTATAAGGCAAGGTACTTAGGAAGCCTCCCTAAGGTTCAATCCCACCTTCCATTGGTCCCGACCATCTTCACATCGATGCACTAAACCATCCTGAACTGTATGGAATGTGATCCTTTCCAAGGAAAGGTATGTAGGAATCCTCCTTGAGGTTCATTCCCACCATCCATTGGTCCCAACCATATTAACGTCAGTTCACCAACACCCATACCAAACTATGTGTACTTTGATCCTTACCAAGGCAAGGTATGTAGGAAGCCTCCCCGAGGTTCAATCCCACCTTCCATTGGTCCGGACTGTCTTCATGTCGGTTCCCCAAACCATCCTGAACTATGTGGACTTGGATATTTTCCAAGGTATGGTGCGTAGGAATCCTACCGGAGGATCAAGCCCAACTACCATTGGTCCTAAACACTCCATGATGGTCCGCACCTATCCTGCATGTTGTTAAACTATATTCCCCTTTCATCTTGCATGACACTGAATTATCCCCCCTCCAGTGGTAAGCTTTTGTGACCTCATTCAGTGATAAGTCGTTGTAAACCCCATTCAACAGTAAGCCATTATGAACCTCACACAGTGGCAAGATGTTGTGATCCCCATTCAGCGGTATGCCATTGTCAACCCAAACCCAACAATAATTCATTTTCGTCCTTTCTATTGGAACCCATATATCTTGTTCGTCCTAGTGGGTAACCAACCTCCGGCTGCTAACCACATGTAATCCCTAGTATATCATTGGGACTCTATCCTCTACTCACACCCCAATCCTATACCCCATCTTGAACTACGTAGACTTTGAATCCCTGCCATAGGGATATGTAAGAGGTCTCTTTGAGGCTTAAGACCAACGTCAATGTCTCCCTCGAGTCATATCTATCTCATTCTCCCTCCACTTCACGTAACCATCCATTATCCATCTTGATTCATACCTGGGATGCCACATCCTAGTGAGATTACATCAATTCACCTCCTAGCATCAGTTTTTTCTATTAGGGTTGCACCCATCTGATCCATCTCCTATAGATGTTAAACTCGCGGCATACATTGTGTTTAGCATTGGAAGATGAGTAAAACCTCAGAGACATGTCTATGGAATATAATTCTCCACATTTGACGTGGGATTCCTCGGGCTTTTGTGCTCTTGAGAAGCCCTATAATAAAGGGAAGAAACCTATACGTGCTAGTGTTCTAGAATCCAAACACGCTAGTGATGTCCAACATGACTACTCCTATGACTGAAGGTTGCTTCCCTAACCAGACCCCTTGGAATGTCCCGACAGAAGTAGTGTAATTAACCGGAGTCCATGAAGATATGTCACTAGAAAGAGTTTCTAGAACAACATATTAATCTATAAATGAGACCTGAACTAGTTAAGAAGTTACGAGGAGTAATCCACCGAAGGAAGAACTGATATCCCTTTATCCCATTTCTATCATGGAAAAAATGTCCCTGAATAAGGGACGGATGTCGCCCGCCTTTGAAAAGCGGGAATGCAGGGCAACAGTCGGTGTGTCCTCGTCATCCTCTAACAGAAGGATGTGCAGGCCCTGACAAATGTGTCAGAAATAGAACCCCATTAGTCAGAGCTCGAAAATGATGTAGCATCACTGGGATTCTATTCTTGACCAAGCCCAAGCTGAGCTTCTACATGTTAACTTGAACGGAATTGCCTATAATATAAGATAAGCTAATAGATATTTCCACTTGAACGATGTTATCTGAGACACCACATGAGTCTGTCACCATTGCACACCTTACCCTTGAGTTTTTTAAGGGTTTGTGTAAAAATACCCTTTGACAATGATTATGTGCATTATAATTGTTTAGAATAAATTAAATACATTAATTTTATTATTGTTACATTGTAAATGGGTTATAAAGCACAAATTGTATTTTTAGATAATATTCAATTAAAGAAATCTATTTTGATGAATTAATTGATTTTTTAAATAAATAATATTTTAATACAAATATTATTACTATATTAGTTTTTATTAAATTTAAATTATTGTATAATTTTTAAGAATAAAATTTCCATTTTTATTAAGGTTTGAAAAGAGCTTTTTTAAAACCAATGAATATTCAATAAATGTCAGTTTTATTTTTAAAAATAAAAATTCACATATTTAGAAAATCATTTAGATAAAATGAATATCATTTTTGAATTCAAGACTAGAAAATTATCCAACGGTAAATTTTTCATAATTTCCTGAGACAATCGAATTTTTGGGTTAAAATTAAATACCGTTTAAATCTATAGTATGTTTTATGACATCATAATGAACCCATAGTGATGTAATAAAATACTATAAAAGTGATTTTCGGCCAATACTTTTTTTACCTCTAAAATAATGTGATTTTAGATTTGTTTGATTGATATTATGATGCCTCCATAAACCCTCCAAGACTTATAAAATATTTTAACATTTTAAAATGATTTCCTTGAGAGTGTGACTCACCTCGAAATAAGACAACCTAAATTTTAATATGTTTAGAGATTTTACTTATAAAATAATTTTTCCCACTCCCATTTGGAAAAAACCATGGGTTGGATTGTGGTTTTTATTAGTTTAATGTGTAGTGTCAAATACTTAAATAATAATGAATTTCCTCTCCTTTCCTATATAAAGCAACTCGATCTCCAATTCCTCTTGAGTCAAAACCTTTGGAACTCGACCAACTCTTCCCTACTCTCTCTAGAATCCTCCCAAGGTTCTCCATGCTCCCTAGATGTAACATCCCTGGTAATTGAATAATAATAGATTTTTATATTTATTAATATTTTTGAATTAAATATTAATTTTAGCTTAAAAGGGTTGCTATGTTCGATAGCATACCCGATACGCAACAACGGGTTTCATTGAAATCTTACGTTGCACACTAATAATATAATATTATTATTTTAAAAGGTATATAACTCCTTTCCATTGTATTGCAGGGAATGAAAAAACTAACTATAATATAATTATACATGTTTGTTAAATATATTTACATTTATCAAATAACATTTAGAGGCTTAAAATGTGAATGAATCTAATTTTAAGCATAATTTTTATTAAAATGCCGATTTATCTCCTTTTAATGGAGAACCCTATTTAAATATAGTTTTGGATTAATTATACATTCTAATTGACCAAATAAAATCCTTATTTAGAATGGAGACATCAAATTTTAATTTGGGTAAATTTTTGGTATTTTTCTAATAAAGTTCATTTTTTTAATGAATAGTGAAAAATATTGTATTTTAATTCAAATGTTCTTTTTAATCTAATTTATTTATATGGATAGATTATATTTTTAATTGGTTTTAAAGTGGAATTAAAATATATTTTTACTATTTAATCCAATGTTGGTCATTGGATTTAATTTCACTTTGAAATTAGACATAAACAAGTATCAATCTTTTGATAGTTATTGTTTCTTAAAAACACGCTATTTGTTTTAACAGCGGGAATAAATTTTTAAATTAATTAATGCCACTTCCATATTTTGAATTTGAAAAAATAGAAATAATTTTTGAATTCGGAATATCAAATATAGATTAGGCTGAATTTTTGATATTTTTCTGAAAAACTTCAATTTTTAATGAATAGTGACACCACATAGTGGTAGTTAAAAACTGACTTTTTCATTTAAATGGAATTTTACCACTTTTTGAATTGAATTTAAAAAATCCGACATACATGGTTGTTATCAAGAAGTAAAATGTGGTTCAATAAGATGAAAATAGTTTTTGGTGAATAACAAATTTTGACTTTTATTTACCGTGGTTAAATGTAAATAGGGTAATTGTAGAGACCCAAAGCTTGATGTATATGGAAATTACATTACTTTTGTGGAATACTTAGTACATTACAAAAAAACACACAAGGACCGTAATAGTTTAGTTTCTTCAGAAACTCGGAATATAATCTTCTAATCGTGGTGAAAGATCTTCAACCTCTCCCATAAAGATCTCCCTTTTTTTCTTACCTAAAACCATTATTTATATCCTGGGGAAAAGAAAACATAAAAGGGTGAGCTCAAATGCTCAGTAAGGGTAAACAAAAGAAATATCAATCACATCATATTCATAAGAACATAACATTTTGGAAATCTTAACCTGCAAAACAGATCATAATATCATAACATGGGATAAATCATAGTAGTGAAATGTAATCCCAATAATCATAACTTTAAACATTAATCTTTGTGGAATACACAAATAATCATAGAGAATCATTTCTTATTAGTCAAGACTCATTGCCAAGACTATCTTAGTGGAAAAAGTCCATTTCTGAACCGACTTCACTCCTCGTTTCAGTCCTGTTTCACGGAACCGGTATAACCTGCCGTTCCAGCCATGTCTATCTCACGAGATATAAAATCTTTACCCAATTCATTAGAGGGAGATATAGGTCCCACCCATCTCATAATGATACCATTCTTATGTGTGCCACAAAATCATAAATCATACATCATTGCATAAACCATGTAATAAAAATGGGAATCATAAACATCATGACATCATCAAACAATTCATATAAGATAAAAGAATTCATAAAAATAATTTCATCACAACATAATCAAATCAATGTAATAATTGGCATATAAATAGAACCCTATATTATCTTAGATGGAAAATAATTTTGATAAAACACTTGAACTCCATTCTTGAGGAAAATATCCTTTGAAATGAAAAAACATTTTCCTTTCTTAACATGTCATCAATTTTAAACTAAAAGAAGTTGATTAAAAATAAACTTGAAAACTTGTAAAGGAAGCTTCTTGGAAATAATGTTTTAAAAATACATTCATTCCGTATAAGTTAAAAAAACATTTTTCTCGTACTTTTTTCGGAAAAGTCAAAAAGTACCTCGTACGAAAAACGACAAAATATTCCTTTCATATCGTATACTAAAAATTAACCGAAGGGTAAAATTGAATATAAACTATTGTAGAAGGATATAAATATTACATATTGATGAATCATTGATGTGGATGATAAAATACACCCCAGTAAATTCCAAAGTATAAACAATCTCGGATAAAAATGAGATTGTGATATTTCCCTTACCTTAGGACTGATTTGCTTCGTAAGTGTCAGAACCTCTTGTATAATGATTTAAATAATGTCATTGACTTATTCCTGAATCATACTCATTGTTATGATATCATATATGGTTCACTTATGACATTATATTACCTGTTCGTTTGTAAATTCCATGTTAAAGAGCGTTTTGGGTAAAATCGTTTCATTTGTCGTCCGTGTTTTGACTTGTAATTATTCATATGATTACTTAGGTCATGATTAATTAATTCCAGAATATAAAACATGATTTATATATAATATATATTCAGAATATACATATATATAATAGATCAGTAAATGGAAAGAAATACACCGTTCATGGAGACTGTAAGCCGTACGTACGCATGAACGTTGTTTTCGTTTCCTTATTGAGTTGAATGGAATTAAGTAGATGACATATATATATACACACATAAATACAGTATCATTATTATGTCTTATATTTCATGATTACTTATTATATATACTTTATAATCATTCGTGAATGGTTAACGTTGAGAATGAATCTCATCGCGTCGTGGAGACGGTAGTCCGTACGTACGCACGAGCGATGATATCGTTCTCATGATCATGGAATTGTATTGGAGTGTATGTATACTATTTCAGAATTAATATCACTTTACAATAATCATATATAGTTATTATTTACACCATTATACCCATCCAAGTAAGTTGGTGGTGGAAAATAGATTACACCATGGCGTGGAGACGGTATTCCGTACGTACGAACGCGCGGTGATTTCATTTTCCTTAGGATGGATAGTTGGTGAAATAGGGTTGTTTCATACTTATAATAACATATCAGTATATTATTGTTAATTATGTTATTAATTCATGATGAAACAACTAAAGAATAAGAAGTGGAAGAAGAAATAAAGATGAAAGAATCGGTAACGGGCATTACCTCTTCTTTGAAGCGCTTCTTTGAGACCTCCTTTTAGGGCACTAAAATTGGTCTTTGAAGAAGACCAGGACCTCTAGGGTGTCTCTAGGGAAGTGTAGAGAAGAAATTGGCAGGGGTTGGCCGAGATTGAAGGTTCAAATTGGTGTGAGGAAGAGAGGGAGGAGGTTCCCTTTTATAAGGGAGGAGAGGGGCACCTTTGGAATAACTAAAAATATTATTTTATTATAAAGTCAAATTCGGTTTTTAATAGCTCGAAATTGATATATTTCGAAGATAAGGTGGGTAGGGGTCGAAATAATCTTATCCAATAGAATTCATACAAGTTTAGGTATCAATTGTAACCTTATCATTTAGATTTAACTTTAAGTTAGATAATTTAACTTTTACCGTGTCTTCTTGTTTTCTTACACTATATGGTTAATAAACTTACTATATCAAGACAAAAGAACCCCAAGTTGTTTATTATTAATATATATAACCTTATCTAAGTCATTTGGCGGAACAATATATTTTTAAAAATAAAATATCAATTAATAATATAATATTTGTTTTAAAAACTATTTTATGCCAATTTTGACACTATTTAGTAATTGATTTTTTTAAAACTCATTACAGAATGATTAGTTCAAAACAAGTTAATTAAATAAATAATAACATGTCATATTAACCTATAAAATTAGTTTAATTCATAAAAAGTCTCAAATTACATTTATTTGGGTATTTATAACATCAATTATGTCAATATGTCATTAATAAGATAATTACTGCATCATCGTTGTGTCATAAATAAATTACATTATTTAATGTCTAAAAATTACAAATAAAATACAATTATGTTGGAAATAGTTTTAGCTTTCTAATGAATATTTATAGTCAAATTTATCGTATGTATAACCCCATTTTAAAAATGATTTACTTATTAAACTTTGATTTTAACTATTTGAACCCTTCTTTAAATAAATTAATAATAAATGTCCTAATCTAATCCAAGTGGGCCTAGATGGTCATATTTTATTCCTAAGGTTGTTTTTGGTCTAATTACACTTATCCAATAGAATTAGGACATGTGTTAGGGTAATAATAATATCATTTTTACCCTTAATTACCCTATTTACTTTTAACCGTGGAAAAAAAAGTAAAAAGTTACTATTCACCAAAAATTATTTTCACCTCATTGAACCACATTTTACTTACTGACATCAACCGTGTCTCTCGGATTTTTGAAATTCCACTCACAGAAGCGGTAAAATTAAGTTTTATGAAAAATTCATTTTTTTTTCTACCACTTAGTGGTTTCACTATTCATCAAAAAATGAAAGTTTCCAGAAAAATACCAAAAATTAGGCCTAAGCTATATTTGATATTATGAACTCAAAAATGATGTCTATTTTACCAAATTCAAAACATATTAGTTGCATTATTTAATTTTAAAATTAATTCTCGTCGTCAAAACAAATAGCTTGTTCTTAAGAGATAATAACTATCAAAAGATTGACACTGGTTTATGTCTGGTTTAAATGTGAAATTACATCCAATGAAAAACATTGTATTAAATTGTAAAAATATTTTCTAAATATACTTTAAAACCACTCAAATTAATAATTTATCACTATTAATTATTTTGATTAAAAAGGTTGTTTTTAATTAAAATTTAGTAATTTTCACTATTCATCAAAAAATGAATGTTATCCAAAAAGTACCAAAATTTCACCATAGGCTAAATTCGATACTCCGAATCAAAAAATGAAGTCCATTTTGATAGATAAAATTTCTAAAATTTTAAAATGTGTTTATTACTATTCATAACGGCTAGTTTTAATAATATTTTAATAGCATATCGTTGTTTAGTGAAACTCGGTATTGCATATTACACACGCTATCGAGGAAGGTCGCGATTGCGTTTAATGCAAGGAAAGTCAAGGATGCATGTTGTGCAAGCTCCTTTTGGTGTAGCGTACAACACAAGACACTAATGAAATTAAAAAGAATATTTTTCATAAAATCTCAGGGTGTTACATTCTACCCCCCTTAAAAGGAATTTCGCCCTCGAAATTCGTCGGGGTTATAAATGGTTTACTATTAAAAAGTTTCTTTAATAGAAACCCACATCGTAAAAAGGAATACCAACACTAGTCTTTAAAAACAAAAGTATGAAACATAACTGTTACCCAAATAAACGAATCACTGGGTTTCCACATAGGTGAAAATATGGACATGGAAGAGAAATCTAATCATCATGTTCTGATGGAGAGTGGTAGAGAACATGGCTATGGAAAATCCATCAATCACAAATCCATAAATTTGTGACGATATATGGTACCATCTGATTCATCAGATATAAGAGCACTAGGACAACATTTTTGGTTTTCAAGATCGTCTCCCTAAATTTGATGAAATTGGAATTAGAAGAAATACTTTCATGATTTCGGTATAGTCTCACCGTTGGTCGTTCTTTGGACAATTTCCACTTCATCTCTTAAAGAAATGAAGTTGAATTTTTCATTCGTGATGTGCTAGGAGATCATGTGATAGAATGATGGGTCATTACATCTGTCTCAAACAAAAGGATAGAAAAGTTATCAAAAAATACATAAGTTCATCTATAGTGAGATTAATAATATATGGTTCCTAAAATTGACTTATACATCATATATCATACTGCTTAATATAATAAAACTAGTTTCTACTAAACAGGGACTTCCTGTTGGCCAGTGGTAGGCGATAAAGGACAGTCGCACTTCGGTTGTGGGTTCGATTCCCACAGCCTTGTCCGATGCGATGGGTTGTCGCTCATCCTGCAGGTTGTCCTTTTTCTAAAACTATATTACTATAACATCCCATCAATAATATCGAAAAAACATCTATCCTTGAACAATACTAACTTATGTCCAACATAATCCATTCCAATCTTTAGGCTTATTCATAATAATGTTGTCCACTCTCATAATATAGTGAAATAAATTACCAGAGATTTAATAACATCGTTGATCCCCATATATCATAAGATATGTCTTGTTGGTCATATTCCAAACATTCAAAGGCATTAATCATGTATTCTCTTGAATACCCATTGAAACGTAGTGAAAACATGAATGCAGTTAAAAGTTAACACATTCCACATACCAAAATCCTCAAAATTCTATATACTCAAACCATTATATCACTTAGTCCTTATATCAATCATGAGCTCATGAATACTGTAAAATATTTCATTTTCTCATTTTTCCTTCATTATGCGCATATCATCTTTTTTTCCAAAAATATCTCAAACACTTTCCATGGTTACCGGTACCATTGAAAACCACAATAGACCAATACATAAATATTCCAATATTCCACGATACTATATACAACATTATTTTGGTATCCCATTACAAAAACACTTAATCATTCCACCACATCGTTTTCATATTCAACATCGCCAATGGTGATCACATGTGACTTCCCTTTGTCCTTTGCATTAAGTTGTTGCTCATGTCGATCATCACTAACCCTTGGATTAGGGAATTTATTAGCATAATGCCCCATTTCCTTTCACTTGAAGCATTAAAGTGTACTAGGTTCATTCTGTGTATCCCTTCCTTTGTTTGCATCATTAGACATCTTCTTCCCATCATTGCGGCATTCAAATGCCCGATGACCTTCCTTTCCACCATTGAAACATTTACTTTTCCCTTTAAGACAATCTCCACCATGCTTCTTTCCACACTTTGAGCATAAGGAAACATTCATCTTCTTTTCACCATTATTCTGAGATTTCTCCTTGAACTCCATCTTTCGTTTCTTGTCAAAACTATGAGATGGATAAGTAACACCAAATTCCATTTATACCTTGATAGCACAACACACAATTTCTTCATAGCTACTGAAGTCTCTTATAGCTAATGCCCTTCGAAGATTTGGTTTTAAGCCACTGAAGAATCGATCAACTTTACTTTCAGGTTGGATGATAAATCCAGATGCATACCTTGCAAGCCTTGTAAAATTCGCTTCGCCTATACCAACAGATTCATCATCCTTTTGCTTTAGTTCAAGAAACTCCTTCTCCATCTTTGTTCTAAGAATACGAGGGAAGTACTTATTGAAAAATAAGTTCTTGAACTCGTCCCATTCCATGGAATCAATTTCATCTCTTGGCCTCGTATTCTTGATAAGATTCCACCATTGATCAGCATCACCTTCCAAACGATACACTTCTAAGATTAATTTATCATGTTCAGAACATTTAAGAACTGAAAATGTCTTTTCAGCAGTACAGATCCATTGTTCAGCAAAAATTAGATCAGAAGACCCACTGAAAGAAGGTGGACGTTGCCTCATGAAGGACTCAATAGAATATTGTTCCCTTCTCTGCTCATTTGGAAGTCCAGAATGATTCATAGCTTGTGTAAGTATAGCAATAAGATTTTCCACTCCATCTCCCATAACATTTGTTTGTTCATTAGGACAATCATTTCATTGTCCATTGAATTGATCAACACGGTTCCTTCGGGTTCCAACCATTGTCTAAAACCCAAAAAGAATAGTGTGAGAGGCAAAAATCATGCCAGGGAAAACAACATAATAAAGGGGGAGTACCTTCAATATCTAACATATTAGGTTTAATTCTAAGATTGTTACCGCAATTATAGGACTATAAACTATAATTATACTTCACCTTAGAGACATCCCTATACATACCTTAGAAATATCTCTAGGGATCTCTCTAAAGTTCTCGAATCCTAGTTTCCAAAGGTTGACTAAACCATGCCTCTGATACCAACTGTAGAGACCCTAAGCTTGACGTACATGGACATTACATTACTTTTTCGGAATACTTAGTACATTATAAAAACACACACACAAGGACTATAATAGTTTAGTGTCTTTGGAAACTCGGAATATAATCTTCTAATTGTGGTGAAAGATCTTCAACATCTCTCATAAAGATCTCCCTTTTTTCTTACCTAAAACCTTTCTTTATATCCTGGGGAAAATAAAACATAAAAGGGTGAGCTCAAATGCTCAGTAAGGGTAAAAAAAAGAAATTCAATCACATCATATTCATAAGAACATAACATTTTGGAAATCCTAACCTGCAAAACAGATCATAATATCATAACATGGGATAAATCATAGTAGTGAAATGTAATCCTAATAATCATAAAATAAAACATGAAACATTGTGTCATATACACATAATCATAGAGAATCATTTCTTATTAGTCAAGACTCATTGCCAAGACTATCTTAGTGGACAAAGTCCATTTCTGAACCGAGTTCACTCCTCGTTTCAGTCCTGTTTCACTGAACCAGTATAACCTGCCGTTCCAGCAATGTCTATCTCATGCGATATAAAATCTTTAACCAATGCATTGGAGGTAGATATAGGTTCCACCCATCTCATAATGATACCATTCTTATGTGTGCCACAAAATCATAAATCATACATCATTGCATAACCCATGTAGTAAAAATGGGAATCTTAAACATCGTGACATCATCAAACAATTCATATATGATAAAGGAATTCATAAAAATAATTCCATCACAACATAATAAAATCAATGTAATAATAGGGATATAATCAGAACCCTATATTATCTTAGATGGAAAATAAGTTTGATAAAACACTTGAACTCCATTCTTGAGGAAAATATCCTTTCAAATTCAAAAATATTTTCCTTTCTTAACATGTCATACAATTTTAAACTAAAATAAGTTGATTAAAAATAAACCTGAAAACTTGTAAAGGAAGCTTCTTGGAAATAATGTTTTAAAAATACATTCATGCCGTATAAGTTAAAAAAACATTCTTCTCGTACTTTTGTCAGAAAAAGTCAAAAAGTACCTCGTATGAAAAACGACAAAAGATTCCTTTCATATCTTTTACTAAAAACTCACAGAAGGGTAAAATTGAATATAAACTATTGTTTAAGGATATAAATATTACATATTGAGGAAACATTGATGTATATGATAAAATACACCCCAGTAAATTCCAAAGTATAAACAATCTCGGATAAAAATGAGATTGTGATATTTCCCTTACCTTAGGTGTGATTTGCATCGTAAGTGTCCGAACCTCCTATATAATGATTTAAATAATGTCATTGACTTATTCCAGAATCATACTCATTGTTATGATATCCTATATGGTTCACTTATGACATTATATTACCCGTTCTTTTGTAAATTCCAGGTTAAAGAGCGTTTTGGGTAAAATCATTTCATTTATCGTCCGTGTTTTGACTTGTAATTATTCATATGATTACATAGACCATGATTACTTAATTCCAATATATAAAACATGATTTATATATAATATATATTCATAATATACATATATATAATAGATCAGTAAATGGAAAGAAATACGCCATTTATGGAGACGGTAGGTCGTACGTACGCATGAACACTGTTTTCGTTTCCTTATTGAGTTGAATGGAATTAAGTAGATGACATACATATATATACACATAAATCCAGTATCATTATTAGGTCATATATTTCATGATTACTTATTATATATATTTTATAATCATTCATGAATGGTTAACGTGGAGAATAAATCTCATCGCGTCGTGGAGACGGTAGTCCGTACGTACGCACGAGCGATGATATCGTTCTCATGATCGTGGAATTGTATTGGAGTGTATGTATACTATTTCAGAATTTATATCACTTTAAAATAATCATATATAGTTATTATTTACATTATTATACCCATCCAAGTAAGGTGGTGGTGGAAAATAGATTACACCACGGTGTGGAGATGGTATTCCGTACGTACGCACGCGCACTGATTTCATTTTCCGTAGGATGGATAGATGGTGAAATATTGTTGTTTCATAATTATAATAACATATCCGTATATGAGTGATACTGATGTTATTACTTCATGATGAAACAACTAAAGAATAAGAAGTGGAAGAAGAAATAAAGATGACAGAATCCGTAACGGGCATTACCTCTTCTTTGAAGTGGTTCTTTGAGACCTCCTTTAGGGCACTAAAATTGGTCTTTGAAGAAGACCAGGACCTCTAGGATGTCTCTAGGGAAGTGGAGAGAAGAAATTGGCAGGGGTTGGCCGATGATGAAGGCTCAAATTGGTGTGAGAAAGAGAGGGAGGAGGTTCCCTTTTATAAGAGAGGAGAGAGGCACCTTTGGAATAACTAAAAGTATTATTTTATTATAAAGTCAAATTCGGTTTCTAATAGCTCCAAATTGATATATTTCTAAGATAAGGTGGGTAGGGGTCGAAATCCTCTCATCCAATAGAATTTAGACAAGTTTAGGTATCAATTTTAACCTTATAATTTAGATTTAACTTTAAGTTTGATAATTTAACTTTTACCGTGTCTTCTTGTTTTCTTACACTATAAGGTTAATAAACATACTATATCAAGCCAAACGAACCCCAAGTTGTATATTATTAATATATATAACCGTATCTAAGTCATTTGGCCGATACTTATATTTTTAGGAATAAAATAACAATTAATAATATAATATTTGTTTTAAAAACTATTTTATGTCAATTTTGACACTATTTAGTAATTGATTTTTGTGAAAATCATAACAGAATGATTAGTTCAATACAAGTAAATTAAATCAATAATAACATGTAATATTAACCTAGAAAATTAGTGGAATTCATAAAAAGGCTCAAATTACATTTATTTGGCTATTTATAACATCAATTATGTCAATATTTCAGTAATAAGATAATTACAGCATCATCATTGTGTCATAAATAAATTACATTATTTAATGTCTAAAAATTACAAATAAAATACCATTATGTTGGAAATCTTTTTATATTTTTAATGAATATTTACAGTCGAATTTATCTTATGTATAACCCCATTTTAAAAATTATTTACTTATTAATCTTTGATTTTAACTATTTTAATCCTTCTTTAAATAAATTAATAATAAATGTCCTAATCTAATCCAAGTGGGCCTAAATGGTGATATTTTATTCCTAAGGTTGTTTTTGGTCTAATTACACTTATCCAATAGAATTTGGACATGTTTTAGGGCAATAATAATATCATTTTTACCCTTAATTACCCTATTTACTTTTTACCGTGGTAAAAAAAAGTAATAAGTTACTATTCACCAAAAATTATTTTCACCTCATTGAACCACATTTTACTTACTGAAAAAAACCATGTCTCTCGAATTTTTGAAATTCCACTCACAGAAGTGGTAAAATTATGTTTTATGTAAAATTCATTTTTTTACTACCACTTAGTGGTTTCACTATTCATCAAAAAATGAAAGTTTCCAGAAAAATACCAAAAATTAGGCCTAAGATATATTTGATATTATGAACTCAAAAATGATGTCTATTTTACCAAATTCATAACATATTAGTTGCATTAATTAATTTAAAAATTAATTTCCATCGTCAAAACAAATAGTGTGTTCTTAAGAGATAATAACTATCAAAAGATTGACACTAGTTTATGTCTGGTTTAAATGTGAAATTACATCCAATGAAAAACATTGTATTAAATTGTAAAAATATATTCTAAATATACTTTAAAACAACTCAAATTAATAATTTATGACTATTAATTATTTCGATTAAAAAGGTTGTTTTTAATTAAAATTTAGTAATTTTCACTATTCATCAGAAAATGAAAGTTATCCGAAAAGTACCAAAATTTTACCATAGGATAAATTTGATACTCCGAATCCAAAAATGATGTCCATTTTGAGAGATAAAATTTCTAAAATTTTAAAATGTGGTTAATACTATTTATAATAGCTAGTTTTAATAATATTTCAATAGCACATCGTTGTTTAGTGAAACTCGGTATTGCGTACTACACACGCTATCGAGGAAGGTTGTGATTGTGTGTAATGATAGGCAAGTCAAGGATGCGTGTTTTGCAAGCTCCTTTTGGTGTAGCATACAACACAAAACATTAATGAAATTAAAAGGAATATTTTTCATAAAATCTCTGGGTGTTACAGTAATTCAAAGTTAAAAGAACATTATAATCATTCAAAATTACCTTAACACTTGTCCAAATATTATTGGTTGAGTCATGTACGACCATTAGCATCTTTGGGTCGATTTTGGGACCCCTTTAAGCCACTTGAGTTTGATAATGACAATTTAGAATAATTAACTTAAAGAAAAGACAAAAATGACAAAAGAAAATATATTTTAGTAAATTAATTTTTAGAAGGGGTTATATAAATTATCTGTTCAACTATAAATATTCATTGGAAATATAAAACGATTTCCTACATCATGGTATTTGTTTTAGAATTTTTAGACATCAAATAAATTAAATTATTTATGACATAATAATGATGTTGTATTTACCTCATTAATAGATGATTTAATTAAATAAGATTATAATGATTAAAATATTATCCAAAACATGTCCAATTATGATTGGATGATTTTATTTAGATTATGAGTCATCGTATATTCTACCATAATGATTTTTGGACCATTAGAAACTGAATATCATTATATTATAAAATAATATTTTCACTCTTTCCTAAAGAGCCCCTCCTCTCCCTTATAAAAAGAGACCACTTCTATGCAATTCGTCACACCTATCAAGCCAATTGGCTCATCCAAACTCTACCCAATTAAGCTCCCTACATCCCTCTCATCCTTTTAGAAGCCTTACCTTAGGCAGATTGCACTTAATAAGTCCTTTTGGTTTAAACCAATGGAAGTTGCCTAAATTAAAGGTAACCGTTTCTCTTAAATTGTTTTCTTTTATTTTGCTTCTCCAACCCCTAAACTCTTTTTATTTCTTTTATTTTGTAACAACACTAGTATCCTAAATATACTATTATTTTGTTATTATACGGATTCGAACTACACTTACACACACCACCATCTAATGGATGAAGAACATAATGTTTCTGTGGATGGCAAACTAACGCCCCACGAAACGATGACTGTTCAATTACATCTTACCGCCTATCATGGTGGCTATTATGATGGAACTGTATTTATATATGATATTTATTATGTTTATGATGTATTTATGCTTTTGTACTTTGCAATTATATCAAACCTTTATGGTTTCCATGGTGGGTAAATACGATAATCTCATTTGAGAAAGTGCGGACTACCGCCCCCTCAATGTGATATGACTCGTTAATGCCCTATGTGGGATGTATAAATGATAGAGTTAATGATATTGTATATGATATTATACTGGAATTATAATATACCTATGTATCATTATGTTTTAATTCCATTAAATAATAAATATAAATGAAAGTAGCATTCATGCGTACGTACGGCTTACCGTCTCCATGAACGGTGCATTTCATTTCATACCTCCAAATGTTATGTACTATTATAAATAAAAGTACATGATGGATATATATGATATATATGATACGCAAATCATGAATATCATTCTGGATATAATGAACCTTTTACCACGAGATCAACATGTAATTATAAGAAGTCCATTTTTGACTCAAGTACCAAATATCGACCAAATGAACGTTATTAACTTAAATGATTACATAGTGATTATAACGTGGTAATAAGTGATGTAAAAGGAATAATAAACATCAAAAAGTTTCTTAAGCAATTATAAATTAACTTTAGTTTATTATTCAGGAGATTAAAGAAAAAACAGGTCATGTCTGACACGAGGTAAGGGACTTCGTATCAATCTCCTTTCATTGAGGCTTTTATTATACAAGACTTTATTTTATACGGTGAATAAATTCCTTTGAATTTTCATTTTATTCAAAGGGAATCTTTTTATACGAAGCGTTTTACTAAATGACAAAAAGGAATGTTTTTTAATATAAACGGTGACAATGACCTTTCCGCCGCCGTGAGTATTATTTGATCTTTGGCTTCCTTAACAAACCAGAATGTTTTTAAAATGAAAAATAAATACCAAATACTCTTTTTACGTATTTTGGTATTGAAAATGATTTTGAGAATGGATTTATTATTTCAATATCTTGAAATGATATTTTATGTGTAAATGTTATCTTTTTTTTATGCTTATGTTATATGTTAAGATCATGTTATGGTTCTTGGGCATTATTTACGTATACGAGTGGTTCCGTGATAAACCTAGGGCGGGTGAGCCCGAGATAGCTCTCCAATGCATTTGGTAACATGACGGAGGTAAACGTGAATCTTTCTCCTAAGATATTTAGGGAATATACTATGATGGGTAATCCAAAGTAACTCCCTATGTAGCTGTGATAGCTACAATGTAAGTATGGTATGGATGCCGCAAGTTACATTTATGATTTATGATTTCTATGTGCCTTTCATAAATCTTATGATTTCATGAGGTAAGTAAAAAGGTTCATGATTTGTATGTATTTATGAACAAATGTTTTCATTCAATTTTTTATAACCCTTACAAAGCCTTTTATGCTCATCACAAGTTTTGAAATGTTTTTCACAGGACTTAAAGATGAATAGGGTCAAGGATGGGATCAAGGAAAATACATGCTCTCTTTATCATGGAATTAGACATGACTTTTTTTAAGAGTTTTTATTTTATGAAAAAAATTGGATTCTGGGTAGAAGTTCCTACTTTGTAAAATTTTGAGATGTAATAGTTATGTCCTAATTCCCTAAAAATCTAAACCTGAAAAGATCCTCAATGTGAATTATTCATTTAATTCAATATTATGTAATGTTTAAGGTCGGGTCCTTATTGTTGGTATCAGTGGTTGGTTTAGATAACTTTAGGAGTTAGGATATTGTTAAATTAATAACCATATAGTAATTTCTGTTAATATTGAAATCATACAGAATTTACAGATTACCATGTTGATTCGCCTAAGAAATTTTTGTGTTCATAATGGTTTTCGGGAGAGGAAATAGGGCAGCTATGTTGGGACGACATCAGGAGGAAGACAACCTTCCAAATTAGCAACATGAGATGGTCAGAATCAGAACTGAACAGTTTGTTGTAGTGATGGCACAGTTGACTCAGGCTATAAATGGTGGTGGTATCCATGTACGAGATCAGCCAGATCAACCACAGTGGAACATGTTAGTAGTGGAGCATTTCATGAGGAAACATCCCCCATCATTCAGAGGATCATCTGATCTGGTGCTAGCTGAAGGGTGGATTAAAGCACTGGAAAAGATTTTTGATGTCATGGGTTGTTCAGAACATCAAAATATTAGTCTCACTTTTTTCCGTTTTGAAGCTGAAGCTGATCAGTGGTGGTCGATGGTGAAAAATATCAGGGATAGTGAGGAGATTGATGCTCTTGATTGGGATGAATTCAAAGGTATGTTTCTGGAGAAATATTTTCCTGAGGTGGTTCGTCTTCGGATGGAAAAACAATTCCTAGAATTGAGGTAGGAGGATGACTCAGTGGCTGCTTATGAAGAAAAATTCACTCGACTGGCAAGGTATGCTCCAAACTTCATACGAGATATTGATAGTAAAATCAACCGTTTTTACTTAGGATTAAAGCCAAAGTATCGAAGGGCTTTAGCTTCTCGTGAGTTCAAAAGTTATGAAAAACTTTTTCATTGTGCGGAGAAGGTGGAAATGGAGTTTTCCGATGATCAAGTATTCTTTGAAAAACGACAAAATAAGAGGTCTAGGTGGCAGGAGAAAGGAAAGAACTCTTCAAAAAAGTTTGATGGTAAGAAGCTTAAGTTTACAGTTTGTGAAAATTTTGGTAAAAAGCATGCTAGGGAATGTCTTTTGAATTCTGGTAAGTGCTACCGATGTGGTAAAATGGGACATAAGGCTCATAATTGCACTGAAAAATAGCATGGTAATGGTAAGAAAAAATCTTATTTACAATCAGTAAAATGTTTTAAGTGTAATGAAATGGTTCATTATGAATATGATTGTCCAATAAAGAACTCAACTGAAGGAAAGCAGCTAGACTACAAGCAGAATGGGGCGGAGAAATCCTTTGTTACTACTTCAGCAGATGTTGGGGCATCCAATGAAGTTGTATCAGGTACATTGTTTGTTTGTTCATATTATTCCAATGTGTTGTTTGATTCAGGGTCTACACACTCTTTCATTTCGGAAGAGTTTTCTAGTAAATTGGGAATTCCATCTCATGAAATGAATACTGAACTTACGGTAAAAACACCTGGAGGAAATGTTGAGACAAAAAGAAAACATAAGAACATTCTTTTCCTTGTGTGCGGAAAGAATCTACCTGCAAACCTTATTGTTTTGCCTCTAGTAGAGTTTGATGTTATATTGGGCATGGATTGGATTTCTGTTTATCATTCTAAGATTGACTGCAGAGATAAAGAGGTTTCTTTTCAGAATAATTTTCAGTTTGTGAACAATAATGAACCCTTTCTTTTGATAACTTATCAGGAAGTCGAAAAATTGGTAAAAGATGGAAATTAATGTTACCTTGCACATATTGTTGAAAACAATGGAACAATTCAGATTAAGGATGTGCCAGTGGGAAATGAGTACCTTGATGTTTTTCCTGATGAGTTGCCTAGTATTATACCTGATCATGAAGTTGAATTTACTGTTGACTTAGTTCTTTATGCTAAGACAATTTCAAAACCCCATTATCGAATGGCTCAAATTGAACTTTTAGAGTCAAAGAATCAATTGAAGGAGTTATTAGATAAAGGTTTCATTCGACCTAGCACATCACCCTGGGGTGCTCCTGTCTTGTTTGTTAAAAAGAAAGATGGTTCAATGAGACTTTTCATTGATTATAGAGCATTGAATAACATCACTGTTAAGAATAAGTATCTTTTGCCTCATATCGATGATTTTTTTATCATCTCCAGGGAGCTCAGAATTTTTCAAAGATTTACTTGAGGTCGGGGTACCATTAGTTGAAAGTAAAAGAAGCCGAAGTTCCGAAGACCGCTTTTTGTACTAGATATGGCCATTATGAATTTGTAGTTATGCCTTTTGGTTTAACCAATGCACATGCTGTATTCATGGATCTTATGAATAGAATTTTCTATGAGTTCTTGGATAAGTTTTTGGTTGTGTTCATTGATTATATTTTGGTTTATTCAAAAAGTAAAGAGGAACATGAATGTCATTTAAGGGTTGTCTTGAAAACCTTAAAATAAAATAAACTTTATGGAAAATTCAGAAAGTGTGATTTTTGGTTACAACAAATTTCATTCCTTGGTCACATTATTTCAAAAAATGGCATAACTATTGATCCTATAAAAAAAGTTGTTGAAGAATGGCAAAGACCCATAAATGTAACCGAGATTCGTAGTTTTCTTGGTTTGGCAGGTTATTACCGGAGGTTTGTTGAAAACTTTGCACGGTTATCTAGTCCAATGACTAAGTTAACTCGAAAAGGTGTTAAGTTCATCTGGACAAAAGAATGTGATGATTGTTTTCAGGAATTGAAAAAGGAGATTGGTGAATGCTCCAGTTTTGGTACTGCCTTCCAGAAATGGTGAGTTTGTTATCTACAATGATTCTTTGTTGAAAGGACTGGGTTGCGTCCTAATGAAAAATGATCAGGTAATTTCTTATGCTTCACGCAGTTGAAACCATATGAGTTAAATCACCCTACACATGATTTGGAATTAACTGCTGTTTGTTTTTTCTTTAAAAATTTGGAGACATCATTTGAATGGAGTGAAGTGTGAAATATATACTGATCACAAAAGTTTGAAGTATATATTCCCTCAGAAAGAATTGAACATGATACAGAGGAGATGGCTGGAATTAATCAAGGATTATGATTGTACGATCCATTACCATCTGGGAAAAGCAAATAAAGTGGATGATGCTTTGAGTCGGAAAAGTAATGTATCATTAGCCATGATACATTTGGAACAAGATCCTTTGGTTTTTTATTTATTGAAATTTGGCATAGAAGTTGTTGGTGCAGGAAATTATTCTATTTTGTTTCAGGTGTGAGTGAGATCATCTCTATCAGACAGAATAAATAAAGTGCAGAAGGAAGACGGTGTGTTTCAGAAAAAGGTAGAGTTTGTTCAGAAGGGTAAGTTGCCTGAATTTAACATTGATAATGATTGTGGTTTGTGGTTTGGAAAGAGATTATTGTGCCTTGTGATTCACAGTTGAAGAATGAGTTGTTATGTGAATCTCATAGTTCTCCGTTTTCAATTAATCATGGCAGTACTAAGATGTACAGAGATATTTGGGAGTATTACTGGTGGGATGGAATGAAAAGAGATATTGCTTATTTTACTATGAAGTTTTTGACTTGTCAGCAGGTTAAAGAAGAGCGACAGTTACCGAAAGGAATGCTTCAGCCTTTATCAGTGCCAGAGTGGAAATGAGAAAATATATCTATGGACTTCGTTGTGGGATTACCAAAGACATCTCGAGGTAATAATGCAATATGGGTTATAGTTTCCTGATTGACTAAATCTGCTCATTTCCTTCCTATTAGAGATTCTTTGTCTCTAGATCAATTTTCTTGATTGTATCTTAAAGAGATAGTCAGGTTTAATGGAGTTACCCTATCCATTGTATCAGATCATGATCCAAGGTTTACTTCTAACTTTTGGAAGTGCCTTTAGAAGTCATTGGGTACTAAATTAAATTTTATTATAGCTTTTTATTCTCAATCAGATGGGCAGTCAGAGCGAAAAATTCAGACTTTGGATGATATGCTACGTGCTTGTTCGATGGATTATCAAGGAAGTTGGGACCAACATATTTTTGGGTTGAATTTTCTTATAATAATAGTTTTCATTCCAGTATACCGATGGCTGCATTTGAGACATTGTATGGAAAGCGTTGTCGAACTCCAGATTTTTGGGATGAAGTAGGTGAAAGAAAGTTGATGGGACCAGAATTGGTAGAAGAGATGGCAGAGAAAGTTTAGTTGATTCAAGAACACAGGATAATAGCTCAGAGCAGATAGAAAAGTTATGCGGATAACCGCAGGAAGGATCATTCTTTTAAGGTAGGTGATCATGTCTTTCTCAAAGTTTCTCCATGGAAAAGTGTGATGTGTTTTGGTAGGAAGGGAAAGTTGAGTCCGAGGTTCATTGAACCTTATGAAAATATGGAGAAAGTTGGATCAGTTGCGTATAGAGTAGCTTTAACTCCAAGTTTATCCCAGGTACACAATTTTTTTCATGTTTCGATGTTGAGAAAGTATATGCCAGATCCATCTCATGTTTTGAGCCCAGAGGTAGTTCAGTTGGAATAGAATCTCTCTTATGAAGAACAACCAGTCCAAATTCTGGACCATAGAGAGAAGTTGTTGAAAAATAAGGTAATTCACCATGTAATTTTTTTGTGGAAAAACTATATGGTTGAAGAGGCAACTTGAGAATCTGAAAATGCTATGAGGGATAAATACCCCCACTTATTTTCATAAGTGAATAAAATTGCGAGGACGCGATTTCCAAAAGGGGGGAAGGATGTAACATCCCTGGTAAATGAAGAACAAGAGATTTTTATATTTATTAATATTTTGGGAATTAAATATTAATTTTAGCTTAAATGGGTTGCTATGTTCGATAGCGTACTCGATACGCAACAACGGGTTTTTTGTAATCTTTCGTTGCACACTAATAATATAATATTATTATTTTAAACAGTAATTATCTCCTAGCCGTTGTATTGGCGTGAATGAAAAAAAATAACTAAAATATGATTATAAATGTTTTTTAAATACATTTACATTTATCAAATAAAAGTTAGAGGCTTAAAAAGTGAATGAATCTAATTTTATGCATAATTTTTATTAAAATGACGATTTATCGCCTTTTAATGGAGAACCCTCTTTAAATATAGTTTTGGTTGCTTTAATACATTCTAATTGACCAAATAAAATCCTTCTTTATAATGGGGACATCAAATTTTACTTTGGGTAATTTTTTGGTATTTTTCTGATAAAGTTCATTTTTTAATGAATAGTGAAATATATTGTATTATAATTCAAAAGTCCTTTTTATTGTAATTTATTTATATGGTTAGATTATATTTTTAATTGGTTTTAATGTGGAATTAAAATATATTTTTACTATTTAATCCAATTTTTGTCATTGGATTTAATTTCACTTTGGAATTAGACATAAACAAGTATCAATCTTTTGATAGTTATTGTTTCTTAAAAACATGCTATTTGTTTTAACAGCTGGAATTAATTTTTAAATTAATTAATTCCACTTCCATGTTTTTAATTTGGAAAAATAGACATCATTTTTGAATTCAAAATATCAAATATACCTTAGGCTGAATTTTTCGTATTTTTCTAAAAAACATCAATTTTTGATGAATAGTGACACAACTTAGTGGTAGTTAAAAAAACTGACTTTTTAATTTAAATGGAATTTTACCACTTCTGTGAATTGAATTTCAAAAATCTGACATACATGGTTGTTATCAAGAAGTAAAATTTGGTTCAATAAGATAAAAATAATCTTTGGTGAATAGTAACTTTTGACTTTTATTTACCGCGGTTAAAGATAAATAGGGTAATTCAAGGTTAAAAGAAGATTATAATCATTAAAAATTACCTTACCACTTGTCCACATTTTATTGGTTGAGTCATTTACGACCATTAGCATATTTTGGTCGATTTTGGGACCCCTTTAAGCCACTTGGGTGTCATAATGACAATTTAGAATAATTAACTTAAAGAAAAGACAAAAAAAGAAAAAAGAAAATATCTTTTAGTAAATTAATTTTTAGAAGGGGTTATATAAATTGTCTGTTAGACTATAAATATTAATTGTAAATATAAAACTATTACCTACAACATGGTATTTGTTTTATAATTTTTAGACATCAAATAAATTAAATTATTTATGACACAATAATGATGCAGTATTTACCTCAATAATAGATTATTTAATTAAATAAGATTATAATGATTAAACTATTATCCAAAACATGTCCAATTCTGATTGGATGATTTTATTTCGATTATTATTCATCTTATCTTCGACTATAATTATTTTTGGACCATTATAAACCAAATATCATTATATTATAAAATAATATTTTCACTCTTTCCTAAAGAGCCCCTCCTCTCCCTTATAAAAAGAGACCACTTCTATGCAATTCCTCAGACATCTCAAGCCCTTTGGCCCATCCAATATCTGCCCAATTAATCTCCCTACATCCCTCTCCTCCTCCTAGAAGTCTTACCTTAGGTTGAAGGCACTTAAGAAGTCCATTTGGTTTAAACCAAAAGAAGTTTCCTAAATTAAAGGTAACAGTTTATATTAATTTTTTTTTTCTAATTTTGCTTCTCCATCCCCTAAAATCTTTTTATTTATTTTCTTTTGTAACAACAACGATATCCCAAATATACTAGGATGTTGTTATTATAAGGATTCAAACTACACTTACATACACCTCCATCTAATGCATGAAGAACATAATGTTTCTGTGGACGAAAAACTAACGCCTCACGAAACGATGATTGTTCAATTACATCTTACCGCCTCTCATCGAAGCCATTATGATGGAACTGTATTTATATATGATATTTATTATGTTTATGATTTATTTATGCTTCTGTACTTCCCAATTATATCAAACCATTATGGTTTCCATGGTGGGTAAATACGATAATATCATTTGAGGAAGTGCGGACTACCGCCCCCTTAAAGTGATGTGACTCGTTAATGCCCTATGTGGGATGTATAAAAGATAGAGTTAATGATATTTTATATGATATTACACTGTAATTATAATATACCTATGTATCATTATGTTTTAAATCCATTAAATAAGAAATATAAATGAAAGTAGTGTTCATGCGTACGTACAGTTTACCGTCTCCATGAACGGTGCATTTCATTTCATACCTCAAGATGTTATGTACTTTTATAAATACATGTACATGCTGGATATAGATGATATATATGATACCAAAATCATGAATATCATTCTGTATATAATGAATCTTTTACCACGTGAACAACATGTAATTATAAGAAGTCCATTTTTGACTTAAGTACCAAATATCGACAAAATGAACGTTATTAACTTAGATGATTACATAATGATTATAACATGGTAATAAGTGATATAAAAGGAATAATAAACTTGAAAAAGGTTATTAATCGAGTAGAAATTAAATTTAGTTTATTATTCATGAGATTAAAGAATGAATGGGTGAAGTCGGACACGAGGTAAGGGACTTCATCTCAATCTCCTTTCATTGAGGCATTTCTTATACACGACTTTATTTTATATGGTGAATAAACCCATTTTACTTTTCATTTTATTCAAAGGGAATCTTTTTATACGAAGCATTTAAATAAATGACAAGAATGAATTTTTTTTAATGTAAGCGGTGACAACGGACTTTCTACCGCCGTGAGTATTATTTCATCTTTGGCTTCCTTAACAAGCCGAATTTTTTTTAAAATGTAAAATAAATACCGAATACTCTTTTTATGTATTTTGGTATTGAAAATGATTTTGAGAATGGATTTATTATTTCAATATCTTGAAATAATATTTTATGTGTAAATGGTATCTTTCCTTTATGCTTATGTTATGTGTTAAGATCATGTTATGGTTCTTGGGCATTATTTACGTATACGGGTGGTTCCGTGATAAACCTAGGGCGGGTGCACCCAAGATAGCTCTCCAATGCATTGGGTAACGTGACGGAGGTAAATGTGAATGTTTCTCCTAAGAGATTTAGGGAATATACTATGATGGGTATTTCAAAGTAACTCCCTATGTAGCTTTGATAACTATAATATCAGTATGGTATGGATGCCGCAAGTTACCTTTATGATTTATGATTTCTATGTGTCTTTCATAAATATTATGATTTCATGAGGTAAGTAAAATAGTTCATGTTTTGTATGTATTAATGAACAAATGTTTTCATTTAATGTTTTATAACTCTTACTGAGCCTTTTATGCTCATCCCAAGTTTTGAAATGTTTTTCATAGGACTTAAAGATGAACAGGGTCAAGGATGGGATCAAGGAAAAGCCATGATCTCTTTAACATGGAATTAGACATGACTTTTTTTTAAGAATTTTTATTTTATGAAAAAAGTGGATTCTGGGTAGAAGTGCCTACTTTGTAATATTTTGAGATGTAATAGTTATGTCCGAATTCCCTAAAACTCTAACCTTGAAAAGACCCTCAATGTGAATTATTCATTTAATTGAATTTTATGTAATGTTTAAGTCCATGTCCTTATACTAGAATCCTCTCTCAAGCCTCTCCTAAGCCTTTGAGATCACACTTCCATATAAGAGATTTCTTACTTTCTCATTTTATTCCAAATTTATTTGTGTTGTTACACCCTATTATTTTCTATCAGAAATATTGGGGTATGATTTCACACCTCCCCCATACTTCCCACTTTATTTTTGAGTGATTGGAGACAAATTTCTCTCTCATTAATGCCTTCTATATACACATGTTACCATGCCGATATTCCATAAGGAATTTCTCTCTTCTTATTTATATTCAAGAAATTATTTTATATTATGCATCTCAATTCCATTACATGTGTTGGGGTATTATGTTCCATGAATACATTACTCTCTATTTTATTTATAAATGATGAGATACCCCTTTCTCTCTCATAAACCCATTTTATGATTTCTATTTGACGTTGTTATACAGCCAAAGTTACACCAAAATATTATATGACAAAATCATCGTGTAAGTAAATACCATACCCATTTCCCTATCAAGGGTAATCACCTCTATTCACATTTACTTGTTGATTGAGGACTAACATTTATTTATTCAAAATATCTTATTAGTGGAATAAATTATTTTTTTTAATTAATCCATGTCGTATGATACATGTGGCACGCTTATGCATGAAATGAAATGATTATCAAGGTTGTGGTCTGATAGCACTCCAATGAATTTGGTAATGATTAATATCATTATACATCATGTGAAATGAGGGTTTTATCATTAAAATTCTAGTGAAATGAGGTTTTACTCATTCTCCATGTGCAATGAGCCTTGGATCATGCTAATATCGTGTTAAAATTTATTGCCACATTTCCATGATATAATTATCATGCCTTTATGTTAATTTTTATCTTATACTTCACTGATATTCTTATTTCCTAACATGTATTTCATATTTCATGTTATATCTTATTAACTCCATAACAGAGATTTATAGATCATCCTTTTCTTATCCATGTCCTCAAGTTATCCCATGCAATTCTATGTACGAAGGAATGTTGTGGTCATAAAAAAGAAGTTTTCAATAACGGTGTTGTGTTTTATGTTCTATGTTGTTATTTAAAGTTCATAATTTCCAAATACACCAGCTCTCTCTATCCATGAATTTGTCTTCAGTGCAACTTTATATAATAAATCATTTTTATGTTATTAATAATGAGAAGGATTATTACAGATAGTATCAAAGGATTGGTTTAGTTAGTTTGGGGATTAGGATTAGAAACCCATATTTAATTCCTTAGGAATAAGACTATTTATAATAAAAACAACCCTAAATTTTAGTGAGTATAGAGTAAGTGGTTTATCAAGAAAATACATCCTTGTCTAGATAAGAACAAGTAAAGGTCAATCTGTATATATGTATCTAGGGGTAAACCTAAAAACACCAATTTGAGCTACACCCAAATGAGAACTAGTGTATGACAACGAGCCTTGTTTCACTCTTTGTTACATCACTACTGGAGAATATTATTTGGAAAAATCATAAGTTTAGTATGAACTATTATTAAGGGAATAAAAAATTCCCCTAAGAATACATGTTGAGATGTATATCATGGATAACATAAATCAGAGCCTATCTATTTATAAGTTAAGGAAATAAATATAACTTATAAGTTATCCCTTTTTTTCATTGGATTCCCCTTTATGTGTTACCCATAACATTACTTTTATTTAAGCCAATGGGTGGTAATAGGAGAACTCAAGCTAACAAATGATGTAAAGATCAGTGTGGTGACTGTTCTAATGATATTCCCAATTCCGATAGGAGAGGCAATCAAAAAATTTCTCACGATACTCTCTCAGATAACTCATGTTTTGAATATAGACATGGGTCAACAGGAATGTACGCCCCCCCCCCAAAGAAAGAACAAGATGTAATTGAAGGCTTCATGAGACAAATGCCTCATACTTTAAATGGATCATCTGATACCTTAATCGCTGAACAATAGATCAACAACATTGAAAATATATTCTCTATCCTTCAATGTTCTGAACAAGTGAATGTTCTTCTGGATACTTATTTTATGGAGGGTGAATATGATCAATGGTGGACATTGATAAAAAATATTACTCCTGAGGAAGAGATCGATGCATTGGAATAGAAGGATTTATAGAAAATGTTTTTTGATAAATATTTTCCACGCACGTTCTGACTTATGATGGAAAGGAACTTCCTTTAACTTAAGTAAAAAATATGATAAATACATTGAATCATATGAGGGAAACATTACAAGGATTTCATGATATGCCACTGGCTTTTTTGTTACCCCCAAATGCAAGGTTGACCGCTTCTTTGGTGGTCTAAAACCTAGCTTACGGTAATCCCTGTCGATCAGTGACTTCGATAGCTGTGAGGAAATTGTTAGACGTGACCTCAAAGATGAAATTGATATTGTTGAACCTCATGGTTATCATGGGGATAAGAATTGAAAATTGGACATTAATTCTGGAAGTCCAATGGATAAATCCAACAGTGCTAAGAAATTCCATCACCCTAGTTTCCAAAGGTGCGGAAAGAAGTACCCCGTAAATTATCTAAAGGGGACGAGGAAATGTTTTTGGTGTGGAAGAGAAGGGAACCTAGCTATTAATTTATGACAAGAAAAACCTATTGCTATGACAGAGTATTGGAACACTCCATTCGACCCTCAATACATTGTTCATTGCTTCATCTACAAAGAACCAAATCACTTTGCAAACTAATGCCCTAAGACAAGGGTTTTTTGAGGAAACCTACAACGTCTAAGGTAGCAAGGGAGGGTTTTTTCTATCACTACCAATGAAGAGAACCTCGAAAATGAAGTGGTGATAGGTATTCTAGTAATACATTCTATAACAGATAACATACTTTTTTATTCTAGTTCTACACATTCTTTTATATCCCGATTTTTTTAGAATAATCCCACCACCACCACAAATCATAAAATTAATGATGTTAGTGAGAATGGAAAATGGGTAAATTATGGAATCCCATGAATATAACACCTACCCTATCACAATTCATGATATGAAATTCTTGTTAGACCTGTTCATAATCCCTCTGGTGTAATTTTATTTAATTCATGGCATGGATTGGATTTACTTATATTGAGCCAGCTTATATTGTCGTGAGGGGGAAATCACTTTCTATATGGAATATCGATCCCTAATTCTATAAAAGTGTAAGGAGTAGGATGAATCTTCTTTACCACCACCATAACGAGGATGGATATTAATACCCTATGATCATGCATATCTTTCTTAGATTATTGAGTCTAAAGAAGCAACCATCCTTGAAGACATGACTATTGTGAGGGTTTCCTGAGAAATTGCCTAGTCTTCCTCCTAGAAGAGATGTTGAATTATCGATTGATCTTATACCTGGCACATTTCCAATATTGAAGACTCCATATAGAATAGTTTTTGTGGAGCTTTAGGAGTTAAAAAAACTATAGGATAATATGGATAAAGGGTTTATACTCCCAAGTGCTTCAACAAGGGGTGCACCGGTTCTCTTCACCATAATAAAGGATGGTTCAATGCGCCTTTGCAGTGATTATCGTGAGGTCAAAAAAATCACAATAAAAAACAAGTATCCTTTTCCCAGAATTGATGACTTGTTCAAGTAGATATGTGGAGCACAATACTTCTCCAAGGTGGATTTTCAGTCGGGATATTACTAAGTATGGGTGAAGAAGGAGGATATCCCCAAGACTGTTTTTGTACAAGGTATGAGCACTATGAATTCTTAGTAATGCATTCCACACTCACAAATTATCCATAAATCTTCATGGAATGGATGAATAGAGTCTTTATATATTACCTCGACAAATTTGAGGTCGTATTTATAGAAGATATTCTAATATACTACCAAACCAAGGAGGAGTAGGAGAAGCATCTAAGAACTGTACTAGAGACCTTGTAAAAGTATGAGATATATGAAAAGTATATCAAGTGTGAGTTTTTGTTGAAGAATGTCCCATTATTGGGTCATATCATCAAAATAGATGGTATATCTATGGATCCCTCCATAGAAAATAAACCTAATGGATGGTCAAGGCCAACATTTATGACAGATATCTATAGCTTCCTTGGTTTATCTTGATATTATCACCGATTTATGAGAAATTTCACATAATTGTCAAACCCACTTACCAAGATAAATCATAAGGGAGTCAAGTTTTCTTGGAGTGATTAATGTAAAGAGAGATTAAAGGAGTTGAGAAAGAGGCTTATCACTATTCCCGTGATCACACTACCCACAAGTGGAGAACTCTTTGTGGTATTCAGTGATGCTTCAAAGTAGGGCTTGGGATATGAGTTGATGAAAAATTAAAAATACATTGCCTATTCTTCAACGAAATTGAATGTTCATGAGAAAAACATTCCAAGACATGATCTGGTGTAGGCTACAGTAATATTTGGTTTAAAATTTTGGTGGCATTACCTCTTTGTGGAGGAGTGTGAAATATATACGGATCAAAAAATCCCCAAATATATATTCATACGGAAAGAGTTAAACATGAACCAATTAATTTGGTAAAAGATGATCAAATACTGTGACTTCTAAATCCATTACCACCCTGGGAAAGTGAACAAGGTGGATGATTCTCTAACTAGAAAGGACCCAATGATAAAATCATTAATGAGAATTGAAAAGGATCCATTATTCTTAGATATGATAAAGATGGACATGAGAATCATAAATAAGGTAACATCATCAATACTTTCTCAAATGATTGATCAAACATTAATTTTGGAAAAGATAATGGATTCTCAAAAAATGTGTGGGAATTCAAAAGAAAGTGGAAACTATCAAAATGGGAAATAATCAGAGTCCAAGGTTAATGAGGATGGAATTGTAGGATTTGGGTAAAGACTATATGTTCAATCAAACCCAGAGTTAAAAAAGGAAATTTGGGATGATGCACATAATTCGAATTTCACTATTTACCTAGGAAACACAAAGATTCATCAAGATATCTGAGAGCATTATTGGTGGGATAACATGATGAAGGAGATCAATGAGTATACATCAAAGAGCCAGGTATGTCAGCAAGTGAAGTCTAATAGGCATAGTTCTAAGGGGTTGACGCAACCATAACCCATACCCACATAGAAATGGGAGAACATAACCATAGACTATGTCACTAGACTTCTGAAGACATAAAAAGGAAACAATGCTTTCTGGGTTGTTGTGGATCATCTTACAAATGCTACACACATCATTGAAATTCAAGTGGATTTCTCATTGGATCAATTGGAACAGATATACATCATTGAAGGGGTAAGGATGAATAGAGTACCATTATAGATTGTATCTGATTGAGCTCAAATATTCACTAGTATGTTTTCTAAGAGTCTCAAACACACTAAGAATACTAAGTTGAACTTTAGTAGGGGTAATCATCCAAAACCTGAAGACCAATCTGAGCAGACTATCCAAACACTTGAGGACATGTTGAGATTATTATGAAAGACCTTAAAAGAAGGATGGGATCAACATCTTCCCCTGATATAGTTCTCCTACAATAAAACATTCCACTCAAGCATCCAAATGGATCCTTATGAATACCTTTATGGGAAGAGGTGCAGAACACCAGAAAGATGGGATGAAGTTTGAGAGTGAAAACTCATAGGTCCAGAAATCATCAATGAAATGGGGGAGAAGGTTAAGACCATTCTGTAGCACATTAAATCTTCTCAAAGTAGACAAGAGAGTTATGATAAAAACTGTCGATGAGACCAAGTGTTTGATATTGGAGACATATTATTCCTCTGTATATCACCGTGGAAGAGATTTATGAGATTTGGGAATCAGGTAAAGCTTATTCCAAGGTACATTAGGCCTTTTCAGTTCATTAATTACATTGGATAAGTGGCATATCGACTTACACTCACACCAATCCTATATCATGTACATGATGTATTCCACATATCACACTTAATGATGTACATGATAGACCCATCACATGTACTCAATCCAGAGGCAGTACCATTAGAGACTGACCACTCCTATGAAGAGAAGCATGTGAAGATCATAGATTGTAGGTAAAAAGTTATAGGAAATAAGAAAATGCCCATCATCAAGGTGTTGTGGAGAAACAAAAAGTTTGAAGATTAAACGTGGGAATTGGAGGAAGTGATGAATCAGAGTTACCATCATTTGTTTTAGTGTGGGGAAAGAAAATTTCAAGGGAAAATTTTCTTAGGGATGGAAGATTGTAACGACCCAAACTTTTATTAATGAAAATTCCTTTTGATCTAATTAAATTTATTATTATGTAAAATGGTTATATAAAACATATGCACTTCCTTGGTTTTATATTTTTTTATTTTAAAATACTGTAATAATTTGTTTCTGTTTCTCATATAGCTGTTGAACAATGATCACAAGATTAGTATAAATATAGGAATTTAAAAATCCAATGACAAAGGTAGCGGTAGCCTCATTCAGTAGAATTTCTTCATACGAACCTATTTTTCGGATCTTAGAAAGGAGGTAGAATCATTGGGCCTTATTCTTAATCAATCCCAATATGAGCTTCAATATGTTATTCTTTAATGTAATCAACTACGAGAGAAGTGGATGTTAATAGAGATTACCACCTGAGCGATTTTATCCGAGCCGCCCCGAGAGTTTGTCACCATCGCACACCATACCCTTTGGTATTATGTGGGTGTTATAAGGGGATATTTAAAAATTACATAGCACTATGATTATGTGCATTATTTTTGTATATATTAAATAATATACATTCATTTTATTATTTTCACTTTGTCAATGGGTTTTAAAGCATAAATAGTATTTTTAGTTAATATTCAATTAAGAAAACTATATGAATGAATTCATGAATTTTTTAATTACATAATATTTTTATAAAATATTATTACTAAATTAAATTTTATAAAATATAGATGATCGTATAATTTTTAGTAATACAATTGTAATTTTTATTATAGTTTGAAAATCGTTTTTGTAAAACCCCAGGGATTTTCAATAAATGTTCGTTCTTATTTTAAAAATGAAAATTCACATATTTAGAAAATTATTTATATAAAATTAATATAATTTTTAGATTTGGGACTTCAAAATTATCTAACGATGAATTTTTTGTAATTTTCTAAGACATTTGAATTTTTGGATAGAAATTAAATACTGTTTAAATATATAATGTGTTTTATAACATCCTAATGACCCAATAGTGTTGTAATAAAATACTATAAAATATTTTTTCAGACAATATATGATTTATCTATAAAATAATGTGATTTTATATTTTTTTAATTAATTTTATGATGCCTAGATGGGCCCTCCATGACTTATAAAATATTTTAGCATTTTAAAATGATTTGTTTGAGAGTGTGACTCACCTCCTCATAAGAAAGCCTAATATTTTAATAAGTTCATCCATTTAACTTATAAAATAATTTTTTCCAATCCCATATGGAAATAACCCTGGGAAAATATGATGGGATGGTTTGTGGATTTGATTAGTTTAATATGTAGTGTTCAAAACATAAATAATAAAGTATTACCTCTCCTTTCCTATATAACCCCACTAAATCTTCAATTCCTCTTTACTCAAAACCATTGGAGATCGACTAACCTGAGACCTTTTTCTCTAGAATCCTCCCAAGGTTCCCCAATCTTACCATAAGCCTATCTCAAGCCTCTCCCAAGACTTTGGGATAACACTTCCAAGTAAGGGGTTTTCTCCTTTATCATTTTTGTCCAAAATTATTTATGTTCTTATATCCATTTATTTTCAATTAAAAATTATGGGTTATGACTTATAACCTCCCCCATACTTACCTCCTTATTTTTTAATGATGATATACCAATTTTTTATTCATTAATGCCTCCCATGTACACATGTTACTATGCCGAAATTCCCTAAGGAATTTCTCTCTTCTCATTTACATTGAAGAAATTCTTATATATTATGCATATAAATTATATTTCATATGTTGGTATATTATGTTCCATGACCCCATTATTGCCCATTTCCAATATAAATGATGAGATACCCCTTTCTCTCTCATAAACCCATTTTAAGATTTCTATTTGATGTCGTTATTCTGTCAAAGTTACACCAAAAATTTCTAATGCCAAAATCATCATATAAATGAATACCATACCCATTTCTCTATCAAGGTTATTCACCTTTATTAACATGTAATTATTTATTGTGGTCTTAAATTTATGTATTCCACATCTCTTATTATTGGCATAAATTATGTTGTCAAATTAATCCATGTTGTATGATCCATGTGACATAATGAAATGATATTATTAAGAAGGGTGTGCCCTGATAGCGCTCCAATGAATTGGATATAGATAAATATCATGATTTTCAAGTGAAATAAGTGTTCACTCATGCTAATTCATGTACAATTATGGTTTAATCAGTCTCCTTGTGAAATAATCCTTGGATCATTCGAATATCATGTTAAATTTTGTAGCCACATTCCATGTTATGATAATCATGCCTTTATGTTCATGTTTCTCTTATACTCCATTGATATGCTTATTACCTAACACTTATTGTATTCATTATGTTATTCCTTTTTTACTCCCTTACTAGGGGTTATAGAACATCGTTTTCTTATGAATTTCCTAAGGTTATCCCATGTAATGCTAAGTATGAAGGAATATTGTGGTCATGTAAAAGATGTTTTCAATACATATGTTGTGTTTAAAGTTCTAAGTTGTCGTGTAATGATCTTAATTTACCAAGACACTGGACCTCTTGATCATAGAAGTTGTATAAAGTGAATGTTTATGTAATAAAGAGTAGGTTTGTTATAATAGTGATAGTTATAACCCAATAATGAGGGATTTGTATTCTTCCGTGTTATTCAAACAACTTTATGATAGTCAAAAAAGTAGGGGAAAATTTTCTTTGTGCAAAGAGAATAATAAAAAACCTAAACCAACATGATTGAGTCTACGGTTTTCCATCCATTAGAAAATAATAATTTGGGATGTTCCATCAAAATACATTTCTTATTTCTTGGGAGTGTCCTGGGAATAAGATACCTTATCATTTGGAATCTCTATATCCACTAGTGTATTCTTCAGGACACGATGTGTTGTGAAAAAATAGATCCGGGATTTCCCCTTCATAGGTTTCTATGATACAAACTGAATATCTTATTATTGTATAATGACTGCCCATTGATCCAAGCTCCTAGTTAGTAAATGATGGTCAAGGATGTACTTGAGCAGATTAATACGAGAGACCAAATGGAATTTGTGGTGATAAATGTAATGCCTAGGATTTTTTACTATGAAGTTGAGTGCATGGAAGTTCTTCTCAATATTAGAGTATTGGGTATCATTACCCCGTATTGTTCAGATGAGGTAGTAAATACTATTATCCCTCCCCAAATCAATATTCTATTTTATTGGAATTCCATGTGAGCAATCCATATCAGCCACATATACAAAAACTGGCCTCCCTCCCACTATAGGCATTAGAAATGATGGGTGTAGTTAATAGTACTAGTTAATTTTAAAGGATTCTTGGTAGAAATCATCCAATCGATCGACAATTCCCTTATTCATTATCCTGGTCAATGGGAGATATTTTTCATCTATGTTGGATTTAAATTAATGAATATAGGCAAGTTTCCCTTGGATCCTACTCAGTTATCTTAGATTTCAAGGTGCGGAATTGATACAATAGAACTAGTCTTCTCTATATTAATATTGATGTCACGGTGGCATACCAAAAATCCAAGGAACTTCTCTGATTTCACCTAAAAATATAATTTTAATAGATTCATCTTCATACTTTGTTATCGTATCTTTTCAAATATTGTTTGAAGATCTGTGACATGATCACATTACTATCAGGATTTGACCACTAAGTCGTCGACATAACATTTGTCTATTCTTCCTAAGAATGGATTAAATATATGATCCTAGGAAAGTTGATATGTGGTTCCAAAGTATGTCATGAAATAGGTTGTGACCTTGTAGAGACCCGAAGCATGACGTACATGGAAATTACATTACTTTTTCGGAATACTTAGTACATAACAAAAACACACACACAAGGACCGTAATAGTTTAGTGTCTTTGGAAACTTGGAATATAATCTTCTAATCGTGGTGAAAGATCTTCAAAATCTCCCATAAAGATCTTCCACTTTTTGTTTCCTTACCTAAAACCTTTATTTATATCCTGGGAAAAATAAAACATAAAAGGGTGAGCTCAAATGATCAGTAAGGGTAAACCAAAGAAATATCAATCACATCATATTCATAAGAACATAACATTTTGGAAATATTGACCTGCAAAAGAGAGAATAATTTCATAACATGGGATAAATCATAGTAGTGAAATGTAATCCCAATAATCATAACCTAAAACATGAAACTTTGTGGCATACACACATAATCATAGAGAATAATTTCGTATTAGTCAAGACTCATTGCCAAGACTATCTTAGTGGACAATGTCCCTTTATGAACCAAGTCACCCTCGTTTCAGTCCTGTTTCACTGAACTGGTATAACCTACCACTCTAGCCATGTATATCTCATGAGATATAAAATCTTTACCCAATGCATTGGAGGATGATATAGGTCCCACCCATCTCATAATGATACCATTCTTATGTGTTCCACAAAATCATAAACCATACATCATAGCATAACCCATGTAATAAAAATGGGAATCTTAAACATCATGATATCATAAAACAATTCATATAAGATAAAGGAATTCATAAAAATAATTCCATCACAACATAGTCAAATCAATGTAATAATAGGGTTAGAAACAAAATCCTTTATTATCATAGATGGAAAATAATTTTGATAAAACAGTTGAACTTCATTCTTGAGGAAAATATCCTTTCTACTTCAAAAATACTTTTCATTTCTTAACATGTGATAAAATTATAACTAAAGGAAGTTGATTAAAAACAATCTTGAAAACATGTAAAGGAATCTTCTTGGAAATAATGTTTTAAAAATCCATTCATGCCGTATAAGTTAAAAAAACATTCTTCTCGTACTTTTGTCAGAAAAGTCAAAAAAGTACCTCGTACGAAAAACGATAAAAGATTCCTTTCATATCCTTTACTAAAAACTCACCGAAGGGTAAAATTGGATATAAACTATTTTAGAAGGATATAAATATTACATATTGAGGAAACATGGATGTCGATGATAAAATACACCTTAGTAAATACCAAAGTATAAACAATCTCAAATATAAATGAAATTGTGATATTTCCCTTACCTTAGGTCCGATTCACTTCGTACGTGTCTGAACATCCTGTATAATGATTTAAATAATGTCATTGACTTATTAATGAATCATATTCATTGTTATTATATCATATATGGTTCAATTATGACTTTATATTACCCGTTCTTTTGTAAATTCATGTTAAAGTAGCGTTTTGGGTAGAATCGTCTCATTTGTCGTTTGTGTTTTAACTTGTAATTATTCATATGATTACTTAGATCTTTATTACTTAAATCCAGAATGTAAAACATGATTTATAAATAATATATATTCAGAATATACATATATATAATGGATCGATAAATGGAAAGAAATACACAGTTCATGGAGACGGTAGGTCGTACGTACGCATGAACACTGTTTTCCTTTCCTTATTGTCTTGAATGGAAGTAAGTAGATGACATACATATATATATAAATCCAGTATCTTTATAATGTCATATATTTCATTATTATTGCTTATATATACTTTATAATCATTCTTAAATTGTTAACATGGAGAATGAATCTTATCGCGTCGTGGAGACGGTAGTCCGTACGTACGCACGAGCGATGATATCATTCCCATAATTATTGAATAGAATTGGAGTGGATGGTATAATATATCAGAATCAGTAAGATGTTATAATCACCATATATAGTTATTCTTTACACCGTTATACCCATCCATGTAAGGTGTTGGTGGAAAAACAGATTTCACCACGGCATGGAGACGGTATTCCGTACGCACGCACGCGCGGTGATTTCATTTTCCGTAGGATGGATAGATGGTGAAATAGGTTTTTTTCATACTTATAATAAAATATCAGTATATTAGTTATACTGATGTTATTACTTAATAATGAAACAACCTAATAAGAAGAAGTGGAAGAAGAAATAAAGTTGAAAGAATCGGTAACAGAAATTACCTCTTCTTTGAAGCGCCTCTTTGAGATCTCCTTTTAGGGAAATAAATTGGTCTTTGAGGAAGACCAGAACCTCTAGGATGTTTATAGGGAAGTGGAGAAGATAATTTGGCAGGGTTTGGCCGAGCTTGAAGGCTCAAAGTTGTGTGAGGAGGAGAGGGAGGAGGTGCCCTTTTATAAGGGAGGAGAGGGGCACCTTTGGAATAACTAAAAATATTATTTTATTATAAAGTCAAGTTCGGTTTTAAATAGCTCCAAATTGATTTATTTCAAAGATAAGGTGGGAATGGGTCGAAATACTCTCATCCAATAGAATTTAGACAAGTTTAGGTTCCTATTTTAACCTTATCATTTATATTTAACATTAAGTTAAATAATTTTACTTTTACCGTGTCTTCTTGTGTTCTTACACTATAAGGTTAATAAACTTACTATAACAAGCCAAAAGAACCCCAAGTTGTTTATTATTAATATATATAACCTTATCTAAGTCATTTGGCCGAACCTTAGATTTTTAGGAATAAAATAACAATTAATAATATAATATTTGTTTTAAAAACTATTTTATGTCAATTTTGACACTATTTAGTAATTGATTTTTGTGAAAATCATAACAGAATGATTAGTTCGAAAAAAGTAAATTAAATAAATAATAACATGTCATATTAACATATAAAATTAGTGTAATTCATTAAAAGTCTCAAATTATATTTATTTGGGTATTTATAGCATCAATTATTCTAATTTTTTACTATTATGGTAATTACTGCATCATCATTGTGTCATAAATAAATTAAATTATTTAATGTCTAAAAATTACAAATAAAATACCATTATGTAGGAAATATGTTTATCTTTCTAATTAATAATTATAGTCTAATTTATCATATGTATAACCCCATATTAAAAATGATTTACTTATTAAACTTTGATTTTAACTATTTTAACCCTTCTTTAAATAAATTAATAATAAATGTCCTAATCTAATCCAAGTGAGCCTAAATGGTTATATTTTATTCCTAAGGTTGTTTTTGGTCGAATTACACTTGTCCAATAGAATTAGGACTTGTGTTAGGGTAATAATAATATCATTTTTACCCTTAATTACCCTATTTACTTTTAACCGTGGTTAAAAAAAGTAAAAAGTTACTACTCACCAAAAAATTATTTTCATCTGATTGAACCACATTTTACATACTAACATCAACCGTGTCTCTCGGATTTTTGAAATTCCACTCACAGAAGCGGTAAAATTATGTTTTATGAAAAATTCATTTTTTTAACTACCACTTAGTGGTTTCACTATTCATCAAAAAAAATGAAAGTTTCTAGAAAAATACCAAAAATTAGGACTAAGCTATATTTGATATTATGAACTCAGAAATGATGACTATTTTACCAAATTCAAAACATATCAGTTGCATTAATTAATTTAAAAATTAATTCCCGTCGTCAAAACAAATAGCATGTTTTTAAGAGATAATAACTATCAAAAGATTGACACTTGTTTATGTCTGGTTTAAATATAGAATTACATCCAATGACCAAAATTGTATTAAATTTTAAAAATATATTCTAAATATACTTTAAAACCTCTCAAATTAATAATTTATCACTATTAATTATTTCGATTAAAAAAGTTGTTTTTAATTATAATTTAGTAATTTTCACTATTCATCAGAATATGAAAGATATCCGAAAAGTACCAAAATTTCACCTTAGGCTAAATTCGATACTCCGAATCCAAAAATGAAGTCCATTTTGAGAGATAAAATTTCTAAAATTTTAAAATGTGGTTATTACTATTTATAACGGCTAGTTTTAATAATATTTTAATAGCATATCGTTGTTTAGTGAAACTCGGTATTGCGTACTACACACGCTATCGAGGAAGGTCGTGATTGCGTGTAATGCAAGGCAAGCCAAGTATGCGTGTTTTGCAAGCTTCTTTTGTTGTAGCGTACAACACAAGACATTAATGAAATTAAAAATAATATTTTTCATAAAATATCGGGGTGTTACATTCTACCCCCCTTAAAATGAATTTCTCCCTCGAAATTCGTCGGGGTTATAAATGGTTTACTACTCGAATGTTTGTTTAATAGAAACCCGCATCGTAAAAAGGAATACCAAAACATGGCTTTAAAAACTAAAGTATGAAATGTAACGGTTACCCAAATTAACTCATCACTGGGTTTCCACGTAGGAGAACATAGGTGAAAATATGGATATGGAAGAAAAATATAACCATCAAGTTCTGATGGAGAGTGGTAGAGAACATGGCTATAAAAAGGCCAACAATCACAAAGCCATAAATTTGTGACGATCTAAGGTACCATCTGATTCATCAGATATAAGAGCACTAGGACAACATTTTTGGTTTTCAAGATCGTTTCCCTAAAGTTGATGAAATTGGAATTAGAAGAAATACTTTCGTGATTTCGGTATAGTCTCACAGTTGGACGTTATTTGGAAAATTTCCACTTCATCTCTTAAAGAAATTAAGTTGAATTTTTCATTCATGATTTGTTAGCAGATCATGTGATAGAATGATGGGTCATTCCATCTATCTCAAACAAAAGGTTAGAAATGTTATCAAAAAATACATAAGTCCATATATAGTGAGATTAATGATATATGGTTCCTAAAATGGACTTATAATTCATATATCATACTGCTTAATATTATAAAACTAGTTTCCTACTAAACAGGGACTTCCTGTAGGCCAGTGGTAGAAGCTAAAGGCCAGTCGCACTTCGGTTGTGGGTTCGATTCCCACAGCCTTGTTCGACGCGATGGGCTATCGACCGTCCTACAGGTTGTCCTTTTTATAAAGCTATATTACTATAACATCCCATCAATAATATCGAAAAACGTTCTATCCTAACTTACGTACAACATAATCTATTCCAGTCTTTAGGATTATCTAAAATACTTCGGTCCAAGCTCATAGTATAAAGAAAATGATTACTTGAAATGTCACATAACAATCATGTGAATCCCATCATTTATCTCCCATATATCATAAGATATATCTTGTTGGTCAAATTACAAAAATGTGAATACCTTAATCATGTATTCTCTTGAAGAATGAATACCCATTGAACCTTAGTGAAAACATGAATGCAGTCAAAAGTTAACTCTTTCCACATATGAAAATCCAAAAATACTACATACTCAATCCATTACATAACCTTCTCCTTATATCAGTCATGATCTCATGAATACTATCAAACATTTAATTTTCTCCTTATCCCTTCATTATGCGCATATCATCTATATTCCAATAAATATCTGAATAGCCTTTAATGGATACTGGTATCATTAATCATACACTTTCAAAAATCAAGGAAAGATAACAGTGTAACAATCCTTAGATGTCTCTTGATTCCATAGTACCATGAGATTACTTATACAACATTACACATGATAAACATGTAATCATTCCACTACCTTCTTAAACCATTGACTGAGCTTCAACAATTTTTTCAACTCACATATCATTTTTAGTCTCTTCATCATCATCAACATAAATACTACTCATACGGCCGTACTGATTCTCTTCATGAGACTTTCCCTTAGGGAATTGGTTTTCATAATGCCCGTATATTCCACATTTAAAACATTTAACCATTGTTGATGTCGTAGCAATTCCATTATCCTCATCCATGGTGTTAGATGAACCTTTTCTTTTTCACTTACTGGCTTTGTGTCCTTCTTTTCCACACCCAAAGAATCCTCCAGTTCCCTTGAAACAATCTCCCAGATGCCTCTTCCCACATGATTTACATGAGGGAAATTGAACTTTCTTTCCTCTATGATCATCATGAAACTCCATCTTTCTCTTATTAGCCGAGTCCGGAAACTTTCCAAATTTGAGTTTATTGATCATATTATGAGATTGCTGATTCGACATAATAATGATGGTTGGACTTCCAAATCCCATTTCATTCGATTTCTCAGGAAGAATATCATTCCATTGTCCATAATATCCTCCATTATCGTGAATCATCTTGTTTCCAGCCATTTTCTAAAACCCAAAAAGAATGGTGTGAGAGGAAAAAATCACGCTAGGGAAAACAATATAATAAAGGGGGAGTAAGTTCAATATCTAACATCTTAGGTTAAATTCTAAGATTGTTACCATAGTTCTTGGACTATATCCTATACGTATACTTATCCTTAGGGGCATCCCTAGAGATACCTTATAAATATCTCTAGGGATCTCACTAACTTTTTCGCATCCTAGTTTCCAAAGGTTGACTAAACCTTTCCTCTGATACCAACTTTAGAGACCCAAAGCTTGACATACATGGACATTACATTACTTTTGAAAAATACTTAGTACATAACAAAAACACACACACAAGGACCGTAATAGTTTAGTGTCTTTGGAAACATGGAATATAATCTTCTAATCGTGGTGAAAGATCTTCAAAATCTCCCATAAAGATCTTACACTTTTAGTTTCCTTACCTAAAACCTTTATTTATATCCTGGGGAAAAGAAAACATAAAAGGGTGAGCTCAAATGCTCAGTAATGGTAAATAAAAGAAATATCAATCACATCATATTCATAAGAACATAACATTTTGGAAATCTTAACCTGCAAAAGAGAGTATAATTTCATAACATGGGATAAATCATAGTTGTGAAATGTAATCCCAATAATCATAACCTAAAACATGAAACTTTGTGGCATACACACATAATCATAGAGAATCATTTCTTATTAGTCAAGACTCATTTACAAGACTATCTTAGTGGACAAAGTCCTTTTCTGAACCGAGTCACCCTCGTTTCAGTCCTGTTTCACTGAACCGGTATAACCTACCATTCCAGCCATGTCTATCTCATGAGATATAAAATCTTTACCCAATGAATTGGAGGTAGATATAGGTCCCACCCATCTCATAATGCTACCATTCTTATGTGTGCCACAAAATCATAAACCATACATCATAGCATAACCAATGTAATAAAAATGGGAATCTTAAACATCATGACATCATAAAACAATTCATATAAGATAATGGAATTCATAAAAATAATTCCAACAAAAAATAGTCAAATCAATGTAATAATAGGGTTAGAAACAGAATCCTTTATTATCATATATGGAAAATAATTTTGATAAAACACTTGAACTTCATTCTTGAGGAAAATATCCTTTCTACTTCAAAAATACTTTTCATTTCTTAACATGTCATAAAATTATAACTAAAAGAAGTTGATTAAAAATAAACTTGAAAACTTGTAAAGGAAGCTTCTTGGAAATAATTTTTTAAAAATCCATTCATGCCGTATAAGTTAAAAAAACATTCTTCTCGTACTTTTGTCAGAAAAGTGAAAAAAGTACCTCGTATGAAAAATGATAAAAGATTCCTTTCATATCTTTTACTAAAAACTCACCGAAGGGTAAAATTGGATTTAAACTATTGTATAAGGATATAAATATTACATATTTAGGAAAAATGGATGTGGATGATAAAATACACCCTAGTAAATACCAAAGTATAAACAATCTCGGAAAAAAATGAGATTGTAATATTTCCCTTACCTTATGTCCGATTCGCTTCGTAAGTGTTCGAACCTCCTGTATAATGATTTAAATAATGTCATTGACTTATTACAGAATCATATTCGTTGTTATTATATCATATATGGTTCACTTATGACTTTATATTACCCGTTCTTTTGTAAATTCATGTTAAAGTAGTGTTTTGGGTAAAATCGTCTCATTTGTCGTTTGTGTTTTAACTTGTAATTATTCATATGATTACTTAGATCATGATTACTTAAATCCAGAATGTAAAACATGATTTATAAATAATATATATTCAGAATATATATATATATAATGGATCGATAAATGGAAATAAATACACCGTTCATGGAGACGGTAGGTCGTACGTACGGATGAACGATGTTTTCCTTTACTTATTGTCTTGAATGGAAGTAAGTAGATGACATAAATATATACATAAATCCAGTAGCTTTATATTTTCATATATTTCATTATTATTGCTTATATATACTTTATAATCATTCATAAATGGTTAACAGGGAGAATGAATCTTATCACGTCGTGGAGACGATAGTCCGTACGTAAGCACGAGCGATGATATCATTCCTATAATTATTGAATAGAATTGGAGTGGATGGTATAATATATCAGAATCCGTATGATGTTATGATAACCATATATAGTTATTCTTTACATTGTTATACCCATCCATGTAAGGTGTTGGTGGAAAAACAGATTTCACCATGGCGTGGAGACGGTATTCCGTACGTACGCACGCGCAGTGATTTCATTTTTCTGTAGGATGGATAGATGGTGAAATAGGGTTGTTTCATACTTATAATAACATATCCGTATATTAGTGATATTGATGTTATTACTTCATAATGAAACAACCCAATAAGAAGAGGTGGAAGAAGAAATAAAGCTGAAAGAATCGGTAACAGAAATTACCTCTTCTTTGAAGCGCCTCTTTGAGATTTCCTTTTAGGGCACTAAAAGTGGTCTTTGAGGAAGACCAGAACCTCTAGGATGTTTCTAGGGAAGTGGAGAAGAGAATTTTGCAGGGTCTGGCCGAGCTTGAAGTCTCAAAGTTGTGTGAGGAAGAGAGGGAGGAGGTTCCCTTTTATAAGGGAGGAGAGGGGCACCTTTGGAATAACTAAAACAATTATTTTGTTATAAAGTCATGTTCGGTTTTAAATAGATCCAAATTGATTTATTTCTAAGCTAAGGTGGGGATTGGTCGAAATCCTCTCATCCAACTGAATTTATACAAGTTTAGGTTCCTATTTTAACCTTATCATTTATATTTAACATTAAGATAAATAATTTTTCATTTACCGTGTCTTCTTGTGTTCTTACACTATAAGGTTAATAAACTTACTATAAAAGCCAAACGAACCCCAAGTTGTTTATTATTAATATATATAACCTTATCTAAGTCATTTGGCCTAACCGTAGATTTTTAGGAATAAAATAACAATTAATAATATAATATTTGTTATAAAAACTCTTTTATGTCAATTTTGAAACTATTTAGTAATTGATTTTTTTGAAAATCAAAACAGAATGATAAGTTCAAACCAAGTTAATTAAATCAATACTAACATTTCATATTAACATATAAAATTAGTGTAATTCATAAAAAGTCTCAAATTATATTTATTTGGGTATTTATAGCATCAATTATTCTAAGTTTTCACTATTATGGTAATTACTGCATCATCATTGTGTCATAAATAAATTAAATTATTTAATGTCTAAAAATTACAAATAAAATACCATTATGTAGGAAATATTTTTAGATTTCTAATTAATATTTATAGTTGAATTTATCTTATGTATAACCCCATATTAAAAATAATTTACTTATTAAAATTTGATTTTAAATATTTTAACACTTCTTTAAATAAATTTATAATAAATTCACTAATCTAATCCAAGTGGGCCTAAATGGTCATATTTTATTCCTAAGGTTGTTTTTGGTTGAATTACACTTGTCCAATAGAATTAGGACATGTGTTAGGGTAATAATAATATCATTTTTACCCTTAATTACCCTATTTACTTTTAACCGTGGTAAAAAAAGTAAAAAGTTACTATTCACCAAAAAATTATTTTCATCTCATTGAACCACATTTTACTTACTAACATCAACCGTGTCTCTCAGATTTTTGAAATTTCACTCACAGAAGCGGTAAAATAAAGTTTTATGAAAAATTCATTTTTTTAACTACCACTTAGTGGTTTCACTATTCATCAAAAAAATGAAAGTTTCTAGAAAAATACCAAAAATTAGGCCTAAGCTATATTTGATATTATGAACTCAAAATTGATGACTTTTACCAAATTCAAAACATATCAGTTGCATTAATTAATTTAATAATTAATTCCCATCGTCAAAACAAATAGCGTGTTTTTAAGAGATAATAACTATCAAAAGATTGACACTTGTTTACGTCTGGTTTAAATGTAGAATTACATCCAATGACCAAAATTGTATTAAATTGTAAAAATATATTCTAAATATACATTAAAACCACTCAAATTAATAATTTATCACTATTAATTATTTCGATTAAAAAAGTTGTATTTAATTATAATTTAGTAATTTTCACTATTCATCAGAATATGAAAGATATCTGAAAAGTACCAAAATTTCACCTTAGGCTAAATTCGATACTCCAAATCCAAAAATGAAGTCCATTTTGAGAGATAAAATTTCTAAAATTTTAAAATGTGGTTATTACTATTCATAACGGCTAGATTTAATAATATTTTAATAGCATATCGTTGTTTAGTGAAACTCGGTATTGCGTACTACACACGCTATCGAGGAAGGTCGTGATTGCGTGTAATGCAAGGCAAGTCAAGTATGCGTGTTGTGCAAGCTTATTTTGGTGTAGCGTACAACACAAGACATTAATGAAATTAAAAAGAATATTTGTCATAAAATCTCGGGGTGTTACAGACCTTATAGAAAAAAGATCCACTGGGGGCTTTAAAGGTAGTTGCTTACTCATCTTTATGGGCCGTCATTATTTGATTGTACACTAAATAATCACCCATTAAGGAAAGTTATTAGAAGAAAGCAGTTTCATAGATCAAGATTTATATGATTGGTAATGGGAAATCATCTTTTGATAAATGCCAATTAAGGTCTCTACAATTAATGCAGACTATAATATTTCCTTTCTTTGTATTGGCATGGCAGATTTTGTTGATCCATCCTGGGTATTTCAGTTCTGTAATAAAGTTGTATTTGGTCCATTTTTCAACTTCCACCACAACATTGGTGGAATGATGGGGATGTATCCTTCTAGATATCTTTTTATGACTTCATACTCAACTAATAAGCAGGTATGGTGTGTAGCCACATCTAGATTCATCCTTGGAATTAATTTATAGTTCAAATGAACACATATCACTCCTACTTCCAAAATGAAATATACAACTCTTTCTCTTTGAGGGGCATGGTGGAACTAATTGTTTTTGGATTCATGTCTTCTTCTAATCCCATATTTTCTTATTTGTGCTCTTTAGTGGTGGTGGAGATGTCTTCCTTGAATGTGGGAGGGGAATTCCAATGTTTATCCTCATCTTCTTCCACCTCAAAGTTTGTGGAGACATTTCTAGAAAAAGATGGGATAATGGGATAATCTCTATCACTTTTGGGGTGAGAGTGTCCATGAGAGGAGACATTATAATCCCCTACTACCTAATACATTACATATAGATTCAAGAGAATATTTTCTATCACACTACCATGGGGAAAAGAAGGCTCTTTGATATCTAGGGTCATGTCTATCACCTCTACTAGATTTATGGGGATAACATAGTCAATTTGGATCATATGATAGGGATTTAAAAGGGTAGTACCCAATCCATTGGGGAATGAAACATTTGTATCATCATCCATTATTGGTTTCTTATCTCTAAATTTGTAGAAATATGATTCATTATATATAGATCTGCAATCCTTAGAGTGGGAATTGTCGCTATGTAGTATGCCAAATTTTTTAGAAATGGTGTACTTCTAGCACTGATTGAATGTTGAAGGTACCACCAGGTGGATATAGACCCAATGATGTCAAAGAATGATATTTTATTCATTTTCTTACTAGATAATCATAAACTCTACATCAGATGTGAGATCACAAAAATATGCTTCGATTTTGATCTTCTCGATAGTTTTTTTATCATGCTTATCATAACCTTGTTTGATCATATTTGTGGGAGACAAATACCCTTCACTATATCCCAATTGACAAATGGTTCAGAAAATGATGAGGATAATCCTAGAACCATTAATGTATATATGAATTTTGACATAAAAAAATTGAGTCTTTTTGAAAAGTATAGGCTCATGATGTGTCCCTGAATGTCCTAATTTGTATCTTATTCAGTAAACAAAATGGTGAAATAAAATTCTTATGAAATGGTCACCAATCAATAAACCTCGGCTACAGCAACATCTATCTCTATTTAAATTGGGATCTATAGGGCTTTAATAAGTGAATTTATAAGTTCTTTTGAAGGATGAAGTGATTTGTGAATATATATCCTAGATCGGACAACTGCCAGCTATTTCATATGGTCGTACATTTGTGTTACATGTCAGTGCTTCCTACTGTGGGGGATTTCATGTATATGTTGATCAAGAGAAGAGGTATTTTAGGTAGATGGGATTTTTTCTTCTATAGAGGTTTTGGGAGAATCGTTTTCTGGTGTAATGAGTCATGATAACCTCCCATATTGTCTGGACTGATTAGATAATTATAACCTTGTTATATGGTTATACAAGACAATTTGGTGTGGACAGATTCTAGAAGGTTTTGAGACACCTCTATGTTACTTTCCATCTTTATGTAGTTCATTCTTAGGGGTCTAACTTGCACATATGTTCACTATGGGGACATGACTGAAATATTGGGTCTGACCATGACTGTGCTATCCCCATGTATACTCAATTCTTGCACATACAACATCTCATTCAATGGATATGTTCGGTATACTCATATTTTATGGCATATTAACCATTTTATAATGGGTCGTCCAATTTTATCATGTTTACATAACCAAAGATGGGATCTCCATTCTATTAGGGTTCTATTTAGCATGGAGGATCCCATGCTATGAATGTTGCAGGGTGGAAATCACAAAGAGGTAGAGATTAAGTTGGAGAAGAATAAGTCTCTTCCTCTTATATTAATCCTTTTTTTGTGGTCACGCCAAATTTCAAGAGGTATATATGATGTCTTCATCTTAGATGGTAGAGAGTTTATGTGTCTCCACAACTATGATCTCAGGGTGGTATGAGTTTGATCAACTTTCTTTCGAGTCATCATGTTGTTGATCTTCTACTCATGTCTGGTGAAAACTTTATGCAAATCACCCTCTTTTTATGACTTTGAAATAGGTATGAGGTTCAACTACTCTAACTAGTTATATAACACCACCCATGTGGAATTTACAATTCCTTGAAAGTCATTTCTATGATAAATTAGTCTTGGATATTATTAACCAAAATCTTATGGAAAGGAAAGTATTCAAGATGGATAGTGAGGTTTAACTCATAGGTATTCCTAGGATATGGTAGATGGAGTAGTTTATTGTCCATGTATGCCAAGAAATAATGGGGGAGTTATTAATTTTAGAAGGAATATGTTTTATTCATCCTTTCATCAAATCCTGATCGACACTAATTTTTCTGTGCTTCTAGCCATGGGTGGTTTTGTGGTTTTCACCATTCAACAGGAGGTGCAGGATAGTTTGGAGCCTTCATAGGTTATTGGATGGGCACTGCTGATATCATAAGATTGAAATATGTAGCTTCTACTTTAACTAGACTTTTCCCCTCTGACGAGGTCATGATTTGAGATTTGGATTAGGTTATTTAAATGGAATCTTGAGGATGATGATATTATTATACAAACTCACAGAATCCATCTAGATACTTCATTAAGATTGGTGGTTTCTATAACTCATCCTAAATATTTTCAACACAGAGTTCCAATAGGTTTTATTGTGAGATAGGGATGCTGATTGAATAGGTTAAACCATTCCATCTGGCTATAAAGTCATCCACCCTCTCATTATCACATTTTTTCAGTTCTTTGGGTTGGCGATTGTCGTTTTACATAGTTTGGGGATAAACTGATAAATGAATTGATGATGAAGGTCTTCCCATCCTATAACAGAACCCTCAAGCAAGTTGGTATACCAAAGAAAGGTGGGCCCTTTAATTATCTATATTAAACTTCTCTGCATATTTTTTTACATTTTATCTTGATGTTCCATAAACAACCCACATTAGGATACGATGTTTGTGAGATGTTTTTTAGGGTCACATGCACCATCGAAGGTGGAAAGTGTAAGATTTACAGAATTACGTAGTGGAGAAGTTCCATACACCCATTCAAGATATGGATTCCTCTTAGGATGAATAGGTTCACGTAACCCTTCCATATCTTCCATTAAAGTAGCCATGGAGTCAATTACATTAAAAATTCTAGGGAAACTATTGTTTGAGTCATCTCTTATCTACAAGGATTGGGAGAGGGTCTATGAGGTGGACACGGTTTTATCACCCCCTAATTCTTGATTCTTCCTAAGACTGAATGATTGACTGGGTGATGGATAGGTTTTTAATGTAAAATATAGAATTCAAGATCATTTTTTACTTCCTCATTTATATAGATCGACTTCCTAGATCTAGATCATGTTGGACACTCAAATACCACTCTCATTGGTGAGTCATCTATGGGAGGGAGAATATTTATCAATATCTAGAGACAATAACTGATGAGAATATTTCCCCTGAGTAGCTCCTCATTGAATATTATGAGAGTTTTTATCTCACTCAAAAACTATGAAAACTATTCCTATATGAATGGAATCTCAACTCTTATGTGAAGTGATTAGTATGTATCCATACCTTTCAATTTTTCTTTGGATTTATTCCTCTAGTGTGATGTAAATGCGTCATTCAAAGGTGCCAAGTTTGGAATTCTTATTTTCTTCGGGGTGTGTGCAGGCTCAGTTGATGCATCCAAATCCCCCCATATGGGGTACATTTATTTTGTGTAGAAACCATCTAAATCTTTGTTTTGACCTAAAATTCATGTGAAGTTGATAGTGAATAAATTCATAGAGACATATTCGTAAATGGATGTTGTACCATTACATTCGAAACAACAGGCAAATTAAACATATCCTTCATCGAGATCATTATTTGAAACCTTGGCCATATTGGGCCATCTTTTCTTATAACCCCGATGAGGTATGATTTCCTTTTTTGTATGTTCCTCTTATATCAGCCTATGAATAGTGTCGTTGAAGTATTTTTAGCTCATTATTTCCAATCAGGCCCTTACCAGTATAGATTTTTCATAGGATGGGAGGAATAGGTGGGATTCTGGCCATTGATTTTTCCCTCCCAACCTAGAGAATATTGATTTTCTCTTAGGTGATGATGATGATGATATTTCCCCCATCCCTACGGAATAGGGGTTATGCAAGGATAAAATTGGAATTTTATTGATCCTGTTGATGTGTATCTAATTATTCCTGTCAAAGATTTGATGAATCTTGAGAGAGATATTGAGATATAAATTCTCCCAGCCAAGTTGGATGGTGTTGATTTGGAATCACCATTGATTTCATCCGGACCCCCTCAAGGTATGATAAACCAAGAAATGGTGATTGAGAGATAAATTCTACCATCCCAAGGGAATAATGTTTTCTTGCAAATGCTAATGATATGTCCTGAATCCTCTTGAGATTTGATGATTTTAGGGGTGGAGGTAGTGGTAGATAATCCCCCCCCCCCATCATGGTGGGATGGGTTTTCTTCTAGACAAATGATATGGAAACTACTACGAAAGCCTATTGTATGAAGAACAACTATGATTTCATAGAAAATGAGTGTGATAGCATCCCATGATGGGAATCGTTATTTACATAAAGTTGTCTAGTAGATCACTACTTTGTACTTCATGTCTAAAATTCATTCCATCACTATGATGGGCTTAGTTTAAATTCTTGATGGATATCCTCTCCCTACATTTGTGATTTATATGCACCGTTGAAGTGTGTTAATTCTATTTTAGCGAAAAGCTGGCCCGAGGGTTACTCAACCCATGATTTCTCTTTATGATATGAAATTAGTGAAGAAAAGTGTAACACTCCATAAATTCCCCATCCCCTAATACATATACAAGATGTAGATCTAGAGACAAGCTGGTGAAGGGTTCTGAAGTAATGGTGGAAAGCATGTTTCCACATTGCATTGTGCTTCTTCAATTTTGGATCCCAAACCATGGAGATAGCATACAACGCTAACTGAAAACATAATTTCTTGATAGTTTAAATGCGACCATCATATCCTTGATAAGGGAGGTGTCTATCCTTCAGTCTCTGAGGGGTATCCTAAATATTTTTGGCTTAGACAATGTATGAAATCATTTTCTATCTCATTTGTGGCCTCATAGTGATATGTAGTGAGGGAAGAGAATATGATGGGGTTGTTTTTTCCAGATAACTCTCTTCATATGATGCTGTAAGCCTCCTCTTCATTAGACATTCAAAAATCCATCTGTTTATACCATAGATGATGATTCTGAGGGTCACATTCTTAATAGAGTAGAGAGCTATGGTAAGTTGATGGGAAACTATATGTAGTTGACCCCAATGTTTTGAGCACCTTTCTATGCGAAGGTGTCTTAGTTTTGAAAACCTCTCCATGTGAAGGTTTATGGTAAAGTGGATTATTTACATGTCCATGGTAGATATTTTCATGGGGAGGTTGACCATGATGGATATTTGGAATATAATCTATGTGATCCATTTCTACACTACCATGAAGAGGAATATCGTGGTAATGATCATCTTCTACATCGGTCGAAGAGATGACATACCCTTGTGATGTTGAGAATGTGTCTAAAATAGACTCAAAGATAATAGCATTGAGTATTTTAGAAATATGGGTCTTCATCTACATCGTGGCTGGAATATGCTGAGCTACCTCATATAATTGTCTATGGATATGATCATATTGTACAATGGTTACCAGGACTATCTTATTACTGTATAGTTCTACAGGGTTATGATCCCACTTCTAATAATATTCTGAAATATTTGAATGATATGTCTCGTTATTGAGTTGAATTTTTCCCTATCTCGAGGCACGTTCTATTTTCACTTAGTGATCCTCAGTTAATAATGGTGTATGAGCAGGATCCCAAGCCTTTCAGATATGTCGCTAGTCTCTTGTGGTAGGAATATGAGCATTCCCCGAGGCATGTGGCACTATCACCTGGTGATCCCTAGTTGGAAGAAGAATATTAGTCTGTTCCATATATGATTTATACATTGAAATATGTAGATAGACCTCTCGAATGGGAGAATGGATACATGTATCCTCATATATTTCCTCGTAATAATGTTGGTGTAGTAATTTATCAACGGAAGTAGGAAAATGTTCTTGGCTTCGATGATCACCTAGAATATGTTAGGCAGATTCATTGATATGAATATACATCTATCCCAAGGTGTGTTTCATTCTCACTTGGTTATCCCTATCCAGAATGGGTATATATGCCTTCTCCAAGGCCTTTGGAGTGTTCTACTAGACTTCTTTTATAGGAATATTTCCCTATCCTGAGGCATGTTCTCCTCTTACATGGTGATCCTCATTTGAAATGGGTAATGATACAAAGCCTGAGTCTTTGGAATATGCTGCTAAGCATCATTGATACACATGTGCCCTTGTCCCGAGGTATGTGCTACTCTCACCCTGTGATCCCTAGTTGGAACAAGAATATGATCTCGGTCTCATGGATCATCCTTTACCAGAATATGTTGATAATCCTCATGTATTGATGTAAGATTGTGTGCTTGTTCCAATGAAACATCTTATTCATAAAGATCAATGTTTTGAGTTACCTTGGATGTGAGGTTATGAATAAGCTCATGTCCCTTTATTTGTAATAGTTCTGGAATATATCAGCAGAGTTCTTTAGCTATTTCAAAAATATATTGGAATTTTTGAAAAGTGTTTATAGGGATACAAGACTATAGATTTTCTTCATCCACAATATTCTGGAAGATATCTTCTATTTAATTGAGTTTATGATCCAACTTCTACCCTCATTACGCCACTGTAATATGCCGATGGACTTCATGCATAAGGGTAGGGATTTGTGTCCCCCCATGACTACTATGGTAATATGCCCTCAAACATTTTCTAAGTGAGTAGGGATATGCTACTGCACACTGGTCACTATCGTAATATTCCAGTAGAAATATTCAGTGGAAGTGGGGTTATAATCCCACTCATTTTAGACTATAATCTTCCTTTCCTAGAGACTCTTCCTTTCTTCTTGGGCATGGACGTCTGTGGTGGTAGTGTGTCAGGTGGTACCCTCAGCAAGTGACTAGTTAGTACCAGTGGATAATGCTGGGTAAGACTATAAATAAGGTCCCTTATTAGTGTCCCATGAACCAGAAAAGATACCTATTTGACTCCTAGGTCCACCTTCATCATATAATGATGGTGGTGTCTTTCACACTTCAGGGACAAGCCCCCAAAGTAGTAGGTTGTAGAAATAATAGAAGTTAGGTTATCACCAGATTTCCTTAGATGATGTGGACTCTTAAAAACTAGTTTTTGGAGACCCTCATGAGTATAAATGAGGTTTAGGATTGTACAACTTCGATTGTAATCTTGGACCATCATGTCCTTCACCTGACATTGAATTTCTAGGGCAGGTGGGACCGTTTTGTGACCCACATATGTTGCATTCATATATGACTTTCCATAATGGTCACTAGATGAAGACAATATCTATGACTGGGAAGATGTTTATGAGAGATGTATCTGTATTCATGCAGATAATAAGGAACAATGTCACTGATTAGTGCAATATCATAAGAATTGTGAGATCGATTATAAAGGCATGGTTAACAAATTTTTCCTTCTATTCATGATCCAGACATTCTACTCTTGTGTACTTGTCAACATGAGGATGGAATTATTTTATTAGAACCCCAGTTACAGAGTGTTATCAATAATATTACTATAGTCTTACTTTTTTTTTTGTGGGATATGAAAGATGTTCCAGGACACATGATTAACTGGTCATTATTTTATTGGAGAGATTCACATTGGCTTCACCATTTTAGTTTTTTATGGTGTGAAAAAAATGGCTCAATGGATAGTAACCAAGAGAATTTTTTTATTGATATATTCACCTCGGGATCACTATTTTTGTTTATATAAGGTGTACAAAAAAATTTCCTAATGGATAGTAACCAAATAATTTATTATTGGAGAGACTCACATAGAGTTCACAGGTTATTTTTCTATATGACATGCAAAAAAATGTCCTGATGGATAATAACCCAAAAATTTCATTACTAAATAGATTCACAACATGTTCACCATTTCTATTTCAGAGGGGAAGTGGTGACTTTTATGTGTGTTTTGTTTTTTCGGGGGGGGGGGGGTATTTCATACATAGTCATTAATGTTAGGTGTCTATTTTAATTATTAATGGAAACACCCAATGGATCACTCATCCATAAATAGGTATAGACCTTTTTCCAATGGAAGGTGGTGAATTGGGGTTTCAGATCCAGTGACACATAGGGACTCACATTGGCCGAGAGAATGGAAGGTCAGGGTAATCAATCCCTTTTGATGGTAATTATTTCATACTCCAAGAATCTCTCATAGATTTAATAAATGTTCAAGAATAAATTCTTATTTCATATAAGGGACCAGTTTCTATAACAAAACAAATATAGGCTAAGTCTCCATTATAAGAAAAAGAAAGGGGGGTCTTCTTATTTAATCCTTATATATGTATTTGGGGTTCTTCATACATTTCCCATTAATGGATAACTATGTTATATGATAAAGATGTATAAAACATACTTTAGGATTGGATTCCATGCAAGGTGGTTGTTAATATTCTAAGGAGGGGATTGATCCATTTTGAGGAATCATATGTATCATAGTTATTACAGGAATAAAAAATCTTGTACTTCATTAAAAACATGAATTTTAACATCATACATGAAGAAAAAATGTGGGGGTACATATTCCCCAAATATTTTAGCTTGATTCAGGAGGATACATCTTACGTATCCTAGTTATAGTAGGAATCATAGTTATTGTAGTTCGATCACACCTTTGGGACTAGTCCCAAGGTAGATGTCCCCAAATAGGGGAGGTTTATATAATATTTCTTATTGTGGATTACATACTACCATTTTCCTGGATGGTGGAGATTCATGATGAAAATAATATGACTACTGTACCTCCTAAATCCCACATGATCTATGCTTGGTGTGAGAAATAGTGGGTAAGAAGTAATAAATCTCACTTCATACATATGCAATTATTATGTGTAGGGACCACCCTTAGGATGTTTAATATGCATCTCTAGCCTCAGTGAATCATCCTTCATATAATAGTTGTAATAGGAATTAGATTCATTGTATTTCTATTGATTTGTAATTCTTCTTGATGAGTGAGGTAGAATGATCATCCCATGGGAATGATTGGGTCCTGTTAGTTGAAAAGATAGAGACATGGTGAGGCTTACAATGATATGGATTCCCATTTGAGTTTGAGCTCGATCCATAAAAGGTCTCCTACATATCTTGGTTATGGAAGGAATTAGAGTCTTCATAGTTTAGTTAAGATTTTTGTTTACACACTGACGTTTCCCATGCCATTATTGAGGATCACAGCATGGATGAAAAAACCATTGCAACTTATTAATCTCACAAGATCTATGATCAGTGCAATAAGTAGGGGATGAAAAATAATTAGTATCATTGATTGTAAATGTAGCAATTATGTATTGGGACAACCCTTTGCTGGTTTGATATGGAGCTTGGGCATTAGGGAGGCATCCAATATATCCTTCTAATAGTAGGAATTAGAATTCTTGTAGTTCATTTGATCGGTGCTTGCACACTATGGTTCCCCTAATAATCAGGGATTACACACTAAGGTTTCTGTTATGATGGGGAATACACACTGAGGATTGAGTGAGTTTATCAACTCCAAGTGTTCCCTTATGACCAGGACATATCATATTATTCTTCAGATCATGGATTACACATTGAGGATGAACAAGGTGATCAAGTCCTAGTATTTCCTTTTGATCTTGCCTACATGGCTTCCAGACATGATTTTATTGTCAAATAGTCATTCCTTCACTGTCTATATGAAATTTCAGAGTACGTACCATAGACATGTCTTAAAGAAATCACATGATCATGTTGAATTTTACAGGGGACATTAAATATCCTATAATGCATGTCTGAGGGTTGTCGAGTGATTATGGTAGTCCTATTTGGATGAAATTGTGAGAACCATATGTTTTGTCCTGGGGGGAAATTAAATAATCTCTTCATCCATGTTCATATAGTGTCACATGATCCTGCTGACTATCCCTAGTGTCATCGCAAGAGATTCCTAACACACTTGGAGGGCATTGTGAGTACAAGTGTGAAATTTCTTATAGGTCATTGTATGTATCTTCTAACAGGTCTGGAGGGCATCGTGAGACCTAGATAGCATGCTTGAGGGCACCATGTGATCTAGTTCACTTTCTCGGGTGCTACCGTGAGACTTAGCTAACATGAAATACTGATACCATATGGGTCATGTTGAATGTCTAATGAGAACTGTAATGATTGGATGGCAAGCTGAAAGGTCTTTGTGGGACCAAGGTGGATTTCTTGGGGAGTTTTATGTGACTTGTTTTTATATGTCTTAAGGACTTCGAATGATCCAAATAGCATGCTAAAGGAGTTTCACATGATCTAGTAAACATGTATTGTTGTTTTCACATGACATAATTCATTCATTAGAAGCACATAAAGATCAACATATATGTTCATTACTAAATTCTTCCATATTTTAGTCTTTTTATTAGCCTTTGTATTATGAATTATTTTAATTTTTTTCAGTGTTATCTTGTTTTAAGCCTCAAGTGATCTATGAGGTGTGTGAGATGTTCATCATGTGTCCTTACATATGTCCATTATCTAATCTATATGTGATCATGTGATGTTTTTTTGAATTCCTCATGATTTCTCCACTCATTCCAGAGATCTAACTTAATGGGATATTTTTTCAGTCACAAGATCTGTTTCTTTGTGAAATCATCTCCGGTGCTTGGAAGTACCGGTGTGTTTGGATGTGAAAAATGGAAAACATCTTCTTTGAGGTCAGGATATGGTATTTATTGGCCTCTAAACCCTATTTGTTCACTACTTTGTGTATTACATATTGTGTGAATCCATGATGCAGTCAGCGAAGAGATTTTATGTCACACGTCTTCAAGAATTCCTATCGTGGACCACCCTAGAGGATTCACATGTATTTTAGTTACAAAAAACAATCTCTTAAATATATCATTCATTGGATTATATAAAATTAATTGTGATATTGTTTACTTATGTGAACTTTATAGTGGCCTTCATGAGATTGGGGCACTAGTTGAGAGGCTTTTACCAGATTTCAGGGGACTTTTTTGGGACTTTTCGTGAGAAACACATGTCATATGCGAGGTCCTATGTGAAATTGGACTGTATTGATGAGGGGTCTTGTGAAGCCATGATACTAATACCCTAATCATTTTTATGTCATTTTATGATATATAGAGGCTCCCTCCTCCTCCCCTTTCTTATCTCCTTTGGGTTTTTAGTAAGTTTGGGGAGTTCGCGAGTTTTTTTGGGTTTCAATAGGGACAATTATAATATATCTCCGTGATGCATCGCTTGTCCAAAAAAGGTCATATGGAGATTAATGATAATTTCATAAGAGATTCAATCTTCATGTACTTAAGGAGATAAAGGTGGAGTGTGTGGTTTCTTGTATAGACTTGAGGACCATTACGTGATGAGGAAAACATTTCAGTGGGATTTTGTGAGACAAGTCTTGCATGTTTCTAGGGGATTGTGGTGTCTTGCAGATCTTTGGGGGCGTGTCGCATGACTTTTACGACTGCAAGAGGATACCCCATACTTTCTTTTATTTCCTTTTTTATTGTGAAAATGTTGGGGGTCTTGGGAGTTATTTTGAATTTTGTTGAGGACAACAATCCTCCCCATCAATGATGCTTCTCATGAAATTTATGAGCACAAGAGGCTACCAACTTTTGGATATTTTCACCCTATTTTTGAAGTAGTTTTGGATGGTTTTTCAGCATATTCCATTTGATAAGCCACACGAACTAGGGAGCTTATCTTGTTGTCATAACATGACTAGCGATTATCGGGGGAGACTTCATTATAGTAAAAGAACTTTTTCAAAGGGACTTCATATGACCTCCTACAACAATTCTATGTGTATGGTGCTTTCACATGAACTCATGATGTCTATATGAATGTGTATACCTTATAGTGTCATTTTATTTGTAGGTATTAGCCACATACTTCTTCCTTTTATTTTGTAAGGAAAATAATATCCATAATCAGGTATTTCTTCCTTTGTGAGTTTTTTATTATCATATGGAATGCATCATATGTAGGGATTAAATAAAAATAAAGGGAACTTTTTAAATTATGTATTTCTAACCCAATAAGTATATAAATCAAATTTTACTACTTTTGAGATACCCATCTCATTTTTTTGTACAGAAAATATTCAATGAATCCACTTGAAGCCCTAGAGATCTACCTTATCCTAGAAAACACCCCTATATTGAGGGGGGATATACCTACTCCATCCACTCTCTTTCCTAGAGAAATCAAGGAGATTTCTTTGGATGTTTTTCTTAGGGAGATCAAAGGTGAAGGACACAAGCAATAGGATCAAACATGATAGTTCCTAAAGACTCATATGATAATGCTAATAGATTCATGGATTACATGTGGATCACCTCTAGGGGAATATAATCTGAATCCATACAATACATCATCAGTACAACATAGATCCTTTGTCAGACCCATTTTATAAAAAAATAATTTTAGGTAAGTTAATTCTTTAATTGATCAGATTAATTATGAATAATATGCGACTATCATGTTCTTTGGTTCCATCATTTTATCCAGTGTCTATATTCTTTGGGTCAATTATATTTATCAAAACATTTAATGTCATGAAAATCTCAGATTAATCATTATAAAAAAATTATAAGTATGACCAATCCAATGACTCTGTTTTTCCTAAAACCTACAATTGTTATCAAATGTGGGAACATAATTATTTATAATTTATTAAGTAATATTGATTAATTTATAACTTTATTATTTGTTTTAAACTCCAGTTTAATTGTTCTTGAATCTAAATTATGATATCTATTTTCTTATTATTTGTTTCTCATAAATATAATCAAACTAATTAATTTTAGGATTGAAAGAAATTCAATGTTCATATCCAGATGTGATAATGAATCTTACCAGATAACATAAGAGTACATGTCATGTTACCCAAAGATACACACCTTGTAATATTATTTAATTCTCCCAGAACAAATTAGGAATTAATTAAATTCATGTGAATATATATCACATTGTGAATTTAGTCATACATTATGTGTTGACTTAGGTATTCTAGCACATTTCTAGCTGGGGTACATGTCGTGTGACATATATACATAGTGTGTAGTCTATTAGTCAATGATGGGATGTGTATATTCTTAAAAAACCAATATGACTAGTGGATATTTAACTGAGAGAATAAACATCGTCTATCATAAATACACACCAATTTCTCTAAAATTATTCATGGAACGATAAAAAACTGATTCCCTAGGCATGTTCCACATATAGATGGTTTAAATAATAAATGATTTATATATTAAATCTACACACCATATAATTTTATCAAATAATGTACAATTGAAAATAAATTTATTATATTGTAGAAAACATATCAATATTTACTTCTGCATGGCCATAAAGACGATAGGACACACCATGTGATGAATTTATATATATATATATATTCTTAGTTATTTTATGAATAATGTTCAAATATATATATATATATATCAAATATAAGACATAGTATAGATATTACAATGTGTGCATTGAAGAATTAAATGCTATGCAGAAATTTCAAAAAATCATTTTTAGCAATGTGTATGTAATGTAGATAGTACACATGATGATATTTCATGATAAATAATCTATGAGACATGTCACAAGAGTAAATAGTATATGATATAATACACATTGGGTAGTGTGGATGGGTACTTTTTAGGTCCCCTAGGCTAGAAACCCTGATAGGGGGTGAATCAGTGTATGCCAGATTAAAAAAACTTCTCTTTTTTATCTTGTTTTGTTGTTAGATAGAACTCTCTTCTATTTCCTTCCTGTTGAAGAGTATGAACAAATATTAAAGAAATCATCGGACACAACAATTTTATTTGGTTCACCCTCAGTGGTATATGTTCAAGGAACATACACTGACGATGTTTCAATGTACCAAATCCAATATAAGCACATTGTTGTTTACATGTTTGTAGTGGACTCACTACCCCTCCTAATTTACAACCAATAACAATTTGAATGATCACTTCTCTCTCAACTAAAGTGTTCTCACTAATTATTTTGAAGATCCACTCACAGTTTATAGATCTATAGGTCTCTTATTTATCACTGATGAATTCCGCATCATAAAATTTTGATAGTTGCCCTATTGAAGTCCAATTTTCATCCACAGATGAATGTCACTTTTCACCGGGTGTACCAGGCAACCCCAATTTTTAGGAGTAGCATCTTCATTAACTTTCTAAAAATTCTCAACTTTTGCGAGAAATAATATCCTTTTCTGGGAAATTTCAAATTCCACTTTTTCCACAAAAACTATTTTATGTGCAAACTAATCGATTTACATGAAAAACCTTATTTTACATACAACATTAGCTTTATATGTAACCACATGATTTTACATGAAAACTTGACGTTTATGCGCAAATTCCTTGAATATATCAATTTCACACCTCAAATCACATATATCTCTATGTATTTATCTTCATTGAATGAGGGGGTCAACTCATATTTATAGGAAAATTTGACCCATGCACGTAAAATCCCCCATTGAGTGTGCAATCCTCTTGAAGCGAAAAAAACACATCTTTCACACAACACTGTATTTCGTACATTTATCCAACATTGCATGCACCTCATGACTATTCAAATTTTAAACCTTCTGATCTCGAAACACCTCTTGTGTAAAAAAATTCACTCTACTACTTCACGTACCACTTTCTTTTTCATGATCAATCCACCTATTTTAGGAAGTATTTTCTTTTTCACCCACAATCAAGTTTTTCTACGAACTTCACGCCTTTTCCATTTTTCGAAGTTCTGGTCCTGCAACACTTCATGTGCGAAATACATCATACCTCAATATCATACGAAATATCTCTTTTCAAACATTAATCCTCAATTTTGTGAACCACATTAATTTTCAGTACACATCCGTTTTTCAAAATCTCATGTCTTCATTTTCTAATTTTTATTCCTAGAATTTTTGAAGACTCTAAAAGACAACTTTTTCAACAAACTGAACACAAATACCAGCTTTTTCAAAAAATAAATTCCTCAAAATAACTTCAATGATTCCTTGAGGTATTTTTCCCAATAATTTATCCCTTTGGGTTTTTGAAAACTTTTCCATAAAATGATTCCTCATTAAATATTCAGCCTTCTTTAGCCACCATTGGCCTATTGCGATTTTCATAGAGATCAAGGATTCACTCAAAGCATACTCTAAAACCACATGAGAAATGATTTCATTGAGAAACAAGAGTAAATAAAATGTTTTTCGATGAATCACATCATTTTTACACCAATTTTTGAAAAGTATATGATACCAATTGAACACAACTCTTCTGCTTTAATCACTATCCCCATATATCATGATATCTATTCATTGATTGATCACTTCTAGCATCATCAGACTTTAATACTCCCCTTGTCTTCTTACAAATTCAAGTTATCATTTTCTTAAACGAACCCTATCTTGCTGTTTCACTTGTCTTGTTATCCCCATGTATTGAAAAGGATATTTCCTAAATGGAAACACTTTCTCCCATTTGAACATGCACATTTTACCCCTTCCTAAATGAACACAAAGGTCACTCCTTTGTTGTAAAAAATAGAGTAAAGAACATAGAACATTACATTAGGGGAGAACATACTATACCTCGGGGAGACGGGGGTCCCACGTTGACACTTGTTCAAGTGTGGGGAGTCGACTGGACTCCCAGATCCAATTGATGCATCTCAAAAGCTTTCTTGGGTATTTCCTTTTTCTGAATGTCCACAACATGTGGTTATTTAGGAACATACTCCAACATCACAAGCCCTTGCTCCACTTTTTACATGATAAAATTATATTTGATCTCAATGTGCTTTGTCCTTGAGTGATGGACTGGATTTTTTCTAAGATTTATATCACTTAATTTATCACACATGATTCTAATCGGAGACATCACTTGAACTCCCATATCATCAAGTTATTAATTCATCCTCAATAACATTGTGCATGCTTGAGTTGAATTAATATACTCAGCTTATATAGTTCTCAATAAAATTCAATCAATGTTTTTTCTTAGACATGTAATACACAAACCACCAACATAGAAAGCACCTCTTGATGACGATTTTCTATTATTTTCTGATTCGGACCAATCTTCATTTGAATATCCCAACAGATCTGGCTGAGATTATTCAGTATACATCAAACTGAAATCTAGAATTCCCTTAATATATCAAAGTATTATTTTCAATGAAATCATGTGGCTTTCTATGGGTTTACTCTGATATGTCACTACTAGGCATATGGAAAATATAATGTCAGATCATGTTTCTGTAAGATACAGTAGACTTATAATAATTTTTCTTTTATTATGTGATATTTACCACCTTTCCTTCATCATCCATTGATAGTTTAATCTAGGTAGAGACCGAAGTCTTCATCTACTTGGAATTTTCCATTCCAAATCTCTTCATAACCTCCTTAGAATATTTTGATGGAGAAATTAATGTTTTGTTCCTACCTTGTGGCACTTGTAAACCAATGGAAAATGTCAGTTCACCAATAACTGACATTCAAACTCACTATTCATGTACTCAGAAAACTATATTCCCTTAGCTTCATTTGATTCTCCAAATATTATTTCATCGACATAAACCAGCACCATCATCCTTTAATTACTGCAATTCTTGAAATAGGGATTGTAATCAACTCCATAATGCTGAAAACCAAGCTACTTCAAATACTAATCACACCGCTAGTACCATGCTCTTGGTGCTTATTTCATCCCATAAAGTGCTTTATTCAACCAACAAACTTTTTTCTCATCTTTTGGAATGAGAAAACCATCTACCTTTTCAATATAAACTTCTTCTTCCAGAACTACATTCAAAAATGAAGATTTGACATCCATCTGGGAAACCATGAATTTTTGTTTCATGGTAATGGCCAAGAATAATCTAATTGATTCCAGCCTTTCAATAGGTGAAAATGTCTCATCGATGTCGATACCCTCTATGTGGGAGTATCCTTTTTTCACAAGATGTGTTTTGTTTTGGATCACAACACCATCTTCATTAATTTTGTTGCGAAAGACCCATTTTTTCCCGATGAAATTCGTATCTTACAGCCTCAAAAAAATATCCCTAGTCTAATTCTTCTCAATCTAGTCTATCTTTTCATTCCTCACCTGAACCAATTTTTCATCTTCTGCTACATCAGAAAAACAGTTAGGTTCAACTTGAGATAAGAGAGATGTTGGTTGTTATGAATTCCTTATTATTATCTAAACTGGATTTTTCTGATCAAAAATGGTATTCCACCAATCAATTTATGCTCGATTCTTTGGCTTCTTTTCAAATATAGACTTGACTTCTTCTGGTTCATCATTATTATCTTCTTCTGAGTCTGCATCTGATACTTATACGCCCCCTATTTTACTTTCCTCTTCACCACTTTCATCATGAAAATTCTCACTGTGTTGTTGAGTATTCTCTTCATTTTCCAAAATAGTGACATCATTCCTCTCAACTACATTTCCCAACCTTATGTTAAAGCATTTTTATGATTTTATTTTTCCTGAGTCACCAAGGAATATCCCCTCATCTCTATGTGACTCAAATTTCCAATGTTTTCCTTTGTTTAGAATGAAGAAATTACTTCCAATGATTCGAAAGTATTTCACTGTTGGATTCTTTCCATACCACATATCATACGGAGTCCTTCCATCATTTGGACACAATAGAGCCCTATAAGATATGTAGGCTGATGTCAATATTACTTCCTTCCAAAATTTCTCTAGTATGTCTTTTACTATAAGCATAATCCAATCCATGTTTTGGATGATCCTATTTTTCCAATTACTCACTCAATTTGTATGGGTAGTTATTACTGAAGAAACATGGTGCATTATCCCTTGTTTCTTGAGATAGTATTTCACCTGACTATTTTTTAATTACATACTATAGTTATTAAGAAAAATCTAAATTTTCGGCCTAAGCTTCATTTCAGATACCCTCTGATACTGTTTTATGAAACTGAACACATGGTACTTATAGAAAATAAAAAATATTCATGACATTCTTCTATAATAATCAATGAAAAAACTGTAATATCTATTTCCATCAATGTCTCTTGGTGAGATATGTCCACAAACATCAGAGCTCACTAATTCAATCACTCTTGTTGACTTCTTTTCCTCCTCTTTGAGCATCTTTCTGTTGATCTTCCCCTTTTTAAAAGCATCACATGTATCTTTATGATCACAAGATACCTTTGGTAGATCTATAAATACATTACACATTACCAAATCTTTTAGGGATGGTTGGCATGGATGACCAAGTCATTAATGTCATAACTTGTTTTCCTCTTCTCTAGATAAAAAACACCCATCTTCATCACCTCTTTCATGGTAAAGACTTCCCTTTGTCCTTTTTTCCTAGAGGATCACTGCACCATCTCTTCCTTTGATGATGCACATCTTCTTAGTAAACCATATTTAATGCTCTGAGTAACACAGTTGACTGACACTGAGAAAATTGTTACTGAGACCTTCTACAACTAGGACAAGAGCATGTCTTATTTCTTTACCCTAAACTTGGCCTCTCACGAGCCACTAATATTCAAGCCTCCGTCATTTAAAAACATGAAAACTTATTCTTTGTCATATTTTATGCCAGTAACAAGATCCTTATTATATTTCATGTGATAAGTGAAACTGTTGTCAAGTGTCCATACACTAGAATGGTCTGATGCATTAATGTAAGTTTCTGCATCAACTTCCTTGTTAGCTATCTTTTTCTTGATCCTTGTTTTTGAATTCATACATGGAATGGACTAAAAATCATGGGATTCCTCAGAGTATGATGGGAAAGCGTTATCCTGAAAATCTGAAAAGCAATTTTTTTTCATCTCATTTGCCGATTCTATGATTTTCGGCTTGTAACAGCTTAGGTTCTGTTTTGGCACATTCTTGTGAATAATTGAGGTACATTATCTAGCCGTTTTCCCAAATCCTCCTCACCAAAGGCAATATCCCTCAAAAGATGTTCAATAATATTTTTCTCAGTTTGGATTCCATTGTTTCCCTTGTTACCTTTAGTATCTCTTAGCTATGGAACATACATTCTTTGAATGTACCATCATTCTGCAGCAATAAAACATGTTGTAGGGTGAATTCCTTCATGTCACTTATTAACTTCTAATATCCCCTTGGGTTCTTTGAAGCATTTAATTTTTTTTCATCCCCAATCAGTCTTCAATTTTAGAGGGGTTTATTGTTGTCCGACTTCAACGTTCACAGTTTTCTATTTTTGATCAATCCCTACATCAACCTTAATATCAGAACACAATTTTTTTCTACTTTTCTACACGGGCTAATTTTCTAAACGTTCATCTTTTCAATCTTCTAAATGATTTGATTTTCTATAATCATAATAGGCATTAAGAGTTTTTCTTGACCCTTTACTTTTCATCATAGATCAATAACTTAGTATTCATGTCCTTCAATACTATTGATTTTATATTTCAATATGTTATTCAAGCCATCGATCTCCCTTTTATATTCATCAACCTTGAATTTATGATCATCAAACTTTTTTGACCTCTCTAGACTCGATGACATATGTTTTTCAATTTCATTTACCAGCTCATTCTTTTCAATTTCATGTTGTTACATATAGAGTTTGGAATTAGGAACCACATTGATGGATTTATTCATTTGTTTTATCTCTAAACATCTTTTTCCTCGACAGATTCTTCTAATTTAGTTTCCATATCAACTCTTCCTTTAACTTCTTCTTCTTCTTCATTAGCTTTAGTTTCTTCCTTTTTCTGAGAACTCTTGACAACTACCACCATATTATTTACTCCATGATAATTTTGGATCTATATCTCCTCAACCTTCTCAACCTCAGACTCATCTGAACTTTTACATTCTTATGAATGAATATTATTTTTCTTAATGAAATTTATCTTGAACTATTTCATTCCTTTCACATAGGTTGAAGTCTTCTTCTTAGGAATTTTAAATTCATCCTCATCATCTACATAGAAATTCTTGGGACACCTTTCCATAATATTTCCAATATTCCCACATCGAAAACATGCTAGTATTAGTTTCCCTTTGAACATTCAATTTCCTCATTTTACATTTGAGGATAGGAATGACATCACCTTATATGTCTCTTCATCTTCCTGAATATCATCAATTATGAGATTATTCATGGACTTAAATTCCACCTCTTTATATTTTCACTTTTCTACAGTATCATTATCATCATTTCTCATTTAATATGCTATAAAGGTGATGTGTCAGTTATCTAATGTCAGCTATTTTGGTTCTATATCTTCCAAAACTGAAACATTCATATTGAACCAAGGTGGAAGTTCCCTCAATATGCACTTCACAATCATTATGTATTCAATAACTTCTCTAAGACATCGCATGTATTTCAAAACTATATTTACCATCTTGATCAATTAATAAACATACTCATTCAGGTTAATTATCATATCTTAATACTTGTTCTAGAGAATGTGAAACTTTTCCCCTATAACATTTTTATCTCCTTCATATATATTCAATAAATTTCCACACATAGCATGTGATGTTTTTCTTGAAATCACATTCATATAGATAGCATTGTATAAGGATCCCCCTGAATCATTGATTCCATTAGCATCATCATCTAGTTCCCTTTTTAGCCTCTGATAATGCACCACTATAGATGTCGGTTGAGATACCATGCATCGCTACTATAAACACAACCATTCTAAAAGGTCATATGTAGTGTTTCCTCTGATTGGTCTTTAACTGAAAGTTGTTCCGGTTGATGATCAGAATCCATTTAGGATTGGTGGCCTCTATTTTAGAGATAAACATGTATTTCAACCTTTCCCTCTGATACCAATAGTTAGTTCCACTAGGCTAGAATCCTTGAAAGGGTGGGTAAATCAAGGTATGAATTATTAAAACAATTTTCCCTTTTAATCTTTTTTCTTTGGTAGAAAAAACTCTATTCTCTCTCCTTCTTGTTTCCAAGTATGAACAAATCATAAATCATGCACAAGACACACAAATTTTTCTTGGTTCACCATCACTAGGATATGTCCAAAAAGCAAACCTGATGATGTGATGACGTAACAAATCCATAATAAATGAATTTTTGTTTACAAGTTTGGAGTGGACTCATTGTCCCTCCGATTTTACAACCAATTATAATTTAATAGATCACTGCTCTCTCAACTAAAGTGTGCACACTGCTTCTTCAGAAGAGCCACTCTCAGTTTATATACCAATAGGTACCCTCATTATCACTGATGAATTACACATCATTAACTATTTATAGATGTTATGCTGAAGTCCATATTTCATCCATAGATGAATATCACATTGCACTCGGTGTACTGGGAAACCCCAATTTTTACATTCAGCCTTTACACTGAGTTAAGAAAACTTCTCTGCTTTTGCATGACATAATAGCCTTTTGTGTGTTATCTCAAAGTCCCATTTTTGTGCACCAACCTCTTTTACGTGCATCCTATCCGTTTTATGCCCAACAACCTTCTTTAATGTGCATCCTTAGCTTTACGTGCAACCACCAGGTTTTATGCACAAACATGACATTTAGGCACAACTCCCTTACAAATTTAAATTTCTTGCCCCAGAGCTCAGATACTCTATAAGTCTTTAGATACATCGAACGAGGGTGGTCACCTCGTATTTATAGGAAAAATAGACCCCTGTGCATAAAATCCCTCATCAAGGAGGCAATCCTCTTAGAGCATGGAAAACAAATCACTCATGCAACACATTATTTCGCGCACCAATCCAATATTAGGAGCACCTCACGCCTTTTACAATTTTCAGCCTTCTGATCTCGAAACACCTCTTACTCGAAAAAATTCACTCCTCTATTTCTCACACCACTTTACTTTTCATGCACAATCCACCTATTTTGCGAATGACTTCCTTTTTCAAGAACTATCTAGTTTTTTCGCACACTTCATGAATTTTACATTTTTTGAAGTATTGGTCCTGAAACACTTCGTGAAAGAGAAACACCATACCTAAATTTCATACCAAATATCTCTTTTTCTCGCACCACTCCACACTTTCATGCACAAGATTAATTTTCCATGCAACTCCTTCATCCAAAATCCCATGTGTTCATTTTCTAATTTTCATTTCGAGAATGTTGGAAAACTCTGGAAAACACCTTTGTCAACAAACTGAACACGGAGACTCGCTTTTTCAACAAACACAATCTCCTCAAATATACGTCAATGATGCCTTTAGGAATATTTTCCCTGTAGTACATAATGTGTTCTTTCCATGTTACATTTTTATGAATGATTAATTTTAAATAAATTTATTTAATTTCATTTAAATTATGTTGGATTACAATCTAAATGAAATTTAAATGAGAAATAAAATAAAATAATTGATTAATTAATGAAGATAATTAATTGATTAAAGCACAATTAATAATAAATAAGAACTATTATAATTGAATTATATTTTTATTAAATTCTTAATTATTTTTTTGCACATGGATGATCATGATCTTGGACAAGACCTTTATATGTGATGTGTTTCGATTAATTCATTATTAAAATATATTGTTTTTATTATTTTCATATCTCATCTCATTATTTTTGGGCATGTGATATTAACCAATCCTTTGATTACCTAACCTTTATGTGACTGAAATCATATGAAATGGATGGATCTCCAAAGCTAGAGGAGGTGGTTAAACATTGGAGTTGAGGTGAATCAAATCCAAGAGAGACACATAGGTTTCCAAGTGGACAGATGTAAGATGAGACATTAATTTTTCTTTTTTTCCTCCTACTTCAATAATTTGTTTACCGTTATATTGATAAAATAACCAGTATTAAAATGCCATGATCATTATACTTTGTTATTTTATTTATATCATGTTCCATTGTAATTTCATTATCAATGTTTTTTCGTAATCACATAAATTAATTAATTAATAATCCTAAAATATGAAACTAAAATAAATTTCCTTATGATTAAATATTTACTAATACATGGTTAATCATTTAATTAAAGACACTTGACATTAACAAGTATGTAATAATTACGATAATTTTAAATTTAAACCTAAAATATGTAATAAAAAATTATATTTATTAATTATGTATATCCTTCCAATACATTAGTTAAAAGTGAACAATAGTTTAGAGTGATTAACCATAAAAATATGGGGTTTGTTAAATAATATTGGATTATAACATGATGTTTTTTATTGAATTAGCATATATCACATAAAGGGTTGACTATAAAAGTGGTAAAAAGTGTAAATTAGTGTCAAAGGTTTAGGAAATCCTATTTAAGGATTTCAACATTAAGAAGTCCAGTCAACAGATCAATGAACTTTGAGATAATAATTTCATAATTTGGAATGCCTACCGAAAACACTTTACATTTCTTGAACATCTAAAATTTGTGTAATTAGATAGGGAATATGGTTCTTTCTATAATAATGTCCATGAAATAGGATACTCTAAAGCTAACCGTGAAGGATAATCAATTTTGATAAAATATTGGGAGGTTAATAAATATAATATTTATTTTTTTATAAATTTTATCATATAATACTCTAAAATGTTCTCATTTTATTTATAGAAAAAATAATAATTCAAACATATCCCTTTTATCTATACTTCAGAAGGACAACCTTCTCACCATCACAAATTTTGAAGAGCGGAAAAGGCTCTTACGCATTATCCTATTCCATGAAATGAAATTTTAAGTTCTGGAATAACATATTCCTGATGCTCCTAGTAATGAGACTAGTTAGGAAGAATTATCTCTCTATGAGAAACATTTGAATGATTCTAAATTTGTTTTATGTTTCATGTAATCATTCGAGACCAATGAAATTTTGAAGCAGTGTGAGGACATGGATGTGATTAGCATGATGTCAACACATCAGGATCTCTATCAAGATACAAAGATACGAGAGAGATATGAGATCTATAATTCTTTGATTATAATTAATATTAGATATTTTCACCAGATGGGCCTCACATAGTCAAGATTATTGGATATATTCAACACTTAGACTTATTGGGTATTAAATTATCATATTATTTGTGGATATATCTCAATCATTCCTCACTACCCAAGACCTACTCTAGTTTTATTATTAATTATAACATGATAAATAATGCGAAGAGTATTTCAAAAATTCTTAGTCCAATTCTCCATGTGGACAAGAAAATGGGTCGTAACATACTCACAGTTCTTATAGTGAATAATAAAAGGATGAATAAGGTAAATGGGACCAATAATCAAAACAATTCTAAAGGATACAAGAATTATCCTTCCATGAAGTGGAAGATAAAGATGTAAGGTAATGAAAATGAAGTAGTTTATTTTTCATGTAGAAAGAAAGAAAACAAGAAGAGTAAATTTCTCTAAAAGTAAGGTGATTCTAAATGTGTGTTTTGTATCGAGTGTAATATTTAAATATATTCTCTTTGGGGATTAAAAAAGATTGTACTAATCACATAAGTATTCAAAAGTAAGAGTCAGGTAGATTCTAAATGATTTCTAGAGGATAAGTGGATTTGTGAGCATGAAATGGTGTGAGGCTAGTTGATCTATCCATTCGTGACTACAACATTTCATAACTAATATGAATGATATCGGTTTTACGAGATTGTTATAATGTATCAACTATTACCAAGAAAATAATTTTTTGTTCCATGACTATATGAAGATGGATTTATTTTCAATTTTGGAAGTAAATTGTGTATCTTTTATAAATAATACATTTATTATGGTACCAAATATTTAAATAATATTCTTTATGTTTTAAATTATGAAATCCAAGTATTAAAAATAGATAATGAATCATGTTCACACGACGCATATAACACCCATATATGGAATCACCATTTTGGTTATATAAATGAGAAGCATTTTACAATTTATTATCAAGATGGTTATTTCCACTCTACTATGCTAATACAACTTAAAATATTTCATTATTTTTAATAAATAAAAATTTCCAATCCATCGTTAGATGGATAGGGTGAAAGGGATATAGAGATTTTAGGATTTCTATACATTGATGTGTATAGAACATTTCTAATAGAAGTTGGATGTTAATATTCTTACTTCATAACTTTTAATGATGACATGATTATATATGTTTATGTCTATATGATGAGGTATAAGTCCAAGTCCTTTGCAAAATTAATAAATGTTATGAAATATTTACTGAATCAACACGGAATTAAGATATAGAATATTTGATCAGATCATGGTCCTGAATATATTAAATAAAATTTTATGGACCTTTTACGAGAATTTAAGCTTTTATCTCAAATCACTACACCTTACACGCAATAGTGGAATGGTACTAATGGGAGGAGGAATTGTACCTTGTTAGATAAGGAACGTTTGATAATGAGTCATACATATTTTCTATTATACATTTGGGGATATATATTATCAAATGAGACATACACACTAAACTAAGTAGAAACTAAAGTGGAAAATGGAATTACCTTTGAGTTATGGAGTAGAAAAAAATCATTTTTGTCACATATATGTGCATGGGGTTCTGAAGATATATTTAAGGCCCTCTAAAGAAAAAAAATATAAAACAATGTTACAAGGTGTATCTATATAGGGAATCCGAAGGAAACAAAGGTAAACTACTTATACAATCTCCTAGAAAATAAAGTGACTATATACAAAAAACCATTCATTCTTGAGAGGGATCATGACCTCCAAATGTATAGTGGGAGAAATAATGACATTTATGAAGTTGATCCTCAAGATACACAAGATTTAGAATATAAACAGATTCTATAGGCCCCCATGAAAGAAGTAGTTCTTGAAACACAAGTACTAAAAATGGGCACTAGAGAGGTAAGATAAGTAGATATATATGATTTTCTAGTAAACAAATTTGGTCACTTGTTATTGGTTGAAAATGATTAACCTATCTATTATAAATAGGTAGTAGATAAATTAGAAGATACATGATGGGAAAAACCATGAATTTTATAATACATTCCATGTATCAAAAACATGTTTGGATTCTAGTCGATACTCCAGTTGACGTAAATATGATAAGGTGAAAATGGGTATTCCAGAAAAAACTGGATGTGGAAGGTAATGTGAATAACTAAAAAGAAAATATAGTGCATAAAGTGTTAAAATAGAATAATGTAATTGACTAAGATGAAACCTTTTTATAAATTTCTAGGTATAAATCCTTAATAATTCTTCATGATATAGTAACATACCATTAAAATGAAATTTGGAAGATGGATGTGAAAAATGGATTTCCTTAATGGGAACCGTCAAGAAGATGTCGACATGACACAACTAAATAGATTGGTTACTCCAAAGGATTCCAAAAATATTTTCATGATTCATTTATACATTTATGGGTTGATGAAAGCATACATATCAGTGAACAGTTCAGTATATGAAACTAAAAGAGAATTTTGTTTCATTAAGAATGAATGTGATCCATGTGTTTACAAGAGGTTTATTGGAATTTTTTTCACCATACTAGAAAAATATGTTGATGAAATATTACTTATTGGAAATGTCATTCTAGTCTTAATGTTTATTAAGGACTAGTTAAACATGTTTTTCTCTAGGAATGACTTAGGTTAATGAGACTATATTCTTGGGATCAAGATCATTCATGATACATCCAATAGGATAAATAGACTAATTCAATGTACATAAATTTAAAAGATACTAAAGAGATTTAGTATTAAACAATCCAAAAGTGTATTTATTCGACTGTCACATAGTATACATCTCTCTTTGAAAATGTGTCCTCAGACACAACTGGTGGAAGAGAGAATGAGTAAGATCACAGGTTCTTCGATAATATGATCAATCATGTAATCCATGTTATGTACTAGACTTTATGTTCACTATGAATTTATTATGGTATTAATATATATAAAAGATCTAGGAAAATTGAATTGGTTTTTGGTTAAGGATATCCTCAAGTATCTATGAAGAACATGGAATATTATCCTAGTATATGGTGGAGATGAGGAGCAGGTAACTAGGGTTTGAAATGATGCTTGTTTTCAAGAAGATTATAATGATTTTAAGTCAAAATTATGATTTTTTTTGGTCTGAGTGGAAGATATTGGAGTTAGAGAGTTCAAGGTATCCAGTTTTCGTTGATTCATTGAGTAAATAGAGGTTTCTGATGCATACAAGGAATCCATTTGAATATGAAACGTTTTAAAAGATCATGATGTGGCACCTTGTAGTAAAGACTATATCATATATTATTATGATAATACTATAGTGGTGGATCTTGTGATAGATCCAAGGTCACACAAATAGACAAAGAACATACCCAAAAAGTGTCAAATCTTAAAGGATTTTTTATCAAAGGGGTTCAGTTTTAGTAAGAATATATAATATAGGATAAAACATGGTAGAAAACATGACTACAAGATTATATCATAAAAAATGTTTAGTATCATGTGAGAGATTGCAGACTGAAGTTTGATAGTAGTTTTCTCTTGTTGAATTGGGTTTCTTTTTGAGTTGGTTCTCTAGAACAAATTATATATACATTTCAATATCATGTATTCATATTTTTGAATATTAATAAACATATAATCAAATCATGATAATTATTCTATGTAACATAATATGTGATAATGTCCTAAGAGTATTTCTCACACTAAATGGTCACAAAAGTTCTCTTCTAAGATGGAAACTTAAAAGTTACATGAAATTATTCTTAAATATATGTTCTATATCTGATTGATATCATTTTATGGGACACAAATGATATAGACTATTAGGGATGGAGACTCATAGGAATTTGAATAACCATCTCTTGGTGTATTACCTTGGTAATATATAATGTAGGATATAATGATAATGAGACCCTTCTAATAGTAAATCTATAGGTATATGTGTTGTTGGATGTTACAATATTCAAATGTGTGAATTTTTCTCTAGACATTAAGATTAATATTAATTATTTTTATAATTCATGTACTCTGATGTATTCATGAAAATTGTGAGGACATATGTTCATAGGGAATTAGGATATATTTGGTGCATCATGAATAATATTTCATTAATGAATAATGAAAGAAAGGATTTTCCCTTCAGTTCATCAATAGAAGTTGATATCTCAAGACCTTTTATGTAAATGATATAGACTAAATAAAATTATGTCCATGGTTTTCTATAAGAATGTCTTATTGCCAAAATGTCAAAGAAAAAGACATCAAGAATATAGGTATATGGAACCACATATCGAATTTTATATTAGATACATATAAATAAATGGATTATATTACACAGTAATCTCACATATGAGATATTATATCATTCTAGCATTAAATTAGTTCTCTATGGGTTTCTTAGTGTGTTTCTAGATTCTAGTCATACACTTTAGGTTGTTTCAACCAATGCTACTAAGAAATAGTCCTACATGGTCATACACTAAGTATATATTGAATTTCAGTAAAATAATATATTTTAATTTATTATTTTAAAAGGTGAATAAATATTTTTCTTCCATGTAGTGTAATAATTATCCCTATTTACATAATCACATATATTCTATTAGTAGTTATTTGATAGAATATTATGTGAACAAAATATTTAACAAATATTTATTTACTATTTATTGGATATAATATTAACTAATTTATTGGAAAATAATGCATTTATATTTATTTATTAAATTAATTTTCATTATTCAAGGCTAGAAAATATTTTGGAGGGATGGATTACCGAGTTTGATTTTCCAATAGGAAATAATTTATATTGAATATAATTTTAGTAAATAATATCTAATTTAATTCACAAGTTTAGTGCATCTTATGAAATAATATTATTATTATTATAGACATGGGTTTCCATAAGGATTAATTTAATAAAAAAAGGAAATTTGTCAATTATATATTTTTATCCCTAGTTGTTTATAAAACCAATTAAATTATTTTTAATAGAGATAATTCATTTTGGTTTGTTAACAATGAAATCTATAAAATATTATTGAAGACCTAGAAGGACCCCTTCTCCAAGAACACACCACAGAATAGGAAGTGATCTTCCAACACCATCTACTCTCGATTCTAGAGAGATCCTTCAGAGTCCATTTGAAATGATTCTTGAGGTGATCCAATTTGAAAGACGCAAGTGATATGATCTTTCATGCTAGGACTCAATGATTCCTACAATGATGTTTAGTGATTCATGGAACACATGTGTAAAACCACTAGAGGGAACCTAATCCTGATTACTATAATGAAATGATCATATGACATAGATCCATTTTTATATCCATACGTTATGAAAGGATTTCATGTAAGGTAATTGTTTAATTTATTAAATTAATTATAAATAATATGAGTCAATCATGTGCTTTTTTTCATTCATTTTCTCCATATTCTATATTTATTGAATCAATTCCATTGATCACAATGCTTATTTTCATTTAAATATTTGATTAGTCATTTATTTTGACAAGAATTATGGTGGGAAAGACCCGTCCAAGGCTTATGTTGCGTCTAGAACCTTAATACATGGGGTTAAATAAAGTTCAACAAAAAAGAAGCATGGGGTATGGGATTCTGTATCAATTTACCTTCATTGAGGCACATTATTATATTTTTAATCAATTTATTTTATATGGATTATACACTACCCATATCATATGTAATATGAAAAATACTGAATAATTCATGGTATTTTGGAATTCAATTTGAATTATTTCATCCAAGTGTATTTTTCTTAAAAGTTACCATGTGGTAATGAATTTCATTACTCAATTTATTTTCATAGAGATATATTACTTCTTGAATATCATAGATATTGAAATATTATATTTTAACTAAATTTTGATAATATTTTTTTTATTTCCACCTTTTTTACATGGATTTATAGTTAATACACATAATCAATTCATTGATTAACTCTCTCTTAAATAGTATGATAATTTTAATGGATTATTTAATAATATTATCCTAATTAAGTCTATTTATTCTTTAATTTTAGTTGAAGAAATTTAATTTGTCATTTTATAATAAAATAATTTCATTTTATTCTTCTATAGTTATTCAAGATGTTTTCATGTAATAGTACCATTTTTTATTATTTGGTACTTAAAATAATCAAGAAAATGTTTTTAATAAATCTAAATTTTCTTATCTCTTTGGTTGGATATATTTTTTATTCTAAACTATGTTTTCTAAAAATGTATCATAAAATGTTTCAACATTTTTCCAAATTATTGATTAATAAAATTTTTATGAGTTTTTAATTTTTACAAAAAAAATAATGGAACCTTCATATATTTTTCAAAGAAATTTCTATTAGGATTTTACTGAAAATCTGACAAGAATATTTGATTTAACATGTATGACATGAATATGATTTAGATCCTTCATGGCCACACAAATTCTTTAAATCTTCTTTTATATGTTTAAATTTTTTTCTAAATGATATGTATTTTCAGAATGTTTTATGAATCATTTGTTTTCAAAATTTATTCTGAAATTGAAAAAGATGTTTTACTTAATAATGTTTTCAAATATCTTTTTATGGTAACACTATACGTCAATTAAAAAAATAATTCTTACTCTAATTTATATATTATGTTTTTATAACATCCTTTTTCTTTATATGGATATTTTATAACCATTTGGACCAATTAAGGTTTTGACATTCATTTCATTGATTCGTTTTTTTGGTCAACAACTTTCCCATGAATTATTTCCATTTCTAGTGGGCATTAAATTTCCACTAAATATAGATATTATTAATAGTGAATATTTTTATTTCATAAAACATATCCCATTTATAAAAATTTTATTTTACATCAAATTTTATTTCATTTACTAGGGAAATATTTATAATCCATATTCTTTTGTCAATAGTTTTATTTAATGGCATAGAATATTGATTCATGAATTAAATTGATCATTCAATATATGAAGCATGCTTTGAACCTAATATGAGGGTGGTGTCTGGTATTAAATATCTCCTTAATGAATTATTATATCTCATGAGAAAAATCAGTAGGTTATCATTAAACATATTTTTACCTATAGTTTTAAACAATCTTTCGAAATGTCTTAATAATAGAGGTATCATGATGGTTGAGATTATGGGGTCTAATAATTAAGAATATTCTTCATTATGAATTTTATTATTATTATCCATGATATTTTCATAATCATATTATCTTTGGATTCATTTCATTCTCACTTTATTGATTAAATGACATGATTTTAGTGATCTCCCTTGTGATATGGATAATTCCTTACCTTATTATCTATGGGATTTCATAATAATATTATCTCTGTATGAATTCCATTATCATTTTATTCATTAAATGGAATGTATTTTCAATAATTTTCCATGATATATTGACTATGAATTTTATTATTATCAATAATATATTTGTAATGATATTATCTACGGATGCATTTCATTCTCAGTTTATTGACTAAATGAAAAGTGTTTTCCATTATTTTCCTTTACATATTGAATATTATTATTGATTCATGATAGGTTACACTATACTAAACCCTTACTAATAATTGTATCTTTCCCTTATTTTGTTTACTTTCCCTATGATTCCATGAAGTGTACAATGATTTATGTGTAAAGATATTCTAGAGTTAATAATTTTATACTCAAAAACAATTATGTTGTAATTTTTTTCAAATGTCTTGAAAGACAAATGTATATATCTAGTTTACCAAGACAACTAAAAAATTTATTCCTTATGGAAGTGATTCATTGTTCATATTCCAATGTAAAATATAGACCCCAGATCTGGGTTGCTGGGGTTGGGGTAAATTTATCATAGGATAAATGGGGATGAAACTCTTAAGTGGAAATCACTATATACATTAGCATGACCTTCTTTACCACATTCATGTTGTAAGATGTATTCATAAAAAATTAAACATGATAATGATAAATTTAAGTAATAAAATATTATTTAATCTAATATAGAAAGATACTAAAATAGAAAAAGTTTATAACAAGTCTGGTAATGTAGAGAAATCCTAAATAATTATCATTGAAAGATAGAGTGTAAAAATAAACACATTATGAGGTAAGAATTGTGAATCATATAAGATGGTAATAAGATAATGAATAACACTAGATAAGGTTTATAATATCATTGGATACTATTATAGATTTATATATAAGGATTGTAATATAAGATTTTATGTAAAGAAACACTATATAGAATATAAGGATATTTAAAAGGTTAACTCCATAAATTATTCTCATATGTTGAGAATAAAGTATAAATTTAGGGAGGTAAAGGAAAAATTATATATCCTATATTAATGGAAAAAGAACAAGTTTATCAAAAAAATATACTTATATCATGAATAATATGTAAATAAATTAAGATCATGATTCAAATGAAATACGGTGAGTAGAAGGAACCCCTTAACTCAAGTATCGTCTCATCTTAGTGCATGTACCTAACCTCCATAATAAGAAAAATAAATTTATTAACTAGTAATTTAAAAAATTATTCATGTTTCTTTCATTTATTATTATTATTTTACTTTAATTATAATAACATTGTAATAAAAAGATATTCATGTCTATAATCATAGTGATATTTGTTTCACATTTATAATCAAATATTGGTTTATTGTTAACAATCAAGGTTCTTGTAAAATGAGTCTAAAATTTTAAAATTGAAATGAATTGGAATTAATATCATTATTGAAAATACAATGGTTAAAAATATTAAAATAAGTCCATTTTAATCAAGGTCCACTTTTTATAATTATTATCAAATAATGGTGTGATCATGTTGGAGGTTTTACTAACTATGAAAACCATATTTTTATTTAATTTTATGATTTTTTATCTATAAAAAATACAAATAAAAATATAACATAATTATTAAGTTCTAATTTACTTATAAAATTATTTATTATAACCATCCCTAAGGACATTAATAGTTTTAAAATTGAAAAATCTTTTCAGGTGGTTATACTGACCTAAAATTGTTTTCTATTAAAAAAACTATTTTGTTCATTATATTATTTTAAAATTTATAATACAGTGACATTTTATCATTTATTTTATGATATTTAACATATTTTATTTTAGAATGTTGAATAATTAATGGAATGGAAATGAATTAGTATGATTAGTATTTCTTACTTTACTCTTTGGGATGAATCATTTTCTAATCAACTTAGTCCTTCCATGGATAGTATTTTAATTTAAGGAAAACCTCTCCAAGTGTTTATGATTTTTTAGGGAGATGATATAGACAATCTTTCTCATGGTAAGAAACTTAAGTTGTCAAGATATGTGGGGTGATGATGAATAGTATTTAAAAGAAGATGATAAAAGCGTTTTTGAATAAAATATTATAATGTAATAGTATTTCCCTAAGTAATTATCAAAATTTTGATTCAATTACTATATGGTTGTGGATTAATATTAAATTTATTATTATAATATTCATATATCTTCTAGATACCCAAAAATAATCCATTGTTTCTATTACAAAATTAAATATTTATATTATATTTTACTCTTTACCTTTTTTATATTAATATTAATAAAAAATAAAAAAACTGAAACCATAACTAATTTTTAAGTGATGATTAGAAAAATTAAATCCATTTCAATAAAGAAAATTTATTATTTATGAAATTTTAAAATTTAATGCAAGTATAAAAAATATTGTATTGTAAAATAATATAAAGTGTCTTTTACTAAAAATATAAATTCACCCTTATATTATTCTACATTAATTGAATAATTATTTAGTGGTATTATAATTATTATATTTAATTATTTAGATGATTTTAAATTTTAATTAGTGGGTAAATTAATAATTTTCCCTAATTTTTACATTATTATTCCACTGATCAGGTTATTATTATAATGGTTATGTTTTTACTGAAAAGGTTATGTTACAATTATAGTATTCATATTTACAATGGTTATAAAACATTCCAAATCCTATAAATAAATATTATTCCCATCATTATTAATTTACTGGATTTTATCTCATGATTCATTATAATTCATTTAAAAAATTAAATTATATTTCTAATGGTTTTTTACAATCTAAAATTTATATTATGAATTGAATATTTCTAGGATTACCTGACCCTATATATTTCAAAAATATAGTTATGTCTTTTATATATATTATTTTCTTATTATATTATTTTTAATTTTTATATATATTTTTTAACTATATGTAATGTTCTATATTGATAGAATAAACAAGTCTTCCATTTTTTATTAGGTTCATGTGATTCATATATACTATATATTATCACTAATATGACACTCACATCAATATTACATAGGATTATATAGAGAAGTCTGGGTTATATCAATATTCCCTTATAATAAATTTTATCCACTAAATTAAAACTCATACTCTATGATGAAAATGGATTGGGGTACATTTATTTCATTTCATCACATGGTTACCATGTTTCCTCATCTTTATTAAGGATTCATAAAAGTAATTTTACAGGTTCAATGCTTGTGTCTCACAGAAATTTGTTTCTTTGATCCAATTTTTCACTGAATACTCCTCATAAGAGAGACCATGCACCATTTTCACCACCATTTGGTTCAATACATGTGAGGGATATAAGATCTCCTTCCTTAATGGGGATATATAGAACACCACATTTTCATAATTTAGATTCAGTGAAAGGGAAAGTTGATATGTCATAGTTATATTATGATCAATGATCTTAATGGGGATAATGTGTCTATGAATTAGCTACACATTATTTCAAAATTTCTTGAATTTTTTGAATATAGATATCAAGGAAAACTTATGTCATTGTCCAAACCCCCTTTCACATCAATTATTATAATAATAGAACTTATGTCATCTATATACTACTCTGGTGTGTTGTGGAATAGTTTAAACATTCTTTGTCCTAACATCGACCAGTTAGGGTCCCAATTGTTTATTGTAATATCATTTCCTTTTCTAGAGATGTATAAAGAATGTTAAAAGGTAATCATCATCCTTATATTGAATATATTCTATTTTGGTTTTATCTTTGGTGTGTTTGGAGAAAATTGGAGGTTTTTAGGGATCATTGGTAGTGCATAGTTGGTGCATAGTTTTCACAAACCATGCACCATAACCCAACAAACTATGTGATTCCATACTGAGAAGGATTTCATGGTTGGAATATAGTTTCAAAAACCCTACTCCCTATTAGGAGTAATTCTACACTCCCATAGGAGACGTGCAAGGTTAGAGCACATTATTTGGAAAACAATGCACCCAAGCTAGGATCCCATGTGTGTGGGATTAATTATTATAAAAATTAGTATTAAATTTAATGAACCTCCAGTAATTCACCCAAAGTCTACCCAACATGACCCTAATTCATTCATATTGTTTTTTGAAGTTTCAAGAGAATTCCTAATGATATTGAACACCATTCGTGATGAATTGAAGGCCGAATTGATGTATCTTCACCTCTCTTTGTATATTGTTTCTTCCTAATTAGGGTTCTCTATATATCTTATCCCTTTCTATATAAAAAGTGGAGGATTTTCCTCTATTTTTAATGAATCTAGATCTCAGTTTGAATGGATCTAATTTGTTTGATCTTGGTTATAGGTTTCATATATGGATCTCATTCTACATCATGATCTTGGTTGCTCCGCTTCAATTGGGAATTTTATTTTGTTAAAATTAATAAATGATATTGATGTTTCGTGTCTAAATTAAATTCCCATAGTATTAAATTACAATTTCATTTATGTGTTGCGAAATTTCAATTGGCTTGTTTGACCGTTGAGTCTTTAATTGATTAAATTATTTTATTTATTAATTTCTAGAATCATGGAATTGATTAATTGATTTTTTATTTTAAAATGAGATGATTTTAACTTTTTTAAATTCAGTTGGTAATAATTATTATGAATTTATTTAAATTGGATAGATTAATTGGTTAATTAATTATTGAAATGTTGTGATTGTGGAATTGATGGGAAATTGGGATTGTGTAATTGGTAAATTAAAGTGATTATGAATTAATTGAAAAATGTTATTATGAGATTTTACACTTAATCATAATGGTTTAATGGTTTATTTTAATTGATTATTGTAAAATAGTGTAATGGTTAATCTCTCAAATTATCCCATGTGATTAATGAATTAAACCATAACTTTTTTTATTATTGAAATGGTATATTAATTGATGTGAAATGTGATTTGGGGGATTATTTTGATTAAAATTTATTGATGTAATAGATGTGATACATGTTTGGTTATTTTATATAAAATTGTTGGATAATTAAAAAATGCTTTAAATACCCATATGAGATAGAGAGTGTCAGACTGGGACTAAGGCTCTAAATACCCATATGTGATAAATGAGTGTGGGATTGGGAATGAGGCTCCAAATAACCATGTGTGATAGTAAGTGTGGCGTAGGGACTACGACTCCAAATAACCATGACACATTGATCTGTGGTATTGGGACTAAGGCTCAAAATACTAACGGGGTGTTAGACTTGATGTTCTACCCCCATGACAGTGGAACTAGACTATAGTTCCAATTAGCCATGATATGAATTGAAATTGAATAAAAAATGATAATCCTAGTGTCGTGGTATGGTTTATACTCTAGTACGAGCCAACGATATTATTGAAGGTTTGGGAATCCTCTGGAACCTTGGGGTTTATGTTGATAATTAATGAATAATGAAATGTGATAACTGTTTACCCAAAGCATTTTATATTATTCATTATACAACAATAGACACTGTTGTTGACTAGATACTATTTTAGACATTGTTTATGGTGGCCTATTTAGTTGTACTATCACCCAAATTGGGCTTCTTGATCGGTACCTGAATAAAATTCATTTCTTTAGGACAGGATAAGGGAAATGACCCTTTATTGTATGTTTGAGTCAGGATATAGCATTGATGGGAAAACTGTGCATGGTATCATGTCCCAATTGAAGTTTTTATAGTCTTTATTTTAGGTTTTTATTTTCACACGGGAAATTTACATAGAATTACACATCTACTACATTTGTTTTGAGTATTTTATCCATACTCTAGTTATCATGTGATACATGTATTATTCAGTTTATGGTTATATAATTTGTATGTTTTCATTTATTTCCACCATTATCCTACTTTGAAATAGAGGGTATAGTCTCCCCATGAATGATATTAAAACCTTCTATTTCGGGCGACATCATCTGGTATATGGGGAGGCATTTTTGACATTGGGTAGCCTATGGGCTCGGGCACCGCTATGTGGAACCCAGGTTGGGATGATAGAAAGTACCCTTAAATGAATTTTCATTTATTTTTTACCACTATTTGGGAAAGGTATGAAGTATAATAGGATGAATAGGGCCTTCGTTAAGATTTCATACATTGGAGTATCTAACTCATATGTGAGGTTAAAATCTATATACCTAGGGGTATTTTATTTATGTTGTGTGATTTTGTGTTTGGATTCTATTTCACTAGTATTGATGCTCATGTTTGGTGGTGTGATTAATTTTTATGATTTTAACTATGATTTCATTCATGGCCTAGTATGGAACCAGATTTTAGTATCCATGAATCATTATAGGAAATTATAATTTATTGGGACATTCATCTTTTTAGGAACGCATGATAAAAAACATGTTTTTGGGTAGGTTGTTGGATTTGAAATATTATTCCTTGTGAAAAAATTAATGAAAATGGAAAGAAATGTGAACTTGAATGTTGTGAAATGATGAAAGATGTGATAAATTGAAATGAAAACAATGAGTCTAATGAGAAATGTTAATAATGAGAATATGTTTACCATTTTTGAACCACGACGTAAATGTAAGATGGTTATGGTTAGTGATAGTGCAACGGTTTTGTCTGTGAGGTGGGGTTTTCAGGATGACTTGTGACGGATTATTGTAAATCCACCATAAAATAAATAATGATAATAATGTTGTGAAATTTTTACTAAGATGTGTATTTGGAATTTTAGATATATTCTTTTGTAACGACGCTTATAGATAAGATGGTTAGAGGATATGGCCCAAGATGATCCACTAGAAGTGGAAACTTAGGCACTGATAATGATGGGTGAAGGGGCCGGAGAGTAGTTCTGTGATAACTTTTCTTACTTCATGTAGTTTATGGATAGTGACGTAGGCAATGTTGTGAAGAGTGTGTCTGAAATGTCTCGAGAATTTTAGTTACAGTACCCACTGAATTTCACCGATGATAGTGGGATTAAGGAAGTGGAGTTCTCTATTGAGTACATCCAGTCTATACTTAACCACATGGAGGCTCATGCTAAGAAGATGGCTAAGTTTTCTGGTTATAAGTTACAAGGATCATTGAAGCACTGGTGGGATGTTCTATATTATAATGGGAATGAAGAGGGTATATCATGGGAGGAAGTTTTTGAGAAGTTTTTAGAGTAATTTTATCTAGAGATATGGAGAGATGAGAGGGAACATGAGTTTATACGTCTTACTCAGGGGAGTATTTTTTTTATGGACAATGTTGGTCACATTATTAACATGTTATGTTTTTCTCTAGAATTGGTAGGGGAGAGATAGATATGGAAATGAATTTCCATGATATACATAAATGTTATATTATGTTCCAGGTAAATATATTTTAGTTAAAGATTTTTGATGATGTTCTGGATCATGATCTCATAAATGAAGGGAACCAGGAGGAATCTTCTAGTGTTGGACATGTGGTTTCTACTAGAACATCACTATGTATATCTTTCAAGGGTTTGAATCATCCCTATGATAATTTTTATGACTATTTTTGAAATAAGAATGGTTAAGGGTGGAATAGTTACTCAATATCTTACTCGAGTTCTTTGATAGCAGTGTGGTAGGTTGGGTAACTTTCATAGGAATTTTTCCTAACCATATGTATAGTTCTGAAATTACTATAGGATGGGACATGTACTGAGGTTTTGTAGGAACCCACAGTATATGGGTAGTGATGGAGAATCTAGGTGAAACCAGATAGTGGTAAGGGGATATTCTACACTATATCAATTTGGTAGTTGGAGTTATATAGGCCATGTGGGCAGAGGTAGTGGATATTGTACTTATAAGAAACAATGTCTGTATCATCAGAGTGGTGAAACTTAGGGAAATCAGACTGTTTCATAGGTAAGAGTGGAAAGAAAGTTCCATTTAGTTCATCATGCACATGTTGATAGAGAGGATAGAATATCGATAGTTAGATGTAATATTATTGTATATTATATTCTTGATAGTTCCTTATTTGATATTGGAGCCTCTCATTATTTTATATATTCAAAACATAAGAAAATGTTTTGCATAGTGGTGGAGTTTTTAAGTGAGTTTATGATTATAGATATACCATTGGGAGTATGGTCGAGAGACAACTATTTGTGCCATAGTGGTTCTCTTATGGTTGAGGAGTTTCATTTAAGTTTCGATATTTACATCCTTCACATGCCAGGCATTGACCTAATTATGGGTATGGACTAGTTAGTATCACACCAAGCCCCTATTGATTGTTACAAAAGGAGACTGACATTTACGTCTCTTGAGGGTGAAAATTATATTCCCCTTGGAGAGTGGGATATCAAGGCAGGCCATGTGGGGCTACTTCATCAGCAACCAGGGGATCTCACCACCCGGGATTCTAGTATGTTGTTGGATGAAGGAGGTGTAACATATGATGTATACCAACCCATAGTGGATAGGATTCAAGACATGATTCATGGGGACATCATAGGGCATCCAAATAATAGAGATTTTGAATTCACAATTGAACTCATGCTATGGGATAAGCCATTTTATTTCCCATGATACAGAATGGCATCAAACTTTCTTTAAAAGAATAAGACTTAGTTAGAGGAGTTTATGGATAAGTACTTTTTTCATCCAGGTATATCTCTTTAGTGTTCTACAGTCTTTTCCCAAATAAGGATGACAAGAATATGTGTGTATGTTTTGTTTATCAAATGTTGAACCAAATTACTATGAATAACAGATATCCACTTCCACACATTGATGATCTATTTGACTAGTTTAGGAGAGGTAATGTCATCTGAAAGACTAACATGAGATCAAGGTATTATTAGATGAGAGTTCAAACATCTAATATACCTAGGAATACATTCATATGTTGGTATATCCTTAATGAGTTCATTGTGATTTCATTTGGGTTTATAAATGCACCATCAGTGTTTATGGCCTTGATGAATAGAATCTTCCACCCATACCTAGATCATTTTGGGGTAGATTTTCTAGATGAAATTATTGTATACTCCTAGAATCATGACGATCATGGCCAATTTATTGAAATCATCAAGAGTACACTAAGATAGCCTTATCAATACACCAATATATATAATTTTCAGTTTTGGATTTATCATGTACACTTATAGGTCCACATAATCTCAGAGGAACGTGTGTTTTTGGACTTGAAGAATGTGAAAGATGTTTTTTGGGATTATCCCAAGAATATTTTTGAACACCATAGTTTTATTGGATTATTAGGATATTATTTGAGGTTTTTCCAAAAAATTGCCCAAATTATAAATACCTCGTTTGGTCATGACCAATAAGGGGATAACATCTAAATGTCTAGAATAATGTGAGAATGCCTTCAAGGAGTTGAAGAAGCATTTGAATACTACACGGATTTTGATGCTACCCATTCCAAGTAAAGAGTAAATGGTGTATTTTGATTCTTATAGAATCATACATGGAGTATTTTTTTTATGCCTTTTGATTAAGTTATGGAATATGGGTCACAAAATTTGAGGCCACATGAACAGAACAACCATATTCCTGACCTCTAGTGGGTTGTCATTTTTATGACTTCAATTGTTGGCGACATTATCTATTGGGTGAATTTTTTACTATGTATACTGACCACAAGATATTGATTAATATCTTTTAAAAATTGGTTTTGAATATCTGTAAATGAATATTGGTTGATTATATTCATTCTTTTGATTTTCAGATAGCATATACTATATAGAAATAAAATAGGGTTTCTAATGCATTCTGTAGGAAAACTCAAAATTATGCAGTTTATGATTCTAGTAATGAGTGAAAATTGAGGAATTTAGTGGATTAGATTCATGTTGCAGCTCAAGAAGACCAATATCAGATGAACCTCATATTGGTTTCAGTGGGGTATAAACTTTTGAGTTAGATCAGGAACAGATAGTATGAATATTTGGAGTGTTTTTCCTTAAAGAAAAACCTTGAAGGTGGGTAGTCACCCTGAGAATGGAAAATATATGAGGATGAATTTATCTTATTCAGAAATCGGGTTGTTGTGCCAAAAAATATTCCCAAAGAGATGATATTTGAATTTCTTGACTCGATGTGGTTGATTCATAATGGTTTTAAAAACATTTACCATGAACCATGATGATAGTATTGGTGGGCAAGCATGAAAAAAGGAAATTGCAGGGTTTGTGACATGATGTTGGTTCCGTCAAGAAGTGAAGGATGAGAATCAATGAATTGAAGTTTTATTATAGTCATTTTCCATTCCAAAATGGTGTTCAGATGACATTAACATGGGATTTGTGGTGGGTGTTCTAAGGATGCCTCATCATAATGATGATATCTGGGTGATAGTATATCAACTGACAAAAGTATCACATATGATTCATATAAAATAAATTTTATTAGTGGGTTATTTGGATGACTTGTATGTTTAGGAAATAATATTTATGGATGGGGTGAAATGAATTATAGTTTCATAATGTGACTTGAATTTTACTTATCTCTTCTAGTAGGGCTTACAGAAGGCACTTGGTACACATGTTTTTTTAGTAAATGTTTTCACCCAAAGACATATGGGTAGTCAAAACATCCTATACAAGTGCTTGAGGATATTCTATGAGAGTGTTTTATTAAAATAAATGGTGCTTAGTTTAAAAACATAGTTCATGTTGAGTTATCCTATTACAAAAATTATTAGACAACTATACAGATGGAACCATATGAGGCTCTTTTTGGTTGGCCATGTAGATCACCTCTATTTTGGAGGGAGGTAGGTGAGTCAGATCAATTTGAACTATGTTTGGTGAAGGAGATGTCAGAGAAGGTTCTGGTGATTCATAAATTTATCTCTGTGGCATAGAGTATGCAAAAGTTATATGCTAATAGACATAGATGACACCTAGATTTTATATAAGGTTATTGTTCTTTCCATCGAGTACTACACAGATTGTGTCACCATAGTATTTGGAGGTAGGGTAAGTTGATTACCAGGTGTGTTGGAATATTTGAGGTTATGTAGATAATTGGTCCAATGGTGCACTATTTGGATATTCTATAAAGGTATAGTGTTGTGCATGATGTTTTCCATGTGTCATGACTTATTCACTATCATCCAAACCCTTCTCATATGATCAATGTAAATGATGTTGATCTTGAGACTGATGATTCCATTGAGGAGCATTCAATATGTATATTAGATCGTAGTGAGAATGTATTTTTGAGAATAATTTTGCTAATAGTTCATTTATTTTGGAAATAAGGTCATGTTAACGAGGAAACATGGGAAATAGAAGCATATATCATGGCTCAATGGACATATATTTTGTATAGGAATTTTAGAGATACATTTGAGTATAGCTCAAGTATGATCTATTATATGGTGGGGAGATTTTATGATAACAACCTTTTCTATAGATTTCACAAGTGAATTTACGGGTAATCTTTTTTCTTATTTTGAGTATATTTTGTTTGGGTTTTATATTAGGTGTGTGTGGTTAAAAATGGATGTTTATAGAAGGGCTTGGGCAGTTCTTATTGGGTGCATAGTATTCCCAAACTGTGTGCCACACCCCAACACTGTGTGAAACCCTAGATAGATAAGGATTTCATAGTTGGAACATGATTTGGAAAATTGTGTTCCCAATTAGGAGTAACTATGAACCCCCATAGGAGAGGCGCACAGTTAGGGGACACAGTTTGGAAAACCGTGTGCCCATGACTAGGAAACTATATGTGCAAGTTTAATTATTTTTATAATTGGTCTTAAAATTACAAACCCCCCCTCAGAAACACCCATATTTGACCCAAATCATACCTAAACCATTCCTCTCATTTTTTGAGGCTTTGTGAAGAATTCATAGTTCTATCAAACACAATTATTGACGAATTGATATCCTTATGATGGATCTGAACCTCTCAGGGTATGTTGTTTCTTGACAATTAGGATTATCTCCTTATATTCTCTATTTACTAATAAAAATTTGATGGTTTTATAGTATTGGTAGTGGATCTAGATATAGGATTTCCTGGATCTCATATGTTTGATCTCGAATCTCGGCTTTGGTTCTTGATCTCGTTCTTCATCGTGAATTCGGTTATTCTCCTTTAATTGGGGATTTCTATTGGAGATAATTTCTTAATGATCTTGATCTAGGAGGCCTAAATTTAATTCACATAGTCTATAATTCCAATTTCATGTACGTATCATGAAATTTTAATTGGAATGTTTTCTAATTGAGTCTCTAATTTAATAAATTTATCAATTATTTAATTTATTGAATTGTTGAATTGATCAACTAAGTTTCCATGTGAATATGAAACGATTTGAACTAGGGTAATTGTGAGTATCAAGTTAGTGGAATTAGATTAATTAATTGGTTAATTAATAAATGAAATGTTGTGATTGTGGAATTGATAGGAAATTAGGGTAGTGTAATTTTTCAATTAAAGTGATTATGAATAAGATAGAAATAGGGATTATTATATATTTTACAAGAACTTAATGGGTTAATGGTTTATATGAATTGAATATTTTAAAATGATTTAATGGTGAATTCATTATATTATTCCATGCAATTTAAGTATTAAACTATGATTTGTTTTGATCATGGAAATGGTCTATTAATTGATGATAAATGTTCTAAGAGAGTTAATGATGATTAAGATTGACTGATGTGATATAAGTGATAGATGTGTGATTATATGATATATGAGTGTGGGACCTATGTATTGGCCCAAATACTCATATGAGATAGTGAGTGTGGGAAAGGGAATGGGGCTTGAAATACCCATATGTGATAAATGAGTGCGGAATAAGGACTGAGGCTCTAAATACCCAGATGAGATAGTAAGTGTAGTACATAGACTGAGGATCCAAGTACCCTTTTGACATTGAGGTGAGGGATAAGGATTGAGGATCCAAATAACCATTATGTGTTATAAATGATGTTCTACACCAATGGTATTGGAATTGGAATATGGTATAAATTTTTTGGGGTGTGAATTAAAATGGAATGATAAATGATAATCATGGTGTTGTTATATGGTTCAGACTCCATCATAGGCCAAAGAGGGTATTGAGGGTTTGCGTATCCTTAAGAACCCATAGGTTTATTTGGTTAATAATATAGTAATTAAATGTGATATCAATTTACATTATGCATTGTAATTTATTCATTTTGCAGCCACATACACTATTATTTACTAGATATTGTTTTAGACACTATTGGTGGTGGACTACTGAGTTGTACTGACAACCTACTCAGGTTGCCTAATATGTACCCAAATAGACTTCATGTTTATAATATAGGATAAGGTTAATGAACCCATGATAGATGGATGAGTCATTATAGATCATGGATGGTGGAACCAGACATGGTTTTGTGACCCGTAAGGAGGTGGAAATGTCTTTATTTTGTGTTTTTCTTTTAACACTATATGAATACATGGCCTTAAATATCTACGACTTCAGTTTTAGGTATTTTATTACTAAATTAGTTATAATGTGATACATGTAATTTTCATGTTATGGTTATATCATTTGGTTGTTATTTATTTCCACTATTGTGCTGCTTTGATAAATAGGTTATAGTCTCCCAATGATCGATATTAGAACCATGCTACTAATCAACAGCACTTGGCATATACAGAGGCATGATTTAGGTCACCTAGCCTATTGAATTGAGGCACCGATATGTGACACCTAGGATGGGGCATTATAGTTTTTCAATCAAACATCATCCCAACATGTTGGATTTATAATATTATTCCAATATAATTATTTATAAGGATACATCTAAAATCATGGGAGGAATTTATTTTTTCTATTTTAAATTTACCAAAAGTGGATGTTGAATCTAGCGTCATTTCAAGAAAATATAGTAGACTATGAGTTTTTATTTAAGAGTCAAAATTTTCCAATCAAATTGACTATCAATCTTAGAGTGATATATCATACTAAGATTTATCTTTTTTTTCAAGGTGTATTGAAAAATATTCTAGATTTTAAGGTTAATCCTTTGATATTGATAGAAAATTTATATTTATCGTCCATACAGCCTCACCACTTCTCTAATATATATCTTTTCATGTTTCTCAAGTATGATTTCTTCCCAAATAGTGATTTATTGAGTAGTTATTAAAATATTATCCGTTATATCCCATATTATATTGATTCCATTATATTTATTTGGATGTCCCATGAAAATATTTATAGTGATTTCTTATTATTTAAATGTTTTTAAGTCTAATGGTAACATTGTCCATTTGGAATATATTCTTTTTCTGTATCATTTTAAAATTTTTAGGACCTTTTTGTATATTTTTCAATCATCATCAAAAAATAAATTTTTTATTTATTTTTTTGGAAAAGTGAGAAACCACAAAAGTGAAATAAAATCTGAAGGTTAGTCAATATTAAAGGATATCACAAAGTTAATGAAAATAAGAATAACATTGTTAGAACTGTATACCCAATATAATACCCATTGATGTGATTTAACATTCATGATCAAGTTATCATGGATTAAGTCTTCAATGTTGGTAGATAACTTTTCCCAAGCCTAGATATATTACACAACAATGATCTTTCATTCATTGAAACCCCATGAAGAAATAAAAGCATGGTGGTTTATCTAGTCCCATTGATACTTACTAACAAAAATTTTAACCTCTCTTTATAGATTTATTTCGACCTCCAACCGTGGGTAATTAAGTTTGATATCTATACATGCATTTCTTTATTATAATAAAGAATTAAGTCAAGTTATTGAGTCTTCTCTCATTCCTTCTTTCAAACTACAACACCCTCCCATTGATTTTGGATGTCTCCACAATTAGCTTTATTATTTTATCTTCTTAGTCTAGAACATTCCAAATCATGAGGATCTAGTTTACAGTTCATTTTTCGTTACTATATAATCCTTTTTGTATCATCTTAGGTAGCTGGGAGTAATCCTTTCTCTCTTTAGATCTCGTCCCTTTAGTCACAATGCACCTCACCACATCATGGTTCCATTCAGACCCTTCTTCTTCCTTGGGTTATAGAGACCTCTAATTCTCAATCCCTTCTCCATACTAATAAAAAATTGACTAGAGACCGTACTTTCTTTCTCACCCCTAGAGAGAGTCTAAACACCCAAGGAATTCTCTAAATCTAATGGTGTGCCCAAATCTGGAGTAGTCCCTATGGTCTAAACTAAGAGGTCAGCCTTCATACCTCCACTGGATAATAGGCCTGTTTCCTGGTCGAAAATTGGACCATCCTCCATCAAACCTTCAAAATGGTTAACGAGACTAATGGTTTCTTGATAATATTTTTTGTACAGGGTGAATTAGTTTACTCGATCCCCTATAACTATTCTAATTAGATAATTTCCCAATTTATTTGAAATTCAATGATCATAAATATTTGATTAGTCATATTATTTAATCATATATAACAAACATCATTGTTGAATGTTGAGATCGTTATATATGAGTATATAATTTATGGAATAATTCTCATTTTATAAGTTATACATCTCATTATATAGATAATTACTCCAAATATTATATGTTAACATTACTAAAGAAACATATATATAATGTGTTAGTAAATATTTCTCATGTACCGTAAACAATCTTGAGCTATAGTACATTATCATTTTTCATGAGTAAACAACCCAATTTTTCCTTTAAATTGTTGTTTTTTTATCACAAACCCTTTACCACATTACGGTAGGGTTCGTATAGGTGTAGTGATGATCCCCTAATTTAACTCCTTGAAGCTCTTTTCACAACACCAATCTAGAAAAAACTTATTCTATTCTATTTTAACATGGTTATTTGGTCTAATAGTCATGAGAAAAATTTCAAAAATCATTTATAGTGCTTGTCTAATCATAGGAAATTATAGATATTTGTTATAGATGTTCATCTAATCCTTTATTCTATCACCTTTTACTTTGAAGGATCCATTGATTTCTTTATTAATGTGATTATACACCTTAAGACAGTAACTTGATCTTCCCATAAGTCACATTTACATTAATTTTTATATAACTTTACTTTCCTCAAATTCCATATCACGGTACTCAAATTATTCTCATATTCTACCGTGTTTATAGATTTTATGAAAATATCACCTATAGAGACTATTAGATCCCCATTAATATGGAAAATGGATAAGTGTGAATTAATATATTTAAAAAATAAAAAATAAGATAATTAAATCTATAATAATAATAAATTATGAAGTTATTTATAAAAGGTAACTAAGATATAGATTAGGTATTGACAATTTTAAAACAATAAGTCCATTTTTATTATAGTTTGGATTAATGTTATCAAAAATATTCTCTTTAAACCCACATAATATTTGATAATTATGGTATTCAAAAAATTATATAAATTTTTATGGGGATTCTGAGGCCTATTATGATCTACCTTTTATAGTGTTTGAACAACCACAAACCAACATCGAAAATTAATGGGGAGTCAAAACCTTTTACAACACTAAATTTTTATCTTAGAGTCACAATGAAAATGATCCTTTTGACATATAGTATAAAATATCCAAAAATTAGGAATCTATAATACAAAACACAACAATAAAAATAATTATTTTATATGGTAAAACCATAAACTATATACATTTAAGAATTGGTGAAAAAGATAGAAATAATTTTTTACTTACTCAAATAAACATGATATTCCAAGTCTATATATAAAAATTTAGATACACCAACTAATTATCAAGTGGTGGATAATTCCACCCCTTTAAGACTATAAATTTTTTATAATTTATGTCCATCCTTTAGATTCATTCATTAGTTTGAAAATCAATAACACTAGATTAGAATTATTTTTAAATGGTTCCGTGAAGTGCATTATTTCTAATTACAATATTACAAGGGTATTTTTATGCTCGATCACTAGTAGGAATGATGTATTCCATCTCACCGAAAAAATTTTCTTCACCTTGAATAAATTCTTTAATCATAATACAATTTTTTATAATGTTTTTTATAATAAAAATTAGAATAATATTAATACCAAAATGATCATGATGATTATCACATCCAATGAATTTTTTATCCGCATAATTTTTGAGTGAATGATAAAAAAGTTCATCAAAGTCTCCTAATTCATAAAATTAAATTTTTGTACATAGAATAGTCTTTAAATAACCACAATAAAAATATATCATGTTATCTAGTAAATATTTCATTTTAGTTTTCTTCAATAAAATATGAAATTCAAAGTACATTCCCAAAAAACATGCATGCAGATATAGAATAATATAAATAAATATAATAACTGAATTAATCACATTAAAATATAATTTTAAAAGATATTTATGTTAAAATTATAATTCTAGATCCAAGAAATTTTTTTAAATATAAAAAAATAATAAGTATAAAAATTGAAAGACCTATTGAAAACAAAATATAGAACTTCATAAGATTAATTGTAGCACATAAGGTTTATTTTCATAAGGTTTGGATCAACTCATAAGGTTGATCTCATAATGTTGAGAAAATAAGGTTAATCAAGGTTCATTAGTTTTATAAAATAATTTTGAGCTAATAAGGTTATCCTTGTATGGTTCAACCAAGTCCATGTATGATTTGAACAAGCATGTCATATGTTTAAGATAAGAAACTATATACATAAGATACGTAGTTATAAGGTTGATACAAGTAGTTATAAGTTTAAAAAACATTCATTATCATAAGATAAGAGGACATAAGGTTAATAAAAATTACCATAATGTTATGAAAAGAAGTCACGAGTCACATACAAATAGCTCTAAGGTCAAGAGAAATAGATATATTGTTAATATATGTAACACAAAAAATGAAAAATAGTGTAATATAGTTACTATAAAATCATTTATAAAAACATTATATATGTTAACCAAAAAATATGAATAATAAATAACTAAATAATTATTTAATAAATTATACTTATCTAATGGTTGAAATTAATATTAATTTTAGTTAATTACTTTATCCAAATGTCTGTATAATTCATAACCCAACTCACATTCATGTAATATTTTCTCCAAAATTAGTTCATTAGTATTATAACAAACACAAATAATTTAATAAAATTATTTTACTAATGTTAAAGTAAATAAAATGATAAATTTTAAACAATAAGAATTTTTTAAATAGTTGAGTAATTTTTAAATATCAAAACACAAAATTGGAAAGTAAAAGGTTCAACTCCATAACCTCCCCCATTTTGATTATTTAAAAAATTGAACATTATCATAAAAAATTATCACCCTTATTGAAATTGATAAAAAAATAATCCGTTTTGAAGAAATAAATAAATAATATTTGACACCAATTTGAGACGAAATATTAAATAATTTATTAATAATATATATAAAAACTTCGTAATAAAAAATATAGGATTTAATATACTTTAAGTGGAATTATATTTCGACATACATTATAGAATATTTGAATTTAATAAAATATGAAAATTAAATCTACCAAAAAAATCATTAATTTAAAGGACTTTCAACTAAAATAAAAAAATTAAATAATTCAAATTTTCTCCCTTAATTTCAGATTCATTTCCCTTCATTATAAAAATAACATATTCAAAAATATTTTTGAGAATATTTTAAAATCTAAAGTATGATGAAATGAGAAATATACTCTTGAAATATATTTTAAAAGCTACAAGAATCCATGAAATATGTTAATATATTCAAGAAATAATGAAATTATTTTTAATGAATTAAACATTTTAAACATTAAAAATGAGAAAGAATTTAAATTAGAAAATATAAATATTTGTCATGAATACTCTCCGTAAATAGATTTAAATAGATTTAAATAAATATTCCTGGTAAAAAACTCATTCATACTATGTTCAAATGTAATTCCTTCAATCATATTTGAATAAAAATATTTTGTAAAAACATCATCCAATTGATTATTATTTGAAATAAATTCATATAAATTATTATATTTTAAATATGATCTCTAATAATATATAATATAATATCTATATGGATTTCATAATAATATTGTAATGGGTTATTATAAAAATAAATAACAAAATAGTTATCCTAATAAATAGGAATATTATTTAAAAAACATTAAAATGAATCAATTCTTCTTTATACTACAACCACAGAGCATAAAAATTAGTAGAAACAATGTATTTATCTTCAATTTGGGTAAGGCAACTAATAAATATATCACTAAACTCAAAAAAATAATTTTTTATAATGAAAATGACAAATATTTGATGTGATATTTCTATCAATTATTAAACCTCTAAAATATGAAATCAGAATAGAAAAACAAATATAAATAATTATTTACAAAATAGAATTGCCTGGAATTTATAATTTCTTAAATATATCAAAAAATTATTTTAAAATCTATTATGTGAGATTCCATAGGATCATTATAATATATATTACTTATGATAACATTAAACACAATATAATAAAAATAAATAATAAAATAAAATAAAATATATATAATTACTCTAAAAAATTCATCAATAGATTTTATAGCCACATATGAATATAATTTACATTTATTACTCATATTAATTATAAAATGTTTTACAAGAATCAATCCCAAATCTCTTAAATGATTCATTATTATAATTTTATTGAGTCCCAAAATAGTCAATAATTTCTTCGATAAATTTGAATTCCTAGAAAGAAAACAAATTCTCTCCTAAGGCTAATGTTAAATTAATTATTCAATAAATTTGAAAAATATTTACATTGAAATTAATTAGTTGATATATAAAATATCATCAATATAAACATTAATAATTAAAATATATTTTGAAATATTGTTAATAAACAAAGTAGGATGTACTTTAAACTTATCAAACTATTAAATAACAAAAATGAAGGAGAGAATTGATAATGAGATCTAGGATCTTCCTTAATTCCATATAAATCATTCATTAATTTAAAAACATGGTGAGGAGAATTTTAATGTTCATTTCCAGTTGCTTGATTAACATAAACTTCTTTATATATAAATCAATTATTAAATATAATTTAATATTCATTTGATAAAATTTTAAAAAAATTTGAAATTAAAACAAAAATAAAATTATAATATATTAAACTCAACTAAAAGGTGAAAAAGATTCATCCAGATCAACATGTTCACAACAAAAATATCCTTAAGCGATAATTCATTCTTTATTATTTAAAATTTGAGTAAATTATTTGAATATAATTTTAGAAATCCTTTTAGATCTAATAATATGGTATACTATTGAGGTCTAAACTAAATTAAAAAATCTATTTTCAGTAACTTGATTAATCTCATATTATATAGAAACAATATAATTAATATATTTTAATGAATCATTAGCAATATAATGTAAAAAATCAAAAAGAAAATAATAATTTGAATTGAAACTGAAAACACATCTATAAGTCAAAATTCAATAATAAATATTACAAACAACATTATAAATATGGTTATATAGAAGTGTATTATATGATATAAGATCAAATTGGAAAGGAGTAGGCTCTCTATCAACAAATATATTGTTACCCTAAGGTTCATATTTACCAAAATTAAATTCCCTATAATTGTCATAATTTTTTTGAAATTTAAATTATGCTACTCCATACCTTCATAAAATTTAACATGAATGGACTCTTGAAAGACAATAATTTTTTATTTAAAACTCTAAATGAATTACTAATATTATGATAACCAAGAAAAATTACATCATTGGATTTAGTATAAAACATATCTATATTACCTTTAGTGTTAAAATAAAAACATTACATTCAAATACTATACAATATAATACATTAGGTTTTTTACATTTTTATTATCTGTATGTGTTATTTTAGTAAAAAGGTATCACTATATTTTTCTTATAAATGTATCAAGAAATAAAAAAAGGTTGAACCTAATAAAATTATATAAATTATAAATACATAATGTTGATTTGATAATTTAAATTAGTGTTTGACTATTTCTTTTAACAAATCCATTTGGATGACACGTTTTAGGAGATGGAAAATTATGCATATACTATTATTTTCGAAAATAATTCCAAATTCAAATTGTTGAAACTCACATACTCGTTCACAATGAATAGAAGTGGTCATAAAACCATTTAAATTTTTGAACTAATTTAAAAATATAGAAATCTTATCTAGGGTTTAATTTCTTAATAAATAAATTCTAATCTAGAAAATATACTTAAATAATATGTAACTAATGTAAATTTATTTCCTCTAATATTAGTAGTTTAAGTATGAGAAAAAAGTCAATATGCACTAAATATAATGGTTAGTTAGAAAATATATAATTAGTTGGCATAAAATATGTTTCATTTTTTCCTATTAATTCAATATTCACACACATGAAACTTTCCTTTCCTTGAATTACATAACTATAAAATATTTTTTATTCTTAGATATCTTATGTGATAGTATGAAATTAACTTATCTATGTCATCAATTTGAGAGGAAAAGTTCATTATTTGTAGAAGTCATGTAAATTAAATTTTTTTATGTTTTTTCATTATGATTTATAGAATAAATATATTCTATATAGTTATAAAAAATATGGAAGAATAAATTTTAAAACTAAACATTTATCATTATGAAATATAACATTCATTCCATTATCACATAAGACATAAATTATAAATAAATTATATTATAAGTGATCAATAAATAATTCTTTAGAAATTATATTACAGTTATAAATACTAACTTCTCTACAACCTTTTACTTTTCTGTTGGGTTTATCCCTAAAATAATTGTTCCTTTGTCAGATTTTATATATGAAATAATTTTTGATGGGTCTCCAGTAATAGGTCTATAGAATATATTTTCCACGTGCTATACATTAATCATGATACATCCAATTCATATTTTGATATAATTATTCTATAAGGAAAAAATTATTATATTCTTTTCCATTTCTAAATTATTCACCCGAATCAGTTTCTTCAATACAACTCCATATTGAATGTAAAGAATTTTTCTATTTCATTTCATACTTTCTTTAATTTTTTATAATTTTTAATCTATGGATTTCTGTATTAATATGAAATCTATTTCTATACTCAAATTTAATAACATATATAGATATAAAATCAATGTTACTATTACCTTTCCTTTCACCAATAAGATTACCCATATGAGTGGCCCCTCTAGATCTGGTTTTAAATCTTTCATTTTTACCCTTCTTTTTAACACTTATAAAAAATGGAGACATATTTCTCTTTTCTATATCTTTAATTTCATAATTTTAAAAGTCAAAAGAAACAATATTGATAGATTTTGAATCTAATCATTTCCTCATTGAAGCCACTTCTTTAGTTATTCTCTTCAACTCTATTTCATAATGTAGAAGTTAACCAATTAATTCATCTAATGATTTCTTTTAAATTCATTATTTTATCTATGGAAACCATCCTATCATTCCACTTCTTGGTTATAGATATATAGACTCATTAAAAACCCACAAAAGATTATAAATATTCCCTAAGAGAATTAATTCCATTAATAATTCTTTTAATCCTATGAAACATCTAATTGAAATTTCTTCTTCTCCTATATAGAAAACGTGATGTTAATTCTAGAGAATTTTGGAATTTTTTCAAATGATATAATAAGATAAAATATAACAAAATTAGTTGTTTTTTCAAATTTCATGTGTTTTCTTACAAGAATAAATGTGGATAAAAACATTCCTATTAAAAGCATAATAAAATATATTCATAACATTGGAATTAAATACATATTTAATAAAAAATATTCAATTTATAGTTTTAGGTCTATAATTAGGTAATTTATATGGTGTTATTATATAATTCTAATGATCAATAAAAAGTTTTTTAATATAATATTCCATTCTATTTTTATTGTTCTCATAGAATATACTATTTATGTGAGGTTGTTTCTATATAATACACCCATAATTTGAACTATAACATTTCATCTTAATGACCTGCTCCTTTGATTATGAGGTATAATAAAAGAATAGAATAGAAATTATAAAAACATAGAGTTGATGTAATTCTTTTAATGATATGGTTTTCATACTAATTGTATTATCAAGAAATGTATTAACCAAACTATATATAAAATGTTCAATTCATTAATACCAATTATGTTATTAAGATAAAATAAATAAGAAATATATGTTAAAGAATTTATGTGGTGAATATACAAGTTTATTTTTTTAATAATGTGAATTATATCCGTAATAATAATTAACGTTGATTTTATTTATCAAATATAAACATGTAATAGATTATATAGTGTCAAATTAAAAAAAGGTGATATTATATTATATTTTTCATCAATGTGATCCTATTACTACTCTTCCCAACCCTCTACTACTTTATTGGTATTCTATGAAATAAATGACCTAACTTTGGAAAGGGAGTAACAACCCTACGACAATGTACCTTTTCTATTATAGTCACAACCACACAATAAAATTAACTTTTAATGGTGAGCCACAACCCATTACAACACTATCTTTTTATCATTGAGTCATATAAAAACATACCTCTTTAAATGTTGTTTAACCTAAACTAACATTATGACTCAATAATTCTCACAAAATAAAATGATGAAATTTTTTTAGTGTAAAAAAGACTAAAGCTAGACATTTAATATCATTTGAATATGAGAGACATAATTAATTATAGAATCAATGAAATAAAAATTATAGAATTTGATATAGAATAGTCGATTCTTAGAAACTTGTTGTTTAGTAGTGGATTATTATATCTCTATAAACATGTAAAAAGTATATAGTTTATGTTTTTTCTTTAGAGTCATCTTATTGTTTGAAAATTATTTTCACTAGATTACAATGTATTTTTATGGTGCAGAAAAGTATAGTGGTCTTTATTTCATGAGAGAATGTGTTTTTTATATTTGTTCCTTAGTATAAAGGATGGTTTTTTCTCAACAATATTTTGGTTTCCCTTTATATGAATCAGGTAAGTGCTACAAAATAGCATAAAATAGTTATAATAATGAAAAATAATAATAATATTGATACCCGAATTTTTTTTATAATTATTGTGTCCAATGAATTAGATATACCTATAATTATTGATACAAGATAACCAAATAGATCAAATTTTCCTGATTCATAAATTAATATTTATGAAATTATAACAAAATAAAAATATCCACCATAACAATTGGTTAAGTTATCCCATAAATCTAATAACATCATTTCCTTTTGGAAAATTTTAAATTTGAAATACTATTCGAAACATATACATGGGGATATGGAAAAATATAAATAAATATAAACACTATATAAAACATATTTAACATTTTTCAAAACAATCATTATATTTAAATTATAATTAATAATTATATAAAATAGTTTAATAAAAGAAAAATAATAAGGTAAAAAGTTAAAATAACTACAGTATAAAATATACCAAAATTAATAAGATTCATTATTTCATGTATGGTTTATTCTTAAAATGATTAACATGACTAGTAAGATTGATCTCACAAGGTCAACACAATAAGTTTCAGATAACATCATAAGGTTAATACAATATGGTTGACCTCATAAGGTTAACTTAATAAGGTTCACCCAAGTCCTCATATGGTTCAGAAAATTCTATCACAAGGTTAAGAAAAGAATTCCTAATGTTAAGGAAAGAATATATATAGAAAATAAATTCATTTGTAAGAATAAGAAAAGAATCCAGAAGGATTAAACAATAGAGTAAAATAGATATGGATGAATCATTTATAAAAACATTATCCATTTTACTCACCTCGTTTATGATTAAGAAATCCAAAAACATTGTCATCAGAAATTATAATTATCCAATTAATGAATGTAAAATAAGATAAGGTTAATGAATTCAACATATGAGTCTCTATGTGTCATAACACAACATATATTTATGCAATTATTTATCAAATTTAAGTTTATAATAAATTTAATGAACTTGATGACTCTAAAATTGTTTCATTAATTTTTTTATAGGGAATACAATTATAAATTTTAAATAATAAGGCTTCTGTAAATAAGTGATAAAATTTTAAATTTCTAAACAAAAATATGTTAACTCAGGCAGGGAAGGATCCACTCAAAAAATACAAATATATATTTATCATGGAAATATCTAATGTTCTAATCATTATCATCATTAAGATTCATGGGAAATCATTGAGACAGAATTACTTCAATATGAAATCATATTGTCTATATATTGTACAAAAGGAAGACTTTGGAATATCCATTTTTTCACCAATACTTTTTTATATATAAAATAATGATCCAACTTTTCAAATTATTGTTACCAATTTATTTTATCTAAAGGTTCATAAATATGTGGAAATGGATAATTATTATTTATAATTAATTTTTTAATCTCTTGATAATCAATAAAAATATGCATTGACCCATCCTTCTTATGCACCAAGAGAATAAGGAAACCCCATGGTAATGAAATGTGGAATATACAACCATTATTATGGTTCTATTAAATATTCTTATTCAACTCTTATAGTTTAATGGGGGTTATTCTTATAGACTTGTAGATGTGGGATTTTATAGTGGGTGCTCTAGTCCCAACATGAGAAAAACATTATCATATTCTATATCATGTTTAAAGAAAGTTATACATGATATATTATTAACATATTATTGTAATTAATTATTCATATACTATTTACATTAAAATTTCATTTGATTGTGAGTCATATCAAAAGGTAATAATAGTTCCAAACAATAACGTGAACCTTGAGATTATATTATATTAAAATTAAAAAAATATAGTCTATATACATTATACAAATGAGACATATATTATTTCTATCTTTCAGGTGTTAGGGGGACCATAATAATTATTACTTATTCTCCTTAAGTTCATACATGGTGATACAGATAGAGGAGATCATGAAAAATGACATGTTAATAGGAAAACCACATATTTTAGGTGTAACTACATTTTCTTATCTACATGTATATGTATTTGTCTTTCAATGTGACGTAATTATAAATATATATCATTTTATATAATACATTTATGTAAGAAGAAAACCATTAAATTTATATTTTTGATGAGGTAACATTCATCAGGTGCAACATTGATGGTAAAACATTGATTGAATGATCAAAATAGTTTTTTCCTAGTCTAATTAGAATAATAGATATCTTGGATTGTGTTTACTTGGATGGAAGTTACTTCAATAAATCCAATCCTAAGTCATAATAACGAAATTCCATTTGATGTGGTTGTAGAAATAAAAAATAGATCATATATTGTTGGTGACATAATATATTCAACCTTATTTATGAGATATCATTAGAAAAAGAAATTATATTATAAAGAGTATGTACATAGGAAAGGTTATAATTATTATAACTTAACCATATCTCTTTTGGTTCCTTGATGTGCTGTTAGTTACTACTTTTGGTCTTTGAGTGACACTCCCTATTATCATGATAATTTCCTAAATCTCCACACACAAAGTGTAATCAATAGTTTGGAAAATTCATATGAATTGGAGTTCATGACATGGTGGGAACCATGATGGGTGTCAAGTAGTGTCCGAGTTATCATGATCATTAGAAAATAATGAAATTAAATATTAGTCATGTTTATAATAATAATTTTTGAATATTATAGCTCTATGTTTTTAAAAATTATTAAGTGAAAACAAGAAAAAAATTTACCATTCAATATTCATTATTCAAGGATCACTAAATATTTGTGATAGAGTAAAATTGAGTTAATGACATGTATTTTATCACATAAAAAATTTTTGATGTTAAATGTATGAGATAGAATAATTATCATAACAATGATATGTTTTCTAGGTCATAAGTTTCATTTATTCTATATTTAAATTTTTTAAATAAATAAATTTCCATTTTGAAGTTACAAAAATTATAGACTACTTATATTAATCAAGATATTCTCAAATTAGAGTGGGTATTTCTCCCAAAAGATTTAGAGCATATATCACTTGTATATTTATTTATTGAGTAATAAAGAGTATTTTGAAGCACCATGATCCATGTTTTACTTCTAAGATAATATAAATGGTTCTCTGGAGATCATGAATACATCAAAAACTCATTTGTTCCCCGAAAATGGAACCCAAATTCCAAATAATGATTACCAGTAATCTTTTGTAGCATGTGTAGTTAAACATGAGGGTTTTGGATTTAGTTCTTTTACTAAACGATCATTGATGATGTGCAGAACATGCATGCATATTAAATTAAAACTATGTATTATTTTAATTTACTTTACATGATTATTTATTTTATAAGATATATTCATATTGATAAACAAATAATCTATACTTGAGTATGACATTTTAACATCAATTCAATTGGAAAAATATTATTTTTACATTTTTTCATACTTTTATGGATCACCCAGTACCAATAGGTGGCATCATAAGGATCATGTACTTATTTAAATCAAAATCAAAGTTCAATCTACCTGAATTCCATTAGATAGCATTGATACAATCCTAATACTAGTAACAATGTGTGAGTTTGAGGTCAAATGGATGAGATATGGAAATATGAAGATCAGAATAACATTTTTGATATATATATATATATATATATTATTTGGAGTTATATCTTTTATAGATTATTATAGGTGGTGAGTCTTGTAACAGATACTTCGAGGGGAAATAGTCACAAGAATATGTGAAAAAGACAAAAAATACTAAATAATGGTAGTAAAACCAACCTAAAGTTCTGTCAAAATAGTGGGCACATGTTATCATGGGGTAACATCAGAATGACCATTTGAAGAAAAATATATTTAAAAAAACACAATAGATCAAAAATGATTGATTAAAAAAATTCTAGCACAATGTGGGTTCCGCCGACCAAGCCTCACACAGTTATAACCCTTCCACCAACCTAGATTCCCTTTAGGGATATGTTTTTCCGGACCGACCCATCACATTAAAGCCCAATACAGGCTCATAATCCCTCCCTGAGAGTTTTAATTCTCTGAAATAATAAAAATTTGAAAATTTTAAAAAATGTATTTAAAAAATATTATAAATTTTAATAAATTGTTTCTATAATCATTAAAAAAATATATTATGAATTGAAATTATTTTAAATTATTTTATTTCCTAACAAATTATCTAATTTATAATTATTTACAAATTTAATTTTATTATATGAGTTTAATGTTTGTCAAATGATCATGAGCTATACTGAATAATAGATGTCTAGTGTTTAATTTTCCAATATTTTATTATTATAATGTGGAAGGATTGTAATAGTTAATTAATAAATGATGATCTTCTTTATCATCTCTCTTCCTCATTACATTTTTAAGGGACTACTTGTCCATGAGAGATATTATTTATTTGTATATTAAATTATTGAGACCCCCTCACCTATTAATCAGTATTATTATATAATGAGTAGGATGATGGAGATGAAATTTGTGTTCAGAATTAGAAAAGTACCAAAGGGGAGTTTGATGCATTGGTCAAGGTGAGTGTTACATCTCGTGTTGGTTTTGACTAAAATATTTACCTATAGTTTGTCAGTTGATCCATAATATAATCGATGGAAAAAACATTATAAGTATATCCTAGTTGTTCATTTATCTATCTTATGCCTGGTTTATTATTATTTTTATGTGTAGATTATACATGATCCTATAGAATAAAAAAAAGCATGCATAAAAAAATAAATTAATATGCATACTGAATTATTTATATTTGTGAAGGGTTAAATTTTTTAGTGTCTTCACATATTAACAAGAATAATAATATAATTGGATTTTTTTCCCAATGAAAAATAGAAGTTTTAAATACCACTAAAAGTAAATTTTAGGTCATAAATTTCTTCAACAATTCATGATATAAAAAAATTGTGGTTCATGTTACTTTTCATCCATAGTTTATGGTGTATCTTATTATTAAGGAGTTATAACCATAATGGTGGGTCTACTTAACTGAGATTAGCATAAAATAAATATACATAGCAGGATTAGTAAAATTTTAGAGGAAATAATTTGTGTATCCAATTAAAAATTTATAGGTTATGTTAATTTACTCAACAGTCCAATGAACCATATGTTAATGTGATTATCCATCCCCAAGGTTACCTTAAACTCTAAAAATAGTGTTGATGTCATATATTTGATGATAAAGAGATTTTTAGGTATCCATTACCACATTAATACACTAGTGACTATACACAGAAAATCATATACAAGACAGATACCCAGATTCAAATAAAATAGTGATAGTAATTTAAGATTAATAGAATATTTAATGTTTAATTATAGTAATCTGGAAACAAATAATAATCAAATAAAATTTTATTTTTTTGAAAAATGGAAAACAATACCACAAATTCAATCTTATTATTACAGGAAAATGAAAAAAAATGTAAAATGATGAAAATATAAAAAATTTCTATAGGATCATGTGTATAGTACTACAATATAAAACTAATTTGAATGTGGTGGGTCCCCACTACCTAATGAAACACCACATGAAGAATGTGAGGGTAAAAATGTAGCTTATAAGAGACTCATGTATGAAATATTTTATTTTTTACATCATCATGTAGACATTAATTTATAAAGTGCTTTTAATGAAACATGAGGGCAGGATGGAAAAAACCATATATTCAAATTTTCAAAAAAGTTAGTGTGAAGAAATTATAATAGGAAATGAATGATATTATCATTACGTTGAACATATATTAATGGAAATATGGAATTGATAAGGGTCCTTATTTACTCAATATAAAACATTGGGTTGATAAATAAATATAATTGGGATAACTGTAAAATAAATATCATTCAATACATTCCATTCATTTGTCATTTCCACCTAGGTACTCGAGTTTCATTGAGAATTCAAAAATATACAATATGGAGAAACTACTTAAATATATTTTGGGTAAGTTTCCCAATTAATATAAGAATCTATTGAAAAATAAACATTTATTTATTATAATGAGAAATAAGAAAGACATAATGAAAATAATAATGGAAATAAAAACACTAGTGGCACCTTAAAATTATATTTCTATGAAAATAAAGGTAAGGAGGGATATAATTGAATGTCGGAATAATGTATTTTCATATGGAATGATAGTTCACAGGAAGAGAAAATAAAATAAATTAAGGAAGTAGCATTTCGAATCTTTTAGTTCATCTGTTTTCATCATCAAATATTATATTTCTATTTTACATATTTGGTATTTGATACAATATGTGACTTTTTTATCAAAATAAAGGAACAAAGGAAGATTCGAAATATTATAAGAGTTTAGTGAATCTTCATTTTTTTATATAACTTGAAAACTACATCGTCTAGAGAAAATTGTACGGACATATTCTTAGTGAATTATTATTGTATTTTAAAACTACTGTTATATAATGTTTATTAAAAAAAATTATCTCATGTCGTGTTTTGAAACAATAATATTTTATTTCAGGTATTGAAATAACTTTTTAATAGTATAAAATGATTAATTATAAATTTAATTATAATTGAATCGTATATTTACTAAACTATAAATTACTGATGAATATAATATATAAGAGTCAATAATACCTAATTTTATAATGTTCATTCACATTCATGTAAATGTCACACCAAATTTATGGTATATAATAGAAAGGGAGTTTGGACTAATTTTGAGCTAAAACTCTTGTATTTGACATGATTAACTATATGGTTTGATGTGATAAAAAAAGTATGAACATTAAATATAATAAACCTGAAAAGATACAATAAATAGTTCAAAAAGTTACTTGTAATCTATTTCAAGTAGAAGTAAGAGGTAAGTTTTTTTAACATGATGATATTATATTAGTACATTTTTGAGCTATTAATGTGAATAACAAAATAAAATACTAATAAAGTGATTATTTGTGATGGGTTGTTTGAGATGGATAAATGAACCATTTCAAATAGTCCTAGGACTCAGAAAATTTGTGATATAAGACATGGTTCGTCACAAATAGAGGATATTTGTGACGGTAAAAAAGATTTCTGTCGCAAATAGATTTATTGGGCCTTCCCACCAACTGATGCCAAAATCAATTGCGATAGGTATTTGTGAAAAACTACTCATTCCGTCATAAATGCCCCTTAGGTCAAACTTATTTGAGAAAAAATTAATTTCCCATTGTGAATATGTTTTACTGTCGAACTATTTACAACCAAATTAATTCTATCACAAATAATCAATTGCAAAAAAAATTGATTAATCCCTACCCAACCCCTATCTTCTTCCTCCTACTTTCTTCTTATTCCTCCCCTTCTGCACAGTGTGGAATCCTCTATTCTCCACACTACGCCGCCACCAGCACCACCCTAATGCGCTACTGTACCGCAGCACCACTGTAGTGTTGCACCATGCGATGCTGCAGCACCACACCGTTGTGTTGTTGCTCTGCTACCTCATCGAACCACTCCCTGGACCGGACAAACTTCATTCTGATTCTTCACACCCCATTTCAACCATTTTTAATAAATCTGGGATTAACTCTATGTAACAAGTTCCTATTCTTTTCATTTTCATTATTTTTTATTTTTATAACAATTTTTCATTTTTTTCATTTTTGTAAATTCTAATTTAAATAGTTTATCTGTTTATCATGCCTGATCTGATATTTAAGATGGATTCGATTTTTTATTCAATATTATCATGTAAATCTTGTTCAATATTTTCAAATATATCTATTTATGATGGATGACCTACATGACCATTTTTTATTTGTATTTTGACAAACCCATGGATCAATATTTTCATGTTAATTTATTTCATTATTTTAATGTTTATTTTTTTTATCATGCCTCAGCAACACGACCCTTTGATTTATAGTTATATTTCAAATTTATTTAAATGATTTCTAGTTATTTTTTAATTTTTTTAAAAAAATCTATGGACATTTGTGCTTTTATAAATATCTATGTAAGTATATGTGTATATAAACATACATGATTTTATTAACATGTGTGATTTTATGTGTGTGTGTGTGTCTATATATAAACATGTTTGATTTTATATATGTTTATATATATATATATAAATTAGTAAACCTATGAAATTGAGAAATTATATATATATATATATATATATTAGATATGTATATCGGTTTAAAAAAATATTCTACAAATATTTGTTATATTTATATTAATTAAGAAATATATTTATATATATATATAATAGCTTATGAAAATACAAATATAAACTATTAAAAATCATGTTTAAATATATATAGATATATATATATATAAACATGTGTATTTATATATATTCATATATATCAGGTTGAAAAGAAATTTTATTGTTATATATATATAAATATATATTTACATTTGAATATATATATAATCCTTTTAAAAAATTATATTTATTATATATATATATATTTATTTATATAGATTTGATAAGTATATTTTCTTAAAAAGGATATAGTATACATTTTATGTATTTATATTAATTATAAAATTTTGATTCACATATTTTTAGAAATTATTAAAAAATTGATAATAATTTAAATAATTAATACTAATCTATAAATAATTTAAAATATTTACTAATTTATTGGTCAATATTATTAATAAATAGATAATATATATTTATGTTTATATCTATGTATATAGATATGATATGTTAATTTGTCTGAAAAAACGTGTAAAAAATAAATTGATGTAAATAGATTTGATTGATTATAAGTTATATATATATATAAAATGTTTGAAATAAATAGAAATTTATGTTTTTTAAGAATGATGATAAAAATAATTAAAAAAAAATAACTAAATGATATTTAAGAGATTTCATATATTAAAGAAGTTAAAAAAGCGGTCTTATGAAAAAATCACAAAATAACAAAATATTAATATTTATTAAAAACATAGTTAATAATAGTTAGGATAATATTTTGTAATACATTATAAAAAATATAAATTATAAGACTTATTAAAAAAAATTAATAAATATAAATTATTAAAAATGTAATACTAATTTGAATAATTTATAAAATTTAATAAGTATTCAGTCATCATTATTAATAAATTCTTAATATTACTGATAATTATTAAATCATTATAATAATATGTAAAAAAATATAAAAATACATATACAAGTAAAAAATATTAATAAATTAATAAAAAAAATACATTAATAATAATCATTACATAATTTATACTAATTAATAATTAATTACTAAATATTATTAATGCATAGTAAATATAATTGTTAATTAAAAAATATTATTAATAATTTGAAAATATGAGGAAATTATGAAAATTTGTCAAAATTTGGAAAAGATAAAGTAAGAGTATTTTTTAAATATTTGTAATATTTATTATAAATTCAAATGTTATGTCACTCCTAGGGTAAACCACACATTAAACACCCATCAATGATATCCAATTTATCATAAAATACACAGTTTGAAATATATAATAAATTTTTATAACAAATTATAATAAAATTATTAAATAAATTAATCTAGCATATAATATCACTAAATACCAGAAACTCACAAATGTTATGACACGTCTAGGGTAGATCCCACATCACAGACACAATGGTGATCTATGATTTATCATATGAGACACCATTTTAAAGATACATAACATTTTATAATAAATTATAATAAATATATTTAATTAATCACATTCTCTTGCAATGTATCTAAAGACATGATGAAGACAAATATAATATCACAACTAGGGTAAAACACACATCCCAGACCCAACAGTGATATGTGAGTTATCATATGAGACACCATTAGAGATATATTCTATTTATTTTAAAATATAGAATCTATCTTATATAATATATATAATATTTTAATTTTATCTATGTTGAACCTCTATAGGCCCTATAATCTAGTGCTAACCCAGTGCCTCACACTACTCATACTCCATAGAATATTTCAAGATGGTAAAATATAATAATATTTTAAATCTAGTTAAAATGATCAGTAATAATTACTCTTATTGATTTGGTTTTTTAGATAACTATTGACATGGTAATTAGACATTGGTATCTATTACGTGATCGTTATAAGTGTACAAACTCACTCATTTTTCAAAACATGATATTTTAAGAAGTTAGAAACTAAGGGTTTTGATCTAGATTGAGCCTATATAATGTTTATATGAAATGGTTTACTATATTTTGTTTAACATATGTGTGTATAAAACTATAAATAAATATAAACATATATATACATATGTATATAAATATATACTATTTAAAGACATATTTTCAGTAGTCATGAAACATATTTTTTAAACATCAACTAATTGTTTAGAAATTTTTCTAAATTTGCATCTCTTATTATCCCCATTTTTATTAATTTTTATATGAAATTATTATCATTTTAAATGAATACTATTATTTTATGTGTGATTCTGCATCTCCATACCCCATAATTCCATGCTTCGATAAATATGAACAACATCTAACTCATGTGTGACATTCCAAGAATTATGTGATCTTACACACTTTTAAATCATTGTTTCATGTAATTATGGTTTTTCATATAATAGTTCTTTTTTTCAAGAATGTGATTCCCCCTAAAATGATTTAATAATTGTTTTAAAAAATTGTTGATCACAAGAGAAATATTGTTTTATTTTGAATGAATTAATATGATGTATGTATTTTGGGTATGAAATAAAAATGGAAAGCCCATGGGAAATTGTTTTAAAAAATTGGAGCTGGTGAAATGCATGACATTATGGGAAGTGAACTCATAAGTATTAGTGATGACTAGTGGGAATGGTTATGGATTTTAAAATGGTCTACTATGTATTATTAACACCACTCAGAAACTTAATATTTTCATGGGATAATTCCCAATGGCATTTCATGTATGGTTACTTTGGGAAACACTATTTTTCAATATATGTATATTCAAGTGCATAAGGAAATCCATATTAAGTATGTATATTTATTTTCAAAAATGTTTTTAAATAATTTATTAGCTGTTTTGAAACCCCTTACAGGGAAATATATTCTCACCCTTTGTATTGTAAATACTTTTCAGGTTTAGTATACTTGCTACATTGAAAATCTATTGTGGAAGCAACATGCTGAAGAATCATTGTTTTCAATTTGTATATTTTTATTGACATGTAATTCATGTATCTAATTTTCATTAACCTAGACCGATAAATGGTCCTCTATTGTATTTAATGTTTTTGATTTATTAATGTTTCTTTTATAAAAAAATTACACACCATTTTTGAATATTGAACCTGGTTTTTGGGTTTGGGTCATTATAATTGGTATTAGGGAAATGATTTATATATTTTTTTAAAAATAGAATGAAATTAATAATTTTAAATATGTCTTCAATGTAAAATTATTTTCTCTGTGAAAATGAATGAGTTGCAAGGATGTAATTATTTTGAGGGGGGATAATGTAACACCCCAAAAATTTCAAATACTACATATATTTTAATTAAATATTTAATTTGAAGGATTTTTAAATACAACATTTATGTAACTAAATTATTTTGTGTAATCAAAATAAGTTTTTATTTAATATTTTGAAATATTACTTTTCATGAAATATTATATTCATTAAATAAATTTCTTCTTCCAATAATTTAATATTTATTTTTATTTTAAAATATGCTTTAATATAAAAGGTTTTGAATATATTATTATTTTTCATGAAAAATAATTTTATTTAAAATTATAAACAAATATTATTTAATGTGGTTTAAATTTTGATAAGTTATTTTTAATATAAATATATTTACTTGATTTTTTTTAATTTAAATTTTTAATAATATATTTCTATTAAAATCTAAAATGATATATTTTACATTTATATAATGAAATTTAAATATTTATGATTCTAATTTTACCATTAAATAAATATAATCTGACAAATATTATATATATTAATATTTTAAGGCAAATGATAATAATACTAATTATAATAATTATTATAATTAAGGTTATGAATTTTTTTAAGGAAATTATTATTAATTTTTTTTAAAATAAAATATTTTATAAATATATAATAATTTATTTATTAAACAATTTCCCTTCATATGTGTATAATAAAAAAACCTGATGTTTATCAACAAAAAAATGAAAATGAAAATAATAAATAAAAAATGTTATCTATAAAAAAACGTTAAATGATTAAAAAAAATTAATGTGATAATAATATAATATGAATGATTTTGTGGAAAAATGTAACTCAAGAATCAACAAAAGGAAAACTTCAATGTGAGTTCTCAAAATAAATTCTAAAATAATTAAACAAATATCCTAAAAATGGTTTAAAAAACAACACATCAAAACAATAGCTAAATAGTGAAATGATTAAGAAAAATGAAAGAAAAAAAAGAGAGAGAGTGGGGAAAATGTGGAAGGATAAATGATGAAAAATAGAAAGAAAAATAAATATAATAATAAGTGATTGATGACCTAATGAGAATGATAAGAAAATATTATATAATGATAATAATGATAACATGATACATGAAAAGCAACTCACATTTTTGTTTGATTTTTTAAATCAACACCTCACATTTGACTTAGGTTAGATGATAATTACATATAATATCATGGACAATGCATTGGCTTAAATTTCATACTTCTAAGACAATATATATATATATATCTGTTTGTGTGTAATGCTCTTTTTGCACACCCTTGATAACCTATACTATAATATATACCTTTCTTTCTTTTATTCCAGTGTGTCTGAGCTTTGATTGTCAATCTCCTTTTAAGTTAAGGGTTTAATTTCATCTATTTAACATTATTTTGTAATGAAATATATGTAATCAAATCCATCTATCTATATTTTAAAATATTTATAATGTAAGGGAACTATCTCTTTAGTTTCCAAATTAGTTTGAAAGATTTTTTAATTAATTTATCAACATATGATATATATATATGTATCTATACATTTGTATATACTTATATAAGTTTAGTTTTAGATACAATCTGGTGTTTTTATATGTATAACCAAGAAGATTATGTTTTGAAACCTTGTTTTCAAACCCATGTTTTGAAAGGGTTCACTCAAATTTTCTCAGTCTAAGTTATATAGACACAAGCACACACACACACACACACACACACACATATTGTATATATGTGAATATATGTTTATTAACTAACTCAATTTTCAAAACATGATATTTTTAGATATTATAAACTGTGGGTTGTGATCTAGATCAAGCCTTTATAATGTTATTATAAAAGGGCTTAAAATATTTTTTTTAAACACATGTATGTATAAAACTATATATATACATATATATAGATATATATATATATATACTTGTGTATATACATATATACTTGTTCTTCCCAAATTATCATTATTCATAAATCAAATTATTCAATCATCAACTAAATTTTTGAAAATTCATCTAAATATGCATCTCCTATTGTTCCCATTTTTATTAATTTTCATATGAAATTATTATCATTCTATGTGTATACTATTATTTTATGTTTGATTCTACATCTACAAACCCAATCATGGCATGCATAGATAGATATGACCAACATCTAACTCATGTCTAACATTCCAATTATTATGTGATCTTGCATGCATTTCAATCCATGTTTCATGCAATTGTGGGTTTTCATATAATATTGGGGGTTTTCAAAGCATGAGATTCTCTCTAAACGATTTTATTTTTTATTTTAAAAATTGGTGATGACATGAGAATAATTTTTTTCTTTTGAAGAAATTAATATTATTTAGGTATTTTGGAAATGATTTTTAGTATGAAATAAGAAAGGTAGGTCCTTGGGAATTTTTTTTTGGAATTTGGCACTAGTGAAATCTGTGTCATTATGGGGAGTGAACTCGAAAGTCATAGTGATGACTAGTGGCCATAGGTATTGATTTTAAAATAGTCTGCCATGTATTATTAACGACCCACATAAAATTAATATTTTCAAGCAAGAATTCCCAATTGCATTTCATGTATGGACAGTTTTGGAAACACTGTAATTCTATATATGTATATCCATATGTGTGAGGAAATATGTTTTATATTTTTATATTTATTTTCAAAAATGTTTCTAATGAATATATTGTCTATTTTGAAACCCCTTACTGGGAATTTTATTATCACCCTATGTATTATTAATACTTTTCAGGTTTAGCATATTTGTTGCATTGAAACTCTGTTGGGGAAGAAACATGGTGAAGAATCAATATTTTTAATTAGTATATTTTTGTTGAAATTTAATTCATGTATCTAATTTTCCATATCCTAGACTGGTAAAGGTCCTTTATTGAATTTAATTTTGTGTACTTTTTCAAGTTTATTTTATAAAAAAATTGCACAACATTTTTAAGGGTTGAACCTGGGTTTCGAATTTGGGAAATTATAAAGAATTAAATTTCTATTTCAAAAATGTGATCTTAAGTTATTCAAAACATTTTAAAGTTAGGGAATTCATCTCTTTCATTTTGGATTTCAGAAAGATTATATTTTTCATATCAACATAGTGAAAATATTCCAATAGAAAATAAAAAAAATCCAGATAAAACATTTCATAATTTAATACATGAGGTAGTTGGCCCATCTATTCCTGAAAAAAAAAGTCCCAATGATATTCCAAATCATTAATGAGAACCTTCTTAGTTTAACAATATTTTGAAATCTGCTGAGGATGCCTTATATTCGAAAATCTGGATGAGTAATCTTGAACCTATTAGAAAATTTAGGTCTATTAAATAAGATTTCAGAATGTCTAATAGCCCTTTCAATCAGATTTTATCTTCTGTTAAGTCATTGTTTCCTAATAGAAATATATTTCCTTCATGTTTCTATGAATGTAAATTATTAGTTTCAAATTTGGTTCTAAGTTATCATAAGATCCATGCATGTTCAAATGACTACATCTTATATTATTGTGATTATGAATGTTTTGTTAATTTTCCAACATGTGGATAATCGAGGTATAAGGAGGCACAACAAGAAAAGTCCAGATTTCCTATGAAATAGTTTAGATATTTTCCAATTACACATCATTTATAGTGTTTATTTATGTCTCACAACATAGCTATATAGTTTCCATTTAATAATTAAATACTTTCATCACAGAGAGCTTAAATCATCCATGTGATGGTGATTCATAGAAACATTTTGATCAATCACAACCTTCTATTCCTTAATAACCACATAACATATGTTCAAGCCTTTTTAATGATAGTATTTTTCCATTTGGTCCTTATGTTAGTCAATATTCTTGTTGGTCTATTTTCATTACTCCTTAAAACAATCCTATTTGATGTTAATGATGTAACCATATATATATATATATATATATATAAGATTTTGTTAAGTCTAGGACATCCAAAGAAGAATATTGATGATTATTTGAAGCTAGTAATTGATGAGTAAATTTCATTGTGAAACAAAAGTGTCATTACATTTGATATGACTACAAATCATAATTTTATATTTATCTTTTCATTAATATGGAAGATCGGTGAGTTTACAGAATCGTGTATGTTATTTGGATGGAGAACACATGGTCTAAAATCATTTTCATACACGATGTATATGAGCCAATATTTTATGGTTGGTAATGGGAGAAAGATCAATTATTTTTATTGTCATCAGATATTTTTTCCTATGGATCACCATTTTCGATAGAAAATAATTAATTTTACAAAAGGTAAAATTGAAACATACACAATTCCTAAAGTTATCTTATGTAATCAAGTATAATCTATTGTATCTTCATTACCTCATATTACTTTTGACCAACCATAAATGAAAAAAAGATAATTGGTTTTGGGAGAGATAAAAATTTTATGATACACAGTATTTTTTAGGACCTTCCATATTGGCCTGATTTGTTAGTTTGTCACATGTTAAATGTAATGTATATTGAGAAAAATGTTTTTGATAACATGTTTTGTACCATGTTAGACACAACTGGTAAGACCAAAGATAATTTAATGGCACTGTTAGATATTTCACATATTTTCAGACCTCTTGAATTTCAATTTTTTGAAGATTAAAAATCACAATCATTAACGAATCCAAGTGTATAATACTCACTTAGTAATGAAAATATTTTATTATTATATAAATGGATTATATTTTTGAGGTTACCAGATGGTAATGATTATAATTTTTCTTGTTTCATCAGTAATGGGCATATTACTCGGTTAAAGAACTCATGGCTTTCATGTCGTAATTCAGTTATTACTATCTTTTAGTCTTACTAGGATGATTAATTCTTTAGTCAGGGATATGTTGACCAAAATATCATATTTTTTACAAGATATTTGTGTGTAATGAACTGATTATAATGAATTTAGTCTACCTAAAAAATATTTTGTTTTAATTTTATGTAAATTGGAGAAAATATTCAAGCTTATCTTCTTTGATTCAATGGAACATTTAATATTTCATTTTCTATATGGAGAATAATGGGGAGATCAGGTATAATTCTGTTGTATGTATCCCATTGAGATATGTATGAAAAAGTTAATGAATAGAATACCTAAAAAAGAATTAGTTGAAGGGTTGATTGCAGAACCATACTTACAACATGAAATTTCAAATGTATGCTCTTATTATTTTCAGTCAAAATATCCTTCAAAACATAATCACATGGGTTGCAATGAATCAAATGTTGATGATGCCACATACCATCATTTGTCAGTTTTTAATCATCCCATGATTATTTTTTATGGTTATAATGAGTGATGGGTTAAAAATGAATTAATGTTTAGAGCTCATACTTATATTCTACTTAATTGTGGTAAAATGACACAATTTGTGTTGTAAGTACTACTTTTTTATTATTTCATTAAATATTTATAAAATATATCATTATTTACAATGACGCTTAATGTAGACTATATGATGACCATATATAATTTAATTTATACTAATTACATCTACTGCTCTTGAAAAACAACCGCAACAAAATTATGCACATCTATTTCAGTGACTAGTAAGATAAGCTGTTATTTGATGGAATATTAAATCAAATTTTAAATGATTTATATGGTTAATATTTATTATTTTTTATAGGTAACAAAACATGAAAATAATATTGTAATATTATTATGTGTGTTTAAAAACCCTCTATAGAAATTGGTAAAATATAATAATGCATATGTGGTTAATTGATTTTGATTCCATAAACACATATATGGCGACTCAAATAAATCAATGAATAGTAGTGTTCATTTGAAAGGATACCATTATAAGTAATGTGAATTTGAATTTTATGGTATAATAGATGAAAATATTGAGTTATGTTTTCTAGGACCAAATTATGTTGCAATGTTTAAATGTTATTGGTTTGATACTGATCTGGGGTTTTGAGATCATCCACAACATGGAGTCATTGATATTAAATATACCATTCTTCTTTCATAAAATGAACTATTAATTTTGAATCATCAAGAACATCAAGTTTACTATGAAAATTACTTTTATGTTTTGAGATATTTGAGGGTTTGGTGGAGTGTGATAAAAATTAAATCACGAGATAATCAATTTATTGAAAATGAAAATGGTTCTATAGAAGTGAAAAAATTGAAATTTTTCAAGAAACATCCCAAAATATATCTCTTACCTACTGGTATAAAAATATTGATGATGAAACCCCCTAGTTATGGGACTATGATATAGATAATTTCAATTAAGTAATAATGTATGATGAAAATATAAGTTATATAGAAGATGAAAATTTTGAAGATGAGGATGAAAACATTGGTGTCCATGAAAATAGGGATGAAGATGATGAATGATGTATTATATTATGGTATTTAGTTACAAGTAATTGTTATATTTTGATACTTTTTAGTTTTTAAAATTTAATATTTGTATTAATAATTTCTTACAAGTATCATTATTTTATTTTGAAATTTATTAGTGTTTTATATTATATATATTTATTAACAATCTTATACTAGTGAGAACATTTGTTTCATATGGCTAGAGATGATCCTGATGATCTATTAATTTCGTTCACTAATGTTAGAATTCATGTTGATGATCCTAATTTAGCTCCAGCTCCTCAGGTTGGTGTGCCTACTAGGAGGGGGCGTGGTCTTGCTTGATTATTGATTCTATATATGATTCCAGAGAGGCGACCATCTGTTGATTTTTACCCTTGTTTATGGAGGTATCTGTAATTCTTTAACATATTTATTTGATATTAATTTTCTATATTAATTTTGATAATAATATTATGATTATATATTTGTTTCAATTTTCATATTTTTTCATATTTATTCATTAGTATTTCTGGTACGATAATGAGAAATTATTTTTCCAAGCCATGGGTGTCATGGGACCTTGAACCCATCACCGTGTATGACTAGATGTTTGACCATTAGATCATACCTTATTAAATAATATATAATTTTGAAAAATTTATTTAATTACAAGTAGATTTTTAAATTATATTGAAAAATTGATTTTCTTAGATTTCTCATAGTTATAGAAGTCATATCTGAGAGGCATGGGATACTTATATACAAGAGAACTTTCATCAGTTTCTACACAACATTAGAAATCGTGCTATGGATAGAGCTTGGGGTACCATTTTGTATCACTCTTGTGTCTCCCATCACCCCAACTATATATCACCTTATATATAGGATGGGTTGTGATCCTTCTAGTAAGAAGAGTCTTTGAGGAGGATATCATCAGCTGCACGTCAAAGCCATTGGAAGGAAAGAGGTAACCCAATGGGACATGAGTCGTATATTTGGCATACATCCACAACATACATTAAGTGATGTTATTTATTAATGTATATATATTTTAACTATAAATTTTTTTTTTATTATAAAGGCCACTACTAACAGATAAATTATGTATTTTGATGTTTATTAGAAGATATATATTGATCCCCATATAGGAGAAGTTGAAGGTGAAAGACGACACCATATTGCGGTTATTGATTTTATTTAAAAAAGTCATGAATATTAATAATATTGTTATTCTAATTTTTAATTATTTTTAATTGAAACATTTGAGGCTACGACTTCTCATTCACATGAGAGTCATGATGAGACCTAACAAGATGTCGATGGTGATTCAGGTCTCGATGAGGGGACCTGGATATAGGCGACTTCACATAGTGATGAGAAGGTTTGAGGGATTGGTATTGGTTCTCTACTGACACCTACATGTTATTATGGTACACTTTTTATGCCATCAGTGAGGGAGAAGTGATATCGTGGACATTCTTAATCGACACAGTCATTCTGTAAAAAGTATGAGGAGAGGTTGAGATCTCAAGATGGGATGATACAGTTGATGCAGAAGGAGAGGGAGGAGGAGCGTGAGTGGAAACACTTGAGAGACGAGAAAATGATGGATTATATACATCAAATTGCACGTGAAATTGGTATAGAGTTTCCTCCACCAAGTCGGTCAAGTGATCCTCCCCCAGTACATTTGAGTGATCCTCCTCTATCTGATAATAGTGGATGACTTATAATCTTTTTATGATTTTTTTTGTAAGTTGGTATGACATACATTTTTTATTTTAACTGATTTATTAATTTTATGTTTTTTTTAATTTGTTTTATTTTCTGTAATTATTTTTAATTATTTTTAAATTTATTAATTTTTTAATGTTTTAACACATTTTAATTAATTTTATATTTTTTAATTATTCTTAAATATATATATATATATATTATTATTTTTCTATATATCTAATATATTAATTAATTTCGGTAATTTAAATTATTTAAATTATTTTTTAATATATTTATTTTGTAAATTAATTTTATTTTATTTAATATTTAAATGTTTTTAATATAAATATATTTTTCTAAAAAAATATTTTATATTTTTTAAAATAATTTTAATTTTTTTTTAATTTTTTTTGTTTTAAAAAAATATATTATTTGAGATGGATGACTTGATCTATTTCAAATAACCTTTTGAACCTTTTGTGATGAATCATAACAACATGTTAGTTAAAAACACTTATTGAAGACTTTTGGGATAGACCTCTTTTTCCTTCACAAATAAATATTATTTACAGCAAATCATCATAAATAAAAACATTTCTGACACCACCATTCATGAAAGGATATGTGCAACAGACATCATCACAAATGACTTTTTGCTATGGAAGTCTGTCATAATTACCCCATCGCAATTACCTAAAATTCATATTGTGATATCATTGGTTAGAAAATAATGGATTTTTGGGCTTGTAAATCAAAGAATATCCAAACCACGAATTCATAAATAATTAAAATATATAATTCAGTAACTTATAAACACACATTTACATATACACATCAAAGTCCTGATCTATATTATAGGAGTATTGAAGATGAGACTTATTATTTTTTAAAATTCTTCCAATATCACATGATATATAATTTTCAAAAATAAAAATGATAACCCTTAATAAAATTCTAACTATAATGAAAAATTGATATCATTTGAGTTAGAATATGAAATAAATCCATTATTTCACAAAAATAATCTATTTATATATAAATAGATTTTTAAGGATAAGTAAATAAATGGAGTTTCATAAAGAAAGATAAAACGTGATTATCAATTAATTATCTTCATGGTTTTTAAGGTTATTCAATAAATATATATGTTAGAAAATTCAATGTCTAATAAAAGACTATTAAAATAAAAGGGTGAAAGACTATATTTTTGATAGTGGGAGCAATATAGACATAGATAATTTCAAGGATTGATATTCACAAGTAGCATGAATATGGTCATGTTTCATATGACCTCATGGAAATTTAACCTTACACATAAATAAACTATACATAAAAGATTAAAACAATATGATGAGTTTTTAAGTCAATGAGAAAGGTAATATTATATTATTGGAGAATATTAAATCTTTATCCTCTAATAAATTAGTAAGTGGAAATAACATAAAATGGTACATAAATATGAATTCCAATAAAATTAATCCATGTATCAAAATCAATACTATATTCTGGTAATTTCCTTAATTGATGTAAATCACTATAGATCAGAATTTGTATTCAAGGGATATCGTGACATAGATAGAAAATATATTACCTATGAAACATGATTTTTTATTTATGATTTAAAATCATACAAGGTTTTGATTATGTCAAAAAAATAACTAATAGAGATACTAAAATACATTTGAAAAAAAATTATCATAGTAGCTACAATCATATAATATTAACGCCAAAATCATACATTTATTGATCAGGGATTGAATTGAATCATGGATTAATTATTCTTCCATGTGTCTATCATATATTAGATGGAGTGATATATTTTTCCAAGTAACATATGTTAACATAATATGTCACGAACCAACCCGGGTTGACCCTGAACCGGTCACCCGAGCCGGCCCGCGAGATGGCCCGAAGGGCATTCCCGATCCCCACGGGCTGGAAACTAGTGTCGGGCATCAAAAGTAAGCAGGTGGGAACGATTTAGCCCAAAATAAAAATAAATTTAGTAGAAACAAAATGTACAAATGCAAATAAAGAAAGAGCATCCAACAACGCAACTAACCTGACCACGACTAAAACTCCACGTGACCCCTTGGATCACCTTCCAATACCACAACCAACATCGCTCAAGGCGAACAACAGAATCTGGAACCTGCAACAGAACTAAAAACAAGAAAACACTATTGGCGTGAGTATTAAAACTCAATAGGTAGGCCTGACTAATTCTATTCCCAATGCACATACCAATAAATAAAGAATTTATCAATTCCAGGATTGAACTAAATTATATAAAATATGGTTTCCACACACATTTATTTCTGAAACAAGTAACAGTCCATTGCCCTTTTTAATTTAGAACAAGTTTAATGTTGAAAGAAACAGGTGCATTGAATTTTCACAACATTTTGCGAACAATTTTTAAATCCAAACTTTAGTTTTTAGTCAAAAGGAGAATCACACACAACACACACTAAGGGAAATGGTAAAAGCGGAACACATGGGTCAGCAACCGAACTCGACCTCTCAATCGTCAGCCACACACAAATAAACACTAAAAGAAACATGGGTCGAACCTAGGAGATCGTGAACAATCCAGAACGTACTATACATGTGACTCATCCTGAAGGCATGCCATAACTCGATGACGTCATAACGCCCATAATACTACCCGGCATATCCCTGTGTGGCCTAACCGAGGGGCCCAATCCCCATAGCAGCAATAACTCAGTATGCCTCTGCTTTGGGGCCACTAGCCAGTGCGTGGTCTAAAAAAGTGCAGTAATCTTTCTCAGAAAATTCACTCAATATGCCAGGTTCCCATTCAAAACAAGCAATAAAAAGGGGGTGCGTCTACAATGTAAATAAATCAATCACGATGCACAAACATCACATACAGCTCACGCAAACAACGCCCACCAAAGATCACCCCCGAGTGGAATTTCCCAGATAATCCATTTCATTAAAGTGCCAAACGGGCCTTCACCAATTTTAAAGTAAAACCTCATTTCTCAAAAAAAGCTCAAAAAACTTGTTCAGAATAAATTATTTATCTTTAAAACTAGAAGCACATTTGATGTTCCGTGAATTGTGTTTAAAGGTCAAACGAGCATTCTTTCAAAACCGGGTGTCCGCCCGTCAAGAAAATGTTCCAAGTGTTCGGTATAAAATAAACGGATCTTTTCACACTAAATAATCATTTAAAATTTTATTATCTAATATTATTTATCATTCATTAAAATTAACAAAACATCAAGCAATTAATAAATTCTAAATTCAAAGGTTAGTGCAATGGGGGACCTACCTCGGCTCGCTGTCCAAACATAAGGGTGTGTCACGCCCCGCACAAACGCACAAGCACGCACTAGTCGATGACTGCAATATCCCGGGTTTTCCTCACCGACAACGCGCTGCAACAAACGCACAACAACTAAAAACACACCACCACTGACTAAAAACAAACCATATGAACATACGGCACAAAAACCACCTCTACAAACTTTCAAAAAATAACCCACACTTTGGATACTATTTAATAAATCATTTTAAAATTAAATGAGAACTGACAACACGCAAAAATAGAATGCGCACCAACTCCACAGTTAAAATAACAATTTACACAACTTAATAAAATGCCATGAAGACTAAACCAGTCTACAGACACTTTTATGAACAAGCAAACCAAATTCTAAACAATTTTTATAAGCACACCAAACAACACATAAATATTCTGTATAAGAAAAACACACAATTTGTTAAAGATTCAATAACTAGGTCAGATAAGTTCCCAAATTCTAAAAAAACTCCATAAGTACACATAAATTTAACCAGAGAAAAGCACTTCAAACTTATTTCTAACAAAGCCAATAAATTGGACAACACTATAACATATTAACTAATTGCATTTCAATAAGGCGAAAAAAGTCAAAAATTTAACTAGACACAACTCGCACCTCATAACCAACCCACAGCATGAAAACAAGAAGCAAGACAAGAATTATAAAATTATTAAATAACGTCATGGTCAACTATTTAATCCACGAGAAACAATCAGCCACAAGGGATCAACGTAGTTCTAAAATTAAAGCGAAAGGCAGAGGGATATTACCTCAAACGATGAATAAAGTCTGAAAAAAACAGAGCAAGACCCCATGCGCACCTCAAACGCATCCACGAGAAGCTGAAATTTGACCCGACACAGCGAAGGTGGTTACACCATTTAAGGATATGCGCACAAAAATCATACCCTAACCAAGAAATAACATTATATCAAAGGAAGGAGGGGAAAATAATACCAAAGAGGGGGGCTGCCGGATATGTGAAACCGGATAGGGATCGTGCGCGCCGGTGGGAAAAATGGGATCGCGGGTCGTGGGTGGTAGGAGGATGGAGCACAAGCCGGACAAGGGTTAGGCGCTGGACAAGGGGGTGCGCTGTAGGAACAAGGGGAGCTGGTCGGTGTTGTGGCCAGTGTAGGGAGGTCGCCCAGAGGTCGGCGAGGCCGACGGGAGGGCACTGGTAAGAGGGAGGTGTGCTAGCCGTTGTAGGCAGGGGCATCAAAGGGAGACTCGTGGATGTGGCTGAGGGCAGCGGGGTGCGAGGCCGAGGGCGAGCAGGGGCATGGGAGCTGACTGGGGTGGCTGATTCGCCCGAGCAGAAGCAGGGGAGCCGAGAGAGGAGGCTTGGGCGCAGCAGGGCGAGGTAGAGAGGAGGGATGGGCGCGGCGGGGCGGCCAGGCGAGGCGGAGGGAGGGCTGGGCGCTGCAGGTGGCACGGGGAGCGGTGGCTGAGCACCAGCAACGGAGAGGGAGGTCTGCTGCAGGGGTGCTGCGGGCAGCCGCATTCCAAGAAGACGACGCAGTAAGGGGGCCACGCGGGGGTTTGTGGATGGGGCGACGGCTAGCAGACATGATGAAGAGGGGGGTTGCGCTGGTAGGTTAGGGTTTTGACAAAATAATTTTTTTTATTTAATAACAATAGTAATAATAATAATCACACAATAATAATAATAATACAATAATAGTAATAATAATAAAAATATCATTAATAAAATTAATACTCCTAGTAATAACCTTAATAATAATATAAACAACAATGTAAAACTATTACAATTATTATCAAACGTTCTTTTAAAAAAAATAAACTGTTTATTTGCCATAATCTGTAAACCGGATCACCGCGCATTCGGCAGACAACATACTAATCAACGCGCAAGTTGTGCGCCTCAACTCAGACTACTTGGGAATTCGCACAGGCCCCTGGGGCGATCGGGTGGCCACCGCCTACCATGCGGTGACCGCGCACGGGCCCGAAACTCGCTAAAAACATTAAACTTCAAAAAATTTAAATCAGGACTCAACCCAAACCTTGGCACGAGAACCCAAAACTAAGATATATTGAATTGAAAATTAATCCAAAAAGTTGGGGTGCGAAAATTCTCCCCACCACAAAAACATTCTGTCCCCAGAAAGTCACCAATCCCAAAGATATCCAAAACTCGAGTTCATGCCCGATCCAAAACCGAGAAGCTAAGAAATTCGAAATGAACTTTTACTCCATAGGTCACACCAAACCGATCATGAAGAAACCACGACATAAAACGAGGGGAGAACACGGGAGGGTTCTCCCCCCCACAAGAGCTCGACCAACACGGAGGCTTTAGAACCCAAATACACCGCCCTGGGGAGGGGGTCAACATGGGAACTCCCAACCCAAAACTAATCCACAGAAGGTTTTAAACACACTCAATAAAGAACGAACGATACAAAAAGCCTCACTCAACAAACCTAACAAGGATCCAAGCCCAATTGAGTCCAAAAGAAAACACAACACAAGGGAATGGGAGAACACGAGAGGGTTCTTCCCACCACAAGAACACCACTAATGAAAAAATTTAACACTCAAACATACCACCCAGGGACGGGGGGGGGGGGGGGACACAGGAACTCTCAACCATTCCAAACTATCTTTTATAGCACGAGCGGAAAACACATCTGAGCAGAACATAACACAAGAAGTAAACCTGATCATAAATACGACATCAACTCTTCCACATGCACTTACATCTCCAAACGAAAACCACTAAACCATGATTAACCCACACAAGTTCCAGACACACTTTTAAGATAAGCGCACGATTCGGAGAACCACGTCTATAAAAACGGAACTGCTAGGATTATAATAGGTCAAGTCCATCGTAACTTCATGACGAACCAATGAACTCATAACAACACCAAAACTTTAACCAGCAGAAAAAAGACAAGAACAAAAAGACTTTAAATGTTTCACCTCAAACATGGAACCCAAAGTCAGAATCAAAGCGTCACACTCCCGAAAACTCCTGACTGCGTGAGAGATTCACCCCAAGACCTGTGGTTGGGGCTCTGATGGTTGAAGCATCCCCTGCCTCACAGTTAGGCACTGGAATCTTCTGGTCACCGTGTCTTCCTCATGAGACGCTTCTTGTAAAGCTTCATTAGGTGACCTAGACACCTGCAATGATGGCAGGTCTTCGGAGGGGTGTGACATGACGGCTCGTATGCCCTAAACGTCCATATTGATGTTACACCATTAGATAATCCGAAAAACCAGAAGTTAGATCCACTGTAGAGAACTCTTTAGAAACAAATTTACCTGACACACTCTGCTCGTCAGATGGGGGACCTTCACGAGCAACTGAATACAATTGATTGTCAACCGTTTGCGCTCTGGAGACTAACTCAATTAAGAACACTTCATGCACCAACTTCTCAAAAAGTGGTGCTCTCAAAAAGGGAGGACTCGCTCCTTTATCTCTGGACGAAGACCCCTGATGAAGGGAGAAGTCTTCATCCAGTACTGCGACACTACCCCCAGAAAAGGAGACACAAGATCCTTGAAATGGTCAACATACACTTTCACCGTCTGTTGGCCATGTTGAACATGCATGAGCTCTTCTATTTCCTCAGTCCTCACCTCCACATGTATAAACCATTGAACGAAGACTACTTTGAATACATACCATGTCATCCCAACTTGCAGTAATGGCGGGGCAAACAACTCCTACTCATCCAGAGCTGGACCTTCAAACAGACCAAAAACAACACGCACTCAGATCGCTTCGGGAGTTCCAAATACCCTTAAGATGCGCTCGACTTCTTCAAGCCATTGCATTGTCTCTAACAGACTCCAATCACCCGGAAGGACAGACAACGTCCGAGAAAGACAAAAAAACCGGGCATGACACATCAAAACTCTAGGGACCTTTCTGGGTGGCATTTCTGAACAACATATATAACACTAAGCCGAAACCAAAATCAATCCAAGGTAATATCATTAAAATCTCTTTCATCCAAAAACATGCAACTCAAAAACCAACCAAATACCAACAACACACAAAAAATACCTTTTTATTTTAGATTTCAAAACCATCTTCTTTGAATGCCAACTTTCAAGTACCATATACACTTTTCAGACCAAGATCACTTTCCAAAACCATTTTACTCTTTATAAGCCAATTTAGAAAACAAGGTCAAGCCTTAAATTTCATACACACCCTGGAACCGTTGCACATGTCTTCATCCACTTTCATTCATACACACCAACACGCACTATCCACACATCCTCTAACGTGTGCAACATTCATAAGGAGTACCTGAGGTTTCACCCCAAACCATTCTTGACCAAAACCAAGCAAACAACGGATTTACAAATCAAAAGCTTTCAGTTTTTAAAACCATTTCATACATTTAATGTCCTTTAATATAAATCAATCCCATTTTCAAAAACCATTTTTTTCCACCACATCCAAAAATGTACTTACACCGACCAGAACAAAAAAACGACACTTAAATTGCATCAAACACAAAAGTGAGGGACTAGCGGTCACACTTAACATGGTGACATGGTAGTGGGACATGCCCCAAGTAAGCGTCAACAAATAGGAAGAATTCAAACCGTGTACCCGAACTCCACATGGGTCGCTACTCCATGTGAGATCATGATGTAACATCGGTTTACCTCCGTTGTCATCCCTTAATCCAAAAAAAAACCAGAACAAAACAAAGACTCAATTTCCAGACTATCCCTGATGACTCAAGGTGCGGAACGGGAGAGGGTTCATGACGTCCTTCCCGTACCTACCTCTCGAGTCCTGACAATCCTAATCTCCATCTACCGGACATCCCAAATAACAAGAACCTGCTCTGATACCATTTTGTCACGAACCAACCCGGGTTGACCTTGAACCGGTCACCCGATCCGGCCCGCAACATGGCCCGAAGGGCGTTCCCGATCCCCACGGGCTGGAAACTAGTGCCGGGCATCAAAAGTAAGCAGGTGGGAACGATTTAGCCCAAAATAAAAATAAATTAAGCTGCAGAAACAAAAGGTACAAATGCAAATAAAGAAAGAGCAGCCAACAACACCACTAACCTGACCACGACTAAAACTCCACGTGACCCCTTGGATCACCTTCCAATACCACAACCAACATCGGTCAAGGAGAACAACAGAATCTGGAACCTTCAATAGAACTAAATACAAGAAAACACTATAGGCGTGAGTATTAAAACTCAGTAGGTAGGCCCGACTAATTCTATTCCCAATGTACATACCAATAAATAAAGAATTTATCAATTCTAGGTTTGAACTAAATTATATAAAATATGGTTTCCAAACAATTTCATTTCTGAAACAAGTAACAGTCCATTGCCCTTTTTAATTTAGAACAAGTTTAATGTTGAAAGAAACAGGTGCATTACATTTTCAAAACATTTTGAGAACAATTTAGAAATCCAAACTTTAGTTTTTAGTCAAAAGGAGAATCTCACACAACACACACTAAGGGCAATGGTAAAAGCGGCTCACATGGGTCAGCAACCGAACTCGACCTCTCAATCGTCCGCCACACACAAATAAACACTAAAAGAAACATGGGTCGAACCTAGGAGATCGTGAACAATCCAGAACGTACTATACATGTGACTCATCCTGAAGGCATGCCATAACTTGATGACGTCATAATTCCCATAATACTACCCAGCATAGCCCTGCATGGGCTAACCGAGGGGCCCAATCCCCATAGCAGCAATAAATCAGTAATACCCTACTATGGGGCCACTAGCCAGTGCGTGGTCTAAACTAGTGCAGCAATCATTCTCAGAAAATTCACTCAATATGCCAGGTTCCCATGTCAACACAAGCAATAAATAGGGGGTGCGTCTACAATGTAAATAAATCAGTCACGATGCACAAACATCACATACAGCTCACGCAAACAACGCACACCAAAGATCACCCCTGATTGGGATTTCCAAGATAATCCATTTCATTAAAGCGCCAAACGGGCCTTCACCAATTTTAAAGTAAAACCTCATTTCTCAAAAAAATCCCAAAACACATTTTCAGAAGAAATTATTTATCATTAAAACTAGAAGCACATTTGAAGTTCCATGAATTATGTTTAAAGGCCAAATGGGCATTCTTTCAAAATTGGGTGTCCGCCCGTCAAGAAAATGTTCCAAGTGTTCGGTATAAAATAAACGGCTCTTTTCACACTAAATAATCATTTAAAATTTTATTATCTAATATTATTTATCATTCATTAAAATTAACAAAACATCAAGCAATTAATAAATTCTAAATTTAAAGGTGAGTGCAATGGGGGACCTACCTCGGCTCGCTGTCCAAACATAAGGGTGCGTCACGCCCCGCACAGACATACAAGCACGCACTAGTCGATGACTCCAATATCCTGGGTTTTCCTCACCGACAACGCACTACAACAAACGCACAACAACTAAAAACCCACCACCACTGACTAAAAACAAACCAGATGAACATACGGTACAAAAACCACCTTGAAAAAATTTCAAAACATTACCGACACCGTCGATACTACTTAATAAATCATTTTAAAATTAAATGAGCACTCACAACACACCAAAATAGAATGTGCACCTACTCCACAGTTAAAATAACAATTTACACAACTTAATAAAATTCCATCAAGACTAAACCAGTCTACAGACACTTTTATGAACAAGAAAACCAAATTTTAAACATTTTTTATAAGCAGACCAAACAACACATAAACAGTCTGTATAAGAAAAACACACAATTTGTTAAAGATTCAATAACTAGGTCAGATAAGTTACCAAATTCTAAAAAAACTCCATAAGTACACATAAATTTAACCAGAGAAAAGCACTTCGAACTTATTTCTAACAAAGCCAATAAATTGGACTACACTATAACATATTAACTAATTGCATTTTGAGAATGCGAAACAAGTCAAAAATTTAACTAGACACAACTCGCACCTCATAACCAAACCACAACACGAAAACAAGAAGCAAGACAAGAATTCTAAAATTATTAAATAACGTCATGGTCAACTATTTAATCCATGAGAAACAATCATCCACAAGGGATCAACGCAGTTCTAAAATTAAAGTGAAAGGCAGAGGGATATTACCTCAAACGATGAAGAAAGTATGAAAAAAACAGAGCAAGACCACATGCGCACCTCAAACGCATCCGCGAGAAGCTGAAATTTGACCTGACACAGTGAAGGTGGTTACACCATTTAAGGATATGTGCACAAAAATCATACCCTAACCAAGATATAACCTTATATCAAAGGAAGGAGGGGAAAAGAATACCAAAGAGGGGGGCTGTCGGATATGTGAAACCGGATAGGGATCATGCGCGCCGGTGGGAAAAATGGGATCGCCGGTCGTGGGTGGTAGGAGGCTGGAGCACAAGCTGGACAAGGGTTAGGCGCTGGACAAGGGGGTGCAATGAAGAAACAAGGGGAGGTGGTCGGTGTTATGGCCAGTGCAGGGAGGTCGCCCGGAGGGCGGCGAGGCCGACGGGAGGGCACTGGTAAGAGGGCGGTGTGCTAGCCGTTGTAGGTAGCCGCATCAAAGGGAGGCTCGTGGATGCGGCCGAGGGAAGCGGGGTGCAAGGCCGAGGGCGAGCAGGGGCACGGGAGCCGGCTGGGGTAGCTGATTTGCCCGAACAGGAGCAGGGGAGCCGAGAGAGGAGGCTTGGGCATAGCGGGGCGAGGCGGAGAGGATGGCTGGGCACGGCGGGGCAGCCAGGCGAGGCAGAGGGAGGGCTGGGCGCTGCAGGTGGCACGGGGAGCGGTGGCTGAGCGCCAGCAAGGGAGAGGGAGGTCTGTGGCAGGGGTGCTGCGGGCAGCTGCATTCCAAGGAGACGACGCAAGAAGGGGGCCGCGCGGGGGCTTGCGGATGTGGCGGCGGCTAGCAGACAGGATGAAGAGGGGGGTCGCGCAGGTAGGTTAGGGTTTTTACAAAATAAAATTTTTTATGTAATAACAATAGTAATAATAATAATCACAAAATAATAATAATAATAATACAATAATAGTAATAATAATAACAATATCATTAATAAAATTAATACTCCTAGTAATAACCTTAATAATAATATAAACAACAATGTAAAACTATTACAATTATTATCAAACGTTTTTTTTTTAAAAATAATCTGTTTATTTTCCATACTCTATAAACCGGATCACCGCGTGTTCGGCAGACAACTTACTAATCCACGCGCAAGTTGCGCTCCTCAACTCACACTTCTTGGGAATTCGCACAGGCCCCTGGGTCAATCGTGTGGCCACCGCCTACCATGCGGTGACCGCGCACGGGCCCGAAACTCGCTAAAAACATTAAACTTCAAAAAATTTAGATCCGGACTCAACCCAGACCTCGGCACGAGAACCCAAAACTAAGATATATTGAATTGAAAATTAATCCAAAATGTTGGGGTGCGACATAATATGGGAAGTTACTAATATTATAATTGCTCAACTGATAGTTGTAGATAACTCCCCAGAGATTAACATAATGTGAAGACCTAACTGTTAAGAAAAAAGATCTATTAAGGTAGATCTGAGAGTTTATTAAACCAAGTCAAAGTATATATACTAACATAGAATTAAAAAATACAGGTTTTAATAATTCAACAATGAATTTATTCCTATGATGCATCAAATAAATCTCCCTAAGAAAATGTTTATAAGGAAAAAGATAATATTAATATGGTGAAGAAAATTTCATATTTTCATTGATTTATCTATCACACATACCAGGATATTTAGTAGATATAATTTAATTAAAACATATAAAATATAGGGAAAATATCAAATAAATATAGGAGAAATAAACATGTCAAAGTTATAACTATCCAATTGTACTTGAGAAATTTTAATGGATATGTACCTTGTACATGGATAGAAAGAAACACAAGTTATCAATGGGATTTAAAAACTCGTATTCCTATTTAAAAATTGATTTAATATCATAGTTATCTAAGTACATTATGAAGATAATTTAATTAAATCTAATAGTATCCATATCAATAAATATTGAGTAGTTTATGTATTCTGATGTAACTAATGAATTAGTGTAAAATAACTAATTACTTTTTCTATTTCTTGGAGTCATATATAGAAATTAAATTATTATAATTATATAAATTATCATAATATTTGTTAAATTGAACTATAAAATATATTTACCTTATGATAGAGGAAAATTGGGGTATAATCAAGGATATTAACTTGTGAGTAAGTTTTTAATCAAATTTGGTGAGTTCATAGATAATAGAGTATCCATAAATGAAACATGTAAGGACCTAGAAATAAATCTAAAATTTAGTATAATCATGGTATAATCTTGTGATAGATAGTAGGTTAATGATTTGAAATATCGATTTATTGAAAGTGGATGTATTGGGAAAGTGGGATTCCGTGACCCAACATGAGAAGTACTTTTTTATTTCCATATCATGTATATATAGAGTTATGAAATATGAATTATTACCATTATTGTTTTATTACTTATGCTTACGCTATTTACATGGTAAAATACTTAGATTATTTAATACATAAAAATGTTAACGAATTTTCATTATATAATAAAAAACCCAAGATATTATAGAAGTAATATTAAACATATGTCATATGGTATAAATGTTATATATATATATATATTCGTTAAATGAGTTTTCAGAGTGGTTAAATAATTTCAATAAAAAGGGGGAGGTGTGTTTGACTCCCACTAGTCATGATTTTTATCCTATATGCATAAGCATGGTGTTCAGGCCTATATAGTCCACCAGACAGAAGATAAATCCATTGTAAATGCATGTGGATGTAGCCCCAACCTCTTATGTCTATATCCATACTAGTATATAAATATTAATATCCTCTATGGATAGTTTAACCATGGATATAACCTATATCCATAATCTAATGGTCTACAGCCAAAGGTATCTCCTAAGGCTGTAGAAATCTTTTCCACTAGTGGAAAATCCTACAACAGAGATTCATTTTATGTTTTATTATCATGTTTTGGGGGATCATAATCATTGAAACATATTCTCATGATGTTTTCACTTGGTGATTATGGGTAGAATAGATCATTGGAATTTACATTCCAATAGAAACAACTCTTTTTTGGATGTCTTTAGATGTTCTTATCTATGAGAATGTGGGTTTTTCTCTCAATAAGAGATCATTATCCAAGTGTATCATGTGATATCATACATTGATATAATATAAAAATCCCAAATTTTATTCATATGGTGAGTTAGATTACGTGGTTTGTGTTTCTTGTGGTGTGACATTGATTAAATGATCTAGATGTGTTTATCTATTTTCAGCAGTAAAATATATATCTAAAATTGTATTTACTAAGTAGAAGGGAATTTATTAATTTTATGGTTGTGGTAGAAGGATATATGTTCTTCTGATATGGTTATAGAATGTATAAATTAATCATTTAAGGGTAGTGGAAAAGGATAAATATTCTTATTTATGAAATATTATGAGATAAATAGATTATGTTACACAATGAATGTCAGCAGTATGTGTTTTAATTATTATAACATAACACAATCTTTTTAGATTCCATTATTTGTTACAATACACCACTCTTGGTTTCTTAGTGACAATCACTACTATAAATATAACATCCTACAGTGTTACTAACAAAGCGTGTTAAAAAGTTTGGCCAATTCTAATGATTTAGAGTTTAGGACATGGTGACCTCATATGGGGGTCATTTAATGTATGAGTTTGAATTATCATAATAAAATAAATAAAATATAAATTTTTAAAATAAAGATTAATAATTGCTGAATTTTTTTAATTCTATGTAATCACATGTCACTATGTTAATATAATAACATATTTTACAACAGAATATTCATTATTCAAGGTTCATTAAATATTTTTTGAGGATATGAGGAAAGTAAATGACTCATATTTTAAAATATGATATATATTTATTGTTAAAATTAAGTTATAAAAGAACTATGACAACTATGAAAAATTCAACATGTTATAAGTGTCGTTTTCAGTATATTTAGAAGGTTTACATAATTAAGGGAATGGAGGTCAATTTTTACAAGTTATAAAATACCTATATAAAACTAAATATTCTTAAATTTTATTAGAATATCTCTCCCAAAAAGTTTAAATATTATATAACTTCTTTCTAAATTTATATAATGAAAAATATGAATCCAATGCACCCTGGTCCAAGTTATTCTCAATTGATTGAGTAGACAGTGCTTCAATGATTGTGAGTATATTGAATACACCTTTATTTATCAACATAAGAACCCTAAGTACAAATATAAAAATTACAAATATATTTCAATGTTTTGATGATCTAGAGGGTTTTTGATTTTGTTACTTTTTGAAATAACCACCAGTTATGAGTAGTTCATACCTGGGTCTTCAAATCGAATGAGGTATATTTTCGATTATTTTTTCATGATTATTTAAATTAAATGAGATCTTTGGGTTGTTAATAAGTTAATAAAACATAATTTATGATGTTATTATGTTTATCTATCAGATAAAATTTATTTTACCTATTTACACACTTCCACGTAGTACTCGATACAAAAACGGTTGACCTCCAAGTATATGTTCTATTGATATTTCAACCTCTCAATGATGATAAGGTCTGTGGAACTCATCACGAAATAAAAATAAAAATATTCCATTATAATGTAAATGTTCTCTAGTAAAATGTTTTACTTTCTATTAAACATTTATGGTATACAAGCTAACTCATAAATAAATAATATCAATATATGAGGAGTATTTGAAATCGAAGATTCACAATTCTTTTTGAAATTATATAGTATCAAAAGATGGATTCAGATAAATAATATGACTTCCCAATCAAAAAAAATTATTATTTTATACATATAAATATACTAAATATAATCTTAATATATCATTCACTTCTAAAGTGTAGTATATCCATATTTTTTAGTAAACCCTTCGTATAAATGTAAATTGTTGAAAAGTTACATACGTGAGATGAACTTTTTGTGCCACTTGGTGATTTAATTGATAGATCAAACTATATTTTATATTGTATGAATTTATATCATGTAGTTATTCATTGCTCATTCTAAGAAAATAGATAATGATTGCATTATATTCCTTCCAAAAAGGAAGCAGAAACACAATTCAATGGAATATATTCTTTGTCACATGATTAAAGGATCAAATGATTCACTAAATGTGGGAGGATGTTATCACATAACCAACTTAACTTTATATTATTCTCTCTTGAGAGAAGTATGAATGTTTATATGGTATAAATTTTTATTCACAACCTAAGCTAAGTGAGATAATAAATTCATTAGATTATGAATCTCACTCCTACCATATGAGGTATCTTGTTCAGAAAATCATTTGGTTTCCCATCACATTGGATATTGACATAGTTCCTCCTATTTCTCAAAAATTAATAAAATAAAATAAAATAATTATGTATGAAAATAATCATATTAATATGAATATTAAATTAAAATTTTTAACTGAGAAATAAAATCCCATAAATCATTTTTATATTCTAATATATGACTTTCTCTGATTAAATATTGGTCATTTATGGTTTATTTCTCATCAGGTTCTCTAAACTAATACCTATAAATTATAATTCCTTTCTCTGATACTAACTATAATGAAAAGAATCTCATAAAAATATGATTTTAAATTAAAATACCTAAAATATACCTATAAATCTAGAGGTTTTCTATATTTTGGAAATTTGGTAGATATTTCATGATGTAAAAAATAAGTTCCATCATCTTTTATTTATATCTTTATATTATAATATTTTATATAATTATGATTCAATAAATACAGAGGATATCCTTTGGATATAAAAAAATTAAAAGTGTGGCCCACAGATCCTAGTAAGGGTTAAACAAAAGGAATTATAAATAATCAAAAACCATATAAATACCATAATATTGATAAATCATATCATAAGACAGTATCATAAATAAAAAGAGTCATATAATTTTAACAGGACATATAAATTGAAAATATCATTAATATAAGAAAATGTACATAGGAATATTGGAATAGGTAAATCATGAATTATAACATGATAATGTGGTATAAACATAAACAAATGCCATCATAACATAAGTAGATTCTCACTGCCAATATATCATTATATAATATATTGATATCACTTCTAATGCACTATGATAAATATCTAATGAGATATAAGAATTATCAAATTATTTCGCAGAGTTTATTGTTTCATTCCCATGAATCACATTATAATATGTGATGTTCATGTAGAGACCCTAAGCTTGACGTACATGGACATTACATTACTTTTTCGGAATACTTAATACATAACAAAAACAGACACACAAGGACCGTAATAGTTTAGTGTCTTTGGAAACTTGGAACATAATCTTCTAATCGTGGTGATAGATCTTTATCATCTCCCATAAATATCTTCCACTTTTTTTTTCCTGACCTAAAACCTTTCTTTTGATCTTGGGGGAAAATAAAACATAAAAAGGGTGAGCTCAAATGCTCAGTAAGGGTAAGAATGGATAAAATAAAGCATACCATATACATTGGAACTTAAAAACATGAACATAATGATTAATCATTAAAATCTTGAGCAACGACATAAAACATAGAAGTACATAAGGCATAGATCATAATGGAACATAAACCATGATAAAATATCATGGGAATAAAAAATGTAATTGTGGCATCCATTAGGCACAAGTAATGATTTCCATAGTAGCCAAGGTATTGCTTCCAAGACCATCTTAGTGGACAAAGCCCCATTCTGAATCGAGTTCACTCCTCGTTTCAGTCCACTAACACTGAACCAGATTAACTTACCGTTCTAGCCATGTCTATCTCATGAGATATAAAATCTTTACCCAATGCATTGGAGGGAGATATAGGTCCCACCCATCTCATAATGAAATCATTCTTACTTGTGCCACAAAAAAAACATACATCATTCATAATAAACCAATAAACAAAATGGGTTTCATAAAAATCATTCCATCATCACATAATCCATATAAAAGAAATGGATATAATTTCATAATAAGAAAATTGAAACCATTTAAATCATAGAGACATGATACATGAAACATACACATATGAAATAATGTCATCTTATATATGGTTTTGATAAAATACTTGAAATGAATTCTTGATGAAAATATCATTTCTTCTTCAAAATCAATTTCTTTTCACAAAACGTCATGCAATTTTAAAAGAAAAAGATTTTGTTGAAAAAAGTAATGAAATCTTTTGGAGTAAGCTTCATGAAAATAAGGCTTTATGAAACCGTAAAAATCCTTTCATGTCGTATAAGTTAAAAAAACATTCTTCTCATACTTTTGTTTTAAAAGTTAAAAAAGTACCTCGTAACGTAAACAAAAGAAAGATTCCTTAGATAACATATAGTAAAAGTTAAAAAGTCAAAAATGGGTAAAAATTACTTTAAAAATACATGAAAACACTTTTATAAAACATGGACATGGATGATAAAAATAACCCGAGTAAATACTTACGAATAAGCAATCTCGGATAAAAAATGAGATTTGCCAAATGTATCCCTTACCTTATGTCTGATATGCTTCGTATGTATCCGAACCTCCAGTATAATGATTTAAATAATGTCATTGACTTATTACTGAATCATATTCATTGTTATGATATCATATATGGTTCACTTATGATTTTATATTACCCGTTCTTTTGTAAATTCTATGTTAAAGAGTGTTTTGGGTAAAATCGTTTCATTTGTCGTCTGTGTTTTGACTTGTAATTATTCATATGATTACGTAGATCACGATTACATAATTCCAGAATATAAAACATTATTTATATATAATATATATTCAGAATATACATATATATAATAGATCAGTAAATGAAAAGAAATACACTATTCATGGAGATGGTAGGTCATACGTACGCATGAATGATGTTTTTGTTTCCTTATTGAGTTGAATGGAATTAAGTAGACGACGTACATATATATACACATAAATCAGTATCATTATTATGTCATATATTTCATGATTACTTATTATATATACTTTATAATCATTCATGAATGGTTAATGTGGAGAATGAATCTCATCGCGTCGTGGAGACGGTAGTCCGTACGTACGCACGAGCGATGATATCATTCTCATGATAGTGAAATTGTATTGGAGTGTATATATACTATTTCAGAATCAATATCACATTACAATAATCATATATAGTTATTATTTACACCATTATACCCATCCAACTAAGGTGGTGGTGGAAAATAGATTACACCACGGCGTGGAGACGGTATTCTGTACGTACGCACGCGCGGTGATTTTGTTTTCCGTAGGGTGGATAGATGGTGAAATAGGGTTGTTTAATACTTATAATAACATATCCGTATTTTAGTGATACTGATGTTATTACTTCATAATGAAGCAACCTATGAAGAAGAATTGGAAGAAGAAATAAAGATGAATGAATCAGTAACGGACATTACCTCTTCTTTGAAGAGCCTCTTTGAGTCCTCCTCTTAGGGCACTAAAATTTGTCTTTGAAGAAGACCAGGACCTCTATGATGTTTCTAGGGAAGTGGAGAAGATAATTTGTCATGGTTTGGCAGAGCTTGAAGTCTCATAGTGGTGTGAGGAAGATAGGGAGGATGTGACCTTTTATAAGGGAGGAGAGGGGCTCCTTTGGAAAAACTAAAACTATTATTTTATTATAAAGCCAAATTCAGTTTTAAATAGTTCCAAATTGATTTATTTCGAAGCTAAGGTGGGGATGAGTCTAAATACTCTCATACAATAGAATTTAGAGAAGTTTAAGTTCCTATTTTAACCTTATCATTTAGATTTAACATTAGGTTAAATAATTTTACTTTTACCGTGTCTTCTTGTGTTCTTATACTATAAGGTTAATAAACATACAATAAAAAGCCAAAATAACCCCAAGTTGTTTATTATTAATATATATAACCTTATCTAAGTCATTTGGACGAACCTTAGAGTTTTAGGAATAAAAAAACAATTAATAATATAATATTTGTTTTAAAAACTATTTTATGTCAATTTTGACACTATTTAGTAATTGATTTTTGTGAAATTCATAACAGAATGATTAGTTCGAAAAATGTAAATTACATCAATACTAACATGTCATATTAACCTATAAAATTAGTTTAATTCATAAAAAGTCTTAAATTACATTAATTTGGGTATTTATATCATCAATTATGTCAATATTTCATTAATAAGATAATTACTGCATCATCTTTGTGTCATAATAAATGATACTTATTTAATCCCTAAAAATTCTAAATAAATTCATATGATGTAGATAATTGTATTAGATTTCTGGAGACTATTCATGTTCGATGTTTCAAGAAGTTTATCACTAAATTAAAATTATTATACTTATAAGATTTAAGAAAGTGACATGTTGTCACATTCTTTGGTTTTAGTAATAATTAAATTATTTTCATGGAAAAAAGTCTATTAAATGAATCTAATCCAACCCTTAGGTGATATGGGTCGTCTTTTAGTCATCCAATAGGTTTTTTTCAGGTGTTCGATTAATTTTATAACCTTATATTTACCCTTAATTACCCGATTTACATTTAACTATGGTAAATAAAATTTACCGTAGTTACTATTCATAATGCCAAAAAAATAAAAAGTAGCTTATTAAAATTATTTGGAGCCACTGATTCTAAATAAGGAATCCATTTTTCCAAATTCAATACACTAAAGTTACAGAAATTAAATTAAAATTAATCCCATTGTCGAAAGAAAACGGGTTTTTGTTTAAAACATTACAAAAGATTGAATTGTTTTATCCTATGAATTAAAGGTAGAATCAATGCTAATGACATAAATTATATTAAATGGTAAAAATATATTCTATTTATAATTTAAAACCATTCAATATTATAATTTATCCATATAAATTATTGCGATGAAAAAAGTTGTTTTTAATTAAAATATAGCGTGTTTATACTATTCATCAAAATATGAAAGTTACCAGAATAATATGAAACATTTATCCAAAGTAAATTTTCATTTCATGATTCCAAAGAAGAATTTTATTTTGTCAAATTTAACTTATAAACATGTCAAAAAATAGATTTAAAGTGGGTGTGCCATCAAAAGGCGGCAAAACTGCATTTTTTGAAAAATATATATTTTACCCGAAATATTTATTTTGTTCTTATACCATGTTCTAGAATATGTGTAAGATGAATAATAATGTTATAAAATTCAAAATTTAGTTATTACTATTCATAACATCTAGTTCATAATAATATTATATTAATATATCATTGTTTAGTAAAACCCGGTATTGCGTACAACACACGCTATCGAGGAAGGTCGCGATTGCGTGTAATGCAAGCCAAGTCAGGGTTGCGTGTTGTGAAATAATCCTTCGTTGTTTTGTATAACATAATCCAACCATATTTCATTTATACATTTAATATATATATATATATACTCAATGTTTTGTAGAATTACTATTATCAAAATTGTGTGTAACACGATCCAAGAATAGTGTTGCGTATACTGCAAGCTAATACGGTGTTGCGTATAGCGCAAGGTAATCTTGGTGTAGCATACAAAACAAGACCTTAATGAAATTAAAAGAATATTTTTCATAAAATCTTGGGGTGTTACATTCTACCCCCCCTTAAAATGAGTTTCGCCCTCAAAATTTTTCGGGGTTATAAATGGTTTACTACTCGAAAGATTGTTTAATAGAAACCCACATCGTAAAAAGGAATACCAAAACATGGATTTAAAAACTAATGTATGAAATGTAACGGCTACCCAAATTAACTCATCACTGGGTTTCCACGTAGGAGATCATAGGTGAAAATATGGATATGGATGAAAAATCTAACCATCAATTTCTGATAGAGAGTGGTAGAGAACATGGCTATGAAAAGGCCAACAATCACAAAGCAATAGATTTGTGATGATATAAGGTACCATATAATTCATCGGATATAAGAGAAATAGGACACCATTTTTGGTTTTCAATATCATTTCCCAAAAGTTGATGAATTAAAATAAATACTTACATGATTTTGGTACAATCTCACCGTTGTTCGTAAATTGAATAATTTCCACTTCATCCCTTAAAGAAATAAAGTTGCATTTGTTATTCGTGATGTGTTAGCAGATCATGTGATAGAATAATGGGTCATTCCATCTCATTCAAAATAAAGGTTAGCAAAAGTTATAAGTCTGTATTATGGTTAGATTAATCGTATATGGTTCCAAAAATCAACTTATACATCATATATCATACCACTTAATAAAATAAAATTAGTTTCTACTAAACAAGGACTTCTTGTAGGCCAGTGGTAGGCGGTAAAGGCCAGTCGCACTTCGGTTATGGGTTCGATTCCCACAGCCTTGTCCGACGCGATGGGCTGTCGCCCGTCCTACATGTTTTCCTTTTTCTAAATCTATATTACTATAACATCCCATCAATAATATCAAAAAAAACCTCTATCCTTAAACAATACTAACTTATTTCCAACATAATCCATTCCAATCATTAGGATTATCTATAATACTGAAGTCCACTCTTATAATATAGAGAAATCAATTACCAATGATTTAATACTATCGTTGATCCCCATATATCATAAGATATGTATTGTTGGTCACATTCTAAACATTCAAAGGCCTTAATCATGTATTCTCTTAAAAAATGAATACCCATTGAACCTTAGTGAAAACCTGAATGCGGTTAAATGTTAACACTTTCCACATAACAAAATCCTCAAAGTTCTATATACTCAAACCATGATATCACTTAGTCCTTATATCAATCATTATCTCATGAATACTATCAAACATTTAATTTTCTCCTTATCCCTTCATTATACGAATATCATCTACATTCCAAAAATATATGAATAAACTTTCATGGATACTGGTTCCGTTAATCATACACTTTCAAAACACAAGGAAAGACAATAGTGTAACAATCATTATATGTCTCTTTATTCCATAGTACCATGAGATTACTTATACAACATTACACATGATAAACATGTAATCATTCCACTACATTCTAAAACCATTGACCGAGATTCAACAATTCATTCATCTCACATATCATTTGTAGTCTCTTCATCATCATCAACATAAATACTACCCATACGACCATACTGATTCTCTTCATGAGACTTTCCCTTAGGGAATTGGTTTTCATAATGCCCGTACATTCCACATTTAAAACATTTAACCATTTTTGATGTCATAGCAATACCATTATCATCATCCCTGGTGTTAACTGAACCTTTTCCTTTACACTTACTGGCTTTGTGTCCTTCTTTTCCACAGCCAAAGCTTCCTCCAATTCCTTTGAAACATTATCCTTGATTCCTCTTCCCACATGATTTACATAGGGGAAATTGAACTTTCTTTCCTCTATGATCATCATGAAACTCCATCTTTCTCTTATTTACCGAGTCAGGAAACTTACCAAATTTTACTTTATTGGTCATATAATGAGATTACTAATTCGGCATAATAATGATGTTTGGACTTCCAAATCCCATTTCATTTGGTTTCTCATGAAGAATATCATTCCATTGTCCATCATATCCTCCATTATCGTGAATCATCTTGTTTCCAGCCATTTTCTAAAACTCAAAAAGAATAGTGTGAGAGGAAAAAATCATAATAAAGGGGGAGTAACTTCAATATCTAAAATCTTTGGTTTAATCTAATATCATTTCCATAGTTCTAAGACTATATCATATACGTATACTTATCCTTAGGGACATCCCTAGACATACCTTAGAAATATCTCTAGGGATCTTACTAGCGTTTTTGCATCCTTGTTTCCAAAGGTTGACTAAAATTTTCCTCTGATACCAACTGTAGAGAACCTAAGCTTGACGTACATGGACATTACATTACTTTTGTAGAATACTTAATACATAACAAAAATAGACACACAAGGACCGTAATAGTTTATTGTCTTTGGAAACTTGGAACATAATCTTCTAATCGTGGTGAAAGATCTCCAACATCTCCCATAAAGATATTCCACTTTTTGTTTCCTGACGTAAAACCTTTCTTTTGATCCTGGGGGAAAATAAAACATAAAAAGGGTGAGCTCAAATTCTCAATAAGGGTAAGCATGGATAAAATAAAACATACCATATACATTAGAACTTAAAAACATGAACATAATGTTTAATCATTAAAATCTTGAGCAACGACATAAAATATGGAAGTACAGAAGGCATAGATCATAATGGAACATAAACCATGATAAAATAGCATGGGAATAAAAAATGTAATTGTGGCATCCATTAAGAACATGTAATGATTTCCATAGTAGCCAAGGCCTTGCTTCCAAGACCATCTTAGTGGACAAAGTCCCATTCTGAATCGAGTTCACTCCTCGTTTCAGTCCTGTAACACTGAACCAGATTAACTTACCATTCCAGCCATGTCTATCTCATGAGATAAAAAATCTATACCCAATGCATTGGAGGGATATATAGGTCCCACCCATCTCATAATGAAATCATTCTTACTTGTTCCACAAAAAAAACATACATCATTCATAATAACCCAATAAAAAAAATTGGTTTCATAAACATCATTCCATCGTCACATAATCCATATAAAAGAAATGGATATCATTTCATAATAATAAAAGTGAAACCATTTAAATCATAGAGACATGATACTTGAAACATACACATATGAAATAATGTCATCTTAGATGAAAAATGGTTTTGATAAAATACTTGAAATGAATTCTTGATGAAAATATCCTTTCTTCTTAAAAATCAATTTCTTTTCACAAAACGTCATGAAATTTTAAAAGAAAGATTTTTTTGAAAACAGTAATGAAATATTTTGGAGGAATCTTCATGAAAATAAGGCTTTATGAAACCTTAAAAATCCTTTCATGTCGTATAAGTTAAAAAAACATTCTTCTCATACTTTTGTCGAAAAAGTTAAAAAATTACCTCGTAACTTAAACAAAAGAATGATTCCTTACATAACATGTAGTAAAATTCAAAAAGAAAAAATGGGTAAAAATTAAATTAAACATACATGAAAAAACTTTTATAAAACATGGACATGGATGATAGAAATAACCCCAGTAAATACTTACGAATAAGCAATCTCGGATAAAAAACAGAGATTTTGAAAATTTATCCCTTACCTTATGTCTGATATGCTTCGTATGTATCCGAACCTCCTGTATAATGATTTAAATAATGTCATTGACTTATTACAGAATCATATTCATTATTATTATATCATATATGGTTCACTTATGACTTTATATTACCCGTTCTTTTGTAAATTCCACGTTAAAGAGTGTTTTGGGTAAAATCGTTTCATTTGTCGTCCATGTTTTGACTTGTAATTATTCATATGATTACTTAGATCATGATTAAATAATTCCAGAATATAAAACATGATTTATATATAATGTATATTCAGAATATACATATATATAATAGATCAGTAAATTTAAAGAAATACACCATTCATGGAGACGGTAGGCCGTACGTACGCATGAATGATGTTTTCGTTTCCTTATTGAGTTGAATGGAATTAAGTAGATGAAATACATATATATTCACATAAATCCAGTATAATAATTATATCATATATTTCATGATTACTTATTATATATACTTTATAATCATTGATGAATGGTTAATGTGGAGAATTAATCTCATCGCGTCGTGGAGACGGTGGTACGTACGTACGCACGAGCGATGATATCGTTCTCATGATCATGGAATTGTATTGGAGTGTATGTATACTATTTAAGAATCAATATCACTTTACAATAATCATATATAGTTATTATGTACACCATTATACCCATCCATGTAAGGTGGTGGTTGAAAATAGATTACACCACGGCGTGGAGACGGTATTCCGTACATACGCACGCGCGGTGATTTCATTTTCCGTAGGATCGATAGATGGTGAAATAGGGTTGTTTCATACTTATAATAACATAACAGTATTTGAGTGATACTGATGTTATTACTTCATAATGAAACAACCTATGAAGAAGAAGTGGAAGAAGAGATAAAGTTGAATGAATCAGTAACGGACATTACCTCTTTTTGAAGCGCCTCTTTGAGTCCTCCTCTTAGGGCACTAAAATTGGTCTTTGAAGAAGACCAGGACCTCTAGGATGTTTATAGGGAAGTGGAGAAGAGAATTTTTCAGGGGTTGGCCGAGATTTAAGGCTAAAAGTGGCGTGAGGAAGAGAGGGAAGAGGTGCCCTTTTATAAGGGAGGAGCGGGGCTCCTTTGGAAAAACTAAAAATATTATTTTATTATAAAGCCAAATTTGGTTTTAATTCGCTCCAAATCGATTTATTTCGAAGCTAAAGTGGGTATGGGTTGAAATACTCTCATAAAATAGAATTCCGAAAAGTTTAGCTTCCTATTTTAACATTATCATTTATATTTAACATTAAGTTAAATAATTTTACTTTTACCGTGTCTTCTTGTGTTCTTATACTATAAGGTTAATAAACATAATATAAGAAGCCAAACGAACCCGAAGTTGTTTATTATTAATATATAAAACCTTATCTATGTCATTTTGCTGAACCTTATATTTTTAGGAATAAAATAACAATTAATAATATAATATTTGTTTTAAAAACTATATTATGTCAATTTTGAAACTATTTAGTAATTTATTTTTGTGAAATTCAGAACAGAATGATTAGTTCGAAAAAAGTAAATTAAATCAATACTAACATGTCATATTAACATATTAAATTAGTCTAATTCATAAAAACTCTTAAATTACATTTATTTGGGTATTTATAACATCAATTATGTCAATATTTCATCAATAAGATAAATACTGCATCATCTTTGTGTCATAATAAATGATAATTATTTAATCCCTCAAAATTCTAAATAAATTCCTATGATGTAGATAATTGTATTTTATTTCTGGAAACTATTCATGTTTGTTGTTTCATGAAGGTTATCACTAAATTAAAATTATTATACTAATAAGATTTAAAAAAGTGACATGTTGTCACATTCTTTGGTTTTAATAATAATTAAATTATTTTCATGGAAAAAAGTCTATTAAATGAATATAATCCGAACCTTAGGTGATATTGGTCGATTTTTAGTCATCCAATAGGATTTTTTCAGGTGTTAGGTTAATTTTATAATCTTATATTTACCCTTAATTACCCAATTTACCTTTAACTATGGTAAATAAAATTTACCGTAGTTACTATTCATAATGCCAAAAAAAGTAGCTTATTAACATTATTTGGAGCCACTGATTCCAAATATGGAATCCATTTTTCCAAATTCAATACACGAAAGTTGCATAAATTAAATTAAAACTAATCCTGTTGTCGATAGAAAATGGGTTTTTGTTTAAAACATTGCAAAAGATTGAATTGATTTATCCTACGAATTCAAGGTAGAATCAATGCTAATGACATAAATTATATTAAATGGTAAAAATATATTCTATTTATACTTTAAAACCATTCAATATTATAATTTAAACATATAAATTATTGCGACAAAAAGAGTTGTTTTTAATTAAAATATATCGTGTTTTTACTATTCATCAAAATATGAAAGTTACCAGAATAATATGAAAAATTTATCCAAAGTAAATTTTCATTACTTGATTCCAAAGAAGAATTTTATTTTTTCAAATTGAACTTATAAACATTTCAAAAACTAGATTTAAAGTTGGTGCGCCATCAAAAGGCGGCAAAACTGTATTTTTTGAAAAATACATATTTTACCCGAAAAATTTATTCTGTTCTTATACCATGTTCTAGAAAATGTGTAAGATGAATAATAATGTTATAAAATTAAAAATTTAGTTAATTATATTCATAACGGCTAGTTCATAATAATATTATAATAATATATCGTTGTTTAGTAAAACCTGGTATTGCGTACAACACACGCTATCGAGGAAGGTCGCGATTGCATGTAGTGCAAGCCAAGTCAGGGTTGTGTGTTGTGCAAGAATCCTTCGTTGTTTCGTATAACATAATCCAACCATATTTCATTTATACATTGAATATATATATATATATATACTCAATGTTTCGTAGAATTACTATTATCAAAATTGTGTGTAACACGATCCTAGAATAGTGTTGCATATACTGCAAGCTAATATGGTGTTGCTTATAGCGCAAGGTAATCTTGGTGTAGCATACAACACAAGACATTAATGAAATTAAAATAATATTTTTCATAAAATCTCGGGGTGTTACAGTGCATGAGTTCCATATAGAATAGAAATCATAAATGCATCATAATCATGAATCCCCCTTGAGAGGAAATGGGTTGCACAAAACATTTCAGGGGGAATAAATCATTTTACAAGAACATGATGAATAACAATGATCAAGAATAAATAGGGGAAAATTAATAATCGGTTTTAATGTACAATATAATTCATTTATAATATATCATATGATAAATGTGTATGAAAATAAAAAGTGGAGATCAAGAGATAATTTTGAAAGAACTTCTCTACAAAGGTCATGTGGTAAGAAGTATATATATAAATTTCGAATATGAGAAAAATAAATTTATGAACGTAAAATATTAGTGAAAATTTTTATTATTATTTCAAAGATTGAAATATAAAAAAGCTTGTGCAAGTTTGGTAAAGGAGATAGATCATCAATCATAATAGATGAATGAGAATGTGTTCACTTACACAAAATATAAGGTAATAATTTTGAATCATTTAAGATGTTACTAAGAAAATAAATGAAATTAAAATAAGGATAATAAAATATAGGATATATTAATTTATTAGTTAATAAGGCTCACAATAGATAATAATTGGTCAAGGAACACTATATGAAATGTAAAGATATATAGAAGGTAAAATCCAAATATTATTCCCATGGGATGAGAATAAAAAATAAATTGAGTTGGGGAAAATATAATTTTGTATATTGGAATAATTGATTTATAATAACATTATAAAAAAATTTAATCAGATAAAAAATAATATGTAAGTTAATGAAGAGAACAATTAAAAATAATTAGGTTTTATGGAAGGAATATCTTACCACGTGACATGACCCTACTTAATATGTGTGTGTGGCCTAATAAATAATAAAATTAAGTTTACTAAATAATTTTTTCATAACCATATTAATATTTTTTTAATTTATTATTATTCTTTTTTTGTTTATTGTAATTACTTTCTAAAATCATGATGTTCATTTCCATAATCCCAAGGAAATTTATTTCACGGTTTCATGATAATATTGGTATTTTGGTAACAGTTGTGTTTCATGTAAAATGTGCCCATTGCGATAAAATTATAATGGTATATAATTTATGTCATTAAAAAGTTAAAATACTTCCAAATATCAAAATTTATTATAATTTAGTCATGGTTCAATCATAAAAAGTGGTATTGGTGTTTACAATTTTGTGGTTTCACTAACTTTTCAAAACTTATTTGTTTTTAAATTTTATATTTTTTAACCATTATAGAATATTAATAATCATATAATATCATTAATAAGTCTACACTTAATCCTTAATTGAGGTATTATAATCATCCATGAGTGTGGTTGTATTAAGGTAATAATAATAACTTTATTGTTGGTTATACCTATCATGAATGGTTGTTTGTTAAAAAAAACTATTATGTTCATTTTTATGTTTTTAATATTCATGTTATAGTATCATAATATCATTAACTTTATTATATTGAACATTTTTATCATGTTATAAAGTGAGATAAGAATAAATAATGCAATATAAAGGAAACAGTTTGATTACCAATTCTTACATTATTCTTTAAGAAGAATCCTTTAATAATATAATTATACCTTACAAGGTTTCTCTATAAAAGAGACTGAAACATCCTGAATGTGGATAAATGTAACATACCAATCATCCAAATTACGATTCTTCTTAAATAATTCTATAGACTGCATTACACTCAACACCGAGTTTGAGTGAACCATGATCTATCAAACTAGCCTTTTAAAAAGAAGTTATAAATAGTATTAACAAAATTATAAAATTTATTTTTCAAAATAGACTTAATTTTTAGATTTGTAATACCAAAATTAGCTTAGGGTGAAATTTTGGTAATATTCTGAGAAGTTTCAATTTTCGATTAATAGTGAATAATATTGATTTGTGGTTTAAAAAATAACTCTTATTTTTAAATAATTATTTTACATTAAATTAATTTTAAAGTCGCAATAGACACATAGTACATATATTATTCCAATTTATTTCATTTTAAATATTCTTATAATATAATTAGATATAAAAATTTATTGAACTTTTGAATGTCTATTTTACTCGCCCTCTAACCATATCTACTGGATAAACATTAAATGTAATTTTACCATTTATATGAATTTAATTTAAAAAAACTAAAATACATGGTTATAATTAGTGTGAATTTTTTGATTAAAAGGATCAACTTAATTTTTTGGTGAATGTTATCTTTAATAAATTTTTAATTATTTATCGCGAATAAGGGTAAATCGAGTGATTAAAGGTATAAAAATTATAATATTTTTATAAAATTACCCAAAACATGTCTTAATTTTATTCAATAAGTGTTTTTATACCGAAATCAACCGTATTCTTTAAATTTGATCAATTTTAAACCACTTCTTTCAGGTTACAGCATTTATTATATTTTATTTAAAGAAGAGTGAAAATTTTCATATTCAAATTTTAATAACTATATCATTTTTAATATGTTGTTATATGAGTGTTATGGTAGAAAATAAATATTATTTATAATGATACAATGTTTATCTAAAACATATTAATTTATTTCAAAAAATTATATAACAATTAAACTAAATGGTGGCCAGATAATGATGGTGTAATTGAATTATTAAAGGCACAATCAATTAAATTATATTAAGAACATTAAAATAAATAGATTTTGAAATATTTTATGTCCTAAATTAATTTAGTGGATACATCTTACATATTATTGATGATTTAATTTATTTTTTTATGTAATCAAGCTGTCATGATATTTTTTTTAAAAAGTCATGTAATGAATAGTGTCAAAATTGATGTAAATGAGATTTTAAAATAAATAATATTTTATTAAATGATATCAAATTCCTTTAAGATATATATTTATGCCAAATTACTATTATAGTTTTCAATATTTCATAAATTATCCAATTGGGGTTTGTTTGGCATTTTATAGTCATAATATTAACCCTATAGTGTAAAAAGACTTGTAGACACAGTAAGAGTTAAACTGTTTAACTAAGGGGAAAATCCAAATGATAAGGACATTATTGTTACCTAAACTTATATAAAGATCCATTTCTGAGAGGCTATAAACCCATAATCATATTATCCTCTAAATAACTCAGTTTTGAGTTTTTTTAAATGAAAATAAATTTATATTAAAATAATAGATTTAGAGTTTTCAAAAGTGCCCCTCCCCTCTCTTCTAAAAGGTCACATGTCCTTATATTTTTTTAACACTTCTAAATCCCTTAGCCTCGAAAAAATACATCCCATTTATCCTTAAAAATTCTCTCACTTAATTCTAGAGGCCATAACTTTTTCAGAAATCCAACCTAATAAGTCTGTTGGTGCATATATAAAGGAGATACTCGAATAAGAGGTAATTGTTTTACCAATTCAATTCAATTTATTTTCATATTCCACTTCCTATTCCTATATTTATTCCATAATAAAGTAACAAATCCAATAATATATACATTATTTTATTTTGTTTTGATTATGGTCATCCATATTCCTCCTTTTATCTATCCTACGAATTACAATATCACAATGTGTGCATAAGTACGGCTTACCGTCTCCACGTCGTGGTGAAATTTGTTATTCAACACTACTTAATTTTCATGGGTATAATGATGATTATAGTGGATTTAATTAATGAATATGACATGATAATAATTATTTATAATTAATATACCATCCATTTCTCTACCATTTAACCACTAATGGAATGATATCGTCCCTCGTGCATATTTACGATCTACCATCTCCACAATGCAATGAGATTCATTCTCCACATTAACATTAAAGATTGATTATAAAATTTATAATATGATTAAAAATAATATTTATGAATATAATATAATTTTTAATATGAATAAAATATATCTTATTCAAAATATATGTCAGTTATACAACAAAACATACAGTGAAAAACGAAGCAGTTAACACCCGAAACAATGGTAATACTAAAATATTATTAACAAAATGACATAAGAGGGTCATATATGATATCATAAATATAGATATGGTCATTGTATGATTTAATAACGTTCATTAACCATTATAAAGGATGACAACACACCCTCAACTAAAGGAAATTACAAGGTAAGGGTTAATCTATTGATATCATTACAATCTAAGGTTATTTATATGTAAGTATTCACTGCGACATATTTATCATCCATGCCCATATTTCATAAAAAAGTACTTAAAAAATAATAACTATTCTTCTACAATCTATTGATGAAATTTTTAACCATTTTTTATTTTATAAAATGGAATCTTTTGTCATTTTAGGTATGAGGAACTTTGTCTGACTTTTTCAACAAAGTACGAGAAGAATGTTTTTTAACTTATATGGTGTGGGAGACTTTTTCCTTAATCATGACACCTTAATTTTTTTAAGTATCATTTAAAATATTAAAATATTATTTTTAATGAAAATTTTTTATTTTTAAATTTTATTTTATTTTAAATAACTATTTCAATAAAAAGGTGTATTTCTCTAAACAGGCTTCTAAGGATTATATTATGAACATTTTCATCTATGTCAACATACTTTATTAGATCTTATTTTTAATTGAGGTTGATTTGGTATGATACAAAACTACTAGAATTCTATTATATACCAAAACCCCTATCCAAATTGTTTCAGAAAACCTTTGCGATAGGTCCCCTATAGCAATGGTTTTTTCAAAATCGTCACAAAAGGGTATAATATAATTTGTTTTTCCAATGGTTTTCAAAAACCATTGGTACATGTATATATAAGAAAACTAATTAGAATAAATTTTGGAATAGGGTTATAAAAATCAGTCAATTCCAATGGTTTAAACAACCATTGGTATAGATCATATATCCCAATTTTTTTAAAAAATTGTTGGGATAATTTTCCCCCAGATACAGCATCGAGCCTCCATCCAAATTCTCGATCTTGTTCAATTTTTCTATATAGTAGTTATACTCTCTTCCTATTCTAAATCCAGTATTCCAATTGGTGATCCATAATAGTTTCAAATCATTTACTTCCAATACAAATTTCAAAGTTTCATTTATATGTTCTACCTACATTTATTTTGGATTTTTATATTCCATGTTTAGTTTGTTTCCACATCTGTCTGCAATCTCTCATCATTTAGATGTATTTATTATGTTTTATATACTATATATTTATACAAAGAGATTAATAGAGTCTATTTTATATATGTCATATTTATACTCATAGATACATTAATTTTGTGTTAATCCATTATATTTCATCTTTATAGATACACTGCATCTTTATACACATAGATGTTGATTCTGTTGTATATAATGTATATATTTACATAAACTACATCTATTTTGTATATGTATATTTAATATATTTAAATCCATTATAATTTTTATATGTATACAACATTTGTTTTACTATTACACTGTGAAATTGAAATTTATTTCAATATGAACAATACACTATGAAATATGTAATATGTGTATACATCATGCAATATGAAATATGTTTTTCTATTACATTTTGAATATGTAATATGCTTTAATATGAATTATAAACTATATTATGTAATCAATGCATACACTATGTAATATGTAATATGTTTTTCTATTATACCATCTGATTTTAATTTGTTTCAATATGAATCATACCCTAAGAAATAAGTAATTTTCATCCTCTGTGTAATACGTAGAATATTTTCCTATTGCACCATGCATATGTAATTTGTGGAAATATGAATCAAAAACTATGAAATATATATTCTATAATTATTTTGCACTATGTAATAGTAATATATTTCAATATGTAATCTGTTATGTTGTTACAGTGCGTATGAAACATATAATCAGTTCTTCCATTACACTATACAATAGTAATCTGTTGCAATATGAATTATACATTTTGAAATATAATTCTTTTCATAATGTGAAATTTATTATGTAATATTAACTTATTACAATATGCATTGGTAAACTATTTTTTTCTATATTTCAACATACAACCTAAATTTTTCAATTCGAATCTATTTCTTAATACACAATGTAATAGTAATCTATAATGAGTGTCTGCAAAGAGTCGTGAGAAAGAACATTAATATTACTAGTTATACATTAATTTAAAAGATTCTATAATTAATAATCACTTATACCATTAAACAATTTCATGTTTTTTAATTATCTTAATATATTATGTTTTTCCATTGATTAAAATGAAATAGTTGATATGACAATGGTTGTGTTGGTTTTTGTGAGTGAATTTGACCTATATTTAGCTTATATATAAAATACAATGGGAATTATTTCATTTTATGGTGCATAATTCTTGAAAATAATTAAATATAAATTTTCTGTGACCTATCCACATTGATTTTGAGAAGGAACATAACAACATAAATGGGTTTAAGAAAATATAAATTTATAAACCCTGGTCGAAAAATATTATAAAACCCAAACTAATATTTGTTGGGAGATTTTTATTATGTTATGTATATATCAAAAATTTCCATATATTTGGGTACCCATGGATAAAAAATTTAGTTACCATAATCTTTAATTCTCCAGGTGTTTAGAAAAAAATGGTTGAAATAATGAAATCTCCCCCCACATGATCCCCCCTGTGAAACACTCATCGTTGCTTGCCACATGCCACTACATTCTATTATGTCCCCAACCCAATGACCATAAATATAATGTAAACATGGGAACCCCAAGTGACCCCAAGAATGCTTCCCTATATATCATAGACTAAAAACTATCAGTGATTCCCTAATCTATATAATGGGATCACCTTTTCAATGATATTATATCCATTTAATATCTTAAATGAAAAATTAATCATAAAACATATAAAAATCTACATTATGAAATAAAAAAATCAATTCAACCTTATAAATATAATATCACCATAAAATAAATAAATTTATACCATGTCATGTCATACACCCATAGTCAAAATATAACATTTGGAGAGGTAGATCATATATATGGAAAGACATAAAATGAAAAAAATTAGTGGAGAATCATCAACAAAGTAAAAGGTCAATCCCCCACACATTTCTCATTTGCATTTTCATTGCTCACCACAATTTCAAAAATATCATTACTGCCATTAATTTGGTTTAATATTACAAATATTATCTTTTCTATATGTCTTTCACTTTTTTAATTTGATGTTTATCCATGTATGTTTGACATGTGGGTCACTATAATGTCTATAAATTGTGAGGTCTACACTATGATCCCCCACCTATAGTTTCACTTTTTTGGGTTAACTAAATCCCATATTCTCATAACTATTCAATTTATCCTTTATATATGAATTAAAATGATTGATTACATAGTGGGAATAGAGTTCCAAAAGTAATTTTGGTGAAGTGATATGTACGAGTCACTTTGTCTAAGTGAATTATGTGATGCATGGTGGTGAAGTGACTTATGGGATGCACTTGGGATAATTGACATGTGTAAGGGACCTGTTAATAATTCATGACCTTTTCAAATTCCTATTCATGTATACACAACCCACTTAAGATGGAATTAACCCAACTATGACCCACAATATCATTTACTCAATAATACATTAAAATAATTTCATTAGTACTAATAAAATATAATTTTCATACTTTCATACTTCAAATGGATTAAAAAACTATTTATATTTTATATGAAGAAGTTTATGCATGCTTATATGAGATATTGGATATTTTTTACCATGATTTTTCCTATTATATGACCCCGCACTATGGAACCTAGTGATGCATTTGAAGAAGTGTAATTTTTTATCCTAAGAGATAAAATTTTAAATTATAAGACCATAGTGTTAGAATGAAGTTCTCATCCTAAAGTGGGGTGTCCCTTTAAAACATTGGAATGTATTAGATTATGGTAAATATAACATATTGGGATTATACCATTAAGTCCATCAACCCTTAAGTAACTCATATTGCTGGATTTTTATCATTCTCTTTTAGCTCCTACATGTATAGAGTTTATGACACCAAGATAGATACCTTTTTAATAACACACCCTATAAAAATAGAATTTATCACTAATACTACAATGAAATAATTGATTAGAAATATATCATTAACTATTCAATAAAATAATCTATATAAATTTAGGCTTAATGCCAACTATATTCTCATAATTGTCCTAGAGAAATAATTATTTATACAATGATTTTCCATCACATCCACCTTGTTTAAATTCAATATCATGGTTCTATATTTATATTATTTTGTTATATATATAGTATTTTGTTCTATTTCATATTATGGTTCCCTTATAGGGTAGTGTGTCAGTTTTGGTTTTATATAAAGTAAATAATTCTTGTTTACTTAAATATCTTTTTTATTAAACATCAATCTTATTGAATTTATTTCATGGAATTATTTATTAAATTTTTTTCCAGAATGGATAAACTTTGTATGTATGAATCCAATCAGATCTAAAGCAATTTTAAAATCAATTTGGGGAGCCTTTTATATTTTTCATCTTCCAATCCTCCATATAGTGGTCACATGCACTAACCATCTTATAATTTTAAAAGAAGACCTTGTTTGAGTCATGGAGAAGTTAGCTACCATATAAACAAATATGGTTTTCAAAAAATATACTATGTGTGGTATCAAAATGGGGATAAAATGGAATCTCACAATACATATGATCCAAATGAGGAAACGATTTTAGAATTTTTTATATGAATGGTTTCTGTTTATTTATCATCATGAGAAAGAAAGGATGTCGACCAATGAATACATCAATATGAGAACACATGATGTGTTAAATTAAAATTATGATCTTGATTGGGTGAGAAAATTGAATGAAGCTACTACATTCCAAATATCAGTAATATGGTAAAATGAAGAAGATGAATTTTTTAGTCAGATTGTATCATGGGAAAACTATGTATGAGATTTAAAATACTACCATCAATTACATTTTTACCTTTTTGAAGGACAAACTTCAACATGATGTAGATATTCCCTCAAACCACTATATGGAATGGAAATTGGTTGGAGAACATGGATTTTAAAAAAACTTGCTTACCCGAAAATTTGTAGCTTATTCTAGAAGGAAACAGATGAATGAATGATTGTATGAAATTTGGAACACTCGATGGAAACCAAAAGCTGATGGAACACCATCATGTATGCTATAGAAAGTAATTTGGCACTTTCTATTTGTCCCCATACTCTAGAATATTTTCATGTATGGTGAAATATCAACAAAAATGTGATGGCATTATACCGAGATAAATAATTACAATGAAGTGTTGGTTCACCCTATAGATGGATTTGTATGGAAGACATTTAATGCTCGATATCCTAATTTTGTAGCTATCATGCGTAATGTGAGGCTTGGTAATTCATGTGATGGTTTTAATCTATTTGGGAAGATTCTTACTTCACACAACACATGGCCAGTTTTGATACACATTTATAACCATCCCATGGTTCTGTATGAAAAAACCATTCACTTTCAATAGTATAATCATATCTGGACCTTTTGATCTTGAGAATGATATAGATGTATGCAAGCACCTGTTAGTTAAAGAGTTGACACTTATTTTGTATTTGGGTGTGTCCATAAATTATGCTTGTTCAAAAGACATATTTCATATGTGTGTTGTGCTTATGTGGACAATAAATGATTTTATTACATATTAAATGATGTCTTAATGGAGTACGGATTGAAAACAATCATTTCCTGTTTTTATGAAGAATAAGTGATCCAGGAGACTGAAATATTGTTGTAGTTTTAGTTTTATGGGACACTGCTGATTCTTGCCATTGGACCATCCATATGGAAATAATTGTAGTAGATTTTAAAATACCACAGAGACTGATGATCCACCTCAACGTATGTCTAGAACATATCTTCTTAATGAATTTCAAGATTTCGGATTTTCATTCTGAAAGATTCAAATGAAATCTAGAAAGGGGAAAATGTTTCTAATGATACCTAATACAATTAGAAGAAGAATAGTATCTTATTTGAGTTGCCTTATTGGTCACCCAATATTTTACTTCATTTCATAGACATAATTCACATTTAAAAGAATATATGTGATATGATTCTTTTGAATATTCTAAATTTTAAGGGAAATAAAATAGATGATTTATGATCTTGGACGGACTAGGTGGATTAGGGGATCAGACCATAATTGAATCATCTTTGTATCAGTGAAAATAAATGGAATGTTCTATATGCTTCTTATGTGATGACAGTTGAAAAAAAAATATTTTTGGAAGTACTAGAGACTATTAATGTTCATGATGGCTATTTAAGCAATACATCAAAACGGGTCAACTGAATAGAGTTGAAGGTGAAATCTATGTAGAATCTTGATTATTATGTCCTTTTCCATGAGATGATTCTAATAGAAAATTATCATCTTTTTTCCAATAATGTAAGGGTTTCAGTGATTTGGTGTGCCATTTTTTGATATCTTTGTGATACTAATTTTTCCAAGTTTTTTCTTGAAAACAAATGTTGGTAGAGACAATATTAGTATTGTGGATGTTATAGAAAATAGTTCCTCTATTTTTTTCACATGTATGCTACATCTGACAAGACATCTTCCAACAAAAATACTTCTTAGAGAACCTTTTACTATTCATTGGATGCATCAAACTAAAAGAAATAAGTACAAATTGAAATCTTATGTCCGTAATAGGAATCATCCCAAAGGTTCCATCATGAAAATTTACTTCCCCTATAATGTTTTGATTTATGCTCCATATATTTTTTTATCTTACTATGAAAATGAACATACCAATGAGAAATAAAGAAGAATAGTACGAGAAAATTAAACACATTTTTCCATCACATCCTCAAATATGAGTAATTCTTGGATCATATACATTGATTAGATTAAGCCTTGAAGGGCAGGTGATAGCACATCGTACAGTGGTGTTCAACAATTATTTGATCGATGGCTCCACTATGTAAGTGTATTTAACAAGTATATCTTATCTCATCTTGAGTAATTATCATATATGTTAATCTGTTTCTATATTTATATACATGGAACATAAATAAATGATAAATATAAAGCATTATTCTTTATCTTTTATAAGGGGAGATACTTTTAAAAGCAAAGAGTTTTTTTCCTGGATGAAATTGAAGGTAGAAATATATTTTTAATGAATAAATAAAATCAAAATTTAATTAAGTTTAATATTGATTAATATTTCAAGAATCATGTTTTCTTATAGACTATGTCTCTAAGGAAATATGATCTTTGGCTTTTGTTCCTAATACTATAGTTCGTGAATGTAAATCAATTGTGATCAATGGGTACAAATTTATTATTATTGAATTAGAAAAGACCATGAGAACCCAATATGATAGTGTTATGCTAACTAATAGAAAGTATTTCTTGCCAGTATATTGAATAATAGCCCTATTTTTGAAAATTTAACTTGTAATGGAGTCATTGAAAAATATTAATAATGGATTATTACACTCATGGTCAAGTCACTATGATGAAATTCCAGTGGTTTGATTCTATTATAAGGTAGGGAAACATTATTGGTTATTTTGGATATCAAGTTATTGACATGACTCGCACTCTTTCTACCGATGAACCATATGTATTGAAATCAATGATGAAATATATTTTTTATGTCAAAGATCAATTTCGACCTAAGATTGGTATCATTATCGATGTAATTCCAAGACATATTTTATATTATGGTGATAACGGAATTGAAACCACCCCTGCTACCATTGGACCAAATCCATTTATTACTTATGAGGACTTCAACAGCTCAATTTTCATAGTTGATTGTGAAAATGATGTTTTTATGGGGAATATATAGAATCATTCATTCATGTTTTCAGTATTTTTGGTTTATCTTGATATCAGTTGTAATGGTTTGTACTATACAAATGGATTTAATATTGATTAAAAATATTTTGTACCTTACTTGACCTTAATGTTAATTTTAAATATTTATTGGTTATAGTTTTATTTGAGTTGCATTTTCTAATATTTAATTGAACTGTATTCAAACCTAAAAAACCAAACACAACAAAAACAATTTAATTAGAATAAAAAACATAAGGACTTGAATTACACATATTAAACTAATTAAAATAAGAATCAAAACAAATGTAAATAATGACCTAACCAAAAAATTATCTAAATTACCAAATTGAAAATATGAACCAAATGACCTCAGAAAAATAATTCATATCTCATTATTTTTGTTTTATGGGTCACCCATTATTTACCCATTTCTAATTACATCCATATTTTTTCAAATAATGGAAATAAAAACAATTGAGGATCAGCGAAGAAAAACGATGATGAACAACAATCATCGAATGACTGAGATGGGCATTCCTCCATTGGGGACTATTATTAGTATTTTATTTCAAATATATATATCAATAACATACAATGTCATGAGATTATTTTTTTAAACTTTAATGCAGGATCCACTTCATAGGTTACAGTTATTCGATGAGTATCAAATTAGTGGTCCCTGTACTAAGGCTAGTGGTTTGGGGGGTTCAAGAGATAGGTTCTTTAGTCCGATTACCCAATTAGACCCTGCCCCTCCCACTGATGTACCATATTCGACACATTCTAATCCCAGTGTGTCGTTAGGGCACACTAGATATTTAGGCCTACCATTTTTCCCTATCTTTTAAATTTGAACCTCCTCACCCATCATTACCGTATCCAATGATGATTCCAAATCATCATCCATATCATGTATTTATCCATCTATGCCATCTTCCTTACCATATAATTCTTTATCTACAACTTCTATATTCATTCTTTGACTCCTAATCCGAAAAATTCAATGCCTATGGAGAATATATTGGGACCCACTCAAACTGTACAGGGTGATGTTTTTTTACTGCCTGTAGATCTATCAGCGCCCCTTGATCAGACTTCTGCATGTATATTTTATAACCACAATAGATATTTTTAGCATAATTTATTTTCATTATTACATGTATTTATATAATATTTTTTAATTTTATAACAGATAAATCTACTGATAGGTGGTGGGGGGCATACATGCATGCATACAGAGTGGAACTACCGAACGTAGTTGATAGTGGAATACAAAAAATATACCCAAGAGATAAAAAATGAATGGAACCAATGTCAGATATTTTTGGCGACGCCTACCAAATACTCCGACATCATTCACGTTAGCCCGCTCTCTTGGAGACCATTTCCAAAAAAAGTCAAGGATAATTCTTGGTAATAAATATGTGTAAAAAAATTGTTGGATTTAATGTAATATTTTTTTGTATTTTTATGAACTAATATTTTAGGTGTCTACTTCATTTTAATTGTCTTGATGGTGATGGTGCAATACCATCACATCTAAAGGAATAATGGTAGATTTGGGGAGTCTATAAGTAAGATTTGTATATTAGCTTTAGTTCAAGAGTTGTAATAGAGTTAGAAGCAGTACCTATCATTGATTATTTTCTGATAGAACAGTATCAACAAATTATTACTCATTGTAAGACCATCAAGTTTGTGGTATTAATCAAATTTGAGGTTTTTAAATAGAAACATTCTTGTTTTAAAATAATAATATCATTTTTATTATTTAATTTTATTTAGGAATCATCTAGAAAAAATAAAAAAATCAAGATAAAAATACTTCTACACTTTGGGGCGTAATATGATGTCATATCTTGAGTATAATTGGGTATGAAAGTTATTTATAGTTATTCTTTACGACATTCACTTTCAATTGTTTCCTCCAGAATTTATTAGATTTATAATATTTTGATATAATTTTAGTTATGAAATTAATTATTTGTTACCTATTTTCAATTATAGTTTCCCACCTTCAATGTCATTATAGTGGAAGGTATTGAATATTGAAGGATATGTGCCTCGAGAAATATTGTTTTTCTTGAATATAAAGAAGAAGGATGAAAGTGATATTAATGAACCAATATAGTATTAGATAGTAAGTTTTAATTTTTTTATTTCAATGTTTAAAATCTATTTGGTAACATTATAATCTATTTATATTTGTAATAGTCTCTTTTTGAGGCCCTCGATGCCCATGAATCTTACAATTTTTGTCCAAATAATCACTTACATCAGGTGTTGGGAGATGAGCACCATGGAATAGTACACTACTCTCCTAAGAAGATTATAGTCCTAATGAGGTATTATCCCTCTTTAGTTAGCAGATGTAGTACCACCGAGTTGGAAAAGTTTAAGGCATGGGATGAAAAGTCCAAAAATATGGTCACACATGTGGAAGAACGGGTTGAAATGGAAAACACTAAATTTATGAATGTGATGAATGGTTTATGTCCATCACTTCCACAACAGAATAGTCTAGATTTTGATGAATATATTTCATTGATTAGATAATTATAAAGTGAACCAGGTGGTATTCATATTTGTTGTTGAGATGATTTCATTCTTGGTGATGACAATATTAAGTAAGAGGTCGAGGACATTGATTATGCTGAGACTAAGGCTGATGCCTAGGCCTAGGAGGAGGATGAGTCTCTATGAGGGAAAGGATGAGACCAAGGATGGGGATGGGGATGGGGATGAGGATGGGGATGTTGATAATGACAGGGAAATGAATAAAGATGATGATGAGGCTGATGATGACGGTGATGATAGATAGATTGTTCCATTTCAATTTTGACAGATATTACTGACATTTGTTGTTTGATGATTTATTGTGACTAAATATTTTTGTGATATATTTTATGTTTGTTATCATCGATTAAATTCATCAATATATTTTTTCCTATTATCATTATTTTATATATAGGTTTCTTGGTATTTTTGGATTCTCTATTAGTTTCATTGTAGGTTTTGTTTGTTGAAGATGTGTTTTGATTTAATTGCTAGTTGAGGATGTTCTTCTGGTGTTTTGATTGCATTTAGTAGTTAGTTTCATTATTTAATATGTTTTATTGTTATTTTTTGTAGTTCTGGTTGCAAGTGAATTATGCTTTGATGCTTTTATTATATGAATTTCATTGCAGGTATTTCTTTTTTGCATGTAGTGACGTTTAATTCTGATTGTAGGTCATTTTGAAGTGCATTATTGGTGCTGAGTTGTATTTTATTATAGGTATCTCTTTATCACTCAGGGTATGATGAAATTTTAATTTTAAAAAATTAGGTAACAAAGATCACTCAACCACATTTTTATAGTGAATTAATTTATAAAATGTTTATATATTATAAAAAAGTGTCTCTAGAATCCCTTGGTATTTTTACTCAAATTAGTCCCTTACCTAATTGGGGATTATGTCCACTACGTATATGTTATCCTTTTTCATTTTATGTTGGTTTGTTTCACCATGATTTTTAGCTTAGTTTGGATAATTATTATTTATAAATTTTCACAAATCCATCTTTGATGTATCTGCAGGTTTACCAATAATCCATTACCTCTATATTTATGTAGTTTTTTAATTGAATTTATTACATTAAATTAAAACAAAGATTAAAATCTAGAAATGATCATTAAATACCTTTTATAAGGCCATTGTTTTGGATAATGTAGATACTCTAACATCATCATTCCAAAAACAACCCCATCACCATCCTCTTTTTTCCATTTCTCCCCACCCAATTGAACCAATTGTAATGAATATCAGATACCTTACTAGGCATAATTCAATGGAAAATGAGCTTACCTAAACCACAACACACCTTTATCCCACTCCCCATTGAAAATATGCTTCATATTCTTAGATTATGAATATTTATTACATTTTAACTTTGAGGATAACAGAACTCATTTATGTCTGATCACATTGTTAGTAGGCATGACATGGTTTAAAATGTTCCAAAAAAGAATTTGATCTTAGTAATAATATATTTACATAAAAATAGATCCCCACAATCATAAATAGTCACAAACACTTCAGAACACATTTTGGAATTTTTGATATGTTATGAATAACTTCAGATCAATTTTCAAGAACACTTATAGATTATATACTCAATGATGAGTATTTTCATGCACATGCACTTCCTGTTCACATCAACTTCACTGTAAATATTTGAAAAAATTTATCGAATTGTTTTTAAAATTACATTTTATATTCCCTTAACCAAAATAAACATTTTATGGTTTTATATATAGTATCATCTCTTTTAAATATTCATCCATAAATCCATGAAGGGTTTTATCAATCTCTCTTTGAGTAAGTATTCTACTATATTTTATTACAAAACATTATTTTAATAAACCTATAAAAAAATAGTAATTGTCATCAAGAAGCTATTCTAAAATATCATTCAGGTGTTGTAAATTCTAAACTCATTAATCAATAATAGACACACAACAAGGATGGATTTCTATTCCCTAATAAATCTAGTGTTATTCTTCCCCAATGTTCACTTTGGCATGCATCTCATCCTTATTTTTGGGTGGATACCATACTTATATTCATATGTATTCAAGTGGAATGTTGTGTTGTCTAGTGTTGTCTTTTTTCTTATCATTGTATTGTATATTTTCGGTGTCTTTAGGTTTATTTACAATGTGGTTCTTTTCGAGTGTGGTATTTGTTAGGTGTTGTATTATTTTTTTTAGGTTTTGTATTCAACATTATTCTATAGTGTTTTTTCAGTTGTTTTTTGAATATTTTTTCGGTGTGGTGATTTTCAGTATGGTATTATATATATTGTTTGTATGAGTGTTATTTTGAATTATATACATTATATTTTTTTTGTATATTTATGTACAGTAATTGTAGGTAATTACATAGGGGTGTTTGTTTTATGTTTCTTTCTAAAATTATAGTAGTATGTTCAAATTGTTTAGGAATTGTTTGTATAGATTTGAAAACTATATCTATTACAACAGTTTAATAAGAACCATTGGTAAAAAACTATAACTATTGTTCATAAACCATTGGTATATATTAGAAAACTATATGTATACCAATAGTTATTAGAAAAAAATTGGTAAAACTCTAAACCAACAGATTATAAGCGACCGGTATAGTTTTAAGGAATGATATATACCAATGGTAGAAAACCATTAGTAAAAATCAATTCCAACGAGTATTAACAACCCATTGGGATAGTATAATTTCCAGTATCCTATACAAACGGCTAATGAATAACCATTAGTATAGGTTTATCACCACACCTCAATAGCTAATGGTTTGGAAAGCCATTGGTATATGGTATACCAACAATTTTAAATAATATACCAACACTTTGAAACCATTGTTAGATCCTAATCATCTAGAAATGAGAACTATTATAATTTTTTGAAGGGTTTATGAATTGTTTGACTATGGATATAATATTTTTATACAATACATGGTTCATGGATAATGTATTATGATTCACTATGCTAGTTTTAATATGAATATTTATGTTGGTTATGATTCCCCATTTTTATATGAGGAATTCATTGGACTTAGTATGTAACAGGTGGGGCCCGCTATAGCCCTTCGATGTATCTGTAAGTCTCAAGAGACAAACTAGTTTGGTTTGTTACCTATTTATGTATGGTCTTTCCACGAGACATTGATGGTATAGTTATTGTAATGCCCTAACCCCATATGCTCATAGTCAGTACATTATTTTATTACATTGGCTTGATCACAAGAAATCTAATCCTAAAGGACTGATCAATTTAGTAGCCTCAGAAAAACTAGATACAACTATATGGTTTACATTACACCTTGAATTGAAAAAAAACATAGCGTCTCCTTGGAAAACACTAATATCTATTAGATTATCCCTAAAATTCATTCATAATATACTTTGTTGCATCTTGGGGTAAAATGAAACATAATAAAGGGGTGATCTTAGATGTTAAGTAATAATAAATAGTATAGAGGAAACTATCATAACTAAACATAACCTTTTAAGGAATGATATAAAATTGAAACAAAAGCCTTTAAATCCTAATCATCCAGATAATATGGAAAGAATATTCCACTAGTTAAAAAATAACATGTAATATCAAAAACTAATCTCATAATACAGGAATACATAATGTTAGAAATTAAAACCATACCATCAAGGCTTCGTGCAAAGAACCTACATGAATGGGTAAACCCCAAAGTAGTTTTTCCCATGAGACCTACCGATGCATCGAGGGGATATTGTAGTCCCTGTATATCACATAAAAAGTCCAAAGAATTCCTCACATGAAAAAGGGAAATCATAACCAGCATCATTATTCATATTAAAACAAGAATACAAAGTATTGATACATTATCCATAAACCATGTATGTTCTAAAAATATCATATCCATGGTCAAACTATTCACAAACCCTTCAATTCAATATGATAGGTTTTATCATAAGAAATCAAACTCAATTATTTGGATGAACCAATAAAGGATATTGACATATATGAAATTTATTTTAACAAAATCATTAGAAACTTATTTATAAAAATACCCCATTTATTGAAAATAGATATTTAAAATCATATAAAATTTAAAAAGAAAATATTTTTCTAAAAATAATATTGTAAGATCATAAAGGAAGCTTCAAAATGATAAGGTTTTACGATGGCATAAAATGTCTCTCACACCATATAAGTTAAAAAACATTCTCTCGTACTTCTTTGAAATATTCCAACAAAGTACCTCATAAGGAAAAAAATAAAGTATTCCCATATTAAAATTAAACATTGATAAAAATGTCTTTAAACAATTGGAAAATAATAGTATGAATGTTTTGAAGTACATTTTTATGGAACTTGGACATGTATTATAAATATGTCCCAATAAATACATACATATAAACACTCTCAGATAGTAATGAGATTGTAAAATTAACCCTTTCCATGTAATTTCATTTATTAGAGGGTATGTTAAACTCATTTATACTGGTTAAATCATATTATAAAAATATACTAGGACCATACACATATTTTTAATATCATATATAACCCTATTATATCATTTTGATCATAATATTTTTGTATTACCATTGATTCATTTGTTTACTACTTAACTTTCCTATGCATGTTTTGGTGTGTAAGTTATGTTTCTCATGCATAAAAAATATTTTATTCATATAAAGATTTATATTATGTTGATAAATATTATATTCACTCATTTTATAAATTTTATAATCATTATTTAATTTTTACCATTAGAATTAATCTCATCACATCGTGGATATGGTAGACCTTCCGTACGCACGAGTGACGGTATCATTCCCTTGATAGTCAAATGGTATAGAATTGGATGATATATTAATTCTAAAAAATCATTATAATTTCCTAATAATTATTTAAATAAATTATACTCATCTTTATTCCAATACAAATAAAGTAGTGTTGAATAATAAATTACACCACGATGTGGAGACGGTAAGTTGTACGTATTCCTGCATCATGATATTGTAATTCGTAAGACGGATAAAAGGAGAAATATGGTTGTCTCATAATCACAATAAAATATAATCATGTAGATGATACTGTAATTATTACTTTATTATGGAAACATAATTGGAAGAGGAAGTATAAGAAGAAAAGTAATTGAATTGAATTGGTAAAACAATTACCTCTTCTTCGAGTATCTCATTTTGATTCGCACAAAATGACTTCTTAGGATGGCCTTATACCCAAATTATATCCTCTACGACGAAGTGAAGGATTTTGGAAGTATAAATTAGAAGTATTTGGATAAGAAAAAGTGATTTAGTGGTGTAAATAAAATAGAATGAGAAGTACCCTTCTATTAAAGAGGTGTAGGGAACTTTTAGAAACTCCAAATCTATTAATATAAAATAAATTTATTTTTGATTTCAAATAGCTCCAAAGTGAGTTTTTTAGAGCATAACATATGGTTCCAAATAATCCCAACCAATTTTTTTTTTGTGTGTTTAGGTAATAAAAGTAATCTTATCTTTTGGATTTAACCATTAGCTAAACGGTTTAACTCTTACCATGTCTAATTGCCCTTTTACACTATAGCGTTAATATAGTTACTATAAAATAACAAACAGACACCAATTAGATAATTTATGACATATATAATAATTTCTGAGTAATTTGTCCAAAATATATTTTTTGATGAATTTTATATCATTTATGAAAATATTATTTATTTTAAAATATCATTTATATTAATTTTGACACTATTTGTTACTTGAAACTTTTTGAAATATCATAAAAACATGATTACTTTGAGGAAAATACATTTAATAATACCTAATATAAAAAATTCATCCAAAAAATTTATGGATGGCATTGAATATTTAAAATTATATTTTTTTAATATTATTAAAATCATTAAATTGATTCATCCTTTAATAATTCAATTACTCTATCACTATTGTACCACCATTAAGTTTAATTATTTATTTTTTAATATTATAAAGACTTTACTATAATTTATATAATCATTTTATTTTTATAAATTATATTTATAGTAAACCATAACACTTATATGACCTCATATTAAAAATGATATAGTTACTGAAATTTGAATATGGAATTTTTAACTCCACTTTATATAAAATAGAATAAATGCCATAATCTAACAAAATTGGTTTAAAAAAGAATCATAGTTTCAGCCTAAAATTTCTTTTGGTTGAAACACACTTATCCGATGAAATTAGTAAAAGTTTTAGGTTAATTATATAAAAATATTATATTATATTTTTTTCCATTAATCTTATGTTTCCCCTTAACCGTGGTAAATATATGAAAATTTACTGAAGTTAATATTCACAAAAAAATTAATTTTACCCTATTAGATAACAAATTTCATAATAATTATAACCAGGTATGTACATTTTTTTAAATTAAATTCACAATAGCAGTAAAAGTATGTTTAATTCTAATTCTGCAGATGTCGTTAGATGGCTAGTAAAAGAGACTTTTAAAAGTTGAATAAAATTTTTATATCTAATTCTATTAAAAAAAGATTACAATGAACTATATTTTAATAATATATATGTTAAGTTATTATTTTGAATTTAAAATAAATTTAAAGTAAAACATATATTTAAATAAAAAAGTTTGTTTTTAAGCAACAATGCAATATTTTTCACTATTCATCAAAAATTGAAACTCTTAAAAAAATTACAAAAATTTCACCCTAATATAATTTTTATTTTATGAATTCAAAAATGAAGACTATTTTAAAAAACTATTTTCAAATTTTGGTTAATACTATTTATAAATACTTTTTAAATGGTTAGTTTGATTGATCATTGTGAGCATGAACTTGATTTTTCATGCAACACAAGCTACTGAATTATTTAAAATGAAGCATAATGTGGAAGCTTGGGGTGTTTCATTTATGATGTCCGGAATTATGAATTCCCTCATTATGATATTATTTATTGATATTTCATGTGATTATTCTACTATTAGAATAATCATGTTAATGTTTAAATTGCATTATTTTATTTATTATTTCCATATTATGATGAACATTACATTTAAAAGGCTTGTGTTTCAGTTTTATACCTTGCCTTAAAATTTTATGCTTGTTTATAACAGCACCCACTATATTGTTTATCCTTATTGAGCATATTTTATCACCCCTTTCATATGTTTAATTTTTACCCAAGATTCAAATAAGTACATTTTGGCTGACATACAGTGATAATCTAAGAGATATGAACGTTTTTGAAGGAGACACTATGTTGTAGTATTTCTTTAAAATGTAATGTAAAACCTATATTTTCATCTAGTTTTACCATGGCTATTAAACTGATTGGTCCTTTAGTACTTGACTTCTTGTTCTCATGTCAATGTGATAAAATGATGAACTGGATCTGGGTATCTAGGGTAAGGGCTGTACAATATGTATCAAATGATGTTTAGTAAAAACCATGGAAACTATATTTAGAAAAAAATGGATTAGGGAACATTACACTAAGACATAATTTTGGGATATGTATAGAAGAACATCCTAATATTTTCATTATATAGATATTATGTGGTTCTTACATGAAATACTTCCTTGTATGGATACAAAAAGTGGATTTGGTTCTGGCATAGATGTACCAAGTTGTTGCAACATTAAAAAGGTGTACCGGGCCTAACTTGGGGGAAAATGGTACACGAAAATAGGCCTTATTACGCACCTGGTTTGAAACACATGATTGATTTGCTAAGGATAATTCAAATTTTATTTGAAAACCATTAAGAAGGATCTATGATTAAATATTTCCTCAAATAAACCATTTTTATTATTATCATAGTAGATATGCATATATGATTCAATTTATGATAAGTATTTTACTAGTTGGGAATTATTAATTATGATAAATAACATAATCTATTTTAGTCCATTATATAGAAATTGTTTCATGTGGAAAAAATGGAGAATGTATCAAAGCACATAATCTATGTATTGATTTTACTCCTATGAAATATAATGATTTTTGAGGTGGTGATAAAATTAGTTCTAAACAACTTATAACCATAATGGGATATATGACTCAGGTAATTAATAATAACCTTACCTATATAGAGCACCCTGATCCATAGCACGGAGGAAAAATGTAATAATAATTCATGAGACAACAACCTCCATCAATAAATTGAACTTAAAATACATTTGTAGTTGACCAATGGATAAGTTTCTTAGAGAAAATATTTCATTCTTTTGAGAGTAACAAAAAAGAAAAAGATATCATGGAAGTTTATCGTCTCTTCGGAGATGTGGATCAATGGTGGTCATTAATTAAAAATCAAAAGGAGGATAAAAAATTAGTAAATAAGAAATTTATGGTGTGTAAATAACTTTTCTTAGAAAAATAATTTCCTCGTGAACATTGAACTGATATAGAAAAAAAATTCTGTGTCTATGGAAAAGAGAGGATTATAATGTTGCAATGTTTGAGGATAACTTCACAATGTTAAAAAGGCTTATTGTCGACTATATACAAACCCAAGAAGTAAGATTCCATGATTATTCGATGGGTTAAAACCATTCCGCTTAAGGGTATTGGTCTCATAATCTTTTTTATCATACAAATATATAGTCTAATGTGCTATCAAGATATAAAAATAATTATCTAAGTCTTATGATTTTATTGTATTGCAAGTGAAGAAAAGGGTCATTGAACACTCTATAAAAGGAAATAAAGGGAAGAAGAAAACATTTACATTCTAACTTGTGGTAATTGTGGAATGAAACACCTCGGTACTTCCATAAATGGGATGGGAGTTTGTTACAAGTGTAGAGAAAAATACCACAGGGCTTGTGAATGCAAGGGTAATAAGTATGATATCAGTGTTCAGTGATAAAATTGTAAATAAATGGTAAATTATTCAAATAATTGTCTCAATAATCAAAAACTATTTCCCAAGAAAAGGCGAAGGGATACAGCCCAGGATCATGTGATCACAACTATTTAGGTTTAAGTTTCTAATATAAAGTGATAGTTACTTTAATCATCTCCTCAAACTTAGACAGTTGTTTGTTTGAATCTGGATAATCTCATTTTTTTAAAATCATCCTAGTTTTCTAAGTTAACTAGACATTTTCCTTTTGATTTTACAAATGTGTTATAAGAAAAAACTCTAAATTTTTTTTTACAATAAATATATGTATATCAATTCCCATTATGATACATAAACATACTTTGGTTACTGTACTTTTCATAATTCAAGTGATTTACTTCAATATAATCCTCAGTATGGATTGGATTTCAAAATATGATATAAAATTTTATTATAAGAATAAGATCTATATAGTAGAAACATCATCACTAGATTCTTATTAAAATTTACCCCAATAGCTTTACTAAAAGATATTCTTAGTGGGGAAGAGAAAATAAAATCTAGAGATGAAGAAGGTAATATTCAAATTGAGGATGTACTTATTGTAATGAAATACATTGATATTTTTCTTGAAGATTTACCTAGACATCACCCAAACCAAGAAGTTGAGTTTTCTATTAATTTAATCCTTTATGAAATACTAATATCAAAGGCTCCCTATAGAATGGATACAATGGAATTAGTGTAACTAAAGGAACAACCTGAATTGTTAGGTAAAAAGGGATTTATTCTCCCTATTATTTCTCCATAGGGATCCCCTATTCTCTTTGTCATGAGGAAAGGTGGATTCATGAGACTATGTATTCATTAAAGGAAAATAAATGCCATTAAAATAAATAATAAATATATTATACTCTAAATCAATGATTTATTTGATCAACTTTATGGAGCTCAATTATTTTCATATATTGACCATCATTCTGGATGTCATTAATTACAAGTGATGGGGGGAGACATTATGAATATATCTTTTAAAACAAGGTATTGTCATTAAAAATTTACAGTAATTCCATTTGGATTGACAAATGTGCCCTCAGTTTTTATGGATATCATGAATAGAGTGTTCAAGAAATATCTTGATTATTTTGTTCTGGTATTCATTGATGATATTCTGATATATTCTAAAATCTATGATGACCATTATAATCACTAAATAATTATTCTTCAGAATCTATGAAGGGAATAATTATATGGTTTCTCTATGAAGTGTTAATTATAGCTTCATAAAATTTATTTTCTTGGCGATATTGTCTCGATGGATTTAATCTCTATTGGCCCTTCAATATAAAAAGGAAATCTAGGAATAGACAGAACAAATGAGCATAACCAAGGTACACAGTTTTATTGGGTTAATAGGTTTCTATCAGTGCTTCATCCAAACGTTTCTTGATTGGATAACCCATTGACCAAGCTCACATATAATGAGGTTTTTTTTTGGAAAAAAGTGTGATTAATTTTTTGATGAATTGAAAAGAAGATTAGTCAATTATCTTTTCTTGACTTTACCATCTGGGAATAGTGGGTTTGTGATTTATAGTTATTCATAAATGAAACGACTCATTTGTGTCCGTATAAAAAATTATTGGGTTATTGATTATGCATCAATGAAATTAAAAAGTCATGAACAAAACTACACAACTGATGATATTTATTTAGATACAGTAATATTTTCTCTAAAGATACGGAGAAACTATCTCTACTATGAATGATTTGAGATATATTTTGATCCGAAGAGTTTGAAATATATTTTCTCATAGAAAGAACTGAAATCGAGATAAAGGAGGTGGATTTAGTGACTCAAGGATTATGATTTCACAATACACTAAAACCTATGGAAAGAAACTATGGTGGAAGATGCTTTGAGCGGGAAGGTCCAAGGAGTTCTGAAAAAAAATGAGAGTTGAAAGGAATCATATATTCATGGATCTAGTAAATATGGATATGGGAATTATCATGGAAGGAGAAACAACAATAATTTTTCAAATGGTATCCAAATCATCTATACTGGAATGGATAAAAGTTTCTCATTCTAATGATGAGGATTTAAAAAATATATTAAAGCTACCAATGATGGGAGATTGATTAACTATGTATATGAAGACGACATTTATAAATTTTGGAAGAGGATTTTTTCCCTAAATAAATAAGCTAAAAATGGATTTATTGGATGATTATCATAGATTCAATTTATCTATACACCCTAGTACCACTATGATGAAGAGATATTTGAAGTAACATTTTTTGGGATGATATAAAGAAGAAGATAACTGATTATGTGTCAAGATGTTTGGTTTTTCAATAGGGGAAGGCTAGAATACAACATCCTAGAGGCATCACGAAAGAAATTACCATACCTATGTGGAAATGGTATGATATTAAAATGGAATTTGTCAAGGGGATACCTAAGAATCACAAAAGAAATGACGACACATGGGTTATCGTTGATCATCTAACCAAAATTAGAACATTTTCTTAATATAATTGAATATTTAACACTTAAACGTTTATAAATAATATATATTAAAGAAGTTTTAAGACTTCATGGTGTACCCATGTTAATTATTTGTAATAGTGATCCCTGTTTTACATCAAATTTCTGGAAAAGTCTCCATAAGGCCCTAGATACTGATCTTTATTTGAGCACTGCCTATCACCCTCAAACTGATGGAAAATCAGAAATGGCTATTCAAACTTTATAACACATGTTGAGATATTTTCCACAAGAATTTCAAGGTATGTGGGATAAGTATATACCTCTAGTATAATTTTCCTATAATAATAGCTTTCATTCAAGTACTCAGATGGCACCATATGAAGTGTTATATTGAACGAGATGTTGTACACAAACTTTTTTGGATGTTATTGGTGAAAAAATCTAATAGGCCCAGAACATGTTATGGAAACAGAAGAAAAGTTGAAGATTATTCAAACCCATATCAAAGTAGCTCAAATTTAGAAAAATATCTATGTCAATAACCAAAGTATTTGGAATTTCATGTGAAAAATTATGTTTTCTTGGAGGAATCTCTATGAAAGTGTGTTATAATATTTAGTAAGAAGGGTTAATTAAATCCAATGTACATTGGAAATTTTGATATTCTGAAATGAATTAGCACTGTATCTTACCATTTAGAAATGACACCATGTCTCTCCAATGCTCTCTATGTGTTCCAAAAATCATTGTTAAAAAAATACATGCCAGACCCAATACAAGTACTCACCTATGATGAGTTAGAATTGGAACCTAGTTTATCTTATTGTAAAAAACTATCATGATTTTGTATACTAAAGAACAGGTGTGGAGGAATCGGATGACTCAGTTGGTAATGGTTCTTTAGAGAAACCATAAAATGGATGAGGCAATGTCGGAACCTGAGGAAATTAAGATGAAGAACCATAGAAATCATTTTATGATGAAAAATTCCCGATATTTTGAGGATGACATTATTTGAAGGATAGATTAATGTAACACCCCAGTCTTCAATGGTATAATTCTTTTGAAATAATTCAATAGCTTGCGCTTCATGCAACATAGAGTTCAAGTGCACCATGATCTATCAAACTAACCCTTTAAAAATAATTTTCAAATATTTTAACCAAATTATGAAATATGTTTTTCAAAATAGACATCATTTTTTAATTCTAAATGTTAAAATTATATTAGGGTGAAATTTTTGTCAATTTATTAAAAGTTTAAATTTTTATGAATAGTGAAAAATAATGCATTGTTTTTTAAAACCCAACTTTTTTATTGAAATAATTATTTTACATAAAATTTATTTCAAAGCCACAATAGATACATAGTACATATATTACTCCAATGTAGATTAGTTTTATCATATTTATATTAGAACTAGATATACAAATTTATTGAACTTTTGAACATCTCTTTTACCCACCTTCTAACCACATCTATGGGGTTGGAATTTAATATAATTTTACCACTTCTATGAATTGAATTTTAAAAAAAGTACATACATTATTTTAATTAGTATGAAATTTTTTATCGAATCTTATCAACTTAATTTTTTTTGTTAATAGAAACTTTAGTAAATTTTTATTTATTTACCACTGTTAAGGGTAAATATGGTGATTATAGGTAAACAAATAATATAATATTATTTTAAAACTACCCTAACACATTTCATTATTTCATTAGATAAGTTAGTTTTGAAAAAAATAAAACATATGAAGAAAATATGACCCTTTTTTAAACTACATGTGTTACATTATGGAATTTATTAAATTTTATTAAAGAAGAATTAAAAAAGTCATTTTCAAATTTTAATAATTATATCATTTTTAATATGAGGTTATATAAGTGTTATGGTTGACTATAAATATTATTTAATAAGAAAAAATTTAAATATACATCATAGTAATTTATTTACAATTTTATAATATAAATAATTAATCTAATCTCTGACTCAATAATGATGAAGTAATTCAATTATTAAATGAAGAGTCAATTAAATGATATGAATAATATTAAAATAAATATAATTCGAAATATTTTATTTGATCCATGAATTTTTAGATGGATTTTTCATCATAGGGATGATCTAATGTAGTTTTTAAGGAATCAAGTTTTTATGATATTTTAAAATGTGTCAAGTAATAAATAGTGTTAATAATGGAATAATTGAGATTTTAAAATAAATAATATTTTATTTAATGATACAAAATTCATAAGAATATATATTTTTGGAAAAATAATTTTGATGATGTTATTTATGTAATAAATTATCTGATTTGGGTGATTTTGACATTGTATTGTAACTATTTTATCCCTATAGTGTAAATTGACAAGTAAGTATAGTAAGAATTAAACAGATTAACTAAGGGCTAAATCCAAAAGATAATGTTAGTTTTATGACCTAAACATGTCTAAAAATAATTGGATGAATGTATTTAGACCCATAATCTCCTTATGCTATAAATAAATTAATTTAGAGCTATTTTAAATCTAAAATCAACTTATATTATATTAATAGATTTGTAGTTTCCAAAAGTTCTCATCCCCTCTCTTATAAAATATAACATATACTTCTCTTTTATTCACACCTCTAAAAATACTTTTTAAGGCCCAAAACCTAACATTTATCCTTAAAAAATCCCTAAATTTATCATAGACGCAACTATTTGTGATTAAATAATACATATGGTGTTCTTTTGTGCAAATCCAAAGGAGATACTCGAATAATAGGTAATTGTTTTACCAATTAAATTTTATTTCTTTTCTTCTTATACATCCTCTTCCTATGTTATTTCCACTATAAAGTAATAAATACATTATAATATACATTATTATATGTTATTATGATTATGGTACAAAGATATTCCTCCTTTTATCCATTCTACGAATAATAATATCACCATGCATACATATATACGGCTTACCATCTGCACATCATAGTGTAATTTATTATTCAATGCTACATTATTTTGATGTGTATAATGGGACATATAATAGATATAAATAATCAATAGGACATTATAATTATTCTTTATAATTAATATACAATCCAATTCAATTCTATTTAACTATTAAGGGAATGATATCGTCTCTTGTGCGTACGTACGACATACCGTCTCCATGGAACGATAAGATTCATTCTCCACGTTAACCATTAAATAATGATTCTAAAATTTATAATATGAGTAGATATAATATTTATGAACATAAATTTAGTCTATATTTTAATGAAATATATCATATTCATAAGAAACATGACTTAGACAGTAAAAAATGCCTAGGGAAATGAAGCAGTTAACACCCAAATAATGGTAATACTGAAATATTATTAACAAAATTATATAAGAGTATTATAAATGATATCATAAATTTGGATATATTCTTTGTATAATTTAATAACATGTTATAACCATTATATAGTAGGTTAACACACCCTCAACTAAATTAAATTACAATGTCAGTTTTAATTTTAGAATCTTATTAGTATATGAGGTTGTTTATTCGTAAGTATTTACTGGGACATTTTTATCATCCATGTACAGGTTTTATAAAAATAAATTTTAAAACATTATTAATATTCTATTAAAAATTTTAAAATACATTTGTACCCATTTTTTACTTTATAAAAAGGAATTTTTTTTGTTTTCTATATGAGGTACATTGTTTTACTTTTTCTACAATGTACGAGAAAAATATCTTTTCCAGCTTATATGGTGTGATCGACATTTTTCACTGTTTTGATGTCTTAAAATTTTGATGCATCATTTATGATCATACAAGATTCATTTCAATGAAATTTTTTATTTTTTTATTTTTATAGGATTTTATATAACTATTTTTAATAAAAATGGGTATTTCTCTATAGAGGTTTCTAATAATTTTATGAAGAATATTTTCATCTATGTCAACATCCTTTATTTGATATTATTTGTAACTAATTTTGATTTATTATGATATAACCTATAATATTTTAAGGGTTTAGGAATAGTTTGATTATGGATATTCTATTTTTATACCATATATGGTTTATGGATAATGTATTAAGATTTCGTATACTAGTTTTAATAGGAATCTATATATTGGTTATGATTTCCCATTTTCATATGAGTAATGCATTGGACTTAGTATGTGATGGGAGGGGCATAATATATCCCTTCAATGCATCGATTGGTCTCATGAGATAAACAATTTTTGGTTTTTACCCATTAATGTATGGTCTTGGCACAAGGCCATGACGATTTGGTTATGATGTTTGGAATTATGCATTCCCTCATTATGATATTAGTTATTGAAATAACATGTCGTTATTCCACTAGTAGAATATCCATGTGAATGTTTAAATGGAATTATTTGATTTATTATTACCATATTATAATGAATTTTATGTTTAAAAGTCGTTCGTTTCATATTTAAATGTTTCTTTAAAAGGTTATGCTTATTTATGATATCCTCCAATATATTGTTTATCCTTATTGATCATCTGATCTCACCCCTTTCTTATGTTTTGGTTTCCCCGGGACGTGAAGAAGTATATTATGACAAACTTTCAGGTATTATCTAAGAGACATGGTTGTTCCCAAAATATACACTATGTTTTTTTATTTCAAGATGTAATGTAAAAAATATTTTTTATTTAGTTTTTACAATTCTACTTAATTGATTGGTATTTTTAGATTTTATTTATTTTGATCATGTTAATGTACTGAAATAAATCAATGGATCCAAGAATCTGGGGTCAATTTGTTACAATAATTTCTTTGTGGATAAAAATAGAATATATTATTAAATTTAATAATATTATAGTGTGAGAAAAAGTGGGGTTGTGAGGGGTGACATTTATAGGAGGTGTAAAATAGTGTTTTTGGGTAAAATATTAGAATATAATTTTACATTCCTAAATAGTGATCAACATTTTAATTAAATATCAAAATGATTGTGAATTGATATTTAATGGGATTTTATAATACTGATATAACTATTATAATCCCAAATACTCTTCCATATATTACTATTACAATATATCGTACTTCTACAATATTTTATAATTTACCTACATAATTTATTATTCATGAAAAATACCAAAAACTCACCCTTACCTAATCGCAAAGTTATAATTTAAAAAATTATATCCATTTATCTAAAATAAATTTCTAAATTAGATAATTTTATTAATACTAGTACAAAAAAGTTTTATTTCATTAAATAATGTAAAATATGATTTATAAAAAATATACACTTATAATGAAATTATGTTACATTGATTGTGTAATTATTTCATAATGTTTTTATTTTTATATTTGATTAGGAAGTCTTGAGTAAATATTATTTTGAAATATGAGCATCATTTACCCTGATGATCATTCCAATGGTTATTTTATTAGTTTAATGTTAAAGTTACTATTTCAAAAGTAAATCTATTATTCTTGTCCTGAGGTTATTATTTCAATAATCATATTTATAATGGTCATATAATTTTAAAAATCCTATAAATAACTTTTATTTTCATCATTATTCTTATTCACTTTCAATAAAGTCTCTCAATATGTTATTGAAATAATTCCTATCATATTTCTAATGTTTTTTTATCTTCAACATTTTTTTTTCATATGAGTGGTTTTTTTATATTAGTAACCCATTGTTTTCTAAATTCTAGTCTTTATATATATATATATTTTCCCATTATAATGTTTTATTTAATGAAATGTATTTTACTTTATATGAAATACTCTCATTGATGAAATTAAATATTTTTATTTTTTATTATATGTTATGTGTGATTTATTTTTATTATAGCTTATATCTAATATGACACACATATATATTAGAATTGATATTATATAATATAATAGTTTGGGTCACTATAGGGTTACCTTCCCATGTTTCTCAATTTTAGGAAGATGTTTTTCACTCATGGAATGACCCATTTTGTCAACTCCAACCTTTTCTTTATAGGAACTGTTCATAATGGTATTTAATTTATTAATACCACTTCTAAAAAACTATTTCCAAATTTAATTATTCACTACATTAATCTGTTTTGTCTTACTATCCCACATAAAAGTGATATTTAACCCACTTGTATAACGGTCATTCTTATTTCATACTATGAAACATACACTATAATTATAGTTTTCTCTATCTCTCTCTTTTTTTGTCTTCATTTTAGTTGATATGATATATATATAATTTTTTTAGTGAGGAGTGTGTCCTCTTTAGTCATCCTTTTTTCTTTATTCACCATTATTTTTAAGTAAGTAATCATCCCTAGGTCATTTTTTTCACTCCTTGGTATTTCTTCATTGGTTTCTTCTAATTATAAGAATATTTTAATCAATGTAAAAAATTTATTTTCCATGCAATATTGAAAACTACTTTGTATGTATACTACTATTTTCTAATTTTATGTTTTATCAATATTGTATTATATTTATATATCTCATTTTTTGGTAAAAATAAATTTTATGCCAAAGAAATTATACCCCATGTAGAGACCCCAAACTTGACGTACATGGACATTACATTACTTTTGTGGAATACTTAATACATAAAAAATGTAGACACATAAGGACCGTAATAGTTTAGTGTCTTTGGATACTTGGAATATAATCTTCTAATCGTGGTGAAAGATCTTCAACATCTCCCATAAAGATCGTCCCCTTTTTATTTTCTTACCTAAAACCTTTCTTTAAATCCTGGGGAAAAGAAGACATATAATGTGTGGGCTCAATTGCTCAGTAAGGGTAAGAATGGAGAAAATAAAACAAATCATATACATTTGAACTTATAAAACATGATCATAATTTTTAAACATCAAAATCCTGAGCAATGACATAAAACATGGCAGTACGTAAGGCATAGATCATAAAGAAACATTAATAATGATAAAATAACATGGAAATAAAACATGTAATTGTGGTAACCATTAATCACATTATTTGATTTCCATAGTACCCAAGACATTTCTTCCAAGACCATCATAGTGGACAAAGTCCCTTTCTGAATCGAGTTCACTCCTCGTTCCAGTCCTGTATCACTGAACCGGATTAACATACTCTTCTATCAATGTCTATCTCATGAGATATAAATCTTTACCCAATGCATTGGAGGGAGATATAGGTCCCACCCACCTCATAATGAAATCATTATTAGGTGTGCCACAAAACCATCATAAATCATACATCATAACCCAAAGAATAATATGGGTCTCATACACATCATCTCATTGTGACATAATCCATATAAAACAAATGGATATCAATTCATAAAAATAAAAATCAAACCATAATAGAGACATTATACATGAAACATAAAAATGATAAATAATTTCATCTTAGATGGAAAATAGTTTTGATAAAACACTTGAAATGAATTCTTGAGGAAAATATCCTTTCTTCTTCATAATCATTTTATTTTCACAAAATGCCACAAAATTTTAAATGAAAAGTATTTTGTTAAAAATAGTAATGAAATCTTGTAGAGTAAGCTTCATGAAAATAAGGTGTTATGAAATCATAAAAATCTGTTCGTTCCATATAAGTTAAAAAAAAATTCTCCTCGTACTTTTAACAGAAATGTCAAAAAGTACCACGTATGGTAAACAAAAGAAAGATCCCTTCCACAACAAAAGTAAAAGTCAAAGAGGGGTAAACATGACTTTAAACATACATGGAAAAATATTAAACATTTTATGAAAAACATTATATAGAAATGGATGAAAAATATAACCCCATTAAATACTTATGTATAAAAAATCTCAGATAAGAGAGATATTTAAAAAGTTATCCCTTACCTTATGTCTGATATGCTTTGTATGTATCTGAACCTCCTCTTCTTCGACTCACCTCCTTTAAGCTTCCACTTAAGGGACTAGAGTTGGTCTTTTAAGAATCATATAACCTTCAGAATGTTTCTAGGGATGTTTAGCAGAGAAATGGGCAGGGGTTGGCCGAGCTTGAAGGCTCAAAGTGATGTGAAGAGGAGATGGAGGAGGTGCCCTTTTATAAGGGATGAGAGGGGCACCTTTGGAAACCTCAAATATATTAATATATAATAACTCAAACCCCAATTAAAAAACTCCAAAAATCACTCATATTCGAATATTAGATGATATAGGGCTGTAATCACATCAACCAATAAAATTTAGACATGTTTGAAATTTATTTTAAACCATATCAACTTTATTTATCCTTATTTAATCTATTCAATTTTATTTGTGGTAATAAGATTCTAAATTTTAAATTGTTATAAATAATTACTTATGTGTTGTTAATTGTCCATAATTGTATAATTTATGACATTTTAGACCATATAAATTTTAATTTATCATTTGTAAATATTTTTTGTGATTTTTAAACAATTTTATATTATGTTATGTTTATTAAATAACAATTGTGTCAATTTTGACACTATTCATTTATTTGAATTTAAATGAAATACAAACAGAATAAATGTTCAAATTAAAATATTTAATAGATTAATAACATGTCATATATATCTATAAAATTCGTGGAGAATATTAAATAGTTCATAAAATATTTATTTTAATATTTTTAAAACCATTTATTTTGTATATCTCTAAATAAAATAATTACTATAACATTTTTATATAATTATTTATTATACATATTTTTTATATAAAAAATAAAAATAAAATCCTATGATGAAGAAAAATATAATACCTTTCATAATAATATTTTTACTAGAATTTATCATCTTAAAATCACCACATTTAAATTGTTATATTTATTAAAATATGAAGGTAACATCTTTGTCATCATTTCAAATAAAATAATATAAATGTCCTAATCAATTTTATAAGGATTTAAATGGTCCCCAAATAGACCCTTGTATTATTAGGGTATATATATACTTCAAAAATAATATTTGGTCAAGTTTATGGTCATTTGAATAGGTATTGTTATTTTAATAAAAACTATATTATTGATTTTTCACTAAATAAATATTTTCTTCATCATTAATGTATAAGATATTAAGGTAATTAAATATTTCTTAAAAATTACAAATAAATTACCATGGTAAATAATTAATTTTTACCTTTCTAATGAGTATTTATAATCGAATTTATATTCTGTATAACCTTATATTAAAAATAATCTCATTATTAAAGTTTGAGTGAGACATTTCACTTCCCTTTAAATAAAATAAATAAAAGGTCTTAATCAACTACAAGTGGGTTGAATTAAATTTCATTTCAACCCAAGTATGATTTAAGGTAAAATATAATCATCCTATTATATTTGTACAAGTGTTATGGTAATTTTATAATATTATATTTACCTTTAATTTCTCGATTTACCTTTAACTATGGTAAATGGAATTTACCGTACTTACTATTCATAATGACTAAAAATGAAAAGTTTCTTATTAACATAATTTGGACATACTGATTCCAAATATGGAATCCATTTTTCCAAATTCAAATCACATAAGTTGCAGAAATTAATTTAAAATTAATCATGTTGTTAAGAAAATGAGTTTTAAAAGTTAAAACATTGCAAAAGATTGAAATGATTTTACCTATGAATTCAATGTAAAATCAATTCTAATGACATACATTATATTAAAAGGAAAATATATATTATATTTATACTTTAAAACCATTAAATATTATAATTTAACCATATAAATTATTACGATGAAAAAATTTGTTTCTAATTAAAATATAGTGTGTTTTTACTATTCATTAAAATATGAAAGTTATCACAATAATATGAAAATTTTATCCAAAATAAATTTTTATATCCTTATTCCAAAAAAGAATTTTATTTTTTCAAATTGAACTTATAAACATGTCAAAAACTAAATTTAATGTGGGTGTGCCATTAAAAACTGGAAAAACTGCATTTTTTAAAAAATACTTTTTTTAACCGAAAAAATTATTTTTTTCAAATACCTTGTTCTATAAAATGTGTGATGAATAATAATGTTATAAATTTCAAGATTTAGTTAATACAATTCATAACATCTAGTTCATAACAATATTATAACAAAATATCGATGTTTAGTGAAACTCGGTATTGTGTACAACACACTATATTGAGAAAGGTCGCTCTTTCGTGTAATATAATCCAAGTCAGGGTTGCGTGTAGGGAAATCTCCCTTTGGTGTTATATATAACATAATCAAAACATATTTCATTTATACATTAAACAAAATCTATAATTAATGTTGCGTAGAATAATTTCTACAAAACAAACATGAAATTTTGTGTAACACGAGGCAAGAATAGTGTTGCGTATACTGCAAGCTAATACGGTGTTGCATATAGTACAACACAAGACATAAATGAAATTAAAAGAATATTTTTCATAAAATATCTGGGTGTTACATTCTACCCCCCTTAAAATTAATTTCTACCTCGAAATTCGTCGAGGTTATAAATAGTTTATTACATGAGAGTTTATTTCCTAGAAACCCACATCGTAAAAAGGCATACCAAAACTTTTCTTTAAAAACTAAAGTTTGAAACGTAACGGTTACCCAAATTAACTCATCACTGGGCTTCCAAGTAGGAGAACATAGGTGAAAATATGGATATAGAAGAGAAATCTAACCATCACGTTCTGATGGAGAGTGGTAGAGAACATGGCTATGAAAAAGCCAACAATCACAATGCCATAGATTTCTGATGATCTAAGGTACCATCTGATTCATCGGATATGAAGACATGAGGACAAAGTTTTTGGTTTTCAAGATCTTTTCCCTAAATTTGAATAATTTGAATTATAAGAAATACTTACTTTATTTCAGTACAATCTCACTATTGTTCGTGCCTTGAACAATTTCCACTTCATCTCTTAAAGAAATGAAGTTGAATATGTCATTCTTGAAGTGTTATCAGATCATGTGATAGAATAATGGGTCATTCCATCTATCTCAAACAAAAGGGCATAAAAAGTTATCAAATATACATAATTCCATCTATGGTGAGGTTAATCGTATATGATTCCAAAAATGGACTTATACTTCATCTATCATACCACTTAATAAAATATAACTAGTTTCTACGAACCAGGGACATCCTGTAGGCCAATGGTTGGCAATAAAGGCATGTCACACTTCAGTTGTGGGTTCGATTCCCACAGCCTTGTCCTACCAGATGGGTTCTTTCTCATCCAACAAGTTTTCCCTTTTTCTAAAACTACATTTTTATAACATTCCTGCAATAATGTCAAAAAAAGTTCTAGCCTTAAACAATACTATATTATGTCTGACTTAATCCATTCCAATATTTAGTCTTATACAAAATACTTCTGTCTAAGCTCATAGTATAAAGAAAAGAATTACTAGAAATGGCATTTACCAAGCATGTGAATACCATCATTTATCCCCCATATATCATACGATATATCTTGTTGGTCACATTCCAAACATGTGAATACCTTAATCATGTATTCTCTTGAAAAATGAATACCCATTGAACCTTAGTGAAAACATGAATGCTGTCAAATGTTAACTCTTTCCACATACCAAAATCCCAAAATTTCTATATACTCAAGCCATGATATAACTTTGTCCTTATATCAGTCATGAGCTCATGAATACTGTCAAACATTTCATTTTCTCCATATCCCTTCATTATGCGCATATCATCTTCTTTCCAAAAATATCTCAATCACTTTCCATGGTTACCGGTACCATAAAATTATTGAAAACCACAATAGACCAATACATAAATATTCCAATATTCCACGATACTATATACAACATTATTTTGGAATCCCATTACATAAACACTTAATCATTCCACCACATCGTTGTCATATTCAACATCGCCAATAGTGATCGCATGTGACATCCCTTTGTCCTTTGCCTTAAGTGGTTTCTCATGTCGATCATCATTAACCCTTGGATTTGGGCATTTATTAGCATATTTCCCCATTTCCTCGCACTTCAATCATTGAAGTGTTGGTGGAGTGTAGTCTTTTCTCTATTCACATCATTAGCAACCCTTTTTCCATTACATAGACACTCATCTGCTCGATGACCTTTTTTTCCACACTTAAAACATTTTCTAGTCCCTTTAAGACAATCTCCACCATTCTTATTTCCACACCTGCGCATAATGAAACCTTCATCTTCTTTTCACCATTATTCTGAGATTTCTCCATGAACTTCATCTCTCATTTCATGTCAAAACCATGAGATGGATATGTGACACCACTTCTATTTCTACCTTGATAGCACAATGCACAATTTATTCATAGCTACTGAAGTCTCTTATAGATAATTCCCTTTGAAGACTTCGTTTTAAGCCATTGAAGAATCGATCAACTTTACTTTTAGGTTGAATGATAATGCTAGATGCAGACCTTGAAAGCCTTGTAAAATTTTCTTCGTATATACCAACAGATTCATCATTCTTTTTATTAAGCTCAAGGAACTACTTTTCCATATTTTTTCAAAGAATGTTAAGGAAGTACATATTGAAAAATATGTTCTTGAACTCATCCCATTCCATGGAGTCAATTTTAACTTGGGGCCTTGTATTCTTAATTGGAGTCCACCACTGGTCTACTTCACCATCTAAACGGTATACTGCTAGAATGACTTTTTCATGTTCTGAACATCGATGTATGGAAAATATCATTTCAATGGTACTGATCCATTTTTCAGCAATAAGGGGATCAGAAGACCCACTGAATGAAGGTGTACGTTGCCTCATAAAGGACCCAATTGAATATTGTTCCCTTCTCTGCTCATTCGGAATTCCAGAATGATTCATAGCTTGTGTAAGTATAGAAATAATATTTTGCACTCCATCTCCCATTACATTGGTTTGTTCAGGAGGACAATCATTTCATTTCCCAATACATTGTTCAACATGGTTCCTTCGGGTTCCAGCCATCATCTAAAACCCAAAAATAATATTGTAAGAGGCAAAAATCATGCTAGGGAAAACAACATAATAAAGTGGGAGTACCTTCAATATATAACATCTTAGGGTTAATTGTAATATCATTACCACAATTCTAGGACTATAACCTATATTTATACTTAACCATAGGGACATCCCTAGACATACCTTAGAAATATCTATAGGGATCTCACTAAAGTTTTCACATCATATTTTCCAATGGTTAACTAAAATCTTTCCTCTGATACCAACTGTAGAGACCCCAAACATGACGTACATGGACATTACATTACTTTTTCGGAATATATAATACATAAAAAAATAGACACACAAGGACTGTAATAGTTCAGTGTCTTTGGAAACTCGAAATATAATCTTCTAATCGTGGTGAAAGATCTTCAACATCTCCCATAAAGATCTTATCGTTTTTGTTTTCTTTCCTAAAACCATTCTTTAAATCCTAGGGAAATGAAAACATATAAAGGGTGAGCTCAAATTCTCAGTAAGGTTAACCATGGAGAAAATAAAACAAATCATATACATTTGAACTTATAAAACATGAACATAATGTTTAGACAACAAAATCTTGAGCATTGACCTAAAACATGGAAGTATGTAAGGAATAGATCATAAAGAAACATTAATCATGATTAAATAGCATGGGAATAAAACATGTAAATGTAGCAACCGTTAATCACATGATATGACTTCCATAGTAGCGAAGACATTGCTTCCAAGACCATCTTAGTTGATAAATCCCTTTTCTGAATCATGTTTACTCCTCGTTCCAGTCCTGTATCACTAAACCGGATTAACATACCATTCCATCCATGTCAATCTCATGAGATATAAATCTTTACCCAATGCATTGGAGGTAGATATAGGTCCCACCCATCTCGTAATTAAATCATTCTTACGTGTTCAACAAAACCATCATAAATCATGCATCATAACCCAATGAATAATATGGGATTCATACACATCATCTCATTGTGACATAATCCATATAAAACAAATGGATATCAATTCATCAAAATAAAAATCAAACCATAATAGATACATTATACTTGAAACATAAACATGCTAAATAATTTCATCTTAGATGGAAAATTGTTTTGATAAAACACTTGAAATGAATTCTTGAGGACAATATCATTTCTTCTTCAAAATCATTTTCTTTTCACAAAATTCCACACAATTTTAAAATAAAAGTATTTTGTTGAAAACAGTCATGAAATATTGTAGAGTAAGCTTCATGAAAATAAGGTGTTATGAAATCATAAATATCTATTCATGCCTTATAAGATAAAAAAACATTCTCCTTGTACTTTTAATGGAAAAGTCAAAAAGTAACACGTATGGTAAACAAAAGAAAGATCCCTTCCATAACACAAAGTAAAAGTCAAAGAGGGGTAAACATGACTTTAAACATACATGGAAGAATATTAAACTCTTTATGAAAAACATTTTATGTACATGGATGAAAAATATAACCCCAGTAAATACTTAAAAATAAAAAATATCAGATAAAAATGAGATTGGAAAAGTTATCCCTTACCTAATGTCAAATATGCTTCGTATGTATCTGATCCTCCTCTTCTTTGACACACCTTTTTTAAGCTTCCTCTTAAGGGACTAGAGTTGGTCTTTTGAGAAGACCAGAACCTCCAGAATGTTTCTAAGGAAATTTAGAAGAGAAATGGGTAGGGGTTGGCCGAGCTTGAAGGCTCAAAGTGTTGTTAAAGGGAGAGGGAGGAGATTCCCTTTTATAAGGGAGGAGAGGGGAACCTTTGGAAACCCCAAAAATATTAATTTATAATGAATCAATTCCCAATTAAAAACCTCAAAAAATGACTCATATTCAAATATTAGATGATATAGGGTTGTAATCTCATCAAAAAATAAAATTTAAACATGTTTGAAATTTATTTTAAACCTTATCAATTTGATTTATCCTTAATTAATATATTCAATTTTATTGGTGGTAATAAGATTCTAAATTTTAAATTCTTATAAATAATTACTTATGTGTTGTGAATTGTCAATAATTGGATAATTTATGACATTTTAGACCATATAAATTTTAATTTATAATTTTTAAATATTTTTTGTGATTTTTAAACAATTTTATATTAAGTTATTTTTATAAAATAAAAATTGTGTCAATGTTGACACTATTCATTTATTTGAATTTAAATAAAATCCACACCCAAGATATGTTTGAATTAAAATATTAAATAGATTGATAATATGTCATATTTATCTAGAAAATTAGTGGAGAATATTAAATAGTTCATATAATATTTATTTTAATATTTTAAAACTATTTATTTGGGATATATCTTAATAAAATAATTACTACAACATTTTTGTATCATTATTTAATATACTTATTTGTTGCATAAAAATTAAAAAAAAATCCTAAAATGAAGATAAATATAATACCTTTCATAATAAGATTTTTACTCGAATATATCATCTGAAAATCACAACATTTAAATTGTTATATTTATTAAATTATGAAGGTGACATCTTTGACATCATTTAAAATAAAATAATATACATGTCCTAATCGGTTTTATAAGGCTACAACTGGTCCACAAATAAACCCTTGGATTCTTAGGGTATATATATAATCTAAAAATATTATTTTGTCATGTTTCTGGTCCTTTTGATAGGTATTGTTATTTTAATAAAAACTATATTTTTGATTTATCACTAAATAAATAGTTTCTTCATCATTAATGTATAAGCTATTAAGGTAAATAATATTTATTAAAAATTATAAATAAATTACCATGGTAAAGAAAAACTTTTTAGCTTTTAAATGAGTATTTATAATCTTATTTATATTCTATATAACCTTATATTAAAAATATTCTAATTTTTAAAGTTTGAGTGAGACATTTCACATTCCTTTAAATAAAATAAATAAAAGGTCTTAATCAAATACAAGTGGGTTAAATTAGATTCAATTTCGAACCAAGTATGATTTAGGGTAAAATATAATCATCCAATTATATCAGGACAAGTGTTAGGGTAATTTTATAATATTATATTTACCTTTAATTACCCGATTTACCTTTAACTATAGTAAATAAAATTTACCGTAGTTACTATTCATAATGACTTAAAATAAAAAGTAGCTTGTTAAAATAATTTGGACCAACTGATTCCAAATATGGAATCCATTTTTCCAAATTCAAGTCACAAAAGTTTCAGAAATTAATTTAAAATTAATCTCGTTGTTAAGAAAATGAGTTTTAAAAGTTAAAACATTGCAAAAGATTGAAATGATTTTTCCTATGAATTCAATGTAAAATCAATGCTAATTACATACATTATATTAAATAGTAAAAATATATTCTATTTATAATTTAAAACTATTAAATATTATAATCTAACCATATAAATTATTACGATGAAAAATGTTGTTTTTAAATAAAATTTAGCATTTTTTACTATTCATTAAAATATGAAAGTTATCAGAATAATATGAAAATTTTATCCAAAGTAAATTTTTATATCCTGATTCTAAAGAAGAATTTTATTTTGTCAAATTTAACTTATAAACATGTCAAAAACTTAATTTAATGTGGGTACGCCATCAAAAGGCGGCAAAACTGCATTTTTTGAAAAATACTTATTTTACCTAAAAATTTATTTTGTTCTCATACCATGTTCTATAAAATGTGGGAGATGAATAATAATGTTATAAAATTCATAATTTAATTATTAATATTAATAACAGATAGATCATGATAATATTATAACAATATATCATTGTTTAGTGAAACTCGGTATTGCGTACAACACACTCTATTGAGAAAGGTCGCTCTTGCGTGTAATGCAAGCCAAGTCAGGGTTGCGTATAGGGAAAGCTTCATTTGGTGTTGCGTATAACATAATCAAAACTTATTTCATTTATACATTAAACAAAATATATACTTAATGTTGCGTAGAATAATTTCTACAAAACGAACATGAAATTGTGTGTAACACGAGCCAAGAATAGTGTTGTGTATACTGTCAGCTAATACGGTGTTGCGTATAGTACAAAAAAAGACATAAATGAAATTATAATAATATTTTTATTAAAATCTTGGGGTGTTACACCCCATATATTATGTTTCTTAATGGGTAGCTTCAAAATTCTATCATGTATTATATAAATCCATGGATCCTATAAAAATATTCATTTTGTGTCATATGCAACCAAAATTAAATAACTTCTTCATTATTCATCCCTATAAATTTTCCATTCGAGTTTCAATAAGAGTATTCTTCTTCATCCATAATTATTTTTTTATCCTCTCTAACTTGAACATATTGGATTCTCTATCTAAAAAGGTCCATTGAAGAAAAATCCTTCAATTCCAGAATTTAATTTTTATTAAAAATACAAAATCTTAATAGGTTTATTTTTTTCAATTGGGTTAGTATCATATCCAAATAAGATCAAACTCCATTTCCATTAATTATTCTATCCTTTTTATTTTTTAGGAGAGTTATAACATCAGATTTAATTTTCTTTTTCTTGGTAATTCTTTCTTCAAATTTGTTAGAAATTTATCCAAGTATATCACTTTTCAAATTTATTCTAAAATATATCCTCGATATAAATTATTTTTAATAATTTAATTATTGATATAATATTATATTTAATAAAAATAATTATGATATATAAAAAAATTTAATTTCATTCTTTATTCTTATAAGTTGATGATTTTTTATTGTTTTAATCATTTCCTCATTTTATTTAATTGATCCATCACAAGTGAACATTTTTTATATAAAACTTGATGCTGTCATTTTATATTTATCACTCTAAGAAAATATGTTTACAATTGAGTGAGAATAAAATTTTTTATATTTTAAAATAAATTCCATAAATGAATTAGATTCAAATTATCAATAAAATAAATTTTATTCACATCTATTAGAGTTACAATTTCCATAGTGTATTTATTCATTTTATTTTTATTTTTCATCTTTTCATTTTATTCAAGGAACTATTTCTCCTAATTCATTGATAATGTCACAAATTCTTCAATTTTCATGTATTTTACATGAAAAAATTTAAAGTATCTTATATCTCAAAATTATTAGGATAATAAAGATTTTTTCTTCTATACCATTTATATAAAAGTAGAATTGAAAATATTTTATGCTTCACCCTAAGAATCCTTTTGCATGGGATTTCTCAAATCAGTGCCATTATAAATAAAAATGGTATTTTCATTTCTATATGCCTGTATAAAATCAGATATATAAAACATATAATATTTATAGTAAAAAACATCAAAATTATAGGTCTTCAAATATTAATCCATGATTTTGAAAAATTTAGAGAATATATATTATATTTTAAATTCCAATTTTGAAACATTAACCAATTATAGTGCTTATTAGTGCCCCATTCACATGATTTCACATACACCATGGGAGGTGGCTGAATTTTGTTTTTCTATAGTAAATTTTTTTCATTCAATTTATTCCACTAACTATATTTTGTTCCCATGTTTCTAATAAGAAAATTTTACTTTTCAATGTTATCATGAACATATAAATATGAACAAATAAACAAAAAAGTGTATAATCACAATAATTTTACTTCATCCATCCAAATAGGATATATTCAATGAGTATAAAGAGGATAGGGTTTGAATGTATTAATATTAATTAACTCAAAATTGTAAACTAAAATATTTAATCTATGGTTATTCTATGAAATGACCCATGGGTTTTTAGATATATCAAAACTACCCATGGGTCATAACTTCTTCCCCCTCTATCTATTCACAGATTTGAGGGGTCATCAATATTTTATATATGTTAAGGTATTATACAGATAATTATAAATATTATAATATATACTAAACCAAAACTCTAGATATAGTGATTTTTTTTAAATCTTCTTTTTAAAGAAAACTTTATTTTTTTCAGATTCAAATAACTATATAGAGGGAGTTATTTTCATATTGTCCTAAAACTTATTGGTACATATGAATGATATGATCAACTCCTCAGTATGTAATTAAATTCAAAGACTTCATGAATACATAAAAACAACATTATCATTTCCCAATAAAAAAAATATATATTAAGATAATTATTCATTAATTTATTCCACCAATCCCTTATTTTTTCAAATATTTAAATAACAAAGAAAATACTCTCACTTCCATCAAATATATATAGTTTAATAATATTTGTGTTCCAATTTTTTATATTTCATTCATATATATATGTTATATGGGTATTCTTCATTCCCTTTAGATATCCTTCTATATTTACATTGATAATCCCTAAATATATGAAAATAAAATCAAAATTTAACAAGACTATATTTGTTTATTTTGAATTCATATGATTATCTTGAAACTTCAAACATCAAATTTTGAAAATATATGTTTTAATTTAATCCTTCCATAGAACCCATTCAAATATTTATTTAGATCATAAATTATTTTCTCATTTAATTCTTACACAAATTTTTTTAGGATATATTTAAATTCAATCTCACAATTTTAGTTTCACTCCATTTATGATAATTCTTGAAATCATATCTTATATAATCCAGCTTTTAAAAATATTATACATTCTTATATGAGACAATATTCACATGACATAACAAATATCTCACTTTCATGATATTTTATCAATTTAGTTTGCCTTTAAAAATCTATTGTCAACTAGGAATTGATGAATTAATTCATAAATTGTCTAAAAATAAAAACATGACACATTTTTTAACACTAAGAAGACTAGGAATAATAGTGAATGTCACATGAATTCAATTATTTAGATCATCACAAAGAAATAATTTTTAACCAGTTCAAAAACCCGTGTATCCTATACTTAACCAACACACCATTGATAAAACATTTCTCATATTACTTTCTCAAGAAGATCACATTCTTATATCCAAAACCCCCAAGTGTTCCCTTATCCAAGTGTAATGTGCAGACTTATCTAAGTGTAGTGTGAACCCTCCATAATGTTTATCTTGAAGGTTCCGGGCGCAGCGGAAGCGCGTGGGTGGACGTGCCCACTTGGCTTTTTGTCATTACGAATGATCAATCCGGGATCAATACGACGATAAACGCCAGTCTCCACGGATCGAATCATAGAAAAAGACAAAGAAGATGGTTTTTTCCGGAACCACAAACAAGGATCGTTACAGGTTGATTATAATTAATTTAATTAATTATAAAGAAATACCTTTTGGGTGTTCTTTCTTCATTGATGTTCTCAATCACGTTGTCGATGTGATCCGTCGTTGCGTCGCAGAAGCCAAGTGTAGACTCCCTCTAGCGGTGATCCACACGTGTACCTCGTATCTCTGGACGTCGCCAAAAGATTCTCCAGGTGCTAGTGTGGAGAAGCCTTTGCTTGCGTTGTCCGCCTTAGATTGTCTTGATCCGATGGAAGAGGATCTCTCTCGGTCTTGAGAGCGTTCTTGGAGGAAGAGGTTCTTTCGGCCTTGAAATAATTCTCCAGAGATGTTGTGCACAACGATTCTCTTGTGTGAGAAAAGAGTTGGGGTTGTGAGGATATTTATAATCGGGTGTGTGGGGTTATAGAGTTATGACAATAAATAAACGCGTTACGCATTTTATTTATTTCATTGACTCTTTATTTAAAACCCCATGTCGAATAAATAATTCCTTGACATGCGCCCACGCTGATTATAATAAATATCATTTAAAACAATATTATATCCTCAAAATCCCAACTAAAAAAACTACACGGCGTGTATTAATAAATACACGGCGTGTACTTGTTTTTCATTGAAAACTACACAGCGTGTACATTAAATGTACACGGCGTGTATATCTTGTTTTCATTTATTCATTTCCTTTCCAAAATAAAACTACACAGCATGTAATAATAATACACAACGTGTACTTGTTTTATTTTCTTTTTCCTCCATCATTTAAAACAACTTAGGCTTCCTTGAATAATTATTAAATCACGTACGAGAATAATCGCTATTCAACTTGAGATACTTGGATACACTTAGTGTGTGACCCTCTAGGCCTCTTTCTCGTTGTCATTAGGCGGGCTTGCCTAAAGTCCAAGATTACTGTCTAGCAACGGGTCAAGGCACCCAAGAGAAAGAAGTTGACGCCGCATTGACGTATCACCTCATACGAGCGCTTACTGTGTAATTTAATCCCTTTGTCTCAATATCTCATCAAGCAGGTTTCATGTCAGTGTCATAAACCTATATGCTTGATATGTCGTTCTTTGACTACCTGAAATAAACTCATCGTTTACACCATGGCCATGGAATTTAATGCTACAGTTCTATTTCAATCAAAGGGCCGAGTTATCAACTTCCATAAATGGAAGGGACAAATCCTTCCTTGACTTATCCATTAACAATATGTCACTCGTGACGCACCCAACGTACCCTACTTCCCTCCTACTATCTGTGTGACGGTTTTCGTTAGTAAATCTTAGTGCGCGAGTCATGACATGAGTTAATGATAATCTTCCAGTCCAAGGACCATTACACACGCTCGTAGATAGCAACATCCGATGACACCAAGACATGCAGAATTACTACTGGCGGGTGTGTTCTCATAATCTCCCATCTTGGAGATTACCAAGTGCGAACTCCATGAGAGAGAGTCTCTTCTTCTTATGAGTACTCGCACATGACAGTCTGTATACTATGTGTCCTATCATAGTATGTCATCCAACCGCAGAACATTATTTAAGAATATTGTTATAGCATTTCAAGGTTCTCATCATAGCGGGGATCTGCTATGACCTTATTAATGCAACAAATATTTCAGGACATTATTATATTATAGTCATGCAGAACAATGAACAATATATAATAAGTGAACATTTATGTAATCAAAGTACAAAACAGTTGGTTCTGAGGACACCAACCCTTACAAACTCCCACTTGGACTAGAGCCAACTGCCTACGACTTTTAGTCCGCTAGACCTCACATGATGATCATGTTTCTGCTGAGTCAAGGCTTTAGTCAATGGGTCCGCCACGTTGTCTTCCGTGGAAATACTGCTCACTGCAACTTCACCTCTCTGAGAAAAATCCCTCAAGAGATGATACTTCCGATGTATGTGCTTTGTCCGCTGATGTGACCTTGGCTCTTTTGCAAGTGCCACCGCTGCAGTATTATCACAATAGAGTGTGATAGGATCTTTACTGCTCGGTACAACATCCAGCTCTTGGACGAAGCTTCGCATCCATACTGCTTCTTTAGCTGCCTCAGAAGCTGCGATATACTCGGACTCCGCTGTAGAATCTGCCACCACACTTTGTTTTGAGCTCTTCCAGCTCACTGCACCTCCATTCAAACTGAAGATGTATCCAGTGTGCGACTTCATGTCATCTTGATCAGTCTGGAAACTAGCATCTACATGTCCTCTGATGACTAGTTCCTCATCTCCTCCATAAACCAAGAACATATCCTTAGTACGCCTCAGATACTTAAGGATAGTCTTGACTGCCATCCAATGGCGGTCTCCTAGATCAGCTTGATATCTGCCTACCGCACTTAATGCATAAGCAACATCTAGCCTCGTACATAGCATAGCATACATGACTGACCCAATCGCGGATGCGTAAGGGATCCTTGCCATTCTCTTTCTTTCCTCATGTGTCTGAGGACACATTTTCTTGGAAAGATGAATGCCATGTGACACTGGCAACAATCCCCTCTTGGACTGTTCCATACTGAATCTCTTCAGTATCTTGTCAATGTATGTACTTTGACTTAGGCCCAGCATTTTCTTGGATCTATCACAATGGATCTTGATCCCAAGAATATATGCCGCCTCGCCCAAGTCTTTCATGGAGAAGCATTTATTCAACCATGCCTTAACTGACTGTAAGACAGGTACTTCGTTTCCAATTTGCAATATGTCATCGACATATACTATTAGTAAAACGACTGCACTTCCACTAAACCTTTTGTAGACACAAGTCTCACATTCATTCTTAACAAAGCCAAATTCTGTAACAGCTTCATCAAAACGAATGTTCCATGACCTTGATTCTTGCTTTAATCCATAAATGGATTTTTGCAACTTGCATACCTTTTTGGCATCCTTTGAAGTCACAAACCCTTCAGGTTGTGTCATCTAGACATCTTCCCGGAGGTTCCCGTTAAGGAAAGCTGTTTTGACATTCATTTGCCAAATTTCATAGTCATGGTATGTAGCAATGGCCAATAGGATTCTGATAGACTTCAGCATTGCAACCGGTGAAAATGTTTCATCATAGTCAATTCCTTGACGCTGTCTAAAACCTTTTGCAACCAGTCGTGCCTTGTAGGTGCTGACTTGCCCCTACATGTCCAGTTTCTTCTTGAATACCCATTTATTACCAATAGGCTTTACATCAACTGGAGGATCTACCAAAATCTAGACTTGGTTTTGGTACATGGAATCCATTTCAGAATTCATGGCTTCTTGCCACTTGGCAACGTCTGTGCCTTCAACTTCTTCCTTGTAGGTAAGAGGATCATCATTGTCAACCAATAATGAGTCACCATCCTCAGTGACAATAAAACCATATCGTTCTAGTTCTCTCACCTCTCTCGTGCTCCTACGCAGTTCTTGTGTCTCTGGAACAGATTGTTCTTCCACGGGGCTTTGTGGAATCTGTTCTTGTACCAACTCATGTGTATCTTGAGCCTCGACTTCATCGAAGTCTATCTCGCTCCCACTATCTCTTCTGGAGATGTGCTCCCTCTCAAGTAATATGGCGTGTCTTGCCACTGTAACCTTTTGTCTGAGGGGTTGTATAGGTAATATCCCCTTGTTTCCTTGGGATATCCTATAAAGATACACTTTGTGCCTCGGGGTGCAAGTTTGTTACCTGAAGAGGCCTTAACAAATGCTTCGCTACCCCACACGTGTAAATTCGATAACATGGCTTTGCGTCCACTCCATAACTCGTATGGAATACCATTTATCGATTTAGTTGGTACTTGGTTTAGTATGTGTGCTGCTGTTTGTAATGCATATCCCCAAAAGGATAATGGAAGACTCGCATGACTCATCATTGATCTCACCATGTCCAACAGGGTGCGGTTCCTCCTTTCACTTACACCATTCCACTGCGGTGTGTAAGGAGGGGTGAGTTGAGATAGAATCCCAAACTCCCGTAAGAATTCAATGAAGTCTTGATTAAGATATTCTCCTCCTCTGTCTGAGAGGTGTTTCTTAATCTTCTTACCAAGCTGGTTCTCAACTTCATTCTTGTATTCTTTGAACCGATCAAAAGAATCTGACTTATACGTCATTAAATAGATATATCCATATCTACTTAAATCATCAGTAAAAGTTATGAAGTACGAGAACCCACCCCTTGCTTCAACTGGAAATGGTCCACACACATCTGTGTGAACTAATTCTAGAATCTCTTTAGCTCTTTCACCTTTCCCACTAAATGGGGCTTTGGTCATTTTGCCTTGTAGACACGCATGACATACACCAAGTGGTTTTAGTTCGAAAGAATCTAAATACCCATCTTGATGTAATTTTGTCAAACATTTCTCATTCACATGACCTAGCCGGTGATGCCAAAGTTGGGTGTGGTATGAGTCATGTAAATTAACTTTGTTATCAATTGCCAGTACTTGGTTTGTGTAGTCTAACACATAAAGGCCGTTATATAAATGTGCCCTACCAAAACAAATGCTATCTTTATAAAAGTAGCAACATTCATTTCCAAACTTGAATATGAATCCATCAGTATCTAGTATGGATACTGAAATAATGTTTTTGGTTACATAGGGTACATAATAACATCCTTTCAAAACCAAGACCATCCCGGTAGGCAATGTAAGGTGGTAGTCCCCGACAGCTACAGCAGCAAGTCTGGCTCCGTTGGCTGCTCGTAAATCTATCTCCCATCGATCAATCTTCCTGAATCTACTTGGTTCCTGTATTTGGATACAGATGTGAGCACCACAAGCAGTATCTAATACCCAATTAGTAGAAACAGATAGATTGCATTCGATAACAAACGCACCTGAAGCTTCCCCTTGCTTCCTCGGTTGGGTGTAGTTTTTCTTCCAGTGACCCTTCTTGCCACATGTGAAACAAACAGCATCATGTTCCTTTGCCTCCCCTTTGATCTTGCTTTTCTTGGAAGGCCTTGAAGAAGCTTTGGGCTTAAAGCTCTTCACCTTCCCTTTCCTTTTATTCACCATAAGGACAGAAGGCTTTTCACGCTTCATGTCATTGTCCACTTGGCGAATAAGGATAAGAAGATCAGATAGAGACTTCTCAATATTGTTCATGTTGAAATTAACAACAAAGTTTGAGAAGCTCTGGGGGAGTGATGCGAGAATGAGATCGGTACCCAGTTCTTCAGGGAGTTTAAACCCTAGAACCTCCAAGCGCTCAATGTAGCCAATGAGCTTGACTACATGAGGCCCAGCTGGGGCACCCTCTCCAAGCTTTCCCTGAAACAGAGCCTTGGAGATCTCAAACCTTTCCTGTCTTGCTCTCTCCTGGTATAAACCACGGAGGTGCTCGAGCATGCTGTCGGCATCCATGTCTTCATGAGACTTCATGAGCTCACTAGACATAGTTGACAACATCAAACATTGAACTTCGAGAGCATCATTCAAATGTTGATCATAGACTAGGAAATCTTCATCACTTGACCCTGGGGCAGGAGAATCAGGAAGTGAGGACTCCAGCACATAAAACTTCCGTTCAAGGCGTAGGATAACCCGAAGGCGCCTAAACCATTCCTAAAAGTTACTGCAGGTGAGGATGTTGTCTTTATCCAGAATTGATCGCAGAGAAAATGTGGTTGAGGTGTTTGTCATTTTGATTCTACAATTTAAAAGAGCAGATTCATCAGTACTTTCTTGATGACATTTTATGAGAAATAATAAATTTTATTAAGTCTCCCACTATTTTATCGATTCCCAATGGCCCTCACCATTGAACTAGGAATGTCCAGTTGCTTTGACATTCTAATGGCAAGGATCCATATTTCCCTTCGCATAACCCCAACAAGGGTTGGTCAAGCTATTTAAAGGTATTTAGGTAGGCGGGTCTTTGCCAACTGTGAGCTTACAGTTCCTTGATCTGTTGAGTGGACTCCCCAATCCTGAAATCCTGACTTCGATTTCCTCAACTCTTGCCTCCAATATTACATCAAGTCTAGAAAGGGCTACTTCTCTTGATGTAATATGGTTAAGTCAACCCGAAACCTTTCATAAGGGCTTCCTTTATAAAAGTAAGTGTCCCAACAAGGGTTGGTCAAACACATAGTTTTATTGAGTCTTGCCCTTAATCAAGTAACGGAAGGCTTGGTCTGACTTAATATGGTATTTGAGGGATTTTATTCTTTATGCGTATCTTTGCATTATCACATGATTGTTAATATTAAGTGATGCTTGCTTAAGTGATTAACCATGTTCCGATAATGTATACGCATAGACCGGTTTTTATTTTATTCCATCTTTGCATGCTTGTTCATTTTATTAATTATGTGATCGCGACAACACATGCATAATATATAAACCATGAAATCAGACAGAAATAAAATAAGATGGCATGATCATGAGCTTCTATTTGGTTAGCTTATCTAGCAGTTTTGATAAGCTTACCCTGACCTAGGGAAAACACCTTGAACCTGATGGTTCGTGTTTTGCAGCTCCCACCTGTCCACCTTTGTATCTTCTTGTGTCGGTTTCGCCTCGGCTTCGGGATTTGAACCGTCTCCTCTGGCTTGGGAGATCCTCTATTACATGGGTTTACATTAAAGAAACCATGGGCACGCAGGCCCTAGATTTTATTGGAAGAAGGCACGCAGGCCAACAAATTTAAATTAAATAAATTTAAATGAAACCATACACATACAAAGGGTATTTGGTCTAGATCATGATCATCCATAGTATGCAACGACATTTATGCATATTTTGAATTCAAATTCTTTTAATCGTTCTTTTATTTAAGATAAGACGCGCTCGAATTCAATTAATTATGATCTTATAATTAATCAATTCTTTATCTTAAATTCCTTTCTGAATTTCCTTGAGATTCTTCTCATCCATATTCCTTGTACGGGTCTTTGTACATTGGAGGAAACCTGGTGAAATTCCATTTCTGGAAAGTACACGGCGTGTAGTTTATAATTACACGGTGTGTATTTTTCATTTCACCCTTTGTCCAAAGTACACGCCGGGGCTTTGGCGTGTTTTTCTGTACTTTGGAAATTTTAGAGTACATGGCATGTAGATTAATCATACACAGCGTGTACTTCCTTGTTACGCGGTAACCGGCCTGGCGATCCCGTATACGCGGTACGCGACTTATCTTTGTACACGGTTTCACCTGGGTCGGAACGGACTACACGGCGTGTTGTTCCAACATACACGTCATGTATTCCGATTTCCATGCGCCATTCTATTCTGGTCAACACGGCGTGATTAAAACTTAGGCATAATCAATTCACACGACATGGTTTGGCGGACCAGTGCCGGTTCGTTGAACCTAAGTACACTGCGTGTAGTTTTAATTACACGCCGTGTAATCCCGTGTTGTACAGACAGAAAGAGCGGCTCCTCCGGATGAGTTCCTCGTTTTTATTTTAATCAAAATTAAAATTAAAAGGTCGTTTCTGTGATATGAATCGAGAAACGAAGGAGGAAGAATAGATCTCGTTAATTCAGATTTATAGAAAGATTTATTTCGAATTGAATCAAATATGAATGCGTAAATTATCAACTAAAATTAAATAACTATAATAAATGTTGTAACCTCCCTCTGATACCATTTGAAGGTTCCGGGCGCAGCGGAAGCGCGTGGGTGGATGTGCCCACTTGGCTTTTTGTCATTAGGAATGATCAATCCGGGATCAATACGACGATAAACGCCAGTCTCCACGGATCGAATCACAGAAAAAGACAAAGAAGATGGTTTTTCCTGGAACCACAAACAAGGATCGTTACAGGTTGATTATAATTAATTTAATTAATTATAAAGAAATACCTTTTGGGTGTTCTTTCTTCGTTGATGTTCTCAATCACGTTGTCGATGTGATCCGTCGTTGCGTCGCAGAAGCCAAGTGTAGACTCCCTCTAGCGGTGATCCACACGTGTACCTCGTATCTCTGGATGTCGCCAAAAGATTCTTCGGGTGCTAGCGTGGAGAAGCCTTTGCTTGCGTTGTCCGCCTTAGATTGTCTTGATCCGATGGAAGAGGATCTCTCTCGGTCTTGAGAGCGTTCTTGGAGGAAGAGGTTCTTTCGGCCTTGAAAGAATTCTCCAGAGATGTTGTGCACAACGATTCTCTTGTGTCAGAAAAGAGTTGGGGTTGTGAGGATATTTATAATCGGGTGTGTGGGGTTATAGAGTTATGACAATAAATAAACGCGTTACGCGTTTTATTTATTTCATTGACTCATTATTTAAAACCCCATGTCGAATAAATAATTCCTTGACATGCGCCCATGCTGATTATAATAAATATCATTTAAAACAATATTATATCCTCAAAATCCCAACTAAAAAAAACTACACGGCGTGTATTAATAAATACACGGCGTGTACTTGTTTTTCATTGAAAACTACACAGCGTGTACATTAAATGTACACGGCGTGTATATCTTGTTTTCATTTATTCATTTCCTTTCCAAAATAAAACTACACGGCATGTAATAATAATACACAACGTGTACTTGTTTTATTTTCTTTTTCCTCCATCATTTAAAACAACTTAGGCTTCCTTGAATAATTATTAAACCACGTACGAGAATAATCTTTATTCAACTTGAGATACTTGGATACACTTAGTGTGTGACCCTCTAGGCCTCTTTCTCGTTGGCATTAGGCGGGCTTGCCTAAAGTCCAAGATTACTGTCTAGCAACGGGTCAAGGCACCCAAGAGAAAGAAGTTGACGCCGCATTGACGTATCACCTCATACGAGCGCTTACTGTGTAATTTAATCCCTTTGTCTCAATATATCATCAAGCAGGTTTCATGGCAGTGTCATAAACCTATATGCTTGATATGTCGTTCTTTGACTACCTGAAATAAACTCATCGTTTACACCATGGCCATGGAATTTAATGCGACAGTTCTATTTCAATCAAAGGGCCGAGATATCAACTTCCATAAATGGAAGGGACAAATCCTTCCTTGACATATCCATTAACAACATGTCACTCGTGACGCACCCAACGTACCCTACTTCCCGCCAACTATCTGCGTGACGGTTTTCGTCAGTAAATCTAAGTGCGTGAGTCATGACATGAGTTAATGATAATCTTCCAGTCCAAGGACCATTACACACGCTCGTAGATAGCAATATCCGATGACACCAAGACATGCAGAATTACTACTGGCGGGTCTGTTCTCATAATCTCCCATCTTGGAGATTACCAAGTGCGAACTCCATGAGAGAGAGTCTCGTCTTCTTATGAGTACTCGCACATGACGGTATGTATACTATGTGTCCTATCATAGTATGTCATCCAACCGCCTAACATTATTTAAGAATATTGTTATAGCATTTCAAGGTTCTCATCATAGCGGGGATCTGTTATGACCTTATTAATGCAACAAATATTTCAGGACATTATTATATTATAGTCATGCAGAACAATGAACAATATATAATAAGTGAACATTTATGTAATCAAAGTACAAAACAGTTGGTTCTGAGGACACCAACCCTTACATATCTCCCATAAAAGCAACAAAAAACTTTGGATTCCTAAGATATTATTATCTATAAATGTACCCATCCACATCCATACCCATGATATCGAGACATATAAAAGGAGAAATTTGGGATCAAAGTTAACATAGCCCTATTTTGAGCACCCTAATTTTTCATAACCTCCAACATTTGATTTCAAAAATAAAATGTATCTAAAAGAAACTATATATGGGTTTTTTTGGTTTATCTAAGGGTTTCATAGACAAAAACCCTAATTAAATACCACTTTCCCACATATTAACATTGATTAGGGTAAAGAGGTCGTATGAGGCATATATCTAGAAAATATGAATGATATAAATCAGTGTTAACATCCCTTGGGCTAAGGCCTTCCCCAATGATTCCTCAAGAGATATCACGGTGCCCTATTTTCCTAAGACACCTACCTAGACTAAGAAATTACATTCTACACTAATGGTTCCTATTAATTTATTAACCTTAATTATCTATGTTATATCATTTAAAAAGTTTTATTTCACCATCCAATAATATTCTCCATTTTATATACATGAAATATGAGTCATTCATAATTATTTGGTCCCTATAATCATGTATTCCTTTGATAATGGGAATTTGATATCTGAAAACTATTATACCTTATTTTTTATCTCCTAATCATGTGTCCTTGGAGTCCAAAAATTCATTTACTCTTTTGATAATGTAGACTACCTATCTTGTAGAAACTATTGGAATAACACTAGACTATTCTTTTCTGTATTGGGTAATTCTCATTCGATTTTAAATCCATTATGTCATATAAATTATAAGGACGTAAAAATGGTCTAAAATTCTTCTGTATAGAACATAATTCATTTTTAATCACATTTTATGATAATCTAGAATTATCTTCTTAGGTAAGATTCCCAAATTGATTACATTACTAGGTAACTGTCGCATAATATTCCTACTCAAATGAAAAAAAGAACCACTAGTCCTTGTGACATGAATTTAGAAGGTTTAAATTTATTTATATGGAATCCAATTACATGGATTTTGATTCCCATCAAGGGTATATATAGGAATTCAATTTAATGGTCCCAATCACTCTATAATAAAACCTTGTACCCATTTAATAAAATTTAGCACCATCATGGATGGAGTTAAATTATAAAGTACCTTACTATAAATATTTAAATTAGAGAGTAATTAATAACATGGACTATATATGAGAAAAAATAATTCACATGTCCAGTTTATTTTTGATGAATCTGTTCCAATAAGTAAATCCCACCAAAGGGTGGCTAGTATATTTATTTGGAAGTTCAAAAAAACATAACATGAATCTTTAATATAGTTATAGAATAGATAAAAAGTTCCCTTATAGGATTATTTTACCACCCATCATTTGTATTTTGACATATATACACCATGAAACAAAACCAAATAGGCCTATGATAGTAAATGTTAGAAACTAAATAGTAAATCCAATATAAAATCTTTACTCATAAATTATATGGATTAAAAATTCATTTTTAAAAGTTATATTGCAGTGATGGTTTAATTGTTTACAAATTTTTTCATTGAATTCAAATAGAATATTTTTTTAATATAAAACATGGTATATAGATCAAAAAATAGCCTGGAATATTTCAAATGTAATATATAGTATCCATTAATCAAAATCCAATGATACCCTGAACTTTTTCCAATACTGTTACTATTTCACTTTCCTTAGGCCCAATCCATAAACATACACTTTCACTAAAACAATGTCTACACTACCAAATAGTGAATTTTATGGGGGAAGAATGCCAGTATAATTATGTAGTCCCATATTTCATAGTTTCCCATGTAATATAAATGAATTGAGACCATAATGATCAAAAAACTCATTGATTGGTTGGTGGGAGGTGGTGATCTTGAATTTTGACATCAACCCATTTCAAGAGTATTTCTATAGATAAAGACTATAAAAACCTATCTTATAGTTACAATGATTTATGTTCTTATGTATGAATTTTACGAAGATTATGAACGGGGTTATTTGATGGTTTTACTATCAATGATGGGTTATTTTTTGTTTTCAAAATTCTATTTTTTTTTTAATTGAGGATGGATTTTTAGGTATTTTTCGGTATCATTTGAGGATTTATTGGTTGTTTAATAGCATGAAAGATATTTTTGGGTAGTTTAGTGGAGGAAAATATATTATGAGATGTAAAAAAAGGCCACTACAGTTCATGTGGGTTCATAAAAATGTATAGTGGACCCTTCATTAGCTTACCATACTACAATCATAGTCCTAGGGTTTCCTTATATAGATTTAGTAAAGTCCAAACTATTTTTTTAAGAGGGATAAATGGAATTATTAACCTAAAATAAATAAAAACACTTAAATGGGACCTAAACAACCTCATTTTTACATGCCCTTACTTGTGCCTTTGTAAATCCTTTATGGGCCTATATTTTTCATTCCCCATTCCCATAGATCATGTGTTCTTCAATGAGGTTTCTACAATCGAGTCAATGTTAGATATCAAAATACACTCTCATTTTATTTATTTTTCTCTTCTCACCTAATATAATCTTTTTTGGATAGAATTTATCCTATTTTAGATTATTAAATCATGATGAAAATACTTAAAAGAATTTGTAGTCCTCTTATCTTGGATAAAATAAGTTGTTGTGGTTTCATTACCATTTGTTCAACATTATTATCATTCAAAATGATTTAGGCTAGATTGTCTCTAGGGATTCCATCATTTTATGGAAAAATTATAGAATGATATTTTGGGGATTATTAATGATTCATACCATTACATATTTTTGAAAATTTTGGTTGTTGGTCACATTATTTTCTTCTTGTATTCAATAATTAATTGATTGTGGTGATTATAGAGGGAAGTTCCTTTGGTCTTAGATTTTAGTTTAATGGGTCATAGATGTTACTAGTGATTACTATAGTTATAAGTATATCTAAATTAATGGTTGGTGGTCTTGACTCATTGAGTGATTCTTATGAAATTCCTAAAATTTGTCTACCTTTAGAATTTATAAACTAATAAATATTTTCATTTTCATTTTAAAATATTTGAATAAATTATTTTTAATTATTCTTTTATATAATAGGGTAAATTGATTTCAAATGGGGTTGGATTGTAACTGTGGGATGGAAATTCATTCATTCTAGTTTACGATATGATCCTTACCAAATAATGTTTTATTTCTTGCTTATTTACAGACCTTGAATCTTGTTGTTGAGTTTCCCTTGATAAATAAGTTGGGTAAGAAATAGAAAATTCATGTCACTGAACCCATTTTTCACAATCTATTTGAAAATAATATAGATATTAAAAAGGTGATATAATAGAAACCATAATGTGTCTCTAGTCTCAAATATTCTTGCAGAATATTTATAATATAGAAGTCCTTACATAGATGAAATATTATTGATTTATTATTAGTTAAATAAATCATACTTCCAAGGATTCTAACAAAACTCTATAAAAGGAATCATATATTTTTGCATGAACCTAATTTATATATAATTCATGGAACCAAACATAAAACTTATTTAATAGGTTTATAAGGTGGTAATGTTATATTTGGGATGAGATAATGGGAAGGGGAGTTTCTATTTAAGAGGTATGCAGTTTTTTTAACCTAAATATTTTGATATATCATAATAACATAATGATTTTTTATATGAATGAATGGTGAGTGGAATCCCATGTAAAACTGATTTTTTAAGAATAGAACTCTTTTTAAATACTACCTAAACTAAATTTCACTCTACCTTTAGCTATTTATATTCTTTAATAATACATTTATTTCCAAAGAAACCAATTTTTCCTATTTTAAACCAATAATATATGATCATGTGTAATCAATAAATAATTTTATTGAATCTAAAATAAAAATATGGGTCTCTAAAATATCATTATTATTCATTACTCTTCCTGTTTAAAGTATTCGCCTTAGTTTATTTAACTATTCCCCTCATTATCTAGTTCATTCCATATTTTATTTCACTATAATTCCTAGTACATTTTTTTCATGGATTTTAACTAATATATATTGGAGGTTGATAAATTAATAACTCATGTTTCATATATATTAACTCTAACATGTTCAAATAATTACATTCCGTTCTATATTTGAAAAAAAACACAAATTACCCTTTCAATTTTTGTAATCTCTGTCAACATCATTAAAGCCTATGTAATATTTGATATTGGGTTTCCTGATAATTTGTTTCTATTTTATATTCTGATAAGAATGTTATTACATTTTTTTAAAGAATGATGAATGATATTATTGGAATTACACTTTCTACAATGGTTATAGAATTACTAAATTACATGTGTTGTCACTTATTGGGTAAGAAAGTTGTTTGATATAACTATTTTTGATACCAGGAGAATGGATACTATTATGAATGATAATGATCATGTTATAAGGGGTTTATAAATGATTTAAAAAGTATGAAGCTTGTTTATAGTTTATAATAGACCATTTAAATTACTTTGTCTAGTATAGTATGTATATATTATTGTACTTTTCAATTATAAGAAAATGAGAATGTTCATTGTTGACTGTAATAAATTGATTAATGGGATAGGTTTTGAACACAACAACTGTATACACATTACCTTATTATATAGGATCCTCATATTCACTAGATATTTATGCACCTTATCATTCCTAGGTGATGGGTCCTTGGGTCCTGACATAGAATAAATGGACAAGACCTCTGTCTCTTTTTGAGGATGACAATATGGAATAATTTCAGAACCCAAGTACTAAATTGATGCAGGTATTATCAGTATAACACTCTAAGTATTGGGATATACTATTTAGAGTTTCTATAGTTTGTTATGTTTCTTTACAATTGAAATACAACACTAGATTTTTTCAAATATTCAATTATAATATGAATATTGATTGAAAACATTTTTGGTTATTTTAATTCAAAGGAACTTTCATAATCATACATACGTCTAACATTCACTAAGCTGTTGAGACACCATTTTAGGTTCTATATTTAGTCTTTTAAGGTCACACCCTTCATAGATACCTATATTGAAATGAAGAATCTATTTTGATTCTTTTTATGTACTTATAGTTACATTGATAAATTATTGTTCATCATAACTGATCACGCATATTTTTCATTGAAATGGGATCATCTCCCATTTCAGAGTTGGAGTTTCTAGGGATAGTTGGGAATATGGTTAATACATCACCTCTTCTAATTCTGGGAATCTTTATTTAAGGCCGTGTGTGATTTGTAATATTTATTAGCCAATTTTTACAAGGTATTATATATATTGATGGGATATTTAAGCATTCATTTAGATAGGTTTATAAATTTTGTTTATCCTTATTTATTTAATTAGTACATATTTTATTTTTAGTTTATTTCTAAGAAATAATACTTATATAACATTCTCACTGAATTCATAGTAGAATCTAGATTTGTGTATTTATTATAAAATGTGGTTAAATAATTTTACAAACATTATATCATGACTCGACATGCTAGTTATCAACCTATGGGGGACTGGAAGTGCTCCCACTATAGAATCACATAGATTTTTTTTCACATTATTATCTAGCGAAGTGGAACTAAAAATGGTTGCTAACTAATATTAGTATTAAATATATATTTTTCCTTATATTTATATAAACCAAGTCTATTAGAAATTGAGAAGAATCTAAAAAAAGGCATCATGAATCTATTTATGATGGAATCTCTAGTTACCAAGGGATATTTGGGTAATCAGTAGATGATGTATATTGGGAGAGGCTTTCATTTTCTTATCTTGGGTATGATGGAATGAAACATGAAAAGGGTATGTAGGAATATAACTAGATTCAGCCTATATTTTAGTTCATGAATCATTTTAGGTGCCAATAGGTAGGTAAAGGTCGTGTATTATGTCATACTATATTATTTATTAAACTAATTATATTACAGTTGGAACCAACATAGGTTTTTATTAACTAAACAATAATATATATATATATATATATATATAAATATTTGTGATGAGTATGTCAATATGAACCATTTGTTTTGTTTGATTGAGATAGACATTCTTCACTCTCTAATAGTTAGTCCCCTTATTTAATTATTTATTTTTATAATAATTCCCTTATTTTATGCATGTTTTTTATTACTAAACTTGTTCCATGTTCTCAATTTCATAAATTATTATAAATTGAAATATATACTTTCTATGTAGGGATATTCATTGATAATGATACTTGTATTTTATATAGTAATCTTTTCCAAAAATAAAATTTATTTTTTATTTATTTTTTATAATATAATTTGGTATGTTTTCTATTCCTTGATAGTTATATAATTCTAGAAATATATTAAAAAATGTAGCAATAAAATAGTCTAGACATTATTGTTTCTTATTTTTTTATATTCTCTAAAAGTTTTTAGGTATTTTCTCGTAAATGAAAATATTCTTTAACTATGATTTTTATGAATGAAGAAGATGACTTTTTTCATAAAAAATGTTTTTGATGTTAACCAAGGTCGTGAAAACTGGATGTTTTGGAATTATCATTTCATTTTTTATTTTTGAAATAAAATAGGCCATGGGAATGTTTTTTAACTTTTTATATGTTTTAAATTGTTTAAATGTTTTTTTATAATGTTAAATGATGAAATGATTCTAAAATATCATTTATTTATTATTTTTGACAAATATAATATTTTAATGGATTTATTGTTTAAAAAGTAATATTTTTTAAATGATTTTATATTTTTGTTTTTAAATGAAATTTATTTTCTTATAAACCCTTCGATAAATGTATCACATTGATGAATTGATAATAATATAAGTTCATAAAAAGGAAAAGACTACTGATAATTTATTTTGGGGAGTAACATATCCTATATTTTTACTAGTTTATTGTATATTAGGAATTTATATCTTATTTTGATTTGATAAGTCATTGGAGGTTTAGGGTTGTTTCGGGTTTAGTGGTTGTGCATTTGAATTGTTATATACAAATTGGTTACCTTAGTGTAATGGTTATGGGTTGGAAATTATTATGGGTTTTGATAATTTGGATATGATTTGTAAGTTAAATGTTTGTAATGATATGGGTTATTTTAGATATGACTCATAGTGTGTTACAGGTCATGTGTTTGAGATATTGTTATGTCTTAGTGATTTTGGGTGATTTTTGGAATTGTGAAACATGATTTAGTGTTGGGTATAGTGTTTCATTTATTTTAAATAACATCTCAATTTGTTTTTGGTGATTTTAATATGAAGAATTGATTATTGTAGAATTGTTACGAATTCATAAAATTCAATTATATTTCATAATTGAGAAATTTAACTTTTAATTTTTTTTATTTTGGAATCGATCTTATGTTAAAATATTTTTCAATGATGACACATTTTTTAAAATAATGAACAAGGTATTGATCGTATATTTTTAATTTTTATTAAAAAATAAATAGAAGAGGAGGAACTTAATTGCATGAAAAAAATATAAGGTCATGTATAGATATATTTATATTTTAGTCGTGAGTAAATATTTTTGGAGACTTTGGTTTGGAATGAAAAATTTCACATTTTCATATTTATATGTGGTTAACAAGACTTTAGTGGGGGAATCCACATAAGCTAACTAACCAGCATAGACTTATCTTTGTGGGCGGAGGCTTCAACCAAGCATGGAAGCTATTAAGGATGGCCATCATAGTGGGTGAGAGTGGGTTAGTGTATAAACTTTTAGGAGAGAACATATCTAAACTGTATGGATTTGGGTTGGTGGTACAACCTAGGTGAGGTGCAGCCTATGAAACTTCTATGGAAATGTGTTATGGGAGTCAAACACTGCTACCAGCATGAGGGGAAAGCATCATGAATCTATTAGTGTGTATATCCTGATCAAATTTAACATTAATTATGGACAATGTAGGCATGTTTAAAGTTCATCCACCTTCAAAACATATGAAAATAAGCATGGTCATCCAATAAAAATAGACCCAAAAACTCTCGATCCTCCATAACATTTCATTCAACATTTTACTCTCGAAGGGTTTCTATGTAATAGTTTCTACATGCAGTGAATTACAAGATTAAGAAAACTTTAATGGTCGAGATTAGTAGCTTATGAGGGTAAAAACATCCATTCATGAAATCTTCAACTTGAGTACAAGAGTAATTTCTAAGAATATGGTTCATCCTTAAATGATATGAAGATAAAATAGGCTATGAATACATCTAGAGTTCATGGATGCTTTCATTATTATAAAATAATATAGAATAGATTAATAGATTAACATGAGTCTGATGAAGATGTTTTATCATGATGACTCCAATTTTTTAGTTTAAGTTGTGTTTGAAAAAAATGAAAAATCTTCAGGTGATATAAAATCCATAACAAAGCATAAATCTCAATGTCCTGATGTGGCATAAAATTCTAAAGAGAGAAATTTCTTGAGGTATATAAATACTAAGATTCTAAGTCATGATATTCTTCTACTAATAGATATTTTGATATAATCTCTTAGTTTTTAGAGAATTAGAGCATCCTTGAAACTACTATTTTGTGAAGAGGATATCCCATATAGTAATATTCTTACATAAAGAAGCAGACATAATATGTAACTATTATGAGAAGTATAAGAGTTAAAACTATGACTCCTAATTGCATTATACACACATGAAGTGATTAATTGACAATTAGTTCTATGAATCCATTCGAGATTCTAAAATACCCTTATGCATACCCTTTATGGTTTGTATAACCTACTTGTGTAAAGGAGGAGAGAACACGAGGTAGGTAGAATATAGTGAATGTGTAAATTCATTCCTAAATGAAAACACAATTTTTAAAAGGTACTGTGATAACCTATGTACATATATCTAGATCTTTCATGAAGTGAACTGGATGTATAGTATTTGTTTTGAATTACTACAGGTATGTGAATAATACCACATGCAGGATATAATACAAAACAAAACGTGTGAAAAAAATTAAATAATACTGAGAAATGAATATATGTATAAACATTAAAGATGTAATTTTAATAAGAATAATCAGAACCAATATTAAAATAAAATAATAAGGGAAATATTGTGCATTAGTTTTTTGGATGAGAAATCGATGTATTGTAGAATACATGAATTAAGATTGTGAAATGACCATGTGATATTATTGATATAAATAGTTTAAATCAATTTATGAAAACATAGTAAGGTTGGGGCTTTAACAACATAAGGAATATTTACTCGATCGATATTTCATTGAGTCAAATGATCATTCATATGTGATCAGATATATTGATCAACATCAAAAATCTCAATCAATGTTTTTTGAATATACTAGATGTGTAAGATATCATGTGTGATCCAGAATGGTTGAAGAGGATGAAAAATAGATCATTTTACATTTGATCATATCTTATAAATAATAATAAGGAGGTTATGAGGGTGTATAACCAGTTTCTAAAGAGGCTTAATGATGGAGGTATAACTAGTGGAGGAGAAGAAGAAGGTTGGGGTATAACCAACTAAGGAAAAAGAGTTTGATTGATGGGGGTTTAACCAAAATAAACATATGGATTCATTACTAAGTGATATGGCCAAATTATTCTTAAATATATATATTTTAAAACTAGATTATAGTGGAGAATCCATGTTGTGTGTATAAACAAAATGGCATGAAAAAGGTCTTTATACTGAACATTGTAAATATTTTGTTCCTCTACCTCTATTATTCCAATATATTATTATTTAATATTGAAATATATCAAAGTATAGATTTAGAACCATTACATGTTTAATAGTTTTAAATTTAAATTAAAATAATTCATAAAAAAAGTGAGCCACTAATTCACCCCCCCTAGTGGTACCAAATCCAGTATGGGGTTATACAAGTAATATCAGAGTATGGGATACCTCTAAAGATCCAAGTGAGTATTTATGGAGTGAAGTTATTTTAAAAGGAGAGACCTATGCCATGTGAAGAAAAATAAATCGATTACTAAGGATAAAATTCATGATATTTTTCAATGACTCAAAAGAAACTAAAGAAGAGATAGACATGGAAGCTGAATAAAAATCTTATAATAAAAGTAGTGATTCCACTAACTGAACACATTAAATGTGTTTCATATTATAATAATTCTATCGAGTTTTATTCTTCTTAAGATTTCTAATAAATATTTTATAATGATGTATCACTTAGTGATCTTAAATTTTTACTCAAATAAAATCTTAATAATACCTCCAAAGAAGTGGTAAAATGTATTTATAGAGGCATCAAGCATATTTAGAATGATAAATTACAGCTGGAAGAATAGTATAATCATATGGAATAGGCATTGGATAAAAGGGATTGAACATCCAACACTCTCAAAAAACATTTTATACAATAGGATGAAATAATTTATAATTTCAATTAAATATATGTTGAAACTATTGAAGAATTAAAAAATAATTGTTTTTAAGAAATGTTTTCTTGAGATTGTATTTCTAGACACTTTCCATTCATTTGAGAAATCAAACAAGGATTATATGGAAGTAAAATATTCTCAAAAAAGGATAAAAACAAGGTAAAATTTCTTGATAATTATTTGGATGAATCATGAATAATTTAAGTAAATTAAATAAAGAAATTGTAGGAGGATTGGGAAGATAGTTGAGAATAGTTCAGGATGATAAGAACTACCTCAAAAATAAGTTTTTAGAGCTGTAGGTGAGATTGAAAATTTTGGAATCACCACAAAATGAAGCATCCCAAATTTATGGAAATGATATGTTGCCATAAAACTGTTAATTGAGGATCATAACTCCAATAAGAGAATGAAATCGTTATCTTATCAAATGGAAACATTCTCCAAGAATATGGTATCCTATAACCTAGAATCTATCTTATTTACTAATGTTGATTCAATTTTTTGTGCAGGATTTAAGCTAAACTATGGGAATATATGGATAGTAAAAGATACTAATAAACCCAGCACATCAAGGGTGGATAGAAATAATTTTATAGAGAGTTGTTCCCCAATAAGTGTCTAAAAGAGTGGTGGTTCCACTCAAAAATAAACACATTAAAATCTATGAAATCTAAATAGAATACACTATAAAATAATAAACTGATACTCATACGATATTGTTAGTATTTTTAGAGGATTAGACATAGTGATTTATAATTTTTTCATAATATGTAAATAAAAGAAAATCATTGAAACCCATAAGAAAGGGAAAGAAATGAAAAATAAAATATAAAACTAAAGAAAAGGGATAGATCCTCCCCTATATCATATAGAGAAAAAATATATTAAGAAATTAATTACCCCATGGAAAATAATCCTTATTTTGAATAAGTGGAATAAAAATATGTATCCGTAAAGAACTCATATCAACGTGGAATATTCATATCCAGTGGTCTTTGATGGTACTAAGAAATGTATAGTTAGAAATCATACCCTTCTTAGTATAACATATCATGGCTAGTAAATAAGAATTAATCAAGAGAAATTATTGTTTAATATAATATTATAGGATCTCATATGAAGAATGGTGTGACAAAACAACCATCCAAGATATAAATTTAGAATAGAATGAATTCTTACAAGAGGTTTGTGGTAAAAGTAATTATATAGATCAAATAAAAGAAAACTGAATGACCAGTATACATATAGATATTTCTTATGTTTTGAAATAGAATATGCTCTGATATAGAAAATAGTGGAATGTCATGTGATGATTTCTAGAAGACATAGATTTTCAAAAATGAACGACAAGCTGTATTCTAAATCAACTAAAATTTTCTAAGAAATTAATCGAAGCTAAAAAACTTTTAAAATCTAATTAAAATAATTTTTTCTACAAATGTTTAGGTGGAAAAATATATTCAACAAAAATATGGTGAATTTTATGAATAGTGTGGTAAATCTGGACATCCTCCGCACAACTGTATGATGATTCTAAAAAATCAATTGCTGCAATTTCAATTTATAATGAAATAACCTATGCCTTCATATTCTCAAATGACTATAATGTAAAATAATATTTTACATAAAGGAAAAGATTTATTGGGATGGAAATAGTGGTTTATGTTGAGAGGAATATCTCGCCCATAGAGTTTCTTCTTAAAAACAATGATGTGCCTCTTTATTCCCTTATATATATAAGCTTTATATTAAGATGTATGGAATTTTCTTGAGTGGATGTATCCCTTAAGGGGGAGAATTAATGAGATAAATAAACTGAATCTTCAATATACAGTGAATGTTGAACTTATGAACATCTTTATAACATTTCAGGATGAGGTATGTTAACCCCACTTTCATACCTAAATCTTAATTTTATTAATCATATCAAATAAGGGAGAGTTCATGGTTGATGGTAAGATGAGAAAAAGGGGAGCTATTTCTAATCATCATTCCACATGCACATTATTTTAAGGAAATAATAGAAAATGGGTTGTATTTATCTTGTTTTATACATTGGGTTAGAACACATATTAACTTGTTGTTCTTTTCACAGAAAACTATGTGATATCATCCCTCTATTAATGGTTTTAAATAAACCATTATTTTCATGGAGGGGAAAATGTTTTGGGAATACTTGTGAGATGAGAATACACCCACATTTCCTTTTTATTTAATTTTCAATAAGTGGGAAAAACTTGTGCACATATTCACCTCTATAATGTGGATAGATATTGAAAAAAAATAAAAAGGTGGTATTGTTGGGACTATTGTTTCATTTGTTTTCCATGATGTGTCATTATGTGTTTAGTGATTACAAGGTGAAGTAGTAATGCTCAGAGAATTTTTATAGATTCATATAATGGAATTGGATTCTAGGATTGAGAAATTGACTTTTTAATTTTAAATATTATGGAAGTGATCTTACATTTAAAGACTTCTGTTAATTATTACAAACTATTTCTAATAATGAATTAGGTGTTGAAGATTTATTTGAAAAAATTTATCCAAACTAATTAAAATAGTATTAACTTGATCCCAAATAAATATTTAATTACATTAAAAAATATATTTAGATTTTACAAATGATAAAATATCTATGGAGACTATGGTTTGGCATGATATATTTAACTTGTTAATATTTCTAAGTGTTTGAGAAAAAATTTTGGGGGATGAGAAACATAAGCCATCCAACCATCTCAACCATTCTTTTATGGGATGAGGCCTCAACCATGAATGGGATCCAACTGATCTAGCACAAATGGAATCTAGGATTGGGCCTATGTTTAGTCTTATAGAATATTACTCACTGAGATAAAATGGGTTTGGGCAGGTAGGCCAATTTAAGTGAGGTGAAACCCATGAATCCTATAGGTGCTAGGTGTTTTGGGGGTCGAACCCTACTATCGACTCAAGAGGCTAGCTACATGTGATCATTAATTACATAGATCCCAACCAAATAAAACATTTATGTTGGAAAAAGGTTTTATGTGAACAATTTATTATCCTTTAAAACATATGGACATAATAATGGTCATCTAATCAATACAGGCTGAATGACTTGCTAGCCTCTATGACATTACCTTCATCCTTCAACCCTTTAAGGGTTTCTATGTCATATTTTCTATATGTCATGGATTCAATGATCTAAATATTCTTGAATGGTTGAACTTTTTAGGAAATAAGAGTATGAACCTCCATGAATATAATCTACATCATAAATTTATGTAGAATTTATAAGGATTTAATTTTCCCAATAATGATATGAAGAAACTGGAGGGTTCACAAGCATTTATAGTGCGTGAATGTGTTCAAGGTTAAAAAATATTGATGAATGAATTAAGGCCATGCACTTGGTTATAGGATGTAAACATCCTCATAAAGGTTCCATGTTTTTTTGGGTGTAAAGTATTTAAAAAATCAATATGGTTCGAGTGACATAAACTCCTTCAATTTACTTATATCTTGAAGGCCTAATGAAAATGAAACTTGGAAGAGAGGTGGTTCTAAATATCTATAAATAAAATTCTTCTATGCTAAAAGATGTTGTTGTTAATAGAGATATTGATAGAATATCTTGGTTTCTAAAGAAACCGATAATATATGAAACTACTTCTTCAAAAATAGGAGATCTCATTTATAAAATTTCTTATTCAAATAATAATACCTCCAATGATACTCTTAAGTGAAGGATAAGTGGAATCTATGGGACATCAACTTATGGTATACACACTTGAAGTGCTTTTCAATTAATGACTTTCATAATTCCATACAGGATTTCACGATACCCTTACGCATAACCTTCCTTGTTATTGATAGTTACTTGTATGAATGAGAATAGTGAATGATGTTTGGAGAAGATATTATATGTCTACAATCATACCTGAATGAAAAACCACTTTTTAAGGCAGTGTGGGACTATGTGTGAATATATCCAGATCTTGTGTTGAAATAACTAGATAAATAGTATAATTTTTTCATGACCACATGTATATGAAGAAGACCACATGAATGATCTAATACATAAATAAACATGTGAAACTGTCTAAAGAATACTGAGGAATCCATATATGTAACAACATTCATGATGGAAAGTGATGAAGAATACATAGAAACTAAAAGCACATAAAATAAGAATATAAATATTGTGTTCTAGGGTATTGGATGGAAAACCCATAAATTGTACTGTAAATCCATAAATATTTTTAAATACCCATTGATATGCTTTTCATGAATAGTATGAATCACTTGATTATATATTTTTTAGGTTGGTACTTGAACATCATAAGGAATAATTTCTTGAGCAATGTTTCGCTGAGGCAACTGAACAAACATAGGTGATTATAATTATAGAGAAACACTGACAAAGTCAATTATTTTATATTGAAGATAAGTGAAATGTACATGAGAAAGAGTAATCTAGCATGATCATATAGTAAGATCGTGATATTATCCTACAACAAATTAGATGGTATGAGTAATTTTAACATAAAAAATGAAAATATTTCATGAAAAATTATTATCATTATTGAAATCTATATTTTAAATATTTTCTAAATTATAATTCAATGATTTTTGTCCCACAAAAATATTAATTTTTTGGAAATTAATGATTTTTTGGAACATTTATTGAATCTACAACTAAATTTTAGAAGTATTAATTTTATGAAATAAAATTTTTCTTATTAATTTTTATAATTTTTTAGTAAAATCTTACACTAAATCTATAATTTCCATAATTTCTTGTATTTTCTATAGTCAATGAATTATCAGATGTAACACCCAGATTTCAGTACCCTAGAGTTGATGGTCATTTCATTACATTGGTACATAATACAAATTTTACATTAAAAATAATCAACAAGTTTAGAAATATCATGAAACTAGATAAAAAAATGAACATTACATTATTTTAAAGAAAATGATATAAATTATATAAAAAAATTACAAATTTATTATTTATCATTCAAATTTCAAATTCAATGTGTATTACTCTTCATGGATTCCAAGTGAAATAGGAAACAATATAGAAAAGGATGAGATCTAATTTCCAGTAATAGCTAGAGTATAGATTAAGTTATAATAGAATAAAGATGTCATGATAAACATTATTGTAGTCAATAAAAATAAATTAATTCTATATAACTGATCATATGATTCTGAATTAAATCCATGGATAGCATGATAAAATAAAAAAATTTCCAGGTGGATAATAACTATTTTTAGGGTGATGGAATGAACAGTACTAGACATTTTAATCAACCCATCAATCCCTAATGCTAATACATCCTACTAACCATCGATCCATTATACTAAGACATTATAATTAAATAGGTAATTCATATAATAAACTACATAAACTATTTTTTCACATGAGACCAATCGATGCATCAAGTGGCTATATAATTTTGATCTCCACTTTTCCTATAATAATTCAAATGAATTCATAATATTAAATAAACTAATAACAACACAAATTATAATCATGTTTCTTTAGTATTTAAAAAACATCCATATTAGAATAAAAAATATATTGTATATCAATACATTTTATAGTCTAATTATCTTGGTAAATATCCAACAATTAACTTATAAAAAATGATACTCACAGTGTAATAAAAAAATAACAAAGGAATGATAACTATGATATAATTATCTGTAATTTCATGGTGTATGGATATAAATAAAAAACATAAATCATTAAGGTTCATAAATATATTTTACTTAATCTAATGAATATTCTCTGATATTATCTAAATAGGTGTATTATTAGTCTTAGTATTTGTTAAAAAAGTGATGGTTGAGTTAATACCCACCTACCCATTTTGAGGTAATTTTCTCTATGTCCATTTATTGTAATGATCCAAAATTTTATAAATAATAATTCCCGTTATGATTAAAATTAAATGTATTATTATGTATTATCATTATATAAAACACATGAAATTAAATGGTTTTATTATACAAGATTTAAAATACCATTAAGCATCTTTATTATTGATAATATAACTATAGAACATTTGTCACGTGATTATTATAAATATAGAGATTCAAAAAATCCAATTGGCACAGAAAAATGATGTGATGGCTTCAACCAGTAGGATCATACCCTATAAATCCTATTTATCATAGCTTCTGAGGGAGGTATAATTACTATTAATTTCCCTTTACTAAGCCCAATCTTAGATCCAACAACTTAAGCATCAGAAAAAACCCACTTATAGGAGAAGTTCAAGTTCATCGAGATCACAAACTGAACCATGTATGCCAAACCAAACCATGAAAGTATCACTATCACACACCTCACTATTATGGTGTTTTCTAGTGTATTAAAGGGATATGTATTAAGACCCTAATAAATTGAATATTTATATTTTATAGAATAATTAATATTTTTCAATTTACTATTATTAGTTTGAAAATGATTTTGAATTTTGTTCAAGAAAAAAAATTATTTTTTGTTAATATTTAAAATCAATTAAGGAATTTATTTTTATTAATAATATTTAAATAAAAATATTTTAGTAAATATTTTTTATTAAATATAAATTATCATATATATTTTTAATCTCAAATGTAGTTTTTATACTGGTTTGACAATTATTATTTTACAAAAAACACAACATTTCTCAATAAGTGTACATTATTATATAAAAAGTGATAATTAAAATATTTATAAAATTATTTTGATAAAATGAATATATTTTTTGGAATCATATCATCAATACTATCCAATAGTGTATTTTTGATAATTTTCGGAGATATCTGAATTTTAAGGTGAAAATTAAATACCATACAAATGTACAGTGTGTATTATGACATCATAATGACCAAAACGTGATGTAATAAGTACTATAAAGAGTTTCCAAGACCAAATATATTTAATAAATTTAAATTATTGGAATTTTATGTTTAATTTATTACAAATATAAATAATTTATGAATTCTACAAAATCAGTAATATATTTTAAGGGTTTAAGATCAATTATTTAATAGTATGGATCACATCCACATCTACAAGGGTATTATATTATTAATTTCATCCATTTTAATTATAAAATAATGAAAAACAATCCAATATTTTATAAACCAAGGGAAACCCCCATGGGATGGTTTGTAGTTTGGGTTGTTTTATTATATAGATTCAAAAACCTATGTTTGAGAAATATTAAAGAAACCCCCACTCATTTCCTATATAAAACCACTCATTCTATCATTTCTATTCACTCAAAATTCTATAATAAAATCCTTTATATTCCCTCCCCTATCAATATTCCTCCCAAGGTTCCCCCAATCTCTCAAGAAGCTCCTCGCAAGAATTTGTAGTCACACTCTCAAGGTAAGGGATCCCCTCATTCTACTCTTTATTAAAGTTTATTTATTATCTTATTCCTTCTATTTCAAATTCATAAAGTTGGTATATTTAATTATATGTCCCTATTACCAACAATTTTATTAATAAATTATAATAGACCCATTTATCTCTCATCAACCCATTTTATGAATATTTAAATGATGTTTTTATGCTGCTAAAATTCACCGTGATTTTCTATTCCAAAACAATTTTGTAGTGAATACCATGACCATTTTCAATCAAGGAAGTTCACCTTTATACAATTATTATTCATTTAATTGGGTCTTACATGAATTTATTCCACACTCCTTGATCTTTTAATAGAATATAGATATGAATGAATCTATGTTGTATGATCAATGTGGCACACATAAGCATGAGAATAAAATGAGAGTGATGGGTGCACCCATAATTATATAGAACTAGAATGTATTGATTAATGTTTAGTCTCGTGAGATGAAATGATTGGATAGTGGAAGAAATTTATTCATTTATGATAATTTTTTCATCATTATTTATAGATATTTATCCTTATCCTTTATTTATGATGTCGTATTTCAAGTCGTTTTCACCTTTCCCATGTTTCCTTTTTTATTATCATGTTATATCATGTCTCACTGTCCATGTTTATTATTAATTATCCTTTTATAACCTGTTTATATTCCTATTGTCTATAATTTAATATTTTCTTCATGTTATGAAATATTTATTCCCTTAATAATTGTTATGGCTCACCCATTTCTAATGTATTTCCATAAGTTATCCCATGCAGTTTCAAGTACAAGCATATTAAGGTTTTTTTCAATAAAGATGGTGAATTTAATATTTTAAGTCATTATGTAATGTACTTAATTCAAAAATAAACTATAATTATTGACTTCTATTATGTATTATGATTAATTTTATCTAATAATTCTTGAATTAATATGTATTAAAGAGAAGGGGTTCCATAGTTGATATAAAATGAAAATTTTAGTTATTTTTTTAGGACTAGAACACGCTAGTAAAATCCATAAGGATAAGATGATGTGTTAGAAAAAATCACTAAATTTTGGTAAGTATAGGTTAAGAGGTTTATAATGAAAATAAATCCATGTTTGGATACTACAAGTGCATGTGGCACTAGCACAGTAGTACAAAGGGGTAAAACCCAAAAACGCCATGTTGGACTAGACTCAACTGGAAACCTGTGCATGACAATGCGCCTTGATTCACACCTAGTTTGACACTCTCAGGAGATATTATTTGGGTACTTCACATTCTAATTACGAAACATTATTAAGGGATCCAAAAATCCAATTAGATTTTATGATAGGAAATAGATCATAGATAACATATATTGAACCCTAGAAATTTAAAAGATAAGAAATAAATCTAATTTATAAGTTATCCCATTTATGTCATTGGATTATCCCATTATGTGTCTACTTGTTTAAAAATCCCCATCCTTAATTTTCCATTTGTTCTATTCAATGTTTAGAAATTGAAGGAATTGGGTAAGCAACCAATGTGAAGGTCGATGTGATGACTTCCCCAATAAGATTCCTAACCCAATGAGAGATAATTGTGAACCATATGATGATACTCACTTATATGAATCCAGAGTTGAATATAAATATAGATCAAGAGGAATATAAAAACCTTCCTAAGAGAAACAAGCTATGATTGAGGCCTTTATACAATAAATGCCTTCAAATCTTAGTGGATCATCTGATCCCTTAATCACATAATAATGGATCAACTCCATTGAGAATATATTCTCCATTCTTCAATGGTCTCAGTAATAGAATATTCTACTGGATATTTATTATATAGATTTAGAAGCAGATTAATGGTGGATATTGATCAAAAATACATATCCCAATTAATAGATCAATGTGATGGAGTGGAAATAATTCAGGAAAATATTTTTCGATAAATATTTTCCTCGCACTATATGACCTAAAATAGAAATAGATTTCCTTTACCTCGAGATAAAGGAAGATGAATATATGGGGGAGTATGAGGAAAACATCTAAATACTTTCATGATATACCTCCAGCTTTTTCGTTACCCTTGAATCCAAGGATGATCAATTATTTGGTGGGATAAAACCTATTCTACTAAATGCCCTAGAGATATGAGATATTGATAGCAATGAGGAAATTTTCTGATGTTCCCTAAAAACTAAAAAATAGAGATCAACGAATCTCAAGGGTATTATATGGATTATAAGTAGAATGTGGAGTTTAATTCTAGAGTTCTGATGGATAAATCAAATGATTCAATGAAATTTCAAAATCATACTAGTCAATGGTGCATAAAGAAGAACCCCAAAAATATCATAAGGGGGACAAGGAACTGCTTTTGGTGCCAGAATAAATGACACCTAGCTAGTGATTTCCAAATAGAGAAACAAACTGATGTGAAGGATGAGAATAATTATCTAGTTAACCCTCAACACATTTTTTTTCAACAACGTGGAAACATGGAAAGTTTCAAATCAATTCTCTAAACCAAGGGTTTTCAGAGACAACCAAAAACCTCCAAGTTATAAATAGTTCTCTATTTCCATCCCAACTGATAAGGCAGACCCAATAATGATGTGTTGATTGGTAAAATAGTTATAAATTCAATAAATGAAGAGTTAATTTTTGTGTTTTACTTCAATGGATTCCTTCATATCATGAATGTTTTGTAGAACTACTCACACTCCACTTCAAATCATTGAAATAGAACTATCAGTAAAACAAAAAATGGAGAAATTGTTAAATCACAATTATATATTTCCTCCTGTATAAACAATGTTGGTTTAAATTCAAAAAATTAATTTTCATGATCCCTTTGGTGTAATTTGATAAAATTAGAGGCATGTATTGGATTTTCCTACATATATCCAACATAAATTTCCCTAAGAAGGTAATAACTCTTGTATTGAATATCGTTCTCTAAATCTGTAAATGTTCAATGTAGAGGATGAATACTATTTAGCACAAAAATTTTAAGAATGGATACTAATTTCATACAATATATAATATCTATTTCAAATGATTGATTCTAATGTATGAATCATCCAAGAAGACATTCCCATTGTGATGTAATATGTTGATGTGTTTCCCAATGAATTGAATGGTCTTCCTCCTAGTCGATAGGTTGAATTTTTAATTGAGCTTATAACTGGGGTAGTGCAATTATCCAAGACTCCATATCAAATGGATGTAGTAAAAAATTATAAGTTGAAGAAACAAATATAGGAGAATATGGATAAAGGATTCATATTCCCAAGTTTTTCACTATGGGGTGAACTAGTCATCTCTTTCATGAATAAGGACAACTCAATGTGTGTTTTCATCGATTATCCCGAGAATCACAAGATCATGATAAAGAAAATTAGTCCTATAACATGGATTTATTACTTCCACAATCAGATACATGGAGCATAACACTCTTCCAAGGTGGATCATCAGTTGGGAAATTACCAAGTTAGGGTGAAGGAGGATATCCATAAGACTACTTCTTTATAAAATGTAAGGACACTATGAGTTCTCAGTAATTTCATTAGGACTCGCTAATTCTATTTCAATATTCATGGTCTTGATTAATATATTATTAATACATTACCTTAACAAATTTATGGTAGTCTTTACATATTATATTCAAATATACTCTAATGTAATGTATGAGCATGAGAAGCATTTTAGAAATGAGCTAAAAACATTAGGAAATGAATATATTTATGTGAAGTAAAACTAGTGTGAATTCTAGTTGAAGGTAATCACATTATTGCGGAATATCATCACAAGAAATGTGATATATATTGACCCTTCAAATACATAAGTGAATGAAGTATTAATGATGGAAATATATGTGCTATATATCTATATCTTCGTTGGATTAGATGGGTATTATCATCGAATTGTGAGAAATTTATCATGACTATCAAACCCTATAATCATGAAAACTCATAAGGGAGTATCATTTTTTTAGAATTATCAATGTCAAGAGAGCTTCAAGTAGTTTAATTGGAGGTTTAGCACTGCACTGGTACTCACACTACCCACAAGTGGGGAAATGTTTATGGTATTTAGTGATTCGTCCAAGAAAGTCTTGGGATGTGTGTTAATAATAAATGAAAAATTCATAACCTATATTTTGAAAAAATTAATGATGATGAACATAACTACACAACACAAGATCTATAATTGGATGCGGTGATCTATTTTTGGGAAAATATAGTGGTATTATATCCTTTGGGAGAAGTGTGAAATATATAAAGATCACAAAGTCATCAAGTAAATATTCCGAAAGAATTAAATGAATATGCCGAAAAAAATATGCTTATACATGATCAAGGACTATGAATTATCATTATTATACCATCCTAGTAAAGAGAATAAATCGGAAGACTCTCTATGTAGGAAGGATCCTTCAATTTAATTAATGATGAGAATTGAAAAAGATTTAATCTTCTTAGATTTAAAAAGGATGGACATAGACATCGTAATGTTAGGAACATCATCAATCCTTTATCAAATTATTTACCAACCATCCTTTCTGGATAGGATAAAGGATTATCAATGATAGGATGTGGAAATTCATAGGGATTTGGAAACTATAAGAAAATGGAAATCCTTAGAGTTATATTTTAACAAAGAAGGAGTAGTTAGATTTGGTTCATGACTATGTGTACCATAAATTTATAACCTAAAGAAGGGGTTTTTTGGATGATTCTCATATTTTGACTCCCTCCATCTATCTAGGAAGCAACAAGATGTATTGAGAACTCTGCGGGAACTATTGATGGGAAAATATGAAAAAGGAGATTGTAGAATATATATCAAGATAATTTCTAGTTAATCAAGTGAAATGGGAAAGGAAAAAATAATGGGGAATGATTAAACTAATACCCATACATACATGGAAATGGGAAAACATCACCATAGACGTTTTTACTGGTCTTCAAAAGAAATAATGATGAAATAATGCCATCTGGGTTGTAGTGGATCATATTAACAATACTTCACACTTTATTAAAATTCAATAGGACTTATCACTCAATCAAATTTCAAGGATATACATAAGATAAGTGGTTAGACTTCATGTAATACCACTATAAATTGAATCTGATCATGATCTATGATTTACCTCCATGTTCATGAATATTCTATAGGACACTCTAAATATTGAGTTGAACTCCATCCTAGAATATCACCCTCAAAAAGATTACCAGTATTAGTGTAATATCTTGAAAATGGATGACATGTTGGGAAAATGCTTAATTTATATAAAATAATGATGGGATAACATATTTATATTATCACGTTCTCATACAATAAATGTTTCCATGCATGAATCCAAATGGCTCACTATAAATCCCTTTATGGGAAGAGGAGTATAACACCTGCATGCTTGGGTGAATTCATCGAACAAAAAAATTGCTAAGTCCTGAAATGGATGACGAAATGGTGGAAAAGGTTATGACCATTCAATAGCACATGAAGTCCTATCAGAGTTGAAATAAGAGTTATACTGACAATTGCATTTGAGAGCTAGATTATGATGTTAGAGACATGGTATTCCTCCATATATCTTTGTGGAAGAATGTGATGATATATGGGATGTAGGGGACCCTTAGTCTTAGATACATCTGCCCCTTTCATTTAAAGACCAAGAAATTACGTGGTAATTATTTTTCTTAAATACATGTGAATTTTATGAGTCCGCAGTTTCTGACGGTGCCTGATTCTGAGGCCCATTATGCCTGAAATCAGTTTCTGAAGTTTTTTTCGGGTACAGTTAGTGAATTTACGTGCGGGGTTTTATATATTTTGAACCGGTTCTTGGAATTTAAATCCAAGGACACCGATGAACTCACAACACCAGTATTCGCATAAAGAGACCTTTACCACAGTTGTGTTTTGTCAGGAGTGGAAGTTAATTTTTTGGGGATTCTTAATAAATTAAATAAAAATTATGTGTGACATAATGTTTAATTAGGTGGTTGTTAATTTCTCCAAAGGGAAGTTGTAGGTGGGGACCACCCCCACATAACCTCCCATGGGAGGATATTATGTGGTGAGGCCCACACGAGCATCTAACCCTTCAACTCCCCTTTAACTCCTTGACCCCCCCCCCCAATTAAGGAGGCTGAAACTCTCTTTATTTAATTTTGAGCCTTTTCATATCCTCCCTCCCATTTAATGAGCCAACCCATCTTTTTAATTAATGGGTGTGACTTAATGAATTTGAATCTCTTTGATTTCATTAATCCATCCTTTTAATAAGTGGTGTTATTTTATTTTATTGGGTTGGACATAATACCTTGGGAATATTTGAAGAATTGGAAGGAAAGCATTCTTCCAAAAAAGAACACGAAGAACTTCTCCAATGAACTCCATCCACATTAGAGGAATAGACGCCGCTTGCGAAGAATGTCTCCAATGACGACATCATCTCCTTCTGACGTCAATGGAACGATGTCGTCTTTCCGTGACTCTGCCGAGTGAGCACCGATTATAAGGTAGAGGAATTTTGTATTAATTTTAAATATGAGATTATTCCTTCATTCTTCATCGTATAAAATTTTGGTTTGGAAAACCAAATGTCATCAAATGATGAGGAGGGTTTGGTCCGTATGAACACGGTCCGACCCTACCGTTTGTTCTTTCCATTTGATGACGTTAGAGGCGGAACCGAAAGGGCGTGGTGCCGTCACACCGCACCGGAGAATAACTGCGGCCAGGAGGACCATGACGGATAGAAGAGGAACTGCGGCCGGAAGGGCCACGGCGGAAGAAGAGACGTGGCACTATCACGTTGCACTGTGGAGCCAATGGTTGCGGCCAGGCCGGGATGTGGCGGTGGAGGAATGGAGTTGTCGCATTGGCCACGTGGAGGAAGACGCGACCCGCATCCGTGGGCCGCATTGCTGGACAAACCGGTCGGCCGCCTGCCAGCCGCGCAGGAAGACCGAAGTGCCCACAGGCACCGTGCGGCAGAGAAGAATGAGGCCCACTTCTGTGGTCCCCTCTGCTGGGCGAACCGGTCGGCCGCCTGCCGGTCGGGCTGGAAAACCGCTGCGCCCGTAGGTGCTCTGTGGGAAGAACTGTGGTCTACTGAGCATGCCGTGTGTGCCGGGTAGAACAAGCCGGCTATAGCCGGCCGGGCAGGAGGTGGCGGCACCGCTTGGCTCCACCAGGAGAACCAGACCGGCCCGCAGCGTGAGCCGAGTCCGCAGGTGGGCCGCACCCCACCGGGTCGGGCCGACCCCCCAGCCGGGTCGTACCCGCCAAGACGGGCCGGGCCGACCCCCCAGCTGGGTCAGACCCTCCAAGCCGGGCTGGGCAGACCCCCCAGCTGGGTCGGACCTACCGAGCTAGGTCAGGCTGACCCGCCAACCCACTGGGCTTGACGGGCAGAGCCCGACTTCGCTTGAATGTGAATATCTTCAAGACCGTGCATCCTAATGACGTGTCGTCTTCGAAACTGGTACCCCCGTGATGAAGCAGTTATTTTGCGATACTCTAAGTATGTTTTGGTGAAATTTGGAAAATAGACGAGTATGGATCGAGCGTAAATCCAACCGGGCCCGTAGAACGGAAATGCCAATAACTCTCAGACCGGGCGTCCGATTGACGCGTCGTTTGTTGCATTGGGTTTCTTTTGATGAGACAGAACTAGGAGATACATCAACATGAGAATTAATTAATGTTGATGTATTGACAGTTGACTCGAGGGGCAGACCCTCCAGGAATTGAGCGTGTTGTGTGTTGGAACCCTAGAACTGGTTGCGACGACTGTTGTACCAGAATCCTACGTCAGTTCGATAGCGATGACTACTGTACCGGAATCCTCTGTGGGTTTGACAGCAATGACTACTAAACCGGAATCCTATGTGGGTTCAACAGTGATGAATACTGTACCGGAATCCTCTGTGGGTTTGACGATGACGATACTATACCAGGATCCTCCACGGGTCCGACAGTTCTGACTTCTGTTCCTGTATCCTATGTGGGTCTGATAGAGTAGCTGGTCCTATATCCTATGTGGGTCTGACAACATAGCTGGTCCTATATCCTATGTGGGTCTGACAACATAGTTGGTCATGTATCCTGTGTGGGTGTGACTACGTATATTAATCAGTGACTACATCTGATCATCTCTATCACTCTACGAAAGAGGTATACTTGTGTGAGATGAGTCTTACCTTTCAATCATCATTATTGATGTAATTGACCTTAATTCCGTTGTGGACTGGGTTGTGTTTGGGCTCGAGAGTCGGAGTTGGGACAATGACAGTTAACTTACGTATATGTATGGGTGCATACCTAAGTAGGTTTGGTTGATACATCGTGTTTGTATCTTTCCACTATGGTTTATCCTTTGTGGATACCGATAGACCTTCAGGGGTCTCAAGGTCCCCTATTGAGTATTATTATACTCACCCATGCACGGGATTCTCCCGCACCTTGTTGTGTTCTGTGCAGACGATGGATAGTAGTAATCGAGGCTGAGGGTGACAGACAGAGGCTGCTTGGAGCTGGACTAGACAGGACGTACCGTAGGGACGAGTTGTTCTTGTTCTGTACCCACCCTTCATGTAGGATTCCTAGGTAGACGATCTAGGATCTGATTTCCCTTTTATACTTGTACTTGTACATGTTGTTCAGTTGGGTTTGTATACTGGCCCACTTACTTTCATCACACCTTACTTTTCTATTTTAGTACTTGTTTCCTTTTCTACTTATGTTCTGACTGTGTATGTTACTGGATAAAAGGAAATTAATTTCCCATTTTATCGGGGTTACATCTTTGGTGCTAGTTTCCAGCCCTGGCCTATGGAAGGCGGGCATGGGGTAGTCACGACAGAGGCCCCGAGGACTGGTTGAGGAAAATTGGTATCTGAGGTGTCAGTTCTACCACAGAACATAGACTTTGATTCTTTTAACGGAAATAGTGTTAAGTGTTTTGGGTGTGGTTATCCGTTCAAGAAAACCGGTGTTGGTGCGGCGGCAGACGTATCCATACACCAGGACTCTGACTTCTAATTTCTGAATCAGTGCACGAAAACACTGATTGCGTGTGTGTTTCTTTTGAAACGTTTTCTCTGTGATTACTTTATGTCAGCTCACTAGGTATACTGTTTTAACCATGGCACAGCTGTTTATTTTCAGGATGGCCCCACGAAGGCAGCCAGCTAGGGTTCTGAGTTTCGTACGAGATGGTAGCCCTCCAAGCGATGAGGCCTCGGTACAGGTCCCCATCCCAGCGGAGGTACCAACAGTACCACTACCTGTTGGGCCACCGATACCACCATCTCCAACAGCAGAAAGTGAACGCTACCTGAGTGTGTTGCCCGAGTTCCCGCACAAGAGGCCGCCAAGGTTCCGGGGAGAGACAGACCCACAGGCAGCTATGGATTGGCGGGAAGTTATTGTGAGAGTTTTCATATTTGTAGGGACACCAACCAACCTCATGGTGATCCTTGTCGCGAGTCTCTTGTATGCAGCAGTAGGAAGATGGTGGAGCCTGATGCTTCAAGTGCATGACGAGGCTTCATTACTATGGACAGAATTTGAGAGTCTATTTCGCTCAAATTTTGTTCCATCCACCCTTTGTGCGGTGTGGATTCAAGAGTTACTTCATCTGCAGCATGGCAGTATGACAGTAGCTCAGTACTCAGCGAGGTTCACCGACCACTCACGCTACTCCACGGATATAGTACGATACCCGTTCTTCAGGGCCCGGACATTCGAGCAGGGACTCAAGAATGAGATCAGGGATTCGATGATTCCCCTCATCATCCCGACGTAGGCGGGGGTGCTGGAGCGAGCCCTTCTACTGGAGAGTTTTCACGCAGAGCAGTCACCTGTGGTGAGACCCACCACAGGGTGACATGTAGCAGAGTCTTCTATAGCTGGCAGTCGATAGATGTCGTAGAGGTCCAAGAAGACTAGGCAATCACATGGGAGACCCTAGGATACAAGTTTAGTTGTGCGGGGAACATGAGACAGAGCCAGCTGTAAAAGGAGAAGGAAGTGCTATGCATGTTGCGAGCATGGCCACATGGCTCGTGACTGCCCGACCTACCATGCGGATGAGCAACAGATAGTAGAACGACCTCCCATGGAGAGGCATAGGTTCAATCATGGTGGTCCGCCGGGAGCAGGCGGACGTGGAAGAGGAGATGGTCGAGCAGCGGGTGGTGGACGACGTTTCGAGTCTCTACCACCACCACCACCAGGAGGTCCACCCCGACCATAGGGAGCTAGCAGATAGAGGCGGGCTCATCTCCAGGCATTCGAGGCCTATGACCACGGCGCACCTGAGATGACTCGAGTTACTATCTTTGTCTACTCCACCCTTGTTGTAGTACGTATAGACATAGGTGTGAGTCATTCATTTATTGGCACTGCCCTCATTCAGAGCTCGGAGATTCTTACAGAGCCATTCGCTCGATCCATAGGGCTAGTGAATCTTATGGGAGAAGACTCGATGATTACACACTGGTACTGGTAGTGTGAGCTTACTCTTGGAGGAAATAGCTTCGTCTGAGATCTTCTGGTAGCGGCGTCGAGGCATTATGACATCATCTTGGGTATGGAGTGGTTATACATAGTTCATGCTCAGATTGAATGTATTTGGTGAAAAGTGCGGTGTATCCGCATGGATGGGACCAGTTTCACCTTCACTGGAGAGAACGGATCATTTTCAGCACAGGATGGACATATGAAGAGGAGGGGGCAGCCGATCACACATCAGTTGTCTAGTCTCATCCTCGGAGCGGTTGATGTGCAGAGTCTGAGTTTTCCTGTTGTGGTGGATCAGTACGCAGATGTTTTCCCAGAATCCATTCCAGGATTACATCCTCAAAGAGAGGTAGAATTCTATATTAACATGTACCCCAAGATAGCACCAGTATTTAATCTAGCATATCGGATGGCTCCCACCAATCTTCATGAGCTTCTGGAATAGCTAGAGGACTTGCAGGGGAAGGGATTTATCTGACCCAGTGTTTCACCCTAGGCATCTCCGATTTTGTTCACTAAGAAGGTGGATGGGAGCTTGCGACTATGTGTCGACTACCGTTGCCTGAATCAGGTGACCGTGAAGAATAAGTACCCACTCCCGAGGATTGACGACCTCTTTGATCAGCTCAAGGGAGCAAGTTGGTTCTCGAAGATAGACCTCAGGTTAGGAAATCACCAGCTCAATGTTCGAGATGAGGATGTGCAGAAGACGACCTTCAGGTGTTGGTATGGCCACTAAGAGTTCTTGGTTATTACCTTCAGCGTAACAAACGCACCAATAGTGTTCATGAGTCTCTTGAATAGGATCTTCCAGCCTTACCTCGATCGCTTTTTCGTAGTCTTCATCGACGACATACTGATTTACTCGACTACTAAGGAGGAGCATGCCTACCATTTGCAGGTAGTACTATACACACTCTAAGAACACTAGCTTTATGGTAATCTCTTGATGTGTCAGTTCTGGATTCGTGAGGTTCACTTCTTGGGACACGTCATCTCAGAGGCTGGAGTTTCAGTGGATGCAGCAAAGATTGAGGCAGTACCTTCTTGGGAGCCACCCAGGAGTGTCATGGAGGTGTGGAGTTTTCTGGGACTGCCTGGGTACTATCAGAGATTTGTGAAAGACTTCTCCAGAGTTGCAGAACCGCTTTCAGAATTGACGAAGAAGGGGCAACCCTTTGTGTGGTGAGATATATGCTAGTAGATATTTCAATAGCTGAGGTAGAGTTTGACCAGTGCACCCATCTTGATGCTATAGAAGGAGGGGGTAGGGTATGTAGTTTACTACAATGCATCTGGGACCATACATGGGTTTTTCCTGATGCTGGAGCAAGAAGTGATCGCATATGGTTCACAGCAGTTGAGACAGTACGAGCAGAACTACGCTACCCATGACCTAGAGTTAGCAGCAGTGGTCTTCACCTTGAAGATGTGGCAGCACTATCTGATGGGCGAGCGCTTTACAGTCTAATCTTACCACTAGAGTCTCAGGTACATCTTCTCTCAGAAGGACCTAAACCTGAGACAGTGGCGATGGCTCGAGTTCCTCCAAGAGTATGACTTCGATATAGTCTGTACTCCTGGGAAGGGTAATGTTGTAGCAGATGCACACAGCAGGAGATCATGCATGTAGCTTCTAGGAGAGGCGACAGAGTAGCTAGCAGCGTTGAAGATACTCTATGTGGATAGAGATGGAGAAAACTTTCTACAGTCTCTCATATTCACTCCCCCACTTCTTCAGTGAGTCAGAGAGGCAAAGCGTGGGGATGTTGACTGTGAGACGCGACTTGCTCAGATATCCTCAGGGAAGGAACCTGATGGGTTTTCTAAAGTTGGGGATCACATCATCCTTTTCATAGGATGTATCATGGTACCAATTTCACTATAAGAGATGTTGTTGAGAGAGTTCCACACTTCCCCTCTAGCGGTACATCCAAGAGTGGCGAAGATATATCAGGACCTCAAACGACAGCACTGGTGGCCGGGTATGAAGAAGACAGTAGCAGAGTTTGTCTCATGTTTCCTCACTTGTCAGCAAGTGAAGGTGGAGCACCAGGTTCCAACAGGCTTAGGTCAGCTCTTAGAGGTCCCAGAGTAGAAGTGGGACAGCATATACAAGTATTTCATGCAGGGACATCCGTGTACATCCGGAGGACACAACTCTATCTGGGCGATTGTCGACCAACTCACCATGTCGGACCACATCCTATTGATCAGAGAGCAGGGATCAGTAGAGATTTTGGTACGCCTCTACGTAAAGAAGATCGTACGGATTAATGGTGTTCCATCAACAATCATCTCCAATCGAGATGATTGTTTCACTTCCCGACTATGAAAGGGGTTGTAGGAGGCTTTCGGGATGCAGCTTCGCTTGAGCACCGCCTTCCATCCTCAGGCGGATGGAAAAAATGATGGGACCATTCAGAATCTCGAGGAAATGCTCCATGCATGTGTACTTGACATTCATTGTAGTTGGTAGGATCACTTACCCTTGGTGGAGTTATCGTACAACAACAGCTACCACTACACCATCGGGATGGCACCTTACGAGGAACTGTATAGACGGCCTTGCAGATCACCTCTGTGCTGGACTGACCCAGGGGAGTCATCACTTCTAGGGTCAGAGATGGTGCAGGCTATGATGGAGAAGGTTCAGATCATCCATGAGTGGATGAAGACTGCACAGAGCAGACAGAATTCCTATGCTGATAGGAGATGGAGACCATTGGAGTTCAAGGGTGGAGACCACATCTTTCTACAGGTCTCAGCTCGAGGAGGTCTACGGAGATTTGGATGAGAGGTGAAGTTATCTCCTAGATTCATTGGACCCTTCCAGGTCCTCAGTAGAGTAGGCGAGGTGGCTTACCGCCTGTCTCTTCCACCTCAGTTGCACCGGGTGCACGACGTCTTCCACGTATCTCACCTGAGGAGATACGTGCACGACCCGTCCCACATCATCGACCATGGGGAGCTGGACGTCAATAACAGGGCGACATTCATGGAGGTTCTAGTGGAGATTGAGGATCGATAGAAGTGATTCCTATGTGGATGGTCAATTCCTATGGTGCGCATTTTCTCTGGTAGCACGGGAACCTCCAAGAGAGCACATGGGAGCAAGAGGCTCAGATGCGTGCTCAGTACCCCCATTTTTTTCCTTAGTATGTGATGTAGTTTACGGGGACGTAAAGGCTTGAGGTGGGGAGAATTTAAAGACCCAAAAAATCCATGGAATTGTTTTTTCTTAAATACATGGGAATTTAACAATTCCACAGTTTTTGACGGTGCCTAATTCTGAGGCCCAGTGTGCCCGGAATCATTTTCTGAAGTTTTTTTCGGGTACGTTTAGTGAACGTACGTGCGGGATTTTATATCTTTTGAACCGGTGCTCAAAATTAAAATCCTAGGACACTGATGAACTCACTACGCCGATATTCACTTAAAGAGACCTTTACCACAGTTGGGTTTTGTCGGGAGTGGAAGTTCATATTTGGGGATTCTTAATAAATTAAATAAAAATTATGTGTGACATAATTTTTATTTAGGTGGTGGTTAATTTATCCAAAGGGAAGTTGGAGGTGGGTCCCACCCCCACATAACCTCCCATGGGAGGATATTCTATGGTGGGTTCCACACGAGCATCTAACCCTTCAACTCTGATTTATCTCCTTCAACCCCCATTTAAGGAGGATGAAACCTTATTTAATTTGGAGCCTCTTCATATCCTCCCTCCCATTTAATGAGCCAATCCATCTTTTTAATTAATGGGTGTCACTTAATGAATTTGAATCTATTTGAATTCATTAATCCATACTTTTAATAAGTGGTGTTATTTTATTTTATGAGGTTGTACATAATACCTTGGGAAGCTTTGGATAATTGGAAGGAAATCATTCTTCCCACGAAGAACACGAAGAACACGAAGAACTTCTCCAACAACCTCCATCCGCGTTTGAGGATTAGACACCACCCGTGAAGAACATCACCAACGTTGAAATCATATCCTCCCAACATCAATGGAACGATGTCGTCTTTCTGCGACTCCACCGAGCGAGCACCTATTACGAGGTAGGGGAATTTTGTATTAATTTTAAAAATGAGATTACTCTTTCGTTCTTCATCGAATAAAATTCTGGTTTGGAAAACCAATTGTTATCAAATGACGAGGAGGGTTCGGTCCAGACAAACACGGCCCGACCCTACCCATTGTTGTTTCCATTTGACAACGTTAGAGGTGGATCCAAAAGGGCGCAGTGCCATCGCACCGTGTTGGAGAATAACCGCGGTGGAAAAAGAGGCACGACGTCGTCGCACCGAGCTGTGGAGCTGAAGGACACGGCCAAGCCGGGCTGTAGGGGTGGAGGACCGGTTCCGTCACGCCAGCTGTGTTGAGGAAGACGCGGCCCGCATCCACAGGATGCTTTTTTGGGAGAACTGGTCGGCCGCCTGCTGGCCGGGCTGGAGGACAGTGGCGCCCGCAGGCGCCGCGCGCCAGAGAAGACCGTGGCCCGCTTCTGCGGGCAGCTCTGCTGGGTGAATCAACCGACTGCCTGCTGGCTGGGCTGGAAAACCGCAGCACCTATAGCAGCTGTGTGGGAGGAACCACGGCCCACTGAGTGGGCCACGTGCACCGGGCAGAATTGGATGGTTACGGTCGGCCGTGCAGGAGGATCCGACGCCGCATGGCACCGCCGAGCGAACCGAACCGGCCCGCAGCGCGGGCCAGGTCCCCAGGTGGGCCGCGCCCCACCGGGCTGGGCCGACCCCCCAGCCGGGTCAGACCCACTGAGCCGGGCCGGGCCAACCCCCAACAGGGTCGGACCCGCTGAGCCGGGTCGGGCCGACTCGCCAGCCTGCTGGGCTTGATGGGTCGAGCCTGACTTCGCTTAAATGCAAATATCTCCAAGACCGCGCGTCTGAACGACGCGCCCTCTATGGCACTGGGACCCCCGAGATAAAGCAATTCTTTTGTGATACTATAAGTGAGTTTTGGAAAAATTAGGAAAATGGCCGGGTTTGGATCGAGCGTAAATCCAACCAGGCCCCTAGAACAGAAATTCCAATAACTCTCCGACCGGGAGTCCGATTGAAACACCGTCTGTCGCGTTGGGTTTTTTTGGATGAGACATAACTACGAGATACATCAACTCAAGACTTCATGATAGTTGATATATCGACACTTGACTTGAGGAGCGGACCCTCCCGGAATCGAGCGTGTTGTGTGTGGGAACCCTAGAATTGGTTGGGACGACTATTGTACCAGAATCCTATGTGGGTTTGACAACGATGACTACTGTACCAAGATCCATTGTGGGTTCGACAATGATGACTACTGAAATAGAATTCTCCATGGGTTCGACAACGATGAATTCAGTACCGGAATCCTCTGTGGGTTCGATGACGATGCTATTGTACCAGAATCCTCTGTGGGTCTGATAGTTCTGACTTCTGTTCTTGTATCCTGTGTAGGTCCGACAGAGTAGCTGGTCATGTATCATGTGTGGTTCTGACAGCATAACTAGTCCTGTATCTTGTGTGGGCTGATAGCTTAGATGAATCAATGACTACATCTGGTCATCTATATCACTCTATGAAAGAGGTATACCTGTGTGAGCTGAGTTCTGTCTTTCAATCATCATTATCGATGTGATTGACCTTACATCCATTATAGACTGGGTAGTGTTTGGGCTTGAGAGTTGGAGCTTGGACAGTGACAGGTAACTTAGGTATATGTATGGGCATATACCTAAGTACGTTTGATTGATACTTTGTGTTTGTATCTTTCTACTTTGGTTTATCCTTTGTGGATTCTACGAGACCTTCAAGGGTCTCGGGGTCCCCTATTGAGTATTATTATACTCACCCCTGCACGGGCTTCACCCAAACCTAGTTGTGTTCTATGCAGACGAAGGACAGCAGTGATCGAGGCTGAGGGTGATAGACGGAGGCTACTCAGAGCTATACTAGACGGGACGTACCGCATGGACGAGTTTTTTGAGTTATATACCTACCCTTCAGGTAGGATTCCCCGATGGACAATCCAAGAGACGATTTCCGTTTTTTACTTGTACTTGTACTTGTTGTTCAATTGGGTTTGTATACTGGCCTACTTACTTTCATCACACCTTACTTTTCTATTTTATTACTTGTTGCCTCTTCTATTTGTGTTTGGATTGTGAGTGTTACAGGTTAAAAGGAAATGAATTCCCTTTTTATTGGGGTTACACCTTTGGTTCTAGTCACCAGCCCCTGTCCTATGGAAGGAAGGCTTGGGGTAGTCATGACACGGGCCCTGAAGATGGGTCATGATATTTCATATCCTTGTTCACATCCGAGTGGTGTCCTGTTGACTTTCACTCCCACCAACCTATCTCAATTACATGATGTATTCCACGTATCCTTCATGACGAAGTTTATACCAAACCCATCACATGTCTTCAATCTAAAGGTTATACTATTGGAGAAGGAACGTTCCTACGAGGAGAAGCCGATAAAGATCTTAGATCATAGATAAAAGGGTAAGTGGAATAAGACAATTCACCTAGTTAAAGTGTTGTAGAGAAACCCGAGGTTTAAAGAAGTGATTTTGGAACCATATGAATTGATTAAAAAAATACCCTCATCTTTTTTAGTGCGACACAAGGAACTTTTTATAGCTATATTTATGAAGGGGAAATATTGTAACCACCCAAAATATTAAAATAAAAATTCCCTTAATTATTTAACTTAAATGTATTATTATGAATTATGGTTATATAAAACACAATAACTTCCTTGGTTTTATTATATCATATTTAAAATACCATTTTTCATCATTACCATTGATTATATATTGATTGAATAGTGATATTGTGATTTGTATAAATATAGGGTTTTAACAAATACAATTGGCATAGAAAGATGAAGTAATGGCCTCAATTAGTAGGGTTTTACCCCGTGGAACCCATTTATCAAATCTTCTTATGCAGAAAATATCAATGGTCTTTTCCCATGACCATACCCAAACTGAGATCCAACAACTTAAGCTTCAATAAACTATTTGCAGGAGAAGTTTAAGATCATCATAACCACGACCCAAACCATGTATTCTAACCCAAACCATGATGGTCTCAGAACTTTTCACCATACTCTTAGGGAATTTAATGGTGTATTAAAGGAATATGTATCAATACCCTAATAAAATTTATTGGTATATTGTATATAGAAATGTTTATATTTTCATTTTTTAAAATTACTTTATAAATGATTCTGATTTTTATTCAATAAAAAAATATATTTTCATCTTACATTAAAATTCAATTAAAGAATTTATTTTCATGAATAATATTTTTAAAAAGCATTATAATTAACTATTTTTATCAAATAAAAATGATGATATAACTTTTGTAATGAAGTAAAATGTAAATTTTATAAGGGTTTGAAAACTGTTTTTTACCCATTATTTATAAATAAATTTTTATTAATATTTTAAAAGTAAAAATCCACAAATATAGAAAAATATTTTTATAAAATTAATATTTTTTTTTGAATTAGAACGTTGAAATTTACAAATGTTGAATTTTTCCTAACTTTCTGAGATAGTCAAAATTTTGGGTAAAAAATAAATACCATATAAACATATAGTGTGTATTAGGACATCGTAATGACCCAATCACATTGTAATAAATACAATACATTAAATCCAAGACCAAATATATATATTTTAAATTTAAAATAAAAATATTTTATTTTTATTTTATTGAATTTATAAAGCATTAATAAATCCTCTAAAACCATTAATATATTTTAAGGTTTTAAAATAATTTCTTTAAGAGTATAACTCACTTCCACATCATCAAGGGTATTATTATATTACATTATATAGTTGAACATATAAAATAATTAAAACCATTCAAATTTTGAAGAAAATAAGGTAAAAACCAAGGTAATGTTGGTTTTATTATTTTATTATTATATAGATTCCAAAACCTACATTTGAGAAATATTACATAAATCCCCACTCATTTCCTATATTAACCAAAACAAGATCCCATTTCCCAGAACTCCAAATCCTTGTATAATGTCCTTACTCTTACCTCCCCTCAATATATTTCTCCCAATGTGCCTTCATTCTCTCAAGAATCTCCTCCCCTGCATTTGGATTCACACTCTAAAGGTAAGGGGCCCTGTCATTCTCATATTTATTAAAGCTTATTTATTATCCTATTCCTTATATTTCTAATTTATAATGTTGTTATATGACATTTAATCTACTCAAATCCTTTATAATGGTTCATAAAAAAGAAATAAATTATCCCAAGAATATACCACAAGGTTTTCTAGCTAGGTGTAAAGGTTTAGTCCCACTCATTATGCACTGGTTTCGATTTAGTTAACACCCAATCCAACCCATTTTGAGTTATTAACCCCATGTGCATATGTGTTATAGAAACATCTAATTTATAGTATCCTGAAAGGTATATATTCTATATTAAAATAACACTCAATTATTTACCATAACATTTCATATTCTCCTACACATAAAGTTATCATATGGGTTCTCGCTAAAGTTTACTCATACTAGTTTCCATTATTAACTAATCCTTGCTCAAATTCCAGTTGAGATGACCCAAGTATCAAATATATAAATATTAACTCTTATTATATCAATATTGATTACATATCACTACTATCAGTGACAGAATAATAAAGTTTTAATGACTTTGGAAGATTGGAAAAATAAGAAATAGTTACATTAAAAGATCTACAACATCACCCATTAAGTTATTAAAAACCATCACCTTCCTTGAAATATCATACTTGAAACATTTATTCATATAAAAGGGGAAATAAAAATAATAATGGCTGATTTATATTGCTCGGTATGGGTAAAAATTAGATTTATCAATGATTATTTTATTATAACATCATCATATTGGTTTGAGAACATGAGGTTAACATTTTGAAATCATTCCCAATAATTAATACATCATAATCATGATTCATTTCATAAATATTGGTAGTTCATGATACATGAATCATAAATTAATCAATGAACATAATACATGAGATAATAAAATTTTCATTATATATTTTAATAAAAGAGTTTTATTATGTGTGGAATAATCATAATCATAAAAATATTTTGTCAAGTCTACCCTCCAAAAAATTAATCGCATGTTAGAATTAGCCTTCAATAAATTGTACTTATTTTGGTCTAGGGATAACATCCTATATACCCTCTTTTAGAATTTGGATAACCTCTCAAGTACTCTTTGATCTCATATAACATTGGTCATTACCCAATACATTAGAGGTATATAAAACACCAACCCATAACATTATCATAATATATTCATATAAATTTCTTAAGATCATGAAAATATTTATCTTTTCATCTTAACATATCCTTTGAAATGAAAATAGGTTTCATCAATATTCCATCATCAGTATCATATTCATAAATCATCCAGAGAATGAATAAGTTTGGTATAATTTGGTTGGTTCCCAAGTGAAGCATATGTAACATAAATGGATGTTGTTATTGATGCAAATACCTTTAAAATATCACATAAACATTTTGATGAGGAAAATACCCTTTTCATTTTGAAATAACATATTTAAAATCAAAATCACTCCAAAATATTAAGCGAAATTTTTATTTTAAAAGAACTGTGGAAATTTTAAAAGTAAATTTTAAATTAATTTAAGTTCATGTTGAAATAAATATTTTTTCATATAGTACTCATTAAAACCATGGTTATGTTCACAAATTTTGTAAAAAGGCTCCCAACCAAAAAGAAAAATAGATTCTACTATCTTTAAAACATTCTATCAAATATTTTTATTATATAGAGAGACCAAAATGAAAGGAAACATGTAATATCTCGAAATAAATATAGTATAATAAAATAAATAATATTTTGGAGAGATGGAACATATAATTTCATAATCACAAATTTAAGGAAAAAAACCTTGTAAAAAGTGATAGTTTATTGTAAAACCTTTACATCTTTGGTAAATTTTAGACATAATTCCCACGAAAGATATAAAAAAATGAATAATAAAATACCATTATCATAATTATATTATTTATAAAACATATATATGGGGTTTTGGATACATCCCATAAAATAATATAGGCATATAAAATAACTTATATCGCAAAGAAGAAAATTTTAGACGATATAGCCTTACCACTTGGGTAACATTCCAATAAAAATCACATGGATGAAATATATATAATTTTACATTTAAATAAATTTAATTAATAATAATCCTTTATATATCATGTAAAAGGGTTAATATATACACCTCAGAAAAATATAGATTCAAAACATCAAACATGTCTCAACGAAACAATATTGATATTAAGAACTCTTACCTTATGTCTAACATGATTCTCAAGTGCTATAAAAATTTTAACAATAAATTTATATTTAAAACAATTATGTACATAAACCATAAAAGTATTTTTAATACAATATATGGTTTACTTATAGCATCTTATCAACCATTTATTAATAATTATTTATTAAAATAAATTTTCCAGGTGATAACTATTTCATTTTTTTGTATGTTTCAATTCAGTTGTTGTATTCCTTACATTTTTATCATGGGTTCATAATCTCCAAAATTTTAATAATGATATAAATAATATATATATATTCGTTATATTCATATTTATAACCATCCATAAAAGTTAAAGATAGAAAAATGAATTGTGCCATTCATATATAAGAAAGTTTGTATGTATGAATGAACAATATTTTCATTTTCTAATGAAAATAATAAATGGAAAATAAATAATAATTTATCATTAAAAATTTAATTATATCATAATTATTGTACATATTTATAAATCAATCATTATATATACCCATTTGAGGCGGTGATGAAAAATGAATCATATCTCTTCGCAGAGGTTGTAGTCTACCCATACTCTTGAGTGATACTTTCATTTACCATTTAATAAAAAAATATCAATTAGGTTATTAAATTAGAATAATAATGTATAATTATATTTTATATAATGATGTTATTATATTGTAATATCTAGGACATAAATAAATTAGGTAGAAGAAGAATAATAAAAATTAGAGTCCTTTGTAAAGATAATTATTTCTCCTTATATGTCCAAAAGATTGTATTTTGACGATACATAAACTATATAACATGGATATGGATTTTAGAATGTTTTTTATTTGGTTTTTTGGATCTAATTTCCACAAAAAAAATTAGGAATAATGGATTAGTGTTTTCCGTTTATAGTGTGTGAAAGGATAAAAATGGGATTAATTAAATTATTTACATATTTTAAATACATTTTCATGGGAAAGTGTAACCAAGATGATATATAAAAATATAGGATGATTATTAATCCAAATACTCTCATAAAATAAAATTTATATAATTTTTGGTGATTTTGTTTCACCTATCCTTTATTTTAACCCCCCCACATTATCCTTTTTGATGATTACCATGATATTATAGGTTTTTACAATTTTGGGGTCAAGAAAGTTACTATATATTTAAAATTTACACATGACTGTAAAATTATTAATATCATCGACCATATAACATTCACATGTCCCAAAATAATATTTTATTAATTTTAAATCATTTAAGAAATCATTATTTAAAATAAAATACTTATAAGGTCATGTTGGGATAATTAGTATAGTCTAAATTTAAAAATTTAAATATATAAATGGAATTTAAATATAAAATTTTAACATATAACAAATATGAAATTTTTTACAGGTTCTTGTTTTACCAAAGGTCAATTACAGGGGTTGAGTTTCGTGTAATCATTCATGTCAGGTAAACTAAATTGAATGGTTTCTAATAGGTATATTCATGGAACCAAAAACACCCAACCAATGTATAGCCCTAGATACTTACATTTAAAAGGCAGGTGTTCATTGGTGGGGTTTGTAAAGTAATGCTTAGGAACTGACAATGGTCGATTGGATGGGAGTTTGGGCTCATTACACCATATTGAGTGAAATCCTTTCATTCCTCAAGACTATCTTATATATTTAAAATATGTTAGTGAATCATTCATTAATTCCCCAGTATGACATGGATCACCCTTGAATTAACTATCAATTATTAGAATGTATTAAGTTTAGAATCATCTTTATGTATCTGATGTTATTAATCTATGGATATATCTATATGTATATTTTGTTATCCAATAATGGTATCCTCTTATATAGTAATTTGAGATTCTATTTCTCTTACATTGATGACGAATATTGTTGGTCGGAGTGGACACACAAGAGGGGGGTGAATTGAGTTCCAATTAAAATTTCTGTTAAAATATTTTCTAGTTAAAATCCCCGGATTTATAAAATAAGTTCAACTGTAGTGAATTTATACAGATTGTAAATGTTCACTTAGCTTCTCAAAGATTGATTAGGTTTCAGCTAGTTTAACCACTGGATAAAACTAACTTTGGGAACAAATATACTGATTTACAATAAGTGTAAACACTTGCTAATTTAACTATCAAAGTAGCTTTAAAATAGTTTTGTATTTTCAAAGAAATAGCAGTGGAATAAATATGATATATGTCATATACTTTAAACTTAACTAAAATATGCTCAGCAGATATAACAAGAGGTTCAGTCTCAAGCTGAGACTTAGTCCTCTCAAATATATATAAATATGATCCACACCCTGGATCGGGGTTAACAGCAGTTTTACAAAACTTTCCAGGCCACACAGGGACCTCTACCACTGTTCTTCATGGGAAAAAAAACAAAGACCAGGTCACACAACGACCTCTTCCACAGTTGACGTGGGTAAATAGAAGTTGAGAGAATTTGAGTGAGGATTTTGATATCCTCCAGTTCAGTGCAGGAGACAGTGTGTGTAATGATATACAGATTACACCACACTGCTCAAAAGTTAATAAATAAATTATGTATAGAAGATAGATGAGAGTTTAGAAAGCTCTAGTTATTATCAATGTAGCTCTGGACTCGTTGGATTCATCAGGAATGATTCGGAGTCCTTCTCTAGTTTTTCTGTTGAAAAACAGAGTGTCGTAGTTCAGCTTGTGTCCTATAGGAGTGAGAATGAGCTCTTGATTCGTCGTGTGTTCTTCACCCGTATTGGATTACACTCATGAGAGTTCTTAGAATGTCTTGCAATATCTTTCTTGTTCATCAGAGTGCACTTTATTGGACGTAAGTTCTTCGTATGGTATCTTCACACTTGCACACCGCTTTTCTTCTTGTTTTGTTGTTTCTTATTTTTCTTTTTCTCTTCATACATGTACTGCATCTCAGTCTTTATTACATTCCACGAGTTCTGGAAGTAGGAATGATTACCTTTTCATAGGTACGGGATACAGTTTCTTGACATGCCAACAACTAACATTAAATAACATTCATCATAAGTTAATTTTTTATTAAGAAGGAGAAACCATACAACAAAGAGATACAAACAGAGCAGCCTAAGGAGGTCTAAAATGATGCAAGCCAAGGGCATCCCCTTTGATCAAGTTAACACCTTCAGGCTTCAAAGTGGAAATGTCATGCAGACAAATCGGATCGGGACCAAGGACTTCCATAGAAGCCAGATGATCAGCCACTTGGTTACCCTCACGCCAGGTGTGGCTGATTTTGGTATCATTGGAGAGAATACCTTTACACTTTCTGATAATATAGATGATAGACCATGGAGTAGAGCATATATCCTTCAAAGCATCATGCAGAATTTTTGAATCTGTTTCAACTTCAGCTAAATCTAATCCCTGCTGGTGGCAAAGGCTGATACCTGTGAGCATGGCCTTGGCTTCGGCTTGAAGAGAGGAGCCATGTCCTAACCGGGAGGAGAAGGCTATGAGGACCGATCCCCGTGAATCCCGGACAACCCCACCCCCATGCAGAACTCCCATATAGCAGGACCCATCAATATTGAGTTTAAAACCCCTGATAGGGGGACTCCATCTAACCCAGCGACCTCTGTCAAAACCATCTCTCTGCTGGACAACATGAGGACTGGAAAACATCCAGCTGAAGGATGGAGCATCCCGCCAGTTAGAGAGAAGATGAGCCATATCAATGAGAATATTTTTCGACCTGATGATGAGAGACTTACCCGTAGACCGTAGCCCCTCATGTCTGAGCTTGTTCCTGGCTTGCCATATGGACTAACACCCAGCAAGGAGAATCAAGGCGCGAGCTGTTTTTTCCGGCCCTCTGGCTCCCGACCCATGAAACCACTTGTCAAAGAACGGCAGTTCCACCAGACTAGGATCACAAATTCCAGTAAAGTCCCCATAGAAACTCCAAACAGCATTCGCCCATTCCCCAGAGAAAAAGAGGTGCTCCGCCGTTTCCTCTTTGTAAACTGTACAGCAGGCGCACCGAGAAACAAGATGGATTCCGCATTTTTTGATGTTTTCGTCTGTGGGAATGGCGCGGTTCCTGATTCTCCATAACAGGAAACAAAATTTCGAGGGAGCCACCTTGGGCCACAGAACTTCATTCCAAGTATCCTGAGCTTCAGACGTTCCCCGCGTGCGACGGAAATCTCGTGCAGAAAAGATCCCCGTTGTGGAAGGAGAGAACACACATCTGTCCGGATCTGGCGATAAAACAATGAGGTTGAAGAGGTCCTGTTGTTCCTCGTCCAACACCGCTTTAATGAAATTCGGGTGTGCACTTGCTTCCCTAAACGTGATAGTGGGAGCTGGACATCCAGGGAAGCCAAGCGCCTTCCCCGTCGAGATGTTATGCCATAAAGAAATCTCGCCCCTTCCAATAATCCATTGCGAGTGACCCATAAGTTCAGAAATGAGGAGCAGCATATTGGGCCACAGAGAAGAGCCTCGTCCCGCCACCGAGGACTGCTGGAAAAACAGAGGGTGCATAGTTTTCCCCCAAAGTGTACTCTGATCCACAACTTCCCAAGCAAGTTTAGCCTGCATGTTTCTAAGGGTTTCATCCAAACTTCGAACATTAATACCACCTTCCTTCGCAGGCCGAGCCACTCTTCTCCAGGCTGCCCAGTGTCTTTTCCTTTCGGCCAGAGGGTCCCAAATAAACCCAGCAAGAAGTCTGTCAATGCTGTTAATGACACCTTTCGGAGGCATGACCGCAGAGAGAGCATGAACTGGAGTAGCCAACAACACACTATTAATGAGAGCAATACGGCCACCAAAAGATAAGTACCTGTTTTTCCAGTTGTGGATGCGGTCCGCGATCTTATTGATAAGGAAATCGAAGTCCCGAATCCGAAGTCTGCTAGGGGAAATAGGAGCCCCAAGATATTGCATGGGAAAGCAGCCTCTTTTCATGGCAAGATTGTTTTGAATATCCGAAATCCGACTGGAAGAACATTTGTTGGAGATAAAGAAGAAGCTTTTCTCTTTATTGATAAGTTGTCCACTCCAGTGGCAGTATTCCTCCATAATCCTATTCAACCCATCGATAGACTTTTTCCCAGCATTAATAAACACAAGAGTATCATATGCAAACATAAGGTGAGAAACGGGCGTAGTCCTCATACGCCTCCGGTATGCCAAAATATCTCAATTATTGATGCTCCTATAGATGAGCTTGCTCAAGACCTCCTGAGTGAGGATGAAAATGATGGGGGACAAAGGGTCCCCTTGACGGAGGCCACGACTGGACTTGAAGAAGCCATAGGACTTCCCCAAGAATGAAACTGCCATCCACGGAGAGCTGAAACATCTAAAGAGAAGGTCAATATTCCAGGGGGAAAAGCCCATGTTAGCCAGAACCTTATTGATGAAGCCCCACTCCACACCATCATAGGCTTTATTCATATCTAATTTGATAGCAACATTTGATCCCCGGGTTTTAAAGTTAATATCCCTTATCATATCATGTGCAAGGGCGATGGCCCCTTGGATAGACCGACCCCTCACAAACCCATGCTGCTCCATGGAAATCCACTGTGGAAGATGAATAGACAGCCTTGCATTAATGACACTCGCGAGGAATTTATAAGGGAAGTTGCACATGCTCACCGGTCTGTAATGCATGATCGAGGAAGGGCTCCTGTTTTTAGGAATAAGGACCATAGTGGTGGCGCAAGCAACCCGCGGCAAGCTACCTCCCCTAAAAAAGTCCTGAATAGCTGAAATGATATCCTCCTTAACGACAGCCCACGAGCCTCTATAGAAGGAGCCCGGAAAACCATCTGGTCCCGGGGCGCTATCTGGGTGAAGGTTCATCATGGCTGTGTAGATCTCCTTTTCATCCGGAATTGAACTCAACCTCTCATTTTCCTGGTCAGAGACACAATTATCAATAATCTCAAAAAACCCATTGTCCCTTCCTGAGTAACCATTGGGCATACGAGTATTGGAACCAGCCAACAGGTCCTTGAAATAGGAGTAAGCCATACCTCCCACAACATCCCTATCATCCGTATAAGATCCATCTTCCAGAAGAATATTGGGCTTAATAGGTCTCTTTCTCTCTTTGATACATGCATGAAAAAACGCAGTGTTTTTATCACCCTCTCTGAGCCATTTAATTCTTGCAGTTTCCCTGGCCTGTCGTTCCTGAGACAAGAGAATTTCAGCAAGAATTTCCTTCCTGTTAGCAAGTTCCTCAAAGGTGTGGTCATCCCACACTTCTTCTAACCACGCTTCAAGACTTTCAACCTCCTGCACTACACCATCAATCTCACTGTCGGCCCGAGGGATATCTTTTGCCCACGACTGGAGAAGAGTCTTGAGACGCCTCAGTTTATTATGAATGGAAATCCATAAGCTACCTTGTCCCGGAGAGTTCCAAAGACGACCAACTAGCTCCTGATAACCTGGTTTGCTAACCCACTGTTGGAGAAAATGAAACCTCTCCCGATAATCCTGCCCATCCGAAATTGAAACCAGAAGGGGGGAGTGATCATAGATTCCACGGACCAAATGACGCACCTTAGTGTTAGAGAATTTAGAAATGGCTTCCAAGTTGGCCAAACACCTATCCAGGCGGCTCCATGAACGGTGCGAACCCCTTTGGTTGTTACACCAGGTAAAACAGTCACCTAAGTATCCCAGGTCCATAAGACCTTTCCCAGCCACGAACTGTGTGAACTCTCTACTGGCAGTTCTCTGAAAAGGTCCTCGCCCTTTCCTCTCCTCTGGATTGGAAACAATATTGAAGTCCCCTCCAACAAACCAAGGTAAGTTTCCCGGGAGAAAAACATTAAGCTCACTCCATAGCTTAGCCCTTTGAAGAGGGTCACAGCTCCCATAAACAAAGGTCATGAAGAAGCTGATATCGCCTGTACACACCTTTGTGGTGATAAATTGATCCCCAGCATGCACCATCTCAACAGAGGTGTTCTTGTTCCAAAAAATCCAGATATGTTTGTTAGTTGGATCATCTTGCAAGCAGCCATGCATCTTGATCTTCCATGTGAACTCCTGAATTTTAGTTGGGTTCTGCTTGTGTTCAATAATGGCAACAATTGACGCCTTATGTTCTCTCATAACAGAGGCAATGAAATCAGTTTTAACCCGGGCACCGAGACCGCGGGCATTCCAGATTAAGATAGGAGTCATTGGAAGGAAAGAGCTCTGGCCTTGGCCCCAGAGCTAGTAGCCATCTTGAAATAGGAGAGTGGGCTCTCCTTGCGACTCCTTGCTTGTGAGCGAGTACAAACTCCCTCATGGTTAAACACTTTCATACATTCCAAGGATCCAGGACCAACTGGGCAAGATTTGGACCTATCTCGAACCTTGGGATCAGGCAGGGGAGACTCCTCTGGAGCGGGGGAAGAAGAAGCTTGATCTGCCAACTGCAACTTCTGACCCAGGCCTTTGGGGGAGACCTCAGAGAGACCATTACAAAGAAACTGATCCACCACTGAAAGATCCACTGAAGTTGCAGGAGAACCGCTGGGCGATACAGAGAGCAGGGGCGACAACGCTAGAAGACCTGAAAGGTAGGGACTTAACCCCTGCAGACACTCCTCCCAGAACATACTAAGCATCGGCTTTGAGAAGAGACCGTGAACGACCAATCACATACCATCCTGAGGGGAAAGACCATCTTTAGGAATAAAGGGAACTAGATCCTTACAGAAAACTGCTGCACCCTCATGATCAGCGCCCGAGGACAGAGCTGTATCCAGACCACTGGGAGAAGGATCCTGCCTTGGGCCACCAACAGAAACCAAGGAGTTCCTCTGCAGGACCTCAGGAGGGGGGTGTCGAGGCCGATCCAACACCTTGTTCCTAAGGGGCGAATTCTTAGAAGGCCGATGCCATTCTCCTTGTCGCTGATTTCGACACACCTGAATAGAATGGCCCTGCAACAAGCAATGGGAACAAAACCGGGGAAACACAGGGTAGAGGATCTCCTGGTTCCAACAGGTTCCATCCTGAATACACAGCGCTATCTTGTCCGACGGGGGGGTAGAAGTGTCCATTTCCACACATAAACGAGCCACAGAGAAATCCTCACCACTAGAAGATCTGGCATCAGAGCACAGAAACCCCCCAAGAGCATCTCCAATCGCTCTGAGGAACCCCCCATTCTGGAAAGGAAGAGGGAGTCCTGGAAGATGGATCCATACCGCAGCCATCGGATTTTCCTTGCCCCTGTGCACAGCCCAAGACCAGCGAGACAAACTGAAACTCCATCGGCCAAAAACACGAGGATCCCTACACCACACTTGTAAAAAATCCGCTTCTGAGGACATAACAAGGCAGAAGGACTTCCTGTGAAAATCGGAGATCTGAACTGCAGAGAGGAGGCCCCAAGAGAGAACAACGAGTTTGAAGGCCGCTAAGGAGGGCTTCGCAAATCCAAAACGGGCCACAAGCGTCCACTTTAAGCAAGCCTCCGCCTCGACAAAGGTATATGCAGGGAACACCAGGGAGAGACCACCAACATCGCGAGAAATCTTCGGATCCGGGACGCTGACTTCCGGGAAGCAGGGAGGAAGAACATCGCGCACCGAACTGCAAAGAGCCTCCTTGAACGAGCCGGGCCCAGGGGGCGGAGGAGAAGGGCCTACCCCTACGCGGGGAACTGGAACGGAGGGCGCTTTGGCTGGGAGGGACTCCGGCGGGCAAGCAGCGGGAAGCCCTACGACTCGGAAATTTGAAAAAAGCGGCGGCGCGTTGGGCGCGTTCTCCAGGGCTGACGAAGAAGGCATTTTTTATTAAATAACATTAATGGCATTAAAAACAACAAATATGACCGTTAGTATTATTTAAAATAATATTGACAAAATCTTAAGAAACAGTGTCACAGTGATCATGGAAACGGTGTCTGATCACGGTGAGTGGTCACGGTGTCTGGTCACGGTGTCTGGTCATAGTGTCTGGGTCACTGTGAGTGGTCACGGTGAGTCCTTCACAGTGTCTGGGTCATGGTGAGTCCTTCACGGTGTCTGGGTCATGGTGAGTCATTCACGGTTTCTACATACTTAGACAAATATCTGTATTTGGACTAAGACAGTGATATTCAAAATATGGGTTAAGGTTAATCATTAGAGATAAAATATGAGATAATTGTGATCATGCATAAGACTTGTAAAGAGTAATTAACATCCATAAGATTTGTTATTATAAAAACATGAGGTGCACCTATTATTGAGTTTGAAGAGCATTAGCAAGATGTGAACTGAAGATCAAGATTAATTAACAGTAATGAGATTTGTGATCATTAAAACATGATTAACACATGAGGAGTCCAACAATATCCCCCCTTTTGATGATCACAAATAATATATAGGCAGAATATAAATGGCATGTAATATTAAAGATACTAGAATAGAAAAAACATTATAGAACAAATACTTGTAGTTTTCCTCCCCCATTTATACTATTATAGAACTAATACCTGTAGTTTTTCTCCCCCTTTTGGGATTATCAAAAAGTACAGAAAATGAAATGAAACTCGGCAGTTGTCTTTAAACAAAGGGTTCAGAATACATAGTAAAAGAGAAGTACAAACTGTAAACAAGAAATGACATCCCAACAAAAAGAAAAACAGTCGCTAGACTCTGTAGGGATCTATTTTTTCTTGCCTTTATCAGCAGCAGGAGTTGGTGTTGAAGTAGAAGAAGGAATAGATGTGGTAGACAACGAGGGTAAGGGTAGACCTTCAAAAAAAGATGGATCCAAAGTAGGAGTAGTAGAAGATCTAGGCTTAGGTTGGTCAAGAATGACTGGTCGGATCTGAGAAAGGGATTGGCTAACTTTCATGGAAGTTGAAGCTAAGGTAGGTAGTCCAGGTCTAAGGGGTGCATCAACTGGAGAAACTATAGCAGTACTCTGCACATGATGATATGGCTTCAAATGATTGATGAAATCAGTAATGATTTCACCACCATACTGTATAGCCTTTTCAAAATCATCCTTATTCTCCAGAAATATATCCAACAATCTTGTGAACTATTAATGTTTCTGAACTGGAGCATTAAAAGCTTGATTCACCAGAGGGATTCTCATATTTTCCACAAGATATCTAAAGTGATCTGTCATGTCTCTTTTAGAGAAAATCCGGGAAAGATACAAATCTATTTTCCTGGAGATCTCTTGTTGATCATCATTGGCTATATTAGAATGAATACTAACCAAGTCCAATGTTCTATCACTGTTCTTAATCACTTATAACAAAGAAGATATATCCAAGCCACTGAAGGTATTCTGAAATTCTTCCTTAATTATGGATCTCAGCATAGAATAATCCAAAGAAGGTGTGGAGATCTAGCCAGAAGCAGGTGAAGCCTTGATAGCTTCTCTTAGAACTTTGAGCTATTTGAGAACTTTTTGCAGACATCTAGTGTATTCATCTGTAAGCTTATTCAAAGTTTCCACAAGCTCTCTCATGCGTTCCAGCATCTTGGCGTGCCTTTTTTCAATCCATTCATCAAAAGAATGTAGGTATAAGGATGAACTTGAGACACAATCTACCTACCAAGGAGGGAATCAGAAGTCTTAGGAGAAACATCAGCAGGTGCAGGGGCAGAAACAGGAGCAGGCTCTGATGTCAAAGATAACTCATTTTGCAGACATGCTACAATAATTTTCAGATTTTCAACATCAGCACTCGGTAGCTTATTCTCTACTCTGACTTCTTGAATTTCTCGGATCATCCTTGGTTGAATATGAAAGATAATATTTTCCATGAGAATTGATTCATCTTCTTGACTTAATTGAGTCACTAGGCAAGGTTGAGTGGAGACAATTTTCTCAAATCCATCTAACAACGTCTCGCCAAAACCTTTCAGATCATCTTTGGTCACAAAGGAGTGAGGCTCAGGTAACGATGCAGGTAAAGGTAGAGGTTCAGATTCTGGTTGAGGGTCAGAGTCATCTTCTGACTCAGATTCTGATACAGATTGATGTTGGGGCTCTGGTTCTAGTTCTGAATGAGCTAAGGACTTCATTTGAAATAGAGAAGAAAGATCCATTTCAGTTCGAGTCACTTGCTGTGACTCATTCACATCATAAAAGCTTGGGAACTCATACCGAGAGTGCATAGATTATGTAACAGAAGGTTGAGAAGCTTCAGCAGATCCAGCTTCTAGAATATCAAGATTTGGAGTTTCCTCCCCCTCAACTTGTGCTTCCCTTTCAGATTCTTGAGGTTCAGGAACATGGACAAGATCCACAGGATCATCCCTAATCTCTTCAGCAAACACTTGCCTTGCTAGCTGAAAGGAAATTTCCATTCTTTCTTCAGCAGATGGAATAATCTCAGGAACTGATTGTTCTACTGGATAAGCTTCCAGACTTGCTTCTTTCTCAACAGAAAGAGTCTCTTCAACAAAATATGCCTCCATGGTTGCTTTCTGTTCTGAACCAGGAAAACCCAAAATCTTTTGAAGCATTGGGATGAGCTTCTTCCTCATGAAGAACAACGGAAGAATCCTTAGTCCTTTCATTTTCAACAAAAACTTCCTCTCCTTGAGGTATTTCAGCAAGGATAACAGCAGGGATAACAACCCTTTCCTCTTCAATAGGAACTGTTTCCATTGGAGGTATTACAGATTCTTCTCTAGGTGGAACTTCAGCTGTTACTTCTTCTTGTTATTCTTCTTCTGAATACTCAGCCACTTCATTAGGTTCCAAACCAGGATCAGCTAGGTTCTTATGCCTTCTTGGATAGTCAACAGGATTAAACTTTTTTTACAGTTGATCACTATCCTCAACCCATTTCTTTTTCCAGGGATTCCAGCTAATCCTCATCCTTCTGATGATAGGCATGGATAGGTAGAAATCAAGGATCTCTCATTTTTCTACATTCGGTCCAACCATCCCTTTTGCAACTAACATGGCTGAAATCATCCTAGAATAAAAAAGGGAGGTGGATTTGGAAGATACTTTGATCATCTCACAGATATGATTGATAACATACTTAAATAGATTGATCTTATGTCCATTCATCAATAGGTGAATCAGGAACACATCCTGATACTTCATCACAGCAAAATCTCCTTTTCTTGGACTAACCAAATTCAAAACAAACTTGAATAGAAGTCTTGTCTCTCCATCTAGTTCAGCAGTTATGGCCCTTCGCTTGGTTCCATTTCCAGTTAGATTTTCCAAAGAAGTTTCCAGGTCAAAGATGTCGGTTTTTGGAAGAGGGTATCTCTGGTAATCTTCACACACTCCTTCATGTGGAATTCTAAGACAATCATCCCACAACATTGAAGAGAAAGAGCACTTCTGACCATCGATCCAGCTGGTTATCAAAAATATTTCTCAAATCTCAAAAGAGAACATCACATACTGATAGAATTAAGATACAAACCTTAGGTAAATCGGTCTACTCTATCCAGTGAACCATTCAATCCATCCTTGTTCTTTTAAGACTTTCAAAACTAACGATCTTCTAGACAGAAACCATTCAGGGAAAACCTCTTTTTCAGGTACAACGGTACGACTTACCAGGTTTGGGTTTAGAGGTCCTTCGGGAGCTATCCTCGGCATCCTCTTTTTTTTCATAGAGTGGTGCTTCTCAGACGAGGGTAAATATGGACGCTTCATCCTTGGAATTCACTAAAGATTCAGGCGAGGGGGAAGAGAAGGTTTAGGAGAGAATTCGGGTACGAAATCGAATGAAACCCTTAAGTTTTATCATTTGGGAATGTCAAACATCATAAAAACACAAACGCGGGAAATCAAATAGGGGTGAAATAAAAAATTACCGCGATACGGGTTAAAAATAAATAAATAAATAAACATAATTCTCACGGTGAGACCATGAGTATGTATTACGGTGAGACAGAAAACTAGTCATCACGGTGAGACAGTTTATAGTCGTCACGGTGAGATAGTGAGCATTTTATATAGTCACAGTGAGACAGTGAGTTTTCAGACCGTGAGCATAAAACAGTAACTTAGAAAGAGTAAGTATGAAACCGTAAGGTAAAGTACAGTAAAGTATTAAACATTAAGATCAGTAAGATATTAATTTATGATTAATCATACCAAGATCAGGTATGATTTAGTCTAATCTTTTAGAATATAATGGTTTAGTGAATATATCATCAAGTTGATATTCAGTACCAATGAATTCCAAAGTGATATCACCTTTTTGATAATGATCCCTCAAAAAGTGATGTCTTACATCAATATGTTTTGTCCTAGAATGAGAAATAGGATTCTTAGAAATATTAATAGCACTTGTGTTGTCATAATTTATTGAGACATGTCTGAATTGATATCCATAGTCTAGTAATGTGTGTTTTATCCAGAAAATTTGTCCACAACAACTTCCAGTAGCTATGTATTCAGCTTCTGCAGTTGATAATGAAACAGAATTTTGTTTCTTACTACACCATGATACTAGTGACTTTCCTAAAAGATGACATGTTCCAGAGGTGATTTTTCTATCTAGCTTACATCTAGAAAAGTCAGCATCCGAATAACTAACTAATTCAAATGATTGTCCTTTGGGATAGAATAGTCCTAAATTGGGAGTATTCTTGAGGTATTTGAAAATTCACTTTACAGCATTTAAATGTGACTCTTTAGGGTTTGCTTGAAAATGAGCACACATACACACACTAAAAATAATATTAGGACGCCTAGAAGTCAGGTAGAGTAGACTTCCAATAATTCCTCTATAAGTGGTTTGATCAACAGATTTACCATTTTCATCAAGATCCATCTTACAGGTGGTACTCATGGGAGTGTCACTACTTTTTGTGATACCCAAACCAAAACGTTTTAAAAGATCTTTAGTATATTTACATTGAGTTAAAATAATTCCATCATCATTTTGAAAGATTTTAAAACCATGAAAGAATTTAAGTTTACCCATTAAACTCATTTCAAATTCATTTTGCATCATTTTAGAAAAATTAGTACATAATGTAGTTTTTGAAGATCCAAAAATAATATCATCTACATAAATTTGTACAACTAAAACATCTTTAGAAATTTTTTTAATAAACAAAGTAGGATCATCTATTCCTTTTGTAAAACCTTTAGAAATTAGAAAAGTGCTTAATCTATCATACCAAGCTCTTGGAGCTTGCTTTAAACCATATAAAGATTTTGGTAGATTGAAAATATGATTAAAAAAATGAGGGTTTGAAAATCCAGGTGGTTGTTCGAAAAAAACATCCTCAGCAATATATCCATTTAATAGTGCACTCTTGACATCCATTTGATATAGTTTGAAATTTAGATGTGCAGCATAAGTAAGTAAAATCTTAATATATTATAATCTGGCTACTGGAGAAAAAGTCTCCTCATAGTCAATACCTTCTTCTTGACTATAGCCTTGTGCAACTAGTCTAGTTTTATTTCTAACTAGGTTTCCGGATTCATCTACTTTATTTCTAAACACCCATTTTGTGCCTATTTTGAAAGTTTCCTTAGGTCTTTTAACAAGATTCCAAAATTTATTTCTTTCAAACTGATCGAGTTCTTCATGCATAACAATTACCAAAAATTCATCATTAATAGCATCATCAATGTTTTTAGGTTCAAGTTGTTACAAGAAGGCTTGATGTTCAACCTGATTTCTAAGAGAAGGTCTAGTCTGTGTCCCTCTATCAATATTTCCTACAACAGTATCTAAAGGATGATTCTTTAGAATTCTAGTTGATCTAGTAAAGGTAGGACTAGAAATTTTAGGTTCATCACTAGGTAGGGAGTCAACAGAAGCAGGTTCTGGAAAATTTCCCGAACTGGTTTTCTTTATAGCAGGTTCATTTGATTCGTCATTAAGGTCCAGAATAGATAAATCTTCTTCAAGATTTTCATGAGAGAGTTTAGATTCATGTGGATCAGTTTCATCAAACTTGATGTAAACATATTCTTCCACACACTTGGTTCTCTTATTGAAAACTCTATAGGCTTTACTAGAAATAGAATAACCTAGGAAAATTCCTTCATCACTCTTGGATGAAAACATGTCAACATTATCTTTGGTATTAAGAATAATGACTTTGCAGCCAAAGACTTTGAAGTAGTTTACCTTAAGATTCCTATGGTTCCATAACTCATAATGGGTCCTCTTAAGAACATGTTTGATTAAGACTCTATTGATAATATAACAAGCTGTATTTACAGCTTCATCCCAAAAATAAAAAGGTAGGTCATACTCATTAAGCATATTTCTAGAAATTTCTTGCAGGGTTCTATTCCTTCTTTCTACTACACCGTTTTGTTGAGGTGTCCTAGGGGCAGAGAAATTGTGACTATAGCCATTGTGTGAGCAATAGAATTCAAATTCATGATTCTCAAACTCATGACCATGATCACTTCTTAGAGTTTTAATCTTAAGTCCACTAAGGTTCTCTACAGATTTGGAGTATTTAACAAAGTAAGAACAAGCTTTAATTTTGTGAGCTAGAAAATATACCCAAGTATATCTAGAAAAGTCATCTACTAAGACATAGACATAGCGCTTCCCATTTAAGCTAGAAACTCTAGATGGTCCAAATAAATCCATGTGAACCAACTCGAGAGGTTGAGAAGTTGAGACTTCATTCTTTGGTTTGAAAGAGATTTTGTGTTGCTTTCCCTTTTGACAGGGATTACAAACTTTGTCATTTGGAAACTCAAGTTTGGGTAGGTCTCTAACTAAGTTCTTCCTAGTAAGTTTTCTAAGTCAGTGTATATTTTAGTGTCCTAATCTTCAGAGCCAAATCCAAGACTCTTTATGAAAATCATTTAAACATGTAATATTTTGCATGGCTAAATAATTTAAATCAACAGCATAAACATTTTCATTTCGCAGGGCATAAAATAAAAAAGCATTTTTAGAATTAAAAACATTGCAAGAATCATTTTCAAATTGAACATTAAAACCATCATCACATAGCTATGAAATACTTAACAGATTATATTTAAGTCCATCAACAAATAAAACTTTAGAAATTAATACTGAGTTAGTGTTACCAATCTAGCCTAAGCCAATGATTTTCCCTTTAGGATTATCACCAAAGGTGACAAAGACTCCATCAATTCTGACGAAGCTTTTAAAGCATGAGAAGTATCCTGCCATATGTCTTGAACGTCCACTATCCAAGTACCAAGTCTTCCTACATGATCTCTTTAAGAAGGTTCCCTACAAAACAGATTTAGATAGGAAATGATTTTGGTACCTAGATTTTCTTGGATCCAGACAGGTTAGCAATCCAAGCTTTTGGTACCCAAATTTGTCTTATGGGTGTCATGAAATTTTTAGATTCAACATACTTTGAAAGATAAACCTTATTAGATTGATAATTATGAATATAACTAGTTGAAGCATATAAATGTCCAGAACTAGAATTAGCAGCATTCTGTCCAGATTTAGGAATAAATCTATTCTTAGTAAACTGTTTTTGTCGAGGTTTGTAGCCTATTCCAGTAGTGTATTTTGGTGAAACTTGATTTCCTAGTATTTGAGTTAGTGTATCCTTTCCATTTGTGAATTTCTCTAAATACATTCTGAGTTTCTCATTAGACATTTTCAGTTCAGTGTTCTCCTTTAATAGTTGAGCATTTTTCTCTTTTTCAATAGTAAGTTTAGTTTTACAAGTAGTAGTGAGATCATGTTGTTTCTTTAATGATTTGTATTTATCCCTAAGATCATTGCATGTCTCTTCCAGAATATTACAATATTCAAACAATTCCTCGCTAGTCATGTTTTCAGAGTCAGAATCAGATTCTGCACTATCTTTAGAATAATGAGAATTTAAAGCAGTATTATCTAGGGTTACCTCAGATGTGTTTTTCATAAAGCACACGTTTTCCTTATTTCTGGTTTCAGTCTCAGAAGCTTCAGATTCACTGGATCTATCATCAGAAGAGCTCCAAGTAGCCTTCATAGCCTTTTTGTACTTATTTTCCTTGTAATCATATTTCTTCTTGAATTTGAGCTTTAGACAGTCTGCTATAATATGACCTTTTCTTCTACACTCATAACAGACAACTTCATCACTTTTATCTGGATTTTTCCAATACTTCTTCCAATGTCCCTTATTGTCATACTTTCCTTTGTAATTTGATTTTCTGATTAATTTCTTCTTTCTATAAAATTTATTAAACCTTCTGGCTATCTAATCCATTTCAGCATCACTATCAGAGTCTGAATTTTCACTAGTTGAACTGTCAATAGGTAGTTAAGCTTTATCTTTGTCCTTGCTCTTTAAAGTAGTAGTCTTGAAAGCCACTGATTTCCTCTTAGGTTCTTCATCTTCCTCTTTATTCACCTTGAGTTCTTCCTCATACATCATAAGATTACCAATGAGTTCTTTGACAGGTAGAGAAGCAATGGAACAGCTTTTCCAAGTGAGTTCATTGTATTGGCTATCTCATTAAACCTGAGATACAGTCAGAAATAGGTTCATCAGTTTTCATTTTAAAATTATCATATTTAATAGTATAAGTATTTAATCTCATTTATTTAACATTGCTTGTTCCTTCATGAGAAACACCCAAGGTATCCCAAATTTCAAAAGCAGTTTTACGAGCAGAAATTCTGTGAAACTCTTCATCTCCTAAAGCACAGTATAGGACATTCATGGATTTAAAATTATTATTGTAAGCAGTATTTGTAGGTTCATCCCAAGTGGATCTAGCAGTTGTGGGAAGTTTATATTCTGATTCTATGGCAGTCCAAATATCAAAACCTATGCTTTCTAAAGGAATTTTCATTTTAAGATTCCACTGAGCATAGTTGGTACCATTAAAGAAAGGTGGCATGTTAGTAGCAGCACCCTCTAGTCTATTATCCATAACTAGATTTTAGAAAGATAATTTAAAGAGATAAAAATTTAGAACTAACAGAAATTTAATATCTTTAAAGATGAAACTAAAATCACAGTTGAAAAAAAGAGTATTTCAAAAAACATTGAACAAAAAAACAAAAACTAATCCTCTGATACCAAATGTTGGTCGGAGTGGACACTCAAGAGGGGGGTGAATTGAGTTCCAATTAAAATTTCTATTAAAATATTGTCTAGTTAAAATCCCCAGATTTATTAAATAAATTAAACTGTAGTGAATTTATACATATTGATTAAGTCTCAGTTAGTTTAACCACTGGATCAAACTAACATTTGAAACTAATCTACTGATTTACAATAAGTGTAAACACTTTCTAATTTAACTATCAAAGTAGCTTTAAAATAGTTTTTTATTTTCAGAGCAATAGAAGTGGAATAAATATGATATATGTCGTAGAATTTAAACTTAACTAAAATATGCTCAGCAAATATAACAAGAGGTTCAATATCAAGCTGAGACTTCTCTCAAATATAAATAAATATGGTCCACACCCTGGATCGGGGTTAACATCAGTTTTACAAAACTATCCAGGCCACACAGGGGCCTCTACCACTGTTCTTCGTGGGAAACAAAACAAAGACCAGGTCACACAAGGACCTCTTCCACAGTAGACGTGGGTAAACAGAATTTAAGAGAATTTGAGTGAGGATTTTGATATCCTCCAGTTCAGTGAAGAAGACAGTGTGTGTAAAGATATACAGAGTACACCACACTTCTCGAAAGTTAATAAATAAATTACGTAGAGAAGATAGATGAGAGTATAGAAAGCTCTAGTAATTATCAATGTAGATCTGGAATCGTTGGATTCAGCAGGAATTCTTTAGAGTCCTTCTCTGGTTTTTCTGTTGAAAAATAGAGTGTTGTAGTTCATCTTGTGTTCTATAAGAGTGAGAATGATCTCTTGATTCGTCATGTGTTCTTCAGCCGTATTGGATTGCACTCATGAGAGTTCTTAGAATGTCTTGCAATCACCTTCTTGTTTAGTACAGTGCACTTGAGTGTACGTAAGTTCTTCATGTTGTATCTTCACACTTGCACACTGCTTTTCTTCTTATTTCGTTGTTGCTTATTTTTCATTTTCTCTTCGTACGTGTACTGAATCTCAATCTTTCTTATATTCCATGAGTTCTGGTAGTGGGAATGATTCCCTTTTCATAGGTATGCGATTCGGTTTCCTGATATGCCAAAAACAAACATTAAATAACAGTAATTGCACAAAAAACAACAAATATGACCGTTAGCATTATTTAAAATAATACTGACAAAAGCTTAAGAAACGGTGTCACAGTGATCATGGAAACAGTGTTTTCTTCACGGTGTTTGATCACGGTGAATGGTCACAGTGTATGGTCATGGTGTCTGGTCATGGTGTATGGGTCACGGTGAGTGGTCATGGTGAGTCCTTCACGATGTCTGGGTCACAGTGAGTCCTTCACAGAGTTTTGGTCACGGTGAGTCCTTCACGGTGTCTGCATACTTAGACAAATATCTTTATTTGGACTAAGATAGTGATATGCAGAATAAGGGTTAAGGTTGATCATTAAAGATAATATATGAGAGAATTGTGATCATTCATAAGACTTGTAAAGAGTAATTAACATCCATAAGATTTTTTATTATAAAAACATGATGTGCACCTATTTTTGAGTTTGAAGATCATTAGAAAGATGTGTAATAAAGATCAAGATTAATTAACAGTAATGATATTTGTGATCATTAAAACATGATTAACACATGAGGAGTCCAACAAATATTTTTTAACCGCACATTCCGGAAGCTCTGAAGTGTGTCATCATCTAGGGAGATAGGAGTTTTGATTTTGGTATTACACCCATAAAATTGGATTCATGTGTATCCTTCCAAAATGAATAAGAACCCATGTAGTATGGTGACACTTAACTATTCACATTTTACCTTTTACGGTCATGCGATATGTATTGAGCCATGAAGTTTAATTTAATGTGACATGGACTTATAGGAGGAATATTCCTAGTCAAAGTATGGTGTGGAAATTTCTGTCTATGTGGTCTGGTGATCCTGTAAGTGATATGTATTTCAATGTTGAATGAGACCCTATTGATGATGTGGTCCAGAGAAAATAGGGTTGATTTGGGGTGCCAGGTTTGGACCTCAGGGAGGCTTCCATGTATCCCATTTAAATGGGAATCAAAGCCCAAAAAGTTCAGCAGTAAGGACCTACACCTATGGATCCCCTTGAAAGTTTAATCTCAAAGGTCTATATGGAACATTGAGAGGATTAAGGCAGGACTTACTCTAGAAAACGATTCTCTGTGAATGGGACCATGAGGAATGTATCGACTGATGGTTATTCAGAGGCTTGTTCGAAGATTTAACCAAAATATGATGCTCTTGGATGAGTATGGTGATAGAATTTGGGAATATACCAAGTAATAGGCCCAAAATATATATTTGGGGATTATTCCTAAGGAGGATAACCTAGTGAATTGGGATCATGATTGGGGATTATTCTTGAGAGGGATGCTCATGGATTGGTTACGATTGGGTTTAATACCGAATAGGATTCTCGTTCATGAGATGGAACTTACACATGTAATTTTTCCCATGGATATATTCATTAGGGGATTACTCCTACTAATAACACACAAAACATTTAGAATCATGTAGATGTAATGAATTACACCAACCTCTAATCCCACATAAGTCATGATCTTGTAAGAATCAAGTGGAAGCATACATTCTAATAAACCACATGATCTATTATTCCCTAAGGTTGGATACACAACCTTTAAGACCCTTGCCTATAGAGGCACTATGAATGAAGGAGAAAGAATGATTTGGGAGATGATCCTCTACCAAAACACACATATGACTAGTATTATGTCACAATCATGGCTATCATCCCATCCAACATGATTCATGATGATTCCTGCTTGAATGTGATAAATAAGAGGAAGCATAATATAAAAAAACCACACAACCCTCTTCCACTGGTGGAAGAGGTCTGGGCTATGGCACATCGCTCCCATCATCATACCCTGGACCCCAAGGAGGAGATAAATGGATTTTTAAAATCCCCCCCCCCCATTTTGGTAACCAAGAGATACAGTCGATGTAATGAAGTAGTATAGGTCCTATACAAAATTCTAGTGTCTTAATCATATATGGATTCTCTAAAATTGGTTCAATATAATGTTAACAGGATCTCATTCCATTTTGAATGGAAAAAAAAGTTTGAACCTCACCCTCCCTACTTATAAATAGATTCTCTGGTTCATATATGTGGTAATGGTTGAACATGGTCTTAGGCCTTGTTTATGTAAATAATAGTTCACTCACACTGCCCTTAGTGTTGTGGTCATTAGGACCCTATGAATTCACATCTACATGCACACCAAACACCCTAACTAGCATGTGGGAAAAGTGTGGTAATCCTCTGATCGTAGGAATGAATATATAAATGGTAGACACAATGTGGTTCCCCTCTCCAAGTCCCTTCAACTATGGATTCCTCAATGGAGGTTTCAATTTGGTCTCTTTTGGATAAGATATCCAAGGGAAGAGGAGTCTTCACATTGGTGTCTTGGAATATTACTCAAAGAGGGGCTCACACATTCCATGGATTAAAGGGTAAAGGTGCATTTCACATGGCCTTATAGGAACTAGAAGGTTTTTACATAGGGATATAGACCTAAACGAGATATATATGCCTTTTAAAATGGACCACTTGGTAAAAAAAACATGTGTGAGGCTTTTTCCAAAACACTACGGGTCTCCTAAAGTGTCCCTAGAAGGGTCTCGTGTAGGTCCCTGATGGAACGCCCTGACCCTAGTTACCCAGAGTCAGTGCATTATTACATAACATTGGCATGGTCACAAGAGATCAAGTCTAAAAAGACCAATTAGTTTACTTTCCTTGTAAGTACTAGATACATAGAAAATCTTTACATTACATCATTGTTGGTCATAGTGGATACTCAAGAGGGGGGGTGAATTGAGTTCCAATTAAAATTTCTGTTAAAATATTGTCTATTTAAAATCCCCAAATTTATAAAACAAGTTAAACTGTACTGAATTTATACAGATTGTAGATGTTCACATAGATTCACAAAGATTGATTAGGTCTCAGTTAATTTAACCACAAGATTAAACTAACTTTTGAAAATAACCTACTGATTTACAATAAGTGTAAACACTTTCTAATTTAACTATCAAAGTAGATTTAAAATAGTTTTTTATTTCAAAGTAATAGCAGTGGAATATAAAATATATATACAGTATACCTTAAACATAAACTAAATATGCACAGTAGATATAACAAAAGGTTCAGTCTCAAGCCGAGACGTAGTCCTCTCAAATTTATATAAATTTTATCCACACCCTGGATCAGAGTTAACAACAGTTTACAAAACTGTCTAGGCCACACAGGGACATCTACCACAGTTTTTTGTGGGAAACAAAACAAATACCTTGCCACACAAGGACTTCTTCCACATTTGACGTGGGTAAAAAAGTGTTAAGAGTTTTGGGGTGAGGATTTTGATATCCTCCAGTTCAGTGTAGGAGATAGTATGTGGGTGTAAGATATACAAAGTACACCACACTGCTCAAATTTAAATCAACGAATCACTTAGAGGGAACAGATAAGAGTTTAGAAATCTCTAGTGATTAGAAATGATGTTCTGGACCCGTTGGATTCAGCATGAATGCATCTAAGTCCTCTGGTTTTTTAGTTAAAAACAGAGTGTTGTAGTTCATCTTGTGTTCTACAGAAGTGAAAATGATCTCTTGATTCGTCGTGTGTTCTTCAGTAGTGTTGGATTTCACTCATGAGAGTTCTTTGAAATTATTTCAATCTCTTTCTTGATCGGGATTTTTTTTCTTGTTCATCACAGTACTCTCGGGTGCATGTAAGTTCCACTTGTTGTATCGTCACACTTTCCACATGTGTACTACATCTCAATCTTCCTTAAATTCCATGAGTTCTGGCAGTAGGAATAATTCCCATTTCATAGGTACAAGATATTGTATCCTGACAAGCCAACAACTACCATTAAATAAAATTAATTTCTTTAAAAACATCAAATATGACCATTAGTATTATTTAAATAATATTGACAAAAATTTAAGAAACGATGTCACAGTGATTATGTAAATGGTGTCTTCTTCACGGTATAGTCTTCACGGTATGTAGTTTACGGTTTGTGGTCACGATATGTGCTTCACAGTATGTGTTCACGGTATGTCCTTCACGGTATCTGAGTCACGGTGTTTCATTCACGGTGTCTGGGTCACGGTGTGTCTGGGTCACGGTGTCTGGGTCATGGTTTGTCCTTCATGGTGTCTAGGTGACAGTGACTGTGTCTTGTACGCAGTCAGTCTTACTATGTCAAAAATCATGATGTCTCTATACTTAGACAAATATCTGTATTTAGATTTAGACAGTAATATGCAGAATATGGATTAAGACTAATCATTAGAGAGTAAGAGAAGTTTAATCCTAAAGTCTTGATAATATAAGAGATATTTGTGATCATTCATAAGACTTGTAAATAATAAAGAGAGTAATTAACATCCATAAGATTTGTTATCATTAAAATATGATGTGTAGTTATTATTGAGATTGAAGAGCATTTGCAGGATGTGTAATTAAGATTGAGATTAATTAACAGTAATAGGTTTTGTGACCATTAAAACATGATTAATACATTAGGAGTCCAACAATCTCCCCCTTTTTGATGATCAAAAATCATATATAGTCAAAATATAAATTAAATGTAACATTAAATAAACTAGAAATTTAGAATAGCAAAAATTAGAGAATAATAGATTCGATAATAACATATCTCATTATAGTACTGATACTTTTAGATTTTCTACCCCTTTTGGGATTATCAAAAAAGTAGATAAAATGAAATGAAACACTGCATTTTTCATTAAAAAGGGTTCAGAATATAACATAAAAGATAAATACAAATAGTAAACAACAAATGAAATCCCATAAAAAAAACAATCCCTGGACTCTTCAGAGATCCACCTTTTCGTGGCCTTTATCAGCAACAGGAGCTGGTGCTGAAGTAGAAGAAGGCATAAATGTGGTAGATAAAGAGGGTAAGGGTAGACCTTCAAAAATGGATGGAGCTAATGTATGAGCAGTAGAAGATCTAGGTTGTGGTTGGTCAAGAATGACTGGTCGGATCTGAGAAAGAGCTTGGCTAACTGACATGGCAGTTGAGGCTAAGGCAGGTAGACCAGGACTAAGGGGCGCAGCAGCTAGAGGAACTATAGCAGTACTCTGCACAAGAAGATATAGCTTCAGAATATTGATGAAATCAGTAATGATTTCACCACCATATTGCATATATTTTTCAAAATCGTCCTTATTCTCCATAAATTTGTCCAACAATCTGGTGAACTCTTTGAACTTCTGAACTTGAGCTTTAAAAGCTTGAGTTACTAGAGGGATTCTCAAATTCTCCACAAGATATCTAAAGTGATCTTTCATATCACTTTTGGAGAAAATCCGGGTGAGATAGAAATTTATATTCTTGGTGATCTCCTATTGAGAATAATTGGCTATCATAGAATGAATTATAATCAAATCCAATGCTTGATCACTGTTCTTAACCACTTCTGACAGAGAAGACATATCCAAGACACATAAGGCATTCTGATGTTCTTCCTTGATTATGGATCTCAGCAGAGAATCATCCAAAGAAGGTGTAGAGGTTTGACCAGAAGCAGGAGAAGCCTTGACAGCTTCGGTTAGAACTTTGAGCTGTTTCAGAACTTTTTTCAAGCATCCCGTGTATTCATCTATGAGGTTATTCAAATTTTCCACAAGCTCCCTCATGCGTTCCATCATTTTTGTGTGTCTTTTTCCAATATTCTCATCAAAAGATAGTATATATGGATAAACTTGAGACACAATCTCCCTAGAAAGGGTGGAATTAGTTGGCTCAGGAGAAGCATCAATAGGTGTAGGGGCAGAAATAGGAGCAGGGTCTGATCTCAAAGACAACTCATTCTGCAAGTTTGCTACCATACTATTTAGGTTTGCAACATCAGCACTCAGAATTTTTTTTCTACACTGACTTCTTGAATTTCTCGGATCATCCTTGGTTTAATATGCAATATAATATTTTCCAAGAGAATTGATGCATCTTCTTGACTCAGTTGAGTTACTGGATGAGGTTGAGTGGATACAATTTTCTCAACTCTAGCTAACAGAGTTTCTCCAAAAACATTTAGATCATCCTTAGTTAAAAATGAGTAATTCTTAGGTTAGGGTGTAGGTAAAGGTAGTAGAGTAGGTTCTGGTTGTGGTTCAAAGTCATCTTCAGACTCAGATTCTGATTCAGATTGAGAATGAGGCTCTGGTTCTAGTTCTGGATGAGCTACAGACTTCAGTTGAAACATAGAAGAGAGATCCATTCCAGTTTTAGTCACATGCTGTGACTCACTCACATCATAAAATCTTGGGAAAACATATCGAGTGTACACATAGTATGAGACAGTAGGTTGAGAAGCTTCAGCAGATCCAGCTTCTATAATCTCATGGTTTTGAGGTTCCTCCCCCTCAAATTGTGCTTCCATTTCAGAGACTATATGCTCATCAACATGGTCAAGATCCACATGATCATATCTAATATCTTTAGAAAACTCTTTCCTTGCCAGCTGAAATGAAATTTCCATCCTCTCTTCAGCAGAGTGAATATACTCAAGAACGGATTTATCCACTGGTTGTGCTTCCTGACTTGCTTCTTTCTCAACAGGAAGATCCTTTTCAATAGGATCTATCTCTATGGTTTCTTGCTGTTCTAAATATGGAAAAACAAATTTTCTTACAGTCATAGGATGAGTTTCTAGATTGACATCCTCACTAGAAGCAGGAGCTTCTTCTTCTCTCAAAACAACAGCAACTTCCTCTCCTTGAGGTATTTCAGCAGGGATAACAGCAGGGAAAACAGTCCTTTCTTTTTCAACAAGAGTTGTTTCCATTGGAGGTATTCCAGCTTCTTCTCTAGGTGATAATTTAGCTATCACTTCCTCTTCCTCTTCTTCTTATTCTTCTTCTGAATACTCATCCACTTCATCTGGTTCCAAAACAGGATGAGCTAGGTTCTTAGGCCTTCTTGGATAATCAATAGGATTAAACTTTTTATAGAGTTGATCATTATCCTCAACCCACTGCTTCTTCCTGGGATTCCAGATAATCTTCATCCTTCTGATGATAGTCATGGATAAGTATAAATCAATGTCCTCTAGCTTTTCTTCATTCGGTCCAACCATTCCTTTTGCAACTAGAATGGATGAAATCATCCGTGAGTAAAACAAGGAGGTGGATTTTGAAGTGACATTAATCAACTCACATATATGGTTAATGTCATACTTACAAAGATTGATCTTATGACCATTCTTCAATAGGTGAATCAGGAACACATCTTGATACTTCATTCTAGAAAAATCCCCTTTTTTGGACTGATAAAATTCTGAACAAATTAGAAAAGTAGTCTAGTTTCTCCATCTAGCGCTGCTGCAATAGCCCTTCGCTTGGTTCCATTACCAGTAAGAATTTCGAAATCATTTTACAGATCGATGATATCAGATTATGGAGGTGGGTCTCTCTGGTAGTCTTCACAAACTCCTTCATGGGGAATCACTAGGCATGCAGCCCATAGCCTCAAAGAGAAAGAATAATTCTGACCATTAATCCATCTGGTAACCATAAATATTTCTCCAAACTCAATGGAAAACTTCACATACTAATAGAATTGAGATACCAGCTTCGGGTAAATCGGTCTATTTTGTCCAGAGAACCATTAAAGTCATCCTTGTTCTCTTAAAACATTCAAAACAAATGACTTACTAGACAGCAGCCACTCAGGGAAAATCTCTTTTTTAGGTACAACAGTACAGCTTACCAAGTTTGGGTTTAGAGGTCTTTCAAGATCTATCCTCGGTATCTTCTTCTGTTTCTTAGAGAGGCGCTTCTCAGATGAGGGTGAGGGTGGACGATTCATCCTTGGCATCCACTGAAGGTTTAGGTGAGAGGGAAGGGAAGTTTTTTAAGAATGAGAAGGTATGGAGAGAGTTTGGGTAAGGAATCAAATGAAACCCTTAAGTTTTATCATTTGGGAATGTCAAACGTCATAAAAACAAAAACGCGGGAAATCAAATAGAGGTGAAATAAAAATTACCGTCATACGGGTTAAAATAACAGTATAAATAATCTTCACGGTGAGACTGTGAGTAGGCATTACGGTGTGATGAAAACCAGTCATCACAGTGAGACAGTTGGTGGTCGTCATGGTGAGACAATGACCATTTTGTGCTGTCACGGTGAGATAGTGAGTTGATAGACCGTGAGCACAAGTCTAAATGGTGAGACCGTATGCATAAACCTGTAACTGTAAAATAGTGAGAATGAAACCGTAAAGTAAAATACAGTAAAGTATTAAAACTTAAGATAAGCAAGATATCTATTTATGATTATTCATACCAAGATCATGTATGATGTAGTCTAATCTTTCATAATTTAATGTATTTGTGAATATATCAGCATGTTGATATTCAGTACCAATGAATTTCACAGTGATATCTCCTTTTTGATAATGATCCCTAAAAAAGTGATGTCTTACGTCAATATGTTTTGTCCTAGAATGATAAACAGGATTCTTAGAAATGTTAATAGCACTTGTGTTGTCACAATTTATTGGGACATGTTTGAATTGATATCCATAGTCTAGTAATGTGTGTTTTATCCACAAAATTTGTTCACAAAAACTGCCAGCAGCTATGTATTCAGCTTCTGTATTAGATAATGCAACAGAATTTTGTTTCTTACTACACCATGATACTAGTGACTTGCTTAAAAGGTGACATGTTCTAGAGGTGCTTTTTCTATCTAACTTACATCCATCAAAATCAACATCAGAATAACTAACTAATTCAAATGATTGTCCTTTGGTATAGAACATTCCAAAATTGGGAGTATGCTTGAGGTATTTGAAAATTCTCTTTACAATATTTAAATGTGACTCTTTAGGGTTTTCCTGAAAATGATCACACATACACACACTAAACATAATATCAGGACGACTAGAAGTTAGGTATAGTAGACCGCCAATCATTTGTCTATAAGTGGATTGATCAACAGATTTACCATCTTCATCAAGATCTAACTTACAGGTGGTACTCATGGGAGTGTCACTACTTTTTTTTCTATCCAATCCAAAATGTTTTAAAATATCTCTAGTATATTTACTTTGAGTTAAAATAATTATATCATCATTTTGAAAGATTTAAAATCCAAGAAAAAATTTAGTTCACCCATTAAACTCATTTCAAATTCATTTTGCATCATTTTAGAAAAATCAGTACCTAATGTAGTTTTTGAAGATCCAAAAATAATATCATCTACAAAAAATTGTACAACTAAAACATCTTTAGAAATTCGTTTTATAAAAAGAGTAGGATCAGCTATACCTTTTGTAAAACCTTTAGAAATTAGAAAAGTACTTAATTTATCATACCAGGCTCTTGGAGGATGCTTTAAACCATATAAAGCTTTTTATAATTTTAAAATATGATTTTTAAAATGAGGGTTTGAAAATCTAGGTGGTTGTTCAACAAAAACATCCTCAGCAATATATCCATTTGAGAATGCACTCTTGAAATCCATTTGATATAGTTTGAAATTTAGATGTGCAGCATAAGCAAATAAAATCCTAATTGCTTCTAATCTAGCTACTGGAGAAAAAGTCTCCTCATATCAATTCCTTCTACTTGGTTGTAGCCTTGTGCACCTAGCCTAGCTTTGTTTCTAACTATGTTTCCATATTAATCTACTTTATTTCTAAACACCCATTTAGTGCCTATGGTGAAAGTTTCCTTTGGTCTTTCAACAAGATTCCAAACATTATTTCGTCAAAATTGATTGAGTTCTTATTTCATATAAATTACCCAAAATTCATCATTAATAGCATCATCAATATTTTTAGGTTCAATCTGTGACAAGAAGGCTTGATGTTAAACCTGATTTCTAAGAGAATCTCTAGTCTGTGTCCCCCTATTAAGATTTCCTACAACAAAATCTAAAGGATGATTCTTTAGAATCCTAGTTGATATAGTAAAGGTAGGACTAGAAATTTCAGGTTCTTCTCTAGGTTTGGGTTCATTAGGATTATATTCTTGAATAAGACCAGAACTTGTTGTTTTTATAGCTGGTTCATTGATTTTATCATTAAGGTCCTGAACACTCAAATATTCTTCATGATTTTCAAGAGAGGTTTTAAGCTCATGTGGATCAGTTTCATCAAACCTGATGTGAACAGATTCTACCACACACTTGGTTCTTTTATTGAAAACTCTATAGTCTTTGCTGGTTAAATAATATCCTGAAAAGATTCCTTCATCACTCTTAGAAGAAAATTATCAAGATTATCTTTTTCATTGAGAATAAATACTTTACTGCCAAAGAATGTAAAGTAACTAACTTTGGGTTTTCTATTGTTCTAAAGTTCATAAGGATTATTCTTAAGAACAGGTCTAAATAAGACTCTATTAATAATATAACAAGTTGTATTCATAGCTTTAGCCCAAAAGTAAATAGGCAGGACATACTCATTAAGCATAGTTCTTGCTATTTCTTGAAGGGTTCTATTTCTTCTTTCTACTAAACCATTTTTTTAGGTGTCCTAGGTGACAAAAAGTTATAACTATATCCATCGTGTGAGAAATATGATTCAAATTCATGATTTTCAAACTCAAGGCCATGATCACTCCTTAGAGTTTTAATCATAAGTTCACTAAAATTTTCTACAGACTTAGAGTATTTAACAAAATGAGAACAAGCTTCACTTTTGTGAGCTAAGAAGTAAACCCAAGTATAAATAGAAAATTCATCTACTAGGACATAGACATAGTGCTTCCCATTTAATCTAGAAACTCTAGATGGTCCAAACCGATCCATGTGAACCAACTCGAGAGGTTGAGAAGTTGATACTTCTTTCTTTGTTTTAAAAGAGATATTGTGTTGCTTTCCCTTTTGACAGGGATTTCAAACTTTTCAATTTGGAAACTCAAGTTTGGGTTAGTCTCTAACCAAGTTTTCCTAGTTAGTTTCCTATGTGATTGTATATTTCAGTGTCCAAATATTCTATTCCAAAACTAGGACTCTTTATGAAAGGCATTTAAATAGGTAACATTTTGCTTAGCTAAGGAATTTAAATCAACAGCATAAACATTTTCATTCCTCAAAGTAGAGAATACTAAAACATTTTTAGAATTAAAAACATTACAAGAATCATTTTCAAACATGACATTAAAACCATCATCACACAATTGAGAAATACTTAACAGATTATATTTCAGTCCATCAACAAATAAAACATTGTAAATTAAAACTTAATAAGTGTTACCAATTTGGCCTAGGATGATGATTTTTCCTTTGAATTATCACCAAAGGTGACATAGACTCTATAATCCTTTATTAAACTCTTGTATCATGAGTAATCCCAAAACATATGTCTTGAAAATCCACTATCCAAATACCATGTCTTCTTGTGGGAACTCTTCAAGAATGTTTCCTACAAAACAGTTTTAGATTGAATATGATTTTGGTATCCAGATCTTCTTAGGTCTAGACAGGTTAGCAATCAATGATTTTGTTACCCAAATTTGTCTTATGGGTCTCATATAATTTGTAGAGTCGAGAGATTTTGAAATATAAACTCTATTTGATCTATAACTATTTGAGTAACCAGTTGAAGCAAATGAATTTCTAGAACATGAACTAGCAGTATTCTCTCCAGATTTAGAAATAAATCTATTCTTATTAATCTATCTCTATCCGGGTTTGTAGCTTATTCCAGTAGTGTATCTAGGTGCCACTTTCATTCATAGAATTTGAGTTAGTGTATCCTTTCCATTTGCGATCTTCTCTAAGTCTTTTCTAAGTTTCTCATTAGACATTTTCATTTCTGTGTTCTCTTTTAACAGTTGAGAATTTTTCTCTTTTTCAATAGTAAGTTCAGTTTTAACAGTTGTAATGAGAGCATGTTTTTTCTTCAATGATTTGAATTTGTCCTTAAGATCATTACATGTCTTTTCCAGCATATTACAATATTCAGATAATTCATCTTTAGTCATGTTTTTAGAATTCAAATCAGATTCTGCATCATCTCTAGAATAATAAGAATTTAAAATCAGAGTATCTAAGGTTACCTCATATGTGTTGGTCATGAAACACATGTTGGCACAATTTGTTTCAAAATCAGTAGCTTCTGATTCACTTGAGTTTTCTTTTGAAGCACTCCACGTTGCTTTCATTTCTTTCTTATATTTATTGTCCTTATAATCGTGTTTCTTTTTTAACTTCATTTTTGGACAGTCTACTTTTATATGTCCTTTTCTTTTCCACTCGTAGCAAACAACTTCATCACTTTTATCTTTCTTTTTTCAGTCCTTCTTCCAATGTCCCTTATTTTCATACTTTCCATTGTAATTTGATTTTCTGAAAAATTTCTTCTTCCTATAAAATTTCTTATACCTTCTGGCTATCTGAGCCATTTTAGCATCACCATCAGAGTCTGAGCTTTCACCTGTTGAACTGTCAGTTTGTATTTGAGCTTTTTCTTTGTCCTTACTCTTTGAAGTAGTAGTCTTGAAAGCCACTAATTTTCTTTTTGGTTCATCCTCTTCCTCTTTACTTACCTTGAGTTCTTCCTCATACATCATTAGTTTTCCAATGAGTTATTTGAAAGGTAGAGAAGCAATGTCACATGACTCTTTGATTGAAACAGATGTGCCTCTCAATCGGTCTGGTAGACACCTCAATATCCTCATAATTTGTTCCTTTTCATGAACAGCCTTTCCGAGTGAATTAATTTTATTGAATATCTCATTGAACCTGAGATACATATCAGAAATTGGTTCATCAGTATTCATTTTAAATTATCATATTTAATTGTATAAGTATTTAATCTCATTTCTTTAACATTGGTTGTTCCTTCATGAGAAACACTCAAAGTATCCCAAATTTAAAAAACAGTTTTACAGTCAGAAATTCTATTAAATTCCTCATATCCTAGAGCACAGTACAAAGAATTCATGGCTTTACAGTTATTATTGTAAGTAGTCTTAGTAGGTTTATCCCAATTTGTTCGTTTAGTTTCTGTAATTTTATATTGTGACTCTATAGCAGTCCAAATATCAAAACCCATACTTTCCAAATTAATTTTCATTTTATGATTCTACTGAGCATAGTTTGTACCATTGGAGAAAGGCGGCATGTTAGTAGAAGCACCCTCTAGTCTATTATCCATAACTAGATTTTAGAAAGTAAATTTAAATAGATAAAAATTTAGAACTGACAGAAATTTAGGATCTTTAATGATGCAACTAAAATCACAGTTGAAAAACTGAGTATTTTAAAAATCCTTAGACAAAAACAAAACCTCTGATACCAAATGTTGGTCGGAGTGGATACTCAAGAGGGGGGGGGGGTGAATTGAGTTCCAATTAAAATTTTTGTTAAAATATATTCTATTTAAAATCTACCAATTTATAAAACAAGTTAAACTATAGTGAATTTATACAGATTGTAGATGTTCACTTAACTTCTCAAAGATTAATTAGGTCTCAGTTAATTTAACCACAAGATTAAACTAAATTTTGAAACTAACCTACTGATTCACAATAAGTGTAAACACATTCTAATTTAACTATCAATGTAGATTTAAAATAGTTTTCTATTTCAATGTAATAGTAGCAGAATATAAAAGATATATGTAGTATACTTTAAACATAAACTAAAGATGCACAACAGATATAACATGAAGTTCAGTCTCAAGCCCAGTCTTAGTCCACTCAAATTTATATAAATTTTATCCACACCCTGGATCGGGGTTAACAACAGTTTAAAAAACTATCCAGGCCAGGAAGGGACCTCTACCATAGTTCTTCATGGGAAACAAAACAAAGACCAGCCCACACAAGGACCTCTTCCACAGTTGACGTGGGTAAACAAGAGTTAAGAGTTTTGGAGTGAGGATTTTGATATCTTCCAGTTCAGTGCATGAGACAGTATGTGGGTGTAAGATATACAGAGTACACCACACTTCTCGAAGGTAAATAAAAAAATCACTTAGAGAGAACAGATCAGAGTTTAGAAAGCTCTAGTGATTATCAATGTTGTTCTGGACTCGTTGTATTCAGCAGGAATGGTTATGAGTCCTTCTCTATTTTTCTTTTGAAAAACAGAGTGTCGTAGTTCATCTTGTGTTCTACAGGTGTATAAATGATCTCTTGATTCGTCGTGTTTTCTTCAGTGGTGTTGGATTGCACTCATTAGAGTTCTTTGAAAGTCTTTCAATCTCTTTCTTGCTCGGGATTGTTCTTCTTGTTCAGCACAGTGCTCTCGGGTGCATGTATGTTCCTCTTGTTGTATCATCGCACTTTCCACATGTGTACTGCATCTTAATATTCCTTATATTCCACGAGTTCTGGTAGTAGGAATTATTCCCTTTTCATAGGTATGAGATACAGTTTACTAAAATGCCCACAACTATCATTAAATAACATTAATTGCATTAAAAACATCAAATATGACTATTAGCATTATTTAAATAATATTGACAAAAAGTTAAGAAATGGTGTCATAGTGATTATGTAAACGGTGTCTTCTTCATGGTAAAGTCTTCACGGTATGTGGTTCATGGTATGTGGTCACGGTATGTGGTCATGGTATGTCCTTCACAGTGTCTAAGTCACGGTGTGTCCTTCATGGTGTCTGGGTCACGGTGTGTCTGGGTCATGGTGTCTGGGTCACGGTTTGTCCTTCACGGTGTCTGGGTGACTGTGATTGTGTCTTGTACACAGTCTGTCTTACTATGTCAAGCATCACGGTGTCTAGATACTTAAGAAAATATCTATATTTAGATTTATATAGTAATATGCAGAATATTGATTAAGCTTAATCATTAGAGAGTAAGAGAAGTTGAATCATAAATTCTTGATAATATAAGCGAGATTTGTGATCATGCATAAGGCTTGTAAATAATAAATAGAGTAATTAACATCCATAAGTTTTGTTATCATTAAAACATGATGTGTAGTTATTATTGAGTTTGAATATCATTAGCAATATGTGTAATTAAGATTGAGATTAATTAACAGTAATAGGATTTGTGATCATTAAAACATGATTAATACATGAGGAGTCCAAGAATCATGAAATAAAAAAACAAAAACATTGTGTTCCCTTTCAACACACTCAAATCCTTTAGTATATCCCTACAAGTCAAACATAATATACTTCTTCACACCCTAGGAAAAATAAAACATAAGAAATGGGTAATCTCAGATGCTCATAAAGGATAACAATATAGTGGAAACGTTCATAAATATGGCTAAACATTTAAGGCGATGTATAAGACTAAAACACAAGAGTTTTCAACTTAAAATTCGGTTTAATATGTAAAATATAAATCAAATAATGCCATTTAATTATTCACATGGATATTATACTAGTTGAATAATAACATGTAATATCAATAGATAATTTTATAGGGATGGAATGCATAATGTCGGACATCAGAACTACATAGACAAGGCCTCATGCCAAGACTACAAATAATATTTTGTCAAGGCCTTGTTCCAAGACACTAGTTTGTCTCATGAGAACTACCTATGCATCGAGGAGATGTAGTGGGATCCACCAGTCACATACTAAGTCCAATGAATTCCTCATATAAAAATGTTTAAACATTACATAAACATTCATATTAAAACTAACATACTAATTGTTAATAATTTAACCATTAAACATGAATGGTATAAAAATAGGACATCCAAAGTCAAACATGACACATTAAATACAAAATAGAAGATTGAATTATAATAAATCAACCTAAATCAAAAATAAAATACAATAAATAATATTTACACAGATGAAAATAATTAGTAAAACTATTAGAGAGAAATATTCCCTTTTTCTTAAAAACATTTGAAAGTCTTACTATTTATTAAGAAGCTGTTAAAAATAGATTTTTGAATCAAAGTTACCCATTCCACTTTGAATGTTTTAAAATAAATTTTAATTTTAAAACATTCATGTCCAAAAAAACAAATCCTTAATGCTATTTTAAAACATGGACATTAATTAGAGTGATTTAGAAGAATAAATTTTTAAAACATTTAAAATGATATTTTAGTTAGAGTTTCTAACCAAATAAGAGATTCATGGATAAAAAATAATTGAAGTAATAGAAAAATTATAATATCATGAGAATAAAGGGATTCATGATATACTATGTCAAAGTACAGTATGTACACCATATAAAAGGTAATTGGTGCATAATAACAAAGAAGTCTCAATAGAATGTAAATTGAGATGAAATGCCTTATAAAGACTGTATACTTAGGTTAAGTATAAATAAATGAAATAATTATTTGTGAAAAATATAAATACACTAAATATGATTGAATATTCAGTGTAAATAAATCTGGGGACATTCCCAAATATTCTTTTAAAAACAACACCAATGACTTGGATGTTTAACTCAAAGAATGGAAATTGAGTTTAGATTACTCTTATCAAGTTCATATCGATGACATGAGAATTTTTCAATGGGGTGATTATGTGTATCAAAAGTATATCCACACAAAGGGGAGTGTAAATTACAATATATATAAATAAATAGTGATTTCAGACATAATCATGGAGTAAAATAATCTATGAAGTTTGTGTAAAACCCAATGAGTTGAAATCGAAATTAGAAATTCCCTTACCGATTTGGAAACATACAAAACATTAACCCCTTGAAAGAAGGATCATAAAATTAAGATGTAAATACCCATACTTTAAAGTATATTACACAAAGAATACAACCATGTACAGTACATACACCATACAAAAGAAATAGTGGCAATATAGCATGAATCTCACGGGAATAAGAAGTGAGATGAAAACCCCTTACCTAGTACTTTTCCATAGTGGAGGGTAAGTTAACCTACTATATAATATTTAAATAATTTTTATTAAATTAAAAAATAGCCACATAAATAAATATGATATCATATATGAACTTCTAATATTGATTTGATAATAATATTTTAGGAGTGTCATTGTTTTGGGTGTTAATTGATTCATTTTCCTGTATATGTTTTGCTACGTAAGTCATGTTTGATATGTATAGGATGTATTTGATTCATATCCAGGTTGATATTCTGTTCATAAACATTATATTAAATCATAAAATTATAATTTTTATTGAATGGTTGCGATGGAAAATTAATCGTATCGCGTTTGTGGAGACGGTAATCTGTACGTACGCACAAGCGATAATATCATTTTCTTGATGGTAAAATCATATATAATTGGATGGTATATCATATATAAAATATAATTAAAATTGTATATTTATTATTTAAATAAATTATTCTCATTATTATACCCATCCAAATAATGAATATTTGAATAACAAACTACACCACGACGTGGAGACGGTCCGCCGTACGTACGCACGTTTGGTAACTTTTTCATTCATAGGATGGATAGAATAATGAATATGGTTATACCATATTTATAAAAACATAAAATTATGTAGAAGTTATAGGAGTTATTATTTTGGTATGGAATCAAAAATGAATTATTATGTGGAAGAAGAAAAGAACTTTTAATGTGGTGGTGAAATTATTACCTCTTTTTCAGGTGCTTCCTTTTGATTTGATCAAAAGGGCTCATTAGGATGGATTTATGATCAAAGTAAGGAAAATAGGTTAAACTGAGGGTAGTTGGAAAGATAATTTAGGAGGGTTTATCTGATCCAAATATAATTGGATGTGTTAATTTGAGAGAAGGGGGAGTACCCTTTTATAAGGGAGGTGAGGGTTACTTTAGGAAAATCTTGAAATGTTATTTTATTATAAAATAAATATCTATTTATAATGGCTCTAAATGAATTTATATCAAGGCTTAAGGTGGGGATGGGTCGAAATATTCTCATCCAATAGTTTTTAGAAAATTTTTGGTCACCATATTGACCTTATATTTTGGATTTAATTCTTAGTTAAATAGTTTAACTTTTACCATGTCATCTTGTATTTTTATATTACATTATTAATAAACATACTATAAAATTACCAGATAACCTAAAGTGGTTAATTAATGACATATTTATCATTGTATAAGTCCTTTGGCAGAACCTTATATTTTTAGGAATATTATATCATTTAATAATATATTATTTTATAAAAAAACACATTCATGTCAATTTTGACACTATTCAGTATTTGGATTTTGTGAATGTAAAAAAAACTTTATTAATTCAAAAAAATACATTACATCAACCCTAACATGGTAACCTAGAAGAATTATTGTATGGAATAATAAAATTCAATTTGGATTTATTTTAATATTTATAACATTTATTATTTTAGTATTTCATTAATAAGGTAATTGCGGCTTCATCATTGTGTTATAAAAAAATTTAATTATTTAAAGTCTAAAAATTATAAATAAAATACAATTATAGAGTAAATATTTTTATATTTCTAATGAATATTTATAGTCGAATTTATCTTATGTGTATCATTATATTAAAAATCTTTTACTTATTAAACATTGAATTTAACGCTTGTAACTCTTCCTTAAATAAAATTTTAATAAATGTACTAATATAATACATGTAGACCAAAAAGGACAATATTTTAATAATAAGATTTATTTTGGTCGAAATACACTTATCTAATAGAATTAAGGCATGTTCTGGGGTAATTATAATATCATTTATACCTTGAATTACCCTATTTACTTTTAACCATCGTAAATAAAATTCAAAAGATACTATTCAATATAAATTATTTTCATCATATTGAACCAAATTTTACTTACTCATTTCAATTTTATATCTTAGGTTTTTTAAATTCTATTCATAGAAGCAGTAAAATTATGTTTTATGCAAATTTGCAAATGTGCCTAAAAGTTGGGTAAAAGATGGTAAAAAGTTCAATAAAATTTTATATATCTAATCCTATTATAAAATGAATTTAATTAACTAAATTAGACTAATATAGGTATTATGTATCTATTTTTAATTTAAAATAAATTTTGACTACAAATAATTTTTTAAATAAAATGTCAGCTTTAAACAACAGAGTGTTTCTCACTATTCACCAAAAATTGAATGTTTTTAGAAAAATACCAAAAATTCACCCAAAGACAATTTTTATATTACTAATTAAAAAATTATTTTTATTTCACCAATTTCAAAACATAATAGTTTTATTAATTATTTTAAAAAAATATTCCCAGTGTTAAAACAAGAAAGCGGGTTTTTGAGAAGTAAAACTATCAAATTATTGATATGTGTTTATGTCCATTTTAAATGTAAACTAACATCCAATGACCAAAAATTGGATTAAATGATAATAATATAGTATAATAATACTTTAAAACCATTATAATTTATAATTTCACCCTATAAATTATTTTTATTAAAAAAGTAGTTTTTAATTACAATTTGGAATTTTTTCACTATTCATCAAAATATTAAAGCTATAAGAAAAGCACTGAAAATTTATCCAAAATAAATTTTTATGTCCCTTTTAAAATATATAAGTTCATTTTTTCAAATTGAATATATAAAAGTGTCAAATATTGGATTTAAAAAGGGATCTCCATTAAAATACAGTAAAATAGAATTGCTTTTTGAAAAATACTTCTTTTATATAAAAAATATTGAATTTGCTCTTATATTATGCCTATGAATCACATAATATGGTTGTTAAAATTATATGGAGTATATAAAATTCAAAATTCAGTTAATACTATTCATAACCACTTTTTGAACTGCTAGTTTGGTATGTCATGGTGCGCTTGATCTCGTTGTTGCATGTAGAGAAAGCTATTGAATTACTTTAAAGAAAATAAGATACTATGAAATATTGGGGTGTTACATTCTTCCCCCTTTTGTAAATTGAATCCCCATAATTTTAAAATTAGTCTTGGGAACTTCATTGAATGTCCCTCATCGAAAAAAGAGTCAATAAAACTATCACTTTAAAATAAAGAAAGAGAAGTAAAAAGATCACCCGAGATAACCCATACTAGGATTCCATGTAGGTGAACATGGATATAGAAGATAAACTACGTGTCATGTTATGAGGGAGAGTGATATAAAAATTTATTAAAAAAAAGTTAACAATAAGAAAACCAAAAACCCGTGATGGGTTAAATAGTCATTAATTTCCCATTAGGAAAAGTAAACGGACATCATTTTTTGTTTTATGTTCCATTTTATAAATTTGTGGAATTTATTTGTGATATTGAGTAAGAACATAAATATATTTACTTAATTTTAAAGTAAATTTTCATCCTTTCATAAATTTTTACCACTAACTCATCTTTTCTCTAAACGATGAGTTTTCAAGAAGAATGTTTCACACCTGAAGTGCCAGAATCAACTTCTGGATAATCACATAATCCACAAAGGATAGACTATATATTTTCCTAGTCTTTAGAGAATAACTGAAACCTAAATTGTTAGTACAAGATCATATGATCCCCAAAATGGATAAACTTTATAGAAATAAATACTAATCTTAATTTAAACATACAATACCAAAAGTTCAATAAAGATCATTCAACAAACAATTGTCCTTAAAATCCAGTAATATAATCTAAACTATGATTGAAACCCAAAATTCAGAAAAATTTAATCACAAGGACTTTCATAGTAAATTTTAACATTTATCTCCAATGAACATCAACTAATCTTAAAGTCTCATACTGAAGTGTAATTAACCAAATCACATATTCTCTGTGATAGGATAATAATTTCCATTAATAACCTGAATCTCTATAAAAAACATAGATTCGTCCAAAATAAAAAATCCACAATTAATCCTCAAATTAAATCCTATATTATTCTATTTTCCTTAGGAAAATAGTGTTCTCAAGAGAGTAAACATCTTCTAAAATAATATTTATCACCTAATCACCATATCATTTTCCTATACTAAGGATATCCATTTGATACAATATAAGATACCAAATTAACTTATTATTGATCAATAAGAAAATTTAACTAAAATGAATTAGTCACCCTGGCCCGGGACATTATGTAGTCCAATGGTAGGTGATAAATCCCAGTCAGACTTCGGTTGTGGGTTTGATTCCCATAGCTTTGTCCGAAATGACGGGTTGTCACACAATATGTGTGTTGTCCTTTTTCAAAAACTATATTTTATATCATTCCCAAAATGAGATAAATTACTCAAAATAACCATAAAATAATTTAACCACAAATTTTGTCTCATACCTCTCATTTCCGTCCCAAAAATTCAAAACCTGTAATTGCCTCAAATTCAAAGATCATATAAACCCAAATGGTTCTTTATAACTATATCCAAAAAAAGACAATTCTTTCTAAGATATCATTTTCACTTAACAAACTGTAGGGTTACACATACAAGAGAAAATTCTTCCAATGTAATCCCATCAACAAATAGAAATAATACTTTTAAATATTTTTCCATACTTTTATTTCTACATAGGTTCTTCATTGACCTAGTGGTCATCTTATATAATTGGTCATTGACTCGGGTAATTCCTAGGTCTCCTACATTTATGAAGAATTACTGCAAATGGATTCTTAGGATCATTTTTATTTTCTTCTATATTACTCTTTATTTTTCCTTGGCAATTATTTACTTTATGTCCTTATTTCCCACACATAAACAATATCTTCATTCCATTGAGACACACTCTTGGGTGTCTCCTTCCACATTTCCCACATGATAGTAATTGAGATTTCTTTCCTCCACGGTCTCTACTACGAGAGCTCTTATCATTATCTACATTTTCCTTCTTTGTTGCGTTTGGGAGTTGGTTAATGTATATGTTGTTGAACATAATTTTTGAAACTTGATTCGACATGAACATGATATATTTTATTCCTTTCAACATTCCATTTAGTTTCTCATTTCCACCATCGTGCCCACCTTGTACATCAGGTTCAATGTTACTATGACTTCCTTGGATTCCAACCATTTACTAAAATCATAAATCATAGTGTGAGTGATAAAATCATTTAGAGAATATCGTGACACCTTATTTTATATCTAAAACAACTTATTATTAACCAAGGTTATTTATTCTCATATTATATTATAATCCTTCAAATTAGTTTGTAATGAAAATGTGATTCATCCTAATAATATCCCCCAGGAGTGTTGTAACCAAGAGTGTAGTAAGGCCCGTTATCGTGCACCAGTTCTCGTTCGTGTCTATCTCAAAGCCTTATTTTCGGGTTTTACCCTTAGATACATTTGTGCTATAGACACCTCTACCTGCACGTATCTAGAAAGGGATGTATTTCTTAGAAAATTCAAAAAATCCCTTCATTACAAAAAATTCTAGGAATTTCTCCTATACTAATCCTCAATTTCTATCTTAGGGTAATTTTTTCTAATCATGGTTTTTCTAAATTTATCTTCCAAGGATTGTACTAAACTTTCTTTGATACCAACTTTAATTCCAAGAACCTCGTTACCCAGTGTTGGTTCATTATTACATAACACTAGCATGATCACAAGAGATCATGCCTCGAAAGAATGATTTGTTTAGTAGCCTTAGAAGTATTAGGTACATAAATAAGTTTTACATTACATAAGGAAATAAAAAAACAACAAAATTGTGTCCCCTTTGAACACACTCATATCTCTTAGCCAATCCCTTCAAGTAAAACATAATATACCTCTTCACGTCATGGGAAAAATAAAACATACGAAAGGGGTGAGCGTAGATTCTCAGTAAGGATAAAAATATAGTGGAAACATTCATAAATAATCATAAACATTTAAGGCAATATATAAGAATAAAACACAAGCCTTTTAAACATAAAATTTAGTATAATATGGAAAATATAAATCAAATAGTTGCATTTACTTATTCACATGGATATTCTACTAGTCAAATAATCACATGTAATATCAATAGATAATTTCATAATGATGGAATGCATAGTGACAGACATCATAAAAACATAGTCAATGCCTCATGCCAAGACTACAAACATTATTTTGTCAAAGCCTTATGCCAAGACTCTAGTTTGTCTCATGAGACCTACCGATGCATTGAGTAGATATAGAGGGCTCCACCCATAACTTACTAAGTCCAGTTAATTCCTCATATAAAAAGGTTGATTTATAAAATAAACCTTCGTATTAAAACTAGCATATGAAATTTTAATACTTTAACCATAAACCATGAATGGTATAAAAATAGCACATCCACAGTCACACATAACACATTCAATACAATATTTAAGATTGAATTATAATAAATCTACCATAATCAATAATAAAATACAATGAAGTATATTGACATAGATGAAAATAATTAGATAAAATATTTGACAGAAATATCCCCTTTTTCTTGAAAACATTTAAAAGTATCACTATTTATCAAGAAGCTCTTAAAAATATATTTTTTAATCAAAGTGTCACATACCAATTTAAAAATTTTAAAATGAGTTTATTTTTAAAACATTCATGTCCTTATAAATAAATCCATTACACCATTTTTAAAACACAGACATTAATGAAAAATATTTCGAAGAATAAATCCTTAAAACATTTAAAATGATATTTTAGTTAGAGTTCCTAACCAAATGAGAGATTCTTGAATACAAGTAATTGAGGTGATAAAAACATTATAATATCTTGATAATAAAGGTATTAATGATATACTGTGTCAAAGTACAGTATGCACACCATATAAATGTGAATTGGCGCATAACAACAAATAAGTCTCAATGGAATGTGAACTGAGATAAAATCCCTTATAAAGATCGTATCCTTAGGTTAAGGTAAAATTAATGAAATGATTATGTGTAAAAAATATAAATACACTCAATATTATTGGATATTCAGTGTAATTTAATCAGGGGACATTCACACATATTCTTGTAAAAACAACACCAATGACTTGGATATTTAATTCAACGAATGGAAATTGAGTTAAGATTACTCTTTTCAAGTTCATATCAATGACTTGAGAATTTATCAATGGAGTGATTATTTGTATAAAAATAAATCCACACTAAGGAGAGTGGAAATTTGTAAAGACCCGTAAAATTCAAGGGAAATTTTTTCTTAATTATCATTGGGATTTTACAAGAACGCGGTTTCTGACGGCACTTGATTCTGAGGCCCGGTGTGCCCGGAATTTCTATCCGAAGTTTACCTTGGGTATGTTCAGTGAACGAATGAGCAGGTTTTTCTAACATTTGAACCGGTGCTCGTAATCGAATTCTGATGGCACCGATGAATTCGTAGCGCCGGTATTTGCTTAGGAACACCTTTTTCGGAGTTGCATTTTCATGGCAGGTGTTGTTAAAAAATTGTGGAAGTTAAAATAAAAATTGAGTTACAATTTTTATTTTCTTTTAAGTGGTTTATCCTTTGAGTGGAAGTTGGGGTAACCTCCCAACTTACCATGGGAGGTTATGAGAGTGGTGGGCCCAAATGAACCCCACCCCTTCAACTTCCCTAACCTCCCATAACCCTCCATTTATTAAGTCTAGTTGAGTTAATTAATTAAGGGAATTAATTCATCTTTTGAAATTCAAATGCTTAAGTTATGTTAATAAAATAAGTGATGAACTTATTTTATTTTGGTTGGGTCTTGTTGCTTGAGAGGTTTGGGAGCAAAGCTAAGGGAGGCTTGAAGATCTTCATCTTCTTCGTTGGAGAACACGAAGAACACGAAGAACGCACCGATCTCTGATAAAGAACGCCGAATCCTCGAAGATCGACTACGGGACGTCGTGTACCGCGACGCCAACGACGCCTTCTTCCGCAACGATTCTCCTTTTGTGAATCCTCCTTCCACGACGGTTATTTCCACAATGAACCTCCGTTCAAGCTACGACGAGGTAGGGGTTTATTTAAATTGTTGTTCCTGATTACATCTATTTCCGTTCTTCGTGAAACATTGCCGCTTGTTATCAATTAACGAGAGGGGGACGGACCACACAAACACTGCCGAACCTCCTCCCTTATTGTTGTATTGTTGCGGTTTGAAGTAAAATGATGCGGTGCCAAAGCACCGTGTGGGATCGTGTGGCAAGGATGGGCGGCGCCGTCGCGCCGCGCCGATGAAGTTGAACAAGAATGTGGCGCCGTCGAGCCGCGCCGGAGAACCCCAAAATACACCATGGCCGGAGCGGGGCCACGGCGGAGGGGCGTGGCACCGTCGCGCCGCACCGGATGGTCCAAGGCCGCGGCATAAGCCGCGGCGGAGCAGGCGAACCCGTGGCCATTTCCGGGACGCCGGCGTCAGAGCAGGGGGAGCGGCCCTTGCCGGTCCAGAGTCGGCAGCGGCCGGCCGGCCAGACAGTGGAAGAGCTGGGGGTCAAAACCCCCGACGGGACGGAAGTTAGTGGCCCCCATTAAGGGGACACAGTTACAACAACTGGGGGTAGTGCCCCCCCCCCCCCGCATCCTGAATAGCTTGTCCGTTTAGTCGAGCCACCTCGCCAGCGCGCCGGACCGCCAGCGCGTCGGGCCGCCGAGCCGGGCCTGCCCACCCAGGCCGGGCCGAGCCGCGACCAGGTCGGGCTGGGCCGCGCCAGCCGGGCCAGGCCACGCCCAAGAGGGCCGGACCCAGACCCGGTACGGGTCGAACCGGTTCGGGCCGACCTAGAGGGTATCGGGCCGGGTCGGACCGGGCCCGAACCCCCTTTTACTGAACCTCCATCAGTCTTCTGCCCATATCATGGGCTGCGGACCTCCGATCGACGCACCGTCAGCTGCGATGCGATCCTTGGATCGAGGCGGGCGTTTCGGTATATCGCACTCAAGGTTTTGGAGGACTTTGGGTTTGGACGGGTTGGTTCATACATGAAACCAACCGGGCCCTCGGAGCGGAAACACTTATATCTTGAGCTCTGGACATCCGATTGAGGTGCCGTTGAATTTTATGGATTCCTATAAGTGAGACGGACCATTTGGCTTACGCCGCTCGAGGTTTGGATTCAGTTGGAGTACGGTAAGGTTGGTTTTGTCTTAAAAACCAACCGGGCCCCTGGGATGAAAAAGCCAATAACTCTCAGACCGGGCGTCCGATTGGCGTGCCATCTGTGACGTTGAGTTCCTGCTGACGATACAAAACTTTAGGATACATCAACTCTGGAATATGTGTCAGTTTATGTGTCAGCCCTTCGGCCCGTGGAGCGGACCCTCCCAAACGAGCTTGCTGTGTGAGGGAACCCTAGAGCTGGCGGCGACTGCGACGAAGATGACGAATGTACAGAAATCCTCCGTGGATTCGACGGCGATGACTACAGAACTCAGCGATCCTACGTTGATCAGTGCTACTGATCCTGTGTGGGCCATATCCTATGTGGGTCAGCGCTCAGCGGTCCTGTGTGGGCCATCACCTACAGATCCTTTGTGGGTCCGGTCTTGTGTGGGTCATTGCGGGGGTTAGTTACCTATCGATCCTTTGTGGGTCATTGTGGGGGTTGGTACCTATCGATCTTGTGTGGGTCTGATGGATTAGATGAATCAGTGGAAATATCTGATAATCTCTATCGTCTTACGAAGAAGTATACCTGTGTGAGCTGAATCTTGACTTTAAATCCTTATCTTCGATAAGATTGACTTGATATCCTGTGTGGATTATGTTATGCTTTCCTGTGTGGATTGGATTGTGATTTCCTGTGTGGAATGGGTTGTACATGAGCTCGGATGTTGGAGCCAAATGAGAATTGATGACTTAGATATATGTATGAGCATATACCTAAGTAGTGTTGGATGTTACTTCGTGATTGTATCTTTCCTTTGTGGATTATCCTTTTTGGATTCTGGAAGACCATCAGGGGTCTCGGGGTCCCTACTGAGTATCTTATACTCCCCCCTCCATGGTCTATGCCCACACTACGTTGTGTTTGTTGCAGACGACAGACAGCACTGATCGGGTTTGAGGATTATGGAGCAGGTCGGTACCCGGAGGTGGACCACTGGGCGGGATGTACTCGGAGTAGACGGATGGACCCGAGGATCTGTGGAGGCTATATGTACTCACCCTTCAGGTGGGACTTCCAGTGGACTGCTCGAGGATGCGGCATTACTTTTAGTTGTTGTTTTCCCTTTCCAGTTGTACTTTACTTTCAGTTTGGGTTTGTATACTGGCCCACTTACTTTTCCGCACTTACTTTTGTATCAGTTTTTACTTAGTGTTTACTTCTACTGCTTTCTTGCTTTGTGGTGTTTGTTTACTTTACAAAGGCAATGCCTTCCCTTTTTATCAAGAATTACACCATAGTGACAGTCTCCATCCCCTGGCCTATGGAAGCCGGGCTTGGGGTAGTCACGACATGGGCCCTGAGGACTGTTCGTGACAAATTGGTATCAGAGTAGTTCGGTTCTACCGAAGAACTTTGGACTCTGATCTTTCTTCTATTTGAAGCAATAGTGTTAAGCATATTGGGTGTGGTTATTAGTCCTTGGAGTCCAGTGTTGGTGCGGCGGCCGACGTATCCATACACCAGGACCCTAAATTCTTATTTCTGACTCAATGCACAAAAACATTGATTGCATGTGTGTTTCATGTTTTCTTTGGGATTAATTTGTGTCAGCTCACCAGGTATACTGTTTTGACCGTGGGGCACCTATTTCTTTTCAGTATGGCCCCACGATGGTAGCCATCTAGGGTTCCAATAGATGTGTGTAACGACAACCCACCGAGCGACGAGGCCTCGGTACAGGGCCCTTTGACAACAGAGGCACCGTCGATACCTCTACCCGTCGAGCCACCGATGCTACCGGCCCCAGCCGCTGATGATGCACATCTCCTTAGTGCATTTCACAAGTTTCATCACCAGTGACCGCTCATGTTCCACGGGGAGACGGACCCTCAGGCAACCGAGGATTGGTTGGAGGCAATTGTACGGGTTTTCAGGTTAGTGAGGACATCAGCAAACCTCATGGTGGTCCTCGCAGCGAGCCTACTGCATGCGGCAGCAGGCAGATGGTGGAGCTTGATGCTCCAGGTGCACGACGAGGAATCTCTCCTCTGTACGGACTTTGAGATCCTCTTCCTCTCGGAGTTCATCCCAGCCACCCTCCGTGCGGTGCGCATCCAGGAGGTTCATAAGCAGCGGCAGGGCAGCTTGACGGTCGGCCAGTACTCGGTGAGATTTACCGATCTCTCGCGCTACTCGACGGACATGGTACGGGACCCATTCATCCGAGACCGAACCTTTGAGCAGGGATTGAGGAATTAGATTAGGGCATCACTGATCTCCCTTTGCATTCCGACACAGGCAGGGGTACTGGAGAGAGCCCTTCTGATCGAGAGCTTCCTTGCTGAGCCTGCATCAGCGGTGAGACCTACTGTAGGGTGGTACATAGCAGAGTCTTCTGCAGTAGGCAGTCGACGGATGACTCATGGGTCTAAGAATACCAGACCCTCAGGCAGATGACCTCAGGAAACTGGCTCAGCAATGCGGGGCACACAGCATGGAGCAAGTCTTTCGAGAGGCAGAAAGTGTTGCGCATGCGGCGGGTAGGGCCACATGGCTCATGATTGCCCGACCCGCCATTCCGAGGAGCAGGAGATGGTTGAGGGACCACCCAGGCAGAGGCTGAGAGTCGACCGTGGCGGTTCGCAGGGAGAAAGAGGACGAGGCAGAGGAGCTGGCCAAGCAGCAGGTGGTGGGCGACGCTTTGAGGCTCTACCACCACCACCACAAGGATGTCCACCTCGACCACAGGGAGCTGGAGGGCAGAGACATGCATAGCTCCAGGCAGCAGAGGCCTATGACCACGGTGCGCCCGAGATGATTCGAGGTACTATCTGTGTCTATTCCACCCTTGATGTAGTTCTTATAGACATAGGTGCGAGTCATTCTTTCATAGCCGCTAACCTTGTTCAGAGCTCGGAGATTCCGACAGAGCCGTTGGCTCGATCCTTACGGCTAGAGAATCCTATGGGAGCAGACTCGATGATTACGCACTGGTGCCGGTAGTGTGACCTTACTCTAGGAGGCGAGAGATTCGGCTGGGATCTTCTTGTAGCGGCGTCGAGGCCTTACGACGTCATCTTGGGCATGGATTGGTTATCTACAGTTCATGCTCAGATTGACAGTATTCGGTGCAAGGTGCGGTGTGTACCCACCGACGGGAGCAGGTTAACCTTCATCGGCGAGAAGGGAGCCTTTGCAGCACAAGATGAACTCATGTAGAGGAGAGGACATCCATCACTCATCAACTGGCTAGCCCCATCCTAGGAGCAGTTGACGTGCAGAGTCCTGGTTTTCCTACAGTGGTGGACCATTATGCGGACGTTTTCCCCGACGACATTCCAGGAATACCTCCTCGCTGAGAGGTTCACTTTTATATTTACCTGTACCCCGGGATAACCCAAATATCTACCCCAAGATATCGGATTTCCCCGCTGATCTTCGAGAGCTATGGGTACAGTTGGAGGACTTGCAAGGAAAGGGATTCATCTGACCCAATGTTTCACCCTGGGATTCCCCAATAATGATCGCCAAGAATGCAGACAGGAGCTTGCGACTTTGTGTCGACTATCGTCACCTGAACCGGGTGATAGTGAGGAACAAGTATCCACTAACGAGGATTGAAGACCTCTTTGATCAGATCAGGGGAGCACGGTGGTTCTCGAAGATATACCGTAGATCAGGCTATCATCAGCTCAGAGTTCGGGATGAGGACGTGCAGAAGAAGGCCTTTAGATGTCGGTACGACCACTATGAGTTCTTGGTTATTCCATTCAGCATAACCAATGCTTCAGCAATGTTCATGGCCCTCATGAATAGGATCTTTCAGCCATACCTTGATCGATTTGTCATGGTCTTCATCGATGACATTTTGATTTACTCGATGACTGAGGAGGAGCACGCCTACCACTTACGGGTTGTTCTGGACACACTCTGAGAGCACTGGATTTATGGAAAGCTCTCAAAGTGTCAGTTCTGGATATGTGAGGTCCACTTCTTTGGACACATCATCTCTGAGGTGGGAGTTGCAGTGGGTCCTGCGAAGATCGAGGCAGTGCTAGCTTGGGAGCCACCCAGGAGCATGACGGAGGTACGAAGTTTCATGGGACTAGCTGGGTACTACCGGAGATTTGTTCCAGACTTCTCCAGAGTTGCAGCACCACTATCAGCATTGACGAAGAAGGGGAAACCCTTCGTGTGGTCATACAGATGTCATAAGATCTCCCAGGATCTGAGACAGAGATTGACCAGTGCACCTATCTTGAGGCTACCGGAGGAGGGAGTTGGGTACATAGTTTACTACGATGCATCAGGGACCAGACTCGGATGTGTCTTGATGCAGGAGCAGGTCGTGATCGCCTATGGATCACTTCAGTTGAGGTAGCATGAGCAGAACAACGCTACCCATGACCTGGAGTTAGCAGTAGTGGTCTTCGCTCTGAAGATGTGGCGACATTATCTGATGGGAGAGCACTTTATAGTCTATTATGACCATCAGAGTCTCAGGTACATCTTCTCTCAGAAGGACCTGAACCTGAGACAGCGGCGATGGCTCGAGTTCCTCCAGGACTATGACATTGAGATAGTCTATACTCCTAGAAAGGGGAACGTGGTGTTCGATGCTCTTAGCAGGAGGACGGGCATTCAGCTACTTGGGGAGGCGATAGAGCAGCTAGCCACTTTTTAGATATCCTTCGTGGATAGAGATGGAGCATCTTTTCTTCAGTCACTCACAGTCACTCCTCCACTACTGCAGCGGGTCAGAGAGGCACAGTGTGGGGATGCTGACTGTGAGACGTGGCGTGCACAGATATCCTCAGGACAGGCACCTGATGGTTTCTCTATAGGAGGAGAGCACGATGTCCTTTTCTGAGGACGTACCTTGGTACCAGTTGCTTTACCGGAGGAGGTTCTGAAAGAGTTTCACACTTCCCCTTTGGTGTTATATCCTGGAGTGGCGAAGATGTACCAGGATCTCAGACGACAACACTGGTGGCCGGGCATGAAGAAGACTATGGTAGAGTTCGTTTCTCAATACCTCATCTGTCAGCAGGTGAAGGCAGAGCACCAAGTACCAGTAGTCTTGGTACAGCCCTTGGAGGTCCCGGAGTGGACGTGGGATGACATATCTATAGACTTCATGACTGGACTTCCACACACTTCCAGAGGTCATGACTCCATTTGGGTGATTGTCGACCGACTCACCAATTCTGCTCACTTCTTACCCATCAGGGAGCAGGGCTCAGTGGAGAGCATGGGACATCTCAACCTTTAGGAGATTGTACGGCTTCATAGTGTACCATCATCTATCATCTCCGATTGAGATGCTTGATTTACTTCCCGGATTTGGAAGGGGTTGCAGGAGGCATTCGGGATGCAGCTACATCTGAGTACTGCCTTTCACCCTCAGACAGATGGTCAGACAGAGAGGACCATTTAGACTCTTGAGGACATGCTCCATGCATGTGTCCTCGACTTTGGTCACAGCTGGGAGGACCACCTACCCTTAGTGGAGTTCGCATACAACAACAACTACCACTCCACCATCGGTATGGAACCATACGAGGTGTTGTACGGATGACCTTGCAGGTCACCTCTGTGCTGGAAAGACCCTAGGGAGTCAGCACTTGTGGGAAAAGATATGGTTCAGGCCACGACAGAGAAGGTCCAGGTCATCTAGGAGTGGATGAGGACAGCTCAGAGCCGACATAAGTCTTATGCTGACAGGAGGCGGAGTCCACTGGAGTTCGAGGATGGCGACCATGTCTTTTTGCGGGTCTCACCTCGACGTGGATTACATAGATTTGGCTGAGGCGGAAAGTTGTCTCCACGCTTCATCAGACCATTCTAGGTGCTCAGTAGGATTGGTGAGGTGGCTTATCGCCTGGCTCTACCACCTCAGTTGCACCTGGTGCACGACGTCTTTCACGTATCTCAGATGAGGAGATACGTGCACGACTCGACACATATCATTGACCATGGAGATCTGTACATAGATGATGGGGAGAATTTTGTGGAGGTTCCAGTGGATATCGAGGATCGACAAGAGTAGGTCCTACGTGGACATTCGATTCTTCTAGTGTGCATCAGATGGCAGCACAGGAACCTCCAGGAGAGCACTTGGGAGCGGGAGGCTCAGATGCGTGCCTAGTACCCACATTTGTTTCCCCAGTTTTTGATGTATCTTTACAGGGACATAAAGCCCTGAGGTAGGAGTAATGTAAAGTCCCGTAAAATTCAAGGGATATTTTTTCATAATTTTTTTGGGATTTTACAAGAAAATGGTTTCTGACGGCACTTGATTCCGAGGCCCGGTGTGCCCGAAATTTCTATCCGATGTTTAGCTCGGGTACGTTCAGTGAACGAACGATCGGGTTTTTCTAACTTTTGAACCGGTGCTCAGAATCGAATTCTGAGGGCACCGATGAATTTTTAGCGCCAGTATTTTCTTAGGAACACCATTTCCGGAGTTGCATTTTCACAGGAGGTGTTGTTAAAAAAATTGTGGAAGATAAAATAAAAATTGAGTTACAATTTTTATTTTCTTTTAAGTGGTTTATCCTTTGAGTGGAAGTTGGGGTAACCACACGACTTCCCATGGGAGGTTATGAGAGTACTGGGGCCCACACGAACCCCGCCACTTCATCTTCCCTAACCTCCCATAACCCTCCATTTATTAAGTCATGCTGAGGTAATTAATTGAGGGAATTAATTCAACTTTTGAAATTCAAATGCATAAGTTAGGTTAATAAAATAAGTGATGAACAAATTTTATTTTGGTTGGGTCTTGTTTCTTGAGAGGTTTGGGAGAAAACCTATTGGAGGCTAGAATATTTTCATCTTCTTCGTTGGAGAAAACGAAGAACGCGAAGAATGCACCGATCTCCGACAAAGAACGCCGAATCCTCGGAGATCGACTACGCGATGTCGTGTACCGCGATGCCAACGACGCCTTCTTCCCCAACGATTATCATTTTGCGATGCCTCCTTCTGGGACGGTTAATTCCACGACGAACCTCCATTCAAGCTACGACGAGTTAGGGATTTATTTAAATTGTTGTTCCTAATTACTTCTATTTCTGTTCTTCGTGAAACATTGCCGCTTGCTATCGATTAACAGGAGGGGGCCGGACCACACAAACACATCCGACCATCCTCACTTATTCTTGTATTATTGCGGTTCGAAGGAAAATGATGCAATGCTGACGCACCACACGGGATCGTGTGGAAAGGATGCGTGGTGCCGTCGTGCCGCACCAATGAAGTTGAATAACAACTCGGCGTCCTCGCGCAGTGCCGGAGAACCCTGAAAAACACCGCGGCCGGAGCGGGGCTGCGGCGGAGGGGTGCAGCGCCGTCGCGCCATGCCAGACAGTCCAAGGCCACGGCATAAGCCGCGGAAGAGCAGGGGAACTGGCGGCTGGTTCTGGGCTGCCGGCGTCGGAGCAGGGGGACCGGCCCTTGCCGGTCCCGAGTCGGCAGCGGCCGGCCGGCCGGACAGTGGAAGAGCCGGGGGTCGAAACCCCTGGCAGGCCAGATGTGAGAGGCCACAATTAAGGGGTCGCAGTTACAACAAGCGGGGGGCAGCCCCCCCCCCCCCCCCCCCCGTATCCCGAACGGCTTCGCCGTTCAGCCGAGCCACCTAGCCAGCGCGCCAGACCGCCAGCGTGCCGGGCCGCCGAGCCGGGCCGGACCACCCAGGATGGGCCGGGCCATGCCCAGGTCGGGCTAGGCCGCGACCAAGCGGGCTGGACCTGGACCCGGGACAGTTCAACCCGGTTCGGGCCGACCCAGAGGGTATCGGGCCGGGTCGGACCAGGCCCAAACCCCCTCTTACCGAATCTCCATCGGTCTTCTGCCCATATCTTGGGCTATGGACCTCTGATTGACGCACTGTCAAATGTGATGTGATCCTTGGATCGAGACGGTCGTTTCGGTATATCACACTCAAGGTTTCATAGGACTTTGGGTTCGGCCGGGTTGGTTCGTATATGAAACCAACCGGGCCCTCAGAGCGGAAACGCTTATATCTTGAGCTCCGGACGTCTGATTGATGTGGCATCGACTTTGTTGGATTCATCTAAGTGGGACGGGCCATTTGGATTACTCCACTCAAGCTTTGGACGTAGTTCAAGTACAGTCAGGTTGGTTTTGTCTTAATAACCAACCGGGCCCCTGGGAAGAAAAACCCAATAACTCTCAGACCGGGTGACCGATTGACGCGCCGTCTTGACGTTGAGTTCTTGTTGAAGATACGGAACATTGGGATACATCAACTCCGTACTATGTGTCAGTTGATGTATCAGCCCTTCGGCTCGTGGAGCGGACCCTCCCGAACGAGCTTGTTGTGTGCGGGAACCCTAGAGCTGGCTGCGGCTGCGACTACGATGACAACTGTACAGAAATCCTCCGTGGATTCCACGGTGACGACTATAGCACTCAGCGATCCTATGTGGATTAGTTCCACCGATATTGTGTGGGTCATATCCTGTGTGGGTCAGCTCTCAGCGGTCCTGTGTGGGCCAGCACCTACAGATCCTATATGGGTCTGATCCTATGTGGGTCATTGCGGGGGTTAGTTACCTATTGATCCTTTGTGGGTCATTGCGGGGGTTAGTTACCTATCGATCCTTTGTGGTTCATTATGGGGGTTAGTACCTATTGATCCTATGTGGGTCCGACACCTTAGATGAATTTGTGGAAATATCTGATCATCTCTATCGTCTTAGGAATAAGTATAAATGTGTGAGCTGAATCTTGACTTTCAATCCTTATCTTCGATAAGATTGAATTGATATCCTCTGTGGATTACGTTATGCTTTCCTGTGTGGATTGGATTGTGATTTCCTGTGTGGAATGGGTTGTACTTGAGCTCGTATGTTGGAGGAAAACGTGAATTGATGACTTAAGTATATGTATGGGCATATACCTAAGTATTGTCGGATGTTACTTCGTGATTGTATCTTTCCTTTTTGGATTATCCTTTATGGATTCTTGGAAACCTTTGGGGGTCTCAGGGTCCCTACTGAGTAGCTTATACTCACCCCTGCACGGGATATCCCCGCACTACGTTGTGTTGGTTGCAGAAAACGGACAATGCTGATTGCGGTTGAGGCTTGTAGAGCAGGTCGATACCCGGAGGTGGACCACTGGGTGGGACGTACTCGGAGCGAATGGTTGGACCCGAGGAGCTGTGGAGGATATTTGTACTCACCCATTAGGTGGGACTTTCAGTGGATAGCTCGAGGATGCGGCTTTACTTTCAGTTGCTATTTTCCAGTTCCAGTTGTACATTACTTTCAGTTTGGGTTTGTGTACTGGCCCACTTACTTTTCCGCACTTACTTTTTTATCAATTTTTACTTAGTGTTTACTTATATTGCTTGCTTTATCTGTGGTGTTTTTTTTACTTTAAAAAGGCAATGCCTTCCCTTCTTATCGGGAATTACACCTTGGCTGTTACACCCCGAGCTTCCACGATACGCCTCTCTTTCAATAATGCAATAGCTTGCATTGTACGCAAGTTCGAGTTCCAACACACTGCGACTAATCCAAATAGCCATTATGAATAGTAATACCTACATTTTGAAATTATATATATTTTATATTTCAAAATGGACTTCATTTTTGGATTCGGAATGTCGAAATTAGCCTATGTTGATTTTTTTTTAATTTTCTAAGAACTTCCAAATTTTTATAAATAGTGAAAAATACTTAAAACAAATTTTTTAATAAAAATAATTTATATTGATAAATTATACTATTTAGTGGTTTTAAATTATAATTAGAATATATTTTTACCGTTTTATCCAATGGTGGTCATTAGAATTAATTTAACATTGAAATTGGGCATGAACAATTGTCAATCTTTTGATATAAATTGTTTCTTAAAAACACGCTATTTGTTGTGACAGCGGGAATTAATTATAAAATTAATTAATGCAACTTATATGTTTGGAATTTGGTAAAATAGACATCATTTTTGAAATTGGAATATCAAATATATCTTAGGGTGAAGTTTTGGGATTTTTCTAGAAAACATCAATTTTTGATGAATAGTGAAACCACTAAGTGGTACTTATTAAAACTGATTTTTCGTTTAAATGAAATTTTACCACATCTGTGTTTTGAATTTCAAAAATCTGACATACATGGTTGCCATTATGAATTAAAATTTGGTTCAATGAGATTAAAATAATTTTTGGTGAATAGTAACTTTTAAGTTCTTAATCGCGATTAGAGGTAATTAGTGTAGTTTAAGGTAAAAATATTGTTTTAATAATATGAGATGAGCTTGACACATGGCCTACCCTCATTGGATGTGCCATGGCTGACCAATACAATCTATGGGTCAACTTGGGGACCCCATGGAGCCACTTTAGTTGGAAAATGACATAAATACCTTTTATTTAATGTTAAAGTAAAAAATGACACAAACATGAAATGTTGTACTAAAACAATTTTTACATGAGGTTATAAAAGTCATATTTCTGACTATAAATAGTCATTGGAAATATAAACCTATTTCCTACATTTTAGTATTTTTTTTATAATTTTTAGACATTAAATAAATTAAATTATTTATGACATCATGATGATGCAGCGATGACCTCATTATTTAACGATTTAAAAAAAACGAGAGGATAATGTAAAATGCAAGGCTTAAACTTGTCCAAAGACTATTGGATGGGTATATTTTTAACCCTTATCACCTTATCCTCGAATCATATAATTGTGGGACCTTTGGAATCCGAAAAGCATTGTGTAATAAAGTAATATTTCATTACTTTCCAAGAGTGCCCCTCCTCTCCACTTATAAAAGGCCCCACCACTCCCACCTTATTCACACATTCAAGCCATTTGGATCGGCCAACCTCTGCCCAAATACTCTCCCAAATTTCCTCCCTTACTCCTAGAGGCCTCACTTTGGGCATAATTCTTCCCAAGGAAGCCTTTGGCTCAAATCTAAAAGAGTTACCCGATTATTAGGTAATGTCTTCTCTAATGTTGTTTTGTTTTATTTAGCTTCTCCAACCCCTTAAACTCTTTTTATTCCATTATTTTGTAACAACACCGGTATCTAAAATATAATAGGATGTTGTTATGATATGGAGTTGGTTTACACTTACACACACCTTCGTCTAATGGTTAAAGAACATACTGTTTCTGTGGGTGGCGAAATACTGCCTCACGAAACGATGATTGTTCAATATTCTTTTAAAACCTCTAATGGTGGCCATTTTGATGACACTATTTTCATATATGATATATATATTATGTTTATGTTTTCCTTATTCTTCTGTATTTATCATTTATGGCATACTTTATGATTTCCATTATGGGTAAACGCGATAATTTCATTTTAGGAAGTGCGGACTACCGCCCCCTCAAAGTGATGTGAATCGTTAATACCATATGTGGGATGTATAAAGGATGGAGTAAATGATATTATATATGATATTAAACTGGAACTATATTACACCTTTATATAATTATGATTTCATTCCATTAAATACGAAATAGAAATTAAAGTAGTGTTCATGCATACGTACGGCTTACCGTCTCCATGAATGGTGCATTTCATTTCTTACCTCTAAATGTTACGTAATATTAGGAATTAATGTATATACTAGATATATATGATATATATGACATCTAAATCATGAATATAATTATGGAGATAATGGATATTCTACCACATAAACAACTTGTAATTATAAGAAGTTTATTGTTGACTCAAGTACCAAAGATCGACAAAACGACCGTTATTAACTTAAATAATTACATAATGTTCATGACATAGTAATAAGTGATATAAAAGGAATAATGAACTTTAAAAAGGTTCTTAAGAAGGTAGAGATTAACTCTAGTTTATTATTCAGGAGATCAAAGAATGATCGAATCAAGTCGGACACAAGGTAAGGGAACTTCTTAACCCAATTTCTATTCTTTGGGTTAACCTCCTACTTTCAAATTATGTCATGATATTATTATGTCCTATCTTGTATTTGTAATTTATTTATGTGTACTTATAGTGAATACACATAATAGATCTACTTTTTAAAAAAATGATCTTTGTAAGGGAATTTCTTAACCCAACTTCCATTCTTTGGGTTAATCTCCTACATTCAAATCATGTCATGATATTATTATGTCCTATTTTGTATATTTACTTTCTATATGTGTACCTATAGTGAATACACATAATAGATCCCTTTTATTTTAAAAATGATCTTTTTAAGGACTTCGTCTCAATCTCCTTTCATTGAGGCATATTTGGTTTCTTTTATACGGTGTATAAACCCCTTTGGCTTTTATGTTTATTCAAAAGGAATCTTTTTTTTATACGAAGCGTTTTACTAAACGACAAAAAGGGAATGTTTTTCTTTTCATACATAAGTGGAGAAAACGACTTCTCTGCTGCCGTGACCATTATTTTAGTTTCGGCTTCCTCTACAAGCCATCACGTTTTTTTAATGAAAAATAAATACAAAGTTTTAACTTTCTTTTATTTTGGTATTGAAAATGGTTTTGAAAGAGTTTTTATTATATCAATGTGTTGTATTGATATCTTGTGATTGAAATGCGGAAATGTTATGTTTCCATTATGCATGTTTTATGTGATACGATTATGTTATGGTTTATGATATGTTTAAACCTATTCATATGAGGAATGTATTGGACTTAATAAGTGACGGGTGGAGCCCGCTATAGCTCCTCGATGTATCGGTAGGTCTCATGAGACAACTAGATGTGTAATTGGCTGAGGCCCTTTCCCAATTTGATTTATGGTTTTGGCCAACGCCTTAATCATTTTAGACGTCTTGGCCGAGGCCTTGAAAAAATGTTTCAGAATGTCTGGCATTATACATTCCCTCATTATGAAAGTGGTTATTGATATTGCATGTGATTATTCGACTAGTAGAATATCCATGTGAGTAAGTAAATGGCATTATTTAATTTTATTTTTGTCATATTATGTTGAAGTTCATGTTTAAAAGGCTTTTGTTTTAGTTATACATTCCCTTAAATGTTAATGTTTATTTATGAAAGCTTCCGCATTATTATTATCCTTACTGAGCATCTGAGCTCACCCCTTTCAATGTTTTAATTTTTTCCAGGATGTGAAGAAGTATTTTATGAATGACCTGCGGGGATAGTCAAAAGAGGATATGAGTGTGGACTATGAAGACTTTGTTATTAGTTTTTCACTTTATGATGTAAAGTAACATTTATGAATGTATCTAGTGTTTCCAAGGCTACTAAACTAATCGGTATTTCGAGACTTGATCTTTTGTGATCATGCCAATGTTACGAAGTAATGCACCGACTCTGGGTAGCTGGGGTCGGGGCGTTACAGTTGGTATCAGAGGTAGTTTAGTACTTACCTTGAAAGCTAGATTTAGATAAACTCTGATTAGAGCACATATCCCAAAGATAGACTTTGAGGATTAGTATAGAAGAACTTCCTAGAATTTTGTTGTTGTAGAGATTTTGTGAATTTTCCGAGCAATACATCCCTGTCTGGATACGAGCAGGTAGAGGCGGCTCTGGCACAGATGTACCTAGGGGTAAAACCCGAAAACACCACTTTGAGCTAGACTCGAACGAGAACTGGTGCACGAAAACGGGCCTTGTTGTACTCTTGGTTACGACACTCCCGGGGGATATGCTTAGGATAATTCTCGTTTTCTTTACAAACCACTATGAAGGGTTATGAGTATATACTTCCTCAAGGAAAACATTTTTATGATTATGGATTATATCCATAAGCCATTCAATTCACATTAAGTATTTTACAAGTTTGGAATTATTCATTTCAATTCATAAACTAACCTAGTTTATGCCATTGTATAGAAATGGTGCCCAGTGGAAGGAATGTGAACTCCAGCAATACGTATGATCCAAAGAGTAAGAAGGATCATATCTTTCACGGTATTAAGCCAACATTTAGAAGGGAAATAATCTCCCATGTGTTTTCAACATATGAAGAAATAGTATCATGTGTTAATAAGATAAGTAAAGAATTCTCTGAGTCTTATGGCTTTGAAGGGAAGAAAGAGAAGAAAAGGATGGAAGAGAGAATGATGGAAAAAGGGACGTGGGAAAAGCAGAATTTTCTAATATGTGATAACTGTGGGAAGAAAAACCTTGGAACTTTCCTGAAGGGAATGAGAGTTTGTTATAACTGTGGAGAAAAAGGACACAAAGTGCGTGACTGAAAGGGTAAGAAAAAGGTTTCAAATGTACAATGCATCATCTGCAAGGAGTGGGGACACTACACAAGACAATGTACAAATCATCAGAGTATGCCCCAAATGATGTTATTGGATAATAATCAAGTTATGATACTACCACAGATGAGGAGGAATGATTAGAGTTCTTATGTTGTTATTAAATAATTTTGTCATTTGAGTGTTGTATCAATGATGTACTGGTTATAATAATTATTGAGTATATAAGGATTGTACTGCAGTACTATTTCATCAAGGACTTGAGATTGTGTGGAACCAAGAAAAGTTACTCCACAGCAGGTTAAAGTTTTGGTAAATAAATGTTTGAGAGAAAGATAAACCATAATATGGTTCTGATACCGAGATAGTGATTTTGGAATAATACATGATTGATTTGGATAAATTATATTGGATATTCTTAACTTCCTTGAAACTGATTAATGATTTGTATACATTTTTGGATAGAAGGAGTATATCTAGTATTCTATAAGGAATAAGGGATCATTGGTAATTGCAGTGTTTTAAAAGAATACATGATGATGGTGTTCACATGTTGTTACGCAGAAAAAAGGATCCTTATTATGTTTACCTTCCTTATAAAATTTGGACTGTGAGTTTGACAGAAGTATTTTGGATAACTATAATGGTTAGAATGGATTAAGTTGATCTTTGGATAGTATTGTTTAAGGTTAAAACATTTCTGAATATTATTTTTGGAATATTATAAAACTATAGTTTTAGGAAAAGGAAAACCTATAGGGTGGGGCATAACCTATCACATCGTACAAAGCTTCAGGAATCGAACCCACAACCATAGTGTGACAGGCCTTTATTACCTACCACTAGCCTACAGGAAGTCCCTGGTTATTACAAAATAGTTTTACTAATCTAAATGGTATGTGGTAATATTTAGAACCTTATACAATTTGGATAAATAGAATATTTTTGAGTTCTGTTACCATTTGGAGTGAAAGATTGGTTTGTGGTAAAAATTTATTAAGGAACGAAAGTCTACACAACAAGTAAGTATATTTCCTTACGTTCTTGGAAAATCTCATAAATAAATTCCTCAACTTTATAAAAGGTAACTTAAAACAAAAACGTTGTCGGTTAACTTTTCCAACTGGGGATTTAATGACCGTTTAACCAATCACAAGTTTGTGATTTTCTTATGGTCAACATTCTCCTAATCCTGATTTCTACAACTCTCCATTATACCTTGATGGTTTTTTTCTCCTCTCTATCCATATTTTCATAGAATCCTAGAATGGGCTATCTCGGGTGACCTTTGTACTTATCTTGCTTTCTTTTAATGTTATATTTTTATTAACCTTATTTCCGATGTGGGTTTTCCACAAAGGTATTTTCTATTTTCAACCTTTTATTTTCCAAGAAAAATTTCAAATTCCGAGGACGCAATTTATTGGAGGGGATAATGTAACACCCCGAGCTTCCACGATACTCCTCTCTTTCAATAATGCAATAGCTTGCATTGTACGCAAGTTCGAGTTCCAATATACTGAGACTAATCAAAATAGCCATTATGAATATTAATACCCACATTTTGAAATTATATATATTTTATATTTTAAAATGGACTTCATTTTTGGGTTCGGAATGTCGAAATTAGCCTATGTTGAATTTTTTGTAATTTTCTGAGAACTTCCAAATTTTTTTGAATAGTGAAAAATACTTAAAACAACTTTTTTAATAAAAATAATTTATATTGATAAATTATACTATTTAGTGGTTTTAAAGTATAATTAGAATATATTTTTACCATTTTATCCAATGGTGGTCATTAGAATTAATTTAACATTGAAATTGGGTATGAACAATTATCAATCTTTTGATATAAATTGTTTCTTAAAAACACGCTATTTGTTGTGACAGTGGGAATTAATTATAATATTAATTAATGAAAATTATATGTTTGGAATTTGGTAAAATAGACATCATTTTTAAAATCGGAATATCAAATATAGCTTAGGGTTAATTTTTGGGATTTTTCTGAAAAACTTCAATTTTTGATGAATAGTGAAACCACTAAGTGGTACTTATTAAAACTGATTTTTCGTTTAAATGAAATTTTACCACTTCTATGTTTTTAATTTCAAAAATCCAAGATACATGGTTGCCATTATGAATTAAAATGTGGTTCAATCAGATTAAAATAATTTTTGGTGAATAGTAACTTTTAAGTTCTTAATCGCGATTAGAGGTAATTAGTGTAGTTTAAGGTAAAAATAATGTTTTAATAATATGATATGAGCTTGACACATGTCCTACCCTAATTTTATGTGCCATTTCCGACCAAGAAAATCCATAGGTCAACTTGGGGACCCCATGGATCCACTTTAGTTGGAAAATGACATAAATACCTTTTATTTAATGTTAAAGTAAAAAATGACACAAACATGAAATGTTGTACTAAAACAATTTTTACATGAGGTTATAAAAGTCATATTTTTTACTATAAATAGTCATTGGAAATATAAAACTATTTATTACATTATAGTATTTTTTTTATAATTTTTAGACATTAAATAAATTAAATTATTTATGACATCATGATGATGCAGCGATGACCTCATTATTTAACGATTTAAATAAAATGAGAGAATAATGTAACATCCAAGGCTTAAACTTGTACAAAGCCTATTGGATGGGTAGATTTTGAACCCTTATCACCTTATCCTCGAATTATATAATTGTGAAACCTTTGGAATCCGAAAAGCATGGTGTAATAAAGTAATATTTCATTACTTTCCAAGAGTGCCCCTCCTCTCCACTTATAAAAGGCCCCCACCACTCCCACCTTATTCACACATTCAAGCCATTTGGCTCGGCCAACCTCTGCCCAAATAATCTCCCAACTTCCCTCCCTTACTCCTACAAGCCTCACTTTGGGCAGAATTCTTCCCAAGGAAGCCTTTGGCTCAAATCTAAAAGAGTTACCCGATTATTAGGTAATGTCTTCTCTAATGTTGTTTTGTTTTATTTAGCTTCTCCAACCCCTTAAACTCTTTTTATTCAATTATTTTGTAACAACACCAGTATCTACAATATACTAGGATGTTTTTATGATATGTATTTGGTTTACACTTACACACACCTTCGTCTAATGGTTAAAGAACATACTGTTTCTGTGGGTGGCGAAATACTGCCTCACGAAACGATGATTGTTCAATATTCTTTTAACACATCTAATGGTGGCCATTTTGATGACACTATTTTCATATATGATATATATATTATGTTTATGTTTAACTTATTCTTATTTATTTCTCATTTATGGCATACTTTATGATTTCCATTATGGGTAAACTCGATAATTTCATTTTAGGAAGTGCGGACTACCGCCCCCTCAAAGTGATGTGAATCGTTAATGCCATATGTGGGATGTATAAAGGATGGAGTAGATGATATTATATATGATATTATACTGGAACTATATTACACCTTTATATAATTATGATTTCATTCCATTAAATAAAAAATAGAAATTAAAGTAGCGTTCATGCGTACGTACGGCTTACCGTCTCCATGAACGGTGCATTTCATTTCTTACCTCTAAATGTTATGTAATATTATGAATTAATGTATATAATAGATATATATGGTATATATGACATCTAAATCATGAAAATAATTATGGATATAATGTATATTCTACCACATAAACAACTTGTAATTATAAGAAGTTTATTGTTGACTCAAGTACCAAAGATCGACAAAACGACCGTTATTAACTTAAATAATTACATAATGTTCATGACATGGTAATAAGTGATATAAAAGGAATAATGAACTTGAAAAAGGTTCTTAAGAAGGTAGAGATTAACTCTAGTTTATTATTCAGGAGATCAAAGAACAATCGAATCAAGTCGGACACAACGCAAGGGAACTTCTTAACCCAATTTCTATTCTTTGGGTTAATCTCCTACTTTCAAATTATGTCATGATATTATTGTGTCCTATCTTGTATTTGTAATTTATTTATGTGTACTTATAGTGAATAAACATAATAGATCTACTTTATTTAAAAAAAAATGATCTTTGTAAGGGAATTTCTTAACCCAACTTCCATTCTTTGGGTTAATCTCCTACATTCAAATTATGTCATGAAATTATTATGCCCTATTTTGTATATTTACTTTCTATATGTGTACCTATAGTGAATACATATAATAGATCTCTTTTATTTTAAAAATGATCTTTTTAAGGAATTCGTCTCAATCTCCTTTCATTGATGCATATTTAGTTTTATACACAACTTTCTTTTATACGGTGTATAAACCCCTTTGACTTTTATGTTTATTCAAAAGGAATCTTTTTTTATATGAAGCGTTTTACTAAACGACAAAAAGGGAATGTTTTTCTTTCCATACATAAGAGGCGACAATGACTTCTCCGCCGCCGTGACCATTATTCGAGTTTCGGCTTCCTCTACAAGCCATCACTTTTTTTAATGAAAAATAAATACAAAGTTTTAACTATATTTTATTTTGGTATTGAAAATGGTTTTGAAAGCGTTTTTATTATGACAATGTGATTTATTGATATCTTGTGATTGAAATGTGGAAATGTTATGTTTCCTTTATGCATGTTTTAATGTGATACGATTATGTTATGGTTTATGATATGTTTAAACCTATTCATATGAGAAATGTATTGGACTTAATAAGTGACGGGTGGAGCCCGCTATAGCTCTTCGATGCATCGGTAGGTCTCATGAGACAACTAGACATGGAATTGGCCGAGGCCCTTTCCCAATTTGATTTATGGTTTTGGCCGAGGCCTTAATCATTTTAGACGTCTTGGCCGAGGCCTTGACAAAATGTTTCAGAATGTCTGGCATTATACATTACCTCATTATGAAAGTGGTTATTGATATTGCATGTGATTATTCGACTAGTAGAATATCCATGTGAGTAAGTAAATGGCATTATTTAATTTTATTTTTTCCATATTATGTTGAAGTTCATGTTTAAAAGTCTTTTGTTTTAGTTATACATTGCCTTAAATGTTAATGTTTATTTATGAAAGCTTCCGCATTATTGTTATCCTTACTGAGCATCTGAGCTCACCCCTTTCAATGTTTTAATATTTTCCAGGATGTGAAGAAGTATTTTATGAATGACCAGTAGGGATAGTCAAAAGAGGATATGAGTGTGGACTATGAAGTCTTTGTTATTATTTTTTCACTTTATGATGTAATGTAACATTTATGAATGTATCTAGTGTTTCCAAGGCTACTAAACTAATAGGTCTTTCGAGACTTGATATTTTGTGATCATGCCAATGTTACGAAGTAATGCACCGACTTTGGGTAGCTGGGGTCGGGGCGTTACATTGGTGCTAGTCGCCAGCCCCTGGCCTATGGAAGGCGGGCTTGGGGTAGTCACGGCATAGGCCCTGAGGACGGGTCGTGACAAAATTACTACATAAATAAATAAATAGTGATTTCACTCAAAATCATGGAGTAAAATAATCAATTAAGTTTGCGTAAAACCTAATGAGTGGAAATCAAAATTAGAAATTCCCTTACTGATTTGGTAACATAAGAAACATACAACCCATGAAATATGGATAATACAATGAAGATGTAAATACCTAGAAATTAATGTATATTACACAAATAATATAATCATGGGCATCCCATACACCGCACAAAAGGAAATAGTGGAAATATATCATGAATCTCACGGGAATAAGAAGTGAGATGAAAACACCTTACCTAGTACTTTCCCATAGTGGAAGGTAATTTAACCTCCTGTATAATATTTAAATCATTTTTATTAAATTATACAAGAAACACATACATAAATATGATATCATATATAATTTTCTAATATTGCTTTTTTAATAAAATTTAGTAGTGTCATTGTTTTTACTGTTAACTAATTCATTTTCCTTTATATGTTTTGTTACGTAGATCATGTTTGTTATTGATAGGATGTATTAGATTCATATCCAGATTGATATTATGTTCATAAACATTATATTAAATCTGAAAATGAAAATTATTATTGAATGGTTGTGATGGAAAATGAATATCATCGCGTTTGTGGAGACGGTAATCTGTACGTACGCACAAGGGATAATATCATTTTCTTGATGGTAAAATCATATATAATTGGATGTTATATCATATATACATAATAATTAAAATTTTATATTTATTATTTACATCAATTATACTCATTATTATACCCATGTTAATAATGAAGTGTTCAATAACAAACTACACCACGACGTGGATACGGTAATCCGTACGTAAGCATGTTTGGTGAAATTTTAATTTATAGTATGGATGGAATAATGAATATGGTTGTACCATAATTATAATAACATCACAGTATGTTGAAGGTACTGGTGTTATTATTTTTATATGGAATCAACAAATAAAGTGGAAGTGGAAGAAGAAAATAACTTTAAAATAGGTGGTGAAATTATTACCTCTCCTTTGGGTTCTTCCTTTTGATTTGATCAAAAGGGATCCATAGGTTGGATTCAGGATAAAAGTAATTCCTATAGGTTTAATTGAGGGTAGTTATGAGGTCATTTGAGAAGGGTTTGGTCGATTCAAATGGTTTTGGATGTGTGAATTTTAGAGAAGAGGGAGTACCCTTTTATAAGAGAGGTGAGGGTCACTTTAGGAAAAGCTTGAAATATTATTTTATTATAAAATCATTTTCTGTTTATACTGGGACCAAATGGATTTATTTAGAGGCTAAGGTTGGGATGGGTTGAAATATTCTCAGTGAATAGTTTTTAGACAACTTTATGTCACCATATTTACCTTATCTTTTAGATTTATTTCATAGTTAAATAGTTTAACTTTTACCATATCTTCTTGTATTTTTATATTACGTGGTCAATAAAAATAATATAAAATTCAAAGAGAACCTCAAGTGGTTAATTAATAACAAATACATACATATATATGTATATATATCATTATATAATTCCGTTGTCCTAGCCTAATATTTTTATGAATATTATATCATTTAATAATGTAGTATTTTTTTTAAAACACATTTATATCAATTTTGACACTATTTAGTATCTGGTTTTAGTGAAAGTCAAAAAATACTTTATTACTTCAAAACAATACATTAAATCAACCCTAACATGTCATATTAATCTATAAAATTAGTGTAATGCATAAAAAGTTTCAATTTACATTTATTTTAATATTTATAACGTGAATTATTTTAGTCTATCATTAATAGGGTAATTACTGCATCATCATTGTGTCATAAATAAACTAAATGTATAAAAATTATAAATAAACTTAAATTATTTATTAAATATTTTTATCCTTCTAATGAATATCTATAGTCGAATTTATATTATGTGTAACATTATATTAAAAAAATTAGTTTTTAAAATTTGAATTTAACAATTTTAACTTTTCTTTAAATAAGATAATAATAAATGTCATAATCTTATCTATGTGGATAAAAAGGATCATAATTATTCCTAAGGTCTATTTTGGTCAAAATACACTTATCCAATAGAATAATGACATGTTTTGTTGTAATTATAATATCATTTTTACCTTTATTTTCTCTATTTACTTTTAACCGTGGTAAATAAAACTCAAAAGTAACTATTCACCAAAAATTATTTTCATCCAATTGAACCAAATTTTACTTAATAATTCCAAATGTGTCTCTTGGATTTTTGAAATTAAATTCCCAGTAGTGATAAAATTATGTTTTATGCAAATTTGCAAATGTGCCTAGAAGGTGGGTAAAAGACAATAAAAAGTTCAATAAAATTTTATATATCTATTATTATTATAAAATTACTTCAATGAATTAAATTAAAATAATATAGGTATTATTTATCTATTTTTACTTTAAAATAAATTCAAGTTAAAAATAATAATTTAAATAAAATGTCGTCTTTAAACAATGACATAGTGTTTTTCACTATTAATCAAAAATTGAATGTTTTTAGAAAAAATACCAAAAATTTACCCAAAGCTAATTTTGATATTTCAAATTAAATAATGATTTCTATTTTATAAAATTAAAAACATAGATGTAGTATTAATTAATTTAAAAAATATTCCTTTTGTCAAAACCAAAAAGTGGGTTTTTGAGAAGTAAAAACTATTAAATAATTGATATGTATTTATATCCAATTTAAATGTAAAATTACTTCCAATGACCAAAATTGGATTACATGATATAAATATAATCTAATTATACATAAAAACCATTCAAATGTATAATTTATCACTATAAATTATTTTGATTAATAATTTTTTTAAATTAAAATTTAGTATTTTTCACTATTCATCAAAATATGAAAGTTATCAGAAAAGCACCGAAAATTTATCGAAACAAAATTTTTATGTTCATATTCTAAAGAAGAAGTTTAATTTGTCAATTTTTATTTTTACAAGTGTCAAATATTGTATTTAAAAATGGTTCTCCATTAAAAGGTGGTAAAATTTCATTTTTTTTGAGAAATACTTCTTTTATCTGAAAAATTGAATTTGTTCATATAATATGTCTAAGAAACACATAATATGGATATTAAAATTATATGGAGTATATAAAATTCAAAATGAAGTTAATAATATTCATGACGGCTTTTTGAATGGCTAGTTTGGTTAGTCGTGGTGTGCTCGAACTTGGTGTTGCGTGTAGCGCAAACTGTTAAATTACTTTAAAGAAAATAACATACTATGAAATAATGGGGTATTGAACTTGATTACCAGAGGGACCTCACACATGTGGTTTTTTACTAGGGAATAAGGGTCCTCATGCCTATTTCATTGGTTTCATACCCTAAAAGGATTTTTATATCACTAATCCACATTAATTATATCCTCTATCTTGTTTTGTAGAGCTACCTAAGGAATTTTTTGGAGGCCTAGGTGAAGGGGCTATGAAAATAGATTTTGGGGGTTTATTCTGATTTTCCATTTGTGTAAATAAGGATCCCAATGGTCCTATAAATTGTTAAATTGGGGACCATAGTCAAATTAGTATTCTCATGAAACTACCAAGAGTATGTTCTTAGAGAAGGTGTTTCATGTAGGGTGGCCAACCATTCAATGCCCTACAGGGGGCTGCACGGGCCTTCTAATTAATTCGAATGGGAACGTATGGCGGTTTGGGAAAAATACATTTTAATATTTTTGGGTCTCTTCACTACATTAACATGACTAATGTGACCTTAATAATATCCCCCCCTAAAACAACATAGTCTCAACAAAATCCACCACTCTGGATTGGATCTGATTGAAATATGAGGGTGTAGTCCACAAGTATAATGGGTAAAATATTATAATGGGGGTTCTGGTCAAATGTATAGGGAATCTGAGTTGTAAAGTGGAGTAGGTCTGGTGTATCGGTAAGATTTTCATTTCAGTTAAACATATCCATGATTCAGGTCTAGTGCACAGGCCATAAAGATCTATAAATTTTGTTATCCCCATTGTCATTTTCTAAAATTTTAGTTTCCTGATTTTTTATCTCATATTGTAGGTCATTCTCCCAACGGTTCAACATTTTTTTTAATTCATCCCTTGGAATTCCCAATGGTACAACCACTTGAGTGATGGGGTTTTTTTGGGAAAACCTTGTCAAGGAATATATGCAAATAAATTGATCGGGGATCTTGCGTGCATCACCAAGTTGAAGTTCCTTCATGCGACATTGGGTTGAAGGGCATGTGTGTGGAATTTCCTATTCCAAAATATTGAATTCTTCCAACTAAAATTTTTTAATTCTATAATTCAATTTTTTAACATTATGGGATAACATGTTTCCTTATTGGAGGTTTTAAATGGATGCTTTAATGACATCTATTGAACAGGTTGTTTCATATTCTTTGGAGATGATCAAAGTTGTTGGGACAAATTACTATGACATGGTTAAATATACTCTTATTGATCTTGTAATGTATTTGGTAACATATAAACATGATTATCCACAATTAAATTTTCTATCATTGTATGATCATGAACTTTTGAGGGACTCCTTTATCCTTGGGGCTTATACATACTTCCCAAAACCATGGTTTGTAAAGCACACAAACTTCCTTTCTTCCAATATTTCCTCCATGGATGTTTATATTAAGAAAGGAACAGTTCCCACTATATGTGTCATGAATCATTTTATCTTCAACCCAAATATAAAGCTTCATATTCAGGAATCAAAGCCTTATTGTAATGACTCAACCATATACACTTCACAGACAGATCAGACATAATGTAGGAAGGAGGACTAGAACATTACTTATAAAGGGAGAGTTAGGTCAGAGTGGATGTGGGATTAATAGGTGAGAAGACTTTTCCATAATTAAATAATGGTTATTAAAGATTTCCATGTCATTGAGTTTGTTTATATAGAGAAAACATACGTTTACAAGAACTCATGGGTCATCACCGAACTATTTAGCCGATGGAGTCTTCAAACAAATTTGTTTGATCTAATTTAGGGTGAGGTTGGTGTTATCCTATGTTACATCTATATAATTTATGGATCTCCCATTCTAGGGAATATTATTTATGAGTTCGTCCCACTAAATAAAAAAATTATGATTCTGAAATGAATCCACCCTTATCCCACAAGAATTTTATTTTTATGAATAAAATAGAGAACAAAGATCCTCTCCCAAAGGGTGATATTAATCCCAAAATAAGGATGATTTATTTTCATCATTGGGATTTGGTCCCACTTGCAGGTTCTATGTAGGATTCCCCACTATAGATAATCATTGTGCTCCTGGAATGTTTTTTCCTACACTAGACAATGTAAAATCTATCCTTTAGGGTTATAAGGTCAATCAAAATGTTGATGAGAGGACATACCTAGATGGATTCCTCACTTTGTGTATAAGCATTTATCTACGTCTCATATGTGAATATAATGGTTTTGTGGGGATAGGGAATTTTTTATCATGGATAAACTATCAGATGGGAGGTACAAAAGGATGGATCCCCTATACTGGAAAGAATTTATCTATGTTTACTTATTACATACAACAGAAAGTCCCTTTTTATAATTGAAGGACAATATCAAGTGTTGTAGGGGTGGATATCATCACGTTTCAGTTCATATATAGTGCTAAGTCCAATTAAAATCCAAGACATATGTGTCCATCCATTTTCTTGGTTTTCTATGGAATCCAACCCCTAAACCTCATGTATGATGACATGATGAGGATGCTAATCATGTTATGAGAATATAACTTCTTTATGTATTTTAACCCACTAATTGGAATAGTTATCTTTTCTAGTAAGGAAACGAATTACAAAATAAGGCCATACATGATAGCATTCATGGACATTGAACTGCCATCTCACATTGACAACAATAACATCCATGATGATTATTATTTATTCTGATTTTTTCATCATTTTAAATATCTTCAATATTTATTCATCTTTACCCCTACAAATGTTAAACACAAGAAAAATTTCATGGTAACCTCGATACTATGAATCCTAATGGCCATGGGGGTATCCAAAATTTCAATCATGTTGCCTCTATCGGATGCATCAATTGGGCTAGAGGCAAGGTATTCCAAGTTTTGGATCTAATCTTAACCTTAGGGGTATTGATGAAAGGTCTGTACTGGGTCAAGGCAATGAAGATTGTAGGTCGTGGTATGCGTATAAAAAATTATTGTGCTAAATATGATGTTGTTAAAGCTCTGGAGCCTTCAAGGTGATCTTGGATAATGACCACTAAAAAGAAAAGGGTTTAGAAGACTGCACATCCAATGCCAAGCTGGTACGTTCGTAACTATTGGTAGGAGACTCATGTTTGTCCCCACATTCTTTCCAGATATAAAATAGTCCTGAAGAGGCTTCTATGTCAAAGGGTTTCAGATATTCCTCACAGATAGCCATATTAGTGTCAAATTACATTTCACCCTTAGTGATCCAATCATGGAAGAGAGTAACTAATGATGTTAGGCATGTGATTCCCAATCCTAGGTGATTTTAGATCACCATATAATCATCACATTGACAATGATTTGTCTAAGTGGGATAGGTATATTATGTAGCATGAGGCTTTGATATACGCAACTAATTATTATATCTAGATCACAAAGAGAGTTTCTAAAATTTTAGACTGAGGAGTTCTTGAGGTGGTAGCCATTCATACTTAGGAAGAAAGAGATATCTTCTATAATATTGGGGGTGTATCTCTCTTTTCTATGATCCCATTTCTACAATTTATTCTTCTATTATTAATCTTGAGTGGATTTATATTTCATCTTAGAGGACAAAAAAATAATAAGAAGGAAAATAAGGATCGGAAACATAGGAGTTGAGTCACCGAGGATTGGAAGCATGAGTACCTCCATTGAGGCCGAGGATGAGGACCTTGAATCTCTGACTCTAACCCAGCGTCTGAGGACAATGATGGTGTAGGAGGTGGTGGGACTCCTTGACCATCATCTCAACACTTTGTTTCCAAGAGTAATGATATGGGATCTTCACCATATCGTGATAGGAAGTGTTAGAGGGAAATGAAGTTGCCCTAGTGAAATTGTCACAGTAAGTCTCTATGCTGTAATTCAATATCACGACTTTCTATAATACTCTTCTAAATGTGCGTGTCTTTAATAGAATCTGCATCACTTTCATCCTTTAATGGATGTAAAAGTGGCCCTTCATGGATCTAGGAGGAATCCCCAGGGAAGGAATGGATCCATCTTGATGAATCTGTCATTTTTATAGATGAAGCGTCAATAGATGCATCCTTGATCGATGCCATTTACGTATATAAGGTAGAGGGACTGATAATTTATAATTCACTCCTTCAGGTGTCATGTGTTGTTTCTAACATTTGTCTTCTCATGATATTTTAGATCTATTGCCTACATTGGCGGGCCTTAAAAAAAGTAAATTTCGGTCCCATTATCACCTTGTAAGGTGATATGGATCTTATATGGTCTAACGAAGGTTTTGATGTTGAGCCTGACTCCACAGGGTCTAATGACAATGCTTCTACTAAGGATTTGATAGATGGAATCAACTATAGATCCAATTTTGGTCTGGATAAACACATCTCATATTCCCAACTGGTCAAGATTCAATGAGACTAGACAACATATGTCATTAAATAATGGACATAATTAATCCATACAATGATATTCTAGGTTCCCACAAGGAGTTAAATAATTTTAATATGTAATTAGATAAATTTGAGTTTTATTTTTCTTGTATTTTTCAAATACATTTCAATTTCATTCACCTAATGCTTCACATCAATTCTCAAAATGTGTAACTTTTTATACAATAAACATTTCTAAGGAACTTCGCAAACAAGGAATCCAAGTCCAACCTAATCTTATTGTCGAGGGAGTAAAATCTAAGAATCTTAATGTGGGATATTCTAAAGATCCACTAATCCCATATTCTATGAAAATGAAAGAGGATGCTCCTTGTCTAGAGGATCTTTCTTGAGGAGTTAAGGATGTGTCTCTAGAGTGGTACTAATCCCAATGGTTCACCCAACAATGGGTGGTTTTCATCAACTACTTTTGTCACTTAAAATCATTTTATACATATCAACCTCATGATGTTAATGATAAATGTCAACTTCCATTCAGTTACATTAACTTTGGGGACTGGGCTTTAGATGGGGGATTCCATTCACTAAGATGAGGCTCTTTTGGAGAGAGTGGAACACAACATATCATTGAGTGCACTGGTCCTTGATTATGTATGTCCCTTTGACAGTGGATCAGTGTTTGATCTTGAGACACAAGAGGCTTTCTGAACTAAATTCCTTTTGGTATTGGAGGATATCTGGAAGATAATCAGAGATATTCCCCTTTAATATTTATCATCAAGACTTCACTAAAATCCGTTCAAGATTTATATGATGGGATATTTAAGATTTAATTACCATGAAATCCATAATATAGTGAAAATAGTCATCTGAATAAGGGATTAAAAGAAAATATAATAGCAAGTGGAGGCGCAGTTGTCAAACCAGTTTGAGGGACTCAGAGATGTTGTCTTTTAAGTTGGGGTTATCCACTCCAAGAAGGTATAGGAGTACCAATATCACCATGATAAGAATTATCTCTAAATAAAGTTCCCTAAAGAAGAGTTAAGTATTGTAATGGAAGAGGTTGTCTAACTCCACTGATCCTTGGTAGGGGATTTGGCACAAACTAGAAAAGTCATTTGTGACGAGCAAGAGAAGCTACAAAAATCTAAAGAGGTTGCTTTTTCACAAATAGATGATATTTTTCAAGCTTTAAAAATTGTTCATGTTACGTTTCAACTACTCAAAGCAGATTATGAGTATAAAACATTAAAATTTAGCAGAGAGGCTCCAGCATGTTGAAATTACCCTTTACTTTGAAACATAAATGGAATGGATTATTTTTTCCAAAAACTTTTCCTTGCATTTCTATCCTTACTATAATCATAATACAAAAATGATAAATTAATTATTTAATTTAATTTTATCATTTTCTAATTGAAATGACCAAGATAATAGATCACCCTAATTGTTTCCTAATCCATGACGCCTAGTGAGTGTAGTTTGACAATTTATAAGGTTATATGAACAATCCTTACATAATTTGTGTCATTTTATGTCATCTTAATAACTTTGTTGCATAATTCCTATATAAGGAAGACTGAAAAGGTGAGACTTTGATTTTTTTGAGAACTCCTTTTTGGGTTTCTAGCCTAACAAGTTTTTTCCTATTTCATTTCATCACTCAATCATTTTCCTAAACCACACAAAGTATATATTTCTCAAGATGATACATGGCTCCTTTCTATAGTTTCTTTTGTGGGTTTTCAATCTTGTAAATACTGTGACTCTTTTTATGGGAAATTTATAGTAATGGTAGGGAAACTACTAAGATTTGTGTTTTAGGTTTAATATCATAAACAAAAGTCTTGAAACAATAACCCAAACAAGGTTTCTGGGCTAGTAATGTTATGAAATTATTTAGATATCTGATGGGGAGTTTTCGACCACAATTTTTCAGTTTGAAAACCTAAGACTTTATTTTTGGGAAGAGAGGGTGCCTCTCTTAACGATGAAGTTTCCATTGGTTGGAAAATCCATTTCATAAGATACTATATGAAATTCCAACTAAGTCATACCATTTTTTAGGAAAATAGTGGAATCCTTAGGCTGATAGTCCCTTTTTAGGTGATTTATGCAAATATATCTAGGGAATGTTACATCATTGTGAGGTGAAGGAGTACATAGGAATTCTAAAATTATATTTATGATGGAAAAAGGATGTTTTTGGTGATTCATATTTCTTAGCACCACTGTGGGTGGTTTTTTTACGGGAATCTATTTGATAATGAATACTTCATGTGTATTGTAATTTTCCATGAATGGGGAAATAGTTCCTGCATGAATTTGGATGATGTTAAGGAGGGTGAATTTTTTTAAATGAATGATGTCAAGGGGAGGGACAAATTCTTAACAAGGTTGAACCATTGTGGAATTTAATGCCACACAACTAGAATATTCATCATGTAGTTTAACGTCTTATGATAAAGATGTTGTTGTATATTTTAACATCTTCTAACTATGATGTTGTTCTAGTCAGTTTAAATTCATACAGTTAGAAAACATTGTTATGAAGTTTAACTTTTTATTGTAAGGACATTAGGTGTATATAATTTGAGGTCTTTATCCTTTACTACAGGTTTAATAGTTACCCCCTTTAATAGTATTCTATTTGGGAATGCATTAAAACATTCATGTAAGAGTAGAGAATGTTGTCAACTATAGTCAGGGGACCTCTAGATCCAAAATGTGGTATGGAGGAAGTTTTTGTGGAGATAGATTAGGTCTCTCATGGGGAGAAAGTTATCAATGGTTGAAAACCCATTTTTTGGGATACGTTAAGAAAATATTTTTGGGGCATGTTACATCATACTCAATAGTGGCATCCTTTTCGATAAAAACCACGTTTTTTGGGATACTTTATAAAAATACATATGGGGAATGTTATAACATAGTATGAAAAATATGTTATTAGGAATTATAAAACTCTATTTCTGATGGATAAAGGTGGTTTATGGATATTCATATTTTCCTAGGCATAGAGTCAGGTTTGTGTACGGGATGTACTTGAATGTGGGAGGAATAGTTTAAATCGGAATTTCTAGAGAATTGGGGGAAAAGGTATTGTGTGTGGTTCTGTATAAATGTGGAAAATATGTTTTCTATAGTTATTGGTCATATTTCTGGGACCATGGTATTTTTGAAACGAGAGGTGATATATTACCTACCAGACCGAGATTGTTCCCACATACTTCGGACATGAGGGAGGAAATTTTAAATCATGATCATGAAGTTTTTCATATGGAGAGAATGGATATGGGGAAAATATGAAATGGGTGACTATAGACTGAATTTGAATTGTGGGTTCTAATATAATGCCATCAAGGATTACAACAGTAGAATTGGATTCACTAAAGGTAGATGTTATCACTGGTTGAAAAACTTATTTTGTGGGGTTCATTATGAAAATCCAACTGGGCATGTTATAGAATATTCAAATAGTGGAATCCATTGGTTGAGAACCCAATTTTGTGTGATACTTTATGAAAATATATCTGGGGTGGTTTATTACATAGTTAGGTAAAAGAGTCATAAGATATCATAAATTCTATCACTGAGGTCTAAATAATGGTTTTAAATACATTTAAGTGTCCATGATTAAGAGTATGACATGTGGAAGGGGTATGCCTGGGCACAAGGGAAGAGTTTGGACCAATATTTTCCATGAAGTGTAGAGACCCTTGCATATATCAATCTCATATGTATAAGGATATATCGATGTTTCTTTAGTGGACCCACTAATGATGGGGGCCAAATTAAGAGGTCCTATATAGATCTTTATTCATATGTAGAAGAGTCTTTCTTATTCAGTTTATCTATGTCTAGAACAAGGACATGAGGCCTAAGTGTCACAATGTGTCCCACACAGATGAGAATCGATCCACATGTAGTTCTAAAGGTATAGTTCAGTTTAAATTCATGCATTGAGGACATCAGTCATCTAATTTAAAATATTTCTATAAAAAAATTAGATTTTTAGTTTAACATTATGATTTAAATATATAGTAATCTTGACCTTACTATATCTAGACTAGGTTATAGGACCTATACCTCACTATGTATATTGTTGGATCAAGATTCTAGTCATGTAGTTCAAAAATACAGATCCACCACATGAATGTAATTCACATGTGGGGGGTAATGAGGTTTTTAAATACAGGCTCACACATGTAGTGAGAATCTATATTGGATCCTCTCATGTAGATCTGAATAGTTCATGGGGAAGTGGGGGGATTTCTCATATAGTATTATGTCTAACCCTTGGATTGATGATCTAGAAATCACTACTTATATAATTTTAATGACAATAATGCCACATGTAGTTCTAAAATATCATTCAGTTTAATGTCATTTTGTGAGGAAGAAGATGAGATGATGTGAAAGAATAAAAAAATCAGTTGGGTCTAATAATGGAATCTAGGTATCACTACATATCTCATAGGAATGATAATCAATCCACACCTACTTCCCAAATAAATCATGTAGTTTATTATCATGAAATGAGGATTCCTGGTGTGCCCTTTAAGGTCACACAGATAAGACCACGATAACCCCACTGTTAATTGATATGCCTCACTTACATAGGGAATTCTTCTACCAAAACTCCTAAGAACACATGAGTTATGCTTAGTGTGATAAAAGGGAGTGGAAAAGGATTATTCCACTGCACAAATGTAACACAAGTGTTGGATAAGGGTATTTTTTTAGTGTATGAGCTATGAGTTATGATAAATGCCTTTATATATATCTCATTGGAATAAGAATAAATCCACATATATTTTTTTAAAGAATTGTTCCCAAAAATCAATCATGATTTGACATGGTAAAATGGTTCTTCAATGTTTTATAGAATTATGGGAGGGATTAAGACATGAGGTCTAGAAATCATAAAGTGTTTCATTAGAATGAAAATCAAGATGTATGTTCTGAAAATGTTTCGTAAGAATGTGTGATTTTTACATGTGGGAAAGAGGATTTTTCTTTTGATTGGGGTTGGAATAGAGATTGTAGATCTAGGTTTCACTGTGTATCATATTGGAATAATAATAAAAAAACACATAGATGTTGAAGAACCATGGATTTTAACGTTATGTGATAAGGACATAGGCTTCCTGACAAGAAAATGGGTGTTGCGGATGGACCGGGGTTTAGGACCAGGGTGTCACAATATATCTTATTGAATCAAGAATCAATCCATACATAGTTCATGAAAATATATTCCCCTGTCAATAATGTTATGACATGTGGGAAAGGGACTTTGAAAACAACCAAAATGGTGGTTGGGATTAAAACATAAGGTCTTGGAGACACTATATATCAAATTGGAATGAGAATCATTTCATACGTAGTTTTTGAAAGGTTCTTTATGAAATAATTACTTGTACACAAGGATTGGGGGAAATTTATTTATTATGGATATGGTCAGGATCATATATATGTGTGTCACTATGTATCCCACCAGAATGATCATCAATAAACACATGGTTCTTGAAGAAATAGTAAATTTTATTATCATTAAATGAAGATATCAGGTGTACCTTTTATGGAATTTCATCGATTACTATAACATTGTTTGAGATTATACCTACAAAGGGGGACCTAGTGCCACTATAAAGTGGTTGTGATGAGAGTGGGGCTTATGAATGGGAGCTACCCAACTTTCCATCATCATGTCTAGCCAAGAGGGGATCTCGACCCTTTGAGGGCATAGAGGTTTGTGATTGGGATTTACACCTGAGATGGAGAACCATATTCAAGTGACCTATGAGGAGTTTCTCAACTCTTGGTACTTTGGGATTTCTTAAAATCAAATAAGAGTGATTTTAACCATCTAGTTTAATGTCTTCTAGTAAGGATGAGTGGTGACATACAGTTTTAGGTCATACGACTAGGACTTTAAGTCATGCAGTTTTTCATCGTGAGATAATGAAAATATATCCACACTGTTTAACATCATGTAGCATGTATGTTTTTTCATGCCATTTAAGGTCATGTGAAAATGGCCTACTACACAATTTAACATCTTACAGCTAATGAATTATGTCATTCCTTCTAATGTCACACGACAAAGACTAACAATGAAATTTAATTTCATGAACCTGTGAAGAGTGTCATGTGATTAAAAAAAATATTTATTTTTGAATCATTCATTGGTTGGGGTCATAATGATCCCTCTATCAATTAATATTAAAGAATAACGTTTTTTATAGTAGTCCTTATGCATAAAGTAAGGTCCCTACTATTTTGGATCAATCTTTTGAAGGTTATTTCTTTTTATCATTAGAGTTCTGAGTATATGTACATGTTCTTCATAGATGAATGAATGGAGGAGAACCTTCTTGTAAAATTCTCACTCTATCAGACATTGATACACCTCCAAGTGATGCAAGTTATGAAATTTATTTTCATCCAATCACTCCAATTCATCCATTCATTTCAATTATTTCTCATCTTTGGATAGATAATCATAGATGGAAACCTGAATCGATAGAAAATGTAATTCAATGGTCATGACTGCTTCTGTCCTGCAAACCAGTGAGTATAGGGTTTCCAGTGAAGCAATATGGGGTTTAGTATGGTTATCCAAAAAGGCATTCTAGATCTATTTAGGTAAATAATTTTTATATTTATCAAACATATTCTTGAGTATGTTTGATATTGTCTTTATGAAGGCCTATATTTTTCTATTAGTCGATGTATTTTAGCAGGACAAATGGTTGGATTTGATATATTTTTCCTAATGTAGCTTTTCCACCTCATTATAATAGAAATAGGTGTCATTGTGCATCAATATTGTATGGGAGACACCATGTCTGGTGATGACATTGTCTTTCTCAACACTAGAAATTCATTTGTCCTTTACATCTCTAAGGGGTATTTCCTCATCCCATTAAGTGAATTTGTCAATAGTAGTTAAGATGTTTTTTATCTTCTTGGTTGTATCATGAGGGTATGGCCTCATAACATCCATTCCCCATATGGAAAATGTCTAGGATTACTTGACTATATATAGCATCTTCGAGAGTTGGTGGGTGAAGTTGGCATGCACTTGGAAGGAAAGAAAATTTTTGGTGAATTATATGCAATCCTACAACATTGAAATCCAGAGTTATCCAAACCATTGGATTTGGTTTGAAAGCTAATATCTAGACTGATGGGAACTACATTCCCTAACATTCACCTTTTTTATGATAGCAGTGGTCTCTTTTCCCTCAATACATCTGTAAAATACTCCATCAAAGCCTTGTTTATAGACAACATTCTGGTGATTTGGCCATCATTAAGAGTAATGTTGGATTCTTAACATTTTATTTTTTCATTACCAACCTTGTATAATGTTATTAATCTATTCTAGAGGTAGTCCATGATGGGTATCGTCCACCCATTTATAGGACAATATAGATCAGGGATAGGACTAACTTCATTAATATCGTCTATTCTGACTTGAAAAAAAAGGAAAAATCATTCAGCGATGGGAAATGTTGATGACTCCTTTTTCCCAGTTTGGATCCACCATTTTTGTAGATTCATTTTTAATGTATAAACCTAGTCATTCTGTTATCATGGGATGTGATTCAATGTTGTATTCAAGGGTAACTCTTCTGTTAACCCTCATATATAGTCATGAAGGAGGGTTATCTCTTCGTTTCCTATAGGGTAATCCTCATTGATATGTTTGATTACCAACCCTTCATTTCCATTCACATCATAGTAGTCCTTTGGTATTTTCATTGACAGTAATAAGCCATAAATGGGGGATTGATATTATTCATCTTTATTAGTGCATCTTTCTGATAATTTTAAGGGTTAAAGAAACAATATTTTCTTGGAGAGATAAGAACGATCCCTAACCCTAATTTGATTAGCTTAGGGTCGTACATTTTTCTCCCTGTTGGGATCCTTGACGCACCGTCAAAATATGTTTCTCACTGTTGGGGACACCATGATAAGAGAATATCTCTTCACATAGAAATTCAATAATTAATGATGTTGTTTTTGCAGGGGGGTTCTCTACAAGTAAATATTCTAAGGCCTATCCTTTCACTTCTTTATGAGGAATGAAATGAATATCAAACTACTAAAAAATCACTTCCAAACATGACATACTCCCTTTCAATATAGGAAGGATGAGGATATATTTGAGTGGGTTATTGTGAGAGACCAATTTCCCACTTGATGGTGTAGGTAGTGCCTCCGTTTATGAACTGTGAAATTTAGCACCAAACATATCTTCTCGATATCTGAATAATGAGTCTTAACATTGATCATTGTTTGACTAAGATAATAATGGGATTTTGTTACAAGAATCGGTCTTTTTCACAAGGATGGTCCCCAGTGATCACTCATGGTCTATCAAATATAGAACGAGAATATTTAGCTCAATAGGTGGAATTAATACTGGGGGGATTAAGAGGTACTTCTTGATTTTTTCAAATCCTTCCAGACAGTCATTGGTCCATTGATATCTTACCCTCTTCTTCATCAGTTTTGGTGAATGGTAAGCATTGGCCTCCAATATTGGATATGAATTGTCAGATGTAGGAAAATGTTTCTTTAATACCTCTCAAATAATTAAGATTTTGGGGAGGTGAAATGATATGATTAACTTTTTTTTCTCAGTATAAAAATATGTGCCTCAATGGCATACAATGATGCTGATAAACATTAAAAAGTTTACATTTATTTAAAACATTAAGGTTTTCATATTCAGGCTCTACTGTCATAGCTTATCGAAGATGGTTTTAGTTAAGCTATGTGGATGGAACATTTACATGAATTAAATGCTATAGCATCTATATATAATTTTAAAAACATCCCTATGAAGGGTTTAAAGATGCAATGAATGGAAAATTGGTATGTGGAACTGGATTTCATCAATACAAAGGGAATTACCTAATAGTGAAATATTCCCTGAGGGGGAATTACAGTGGTGGAAACATCATCTTATTGATCCATATAAATTTGGTTGTACCCTGAATATACATCCATGAAGAAGAAGGATTGATAACCATCCATTGCATCAATCAGTAGTTATGTGATCCGAACTAGGATGTCTTCCTTTAAATAGGGCTACTTGAGATCTCTGAAGTCGATGAAGACCCCAATTTTTCCAATTTATATTATTCATCGAGAAAATGTTGGATAACCATATCATATATTGTACCACAAGGATAAATTTATATTTAATGATCATTCCCACTTGGACCACAATTTTCGAGGCGTGAGTTGGGTGTGACCTTCTAGAATCTTTTTTGTATCCCTAATGAACTCCAAGAAAACCCAAGTGGTGGGTGGCCACCTCGGGGTAGGGTCCTATAATTTCTATGTAAATCTAGAAAAACATGTCCTGGTGTTGCTTCAAGAAATAAGTATACACCTCATATTCTTCAAAATTCATCGATTCACTGATTAAAGTGGGTCGTGGATTTTCATTCATACCAAGATTTACTTCTCTATGTTTGTGAAAAAATGGTAGAGAAACCTTACTCAAATGAAATATGGGAATCCCTGAGGTCCTCTTCAACTTCCCATTACCCATGCTTTACCACTTCTACCTCTACCTAGGAAGTATGTGATGGAGTAATTTTCTTGAATTAGTGAAGGATTCGTCATTTGGACATATGAATAGAAAATAAACCATATCCTTCTCAATTTATGGTGTACGGACTTTTTGGAGCTCATAAGGGGAGATAAGGGATAGAGAATGATCATCTCCATTTTCCCCAGTAGTCATGACAACTTCTTCCATCCCATAAATGAAACAAGGATTATTTAGAGGTCAGGGATGTATTGAACACTCTTTCATCTAAGATCCCACCACTGTCTAGAGAGTTACCATCATCTCTTGAACTGTTAGGCTCAGTTGTTACAACTGACATTAGAGAATGTTTTATATTTTTCTTGAATTAGGGATCTCCCTTTTGATTTAATTTATGGTAACCATATACTCTACACTGAAATTCATCAAAGGATTATATGAGATCATCTTCAAACCATTAATGTCATTGATTTGAGTGACATCATCAACCATAAACCATTTCCTTTATTTATGGTAGAATACTACATCAATGCACTATGATTCAAATGATTTTAATGGGGCTTTTTCACCATTCAATTTTCCAATTTTAAATTTGATAGAATATTTGAGGCATTTGTGGTATGATTAAGGGATGGTCACATTGTGATGTAACCAAGGTGTTTCTATCATAATGTTGAAGCTTGTATCCTATATGAAAACCATGAATTCTTAGTCAGAAACGAGATCCCTGAACTGAGTTATAAGTTTTAATTTTCCAAGAGGCTTTTGCACATTAATTTCATAATAGTGTAAAATTAAAGTGTAGTGAGACAAGTGGGATTCATTGAAACCTGGTAGAAGAAGGGTTTGTATTGGAATAAGTTTTACTCCTGATATGTTTTCAATGAATGCTTGCTTGATATCAATTTCATTTATTTGTGTAGACATATACAAGGTTTTGACTCTCCCTTACACGATGACATCCTCATCCATGTCCCTGAAATAGATTTTTTTGTTCCATTCAATTGGATCATTCTCTTCATGATACATTTCGGAAGCAGTAACCTCTAATAAAAATTCAAGAGGGCTCAACAAGGCCTCTGTGAGTACTTCTATAAATTCTTTTGATGGACATAAAGAATCCATAATTGAAAACATTTCTATCACAAAATATAATTTCTTGAAAACATAATCTTTCTAGAGAAAAGTTATGTTCTTCCCATTATAGTTATGTTCTTTCATAGGTGCCTTAGGAGCTGGAGAAACTAATTTAGATGGATCATCCCTTTAAAAAGGAGATGAAGGTGCTTATGTTCTTGGATTATTATGTTACATAGGCCTACCTACAAGCCAAGGTTGATTTGGAAATGATGTGACCTCTAAATGACCATCCATGATGATCATGTTAGGAATACCCTTTCATGTGTGGGGGAACATCCATTCTTCTGTTAAGATTGATGGAGATCTATCCCATGATTTTCAATCATGTAGATAGTTAGAGTAGGGATGTGGTAAACATGGTGACTCTTGGAATGATTGCACCATCCTCTGTATCCTCTAATCGGGTGAAATATTCCCCCATTTCTCTAATTAAGTGTAGGGAATTCATGTTCATAATAAAATTCATTATCTGAGAAGGGATCCATTAATTTGATAACATCAATGGAACCAAATATGAAATCCTCATAGGATGGATATTCTATCAAGCATAATGACACTTGTTGTACCTTTTGGTAGGGTAGTACTCAAGATTCTAGGACCTTAGGCATGGAGTCTTCTAAAGTCAAAGAAAGATTTGGATTTTGTGTAGGATTACTCTCATATGTTTTCTTCTTACTCTTTTGGCCATGTCCATTTTTTAAAGACTGGACTTCAGAGGATTGTGACTTCAAAGGGTTCAGTTGTATGATATGGGAATCGATCAAGGGTATAGTTGGTTATTTCAACTGGGATCATAGGATAACATGATTTTGGTTTACTATTTTACTAACCATATTCTCACCTAACTTCTATATAATCATTATCTTAGATTATTTTCATTCATTTTCATCCACTAAATTGGTGGTTGAATCATATGCTATCTATATAGTGGAATTTTTCATCTTCACATTCCTAGATTCCACCATTTATTAGGATGCCTTTGAAAAAAATATACTTCTATATGTGGTCCCCAATATATTATTAAAGTGGAAATTGATAGGGAGATCTTCATCACCATATTTTATAGTGATTTAGGGATTTGGAAACATGATCATGTTGCTTACCAATACTGACATGAAGTAGCCAAGAATTTGTTCTTTAAAAAAGAACAGACCTTGTTTTTCATCTCCTCAAACTATTTTCTCCCTTTCCCTCTTTGATCATCTTGATAAGGCGGGAGTTGTTTCTGATGCTCAATATGTGGAGTCCTCTGATATGGATAGGGATTTGGATTGGGAGTGGGTACAGAGGTTTTCTTAAGTGTAATAGTGGTGGACTCTACTTTCCCCATTCTCTTTCATTAAGATGTTAGAATTACTCAGGATTTGGATTTGGTCTCTACGATGAAGTCTTCAACTCTTTGATAAATTTTGGAATGTTCCCAAAACCATCATATATATTTCACATAGATAAGTGGTGTGAAAAATCATCGTGAAGATTCTCTATACAAATGGGAAATAAGTCTTATTGATGGGGTGGTAGGTTTAATAATTATTTCTATCATTTACACAAAGTAATGAAGTATGGGACCCTTTTATTCTCCTTCTTCATTCACTTTGAAAGATCATATGACCCTTGTATTCTATAGCATCATGATGAACTAGAGTAGAATTTTCTAATAGAGGTTTCCCCACCATGTAATTGACCAAGATAACAAGCTAGTGTACTATACAAAGGTTGTTCTATGGAGTTATTGGACGAAATATTTGAGTTTCACTGCTTCCTATTATTCTGGGTTCCCCACCATAGAATCACAATGAGAGAATAAATGTCTCAAATGATGCTCCTAGTCTCTGGATCCATTAAAAATAGGAAATATAGGATTCCCACGTCTTAGTGGTGGAAGAGTGGGATCTATCAATTCATGTTAAGGTTTATTTTCTGGTTTTATAGATGTGTGTCATTTCTCTATGGCTTCCAATCGATCCATGAGTGACTCAGGTGTGTTCATAATCCCCCAAGTAATGTATGGTTAATTCGAAGATTGAACAGGTGAAACAGACGGTAGGACCATTTGTGGTGACATTGACAGTATCATTCATGGATAATCTATAGGGATAAGATGGTAAGGATTCACATTGACCCAATATCGTTATTCATATAATAAAGGGAACTATATATATGCTTCTACAGGATCTTGGTATATTGGTGTTTTGTATCCCACATTAGGAGGATGTTTCATATCTATTTCAGTTTATGCAGAAAACCCTTTTTATTGAGCTACACCATCATAGAGTGTGAGTTGAGGATATTCATGTAGATTATATCAAATAGAAAGTGTAGAGACCCGAAGCTTGATGTACATGGACATTACATTACTTTTTCCGAATACTTAATACATAACAAAAACAGACACACAAGGACCGTAATAGTTTAGTGTCTTTGGAAACTTATAACGTAATCCTCTAATCGTGGTGAAATATCTTCAACATCTCCCATAAAGATCTTCCCCTTTTTTTCTTACCTAAAACCTTTCTTTATAGCCTGGGAAAATAAAACATAAAAATGGTGAGCTCAAATGCTCAGTAAGGGTAATCATGGATAAAATAAAACATATCATATACATTTGAACTTAAAAAAACATGAACATTAAAAATATTGAGCAACGACATAAAACATGGAAGTACATAAGGCATAGACCATAATGGAACATAAATCATGATAAAATAGCATGGGAATAAAACATGAAATTGTGGAAACCATTAATCACATGATATGATTTACATATTATCCAAGGCATTGCTTCCAAGACCATCTTAATGGACAAAGTCCCTTTCTGAATCGAGTTCACTCCTCGTTCCAGTCCTGTATTACTGAACAGGTTTAACTTTCCGTTCCAGCCATGTCTATCTCATGAGATATAAATCTTTACCCAATGCATTGGAGGGAGATATAGGTCCCACCCATCTCATAGTGAAATCATTCTTACTTGTGCCACAAAATAAACATACATCATTCATAATAACCCAATAAATAAAATGGGTTTCATAAACATCATCCCATCGTCACATAATCCATATATAAGAAATGGATATCATTTCATAATAAGAAAAGTGAAACCATGTAAATCATAGAGACATGTTACTTGAAACATACACATATGAAGTAATTTCATCTTAGATGAAAAATCGTTTTCATAAAACACTTTAAAAGAATTCTTGAGGAAAATATCATTTTTTCTTCAAAATCATTTTCTTTTCACAAAATGTCATCAAATTTTGAAAGAAAAGGATTTTGTTGCAAATAGTCATGAAATCTTTTAGGGGAATATTTATGAAAATAAGGCTTTATAAAACCGTAAAAATACGTTCGTTCCATATAAGTTAAAAAACATTCTTTTCGTACTTTTGCCGGAAAAATCAAAAAGTACCTCGTTACGTAAACAAAAGAAAGATTCCTTACATACCATGTAGTAAATGTAAAAAATGGGTAAAAATGACATTAAACATTCATGAAAATACTTTTATAAAACATGGACATGGATGATAGAAATAACCCCAGTAAATACTAACGAATAAGAAATCTCGGATAAAATTGAGATTTGAAAAATTATCCCTTACCTTAGGTCTGATTTGCTTCATATGTGTCCGAACCTCCTGTATAATGATTTAAATAATGTCATTGAATTATTCCAGAATCATAATCATTGTTATGATATCATATATTGTTCACTTATGGCTTTATATTACCCATTCTTTTGTAAATTCCATGTTAAAGAGCGTTTTGGGTAAAATCGTTTCATTTGTCGTCCGTGTTTTGACTTGTAATTATTCATATGATTACTTAGATCATGATTACATAATTCCATAATATAAAACATGATTTATATATAATATATATTCAGAATATATATATATATATATATATATAATAGATCAGTAAGTGGAAAGAAATACACCGTTCATGGAGACGGTAGACCGTACGTATGCATGAACACTGTTTTCTTTTTCTTATTGAGTTGAATGGAATTAAGTAGATGAAATACATATATATACACATAAATCCAGTATCATTATTATGTCATATATTTCATTATTATTTCTTTTATATACTATATAATCATTATTAAATGGTTAACTTGGAGAATGAATCTCATCGCGTTGGGGAGACGGTAGTCCGTACGTACGCATGAGCGATGATATCATTTCCATAATTATTGAATTGAATTGGAGTGGATGATACAATATATCAGAATAATCATGATGTTATAATAACTATGTATAGTTATTCTTTACACCATTATACCCATCCATGTAAGGAGTTGGTGGAAAAACAGATTACACCACGGCGTGGAGACGTTATTCCGTACGTACGCACGCGCGGTGATTTCATGTTCCGTAGGATGGATAGATGGTGAAATAGGGTTGTTTCATACTTATAATAACATATCCATATATGGGTGATACTGATGTTATTACTTCATAATGAAACAACTAATGAAGAAGAAGTAGAAGAAGAAATAAAGTTGAAAGAATCGGTAACGGATATTACCTCTTCTTTCGACACGCCTTTTGAAACCTCCTCTTAGGGAACTATGATTGGTCTTTGAAGAAGACCAGAACCTCTAGGATATTTTTAGGGAAGTGGAGATGAGAAATTGGCAGGTTTTTGAAGAGCTTCAAGGCTCAAAATGGTGTGAGGAAGAGAGGGAGGAGGTGCCCTTTTATAAGGGAGGAGAGGGGAACCTTTGGAATAACTAAACATATTATTTTATTATAAAGTAAAATTCGGTTTTTAATAGCTCCAAATTGATATATTTCGATGATAAGGTGGGTAGGGGTCGAAATAATCTCATACAATATAATTTAGACATGTTTATGTATCAATTTGGACCTTATCATTTAGATTTAACTTTAAGTTAGATAATTTAACTTTTACCGTGTCTTCTTGTTTTCTTACACTATAAGGTTAATAAACTTACTATATTAAGCCAAACGAACACCAAGTTGTTTATTATTAATATATATAACCTTATATAAGTCATTTGGTAGAACCTTAGATTTTTAGGAATAAAATAAAAATTAATAATATAATATTTGTTTTAAAAACTATTTTATGTCAATTTTGACACTATTTAGTAATTGATTTTTGTGAAAATCATAACAGAATGATTAGTTCGAAACAAGTTACTTTAATAAATACTAACATGTCATATTAACCTAGAAAATTAGTTTAATTCATAAAAAGTCTCAAATTACATTTATTTGTGTATTTATAACATCAATTATGTCAATATTTCATTAATAAGATAATTACTTCATCATCATTGTGTCATAAATAAATTAAATTATTTAATGTCTAAAAATTACAAATAAAATACCATTATGTAGGAAATCTTTTTATATTTCTAATTAATATTTATAGTTGAATTTATCTTATGTATAACCCCATATTAAAAATCATTTACTTATTAAACTTTGATTTTAACTATTTTAAACCTTCTTTAAATAAATTAATAATAAATGTCCTAATCAAATCCAGGTGGGCCTAAATGGTCATATTTTATTCCTAAGGTTGTTTTTGGTCGAATCACACTTGTCCAATAGAATTAGGACATGTGTTAGGGTAATAATAATATCATTTTTACCCTTAATTACCCTATTTACTTTTAACCGTGGTAAAAAAAGTAAAAAGTTACTATTCACCAAAAAATTATTTTCATCTCATTGAACCTCATTTTACTTACTGACATCAACCGTGTCTCTCAGATTTTCTAAATTCCACTCACAGAAGCGGTAAAATTAAGTTTTATGAAAAATTCAGTTTTTTAACTACCACTTAGTGGTTTCACTATTCATCAAAAATTGAAAGTTTTCAGAAAAATACCAAAATTTCACCCTAGGCTAATTTCGATATTCTGAATCCGAAAATGAAGTCCATTTTGAAAAATAAAATTTATAAAATTTCAAAAAGTTGTTATTACTATTCATAACGGCTATTTTTAATAATATTTTAATAGCATATCATTGTTTAGTGAAAACTCGGTATTGCGTACGATGCAAGCTATCGAGGAAGGCCGCGGTTGCATGTAAGGCAAGCCAAGATAGTGTTGTGTGTAGTGAAAGATTCCTTTGATGATTTATATAACATAGAAACAAAATATTTCACATAAAAATCTCGGGTGTTACAGAAAGTCTGTCTCAAAGTAGTTCTACATTGAGTCTCCTCAATTATTTCATCTACTCCTCATACTGAGCATATATTTTCACAAGTGAATGGGTAATAACATCTCTATGATGTAGCTGAGGTAAAATATTACCCTTACCCTTTACCTTGTTGTATTTCATTTGAGGGGCTACGGATGAGTTGAATGATGGAATTCAAAAATTTAGGGCAAGCCTCTAGTTCTGAGTATACACACCACATTCAATTGTTTCAGTGTGGACCACATTATGATCCAAAAAATACTTCTCTTTCCCCTCCTCTAAATTGGCCTCATGTTCTATAAAATCTATAAGGGTGGTGTAGATGACATTTGTTGATGCATCATACATTGTAGTAATTCTATCAGTTTCTTTGTGATAGTTCCTATTTCTACACCCTCTATGAGGACTTATCCTCTCCATTGATAATTCTCTTAGGGATGTTTAGAGGATAGTTATAGGAATGTAATATCTAAATAGTTTTTCCATGTGTATACCTAATGAGGGTATTGAATCATAGAATGAGATGAACTGGGATGATCTATTATGTGGCATTTTCCCTAACCAAGAGATGACTACTTCCCACTAGGGAGAAGGTTGTTGAAGTGAAAAATCTCCTAGCCATTAGGGTTGGGGATACTCCCATTCCACTTTATCGTGAATTTAGGTATAGTTTTAGGACCTTGAAGGTTCAGTTAAAAACTCCCCCATCCCTAGGGGTGGGGGCTGCTCCTAAACATTCATCACTGATACTACCGCAACATCGCTTCCAGTTTTATAGAATTTTATATGAACATGGGATAAGTGCATATTTTTTTTATGAACATGAATAAACCAACTTTGAATACCATTTTTCTATTTATACAATTTTCACTATCTGATTAGTGGCTTCCCCTAATTGATAATGTTTCTCAATATTTTCATATGTTTGATGTAGAAGTCTTTAAATAGCCTAAACTCTTCTGGACTGACATTGGAGAGAGTTGATCAGGACCCATTTTTGTTGAGCGTGTCATAAGTTGTTAACATAATGCATTTTATGATGTTTTCCTGAAGCTATAAAATGTAATGACACCACTTCAAGTTGGATTTACTAGTTATGGAGCACAGTTCAATGTAACGCTCTATGGTCACTGCATCATCTAACATGAAAACCACATGGGTAATCTGTGGTTAGTTTTCAAAATCTTGTTAATGTGATGAGGAATGCAAGATAATGGGATAATTCTTGTATTTTTTAAAAAATGTTTCATGAAAATATGAGAGATGAATATTCAATGTGATGTTTCATCCCTTCTATTATCATTATGTGACTTTGATACTCATCGTTGGGTAATACCTCGTGATGATGATTTTTCAATATATTGAGAAATATTCCATGCACTCAATATTTCAACAACATATTTTGAATACAATATTGACACTACAAGAAAACCGCTGTTTAGCAATGGTTTTTTTGCGGCGGTTTTAAAAACCGCCGCGAAACGCGTTTTTGGGCCGCCATTTCACGGCGGTTTTAAGAACCGCCGCCAAACGGCAAAAAAAATTATTTTTTTTAAAATTTTATTTATTTTTTTTTAATTTTATTCGAGGATTAGCAGCGGTTTTTTAAAAAACTGCCACGAAATAGTGGCGGTTTTGGTAAAACCGCCGCGAAATGAAATGAGAAAAATAAAAATACGTGAGAAAACCCGAAATCACTAAAACGACCATAACTTTTGATCCGGGCGTCCGTTGAAGCACCACGACCAGTCAAATCAAAGCTCATGAAGATATCTAGAGGCACATATAATCAAAACTGTGTGACGGTCTAAGGTGTGGAATATATTAGAGTTATAAAAAAGTTGAAAAAAGTTCTCCAACTTCAAACGGCCATAACTTTCGCTCCGGGTGTCTGTTTGGGCTCTACCACATATCAAATCGAAGCCAGCAAATAGAGCTACGCATAAAAATGAGACAAGCATGCTTCTGTCGTTTTTTTGACCCCAAAAACACCTTCGAAGGCCTCAAAAATACTGTTTCCGTCACCGGTGTCCTGTCAAACTTGACATCAAACGGACCTAACTTTCGATCCGCGTTTCAGTTCAGCCTCCTCCACCTTCCAGGTCATAGCTTGTTCCATGAGCTTCAGTTTGACTGGTCGCGGTGCCCACATGCACTCCTAGATCATATGTTATGGCCTTTTTAGTGGGTATTAGGTTTGTTATGTTTTTCATTGTCGCGTTTCTAGCACCCGTTCTCCGTCAGATTTTTTTAAAAGGTTATAACATCCAATCCGTCTGCCCATTCGGACTCTTTCACCTTTCAGGTTGAAGAGCGTCTCAGGATCTTTGATTTGACAGGTCGCAGATCTAAAACGGACTCTCGGATCAAAAGTTATCTCCGTTAATGTGAGTCTAATGTTTTTGTCTCTTTATGACCGTTTTGACGGGTTTTAACGGTAGCTCCATTTATTACTGTTTATTTGGGTTTCCTTGACTTTTTATCTTTATCAATGATTTTTTATCGGTTATTATGATGATTATGTTGAATTATTAAGGAGTTTTCCAGAGTTGTCACGAGTTTTCATGCGTTCTCATTTTTTCTAATGCCTCATTCTTCATATGCTTCTCTATCCTTTTTCATGCGTTTTCATGATTTTTCGTCCCTTATCATGTCTTTTCATACTTTTTCATGTGTTTACTTTATTATTTATTTTTTATTATTTATAATATACATTAATTTATTTATTATCTATTATTTGTAACTGGTTATTTATTATTTATTATTTATTATTAATTATTTATTATTTATATTTATTTATTAGCTATTAGTTATTATTTATTATTTATTATTTATATTTATTATTATTTATTATTATTTATTATTTATATTTATTTATATTTATTATTTATTATTTATTATTTATTATTTATATTTATTTATTTTTATTTATTATTTATTATTTATTATTTATATTTATTTATTATTTATTATTTATTATTTATATTTATTTATTTATTATTTATATTTATTTATTATTTATATTTATTTATTATTTATATTTATTTATTATTTATATTTATTATTTATTATTTATATTTATATATCATATATTATTTATATTTATCTATTATTTATTATTTTCTATTTATTATTTATTATTTATATTTATTTATTATTTATTATTTATTATTTATTATTTATTATTTATTATTTATATTTATTTATTAGTTATTATTTATTAGTTATTATTTATTATTTATTATTTATTATTTATTATATATTATATATTTTTTATATTTATTTTTTATTTTTTATTTTTAATTTTTTATTTATATTTATTTATTATTTATTAGTTATTAGTTATTAGTTATTATTTATGATTTATTATTTATTATTTATATTTATTTATTATTTATTATCTATTATTTAATTATTATTTATTATTTATTATTTATTATTTTGATTTATTTATTATTTATTTTTATTTATTATTTATATTTATTTATTATTTATTATTTATTATTTATATTTATTTAATATTTATATTTATTTATTATTTATATTTATTTATATTTATTTATTATTTATTATTTATTATTTATTATTTATATTTATAATTTATTATTTATATTTATTTATTATTTATTATTTATATTTATTTATTATTTATTATTTATTATTTATATTTATTTATTATTTATTATTTATATTTATTTATTATTTATTATTTATTATTTATATTTAATTATTATTTATTATTTTCTATTTATTATTTATTATTTTTATTTATTTATTTTTTATTTTTTATTATTTATATTTATTTATTATTTATTATTTATTATTTATATTTATTTATTATTTATTAATTATTATTTATTTTTATTTTTATTTATTTTTATTTCTTATTTATATTTAATTATTATTTATATTAATTTATTATTTATATTAATTTATTATTTATATTTATTTATATTTATTTATTATTTATTATTTATATTTATTTATTATTTATTATTTATTATTTATATTTATTTATTATTTATTATTTATATTTATTTACTATTTATATTTATTATTTATTATTTATATTTATTTATTATTTATTATTTTCTATTTATAATTTATTATTCATATTTATTTATTATTTATTATTTATTATTTATTATTTATTATTTATTATTTATTATATATTATTTATATTTATTTATTAGTTATTAGTTATTATTTATAATTTATGATTTATGATTTATATTTATTTAGTATTTATTATTTATTATTTATTATTTATATTTATTTATTATTTGTTATTTATTATTTATTATTTATTATTTATTATTTATTATTTATTATTTAATTATTATTTATTATTTATTATTTATTATTTATTATTTATTATTTTTATTTATTTATAATTTATTTGTATTTATTATTTTTATTTATTTATTATTTATTATTTATTATTTATATTAATTTAATATTTATATTTATTTATTATTTATATTTATTTATATTTATTTATTATTTATTATTTATATTTATTTATTATTTATTATTTATTAATTATATTTATTTATTATTTATATTTATAATTTATTATTTATATTTATTTATTATTTATTATTTACATTTATTTATTATTTATTATATATTATGTATTATTTATTTATTATTTATTATTTTCTATTTATTATTTATTATTTATTATTTATTTATTATTTATTATTTATTATTAATTATTTATTATTTATTATTTATATTTATTTATTATTTATTATTTATTATTTATATTTATTTATTATTTATTATTTATTATTTATATTTATTTATTATTTATTATTTATTATTTATATTTATTTATTATTTATTATTTATTTATTATTTATATTTATTTATTATTTATATTAATTTATTATTTATATTAATTTATTATTTATATTTATTTATATTTATTTAGGATTTGTTATTTATATTTATTTATTATTTATTATTTATTATTTATTATTTATATTTATTTATTATTTATTATTTTCTATTTATAATTTATAATTTATATTTATTTATTATTTATTATTTATTATTTATTATTTATTATTTATATTTTATTATTTATTATTTATATTTATTTATTATTTATTAGTTATTATTTATGATTTATGATTTATGATTTATATTTATTTATTATTTATTATTTATTATTTATTATTTATTATTTATTATTTGTTATTTATTATTTATTATTTATTATTTAATTATTAATTATTATTTATTATTTATTATTTTGATTTATTTATTATTTATTTTTATTTATTATTTATATTTATTTATTATTTATTTTTATTATTTATATTTATTTAATATTTATATTTATTTATTATTTATATTTATTTATATTTATTTATTATTTATTATTTATATTGATTTATTATTTATTATTTATTATTTATATTTATTTATTATTTATATTTATTATTTATATTTGTTTATTATTTATTATTTATATTTATTTATTATTTATTATTTATTATTTATATTTATTTATTATTTATTATTTTCTATTTATTATTTATTATTTTTATTTATTTATTTTTTATTATTTATTATTTTTATTATTTATTATTTATTATTAATTATTAATTATTTTTTATTTATAATTATTTATTAGTTATTATTAATTTGTTATTATTTATTATTTATTATTTATTATTTATATTTATTTATTATTTATTATTTATTATTTATATTTATTTATTATTTATTATTTATATTTATTTATTATTTTCTATTTATTATTTATTATTTATATTTATTTATTATTTATTATTTATATTTAATATTCCTTATTCCTTATTTATTATTTATTATTTATTATTTATTATTTATTATTATTGAGTTTATATTTATTATTTACGTATTATTTGTTTTTTCAATTAATATATATAAGTATATTAAATTCTGTTTATCAACCACATGGCGAGCTTGTTGGAGTGGTAAAGTCTTTGGAAAATATGCAAGAGGTTAGGGGTTCAAATCTCACCAAATGCAGAATTTCTTTATATTGCAAGGGTATGCATGTGCATGTGCATGGGATGTGCACGCATGGATACACAAAGTAAATAAAATAATACGAAATAAAATAAATAAAATAAATAAATACGAAAAAAAAATAAATATGAAATTAAATAAATAAATATATAAATAAATAAAATAAAATAAATATGAAATAAAATAAATATGAAATAAAATAAATAAATTAAATAAATTCGAAAAATAAATAAATAAATAAATACGAAAAATAAATAAATAAATGAATAAATAAATATGAAAAATAAATAAATAAATATATAAATTAAATAAATAAATAAATAAAATAAATAAATAAAATAAAATAAATACATAAAATAAATAAATAAATAAAATAAATACATAAAATAAATAAAATAAATATGAAATAAATATATAAATAAATAGGAAATAAATATATAAATAAATACGAAAATTAAATATATACAAAAATAAATAAATAAATAAAATAAATAAATAAATAAATAAAATAAATACATAAAATAAATAAAATAAATATTAAATAAATATATAAATATATACAAAAATATATAAATAAATATGAAAAATATATAAGAAAAATAAATATATACATAAATATATAAATAAATACGAAAAATAAATATATAAATAAATATATAAATAAATATGAAAAATAAATATATAAATAAATATATAAATAAATACGAAAAATAAATATTTAAATAAATATATAAATAAATACGAAAAATAAATATATAAATAAATATATAAATAAATATATAAATAAATATATAAATAAATATATAAATAAATATATATATATATATATATATATATATAAATAAATATATAAAATTAAAAATAAAAAAAATTAAAAAAAATTAACAAAAATAAAAAAAATAAAAAAAATAAAAAAAATAAAAAAATAAAAAAAATAAAAAAAATAAAAAAATAAAAAAAACCGCCGCTAAAAAACCGTCGCAAAACGTTCTGTGACGGTTTTGAAAACCGTCGCGAAATAGTTTCCCGACGCACGATTTAGCGGCGGTTTTTCAAAACCGCCGCCAATCGATTTAGCGGCGGTTTAAACCACCACTAAATGTCTTTTTTGCCGTAGTGTGAGGTGTGGATAATTGATAGAACCTGAATGAAATTTCAATAATAACCAGTCATTTCCTCTTGTTTGTCACCTCTTCTTCATTTTCTTCAAGAGGTTCCTCTACCTGGTCTAACAAGAATGGTAATTTCCTGGCCACTTTAACATAAGCAGTGAAATTTTTGGGGACTTCCTCTACTATATTGGATAGAAGAAAACCCAAAGGAGTTGTGATGAATGACTATTTCCTTAGGCTACCTTCTGGTTGAGAAAAAAAATCAATTTCTAATGACAAGTCATCAGACATTACTGGCCTTCTTTTTCCATGCTCCTCATTGTTGGAGGTCATTATCATCACAACATTACCAATGGAAGGACCCTTGTGATGAAGAGAAATACTATTATGGAGATAACATTCATAGTTTACACCATCATATGGATAAATATAATTGTGGATTAAATCAATGAGAAAACCCTCTTTGTCCTTGATCGTCCACCCACATGAAGGGCTACCGTGACTCTCATCAAAACAACAGATCTTGAGATCGAATAGATTATGGTCATGAAGCAATCCATCATAATGATGTTTCTGAGGATGGCCATAAAAATAACTGCTAGTACCCCAATAATTTGGTAATGGGATAATAGCATCTTGATCTGCCATAGATAAGTGTGTGAGATCTTCAAGAACTCCAGCATTAAGGAGAGGGGGATGGTATATCGACACTTTTTTTTAGTTTTCTTTGTTAATAATTCCTCATAAATAACTTATTGTGAGCGACTGGGGAAACATTTCTAGGGGTATGGTTTTCATAGGTAGGGTCTTTTTCATGCCTTAGAGTGGCCATCAAGATAGGTCGATTAACTCCAGTTGGAACGGTTGTATGTTTCCAATCTATTTGTCTATATATCATCGGGATTTTTTCCCACAACCCTTATGGAAGAGGGAATAGGTGTGTGTCTTCTAGGGGATGATATTATAATGAGAAACCCCATTTTTGGGGATTGATCTATGATTCTATCCCTATGAAACTACTTTTTTCGTTGTTATGATGTTCTAGAAAGTATGTAAGATATGGGTAACGATTTGAGTCCACCCATTCATCACTGTCACGAAATGATGGGCGACATCAGTGAATGGAAAATGGATATATTCGAATTACTTATCTAGAGAAGGGGTGTTTTCATACTCCTATCCATCCTTTCCTTCAAATGGATACTAACGGTACTCATGTGTGGTGGAAGATAGTTTAGTCCACATATTATTTACCCTCGGGAATTTATGAATGACTTCTCTAGGTGTATAAAAATGAGGATATTGGTAGGAATGATAAACGAAGTAAGGTTTCTTGTCCTACTTGTGGATTTCCACCAAACATGGTTGGTGGGATTCTTTGGGTGTTTTTAGGGGAAGATGTTGTTAGTTTTGATAAATGAAAGAAGGTGTGTGCACCTGTTTGTGGCCTTCCACTAAACATGTTTGGTGGGCTTCTTTGGGTGTTTCTACATGAATATTCTTGTAGAATTGGTTAGTGTTGGATAGATTATGTTACTTCTTGAATTTTTATACCAGATATGAATGTTGGGATTCTTTGGATGCTTCCATTTGAGGCTACTAGCAATCTGGATTAGAGAAGTGGGTGTTTCTTTCTTCTAAAAGTTTACCACCAAGTTGGGAGGGTTAGATTCTCTGGAGGTGGAAAAGACATGACGCTTCTCCCTATTTACTAGTTTCTTCCCCTAGAGGGATTTCTTTCTTGCCCAGGTCTGGGTGACCTGAGCTAAACCACTGAGGATGGAACCCTATCAATGTTGAGGATTCACTACCATGCGAATTTTGGGGTAGAGATTGATGGAATGATCCCAATGGAAGTATCTATGTGTCTTATTGATAAGGCAATATGCGGTCTCTTGATCCACCTCTCTAAGATAATGTAGGGACTGGTAATATAATTCTAGGGATAAAATCATAAAATGGTAAAAGACAGTGATATGAGCCTCCTGATTCTGGACCATCATTCACTGATGGTCGGGTGATCAGTAGGGCTTTTCGAGCTTGAGGTCCTATCGGGTGGCCTCTAGTGTCAGGAATGTACCGTTATGGCAGTACTCCTGAATCGTTGAGTTTTATACCTAGTGATGAAGATTATGGGTTTGTGATGGTGTCCAATATTTGGATGAAGACCTAGAATAAGCTATAGTTAGGGAATTATTTGCTGAAAGGTTGAAGGATTCCATTAGATTGAAGGGAGTTCTAAGTAAAATTCCCTAGAAAATATATGAAAAAAGCAAATAAGAAAACTCTATCAATGAAACATATCATTTTAGTGAGCTCATGTGTGGATTTTTATTTGTTTATCCCTCTCTCATTTTGAAATAAAAAGGGTTTTGGAATGTATGATACATTATCACCATGGTTATGAAATTCACATTGGTTTTTTCATTTTTTTTCTAACAAATTCATGTGTTATTTATGGTCTATTTCAAGGAGGATGAGTTCTGTGTGATCATTCACGTTCAGTCCGCTATTTTTTAATGGTTTCTAATGGTATTGTTTGTGGAATAAAAAATATCCAATCGTTCTTTATCCATAGAGACATGCATTCAAAAGGTATGCATTCATCGTGAAGTCTGGAAAATAATGGTTAATAACTAACATTGGTCATGATTAGGGGAGTTAGGGCTCATACCACCCTTTTTGGCAGAACTGTTTCCAACTCCGAGACTCTCTTATATATTTTAGATATGATTGTGAATCCTTCCTTAATTCCCAAGTATGACATGTCTCACCCTCAAATTATGAATTAATTATTAGCATGTATCCAGTTTAGAATATTCTATAAGTATCTAAGGTTCTTGATAAATGGTTATATATCGATGTATCTATGTTTATCCATCGATGGTATCCTCTTATGTATGGATTGGATATTCTTTAGCTATTATTACGGTGACAATGGTTACTTTCTACACAATGGGGCACACTATAGTGTATCATCATCCAAGGAGGTGGGTGTTATTTGAATTTTTGGATTGGACCAATAAAATGGGATTCATACGTATCCTTGTGAAAATAATAGAACCCACTTATATTGGATCCACTTAAAGGGGAACATCATACCATTTACAGTTGTGTGATGAAGGCTGATCCATGTAGTTTAATTTTTTATGGTAAGGATGTCCAAAAGGGAGATTTCTAGTCAATATCTAGTGTGGGACTTATGCCAAGGTGTCCTGGTGAACCTAGAAGGGATATGGATTTCTAGGTAAAATAAGACCCTATTGTAGATGTTGTCCAGAAAAAATTGGGTTGATTTGGGTTGTTGGGTTTGGTACTCAGGGGGGTTATATGTATCTCATTTGTATGGGAATCAAGGCCCACGTAGTTCGATGGTAATGACCTACGCCTATGGAGGACCTTATAAGGTTTGTGTAACAACCCGAGATTTTATGAAAAATATTCTTTTTAATTTTATTAATGTCTTGTGTTGTACGCTTCACCAATAGGAGCTTGCACAACACGCATCCTTGACTTGCCTTGCATTACACACAATCGCAACCTTCCTCGATAGCATGTTTAGTACACAATACTGAGTTTCACGAAACAACGATATGCTATTAAAATATTATTAAAACTAGCCGTTATGAATATTAATAACCACTTTTTAAATTTTAGAAAATTTATCTCTCAAGATGGACTTCATTTTTGGATTCGGAGTATCGAATTTAGCCTAAGGTGAAATTTTGGTACTTTTCGGATAACTTTCATATTCTGATGAATAGTGAAAATTACTAAATTATAATTAAAAACAACTTTTTTTTAATCGAAATAATTAATAGTGATAAATTATTAATTTGAGTGGTTTTAAAGTATATTTAGAATATATTTTTATAATTTAATACAATGTTGGTCATTGGTTGTAATTTCATATTTAAACCAGACATAATCAAGTGTCAATATTTTGATAGATATTGTTTCTTAAAAACACGCTATTTGTTTTAACAACGGGATTTAATTATAAATTTAATTAATGCAACTTCTATGTTATGAATTTGGTAAAATAGACTTCATTTCTGAATTCAGAATATGAAACATAGATTAGGATGAAATTTTGGCATTGTTCTGAAAAACATCAATTTTTTATGAATAGTGAAACTACTAAGTGGTAGTTAAAAAACTGAATTTTTCATAAAACTTAATTTTACCGCTTCTGTGAATGGAATTTCAAAAATCCGAGAGACACGGTTGATGTCAGTATGTAAAATGTGGTTCAATGAGATGAAAATAATTTTTGGTGAATAGTAACTTTTTACTTTTATTTACCACGGTTAAAAGTAAATAGGGTAATTAAGGATAATAATGATAATAATGTTACCATAACACATGTTCTAATTCTATTGGACAAGTGTATCTCGACCAAAAACAACCTTAAGTGTAAAATTTTATCATTTAGGCCCACATGGATTAGATTAGGACATTTATTATTATTTAATTCAAAGAAGAGTTAAAAGAGTTAAAATCAAAGTTTATTTACTAAAACATTTCTAATATAGGGTGGTACATAATATAAATTCGATTATAAATTTTCATTAGGAAGCTAAAACGATTTCCTACATAATGGTATTTTATTTGTAATTTTTAGACATCAAATAATTTAATTTATTTATGACACAAAGATGATGCAGTAATTATCTTATTTATTAAAGATTGACATAATTGATGTTATAAACACCAAAATAAATGTAATTTGAGACTTTTTATGAATTACACTAATTTTCTATGTTACTATGATATATTATTGTTGATGTAATCAACTTGGTTCGAACATAAAATTCTGTTATGACTTTCACAAAAATCATATATCAAATAGTGTCAAAATTGACACAAAATAGTTTTTAAATAAAATATTATATTATTAATTGTTATTTTATTCCTAAAAATCTAAAGTTCGGCCAAATGACTTAGATAAGGATATATATATTAATAATAAACAATTTGGGGTTCGTTTGGCATGTTATAGTAAGTGTATTAACCATATAGTGAAAGAAAACAAAAAGACACGGTAAAAGTTAAATTATTTAACTTAGAGTTAAATCTAATTGATAAGGTTACAATAATACCCTAAACTTGTCTAAATCCTATTGGTTGATAGGATTTCGACCCATCCCCACTTTAGCTTCGAAATAAGACCCTTTGGAACCATTATAAACAGATTTTGACTTTAATATAAAATAATATTTTGAGATATTCCTAAGGTGCCCCTCTCCTCCCTTATAAAAGGGCACCTCCTCCCTCTCCTCCTCACACAACTTTGAGCTTTCAAGCTCGGCCAAACCCAGCCAAATTCTCTTCTCCACTTCCCTAGAAACATCCTAGAGGTTCTGGTCTTCTTCAAAGACCCATTTTAGTGCCCTAAAAGGAGGTCTCAAAGAAGCACTTCAAAGAAGAGGTAATTTCTGTTACCGATTCTTTCACCTTTATTTCTTCTTCCACTGCTTCTTATTAGGTTGTCTCATTATGAATTAATAACATCAGTATCACTCATATATTGATATTTTATTATATGTATGAAACAATCCTATTTCACCATCTATCCATCCTACGGAAACCGAAATCACCGCGTGTGCGTACGTACGGAATACCGTCTCCACGCCGTGGTGAAATCTATTCTCCACCACCACCTTACATGGATGGGTAAAATGGTGTAAATAATAACTATATATGATTATTATAAAGTGATATTGATACTGAAATAGTATACATACACTTCAACACAAGTTCACGAACATGAGAACGATATCATCGCTCGTGCGTACGTACGGACTACCGTCTCCATGACGCGATGAGATTCATTCTCAATGAATAACCATTCATGAATGATTATAAAGTATATATAACAAGTAATAATTAAATATATGACATAATAATGATACTGGATTTATGTAAATTTATATGTATGTCATCTACTTAATTCCATTCAATTCAATAAGGAAACGAAAACAGTGTTCATGCGTACGTACGGACTACCGTCTCCATGAACGGTGTATTTCTTTCCATTTACTGATTTATTATATATGTATATTCTGAATATATATATATAAATCATGTTTTATATTCTGGAATTAATTAATTATGATCTAAGTAATCATATGAATAATTACAAGTTAAAAACACGAACGACAAATGAGACGATTTTACCCAAAACGCTACTTTAACATTAATTTACAAAAGAACGGGTAATATAAATTCATAAGTGGACCATATAAGATATAATAACAATGGATATGATTCTGGAATAAGTCAATAACATGATTTAAATCATTATATAGGATGTTCAGACACTTACAAAGCAAGTCGGACCTATGGTAAGGGAAATATCACAATCTCATTTTTATCCGAGATTGTTTATTCGTAAGTATTTACTGCGGTGTATTTTATCATCCACATCCATGTTCCCTCAATATGTAATATTGTTTCCATCCACTTATAATATTTTAAATCCAATATTACCCTTAGGTGAGTTTTTAGTAAAAGATATGAAAGGAATCTTTTGTCGTTTTTCGTACGAGGTACTTTTGGACTTTTCCGACAAAAGTACGAAGAATGTTTTTTTTAACTTATACGACATGAATGGATTTTTAAAACATTATTTCCAAGAAACTTCCTTTACAAGTTTTCATGTTTATTTTTAATCAACTTATTTTATTTTAAAGTCGTATGACATGTTATGAAAGGAAAAATGTTTTTTAAGTAGAAAGGATATTTTCCTCAAGAATGGAGTTCAAGTATTTTATCAAAATTATTTTCCATCTAAGATAATAAAAGGGTTCTGTTTTTATCCCTATTATTACATGGATTTGATTATGTTGTGATGGAAATATTTTTATAAATTCCTTTATCTTATATGAATTGTTTTATGATGTCATGTTGTTTAAGAATCCCATTTTTATTACATGGGTTACGCTATGATGTATGGTTTATGATTATGTGGCACACATAAGAAAGGATTCATTATAAAATGGGTGGGACCTATATCTCCCTCCAATCCATTGGGTAAAGATTTTATATATCATGAGATAGAAAGGGCTGGAACGGTAGGTTATACCGGTTCAGTGAAACAGGACTGAAACGAGGGTTACTCGATTCAGAAAGGGACTTTGTCCACTAAGATAGTCTTGGCAATGAGTCTTGACTAACAAGAAATGATTCTCTATGATTATGTGTGAATGACACAAAGTTTCATGTTTTAAGTTATGATTATTGTGATTACATTTCACTGCCATGATTTATCCCATGTTATGAAATTATGTTCTCTTTTGCAGGTTAAGATTTCCAAAATGTTATGTTCTTATGAATACGATGTGATTGATATTTCTTTTGTTTACCCTTACTGAGCATTTGAGCTCACCCTTTTATGTTTTCTTTTCCCCAGGATATAAAGAATGGTTTTAGGTAAAAAAAAGGGAAGATCTTTATAGGAGATGTTGAAGATCTTTCACCACGATTAGAAGATTACGTTCCGAGTTTCCAAAGACACTAAACTATTACGATCCTTGTGTGTGTGTTTTTGTTATGTACTAAGTATTCCGAAAATGTAATGTAATGTCAATGTACGTCAAGATACGGGTCTCTACAGTTGGTATCAGAGGAAAGGTTTAGTCAACCTTTGGAAACTAGGATGCGAAAACGTTAGTGAGATCCCTAGAGATATTTCTAAGGTATGTCTAGGGATGTCCCTAAGGATAATTATACGTATAGGATATAGTCCAAGAACTATGGTAACGATATTAGATTAAACCTAAGATGTTAGATATTGAAGTTACTCCCCCTTTATTATGATTTTTTCCTCTAACACTATTCTTTTTGGGTTTTAGAAAATGGCTGGAAACAAGATGATTCATGATAATGGAGGATATGATGGAAAATGGAATGATATTCTTCATAATGAAATGGGATTTGGAAGTCAAAACATAATTATTATGCCGAATCAGCAATCTCATAATATGATCAATAAAGTAAAATTTGGTAAGTTTCCTGACTCGGCTAATAAGAGAAAGATGGAGTTTCATGATGATCATAGAGGAAAGAAAGTTCAATTTCCCCTATGTAATTCATGTGGGAAGAGGCATCAAGGAGAATGTTTCAAAGGAACTGGAAAATGCTTTGGGTGTGGAAAAGAAGGACACAATTCCAGTAAGTGCAAAGGAAAAGGTTCAGTTAACACCATGGATGAGGATAATGGTATTGCTATGACATCAACAATGGTTAAATGTTTAAAATGTGGAATGTACGGGAATTGTGCAAACCAATGCCCTAAGTGAAAGTCTCATGAAGAGAATCAGTATGGTCGTATGGGAAGTATTTATGTTGATGATGATGAAGATACTACAAATGATATGTGAGATGAAAGAATTGTTGAATCTTGGACAATGGTTTAAGAATGTAGTTAAATGATTACATGTTTATCATGTGTAATGTTGGAATAACGAGACATCTAAGGATTGTTACACTATTGTCTTTCCTTGAGTTTTTAAAGTGTATGATTAATGTTACCAGTATCCATGGAAGGTTATTCAGATATATTTGGAATGTAGATGATATGCTCATAATGTAGGGATAAGGAGAAAATTAAATGTTTGATAGTATTCATGAGCTCATGACTGATATAAGGAGAAGGTTATATTATGGATTGAGTATATAGAGTTTTTGGATTTTGGTATGTGGAAAGTGTTAACTTTTAACAGTATTCATGATTTCACTAAGGTTAAATGGGTATTCACTCTTCAAGAGAATACATGATTAATGCCTTTGAATGTTTGGAATGTGACCAACAATACATATCTTATGATATATGGGGATCAACGACAGTATTAAATCTCTGGTAATCGTTTTCACTATATTATGAGAGTGGACTGCAGTATTATGGATAAGCCTAAAGATTATAATGGATTATGTTGGACATAAGTTAGTATTGTTTAAGGATAGAATTTTTTTCGATATTATTGATGGGATGTTATAGTAATATAGTTTTAGAAAAAGGACAACCTGCAGGACGGGCGACAGCCCATCGCGTCGGACAAGGCTGTGGGAATCGAACCCACAACCGAAGTGCGACTGGCCTTTATCGCCTACCACTGGCCTACAGGAAGTCCCTGTTTAGTAGAAAATAGTTTTATTATATTAAGTTTTATGACATATGATGTATAAGTCCATTTTAGGAACCATATATGATTAATCTCACTATAGATCGACTTATGTATATAATTTTTTTTTCTAACCTTTCGTTTGAGACAGATGGAATGACCCGTCATTCTATCACATGATCTGATAACACTTCACGAATAACAAATTCAACTTCATTTATTTAAGAGATGAAGTGGAAATTGTTAAAGGCATGAACAACTGTGAGATTGTACCAAAATAAAGTAAGTATTTATTCTAATTCAAATTCTTTAACATTAGGGAAACGATCTTGAAAACCAAAAATGTTGTCCTAGTGATCTTATATCTGATGAATCAAATGGTACCTTAGATCATCACAAATTTATGGCTTTGTGATTTCTAGCTTTTCCATAGCCATGTTCTCTACCACTCTCCATCAGAACATGATGGTTAGATTTCTCTTCCATATCCATATTTTCACCTATGTGGAAACCCAATGATTAGTTTATTTGGGTAACCGTTACGTTTCATACTTCTGTTTTTAAAGATTGGTTTTGATATTCCTTTTTACGATGTGGGTTTCTACTAAAGAAACTTTCGAATAGTAAACCATTTATAACCCCGACGAATTTCGAGGGCGAAATTCATTTTAAGGGGGGTAGAATGTAACAGCCCGAGATTTTATGAAAAATATTCTTTTTAATTTTATTAATGTCTTGTGTTGTACGCTTCACCAAAAGGAGCTTGCACAACACGCATCCTTGACTTGCCTTGCATTACACGCAATCGCAACCTTCCTCGATAGCATGTTTAGTACGCAATACTGAGTTTCACGAAACAACGATATGCTATTAAAATATTATTAAAACTAGCCGTTATGAATAGTAATAACCACTTTTTAAATTTTAGAAAATTTATCTCTCAATATGGACTTCATTTTTGGATTCGGAGTATCGAATTTAGCCTAAGGTGAAATTTTGGTACTTTTCGGATAACTTTCATATTCTGATGAATAGTGAAAATTTATTAAATTATAATTAAAAACAACTTTTTTTAAATAGAAATAATTAATAGTGATAAATTATTAATTTGAGTGGTTTTAAATTATATTTAGAATATATTTTTACAATTTAATACAATGTTGGTCATTGGTTGTAATTTCTTATTTAAACCAGACATAATCAAGTGTCAATTTTTGATAGATATTGTTTCTTAAAAACACGCTATTTGTTTTAACAGCGGGATTTAATTATAAAATTAATTAATGAAACTTCTATGTTATGAATTTGGTAAAATAGACTTCATTTTTTAATTCAGAATATGAAATATAGCTTAGGATGAAATTTTGGCATTGTTCTGAAAAACATCAATTTTTGATGAATAGTGAAACTACTAAGTGGTAGTTAAAAAACTGAATTTTTCATAAAACTTAATTTTACCGCTTCTGTGAATGGAATTTCAAAAATCCTAGAGACACGGTTGATGTCAGTATGTAAAATGTGGTTCAATGAGATGAAAATAATTTTTGGTGAATAGTAACTTTTTACTTTTATTTACCACGGTTAAAAGTAAATAGTGTAATTAAGGATAAGAATGATATTAATATTACCCTAACACATGTCCTAATTCTATTGGACAAGTGTATCGCGACCCAAAACAACCTTAAGTGTAAAATATTATCATTTAGGCCCACTTGGATTAGATTAGGACATTTATTATTATTTAATTCAAAGAAGAGTTAAAAGAGTTAAAATCAAAGTTTATTTACTAAAACATTTTTAATATAGGGTGGTACATAAGATAAATTAGATTTTAAATATTCATTAGGAAGCTAAAACGATTTCCTACATAATGGTATTTTATTTGTAATTTTTAGACATCAAATAATTTAATTTATTTATGACACAAAGATGATGCAGTAATTATCTTATTTATGAAATATTGACATAATTGATGTTATAAACACCAAAATAAATGTAATTTGAGACTTTTTATGAATTCCACTAATTTTCTAGGTTACTATGATATATTATTGTTGATGTAATCAACTTGGTTCGAACATATAATTCTGTTATGACTTTCACAAAAATCATATATCAAATAGTGTCAAAATTGACACAAAATAGTTTTTAAATCAAATATTATATTATTAATTGTTATTTTATTCCTAAAAATATAAGGTTCGTCCAACTGACTTATATAAGGATATATATATTAATAATAAACAATTTGGGGTTCTTTTGGCATGTTATAGTAAGTGTATTAACCATATAGTGAAAGAAAACAAAAAGACACGGTAAAAGATAAATTATTTAACTTAGAGTTAAATCTAATTGATAATGTTAAAATAACACCCTAAACTTGTCTAAATCCTATTGGTCGATAGGATTTTGACCTATCCCCACTTTATCTTCGAAATAAGACCCTTTGGAACCATTATAAACCGATTTGGACTTTAATATAAAATAATATTTTGAGATATTCCTAAGGTGCCCCTCTCCTCCCTTATAAAAGGGCACCTCCCCCCTCTCCTCCTCACACAACTTTGAGCTTTCAAGCTCGGCCAACCGCTGCCAAATTCTCTTCTCCACTTCCCTATAAACATCCTATATGTTCTGGTCTTTTTCAAAGACCCATTTTAGTGCCCTAAAAGGAGGTCTCAAAGAAGCACTTCAAAGAAGGGGTAATTTCTGTTACCGATTCTTTCACCTTTATTTCTTCTTCCACTTCTTCTTATTAGGTTGTTTCATTATGAAGTAATAACATCAGTATCACTCTTATACTGATATGTTATTATATGTATGAAACAATCCTATTTCACCATCTATCCATCCTACGGAAAACGAAATCACCGCGCGTGCGTACGTACGGAATACCGTCTCCACGCCGTGGTGAAATCTATTCTCCACCACCACCTTACATGGATGGGTAAAATGGTGTAAATAATAACTATATATGATTATTATAAATTTATATTGATACTGAAATAGTATACATACACTTCAACACAAGTTCACGAACATGAGAACGATATCATCGCTCGTGTGTACGAACGGACTACCGTCTCCACGACGCGATGAGATTCATTCTCAATGATTAACCATTCATGAATGATTATAAAGTATATATAATAAGTACTAATGAAATATATGACATAATAATGATACTGGATTTATGTAAATTTATATGTATGTCATCTACTTAATTCCATTCAATTCAATAAGGAAACGAAAACAGCGTTCATGCGTACGTACGGACTACCGTCTCCATGAACGGTGTATTTCTTTCCATTTACTGATTTATTATATATGTATATTCTGAATATATATATATATAAATCATGTTTTATATTCTGGAATTAATTAATTATGATCTAAGTAATCATATGAATAATTAAAAGTTAAAAACACTAACGACAAATGAGACGATTTTACCCAAAACGCTACTTTAACATGAATTTACAAAAGAACGGGTAATATAAAGTCATAAGTGGACCATATAAGATATAATAACAATGAATATGATTCTGGAATAAGTCAATAACATGATTTAAATCATTATACAGGAGGTTCGTACACTTACAAAGCAAGTCGGACCTAAGGTAAGGGAAATATCACAATCTCATTTTTATCCGAGATTGTTTATTCGTAAGTATTTACTGCGGTGTATTTTATCATCCACATCCATGTTCCCTCAATATGTAATATTTTTTCCATCCACTTACAATAGTTTAAATCCAATATTACCCTTCGGTGAGTTTTTAGTAAAAGATATGAAAGGAATCTTTTGTCATTTTTCGTACGAGGTACTTTTGGACTTTTCCGACAAAAGTACAAAGAATGTTTTTTTTAACTTATACGACATGAATGGATTTTTAAAACATTATTTCCAAGAAACTTCCTTTACAAGTTTTCAAGTTTATTTTTAATCAACCTATTTTATTTTAAAGTCGTATGACATGTTATGAAAGGAAAAATGTTTTTGAAGTAGAAAAGATATTTTCCTCAAGAATGGAGTTCAAGTATTTTATCAAAATTATTTTCCATATAAGATAATAAAAGGGTTCTGTTTTTATCCCTATTATTACATGGATTTGATTATGTTGTGATGGAAATATTTTTATAAATTCCTTTATCTTATATGAATTGTTTTATGATGTCATGTTGTTTAAGAATCCCATTTTTATTACATGGGTTACGCTATGATGTATGGTTTATGATTATGTGGCACACATAAGAAAGGATTCATTATAAGATGGGTGGGACCTATATCTCCCTCCAATGCATTGGGTAAAGATTTTATATCTCATGAGATAGACATGGATAGAACGGTAGGTTATACCGGTTCAGTGAAACAGGACTGAAACGAGGGTTACTCGATTCAGAAAGGGACTTTGTCCACTAAGATAGTCTTGGAAATGAGTCTTGACTAACAAGAAATGATTCTCTATGATTATGTGTGAATGCCACAAAGTTTCATGTTTTAAGTTATGATTATTGTTATTACATTTCACTGCCATGATTTATCCCATGTTATTAAATTATGCTCTCTTTTACAGGTTATGATTTCCAAAATGTTATGTTCTTATGAATACGATGTGATTGATATTTCTTTTGTTTACCCTTACTGAGCATTTGAGCTCACCCTTTTATGTTTTCTTTTCCCCAGGATATAAAGAAAGGTTTTAGGTAAAAAAAAGGGAAGATATTTATAGGATATGTTGAAGATCTTTCACCACGATTAGAAGATTACGTTCCGAGTTTCCAAAGACACTAAACTGTTACGATCCTTGTGTGTGTGTTTTTGTTATGTACTAAGTATTCCGAAAATGTAATGTAATTTCAATGTACGTCAAGATACGGGTCTCTACAGTTTGTCTCATAAGTAATTATATCCCTTTAATTGTTTTATGTTATGGATTACTTCTATAAATTATTCCATGAGTTAGGGACCATGAGGAATATGTTGACTTGTGGATATTTGGATGCTTATTCGAGAATTATACTTAAATAGGAGGAATTTTGATGTGTATAGTGATATGTTTGGGGCTTATACCAAGTATGAGGACCAAAAGTAATATTTCAATGTTTATTACTAACGATAATTCCCCGGTGAATGGTTTTTATGACTAGAGCTTACTCCTAAGATGGATTCCCATGAATTGTTTATAATTGGGGATTATACCAAATAGGAGGCATGTTTATGATTTGAGAATTGCATTTGGAATGATTCCCATGGAATGGTTTGGATGGGGATTACTCTAGAGGTGGACTCAAAAAAGGTTTGGGATCATGTAGATTTCATGGAGACCATCAAACTCTAAATGCATGTGAGTCAGGATTGGAGTGGGAAACAAGAGGAAGATGATGATCAGATAAAACACATGATCTTATTTTCCTTAAGGTTGGATACATGACCATGAGGACTCATGTATATGGAGGTACTCTGATGGAAGGCATTATAAAGATTTTGGATAATATCATCTACTGAAACATGCATCTGACTTGGTGGATGTCATGATAAGGGCTATTTTTCAATACCACATGAGTAATTATGAGTCATTATTAAATGTGAGAAACATAAGGAAGTGAGAGATTCGATAAACCACATAATCCCCCTTTCACATGTGGAAGGGGAAGAGGTGATGGCACATCCCTCCCGTCACCATACCATGATCCCAAAGAGAGAAATAAATGGATTTGAATATGAACATCTCAATTCTTATCTACGTAACCATGATAGGAAAAGGAATGAACGAATAAAGAGATTCCCTTCTATAAAGGATATGGGATTTCTCCATAAATTATTCCCTACAATTGGTTCCACAAAAAGTGAGGATTATTTTATTTCTTATTGAATGGAAAAAAAGTATATGTGATCCTCACCCTCATCACTTGGAACTATAGGCTATGGGTCTTAGAGATGAAAATGGGAGAATAAGGTCATATTCACTATATCTTAGACTAGGATTTCCCTAACACCGCACATAGGGATGGGGTCCTTGGGACCATAGTAAGGAACATCCACATACACCTAGAGGACCCTAATTGTTATGTGGGAAATGTTTGGAAACCTCTTACTATAAAAAATTATATCCAAATGGGAGACACACTATTATACCCCTCTCCATGGTTTTTGTTGTTTGAAGGCCTCTATGGAGGTTTCAATTTGATCACTTTTCGATAAGGGAGCTAATAGAATATGAGTCCTTCCATTGGTGGATTGGAAGAGGACATAATGGGGGGATTGTGTGGGTCCTGGATTAAATAGAAGAGGTGCCTCATGTAGGGTGCAGGGGGAACTGGAAGGGATTTTCACTGGGGGGGAAGGCCTATGTGAGCAGGATATTCCTTGGGGAATTGACCACCAAAGAAACAAAACATGGTTGAGGTTTTAGGCTATACACCATTGGTCTCCTCAAGTATCCCTAGATGGGTCTTCTAAAGGTCCATGATTAGGAAAGGGTCCTCACATAAGCGGTTGTTCACTAGGGGAGAAGGGAGCTCGTGAAGGTGTCTTGGGTTTCAGACCCTAAAAGGACTTTGATCTCAGTTATCCACCCAAATTCTCTATTATATCATGTTTTGGAGAGATAACTAAGGTATTTTTAGAGACTAAGGATAAGGGGTTGTGTGAGGAGAGTTTGGAGACATCTTTCGATTTTCTATTTTTGAAAATGAGGTTCCCAAGATTCTTATTTCTAAGAAAATAGGGGACCTTGGTCGAAGGAGGTTTACCGCGCTGGTCTAAAGCATATGTGATCAATGAAGTTATTTTGCACAGGGTTTCCAACCTTTCAATGTTGTACAAGGGTTTTCACGGGCCATATGATGTTGATGGTTGTGCATATAGTAAAATTTGGGAAAATCCCTTTGAGATTTTTTGGGGATCTTCCCTGATTTAACATACATAGGATTCCCTTAAAATGAGTGTGAATTTCAAATATAAAAAGGATTTTATTTAATGTTCTTTTGTGAATTATCAAAATTCATGACATGGTATATTACCCTTTTTACCCTTTATTAACTTCATTAATTTTTTAATATGGTAATTATTCTTTGACTAGAAATGTAAGATGACTTATATTTACAAATTATAGAAAGATACTTATAAATTTGGGATTCATTAATTCCAATTAAATATAAAATTATATGAAATTTAACATTGGAATAAATTAATAAAATATATGGAAAACATTCTTTTAATGATAATTTTTTTAAATATTAAACATTTTCATTTTTATTACATATTAATTCATAATTAAATTAGTGTAAATAAGTTTATTTATATATTAAAACATTACAATTTATTTATTATTTAAATAATATCAATTTAATTTATTAAGATATAAAAATATTAATTGCATATAAACTATTCTTGCAAATAATCATTTTACCTTTACTATAGTAACTAAATTTTACATCAGTAACTATTTTTTTATGCCAAAGAAATAAAATTTACTTTATTACCTATATGGGATATAATGATTAGATATTGTACTTTATTTTTATGAAAATAATTCTCTATCTATGAGAAGTATTTTAATAAAATAAACATACTTGGGTATTTTAAAATAACTTTTTTATCACTTGATGTCAAAAAATCTATTAGAAAATCTAATTTTATGTCAAGACATATATCTATAATAATATTGTAATTTATAAATAAGTTATTATTAATTATATTATTAAAAAGTGTTTTTTCGAAATTTTATTATGAACATTAATAAATAACAATTACACTACCTTAGTTGGATCTCATTTCTTACATCATAAGAGGGGCATCTTTTGGAACGTACAAGAAATTTCCACAAAATATGAATGTAGATGGATGAGTTTCATAAAAGTAGAAGTTATTTTAAAATTACCCATGGAGAAACATAAAAAACCAAAATAGTCGCATTATCTATCATAAGATTCATATTGAAGCAATGTGAAATTGTTTAGAAGTAAAGGGGTAACTTCTAAAAAGTGGTTGAATGGTATTTTGAAAGTTATGGGCTATGTAAAATTAAGAAGAAAAATATGTAAGAGTCCACACCCCAAACATAAAATTAATTTTTTCACTAAATATTTTTTAATATGAGTTTTAGTTTTTATAAGAATTTTATAATTCACTAAGTGATGAATCTTATGTATGAATACATGTGATTAATGTTTTTGATACACCCAATTAAGGAGAAAATCCACTGAGAAAATGTTCAATGTGAATAATCATATATATGGATATTTTTTATTCCTTTATAGGATATATAAAAATAACTATCGATATATAGTTGATACATAAATTTAAACCCCAACTTTCTTTGATTCCTAAGAGTCTTTTACTTCAATTCTTGGGAGGATAATTTTTGGGAATAAAAAATTTGATGAACAAGTCCTGGTTGAGAAATTGTGACTATTTTTTGAAGTACTTAAAACATTAAAGAGGCTTATTCCTAGAGATTTGGACTGGATTTTATGTTATTGGGGAAATAAATGGTACATTCCATGTTGTGTCACAATTTATGGTGTGAGAATAGGAGTCCATAATAAAATTATAAATGGGAGAACTTTTTGTGGTGTAGAATTTTAAATTTAAAAAAATGGTGGGTAAAGTCATGAATATAGAAGTTCCACTATTGGATATTGAAGTCACCCAAAAAAGGTATATCATTAAAAGTCACATCGTGACTTATTTATTTTCATATTTTGATTCATTTCTATAATAATTCCATAGGTTTTCATTAACCATTAAAGAAACATTCTTTGATCATGTAACGCCCCAACCCCAGCATCCCAGAGTCGGTGCATTACTTCGTAACATTGACATGATCACAAAAGATCAAGTCTGGAAAGACCGATTAGTTTAGTAGCCTTGGAAACACTAGATACATTCATAAATGTTACATTACAACATAAGGTGAAAAACTACAATAACAAATTCTTCATAGTCCACACTCATATCCTCTTCTGACTATCCCTGCAGGTCATTCCTAAAATAATTCTTCACATCCTGGAAAAATTAAAACATTGAAAGGGGTGAGCTCAGATGCTCAGTAAGGATAACAATATTTCAGAAGCTTTCATAAATAAACATTAACATTTAAGGCAATGTATAACTAAAACAAAAGCCTTTTAAACATGAAATTCAACATAATATGACAAAAGTAAAATGAGATAATTCCATTTACTTATTCACATGGATATTCTACTAGTCGAATAATCACATTCAATATCAATAACCACTTTCATAATGAGGGAATGTATAATGCCAGACATTCTGAAACATTTTGTCAAGGCCTCGGCCAAGACGTCTAAAATGATTAAGGCCTCGGCCAAAACCATAAATCAAATTGGGAAAGGGCCTCGGCCAATTCCACGTCTAGTTGTCTCATGAGACCTACCGATGCATCGAGGAGCTATAGCGGGCTCCACCCGTCACTTATTAAGTCCAATACATTCCTCATATGAATAGGTTTAAACATATCATAAACCATAACATAATCGTATCACAAAAAACATGCATAAAGGAAACATAACATTTCCACATTTCAATCACAAGATATCAATACAACACATTGATATAATAAAAATGATTTCAAAACCATTTTCAATACCAAAATAAAAGAAAGTTAAAACTTTGTATTTATTTTTCATTAAAAAAAATGATGGCTTGTAGAGGAAGCCGAAACTCAAATAATGGTCACGGCGGTGGAGAGGACGTTGTCACCGCATAAGTACGGAAAGAAAAACATTCCCTTTTGTCGTTTAGAAAAACGCTTCGTATAAAAAAATATTCCTTTTGAATAAACGTAAAAGTCAAAGTGGTTTATACACCGTATAAAAGAAAGTTCTGTATAAAACCAAATATGCTTCAATGAAAGGGGATTGAGACGAAGTCCTTAAAAAGATCATTTTTTTTAAATAAAGTACATCTATAATGTGTATTCACTATAAGTACACATAAATAATGTAAAAATACAAGATAGGACATAATAATATCATGACATAATTTGAAAGTAGGAGATTAAACCAAAGAATAGAAATTGGGTTAAGAAGTTCCCTTACCTCGTTTCTGACTTAACTCAACCGTTCTTTATCCTCCTGAATAATAAACTAGAGTTAATATATACCTTATTAAGAACCATTTTCAATTTCATTATACTTTTTATATCACTTATTACATTGATATGAACATTATGTAATTATTTAAGTTAATAACGGTTGTTTTGTCGATCTTTGGTACTTGAGTCAACAATAAACTTCTTATAATTACAAGTTGTTTATGTGGTAGAATATCCATTATCTCCAGAATTATATTCATGATTTAGATGTCATATATATCATATATATCCAGTATAAACATTCATTTATAATATTATGAAACATTTAGAGGTAAGAAATGAAATGCACCGTTCATGGAGACGGTAAGCCGTACGTACGCATGAACGCTACTTTCATTTCTATTTCATAATTAATGGAATGAAATCATAATGATATAAATGTATAATATAATTCCATTTTAATATAGTGTATAATACCATGTACTCCATCCTTTATACATCCCACATATGGAATTAACGATTCAAATCACTTTGTGGGGGAGGTAGTCCGCACTTCCTAAAATGAAATTATCGCGTTTTCCCATAATGGAAATCATAAAGTGTAACATCCCAAGTAATTAATGAATAATAGATATTTTTACCTATTTCTATTAATGATTAAGATAGTGTTTTAGAGGCTTAAAATGAAAATAAATCCAATCTTAAGCATGTAATACACTAATATTCTTAAAAGATTGTTTTACTGCCTTATGATGGGAAACCCTTTTTGAATCTATATTATGACAATTTTATAAACTATGTTTGTCAAAATAAACTTATTCTTTATGATTGGGACATCAAAATTTACTTTGTGTGAATTTTTGGTATTTTTCTGACAATGTTCATTTTTTAATGAATAGTGCAAAATACTGCATTTTACATCAAAACTGTTTTTTAATCTAATTTATTTATATGATTAGATTATCTTTTTAATTGGTCTTAATGTGTAATATGAATATATTTTTACCATTTAATCCAATGGTGGTCATTGGAATCAATTTCACTTTGAAATTAGACTTAAACTGGTGTCAATCTTTTGATACTTATTGTTTTGTAAAAACACGCTATTTGCTCTGCCAGCGGGAATTAATTATTAAATTAATTAATGTGACTTATATGATTTGAATTTTTTAAAATAGACTTCATTTTGGAATTCGGAATATCAAATATAGCTTAGAATGAATTTTTGGTAATTTTCTGAAAAACTCCAATTTTTGATGAATAGTGAAACCATTAAGTGGTACTTATAAAGACTGATTTTCCGTTTAAATGAAATTTTTCCATCATTGTGTTTTGAATTTTGAAAATCCGACATACATGGTTTTAATTAAGAAGTAAAATGTGGTTCAATGAGATTAAAATAATTTTTTGTGAATAGTAACTTATTAAGTTTTTAATCGCGATTAGTGGTAATTAGGGTAGTTTAATGTATAAATAATGCTTTAATAATAGGAAATGACGTAGACACATGTCCCAACCTTATTGGTTGTGTCATGGACGACCAAGACAAGCCATGGGTAAACTTGGGGACACCATGGAGACACTTCAGTTTGGAAATGACATAAATAACTTTTTATTTAATGTAAAAGTAAAAATGACACAAACATAATATGTTTTACGAAAACAATTTTTACATGGGCTTATAAAGATCAGATGTTTGATTATAAATAGTCATTGGAAATCTAAAACGATTTCCTACATCATAGTATTTTTTTTATAATTTTTAGACATTAAATAAAATAAATTATTTATGACATAATAATGATGCAGTGATGAAATCATTATTTGACGATTTAAATAAAATGGAAAGACAATGTAAAATATATGAACTACACATGGCCAAAACCAATTGGATGAGTGGATTTCGAACCCTTATAACCTTATCCACGAATTATATCAATGTGGGACCTTTTAAACCCGAAACACATTTTCAAATAATGTAATATTTCTTTACCTTCCAAAAGTGCCCCTCCTCTCCTCTTATAAAAGGCCCCCACCTCTACCTCATTTCACACACTTCTCAAGCCTTTGGCTCGGCCAACCCCTGCCCATTTACTCTCTCCACATCCCTCTACTCATCCTAGAGGATTACCTTTGGGCATAATCTTTTCAAAGGAAGCCTTTCGTCTCAAATCAAAAGGAGTTACACTTTTTAAGGTAATTCATTCTATCATGTTCATTTGTTTTATTTTCCTTCTCCAACCCCCCGGAACTCTTTTTATTTACTTCTTTTGTAACAACACCAGTATATTCAATATACTAGGATGTTGTTATAAGATTTATTTGAGCTACACTCTCACATAACTACATCAAATGGTTAAAGAACATACGGTTTCCGTGGATGACGAAATTCTGCCTCCCGAAACGATGATTGTTCAATACTCATTTAACACCTTCGAAGGTGGCCATTATGATGTAACTATTTTTATATATGATATATAATATGTTTATGTTTTCCTTAAGCTTCTGTTTTTTTTCATTTTGGGCATACCTTTATGGTTTCCATTATGGGTAAACACGATATCTTCATTTTAGGAAGTGCGGACTACCGCCCCCTGAAAGTGATTTGATTCGTTAATACCATATGTGGGATGTGTAAAGGATAAAGTTAATGATATTATATATGTTATTATACTGGAATTATAATATACTCTTATATCATTATGATTCCATTCCAAAAAATATGAAATAGAAATGGAAGTAGCGTTCATGCGTACGTACGGCTTACCGTCTCCATGAACGGTGCATTTCATTTCTTACCTCTAAATATGATGTAATATTATAAATACATGTATATGATGAATATATATGATATATATGTTATCCAAATCATTAATATCATTCTGGATATAACGAACCTATGACCAAATTAACAACATGTAAGTGTAAGAAGTCTATTTTGACTTAAGAACCAAATACCGACAAAATGAACATTATTAACTTAAATGATTACATGATGTTCATAACATGGTATAAAAGGAATAATGAACTTGAAAAATATTCTTAAGCAAGTGGAGATTAACTCATGTTTATTATTCCGGAGGTTAAAGAACGGTCGGGTCAAGTCGGATACGAGGTATGGGACTTCGTCTCAATCTCCTTTCATTGAGGCATATTTTATTTTATACACAACTTTCTTTTATACGGTGTATAAACCCCTTTGAATTTTACGTTTATTCAAAAGGAATCTTTTTTATACGAAGCGTTTACTAAACGACAAAAGGGAATGTTTTTGTCGTACGTATGCGGCGACAATGACTTCTCCGCCGTGGTGACCATTATTTGAGTTTCGGCTTCCTCTACAAGCCATACCTTCTTTTTAAAGGAAAAATAAATACCATGTTTTACTTTTCTTTTATTTTTGTATTGAAAATGGTTTTCATAATGTTTTTATATCAATGTGTTGTATTGATATCTCGTGATTGAAATGTGGAAATTTTATGTTTCCTTTATGCATGTTTTATGTGATATGATTATGTTATGGTTCTTGGGAATTATTATGAAGACGAGTGGTTCCGTGATAAACTAAGGGCGGGTGAGCCCGTTATAGCTCTCGAATGCATTGGGTAACACGAAGGAGTGAAACGTTAAGGTTTCTCCGAAGAGATTTAGGGAATATACTGTGATGGGTATTCCAAACGTAACCAAGAGGGTTACTCCCTACGTCAGAATGTTATGAATGCCTCAAGTTACCTTTATGTCTTATGATTTCTATGATTTATTCATGATTTTATGAGGTATATTAAAGTGCCTATGTTTTATGGGTAAAGTATGATTTCATTCTTATGTATATATGAACTCATGTTTCCTTTCCATGTTTTTTTATAACCCATACTGAGTTTTTATGCTCATCCCAAGTTTTTGGAATGTTTTTCACAGGTCAAGGGAAAGGTACATGATAAGATGATGGAGTCAAGGATGTGTTAAGAAATAATCTATGTTTTATTTTAAATGTGTATCCATTGATGGGAATGAAGAATACTATCTTTATGTAACCACTTTGTTTATATGTGGAATGTAATGCATGTTTCATGATCTAATTCTCTAAAACTCTAAACCTGAAAAGATCCTCAATGTGTAATCTTGTAATAACTCAAGATTAAGTAAGGTTTAAGGCTGGGGCCTTATAGTTGGTATCAAAGGTCGGTTTAGATAACTTTAGGAGTTAGAATTCTATTAAATGATTATCCAATTTTTTTTTGAAATGATATAGCATTTAAAGATTACCATGTTGCTTCATCTAAGACATGTTTGTTCAGAATGGTTTTCCGCAGAGGAAACAGGGAAGCAGTGCTAGGAAGGCATACAGAAGGAAATAACCTTCCGAATCAGTATCCAAAAATGGTCAGAATTGGAACTGAACAGTTTGTTGCAGTAATGGCTCAGTTGACTCAAGCGATAAATGGTGGTGGTATCCATGCACGAGATCAGCCAGATCAACCGCAGAGGAACATGTCAGTGGTGGAACATTTCATGAGGCAACATCCACCATAATTTAGAGGATCATCTGACCATGTGCTAGCTGAAGGGTGGATTAAAGCACTGGAGAAGATTTTTGATGTCATGGGGTGTTCAGATAATCAAAAGGTTAGTCTTGCTATTTACCGTTTGGAGGGTGAAGCAGATCAGTGGTGGTATATGGTTAAAAATATCAGGGACGCCGATGAGATTGATGCTCTTGACTGGGATGAATTCAAAGGTATGATTCTTGAGAAGTATTTTCCTAAGGCTGTTTGACTTAGGATGGAAAAGCAAATATTGGAATTGAGGAAAGAGGAAGACTCAGTGGCTTCCTATGAAGAAAGGTTCACTCGATTGGCAAGGTATGCTCCAAATTTTATCCAGGACCATGATAGTAAAATCAATCGTTTTTACTCAGGATTAAAGCCAAAATATCGAAGGGAATTAGCTTCTCGAGAGTTTAAAAGTTATGAAAAGCTTGTTCGATGTGCTGAGAAGGTGGAAATGGAGTTTGCCGATGACCAAGTGTTCTATAACAACCAGCAGAAGAAGAGGCCTAGAAACATGTAAAATATGGAAATGAATGTTACCTTGCACACGTCGTTGAAAATAAAGGAACTGTTCAGATTAATGATGTGCCAGTGGTAAATGAGTATCCTGATGTTTTTCCTGATGAGTTGCCTGGAATAATACCAGATCGGGAAGTTGAGTTTACTGTTGACTTAGTTCCTGATGCTAAGCCAATTTCAAAACCCCCTTATCGGATGGCACAAATTGAAGTTTTAGAGTTGAATGGGCAATTGCAAGATTTATTAGAGAAAGGTTTGATTAGACCTAGCACATCACCATGGGGTGCTCCTGTTTTATTTGTTAAAAAGAAAGATGGTTCTATGAGACTTTGCATTTATTATAGAGCCTTGAATAATATCACTTTTAAGAACAAATATCCTTTGCCTCATATCGATGATTTGTTTGATCAGCTCCAGGGAGCTCAGTTTTTTTCAAAGATTGACCTGAGATCGGGGTACCATCAGCTGAAGGTAAAGGAGGCAGATATTCCGAAGACCGCGTTCCGTACGAGATATGGCCATTATGAATTTGTAGTAATTCCTTTTGGGCTAACCAATGCACCTGCTGTATTCATGGACTTAATGAATAGAATTTTCCATGAGTTCTCGGATAAGTTTGTGGTGGTTTTCATTGATGATATTTTGGTGTTTTTTAAAAGTAAAGAGGAGCAAGAAAGACATTTAAGGGTTATCTTGCAAACCTTAAAAGAAAAGAAACTGTATGGGAAATTCAGCAAGTGTGAGTTTTGGTTGCAACAAATTTCTTTCCTTGGTCACATTGTTTCTAAAGATGGAATAACTGTTGATCCTGCAAAAACAAAAGTTGTGGAAGAATGGCCAAGACCCACAAATGTAACCGAGATTCGTAGATTCCTTGGTTTGGCGGGCTATTACTGAAGGTATGTTAGAAATTTTTCATGGTTATCTAGTCCAATGACTAAGCTAACTCGGAAGGGTGTTAAGTTTATCTGGACAAAAGAATGTGATGATTGTTTTCAGGAATTGAAGAGAAGATTGGTGAATGCTCCAGTTTTGGCACTACCTTCCAGGAATGGTGAGTTTGTTATATACAGTGATGCTTCATTGAAAGGACTTGGTTGCGTCCTAATGCAGAATGATCAGGTAATTGCTTATGCTTCACGACAGTTGAAAACTCATGAGGTAAATTACCCTACACATGATTTGGAATTAGCTGCTGTTGTTTTTGCTTTAAAAATTTGGAGACATCATTTGTATGGAGTAAAGTGTGAAATATATACCGATCACAAAAGTTTAAAGTATATATTCACTCAGAAAGAGTTAAACATGAGACAGAGGAGATGGCTAGAATTAATCAAGGATTATGATTGTACAATTCATTACCATCCGTGAAAAGCAAATAAAGTGGCTGATGCTTTGAGTCGAAAAAGTAATGCTTCATTAACAATGTTGCGTTTAGAACGTGATCCTTTGGTTAAGGATTTGATGAACTTTGGCATAGAAGTTGTTGGTGCAGGAAGTCCTTCTGTTTTGTTTCAGGTATCAGTGAGATCTTCTCTATCAGATAGAATCAAGCAAGCACAAAATCAAGACAGTGAGTTGCAGAAAAAGGTAGAACTGGTTCAGAAAGGTAAGTTGCCTGAATTCAACATTGATAATGATTGTGTTTTGAGATTTGGGAAGAGATTGAGTGTGCCTTGTGATTCACATTTGAAGAGAGAGTTGTTATGTGAAGCTCATAGTTCTCCGTTTTCAGTTCATCCAGGAAGTACTAAGATGTATAAAGATATGCGGGAGTATTACTGGTGGGATGGAATGAAAAGAGACATTGCTGATTTTACTGTGAAGTGTTTGACTTGTCAGCAGGTTAAAGCAGAGCGGCAGTTACCGAAAGGGATGCTTCAGCCTTTACCAGTGCCAGAGTGGAAATGGGAGAATATATCCATGGACTTTGTTGTTGGATTACCGAAGACATCTTGAGGTAATAATGCAATCTGGGTTATTGTTGATCGCTTGACCAAATCTGCTCATTTCCTTGCTATACGAGATACTTTCTCTCTTGATCAACATTCCTGTTTGTATCTTAAAGAGATAGTCAGGTTACATGGAGTTCCTCTCTCCATTGTATCAGATCGTGATCCCAGGTTTACTTCTAACTTTTGGAAAGGCCTTCAGAAGTCGTTGGGTACTGAATTAAATTTTAGTACAACTTTTCATCCTCAATCAGATGGGCAGTCAGAACGAACAATTCAGACATTGGATGATATGCTACGAGCTTGTTCTATGGATTATCAGGGAAGTTGGGACCAACATCTTTCTTTGGTTGAATTTTCATATAATAACAGTTTTCATTCCAGTATACAGATGACACCATTTCAGGCATTATATGGGAAGCAGTGTCGAACTCCAGCTTTCTGGGATGAAGTGGGTGAAAGGAAGTTGATGGGACCAGAATTGGTAGAAGAGATGGCAGAAAAAGTTCAGCTGATTCAGAAACACATGAGAACAGCTCAGAGCAGGCAGAAGAGTTATGCGGATAACCGGAGGAAAGATCTATCTTTCGAGGTAGGTGATCATGTTTTTCTCAAGGTTTCTCCTTGGAAAAGTGTGATGAGATTTGGTAAGAAAGGAAAGTTTAGTCCAATGTTCATTGGACTATACGAAATTCTGGAGAGAGTTGGATCAGTTGCATACCGAGTGGCTTTACCTCCGAGTTTATCTCAGGTACACAATGTTTTTCACGTTTCGATGTTGAGAAAGTATATGCCAGATCCATCTCATGTTTTGAGTCCAGAGGTAGTTCAGCTGGAAGAGAACTTATCTTATGAGGAACAACCGGTCCAGATTCTTGACCACAGGGAGCAACTGTTACGGAATAAGGTGATTAAGCAGGTAAAGGTTTTGTGGAAAAACCACATGATTGAAGAGGCAACATGGGAATCTGAAAATGCAATGAGGGATAAGTACCCCCATTTATTTGATAAGTAAATAAATTGCGGGGACGCAATTATCTAAAGGGGGAAGGATGTAACATCCCAAGTAATTAATGAATAATAGATATTTTTACCTATGTCTATTAATGATTAAGATAGTGTTTTAGAGGCTTAAAATGAAAATAAATCCAATCTTAAACATGTAATACACTAATATTCTTAAAAGATTGTTTTACTGCCTTATGATGGGAAACCCTTTTTGAATCTATATTATGACAATTTTATAAACTATTTTTGTCAAAATAAACTTATTCTTTATGATTGGGACATCAAAATTTACTTTGTGTGAATTTTTGGTATTTTTCTGACAATGTTCATTTTTTAATGAATAGTGCAAAATACTGCATTTTACATCAAAACTGTTTTTTAATCTAATTTATTTATATGATTAGATTATATTTTGAATTGGTCTTAATGTGTAATATGAATATATTTTTCCCATTTAATCCAATGGTGGTCATTGGAATCAATTTCACTTTGAAATTAGACTTAAACTGGTGTCAATCTTTTGATACTTATTGTTTTGTAAAAACACGCTATTTGCTCTGCCAGCGGGAATTAATTATTAAATTAATTAATGTGACTTATATTATTTGAATTTTGTAAAATAGACTTCATTTTTGAATTTGGAATATCAAATATATCTTAGGGTGAATTTTTGGTAATTTTCTGAAAAACTCCAATTTTTTATGAATAGTGAAACCACTAAGTGGTACTTATAAAGACTGATTTTCCGTTTAAATGAAATTTTGCCATCATTGTGTTTTGAATTTTGAAAATCTGACATACATGATTGTCATTAAGAAGTAAAATGTGGTTCAACGAGACTAAAATAATTTTTTGGTGAATAGTAACTTATTAAGTTTTTAATCGCGATTAGTGGTAATTAGGGTAGTTTAAGGTATAAATAATGCTTTAATAATAGGAAATGACCTAGAAACGTGTCCCAACATTATTTGTTGTGTCATGGACGACCAAGACAAGCCATGAGTCAACTTGGGGTCCCCATGGAGACACTTTGGTTTGGAAATGACATAAATAACTTTTTATTTAATGTAAAAGTAAAAATGACACAAACATAATATGTTTTACGAAAACAATTTTTACATGGCTTATAAAGATCCGATTTTTGTTTATAAATAGTCATTGGAAAGCTAAAACGATTTCCTACATCATAGTATTTTGTTTATAATTTTAAGACATTAAATAAATTAAATTATTTATGACATAATAATGATGCAGTGATGACATCATTATTTGACGATTTAAATAAAATGGAAAGACAATGTAAAATCTATGAACTACACATGGCCAAAACCAATTGGATGAGTGGATTTCGAACCCTAATAAACTTATCCACGAATTATATCAATGTGGGACCTTTTAAAACCGAAACACATTTTCAAATAATGTAATATTTCTTTACTTTCCAAAAGTGCCCCTCCTCTCCTCTTATAAAAGGCCCCCACCTCTACCTCATTTCACACACTTCTCAAGCCTTTGGCTCGGCCAACCCCTGCCCATTTACTCTCTCCACATCCCTCTACTCATCCTAGAGGATTCCCTTTGGGCATAATCCTTTCAAAGGAAGCCTTTAGGCTCAAATCAAAAGAAGTTACACTTTTTAAGGTAATTCATTCTTTCATGTTCATTTGTTTTATTTTCCTTCTCCAACCCCCTAAAGTCTTTTTATTTACTTATTTTGTAACAACACCAGTATATTCAATATACTAGGATGTTTTTATAAGATTTATTTGAGCTACAATCTCACACAACTACATCAAATGGGTAAAGAACATACGGTTTCCGTGGATGGAGAAATTCTGCCTCCCGAAATGATGATTGTTCAATACTCATTTAACACCTTCTAAGGTGGCCATTATGTTGTCACTATTTTTATATATGATATATAATATGTTTATGTTTTCCTTAAGCTTCTGTTTTTTTTCATTTTGGTCATACCTTTATGGTTTCCATTATGGGTAAACACGATATCTTCATTTTAGGAAGTGCGGACTACCGCCCCCTGAAAGTGATTTGATTCGTTAATACCATATGTGGGATGTGTAAAGGATAAAGTTAATGATATTATATATGTTATTATACTGGAATTATAATATACTCTTATATAATTATGATTCCATTCCAAAAAATATGAAATATAAATGGAAGTAGCGTTCATGCGTACGTACGGCTTACCGTCTCCATGAACGGTGCATTTCATTTCTTACCTCTAAATATGATGTAATATTATAAATACATGCATATGATGAATATATATGATATATATGTTATCCAAATCATTAATATCATTCTGGATATAACGAACCTATGACCAAATTAACAACCTGTATGTGTAAGAAGTCTATTTTGACTTAAGAACCAAATACCGACAAAATGAACATTATTAACTTAAATGATTACATGATGTTCATAACAAGGTATAAAAGAAATAATGAACTTGAAAAATATTCTTAAGCAAGTGGAGATTAACTCAAGTTTATTATTCAGGAGATTAAATAACGGTCGGGTCAAGTCGGATACGAGGTATGGGACTTCGTCTCAATCTCCTTTCATTGAGGCATATTTTATTTTATACAAAACTTTCTTTTATACGGTGTATAAACCCCTTTGAATTTTACGTCTATTCAAAAGGAATCTTTTTTATACGAAGCATTTAATAAACGACAAAAGGGAATGTTTTTGTCGTACGTATGCGGCGACAATGACTTCTCCGCCGTCGTGACCGTTATTTGAGTTTCGGCTTCCTCTACAAGCCATACCTTTTTTTTAAAGGAAAAATAAATACCATGTTTTACTTTTCTTTTATTTTTGTATTGAAAATGGTTTTCATAATGTTTTTATATCAATGTGTTGTATTGATATCTCGTGATTGAAATGTGGAAATTTTATGTTTCCTTTATGCATGTTTTATGTGATATGATTATGTTATGGTTCTTGGGCATTATTATGAAGACGGGTGGTTCCGTGATAAACTAAGGGCGGGTGAGCCCGTTATAGCTCTCCAATGCATTGGGTAACGCGAAGGAGTGAAACGTTAAGGTTTCTCTGAAGAGATTTAGGGAATATACTGTGATGGGTATTCCAAACGTAACCAAGAGGGTTACTCCCTACGTAAGAATGTTATGAATGCCTCAAGTTACCTTTATGTCTTATGATTTCTATGATTTATTCATGATTTTATGAGGTATATTAAAGTGCCTATGTTTTATGGGTAAAGTATGATTTCATTCTTATGTATATATGAACTCATGTTTCCTTTCCATGTTTTTTTATAACCCATACTGAGTTTTTATGCTCATCCCAAGTTTTTGGAATGTTTTTCACAGGTCAAGGGAAAGGTACAAGATAAGATGATAGAGTCAAGGATGTGTCAAGAAATAATCCATGTGTTATTTTAAATGTGTATCCATTGATGGGAATGAAGAATACTATCTTTATGTAACCACTTTTTTTATATGTGGAATGTAATGAAAGTTTCATGATCTAATTCTCTAAAACTCTAAACCTGAAAAGATCCTCAATGTGTAATCTTGTAATAACTCAAGATTAAGTAAGGTTTAAGGCTGGGGCCTTATATAAAGTATGCCATAAATGAGAAATAAAGAAGAATAATTAAAACATAAACATATTATATATCATATATAAATATAGTGACATCTTAATGGCCACCTTTGAAGTTGTTATATGAGTGTTGAACAATCATGGTTTCGTGAGGCAGAAATTCGCCATCCACAGAAACAGGATGTTCTTTAACCATTAGATGTAGGTGTGTGTAAGTGTAGCTCAAATACTTCTTATAAAAACATCATAGTATATTGAGAATACTGGTGTTGTTACAAAAGAAATGAATAAAAAGATTTTAAGGGGTTGGAGAAGCTAAATAAAACAAAACAACATTAGAGAAGACGTTACCTAAAAATCGGGTACCTCTTTTTGATTTGAGCCAAAGGCTTCCTTGGGAAGACTTCTGCCCAAAGAGAGGCTTCTAGGAGTAAGAGGGGGAAGTTTGGAGAGTATTTGGGCAGAGGTTGGCCGAGCCAAATGGCTTGAAAGTGTGAATGAGGTGGTAGAGGTGGGGGCCTTTTATAAGAGGAGAGGAGGGGCACTCTTGGAAAGTAAGGAAATTTTACATTATTATACAATGCTTTTCGGATTCTAAAGGTCCCAAACTTATATAATTAGTGGCTAAGGTGATAAGGGTTCGATATATACCCATCCAATAGTCTTTGGACAAGTTTCAACCTTGGATTGTACATTATCTTTTCATTTTATTAAAATCGTTAAATAATGAGGTCATCGCTGCATCATAATGATGTCATAAATAATTTAATTTATTTAATGTATAAAAATTATAAAAAAACTATGATGTAGGAAATATTTTTAGATTTCCAATGACTATTTATAGTAAAAAATATGACTTGTATAACCCCATGTAAAAATTGTTTTAGTAAAACATTTCATGTTTGTGTCATTTTTTACTTTAACATTAAATAAAAGGTATTTCTGTCATTTTCCAACTAAAGTGGCTCCATGGGGTCCCCAAGTTGACCCATGGATTTTATTTGTCGTCTATGGAACATCCAATGAGGGTAGGACATGTTTCAAGCTCTTCTCATATTATTAAAACATTATTTTTACCATAAACTACACTAATTACCTCTAATCGCGATTAAGAACTTAAAAGTTACTATTCACCAAAAATTATTTTAATCTCATTGAATCACATTTTACTTCTTAATGACAACCATGTATGTAGGATTTTTTAAAATAAAATCACAGAGGTGGTAATATTTCATTTAAACGAAAAATCAGTTATTTAACTACCACGTAGTGGTTTCACTATTCATCAAAAATTGAAGTTTTTCAGAACAATGCCAAAATTTCACCCTAAGCTATAATTGATATTCTGATTTCAAAAATGATGTCTATTTTACAAAATTCCAAAAATATAAGTTTCATTAATTTATTTTATAATTAATTCCCGCTGTCACAACAAATAGTGTGTTTTTAAGAAACAATTTATATCAAAAGATTGGCAATTGTTTATGTCTAATTTCAATGTTAAATTAATTCTAATGACCACCATTGGATAAAATGGTAAAAATATATTCTAATTATACCTTAAAACCACTAAATAGTATAATTTATCAATATAAATTATTTTGATTAAAAAAGTTGTTTTAAGTATTTTTCACTATTCATAAAAATTGGAAGTTCTCAGAAAAATACCAAAAATTCAACATAGGCTAATTTCGATATTACGAATTCAAAATTGAAGTCCATTTTGAAATATAAAATTTCAATAATTTTAAAAATTGGTTTTTACTATTCATAACGACTACTTTGATTAGTCCCGGTGTGTTAGAACTCGAACTTGCATACAATGCAAGCTATTGTAATATTGAAAGAGAGGCGTATCGTGGAAGCTCGGGGTGTTACATTCTCCCATCCTTCAATAAATTGCATCCTCATAATTTGAAATTTTTTTCTTTGAAAATAAAAGGTTGAAAAGAGAAAATACCTTTGTGGAAAACCCACATCGGAAATAAGATTAATAAAATTTAGCTTTAATAAGAGGGAAAGGGAAATGAAAAAGTCACCACCCAATTATGATCTCGATTAGGAGAACATTGGTGGCAATTAGAGACATATAATTGGAGGAAAAACATAAATATTCGTAGGGAGTGATTGAGGTCATCAATCACAATCAACTATCAAATTGAGGGCCTCAAAGCCTTCAATCTATGTTGATTTAAGATATCATCAGTTCAACATGACATAAGGTATTAGGATAACACATTTTTTGTTTTAATATCCCTTTACTAAAGTTTAAGAATTAATTTATTCATTGAATAAGAGATAGGTATATATATATTTATGCGTGACAATTAGAGTTTCAACCTTCAACTCATCTTTCACTCAAAAATATAATAGAACCCAAAAATATTATACTTATCCTAATTGTATAAGGTTCCAAATGTTAACACATACCATTTAGATTAGTAAAATTATTTTGTAATAACCAAGGACTTCATGTAGGCTAGTGGTAGGAAATAAAGGCATGTCGCACTATGGTTGTGGGTTCGATTCCTGCAGCTTTGTCCGACGTGACGGGTTATGCCCCACCCTGGAGGTTGTCCTTTTCCTAAAACTATAGTATTATAATATTCCAAAAGTAATCTTCATAAATTTTTTAACCTTAAACAATACTATCCAATGATCAAATTAATCCACTCCAACCTTTATAGTTATCCAAAATACCTCTGTCTAGACTTTCTCTAAAAGGTCTCTTAATTCCAAAATCAATTTATCAGATTCCCCAAACAAAGTAAAGTTTCTCTTATTGTCACATAATAAAAATATGATTACCTTCATCATATTAAAACCTTACTGAAACAACAAGTACTGCAGTACAATCCTTATATATATATCACATTATTCTAATAACCAGAATATAATCCATGAGTCCAAAATCATCAATACATTAATTATTCCGCTTCAACTGTAGTAACATCATAAGATTTTCCTTGATCCCTTGGCCTTTTCTGAGGTAAGTTTTCCTAACGATTAGGAAATTCATTTTCATAATGACCCATTTCCCTACAATTGTAGCATTCAACATTGATAGCCACTTTCTTTCCCTTGCAATCATGCGCCTGGTGACCTTTTTCTCCATATTTATAACAAACTCACATTCCTTTTAGGAAAGTACCAGGGTGATTCTTCCCACAATTATCAAATAATGGAAAATCCTTTTTTCCCTTTTTCCCTTTATCCATCTCTTGTTCCACCGTTCTCTTCTTCTCTTGCTTTACTTTGTTTTCATAAGACTTAGAGAATTCCTTTTCTGTCTTGATAGCACACGATACAATATCTTCTTATGATGAGAATGATTGTGATACTAAAGCTCAAAGAAGAAATGGTTTTAACCCATCAAAGAAACAATCAATCCTACTTCTTGGGTTACGTATATAATCTGCAGCATGTCTCGCTAACCTTGTAAAGTTGGCCTCATACTTTGCGACATTCCCATCCCCCTTTTGTCTCAGACTCAAAAATTGTCTTTCCATATCCGCTCGATGGTCATGAGGAAAGTATTTTTCTAAGAAAAGCTCTTTGAACTCCCTCCATTCCATATTAGATACCTCATCATCTTCCTTTGTATTTTGAATCAATGAACACCATTGATCGGCATCTCCAGTGAGGCGGTAAACTGCCATGATAACCTTCTCCCTTTCGCTACTCCCCAAAGCATGGAATATTTTCTCTAAGGAGTTTATCCATTTCTCAGCTACTAACGGATTTGTACCCCCATTAAATGTTGGTGTTTTTTGCCTCATGAAGCGGTCTAACATTGATCCTCCACGTTGCGGATCAGGGTGCTCCATACGAGTAAGGTTATTATTCATAACCTGAGTGAGTTGTCCCAGTATGGTAATAAGTTGATCAGCACCAGTTGTATCTACAGCTCCACAATAATTATCTTGAGCAGGAGGGAAATCCCTACATGGAGTGCGTGCATTGATACAGTTTCCATTCCTTCCACTAGGCGCCATTTCTAAACATTGGCATGAATTATATTAGTTTATGAATCAAAATACATAATTCTATACTTGTAAGATACTTAACATAAATTGAACTATTTATGGACACAATCCATAATCATAAAAATGTTTTCTTTTAGGAAGTATATACTCATAACCCTTCATAGTGGTTTATAAAAAAACGAGAATTATCCTAAGCATATCCCCCGGGAGTGTCGTAACCAAGAGTGCAGCAAGGCCCGTTGTAGTGCACCAGTTCCCGTTCGAGCCTAGCTCAAAGCGGTGTTTTCGGGTTTTACCCCTAGGTACATTTTTTCCAGAGCCGCCTCTACCTGCTCGTATCCAGACAGGGATGTATTGCTTGGAAAACTCACAACATCTCTACAATACCCAAATTCTAGGAAGTTCTTCTATACTAATCCTCAAAGTCTATCTTTGGTCTATGTGCTCTAATCAGAGTTTAACTAAATCTAGCTTCCAAGATTAGTACTAAACTGCCTCTGATACCAACTGTAATGCCCCAACCCCAGCTTCCCAGAGCTGGTGCATTACTTCGTAACATTGGCATGATCACAAAAGATCAAGTCTGGAAAGACCGATTAGTTTAGTAGCCTTGGAAACACTAGATACATTGATAAATGTTACATTACAACATAAGGTGAAAAACTACAATAAAAAATTCTTCATAGTCCACACTCATATCCTCTTCTGAATATCCCTGTAGGTCATTCCTAAAATACTTCTTCACATCCTAGAAAATATTAACACATTGAAAGGGGTGAGCTCAGATGCTCAGTAAGGATAACAATATTGCGGAAGCTTTCATAAATAAACATTAACATTTAAGGCAATGTATAACTAAAACAAAAGCCTTTTAAACATGAACTTCTACATAATATAGAAAAAGAAAAATGTGATTATGTCATTTACTTATTCAAATGGATATTCTACTGGTCGAATAATCACATGTAATATCAATAACCAGTTTCATAATGAGGGAATGTATAATGCCAGACATTCTGAAACATTTTGTCAAGGCCTCGGCCAAGACGTCTAAAATAATTAAGGCCCCGGCCAAAACCATAAATCAAATTGGGAAAGGGCCTCGGCCAATTCCACGTCTAGTTGTCTCATGAGACCTACCGATGCATCGAGGAGCTATAGCGGGCTCCACCCGTCACTTATTAAGTCCAATACATTCCTCATATGAATAGGTTTAAACATATCATAAACCATAACATAATCGTATCACATAAAACATGCATAAAGGAAACATAACATTTCCACATTTAAATCACAAGATATCAATACAACACATTGATATAATAAAAACGCTTTCAAAACTATTTTCAATACCAAAATAAAATAAAGTTAAAACTTTGTATTTATTTTTCATTAAAAAAAATGATGTCTTGTAGAGGAAGCCGAAACTCAAATAATGGTCACGGCGGCGGAGAAATCATTGTCACCACATAAGTACAGAAAGAAAAAAATTCCCTTTTGTCATTTAGAAAAACACTTCCTATAAAAAAAGATTCCTTTTGAATAAACGTAAAAGTCAAAGGGGTTTATACACCATATAAAAGAAAGTTGTGTATAAAACCAAATATGCCTCAATGAAAGGGGATTGAGACGAAGTCCTTAAAAAGATCATTTTTTTAAATAAAGTACATCTATAATGTGTATTCACTATAAGTACACATAAATAATGTAAAAATACAAGATAGGACATAATAATATCACGACATAATTTGAAAGTAAGAGATTAACCCAAAGAATAGAAATTGGGTTAAGAAGTTCCCTTACCTCGTGTCTGACTTGACTCAACCGTTCTTTAACCTCTTAAATAATAAACTAGAGTTAGTATATACCTTATTAAGAAACATTTTCAATTTAATTATCCTTTTTATATCACTTATTACAATGATATGAACATTATGTAATTATTTAAGTTAATAACGGTCGTTTTGTCGATCTTTGGTACTTGAGTCAACAATAAACTTCTTATAATTACAAGTTGCTTATGTGGTAGAATATCCATTATCTCCAGAATTATATTCATGATTTAGATGTCATATATATCATATATATCTAGTATATACATTCATTTATAATATTACGTAACATTTAGAGGTAAGAAATGAAATGCACCGTTCATGGAGACGGTAAGCCGTACGTACGCATGAACGCTACTTTCATTTCTATTTCGTAATTAATGGAATGAAATCATAATGATATAAATGTATAATATCATTCCAGTATAATATAGTGTATAGTAACATTTACTCCATCCTTTATACATCCCACATATGGCATTAACGATTCAAATCACTTTGAGGGGGCGGTAGTCCGCACTTCCTAAAATGAAATTATCGCGTTTACCCATAATGGAAATCATAAAGTATGCCATAAATGAGAAATACAGAAGCATAATTAAAACATAAACATATCATATATCATATATAAATATAGTGACATCTTAATTTCCACCGTTGAAGGTGTTATATGAGTGTTGAACAATCATCGTTTCATGAGGCAGAAATTCGCCATCCACAGAAACAGTATGTTCTTTAACCATTAGATGTTGGTGTGTGTAAGTGTAGCCCAAATCCTTCTTATAACAACATCATTTTATATTGAGAATAATGGTGTTTTTACAAAAGAAATGAATAAAAATATTTTAAGGGGTTGGAGAAGCTAAATAAAACAAAACAACATTAGAGAAGACATTACCTAAAAATCAGGTAACGTTTTTTGATTTGAGCCAAAGGCTTCCTTGGGAAGACTTCTGCCCAAAGTGAGGCTTCTAGGAGTAAGAGGGGGAAGTTGGGAGAGTATTTGGGCAGAGGTTGGCCGAGCCAAATGGCTTGAAAGTGTGAATGAGGTGGTAGAGGTGGGGGCCTTTTATAAGAGGAGAGGAGGGGCACTCTTGGAAAGTAAAGAAATTTTACATTATTATACAATGATTTTCGGATTCTAAAGGTCCAAAAATTATATAATTCGTGGATAAGGTGATAAGGGTTCTAAATATACCCATCCAATAGTCTTTGGACAAGTGTAATCCTTAGATTGTACATTATCTTTTCATTTTATTAAAATCATTAAATAATGAGGTCATCGCTGCATCATAATGATGTCATAAATAATTTAATTCATTTAATGTATAAAAATTATAAAAACAAATATGACGTAGGAAATCTTTTTAGCTTTCCAATTACTATTTATAGTCAAAAATATGACTTGTATAACCCCATGTAAAAATTGTTTTAGTAAAACATTTCATGTTTGTGTCATTTTTTACTTTAACATTAAATAAAAGGTATTTATGTCATTTTCCAACTAAAGTGGCTCCATGGGGTCCCCAAGTTGACCCATTGATTTTCTTGGTCGGCCTTGGCACATACAATGAGGGTAGGACATGTTTCAATCTCATCTCATATTATTAAAACATTATTTTTACCTTAAACTACACTAATTACCTCTAATCGCGATTAAGAACTTAAAAGTTACTATTCACCAAAAATTATTTTAATCTCATTGAATCACATTTTACTTCTTAATGACACCCATGTATGTAGGATTTTTGAAAATAAAATCACAGAGGTGGTAATATTTCATTTAAACGAAAACATAGTTATTTAACTACCACTTAGTGGTTTCACTATTCATCAAAAATTGAAGTTTTTCAGAACAATGCCAAAATTTCACCCTAAGCTATAATTGATATTCCGATTTCAAAAATGATGTCTATTTTAAAAAATTCCAAAAATATTAGTTGCATTAATTTATTTTATAATTAATTCCCTCTGTCACAACAAATAGCGTGTTTTTAAGAAACAATTTATATCAAAAGATTGGCAATTGTTTATGTCTAATTTCAATGTTAAATTAATTCTAATGACCACCATTGGATAAAATGGTAAAAATATATTATAATTATAATTTAAAACCACTAAATAGTATATTTTATTACTATAAATTATTTTGATTAAAAAAGTTGTTTTAATTATTTTTCACTATTTATAAAAATTGGAAGTTCTCAGAAAAATTCCAAAAATTCAACATAGGCTAATTTCGATATTACGAATTCAAAATTGAATTCCATTTTGAAATATAAAATTTCTATAATTTTAAAAAGTGGTTATTACTATTCATAATGACTACTTTGATTAGTCGCGGTGTGTTAGAACTCGAACTTGCGTACAATGCAAGCTATTGCAATACTGAAAGAGAGGCGTATCGTGGAAGCTCGAGGTGTTACAGATCACATGTAGTTATTAAAAGGGAAATGCTAGAAAACATTTCAATGATAAATTAATGATAGTGATTGAAGAAAATAGGGGAGGGGGAAATTTTAAATAGTTATATTTTTCAAATAGAAGAATAAATTTGAGGTAATCTGGATAATATTTTGGGGATATAAATAGGATAATTATTATTATAAAAGAGGAGGACCATCATCACACAATACCAATATAGAATAGTTGGAGTTTCCGTTTATCGAGTAAAGGATCTATGAGAAATAATAAAGATTTTGGTCTGTTAAGACACATCTCGATAACCCCTTATAGTATTAATCTAGTAGAGATGACAGATTCCATTATAAGTTTTTTATTCATTTCATTCTATCAAATTCATCTTGATTTATTATTTCATAAATGAAACTTGTTGATTTATTTTTCAATATCAAAATTCTTTAAATCTTCCAAGATTCTATAATTTTATATTTTAATGTATTTGTTTCAAATTTTTAATTGTGAGAAAAATTGTTTTTTCAATCTTTTGGAAGTGAAATTATTATGTTTTCAATTGAAAATTCTTATTCATGGTCATGATTTAGAGTATAGTGAATAAAATTATGTTTAATTATTTACGGGTGTTAGATCAATTTAAGTAGAAGACTAACATATGAACTTCAATAAGGATTACATAAAAACACTAATAATCTAAAAAAATAAATAAATATTATGATTTATAAGTATTAATTTTTATTATTTATATTCAGAAACTCTATAAAATTTTTCTAATAAAAAGGATTGGTTTTATTTAATGAAGTAGTTTTCTATTAATTACAAGGTTTTATTTAAAACATAAATTCCAGGATTTCAGAAAATTAATTTCATGAAAATTAATTCAATTTTTGAATCAAAATATAAAATATAGCTTGTGATGATGTTTTGTGCTTTTTATATAAAGATTACTTTTTTGATTGAATAGTGAAAATGACGATTTTTACAAAACTCCCATTTATTTTCATTAAATAAAGTAATTTCAATGTATAATTGTATTTTGGATTCAGTTTTAAAGTGATATATCTATTTTATTAAAAATAATATAAAACATTACCTAGGAAACAACATTATAATTTTATGATAGATTTGAATTTTTGGTCTTAAAACATATTTTTCTTAAAATTGTTTTTCATTGAGTTTTAAAAGTTTATATTAGAAGTAAATTCTTCCAATTCAATAAATTTAATATTGAAAAATTTACTGTATTTTTTGAATCAAGAGGTTAAATTGTATTAATGGGTTTAATTTTAATATTGTCTTTATAATTAGTAACAATCCTAAAAATGTGTCACCATAATAAAGGGTAAATATAGATAATTAAGTTAAAAACTAAGTGATAAGGCCAAAAAATCATATCAATATTCTTATTGGGTAATTTTATTTCGAACCTTAACAGCTTATATTTTTAATTTTATAGTTTTTAATTTACTTCCCCATGATTAAAGCTTTATAATATTCAAATGTTTAGGAAAATTAAAAATGTTTCACTCCCCTCACTTGTAAATGAGAGCCTCCTCTTCCCCCTTCCTCTGGTGTTTTACGCACTTTATTCAAGAAAATCCTGACCCAAAACAATTCAAAAAAACCCTCCTCAAATCCTGGAAGATTTTTTATTGTTTGAATAACAATCATAGAAGTCTTAATGTTTAATATAAAGGAAGAACTCTGCGGAGGAGGTATAAGTCTTAACCGGCCTACATCAAGTTTATTTTTCTTCTACCTCCTTAAAATATAATTCAAACATGAAAAAATAGTAACATAAGTATCTTAAATATAATGAAATGTAATTATGATTATGTTATAAGGAAATTTACTCAATTTTTACATTGATAAATTAAAGCATCAGTTGTTTGTTCATGTAGAATACCACCTCCATGACGTGACGTGTTTTAGTTTTCATCAATGGGTCATATGGCATGTTATAAAGATTTAAAAAATGAATATATAAGTTATTTATGAAATATTTTCTATTTTTTTAATTTAAAATATTAATTTCCTTCTTACTATTTCTATATATTTGATATCAATAACGTTTCTCCTACATATGATCGGAATACCACCTTTATGAGGCGATGTGATTCCCTTTTCATTTCACCTTATAATAATGGTATTAAGGATATAAGAAATAATAATTTGACATTTTTAGCATATTAATTATAGTATAAAATTAAAATAATATATATTTTATTTCTTTTCCAATTGTTATAAGTAATTAAAACTATATTAATGTATATGTATTGGCTACCATCTCTACGAAATAACATGGTTATTTTCAAATAACCACCTTAAGTGGTTATTTTATAAGAATATAATATTTATTAATACAATAAAAATAAAAAAATTATTATTATATAGATAATATTACCCTAACCCCTTTACCATAGTCAATGCACCGATGTAATTTTGAGGTTATAAAAAAAACAACCCCAAATCGTTCAACATCAACTTAAACATTTTAGAAACTAAATGAAACATGGTAATATATGAAATAAAAAAATAATGATAAAAAAATAATATGAAATGGCTTATTAATCTAGTTAAAACTAATAGAGTTTTATTATTTATGAGTTAGAGAACGAATGAAGCTAAGCAGGACATAAGGTAAGGGATTTTTTTTGAAACCTAGTTTTAATATTTTCCATTAAAAATATTTTTCCTCTATGATTATGTTTATAAAATGTTTTAGAAATGTTATTATTAATGATTAAAATATTTTTAAAGTTCATTTTTAATTAATTATGTTTTAATTTTGAAATGATTAAAAGTAATATTTTCAAATGTTTTTCATACGACTCACATTTGACTACTTATAAAATTGTGAAAATAATGTTACATTTAACATATACCGCATGGATGAATTTTCCCATCCTCATCCCCTTTATTTGATTTCAATAATCCTTTATATTTTTCCTTTTAAATTTTAAAATAAAATAATTCTCATAATATTCTGTGTGTTTTTATTTTTAAAATATTTTTCTAAGGAAATGGGATATTTTTATAATTTGTATGAGATAAATAAAAGTGTTTTCTATTAGATTCAATGTCAATTAAAATGTTTTTTCTGATTAAAGTTAAATTTATATGTTTTTTATTCCTCATGTATTTATTGTAAATTTTATATGAATGATGGGTCAGCCCAAAATATTCTTTATGACAGATGGGCTTGATGTAACTCTCTAATGCATTGGGAAAAGTTATGATATTTACAAGTTATAGGTTAATCCAAAGAGATAAGATAATTATACAATTAGTTGGTTCCATTTTAAGGGACCTTATAAGGGTGAATGGTATGATATTGTCCTAATATAAATGAATGGTATTCTTGTGATAGTTTATATAGGAAATCATTTTATTTAAAACGGAATGAAAATGAACTTTTGTTTTAAAAGAATGTTTATGATGTTACTTTATAAAGTATATTTGTTTTTCAAGGAAAGGTATTCAGGAGTTTTAATTGTTTCCAAGAAAACATTATGCTTGTGATTTTTCATTTATGATTATATAAATAATACTAAATGAAATATATTGATCTATTAAGTTGTTTTCATGGAAAAATAATAAAAAAATATTTGAGATAAGATGTATAATAAGAAAAATGAATGCATTATTTTATATTTTTTATGATCAAAAATGGAATAATGGGTTTAATTTATTTTATTTACCTTATTTACATTTACCTTTCTTCTACCATGTTTTTAAATTATTTTTTAAAATGATTAAGGATCGGTAGAAAAGTTAATAATGTCAGATTTGGAGATATTGTAGTTACCATGAACAAAGAAAGTGTGTCTTTAAAATGAATTAGTTTTTTGAAAAAAAATATACTATGTGGAAACATACTCTTTTCTAATTTTGAATATATTTTTCATTAATTATAATTATTTAATTAGGTAAACTTGAATGAAATTTACCTCTATTTTCCATAATCCATATTTGACGAGAAAACATATTTAAACCTACATTGTCAGTGTCTAATGTTTTTGAGACATATTTTTCATATGAGGAATATTGTAGAGATTTTTTATCATCATTGAAGGATTTACCAGTGTCTTTAATAGAGATTTTAAATTCCTCAATATTTTTCAAAAAAAATAATGTTTAATACAAATTTATTTTATCATGGATAATTATTCATTCTTCAAAGACTTTTTATCTTCAATATCTTTGATCATCATCTCATATTATGTAACATACAACCTGATATTTTTATTTTCTTTTGCAATATTTTTCTCCCTTTTTTCTAGATCACTTTTTTCATCATCTATAGTCATGTTCTACCTTTCCAAAATCTTCTTATATATCTTTAGATTGCTATATATATATTAATTCATGCCTCAAGTTCATCTTTGATAATTTATTCTTTATTTTTTGTAACTATTTATCTTCATCATCTCTAGATGAGTCAACATATTTTTGAAAATGATCCAAAAAAGATGTAAATTTATCTTATTTTTCTTAACTAAAGTCACATAAAGAGATAAGATCAATTTCCTCTTATTCCCTCATAAAGTTTATTCTTTAGGATCATCAAAATCTATTAATAATTATAGCATATTTGAATCTACTATATAAAAAAAATTCTCCCCTTCTTTCCTTTAGACCTATCATCAATATCAAATTCATTATATACACTTTTATTTTTTTGGGAAATTAATTACATATTTTACAAGACCATATCATTTATAAAAGCTAGCATAGTATAACCCTATATTAATTACATTCCCATTATTAAAATTTTAATAAATTAATAAAATGACACTTTGATATTATTCTTCCTTAACATAATCACTTAAGATAAAAAATATTCAATATTATGAATTTTCATATTCCTCAAGGATTTAGTAGTTATTTATTTTTTATCATTATTTTTTAATTTTTTAATTTTTCCCATTTCATAAGAAATTAGAATATTATGAAACTAATAAATAGTATGATATTATCCATCTGCAAGTGATGAAATGTTTGGATAAAATTATTCCAGAAAAATACTCATCAATTTCATCAAAAAATATTAGATCATCATGTTTCTCCCAAATACTTGAATATTTCTCACAATTTAATTTACCTAAGTGAATAAACCAAAAAAAACATCCTCTGTCATTTTTATATCATCAAATTTTATTCTATAAATCTATATATTTTCATCTTTTACATTCAAATTTCCTTAATAACATCTCTCCAACTTGTCCCTTATTCCTTTTTTTCATAAAATGAAATCTAAACATCATTTAAAAATGGTGGACAACCCATTATCATTGCATCAAAAATTTATAGACCTAGGGATAAAAGATATCAAAACATATGATTCTACCATTTGTGGTAATTTTTTTCATATAATTTTGGTATACCACTATTGTTAACTAAATTGATATTATCTATTTCTCATTAGATAATTTAATGGATATTATAGAGAGAAAATTTCTACCATACCAATTAATGTGATTCGTATTATCAATTTCCTCCAGTAAGAAGTGAGGATTGAATCAGCGGAGGGCAGTTTTAACAAAAAACAATTATACATAATATATCTATGTGAATGTTTTGACTATTATCCACTCAAAATAGAAAAAATCATCCTCAAAATATCATAAAAAAGTAAAGAATAATATAACACCTATTTTTAAAAGGTTTCGATCTAATGAGGAATCTTACTCTTTATTGTGGAAACATATTACCCCCACCAATAGATTATTTTCACTATATCCTCAATTGAAAAAATCTTATAATAATTCATGTGGAATCCCTAAAAACATGTTAGGATTTACACCTAACATCATAGCTTCATTTTTTAGTACAAAAATGATTATAAAAATGAAGAAGATCACCAAATAAACTAGGATCATTCAGAAAAAGATGATAATTATCCACTTACATGAGCCTCCAAAATAAGAAAAAAATAATTTACCAAATTCAAGTCTTAAAATATAATGAAACAAAATTATTAAATTCAAATAAAATTTTATAAATATATTAGTTTCTCTATATGTTGGTCATTGATGAGCCACATCAACATCAGCCAACCCTCCACTTGTTTTTTCCATCTCTAACAATAACAACTCACTAAAAAGATTACACTGAATTAATTGATGTAATGAGGAAAAAACATATAATCATAATAAATATATAATCATAGTAAATCTATTCAATAACCACGTATCTATCATGGTTTTAAAAACTGAAGCCTATGATTACATATGAATTCAGAAAATTACATGAAATATTATAATAAAATAACATCATAATACTTTTATTTTGAAAACATACAAAAAATAATTTTCTATGTAGTAAGGAATCTGAATCGGCTATATAGAAAACAAATATAAATGTAAAAAATTGGATTTATGGTTCTCAATTAGATATGTATAAAATTTTCTATGTGAATTATAAATCTCAAATATAGAAAATTGTGTATATTAATTCATCTTAAAATGCCTATGTAGCAATCTACTATGTGAAAATCCTCATTAGGAATTCAGGTACATGAATCTCCTCACTGATAATTCACCTATATAGACCATTAAAATGTGTGAAACATTTAGATATGTCAATAAAAAATCATATATTTTGATATTTTGGTTACATGAAACATTCAGTTATGTAGTTGAATCAATTATGTGAGTTACCTATGTAGCTGAAACAGTTACATGAATTGCCTAGGTGAATTTTACTTCACCAATTTGGCTATGTGGATCTAATAAACACTCAGAGACAAATATAAATTATTGATCTAACATCTATACCTACACAAAAACACTTTCCTGCATCATGAAACTTCATTTCATCATATATAATTCAATAAAATTTTGACCAAGTACTGTCAAAATTGTTTGTTCCTCAGATAAGGTTTTCAAAAAATACAAAAACTCAAACTCACCAAGAACCGTGGGATCTTAAATATTTCTCAGAATAGTATAAAAATACAAGGGTTTACTCATATTATTATTATGATATTTCAGTTTTAAAACATCCCTATCAAATGGATTCATTTTGTTTTTTTTAATTTGAAAATAAATTTCATGAGTTTCTTGATTAGAATTTCAGCTCACCCTAGAAATTAACCATGGTTTGATCCTATTTTGTATATCAAAAAGAAATATCATTTTATGAGGTTGGGAATTGATTTTGGGACATTAAATAACATAAATATTAACAAAATTTATTTCATATTCATATCAATGACTCGTTTCATTAGCTCCATGGGGTACTATATTTTTTCATGATTGATCTCAGGTCTGCGTATCACGATTGGAAGGTGAAGGAGGAAGAAATTATTAGTATTTCATTATGTACTAGGTATGGTCATTATTAGTTTGTATTTAAGACTTATAAATAAGCAAATTAACCCACAATATTAATAGAACTAATGGATTGAGTTTTCTATGAGTATTTGGATACATTTTTGGTTGTGTTGATTGATGAAATTATGGTATACTGTAAAATCAATGAAGATCCAGAGAAATGATTAAATATTATTTTGTAGACATTAAAATAAAATAATTTTTATGGAAAATTTTGTAAATTTGGATATTGGATATTAAACATTTCTTTTTGTAAACATAATGTTTTTAATTTTTTTTATAAATATTGATCTTACTAAAACCAATGTGGTGGAAGAGTACCAAAGGCCTACAAATGTCACTGATATTTGAATATTTCATTTATTATATGGTTACAAACAAAAAAAATTAGATTCTTTTTGTTTATATATCCCACTAACTATGTTAACTAGAAACACAAATAAATTCATCAAGATAATAGAACGTGGAGATTTCGTTCTAGAATTGAAACTAATAATGGATAAATATCATGTGTTTTTATTTATAATAATAAATGTTGATTTTTTTAATATACAGTTATTCTTCGTTTAAGGTACTTGGTTGTGTCTTGATTTATAATAATCAAGTAATCATGTGTGTCTCACCAATTTAAACCCCATTAGAATAATTTTCCCACACATGAACTGGAGATGGATGTAGTTGTTTTGCTTTAAAATTATTAATACATCATTTATATGGGAGGAAATTTAAAATTTTATTAATAATAAATGTTTAAAATATATAATCACTCAAATAGAGTTAAAAATGTAGTATAGATTATGGATAGAAATTTGTAAGAATTATGACTACACAATTCAACATCATCTATTTAAATGAAACACGTAAATTAACGCGTTGATTCAAAAAAATAATGAATCCTTAACTATGTTATTACTAGAACATTATCATTTAGTTAATTATTTAATGAATTTTATCCAATAAATTATGTATTTGAATAAATTATTTATTTTTGATTAGATATTGGTGTATTCATAATTTTCAAAAAAAAATTACGCTTAGAAGGAATATAATGGAGTCTATGAAAGACTAAAATTGGTCAAGAAAGGTATGTTTATTGAGTTTGATGATGGTATCAAAGGAGTTATCTTATTTGGAAAGTGGTTGGGTTTGAAAAGTGATTCTTTATTTAATATGTAATTGATAACTAAAGCTCATAGAACTCCATTTTATATTCATTCAGGTAGCTCTAAGATGTTAAAATACCTTGGAGAATCTTTTTGGTGGGATTATATGAATATGTATAAAGATTATTTTTCTATTAAATTATTTGACAAGTAAAAATTTTAAACATTAGTGAAAACTATCGAAGGGGGTGATTAGGCCTTTTCTAGTTCTAGGAAGAAAATCGAAGACTACATGTATATAATTTTTTGGTGGTATTATCAAAGAAATATCAATGTAATAATGTTATTTGGGTTTCTATTGTAAAAATATTATACCTATGGTTTTAAATTGTTGGTATATCCTATACTGACGTTTTGGATGGATTTTAGATATTTCTCCATTAAGATATACATATACCAATGTTTTTGGGAACACCCTTGGTATAAGTAGTATATACCAAAAATTTATAAACTGTTGGTATAGGTCATATGAAATTCCTATACTAATGGTTTGGAAAAACTATTCGTATAAGTAATGTAAAAAAATAATGTCCTATTTTTATCCTAGCACCACCAAGGAATACTTCTACAACCTAACCACTACTATTGGTATAGACTTATACAAAAGGGTTAGATAATTGTTGGTATTGTAATTATAGGGCCCCAGCCTTAAACCTTACTTAATCTTGAGTTATTACAAGATTACACATTGAGGATCTTTTCAGGTTTAGAGTTTTAGAGAATTAGATAATGAAACTTGCATTACATTCCACATTTAAACAAAGTGGTTACATAAAAGACAGTATTCATTCTTCCCATCAACGGAAACATATTGAAAATAAAACATGGATTCTTTCTTGACCCATCCTTGACACTATCATCACATCATGTACCTTTCCCTTGACCTCTGAAAAACATTTCAACAACTTGGGATGAGCTTAAAAAGCTCAGTAAGAGTTATAAAAATATGGAAAGGAAACATGAGTTCATATATACATAAGAATGAAATCATACTTTACCCATAAAACATAGGCACTTTAACATACCTCATCAAACCATGAATAAATCATAGAAAACATAAGACATAAAGGTAACTTGAGACATTCATAATATTCTTACGTAGGGAGTAACCCTCTTGGTTACGTTTGGAATACCTATCACAGTATATTCCCTAAATCTCTTCGGAGAAACCTTAACGTTTCACTCCTTCGCGTTACCCAATGCATTGGAGAGCTATATCGGGCTCACCCGCCCTTAGTTTATCACATAACCACCCATTCTTCATAACAATGCCCAAGAACCATAACATAATTGTATCACAGAAAACATGCATAAAGGAAACATAACATTTCCACATTTCAATCACAAGATATCAATAAAACACATTGATATAAAAAATCTTATGAAAACCATTTTCAATGCCAAAATAAAATAAAGGTAAACCATGGTATTTATTTTTTCTTTTAAAAAGAAGGTATGGCTTGTAGAGGAATCCGAAACTCAAATAATGGTCACGGCGGTGGAGAAGTCATTGTCGCCGCATACGTATGACAAAAACATTCCCTTTTGTAGTTTTGTAAAACACTTCGTATAAAAAGATTCCTTTTGGATAAACGTATAATTCAAAGGGGTTTATACACCGTATAAAATAAAGTTGTGTATAAAAAAAAATATGCCTCAATGAAAGGAGATTGAGATGAAGTCCATTACAAAGACGGTATCCTTGGTTTAAGGATAAATCAATTACATAATTATGTGTGACAAATGAATACACAAAATATAAGTGGATATTAAGTGTAAAAAAATCAGCGGATATTCACACATATTCATAGAACGACATATTCAAGGACTATATTTTTATCCCAAAGAATCAAATTTGGGATAAGAAGTTCCCTTGCAAAAATTTGACAGCCTAACGGCGTCACTACAAAATTCAGAAAATGAGTTGATGAGAGATAAAAAGGGTATATCATCACATGGATATAAAATTTAAATCAATAAGGATATAGAAGGACATATCCCAACATAATAGAATGTGAATTAAAAGACATAACAAAATAAGTTTTTTAAAAAGAGGAGGGTGAAAGGTTCCCTTACCGACTTGGGTATCTTTCAAAACATACACCCCATGAAAGAAGGACACTAAATCATTGATGTAAATACTCATAAAAGAAAGTATATTACACATAGAGTAGAATAATGGGCAGTACATACACCACTCAAAGGAAATTGTGGAAAATGTAGCCTAAATATCACGGGAATAAAAGTGAGATGAAAAATCCCTTATGAATACTCGGCAGCCTAACGGCGCCACATAAAACATACAAAAATGGATTGATGAGGTAAAATAGGGTATCTCATCATATTAACTTAAAGATTATAGAAAGAGGAATATAAAAGAACATCCCCCAACATAACAAATAGGAGCTTAAAAGAAGTGACATAAAGGAGAGTACTTAAAAAGAAAGAGAGAGGTTAGATCTCTTACGAAAATTCGGCAGCCTAACGACGCCACTCAAAACATCCAAAATGGATTGATGAGAGAGAATAGGGTCTCTCATCATATGAACATAAAAATTACAGTAAGAGTAATATAAAAGAACATCCCAATAACAAGAAATATGAGCTTTAGAAGGAATGACATAAAAGAGTGTACTTAAAAAGAAAGAGAGGAGTAAGATCCCTTACCTCAAGTCCAACTTGTCTTGTTCATTTCTTTATATTCCTGAATAATAAACTTTGGTCAATTAATAATTGCCTAAGTAACTCCTTTAGATATTATTATTCAGTTCATATCACATATTATAATGTCATAATAATTGTTTAATAATGTTAGTTAATATCAGACGTTTTTGCCGATGTTTGGTACATGAGTCAAAAATGAACTTGTTTGAAAAAAGACTGCCCATGTAGTTATAAGTAAATAATTTCCATAATAGTATTAATGATTAAAATATCATATATATCCAGTAAATATTCATTTCATACTATTCCATATCATTTGGATATAAAAAACGAAAAGCACCGTTCATGGAGACGGTAGGTCGTACGTACGCATGAACGCTACTTTCATTTTTTGTCATATTAATGGAATTAAAACAAAATGAGAGAGATATATATATGTTATAATTCCAGAATGATATCCATAATTTTGATGTAATATATTACCTATATATCCATTATATATATGTACTTATAGTATTACATAACATTTTGAGATAAGAAATGAAATGTACCGTTCATGGAGACGGTAAGCCGTACGTACGCATGAACGCTACTTCCATTTCTATTTCATATTTAATGGAATTAAAACATAATGATACATAATTGCATTTTAATTCCAGTATGGTATCATATATAATATCATTAAATATATCCTTTATACGTACCACATATGGTATTAACGAATCAAATCACATTGAGGGGACGGTAGTCCGCACTTCCTTAAATGAAGATATCAAGTTTACCAATAATGGAAACCATAAAGGTATTATCAAAATGAAAAATACAGAAGCTTAAGAAAATCATAAACATATTATATATCATATATAAATATAGTGTCATCTTAATGGCCACCTTTGAAGGTGTTAAAAGAATGTTGAACAATCATCGTTTCGGGAGGCCGAAATTCGCCATCCACGGAAACAATATGTTCTTTAACCATTTGATGTAGGTGTGAGAAAGTGTAGCTCGAATACTTATTATAAAAACATCCTAGTATATTTATGATACCAGATTTGTTACAAAATAAATGAATAAAAAGAGTGTAGGGGGTTAGAGAAGCAAAATAAAACAAAAGGACTCAAGTGAATACATTACCTTAAAATCGGGTAACTCCCTTTGGTTTGAGCTCAAAGGCTTACATGGGAAGACTTATGCCCAAAGTGAGGCTTCAAGGAGTAAGAGAGGGAAGTGGAGAGACAAAATGGCCAGAGTGTTTCCGAGCCAAAAGCTTTGGGAGTGTGGGTAAGAAGGTAGGGGTGGGGGCCTTTTATAAGAGGAGAGGAGGGGCACTCTTGTAATGTTACAAAATGTTACTTTATTTTCAAAAGCGTTTCAGATTTTAAAGGTCCCACATTGATGTATTTAGAGGATAAGGTGATAAGTGTTCTAAATCCACTCATCCAATAGGTTTTGGACATGTTTAGGTCTTAGATATTACATTATCTTTCCATTTTATTTAAATCGTTAAATAATGAGGTCATCGCTGCATCATCATGATGTCATAAATAATTTAATTTATATAATGTCTAAAAAATTATAAAAAACTACTATGATGTAGGAAATCGTTTTATGTTTCCAATGAATATTTATAGTCAAAAATCCGATTTGTATAACCCCATGTAAAATGTTTTTTAGTAAAACATTTCATGTTTGTCTCATTTTTACTTTAACTTTAAATAAAAAGATATTAATGTCATTTTCCAACCAAAGTGGCTTCATGGGGTCCCCAAGTTGACCCATGGGTTGTATTGGTCGGCCATGACACATCCAATGAGGTTAGGATATGTGTCAAGTTCATTTAATTTTATTAAAAGTTTATTCTTATCTTAAACTACACTAATTACCTCTAATCGCGATTAAAAACTTAATAAGTTACTATTCACCAAAAAATTATTTTTATCCCATTGAACAACATTTTACTTCTTAATGACAACCATGTATGTAGGATTTTTGAAATTCAAAAAACAAAGATGCAAAAATTTCATTTAAACAGAAAAATCAGTTTTTATAAGTACCACTTAGTGGTTTCACTATTTATCAAAAATTGAAGTTTTTCAGAAAAATCCCAAAAATTCACCCTAAGCTATATTTGGTATTCTGAATTCAAAAATGAAGTCTGTTTTACAAAATTCAAAACATATAAGTCACATTAATTAATTTAATAATTAATTCCCACTGTCAGAGAAAATAGCGTGTTTTTATGAAACAATAAGTATCAAAAGATTGACACTAGTTTATATCTGATTTCAAAGTGAAATTAATTCCAATGACCACTATTGGATTTAATGGAAAAAATATATTATAATTTCACTTTAAAACCAATTCAAAATATAATATAATAATATAAATAAATTAGATTAAAAAGTGGTTTTGAATTAAAATACAACATTTTACACTATTCATTAAAAAAATGAACTTTATCGGAAAGATACCAAAAACTTACACAAAGTAAATTTTGATGTCCCAATTCATAAAAAGAGTTTTATTTGGTCCAATATAATGTATAAGAGTGAACAAAACTATATTTAATGGTGGTTCTCCATCAAAAGGCGATAAGTGAACCTTTAGTGAAAACTAGGGCATATACGCCTAAAATTGAATTCTTTTCGTATTTTAAGCCTTTATCTTTTATTGGATAAATGTAAAAACATTTAAAAACATATATAATCATATTTTAGTTATTTCTATCCATTCCCGCCAATACAGCGACTACATGTTAACTACCATTTAAAATAATATTATTTTATTATTAGAGTGCAACGTAAGATTCCCAAGAAACTCGTTGTTGCGTGTTGGGTACACCATAGAGCATAGAATCCCCTTTAAATTCATATTAATATTTTATTCACAAATATGGATAAATATGAAAATGTCATATTCTTTATTTACCTGTGGTGTTATAGTAATATTAATTTTTTGGGATATAAATGAATGGTTTACCAGGCCCATTCATATTGGGTATCTTTATTGTACATATAGACGCATTACTTTTACATATATTATTATATGATTTTAAAATATAAATATCTAATATGTACAACAACAAATATCATTAGGAATTGTGTCATTATTTGAGTAGGATCATGATTCATTAAAAGGAAACATAAAACACAAAATCTTTATTTTATTCAACATAATGGCGTCCTAAATACATTTTACCTCCTAAAATGGAATTGGATAACCTATTGAATTGATAAAAGAATGGGGTGAGATAAAAATCCCAATAAGGGTATAAATAGGATAAGGAAACATAACATGTGATTCAAAGGTATAACATGATACAATAAAAAATAAGGCTCATGTGTATTCACTTTAATGAATAATGTAAATAACATGGTATCACAATATCGTGTAAAAATATGAATGGTATTAGAAAAAAACATGACATAAACGTGTGTCAAAGCTAACTTCCAAGAAACTATCACACTGTTAAAAGAGTCCAATAATGGATTAGGTTTTCCCCCTAATCCCATATATGATTCCTCTTGAGAATAAATATTTATCCAATGAATTGGAGATCTGTTTATGACCAACCATAATAAAACATACATGTTAATGTGTTCCACAAAAGTCAATCAATATTAAGGAATGAACATAAAAATTACTCATGGAAAGAATTGGGTTGCATTTGGGAAATGAACATATGTAATGTATTACCCCATCTAAGGAAGGGATAAAAAACTAGTTATATATTTGAGAGAAATATATATATAATTTATAATAATTCCATAACATTAAAAATAGAGATAAATTTTGATAGAGATATAATGTTAATAACTCAAAGAAAAGTGTTGTGTAAAGAGATCCCTTGCCTCATTCCTGATTCATCAAATGTGTTTGTTATATTCCTAAATAATAAATTTATGTTAATTATTTGCATTATAAATAACCATTTTGAAGTAAATTTTAATTATTATTATTTAATTTATTATTATGTTATATTAAATTATTTATTCATTTAGGTTTAAGTTGGATGTCTTGATGATGTTCGGATAACATGTCTGAAATAAATTTTCAATGTGAACTAAGGTAAAATATATTGATATTTCATCATATCAAGATTAATAATCATGATAAAATTATATTTATTATACCTAAATTATACATTTATAACATATCATGAATTATGGTTATGAAAAATTAGATATGTAATAATCATAGAGATAGTAGGTCGAATAAATGCATGAGTAACATTTCCATTTTTTAGTGATCATGATGGAAAAAGGTAGGTGTTTTTTATTCTTAGAAAAATATAATTATATCACAAATATCATATTATTTATTTAAATACACTTACATATACCATCCATGTGATTTTGTAATAAAAAATGAATCACAACGATTCGTTAGGTGATGGTCTGCCGTATACATAAATGACATTTTCATTTTTCAATTGATAGAAAGGTATAAAGGTATATGATGTTTTAATTTTACAAAATTATTAATATTTAATGAATATGACATATAAAAATTAAATCTAACATCATCAAGATTCTTTATATGTGATGATAAAAAATTAATTACATCAGTTTATGAGGCGGTAATTTGTCGTACACATGAATGATGGTTTCATTTCTCATTCGATGGAAGTATAGATGGATTTAGGTAATTAAATTAACATAATAATGTATTAATATATAGATATATTTATTTTATTATATAACCATGATTGAGTAATATTTTATGGAGTTTGATGAAGAAATAAAACAAAGATGCCTAGTTTAGAATGATATCTCTTATTTAGACCACCTCTTTAGGATTATACATAAAGAATCAACAGATTTGATTTATGATTAGAGAAATGACTTTAAGAAATAGTGATGTAAGTATGTAAGGTATTTTGGAAGGTATTTTCTAATTAAAATGGATTTTATAATTTTCAATGGAGAGGATAGAATTTCTCTTTTATAAGTGAGAGGGAGTGGAATTATTTGTAAATACCCAAAACTATTCAATAATTTGAATTCATTATCAAAATTGGTCCTAACAAATTTATCAATAATGGATTATAGTGGTGATATTGTTTAAAAAAAATCAAAAATTTACAAATAAACATTTTTTAAACATGTTAATCCCTTCACCTCATTAGTTTTTACCCCTTGTAAACTGATTTTAAAATTAATCATGGTAACTGGTTTTTAGTGTTTTTACTATTAATTATGTAAAAACATTATGTTGAACTTATTTTATAATATTAACTATTCTAACAAAAAATTTGGATTCAATTTTATCAAATTTAATTTACAAAATTTTTAAAATGTAAATAAAATTTATACCCAAAAAATTGTATCGACAAACTGGTTTTCAAGAAATGTATATTTTAAATATAAGATAAAATCAATTTAACTATATGACTAGAAATAAATAATTATATGAATTTTAATATATATATCTAGATTTATAATATATAATTTGAATTTAAATATTTCCTTATTATGGGTTATTTTAACTATTTAAAATGGATTGACTTTATGAAATCAAAAATTATTACTAGGAAATCATAATTTTTAGCATTAATACAATCATTTACCAAAATATTGAAAATGTATTGTTAAAATTAAATTAATTATATTATTATAAATAAAATGGTAATAATGTAACATTAATACCAAATAAAAAATATAATTTAACATTAAATTTACATTATTTTATGAAAAGAAATGATAGTATTTAAAAAATAGGTAATTTTCACTATTTAGTGAAAAACTAAGAATTTTAGAAAAATCTCAAAATTACATGATAATTTATTTTTTATATTACGATTAGAAAAATTATTTTTATTTTATAAAATAAAATTTCTATAATATAAATAAATCAATTGTAATATTTTCACATAAAAATCAATAAAAATCATTTTTGATGGAAATATATTTTTTATTGAATAAAATTTATTTTTTAAAAGTGTAGTTATTGTTTTGTTTTAAATTATTAATATATTTCTATTGAGTGGTTATTTTATATATATATCATAATATATTTAATACTACCAATACACATGAATTTAATGGTTATGTTCTAACGGTTATAAATATTAATGGTTCGTTTAGGCTTGGTGTTGTGTGTAGCATACGTTTTTATGAATAGTTTTCTTTTTAAGAAACAAGGATTGTTACATTCCTCCCTCTTAAATAATTTCACCTTTAAAATTTTATATAAAAATACTATGGTTAAATAAGGTGAGGGTACTTATGCATCATGGAAACAACGACCCATACATTTCATACAAATTTATCACATCTATGTAGATAAAAAATAATTAAATAACATTTTGATCCATGAAAGAGTCATATAGGTACAATTAATTTGGAAACATGGATACCCAAACAATCTCATTCATAAATGATCTATATTTTCTCCCAATATGTTCTTCACAATCATCACCCTTCGTAGACACATCATTTCTCAAACCATTCTTCAAAACCTAGGGAAAGGAAACATAAAAATGTGTCCTCAGACAATTAGTAAGGGTAAAAAAGCGAGATATCAATAATATCATAAGCACAACATGAGACTAAGGGTGTAAGAACATGATAGTAACATATCAAATTTACACCCTAAATATATAGATCACAATATTAATTCATGTATTATATATTGGATGTTCATTAGATAGTAATCATAATTGAATTAAATAACATAAGACATGAGAATATAATATTGACCTCATAAATGGAGTTGTGGAATACACATAAACTAATAACTTTTTGAACATGTATAAAAATAATCAGGTTCACTCATTATATTAAGTACCTGAAATCAAGACATTGCCTAAAATTATTGACATGAAAATCTGTCCACAAAAAATATCATGTACTTGAAATCCAATTACACATATAAACTTATGGACACGAAAGGTGGGCCCACACATAAACTTATAGAAATTATATCTCGGTCCATGTATAAAATTCTAAAAATGAAATTATGCTAACACGTAAAATATTTACCGCATGAGTTATCTATATTTACTTAATTCATTGGAGTGAGATATATGCCACACTCATCACATAAATAAAATCATACATATATGTACCACAAGATCATAAAAAATTAATCATCTTAGAACTAATTAAAATAAGTTAATTTCATCAAAGTATAATTGATGGGAAAGATAACAGATTTCATCAACATCTTGTAATCATAAAAATAATCCACATAAAAAAATAATAAATATGGTATCATTGGACTATATCCCCAATAAAACATATGTTTCATCAAATTATTTCATATTATATAAAAAATTATTCTCAAAAAACCCTTACAATAATTCTTGAGGTAAATAACCTTTTTTCAAAATTACTACTCTTTTAAAGAAGTTCCACACTTATTAATGAAAAATATTTCTTTCAAAATAAACATATAAACATGTAATATAATATCCAAAGAATTAATGTGTCATTATGGAGGGAAAATATATGCATTCCATATAATTTAGAAAAATATTCCTTCTATATTATTTTCATAAAAGTCCCAAAGTACATCGTTTGTAAAATTAAAAAAAGATCTCTTTCAGAAAATTTAGAAATAAGAAAAAAAAAGTGTAAAATGGCATTAAACAATTTTAGAATAATATTAAAAAGATTTATAAAAATATTTTTAGTAAACGTGGACATGTTATAGAAATAATCCCCAATGGGGACTTAAACATAAACAATCTCAAATAATGATGGGATTAAAAAATAAAACCTTACCTCGATTATCTCATTTCCACATTCATGATCAGGCCTATTATAAAATAATTATGGATTTATTATAACATTATTCTAAAAAATTATATCTATATTACCATATATTAATTATTATAACTTTCAATCACCTTTTATTTAATAATGTTTTATTTAAATCATTTTTTTAGTTGATAATAGCTTCATTTTCCAAAAATGTTTCAGTTCGGTAGTCCTGATCCTTTTACTTTAATCCTGGTACGATAATTTTAATAATGTTAATCATGGTATAAAAATAATATATTTTAATTATATACACATTTATAATCATTCATAAAAATTATATATATATTTATATATATATAAAATAAATACATCATTCTTGGAGAAGGTATGTCTTATGTATGCTTGTATGTTGTTTCCATTTGTTGACCGATGGAATGAAAGAATGGTAAATAATAATTCACCCTAATAAATTAATTTCATATCCTAAAAATAATATATATTCATCAATTTCATCCTTATTAACATAAATTTGAAATATAAATGTAAATTAAACCACATTGCATCATGGAGATGGCAGTCCATATGTACACTTGAGTGATGTCATCATTTCCCAAAAGATTATATGATAAAAGTATAAGGATAATTATGTCATAAATATCATATATAATCATTAATAACTTCAAAATTCCCATCCAAAAAATATAGTGATAAAAAATTAATTGTATTTCTGGTTGTAGATGGTAAGTTATACGTACACATGGCTGATAATTTTACTTCTTATTTGATGGAAAATATGGTGTATAATGGTTTTTTCATGATAATAATAACATTTAAGAACACATAGGGTAATAAATTTATTATTTAATGATAAATATCATAAAACTATATTATGTAAATATGATTATAAAAACAATTTGATTAGGTAGAGTGATTACATATTCTTTAGCTCGGGTAAATCCATAGAAGCAGAAGTAAAATATATAATCAATAGACTTCTTATTTGCATGTCGTATGACATCCATATTAATTAAATTGAGTTTGAATACCAACATAATTTTAGTTTTTTAAGTGGTAATAATAATATACCTTGGTTTGTGGTGTATGGCATTCATAAGTGAAGGTTTCTTCTAAGAAATGACATGAAGATTTCTCACACTTTGAAGAAGGGGAACTTCTCTGCAGACAAGATTTCAAGTAAGGGTGATCCTAATGGAAGTCTCATTATTTTCTATGATATTGGATCTATTCAAAATGATTATAATCCAGTTTTCACTGGTGATTCTCAAGGGCTTCATAACTTTATACCCCCCTAATTTTATATTTTCAATAAAAAGTAATTTACGAGTGAGTGATTACCTATTCTTCAAAAAAACTCTTTTAGATCTGATCTAAATTACTCTAGTGTTGATATTTTGGTAATAAAATCACATATATAATGTGAATATAGAATATTAGAGGATAATATCTATGATTATGTTGAATTTATAAGGCTCAAAGTGTTGGAATGAAGTGAGGGAGGAGGTGTCCTTTTATAATTTAGGTTAGGGGGTCATTTTAAATTTTTTTAAAACAAATAATGTATAATAATACTATTCTAGGTAAAAATAATTTTATATGGTAATAAATTATTAACTAGTTTAATATATGGTAAAAATATAATTAAAATAAAATTTTAATAGTTTTATGTTCTATTTTAATACATATAATTTGGTTTAACCCGTTAATTAACCTATTTTAATGTTAACTATGGTAACATATTTTTTAGACTTAAAAGTTTATAATTTTACAATAAAGGTTAATATTGTCTCATAAATGGATAAGGTGTGAAATATTAGACCGTATATTTTCTAATTTTTCCTTGTTTATGATTTTTATAATTTTTAAATAATTTAATAAAATATTATTTTTATAAAATATCATTATTTTCAATTATCATAGTATTCATTACATTGACAATAATAACAACAAGATAACAATTAGAATTATAAAAAATTATTTTAACTCATCCCCAACACGTCATTTTAACCTATAAAATTTGTGGATTTATCTCAAATTATATTAATTTTGACATTTTTAAAATCATTTATTTGACATTTGATAGATTAAATAAGTACTAAATCAGCGTTGTGTAAGTATTTTAGTTAATTATTTTGAATCATAGAAAATATTAACAAATTACCTTCATTAATATATTTTCATTAGTGAAAAAACTATTATTAATATTCATTGATAACTAATTTTTCCCATATTGCAACTTGTAAATGATATTTAAAATTAAGAGAGTGACATTTTGTCACTTTCTCTGGTTTAAATAATATATAAGTCATTTTCACTAACAATATTCCATAAAAATGCTCCAAATAAAGAATAAGGTGAAAATTTTAGAATTTAATTCATCTAATAATAAATAATATGAATAATTATGTCCTTATCACTTAGTTTTAACATAGATTTTCCCTTTACTGAGGTGATAATTTTTACCAAAATTACTATTCATTATTACTTAAAATAAATGGGCCTATTTAAAAATTTTGAACCTATTAATTATAAATATGTAATAATTTTTAAAATATTCATTTTCAAGAAGTTTCAAAATTTAATTTTAATATAAATGCATAAAATGTATTGGAAAAAAGTTTTTAAGAAAATGCGTTCTTATGCACAAATATTTACTTATTCCAAAATCTTTATAATAATGGTTAGAATGATGTTAATTATATTTTATCTAATTAAATAATTCTTATGTTTTATTCAGTTAAAATTGAAATCATAATGATACTTGACATGAAAAGAAGAAATGAAACTTTTATAATAATCAATATTTTCCACTATTCACTTGAAAATCAACCCTTATAGAAAAATACCGAAATTTCACACAAATATAATTTTGATATGATGAATTCAAAAATTATGTTATTTTAAAAAAATATATTTTCTAAAAGTTAAAAATATTAACTAGAAATATTTATCATGGAAAACAATAAAAATTTATTTTTGAAAAAATTATATTTTAGAAAAATAAAATGACATTACTCAAAATTGAATGATTAATTGATAAGTGTTTATATTTATTAGGGTATTTTTATATAATTAATAACATAGTTAATAAAATTTATACCCTAAAATTTAGCATCTAGTTAATAATAACATTTCAAATATTATTTGTCGGTTATATTAAACTCATGGAAGCGTTTATCCCAAGCCCTCGAAGAAGCTAAATATAATTAAAAGAAAATTTCAATAAAATATTGGGATTTTACATTCTCTACTAAATGAAATTGAATCATTTAAATTTTTATCAATAATTATAACTTTTTCATTCAAAAAATTACTTTTTGGAAACCCACATCGTAACAATGGTCGATAAAACTTCCACTTAAAATGAGATAAAAGGAAGTTTGAAGGTCATCTAGAATAACACATAAATAGGATTATATATTGGGTAACATAGATGGGATGTGAAAACATATATATAAAAGAAAATCCTATCTCTCATGGAATAATATAGTGTGATAGATATCGTGGTCATGGTATGGTAAACCATCACAAAACTGTAAATCTATGATGGGTTAAAAGTCTATTAATTTCATGGTAAGGAAAGTAAACAGATAACATTTTTATTTGAACGGAACTTTACAAGAGTTTAGGGATTCTTTTAAAATATATATAAACACTGGATATAGTAATTCATTAAATGAAACACCATTTTTTTCTTGTGTTATGCACAATGATGAGTTTAAAGAAAAGTAGACTTATTATTTATTAATTATTATTTAATATGATAGTTATCATCAAGCCCTTATAATGGATAGTATGAATATAATTAACTATATTTTGAAAATATATGGTTTAAACATTTATATATATTGATGTCCCAAGAGGACAATTAATTAGAAATGAAAATAAAAACAATTTGATTATAAATGGAATTTATTTCTGAAAAACTCTTTTTATACACACTAACATGTTTTGTCTCAATAAATTAATTAAATAAATTTTATTGAATTATTATAATTAAATTAATATATTATATATTCAATAAAATGTCTAACAACAATTTTATGTGTTTTCTAGATAAGAGATAAGAATAAATCCATTTTTACATTTAAAATTATATTTTTTAAAAAATTGGATTTATCACCATTTACACACTTATTTTAAAACACATATTTGAAAAAAAATTAATTTTTTTTTAAAATAATGTCAATTTTTGATAATATCACGTAAAAATTCTCTTATGGTGTATTTGTTAGATTTTTTTGAGAAGAAACTTTTTTCAATGAATAATAAATAAAACTTGTTTTTATTAATAATTTTCATTTATTTTAAGGATTTTAACAATATAAAAATTTGTTTTAAACGGTTTCAAAAGAATAATTATTTAAATTATATATATATTAATATGATTTAGTTCATTTGAATCATTTTAATGTTGTGTTTTTATATAAAAACTTTTTAAACTTTTGAACATTTTCTCTCTGAAAACGCGCATTCTCATCGCGTTTACGGGATTAATTTTAAAATAATTTATTCCAATTATTTTAATATTAATAGAAAATATTTATTCCATATTTTTAATCATAATAATTTATGTTATATAATAATTTCAACATAATTTTTTATCAAAATTAATAGTAAAAATAGTTAAAATTATTTACCAGATTTAAGTTAAAAATGGGTTTACCAAGGGGTTAAACTAAAAACATAAGGATAAATAATGACTCAAAACTCTTACAAAACCCTTTTTATGTCCTTATTTCGACCTTATGTCTTCTAGTTTCTATAAATTATAATTTTTATGCCATTTTCGTGTGAAAATAAGATAACTCCTTTTTATTTTAAAAAATTATAAGTGTGCCACTCACCTCACTTATAAAAGACCACCCCATCTGCTCTCCCCATTAAACTTCAAAAGCCTAGTGGTTAGGCTAAAAATTCTAAAATCACTTCCTTAATTCTATTCCCTCATCCTAAAATCCTTATTTTGAGTAAAAATTTAACATGAGAAGGCATTTGGTGGAGACATAAGGTGGTTACCTGAAGAAGAGGTAATGTTCTTCAAATAATATTTTTTATTTTATTTCATCCTCCAACAAGATAAATTCTTATTAAAATATTAGTATATGACAACCATGGTATATTCCATATAATTATATTATTTTATGTTAATTAAATGACCTTAAAAACTCTCCTCTTCCATCAAATGAGTTATGATATTATCATTCTTGTATGCATTAGACTACGGTCTCACAAACGATGTCATTATTTTTCCATTAGTACCTCTCATGGATAGATATAATGATTTATATATGATATATATGATATTAATATTCTTCTAGAATCATTATCTCATATGTGACTTCATTCCATCTATTCTATGGGAATACAATAACGTCGCTTGTGTGTGCGGAAGTCTACCATCACGCGAAGTGATCTGATTCGTTCATAATTTACATAGAAGGTAATAATGATGGTTTTAAGGAAGATATGTGATATATATGAAATAAAAATAATTTTTTATAGTATTAATATTTTAAACCATATATCTTCTATGTCGTTGAGAAAATGGAAACTCCGTTCATGTGTATGTATGACATGTAGTCTCCATAAACATTGTATTTCATTTTATATATCTAACTCTTATTGATTACTGTAAAAACTTATATAATGAATATATATAATTTTTATATAATTTTTATTTTTTTTATATCTTTCATTCATGATAAAAGTAAAAAAGAACAAAAATAACAAACAAAAACATACATGAAAAAAGGTAGTTACTACCTAGAACGTGACATTAACATGGAATTGTTAATAAAAGGTAAATACAAGTTATAAGTAAATAATATGTTTTTTATACAAAAGAGTATGGTTTTTTAAAATTATTATAATAAACTTATATTTATTATACTAGATTTTTGAACATGTGTATAGTAATTCAATACTTATGGTAAGGGATTTTTGTCTCACATTTTACTTTTATTGGACACAAGTCTTCTTCACCACCTATTTATTTTATATTATGTTTATAATACCCATGAATTAATTTTAATATTATTATGATTGTAATTATTTTTATTTAAATATCAAATTGATAATATCACTTTCATGGAGTTAATAATTAAAAATTTACCATAGTGCTAATAAATTTTTGTCTCAAATTTCTTTCTTAGAGACCAAAGTTATGTTATGCACCTATATTCTTATATGAGGTGTATATAATTCCCCATAAACATTTTATATAATTAATATACTTATTTTAATTATATTATAAGTTTTATTTAATGTTATTCTTTCATGGGTATTATGATTCAATGTTACCAATTGGTAGGATTTTTATATTACCATCTCATCGATTAGTAGGATTATCTGTGATTATTCTTCCAATGACGAAATATTATAATATATATCTCAAAAAACTCTTTAATTTAATTATTATATGTTTATTTCTTAATAATAGTTGTTTTACATTCATTTTTATCTTTTTACCCAAGATGACAAAATAATTTTTTAAAAAAATCGTCATTATTTCTCTCTTTAATTGAAAACTCTTTTTTCTTACAAAACATTGTATTCTAAAAAAATTAAATTTTTTATAATATTCTCTAAATGATTAATTAAATAAATTTTTACCCATGTTTAACTTTTTCAAAAAAAATTTCAAAGTAATATTAATGAATTTTTTCAAAAATAAACTTCTATGGATCTTACTCAAAATTTGAAAGGAATATTTATTTTAACATGTACAACATGAATATAATTTCCAACCGAAATGAAAATTATTTTCATTGAATATTTAATTTATAATTTTTTAAGGGCGTTTTTTATGAAAATAATTTTCAAAATTTCTTTTGTTTTAAATTATTTTCAAAGAATAAAGGATATTACACTCAATAAATAATTTAAATGATTTTACAGTTTCGTTTATATGTTTTAAATTTCATTTTCAATGAAAATTATCTTGAAATTTTTTTATGTTTTAAAAATAATTTTTTATATGGAAAAGATATTTTTTTCAAGAAATTTTCCAAGTCATTTTTCCATTAAAATCATTCTCCATCTAAGATAGAATGCTTTAATTTTACTTATGAATTATTGAGGATTTGATCCAATGATACCATTAGTATTATTTATATGAATGGTTTGTATTTATTATGACCATATTTTTTTAAACATTTGTATCCCTTCAATGTTTTATACCATGATAGATTTATTATCAAACCCACTTCTTTTTCCATGGGTTATGCTTTGATAAAATGATGAATTTATTATGAATACAATTTCTTTTCCATAGATTATGTTATAATGAAATTTTTATGAAACCCATTTATTTTCATGGGTTCTGATATGATCAATGCTTTATGATCGTGTGGAACACATATATGTGATTTTCATTATTTGATGGGGTACCTATATCTCCCTCCTATGAATTGGGTAGTGATTAATTTTATAGGAGCATAAAGGGTATACTAGAGGTTATCCCAATCTATAATGAGGATACAAAAGAGGTTATACCAATCCCAAAAGAGGGTACATTAGAGGTTATACCAATCCTAAAATATGCTACATGGGAGGTTATCCCATGTCTGAAAGAGGTTTCACTGGAGGTTATCCCAAGCCCAAAGTAGGTACACATGTGGTAATCCCACACCCAACATGTTATAAATCTCTTTATGTGTATACGATACATAACATTTTCTATGATTTTATATATTCTAAAAATCTATGTTTTATTCCAATGTTATTCTTTTATGTCACACATTATTTTATTCCAATATGATTTATGTCTTATTTATTTGTAATATTTATTCAATGTCTCAGGTGTGTGATCTATGTTATGTAGGGTATAGTTTTCATATGTTATTCCCATGTTCGCATACTCATATTCTCATGTTATATTAATATCACCCTTCTTTACCCTTACTGAGAATCTAATCTCACACTTTATTATGTTTAACTTCCCTAGGATATGAATAAAGGAATTATATATGATATTTTAAGGAAGGGTGTTGGTTATTAATAAAATAGTGGGAGATGGCGTAGCTCACTTATGGATCAGATGTTTATGATTTCATGTTTCCAAATTCATTGTACCCTTATGATCCTCAAGTGTGGTTTTTAATGTAATGAATATTCATATAAAAATATGTAATATTCATGTATGAGAAGGCAATGTCACTATAAAAACATATCACTATTCTTTTTCAAACACTCTTTCAAAAACATAAAAAGATTAATAATTTTATCTTAGTTGAAACCTATTCATGAGATAATTTTTGGGACTTCTTTCACTTCATTCTTTGGGGGTAAACTTTTAAAAGGGATTCAAAAAAATTATCATCATTATCACCTATATTTTCTTTATTTTTACCTTTTAATTAAACGATTCTTCTCCCACAATATTATTAATTTTAAATAAATAAATAATTTTTTTGAACATGGAGTGAATCTATAATTCAATTGTTAAAATCTTAGTTTATTTAATTTTAATTTTTTTATTTATTTTTGGATTATTTTGAAAAAATATTTCTTTAAATATATTATTCCGATAATTTTTGTGTAATTTTCAAAATAAATGGATAACCAATAGTTTTAAATCTTCCAAAATATATATTCTTCTTCCTCAAAGTTCAAAACGAGATGAATAAATTTTCTTATAATTTGAAAAAATTATACAAGTCCCTAAATAGAAAGAGAATAAATTCATATGAGTTGCGTACACTTACATATGACTAATTTTGGATTATATGGAAAATGTTTGGATGTAAGGTTGATGACTTCTAAAAATTGGTTGAAGAAAATTTTCCAAAGGATTTATATTTATAAAGGAAAGATAGAAAATATATAATATTTATTGGATCATGAAAATATTTTAGTTCCTTTTCAACTAAATAATATCAAAATAAAAGTTTTAGAAGTTACAAATGGTGAATAATTTTATAATTGAAGACTCTCACAGATGAATACACAAGATTAAATTTTATGAGGTGTAAAACAAAGTGTAATAGCAACATAAGAATGGTTAAAATCTAAGACTCTTATATATGGATATGTAAGATTCTGTACAAGAATATATAAAATAACTGGCCAAATATAGAAGATATGTACTATTAAACCCTGGCCTCAATATATATATATATAAGATAATTTAACTTCAATTATTATTATAATAAATAATGAAAATACAAATGGATATAAACATATTATGGTCAGGAAATGGTGTCCATTTTGAGAAGTCATTAAAATATCAAGTGGCTTCTTCCTATATAAGTTAAATGTATTTGTAATTGTGTGAGGTTTGGAATGGAATAATGTATAGGAAATGGATTTAGAAAATGATTAATGCCTAATATGGGTAGTGTAGAACATGTTGTAATGAAGAGTGATCAAAATTATAGAAATAAAATATCATACGATGATGATTAAAGATGAGTGGAGAGATGTAAAATCAATTTTTAACAAGTATATCTTTAAGTTTAATATCATGACTAGATCATTTTAATGTAAGATAAATTCAATGATGAACTTTTCACATTCTCCATAACAATTAAGGATATTTACATTGATCACATGTATTATTTCAAATGGAAAATTGATAAGAACAAATTCAAGATAATGTTAAAGGAGATCAGGATTAACAGAAGTGGGATAGAATTCAAAGGGTCAAATTTTTAAATAGAATAATAAATTGGAGGGAATCTAGTGAAGCTATTGGGGAATTAAAAGGGGGTTTTCATGGAAAATGGGGGTGACCATAATCTCACATCATAAGGATTTAATAATTGGTTGAGCATACATTGATTAATAAATTATGGTGTAGTGAGTAGGGATTGATATTTTGTTCAACATATTCATGCATGTCCAAATCCCTTACTATAGTGAGCTAGAATAGATCGAAAATCCCCATCTAATTTTGGCTCCAATTTTATTTAATAAAAATCCTTTATAATTATTATTACTTGAAATAAAATTGATTATTTATTCTAGAGTAAAATAATTTTCTAAATATAGATGGATTATTTTCCTTCATCATTTAATGAATTTGGTTTTAATTGTTAATTAGGAAATGGTGAGATTTTTCTCATTGTATAAATGTAAACCCACTTGGTTTTCAATTTAAAATTCTTAGTCAATGTCTTGGTTAAGTGAATAATGGATTCAGTTATGTTTAATTTCATAATGTCTATAATGTAATTAGACCACTTTCATATGATGAAGAACACAAAGACATTAGGCAATATAAGGTGTACACTCTATGTTTGTAGAGTTTTCATTGAATAATTAAATAAAAGATTAATTTATAGACAATGTTGAAGGGTGTATCGAGAGGTTTAAATGTTCTTACATTTTTTTCTTCTTACAATTTACACTATTTTTCAATTTATAGTTTTTGCTTTATTAATTTATTTTGTTATCATATTTTTTGCAGATTAAATAAAAAAATACCCAATTCTCCTTATTCAAAAGAAATTTCAAAATTATAAAATAAGTAAAAAAATTGAGCTTAGTTTAAACTAATATGCGAGCAAACTGTAAGGAACTTAGTCACCATATAATTTGAATATATAATATTGAAATAGATACATGAAAATTTCCTAGCACTATTATCACCTATATTTTTAATAATTTTACCTTGTAATTCTATGATGTTTTAACCACCACTCTATTAATTTAAGGAAATTAATGCATTACTAAAACATTGGGTGAATGCTAAATAAAATTTTTAAAAGTCATAATTTCTTGAATTATTATATTTTTATTCTTTTTTTAATTACATGAACAAATATTATTCTGAATATGTGTTTTCATGTTTTTTAAATAGTTTTCTGATTCATTAAATAATTATAGTTAATACACTTCTAGTACATACATTCATTTTATATAATTTCTAGAAGAAGATGAATGAATTTTATTAAAGATGAATAAATTCACAAATTCCACAAAGAGGGGAATGAGGAATACATTAGTATTTTAATCTCTTACATAGTATCCATTTTGGATTAGTTGGAAAAGGATTGTAAGTAAAGGGGATATCTTTTTAAAAGAGGTTAAAGGAAATTTAGAATACAATGAATTTAATAGAAGTAAATAAAATAATAAGTAATAGTATTTAACCAAATCATAAAAGTTATTTCCTTTTCTATTGAAGAATTTTATAAGATGCGTTTTGAAAGTTATAAAAAGTGTATAATTGTTCATGTGAATACACTTACATTTGAAAACATAAGTGTAATTTTTATGATACCTAAAAGTAAATGAAACAATACTAGATAAAATGATCAATTTCAATAATCGTATTTATGGAAATATAATATTAATTATTAGGATATGAAGAAAAATATTCCCAAATAAAAATGATATATAAAATTAATCCATAGCTTCCCGTAATAAAAATTACTACTTTACTTTGATTCATAAGAGGATTGTATTTGGGAATCAAAATGGTGATAAAAAACTATGGTTATTATATATTGGACACTTTTAAAAGTACTTGAAACATTTATGAGGCCTATTAGCAATGAATTAATAATATTTTAGTTGTTTGAAGTTAAAAATAGGATGTTCTGTGATGATTCAGAAGTTCTGGTGTGAGAAAGGGACTCATGTCTGAAAATGGTATAATATGTCACGGTAAAGAACGATCAAGATGATAGATGTATAATATCACGCTATGAAGATGGTATTCATGCCATGTGTGGTTAAAGAGAGTCAAAATGGGAATATATTTATAAATTACACTATTAAGAGTTTATTTTCATTCCATATTGAATTCGAAAAATAAGCATTCATGTTAACATCAGCCATTAAAGCTACTCCATTTTATCATACCTATTCTTAGACATGTCAAGTTAAACCCCTTACAGAAGTGAGTTTGTAGACATCATAGATCCCTTTCTAAGACTATTTTATGTTGTATTTTTTTTGAAATATTATATAATTATTGTTTCTTTAGTTATATTGTTATATTTATATTGTAATTATAATTTTTTAATAAGATATTATTTTCTTCTTTTTTTCGTGAATTTAGTTGAAAATTTTAATTTTTATGTAAAGAGTGGGTTTTCAATTTTTTGGAAGTAAAATAGATGGGGTTCCTATATAAAATTATTAATCAAGGTATTGGTTAAGATAACAATGAATAAGATTAGTTTTAATATCAAATTTTTTATTCAGTAGTTATATCACTTTAATAATAAGAATAACTCTCATACTTTATGCAGTATTACTCTATGATTTTAAAGTGTAAATTTATGGAATAAATAGGAGAATATTTTATAGAAAAAGTGGAAGGGTTTATCCATAACTCAAAACTAGTTCACAAATGATTTATTCTATATGTTAACACTCATTTTAAATTCATATTTTTTATTTTCATAATTTTAATTAGAAGGATTCTAGAATCATAATATTCACAGATTCAATAAATAAATATCTCATTATTCTTCATCTTACCCACGTTCAATTTTTTTTGATAATTCAATATTAATTTCAATATAAACGTAAGATAACCACATGGACAACTATCAATGAATTAATTTGAGATAATCTATTTAATGGGATTCCCCTAAACTTATGCCTTATAATCTCGGATAAGATAACATTAAGATTATTAATCAAGAAAGCTTCAAAAAACTTTCCAATATTAGTTTATTTTAAAAAAACTAGGACACTAAAACATATCATGTATCTTTTATATCCTTTATTATAATTTCCCTATTATGAAAATTCAATTATATTCCACCATTTATATGCCAACATAAAAATTTATACCATCCTCACTATAATTATTTCACTCATCACACAATTTATTAATTTAAGAAAAACAATTCTTAATCCAAAATTGTGATGGGGTCACCATAACAATGTGAATTTCCTAGCCCAGTTTTAAGGGTTTTATTCCTTACACATATCCCATACATTAATGATTATTTTATTTTTTCAAAAATTATAATACAAAATCTCTTTGGAAAAAAATATTTTAATAAATCTATTCCCAATATCTCTAGTTTATACAACAACCAAAACAACTTATTTTCATTATATTTTCTTACCAAAACATCTTACCGCTCATTAGAGTTCAAATATAATCATGCATTGACTACTCTTTTAGGATAGTAAGGGGTGATTGAATTCAAATATAGTTACCTAATAGGGTTATTCAAGGTTAAAAGGGGCTTACAAGGATTATAGTTAAAAGGCAATACAAAATAAATTTATATTTTTTAATGAGGTATTTTAAATAAAAGTAATTACTCAATATTTTTTAAACAAAGGTTCATTAATGCTCTAATGTTTCGATAAAAGCACAAAAAATTAAATTAAAGAAAGATTGGTTATCTGATGATGTGATGGTACAGTACAGAATATGCTATAAATGGTTTATAATCCTCATATGTATGTTATTTTGAAATCAAATAGAAATTATAACCACTGAAGAAACAAATGATATTGAAGGAAAAAATTCTTCCTTATATGTACTTAGCTTCTAGATGAATAACCTCCTCTGTTAGAGGCACTAGAAGAGTTTCTATAGACTGTTAAATTAATGTGCATTGAAATTAAATGTTGAAACCATTATTGTTCTCTATTATGTACTATAAAAAAGGTAAATACATTAGAAAAAAATAAATTTTTAATGCCATTTGGAATGATATTTACCTGGAAAGGGCTCAATCGTAGAATCATATAACTGCAAATTATCTCCTTTTTTGAATTCTATGAAGAAGATCAATTCATCCAAAAAAATATTTGGTTTTCTTCTTGAAAATCATGGATTCTTCATAAGTATTGTATATTTTTATTCTAAAACTTAAAATAATAATTTCCTTTATTTTATAGATTCAAATTTATTCAGGTTATAGTTCTTGACGGCCAAAAACAACTTCATATTTTAACTCCACTAATATGTGATAATCATTACTATACACTATCCTAAAAGGTAAAAATACAATTAGACTAATATATATATAAATATATTTCCAATTATAATCATCTAATCCCAATCTCCAATCCTTCATATTTATGTGGTCATTTTTCTCAAGAATGTGTTTGATCCCCCTATTTCATACCTCAACCATTAAATTTTTTTAGGATGTTCTGTAGTATAAACCCTGTGATTTAATCTATATTTCCTCAAAATGAATTCTAAGGTTTTGTTACAAAAGATGTTTCTATGATCAGTGATGATAAATACGTGTATCTAAAGCCTTCAAATTAGGTTGTCTCGTGTATATTTAGATCCCACATTAGCATCACTATTTTTAGTTGGAATATCATCTACCCACTTGGACACAAATTCCACACATAAAATAATATAAATGTATCAAAAATAATTGTGAAATGACACCATGGAACTCATACCGCAAACATAATATTTTTAAAACTAGACTATTTATTATTGAATCTCATTGAATTTATAAATCTTCCCCTTGAACTAGATTCTTTTATAATATATATAAATTAAAAATTCATTCTTGAAATTGCTCGGTCAAAACCAAAAATGAAACACATTCGTCGATTTTTTTGGGTAAAAATAATCATTATAACTCAAAGTATCACAAAAATTATGAATTGATTATTTCTTAGAATATTTAATATATCCTTCAATGATTTAGACACTAAAATGTTTCCATAAATAAGGTTTAACCCATATGTACATCCAATATTAACTTACTATCACAAAAACTTATTTATCTAAAAACTAGTAGGGAACTTAATTGGGAACATAGTAATTAAAAAGGTTAACAAACCATGGTCTAAAATTCTTAGTAACATAAAGTTGTTTTGGAAGAAAATTCCTTAATATGTGGATAGATTTGGGGTTCATTGCCTAGAATAGTTGGTCATATACTCAAATGGTCAGACACTAAGTTCTTAGTTCTCATATTATCCATTATATAAATCACTAATTCTTAAAATAACAATGTATATATAATTATCATTGGTTTTATATCATGTTTCCTCAAAAAAAAAATATAGAATGGTCAGTGAAAACAATCTCTTTGAATCCTAAAAGGTATCGCGTAAACTTTTCTATATAAAAAATAATTTCTAGAAACTTTTTATTATTGGTTCTGTAATTATCATGTAATAAATCTATATCCATATATTCAAAAAAAATGACATGTGTTCTTATTCCCAATCTTTGATCAAAATAATAGCTACATAAATATCTGATGCATCATCCATCAATTAAAATGTTAAATGAAATAAATCTTTTTGGACAAAGGGTAGGGATACTAAATTTTATTTCACCTACTTAAAGGCCTGTTTATAACTCTCATCAAATGAAAATTGAGATTATTTTTATATAAATCGTCAAAAATGTATGAATATCTTGTTAAAAACATATATAACCCTCTTATAGAACTCAACATGGTCAAGGGGAGACTCGATATAAGGAAATGGCCTTAAAACATTATATGATATTGAATTAAATGAATAATTCACATTGAGAGTCTTTTCAGGTTTAGAGTTTTAGAGAGTTAGGCTATAATTATTACATTACATATAAAAAAATTTAAAGTATACACTTCTACTTAGTTTCCATTTTTTAATAAAATAAAAACTTTTGAAAAAAAAAGTCATGATCAGTTCCATGTTTTAAATAGAATGACATTCCCTTGATCCCATCCTTTACCCTATTCATCTTTAGGTCCTGTGAAAAACATTTCAAAACTTGGGATGAGCATAAAAATCTCAGTAAGGGATATAAAAAAATGAAAGACAAAATTAGTTCATCAATACATACATAACGTAAGCTCATTAACATACCTCATGAAATCATAATATTTGTGAATTACATATAGAAAACATAAATCATAAAGGTAACTTGTGACATCCATATCATACTTACATTGTAGCTATCACAGATACGTTACCTTTGGAATACCCATCATAATATATTCACTAAATATCTTAGGAGAAATATTCAGGTTTACCTATGTCATGTTACCCAATGCATTGGAGAGATATCTCGGGCTCACCCACTATAGGTTTATCATGGAACCATCTATATACGTATATAATTCCTAAGAACCATAACACATAAAACAAGCATAACAGAAAGTCAAATTTTCTATAATTCAATCACAATATATCACTTCAAGATATTGAAATAGTCAATTCTTTCTAAAAACCATTTTCAAACCCAAATTATGTAAAAATGGTATATAGTATTTATTTTCCATTAAAAAACACTACTTCTTGTTAAGGAAACCAAAGATCAAATAATACTCACGGTAGCAGAAAGGTCATTGTCACCGCTTACGTTAAAAAGAAACATTCTTTTTTTGTTGTTTAGTAAAACTCCTAATAGAAAAATATTTCCTTTTAATTAAATGAAAATTAAAAGGTGTTTATATAGTGTATAAAAGAAAAGTCATGTATTAAAAAAATATGCCTCAATGAAAGGAGATTGAGATTAAGTCCCTTACCTTGTGTCCGAATTGACCTATACGTTATTTAATCTCCTAAATAATAAACTAAAGTTAATTTTTACTTGATTATTAACATTTTTCAAGTTTAATATTCCTTTTATATCACTTATTAACATGTTATAAACATTATGCAATCATTTATGTTAATAATGGTCGTTTTGTCGATATTTGGTACTTGAGTAAAAAATAAACACCTTATATTTACAAGTTTCCAGTGTGGTCAATAGTCCATTATCTCTATATTGATATTCATTATTTAGATATCATATATATCATATATATATCCATTATATATATGTATTTATAATATTACATATCATTTGAAGATAATAAATGAAAAGCTTCGTTCATGGGATAGTAAGTCGTATGTACGCATGAACGCTACTTTCATTTCAATTTCATATTTTAATGGAATTAAAAGATAATGATACATATGTATATTAGAATTACAGTATAATATCATATATAATATCATTAACTCTATCCTTTATATGTCCTACATATGGAATTAACGAGTCATATCACTTTAAGGGGGCAGTAGTCCACACTTCCTCAAATGAAATTATCACGTTTACACATAATGGAAAACATAAAAGTTTGTTATAAATAGAAAATACAGAAGAATAAATAAAACATAAAAATAATATATATCATATATAAATACATTTCCATCTTAATTACCACCATGATAGGTGGTAGGAGATAATCGAACAACCATCGTTTCATGAGGCGTTTGTTTTCCATCCACAGAAACAGTATGTTCTTAACCCATTAGATGGAGGTGTGTGTGTAAGTGTAGCTCGAATCCTTCTCATAACAACAACCTAGTATATTTATAATTTTTGTGTTGTTATAAAATAAAGTAATAAAAAGATTTTAGGGGTTGGAGAAATAAAATTAAAGAAATGATGTTAAGAGAAACTCTTACCATTAATTTGGGAAACTCCCTTTGGATTGAACCAAAAGGACTTCTTGAAGTGACTTTTCCCTAAGGTAAGGCTTCTAGGTTAAAGATACGGATCATGAGAGATTATTTGGGTAGGGTTTGGTCGAGCCAAGGGGCTTAAGAGGTGTGAAGAATGAGTTATAAGTGTGGGAATTTTATAAGGTGGAGGAGGGACTCTTTAGGAAAGTGTGAAAATATTATTTTATTATATAATGATATTCGGTTTCTAAAGGTCCAAAATAATTAAAGTCAAAGATAAGATCACTCGTGGTTGAATTAATTCATCCAATAATAATTGGACAGGTATTGGAAGTTATTTTAATATTTATAATAATATTTATTTAAATCATTTATTAATGAGGTAAATATTGTATCCTTATTGTGTCATAAATAATTTAATTTATTTGATAACAAAAAATTTAAAAAAAATACCATGATGTAGGAAATTTTTTAGATTTCCAAATAATATTTATAGTTGAAAATATAACTTATATAACTCCATGAAAAAATTAATTTACTAAAAGATATTTGTTTATGTCTTTTTTGTCTTTATATTAAATTAATTAATCTAAAGTGTCACTATCACTCCCAGGTGGCTTCATGGGGTCCCAAAATCGACTAAAAGATTCCCATGGTAGTCAATGACTCAACCAATAAGGTTAGGACAAGTGTTAATGTAATTTTTTATTATTATAATATTCTTTCTACCTTGAATTACCATATTTACCTTTAACTGCGGTAAATAAGTCAAAAGTTACTATTCATCAATAATTATTTTCATCTCATTGAACCACATTTTAATTACTAATAACAACCATGTAATTCAGATTTTCAAAATTCAATTCACAGAAGCGGTAAAATTTCATTTAAATGAAAAAGATGGTTTTCTAACTACTACTAAGTGGTTTCACTATTAATCAAAAATTGAATTTTTTCAAAAAAATACCAAAAATTAATCATAAGATATATTTTATATTATGAATTAAAAAATTATGTCTATTTTACCAAATTCAAAACATAGAAGTTGTATTATTTAATTTAAAATTAATTTCCGTTGTCAAAACAAATAGCATGTTTTTAAGATACAATAACTATCAAAAGATTGACACTTGTTTATATCCAATTTCAAAGTGAAATTAATTCAAATGACCAAAATTGGATTAATTGGTAAAACTATAATCTAATTACACTTTAAAACCAATTAAAATTATAATATATCCATATAAATAAATTATATTAAAATTCACTTTTGAATTAAAATACAGTATTTTTCACTATTAAAAACAATGAATTTTATCAGAAAAATACCAAAAATTTAACCGTAGTAAATTTTGATGTCCCGAATCTAAAAAAGAATTTTAATTTGTCAAATAGAACATATAAAAGTGACCAAAAATGTATTTAAATATGTTTTTCCATCAAAAGGCGGTAAATCGACCTTTTAATGAATATTAGAGTATTTATACTTAAAATTATATTCATTCACATTTTAAGCCTCTAATTTTTTTTTGATAAATGTAAAAACATTTAAAAAACTTGTATAATGGTATTTTAGTTAGTTCTATTAATTCCCACCAATAAAACAACTAGGCCTTAACTACCATTTAAAATAATATTATTATATTATTAGTGCTCAACGTAAGATTTCAAAGGAACTCGTTGTTGCGTGTCGGGTACGCCATCGAACATAGAATCCCCTTTAAAGTAAAATTAATATTTAATTTAAAAAATATTAATTAAAAAATTTATTATTTCTTTATTTACCTGGGATATTGCACCAGGCATACTTCACTATTTTTGGGTGTGGTAGTGAGGAAGTAACACTATCCTTGGACTTATCCACTTTGATTCTATCCTTATATACGACATGTCCTAGAGATTTTATTTTATACACTATAAAAAAATTCTCAATGTTACGAACATGTTTTGTCTCAATGAAAGTACTTAATACAACCACTTGGCTCTTTAAAAATTTATTAAAAAGTGATATATTCATGATGAAACCATCTATTATAAACCTATATATATTTTTCTTGAAATTTAAAAAAATCATCATCTGAGTTTGAAATCTTCTTGAAGAATTAAATAATCCAAAGGTAATTATCCTATAAGTAAATGTTTCTAATGGTATTGTAAATGTGTTATTTTATTGAATCTATATTTTAATTTAAATATGAATGTATCCAAAAATAATAATGATCTTTTCCTTCAAGTCACCCAATAATGTTGTCATGGAATGAGAGAGTAAAATGATCTTTCCTAGTCAGAATGATTAGTTTATTATATTCTATACACACTCTCCATTTACATGTATATCTAGTAGTAATAATCATTCTACATTAATACTTTTAAATTATGAATCAACTCTTTTTTGGCACTATTTAGAGTGGACTCAACCATTGGTGACTGTACATTGGAAAATTTCTTCCATCAGACATCAAAGTGGTCATGTTTTTTATAACTACCTCTAACAGTGTTTGATTTATCCACCTTTTAAATTTACTTAAACATTTTCCATCATCCTCTAAAAAGATCATATATAATCTAAATACTTCTACAAATATTATTACTTTATTTTTAATATAAATATCTAATAATACAAACAATGTTTGGAGAGGCCTAGTGTATTTTCAATACTAGGTATATAAAAAGGAAACATGAAAATAAAATAAAACATCATCATTTTAATCTCCATTTTGAGATACTAAATCCATTTGATCTCCTAAAACGTCATATGATAATATAGGGAATACATTTAGTGACCCATACCTTTTACACAAATTATTACCTGATTTTTATGCATAAATATCCAATAAGTAAAACCCTAAAGATCATGATTCCTGGTGTACTTGGAAGGCTCGATTAATGATATATAAAAAAGGAAATTAAATATATTATTATTTTATTCTCTATTATTACTTTTAGATATATTTTATCTCTTAAAATTGTATAGGATGTCTTTGGGAATACATAAATGAAAGAGTTCATCCAAAATGCAAAGTAAAGATATAAATATGATTTAGAAACACTAATTGTGAGTCAAAGGTATAACATGATATCATAAAAGATAAGGATCATGAGTAATCACATGGAATCATAATATAAATAACATATTATCATAATATCATGGTAACATAGTAATTGTGGTAGAACAACAAAACATGACAACAATGTTAGTCAGGGAAAACTGCCTACAAAATATCACATGGTGGACCATGTCCAGATTAGGTTTTTCCCTAATCCCTTACATGAATACTCATGAGGATAAATATTTACCCAATTAATTAGTGTGTTATCTTGTTGGACCTATCATAACATGTACATGTTTGTGTGTTACAAAAAATGAAATGAATCTTTAGACATAAACATAAAAAGTTCCCCTAGAAAGAAATGGGTTGTATTTGAGAAAAGAACTTCTGGATTGTATTACCCCATCAAAGGAAGGGATAAAAATATAGGTATATATTTGATAGATATATGTACATAATTTATAATCATTCCATTAAATTAAAGGTAGATATATTTTGAGTTAGTGATAGAATGGTTATAACCCAAAGAAAAGGGTGGTTTAGAGAGATCTCATACCTCAAGCCCAATTCATCACATGTGTTATTTGCCTTCCATATTAATAAAAAATATGTTAATTATTTACATTCATAATAACTTTTTTCAAGTTTATTAATTATTTTATTTTTTATTATCATGTTATATTCAATTACTTAATCATTTAGGATCAAGTTGGATTTTTTGATAATGTTTGGTGTATATGTCCAAAATCACTGTGGAAAGTTGACTAAGGGCAAAGAGAATACTATTTAATCTTCTCCAAAATAATAATCCTGAAATTATTATAATATTTATACATAAAATAGAGTTCTAAAACTTCTCATTATTCTTGGTTATGAAAAATTAAATTTGTTACAGTCATAGATATGGCTGGTCATACATATGGATGAGTATAATTTACGTTTTTCAATGATCATGATGGAGTGAAGGTAACTATTATTATATCTATCCATAATGATTATTATGTCATATATATAATAAAATTTTTAAAAATATTCTTACATATATCATAAATGTGATGTGGTAATAAAAAAATAAATCACCTTCCTTCATAAAGCATTGGTCCACCACACACACGAATGATGTTATAATTTTTCAATGGATGGTACGGTATGAAAGAATATGATATATTGATTTTATATCAATCAAAATAATTATTTTGATAAATAAAAAGGGAAAAAAAGCTGAAGGGAGTCAGTCATGGGGGCCTGAAATGATGCAAGCCACGGGAATCCGCCTTAACAATGTTTATACCCTCTGGGGGAAAGAATAATATACTAGAATACACATTAATGTATAATGGAAGGGAGGATCGAGAAGCTTTGATGTCCTCATTTTTGTTACACTCTCGCCAAGTGTGGAGGATACTCACCCGGCTACTGATAAGCCTTTGAAACTCCCTAAAATTGTAATAGATTGACCAGGGTATCCATTTTTTTCCTTTCAATGACTCATATATGATGCGAGAATCCACATCGATCGCTACCATGATCACATTATTTTGATAATAGAGACTAAGGCCTATAACGAGAGCTGAGGCCTCTACCTTAAGAAGTGGACATATCCAAAGGAAGTGCTAAACATAAAGTTGACAGAACCATCAGAATCTTGAACCACACCTCCTCTGTTGTCCAAACCTGTGAATCTAAATCCATCCATGTTTAACTTGAGACCTAGAGTGTGGGGAAGATAACGAACCCAGTGTCCCTTCACACTGTCGCAGCTTAGGAGAGAAGCCAAATCACTAGTACAAAGGGGCCTGAGAGATGACGTATCCTCCAAATTCTTTATTAACATCATCAAGTCCAGTAAAACATAATGTTTCTGGATGATGAGAGTCTTGGCCCAGACACAAGCTCCCTCAAAGAGATAAGAGTTGCGAGCCCTCCAGATTCACCAACAACATATAATTCTCCCTCCTTTCTAGTCTCTCATCACAAGCACAGTGAAACCACCACGTGAAAAAAATGAGTCCCATAATATATGGGGAGTAGAATCAAATAAAGTCCATGAAATGCTTCCAGATAGTATAACCCCACTCGCTTCCAAAAAAGTGGTGGTCAATAGATTCTATCATGCACGATCTACATCAAGAGCATCGGGAATCCAGAGGGATTCCCAGACATTGGATGTTCTCATATGACGTTTAAGCCCAATTCTTAATTCTCCACAGCATGTAATTCAGTTTAGAAGGAAACTCTTGTATCCAGATAATAGCCCCCCATTCATAAGTGTTCTCAGTAATATAGGCCACTTAGTGATATTCTTTTGTAGATAAAGACCCTAAAGTAGAATATGTTAAAACACATTTATCTTACATCTGGTAGATCTTTAAGGAGTTAAACAGATGACATTGGACCGAACTAAAGATGGAGTCAATAAATCTTGTGTATCATCTGGCCTCTCTGAAAGAAAGTCTAGGGGATGGGAATTTTGGGAAGCTAATGGGGGATCCATCCCAATTATGAAACCATAAGAATATATTCCACGTGCCCACAATCCACTGTGAATGATTTTTGAGAACATGAATTTGAGGGAGAACTGTAGGCTAGAAGGTGGATGGGTTTTACCCATTAGCACTCAAATCATCCCCGTACTTACCCTTCATATATCTCAACTAATGGGACTATTTAGAAACAAAGTCCTAAGCCGACTTTTCAAGAATACATGATAGGTTGTCATTAATATTTTCACTCCAATTCCACCCACTTCAATGGGTCTAGTCGTCGTCTCCCAGGGGGCCCAGTGGTTCTATCCTTTAGACTGGGCATCCCAACGAAATGAGGTGATAATTCATTCAATGTTTCCAAAAACATTCTTGGGGACCCTGACTGTAGAAAACGTATTCACCATAATGGAAGGAAAGACACTATTGATGATAGTTGATCTACCACTGAATGAAATATAAATATTTTCTAAATAATTACTCTAATTTAAATACATACCATGATCTGATCAAAATATTGGATTTGTAGCCACCTTAGAGAGACAGAAGCACCTAGATACTCCATTGAGATTTGACCACATTACATATTCAGGAAACTAGTGATATCACTAACTTTAGCTCCTAAGATTCTATGGGAGATAAAGACACTGATTTTCGAGTGATTAATCGTTTTCAAACTCCACCTATTATAATTATCATGAACATCAATGATTCACCTGGTCGACCACTTATTTTCATTCAAAAAAGATGATGGTTTCATCTGCATACATGATATGATACATATAGTTGCGATCCATTTGTTCTCTATATGGAAATATTCTTCCTCTAGAGAGACTCATATTGATATGGTAGCTGAGGACATCCTAGGAAATAATGAAGTTTGTAGGGGATATTGGATTCCCTTATCAGATATAGTGCACTACCTTAAAGAAGCCATAGTTATTCCCTATGAAGGTGAATGACATACAAGATTATCTAAATCACCAAGAAACAATATCTGTTACCAAAGTGGATAATCCCATGCTAGTCAAAACTTTATGGATGAAATTCCATTCGATTCAATCATATATATTTTCCATATCCAACTTAATTACCATGTTTGATCCACGAGCCTTGAAATTAATTTCACTGATCAGATCCTGCACCAATGTGATTTCTCCCTGTATCAATCGGACCCTTATGAACATGTGATGCTCCTTGGGAACCCAACAATGAATATTGGGGTGATCCTATTATTGATGACACTCACCAACACCTTGTGGGTAAAATTAAACAGGATAACTGGTCTACAATGGAGGAGAGACGTTATATCATTAACTTTTGGGATGTGCGCTAAGAATTTCATGCATGTAAAATGCGAAGACTTCCTCCATGGAAGAAATCATGCACTGCCTCAACCAGATCTGATCCCACTACACTCCAAAATCTTTTGATGAATGACCCTGGGAAGCCATTTGGGCCCTGGGTTCTTTCTCGATTAAGCCTTTTCATCACCTCAACAATTTCAGGATCACTAGGAACCACCTCAAGGACCTCATTATCAACACTCGTAATCACATGGGGGTACGACCTCCAGAAACACATCCACACCGCTCATGTATCCTCCGTACATGCGGGGGTTGAGACTAGCCTGGAAATCATTGAAATTGGTAGGAGGCCAGGGAACCTACCACATCCGAGCTACCAGTGTTATAACTATATTTGAGAAGGATATTAGGCTTGGAAATCACTTTTTCTCGTTAATTAATGGTAAAAAATAAGTTTGAGTTACGATCACCATTACGTATCCTTCAAAACATTCCCTGATCTCTGGTCACTCGTTCATGTTGAATAACCATATCAGTCAATGCCTCTTTCCTAGCCTTGATCTCATAAACAATATTATCATTTTTTTCCTTCCTCTAGTAATGGATTGAGACCATCAATGTCTGATTTAATGTTGTCCATGTCTTGGAAATAAGGTGGATGTGAAGATACCTGTTTCCTTAAGTCTTCCTTTAGAATCATAAATTTATTATGAATTCCTATCTATAAAATTCATAGGGCTAGTTAATTCCAGGACTCTTCCAAAAATCTTGATAACATGGAATGTCAGCCCATAGATGGTAGATTGAGAGCCGGACTTCGATTCCATGCCTTTATGTTTGGGTAAAAATGGTATGAGAGTGATCCCAAATTCACCAAACAAGATGGGTTACCTTTGAGTTAGAGAAGGACAAGATTGTAAACTCGTTGTCTTAACACCGATCCAGGCACCATCAGGTGTATTGGTTCCCTATCTTATTATTATACTGGGTAATGTAATCTCCCACAAAACCCATTACCAAAAGACCGTTACGATCTATGAAAGATAGAAAGTCTTCTCTTTACCTCATCGAAAACAATCCTCTACCTTTCTTCTCATGTGGGTTAGCGATTATTTTGAAATCGCCCATCACAAACCATGCATAAGAACTAGGGTCAAAAGATTCAAAACCTTTCCAGAGAAACTCTTCGACTTTTTCCTCATAACAAGAATAGACAAATGAGAAAAAGTAGCTCTGGGAGTTGAAAGAGACATTGGTTGTAATATGATGATCTGACACAATGACCCGCTCCACCGAGAGAGCCTTGTTCCATAAGATCTAGATATGAATATTTCATGGGCTTTCATGCATAAAGATGTTCAATAATAGGCTCCAAGAAAAATAAAATATCATGGAGGAAGATTTATTGGGATCTAACACTGCCACAAGTTATATTTTTTGTTTTAGTATTTTAGTGGAAATATAGTCATATTTAGTTCTTGACACACATCCATGAGTGTTCCATGAATGGAAATTAAATATTGGACCCAGAATGTTTGGCTTTGACCATAGACAATGAATCCCCTCTGTTCTTGGAAGGAGAAGGGGATCTTTTATGAAAGCACCTCATTTTGGCCAGTGTGCAAACACCAGGAGGAGAGAATCAACGTATCTTCCCTACAGGTAGAATAAAAATCATTTCTTATACGGGAGGCATGGCCTACATCTTTGGCAGAAGATTTAGAAGGAGAGATGTCTCAGGCCTCCTTAGGAGAAAGGCAAGCCCCCCCCCCCCACTTGGCGGGGAGGGTAGAGAGAGAACCTTCCTCAGGACTGAAGCCTTCGAAGGCCTCTGATATCCATTGCACTGGATAAGGGAGAATCCCACCTGACTAACTAGGGAACCTCTTCGAGAAAAGGGGCCAAAGAATCCCCAATAATACGAGTGACCTGGGTCATAGGGCAGAATACCCTTAGGACAAGGGCTAAGAAGTAGGTATTTTCCATAATCTTATCTGGTGAATGCATCCTTGAAGAACTTTGAGTCCCCGTAGTGGTCCTCGACCAGTAGAGAGAATAGGATCAGATCCAAGTAGGGAGGAGTATCAGAGACACAGGAAGACAGAGGATCCAGTGCCTTCTGTGGACCAGAGAGGGAGGGAAACTTAGAAACTAACCTCCACCCAAGATCCCATGTCCCAGTGGGGAAATGATAGCTAACATCTAAAAGGCCTAGAGGAGGACCACCATTATGAGGGGTGGGCTACCGTGAGCCATCCCACATCCACTTCGGATTTCATCTACAAACCAGAAAAGAATGGCCTTGGATGATGTAGGAGCAATATCTAGGGGGTGCCAGAAATAAAAGAGATTGGTCCCAAGAGAAAAAGTCATGCACGTTGAGCTTGATTCGTTCCAGAAAAGGGAGATAGAGGTCAATTTCAACACAGATACGGGCCACTGCAGACGCTTCTAAGTGAAGGGTGCAGCCATCCTCACAATGAAAGGATCCTAAGGGGTTTCCAGTGGCGCGGAGGAAGGAGAAATTTTGAAATTATAAAGGGAGTGCTAGAAGGATGATCCACACCTCCATAGAAGGAGACTCGCACCCATGATGAGATTTCATCGCCCAAAGAGACTGTTTAAACTACCATTTACCGAATGAATGAGGGGATTTTCACCAGGAACTATTTATATCCTCCTGAGACTCTAGCGCAATGCATAAGGTATTTCGATTAAGGGAGGAGACACAAGCTGGGGATACCAAGCCCCAGGACCCAACGAACCCTTAGAAGATATGTAGAGGTGGCTTGTCAGCACTGAATAATATGATCAAGGTCCAACATAGGATGGTCGTGGTGTTATTGAAAGCTTTCCCCAGGATATCGAACATAGGAGAAGAACCATCTAGAGCCCCAGCCCATATCATTTCAGGGATCTCAGGAAAGAACAGAGAAGAGATCTGGGAAGAGTTGAGGATATCATCATTGAAGGAAATGCAGGGGCTCTCGGTGGAAAATTGATGATGCGAAGAACTAGTAATTGGCCAAGAAGAATCTTTCACTGAAGGGTCGAGACTAGTATATGCTGGAACCACCACTGATGGAGAGGAGACTAGAGAATCAACGGGTCGAAGAATTTGAAAATCAGGAGGCGCGATAGGCACGTTTTCTGGAGAGCTCGACACAAAATCCATCTTCACATTAATTTTATATAATTATTAATAATTAATTAATATCATATATTTCAAGAACCCAATTCATTATTTAGGTTTTTAATCATTTACCTTCTGTCAATTTTTAGTTTAAATGATTATTAATGGTCTAATGTGATTAAACATAGAGGTCATAGGTGTATCGGGGGTGTTCGGGGCATGTTTTGATCATGAAACTCTGTTTGTTTTAAGAAAATGACAAGACACTTGGTAATTAGAATTCATGTGGGATAGAACCCATGGCTTAACAACCCAAGAAAGACATGGGAAGAGGGAAAGAGGATAATGCATGTTTTGTCAAACCGTGCGGATTGAAGTGGATTCATGTGTCGTATCCTCTATAGTTTTGATAGTGGACTGATACCTGGTTTGAGCATGATTTGGATACCCATGAGAAATATTTATGTGATCTTCCCATTCTTATAGAAGTGAGCACATAGTCGGTGCATGGTTTGACCAACCATGTGGCCAAACAAGGTGATCCAACAAATGTTGGGGAAATTTCCATTTTTTCTATTAAAAGTACTTTTAAACCTAATTATATTTATTTTCTCCTCCATCATTGGATAATAGTTCATTGGGAGCTCATTCTTGAGCCAAATTATATACATTGATCCCTCTCCTTCATCCAGACTAGGATTTGAGCATCGATCATCTCAATGGATATGTGTCCGTGAGAAGTCAATTCCTTTTATGTCATTATTCATTATTATTAGTATCAGTTGTGCAATTTTGGTGCAAGATAATATGTCTTATTCCCTGTTTCATCATCTATTATTGATTTTTCTCCCAATCTAAATCAAATAAGGAGATAATGTTTGATGATCACTCCACTATAGACCTAGGGTAGGTGGACTTCTGTTTTCCCTCAACTCCATGTGTTTATATATATTTCATTTTTCCACATGCCCATTTTTTCAAGAGAATCCCTTGTATTAAGATTTAATCATTGTTTATAATTGATATGTATAACCTAGGTAATTAATGATTTTTTTGGGAAATTATTAAAGGCCATGTACCGAGAGTCAAAAGCCCCCCTTGGGTGTGCTGTTTAATTATGTGGACCACCCTCGGTGGCATAAGAATTGGATTACCTTTGAGGTTTTCTGTTTACCCCATTCTATGGGATGTTAAATGATAAAAAGTAGATTATAAATTGAATTGATAATAGTAAGTTAATGGAAGACAATATCTCTAGGATTTGGACATTCTTCTTCTTGATTACACATGAGTTTCTTCTTTAATGAAATACCCATATGAGATATTTATAGTCTAGGCCTTCTAATATTAGCCCATACTTTGTTCCACCTTCTAGGTTGAGGTTTAAATGAAATGGTCATGGTGATGAAAAAAAACAATTAAATGATTTTTTTAATTTTTATTATATTCCTTAGGTGATACATGATTTCTGTAACGACCCAAACATTCATTAATGGAAATCCCTCTTGATCTAATTAAATGCTTCTTTATGTAAAATTTTTATATAAAATGTCAACTTCTATGGTTTTATGTTTTTGAATTTTAAAATACTGTTAAGAATTGTGATCGTTGCTCATATAGCCATTGAACAGTGATCACATGATTAGTATAAATATATTGCTTTAACAAATCCAATTTACTCAGAGAAAGGAAGTGATGACCTCATCCAGTAGACATGCCTCATACAGAGCCCCTTTGTCAGAGCTTGGAAAGGTGGTTACCTCTTTGGACTTCACTCTTGACCAAGCCCAAGTTGAGCATGAATATGTTAAGCTCGAGCGGGACCACCTACAAGAGAAGTTGATCTTGATAGAGATTACCAACCGAGCAATGTTATCCGAGCCCCCCCCCCCCCAAGAGTCTGTCACCATCGCACACCTTACCCTTCGGTCCTATACTGGTGTTATAAAGGGTTCTGTAACAAAACCTTAGCACTATGGTTATGTACATTATTTTTGTATATAATAATGAATATACTTTCATTTTATTATTGTTACCTTGTAAATAATTTTTAAAGCACAAGAAATATTTTCACTTAATGTTCAACTAAGAAATATATTTTGATAAATTAATGGATTTTTGAATTAAATAATATTTTAATAAAATATAATTATTATTATTAAATTAATTTTTATTAAATATAAATGATCGTATAATTTTATGAATGATATTGTAATTTTTATTAATGTTTGAAATCCATTTTTGTCCAAATCCATTAATTTTCGATAAATATTAGTTTTTATTTTAAAAGTGAAAATTCACTAATTAAGAAAATTATTTAGATAGAATGAATATTATTTTTTTAATCCGTAATTCAAAATTATACAACGGTGAATTTTTCATAATTTTCTGAGACAGTCGAATTTTTGGGTAAAAATTAAATGTCATTTAAACATATAATGTGTTTTATGACATCATAATGACCCAATAGTGATGTAATAAAATACTATAAACATTATATTCCGCCAAAATATGTTTTTCCATTAAAATAATATTATTTTGGGTTTGTTTTAATTATTTTACAAAGCTTTAGTGGACCCTTCAAGACTTATTAAACATTTTGTCTTTTTAAATTGTTTTCCTTGGGAGTGTGACTAACCTCCACATAAGCAAAAACATTATTTTAAGAAGTTCATACTTTGGCCTTATAAAACATTGTTTTCCACTTCCCTTTGGAAAAAACAATGGGCAAAAACCATGGTTTGGTTTTTGTTTTGGATTAGTTTAATGTGAGGTGTCCCAAACCTAAATAATAATGAATTCCCTCTCCTTTCCTATATAAACCCACCCAAGCTCCCACATCCTCTTCACTCAATGCCTTTGGAGTTTTTTCAACCTCTTCCCTCCTCTCTCTATAATCCTTCCAAGGTTCCCCAAGATCCTAAGAATCCTCTCTCAAGCCTCTCTCAAGCCTTTGGAAGCACACTTCCAAGTAAGGGTTTTTCTTTCTTTCCCATTTTGTCCAATTTTCTTTTAGTTGTTATGCCCTTTTGTTTTCCATTACAAATATTGGGGTATGATTTCACACCACACCCATACTTACCTCTTTATGTTTGAATGATAGGATACCCCTTTCTCTCTCATTAAATTCCTCCCATGTACACCTGTTACTATGCCTAAATTCGGAAAGGAATTTCTCTTTTCTCATTTACATTCAAGAAATTATTTTGTAGCATGAATCTAAATTCCATTACATTTTTTGGGTCATGTATCTATATGAACCCCTTACTTTCCATGTCATGTAAATATTATTAGACACCCCTTTACCTCTCATCAACCATTTTTAGGAGTTCTTATGTCACATCGTTATGCTGCCGAAATTACACCGCATTTTTCCAAGCCAAAGTCATTGTGTAGTGAATACCATGGTCATTTCTCTATCAAGGGTATTACCCTTAATGCAAATTTACATATTGTTTAAAGAGTTTAATGTATGTATTCCACATTCGTTTATTGTGGAATATATAATTATATTGAATGATTCAATGTTTTATGATCCATGTGGCACACTAATGCATGAAATGAAATGTTTAAGAAGGGTGTGCCCTGATAGCGCTCCAATGCAATGGGTAAAGTATAGTATCATGATACGTCATGTGCAATGAGTTTTTACTCATGATAATTAAATTTCAATGAGGGTTTACTCATGCTTCATGTGCAATAAGGGTTTACTCATGCTCCATGTACAATGAGCCTTGGATCATGCTAATTCCATGTTAAGTGTTGTTGCCACATTTCCATGTTATGATTGTAATGCTTTATCATGCCTTTATGTTAAAGATTCTCTTGTGCTCTATCGATATTCCTATTCTCTAACATGTATTTTATTCCTTATGTTATTCCATGATTATTCCATTATATGGATTTATAGCTCACCCTTTTCTTATGCATGTCCTCAGGTTATCTCAAGAAATGTTAAGTACGAGGGAATGTAGTGGTCATATAAAGGAAGTTTTTAATAAAGATTTTGTATTTCATGCTTTAATTTGTTATGTAATGATCCTAAGCCCCAAATTCACTATAAATCTTAATCTTCTATGTTGTATCAAGTGAAGTTTATATAATAAATGATGTTTAATTTTGTAAAAAATCATGGTTGTCATAGTTGGCATCGAAGGATAGGTTTAGTTATTTTTGGGATTATGATTAGAAAACCCTAGTAAAGCTTTAGAGACAAGACTAAGTATAATAAAAACATCCCTATGTTTTGGTGAGTATTGAGTATGTTTTTTTATCAGACAAATACATACCTATCTAGATACGAGCAGGTAGAGGCGGATCTGGTATAGATGTATCCTTTGGGTAAAACCCAAAAACACCACTTTGATCTAGACTCGAATAGGAAATGGTGAACGACAATGGGCCTCGCTTCACTCTTGGTTACAACACTCCCAAGGGATATGCTTTTGTAAATTCACAAGCTTATTATGAACCATTATTAAGGGAAAAATGACTTAAGAATATATGTTAGAAAGTAGATCATGGATAACATAGACTAAAGCCAATAGATTCATATGTTAAGGGAAAAAAGTTATTTAAAAGTCATTAGTTTTGTCCTTGGATTACTCTTTATGGGTTACCCCCAACTTTCCTTTTATTGCATCCAATGATTGGTAATAGGAGAACTCTGGCTAACAACCGATGTGAAGATCAATGTGATGACTGTAATAATGAGAAGCCCAATCCAATGGGAGTGGGAATAATGAACTTTTTCACACTTCTCTCTCAGCTAACTCATGATTTGAATAGAAACATGGGTTAAGAGGAATGTTCAACCCCCCCCCCCCACAAGAAAGAACAAGTTGCTATCGAGAGCTTCATGAGACAAAGGCCTCCTACTTATAATGGATCATCTAATCCCTCAATCTCTGAACAATGGATCAACTCCATTGAAAAGATATTCTCCATCCTTCAATGTTTTGAAAAATAGAAGGTTCTCCTAGATACTTATCATATGGAGTGTGAAGCTGATCAATGGTGGACATTGATCAAAAATATGAAGCCTGAGGAGGAGATTGAGTCATTGGAATGGAAGGATTTCTATAAGATGTTTTTAAATAAATATTTTCCGCGTATCCTCCGGCTTAAGATGGAATGGGACTTCCTTGCCCTCAAGAAAAAAGATGACGAATCTATTGGAGCATATGAGGAAAACTTCACAAGGCTTGCACGATATGATTACAGCTTTTTCATTACCCCTGAATGCAAGGTTGACCGCTTCTTTGGTGGGATGAAACCTAGCCCGCGGAAAGCACTGGAGATCCACGACGTCGACAGCTATGAAGAAATTATCCAATGTGCTCTCATGATCAAAATAGAGATTGGAGAATCTCAGGGGTATCATGGAGATAAGAAGTGTAAGGAAGACTTCAATGTTGGCGGTCCGATGAACAAATCCAACAGTGCTAAAAAGATACAACACCCCACTTGCCAAAGGTACGGAAAGAAGCACCTTGGGAATTGCCTGAAGGGTATGAGGAGATGCTTTAGGTGTGGAAGAGAAGGGCACATGGCTATTAACTATCAGAAAAAAACCCTGTGGCTGAAACAGAGGAGAGGAATGCTCCGTTCGAACCTCAATGCATTACTCACTGCTAAAACTCCAAAGAACTAGGGCATCTTTCAAATCAGTGCCCTAAGACAAGGGTTTTCAGAGGCAACCAACAACCTCCAAGGCATCAAGGGAAAGCTTTTTCCATCACTACTCCCAAAGTGAACCCCGACAACGAATTAGTGACAAGTATGCTAGTTATTCAATGAAGAATAGCAAACATACTTTTTTGATTCAGGTTCTATGCATTATTTTATATCTCTAAAGTTTAGTAGAACAATCCCAGCACCACCAAAAATCGTGGAAGTGAAGATGTCTGTGATTATGGAAAATGGGGAAATCATTGCATCCCATGAATATAACTCCTCCCCTGTCATAATATGTGGATTTAACTTCCTGGTAAACCTCGTCATACTCACTATGGTGGAATTTGATGCAATTCTTGGCATGGATTAACTTTCCTTATATAGAGCCAACATAAATTGTCGTGAGAGGGAAATTACTCTATATGTGGAGAATTGACCCCCGAATCTTTAAAAGTGCAAGGAGGAAGATGAATCTTCTTTAGCTCCATCATCTCAATCATGGATATTACTTCCCTATGACCATGCATATCTAGCTCAGATGATTGATTATCAGGAGGCAACCATCCTAGAAGACATTCCTATTGTGAGGGAATTCGCTGAAGTGTTTTCTGAAGAATTTCCTGGTCTTCCTCCTAGAAGAGATGTTGAATTATAAATTGATCTTATACCTTGGGCATTTACAATATCCAAGACTCCCTAATAGAATTACTACTATGGAACTTGAGGAGCTGAAGAAACAACTAAATGAGAATTTGGATAAAGGGTTTATACACCCAAGTGCTTCACCATGGGGTACACCAGTCCTCTTTATCAAGAAGAAGGATGGGTCAATGTCTCTTTGCATCAATTATCACGAGCTTAACAAAATCACGATAATAAACAAGCATCCTCTCCCACAAATTGATGAATTTTTCAATCAACTACGTGGAGAATAATACTTCTCCAAGGTGGATTTGTGGTTGGGATATTATCATGTAAGGGTGAAGAAGGAAGATATCCCCAAGACTGCTTTTCGTACAAGATATGGGAACTATGAATTCATAGTAATGCCTTTCAGACTCACTAATGCTTTAGAAATGTTCATGGACTTGATGAATAGAGTCTTTAGAGATTACCTCGACAAATTTGTGGTAGTCTTTATAGATGATATTCTGATATACTCCAAAACCAAGGAAGACCATGAAGAGCATCTAAGAACTATACTAGAGACCTTGAAAAAGGATAAGCTCTATGAAAAGTACAACAAGTGTGAGTTCTGGTTGAAGGAGGCCTCATTCATGGGCCATATCATCACAAAAAATGGGATATCTTTGGATCCCTCCAAATAGATTCAATTGAGGGATAGCTGACTCCAACATCGATAACAGATATCCGTAGATTCTTGGGGTTAGCTGGATATTATCAATGATTTGTGATAAATTTCTCGCAATTTTTCAACCCTCTTACCAAGCTAACTCGGAAGGGAGTAATGTTTTATTGGAGTGATGAATGTGAAGAAATCATTAATGAGTTGAAAATGAGGCTTATCACTGGGCCCATGATCACTTTACCCACAAGTGAAGAACTTTTTGTGGTATTCAGTGATGCTTCGAAGAAGGGACTGGGATGTCTGTTGATGAAAAATGACAAATTCATTGCCTATGATTCAAGGAAATTGATAGTTCATGAACAAAACTACCCAACACATGACCTCGCGTTGGCTGCAGTGATCATCACTTTAAAATTTTGGCGGCATTATCTATTTGGGGAGAAGTGTGAAATATATACAGACCACTAAAGACTCAAGTATATATTCACACATAAAGAGTTGAACATGCACCAACGAAGATGATTAGAGCTGATCAAAGACTATGACTGCTCAATCCATTACCACCCTGGTAAAGCGAACAAGGTGGAATATTCCCTAAGTAGAAAGGACCCAGTGATTCTATCATTGATGAGAATTAAAAAGGATCCAATATTATAAGATTTCATGAAGATGGAAATGAGAATCATTAATAAGGGAACATCATCAATCCTTTCACAAATTATTGCTCAACTTCCACTTTTTGAAAGGTTAAAGGATGCTCAAAAGGATGATGTGGGAATTGAGGAAAAAGTGGAAGTTATTGGAAAAGGAAATCCTCAAATTTTAATGTTAATGAAGAGGGAATTGTGAGATTTGGGAAATACTATGTGTTCCATCAAGTCCAGAGCTGAAGAAGGAACTTTTGGATGATGCACATAGTTCAAATTTCTCTATTCACCCAGGAAACACAAAGATGTATTGAGATCTCGGAGAGAATTATTGGTGGGATAATATGATGAAGGAGATCATTGAATATACATCAAAGTTCCTGGTTTGTCAGCAAGTGAAGGCAGGGAGGCAGAAGTCTAAATGGATGATGCAAACATTTCCAATACCATAATGGAAATGGGGGAACATCACCATGGACTTTGTCACCGGACATCCGAAGACATCCAAAGGCAACAATGAAATATGGGTTGTTGTGGATCATCTTACAAAGGCTGCAGAATTCATTTCTATTCGGGAGGATTTATCATTTGATCAATTGTCATGGATATATATCAAGGAAGTGGTAAGGCTTCATGGAGTTCCACTATCTATTGCGTCCGATTGAGATCCAAGATTCACCTCTACATTTTGGAAGAGTCTTCAACATGCTATAAATACTGAACTGAACATCAGTACGGCCTATCATCCTCAAATTGATGGCCAATCTGAGTGAACTATCCAAACATTTGAGGACATGTTGAGAGCATACTCAATGGAATTTAAAGGAGGAAGAGATCAACATCTTCCTCTGGTTGAGTTCTCTTATAATAACAGTTTCCACTTGAGCATCCAAATGACACCATATGAAGACCTTTATGGTAGAAGGTGTAGAACAACGACATGTTTGGATGAGGTCGGTGAGCATAAGATACTTGGACCAGAAATGGTCGAAGAAATGGTGGAGAAGGTGAAAAGCATTCAACATCAAATCAAGGTAGCCCAGAGTCAACAAAAGAGTTATGCAGATAACCATCAACGAAACATTGAGTTTAAAGTTGGAGACATCATATTTCTATGCATAACTCCATGGAAGAAGGTCATTAGGTTTGGAAAGAAAGGGATGTTAATTCCAAGGTATATAGGCCCCTTTGAGTTTCTTGATCATGTCGGGGCTGTGGCCTATCGACTAGCACTTCCACCCACCATGGACAAAGTACATGATGTCTTTGATGTATCCCTCTTAAGGAAGTACATATCGGACCCTTCACATGTACTCTTCTCGAAGGTGGTACAATTAGAGGGTGATCTTTCTTATGAGTAGAAACAAGTGAAGATCTTAGATTGTAGAGAAAAAGTTCTACGAAATAATACAATGCCCCTCGTCAAGGTGTTGTGGGATAACCACAAGTTTTAAAAATCAATGTGGGAATCAGAGGAAATGATGAATAAGAGTTACTTACATATGTTTTAGTGTGGGGAAAGAAAATTTCGAGGCCGAAATTTCTTAAGGGGGAAGATTGTAACAACCCAAACATTCATTAATGGAAATACCTCTTGATCAAATTAAAGGTATCTTTATGTAAAATGTTTATATAAAATTTTAACTTCTTTGGTTTTATGTTTTTGAATTTTAAAATAATGTTAAGAATTGTGATTGTTTCTAATATAGCCATTGAAAAGTGATCACATTATTAGTATAAATATAGGGCTTTAACAAATCCAATTTACTCAGACAAAGGAAGCGATGGTCTCGTCCAGTAGATGTTCCTAATACGAAGCCCATTTGTCAGAGCTCGGAAAGGAGGTTGTGTCTTTGGGATTCTCTCTTGACCAAGCCCAAGCCGATCTTGAATATGTTAAGCTCGAGCGGGACCACCTACGAGAGAATTGGAAGTTGATAGAGATTACCACCCGGGCAATGTTATCTGATCCACCCCAAGAGTCTGTCACCATCACCCACCTTACCCTTCGGTCTTATGCGGGTGTTACAAGGGGTTATGTAACAAGACCATAGAACTATGTTTATGTACATTATTTTTTTATATAATAATGAATATACTTTCATTTTATTATTATTACCTTGTAAATAGTTTTTAAAGCACAAATAGTATTTTTAGTTAATGTTCAACTAAGAAATCTATTTTGATGAATTAATGGATTTTTGAATTAAATAATATTTTAATAAAATATTATTATTATTATTAAATTAACTTTTATTAAATATAAATGATTGTATAATTTTATGAATGCAATTGTAATTTTTATTAAGGTTTGAAAGCCATTTTTTGTCAAAACCCATGAATTTTCAATAAATATCAGTTTATATTTTAAAACTGAAAATTCAAATATTTAGAAAATTATTTAGATAAAATGAATATTATTTTTTGAATCCAGACATCGAAATTATCCAATGGTAAATTTTTCATAATTTTATGAGAAAATTGAATTTTTGGGTAAAAATTAAATACGGTTTAAATATATAATGTGTTTTATAACATCATAATGACCCAATAGGGATGTAATAAAAGTATATAAACTTTATGTTTTGACAATATATGTTTTTCCATTAAAATAATATGATTCCAGTTATGTTTTATTTTTTTAAAAAAAGCATTAGTGGACCCTTCAATACTTATTAAACATTTTGTCTTTTTAATTTTTTTTTCTTGCGAGTGTGACTCACCTCCACATAAGAAACCCCATTATTTTAAGAAGTTAGGAATTTGGAATTAAAAAATATTATTTTCCACTTCCCTTTGAAAAAAACCATGGGAAAAACCATGATCTGGTTTGTGGTTTGGATTATATTAATGTGAGGTCTCCCAAACCCAAATAATAAATAATTCCCTCTCCTTTCCTATATAAACCCACCCAAGCTCCCACCTCCTCTTCACTAACATAATTTGGAGTTCGTCCAACCTCTGAACTCATCTATCTATAATCCTCCCAAGGTTCCCCAAACTCCCAAGAATCCTCTCTCAATCCTCTCTCAATCATTTGGAAGCACACATCCAAGTAAGGGTTTTTTCTTCCTTTCTCATTTTGTCCAATTTTCATTAAGTTGTTATGCCCTTTTGTTTTCAATTAAAAATGTTGGGGTATGATTTCACACCTCTCCCATAATTACCTATTTATTTTTGAATGATTGGAGACCCCTTTATCTCTCATTAAATGCCTCCCATGTACACCCATTACTATGCCAAAATTGCGTCGCGCTTTTCCAAGGCAAAGTCATTGTATAGTGAATACCATGCCCATTTATCTATCAAGGGTATTCACATTTATGCACATTTACTTATTGTTTGAAGAGTTTCATGTATTTATTACACATTCATATATCGTGGAATAATTGATTATGTAGAATGATTCAATGATTTATGATCCATGTCTCACACTTATGCATGAAATAAAATGTTTAAGAATGGTGCGCCCTGATAGTTTTCCAATGCATTGGGTAAAGTACAGTATCATGATACGTCATGTGCAATGGGTGTTTACTCATGCTAATTCAAGTGAAACGAGGGTTTACTCATGCTTCATGTGCAAAGAGGTTTTACTGATGCTCCATGTGCATTGTGCCTTGGCTCATGCTAATTTTATGTTAAGTGTTGTTTCCACATTTCCATGTTATTATTTTCATGATTTATCATGCCTTTATGTTTATGAATATCTTGTGATCTATTGATATTCCTATTGTCTAACATGTATTGTATTCCTCATGTTATTCCATGATTATTCCCTTACTGGTCTTTATAGCTCATTCTTTTCTTATGCATGTCCTCAGGTTATCCCATAAAATGCTAAGTATGAGGGAATGTACTGGTCATGTAAAGAAAGTATTCAATAAAGATGATGTATTTCATGTTTTATGTTGTTATGTAAGGATCCTAATCCCCAAAGACACTACACCTCTCGATCTTCTATGTTGTATCAATTGATGTTTATGTAAGAAAATATGTTTAATTGTGTAATAAAAAGCAGGGTTGTCATAGGTTCTCACATAAACTCCTAGGATGGTCTAATTTGGTCATTTATCTAATTAAACTCAAGTGATACTTAGACTCCTTACTGTATTTCTATGGACAGACCCATAAGCTTTTCTATTATATGTTCAGGTGACACATCCAACCATTATGGGCATCCAATTACGGACTCATAGGGATGGTTTTATCATCCCCATTGGTGATAGTTGGTCTCCCTTAGTGGACCACCAAGGATGGACTTGAATGGAAATGATGTTACACCACACCTATAGTGATACCTAGGTTTTGATGAGGATTTCCATGGACCGTCTTGAAAGGTGTTTGGTTCATGTTATGCCCGGACTGATATATGGATTTCAAATAAGGAATTATAATGATGGTATTAGGTTATTAACTAATTAATTAATGAAACTATCTATATGATTCACCTGACACGAAAAAGCACAATCTTGGATTTGGTCAGTTTTGAACACCCTATTGTTTAGCCGGTAAGGCATTTGTTGTACACATATCCTTACATGGGATGCTAGGATATGTGACATGTCCCAAGACTTATTTATTGATTAATCAAATGAACTAACTTATTAATTGATACATAAATATCTATACATTCAGATATTTTATGGCTATGGAAAAAGAAGGTATTAGAGGATGGGTGTCTATGGGAACCCATACCTTTATGGGTTGTTTACATTTAATTCATTAAATATTCTATAACTACCTACCCACTATATATATTCACTAACTGAATTGAATTGAAAACCATTATTGGTGGCCTACTGGGATATAACTCACACCATACTTGGGATTCCTTTACTACCTAAGAAGATTATATGACTACAAATATGGATAATGGATAGCATTGTGCTATAGGTTGTTGATTACTTCTTAGGAATAAGGGATCACAAGAAAAATATTAGGTTCATCATGATAGCTAGTATATATTTTTGTATTTTTGGTTTTGGTGAAATGTATTTTATCATTTTATGTACCGTTGTTTTTTCATCCCTGAAGAGATGAAAGAAATCTCATCTATACATGAGATTAGTTTGGGCGTTATTGTATATATCTTTCATTGGGTGTTATCTCATATTTTATTATCAATTATCTGATTGATTTATTACTTACACTATTTATTATTATTATTTTTCATTATATTACACTCTGGTAATGAGCGCATAGTCTCCCCATAGACACACCCTATGCCCTTTCTTCTAGTTGGAAACCTCTAGAATTCGAGGAGATTCACTTGAGGCTATGTGGCCAGCCAGGATCAGAGAACCATTTAGTGGCATCTAGGTTTCGGATGTTACAATGTTGTATCAAATAACTATTTTCATGTTTCTATTTCTATTTTGAGACAATAGAAAGGGATAATATTGAATATGACTTTGGTAATGAGTTTTGTGTGGGCATGGCTAACCCACATACTAGAAATCCAAATTTCCTCGAATGAAATTTATGTTTTTTGGATTTTTCAAATTATAGTTGATTTTATTCTACCATTGGGTGATGAAAATGAATTGTGATGTTATCATTTATGTTATTGAGGGTTATATTGTGCTTCAACAAGATGATATTAGGGTATTCTATCACATGCATCATTTTAGACACCTTTTGGAATTCAAATTCCATGAATTATTCCATTCCATATAGAATGTATTTATTTTTTATATAATTTTGTGATAGGTGTTGTGATATATATACCTGCTAATTTGATAGATCATTTGTGCATTGGATTTATAGAATTTTTTAGTATTACCATTTCGGTCATGAAATATATAGTCTTTTCCTGATTAGGCTACAACAGACACCCTAAGAATCCAATTATGGCATGTTGAGTTATGAACTCTGAGTCGCATGGACTAGAAAGTGTTATGGTGTGGATTATGTGAACACCATATTTTGGTTCATGAAGAGTATGGTCCCTTATGGATTATAATTTCATGAACCATTTGGTTCAACCATTTAAAATTATTTGTGATATAATGGTAATTAATATATGAATAAAATGGAAACTGAAATTGTTATAGTAGAGAACATTACCAAGACCCGACCTTAGTAGTGGGTTATAGAAATTATCTATTTCTTTTATATGATGTTTAGGGTTCCTAGACCAGACTCAAGGACTAGGAATATGTGTTTGATTATTATATGTAAATTCTTGTATATATCATATTTTAGTATCTATTCTTTTGAGCTATGAACTTTGATAACATTCATTTCTGACGCGTGTGTTTGGAATTGTAGAGATAATCCACCAGGATAACCTCCATTCGTACACCAAGAGGTTGTTGGAGGCCATTACCTAGAGGTGGTTGGCCTTGGGATACTAGTACATCCTCTAGTAGTTCTAGATGAAGAAACTGTGATTATACCAGAAATAGGTGTTGAGGTATAGTTCCAAGAAGGCATTATGCATTTCATACAGACCATTCGGGCAGCACTACGACCTTCCCCAACTATGGAGGAGTTGACCCATGAGTTCCAGTAGCAGAATCCACCCACAATTTTAGGGGATGGAAGACCGTAGGCTATGGAGTCATGTATATAGGTCATTCTATCTATCTTAGATCATCTCAATACACCTCTCTAGAGGCGTGTAAATATCGCTATTTATATGTTTTGTGAATTCTCCAAGAGAAGGTGGGATTTCATTACTCCGATGGATCATCATCAGGATATGGGTTTGATATATTTTCTTATATAATTATATGATAACTTCTATCCAAAGATGATGAGGTATTATGGATCCCAATATTTCATGCACATGGAGTAGGGTGTGTTATCATACATGGATTAGTCATCTCATTATACATAGCTTCAGTTATATTCACCTATTCTGATGGGTGAAGAGTTTTCTAAATAAAAAATATGAGAGGATGGTTTCAAGTATGGAATTAGATCACAAGTAATTTTTTTTTGGAAGAATACCATTAATGAAATTGTTAATCATGTGTTTATCATGGAGCAAAACCTGAGATAGGTTGGGGATGTGATCTAAGGTAGTTTAGCTCCTAAATCTGTTAGTACATTCACTGGTAGTAGGAAGTATCATCTAGAGATTCCATACTGTGATATTTGTTTCTAGAGAACACACTAAAGTATCTATGTAAGGATACAGTAGTGTGGTAGACCAGGATAAAATGAGAACTAGGTCCATGATAGACCTAGTCGAGTGTCGATACTTCTGTAATATAGGTCATCTACAACACTTCTGCAGAACTTTTTCTTCAGGAGCCACTGAGAGACAGTGTGTATTAACACCATATGCAGGATTGGGGTTAGCATCTTAGAAGCTTCTCATCACGTTGAGAGCTGGTATATTTTTATTTGATCTTCCTGAGGTGGTTGTTGGGGTCATGGTTGTCAGACCCCAAATGTTTAGCAACAATAGAGTAGATCTACTTAGTGTATCCAGGATGTATCACAAGACTAAAGATCAGGCCAGATATATTCATTGAAATACACCACTGAAGAGAATAATCCAAGACCTTATTCTTTTAATGTTACTATTCTAGTATCCTATACTTTAGAATTTTCTATTTTCAGTATTGTAAATTCTCATATTGTTATGTTGGTTTCAGCTGTGGAGAGTCTTGGTCACATCGTTTAGTGATATGATGGCATTAGGACACATGAAACTATATTAGGGATCATAATAGAGGATGTAAATTAGTGCAGGGATTCCTCCTTGATATTGGAGGGTTTCACTTCATATGTGACTTCTTTTTCCTTGAGATGATAAGTTTTGACATCATTATTGGGATATACTGGTCAGTTCCCTTTCATGATTTCATTGAATTATATCACCAAAGGATATCCTTCACATCACCAGAGAGTAGAGAGTATATTAACAAGGGTGAATGGGATATCCATGAGATCAATGATGAACATGAGAATCATGGGTTGGGTGGTATGGGAGACTATATTGAGAGTTTATATTTGAATAATCACGAAATAAATTCTTAATATTTACATCCAATGCTTGATCATTTTAGGGATGTTTTTTCAGGATGGCTTCTTAGGATTACCTTAAGAGCATGAAGTAATGTTATAAATCAAGATATTTCAAGGATATGAACGAGTATACATTCCTTCTTGTAGGATAGATACTATTAATATGTAAGAGATCAAGAGTCATTTAGTGTATTTTTGGGAAAATGGGTTTATCTTACCCAGTACTTCTTTTTGGGTTTCATTAGTCCTTTTTTGCAAAAAAGGGTAATAGAACTATCAAGCTTTGTGTGGATTATAGAAAGTTTAACTAACTAATGGTTAAAAACATGTATACATTACTATGGAAGTTCAATACATTTTATTAAATTCAATGCACATAAGTGTCAAAATTTAACTTAAAAGTAATCCCAAAAAATGTGTTGAAAAATGTTTTTTAAGAAATGTATTTTTCAAGCATAAGATGATTTTATTATAACTATACGACTAATAATAATCATTAGATGATTTTTATTTCATATAAATACATATATAATCATTAAATTTAATTTATTTACTTCCATACTATGGTTTATTTTAATTAATTTAAAATGATAGATTTTATTCTCTTAAAAAGAGTCTGTAGAAATCAACATTTTTAAGCATAAAAATAATATTTTAGAAAAATCATGAAAAATTATTATTAAAATGAAATTAATTAGATAATTACCAATAAAATGGTAAATATATCACTTTAATAATAAATAAAAACTGTAATGGACCTTTTAAATTACTTTATTTAATGCATATAAATGACGGTATTGGAAAAAATGGAAACTTTAACTGTTTACTGAAAAAATAAAATATTTCAAAAAGTTCCAAAATTTCACCCAAATTTAATTATAATATAATTATTTCAAAAATGAAGTCAATTTTTCAAAATTATTCTTCTAAATATCACATACATTAATTATAATATTATCTCTTACAAATAAATCCAAATCATTTTTGAAGGATACATTTTTTTGAATAATGCAATATCTTTTTAAAAATTTGAGTGTTTATTTCAAAATATATTATAAAAACATTTATATTGAGTAGGACCTTTATATATATTTCATAAATTAATTAATAATATTTTTACCTACCAATTTGAAATAAATGTTATAATGGTCATTAATAATCCCAATTCGTTTATGTTTGGTGTTTTATGTCTTATATGCTTTCATGAATAGTATTCCTTTTAAAAAACATAGGGTGTTTCATTAATCCCCCATTAAAAATATCTCCCTAGAAATTTCATTTTATATAATTTTTTAAAACATTTGAGGGTACTTTGGGTTCATGTCTTCATCGGTTTCCATGGTTTCCTCTCCATATTTTTGGTTCCACCAAATCACTTTGACCAAGTGATTTGTAGTATTGTAAAGAACATTATATTTGTGGTCCAAGATCTTCATCAACTACTCCTCATAAGAGAGATATTTTTTCAGCTACACAACTATTAAATTCATTAAATGTGAGGGATCTATTATGTACTTTCTCAATAGGGATTTGTGGAATACTTTGTGTACATGAAAAAGGGTTAGTGGGAGTGATAGTGGATAAAACACATATCTGATGGGATTGAGAATATTAAAGGGGGTGATGTAAATGGGGGTTTTATTTTCCTTATTCAAAAATTTCATGACTCTCTTCCACCAAGATATATTGAGAAACGCTTTATCCCTGACATCAAACTCTACATCTCATTAATGATTTTGAGCACAGTTCTTCTATCAACTCTAAGAAGTCATGATGTTTTGATGAATGGTCTTAACATTTTCTACCATCTCCTCAACAATTTATAGTCCCAAAATCTTATCTTCACTAACTTCATCCAAAAATGTTGATGTTCTACGTCTCCTCCCATATATGTATTCATGTGAATCCATTTGTATGATTGAGTGGAAACTATTATTGTATGAGAAATTGACTATAGGATGATGTTAATTCCATCCTCTACTGAAGTTCATCACTATTTTCCTCAAAATTTCATCCTATTTATAAATATACAACTCATACTGGCCAGTATTTTTGGGTGATGAGCTGTAATGAAGTTTAAATCCATATTTAAACCATGTTGGAGGATCTTCTAGAACATTAAGATATATCTCAAATCACAATTAGATAAAATAGATAATGGTGTTCCATGAATCCTAACCACTTATATGATATATATCCTTTTAGTTTTATTGAGTGATAATTCCTCTTGAATTATAACGAAGTAATAAGTCTTCATAAGACGATCCACTACATCACATATGGAATTATTTCCTCTCTATTTATGCAGAAAACTCGTGATAAAGTGTACGGAGATGTTTTCCTAATTCCATGTAGGTATGGGAAATGGTTTCATCAAACCCTTATACTTTTCCCTTTTAGCTTTAAATTTTTAACTTACCATACCGTTATGTATATTATGATATCTCCTTCTTCATATTTGTTTCACCAATAGTGTTGTTAGATATCTTGATACCTCTTCATGGTCCATAGGTTGATGGAGCAGGTCGAGCTATGTGCATCATTTGACAACTATTTCTTTATATTCATATTTGATGGTACAAATAGTCAGGACCAAAATCTAGTAAATCCCATTGAAATTTTGAACTCTGAGAATTTACATTTTCTTAATGGTTCCACCTTAAAATGAATTTCAACATCATCTCTTTGATCGTCCATTATCTTATCCATAAGGTCTGTTTGGTTAATAATTTAAGGAAATAATGATTATGTTCATTCCTTAGTATCCCTGTGTAAATATTATACAGGTATAAGAGGATTGGATACTTCTTAATCCTCCTTATTGATATGATTGTCAGATCCTTTCTACATAGGGAATACTCTACTTCATTTTAATTCTTAGGATAGTATTGGATTTATGACTTATAGTCTTTGATCAACTCTAACGGTATTCATTGGAACATATTAAACTCTTTATATTTGAATATATATTTTAGTATCCTATGACATATATATATATATTTAAAACTTCTCCCTATAGAGATAATGTCTCCAAATTTTCAATGTAAAGATCTTTATTGCTTACTCTTGATCATGTGTGGGATAGTTATACTCATAAACATTCAACTTCCATGATAAATAGACTATAAATTATCATTTTTCATGAATATATATCCCATACCCTTATTTGAAGAATCACTATTTACCAAAATACTTCCCCACTTGAAGGAATTATAAGGATTGGTGTAAAGATAAACCTCCTTTTTCAACCCCTTAAAGATATCTTTTCTTTAAATGGTTTAAAAAAACATTACCCATTTCTATTGTGTCTTGGTTAGTGTGTTTAAAAATCACGATAATTTTCTCATAAATCATTAGTAATACCCAAATAGTCTAAGGAAACTATGGATATCCATTACATTTTTTTGGTCTAGGTTAGTACTCAATTGCCTTTGTCTTATAAGGGTCTACATATATCCATTTTATAGTGATAATATTCTCTAAGAATTTAAATTCCATCATCCATAACTCACATTTGTTATGATTTTCATATAGCCTCTCATTTATCAAAGCCTTTTGCATAGTATTCAAATGATCCTCATGGTCCTCTTTGATTTTGGATTAAATTATAAGATTATCTTTAAATTATACCAAAAAACATTTGATGTAATATCCAAATGCTCTATTAATCAAGTACACAAATACTTATTTAAAATTAATGAGTCCAAATTTCATCACTATGAATTCATAGCGTCCATTACATGTTCAAAATGAATTTTTGTGAAAATATTACATCTTCACCTTTAATTAGTGATATCCTAATTTAAGTTCCACCATAGAGAAATAATAGTCTTCACTAAATTTATCAAAAAAATCATCCATATATTCCAATGAGTACTTTTTATTTATAAATATGTTCTTATATTTATGATAATAAATAAAGATGTGCATTGACCCAACCTTATTTTTGAAAAATAGGACTTCCACACTCCATGGTGAAGTACTCGGACATCTAAAACACTTTTCCATATTATCTTGAAAATTCTTCTTCAAATATTAAAACTAAATAGTTTTCATTCTATAATTAATATTAAATATGAGAAGATATATAGGAATACGTTCGATTGATATCTCAACCTATTGGTTAGGAGAAAGACCAAGAAACTCTCTAGGGAATATGTTAGTATAGTCCCTCATAATGAGAATGTCTTCAAGCATAATTCTCTCTATTTTCTTAATAATTTTTGCTATATATGATTGATAATCTAGAAATAATATCTATTCATGAATAGAATATTCTATGGGAGACTCATACTCCCCCTTACACATGTATATAATCTTTGGATAACTTATGATGTGGAGAGAGATCTCCCTCTCTTAACATGTTATGTTGGATTTAAATAATGATAGTTATTATATGCCCAAAATTGCATTAAACTCTATTAAAGGAAGTAAAATGAGATTTAATAGAAGATTAAGTCCACAAACATTGACTGGGGACAATTTTTATACTTGAGATGTAACCATTTCTATATTTTATATTATCAAATATAGATCAACCACCATGTTTGGAGGTGGTTCTTTAATACTTCTACTAATCTTGAAATATATAAAAGAATTAATAGAAGAAAAATCAAATAGACTTTTCACTATTATATAATGAATAACTAGTGAACCTATTAATACATCATTTTTGGGATACACCTTAGCACTAGTGATAACATATGCTCTTCATTTATCCCTAGTCCATGGAGGTTCTTATTGTTGATTATCTCTAAAACCCCTTAGATTAGTGAATTTGATTTCATAACGTCCTTTTTCCATTAAATTGACACAATAAACCATGGGTTGAGTGTTGATTAGAACCTTATTTTGTTCTTCCACATTAGTGGGTTTCTTTATTTCCCTCTAACATTTATTTTCTTGATTCCTATCTTTTCCACATTTCAAACATATCTCAGTTTCCCTCAAGATGTTACTAGGATTCTTCTTTCCACAATTTTGACAAGTGGAATGTTTTGTTTTGTTTCCTACATAGGATTTATATATTTATACTTCTAAATAAAAATTCATTTTATGTTTTTTGTCTCTGCTCCCATGCGACCACTGAGATTCACTGATCACCATCCCAACATTGAGGTAACAATGAACTATATTTTAATAGTTTTTAAATTTCTAAACCACTAATTCTTTTTATATAATCATATTTAACACACTTAATAAATGGTCCATCATAATGTTCATTTAAATGAAAAAAATTGCAGGTCTAATAAGAAAGACATGTTATTTTTTCCTCATACACCCTGATAGACTCATCTACCTTTTTCATCAGACATAGGAACTCCCTCTCAATTTTATGAAGGGGATTTTATGGGAAAAAATTACTAAAAAAATATATTCATTTCGACCAATTACATGGATTCAATATCCACTTTAGAATTTATGTTTTTGATTGGTGTCCACCACTCAATATATTTTCCCTTAATGTGATAAATTTCCAAAACAATTTTATATTTCTATGGTAATTGAATATTAGAAAATATCTTCTCAATTTAGTATATATATTTTGTAATACCCCAAGATTTCATAGTGTGTTATTTCTTCAAAATAATTCAATATCTTGCACTACACGCAACACCGAGTTCAAGCGCACCATGACTTACCAAACAAGCCTTTCAAAAGAGTTTATGAATAGTATTAACTAAATTTTAAACTTTATATAATCCTTATAATTTTAGAATCCATATTATGAGTTTCTTAGACATAATGTAAGAACAAATTCATTTTCAGTATTGCACTTTTTCCAACTTTTAATAGTGAACCCTTTCTAAATACAATATTTTAAACTTTTTGACCAAATGGGGACATCAAAAATTTAAAATGAAACATCCCAAGCTTCCACGGTACGCTTTCCTTTGAATGATACAGTAGTGTGTGTTGTACACAACTTCGAGTTCTAACACACACCACAACCAATCAAACTAGCCGTTATGAATAGTAATACCTAATTTTTAAATTTATATATATTTTATATTTCAAAATCGACTTCATTTTTGAATTCAGAGTATCGAATTTATCCTAAGGTGAACTTTTGGTACTTTTCGGATAACTTCCATTTTTTGATGAATAGTGAAAATTACTAAATTTTAATTAAAAACAACTTTTTTTAATAAAAATAATTAATAGTGATAAATTATGAATTTGAGTTGTTTTAAAGTATAATTATAATATATTTTTACCATTTTATCCAATGGTGTTCATTAGAATTAATTTCACTTTGAAATTGGACCTAAACAATTGTCAATCTTTTGATATATATTGTTTCTTAAAAACACGCTATTTGTTGTGACAGCGGGAATTAATTATAAAATTAATTAATGCAACTTATATGTTTGGAATTTTCTAAAATAGACGTCATTTTTGAATTCGGAATATCAATTATAGCTTAGGGTGAAATTTGGGCATTGTTCTGAAAAACTTCAATTTTTGATGAATAGTGAAACCACTAAGTGGTAGTTAAAAAACTGAATTTTTCATAAAACATAATTTTACCACTTCTGTGATTGGAATTTCTAAAATCCGAGAGAGATGTTTAATATCAAGAATTAAAATTTGGTTCAATGAGATGAAAATAAGTTTTGGTGAATAGTAACTTTTTACTTTTATTTACCATGGTTAAAAGTAAATAGGGTAATTAAGGGTAAAAATTATATTAATATTACCCTAACACATGTCCTAATTCTATTGGACAAGTGTATCTCGACCAAAAACAACCTTAGGAGTAAAATATTATCATTTAGGTCCACTTGGATTAGATTAGGACATTTATTATTATTTAATTCAAAGAAGAGTTAAAAAAGATAAAATCAATGTTTATTTACTAAAACATTATTAATATAGGGTTATACATAAGATAAATTCGCTTGTAAATATTCATTAGAAAGCTAATACTATTTCCTACATAATGAAAGTTTATTTATAATTTTTAGACCTTAAATAAGTTAATTTATTTATGACCCAATGATGATGCAGTAATTACCATAATAGTTAAAAATTAAACTAATTGATATTTTAAATACCCAAATAAATATAATTTGAGACTTTTAATGATTTAAACTAATTTTCTAGGATAATATGGCATATTAGTATGGAGTTAATTGACTTTTTTCTAAGTAATCATTCTGTTATGAGTTTCACAAAAATCAACATTTGAATAGTGTCAAAATTGACATAAAAGAGTTTTAAAAACAAATATTATATTATTAATTGATATTAAATTCCTAAAAATCTAAGGTTCATCCAAGAGACTTATATCATGATAGGTGTATCATTAATTTACCACTTGGGGGTCGCTTGGATTTATATAGTAAGTTTATTAACTATATAATATAAAAATACAAAGTGACATGGTAAATGTCAAACTAATTAACTAAGAGTTAAAACTAAAAGATAAGGTTAATATAGTAACCCAAACCTATCAAAATTATATTTGTTGAATGGGTTTCGACCTATTCTCACCTTGACCTTTTAATAATCAACTTTGTAGCCATTAGAAACCGAATATGAATTTATTATAAATTAATATTTCTAGCTTTTCCAAAGGTACCCCTCACCCCTCTTATAAAAGGGCACTCCTCCTTATAATTCCTTAACACCTTCAAATTCTTTTAGTTCGGCCAAATTCTGCCCAACTACACTCCCAACATCCCTCACTACAACCTATAGGCCTTAGTTTGATCAGAAAGCCAACCTATGGAGCCCTTTTGATCAAATCAAAATGAAGAACCCGAAGAAGAGGTAATGATTTCACCACCCTTTTCCAAGTTCCTTTCTTCTTCCACTTCTTCTTCATTTGTTGTTACCATTCTAAAATAATAACTCTAGTATCATATATATAATGTGATGTTATTATAAATATGGTACAACGATATTCAGTATTCTATCCACCCTTTTAATAACATGTCACCATACGTGTGTATGTACGGCTTACCGTCTCCACATCGTGGTGTAATTGTTATTCAATATATTATTATCTGGATGGGTATAATAATGATATCTAACTCATGTAAATAATAAATATAACATGTTAATGATTCTGTATATATGATATAACAACCATTTATATATTATTTTAATATCAAAATAATGATATTGTCGCTCATGCGTACGTACGGACTACCGTCTCCACGAAGGCGATGAGATTCATTCTCCATCATATCCATTCAAGTATAATTCTTATTTTATGATTAATAATAGTATCTAAGGACTTGATATCATTTTTATATGAATAATATACAACCTATCCATTACAAACATGGCTTACGTAACAAAACAAATAAAAGAAAACGAGTAAGTTAACACCCGAAACAACGATAATACTAAGATATTATTAACAAATCAATGTTAAAAGATCATATATGATATCATATTAATGTATATTATTCTTGTATAATTTAATAACAATTATTTAACCATTATAAAGGAGGTTAACCTATCCCAACCCATGAAAAGTACAAGGTAAGGGTTATTTCGCAATCTCTTCATTATCCGAGGTTGTTTATACGTAATTAACTACTGGGATTTCATTATCATCCACATCCATGTTTCTTCGAAATGTATTTCAAAACATTTTTACTATTTACAAATAATATGAGTTAAAGTAATTTATACCCTTATGGGTTTATAAAGGAATCTTTCCGTCGTTTTCCAAACAAGGTTCTTTTTAACCTTTTCGACAGAATTATGGTAAGAATGTTTTTTAACATATACGGTGGGTGCAGATATTTACCGCCGTTATAAAATTGTCAAAGATTCCCTTACAAGCTTATAAAAATATTTTCAAAGAAAATGTTTCATTTTATAATTATGTGGCTTTTAAATGATTTCAAAATGAATATTTTAAGAATTTCGGAAAGGTACTCTTTATCAAAATCATAATTTTAAATGTTTTAAAGATTTATCTTTCTAAATCTTTTTAATAAATGTCCATGTCTTCAAAATTGTTTTAAGGATTTATTTATATGGACATGAATGTTTTTAAAATGTTAATTCCTTTCAAAAGTTTCAAAGTGGTATGGGACACTTTGATTCAAAAATTTCTTTTAATTACTTCCTTTATAAATGTGTGACTTTTAAATGATTTCAAAAAAAAAAATGAGATATTTCTCTCAAATAGTTTTGATTTCATCTATGTCAACATCCTTTGATGGATTTTATGATTATATGAAGTTGATTTATTGTGATACAAAACTTCTATATTGTATAGAAGGTTTTGTGATTTGTTTGACTGTGGGTGTGATATTTTTATACCATTCATAGTTTATGGTGAAAGTATTGACATTTCGTATGCTAGTTTTAATACGAATGATTATGTTATGTTTAAACCTTTTCATATGGGAATTCATTGAACTAAATATGTGACGGGTGGAGCCTGCTATAGCTCCTCGATGCATCGGTAGGTATCATGAGACAAACTAGTGTCTTGTCAAAAGGCCTTGGAAAAATCTTATTTGTAGTCTTGGCACGAGGCCTTGGCTATGTGGTTATGATAGTCTGGCATTATGCATTCCATCATTATGAAAGTGGTTATTGATATTTCATGTGATTATTTGATTAGTAGAGTATCCATGTGAATAAGTAAATGGAATTATTTCATTTTATATTTTCCATACTATGTTGAAGTTCAAGTTTAAAAGGCTTTTTTTAGTTATACATTGCCTAAAATGTTTATGCTTATTTATAAATGTTTCCGCTGTATTGCTTACCCTTACAGAGCGTTTGAGCTCACCCCTTTCAATGTTTTATTTTTCCCAGGATTCCAAGAAGTATATTGTGATTGATAAGAAGGGTTAAGACAAGGGAATAATGGGATTCATAAAGGATTATTTATGTTGTTTTGTATGTTATGAAGTGTAATGTAACATTAATGTATGTAATCTATTTTCCAAGACTGCTAAACTAATCGGTCATTCGAGAATTGATTCCTTGTAATCATGCCAATGTATTAAAATAATGCACCGAATCTGGGTTACTAGGTTCGGGGCGTTACAGTTGGTATCATAGGAAGTTTAGTAAAAACCTTGGAAACTAGATTTAGGTAAACTCTGATTAGAGCACACAGACCTAAGATGGGCCTTGAGGATTAGTATAGAAGTACTTCCTAGAATTTTGGTATTGTAGAGATTTTGTGAGTTTTCCGAGCAATACATCCCTCTCTGGATACGAGCAGGTAGAGGCGACTCTGGCACAGATGTACCTAGGGGTAAAACCCGAAAACACCACTTTGAGCTAGACACGAACGGGAACTGGTGCACGACAACGGGCCTTGCTTCACTCTTGGTTTCGACACTCCCGGGGGATATGCTTAGGATAATTCTCATTTTCTTTACAAACCATTATTAAGGGTTTATGAGTATATACTTCCTCAAAGGAGACATTTTTATGATTATGGATTATATACATAAACTATTTAATTTATGTTATGTGTTTTACAAGTTTGGGATTAGGTATTGTTATTCATAAACTAATCTAGTGTATGCCATTGTTTAGAAATGGCGCCCAGTAGAAGGAATGTTAACTCCATCAATGCACATAATCCAAAGAGAAAGAAGGATCATATCTTTCATGGTCTTAAGCTAGAATTTATAAGAGAAATAGTCTCCCATGTATTAACATCATATGAAGAAATAATATCATGTGTTGATAAGATAAGTAAAGATTTTACTGAGTCCTATGGCTTTGAAGAGAAGCAAGAGAAGAAAAGGATGGAAGAGAAAAAGATGTATAAAGGGAAGAGGGAAAAGAAGAATTTTCACATATGTGATAAATGTGGGAAGAAACACCCTGGAACATGTCTGAAAGGAATGGGAGTTTGTTATAAGTGTGGAAGAAAAGGGCACAAAGTACGTGACTACAAGGGTAAGAAAGTTGTTTAAAATGTACAATGCTTCATTTGCAAGGAGTTTGGACACTACGTGAACCTATGTCCCAGTCATCAAACCATGCCGCAAATGATGCTATTGGATAATAATCAAGTTATGATACTACCACAGATGAAGAGGAATGATTAGAGTTCTTATGTTGATTATGTCAATTGAGTGTTGTATCAACAATATACTTGTTATAATAATTATGGAGTATATAAGGATTGTACTGCAGTACTATTTCATTAAGGACTTGAGATTGTGTGCAACAAAGAAAAGTGACTCAATAGCAGGATAAATTTTTGGAAAATATATGTTTGAGAGAATGATAAACCAAAATATAGTTCTGATACCGAGGTAGTGATTTTGGAATAATACATGATTTATTTGGATAAATTATATTGGATATTCTTGACTAACTTGAAATTGATTAATGATTTGTATATTCCATCATTGTTGGGGTTTAAAACATTTTTGGATTGATGAAGTATATCCAGCATTCTATATGGAATAAGGGAGCATGAATGTAATCAATAAGGAATACGGTAATTTAGGATGTTTCAGTGTATTAAAAGAATACATGATGAAGGTATTCATATGCTATTACGGGGTAAAAAGGATCTACATTATGTTTACCTTCCTTATAAATTTTGGACTGTGAGTTTGGAAAGATGTATTTTGGATAGTTCTAGTTTGGATTATTTTGGATTGCCATAAAAGGACAACCTGGAGGTCAGGCGGCAACCCGTCACATCCGGCAAGGCCGCGAGACTTGAACCCGCAACCGAAGGGCGACAAGGGTGTATCACCTACCACTGGCCCCCGAGATGTCCTGGATTAAATAATGTAGTTTTTTTTAAAAGATCTGGTAGATGAATTATAAATTCATTTTTTTTGGAACCCTGTATGAATAGTATAAATAGAAGTTTTTTTACGTTCTATTATCTTTTAGAGTGAAATATGAGTTTGTGGTAGAAATTTATTAATGGATAAAACTCTAATTATAAAATAAGTATATTTCCTTATGATCTTAGCCAATGTCATAAATAAATTCCTCAACATTAAGAAAAGGAACTGAGAACAAAAATGTTGTCCTAGATGGTGCCTTAAATCATCACTAATTTATGACATTGGGATTGTTGGTCTTTTCATATCCATGTTCTCTACCACTCTCCATCAGATAATTGATGGTTAGATTTCTCTTCCATATCCATATTTTCCTACATGGAACCCTAGTATGTGTTATTTTTGTAATCTTCATACTTTCCACTATTTATTTTAAATAGAGGCCTCATTAATTCATTTTTCGATGTGGGATTTCAACTAAGATATTTTGAAACGTCAAAAATGTGTTATCCTAATACCTTATGTTTTGTTGAATCGATGGTATTTAAAATCATCATAGATTGATGAATTTAAGGACCTCAATTTTAAACTTGTTTGTGATTGATGACCTCAATCAATACCTATAAATATTTATGTTTTTCCTCCAATTATATGTCTCTAATTTCCACCAATGTTCTCCTAATTGAGATCATAATTTGGTGGTGACCCTTTCATTTCTCTTTTCCTCATTTTAAGGCTAAATTTTAGTAATCCAATTTCCGATGTGGGTTTTCCCACAAAGATATTTTATATTTTCAAACTTTTATTTTCAAAGAACAATTTCAAATTGCGAGGATGCAATTTATTGAAGGAGGGGAGAATGTAACACCCCAAGATTTCATAGTGTGTTATTTCTTCAAAATAATTCAATAAATTGCACTACACGCAACACCGAGTTCAAGCACACCATGACTTACCGAACAAGCCGTTAAAAAGAGGTTATGAATAGTATTAACTAAATTTTAAACTTTATATAATCCTTATAATTTTAGAATCCATATTATGAGTTTCTTAGACATAATGTAAGAACAAATCATTTTCAGTATTACACTTTTACCAACTTTTAATAGTGAACCCGTTTTAAATACAATATTTTAAACTTTTTGACTAAATGGGGACATCAAAATTTTAAAATGAAACATCCCAAGCTTCCACAGTACGCTTTCTTTTGAATGATACAGTAGCGTGCGTTGTACATAACTTCGAGTTCTAACACACACCACAACCAATCAAACTAGCCGTTATGAATAGTAATACCTACTTTTTGAAATTATATATATTTTATACTTCAAAATGGACTTCATTTTTGGATTTGGAGTATTTAATTTATCCTAAGGTGAAATTTTGGTACTTTTCGGATAACTTTCATAATTTGATGAATAGTGAAAATTACTAAATTTTAATTAAAAACAACTTTTTTAATAAAAATAATTAATAGTGATAAATTATGAATTTGAGTGGTTTTAAAGTATAATTAGAATATATTTTTACCATTTTATCCAATGGTGTTCATTAGAATAAATTTCACTTTGAAATTGGACCTAAACAATTGTCAATCTTTTGATATATATTGTTTCTTAAAAACACGCTATTTGTTGTGACAGTGGGAATTAATTATAAAATTAAATAATACAACTTATATGTTTGGAATTTTATAAAATAGACATCATTTTTGAATTCGGAATATCAATTATAGCTTAGGGTGAAATTTTGGCATTGTTCTGAAAAACTTCAATTTTTGATGAATAGTGAAACTAATAAGTGGTAGTTAAAAAACTGAATTTTTCATAAAACTTAATTTTATCGCTTCTGTGATTGGAATTTATAAAATCCGAGAGACACGGTTAATATCAAGAAGTAAAATGTGGTTCAATGAGATGAAAATAATTTTTGGTGAATAGTAACTTTTTACTTTTATTTTCCATGGTTAAAAGTAAATAGGGTAATTAAGGGTAAATATTATATTAATATTACCCTAACACATGTCCTAATTCTATTGGACAAGTTTATCTTGACCAGAAACAACCTTAGGAATAAAATATTATCATTTAGGTCCACTTGGATTAGATTAGGACATTTATTATTATTTAATTCAAAGAAGAGTTAAAAAAGTTAAAATCAATGTGTATTTACTACAATATTTTTAATATAGGGTTATACATAAGATAAATTTGATTGTAAATATTCATTAGAAAGCTAATACGATTTCCTACATAATTAAATTTTATTTATAATTTTTAGACATTAAATAATTTAATTTATTTATGACCCAATGATGATGCAGTAATTACCATAATAGTGAAAATTTGAAATATTTGATATTTTAAATACCCAAATAAATATAATTTGAGACTTTTAATGAATTAAACTAATTTTATAGGATAATATGGCATATTAGGATGGAGTTAATTGACTTTGTTTGAAGTACTAATTCTGTTATGAGTTTCAAAAAAATCAACATTTGAATAGTGTCAAAATTGACATAAAAGAGTTTTTAAAACAAATATTATATTATTAATTGATATTAAATTCCTAAAAATCTAAGGTTCGGCCAAGAGACTTATATCATGATAGGTGTATCATTAATGGAACACTTTGGGGATGCTTGGATGTATATAGTAAGTTTATTAACTATATAATATAAAAATACAAAGTGACATGGTAAATGTCAAACTAATTAACTAAGAGTTAAAACTAAAAGATAAGGTTAATATAGTAACCCAAACCTGTCTAAATTATATTGGTTGAATTTTTTTCAACCTATTACCACCTTTTACTTTTAATAATCAACTTTGGAGCCATTGGAAACTGAATATGAATTTATTATAAATTAATATTTCTAGCTTTTCCAAAGGTACCCCTCACCCCTCTTATAAAAGGGAACTCCTCCTTATAATTTCTTCACACCTTCAAAGCCTTTTGGTTCGGAAAACCTCTTCCCAAATACTCTCCCAACATCCCTCAATACAACCTAGAGGCCTTAGTTTGATCAGAAAGCCAACCTACGGAGCCCTTTTGATCAAATCAAAAGGAAGAACCCGAAGAAGAGGTAATGATTTCACCACCCTTTTCCAAGTTCCTTTCTTCTTCCACTTCTTCTTAATTTGTTGTTACCATTGTAAAATAATAACTCCGGTATCATATATATACTGTGATGTTATTATAAATTCGGTACAACCATATTCAGTATTCTATCCACCCTTTGAATAACATGTCACCATACGTGCGTACGTACGACTTACGGTCTCCACGCCGTGGTGTAATTGTTATTCAATATATTATTATTTGGATGGGTATAATAATGATATGTAACTCATGTAAATAATAAATATAAAATGTTAATGATTCTGTATATATGATATAACAACCATTTATATGTTATTTTAATATCAAAATAATGATATTGTCGCTCGTGCGTACGTATGGACTACCGTCTGCACGAACGCGATGAGATTCATTCTCCAACGTATCCATTCAAGTATAATTCTCATTTTATGATTAATAATAGTATCTAAGGACTTGATATCATTCTGTATATGAATAATATACAACCTATCCATTACAAACATGGCTTACGTAACAAAACAAATAACAGAAAACGAGTAAGTTAACACCCGAAACAACGATAATACTAAGATATTATTAACAAATCAATGTTAAAAGATCATATATGATATAATATTAATGTATATGATTCTTGTATAATTTAATAACAATTATTTCACCATTATACAGGAGGTTAACCTACCCCAACCAACGAAAAGTACAAGGTAAGGGTTATTTCACAATCTCTTCATTATCCGAGGTTGTTTATACGTAATTATCTACTGGGATTTTATTATCATCCACATCCATGTTTCTTCGAAATGTATTTCAAAACATTTTTACTATTTACAAATAATATGAGTTAAAGTCATTTATACCCTTATGGTTTTATAAAATAATATTTCCGTCGTTTTCCAAACAAGGTGCTTTTTAACCTTTTCGACAGAATAGAGGTAAGAATGTTTTTTTAACTTATACGTCCGGTGCGGCTATTTACCGCCGTTATAAAATCGTCAAATATTCCCTTACAAGATTATAAGAATATTTTCAAAGAAAATGTTTTATTTTATAATTATGTGACTTTGAAATGATTTCAAAATGAATATTTTATGAATTTCGGAAAGGTACTCTTTATCAAAATCAGAATTTTAAATGTTTTAAAGATTTATATTTCTAAATCTTTTTAATAAATGTCCATGTCTTAAAAATGGGTTTTAAGGATTTATTTATATGGACATGAATGTTTTTAAAATGTTAAATCCTTTAAAAAGTTTAAAAGTGGTATGGGACACTTTGATTCAAAAATCTCTTTTAATTACTTCCTTTATAAATGTGTGACTTTTAAATGATTTCAAAAAAAATGAGATATTTCTCTTAAATAGTTTTGATTTCATCTATGTCAACATAATTTGATGGATTTTATGATTATATGAAGTTGATTTATTCTGATACAAAACTTCTATATTGTATAGAAGGTTTTGTGATATGTTTGACTGTGGATGTGCTATTTTTATACCATTCATAGTTTATGGTGAAAGTATTGACATTTCGTATGCTAGTTTTAATACGAATGTTTATGTTATGTTTAAACCCTTTTATATGGGAATACATTGGACTAAATATGTGATGGGTGGAGCCCGCTATATCTCCTCGATGCATCAGTAGGTCTCATGAGAGAAACTAGTATCTTGGCACAAGGCCTTGGCAAAATCTTATTTGTAGTCTTGGCACGAGACCTTTGCTATGTGGTTATGATAGTCTGGCATTATGCATTACATCATTATGAAAGTGGTTATTGATATTTCATGTGATTATTCGATTAGTATAATATCCATGTGAATAAGTAAATGGCATTATATCATTTTATATTTTCCATACTATGTTGAAGTTCAAGTTTAAAAGGCTTTTTTTAGTTATTCATTGCCTAAAATGTTTATGCTTATTTATAAATGTTTCCGCTGTATTGCTTACCCTTACGGAGCGTTTGAGCTCACCCATTTAAATGTTTTATTTTTCCCAGGATTACAAAAATTATATTGTGATTGATAAGAAGGGTTAAGATAAGGGAATATTGGCATTAATAAAGGATTATTTATGTTGTTTTGTATATTATGAAGTGTAATGTAACATTCATGTATGTAATCTATTTTCCAAGACTGCTAAACTAATCGGTCTTTCGAGACTTGATTCCTTGTAATAATGACAATGTATTAAAATAATGCACCGACTTTGGGTTACTAGGGTCGGGGCGTTACATATTGATTCATGACAAGGGTATTAGAATACCTATAACAAACCAAAAATTAATCAATTAAAATTCTTCTTGATATAATTAAATATATTAATTTGTGAAATGGTTATATAAAACATATAAACTCCCTTGGTTTTATGTTTTTGGATTTTAAAATACCATTATGAATTATGACCATTGCTAATATAGTCATTGAATAGTGATCACATGATTAGTATAAATATAGGGCTTTAAAAAATCCAATTTACTCAGAAACCGGAAGCGATGGCCTCATCCAGTGGAATTTCCTCATACGAATCCCATTTATTGGAGCTTGTAAAGGAGGTGGAATCATTGGGATTCACTCTTGACCAACACCAAACCGAGATTCAACATGTTAATCTCAAATAGAACCACCTACGAGAGAAGTGGATGTTGAAAGAGATTACCACCCGAGCGATGTTATCCGAGCCACCCCAAGATTCTATCACCATAGCACACCTTACCCTTTGGTAATTTTTGAGTGTTATAAGGTGTTATGTAACGAGAACTTATCACTGTGATTACGTTCTTTTTCTGTATAGAATAATGGATATACATTCATTTTCTTATTTTTACTTGGTAAAAAAATTTTAAAGAAAAAATAGTATATTTATTTAATATTCAATAAAGATATATATTTTGATGAATTTATTTATTTTTAATTAAATATTATTTTAATTAAATATTATTTCTAAAATAATTTTTATTAAATATAAATGATTGTATAATTTTTATGAATACAATTTTGATTTTATTAAGTTTTGAAAGCTGTTTTTTTCAAAACCTATGAATTTTCGATAAATATAGGTTTTTATTTTAAAAGTAAAAATTAAAATATTTAGAAAATTATTTAGAAAAATGAATATAATTTTTGGAATCAGGATATCAAACTTATCCAATGGATAATTTTTTATAATTTTTTGTGACAGTCAGATTTTTGTTTAAAAATTAAATACCGTTTAATTATATAATGTGTTTTAGGACATCACAATAACCCAGTAGTGATGTAATAAAATAATATAAATTGTATTTTCAAAAAATATATGTTTTACCATTAAAATAATGTTATTTTATGTTTTTTTTAGTTTACAAAGCATTAGTGGACCCTCCAAGACTTATAAAGCAATTTAACTTTTTAAATTCATTTCCTTGAGAGTTTGACTCACCTCCAAATAAGAAATCCTAATATATTAATAAGTTCAGACATTGGCCTTATAAAATTATTTTTTCAACTACCCTTTGAAAAAACCATGGTTTAGTTTGTGGTTTTGATTAGTTTAATGTGTGGTGTCCAAAACCCATATAATAAAGAATCCCCTCACATTTCCTATATAAACCCACCAAAGCTCCCACTTCCTCTTCACTAAAATCCTTTAGAGCTGTACCAAACTCTGCCCTTATCTCTATAGAATCCTCCCATGGTGCCCCAAGCTCTCAATAAGCCTCTCTCAATCCTCTCTCAATCCTTTTGGATAACACTTCCTTGTAAGGGATTTCTTCCACTCACATTTTTGTCTAAGTTTTTTTATGTTTCTATACACTTATATTTTCAATTAAAAATGTGGGATATGATTTTGAAACTCCCCCATACTACACTCCTTATGTTTGAATTACGAGATACCACTTTATTTCTCATTAATTCCTCCCATGTACACCCATTAACATGCTGAAATTCAGTAAGGGATTTCTCTCTTCTCAATTACATTCAAGAAATTGTTTTGTATTATGAATCTAAATTCAATTACATATATTGATACATGTTTCTATATGACCCTCATACTTTGCATTTCATTTAAATATTATGAGACACCCCTTTTTCTCTCATCAACCATTTTAATGAATTCTTATGTCACGTCGTTATGCTACCAAAACTGCATTGCAATTTTCCAAGCCAAAGTCACTGTGTAGTGAATTCCATGCCCATTTATCTATCAAGGGTATTCACTTTTATTCACATTTACATATTGATTCATTATTTTAATGTATTAATTTACCATTCCTTTATCATGGAATAAATTATCATGTTTAATGAATCCATGTTATATGATCCATGTGGAACACTTATTCACGAAATGAAATGATTAAGAAGGGTGTTCCCTGATAACGCTCCAATGCATTCGCTAAAGATTAATATCATGATACATCAAGGAAAATGAGGGTTTACTTGTTATTATTAAATTTCAAATAGGGTTTACTCTTTCTCCAAGTGCAATTATCCTTGGCTCATGCTAATATCATGTTAAATGTTGTTTCCACATTTCCATGTTATGATAATCATGATATATCATGCATTTATGTTCATTTTTCTCTTATGCACAATTGATATGACCATTGAATAACATGTAATATATTATTCATGTTATGCCTTGTTTACTCCCATAATAGTATTTATAGCTCACACTTTTCTTATGCATGTCCTCAGTTTATCCCATGTAATGCTAAGTACGAAAGAATGATGTAGTCATGTAAAATTCGTTTTCAATAAATATGTTCTGTTTTGTGTTCTAAGTTTTTATGTAATGTTCCTAAGCCCCAAATACACTAGACATCTCAATCTTCTATCTTGTAGAATGTGATGATTTTATGCAATAAATCATTTTTTAATGTGCAATAAAGAGCAGGATTGTCATTGTTGGTATCCGAGGATTGGTTTAGTTATTTTTGGGATTAGGATTAGAAACTCTAGTGAAAGCCTTAGGTATAAGATTAAGAATAATAAAAACATCCCAATTTTTTTTTTGAGTATTTATTAAGGGGTTTCAAGAAAATAAATGCTTGTCTGGATACGATCAGGTAGAGGTGGCTCTACATAGATGTATCTTACGTTAAAACGCAAAAACACCGCTTTGAGATAGACTCGAATGGGAATTGGTGAACGACAAAGCGTATTTCTATACTCTTAGTTACCACAATCCCGGGTGATATTATTTGGTAAATTCATAATCATAGTACCAACAATTGTTAAGAGAAAAAAAATTCACTAAGAATATATGCTGGGAGGTAGATCATGGATAACATAAATTGATGCATATAAATTCATAAGTTAAGGAAATAAAATTAATTTATATGTAATCCATTTTTTCTTTTGATTAAAATTTATGTATTTCCCCTAACATTACTTTTATTGCAGCTAATATACAGTAATAGGAAGACTCGGGCTCACAACCAATACAATGATCAATGTGATGACTGTTCTAACAAGATTCCCAATCTGATGAGAGTAGGAATCAAGAAATTTGTCATGATACTCTCTCAGTTAACTCAAGTTTTGAATAGAAACATGGGTCAAGAGGAACATTCAACCCGCCCCCCAGAAAGAACATGTTGCAATCAATCACTTCATGAGACAAAGGCCTCCTACTTTTAATGTATCATATGACCCCTTAATTTTCAAACAATGGATCAACTACATTGAGAAGATATTCTCCATACTTCAATGTCCTGAACAAGAAAAGGTACTTCTGGATGCTTATCATAGGGAGGGTGAAGATGATCAATGGTGTACATTGATAAAAAATACGAATATTGAGTAGGATATCAAGAAGTTTGAATGGAAGGATTTCTAGAAAATGTTTTTAGACAAATATTTTCCCCGCTCCCTCCAACTTAATATGGAAAGGGGCTTCCTTGTTTCCAAGAAAAAAGTTGAAAAATCCATCAAACCGTATGAGGAAAACTTCAAAAGGCTTTCCCAATATGCCTCTGGCTTTTTCGTTACCCTCGAATTCATGGTTGACTGCTTCTTTGGTGGGTAAAAACTTACCTACAGAAAGCCCTGGCAATCTGTGACTTTGATAGCTATGAAGAAATTGTCTGATGTTCCCTCAAGGTTGAAATGGTGATCGACGAATCTAAGGGGTTTCAAGGGGATAATAATCATAAGGTGGACTTTAATTTTGACAGTCTGATGGATAAATCGAATGGTGCTATGACATTCCAGCACCCCACTTGCCAAAGGTGTAGAAATTAGCACCTCAGAAATTGCCTAAAAGAGATGACGAATTGCTTTAGGTGAGGAAGAGAATAGAACCTATCCATTAACTACCGGAAACAAAAACTTGAAGCTATGATAGAGGAGATAAATAGTTCATTTAACCATTAATTCATTGTTCATTATTTCAACTACAAAAAACCAGGGCAACATAAAAATCAGCACCCTATACCAAGGGTTTTCGGAGGAAACCAACAAACTCCAAGGTGGTAAGACAGATATTTTTCCATCACTACCGCTGAAGTGAAAACTGAAAAAAAAAGTGGTGATTAGTACTGAATTTATTCATTCAAGAAAATCAAATTTACTTTTTTATTATAGTTCGACACATTCTTTTATATCCTGAAAGTTTAGTAGAGAAATCCCAACACTGCCACAAGTTATGGAAGTGAAGATGCCGGTGAGAATGGAAAATGGGCCAATCATTGCATCCCATGAATATAAATCCTCCCCATGAATAATTTATGGATTGAAATTCCTGGAGAACCTATTCATACTCTCCTAGTGAAATTTTAAACAATTCATCTCATGGATTGGATTTCCTTATATAGAGCCAACATAAATTTCCATGAGAGGTAAATCACTCTCCATATGGAGAATCGACCCCTGATTCTGTACATGTTCAAGGAGGAAGATGAATATTCTTTAGCACCATCATCTCAAGCGTGGATAGTACATCCTTATGAGCATTCATATCTAGTTAAGATGAGTGAGTATAAGGAAGAAACCATCCTTGAATACATGCCTTTTGTGAGTGAATTTGCTAGAGTGTTTCCATAGGAATTGTCCAGTCTTCCTCCTAGAAGAGATGTTGAATTATCAATCAATCTTATACCTAGGGCCTTGACAATATCCAAGACTCCAAACAGAATGGTTGTTGTGGAGATTTGGGAGCTGAAGAAACAACTACAGGAGAATCTGGATAAAGTTTTTATACGACCAAGTGATTAACTATGGGGTGCACCAGTCCTCTTCATCAAGAAGAAGGATGTGTTAATGCACCTTTGTATTGATTATCATGAGCTTAACCAAATCACGATAAAGAACAACTATCCTCTTCCATGAAATGATGACTTGTTCAATCAGCTATGTGGATAAAAATACTTCTCCAATGTGGATTTACAGTTAGGATATTACTAAGTAAGGGTGAATAAGGAGGATATCCACAAGACTGATTTTCGTACAAGATACCGGCACTATGATAGTAATGCCTTTAGGAATCACTAATACTTTATAAATAATCATGTACATGATGAATAGAGTCTTTAGATATTACATAAACAAATTTTTTGAAGTCTTTATTGAAGATATTCTAATATAATCCAAAACCTAGGAGTAGCTTGAGGAGCATCTATCCACTATACTTGAGACCCTGCGAAATGAGCAACTCAATGAAAGGTAATGTAAGTATGAGTTCTGGCTTAAGGAGGTATCATTCATGGGTCATATCATCACAAGTAATGGGATATCTACAGATCCCTCCAAGACAACTGCAATTGAGGGATTGACTAGGCCAACATCGGTAGCCAATATCTGTAGCTTCTTGGGGTTAGTTGGATATTTTCGCCGATTTGTGAGAAATTTCTCATGACTGTCAAACCATCATACAAAGCTAACTCAGAAGGGAGTCAAGTTATATTGGAGTGATAAATGTGAATAGATATTCAAGGAGTTGAAAATGAGGATCAGCACTGCATACATGCTCCCATTAGCCACAAGTGGATAACTTTTTGTGGTATTCAATGTTTCTTTGAAGAAGGGAATGGGTTGTGTGTGGATGAAAAATGAAAAATTCATTTTCTATGCTTCAAATAAATTGAAAGTTCATGAGAAAAACTATCCAAAACATGATCTATAGTTGGATACAGTAATCTTCGCATTGAAGATTTGGTGACATTTCTTATTTGGGGAGAAGTGTGAAATATACACGGATCACAAAATCCTCAAGTATATATTTACACAAAAAGAGTTGAATATGAGCCAACGAATACGGTTAGAGCTGATCAATGACTATGACTGCTCAATCCATTACCACCCCAGGAAAGCATACAAGGTGGAAGATGCTTTAAGTAGAAAGGTCCCAACAATTCTATCAATGATGAGAACTGAAAAGGATCCAATCTTCTTAGATTTGATGAAGATGGATATGGGAATCATAGAGAAGGGAACACCATAAATCCTTTAACAAATGATTTCTCTACCATCTCTTTTGGAAAGGTTAAATGATTCTCAAAAAGATGATGTGGGAATTCAGAAGAAGGTGGAAACTGTCATAAAAGGTAATTACTCAGATTTTAATGTTAATGAAGAAGTAATTGTGAGATTTGGGATAAGGCTATGTGTTAAATAAAATCTAGAGATAAAAAATAACTTTTAGATGATGCACATAGTTCAAATTTATCCATTCACCCAGGAAACACAAAGATGTATCGAGATCTATGAGGGAATTATTGGAGGGATAACATGAAGAAAGATATCATTGAGTATACATCAAAGTGCCTGGTATGTCAGCAAGTGAAGGTTGATAGTAAGAAGTCTAAGGGGATGATGCAACCATTACCCATACCATCATGGAAATGGGAGAACATCACCATGTACTTTGTCACTGGACTTCTGAAGTTATCCAAAAGAAACAATGCTATCTAGGTTGTTACGGATCATCTTACAAATATTGAACACTTCATTGCAATTCAATGGTATTTCTCACTGGATAAAATTACATGGATATATATCAGAGAAGTGGTATGGCTGCATGGAGTACCACTATTGACTGTATCCGATTGAGATCCATGATTTACCTCTATGTTTTGGAAGAGTCTTCAACATGCTTTGGATACTGAGCTAAACTTCAGTACAACTTATCATACTCGAACTGATGGCTAATATAAGCGGACTATCCAAACACTTGAGGACCTATTGAGATCATACTCAAAGGACTTTAAAGAAGTATGTGATTGACATCTTCCTCTAGTTGATTTATTTTACCAAAATAGTTTCCACTCAAGCATCCAAAGGGATATTTATTAATCTATTTATGGGAATAGGTGAAGAACACCCATATTTTGGGATGATATTTGGGAGAGATACCTCCTAGGTCTTGAAATGGTCTAAGAAATAATAGAGAAGGTTAATACCCTCTGGACGTACATTATAGTAGCTCAGAGTCGACAAAAGAGCTATACTGATAATCGTCGATGAGACCAAGACTTTGATGTCAGAGACATAGTAATCCTTTGCATATCACAGTGGAAGAGAGTTATGAGATTTGGTAATATGGGAAATCTTAGTCCAAGGTATATCGACCCTTTTGAGATCCTTGATCTCATTGGAGTAGTGTCCTATCGACTTGCACTCCCACCGAACCTATCTCAAGTACATGATTCATTCCATTTTTCACTCTTGAGGAAGTACATACCTGACCCATCACATGTACTAAATACATAGGTATTACCATAAGAGAATGACCTCTCTTATGAATCGAATCCGGTAATGATCTTAGATTGTATTGAAAAAGTTCTACGAAATATGAAATTTCCCCTAGTGAAAGTGTTGTGGAGAAACCACATTTTTGAAGAGGAAACATGGGAATTAGAGGAAGTGATGAAGCAGAGTTACCCGCATCTATTTTAGTGTGGGAAAGGGAAATTTCTAGGGTGAAATTTCTTAAGGAGGGAAGATTGTAATGACACAAAAATTCATTAATGAAAATTCCTCTTGATATAATTAAATGTATTATTATGAAAAATGGTTATGTAAAACATATGCACATCCTTATTTTATGTTTTTGGATTTTAAAATACCATTAAGAATTGTGATATTTGATAATATAACCATTGAACAGTGATCACAAGAATAGTATAAATATATGGATTTAATAAATCTAATTTACTCAGAAAAAGGAATCGATGGACTCATCCAGTAGTCTTTCCCCATATGAAGCCCATTTGTCGAAGCTCGGAAAATAGGTGGCGTTGTTGGGATTCACTCTTTACCAATCCCAATTCAAGCTTCAATGTGTTATGCTCGAACAAAATCACCTATGAGAGAAGTGGAAGTTGATAGATATTACCACCCGAGCGATGTTATCCGAGCCACCCCAAGAGTCTGTCACCATAGCACACCTAACCCTTATGTCATATGCGGGTGTTATAAGGGGTTATGTAACAAGACCTTATCACTATGATTATGTGATTTATTTTTTATATAGAATAATGAATATACATTCATTTTATTATTGATACTTAGTAAATTTTTTTAACGAAAAAATAGTATTTTTTGATAATGTTCAATTAAGAAATATATTTGGATGAATTAATGCATTTTTTAAATTAAAATATTATTTTAATGAAATATTATTACTAAATTAATTTTTATTAAATATAAATGATCGTATAATATTTATGAATACAATTTTTATTTTTATTAAGGTTTAAAAGCCGTTTTTTGTCAAACCCCATGAATTTTCGATAAATGTCGAGTATTATTTTAAAAGTAGAAACTCACATATTTAGAAAATTATTTAGATAAAATTAATATTATATTTGTAATCATGATGTTAAAATTATCCAATGGTGATTTTTTCATAATTTTATGAGACAATTTAATTTTTAGCTAAAATTTAAATACCATTTAATTATATAATGTGTTTTATGACATCATAATTACCCAATAGTGATGTAATAAAATATGATAAATGAGATTTTATGCCAATATATGATATAAAATTAACATAATGTAATTTTAGGTTTGTTTTATTTATTTTACAAATCATTAGTGTACCCTCAAAGACTTATAAAACATTTTAACTTTTTAAATTAATTTTCTTGAGAGTGTGACTCACATCCACATAAGTAAGCCTAATATTTTAAGAAGTTAGGATATTGTCCTTATAAAATAATTATTTTCCACTAACATTTGGAAAAAACCATGGGAAGAACCATGGGTTGGTTTGTGGTTTTGATTAGTTTAATGTGTTGTGTTCAAAACCTTAATAATAAAGAATCCCCTCACATTTCCTATATAAACCCACCCTTGATCACACTTCCTCTTCACTAAAAGCCTTTTTATCTCGAAAAACTCTTCCATAATCTCTATAAAATCCTATAAAGGTGCGCCAAGCTTCCAATAAACCTCTCTCAAGCCTCTCCCATGCCTTTGGGATCACTCTTCCAAGTAAGGGATTCTTCCTCTCTCATTTTTTTCCAAGTTTATTTATGTATTTATACCCTTGTATTTTCAATTAAAAATGTTGGGGTATGATTTTTAACCTCCCCCATACATTCCTCATTATTTATGAATGATCATATAACCATTTATCTCTCATTAATTCCTCCCATGTTCACCAGTTACCATGCTAAAATTTCATAAGGAATTTCTCTCTTCTCATTTACATTCAAGCCATTCTTTTGTATTACGAATCTAAATTCCATTACATATGTTGGGAAATGATTCTATATGATCCCATTAATTTAAATTTCAAAAAAATATTTCGATACACAACTTTCTATATCATCAACCATTTTTATGAATTCTTATGTCACATTATTATGTTATCGAAATTGTACTGTGATTTTCCAAGCTAATGTCATTGTGTAGTGAATACCATGCCAATTTCACTATCAAGGGTATTCACCTTTATGAACATTTACTTATTGATTATGGATTTTCATTTATTAATTCCACATTTCTTTATCGTGGAATAAATTATTATGTTTAATGAATCCATGTTATACGATCCATGTGGAACACATATGCATGAAATGAAATGATTAAGAACGGTGCGCCCTGATAGCGCTCCAATGTATTGGGTAAAGATTAGTATCATGATACGTCAAGTGAAATTAGTGTTTACTCGTCATAATTCATGTGAAGTTAGGGTTTACTCATGATCCATGTGAAATTATTCTTGGATCATGGTAATATCATGTTAAATGTTGTTGCCACATTTCCATGTTGTACTAATCATGCTACATCATGCCATTATGTTCATGTTTGTCTTGTGTTCCATTGATATGCCTATTTAATAAAATATACTATATTATGAATGTTATATCTTGTTTACTCATTTAATGGGCTATAGAGCTCACCCTTTTCTTATGCATGTCCTCGGGTTATCCCATGCATTGCTATGTACGAAGGAATGTTTTGGTCATGTAAAAAAAGTTTTCAATAAAGATGTTGTGTTTTATGTTCTAAGTTGTTATGTAATGTTCCTAATCCCCAAATAAACTAGAACTATCACTCTTATATCTGGTATTAAGTGAATATTTTATGTAATAAATCATGTATAAGTGTTTAATAAAGAGCAGGGTTGTTATAATACCCCCTAAAGTTAGGAGGACTTTGTCACCTAAAAGTCTCAACTATAACTTTCTCCTTCTTAGGAGGAGGAGTGTTCTCTACATGATTCATGTTATTCTTAATAAATTGATCTTGTTAATAAAGTACTTACTTGAACTAATCATATCCAAATACCAAAAGGATTGGCATATCATTGGGGTAATAATCACATTACCTACTATTTTGGTTGCTGGAACGATTTCTCCTATTTCTAGTCACTAAGAAAACATGATTATCGTGCATTAACATACATGAGGAAAAAATATAAACATAAAGAGAATAACTTATAAATGATATGTATATCCTGTCTTATGAGTCTCTAGGTTTCAATCTAAGTATCCATGATATTGTTTCATATTAGGTTTTATAATGTAAGATTTTTTCAAGTCCTTCATAATGCTTCATAAAGAGGTTTTCAAATTTACAAAGCATATCCCTCGGAGTGTCAAACTAGGTGCATAGAAAAACCCATTTTCATACTCCATTTGATGATCAATTCTATCTAAATGTACCCTTTTTAGGGTTATTATCTCTATGTATAACTTTTCTAGTTACACATCTACTTATAGTATCCATACATGGATGTATTTTCATGGAGACCACTTACTCTCTACTTTTCCAGAGTTTATGGATGTTTTACTATGTTTATTCATATCCCTAAGGATTTCGCTATAGTTTGTTAATCCTAATTCCCAAAAGTGACTATAAATTTATATTATAATAACTAAATTGACCCATACCTTTTACATATATAATTACTTTCTTTTTAAAAATAAATATTTAACAAGTACAACCCCAAAGATGATGAGGCAGAATTACTTTGGAAGGCTTGGTTCATGATAAATAAAAAAGGAAACTTAAACCATGAAATAATTATTTTATTTATCAATAATGGTCTCCTAATTGCATTTGATATCCTAAAACATTATATGATAACCTGGGGAATACAACAAAGAAAGTGGTGAGATAAAAAACAATATAAGATGATAAAAATGATGAGTGATAACTTCTGAGTCAATGGTATAACATAATATCATAAAAGATAAGGATCATGAGTAATAAAATGGATGAATAAAATAAATAACATAGTATCATAAGATCATTTACACATAGGAATTATGGTACAAAAAGAAAACATGACATAATCATGAGACAAGAATAGATTCCTAGAAAATATCACAATATGGAAAAAGTATCATAATAGATTAGGTTTAATCCATAATCTCATACATGAATATTCCTGAGAATAAATAATTACACAATTCATTTTAGTGTTTTTTGGGTTCACCCATCATAACATGTACATCCATCTGTGTGCCACAAAAGGAAATCAATCTTAAGGCATAACCATATAAAATACCCATGGAAAGAAATAGGCTATATTTTAGAAAAGAACTTATGGAATGAATTTAACCATAAAATTAAGGGAGAATAATATATTTGTACATATGAAATAAATAAATATTGAATTTATAATCATTACATAACATTACAGATATTTTTTGAGTTAGATATGAAATGGTCACAACCTGAGGAAAGGATGGTTTAGAGAGATCTATTACCTCGAGCAGGATTCTTCATGTGTGTTACTTATCATACTGAATATTAAATTTAGGTTAATTATTTAATTTATTAATTTTTTTGATCTTATTAATACTTTTATTTTATTTATTTTCATGTTATATTTATTTATTTAATCATTTAGGTTCAAGTCTAATTTTTTGATGATGTTCGGCTCATATGTCCAAAATAACTTTGGAGATATGAATAAGGTTAAATAAACTATTATTTATTCAAAAAATGAATAATAATAGGTGAATTATTATAATTTTTAAACATTAAATACACTTTTAAACCTAATCATGAATGATATTTATGAAAAATGATCTATGTCACAATCATAGAGACGGTTGGTTGTACGTATGAGAGAGTAATGTTTCCATTATTCAATGATCATTGTAGAAAGAAGGTAAGTATTATTTTATATTTTTATAATTAATTATATCATAAATATAATATTATATAATTAAATACACTTAAATATACCATAAATATGATACAATAATAAAAAAATGATTAATATTCGTTTCTGAGCCGGTGGTCCGTCGTATACATGAACGACATTATTTGTTTTAAATGGATGGTAAGGTAAGAAGTTATATGATATATTAATTTTAACTCATTATTAATATTTTAGTAATATCTTCAATAAAAATTAAATACAAAATCATGAATATTTGAGAGATTTAATGATGAAAAATGAATTATATCGGTTCCCGAGATGTGAGCATGTTGTACAAATGAAGGATGGTTTCATTTCCCATTTAATAATATCATATTATTATATGGGATATACTTATTTTATTATATCATCATGATTGGTTAAGATTTTAAAAAGGAGGAAGAAGAAAGAAAACAATGATGCTCATTTAAGAATAATATTAATTCTTCAGACCACCTCTTTATGAGTATACATAAATACTCCCTTGATTGAATTATTGGTTTTATAATAAAACCAATGACTATAGGTAATGGTTAGGGAATAAATGAAGGTATTTGGTCAGATATTTGTGAAAAAAATGGGTGTTTTAAGTGTACAAAGTAGAAGAGGTGTGGTTCCCTTTTATAAATGAGGGGGTTTCGTTTTTGTAAATACCCAAAATAATTCAACAATGGGAAATCACTCTCAATAAAATTTCATTAAAAAATGAAAAATAATGTATTAGAGGAGTGATATGGTTATTCAAAACCTCCTTAAATCAAAAATAATATTTTTAAACATTTTACTTCCATTACCTTTTTAGTCCAACCCCTGTGTAAACTGAATTTAAAATTAACCATGGTAACATATTTTTAATGTTTTTACAAATCATTATGACCAAAAATTATGTTTAAATTATTTTATAATATTAATTATTATTATTAAAATTATTAAACCCATTTTATAAAATTTAATTCACAAAACCATCAAAATTTAATTTAAAATTAAACACACAAAATGTGTCAAAAAATATTTTGTGAAAAAAAATACTTTTCTTGCATAAGATGATCTTATATTAACTATATGATAAAGTGACCATCATTATATTAATATAAATTCATATAAATTGATATATAATATATAAATTTCATTTAAATTTTTCTATATTAGGGGTTATTTTAATTAGATAAAATATATAGACTCCATACACTTAAAAATGGTTTTCTGAAAATTGTGTTTTTAAGTATTAAAATAATATTTTAACAAAATAATGAAAATTAATGATTCCAAAAAAAATAATTAGATTATTATAAATAATTGTTTTATAATTCACTTTAATACCAGATACAAAATATAATGTAACCTTTAAATCACTTTATTAAATGAAGAAATGACAATATTTAAAAAACATGTAATTTTCAATATCTGCTGACAAATCAAACATTCCAGAAAAATCCAAAAAATTATATCTAATTAAATTTTGATATGATGATTTAAAAAATTATTTTAATCTTTTAAAATAAAATTTCTAATATTTTCATAAATTGATTTTAATATTTCCTCTTAAAAATAAACTTTTTTTGATGGGAATGCACTTTTTAAAGAATAAAATATATTTATTACCAGTTTATTGATTATTTATTGAGAATTTATTAATAAATTAATATATGTTAGGATATTATATATATTTTAAAAAATATTTAATAATATTATCTCCTGTCAATTTAATAACTAGCTTATAATGGTCATAAATAATCATGGTTTATTTATGATCGAGGTTGTGTACCATATACGCTTTCCGAAATAGTTTTCCTTTTAAAAGATCAGGGTGGTCATCTACATAAAAAAATGGGTAAGAAAAAAATCCCAGTAAGGGATTAAGAATTATATTGAAGCATATAATGTGAGTTGGAAGGCATAAAATGATAACGTAAAAGAAAAGTCTCATGAATAATTATATGCTTGCATAACAACAAAACCTAGAATTATAAGTTAATAGAAAAATAGTAATGTGGAATCAATATATTACATTACATAAGAATAATTTAGGGCTAAATTTAAATAAAAACATCACATAGTAGACAGAGTCCCATCATGGATTAGGTTCACTGCCAAATCTCATACATATAATCTGATGAGACAAAGACATTACCCAATGTATGGGAGATATATCTATATGCACTCATAAAAACGTGTTATTGTTTATGTGTGACACAAATTGAAATAATTCATAAGTAATAAGAATAAGAATCACTCATGTTATGAAATGGTTTTCATAATATCAACTTATATTATAATCAAAGGTGATTTCCCAAAGACTATAATTATAAGATTGAATTATAATTTATTTATATTTATATATTAAGAAAACAAATTAGGTTTCAATATATGACATTCAGTTGGGAATAAATATATTAAATTATTATTGTATAAATGGATCAAGGGATCCAAATGTTCCCCATAATAGGGTTTGATTTTAATGAAGAAATTAGAGAAATGAACTTAAGGCTTGTATTACCATATCAATGGAATTCAGAATAATCTAGGTATACATGTAATAGAAATATATATATATATATATATTAGAATAACTGTTTAACATAAAAGGGAGATATAATTTGATTTACAGATAGAAAGGTCATAACCCAAAGAAAAAGGGTGGTTTAGAGATATCCCATACCTTAGGTTCCAAATCGCACTATACTTGAAATTAAAATCCGGGATAATAAAATAAGATTAATTAATTATTAACAATTTCCATATATATTTGATCTAATATAATTTAATTATGTTTATTTATAACCATTTCTATGATATATATGGTTTGATTTCACTGATTTGAGGGCACTCATTTCACTGTTCCAATGTCAAATCTCTTGTGGATATTTATTTACATTCTTTTAAAATGGACATATATGTCTGGAAGTGAAATGAAATTTTTTTCATGACCTTATATATATTTAAATGGTCCCATTTATCTATATTTTTTTTCAAAATCATTCATTATTTATATAAGAAAACATTAATGTAATATGCTTAGTTTATTTTGGTGGTTTTATAGACAATCATAATCTTGTTTCATTTTATTTAATTAAATAATTTTTAAAGAATTACATAACATGAAATAAGTTATATTATAATTATTTAAATAAATTTTTAGAATAATATTTTTTTATAACCACCATTCAAGGAAATAAAAAATGAATTACTTTTTTCACAGAGTTGGTGAACCAACCATTTTGGAAAAAACATTTTCAGTTTAGAATTTGAAGAAGGGGGGGGGGGGTAGAAGATAGATATCCCCAAATAATAATAAAACATAATTATATTTATGATACCCAATGTTAATATTTATAGGTTGATATAGAACATGAGGTTGTGGTATAAGAAGAATAAAATTAACAGAGTTTATTCTTTATTTTTACCTCTTCCGTTGGATACCTCTAATTAGGTTACCCATTAGGAATTCATGAAATGAAATTTTTATGAGACCAAAATAAATTTGATTTTGGGGAGTGCATTTGGAAATTAATTATGAAGAAATTTAGAATTCTCCATGTATTATAAGTTGTGTGGAAAAGGGGTGGCGAGGGGTGAAATTTATAAGGGGAGCATAGAAGTGTTTTTTAATATTATATTCAATTTTTCATTATTTTGAACAAAAAATATGAATATTATTTACTTTTATGAATAAATATAGTAAATGGTTCCTTGTTGTTGGAAAATGTGTTCTTAAATCATTCATGACTAAAAAATTCATGTATTACACTAATATTGTTAAATACTATATTTCACTATTCACCAACTGTTCCACAATTTTAGAAAAATACTTAAAAATCACCATAAACAATTTTTAATATGTAAATTAAAAAAATGATTCTATTTTATAAAAAAGATTCTAAATGTTAAATTTTTTATTTTTTAAATGAAATCATCATTTTTTATGAAAAATATAAATTTTAATATTATGATCAAATTATGACCCTTTGAATTATTATTTATGGTCTCATAAAATTGAATAATCATTATAATAAAATTTAATACTATTTTATAAATCAGTTTTAGGAAATTAATATTTCTTTTAAATAATTATATTTTTTATAAAAATGAAAATAAAACATATATGTTTTATAAAAATATGCCCACCTATTTTATCATTTTTAAAAAATTTATTTAATTTTATTATGATATTAATAAGTCATATTTTCATTTTATAAGATACCTAAATATTATTTTTCACTTTCATTAGTGAGGATACTATTCCAATGGCCAAGTTACAATTCTTTATATTCAGATTACTATTCCAATGATCTGGTAACTATTCCAACATCAAGATTACTAATCTAGATGCCATATTTATAATGGCCATATTAGATCCTTAATTTCTATAAATACCTAATATTTCATTAATAATTCATTAAGTTATATTTTCACTCATGAATAAATGTGTATATTGAAAATTCATATTTCATCACTAACATTTTTCTCCATTTCTAAAATGTTGTTCATGGTTTCAATTATTCAGGGGGATCGAGAATGGCCAAGTTTTCTTCCTACTATTATTATTATATTTTCTTTTTTATCCTATTGTAATACGTAATATTATTATAGGAATTGTTTCTCTAAAAATTAAATTTTAAATATAATAAGTGTTTGTTGTTTTTATCATGTGGCACATGTGTTTTTTACTTCATTACTAAACATGAAATAATTATAAGAAGGCAAATTATATTGATAAAATTATCAAACATTTCAAATCTTATGAATAAATATTGAATAATAAATTCTAGGAAATTTAGATGACTTCCATCTTATGGTCATATTATTCCCTAAAGATGCTTACAATTTGATTTTATTTGTCTTTAGATATCCCTTTTTTAATGATAATAGGAGTCTTATAATTATACTCTAAAAACAAAAATATGATATTTTTTAATAAATGGGTTTAGTTCTACTTCAAGTGGGTTATCATGTTTTTTCCAAGAGGAATTTATTTATTAGAAAACATCTAATTTAACTCTTAAAACATTCAATAAAAAATAATATTTTATATTCACATCAATAAAAAATTAGTGTTGAACCAGCTGCACAAAAGTTTCATCATAAAAAATAATTCCAATATCAATATGTGATTGTTGAGAATGATTTTTTCAATTTATATATATTTATAACCTTTCTTAAAATATGAGTATATCAATTTATTCAATAATTAAATTAGTAGATTTATCACATATGAGGTTATATAATTTTAACTAAAATTAGTAACCAAATCATTATTACTAGAATTATAACATATAGAATTTCCAGTTGTAAAATCTCTTTAACATGAAAAGGCATCACAATCATTTTAATCATTTTCAAAAGTGAAAAAATAATTTCATAATCATCCAATGGTATTTAATTAAATTTGAATCCTAGAAATAACTTATTAAAAAACGAATAAATCCTATTGAATTATACATTTTATAGATCCTCCATTGCATATTTAATTGATTTAAAAATGGTAAATCTAACCATTTTTTCCAAATCCATGTTCTAATATGCCTTTATAAAAATTTACATTTTCCATAATAGTTTAAATAATTTTTATTCTTAGAACTTATAGGGAATGCATGATGAATATAAAATCTTCAATATCTAAAAAATGTAAATCCATATCCCTTATTATTACCACCAAAATTTCAATGACCTGAGCTTGTTTTATTAAACATTTTTCAGCTAATTAGATCATACTCCTAATAGGATTGAGTTATCCAACCTAAAAGGTTGGGTAAATAGAGTGAGACATCACATTTATAAAATCTATAAATATATAATAATATCTTTAAACTTAATTTGTAACACTTGGATAATTTATTTTAAACGAATAATATTCTCTCTACCTTGTTTAACATGAAACACTGAGCTTTTGTGATAATTGAGATATATTAGAAAATTATTATTATTTTAATGTGGACAAGCCATTAAATTAGAGGATATGGAAAATATTAACACTCATTATTAAATATATATATAATGTTCCAAATGACATAAAATTTATTGATTAATTATTAGTAAATAATAATTAATGTTTTTAGTGAAGTCATTAAATGCTTTACAATGCATTTGTCTTAAAAAATGATTTTATTTCATTTTTTTAATGGAAATTATAATTAATTTATTGAACTTTTATAAATTATATTTTATTAAATGAAAATAGTTTTTTAAATTGAGATATAAAATTAACTTACTTTGCTATTTTGGGATTTTCAGAAATGTTTTATTTTTCAATGAATTCTGAATTTACTATTTTTTCAAATACTCTCAAGAATTTTCCTTAAATAAATTAATTTAAAAGTATCATTATTTTTTGTATTTTTATTAAATTGAATTATTATATATTTTTTTATAATAATAAAATTAACTCCATTTTAATCAGTAATATCCACGATGTTGATATAAGTTCAACTTTATTCTTAAATATGCATTTTTTCTAAAAATAGTTTTTCATTGTGTTTTATGCATTTATATAAATATTTATTTATGAAAATTATAGTGATTTAATATTGAAATATTGATACCATATTTGGAATTAAGAGTTTCATATTTGTAAAATAGGTTCTTTTTTTCATTATGAATAGTAACTGTCATAAATATTTGTCCCCTCAATAAGGGTGAAATAGGAAATACAAGGTAAAGCAATGAGATAAAATAACAATTTAAACAAAAAACATTCCATTCTTTCATTTTATGGTATAAATTAGACAACATTCATAAAAAAATTCAATATATGGAATTTTCTTCTATTTTCCCTTAATAATGACTGTTATATTATTTTATGTAACAACGTTCTAAAATGTGCATATCGTGATTTTAATTTCTTTTATTTGTTCAAATAAGGATAAGAATATATTATAAAGAAATATAAAATTTTATTTTGAACATGAATCACTTAATTTTATTAATTTAATATGTTTTAAATTTTTTGTAGTGGTGTAATTGCATTAAATGATTACAGGACACTAACAAAGTGCTTGTGAAATTAGTATAAAATTAAAAATTACTGATTTTAAAAACATCCAAAGTAAAAAAATGGATAAAATATGGTATCACATTAATTTTATTATTAATTATAATTTATAATTTTTATTTAATGAGTTAATATTATAATAGTTTTGTTATGTTGACGTCTTTATGATTGATTTAAATTAATAGTTTCAGAAATAAAATTTATGATATTTCTGAAATATAATATATTATTAAATTATCTAAAAACTGAAAAAATATAAATTTATAAAGGTAGGATGATAAATTGTGTAAAATATCATCCATTTTCTATTTATGAGACAATTTTTTCCTTATAAGTAAAATTTATACCCTTTATGATGGAAAAATATGTTACCACGGTTAAGGTTGAAAATGGTTAGAAAATGGGTTAAACCAAAAGATAAGGTTTAAAATGAACTAAAAACGTTCATAAAACCCATCATTATTTTATTTCAAATTTAACCTTACCAAATTTTAATATCAGTCATTTTATATCCTTTTTATAAGAACTTGACGTAATAATTTTTCTAAACTTTGAAAAATTTCAAATGTGACACTCACCACAATTATAAAATATAGCATATTACCCTCACATTTTCTCACCTCATGATCCATTTATCTCAAAAAAAGATAACAAAAATATGTCCCAAAAATCAATGTACATGTTGTATAAGTTATGGTCTTTCAAAAATACATATCCTAGGGTCCTTAAGAAGATATATAAAGGAAACTTTTACAAGATAAGGTAATCATCTGAACCAAACTCATTCTTTATTTACTTATTCTCTTTTGACCTGAAATTATGTTATAACAAATAAAATACAATAATTGTTGAGTTAATAACGTTTTCCTTATGAATTTTTCATTCCTTCTTCTTTTGAAAATCAAAAACAACTTATAATTAGGAAAATATAAATTTTACCTCCATAAGGAAAATTTACTTCTTTAAGGAAATTTACCCTAACCTAGATTTTTTTATACATAGCAATGTTTTTCATAAGTACAAAAACTGGATTCATACCCAAAATCCCAAAAGTCATATAACGTAAAGATTTGGAGCATTCTGTTTTTAGGATCCGAATTCTGGATGTGAACTGTAATGAAGTTCCAATCTGAATTCTGGACTCCGAACTCTTATATAGATCAACTCCGAACTCTTAATAAATTCGACCCCATACTATAAAGTAGTTCGACTCCAAACTCTTATGAAGTTCGACTCTGAACTCTTCAGTAGTTCGACTCCGAACTCTTAAGTTGTTTGAATCCGAACTCTTATGAAGATCGACTCCAAACTCTTAAGTAGTTCGACTCCAAACTCTTATGTAGTTCGACTCCGAACTCTTATGAAGTTGGAATCTAAAATCTTAAGTATTTCGACTCCGAACTCTTATGAAGTTCGACTCCGAACTCTTAAGTAGTTAGACTCCAAATTGTTATGAAGTTAGACTCTGAACTTTTACTAGTTTGACTTCGAACTCTACAAGTTCATATTCCGATCTCTGGTGAAACCAGACTCCGAATTCCTATAAAACAGAATCCGAACATTTCTTAACATAGACTCCGAATTTTATTTTGGTCAGACTACAAACATTTAATTTTCTTACACTCCGAAATTCTGTATGGTTTTTTACTTACTTATGCTTCATTACAAAACGATTTAGTGCATTCAGTTACTTGGTTTGTTATTAAACGATGTCGTCTATTCGATTTCAAACTAACCGTTGGTTGAGTTACACGTGTACATGTCCCTCTGAATTTCATGGAAAATATGACCATTGGAGGAGGGAGTTGACTGTTGGAAATTTGACTATAAATATGAGCTCATTTGAAAGAGCTATATACATAGAGAAAGAAGTTGATCAATCTAGAGACCACACACTATTAAGGTGATTTATATAGAGAGAAGATTTTAATGCCTTGTGCGTACTGAACGTATCGTTCGGATTGCTTCGTGGGACTCCAAATGTGGGTGATTATATTCGAGGAATTCCAGGGACAAGAAGACAGAGGTGCTGACTACCTTGAAGTTCAAGGGCTTCCTTGCTGAGGAAGACAGAGGTTCCAACTACCTTAAAGTTGAGGGCTTGAGGGGATATCAAGACAGAGATTCTGATTTTCGTATCGAGGGCTTACCCAGGTGTGGGTAAGACAGACTTTCTTGAAAGTATAAATCAAGGGACCTTTATCCAAGGTTGTTGGATACCCTTCTCTTTGGGTTAAAAGAGTTATTGTTTGTTACATGTAGTTGTACTACTTGTATGTTTCTGCTGCATATTTTATTTTAAGGAAAGTATAACGTTCTTGTGTTTCTTTACAAATTTACTCTGATTAGTCTATATTATATACTCTTCAAGGTAGAATCTTATATTGTAATCCTTGGTTCTAATTATCCAGTTGTTGATTAGAGGTGTTATGAATTTTCTTAGTTTAACTTTGTTAAAATTAGTTTTTTTCATTGTCTAAGGAATTTTTAAAGTGTACAATTCACCCCCCCCCCCTCTTGTATATTGAGCATCTACATCATTATTTCGATCATACAATTGGTATCAGAGGGGGTATCTGAAATAATTATATTCACATATAAGTTTTTCTTTCCCACTTTCTCATTGTTCTTCATCCTTTCTTACAAATTAATTTTTATTTTCGAACTTTTTCATTCCAAACTTTGTCATTCCGAACATTGTCATTCCGAAATTTTTCATTCCGAACATTGTGGTTACAAACTTTTTCTACTAACCAGTTTGGTGGCCAGAGTTGTTTTAAGAATGGTAGGAATTAATGTTGGTTCTATTGACAATCTAAACCCTACAAGACAACCAATATTTGATGGTAATGACTATGAGTACTGGAGAGATTGAATGAAGACTTTTTTTATCAATACTGGATTGGATAATTTCGTTATGCTTAAAGGTGATTATAAAATTTCTGATAAGGAAGTTATAACTTTCACTAACCAGGAAAAGCAAGAGTATCAACTCAATTATAAGGTACGCAATACTTTACTATTCTCAATGAATAGAAATATATATAGCCAAATTTCTTCTTGTGAAGCAGCTAATTTTATCTGGAAGAAGTTATAATTTATACACTTTGGAACTTCTATAGTGATTGAAACTAGGAGAGCTATGCTTAGAGCTGAATACCATGGGTTCAATTTTCCACATGGAGAACCAATCTGTAAAGTTCAACAGAGATTTATGACTATAGTGAGCAGTCTTCCGTCTATGGGAGAAAAAGTGTTAGATGATGAAGCTCTTGTAGATAATATAATTGATATTATTCCCAATGAGTGGGAATCAATGAGAATAGATATAGATGAGAACAGGAAGGTCACTCAAATTTCTCTTGATGAGCTATTCGGAACTCTTCTCCAACATGAAACAAGAATGAAGAGAGATGCTGACAACATCAAAATGAATAATGGGAATGGTACTATTGCTTTTACAACAACATCAAATCATATGAAAGCTAAGACTTCTGAGAGAGTAACCAGATCCAAGTCTAAGAAGGTGGATATTCAGTCAGAATCCAGTGAAAGTGAAATCTCATAAAATGAGTTAGTAAATCTTGCTTGAAGGATGAACAAGATAGCTGGCCAGAGAAGTTTCAAATACAAGTATAAGAAAAAGGAAAGGAAAGACATGAAAGATGGATAAGATATTTGTTATGAATGCAAGAGAGCTGGACCTATTAGACAGGATTTCCCTTTACTCAAAAAGAAATAAAGGAAAGAAAGGCATTCTGATAGGAATAGAAAGAAGTATTATAAAGAAAAATCTAAGAAAGTTCTAAAAGATAATGACACCTGGAGTTCCAGTGGTGGTGACTCTTCAGATGAATCTTCTGATTATGAATCTTCAGGACAGAAGAATCTTGGTCTTATAGCTAGATTACCTATAAACAATAATTGTTTCATGGCTAAGGTACAAAATGTTTAATCATTGACCAATGTATCTTTAAATTATAATGATAGTAATTATTATAACTCTTCAGATGAAGAATCCTATTCTGATGAAGAAAATACTTCACCTACCTATAAAGAAGTTTCTAGGTTTGCTGAACTTCATGAGATTGATAATTCTAAACTCAATAAGAAACTTGGTAAGGAAAACTCTAGGAATTCTATTCTTACAAAAGAGATATCAGATTTTTCTAAAGATCTTGATAGGAAAAATGCTGATTTTATAAAGATTTCAAAAAATATTTAGGAAGTAAGTTCTGAGAAGAACAAACTTTCTAAAGAGTTAGAAAAAGTAATTTCTAAGAAAAGTGTTTTTGAGACCAGCTCTAGTTCTAAATATAATAATTTTGAAGATAAAAACATGGTTATAAAACTGAAGTCTAAAATTTTTTCATTAAAGAAGTGTTTATCAAACTTTACCCATGGTAATGAAAATTTTGATAAAATGTATTCTCAAATACGACCTTTAAGAATCAAATCCGGATTTGGTTATACCCATGCAAAACCAACTTTTAGTAACAACTACATTGTTCCACAAGGTGCCCCATTTTGTACCAAGTGTCAATTTGGTGGTCACTGGGCAAAGAATTGTTCTTTAAATAAAACCCAATCTCTAGGTTTTCATAAGGAATATTTTTCAAAAAAGATATTGTTATCTGAAAATTTCAGATCCAAACAAGTTTGGATTCTGAAAGTTTAATTCCTTTCTTGTTTTCAGGAATATAGAGGAAGTACCAAAAACAATAAATGGTACATGGATATTGGATGTTCCCGGCACATGACTGGTAACAAAATCTATTTTGAAAAGATTATCAAAAAAAGGAGGAAAGGTAACATTCGGAGATAATGCTCAGGGAGAAATTGTTGGTATATGTAATATTGTTCTTCTTGGTAAATCGTTGATTTCAAATGTTTTATTTGTTAAGGGAATTAAGCACAACATCATTATCATAAGTCATTTATGTGATGAAGGATACCTTGTGAATTTTAGGAATGATAAGTGCTTAGTACACAATTCCAAGGAAGAATTTATTCTATCAGCCTGTTGGCAAGAGAATGTTTACACTTTGAACTTAGAAGACCTCATGAGTCAAGACCTACCTTGCCTAAGTGCAATGGAAGATCATTCCTGGTTATGTCATAGAAGACTAGGTCAATGTAACCTCATAAAATTATGTACACTTTCTACGAAGAAACTAGTTAAGGATTTACCGGAGCTTAGATTTAATTCTTCTGAAGTTTGTGATCCTTTTAAATATGTAAAGCAACATAAATCTAGTTTTAAATCAATTGGTGAAGTCTCAACGACTTATGAATTACAGTTAGTGCACATGGATCTTTTTGGTCCAAAAAAACTGGAAGTATTGGAGGAAAACACTATGTGTTTGTTTTAGTTGATGATTACACCAGATTTACATGGGTCAATTTTCTAGCAAAAAAGTCTGAACCTTTTTCTTATTTCAACATTTTTAGAGCACAAGTTAAAAATGAGAAAAATCTTCCACTGAAAACTATTCATAGTGATCATGGAGGAGAATTTCAAAATTTTGATTTTAAATCTTTTTGTTATAGAAAATGTATTACTCAAAATTTTTCAGCTCCTAGAACTCCTCAACAAAATGGTGTAGTTGAAAGAAGAAATATAATTCTTCAAGAGATAACTAGAACCATGTTCAGTGAATATTCTATAGCTAGACATTTCTGGGCTGAATCTGTAAGAACTTCTTGTTATACTATAAATCGAGTTTTTATTAGACTTTTTTCTTAATAAAACTCCTTATAAGTTATGGAATGGTAGAAAATCAAGACTTTCCTACTTCAAGGTTTTTGGTTGCAAAGTATTCATTCTGAATACTAAAGATAATATACATAAATTCGCACCAAAATTTGATGAAGGAATTTTCTTTGGCTACTCCAAAACTTCTAAGGCATATAGAGTTTTCAATAAAAATACTTGTACTGTTGAAGAAATAGTGAATGTAAAATTTGATAAGTCAGATCCTTTCGTTTTCAAACCATCCCAACCTACATCCTTGGATGTGTTTTCAAAAACTGATTGTCAACCTTTGATAGAAGATCCTTCTGATAAGGAAAATGTTCAAGAGGATACTTCTGAATCATTTACCTTAGAAGACTTCCTACCCTATGTTGATGAACAGGTTTTACAAAACCCAAATCAGGTGTTTCTTAAGAACCATCCCAGTGATAGTATCATTGGTGATGTAAATCAACCTATAAGGACTTGAAGTTCCTTAAAAAATGAAATATAACATCTAGAATTTCATTCCCAATTAGAACCAAAAATCACTGATGAAGGTTTATGTGATAATGATTGGATCAAATCCATGCAAGATGAACTAAATGAATTTGAGAGGAAAAAAGTCTGGACCTTGGTTGAAAGACCTATTGAAACTTCTATCATTGGAGTAAAATGGGTCTTAAGAAACAAGTGTGATGAAAATGGAGTCATAGTAAGAAATAAAGCTAGACTCATTGCTAAAGGCTATAACCAGCAACAGGGAATAAACTATGAAGAAACCTATACTCCATTAGCTAGACATGAATCTATTCGTATTCTACTTTCCTTTGTAGCATTCTTCAATTTTAAACTTTTTCAAAGGGATGTGAAATGTGATTTTCTTAATGGTTTTGTTCAAGAGGAAGTTTTTGTAGAACAACCTCATGGATTTGAAGATACAAAACATCATGATCATGTTTTTAGACTTACCAAAGCATTGTATGGTCTTAAACAAGCTCCACGAGCCTGGTATACTAGACTCACATGATTTTTGCTTCAAAATAACTACGTTAAGGGAAATGCAGATCCAACCCTTTTTATAAAGAAAGATAAGAAATTTTTTTTGATTGTTCAAATTTATGTTGATGAAATCATATTTAGTTCAACTCAGCAATCTTTAACTGATTCTTTTCCAAGTCTAATTAAATCTGAGTTTGAAATGAGTATGATGGGTGAGTTAACTTTTATCTTTGGTTTTCAAATTTCTCAAAAACCAGAAGGAACCTATATATCTTGACATAAGTATATTAAAGATATTCTTAAAAAGTATGGTTATGAAAATACTAATAGTATAAGTACTCCCATTAGTACCTCAAACTCTTTAGATCTTGATGAAGCTGGGAAACGAGTAGATCAAACGTCTTTTAGAGGTATGATAGGAAGTCTACTTTACTTAACAGCTGGTCAACCAGACTTAATGTTTTCAGCATGCTTATGTGCAAGATATCAATCCAATCCTAAGGAATCTCACTTAAAGGCAGTAAAACAAATTTTTCACTACCTAAAGGGAACCATGGATCTAGGATTATTTTATACTTCTGGAAATGATTTTATTCTAAAAATCTTTTCAGATACTGACTTTGGTTGATGTATAATGGATAGAAAGAGTACATCTGACACTTGTCATTTCATAGGAGATTCATTAGTTTCTTGGTCTTGCAAGAAGCAACATTCTTTTGCACTTTCCACTGCTGAAGCTGGATATGTAGCAGCTGGATTTTGTTGTGCTCAGGTGTTGTGAATGCAACACACACTCACAGATTATGGCCAGATTTTTACTAAGACTCAAATTTTTTTGTGATAACTCAGGTTCCATTTCCCTACGTAAGAACCTTGCACATCACTCTCATGCAAAACACATAGATATTAGGCATCACATTCCTATGGATCACAAACTTAAAGGAGATATCATTCTTCATTTTATCGGAACACAAGATCAACTTGCTGATATTTTCACAAAGTCATTACCCTCTGATTGATTTGAATACATTAAACAGAAGTTACGAGTGATAACCATAGGGTAATCATTCTTCATTAACTTCTTGTTGAATAATTCTACTAACAGTAATAAACTGATTTTCATAGAGGGGGTACATTTGATTGTTAGTGTAACAAAAATGTTCGAATTTTTTTTTTAAAAACAGAGTGTAACTAAAAGTTTTCATAGTTAGTTTTTCAAAACTTTTCAGAACTGCAGTTTCCGGATTGGGAATTTCTAAAACTAAAATTTATGAAATGGGAATTTCTGGAACTGAAATTTTCAGGATTGAAATTCTCAGATTGAAAACTTCCGGAATGGAGATTTCCGTACTGAGAACTTCCGGAATGGAGATTTTTGTACTTGCATTTTTGTAATGAGATTTTCGTACTGGAACTTTCGTAATGAGTTTGTTTTTAAATTAATTTATTCAAGAATAATATTACCGATTGAGAACAATCATTCTAGACAATCCAAAATCTATGATTTCCTTACTTATAGTTTCGTAATCATCTTTTTATTGATGGTATTTTCATTGTTTTCAAAAATTATGGATTATAGGTTTTACTCAAATCAGGTTTTTTTCCCTAAAACCTCAAAAGATCAGAGTCAAGTTTTCCTTGTGGGAGTGTTTTCAACCATCAGATCAGGTCAAAGTTTTTTCAACCGTTATATGGATTTTGGAAGACCAAAGGTCGCATCCATTTCCTATATAAAGGGGACACCAATACTTATCCCACATCGGCTTTTCAAGCTTTTTCGTCTCGAAGCTCTGCTTCACTTCTTAAGGCCTGTTCCGAACCATGAAAATTCATTCTGAATCTTTCTAATTTCTTTACTCCGAATGTCTTTAGAAGCTACATCTCAAGATATGTCAACTGCAAAACCAATTTATAAGTGGTTAGTCTTCAGGGAAAGGTTAGTTCATCCATATTTCTACAAGCTCGATTACCTTATTTCAATGAATATTAGACTGAATGGATGGGAAGATGTCTGTGTAGCAAAGTCAGATAAACAGGATCTAGTTTATACTGATTTGTTGATCGAGTTCTATGAGTCTGTTTCCTTCCAGATGGAAGATGGCAGAGAGTGGTTTTCTTTCAACTCTTATGGGAAGACTTATAAGCTATATTACACCATGGTCACGAGCTTGGATAGTTTTTCCTACAAAGGAGAAGATGAATTCTACTCAGACAAACATCCCAATGTGAAAGGAAGTTTCAACAATGGGAAGGCACTGAAGTGTCTTTGTCTTAAGGATGATTCAACTATTAAGATTTCTCATCTCACTCCGAACAATAGAATCCATCAGCTTTGGATGCAATGCTTTCTGGTTCCAAGAAGAGGTTATAAAGATAATTTGAAGAAAATTGATATCTATGTCTTAGATTTCTTGGTAAATCTATGAAAGATAAATCTGATGAGACATGTCTTTGTTACGATCAAGAACATCAATGAAGGCAATTTGAGAGCTCAGATAATCATGTTCCCTTCCTTACTATCTAAGCTAATAGTTCGGTGCTTAGAATCTTTCAAGGTCTCATGCAAATCAAAAGTTCGGAATTTCAAGCTTATGCTGGTCAGTGATGATACCTTGAAGAGGATGAATATGGGTTTTTCTAGTGAATCTGAAGAATTTTACCCTCTATATGTGGAAGAGGTTGAAGCAGCTTAGAAAGAGACACAGAGTCTGGAACAATCCAAAAAGCAAAGGATGCAGAGGAAGGTCAAGGAAGTGGTTGCTGATGAAGAAACTCTTAAGGCTAAGGAAACTCAATCTGCTCCCCCCAAGCTGAAGAAGAAGAAAAAATATATAGATGAAGTATCAGCTAAGTGGAGGGAAGATAAAGAGAAGAGGAAAGAAGGGGATCCGCAATTCATATTAGACCATGCAGAGGATAAATCCTTAAAGGAAAAAGGTGTGGAGGATCTAGAGAAACAGGTGAAGGAAAATAAAATGAAAAAGAAGATTTCTGAAGCTGAAGTAGTGCAATCGTTGCTGAAAGCTACAAAGTTAGCTTCCGGAATGCTTCCCGTTCCGGAAACGTTTGGTTCTGAACCTTCTTTACCAGAAACTCCAGCCAAGAACTATGTCAGTCCAGATATATCCAATGGAAAATAAGTAGTTGAAGCAGCTAATAAAGAAGTTTCTGAAGAAGTAGAGGAAGAAGTTGAGGAAGAAGAAGAAGAAGAAGAGGAAAGTGAATATTTGGATACCCTGATCAAGCAAGTACAGGACTACAATGATAAGACTGAATCCAAAAATTTAGTAACTCCAGGAAAGGCAGATCAGGAAGCTAGTAAGGATGATGATAAGTAACAGTAAGAAGAATAAGAAGAAAATGTCTTGTATGATGAGGATGAATCTAATGAGAGGAATTTTCTTGAGGAAGGACAAGAAAAACAAAAACCAGATGAAGACTAGATCGTTCAAGTGTCTGAATCCGAGGAAGTATCCTTTAATAAGGAACCTGTTCCGAGAGCTGATAAGGGGAAACAAACTCTCATGGAGACACCTATAAAAGATTTCATTAGGATGAAAGATGTTGGTGGCACCTCTAGAAGAAAGTTGGTGCAAGCTAAATAAGATCATTCTCCAAGAAAAGTTTCTGATTCGGAATCATCATCTCATGGGAATGATTTTTTGGTTCAATATCTAAGGAAGTTGGTGGATAGCATTCCAATTTTTCCAACAATAGATTCCAAATTCTAGATGCTGCAACAAAGTATGAATCAGAAATCAGATTCTTTATCCATGGTAATGGATAAGTTTGTAAAGTTGGAAGCTGAACAGAAAAGTTTTCTTATCGATTATGATGTGCATATAAATTCATCCAGTAAGGTAACCAAATGGTCTAAGAGAGTTGATGAAGATTTAGTTCAGTTTGAGAGTTTTCAGGCTGATGTTTAAAATGCTTTTGAAATGGAGGATAAAATGTTTAACGAAATTTATGAAAAGCTGACCCAAGAGAAAAATTCTCGGAATCAATAGGTCAGGGACCTAAATGTGAAGCTTAACTCAGTATCTAAGAATTGGAAAACTGAAAAAAGATTTCTAGATTGAGTTTCAGAAGAAGTTGGAAAAGCAAGATGAGATAATAAAGTTGAATAAAGAATCCTTGGAGGATCAGGCAGAAGCTTTAAAAGTTCAAGAAGAAAATGTAAAAGCCTTGGAGAGGCAAGGTGAGGAAGACCAAGGAGACTTGAAGAAACTCAAAACCTTGTTAAAGAAGCTCATCCTGAAGGAGTAGAAAGACAAATGAACACACTATGATCTTTTGTTGAAATTGTCTTTCTTTGTAAAATTTTCCAACTCTAATGAAAAGATTATTTGGTTGGTTGTATCTTGTCATATAATAATATTTTAGGTACCATACTTTGTTTTCCATTCCATTCAACTTTTTTTGAAAATCACAAAGGGGGGTAAGGAAAAAAGAAATACTCCTAAGGAGGAGAAAGGAAAAATTTATAAGTGAAATATCCTTAAAGAAAGGAGGAGTTTCCCACAATGAAGTTTTTCATTCTTACAATAATGAAAACCTCACACAAAAAACTTAGAATATAATCCTTAGAGTTTGGGAGTTAGTTGTATTCACTTTAATCCATGAAAAAAGGGAGATAATTGTTTAATTTCAAAGTCTAAATGAAAATTTTCAAAATCCTTATATGCTTTTTCGAAAGGATGTCTGTGCTTTCCAAAAAGGGGGAGATTGTTGAGTCAATAAGGTTTTCCTTATGACTTTTCAATTCCTTCTTGTTTTTAAAATCACAAACACCTTATACTTAAGCAAATATTAATTTTACCTCCATAAGGAAAATTTACTTCTTTAAAGAAATTTACCCTAACCTAGAATTTCATATACATAGCAATATTTTTCTTAAGTACAAAAACTGGATTCATACCCAAAATCCAAAAAGTCATATAATGTAAAGATTTGGAGCATTCTCTTTTTAGGATCCAAATTATGGATGTGAACTGTAATGAAGTTCTAATCCGAATTATGGACTCCGAACTCTTATGTACTTCAACTCCGAACTCTTAAGTAGTTCAACTCCGAACTCTTAAGTAGTTCGACTCCGAACTCTTATGAAGTTCGAATCTGAACTCTTAAGTAGTTCGACTCCGAACACCTAAGTAGTTCGACTCCGAACTCTTATGAAGTTCGACTTCGAACTCTTAAGTAGTTCGACTCCGAACGCTTAAGTAGTTCGACTCCGAACTCTTATGAAGTTGGACTCCGGAAACTTAATTAGTTCGAATCCAAACTCTTATGATGTTGGACTCTGAACTCTTAAGTAGGTCGAATCCTAACTCTTATGATGTTCGACTACAAACTTTTACTAGTTCGACATCGAACTCTGTAATTTCAGATTCCGATCTCTAGTGAAACCAGACTCCGAATTCCTATAAAACCGAATCCGGGAATTTCTTAACATAGACTCCGAATTTTATTTTGGTTAGACTCAGAACTTTTAATTTACTTACACAATGAAATTATGTATGTTTTTTTACTTACATATGATTCATTACAAAATGATGTCGTGCATTCAGTTACTTGGTTTGTTATTAAACGATGTCATATATTCTGTTTCAATCTAACCATTGGTTGAGTTACATGTGTACAGGTCCCTCCAAATTTCATGGAAAATATGACCGTTGGAGGAGGGATCCGACCGTTAGAAATTTTACTATAATTAAGAGCTCATTTGAAAGAGATATATTCACATAGAAAGAAGTTTATCAATCTAGAGACCACATGCTATTAAGGTGATTTCTAGAGAGATATTCTTTTCATGCCTTGTGCGTACTGAACTGCTCGTTCATATTTCTTCGTGAGACTCTGAATGTTAGTGATTACATTCGAGGACTTCCAGGGATAGGAAGACAGAGGTGCCGACTGCCTTGAAGTTCGAGGGATTCCTTGCTGAGGAAGACATAGGTTCCAACTACCTTAAAGTTGAGGGCTTGTTGGGATAGCAAGACAGAGATTTTGATCTTCGTATCGAGGGCTTACCCTGGTGTGGGTAAGACAAACTTTCGTGAAAGTATAAATCAAGGGACCTTTATCCAAGGTTGTTGGATACCCTCCTCTTTGGGTTAAAAAATTTATTGTTTGTTACTTGTAGTTGTACTACTTGTTTGTTTCTGCTGCATATTTTATTCTAAGGAAAGTATAACGTTCTTGTGTTTCTTTACAAATTTACTCTGATTAGTCTATATTATATAATCTTTAAGGTAGAATCTTATATTGTAATCCTTGGTTCTAATTATCCTGTTGGTGATTAGAGGTGTTATGAATTTTCTTAGTTTAACTTTGTTAAACATAGTTTTTTCATTGTCTAAGGAATTTTTAAAGTGTACAATTCACCCCCCCCCCCTCTTGTATATTGAGCATCTACATCGTTATTTCAATCCTACAATAATTATAGAATCAAACATATATTTATATCGGATTATGATTATTGAATAATATTTATCCATCTCTTTATATATCAAATGGGAATCAAAACCATTGCTTGTGTGTACGGTGGACTATTAGGCTGTGAATCGATGTTGTTTTTTTCCATCACTTCCTCACAAGGATAATATTAATGATGAATCTAATTAATATGTTGGATAATTGTGAAATAATATTTATTATTTAAATTTAAAATATCATATAATTTGATACCCATTCACCCATTAAAAATTGATAATGTCACTTGTGGATAAGTATTGTTTATAATCTCCACAAAGTGGTGTGATTCATTTACCATGTCCATATTTATAGAATTATTAAAAAAATATATCTAATGAATAAATAAAATAGTTTTAAAATTAAAATAATTTTGTATATTATGAAACTATAATCTATGCACAATAACAATAACATCCATGCTGAAAGATACAAGTGAAAACTAAGTAGTTAACACACGAAACGACAATCATAATGAAATACAATTGGAAAACATATGATAAGATATTATAAGTGGATGATATATCATATTATAAATATTAATATGTTTCAATTATAAATAAATAACATGTTTAAAACCATTATACATGAAGTTGAATCATATTCAACAAATTTGAAGCATGAGGTAAGGGGTTTCTTTAACTCAATTTACATTCATTGGGTTATACTTCAACTTAGTTGACTTTGTTATTCCATGAATATGTGTAAAATAAAATATTATTGTATTATATTATATTTAAACTTTTTTTGGATTTAAATATTTGACACATAATCACTTCATTTATCATTTCTCACTTTAATGATACTATCTTTGTAAGGTATTTCCTCTCAATTTTTACTCAATTAAGACATAATTGATATTATGCACCTTTTTACTTTTATATGGTGCATAAACTACCCCTTTTGTGTATTTAAAATTAATAAATATATTTTTAATGGTGATTAAAGTTTGAATTCTTGTTTAACACTTTAAGGTGTTATAATTTAAAAGTTACCAAAGAGGTAAGAAGTTATTTTACACTCTCATTTTCTAGGATTGCTTATATTTTTTGTTGAAGGAATCTTATAATATGTGCTTCATAAAAATCATTTATTTTATTATACCCTAGATATTTATTAAGTTTCATTTTTTATTCCAAATTTTTCTCTCCTTTTTACTTGAATCCTGAACATTAATGTTTAATATAAAATTTAATCTTATTTCCATTTTTTATTACGTATATTTTTCTTTCATTTCCATATTTTTTAAAAATACATATAAAAAATACTTTTTATTTACTCATATTATTTATTAATTAAATTTTAAAATATAATTTTCTTTTTAAGAGGTTTTAATGGAATATTTAAAATATATTTTTAAAGTGTAAATTTCAACTCTCTTTCAAAAAAGTGAAAAGGAATGTTTATTTTTAACACATATGACATTACGAGACATTCCTGCCACCATAACTGTTTTAAAATATTCATCTTATTCTATAAGTTTACAATGATTTTAAAAATAAATATATTTAATTAAAACATATATTAATGTTTCTCTTATATTATATTTTATTAAAAAAATACATTTTTTTAAGAAAACTATATGTGTACTTAGTTTTTGGTCATCCTTTATGACATATTAATTTGGCAGTTGTTAAATTTCTCTTGACACATTCAATTTCTTGTGATCATCTTTCATTAGTTATTAAATGTTTCATAAATGTATATATTATTTGTATCATTGAGATACTTAAATCCTAACATTTGTATCATTTATATATATGGTGTTTTACTATAACTATTTTTTGATTAAATGAGGAAATCTTGATATTCTGTATTCTTTTCTCATTACCGTTATTTATTGTTGATGTATATTTTTTATGAATTAAATTGACCTTTCGAATTATGGGTAATTAATTGGACTTTTTAAGTGATGTGTGGTGCTAGGAATTGTATATCCCCTCATTACAATGAGAAGTCTCATGAGACAAAACAAGTTGGATATTTGGCCGTGACCTTACCCATTTATATAAGATTTCTTGAAATTTGTCCTTGACGATATGTTTAAGATGTCCAAAATTAGGAAATCCATCATTATGAAATAATTTATTGATGTCCATGTTATTTATTAAATAGTTATGATATCCATGGATAATTATCAATATCATGCAATAATTTATATGGAATTATTTGAATATAATTTACGCCTACCATATTATTCTTTGTGATCATGTTATTGTTTAAATTACTTGTGTTTTTGATTATTTACATTTTCAAATTGATTATGCCTTATTTAATCAATAAATATTCCATTATATGTAACCCTCTCTAATAATTTGAGCTTACACATATTTTTTTTCATTTCCCTAGGATGTGAAGAAGGAATATTTGAATGAGTTCAATGATGCATGATTTTTTACTTTCATTCTATTTTTTATATTATTAATAATATAAAATGATATATAAGGTTTCATAGGACTACTAAGTTGATCGATACATGGTGACTTTATCCCTTAATAATATACGAGGGTAATAAATTACACAATAACTATGGGTTATTAGAGTCGGGGTTGTTTAAAAAACTCTAATATATAGAATTAAATAGTTAATACTCCTGGATATTTACACTTTAGAGGGATGGAATGTTGAATCATCGATGAAACAATCATCCAAACGTAAAATTTCTATCCTCACATCAATTTCCTCTTATGATTTTACATCTCTTTTAGGAATTTATCATATTTGAAAATCCATTTTATTTTATTCAACGTAGGAATATTAGCGCAAACATTCTTCAAATTCTCTATAATCTATATATCTAACTCACTCTCAACATTCATTTTAACTATAGGACAAACTTATGTGTTAGTTGGTAGTAGTTTGGGTATTTATGGTCGTTATGAAAAATATTTTTTTCCATAAGTCTTTATTATTTTCTTCCAATCCATTTGGGATCTATCAAGTAAAACACCTTATTTTGAGAGTATTTCTTCTTTCATACTAGTACATAAAATCATATTAGGCTTAACATGTGTTGGGTTCTATTTAACTGGTTCTAAATCAAATAGAAAAGGTATATAACTTTCTTTATCTTGTTTTTGTTCAAATTTCACAACTTGGTGTCTGTTCAAATTAATTCCTATTCTATGTTTCAATACACTGACATTATATTTTACTTTGGGATTCAATTCAATTTTAGAAGTTAATCCTATTCTCATTTGGTTTATTACACTACCAATATTGATTGATATTTTCCCGACATGATCTGAAAAAAATTTCACCAATATTTTTTTGTTTATTAAATTATTTAAATTAGTTTTTATACTTCTATGTGGGATTTTCACATCGAAAATCTCTTCTAAAATGAGAATTTGATTACTTCTATAAGTATATAGGTTGTAAGTTACTTTTTTGGACTTTTTAAATAAATTCCTTGATTTTATGGGGGTCCAAATATGTCATTTGTTTTTTTATTACATACCTAGTTATATGTCTAATTTTTTTGGAAAGTACTTGGTTTATTATTTTTTTGGAAAGGTCTTCCTAAAATCATTACCTTGAAAAACTTAAGGTATTCCTTCATTAAAGGAAAATGGTTACTAAATTGTTTTAGTTAAGGAATAATTCTTTAGTAAACTTTTGTTTAGTAACTTTTTTTTGAAGATTTGGTTTGATTTGGTTATGTTTTAGATAAAATAATTTACCTCCCTTTAGTGGTAAGGTCACTAAGATGGATCATAATAATCTTGTTCTTGGAAATATAATTAGGTACTTCTTATAATATTCTCACATGAATCAGGTTTCTTGTTCCAATTTTTTTAGAATTTTATTCTATGTTACCAATGATATTTATAAGAAAAATAGGGGTATAATATCATAAATAACCTTATATTTAAGAATCTATAATACTTATATGCGTAAGAAAAATTACTTAATAATAATATTAGATCAATAGTTATTCCATAATTTGATGATGGAGGAAACTAAAACATAAAAGATTATATCACTCTAAATACTCGTGTAAAGTTTTACATTGTGTTTTTCAAATTCCATATATTTCTACCTAATTTTAGAAATCTGAGGGGTTGGGAAAATATTTGATGGAAATTTTTCAAAATATTAGTCCAATCACTTACTAGAGTGGAGTGGGAGTAATAAAACCACTCATTTTCCACTCTATCTAAGGAAATGGAAAATATTCTAAGATTAAATTAGTCACTTTTCAATCACAATAGTTTGATGTTTATACAAAGGTATCTAAAAACATGAATTTTTTTTATTTATATTCCCAATGAAGCCTATATAATTTTCAATGTTTATAAATGAAACCTGCTTTTGTTTCAAAATCAATATGTACCTTAAGGTATTCAATTTGTTTTATTGATTTTATTTGTATGATGTTGTTAATTGTGTAATATTTATTTATTATTTCTTGTCTATTTTATGTTCAACATGTTCTATTCCTGGTGTTGTAATGGTTTTACTTCCAATTGATTCACAAATCAAAAATTTATAAATTGTATTCCGTTTTTAAATGAGTAAATTACTTATTAACAAAGGAATATATATGAAACATATGCACTAATTTTGTTATTTTTATATTTATATGGTTATTAATATTTAAAAAACAATTAAGAATCATAACCATTGATAATATAGTATTTTTTTAATGACTATAATGATTACTATAATAAGGGAAATCATGAATTCCATTTGACGTAGAAGGAAGGAGTGATGACCTCAACCAGTAGGAATGTACCCTATGAAGCCCATTTATCAAAGCTTCTATAGGATCTAGAATAACTAGGATTTCCCCTTGATGAATCCCAAGTCAATATTCAAAATCTAAATCATGATTAAAACTTCTTATAGGATAAGTTCAATCTCATCCAGATAACAGCCTATACCATGTTCGTTGAACCAACCTATGAAAATCTCACCATCAAACACATTACACTTATGAAATTCATAGGTGTGATAAAGGTATTTATATATAGAATATAATAGTATGAATTTTTATATTTTATTTCTATAAAATATTTATTATATTTATTCATTTCTAATATTACTTTTTAAATTATAAGATAATGAGTTTGATAAAAAAAATATTTCGATATGATGAAACAAAAATTTTATTTTTGGAAAATATATCAGTTTAATCAAGACACTCAATTGGATGAATTATGAAAAAATTAAATAAATCATATTATAACAAAATTTTATTATTAAATAATTCTTATTATATAAAAATGATAATATAATTTTATGAAGTCTAATGTAATTTCTATAGGGGATATAAACATTTGATGTTAAAAAATTGAATATTTAAATAATTGATCATTTTTTTAAAATGTGTAAACAATCATATTTATAGAAATTTTTTATAAAATAAAAATTATTTCTAAAATAATCCCATTTAAATTATCCAATGGTAAATTTTTCATAATTTTCTATGATAATCAATCTTTTGGGTAAAAATTAAATACAATATAATTTTATGGTATGTATTATAACATAATAAAATAACAAATGTGATGTAATAAATTCTATAAAGTGTATACATGACCAAAATTGTGTTTCCCCTTTAAAATATAGTGTTTTATGTTACTTTATTAATTTCATAAAGCCTTAAATAATCCTCCAAAACAATATTATATTTTATGGTTTTTAAATCAATTATTAATAAATATGACTAAATTCCACATCACTAAGGGAATTATTTTAATATTTTTGGTTCTTAAACGTATTGAGTAGTGACAACCACTCCTTTTTGGAAGCAAATGTCTGAAAATACAATTATAAGGTTTCTTTTATAATTACTTTATCATATAGAGTCAAAAACCTATGTTTCAAAATTAATAAATAATTCACTACTCTTTTTCAATATAAACCCACTAAAAATTCCATTTCATTTCCCTAGAAACTATTATATAATGGAGTTAATATTACCTTAACTCTATATAACCCTACCAAAGTTCCTCAATCTCTTAGTAATATCCACCCAAGCTTTTGGATGTTCCCTGTCAAGTTAAGGGATCATCTCCTTCTCCATTTTATTCGAGAACCTTGTTTATATCATGCTTTTTGATTTTCCAATTTTCCAAATTGGGATGTGATTTTACAAATTGATATGACTATAATTTTTATTACAAAGTAATGGGATACCCCTTTCACTCTCATTCACCCAATTTATAATCCTTAATGTACACCAGCTATGCTGCTGAAATTATCTTGTTATTTTCCATGAAACACATTCGTGTAGTGAAGAACAATCTCAATTTCAACTCAAGGGTATTCACCTAGTTTTATCTATACTGGATTATTGATTTATATTAATGTAAGCCACAAACCTTAGTATTAAGGTTAAAATTGATTAAATATATCCTTATGTTTTATGATCTATGTGGAACACTTATTCATATACAAGATATGAGAGTGATGGGAGGCCATAACATTGTATAGAATGCTAATGCATTATGTAATGTTTTTATCTCAGGATATGAAATATATGGTTTAAAAAAAGGTTATCCAAATCACACTGTTCTATTTTTTCATGGTTGATATCCTTGAATTACGTTTATGATGTCATGCTTTATGTTGTTGCTACATTCTTATATGGCATTTATATTAACATGTTATATCATCCATCATTGTTCAATATTATTATTCTCACTACTATTATGTTATCATGATATTACCCTTGGATCACACGTACTTGTTATCATTAATTTATGTTTTTCATTCCCTTAATATGACTTATATATTATACCTTTCTAATGTACATCCATGTGTTATCCCATACAATTTTAGAATATCTAAGGATTATAAACACATGTTATAGATTCTTTAAATAATGTCTTTTGTATTTATTTTTCATGTTGTTATGTTATATACCTAATTATTCAAAGAAACTAGTCCTCGTGATATTATGTGGTTGTATTAAGTGTATGTATATTAAATTAATCTTTAATTAAAGTGTCTGAAAATATATTTTTTTCTAGTTGGTATTAGAGAATAGACTTGTAATTGTTTCTAAATAGGATTATAAAACTCTAATTAAAAACAATTGGCTAAAAATAAATAAAGTAAAAAATCCCTAAATTTTGGTAAATTATAGAGTAACTGGTTTCTATGAAAATACATCCCCATATGGATACTACAAGTGAATGTGGATTTTCTCCATTTTACAAAGTGTTAATGGAGAAGCTAGAAATGATCATCACATAGTGCATAAAAATAATCCTTGTGTAATTTTTTTTAACACTCTTAAGGTATATCATTTGGAAAATTCATAATCTTCTTATAAACCATTATTAATGGAATAAAAACTCTTATAAGATTTTATACTAGGAAATAGATCATGTATAACATATATTGATACAAAGAAATTCATAGGTTAAATAATATATGTTATTTAGGATTTATCCCTTTAATTTGTGTGGTTTATTATTTGCTTATTTAGTAGTTAAAAAAATCTCACCACATAATTTCCCTTTATTTCTAGTAAATAGACAAAAATAAGAGGAATTGAGTCAATAACCAATGTGAGGGGCAATGTGATGACTACCAAAATGAGATTCCCAACCTGATGGGGGTTGGAATAACGAAAATCATGACAAAACATTATCAATTGACTCATGTTTTGAATATAAATATGAATGAAGATGAACTCCCATACTACCTAAAAAGATAAATTTACAATTTATAACTTTATGTGACAAATGACTCAGATTTTCAATGTATATTACAATATTAATCATGGAGAAATAGATTAACTCTATTGAAAAGTTCTTCTCCATCCTTCAATGCATTGAGAAAGAGATTTTTTTATTTTTGTTTATTATGTAGATAGAGAATCTTATAAATGGTGGATGTTCATCAAAAATAAAAATATCATGAAGTATATTAAAGTGATGGAATTAAAGGTAATTGAAAAGTTTTTTTTGAAAATTATTTCCCCCACACTCACTGAATTAAAATAGAGAGGGTTATGAAATCTTCAAGAAAAATGATTAATAATCCATTGGTTCATATGTTAAAAAAATCACAATATTTTCATGATAGAAATCCAAATAGTTCATTTCCCATGATAATAAATTTTACCTCATCATGGGAGGGTTAAAGATGAATCTATAAAAGTCATTTGTTATTCGAGACATTGATAGCTCTGAGGAAATTGTATGATGTTCCCTCAATGTTTACATGGATATTGGTAAATATAATTTTATCATAGTTTATTATATAATATGTCAATAATGTATTTTAATTCTATCTCTGTGATGAGAAAATATCATGGGGTAAGAAATACCATCATCTTACTTTTAAAAATCATAGGAAGAAGAAACAGGGATATTTCTTGAAGGGGACAAGGAAATGATTTTGGTGTCGGAAGGAATGACGCTTAGATAACGATTTTCGATGGGAGAAACCAACCTATGTGATGGAAGAAAGGAAATCTTTAGTCAACCCTCATCCTTTGATATGATGTTTAAAATAAAATTAATGTGGAAACTATATTTATTAATTATTTAAGCAAAGGGTTTTCGATGATAACTGACAAGAACAACCAATAAGGCCTTAATTGAAAGTGTTATCATTTTCTTTAACAACTATTGAGGTTTATCCTGATAATAAAGTAGTTAAAGGAATACTAGTTTTCCTTAAAGTACAGATAATAAAATATTTGATTATATTCTATATATTCTTCCATATCATGGATGTTTAGTAGAACTATTCAACCAACTCCTAAAAATATAGAATTAGAGTAATTAATAAATATGTAACAAGGGTTAATTGTTCCATCCCAAGCATATAACCCATTCACAGTCCAAATCTATGGGTTTAATTTCCCATAAAACCTTATGATACTCGCTTTAATAGAATTTGAATTAACACTAGGAATGAAATGTATTTCCTAGTATATAGACAACATAAATTGTTGTGGGGAGGTAATTTCACTACATATCTCAAATAAACCTCTAATTTTATACATGTTCATGTATAATGATGAATCGTATATTTTACTAACATATCATTCTTGGATATTGTTTCCTCTAGATCAAGTTTATCTAGATCAAATTATTGATACTAAAGAAAAGATCATCCTTTTCTATATGCCTTGTATAAGGGTATTTACATATGTGTTTCCTAAATAATTTACTTATCTTCCACCAAGTTAGAAGTTTGAGTTCTTCATTGAGATTATACTTAAATCTATTCCAATATCCATGAATCATTATAGAATGGAAATTTTTTAACATGAGGTGCGGAAGAAACACTTATAGGAGAATCTTAAAAGAGGGTTTTTATGCCCATGTGCTTCACCGTAGGATGCACCAGTCCTCTTTTTCAAAAATAATAATAGGTTAATGCATCTCTTATTTGATTATCATGTTCTATATAATATAATGACAAATAAAAAGTACCCTCTTTAATGGATTAAGGACTTGTCTGATCAACTATGTGGACCCCAATACTACTACATGGTGGTTCTTCAGTTGGCATGTTACTAAGAAATGTTGAAGGAGGATTTCCTTAGGACTAATTTCTATATAAGGTATGGGAACTATGAGTTCATATGGATTCAATTTGGACTTACTAATTCTTCATTATTATTCATGGACTAGATGAATAGAGTCATTATGGATCACCTCAACAAATTTGTGGTAATCTTTATTTATGATATTATTATATTCTCCAAAACAGAGTATGATTTTGAGGATCTTTTAAATACTATACTAAAGGCCTTACAGAAGTGAAATATATATGAAAAGTATAGTAAACAATAGTTTAGTTTGGATAAATTGACTTTTTTAGGTGATGTTATCATCATAAAGGGATATATATTGATCCATTAAAAATAGATCCAATAGAATGTTTTCAAAGGTGAATATCTATTATGGAAATCCATAGTTCCCTAGGATTATCATTGTATTATCATTGATTTGTAAGAAACTTCTCAGTATTTTCAATCCCCCAAACCAATATTACTCAAATTGGTTTCATGTTTTCCTAGAGTGATGAATGAAAATAACGATTTATAAAGCTGGTGAATAGGCTAATCACTACACCTATGCTCACATTACCCAATAGTGGGGAAGTGTTTTTGATCTATATTTGTTAATAAAAAATGGGGTTGGGTTGTGACCTCATAAAAGTTGATAATGTGATACCCTAGTCCTCATTCCAATTTAGTATCCATGAGATGAACTACCTAACACAAGATCTATAATAGGTATAAGTGATCTTCATATTAAACATTTAGTGGCATTATCAGAATGATGAAAACTATGACACATATACATATCATAAAATCCTTAAGTATATATTCACATTAAAAGAGATTAATATGCACCAATTAATGTTTTTATATCTTATCCAGAATTTTGATTGTTCAATTCATTTCCATCCTATAAGGAAAAAAAATTTCCCAGATACTCTGAGTAGAAAGGATCCCACAAACCTCTCCATTATAAGGATTTAAATATATCCAATATTCATGGACATGAATAGGATGGATATGGGAATAATAAAAGGATTTTCATCCTATATTGCTCAGATAATTTCTCCACTATCTATTCTTGATCAGATCAAGTAAGGCCATAAATATGATGAGTTGTTACCGAAGAAGGTAGATAACATTTCAGAGTTCAATTTTTTTGGGGGTATAGTTATATGTTTTAGAACCTAGATATGTGTCCTATAAAAAAGAGAATGGAACATGGACCTTATGAATTATGTCTGAAGATCCCCCTTCCCTATTCATCCAGGATTAAATAAGATATATATATATATATATAATAGAAGAAAATATTATGGTGATATAACATAAAGGGGAAGGTTTCTGAATTTGTATCTCAATTTCTGGAATTCTAGTAAGTCAAGGAGGAATGAAAATAGTCTACAGGTATTATGAATCTATTTCCCATGCTAGTGTTGAAATAGAAAAATAATAACCATGGATTTAATCATAACTGTCCCCAAGAAACCTAAAGGCAATATCACAATATGGGTTGTAGTTGACCACCTTAACAATTTAACACATTTCATTTATATCAAGTAATATTTATCACTTGACTAACTCACTAATATATACATAATGTAAGTCGTAATACTGCATGTATTTCAACTATATATTTTATTTTATTAATATCTTAGGCTTAACTCAATATTTTGGAGAATACTTTAGAAAAAATTCGATGAAGAACTCAGATTTATCACTTCTTATCACCCATAGATGGTTGTTTAGTATGAGAAAACCATTAAAGCACTAGAGTATATGTTGGGATCATTTTTATTGGATTTTCAAGAATGTCGGTATCAATAACTTCCCATATTTGAGTTCTCATTTAATAATAGTTTTCATTCAATCATTCAAGTACCACCTTATGAGGCTTTTTATTTGAATATATGTCAAACTATAACATGATGGGATGGAGTTGGAGTGTGGAATTTTATGGGACATGAATTTATTAAAAAATTATATATAATGTTCAAACCATTCAATATCATATGAAATATGTAAAAATTATATAAAAAGGTTGTGTAGATAATCATATTTGGAACTTATAGTTTGAGGTAAGAGATAATTTTTTCCTTCATATATCAGCATTGAAGAAATTCATGAGATTTGGGATGATGGGAAATCTTAGTCCAAGATTCATCAACCCCTTTGAGATCCTAAAACACATAATAGCATTGTCCAATCGACTAGAACTCCCACCTAACTATCATAATTAAATTTTTTTGTTCCATGTATCCTTTTTGAGGAATTACAAACCATACACCTCAAATGTATTAAATCCATAGGTGGTACCATTGGTGAATTTTTTTTCATATGTGGAGTAGCCGATGAAGATCATATATCATATAGATATTTTTTTTAAATAAGACAACTCACAAGGAAAAACTATTTTGGTGAAACCATAAGTTTGAGGAAGCTACATTGGAACCAAAAGAGGTGATGAAATGGAATTAAAATCATCTATTTTATTGTATGTAATGAAACTTTTTTGTGATTTTTTGAAGGGTGGAATAATATAAAAACATAAACATTATTAAATTAAATACCTTTTTTAAATGATTAAATTCCATATTAATGAATTAATTTATAGAAAACACAAGAACTAATTTAGTTATTTTTGTCGTTATATGGTCTATCAAATCAAAAAAAATGTTAAGAATAAAAAATGTATATAATATGGTAATTATACAAGGACCATTAAGATAATTATATTAAGGGTTATGATAAAGTCCATTTGACATATAAGGAATGATTGATGGACTAGACAAGTAGGACCAGACACTATAAAGCCCATTTATCAGAGCTTTCAAGGGAGATAACTTGACTGGGATATTCCCTTGACCTGTAGAAAGATTAGATTCAACTAATAAATTACAAGTTAAGTAATTTATAGAATAATTTCAAGTTCAATGAGATCATGACCCAAACCATGTTTTTTGAACCACCCCAAAAAAATCTCACCATCATATACTTTACACTTATGGAATTCACTATTGTAATAAAGGGTTATGTATCTAGATACGTATAGTTTGAATTTTAAAATTTTACTTTAATAAATGTTCCATTATTTTTATTCATTTTTTTTTACATTTAAAATGATTTGATAATTATTTTGTTTAAAATTGATTTTGAAACGATGAAGTGCATATTTTATTTTTTCAAAATATGTCATTTCAATCAAGACACTCATTTTGATAAATTCAATATTTTTTTAAAAATTGTATATAAATAAAATATCATTATTAAATTATATTTATTAAATATATACAATAATATAATTTAATGATATCTATTGTAATTTATATAAGGTTTGGGAAAATATAATCGTCAAAAAACAATATTTTCATAATAAATGGGGATTTTTTATTTAAAATTTTAAATTATAATATTCAAAGAATTAATTTTATAAAATCACGACATGTTTTGAAATCATCATGTTAAAATTTTACAATGGATAATTTTTCATAATTTCCATATAAATTCAATTTTTTGTTAAAAATTAAATGTAGTATAATTATATGGTTCATATTATGAGATCATAATCACCCAGATGTGATCTAATAAATTCTATAATTAGTACTGAAAACCAAAATTATGTTTCCCCTATAAGATATTTTTTTATGTTATTTAATTAATTTTATAATTATTTAATAAATCCTTCAAATCCTATATTATATTTTATTGTTTTAAAATCAATTCTTTATAAACATGGCTCACTTCGATCTCACAAATTGAATTGTTTTAATGTTTTCTATCATTATATTTAAAAAATAAATAAAACCACTCCTATTTGGTAGAAACCATTGTAAAAGTCATGGGTTGTTTTGTGATTTTTATTAGTTTATTATAAACATTCCAAAACCTATGTTTGGAAATTAATATAGAATTATCCTCTCTTTTTCTATATAAACCCACAAAAACTCACAATTATATTCACTCAAAACTCTTAGAGAATGTGGTTACTCTACAGTTACAAATCTAAATCCATCACATGGTGAATCCAAGCTCTTAATAATCTCCTCAAAATCTTTTATAAGATCCCTCTCAAGGAAAGGTATCATATCCTTCTCCTCTTTATTCTGGAACCTTCTTTATATCATGACTTCTGATTTTACCATTTTCTAAGTTAGGAAGTATTTATATTCATAATTACTATATCCCTTATGATTCTAAAATTAATTATAGAACCCTTTTAGTCTAATTCACTCCTTCTATACACCTTTATGATCACCCATAATGTTGTCAAAATTATCCTATGATTTTCCCTAAAATACATTTGTGTAGTGAATACCCGTATGAATTTAAATTCAAGGGAATTCACCTAGTTATAATTATCCTTAATTGAATGGTAATTTACATGTATTTAATCCACACTATTTATTCACGCAGTTAAATTTATAAAATACATCATTATGTTGTATCATCTATGTATCACACGTATGTATGTACATGATATGGAAGTGACATGTGGGAAAAAATTATATTGCCATCCAATTCATTGGGTAATATTTTTACCTCATTAGATTCCATGTCTGTTGAATAAGAGGTTATCTTAATAACACTTTTTTTTTCTTGGTGTATAACCTTGACATATGTTAATGATTTCATGTTTTAATTTTTTTTAAATTCTTATGTTTTTTATGTTATCATTGTATATCATGCCTCATTGTTAATAATTTTGATTCCCACCTATCTTATATTAAGTTGACATAACCATTGGATCACATGTAATTCATAACCATATTCTATGTTTTTTTTACCATACAGAGTTTTATAGCTCACCCCTTTTTATGTATTTCCTTAGGTTATCCCATGCAGTTTTTGAAGATCCATAGAATATAAGCGCATGATATAAAAATTTTAAATATTTTTTTTTTATTTTTTTTGTAAGTTGTTATTTTATGTACTTAATTAACCAAATAAACTAAGCCTCAAAATAATATTGAGTTTTATTAATTTTATCTTTATTTAATAAATCAAGAAATAAATAGTATTAAAATATGGTTTTTAATAAACATTATATTTTTTAGAGTGATTCACTAAGGGTTTTTTGATGAATAAGATTAACAATTGGGTTATTCTCTTTCTCAGAGCTCACTAATATAGATATAGAATGATATACTTTCTATAATTCAAGGTATAAAGGCTCTGAATCCAGGATTAAATGTCTTGGAATATAAATAAAATAAAAAAAAACTACGCACACTTCTAAGTAATAGTGCCACCTATCATCCAGAATCTCTATCATAATGCATTTTGACCAATACATATTAATCATAGCCAAAAACATCTATAGGATGAATATATACCACCATCAATACATATTTTATGTGAACCTTTTCTTTATTCACATTCTTTTATCTAAGCCAAAAAAATTTATTCCCACTACTAACATATTGAAAGCCAAAAGAAATAATGATGTTTTAGTGAAACCATATGAAAATCAATGGTTTTAACCATCCTATATTCTATATAGTGGTGAAAAAACTATTTATTATTTACCACATATAATCTAGGAAAGAATTTAACTATTATAGATTACATAATTAAGTAAATATTAGTATTTAGGAAGGTCCGTGACCCATATTTATTTGTACATCCAAGACTCTTGAGGATAAAGAGCATTACGTCTCCTTCCATAAGAAGCATTTTGATTCCTGGAGCTATAAACAAATTATAGGATTATAAACCTAAGAATATTTCCATCACTAGGCTTAATTTGATAGTCACTGTGGATAAAATCTTTTAGGAATGATAATTCATCCATATCATGTTGCAATAATGGATGTCACGAACCGAATCTGGTCACCATCAAAACGAGCACTCGACCCAGCCTGTAACAAGGCCCAAAGGGAGTTCCCGATCCCCACGGGTTCGCACAAGTGCTTAGATATCGTAAAATGAAAATTGGGAATGATTTACCTTAGCTATAAACTTAAAACAACAAAAGAATCCAGTAAAATGAATCTGTATTTTTCAATCCAAATAATCATTTACAAAAAATCAGAACAAAATTACATATTTTAAAACAACTCAAGAATACTATAAAAAAGGTACAAAACCAAAAGGTAACATCCCCAGAACCCTCATGGCAAGGGGCACCTCCCTCAAGCCATCTCCCCAAGACTTCACCACCAAGGACCTGCTAGAAATCCGAACCACTAGAACTAAAAAATATACCCAACCCGCGACAACAAAAATAACCAAGTCTACTTACACCCAAGGGTGTAAGTAGGGTGTGATACAGATCCTAATAGGATACCAACACTAATATATTCCATGTGATAAACATTTAAAGACGAAAATCATGCATGTTTTCAAAAACATAAAATGCTAGTTATAATTTCTAAAAGATGCAACATTAAATAAAAACAGTTTTCAAGTGGGATAATTTAAAGAATAAGTTAAAATAAATTCCAAAGCTACTGAATATTCCATCCACTCGTACTGTATTCTGACTGTAAGCACAAAATATCTAGTGAGCACAAGCAATGGGAAATAATCCCTAGACACTAGCTAGCTGTGGGTCCCAGGTACCTCGTATCTCGGTGAGAGTAACCATCACAAATATTTGTTCTCATGCACGAGCCACTAGTAGGGAACATAAACATAACCTAGTGGTCCCCAATAATCATCATCGTTGTTTAGTTAGAGTTGTAAGCATCAATCTTTCTAAGTGAAACTGAGGCCAAACCCCACAGATTCAGTAGCATACTAGTACATGTCCATCCAACTAGATTTCCCATGTTTTCCCATTGTGCTCAAACAAGTTCAACAAGTCAATGAATATAATTTTCACATGAAAATATCATTTCCATATCATAAATTCACCAAATATCCCACATGTACACAACACATGTCACAAAAGTCCATATTTCATTCAAATTGATTTTGAAATCCGACTCACACAAAAATAGCCCACAACACTTTTCACATTTCATTAACACTTCCAAAAATCCATTAAACAATTTTATAAAACCATACCAATATATTACAACTCTCATAATAGCCCAATAACCTGTTACATAATACCCTTTTTACCTTAAAAACCATTTCATCATCAAACTTACACGAAAAAACACACAAACAAGTTTCGCTCCAACATCACAAATTAATAAAACATTTCAAAAATTTACAAAACATTCTAAAAATGATTCAAATCTTAAAACATCACTTAAACATTCAAAACCCCACAATAGGTGAACAAACATACCAAACAGTACATATGCACCCTTTTCCCACTTTGTTTAACCAACTAAAACATTTACAATATTCATAAAAAGAATCCAAGTGGTGTAAATATGTCTTGCACAAAAAACCCATTAAAAAACCCACATTTAAGATCAAAAACCATACCAATTCCTATCCAAATCAGAATTGGATACCCTATAGTCATTTATAAAACCACTTTCACATTTTATAAAATCACCTTATATAATATTACAAAATATCCAAATGAAAATACACATTTTCATAAAATGCTCTCAAGAAGTATAACAATGATTTACATAGAAAAACTATTCAAAAACCCCATTTTTTCCACATGACACTAATAAATTACCAAACCTGAATTGGAAGGCAAAACAAGCTTTATTAAACCAATTCCATATGTTATAAAATACACCCAAATAATACCGTATGAGTAACACATGAAAACACCCAATTTCAAGTTAAAATGAAACTATAAAATTAAACACTTAACCAATTCAATAATATACAGTTTTCACACCACACCAAACATATGAGGAATATGAAAAATGAGTAAATACAACAAGATGAGTCAGTAATAATTGTTCACACATGGAACCACCTACCAAAAGAGTCGAATCCCTCAAAACATGGTGTGAAACATCAACCGCACCACCGCTGCAACACAAGGAAGATAAATACAAAACTAGACCAAAATATCAAACCATAAAGACACCAAATAAAACTATATGTTCAAACCCTAGCTTCTGTACATTCTATAACATAATGAAGGAGGGAGGAAACCCTAAAGAAAAGGAAGAAATTGAAGAGAGAAACACATACTCAAAACAATCTTGAATAAAACGACCCAAAATACACTAGTATCTGAATTTTAAATCATCCAACCATTAAAGGGAGGTTCTATAATTGATTATTAGATCATTTAAGAACTTTAATGACAGAAAAATAGTAAACATAAAAGGATTTATGAAAGGATCAATTTACCTCTCCAAATCTGGGAGATTTATGAAATCCAGAGCAGTTTCGACCAATTTCTCGATTCTATTGAGCTCCAAATTAAGATAGGAGAGAACGGGGGTGAGCCTTAGGTACGTGGTCTTGGTGAGAGTTGAAATCACCAAAAGAACGTAAATATTGAAGCATATATTAAATAATTAAAATTTATTTTTAGTGCAGAAAATGGGATTTCGGGCAGGCCCAATCCTTTAAATAAAAACCCATATCCACTATGATTATGGATTCCTAAATGGACCAAATTAATATGGTGGTGTTAATAGGTTAGGGGATGACAATTAGGAATTGGAATGGATGACAAATTTTGAAAAATTAAGGAGTCATAAAGGAATCAAAATTTATTTTTAAATCTGGAATTGGGCTCACGGTTTTCCCCAATTCATGAAAACTCACCCATTCCTTCGTAAAAGCATGGGAATCCCCCAAAACAGAGCATGAATGGAAATTAAATAAAATTTAACTTTAAAAAAAGGCATTTATGTGAAAATTCACTCCACCATTAAAAATTTCTGCCCCAAAAATTCACATCAAGGCCAAAGAAACAACCAAACCCAACTCAGAAACCAAGAAGTACTCCCTTTCCAGGTTTCACCCCCAAAGGCCAAAACACCTTCAGTGACCAATTAATGAATTATTACTCTCAAAAAAAAAACTTACACCACTTTTCTATAATGATCAATCACATTCATACTTTATCCCAAAATAAAACTCCTTAAACACTATATGAACAAGACTCAATCAATTCACCCAAACGAGCAACAACATCAAACAAGTTTCACTTACCTTGCTATAACTAAACCATTGGGAACTATCCAATCTCAGAGTTTACCCAAGGAAGATTTAGGTTACTTGATAGCTCAAAATGAGACTACCTACCACCAATACAAGACCATAGATAAGTTTGAGTTACTGGTACAGGGGAATAAAAATAGGCTCCCCACCATAAGAGACAACCAATTTTTTTTTTCGAGACAGAATCAGGACACTAAGAGGGGGAGGCCTTAATGGAGTCCCTAAAATAAAGGGTATACTTACATCACAAATTTACAAAAAAAACTTATATAAGACTCATAGTGGGTCTCCCCACCATAAGAACCAACCATCGTAATCGACCAACATGAGCCAGTACAGAAAGACCCCCAAATTTAAAGAGTTGGGATGACCACATGGTTAGTCTTCACGGTTTGGGAAATCATGCACTAATAGTGGGGATCCTTCTATCTGCATGTTTTTATGGGGCATGGTCAATACTAACCAAGTGCAAACCATGTGCTCAACCTTTCTAGACAAACTTCAAAAATTTCTCCAAAGACTCAATGGAAACCAAATGTGGAGGGAATAACATTGTGTTATGACATGGGTAGAAGGCCCTCCACCTATTTCAACCAAACCAGAGAAAAATAAGAAAGATGATGAAACCATAGGATTAAACTCTTCCTATATTTCATACTGAGGATAGGACCATGTACAAGGGTTTAAACGAACCTATGATTTCCCCTGACTATGAGCCAGCTTCTCTCCGAGACCTATGGCTGGAGCTCAAATGATTGAAGCATCTTTTTCCTCGCTGTTAGGATTTGGAAACCCCCTGAATGATAATTCTTCATTCGGTGAAACCAAAAACTACACTACAATCCCCGATAAGTTTTCTAATAGATAATACATTCAAAAATCACTTTACCCTAACCTGATATTTCACTGAAACAAGGGCTTAGAAGATGCACACACATCACACCATTGTTTTTTCGGGTGAGAAACAATAGAAGTAAAGAACACCTATACTCACCTTCCTCTAAAATTGAATATTTTTAAGTTTTTACAAGGGATAAATTCTCCCAAAAAAAAGATATACTCTCTTATGATTTCCCAACTTTCACCTTTACGGTCAATCGAGAACATGACATCATAAGGCATCACCGAACATGACCATTGTAACTGATATAAACAATGCATGGAGAGAGACCTTATACAACATCCCCAAACAACACACAATTCAAGAAAGTTGCCACAATATCCTATCATGACCAGATTTCCCACACTGGTCTTTTAACATGAAATCATGCTTCAATAAAACTGTGAAGAACCTAGAGGCGCTCTTAGACACCATCGAGACACTCATCCCCATTAACAACCTGATACCACTTCCATCTTCGATGAATTAGGAAAATTAAGAAACTAAGGTCTCTTTAAACCTACCATGATAACTCACCCACTACAAGAGGATCTAAAAATCAATGAAATGAATGGGTATAGACTCAATCAACAAATATTTATAAAATATTTCTTATATTGATCAAATGTAGGATTTTCTAATGTCGAAAAAATCTGGGTTGCACTTCAGTTATGCATTAACCCTTAATGGGGGCGTACCTTATCCAATAAGAGAACCCAAGGACCCAACCAAGATAGTAAATTAGTCAAAACAGGCTATAAAATAGATCCAAAGACATGCAGGGAACCACCATAAAGGTTTCCTAAAACATATCATAGAGGAGACTACTAACTGGTCCTTCTACCCAGCTTACCAACCAAACATAAACCTAAAACACAGTTCAAACAGGAGGGGTCCTTGGACTCAAAACATCCCACAACATTAACATTTTCCAAAAACACATAATATAATCCATCACAAAAAAATCATCAAGATGTCATGTTTTTCTTTAAAAACATTTCTTGAAAACAAACAGTTCAGTTGTTAGCATATCCACCAATGGTACCCCATTGGCCTTACACATTCATGTTTCTATGTCACACCGAGAAACTCCCTCACATCCATCCTGACACACATCCAGTCATGCCATGAACCATCCATCATTCCATATAACCCCATGCATGTGGTTGCCCACAGAAATACCAATGGTTAAAACAAAAGATTCATTCCAGTTTTCAAAACCTAAACTGTCAACCGACACATCCTTTTTCTCAAAACTACTAACCACAAGATCAAAATACCAATTCACATCTTACAAAACATTTCAAAAAGAAAAAAACATTTAGAAAATAACTCATTTTCAATATATTGACATCAATTTAAAAACATCTCATCCCATTAAAACACCCTTTTATTGTTTGGAAAACTCTATTGGAAACACTTTTCAAAACCAACTTCAATATAGTTCCTGCTTTCAAAAGAGGTGTAAGCACACCATTTTCCACATCAAAACAATTCTGAAAATTCAGTTCCACCATTTCATAAATCACACTATTCCATCTTTATTTGAAAATCAGTTTACAAAAACTTTACACTTCTTAAAACCAAAGGGCCAGGATTTTAAAACTAAAGCACAAAACAATGGGAGAGGAAACTAGTTTCATTGGGTGACTTGGACATATGGTTGGCAGCCATATTCTAATCAATTCACAGTCAAAAAGAGTTTTCTAGTGAATATTCTTGGCTCCACATTCCTTTCCAGGCCCTGAGAGCTCACCAATACCATTAACCCAACTCTATTTTCATTTCCCATAATCATCATTGAACCAAGAAAACCAAAGTACTTAGATAAATCCCAACTTCTCCTAGAAAATTGAATCGCATCATGAGGTGTGGTGATCAGGAACACTACCCATAACTTTAAATCCAATTCCCAACAATCCTAACTCCATACTATCCTGACTCTTCCGCAAATAACATGAACCAAAGAGATAACCTGAACCTCCTCTAATAGCATTTTGTTACGAACAAAATCTGTTCTCCATCAAAACCAGCACTCGAACCGGCCCAAAATAAGGCCCGAAAGGAGTTCCCAATCCCCACGGGCTGGAACAAGTTCCTGGGTATCAAAAAATAAAAATTGGGAACAATTTATCCGAGTTTATAAACATAAAACAACCAAAGAATCCAATAAAACGAATCTGGATTTTTCAATCCAAACAATCTTTTACAAAAAATCAGAACAGAATTACATAATTTAAAACAACTCAAAAAGACTATAAAAAAGGTATAAAACCAAAAGGGAATAGCCCATGAACACTCATGGAAAGGGGCACCGCCCTCAAGCCATCTCCACAAGACTTCACCACTAAGGACCTGCTAGAAACCCAAACCATTGGAACTAAAAACTGTACCCAACCCAACACAACAAAAATAACCAAGTCTATTTACACCCAATGGTTTAAGTAGGGTGTGATCCAAAGCCCAATAGGATACCACCACTAATAGATTCCATGTGATAAAAATTTAATGATGAAAAGAATGCAGATTTTCAAAAACATGAAATGCTAGTTACAATTTCTAAAAGATGCAACATTAAATAATTACAGTTTTCATGTGGGATAATTTTAAGAAAAAAAACATTAAAAATAAATACCAAATCTACTGAATTTTCCAGAAACTCGTAACGTATGCTGACTATAAGAACAAAATATGTAGTGAGCACAAGCAATGGGAAATAACCCCTTGTCACTAACTAGTTTTGGGTCCCAGGTACCTCGTATCTTGGTGAGAGTAACCATCATAAATATCTATTCTTGTTAGGTCCACTAGGCTGAATACCCTGAGTGGGGGGGTGGATCAGGGTATGACTAATTAAAAATAATGCTCATTCTGATCTTGTTTCGCTGTTAAGCAAAACACTCTTCTCTCTCTTTCCTGCTACACAATATAAGCAGAAAGTAAAGTAAGCGCAGGACACAACAGTTTTACTTGGTTCACCGCTAAGGGCTACGTCCAAGGAGAATACGCCGACAGGTTTCCGGTCGTACCAAATTCCACTAATCTTCACTAGATGTGGATTACAATGTTTGGGATAGATCACTTCTATGCCCAGGCTCACTGCCTTTACAATGTTTAGGGTCAGCTCACTGCTTTCCCAAGGGTCACTCCCTGTTTCTCTCTCTGGCTCACTGCCGGTGGAGAGGATCACCTTCTTCCTCTTCCTAAGATCACTGCTCTTGGAAGGAATCCACTCACAGTTTATAGACCTGTAGGTCTCTTCATTTCCATGAATGAATGCATATTTCTCTATGTGTAGATGCTCTGTTGAAGTACAACTTTCACCCGAAGATGAATATCTCTTTGCACCGAAGGTATCGGGGAAACTTCCAGCTTCCACGCAGTCCGAGAAGCACCGCTGGAACAAAGCCTTACTTGGCGCGCAAGTCAATCACGGCGCGCAAGTATCGGCGCGCAAGTCACAACGGGCGCGCAAGTCCTCCTCTGACACTTGCGCGACACAAGCTTCCTCAACTCCAAACTTGCGCGACTCTCTTCCTTTTACGCCCAAACCAATATTGGCGCGCAACTGCCAACCGACGCGCAACTTCTAACACCGGCGCACAACTTCAACCTCTGGCGCGCAACTCCCACCTGCGCGGCCACACACACCACTTGCGCGACCACCACACCTGCGCGACGAGAGCTCTGAGTTGAACTCTAGTAGAAAATGAGGAGGGGTGGTACAGTATTTATAGGCAATCTGACCACCCTGCGCGACGGCGCGCAAGTCACCTGCGCGACCCAATCTCGGCGCGCAAGTCTTCTCTCCTTTCAGACACTTGCGCGACCAACTCCCAAACGTGCACGAACCTATTTCCTTAGCCATATTTTAATCTTCTGATCTTGAAAAACATATGGCGCACAAGTTTCCTATACTCCAATTCCACGGCGCGCAAGTCCCTTTTCCAAAAACACATTTCTTCATTTGCCGATTTTCAGGCCCAAAAATTTGGCAAACACTGGAAAACGGTGCCACCTTGTATCTGTTCTTTTGTACCGCCTCCAGATCATCCATTCCTTTTATCGACGTTCTTGAATCAAACATGGATCATTGACCTCAGCTCTTGAACTCGACATTCCACCATGAAATCCTCTTTTTCAACAATCACAACTCAGATGTCCACTTTGTCAACAAACACAATCACCTCAAAAATGCTTCAATGATACCTTGAGGGATTTTTGCCCAACAGTTCTCGTGCATGATCCACTAGTAGGGAACATACCCATAACCCAGTGGTCCCAAATCATCATCATCATAGATTAGTTATAATATTAAGTGTCAATCATGCTAAGTGAAACTGTGGCCAAACCCCACGGATTCACTAGCATACTAGTACACGTCCACCCACCTAGATACCCAGGTTTTCCATTTTCACTAAAACAAGTTCAAAAAGACAATTAATATACTTTTCACATGAAAATATCATTTCCATATCAAAAATTCACCAAACTTCCCACATGTAGGAAACACAAGTCACAAAATTCCACTTTTCATTCAAATTGATTTTGAAATCTGACTCACACCAAAATAGCCCACAACACTTTTCACATTTCATTAACACTTCCACAAATCCATTAAACAATTTTATAAAAAAAATTAAATATATTACAACTCTCATAAAATTCCACTAACTTGTTACATAATACCCTTTTTACCTTCAAAGTCATTTTATCGTCAAACTTACACGAAGCAGCCCAAGAACAAGTTTATCTCCAACATCAAACATTAATAAAAAATTTCAGAAATTTAAAAATCATTCTAAAAATGTTTTACATCTTAAAACATAATTTAACCTTTCAAAACCCCACAATAGGTGAAGACACATACCAAACAGTAAATATGCACCCTTTTCCCACTTTGATTAACCAACTAAAAAATTTAAAATTGTCATAAAAAGAACCCAAGTTGTGTAAATATGTCTTGAACACAAAACCCATTTCAAAACCCCCATTTAAGACCAAAAACCATACCAATTCCTATCCAAAGTATAATTGGATGCCCCATAGACATTTATAAAACCACTTTAAAGTTTTATAAAATCACCTTGAATAATACTACAAATGATCCAAATGAAAATACACATTTTCATAAAATGATCTCAAGAAGTATAACAATGTTTTACACATAAAACCTATTCAAAAACCCTATTTTTAAGGCCACATAACCCTAATAAATTACCAAACCATAATTTTCCATCAAAACAAGATTTAGTAAACCAATTCCATATGTTATAAAATACACCCAAATAATACCCCCAAGTAACACATGAAAACACCCAATTTCAAGTTAAAATGCAACAATAAAATTAAACACTTAACCGAATCAATCATAAACTGTTTTTGAACCACACACAACATATGAGAAATATTAAAAATGAGTAAATATATCAAGCTAACTCATAAATAATTTTTAACACATAGAACCACCTACCGAAAGTGTTGAATCCCTCAAAACTTGGTGCGAAACATCAACGACACCATAGCCGCAACACAAGTAAGATAAATCCATAACTAGACCAAAATATTTTACCAAAAAGACAACAAATAAAACCATAGGTTCTAACCCTAAATTCTTTATATTTTATAACATAATGAGAGAGGGAGGAAACCCTATGGAAAAGGAAGAAATTTAAGAGAGAAACACTTACTCAAAAAAATCTTGAATAAAATGAAACAAATTCCACCAATATCTGAATTTGAAAACATCAAAACATTCAATGAAGGTTCTCAAAAGTATGAGGATATCTTGTACGACCTAGAATGGGGGAAAAGAGTAAAAATAGAATGAGTTATGAAAAGATCAATTTAATTCTCCAAATCTCGGCGATTTCCGAAATCCACAGCAGTTTCGACCAATTTTGAGATTCTATTGAGCTCCAAATTATGGGAGGAGAGAATGGGGGCGCGCCTTAGGTAAGTGGGCTCGGTTGAGAGTAGTAATCACAAAAAAAACGTAAATTTTGAAGGGGATATTAAAGAATAAAATTTATTTTTAGTGTAGAAAATGGGCTTTCAGGTAGGCTCAATATCTTAAATAAAAACTCATATACACCATGCTTATGTATTCCTAAATGGTCCAAATTAATATGGTGGTGTCAATAGGCTAGGGGATGACAATTAAGAATTGGAATGGATAAAAAATGTTGAAAAATTAAGGAGTTATAAAGGAATCAAAATTTATTTTTAAATTTGCAATTGGGCTCACGGTTTGGCCCAATTCCTGAAAACTCGTCCATTCCTCCATAAAATCTTGGGAAAACCAAAAATACAAAACATGAATGGAAATTAAATGAAATTTAACTTTAAAATAATTCATTTATGTGACAATGAAAGATGAGGTGGATAGTCTAGTCAAATAAGTATTTATCTAATATATCAGTTACCCCATATGGATAATCAATATCATATCCATTAACAAAAAAAATATATAGACTATATTTTGTGCCAATATTAAATATTTTCATTATAATTGACTAAAATATGTTTTATTTATCCCAAACATAGTACTATTGAGGGATATAATAGCTGTTTTCAATCCAAATCATTCACTGATTGGTATTTTGGATACAACCAAACCTAGAAGTCTACTAATTATGAATAATAAACATCTTTTAGATCAATCAAGAGTGTATACTAATATATAGTGGTTAATTTTAATTTAATGAATAATTTAGATACTTATCTGATGGAGGGGGATCTATCAGTTTCGGTTGAGATCTCTCTTGGTTTCCTTCTAGGGATTCCTCCCCTGGTTTTGGTAGTGTGGTGAGGTAATCCAGTGGTTTGTACTCTGGTGATATGCATCTTCCATGGTGGCCCTAATATCATGAGTAAGAGTAGATTGCTTTGTTCCTCATGGCATTAGTCACTCCTTTTTGTCATATGGTCTCATGGTGGGTTCATCTTGGGTGGTGATGGGATTCCATCATCGTGGCCTTGGCGGGCGGTGGTCTGAAGATCACAGGTTTGGGATGGTGTAGTCGGATGGTGATAGGGGATGGAATCAATTTCAGATCGTTCTAGATTTTATGTTTTTTATTTTGGCGAGGTGGGTCTTTGGTGGTGATAGTTGGACTCAACAATATCAGTCATCTCGATTGGCGGTCGACATGTCAGATATAGTCTATATCTATTATTTCAGACCAGATCTAGTCGAATTAGTAAATATTGGTTGTCCTCGGGGGTTCTGGTGTCACGATGGAGTAGAGGGGAGGATGCCAAAGGAATTTTTGACAGTGGCAGTGGCGTGCATTAGTCCTTTGGTGACGGTCGACTTTAGGGCATGTTTTGGCACTAGCAGTGACTCTCCTTAGGGTTTATGGAAGTATGGATGATATCTAGTGTGATGGTCTCCTGATGCTGACCTTGGGTATTTGGGCTTGGAAAATCATGTATTTAGTCATTTGTATTGGGTTTGTTCTATTATTCTATTGAGCCACTATTTTTAAAGGTTTTATTCCTCTGGGGAGTCTTCTGTCTAGGATAAATCCTTTTGATGTTCATTTGGGGTTCTCTTCCATGTAATGGGTTCCCTCGTAGTTAATAGTGGATTTTGTTTTTTCCTATAATAATAAATAGTTTTATTCCCTAAACAATCTAGTAGATACTTATTATAGGCCAATGAACCATATGTTCAATCCTATACTCAACAAGACCATTAGAGTATGGTGCCTTTTAGTTGAAATAATATTAGTGATACTTATCATAAGGAAATTAATTTCATATTCAAACCCATGAATCAATAATATATTATCATACTATAGTGATGATCTGTACATTATGTCATGCTAAGGGCAATATCATTTTTTCAATTTAAATGTTTTTTAAAAACATTGAATACGAGATATGAAAATGAACTCAATTAAGGGTGTATTTGGGGTGACATCTAGAAAATTCCTTGGATTTTTTGTTTTTCATCACATTATTTAATACATACATAAAACTAATGAAATACACAAAATTATCCCTCTTCAAAACATTTGATCTCTAAAAGGATTGTAAGGAGATAATTCTTATATCAATAAATTCATTAAAAACCTAATAGGATAATGCATATTGTTCTATAAAATAACAAAGAATGATGTTTCTTACTAATGGGACAATGATTTCTAAGGATCCTTTTATAACCTCAAATAGTAATTATCAAGTCCTCCTATTATAATTCCTCTCATGAAAGGAAATATACTCATTATTTAAGTTGTTCCTGGATAGAAATATTATATAACCTCTCTTTCCTAGAAAATATTATAAGCAAATAGAACAACCACTATTACCTTATCCATATAATTTTGGAGGATACAACTAGATATAAAACTATTGAAAACATATTTGTTTAATCTTATCTCTGTCATGAAAAAGTTATGGAATTATCTAAAGCATCATAAATTTCATTTAATCTCTTATATTGATCCTTTAATGTTTATCCTTATTCATACTAAATTGACCAGATGATTAGTAATGTCAGATGTCAATCTTTAATAATTTTGTAACTATTTCATTTTCTATAAATATACCCTGGGATATGAATTAGAATTCTTTCTAGTGATTCATCCATCCATTGAGGAATTTCCTACATAGAGAGATATCTATAATGAAGAGGATTTATCTATAAAAAAAGAATAATACAAATAGAAAATCTATTTTGATCATACATCATATATTCTAAATATAAATAGGATAAAAAATACAACACTAAATAGAGTCATTTTTTTTGACAATTCATACTTCTCTAAAAAGGTATATTTTTCCATAATCATTCCTCCTTTTAGAGTTTCCACTAAAAATTAGGTAGAAAACTAGGCTCCCATTATTATAATGAAATTCGATATATAAATATCGATATTTGGGTGAGGAATATATGTGGCTCAAAATTAGCAATTAAATATACAAACAGGAAGTGTGTTGTAAAAAAACAAGAAATTATGCCATTGATTGACCATATATAAGAATTGAATGTTTATTTTCCCTAAAAAGGGTTTTATCTCACATCCCAAAATAACTGAATCCCCAGGTGGTTATGTTATCTTATTTGTTCATTAATGTCACTAATCCTAATCAAGATGAATTAATAAGTTATATTACTAATTATAGAGTGATTATTCCATTATTTTTATTAAATAAATAATGTTTTTAAATCAAATTAATGTGATCACACAACTAGTTATACCTTTATCTCCAAAAAATAATAAAGCAAAAAAATTGGGTGTCCGAAATAATTTATTATCTTTAAAATATTATTTTTCACAAGGATATATCTAATAATGAATATATTCATTTATTGATAGAAAACATTATCCATCAGGATATCATGTATTCTCAAAATGTCTTTTATAAGAGAAGCATTGATAATCTCATTCATGGGTTAATGGAAAGAGAATGTACCCTCAATATTATACCAAAGTTAATATCAGTGCATTTACAACACATAAAATACGAACCAAATCTCTCACAAAATTATAATAGTTGGTTGCATTTGACCTTACATGGTATACAATAATGTGGAATTCACAAGGAAATTCCATACATGTCAAGTGCATGCCAATTTCATATATAAATCCTTATATTAATACATGATACAAAATAACTATATATATTTACCATATAGGGGATACATTTCCTGATATTGTACTACATTTTCTACTATAAAATCTATTTTTATAATTACTTCTACTAGTTTCATTCAAAAAAAGTAGATATGTATAACTTTTTAAATAACCCGTGGTTTATAATTATTGAAAGTGTTGTACTTTTTGTTAACCATATGTATAATAATGTTTCTGAGTGGCAATTGAATATGAAGATATAAGTTCAAGAGGTCTTAATATCAAAGTTATAATTTAGAATGATTTGAACCCATTCCTGGAAGATACTCATGTTCTAGATGATTGGAGAGTTTTTAATGAAGGTTATATATCTAAAAAAGTTTAAGTTCTGAGAAGCATTTTTGTCTCGATGTTTGGAAGATGATGAGTTGTAATGAATGAAAGCTAATGATTCAATAATTTATAATATCTTAGGTGTGTATTCTAGATATTAAAAAGTCATAGAATGTATATGTTGTTTTTAGTGTGGAATTAATTTATTGAATATCATGCCTAAAATTAGTAAAGTAATAAGACTAATGGTAATATGTAAGATTAAATATATATTATGTAAAAGTCAAAATGAGTAAAATCAATTTTCCATCAGTTATCCAACATTTCAAAGATATATAATAACTATATTATTAAATTAAAATTAATGGAGACAATGTTATGTAATTATTTAAAAGTAACAAACATCACGGTGGTTGCAAATAAACTATGATTTATGATGAGTTGAATTGTTGAAGGTTGAGGAATCAGGGAACTGGTCTTATGGGTTTTTATAATATATATCAAAAAGAAGAATAATAATAATGTATGTAGGTATATGTTGAGCAGCAGTAGTTATAAAGTGCAGGTGAATATGATTAAAAGTTATGATGATAAGAAATCATGAGGATTGATTGTGTAGAAGATAAGATTTTGGAAGCTATATTCAAACATGTTTTTGATAAATATAATTTATAACAGATAAATTTTAGGAGTTATATTTTATTAAGTTCAATGAATTCAATGGCTTCATGATTTCGATGGTATAGGGAAACGGTATAACCAGATATGGAAACAGGGTAGAGTTCACAAAAAAACTATTGGAAGATGAATAATCAGTATATGCCAATGCTTCGAGATATTTCACTTAATATTTACATTAATTAAAACTTATTGTGATGATTTTAATAGAGACATAAATATAAAATGTTTAAAATGTTTAATCTTGATTCTATACAATATTTTAGAATGACTTGAATATAACTGATTTTACGATTCATTGAAGCTTTGAAAAATACTATTGAATCTTACATTATTAATGGTATTAAAGATGATCATATAAAAATTCAATAAGATATATGATATAGAAACTAGATCTCATATTCCTTATTATTATTAGTGGAATAATGGTTACATAAAGGTTACTTTATTTATAGCTAATAACTAATATTTTTTAGAGTTGATATTATTAATAGAGATAATGATAATTGTTTGATTAGAACAACATGATTAAATATGATAATTGATTCTATATTTTTTAGATCTTATGTAAAAATCTAGAGTTTATCTACAGTAAGAGACCAGATATTAAAATTTTAGTAACTAAAATATTGAATAGTAATTTTCACAAATTGGGATTATGATTTAATGTTGAGTTTCTTTTTTCATGAGGTATGGAGGAAGAACAATGTTGTTGTTGATATAGCCTAAAATTAATGTTATATTCATTAATATTATTTTGGTTATATTACTATACACCGTTGGGAACTAATGTAATCAATTGTAATTATTGATTGATATTAGTGTAAAATCTCTGTCTTGGCCTGAAGTTGAACAAAAGAATGGTGTACTCGCTAAAACCCTTGTAAAAATCATGTATTCCTTATTTAAAATTATATTTATATTATATGGGTAAGGGTTATTTTTATAAATTGAGAGGATCAATAATTTAACAGGTTAAATACGATTATTTTGGTTCTAAATAAATTATATAAGAGTACCAGGATTCACCCCACCCCCTCCCGTCTCAATTATATACCAAATTCAAGAACTATACAATTGGTATCAAAGAAACCTTGGTTCCCTCTATATGATCCTCACATTGGTGAATATAGAAAATATAAATTTAGTCAACTATAGATGGATTAATATATTTAAAATATTACAATTATCATGGATGGAAGAATATAGTGTTTCTATATCTTTTTAAACTGGGCATGGTTCATTTGATGCTACTACAAAGGGATTTCCTATAAAGGATAAAGATACTCCCATGAAATTCTTCATTAAGAGAAACGTAAAATTTTATGTCTAGGAAAATAATTTTATTCATATATCCCTATCATAAAATTCTATGCAGAGATGATGCATCACCAATTAGATAAGGGGATATGGGAAAAATATCAACATATCTTTGAATGGAATATGAAATCAAATGATGAAAAGATTCATATATATATATATGAGTAAGTTTAAATATATTAGGATATCTAATGAAAAAATTGTTGATGATTTATTATCATGAGTAAATAAGATCATCATTAGTATTAGAGGATTCATTGATACGTCCTAAGATTCATCATTCATCGAGAAGTTGATGAGGAACTTTATTGATATGTATGGTACTAAAATTTCTATGAATGAAAATAGATATGATTTATCTCTAGTTAAAGAAGATAACATAATTGTTTCCTCTGAAATGTGGAATTATCTATCATTTAAGAAGTATATTAATGAATATATGGAATTTAAATCCATAAGGAATATTCAAATACAATGAGAGGAAGATGATTCCTCTAGTAATTCAAAAGATGAGGAAGATAATGATGATGAGTTTAAAAGGATTATGTGTGTTATGTTAAGGAAACAAAAAATGGTAATTATAAAGGAAAATTCTTACTAAAATGTTTTTTAAGTATAGAGGAATTAGAAACTTAATGATAAATTATCAAAGGAATAATGGTGGTGAGTATAAGTATGGTTTACATAAATAAAACCCCCAATGAAAGAAATGATGTATAAATTAAAAGGATGTTCCAAAACTACTTAAAAAGAAAGAAAAATAAATCCCAATAGAAAATAAAATGCTTTTATCAAAATAGAAGAAGAGTACTCAACTAATTGTAGTCTATCTGAAGAAAAAGTTCTGAAAATTTTTATGAACATCATGAATCATATAGAAAAGCATGAAAAACATCAATTAATGGTGAAGAAGAGATTAATAAAACTTCTAAGAAGTATATTTTTGTATCATAACATGAATATTGACTTGATAAAAACCCTAAAATATAGAAATAAATCAAGATTTTAAATAAATAAGAAGAAAAAATGAATGAATTAAATGAGTTTTTTCATAAAAACTGACGGTTTTTATAGTAATGAAATTAGGATCCTCAGGGTAAAAGTTTTCGAACAAGGTAAAATGTGTAAATACCTTGATTAAAAACATTTTATAATGAAAGAAAAACTATTAAAAACACAATTAATGTATTGAAGATTATTTTTTTGAATAATATTAGTGATATTTACATGTAGCTATAGAATTTATAGATTAATATTTATAAGCTACTAAAATTATGATTCCAAAAAAATTAACTGAAATATACTCCGAAAAAACTTCTAAATAAATGTTTTTTATATATATTAATATCTATCTAACTAAAACTATGAATTTTTGGGTTAAAAATAATCTTGAGAAATATTCCCCTACTTCAAAAAAAAAGAGAAGAATGATTTCTGAAAAAAATTCCCCCATGCCAAAGTAAAATGAAAAATTTAGGTAAATCTAGATCTCATGGAACTACTCGTAAAAAAATCATATCATTTTTATGAAAAATAGTTTAAGGCTATTATTGGTGTAGTTGAATATTCAAGAACAAATAATATAACTACTTTCACAAAATTCTAATCTTATATAGTCTGGATGAATTGGGGGGGAAATTGTAAGAAAATGAATCAACTATGCGATGATTGAGAAAGATTTAAGGAATAGAAATTAGAAGAAAAAATTTCTATTCATTTTTCTCATAATATTTTTTACTATCTAGAAGAAATTTGTCTAAAATATGAAAAATAAGTCCACTATATTGAATAATGTTTGAATACTCTATTAGGATATGTTTCTTTTGCTGGGAAAGGAAAATAAGTTGAAATTATGAAGATGTAATAAACATCACCTTTAGTTGAGGTTACATTGAAATCTAGAAAAATGAATAATACATGGATACAGGATAATAATTTTTTATCTCATATGACAGATGATATGAAAATATTAAAAGATAATGAAAACTATTATAAGGTAGTTACTCTTAGAAATGATAGTTTATTTAAAATAAGAAGAATTGGTATGGTTCTAATCAAGGTTAAAAAGTTGAATACCAAGGATTCGTGGTCTATTAATAGACTTAAGAATAACATATTTGGTCTTATCCAAGTTGGTGATGATGGTAATAAAGTTATTTCCAAGAAATATTCATGCATAATCAGAAATTGGGATGGAATAATTTTAACTAAGTAAGAATGAATTGGTGGTAACTTATCTAGGATTGATGATTTGAGTAACTCATGATATTTTACTAATAAAGATGAAAATAATCATTGTAATAAAATAAATAAGAATCACAGTGAAATAAATTTTACTAATATCTCAATGGATGATTGTGTGAGATATCTTCCATAACTAAAGAGATAAAAACACTATTTTTGAAATATTCAGAAAGGGTAAATAGTAAATTATAGTCACAAATGGGTCTCAATTCAGTTTACCAAACCTCATAAATTTATATATTCTAATTTATGTGGACTGCTGAGGCATAAACCCACAAAGTGAAATATTTACATTATCATTTTCACTAATTAATTCACCTAGATGACTGTTGTTAGGTTCATGAAATAAATGTTTGAGGCTATGGGGATATTAAAAATATTTGTAAAAGAATTTGAGACATAATTAGGAGTGTAGACCAATAAGTGGAAACAAATAATTGAAAGGAGTTCATCAACAATTCCTTTAATTCCAAATAATGAAACACGAGGTTAAAAATTAGTAAATCACTGCCCAAATTACTCAGCAAAATAGAATAGTGGAAAGTAAGAAAAACAATTTAGTTGAAATAAGAAGAAATCATCTTATCAAATAGAAGATATCCAAATTATTCTAGAGGGAATCTATAAGAAAAACAATTCATATTCAAAATAATTACTTAATATCATCATAATAGAATATGAATCCTCATGAAATATTATATAAGAACAACCCCAAAGTATGACAGTTCAAGGTGTTTTGGATTATATGTTTAATGAAAATCAAATCTCTGTATTTTGGAAAGTTTAGTCAAAATGTTTAGGAATGAATTTCCATGGGATATTCAAACAAAAAAAATTATTTACAAGTTTTAGAATAAATAATTATATATGTTGGTTGATTCTTTTGATGTGAACCTAATTTTTAATAAATCCAACATAAATGGTATATATAAATAATATTTTGATGAAATAATGGAACATTACAAGCTAATATTATGATAATTTTATGATAAAGAAGATGTTTTAGAACCAAATCAATTCCATGAAAATTTTATCAATATAGTGATTAGGAGAGTAGTTACGGAGTAAAATTCCAATGTTATTTAAATTACATGAATAAGTTTTATTGGAGAACATTACTTAACGATAGGAAGATCAAGTATAGATAATAATTAAGTGTAGTATTAATAATAAGAAACTCTTATTTCATAGGTTTAACCTCAATTGTTTTTGGGTGTTGTTATGCATAATTACTAGATAAATGACATAAATGAAGAGTTGGATTTTATTAAGAAAAACAGTAAATGGTTTCTTGTTCTAAAATAGAATGAAACAATGATATAGGAACAAAGCAGGTGTTAAAAAACAAACTCAATGAAAAATTTGGGGTTTTAATGAACAAGGATATATTATATAGTAAAGGATATTCATAATAGATAGTTTTTTTTTCTTGATAAAACTTTAGGGACTATGAAAATATTCAAAACTAGAAGAATGTTTAGAGTTGTTACTACACGTAGAATGTTTTGATTTTTTTTATATTGATATAAAGTCAGTATTCTTGAATTATGTATTTGATAATGTTGATTAAATTGGGAAACTTGATGGTTTTATACATTATTGTGATTGTACTAGAGTATATAAGTTGAAGAAATCATTATATGGCTTCAACCCAGACCATCGATATGGGTATCCAAACATGATAGTTTCCTAAAACAATTATACTTAATAAAAGTTGAAAAAACATATAAATTAAGAGAATGATATTTGGACGAAGAATATATGGAAATTGATAGTATTAAGGTATTTTTTTCGGGAATGTTTAAGAAGAAAATAAAATCACCTCACGTTGTATTTTAATAAAATTTTGATTGACCATTTTATTCTAGAAATCTATCTCACAGATCATGAAAAGTTCCATCATATTTAGGTGAATCTTATTTGATGTATAGGGCCACCGGACTCACCCTGAGTTTGGAATAGAAGGAGTGATCATAATGGTGTATAACCAGTGTCTAAATGAATATGACATTAAATATGATGATGACTTTCTATTTGGTATTTCTAAAAAATTATAATTCTGTTATAAAAATTATGAGATAATATTCATGAATGAAGGTAGTAGAAGAGGTTTTCCCAATCATACTCAGATTAATTGTATCTAGGTAGAAAGGTAAAAAAGGTGCTAGAGATCATATCCACCTTGTTCGTAATCATGCTGATCATAATCATGTAAGTCATATTCAAGCTAATTTGGAAATAATTATAATTTTGATGAAATGGTAAGTCACAATACATAAATTTTAATCCAAAAAATGTTGAATCTAGTACTCAATGAAATAAAAGTCATGAAGTATGTCCTGATAGAATCTAAATATAGTGAACGAAGAATGGTTGTGAAGAAAAATATTTTTGGGCTCAAAATCATTGTAATGGGTTCATCGAATTAATATTTTTTAAAAGGTTATGAACATTTATGTTAATGTGAGAAACTAAAGTTTCTTGTTTTTAGTCATAGAAAAAGCCAAAATATATAAATCATTGAAGAATAATGCTGATGGGTGTCATATTCAGAAGAGGAAGAAAAATCCTGATTTGTTGTCAAATTATTTTATCAATTGGGTTAAGTCGATCGAGATAAGAGTTAAAGTAGAAGTGTTATAAGGTATTTCTATAAGGGTGCTTCAAATTCGAATAATATGTTTTATTTATTCATACGGTGAAAAGAAAATAATTGAATAAATCATATCTAGTAGTCGGAGTGAAGAATCATATTTTTGTTTTTTTACTGGACATGTAAGATGTCTAATTCTTTATAAATTAAAACTTGTATGGAGGATCCTAATGAATAAATTTTACAGAGAAAATTAGAATGGGAAATATAAATCATACATGTGTTTGATAATAAATTTTGAAGATATCTGAAGATGTGATAGGAATTGAGAAGGATCGAGAAGTATTGACGAAGTCATAAATGAACCCTAAATTCAAGGAATCATATAAATACGGGTAATTTGGTTGAGCGGTATTTTTTTAAATTCCTTCCAATACCATCTTTGGTTCACCTAAAAAAGAGAGAACTACATCATACATTTTTTGACTGATGTAATATTTAGATTGGAAGATAGATAAGCTCTGTATTTCTAGGGAGAGAAGAATTTTTGGTATTGAGCTCTGTTGAAGAAGTTTTGTTGGATAGAATTGAAAGGGGAAGAGACAAGATTTCAATATATTCAACTGATCATCATATTCAGATAATTATCAAATGATTATTTTCATCATATTTGGATGGTCATCATATCGATCTAGATAATCATAATGGTATTATCATTTTGAGTTTTCTATATTGAGGAAGAAATCATTTAGTTTTGTCTCAATCATATTCTGACAGTGTTATATTTTCCATTTTGAGCAATTATAATGGGGGAATCATATTTGGAAAATTGTACTACGAAACCAGAGTGAGTATTATAAAAGTTCTTACCATCTTCTAGGTAAGAATGTGAAGAATTTTTTTAAAAATAATTAATTTTGTAAAGTTGATAAATAAGAATAGGTAACATGTTTTGTTACAAAAAAATTGTGTTACATCATTTGTGTTAGAGATATCACATGAACTAGAGGATTGTTTTCATAGTGATACACTAGAAAAAGGGAATATGCTTCTCATTTTATTCCACACAAAATTATTATTTTCTTGATGATTTTGAGGTATTATATTATTTCAAAACCATAACAAGGACTTAGCTATTCTTATTAAATAATAAACCGTGTAAATTCATTTGTTCCTATGGTTGTGTGTTTGAATTTTTTTAGAAGGGGATTAAATTCTTTAATAGGATGTGAAGGTTGATTAATTTTCAATGAAATATTAAAAGAAAATATATCATTGATTCACCCATACCCCTCTAATATATATAATCATCCTGATTGGGCACTTTTAACAGGTTTTAGAGTTGAAGGGTCCCTTCCCTTATTTGTTTCTAATGTCTTAAAGAGAAGTTGACGGAGAATCTGAATTGTGTGAATAGTAAAGTAATTCATGTTTTCTATAGAAATAAATATCATATCTAGAAATATATAATGTTTCCTTATATTATGTCTACTGGATATGATGTTCTTAAAGCTATAACAGAAGGGGTTCCTCTTATTGATGATAATGTTCCTCTTACATCTATTTATAAAAATAATCTTGAGATTGATGTAAGGGCCAGGAATTATTTATTATCATCACATTCTGAAAGTGAATTCTTAATTGTGAATGGTTTTTTCACAACCAAAGGTATATGGGATAAATTGAAAAACATATATAAATGAAATACAAAAGTGAAGAAGTAAAAATTACAAATCAGTATATTAAAGTATGATGATTTGAAAATGTGTGAGTATGAATATTTTGGGGATGTCTTTACCAAGGTTAATGACATTGTCAGCACTATCAGATGTCTTTTTGAAAATTTATAAGATTCTATAGTTTTTGAAAATACATGAGCATCCTTCCCTAAATTTTTGATAAAAATGTTTCTCCACTAAAAGAGAGATATCCTGAAACATTATCTCTATACAATTTTCATAAAACTATCATCACATATGAAATGAGAAGGGAGAAATCTATGAAAAGAAAAAAATGATAGAGACATTCCTTTCAAGGATACCTAAAAATACAATTCAAAGAATATTCTTATTGAAGAATAAGCTAGAGATTAAATTTTTTAAAATGTGTGATTTAAAAATATTCATGACATTTTACCCTTGTTTTCTAAAAATTTAAAAAAATGTATAAGGAAATATAATGGGAAAAATCATTGAATTTTTTTTAATATGGAGTCATTTGGGACATTGGGAAACATTTTCCATGAAGAAATAAATAATAAAATGTTGATGAAGAATAAAAGAGTCCAATAAATTCATGAAATAAACTAGGAGATAAAGGAAAATCATATTCCATAAGGAAAGAAAGAAAAATCATCAAATCAGAAAGAAGAAATTTCTTATCTAAAGATGAAGAAGAAGAAGGCAGTGATACTGAATCTGAAAAATTTATTCAGTATGGTTTTGAGAATAAATTTATTTCAAAAGTGAATGATAAATAATTTGTATGTAATAGTTCTAAATAAGAAGAAACACAACGTTAATTTCATTTGAAAGAAGAGTTGAAAGAATGTCTGTGAAAGATTAGAAGGAAAGAGAAAGAAATCATGAAGTTAAATAATGAAAGTTCCTTAAGAAGGAAAATCAATAATGTTTTCATTATGATAAGGTAAAGTAGGTGGAAGAAATAGATGATTTGTTGAAATCTCTTGAGGAAGAAAATAATTGTAATGATCATCTAAAAGTGAAGCTGAAGGAAAAAGAAAAAGAGCTATATCTTTTACAATAAAAACATTCTAAATCTGAAAAAAGAAATACAAGTTTCAAAAACTACATTTCTGAATATGTTGAAGGTTTTCTTAAGGAAAAACTAAATAAGGTTAAACAAAAGTTACCTTAAAAAGGTGAGAAGAGATATGGAATTTCTTCTGAAAAGGAGAATGCTTGGAAAGCTATGTATGTGACAAAGATTAAAAGAGTAGAGAAATTAGATGTTTCAAAATTCCCTGAGTTCAAAAATGTTTTTATAAATTCTGAACACAATAATTTTCTTCTATTTCTGATAGGACTGATTTGAATAATAGAAATCTGATTGCTAAAATAATGGTTGGTGGCTCAGATATTAATTAAAAGAAGGTTTCTAAGAATTTGTTTTTACAAATCCGGTCACTAAGGAAGTTTCAGAGGAAAATACTCTTTTTATGGATAATGTTGGTAATGTTGTGGGTTTAGAAGCATGGAAATGATGTTTTTCTCTAACCAACAATATTACTATTATTCCATTGGTTCTGAAAGGAAACATTTTAAGCGGATTCAATTCTCTCAAAAGAAGACGTCTGAATATAATTTCCAAAATAAATATAAGAACGTTGGTGTGAAAGTTCAAAATATTCTTCAATGAATGTAAACTATTTGTGAAAGATTTGAACAATTTAAGAACCTTGCATTAGGATATCTTATTTTTTCACCAGCACAACAAAGGTTTCTTAACAATTCTCAAAAGCCTGAGTTGAATAAAGAATAGGGAGAACAAAAAATCTTATGTTGTTGAAACCACTCCAAAAGCATTAAAAGGAGAGCGACCATAGAATCTTAATAGTGGGTGTTCTTCTCATATAACTAGAGATATAATATTGTTCAATAATGTAATAGATTTAAAAAAGTATCAATGAAATTATAAAATGATGAATCACTAAGAATAAAAGGGTTTAGATCAATTATTATTAGGAATGCAAAATTGAAATCCAAGAAATATTTATATGTTCATGGGATGAAACATAATATTCTGAGTGTTTTAAAATCATGTGATAAAGGTAACAAAGATAATTTTAGGAAATATGTATTTATTATGAAAAGTGAGGAAGATGGAATGATATTTACATATTCCAATGTTCAAAAGGAAACTTATTTCAAGTTGGTGAATTAAAAAACTCTTATTACATGAGTTTGGTGGAAGATAATCAATTGGGGCACAAAAGGTGGGGACACATGTGTTAAAAAAACATGAGCAAGTTATTAAAGTGAGATAGTGTATGAGATAATCCTAATTTTCATAGAAGAAGAGATTGGGCTTTCACTATTTTTCAGAAAGGACATATTACAAAATTTGTGCATAATAAATTTGATATTTGATCAAACCAATCCCCAGAACATATCCATTCCTATATATGTGGGTCGATGAGAAGACAATTGAAAAATGGAGATAATTATTTTATCACTTTCATTTATGACTTTACTTGGATTACTTGTGTAATGAATATGAAACATAAGTTAGATGCTTTGAAAATGATTAAATGTTTCATAAAGAATGCAGAGAAGGAATGTGAGTATTCAGTGAAGAAGTTTCCATGCGACAATTATGGTGAATATAGAAGTAAATTATTTGAAATTTATCCTTAGAAGAACAGAATTTGGCATGAGTATATTTTCCCATACACTCTTAAACTAAATGGTATTTTTGAAATAAATAATAGAAGTTAGGTGGAAATGGGATGAATTATGATCCTTAAGCATGGTCTTTCTCATTACTATTAGAGGTAAGCCATCAGTACTATTATGTACATTCAATACCAATGTTCTATAAGACAAATTCAGATATGAATCTATATGAAATGTTTTATGGGGAAACTATAAGTTTAAAACACTTAATAATTTCCGCGAGTTCATGTATTATAAATAAGAAATGTGGAAACTATGGAAAGTTTGAGCAAAAATGTGAATATGGAATCATTCATATATATTAACCAGATGGAAGAGGATATCGATGTTTCAAAAAAAAGTCGGAATAATTTTTTATTCTATAGATGTGAAAGTTATCAAAATTTCTAAGGAAGAAAAACTTACTCAAGAAAAAAAAATTGAGTAGGATAAGGGAAGTTTTGATAAAATTTATAATAAGGATACAGACAATTTTAATCCTACTCAATAAAAAGAATTGGACCCCACTATTTCTACTATTGAGGAAGATATTCAAAAATATCATCCTAGGCAGAGGAAGAAAGTGGAAGGTCAGAATTTCATTGGTGATCAACATAAAAAGGTTCAAACAACACCAAGAAATGTTATTACACATAATACATTATATTTAAAAGTCTATACGAATTATGTAAAAGAGGCTTCTAAGTATATATAATTGGTTTATTCTATGAGTGAAGTTATAGATCAGATTGAAATGAATTATACATGGGAACTCATACCCAAGCCATAGAACAATAATATTTTTGGTACAAATTGATTATTCTGGAACAAGTTGAATGAAGAAGGTGAAGTGATAAGAAAAATTCCATACTTTTTTGAAAAGGGTACTCACAAATTAAAGGTATTTATTTTTATGAAACATTTTCCCAAGTGGCATAATTAGAAACAATCATAATTTTTCATATAATCACTGCACAATAAAGTTACAAAATATTTCCAATGGATGTTAAATCCTTATTCTAGAATGGTGATCCTGAATGTATGTTTATTTTGAGAAAACTTGGCGATTTGTTTTTGGGATAGATGAAAGTTATTTATAAAGATCGAAGAAGGACTTGTATGGGATGAAACAAGATATAATAGATTCGTATTTCAAATTGGATACTTTCTTGAGGAAGATTAGTTTCAAAATGTTAAGGGTTTATTTCAATCTTTACATCAAATAAAGTCAAATATATCCCCTAGTCATAATTTTTTATGATGATAACATTATATTTGAAGGGAATGATGAAAGAAATTGTGAAATATTTTATGATAAAATTAAAAAGTTTATTAACATGTCCTTGTTTTGTGGAAAGGAAATACTTTCATGGGTTATATGTTTTACAAAATAAGAATCAAATATTTTATCAATAAAAGTATTCTAAGGAACTTCTTTAGAGTTTTGTAAGGGAAAAAACCTGTATCTAGACCAATTTTTGTGGGAAAAAAGATGTCCAAATATGGGGAAGGAAAATAAGTGGATCAAAAATAATTTCTGAAGATGATTGGAATATTTTAGTTGACTTCTTCAAGACTGATAATTATTTATGTTATCATCTTATTTGAAATATTTTAGAGTGATTTAAACAATCAAATGTACTTACTAGAAAAATAATTCTCAAATACATTAAAGGCACAACACATTTTGGAATCATGCATGATATCTCAAAAAGTATTGATTTGTTTGGATATTCATATGTTGATTTGGTAGGAAATATTGATGATTAAAGATCCCTATATGGTTCATTATTCTTTCTAGGAAATAATTATGCTATTTAGAATATAAAGAAACATAATTCAGTAACTCTCAGTACATCTAAAGTGGAGTATGTTGATGCCACTCAATCGACTACTCAACTTATGTGGATGAAGACTCGATTAGAAGGCGTACTTATTGAATTGAACTTACCCTTGCTCTTGGGATGTGGAATTAAAAGTAAAATAAATCTCACCAAGAATACAATACATCATTATCGTTCAAAATATATTGATAACAAATATCATTTCATTAAAGATCATGTGGAGAAGAATGAATTGAATTTGGAGTTTATTCAAACATCAAAACAAGTTTATGACATTTTCAAAAAACCATTACCAGAGAAATATTTTTCTAAAATTTTGTTGACCATGGGAGTCCATCCTATTTCTCGTCAAGGATAAGGTATTTTCCCCTCTCTCATATTAACATTGGATTATGTTTTCAAGGGGGATAATTGTTTCATAAATCAATCATTATGGAATCATGAACAAAGTGGGCATTTTGGGTAAGATGTGAATACAACATTGTATTGTCTATGAACTATTCTAACTATTTGTTAGAGTGGTTATAAGAAAAAATATTATTCCCATAAAATTGATGAATTAAAGAGAATATGAGGAAGAGAAGCTGAGAATGTTTTCATAATCATTACTTCTAGAGAACATGATTTTTCTATCAATAATTATCATTTCCTAAAACGAGTTAGATCATGTAGTCTATGAATTATTGATAAGTAATATATTGATTTAGGATACAAAGTTCAATTATTTATTAAACTTGGTTGACAACAAAATCCAATAGGTGGAGTTTGTTATGACCAAGCTGATAAGGAAATTGATCGTATTTAGGTGTTGACTACTATTGTCAAGTATGTTTAAGAAGAAATGAAAATCACCTCAATTTGTATTTGGATGAAAACAGGACGGACCATCGTATTCATGAAATTAGTCTCACAATGTTTTAAAAGGTCCTTCATATTCAGGTGAATCTTTATGGATGTATAGGGACATCAAACACTCCCTAAGTTCGGTTTGTAAGGATATATCTTAATGGTGGTGAATCAGAGTCTGAATGATGATGACGATAAATTTTATGATGCATTGATGTTTTTTATCTCTCAAAAATCTTATGTAAGTTGTAAAACATGTGATTCAAGATTGATGAAATAACTGAGTAGAATAGATGTTCCCAATTGTACTCGAATTAATCGTATTTGGGAGGAAAGGGATAAATGGTGTAGGAGATCGTATTCATCATAATTTTAATCATATTGACCATAATCATGCTAATTGTATTTAGGCTATGTTGAAAAAAATTCAAATTTCAAAATAAATGGGAAGTTATAATACATTTCATTATAAGTCATATGATGATGAAACCAATCCTCAATGAATTTAAATTCATGAAGTACACCATGATACAAGATGAAGATTTTTAAAGAAGAAGGGTTGTGAAGTAGAAGATTTACAGTCTCAGAATAATTGTATTGGGTTCATTAGATTTGTATTTTATTAATTTCTAATATGGTTCTTAAAAATTGTGAGAAATTGATGTATTGGTTTTCAGTCAGGAAAAAATCCAAAATATATAAATCTTCATAGAATGAAGCTGATGGGTATAGTATTTAGAATAGAAAGAAAACTCCTAATTTATTTCTAAATTATTGTATTAATTGGGTCATGTAGATCAAGATAAGATATGAAGTAGAAGTTGTTGAATGTATTTCCATAGGTGGATCTTGATATTTGAATAAGTGGTTTTGTTTTTTTATCTGGTGTAGATCAATATAATAAAGAAATCATATCGAGAAATTGGAATAAAGAATCATATTGGAGTTATTTGAAGAAGGTGAAAGATTTATAATTATTTATAAATTTAAACATGTATGGAGAAATGTAATAAATAAATTAGACTAAGAAAATAATAATGGGCAATCGGAATATGACTGGTGTTTGAAATGAAATTAGAAAGTGTGATTATGTTGCGAGAATAATATATAAGGATTTATAAGAATTGAATAAGTTATAAATCCACCCAAAATTCAAGGAATCATTCAAATTTTGGTAATTTTGTTGAGTGGGGAACAATTTCAAATTCCATCCAAAACAATCTTTGGGTCACCTATAAAAGCTATGAAATACATCATACTTTTCTGCCTAAAGTATTGTTCTATGAGGAAGAGAGATAAACTATGTATTTATATGGATATAGGAAGTTTATAAATTGAAATTTTTTTAATAAGTTTCATCAGATTGAACTGAAAGGATAAGAGGTGAAATTGTAATTTATTCACCTAATCATCGCATTCAGTTGATTATTAGATACTGGTTGTCATTGAATTCATATGTTCATCATATCCAACTAGATAATCAGAACGAGAATATTGTATTGATTTTTTTAGACCAATGATTAAATCATTTATAGTTGTCCCTATTTTATTCTACATAGTTATATATTCTGTTTGGATCAATCAGACAGGGAGATTCGGATTGGGAAAATCATACTAGGAAATCAGGCTAAGTTTCATATCAATGTCCTTGAAGTTCTTACCAGCATATGGGTAAAAAAGTGACGGATTTTTTTAAAAAGAATACATTTGTGGAAGTTGATAAAGAGTCATAGTTAACAGGTTTTGTTACAAAAAGGTTTTTATTTCATAATTGTTTTCTAGAGGGAGAACATTCACTAGTGGTTTGTTTTCATTATGCTACATGAGTGAAAGGGAATATCCTACTCATTGTATTCCATTAAAAAGGATTATTTTATAATGTATTGTGTGGTATTTCATTACTTACAAACCATACCTAGGATGTATCAATTCTTATTGAATAGTGAATCCTATAAATTCATGTGTTTATATGGACGTGTGTTTGAATTTTTTAATAAGGAATAAAATATTTAACAGGAGTTGGTAGTTGTTTCATTTTCAAGGAAACATAAAAAGAATAGATATCACTAATTAACCCCCTCCCCATATCAGTGATACAATTATCCTAATTGGTCACTTTTAGTTGTGCCTTGGTATCTTCATTTCAATTGTCTATATGGATGATATATGTTTTTTTGGCGATATGAAGAACAATTTTAAGGTGTTTGGAGAAAAAATGGAGTTTTAATTTGATATTTCTATTCATAAATAAATTAATTTATTTCTAGGAATACAAGTTCTATAAAAAAGAATTCAGAGCTTCCTATAATTGGAAAAGTATGATAAGGAATTTTTGAAGAAGTTTTTTATGGAATATTCAAAGGATTTATCAAAATTCATTATAGTTTGTGTGAAATTGAGTAAAGAAAAATAAAAAAGAAGTGTGAATCAGAAATAATTTACAAAGTTAATAATATTCTTATAATATCTCGCTCTATCAAGGCCAAATATTGTGTATTTAGATTTTTTTTTTGAAACATAAGAAGGTGATAGTAAGTAATACTACATAATGGATTCTAAAATAATTATCAGGTATATTGAATGAATATCATATAATGGTCAGATTTATAGAAGGAGTATAGAATTGAAATTTTTAGAAATAATGGATGTTAATTAGGCTATAGATTGAAATGATAAAAAATCATCATTAGGATGAAATTTATTCTTTAGATAATGTGTTTTTGAACTAGAATAGAAATAAGAAATGTTCAAAAACATTAAGTACTACAAAAACAAAAATATGTTTTTTCCACACATTCTTGCATATAGATGTTGTAGTTGATAGTTAAATTGGAATATTTGGTGGTGAATCTTCAAAAACCATTAAAAATTAATTATTATATCCATAGTATAATTGATCCTTCAAAAACACCAAATAATAATCTAAATCAAAATATATTGATATTAAATATCTACTCCTCAAGAATAATGTTTCTGATAGAGATGTGAAGTCATATTATTTTTCAATGAAATGTCAAAATATCGATATTTTCACTAAAGAGATTCCAATGGAATGATTTGAGTAATTAGTAAAATAACTTAATTTTTAGTCTTCCCCTCTCACTTAATGACATTATATGAATTACCCCAACATTATATTGGATTCTTTTATCAAAGTGAGAAAGAATCACATCACTCTATAATTCATATTTTTTGAATCTGAAGCTAGAGATATTGTAAAAGGGGGAGAGAAGAAATATTAGGTTGATTGAGCGGTAGTACATTAAAACTCATTAGATATAAAATCTCATCTCACCGAGGGATGTAATCATCTCAATAAAAATCAATATTCAATAATGTGTTTCTATGAAACTTTTCTTTGAAAAATACTATTGGATAATGGAAGGTTGATTTTTTTTGAGATGATGGTTTTTTGTGTTGAAAATAATAAAAAGTGTTGTATTGAAAACCCCATTAATTAGAATTGCTAAATTTGTTGTATTTATTATAAAACATGTTAGTGGAAATGTTTTTGATTATTAATAATAGGTTAACTTATGTTTTCTACATTAATTAATATAGATGTTATAGCTTGAGGTTAAATAATTCTTTTTCCTAAATATAACAATGTTCTAGGTTATTAGAGAGTCTATAATGAAGGTGATATGTCTATAAATGAAAATTTAGAAGAGTGTGTCTAGAATTCTGGAAGTTGATGGGTTATAATTACTAGAATCTTTGGATTTTATAAATTTGAGGAGGTTTAGTGTGTATGTAGGAAACTAAAAAGGTATTGAATGAATATGATGTTTTGAGTCTATAATAAATTTATTAAATAAAACACTAAAAATAAATAATGTACTAAGACTCGTGGGAATTCGTCACATTAACGATCTCCTATATAAAATTCAGGAGGATGAATTGTGAGCCTCTATTATTTATCCAAATTTTCAATGATGTATAATGAATAGAAGAAGGTATATAAATTTATATAGGTAGTGTTATAATATTTTTTCAATGAAATAAACATCAATTTCGTTAATGATAAACTATGATTAAAGATGGGTTGAATTGGTGAATGTGGAATAATTGGGAGACTTGTATTAAGGGAGTTTGAAAGATAGAGTGAAATGAAGAAGCAATGGATGTTTTCAGAGATAATTCTGAGAAATAAAATTTATGACGTTTGAGTAAATATAATAAAAAGTTATTATGGTAAACAATTGTGCAGATTTATTTTATGGAAGGTGAGATACAGGAATATAGAGTCAAACAAGTTTTAGAGAAACATAATTCTAAACATAATAAGCTTAATAGTGGTGTAAAATTATGTTTTAAGAATTCAAAGACAACATGATAAAGATGGTACATTTCAAAGGTATAATCAGATGTGGAATTAGAGTAATAATTAATTTATAATTATCTAAAGTTAATGAACCAGTGGATGTTAAATCTTTGAACTATTCCACTTAATAATTAGGTGAATTCCAACCCATTGTGATGGTGTTGAGATAGATGTTAAGATACAAAATATTCAATGTTAACATCATTATTATAGATGATATTTTCAAAATAATTTTAGATATTTGATTTCGATATTCATGGAATATTTCAAAAAGTATACTTACTCTATGATATTTCTAGGTATTTAAGTCATATGACATAAATTTCTTGATTGTAGAAGATATGGAAACTAGAGAATTTCCTCACCATTTTTATTAAAGGAAGAATGGTAGGGAGATTTATTAAATTATTGAATCTTATATTTTTTATAATTAGAAATATTCGGAGAGATAATGTATAATTTATATAAGATCAATCGGGTCGAAAAGGATCAATTATTTTAAAGACTTTTAGAGTATAGAAAAATGACTAAATTCTAGAGTTTAATTATTCTAAGTGACAAGATATTGAAGTTATAGTATTTTATCTTCGATAGAGTAAGATATAGAAAAAATTATTCCAATTAAATGATAATTATATATATTTAATAGGCTCATAAGAATATCAACTTTGTTTCTAAATAATCTGTAAATTAATGTGATCTTACTCACTGTGTATTTATTATTATTTTAAACTTGTTGGGACTAGTATAATAATTTTTTGAGAGACATATGTGTGTAAAAAAACATTTGGTTTCAGGAAAATACATTCTCATACCACTTATAATCATTGATTTCTATTAGTTTAAGATCTATATCTTCATACAAAATCGAACATAGTAAGGAACTAAACCAGACCAGGATCTGACCTTGTAAAAACCTATATGCCTTATTTAACTTTTCATTTCTTTAATATAGGTGAGGTTGAATTTTATTTATTGATATGTTAAAGCCTTTAACAGGTTTCTGAGGTTTGATTCAATTCAATGTAAATTCTAAAATATTACCACCGATTCCACCTCCACTTCTCAGTGATTCACCATATTCCTAAGAACTATAAATTTGAATGAGTTGCGAATGAAATCTATAATTAATTTTTTAATATCCAACATTATTACCAATTTTATGATTACTTTCACAATACATAAGGATAATAGTTTTTATTAGTAAGGTGTATGATATTAAAGGTTACCCAAAAGGTGTTTGTTTCAATGGGGGTATAACTAAAGGTGAAATTGAAATATATATTATTTATGACATTGGTGTTGTATTTTTTCTCCCATTTTTTAACATATGAATTGTGATCAACCTGAGGTGAATACTACTATTTTATTTTAGTTAAAATCCATTTGGAATTTTAAATAAGGGTAAATTAGTATTTAGAAAAGTTTATGTTTTTACATATGAGTAATCTATAAATTTATTAACTTGGGTAAGATTAAAAAGGGGGCCATGTATGATTCACTCAAAAACATCCAATGGTTATTCAACAACAAATGAAACATGGTTTTTCCAATATAATATTATCTATAAAGTTTAAAAGGACACATATGAGTAATATAGAGCTCATGTATGACTATATCAACCATTTTAATGACTATATGAGTATATTTAAGTTGTTCCAACGGTTGTGTAGGATAAATATTTTTCTAGGAAAAACCCAAACATGATACAATGTTATAGGTTACACCATAATATAACTATGTAAGATTAAAATATTAAAATATAATAAAATATAATCTCATAGTGATACTACTCACATCATGAATTGATTATCATATATAATTTTATTTGAACTAGTCATTCATAACATGGTGAACACAATACAATTGGTTAGGCGTGATTTTTCTTATTAAAACTATTTGGAGAAAACATGTGGGTTTCACTATAGTGCAGATGACCATGACCTGGATATTTATGTTGCACTTCAATGGTTGTGGCCATGAAAACTCTATGATTCATTATATTTTAAGGAGTAATATATCATTCTTCAATGGTAAGAGGTAATTCAATATTGTTCATATAATTGATTCCGTTTTGGAGTAGTTATAAAAACAATATGTTTTTTCTTATGCCGAATTGCATTATTTTGTGATTTTAAAAAGTGCTTCAATTTTTTGATGATTTGAACTATTAGTTGAATAAAGGACCGCATTAAATCAATTGCATAAGTCCCTAGAGTTTATAAAGGGTGTCTAAAATATTTGGATATATCCAAAAACATGAATTGAAGCAGGAGTATTTAAAAATGGGAATTATATTTAGATTTTAATATGAAATTTAAAATTTAATGGATTAGAGTATGGTGAACATTGTTTCTTCTATGTAATAGGTATTTATATTTAGATTAGTTTAGAAGAGGGTGTTTCCAAAATTTAGACTATTTAAAAGTTTAAAGGAAGAATAAATATCCTAATAAATTAAGAGGATCTTGATCAAATCATGTATTAATGTAATAATTCATGGATTTGGAGATAAATATTTTTCTTGAATAGGAAGTGGACTATTATAGAATGTGCAGTGAAGTTATAAGAATATTATTTTTTTGATTAAAGTTCATATATCTCTCTTTCATAATAATTAAACAACTATTTTGTGAAAAATATGTTGTGTGGTTGAATATTTTGTTCATTAACTAATTCATAACAAGATCATTGTGTGAATAAGGTAAGAGAAGTTACCACTCTTCTCTAAAAAAGTGGTGTATCTAATTATTGGAATAAGATAATTATTACTATATCACTTGAAGATAATTTTTTGTTATAAATGATAACATTAAATTAATTGACAAACCTTTTATTTTATCACAAGTTAAATGATAGTCTATGCTTATTATAATCTATTATGATTAGTGGATCAGGTGATCTCTATTTTACTAGATAATTCCAATGTTATAGCTATTCAATTTTATTGAAAACCATTTACATTTATTAGAAATTCTATTATTATTGTGTGTATTTTTATTAAATTAAGTAATTATTATTATTAACATTTAGTGAATGGAACAACTAAATGTGTAACAACAAGCACACCGATCACTTTAATAGGTGATTGACTTTTGTTCATTATGGAACATATAGTAAATTAATACACTAATTATCCCATTGAATCCCATTAATGTATCATTGTGGATCATAATGCCTATTCATATCTTGGTATTAAAATTTTGGTATTAAATCATGGTTCCCTTAAAAAATAGTTATATGTTTAGATATTCAATGTGATGTGTGTTCATAATTTGTGAAGTTGAATTGATTCAGATTTTTTTCTCACAATTCATCAATTAAATTAAATAAATAATAAAGATATTACAATGTTTGGTGGTAATAACTAAAACATTTAGAAGTAAAATACACCTTTATTCCTATTATAAATTAGTTTCTATGTGATTAAATAGGTAATAAATATATATATTCCTCATGCGGATAATATTGTGACGACAATGATTACTCAAAAGAATATTGATAATGATGATTGAGCATAGAATAAATTTATTTAATCATTTTAAAAGATGTATTTCATCACAGTGATGGAAATTAATATATAGAAATCCATATATAACAATTTGGAGAACAATTATGAAAGAAATGTGAATGTAAAAGAAGAATAATTAAAAATTCAATGATAATAAAAAAGATAATTCATATTTTACAAAAAAAATTGATAGAAAAGAATATTGATTTATGATCATGAAATTAAAACACTTTCTATAATTCCCCATGTATTTTAGTTATTTTTTTCAGAGGTAATTTGAAATTTTTTTTATTTAGTTGATGGGTTGTTTTGAGGGCCAGGATATAGAACAATGTTTTGAGAGCCCTAACATCTCAAATTAATATTTTTGGAAGTATATTTAAGATTTTATGGGATTTTTATATGCTCTAGAGAGAAAAATGGGAGGTCATGAGGTGGATGGGGGTGTTTTAACAATTCTTATTCACCCACTGGATTTCTAGTGGGTTAGACAGAAAAGAATATATCTACCTGGGTGCACTAGAAATATGGTGTCCCAAAACCATCTAGTAGGTGGTGCCACCAGATAACAGGTGGGACTCACCATCTAGTCGGTGGTTTAATAGGCTAGGAAGTTTAGTCAGGGGAAGTCCTATAATTTTAGTATCAGCTCTACTTGGGTTTGTTTATGGGCAAGGTGGATTGAGGGAGATCAATCTTGGTTGATTCCCCGTCAATCCCACAATTTTATTCCCATCAAGATTAGATGACATTGGGTGGTTTTAAATGATGAATTGAGGTAATACAATCTATTTTATTATAGTATTACCTTCCCCCTCAATACTCTATTCATTCACATGATTTTGTTTAGTATTTGGGTGTTGATTTTACCAGGTCAAGGTGAAATCATCCGATCTTGATGGGGGTTTTTCTCTACATATGAATATGGAATCCTGAGACATTATCTTCATACCATCGAATGTGGTTTTGGTGAAGTTATGTTTCTTTCAAAATTCAATTTAGAGTTTCAATGTAATAAAATTAAATTAATGTTGGAATAGGAGTTTTTTTACAAGATTTTTTTCCTAAAATGGTGTCATGTGTGTGAGATGGACCATCTGCAAGTGGTTGTTCATGGTCCGTGCATGGTGGAGAGGCTTGGAAAATGTATATATAATTATTCACATTTAGTTTTAAATTAAATTAATATTTATAATTATTTATAATTAATTATATCTGATGTATGGTTTTAAATTGATGCATGGGAGCCTAAACGGTGCTCAATTTTTTTATACAAGCATAGTGGGGTCATGCGTAGGCTTGGAATGTTCATAGATAAGTCTTGGTGGATCATGGTGAGGGAATAAAAATGTATTTAATATAGTTAAACCCTATAATAAAAATTCATATGTTTTTTTATACTTGATACTACATGACTGTAAATGTTTTATGGGTTCAAAGATGGAGTAAAAGGATCCAAATAGTCCTCCAAAGAGACATGGGATGGCATTGAGATCATAGACTTAGATTTAGTGCTCTTGATCACTTTAGGTGGTTTTGGATCCCCTGGTGACTTTTTCACCAATTAGAGAGTGAATTGGTTAAGTTTATAGGATAACCTAGGGAGGTCTTGGGGTGTGAGGCGAGTTTTTGGAATAGACACTGTGGTTTCCATGCGGCTATTTAGGGTGGTCATGGGTGTCTTGGGGTTATATAGTGATGGGAGAGACTACAAGATGTCTAAATTCTATTGGTAACACCCTATCGAGGTAAGAGGTGTGTCTTAGTCTATGAGTTAGGTGGGATAAGTCCTTTTAGACATATAGTAGGACAAAGATGTGGTTTTCCTCAATGTGAAAGGTTGATGGATCTCCATTTGGAGACGCAGGATAATATTAGGGTCAGGGTTACTGGAGTTGTTCGAGACTTGGTATCAAAATTCCAAGCGGGATCTGATTGGGATTTTGGAACCAACCTTTGACTTTAGGGTTGGGTAGGATTTGATTTCTTGGGATAATCCGTGGTTACTGGGATCAAGAGTGCTATGTGACTTCATTGAGGAAAGGAAAGACACTGAGGTATGGATCGAGGAGAGACTTTGAGAAATGATATCTCCAAAGGGTGATGAGATTGAGGTGGTGTCAATTATATGGGTATGATTATAGTTTATAGGGTCTATTGGATTCCCAATTAAGCGAGTTCATATATCACTCAAATAGGGGATATGTCTTGAGTGATAATCACCCAAGGATCTAAAGGCAAGTTGCGTGACTGAAGTCGGCCATGAGTTCATGTTATTGAGGGACCATTCCTTGAGTATTCATGGGTTTTTATTCGTGATGTGACCTCCTTAGAGTCTTCATGGATGGTTTGAAGTGCTAATGGACCTCCCCAATGTCTTCGGTGATGGTGTGGTGTTCTTGGTGACATTTCATTACAAGCTCCGGTCAGTGGATGACTATACCTTGTTCCTTCAGTAATCGGTTTGGTGGATTAATGTGACATGAAGATTGGGTATCAGGTTGAGGACCTTTATAGATGTCTGGTATTTGTTCATGGTTTCTATCTTTAATTACCAGGATTGGTTCAAGTACCACCATGAGGTCTTGGTCATGGTACGATATGAGACTGATGGACCACCCTTGATTGAAAATGGATGGGTCGAGGATTTTGGATGTATGACCATTGCCAATATCTTTAGGTATCATGTAAAGGTGTTGGACACCACCCTACCCAGATTCATTATGTATGAGATGGGAATCAGTCTGTGGCACAAGGTGATGTCTAGATTTTGGAATAGCACTGAAGTAGGTACGGGTAGGGTCTTAGTGGATTGGTTAAAACCCATTTTACTGAAAAGTTTGTGTACCTCATCAAGTGTCGTCGCGGCCTAGTTAGAAGAAAACAACTCAATTAAAATGTCTATTTCATTTTTTACTCAAGCATGACAATACATATGATGTCGTATATTAGGGGTTCTTGGTCAGACCCATCTGAGTTTTATGATCACACCCTCTATGGGAATCTTAGAGCATGTGCAGACCTTTTGTCTTCATTTCAGGTTAGGTAACATCACGCGATGAGAATCAGGCTGGGGAAGATAAAGAGATTTTTTGAGATAGGGTGTATGGGTCCCAATGGTGGTAGTAAAACCTGGGTATGTGTGTTTTATTTTGTTTCATTTTTTGGATCGAACCTATGGGAGTTCAGTTGTATGTTTTATATGACATCCTCATATATGTTTGGGATGTTTTAACTTATTGATTATGTGTACTATTATAGGTATAGTTATGTATGATTATTTGTTATTTTTTCTTATTTCTTTATCTAATTCAAGGGAATAATCTCCCTATTGTATGAATTAGGACCTCAACACTAGACAAAGACCACTGGCATATGGGGATTCATGCTTGAGGCCCCATGGTGTTCTCGCTCACTTGAATTCTAGGGAAAGGTGTTAAGAAGTGGTTTTAGTACCAAAATGTGGGTAGAGGAAAAGCATCACAAAAAGAGAAAATAAACTTCAATGGGTCTTCCTCATGAAGATCATTCACGGAGCCCTACACCGTGGCCAGAGTGAAGCTAGAGCCCCGCACCACAGTTTCCGCAAAGCAAATAGGAGGGAGGATCCGTGGTTACGATGGAATGGACTGGAATCCTCATGCCATAGAGGGATCCAAATCGACCTCCACGAGCCCTAGGAACTTGACCAAATCCTTCGAGGGAACTGAAAAGAGAAATCCATGCCGAGGAGAGGATTCTGGTAGGTTTTGCGATTGCGAAGAACTTGAAGCAGTCCTCGGACAATCACAGAGTGCCACGTGGCATTGCGCAGAGTCGTATCTGCTTCGTTCCACCCCTCACCTATAAATACTTGGCTCCCCTCAAGTATAAAGAATGGATACCCTAAACTTTTGACTTATCTTATCTCAAATTTCAATGTACCTTTTGTTGTAGGAAGCCTTGAGAATGATGAACTCTTATAGGTACTTGAACATTTCTATGTACCCTTCCATTAGCGCAAATACAACCCCTCTTCAAGTAAGGATTCCCTTTGCGGAGCCCATGGGACACCGAGATGGAAAGAGATCCTCATGGGGACTCGGGTCTTTGTAAATCACTAATGCTTTGCGAAGTACACTCTATGCCCATGTAAACCCTATGCAAAGGCAGGGTCATTATGCTTCATGAAGCAAATTTCGTTGTGTGGTATGCTTGCGGGGTACCCTTTCTTTGTGAATCCCTACTCTGCAAAATCCTTTCTACTTCACAATGCTCCCTCTATATGAACCTATTCCCCATGCCTAGGCTAGGAATCTTCAATTCTCAAAGCATGCCCCTTTAAGAAGCCCCTCCATTACATGTAGCATGAGAGATTCTCGAGGTCTCTTTCTGTGTACCCCTTTTCTCCGCAAACCCTTTTCTTGTACGACCCTCCAGGTTCGTATGAAGTGATTTCATGGTCCCTTGGGTGGTGGTTCACATTTAATTTCTTAGCCTCATGCTTCTTCGCATAGGCATGCTAATGGTTATTGATTCATCGTATATCCATGATAATGTGGACCCCTTAGTGGATCACTCCCCGACACCCCCTCACCACAACATTGTTGGTGCCTTTCCTTTACCAAGGGTTAATGTGTGTCGGTTATGTATGTCCTAGAGGTGCAGAGTGAACACGCCTAATTTGAGATTCAGGATGTTAAACTGCCAAGAACCATCATCCTCAGAACATTATATTAAACTGTGGTCTTTCTCCATGCATCACACGTGGGGTTCCCCATCTCATACATTCTATATGCCCACTCGTATCCATGGGAGAGAGATCTTCCTAAAATGGAGTCATATTCTCTCTTCCAGAGCGGATCCTCTCTGTGGGGAAGGGTGACCATCTTGGTGTAATTCACTAGCCTTTATTACAGGATACAACACCCCTTATCCTCATTTCTTCTTCAGTTCCAAATAACAGAGGAGATATGGGAATTTGGACTTTCGTTATCCCATCCCTCTCTCTCTGAGCTTTTTCCCCATTGGGCCTCCATCCTGGAGTAAGTCCCAATCCCCATCTCCCTAGGTTTTTAACCATGCATAGGACCTTTTTTCCTCTTTGGGTTGTTAACCATGTGTAATACCCATTCTACTTCCTACAGATGCACCTTTCACGATGTGATCATCATGACTTTGTTGCCTCTTGTTCCTCACACCGAGCATGACTCACGTGGGATTAGAGTAAGAATTGAACCTAGAATCCTTCTTGGGCCGCCTTAGCATGTAATCCCCAACACAAACCAAACTATGTGGACTTTGATCCTATCTATGGTAAGGTATGTAGGAAGCCTCCACGAGGTTTAATCCCAACACCTTCATTGATTCCAAAACCTTTACGTCAGTTCACCTTTATCCTGCATGACATTAAATTGTATCCATAACCCTAAACTATGTGTAATTTAATCCTTTCCAAGGCAAGGTACATAGGAAGCCTCCCCCATGTTCAATCCCAACACCAACTTGTCATGACCCCTTCACGTCAGTTCACTCTCGTCCCACATGATGTTAAAGTATATCCATCATCCCGAACTACGTGGGTTTTGTTCTTTGTCAGGGTAAGGTATATAGGTTGCCTCCTGAAGGTTCAATACCAACACCCATCAGTCCCGAACACTCCACATTAGTCCACCCTCATCACTCATGAAGTTAAATTGTACTCCCATTTTTTCCACAAGATGATAAGTTGTACCCATTCAAACTATGTGGGCTTGGATCCTTATCTCCTAGGAAAGGTATGTAGGAAGCCTTCCTAAGGTCCAGCCCCAATCGAAGGTAAGCCGTTGTGTTCCCCAATCGATGGAAAACCATTTTTTTCCCCAATAGATGGTAGTTCATTGTGTTCCCCAACCGACGTAAAGTCATTGTGTTCCCCAATCAATGGTAAGTCATTTCCTTCCCCAACTGACGGTAAGTTGTTGTGTTCCCCAACCAACGGTAAATCATTGTGTCTCCTAATAGATGGTAAGTTGTTGTGTTCCCCATTCAGTTTCAAGGTTTTGTGATCCTCAATTGATGGTAAGCCATTTTATTCCCCTTCATTGGGACCCACATCTCTGGTCCATCCCCATGGTGTTAGACCAAATCGGGCTGCTAACCACAAGTAATCCCTAGAATATCATTAGGTCACTTTCTTCTACGCATAGCTTGATTCTATACTCTCATCCTAATCTACATAGACATTGATTCCCATCCACGGGGATACATACAAAGCTTACCATAGGCTCAACCCCATCACCCAAATCTCATATTGATCTCTCCCTTGATCCTATGTGTTTCAGGAAGGTCATTCCCCAACCTAGAGGTTTTACTTCTTCCATATCCCATCCATGCCTCCATTCTGACGGGACACCTCCTCAAGTGTCCCATCGCCCCACCGAAATACATAGACTTTGATTCCCTACCACGAGGATACGTAGGAAGCCTCTCTGGGCTTCAAGCCCAAGGCTGTCATTACATTCATGATGGTTCCATCTCATTCTCTATCCACTTCACTCAACCATACATATCCATCTTGATTGTTACTCAGGCCACCACTTCCTGGTGAGATCATGTCACCCGCTTTTTTTTTGTTCCAAGAAGTAATTGGGTAACTAACCATGCGTTAGTCCTAACATCAGAAATTCCCACAGGGGATGCACCCATCTAATCCACTCCCGTCAGTGTTATGATCAGTCTAATCCATCTTCATTAGACATTAAAACTGGGTCATGACCTGTGTCAAACATGGGAAGGTGAGGAAAACCTCATAGACATGCCTATGACATATAATTCCCCACATTCAATGTGGGATGCCTCAGGCTTCCACGCCCTTAAGAAGCCCTATCATAAGGGGAAGAAACCCTGATATGTTAGTGTTCTAGCATCCAGACACAACAGTGATGTCCAACATGACTACTCCCCTGACCGAAGGAAGCTTCCCTAGATGGACCCCTTAGAATTTCTTAACCGAAGGAGAATAATTAACCAGCGTCTATGAAGCCATGGAACTAACAGGAGCTTCACGAACAATGTCTTAAGTCTATGAGGGATACCTATACTAGGCAATGAGTTCCAATGAGGAATCCATGAAAGGAGGAACTGAAATCCCATCATCCCATTTCAATCAAGGAGAATACATCCATGAATAAGTGATGGATGTCACCCACCTTTAGAATGTGGGGATGTGGGCGACAGTTATGCCTCATCCGAGAGAGATGGATGCACTCCCTGAATAATGTGTCAGAAAAAGTGGTATTTGATATTCATTTTGTTTTATGAATAGGGGAGATGGTAAATAGGTTTTCTTCAGGTGATTTAGATCATATCATTGGTAACAAGAATGTGTTTCACGAACACATGTTCTGTTATAAAGTTTATGTTTCTAGGGACATGTGATTATTATTATTTCTTTCTAATGATATCATTATGATTTCACTTTGGGTGAATAAAAATATTTTTAGGTTTATGATTTTTAGTGGTTTTCCTCTTGGTCAGTTTGAAAGTGGTCTGTGTTTGGATCTCATTCCATTGAAAATAGTTTTTTCCCTTGCATCATATTCGGCATGTAGGATTCACATGTCAAACATGTTCTTTCCTATGATTTTTTAGTAACAAGAGGTCCAAGGTGTTTAAATTTCCAAAAAAAATTATATGGTGTTTTATCATATAAATTCTTACTAGAATTATACTTAGAAGGGATACATGTATTTTGTTTCGATGTTAGGTCATGCATATCATACAATAAGAGGTACATTGGTGGTGGTTGGTTGATTCAACCATTTTACACCTTAGTGATGGATCACTGAGGGTAGAGATTCTTGAGTCATTCTTTAGGAACAATATGATAATTATCAGTATCCTTTGAAGGTATTGTATTTTTTTTAAAGGAAGTTTGAGAAGAAAGAAAATCACTTCACTTTTTATAAGTTGATGAGGGAAGATTGGGAAGTTACAATACTTCCCTTGATAAACATGAACATGCTTTGCTGGTCTGTGATTTATAAAGATCATAATTAGTTTGGAGAACATTAGTGAAAACTTTATAAAGGAAATTGGTAGAAAAATTGATGTCAATCAAAATGGTAGGGTTTGCAGATGAAGGTGTCTACGGTGGCACAGTTTTCAAGTGTTTACCAAAATTTTGTGGTCCAAAATATGGAACTTTTCTAGTATTACGAAAAGTTGATTTCCTTAATGATCTCATAAAAATATGGAAAATGATTGAATTTTTTGAAGATGGTCTTCATGAAGTAGATTTCAAAAATACATGAAGAATGTCGACAATGTACTCTACGACTACGACGAGTGTCGCGAATGGAAGAGGGGAAGAGAATTTCAAGCCAGGATTGAAGCAACGAAGAGAATTGTGAGTGGAGAATTGTGTAGGTGTAAGGGATTATATGTAATTTTATTTTATTATGATGATCTTTGAGATATGAGAACATTACCATAGAGAATTATGAAAAAGTGTGAATTTATACTGAAATTTTAGAGCATTTCGAAATGGGTTTAAATGGTGTTGATGAGGCAAGGAAGGTTCTAGAGTCGGTGGGAAACACTTGTGAATAGGCCCCCTACCACATTGATATGTTTAGAAAGTCTCAGTGATAATTTTAGAACTCTCGAAATGTGAAGATGGTTTGTGAAGGCAGTGTGATCTACGAAAGCAGTAAACTCTGCGAAGGTAAAGAACCTCGCAACATGCTATTGAGATTTGTGAAAGAAGTGAACTTCACAAAGAAGAACTGGTTCTCTATAAAATAGTGAGCTCTATGAACTAGTGTGACATAAATATTAGTGAGATATGTGAACTATAGTTCACTATGAAGATGGGTGCTTCGCGATGGATCTCTCTGAGTTAAATATTTCAATACCCAATTTAAGTGGGAAGTGCTTTCTAAGTGAATCAATATATGAATGGGGTATAAAAATAAGTATCATTTCAAAGTCCTAGAAGTTCCTAGATGCTTATGGGTAATAAAGTGACAAATTGTTTTAAGAGATTATATTTGTGAATGTTTTTCGAGAGGCACAGAAACATTACATTGTCATATTTCTGCTGAGAGGGTGCAATTGCACTGGTGGATTTTTTTCCATGTTCTACAGAACAATAAGTGTATATCCTACTCATTGTTTTCTACATCAAAGGAATTTTTTTTCTAGCTTATTTTGTGGTACTCGATTGTTTCTATACCATACCAAGGATGTAGCTACTATTGTTGAGTAGTGAACCTTGTAAATATTTTGTTGTTGTGGATGAGTGTTTTGATTATGTTCAGTTGGGAGAAAACTGTTCAAAAGGAGGAAAAGATTGAATATAAAAAAGTAAACATAACAGAAAAAGTTTCATTGATTCACCACCTCCCCCTCTTAGTGATAATTGGTTACTGATTGGGAAACATCATGATAGTTTGAGGATGGGAACATATTTCCTTATGGGAGTGCAAACCTCAAGTGGGTTGTGGAAATTCATGTGGAATGACTTGTGGTTGGTATCATGTATGTTTTTTAGAGGGAAGTTCTGGTTTGGTGCTTATTATAGTGGATTTTGATGCATTTTAAGCTATCTTGGTGGGATCATTGATCGATTATCAAGGTTCTAATATGACACTCATGTTTTGGGTTGTCACATGTTATGACTGTGAATGGGTAAATGAAACATGTATTTCGGTTCAGGATGACATGAATGTCAAAAATATTTAGTGGGTTAGGTGTGTTATCATATTTTAGAAAGGATTTGACTCTATGAGTATGATTCAGGGGGTTTGGTTGAGCTATGCGGGAGCATGGAGCCATTGGGTTCAGTTGAGACAAGGTTAAATCGCAGGGAGAACCAATGAAAGTATTCTTGGTGAATCACTCTGCATTAGGAAGAGGAGAGTGATTGTTTCTGAGACTTCTCGGGGACGTCTTGGTATATGAGGGAAATTTAAAATTGGTTATGCATGGTTCCTTTTTGGGGTTTTAGGTTTTTGAAAGGACCTTCTATGTGTATTTTGGAAATGGTTTGGGTTGTAGGTGAACATGTGTGATGTGAAGGTGATGTCTTTATGGTATTATTGGTGTAGGGCCACTCTCGAGGTGAGGTAACTGGTGTGATTGGTGAGAATCATGAAAGCATGGAAGATTAAGGATTTGTTAAGAATTGGGATACATCCCTTAGATGTGAAAGGTAATATTAGTGATGGGTTGATGTATTATGGTATGATTGGTCAGAGATTTTTCATTAAAAATAGTTTCTAGAGATGATATATAATGGATGTGGAGGGGTTATACAATTGAAATGTTTGGACTCATTTGGATTTGACACTTGGGGATTGGTATAATGGAAGAAATATGGATAGTAGTGCACTGATGACCGATTGGAGGGTATGGCCATCATTGCATGAATTTTTTATGGTTTTTGTGAATAACATTTTAGTTGAATCTGGAATGGGGGGCAATTTTAATTTAGTGTTGGCGCTCATGTATGAATGTGTTAGATATTTACAATCATTATGTAAGGTGGAGGATAGAACTTGGGCCATTGGGATCAATGTTTTATTCAGTGTAATATTATAAAAACACTCTTATGGTGGGGAGAATCGTATCAATATTGGGTGTGTAGACCTTGAGTCAAAAGCATCGTGGAGGTAAGAACATTGGTGGATATTCGAGGTGGCCTCACTATATCATTTAATGATAAAACCAGAGTAATTATGGTTCCTTGGTAAATAATCTCTTCATATTTCTAGTGTGGTTTTTGTTGGATTCACTACATTGAAATTAGGCTCGAATTGGTATTGGAATGACTTGAGGCTGAGTCGGGTCAAAGGTGTGTCGGTGATTGAGGTGGGAGCCCAACGGCTAGGTTCATGGTTGGTGATCTAATCTTGGAAATTCACCTTGATTTGGGATCATAATTTAGTTTTGGTTGTTGGATAATTTTATGATTACATTGAGTGTTATGTCATCTAGATTGTGTGATGAGGCAGTGCATTAGCATGAGAGGCCAAGTGTTTTGAGAAATGTTGGTCGGAGGTCTGACAATGTATTTTCTATAGAATTGAACCGAGGGATATTATAACCATGTTTAGAATGTCATATCATATATGATGGTGTTGGTTCATGGATTGGAATATGGCCTTTTGGGGGGATGCTAGTTTATCTGGACTTGGTATTTCTATTTCAAAATGGAAGAACGTTGTGCATTTAGAAATAGAACATGGTGTGCGATTGGTGAATTAAAAACTAAGGTAGGTTAGGAAACGTGGATGGAATATTTTCATGTATTCTTGAAGGGAATAATATTTATAGTTGTGAGTTTGTAATTCTCCATGTATTTTAGGTTCATTTCATTTGAGAGGGAGTTTTAATTTTTCTGTTTATTAGATGGGTCATTTGAGAATCCAGATATAGAACTAAGTTATAAGAGCATAAATGTCTCAAATAAATATTGTTTGTTGTGGTTTGAGTAATTAATGGGATTTAGAGACACTTTAATGAGAAATATAAGAGTTAGAGATGTGTTCGGGGGTATAAGAAATTATGCATCACCCAATGACTAGTTGTCCATCCCCCATTGGCTACCTAATGGGCTAGAATGAACCTTGGGGTTTATCTTAGGTGCACTAGCTAGATGGTGGCTACCTGGGCTGGGCATTTTAGTTACGATTATCCCTATTATTTTAAAGATAGGTTTTCTCAGGTTTTCTAAGAGTAAGGGGGTCAAGGGAGGCTATTCTTTGTTGATTCTCCCTCACACTCTCCTTCTTTGATCTCCCTTTGAGTGGGGATGACTCCTGGTAGTTTGTGATTAAAATTTGAGGTAGTAAAATCTTTTTTGGTTTTTATTTGATTAATCCAAATTTACTTATTTAACCACATTATTTTTGTTATGGTTTTGGTGATGATTTCACTATAGCATGGTGAGACAGTTTAATCTTGATAGGGTATTCACTCTGCTTTTGAAGATGGTGTCTGAAGATGTTGTTTAAGTTCCGTCAGACGTGTTTCTCATGAAGTTATGTTATTTTATGATTTTAAACATGAATTTAAATTTACTTAAATTAAAGTTATTTTGGAATAGTTGTTGGGTTATAAGTATTACACCTAGAATATTTTCATGGGTGTGTGATAGAACATCTGTGGGTGGTTAGTCAAGGTTGGGTCGTAGTATCGGTGCTCGGTTAGTTTAATTGTAGTTATTCCTATTTGGGTTTAAATTAAAAGATTAATTATAATTATTTTTAGTTAATTTTTTTTGATTTTTTGTGTGATATAGATTCTTGTTAGCATTGGAAGTACTTGGTTGTCTTGAACAAGCTTGGTGGTGGCATGCACGGGCTTGGTAGGTGCTTGGACAAGGCTCTGTGCATCTAGATAATGGGTTAAATCAATGTTTGTAGAACATAGTCCCATTTATAAAAAGGAATATGTCTTTTTATGACTAATATTTTTTGGATAAATATGTTTCATGGTTATGAAGATGTGGTATGAGGACCTAGAGTGTCCTCAAAATATAAATGGGGGTGGTATTGAGCTCATAGACATGGATTTAGTGCTCTTGAGTACTTCAGGTGGTTCAGGATCGCCCGGGTAGTTGTTCACATAGGGGAGGTTATACTGGTTAATTTTATGGGAGGTCTTGGGTAGGTTTCAAGGAGTGATATGAGTTTTGTTAATGCACCTTTTGTTTTCTTCAGGGCGATATGTGGAATGAATGGCTGGTTTGGATACATATGGTAATGGGCGGGACCGCTGGATTTTTCATAGGTGTTGGGAGATCCCTCCTGAGGCATGAGGTGTGTCACGGTGTATGTGGTGAGTTATTTAAAGTTATTTGGTGAATGGAATATGAAAATTAATTTGGTTTCCTTTAGGTGATAGGTTGGGAGATTAGCCTTTGGAGATGTGGTAAAAGACCCATGTTTGGGTTTCAGGATTTGTTTCAGACATTGTATCAGCATGCCAATGGTTATTTTCATGAGTATAGACCCTACCTATGATGCTAGGTTTGATAATAATGTGATTTATTTTTATTTCCTTGGGAAGAAACACTGGGAGTAAAGAGGGACGTCAATGAGGTTGGAAAAGACTTCGAGGTCATGGTCGATGGGACCCTTCTGGGAAACGATGTCACCAATGAGTGTCAAGTGACCCGACTATCATTGAAGTTTGTAAAAGTTTAAAATTTATTTTCCTATTTACTATTATATATGTGTAAATTATGGTCAAACACATGGAGAAGATAATTATGACCACTATTCTTCTAAAAAACATTCAAAAAACCCCACTTCTGTCCGCAGTGGGGTAGACTCCATATTTTTTTACTTTTTCTATTTTTTTAATTTTTTCATGTTTTTATGATGCATTAAGTAACACAACATTTTTTATTTATTGACATAGACTGATATGAAATAGAAAATAGATTGAAAACAATGAAATACAAAAATATATAACACTGATAAATGAACTAGCAATGAAAAACACCTGGGGAATGTTCTCCATTCTATTGGTTTTTAAAATATTCCAATACACATAAAAAATTTTGTAGTATAACAATGTTTAAATAGAATGACTTACTTCTTTCACCGGGATTTAAGCTAGACATGTTGATCAATTTCTGAGGTCACCACACCAAAATAGAAAAATTGTGAAAATTTTGATTTGAAAATTAAAACAGGATGAACTCATCGTGAGTCCTGAAGTGTAATGAATTTTTTATATTTTGAAAGATTTATCCATGATAAATCACTCCATTTGATTGTGGAGTTCAAAAATTAAGTTCTAGTGACACAAAAAAAATTTAATGAATTCAATATTGATCTCACCAATCAATACTAAATAAATTGAAATGATTAAATAAAAAAACATTAAAGATAACCATCAGAACTTCAATTATTCCCCAGACTAGAGGAATTATCCTAACATTATCCCTGTTACGTAAACAAAAATCATTTGATTACAAAGAAAGAAAATTCAAGTAGACTAGAGGAAGATATCTCCCTCTTCTATGTTAAATTGTAGCTGCTCCTGGTCCTCGGTTCTCCAAGAAGTGGTTCAATGAGGATTGCTTGAAGATCGCCCAAAGTTTCTTACTCTGGATAGAAGTAGATCATCAAATGAGTCTCCTTCTCAATTTATGCTCTAATTACTTAAATATTCTACTATTATTCTTGGCTTTTCACCACAACATTCCACCGACTTAGGCTGGCTCCTCACGTTCGCTCCATACACATGCGTTTTTTCATTCAAACTCACATCGTTTAATCTTTACCCTTATAAAATACACTGGTAATTATGTTGTCAGAACCTGGATGAGATTACATTCCCTGTATGAACCTATAAAACATAGGCAAACACAAAACAATTTAAAAATGATGAAAAATTAATGTTATTATTATTATTTAAAATTCAATCTTAAATTACATATTAAAAAGTTATTGTTTAATTAATAAATATTTATGTTTATAATTATTGGTATCTTAATAAAAATATTATCATTATTATTATTAATTTATTATTAAATCTATAAAATATATTAATTTTTTAATTTATTATTATTAACTATGCAATTTTATTAATATTAGTATCATTAAAAAATAGTTAAAATAAGTTAATTACATTCTTAAATTAGGTTAATTTTATTAATTTAGTTTTTATAATTATTCTATTTAAGAATTTACATTATAACTAAAGTTTTAATTAATAAAATAAAATTTAGTTTAGTTAATAATTAATCTTATTTATAAATTATTAATGTTAATATATTAGTTTTATTAATTATTACAAATTTATCTTATATTTTATTTAATAAATTATTTTTTTATTAATATTATAATAGTTTTATATTATAATTATTATATATTATATTTATTTGTTTACTTTATTAATTATTCATTTTAATATTTTTATTTTTTAAATATCCATTTCCTCCCTCCCCCCCCCCATTTAGATGATGCAAGGGGGGTGGTTCAGTTATAGGTCAAAGAAACCCTCGACGGTGGCTTCTTCAGTCCGGTGACACCTGATGGTTAGCTCCTCCTCCTCACATCGCACTGCAGCTACCCTACTTCTACAGCGGTACTCAACTGATATATTCCACTAGCTCAGTTCTGACGAATCCCGTTCTCAAACTTTCATGGCGGTGAGAGTCGGAAGAGGTGTTATTTGAGATTGGCCTCTGTGTGGCAGCGACCTCTTCCCGTGGCGGCCTACGACGGATGCGATACTCAGCAGACTCCTCACGAAGAAGCCTCTTCCTTCGAATTTCAGGGTTTCAGGTTTGTTTCCAGATCCAGTGAAGAGTTGAGTTTAGGGCTGAATTGGTTCTTAAAATTGACAAATGACTTGAGCTTGTAAAAATGTTGATTCAATTGTATCTGTTGAGTAATGCGTGAATTCCTATATTGGGGTTGCAACATGTGTCTTGGGTGTGAAGAAGTGATTGTAGTGGTGTATCAATGGCTAGGGTGACACCATGAGGAGAGGAGGGAGAGTGGATATGAGTTGCAATGGATAGGGAATGAAACTGTGGCAATATGAGAGTTTTGATGGCTGGAATGAGGATGAAACGGTAGCAGAGACAAAGGAAATAACTATTGGTATAATTGTTGTGGCATTGGTTTGTGAAGGAGGATGAGAAACAGTGGCCAAAATGTGGTGCCACCAATTGGTAAATGGTGGCAGTGCAAGAATGGTGTGAGGAAACAAGGCAGAAATGGTGTGAGGAAGCATGGCCGAAACAGTTCCAGATTTATTGTGGCACCATTTGGGTGAAACTATGAGGGCGGTTTATTATGGCACCTTAACATGGAAAGGGTCCCACAGCGAGTTGGGAAATGTTGTTGTGGCACAACATAGTAGCAAATCGACGACACCCCAACACTACAAAATAAACAATAGAATAAAATAAATTAAAACTTAAATAAATTATTAAAAAAATAATTAATTAATACTAAATGTTAATTAAAACAATTGAAAATTTAGGTACTCTTAAACTTTAATAAACTTATAAAACCGTTTCAACTTAAGTTAAATTTTTATTAACTTCAATTTGAAAAACTTAAATTGTTGCTAAACTAAAACTAAAATTAATAAGCAACTAAATTATTAAAAGTTAATATAAACTTTAAACATTTATATAACAATGTTAAATTACATAAAATAGTCTACTAAAACAAATTAAATTTATTAAAGTAGATAGTTAATTATTTCATTATTGAAAACTTGATTTTATTTATGAAATTAAATAAAATAAATTTAATAAAAGATGTAATTTTATAATCTTAAACTTACTAACTAATGAATTTGTAAAAAATCAAATAATAATTAGATTATTTATTTAAGTTCATTAAGTATTAACACATGAAATGTTAAATTAACAACTACATTATTTAAGTGCAAATAGTAGGATTAGTTAATTAATATATGTTAAACTACTAAATATGAAGACAAAAAATCAACGAACTAAATAAAAAATTATTAGATTAAAATTAAATGATGATATAAATAAAATATTTAAATGATTAAAATAAAATTTAAATTACAAAAAATTATTAAATAATAGAATTAATAGTAAAAAATAAAATGTGCACTTATTTAGAAAAATGTGTAATTATAATTAAATAAATCATTAAAAATTAATTAGAAAGATGTGGCAAAACTATGTAAAATATAGCCACACCATCAAGAGTAAAGTGATATTGATGATTATAGACCATGTTGGATATAAAGGATATAGTTTATTCCCTATCTAGATAGTTGATATGTGTTTTGATGATGGGATAGGTCCTAAGAAATCAAAACCCCATTTTTGACTAGTGAGTTGATTGATGGATTTTGACCCTAAGTACTTGTACCCGATGGACCTTTCCATAAAAAGGATAAGGTTGGGATTATTTAGTTTACCTCTATAAAGTATATATGGATGTTTTGGGGTGCTGATGAACCTCCCTAGTGTCTGCAGGGAAGATTCAGTGTTCTTGGTGACCATTCCTTAGAGGCATGGGTCCATGTGTGATCATGCCTTATTCCATTGAGCATCAGGTTGAGGAACTCACTATGTATGATTTGGTTCAGTGGATGATAATTCCACATCACCTGGGTATAAAATTGAGGACCCTTACAAACATGGATTGGGTAAGTCAGCAAGGTTATGACCTTTTCTCTAAGGATTAGGTTGAGGACCACCCTGAGGATTGTGTCGTCATACAATGTAAGACTGATGGACCTCCCTTGAGGGAGAGGGTATGGGTCAAGGATTTCGGATGCATGTTCATTCCTAGTGCCTATGGGTTTCAGGTTAAGGTTTTGGATCCTCCCTACCAAGAGTTTTATGGTATATTCCTGGAATCAGTATGATGGTATGAGGTGATTGGTGGATACTATCATAGCACTAAAGGATGTATTGTCAGCGTTAAGGTGACTTGGTATGATCTAGTAGTCCTGATAGTTTTTGTACCTTAATAAGAGTCATGGTATCTTGGTTAGTGCATAATAACTAAAAATTTATGTTTATTGAATTTCTGTTCCTCATAAATACACTTACATATTATATAATATATTAGGTGTGGTTGGGGATGCCATATTGAGTTCTATGTTCACACCATGATTATAGTATCATAGTGAGTGTACAAACCTTATGTAAACATTTTACGTCAGGTTATAAGATGTGATGATGGTTAGGTAGGGAAATATAAATGGGTTTTTTGATATAGGGTGTGTGGGTCCTGGGGATAGAAGCGGGGCTAGAGTGAATTTGGTATATTTTTTTCATTTTGAATTTTGATTCTTCTGAGTTTGTGGTCAGTTGTATGTCTTGTATGATAGATTCATATATCTCTTGGATGTATTTATTTATTAATAATGCATACACTGATGGTTATTTTTGTGTATGGCTCTTGATGTTTTTTTTGTTTTTTTACTTTTATTCAAGGTCATTGTCTTCCAATTTGATAGATTAGGCCCTAACTCTTAGTCAGAAGCCTCTAGAATATAGGGAGGTATACTTGAGGCCATGTGGTGTTATGACTTAGGTGGGTTACAAGGTTGGGAGTTTTACTTACATTAAATTATTTAAGTCATATACTGATTACGTATGAAATAGAAAAATTAATTACTTTTAAAAATAATTTTATGGGTAAAAATAAAATATACTTTAAGTATGTGAAATTGGAAAAGAGATGGAATTAAGTCAAAGAACATGATGTGAATCCAGATGAAAAAGAATATTTTGGGATAGATTATTATATTATAATGAAATTGTTCTCATGAATTATTCAGAATTTAAAAAAATGAAAATAACAAGGAAAAGTACCACTTGACTATTTTATGTGTGGTTTTATTGGAAATTTTTATATATTTTCCAAGATCAAAATATAATGAAATTTATAATATATTAGATATTTAATAATATTTTATATAAATAAACCATTAAAATTCAAACCAACAAAATCTTCCTACTAAGGAAAAAATAATAAATTCTCAAATTCCAAGAATAAAAATTCCTTGTCCATCTTTAATGATGAGTAAATTGTTGAAAATGATATTAAATTAAACACTTCAATTGAAACAGATGAAAAATTATTGATCATTAAAGTAAATGATGTAAAGTTTACTAGTAATTCATATGATGATGAGGATAAAAAGAAAGAAATTAAATGTATCATATGTTAAATCATGAGTTGAGGGATTGACTTTAAATGATCTAAAATATGGATAAGGAGAATATAATTTTCAATGAATATTATTAAATATTTAACAACATTGATTTTAACAATGTTGAAAAGGAGTTAATGTTGTAAAATAAAATTAATGAATTAATGGTGGTACTTTCTATTTAGAAGAATATGAAGGAGATTGTGGAAGCTATGGTGAAAAATAAATAAAATTAACTTCGATTATTTTTAAACTATGGGAATTTAAATAATTGATATGTACATGTTCAACCTTAACATTGAGAATTTCATTCAAGAAGTGGAAGAATACTTGAAGGGAAGAATCAAGGGTATATAATACTCAAGGAAGTGTTATAATGGTATTAATCATTAAATACCTCACTCAATATGAGTTAATAGCCTTTTATGTGTGTAATATATGGTAATTTTAATGAAAATGGAAAATAAGTTGATGTTTTTGAGAAAAAATATGTTCTAAAAATATGAAAAATATAAAAATTACATATTAATTTTAAAATTATGATACAAAAGGAAAGTATAAAAATTTAAGATAGAGTTTAAATATGAAAAGTAATGTGTTATAGTGTTAAAATAATTACTTTTAAAAAATATTATAAAATAAAATTTCAAAAACATGAAGGATAATATGTGTTACAATTTATAAATAAAGTCGTATTTGGATGAAAATACTCATATTATGGTTATTGATTGTGTTGTGGTGGAATTAAACATATGGTAATAAGATATTGATTTGATAAATTGTATTTATATTAACCTAATAATAATGGAAGGAATGAATTGAGGGGTCTTATACTACATAAAAAATATAATTTCAGAGGAAAGATGATGTTTATAAAGTAATGATGGAAAATAAATTTCTGGTATAATAATAATAATATAGATGATATGACTAATCAGGTCCTGATATTTAGAATTTACTCATTTTCTTCATTATTAATTGAGTATTTATCATAACACTCAAAAGTATTAGAATAAAAATAATAAATCTAAATAAAAATCCGTCATAGTAAAAGTTTTACAGAACAATTACAGTAGAAGAATCTGTGCACTCTAGATAGTGGATCTTCATCACACATGATATCTGACAAGAATCTTCTCAAAAAATTTAAAAGTAAAAAAATAAATATAATTTGAGAGTAATGGGTATCTCAAAATAAAAGTATTTGTCTTAATGGAAATAGAATAGGGAATATTGAAATCAAATAACACTATTCAAATTGACTGGTTGAAGTATAACATAATTAGTGTTTCTCAACACTATGATAAATGGAATAAAGTTGTTTTTTAAAAGGAAGGATTCATGGATAAAAATTATAGGATGAACATGTTGTGATTAGAGGATGGAAGAAAAAAAATATTACTTGTTTCAATTAAGATATGCTAAGAATTATTCCTACTTGAGAATAAAAAATGAAATGAGTTATGGCATTAAAAGTTTGATCACCTTGGAAAAAAAGACATGAAAATTATTACTAATGAAAAAATAGTCATATCTTTCTATATTATAGTATTAAAAAGCATATTTTTATTCCACTTTCCAAAAGGTTTAGTTTTTTAATTCTTCAAAAAAATGGAGATTCAAACTTCTCATGAATTTGAGCTTATTCTTTTATATATGTCTGTGCCTATGAGAAAACACAACAAATAAATATATTTAATTTATCAATTTTATTTATGAATTTAATAATAATACATTTATTATGTTTATGAATAATAAATTTTAGGATTTGAATAGGTTTTAATGTGTTAAGAGAAATGGAGTGGAGTATTGTATCCCTTTAAAGATAATTCATATTGATAATGAATCTGAGTATACAAGAAGAGTGTTTGAATATTATTAGGAAGATTTTGGTATCCAACATGAGTTTAGTGTGTCACATACCCTATACCATTGTATTATTTATAAATAAATGAATAGTTTTTTAAGGTGATAGCTAAAATATTTTTTTTATAGTGTAACGCATCATGATTCTTTTAGTGGAAATAAATTGGGATTGTGATGCAGATGAAAAACTGATTTCTATATTTAATTGACTCTAATATAAATATCTTTGAGATTTATTACATGAAAAATCATATAATAAAAACCCTAGGGGAGTTTTGGAACCCTAGTGTTATCAATGTGAATGGAAAAAATTATAATTTTTAAGTAAAGGGCTATTAATAGAAGTTTCCTTGGCTATCTTCTAAATGGATGAGGATGTCATTGATATAACTAGTAAACATTAATGATTTTTATTAGTTCTAATGCCAAGTTATCAAAAAACTCGTCAAAGGAGTGTGGATATAAAATATCATGTTTTAAAAGTGATTAAAATAAAACAAATATTATTGGATATCACACTAAAAAAACTAAAAAATATGAATATTCAATATATGTTTAGGAAGAAGATGATGATTCAAAATTTTCATGTAATGAATAACAAAAAAAATAATTTTTTATTAGGTTGAGATATTAATTGGAGGTTCATAATATTATTATGGACCATGGCTAATCATTTCAAAAAAATATAACCTTTAGAAAAACATTACATACCTCACTGTTTTCTTAGGTGGAACCAAGAAGTGTGGATGAAAAATTTAAGAATCAAGAATGTATGGATGATAAAAGATAATAATTTGATCATATAGAAAATAAAAAAGACATATGAGGTTTTACCTAATACAATGAACAATAGTTTTACTTGAATAAAGTGTGTGTTTTATGAAAAGTTAAATGAGAAACAGTGAAGAGGGATAATGATAGAATTATTTTCAATAGTTATTCACAAGCTAATGGAATTGACATTACTAGTAAATTTTCAGTGATTATAATACCTGACAAAATAATAATTTTTATATCCATCATTTCTCAAAGGCGATATAATATTTTCTAAATTGATATAAAATTACTCTTCCCCAAAAGTGAACATGATGAGGAAGTGTACATAGATCAATTTAAAGGATTTTTTAAATATAAAGAGCATGTTTTTTATTAAAGAAGTCAGAATACACATTAAAAGAACTTAATGAGCATGGAATGCAATTATTAAATCATGTCAAATGGTATATAATTTTCAAAATGGAAGTGTGTATATTCTAACTCTCTTTTGATAAGGGTTAATGTGTTGAAATGTTTGTTAAAGGATTCATGGTGTCCAATTATTTTCCATATACACAGATCCTATCCATGATATTAAATCCCATTTTTTGATAATGCTCCAAAAACCCTAGATCTCTCATAAAGATACCTTCATACACTTATCCTTCCTAAATCGTGGATTCGTCACACAAATATGTTTCATTTTCCTTAATTTCGAGCTTGTTCCCGGTTACATGAGGATGTTATTTACTAGGGTGTGAAGTGTAGTTACCTACCTTTCTATTTGCCTACTTTTTCCTTTTTCTTATAAATAGACCCCATACCAATCATTTTTTCTAGGAATAAAAAAGATATAATGAGGGCCTAAGCTCATAATTTTAGATAAATACCCACATATGTGTACTCCCCACTCTACTTCTTCTCATTTAGGTAACTCCTTAAGTGAATTCCTACGGAAAACAATATTATCATTCATTAATTGAATCACCTAAATGGTTAAACATTAAACATGTAAGAAAGACCACTTCCCCCTTCAAAATTAGGTTAGAGGACCCAATACTATAAGGACTAATACTAGGGTTCCTGATGAACATATGTCAAGGTGTGTCAAAGAAGCTATGTTTATTGACCCTATGTGTGTAGTAGTAGAATTAGTGGGGTAGTAACAAAAGTTATCTCCAAGGATAAGTATTCTAATATAGTTTTAAGAGGTGTAAAATCAAATAATTTTAATAATATCACTAGGAATATCAAATGAAAAAACACATATTTTGAAAATCATATGAGAGATATTTGATTGTGTTTAGGTCTGGATTCCCTTTTTAAAATTTTTCACAGTCCTTTGGAAACTAATATATTTCTTTTATTAATTTATTTATTGAAAATATCAACAATATTTTTTTCTCGTTCACCATTAATCATATTTGATTATGGAAATAATACTCAAAATTTTATTTCTTGTACAATTCTATTTTTAATGTGTTAAACACATAGTTTTTCACATTTTATTACTTAGGAAATATCTAATTAGGTATTGAGATTCCCAAGCTTCCAAGTGATTTCAAATTTTCTTCTCCATGTTCTTAGTAATCATTAAAATAATCTCTACTCAAATATAGGATAATATATCAATATTATCCAGCACTAAGAAGATTAATAGAACATTTATTATATAAGGAAATATTTAAAATTCATAATCCAATACAAACCTAGTAGTATTCATCTAAAATTTTGAAATTAAGAATGAAAACCATTTTCAATGTGAAAATACATTAATGGATTGAAATTAAATTTGACTCAAGAATTAAAATTTGGGTCACCTCCCATTAAATCAACCACTAAAGTCTTCTACCCTTTTATTAAAGAGGTAATAATGTGAGTAAGATGGGTATAATACATATTAACATAACAATTGATTAAGATAAATAATGCAGAACAATTCTCTAGATAAGAAGCATGGATCCTCCTTTGAAGCCTTCACCCCCTCCCTATAGTTCTTTTTTTTTGAGTTTCATAGCCTCTTATGTTTATTCAGGGAAAAATCCATCATCCTAATCATTTTCTCTCTTCAATATCTCATATTAGTCTGATATATCTTTCTCTTTCCCATATATACTTATTTAAAATTCAGAAAGGCCAGTTATTGTTCCTAGTTTTAAGAGTGATTTAAACCCATAAAATTTAAATGATTCCATATTTATGTAATTATACACTTTTTACCACGTCTTAGGGTAATATCTAATATTTTCCCATATATATTGGGTTTCCAAATTTCACTGTATGGTTTCACTCCAGCATGGATAGAAACATTGTAGCATTACTTCCTTCCTTTTATCAATGGCTAGAATGGATGTTGTACAACTAGTTCCTCAGTGGCCTTACCCTTAATTTCTATTTATTTATTAAAAACATATCCACTTCCATATTAGTAATTCCTATTGAGAATGAAAAGACCCATTTTGAAGCCTCATCCTTGAAAAAACCAATCTCATCCACCAGAGCATACCCATGAGGAAATTTAAAATATCTACCCCACATATCCCTAATGTCCAACTTCTGAAAAAACATGAAACTATAATTTTAAAACCATCCATTGTGTAGGTCTAACACCATGTCATATCACCTTCTCATCACTTGGAAACATCACACTATCTTAAATTTAGTCTCCACAAAACGACCTTTATCAATTGTGCAACATCTAGATTTCTTTTTTTTTCTTGTTGTAATGTAGCCAATAGATAGTGATATAGCTAGGGTTAGAAGGTGCAGCTTCCCCACAAACCAATTATCCTTCAAAGTAGTGGTTTGTATCAATATCCTATTTATGTAGGGCTTTATGGTGTTCTTTTGAAGTGAAAATGATAATAAATGAAGATATCGGGACTCAGAAGTGGAAAATATATCGAGTTTTATCTTTCATAAGGTTGGAAAAGGAATTATTTGGTGAGTTAAGGTGGTATTATGGAGATTTCAAACATGGTAGGATGAAGCGAGTGGTAGTGTGTATTGTCTATGCATAAGGTAGAATGACTGAGGTGAAGCAATGTTATTTAGGTAAGTGGTGAATATTACCCACAAAGTATTCATCTCACATCATATTTTTCCTATCTCTCTATCTTTAGTGAATATATGTATATATAAAGTCAAACATTACTCAGATCATAACACCTAGGTGGTGGGGTATCTCACCAGCAACACTATGCACACATAGATTATGGGTTGTTACAACATATGGGCCCAACATAGTCCATGGCCAAACCATTATGTGGGATACTCCATGCATGGCCTATGCTTTACCCTGCCACCCAATCAAGGATTCATGGTGGATGGCTTGGCCATCCATCTCTTTTAGTTCCGCTAATTTGATGAATATCCAATTGGTTGAGGGCTTCTTTGGTCTGGACCTTTTTTTAACACATAAAAAATAAAAAAACACTTAGTGAAATTAAATAAATAATCATAAGTAAAATAATTAATTCAAAACCCAGATTTTTATTTGTTTTCTTAATAACAAATTCTTTAATTAAAAATTTTAAAATTAAAAATTAAAAATTAATTCTATGTGAATATTCAATAAATACAATCACAAATCATTAGAGAATGTTTAAATATTTTCATGAACATATAATTTCATAAAATAACCACACGCTTGAACTATGTTTTCCATAAAGAATTAAATCTAATCATTGAATTAAATAGAAAAACATATTTAAATTTAAAATCAATAAAATTATAAAATCATCAATGTTAAAAAAATGAACTTCCATAATAAATATCAATTCAACTTCTAATTTTTTAAGAGATCAATTAATACATTTATTTTTCATTATCCCTTTTTAAAATTATTTATGTTATCCATTAATTCACTAAAGATTCTAAATTCATTATTATTAAACATTCCAAGTCATTATATACCTCTCTTGATTTAATTTCTCTAATCACTCATGATACTAATTCAATTAGAGTTATTCTCATATCATTGGAACATTAACCTTTACATAATCTTAATAATAAACAACTTTCTTCACATTGTAATGTAAAAATCACAGGAAATTAAGATGACTTTTTGATCGTGATTTTAATGATTCAATGTATTATGGTTGGTGGGTTTTGATGTTAATGAAATTAAGGTTCAAATAGTGGGATTTTCTCTAAATCACAAAGCATGATATCAAAATCAATGAATAACAAAAATACCCCCTTTAAAATTCTAACTCCCACACATTGAGACATAAAGTGAGGTAATGGTTAAGGAGATCTCAATTAAATACTTGCATGTTCTTGTATTTTTTTCATTTATTTCCTCTTCTTATATTTTTTTAAACAACATTTTAAGATATTTATTACCTTTTTTAATGATATTCTAGGTAAAAACATCACATCCACCCCCTAACCAGATATAACAAGAATATTATATATAGTAATAGTAATTTTTGTTATCAAAATTTAGAGTCCATTATTTATTTCTTTTTTCAATAAGGGGAATCAATAAAAGTACAATTTATGAATCAAAAATCCTTTATTTATTCCAAATAAACACCCCAAACATTTCCCTAATAATGTATAGTTCAAATTTAACCATAAGTTCCCTAAACCTGATGCTTCATCTTTAAATTATCATGAAAAATACTAAGAATGGGTTATAAATATATATTAGTGGATTGAAATATAAATTATTTCTATTAAGGACATTTTCAGTCTCTATGGGATAAACAAGGATTGATATAAAATGTGGTCTTAAGGATAAGGGCTTATCAATAAAAATTCCTCAATTTGTTTACGTGTTCTTTCATAGTTATATCTTTAAAACATTCCGACATAAGTTATAGAAGGTGGTATGCCCCAATATCACTCAAAAAATATCCCTAAAGTAATATAGGAAGTATGAGGTCTATAATTACTTTCGAGTATGGAATCATATGACCTGAGAAAATCACTCATGGGATGAATAATAATCTTAATTATATTCACAAGAATTTAAAAAAAATTAATGTATGAAAAATTGTTTGTAAATTTCATCTACATGAATCACCCAATTCCCTCCATTCTTGATTCATCAAATTAAAATACAGTATTCACTGTATTCATTCAGTTATCCACCTTCATCACTTAATCTCATTTTCATTAATTTTTGAAATGTTGAATCTTGGGAAACCTAATAAACTAATGTCCCCTTGATAAGTCATGTAAAGAAATAAAGTTCAATCATGAAAATTAAATTTCTAGTTTAATACAGATTCTGTCATTTAAAATTTAAAATATATTTTCAGTAAAAAATATTGGTTGTTGAAAGATAGAAAATGTAAGAATGAAATCTCTATTCCTATTCAATCTTTTTCTCCACTTCCTTCTTATTGTTTGGGGGTTTTCCCAATGACTTCCTTTTATGATGTTCCTATATAAAGAAAACAAATCACACAAGTGTAGGAACTATTTTCTTAAATATCATAGGGGTGAAGGGGAAGGATAACTATATCCTAAAATTTGAAATCCTACGAAAACATTAAAACCTTGGTTGCCTCCAAAATCCCCTCTGGTTAACATTCTTACCTTAACCTAACCTCATGAGATGAAATCAATAGTTGGGTTATATGGTTTAACCACTTCCATAGGATCTTAATGTAGATTCCCACATGAATTTTTTAGCCTTTTCATATTCAAAATGAATTTATTTCTTTCGTTTTTTATTCTGTATTTTCTTTTCCATTGTTTTAATAAGTTTTCCATATTCATATACTTTTTTAAACAATTTTAACTAATTTGGACTAACCACTAGACACTATTTATTGACTTTCTCATTCATACCATGATATTTATGTCACCAATCACTATGTTTCTTTTGAAACCACTACCCTTTCATAGAATAAGTAACCTCTTCTTCCATAATATGAATTTTTTTAGGTAACTATGTGGAGGATTGAGTCATAGGATTTTTACTTTAAGATATTCTCCACAAATGCTCACTAAAATCCCCTTGGTCCATTTATCTTTCAAGGAAAATGATTTTTAAACCAGTAATAAATGTTTTTTTCATTCATACTACAACACTAGGATTACCCATGATATTTTTTCTTCAAAATTTATTATTGAGGTGTATTGAATTGTGTTTTTTCTATCCAGATTTAATATCAACATGACTTTTTTGAATTATATGTGTAAAACATCTAATTTTATTATCTTCCATTGATATAGATAATTTCCACTTAGTTTTCATTGCCCATTATCCTCAGTTTGGGTTTTCACATCTATAATATTAAATAAATATGGACTATTTAAAAACTTATTTAGTGAAAAATTACTTTATCCATGTGAAACTTTCTTCCCATTGGTCTATGGAGATTATCATCTTACCTTTGTAGATTTAGTGAATCCATATATGTCCTTGTTCAACCCATGTTTTACTGTAATACATATAGATCATGTTTCATATAGTTCTTCTTCCATTGTAGCTAACTACTTTATAAGATCTTTTTTGATTCTATCATATTCAACTTCTTTAAACTTATACTTATTAATATCAACATATGTTTATCAATTTTGACTCTCCATACCATTATAATAATATATCAACAAATTGATTTTTATCTCTTCTCTTAATATGAAATTAGAATTTCTAGATTTTCAGGAACTCACCTGTTATATGGGAAAGAGATCTCCAATGGATAAAAATTGATAGGAAATACCTTAATCATCCATGGGCTCGGTAGATTATTCCTGGGATATTTCTAAGAGCGAATGGTTTCTTGAAGGGGTTCTCTTGGAGTCATGGATTCTTAAGAGAACCTCATTGTCTTTATGCTCCATTGAAAGTGTTTCTTCATTCATATTGATGATCGTATTGTATATTTTCAAGAGTGAACTTCCCATGATTATAGGTGAATGTCATGGTTCGTTATCTTCTTCCATAGTAATAATATAATAATCTTCTTGAAAAATAAGTCCTTAAAATACAAATATTATATCCAATAACACTCCTAAAAAATAGTTGATCTATTTTCTAATTAAAAGACCAATGTTGTGAGATTTAATTCACCTATTTTAATAGACGAAAAGAATGAGACATAAAAACTATGGAGGTACCAAGATCACACAAATAAATTTGAAATTTTAAAGAACCAATAGTGATCGGAATAGAAAATATACTTTGATATTGAGGTTTTTTTGGAAAATGTGGTGTGATCATGGATGAGACACTCCTCCCTGGGCTGATTCTATCTTTCCCTTTAAGCCTCATTCTTTTTGAAAAAATGTTCCTGTGAAATTTAGTGTATTTGGGAATTTTTTAAATGGATTCTAAGGGATGTATGTTAATTTAATGCTTTTGAAATATTTATTGGATCTCAATTTGAAATTCGTCTTCCTATATCCTCTTTAATTCGGTAAACATTTAAGGAAATGGAGGGGAATATCCTTTTCAACTTTTGTTTATTTTTCAAAGGAATTTTGGGTCCTACCATTCTAAAATTTGTTTTGAATTCTACTTCCTTATTTTTGTCTTATTTTTTTGAGCGAGTTGTTATAAAAAAATTTATCCAAATTTTTTAACTTACCTTCTTCTAGATCATTTTGAGCTTCTTTTGATGTAGTTAGATGAATCTCCATTACACTCCTTGTGAAGATCATGATCACAATCACCATCGAGTTCTTGATTGTATGAGCTAGTCACATTTCTGGTTTTTTAGATAGCATTCCCCTAAGACTCTCCATCCCTATATTATGTATCTCTTAAATATTCATTCATTTTATTCATTAAGATTGTGTTTTACCATAGTAGGGTTGTCCATAGGATTATTTTTTAAAATGAGGTGGTAGATAAGCTTGTTGTTGGTAAGGATTCTTCTACAGTTGTTGGAAAGGTGGTGGGTATAATAATATCTATTATAGAGGAGTTATATTCTTGTTTTTTGACCTTAAAATACTTATTGGGCTTTATATTCTCTAAATGGGTTTTTTGATAAAATTTACATGGTTGTAACTCGGCTACACAACTCTTCATACCCTATATCTTGTAACATTGTTCAGTAAATTGCTAGGGTGACGAAAAAAAATACATCAGGTGGGGAAGGTTGTTCATTAACATTATTAACATCCATCTACATCAATGAAATTTTTTGTTATTCATTTATAGTTTCTATTAATGGTGATGAATAAGATGTTCTTACATTTAGAATTCTTATTTTACCTTTACCCCATGTTTCAAACTATTATGAATTCTGTGATAATAATATAATGATGATCCTAGATTCCATTGGTGATTTTTCATTAAAATATCCTATTGATGATTCATCCATCATGTTCCCCTCATTTTCTAGTAATATTTGTATAAATGTATTATGAAGTGCTCCTCGTCAAGATCTTGATGAGGGATGATTTCAGAAACAATCATAAACCATTCTCATTACTTGTAGAAGGTCTCTCATGTATCTTGTAGAATGGAATATAGTCCCTTATTTTTTGCTCATGGAAATTGGGAAGAATCGTTGTATGAAACTTATTTAGATCTCATCCTAGTCCTACAACCACTCCTTGGTGGCTCTTTAAATAGAAAAGGTGAATGCCCTACACTTGACTTGATCATATGCTACTCTTATTTCCATGAATCTCAAACATATGAAGATAAACTCTTGCATGTGTTGATTAGGATCATCTCATACAAGGCCATGACATTTGGGTAATACCAGAATCATGTTAAAAGAAAATTAAATGTTATTCTGTTGAGTACAAATAATAAACAGGATTTTTTGATTTTAAAATTCTATAGAAAAAAGGTCCCTTACTATTTTATGTGGGTTTATTTTGATCATTTGAGGCTTGAAGTGACCACTTGAAGATTCACTGGGGTCCTTAGGATTTATTTTTTCAATTTTATTCTATAGATTAATATTACTACTACTAGTTATAAAATTCCTCACTATCTGAGGATCAAAATAAAATAATTCATCATTAGAGGTCCTAGTAATGAAACTTTTTTTTATATTAGTACTAACTCCCTAGATGTGGCACTATGTTCTTATAAACGAAATTGATGGGGTGTGTAAAAAACTATTTTAACACCCTAGTTGATTATTAGTAGTTCTAGGTACCAAATTCATCCTTATGGATCAGTGTTTTAATCTACTTATAACAGTTGTAAAGGAAAATAATTTAAACATGATCGTTAATAATATCAAATAATGTAACATGAATTTTGACAATTAGATGAGAGATATGTTATTTTGGTTAGGTTTTCCTTCAATTTTTAATTTTATCATGGTCCTTTTCAAATTTATCTATTGTATTTACAATCTTATTGAATGAAAATATTAACTATTGTTTTTCTTTTTTCTCCCTTGATCAAGATTGATCATAATGAAAGTAATCCTCACAATTTCCTTTCTTGGACTACTATACTTTAAATATATAAAATATAAAAGTATCCTTTTAATTACATATGAAATATCTAATAAAGTATTTATATTCCCAAACATCTAAGTGATATCACTGTTTCTTCCATATACAAATAGTAATCACTAAAATAGACTCTACTTGACTCTAGACCAATTTATTGATATGATCATACAAAAAAAGAGGTATAAAACATTTATTAATCATGGAAATAGATAAAATTCATAATATAATAAACAAAAAATCATATTAATGTTAAATTATGAAATTAAGAATTGAAAATCATTTAAACAAGAAAAATAAGTCTATGAATTTTGATGAAAATAGACTCAAGAGTTACAATTTGGGCCACCTTTCCTTCACCCAGACACATAATAATGATACCCTTCCATTAAATAAGTAATAATGTGAGTAATAGGGGTAGAAAACATGTTAACATAAAAATAGATAAAGAAAATGAAAGTACTATAATTCTCTAGACAAATAGCAGTGATCCACATTTGAATTCTTTATCCTCCCCCCTCTATGTATTTTTTTTGATTCATATAGACTCTTGTATTTATAATAAAAATAATACAAAATCCATAGGCATTATGATTATCTCTCTTAAAAATCTCATATATATTAGAGATATCTTTCTTTTCCCATTTCTTCTTGTTTAAAATTCATAATGTCTAGAGATTCTTCCAAGTTATAAGGATTTATTTTAACCCCTTAAATGTGGATGATGTGTTATTTAAAATTTATTTACTCTTCCCTAGGTCTTAGGGTAACATCTCCTATGAGTCATTGGATATTGGATTTCCAAAATTCATTGTATGGTTTTACTATGGCATAGACATAAAAATTTCATCATAGCTCCCTTCCAATTATGAATGGAAATCATGGTTTCGGTGAAACCAATTCTTCCATGGATGTAGCCTCAATTCCGCCTTATTTATTCAAAACCCATCCAATTACATATTAGTCAATCCCACAGTTTATTAAAACATCCATGATGCAACCTTCTCTTTGTCATAAATGGCCTTTTCCGTTAGAGCATGCCCATGGGGAAATGAAAAATCCCTACCTTGCAGCTCCTTAAAGTTCACTTCCATAAAAAAACAAGACACTCCCATTTTTAATCCCTCCATAGTGTAGGTATAATAGCATGGAAAAATTAATTCTCTTCACTTATAAACATTACACTATGTGAAATAGAGTCTCCAAGTAACTACCTTCATCCATGGTATTGCATCCTACCATTGTTTTCATAGGCTACGACATAGCTAGTAGATAGTGTCATAGTTAGGGTATAATTTAATATCTCCTATCCAATCCAACCAGCCTTTAAAATGGTCATTTTGATTGGTATTATCTTCATAAAGGGCTATATAGTCAAAGTGTGAGGTGAAGAAGATAATATATGGTGATATCGAGCCTCGATAGTGGACCATTTCTTGAGTTCAAGATTTCAGGAATTTGGAGATGGATTTATCTGGTAATTGATGGTAGTTTTGAAGTGATTTTGGGCGTGGTAAAATGAAGTATTTAGTGATAGGTGTTGTCGAGGGGGTTTTCACGCATGGGGGAGTGCATCCAAAGAAAAACGACACCATTTCATTAACTGTTTAAAACTACTCATGAATAGTTATTTCCACAAAGAAGTTGTACTATACTTAGAACAATTCTATATAACAGGCCACAACTTACTCAAATTATAATCCTATGTTGGTGGGAGATCAATTCCCACAAGACTAAGAACACACATATTATGGGTTGCACAGACACATGCGGCCCGAGAGGGCCTTGGCCCTACCATTGTGTCGTCTCATCCCAACATAGCCTATGATTCACCTAGACACATGAGCAGGCCTTATCGGTGGCTAAACTAGTTGTCTGACCCTTTTAGGATGGATAAGTAGCTTTTTAGACTAATGTTTGAGGGCTAGCATGGCCTGGAACATTTTTTTTAAATACCTAAAAATAAAAATCACTTAGTTTAATAACAAAATGATTTTTATGTAAAATATATCATTCAAAAACCATATTTTTTTATTTTATCCCAAATTATTTCTTCAATTAAAATATCCCAAATTATAATGAAACAAAATAATTTCATGGTAATATTCATTGAATACCATGAAAATCATTAAAAATGTGATAAAATTGCATAATCAAATGACTAATCAGTTCCCTACACCAAACCTCTCTTGGTAGGATAATACTAGGGTATCCTATAATTAATTTATCCTGGGAGGGATATACCTTAACACCAATGCCTAAGGTACTCTCAACTTCTAGTACTATGTTTAAATTCCCTCTATTATCATAGAGTCTCTTTACTAGGGTAACCTTTTCTTAGGTATCTATATCAGAGTTACACATCACCCAAGCCTCTATAAAAGGGTTCTAGTTTTCCCTATTCCAACATTAGGGAACTACATCTCCCTAGTACAATATGAGAGTTCCACTTTTACCTAGTATTGTACTATGAATTAATTATTTTGGTTCTTGAATCATAGCTAATTTAAAGACCTCATAGGAACACCATTAAGTCAAAACTCATGTTTTAGGTTTTATGGTTTTCCAATATAGATTTAATACACAAATTATTCTAAATAAACTCACTATTGAGTTGAATTCACTTAATCCTCCTCTAAAACCACAATATTTACATGTCCATAGAACCACACAATAAAAATTTGTCCCTTTAAATGTTGTATTCCTTTGATAATAATAAGTTTACCTTTTAAGAGAGACCATTCCAAGGAGATTGTCCCCATCCAATAGGACCCTTGGGATAATAAGATTCATTTTCATAATGAGTACCCCTACCATTATGTGATTGATAAAACCTCTCTTGGTTCAAGATTCTCATCTTTTCAATCCCATACTAGGCATCTTATCAACATTTAATAAACTTTTAGGGCCTCTTTATTTCACTCAATAAGTCAAGGAAATATATGGCCCTCCTACTAGGATTATGTCACAACCATATCCTTATTAATTGTTTTATCCTCTATCCACCCAATTAGGTATAAGCCCTAAAATAGGCCTATTATTTGGTATAATCCCAAACTCAATATAACTGTCCAACATTCCTTATAAACCTAGTATTCTTTCCATGTCTAGTTACTAATATATTATTGATGGATGTGTATATCTGGACCTCCTATATGATGTCATCCTAAAATATACCCTCATTTAATTCAGTTTTCATTTTTTCTATAGAGGGTATCTCATGAATAATTCTCAAAACAACCATTTCTATGAACCTTCCACATTATATTCCTAGCTTAATGACTCTAAATTTTATAACACGAGACATTATTGAATGATGTTATACTTTACGGACTTTTCCTACCAAATGACCCAAAACTATGAAACAAAAACTACATGGGTTTTTATTCTTATAAATTAGGATGTATAGGATGTGTATTCAAGGTTGAATCTCAATACCTCAAAATATAGTCAATTTTACATATTGTTGAACTACTTGGTATAGGACTTGTATGTGTGACATTAAAGGATAAAACATTGACCCTAGAAACACACCCTTAAAAGGTACATTTCTTGGTCATATATACATAACCTTAAAATTCACCCCATTGGTCTTAGACATAAAACCTTCAAAGATACTTCACTTTTTCATGTTTATATGAACATAAAGAAGAATATCATTGGCCTTGGATGAGGGAATATAAAAGGAAACTTTCATGGTAAAGGATACAACAAGTTAAAAGGTGCCAAAACATTACTTTTCACATAAATATAAAAGGTATAATGTGTATTATTAAATAGAACTAAAATACATGGTTCTAATTAATATCATATGGATATCTAGGAATCCTCTCTCATGGGCCTGATCCTAAATCCACCACACCCATCACCTCACTAGATGGAGAAAAAATCTTGAGTACCCAAATATGCATCTTTCAACCATAGTTATAGAATATATATTAAGAAATACTAAAAAACACATATCTTCCCATCAATGAACTAAAATGGTCAATAACTTTCATAAAGGTAACTAGTCCTATTATTGGGATTGGAAAGGATTTCATGAATGTGCCTTAAATATATAAAGTTCCCTATAATAGGCATCAAGACCCACTAAGGGATGATATAACCTCTCATCCCCTTGACCAATGTGTAACCTCAAGTGTCTTTGGTATGTCCTAGTGACCAATTCCCACTATAAAGTTTGTCCCACCGACTCAAAAACTATAGTCATTGGAAAATATCTTAAACCAAATGGTGAACCCATCATTAAACCTTTACCCATGAAATACATTTATCAACCATGAAGTTTTTTTGTGGTATTTCATTAATAATTTTATTTTTGTGATTTTTCCCCTTAATAACTCCCTTCAATGAGAATGGAATAATTAAATACACCATCTAATATCCTTTCAATTGGACTTGTCAGTAGTAGCTACAGGGAACCCAGTTTTATTGTGCACAACTAGCTGACATTTAAGAAATTTGTTTTGTATTCCATGAAATTTATTCCCCTAGTATAGGAGTTCCAAATTAATAACTTTATACAAACACTATATTTGGCCTGTGAAATCATGTAAGTGATGAACTATTAACCCTATAAGCTATTTTGAGAGATATTTTTTAATTGGATTAGAGCGACAAGAGTATGGTGAATTTACATTTAAAAAACAAAAAATATAAACGATTTCACAAAAGATATGGTAAAATCATGTAAAAATTAAATATTACCAATATAAATTTTAGTGGAGATTATAATATTAAGATAATGATCTCAAGATAAAATTAAATGTAGAAAATTAAAAGGCAGAGATACTTTGATAAAGAATTTCACCAATTTCACAGCAAGTGACCCTATATCTCTTCCCCTAAATAATTAATGAGAGGGTTATAATGAACCTCTTGGTTTTAATCGATATCCAATGAAAAGGAAAATAAGTCATTTGTTTTAATATAAACCAAGAGTCAAAAAATATTCCCTAAGATTTAATACTGGGAATCAATAAACCAAGAGAACCCTTGATTTTGAATGGAAAAAATAAATAAAAAAAATAGGATGGAGGAAGGAGTTAAAGTGTATTATTTATAAAAAACCCCATTAAAACACATATCAATTCTCACTAAAATATAAGAAGAAGATATGAAGTGGGAAAGAGAGAATTTATAACAGTGAGATCTAAGTGGTTTCAAAGACATGATAGAAATGTCTAAAATAATAAGAGTAATGATTGAAAAAGAAAGATAGGTCGATGAAGTTTTTTAGTAATTGATAGTTTTCAATGAATTTCATGAATTTAAATGGACCCTACTAATGTTATCCATTGACACTAACGATTCACTATTCATATTCTTTGGAAACGGAAGAGAAAGATATTAACTTGGAAGATACATGAAAATGTTTGAGGAATCCATTATCATTGGTGATTAGAAACCATTTTTCTAGAATCATTATTTAGTAGGATAAAGATCAAAGACTCTAAATTCAACTATTTATAGAAACCAATGGTTTTGGGTTGGTCCAAGGTCAATTAAAGGATTTAATGGATTGATTTATTGCATTTAGACCGTTAATAAATTCTCATCGGTATCTTCTAGAATGAATCCTCCAGCTAGTCACCCAATGCCCCTAGCTATCCATCACACTTTCTAGGAATAAATAGGCACACTTACTTTCACTAGCTGGTGGAATCCTCGAGCTAAATGGGTCTCTTTGCACACCACTAACTGGCTGGTGTCTCTTCACCTACTAGCCAATGCTGCTTATTTCATCCTTCTTCAACAAGTGTCCCATCATGTTTCTACTATAGCCTTCATGAACCTTTGAACCTTCCTTTAATTTCATCTTTAAATTCATCAACATTATTATCCAACTTCAACAATATTCTATCAATTTCTTCACTAAGATAAATATATAGAAACTCAAAAATGTAAATTTCATCCATTAAAACGAACATGTTTAAAAAATATAAATATTTTTTATAATGAATAATTTATGAGAGATATATATATAAAAAATATCCCCATTTTGGATGGTGAAAAACACTTGAAAAAAGTAATAGAGTGAAAAATGAATTTTAATAAATTCCAGATATTAGAGATCAAGATATTATTCATGTTCAAGTTACTTAATAATAAATATTCAAAAAACTATCCCATTTTAACCCAATATATTCTCCCCAAAAATAATAAATATATCCCCCTTTGTGTACAAAGCATTTCTCCCAAAATAATAAAAAAAATCTCCAAATTTATGATTATCAAATAGAAACCAATGAAGAAATATTAGAAATAATTTATAACAATAAGTTAATTGAACATATGGTAAAATAATAGTGACAAGAAATATTATCTCTCTAATTAAATATTATCATAAACTTTAAAAACCAATATTATATAATTGGGAATGTAAATTGTGGAAGGATTATTTTTAAAACATACATTATCCAAAATCATAAGGATGTTCAATGAAACTTCTCAAAGTGAATTTAAAAAATTCATAAGAAAGGGATCAAATTTATTCTGAGGATTTAAAAAAGATTTATAAAATTTTGAAAATAAATTTAATAGAAAAAGAAAAATAAATTTGAAAAAAATATTAATTGATAGATACGATGGAAAACATAAGATAATTTTTAACAAAAATAATATGATAACCTATCCTCTTTTAATAATAACAAAGCTTGTATGGGAGAGAGAGGGAGAGAGGAGAGATATAGAAATTATGTTTAGGGCATAATTATAATTTAAAAAGAAACCAAAAAACCTATTACCATGTATTTCATCCCATATCTTTACCAAATAATGATCCCCCCAATTGGTGAATTTAAAAAACGTATCGATTGGTAAAAAATAGGTCAGTCATTTCAAGAGATTAAATCTCATTTTTATTGAGAATATTCCATATGATATGATAATGATTCCCAGTGGCATAGTTCATCATGGTATCAAATGTGAGTACCTTTTGGTGCCCCAATTTCGGTTCTATTAGTGTTTTCTCTAAAAACAATTGGTATTAAAACAAATTTAGGTCCATAAATGTTAGAAATTAAGGATTTAAGGACCCAACTTTTTTGATTTTAAATTTTATAATGAGGATATAAGATAAAATATTAACAGATTTTGGTCTTCCATATCATGAATATTTACAATTCCATTCATAAATTTAATTCCCAGTTATATTAAAATAATTACAAAACTTATTTTTTGAAATACATTTTTCAAAAGAATTATTTTTGGATGAACAATAATTATTTGAAAATTGAAAACCATGATGGTTTTTTAAAGGATGTTGAGAACCCAAAATCATTTCAATATATTTATCACCATGGGTGATTTCAACAATAGTACATTTGGAATCTTTAATTTGGGAATATAAATTATCAAAATTTGGTTTTTGATTAAATTTAAACATAAAATCATATTTTTATCTGTAAAGGGGATCATCTTCAACATAAATTTTATATTTTTCATAAACAACAATATTATATTTATTTTGAATAAATTTCTATTCAAAAAAATGATCTATATAAAAATTATTATTCTAATTTTATTATTATAATATAATGGAGAAGAGTATGAGTGATAGGAATAGGATAAATGAGAATAATAGTTGGAAATATGAGAATTAACCTCATCACCTACCTTGAGATGTTCCATAATTAATTTATGACTTGAATTGCTTCATGAGGTTTTTGCGGTTGAGTTTATTGTGTCATCTCTAAAACTCCATGTTGATAACATTAAGGGGTTTATTTCATGTATTATTCTATTTTATCTTACTTCTATAAATGGGGACCTCTAGTCTAATATGACAATTCTTGTAAAATTATTACCAGGTTAAATTTGGTGCTTCAATTTGTTTTTCTTTTTAAAACACGGGTTGTCTTCTTCTTTTTATTCAATTTGTTCAATATATTGGTAAATAATTCAATCTTGGATTCCTTATCAAATGAATATTAATTATCAATGGCAGTGAAGGAAATTATTATTTTCCCTTCGTTGGATTCCTTTTCAACATTTTCTTATTTTCTAGATTGATGCTTCATGGTGATTTTTTATTTCATGGGATATTTTATAAGTTCTTCAAAATGCATTTTCTTAAAATGTTATTCTGCTTGTATTGAAGTGACTTTGGGCGATAAATTCATTTTCAGGAACCATATCATGTTTTTCACTAAAATATATTTATAAAAATTATCACTAAGAGACTTTGAACAACCAAAAATGTTAGTAAACCATGTAAACATATCTTTAAAAGACTCATTTGAATACATGGTAAAGATTTCAATGTATTTTATAAACATATAAAATTTATTACCTTTAACATTATTTGTTCCTTTATGTATGACTTCTAGAAATTTCAAAATTTAATGGGTATTTTATCAAGTATTTATGCCATTAATTTTTTTTCAAGCCTATAATGGATAGAGTTCATGTATTTTCCATTAAGTTCAAAATATTCAATATCTTAAGGTGCCTATTTATTTTCATATAATTTTTTAGGAATTTATTCATGAATAAACATTTTCCAATTTATATATCCTATTCTACTAAGTAATATATACATGTAATTTTTCAAAAAAGAATAACTTGAACCAATAAATAAAGGATCATGTCTTAAAGAAAGTCCTTAGGGGTTATTTTGAAAATAATATGCCATTAAAAAAATAATCATTAAAACCGATCAGGGTTTTCAAATTTAAAATTTATTTTTGAAAACTAGGATTTTAGAAAAATACATATATCTTCTATGATTCCAAATATTGTTTAAAGTTGAATAAAATGAGGGAGGGTAAATTAACTTTTAAAAAAAGTTAATATTTGAACATTTTTGTAAACTTATGGTGATACCATGTAAGAATTATATATTATCAAATTAAATTTTATAATAAATTAAAATATTAATTGGGTAGGTCTAGTATAAAAGTAAATGTGGAAAATTAAAATAGAAAGGGACACTTTTATAAAGGAGTTCTACAATAACATATGATGTTCAACTACATCTCCTATCATCAATATAGATTGAGAGTGTTGTATTTAACGGCTGGGTTTTAATGTATATCCAAGAAAAAAATAAAGGAAACCCTTGGTCTTAATAGAATAAAAGAACCAAAAATGTGTACATTACAATTTATATATAGTGGAAAGAAACTAAGAGAACCATTTATTTTAAAAGTAATGACGAAAGAATCTAGAAATTATAAGGAAGAAGAAGTGGGATGGTTTTCATTGTGTAAAGACCATTACAAAGACTTATCAACTTTCTCTAAAATATAATAGGATAAAACAATGTGAGATATATATAGATCAAAGATACAATAGTGATATCTAATGGATTATAAAGAGAAGGTATAATGGATTAACATAAGATGGGTAAATATGGAACAAATAAATATAGAAAAATAAATCATATTGAAACCTGATGATTTTTTATGATGCTTAAGACTTTAAATGGAACTTTTTGATGTTAAATGTTCCCACCAATGATTTAATAATGATATTACATGAAAATGTATTAAAAATATTTGATCTTTTAAGCACTTAAATATAGTTGATGAATTCTTTCTCGTTGGTTATTGGAAATCATTTCATTGGAAACATACTTTTTTGAGTGAATACCCAAACCTAAAAGAGAAAAACAATTTACTGCTTCCAAGGGTATTGGGGTGGTCCAAGGTTGATTTAGGACTTTAATATCTATAATTAAAAAAATTTCAATCATTAAATTCTCCTTTTAATGTTCTTAAAATAAGCCACTTGTTAGACACCCTATACCACCAACTCTCCGTACACTTTCTGGAAATCATTAGGAACTGCCAACTTCACCGGCTACCTTGTGCCTCTCCACTAGATATTTGGTGGGATATTTAATTATAATAGTATTATGTATGAACAACTATTTTTCTACTAGATCTACACTGGATAGTCATTGTTTCCTATTTCATCCCTCTTCAACTTGTGTCCCTTCAATATTCAACCACAAAATTCATTGACATTTGAATCTTCCTTCCATTGATTATTCAAAGACTTCTAAATGATCATCCAAATACAAAAATAAACCATAAATTGCTTCATTAATATCAACATATAGAACCTAAATAATGTAATAGTCAGCCACTCAAATTTAACTATCTAAGTCAAATAAAAGAGTTTGTGATCATGACAAAAAACCATGCATGATAGAGGTACGCCAATATTAAGTACTTGGGAGATTTTTGAGACTCAAGTTGATGGTTTTTTGATCTTTTGTTGAAGGGTAATGCCTTATCTTTGAGGTATTTGTCTAGGTAAGAATGATTAAATAAAAAAATAAGAAATAGAGAAGATTTTGAATATTTATGTTAAATGTGTTTGATTTTTTCTATTAGTAAATAAATTATATTCAAAATCATTTAAAATGACGGTTTTGAAGTAATCTAAATATTTTTTATAAGTTTAATGGTTTTTATGTGATTTGGATATGTTCTAAAATATTATCAATGTATTTTGGATTAAAATATATTAGGATCTTAAATTTATGAAAATATAGATTCATATATGTTCTTTCAATGAATTTTTATTAAAAATATATTTATGTATTTCAATTTTTAATAAAATATAAATCCATAAGTAATATGTTTTTTCAAAGTTGAGAGTACTAAAATTTTTTAATGACAGAAGATACAGATGATTTTTTTGAGTGAATTGTAACATATTATCTACATTGAATCTGAAAAATAGAATAAGAATTTATTTGTAAGAATTAATTTCCAAAGGAAGTGGAAATTAAAATAATTCCATCATATAACATACATACATATTTTTATTTCAAAAATAAAATTTAATAATTTTGAGTACATGTAAGGTTTTTAGTGATAAATAATTTGTTTAAGATGAATATGTAAGAAGTTTGAGAATATCAGTGTAGTTGTATAAAAAATGAAATTATATTTTATAATCCATAATATGTTCATTATGATATGTAATAATATTTTTCTCTCAATGCTGATATATAATAAGTTTCACATTTACAAAAATATTATTTCTTTACAAGTTTATAGGCGGCCTAGAAATATTATGGAAATTATTTTAAAATAGTTATTTCAAAATATTCAAGGAGAATTCCATTATTAAAATAAATGATTCTGAAAATATAAGGTATTTAATAAATAATGTAGACAATTCATGATTCTAGTTATTTTATACAAATAATTTATGCTATGAAAATAATTGTTTCACTAGAACCATGAATTTGGGTAGAAAAGAAGAAATCTTTCATGTTTTGATGAAAAATCATAGGAATGAAATATAGTGATGTTCTGAGTTAGTAAGAAGGTCCACTTCATAATTTTTTTTGTTACACCTTAAATAAATAAAAAAGATTCAATTGAGAATAAATATTTGACCATGTTAGGATGCAAATAGTTACATTGTGGTTTATTTATGAATCCACTTGGATATATTGAATGGCTAAAACAAAATAAGAATAGGAAGAAGAATAACGAATAACGAATAGTAAGATAAGTTTAAAAAATAAGTTAGAGAAATTGAATTGATTTATTTTTTTAAGATGCTTTTAAAATTATAACTTGAACATTAAGATTGAACAACTACTATGGGAGATAAATGGATTTGGTTAATTCATGCTTGTTGTGGTGAATAAATCATAAGAGGGTTTTGTTTTAAAATTAATAAAAATAGTGTAAATAGGAAGAGAGGAATAATAAAGTATATTATTCTAAAGAGTGAAGAAGTGTGTTGTGTTGTTTAGTATCCTTGAAATAACACACAGTCAAGAAATGTAAGTAGGAGAAGAAGAATGTGTGTAGGTAGTGAAAGTTGAATATGAATAGGAGAACAAATACACTATTGTGTGTGTTATCCTCATGGTTATATTTTTTGTTGAAGAATAATATAGTCACACATATTCATAATACTGAATTAGTATGGATGAACAATATATTAAAAAGATAGATTTGTCATAGGAAATTTATATTCCCTATCTTAGTAGAATACAAGATCGTAGTGTATATTCATGGAGATAATTTTGAAAATATTATAGAATTGATTTTATTATATACATGAGTTTATGGATATTCCCATTTGATATAACTGTAATAGTGATTCTAGTATATCATATGGTCTTGGTTAAGTTTAGATAATTCAAAGGATTATCTACTCATTTTGAGTAGTGAAGCCTTTACATCAAGTTCCCTTTCCATTTTTATTTCCTCGGTGTGTGTGTGTTAAATATTTATATTCTTCACTCTAAAAATTAATAGTGTTTTATTATAAAACAAAACATAAAAATAAGAATATATTATGGTTCATTTATTCCCTCCCCCATAGTGAACCTACCATTCCAGGTACTACCATAATTGGTATCATAGAAACATGTTTTCCAATGAGTATTATATATTTTGAGTTGAATACTTTTATTTTTTTATAACTAATTTGTTTTTTGAGTTATTTTAAAAAAAATTATATATATTTGGTTGAAGAATTATTCTTTGAGTTTCTGTTATAAATATGAATAACATTAATTCGGTGAATATAATGGGGATTCATACTCTTGATGAGGAGATTATTATATTTGGTAATATCATATATTTCAATATATTTTGTCTATTAATTTGAATATTTTGAGGGATTAAAAAATAGATATATTCCTCATGTTGAAGATAATTCTATGATATTTGTAGATATGAAGAGTTTTGAGAATGATAGTAATTTCCAAAATGTTATTTTGTTATATCTAATATAAAAGGAGTTTCTCAAGTTCTAAGGGATCAAGATTGCAAAAGGAATTTGGGATAAATTTAAGAACATGTATAAAGGTAAATAAAACTAAATTAATCTATGCTACTATTTTGGATATTAATGTATATTGATCATATGATATAAGACGATATAAAGTGGTCTAATTCTTGAAAAGATTGAATGAACTTTTTTTTCACAATCATAAGTTTTATTGAGAAGTTGGAAGGCACTTTGGGTTTTTGGAAGATACTACATATCTTGTAAAATATATTTGATTCAATTTTTTTATAACACTAAGACCATAATGTTTCTACACATCCATTAGATAATCCCAATATAATTCTCATTCCCTATGAAATTTGGAAGGGAATTGTTTTCAATAATAATACCAATGATGATAGGAAAATTTCCATAAAATATATAGAGAAATTGAAGAGTTGGAAAGAATAATAAAATGAATCTATATTTCTATATTTGTATTAAGATATTGATGTGAAGTTTGATAGAATCATTCAAATAATCTTAATAAGTGTATGAAGTAAAAAAGGTAAATTTCATGTTAAATTTCATTTGAAGTTTTAAATTATGGTAGTATTTTACATTTTTTTTCAAACTATCCAATGATAATAGAGAACTAAGATGAATATAGTGAAGGTGATGATGATAATTCAAATAGTACATTTAATAATAAATATTTAAAGTGTTCTTCAAAGGGGAAAGGTAATAATTTATTTAAATTCAGGAATATGTATTTATTATCTATGCATGATGAGAATTATAATAGTAAAGACGTGGAAGAAGTAGAGTAAACTAGTGAATATATTGAAAGGTAGAACTAGGAAAAGGTAAATAAATAAGAAACCACAAGTAATGAGTGTATCTAGGAAAAAAAATGAGGAAGATAAAAAATGGAGTACATACTAAATAGGGAACGTAAAGTGTTTTTCTGAAATTTTAATCACATAAATTTTCTTATGAAAGGTATTATGAAGGATTTTCAATTATTTTTCAATAATGACATCCTATATCGAGAAGGAGTGTTGAAATTGAATAATGCGATTGAAAAATTGAAGAAGATTATTGATAAATAAAAGAAGTTAAATTTTTAAATATAAGAGAAGTTCAAATGAAAGTATAAGAAGCTTGAGATTTCCCAATATAAATTATACAAAGATGAAAGGGAATTTGTTGGTATATATCAAATTTTAAAATTATATCCATGAAGTTAAGGAATTATAAAGGAAGAATATTATAGAATAATATGAAGTATATAGGTTTATGTGACTCAATTAGGCCAAAAAATATCATATTAAAAGCTATAAAATGATTTTGTGAATGCTGGTGATAATATTGAATTTAGGTTATAACTGATAGAAATCTAAGTTATGGGAAAATAAGATAATTCACACAAATATTTAAATTCTTTGAGAAATAATTTTAATGAAAACCTTTCTAAAAATTATTATTTTTAAAACTGGTATATAGTAATAAATTGATGATAAATTTATTGGAAGTCTACAAAAAAGTTTATTTTATAAAAAGGTTCTAAAATTAATGGTCATAGGATAGAATAATGGTAGGTGTCAATATTTAAGAAAAAATCTATTTTTAGAGGTGATTATGTATTTTATGGACATTGTTTGTAAAATGGAGGATTTTTTTACTTGTAAAGGAGATATTGGATTATTTTCCAATGTAGCTATGAATCCAAATGCTATAGAATATACATTTTTAGGGGGATTCATCCCACTAAAAATAAAAATATTCAAAATTAGTCTAGAAATTCTAGAGTGAAGCTTAGGAATAAATTACAACTATTGGAAGATGTGTTTGGATGTAGTGTATGGCTATGCCACTTTATAGAATATTTAATTAACATTCTATTTTCCCAGCTGAATATGAATAATAACACTCAAAACATTAAAAAGAATAAAGTGAAAATAAAGGGGACCTCTTTGATTTTTTAAGTTGAACACAAAATGTCATAAAGGAAATATCCATAGATATTGAAAAATGTATTATCATCTCATATGACATAATATTTGACACTCCAATAGAATTAAAAACTAAAATAAACTATTTATGAAATTTTATAATGGGGGTTTACTCAAAATTATAGAAACTAGAATAATCATTATTAGAGAATATAAGTTGTAATTAAAGAAAAAATTATTTGTTTTTAGCATCAGGTCAAAAAAAATTAAGACATATTGATGATTAATAAAAAACAATTTCATATGGATTATCTAGGTGGGACAATTTCTCTGAGTGGTCTTTGGATTCAGCAATAATATAGTCTAGTGGATAACATTACTGGGTGCATTGATAACTAGAAGATCCATTTCATAACATTTGGGGCACACATCACATTGGTTAACAGTGTTATTTCTACCATACCAATGCATTGGATTTCAATTCTCAAATTCCCAAAAATGGTGGTTTTTAATATTTAAAAAATCTTGGATTCCTTTATGTGGTATTCTCAAATGGACAATCATTTAAATTGGGAATACTTGGATAGAATGTATATTTTTCTGGAATTATGATGTATATTTATTAAAAAAATTGTTACCATGCATAGTCTATAGGACAAATTTTGGTTTAAGTCCCTAGAAGGTAAATATTTCTGTGGTATATTTTTCACTGGGAAATATGGTGATGTTTTACCTGAGCTGAAAAGGAAGGTATCCAAGCTGTTTATGATGTTGGTCAAGAACATACCAGAGCTCCATTTTCAGTCTCAATGGATTATAGGGTGTTGTTCAATTTGATTATAGAAGGAAACTAGGTGGGTGATATTATCTATTTTGTGGAATTCCCTTCCCCTTATATTCAATTTTTTAAACCTTTACTTTTTCTTCATTCTTATGGGTCATTCTTAACTTCCACCAACATGATGTCTTTGATACTATTCATATTTCTAATGATACAGATAGTCTTTTATTCAGTGGTACTTCATTTTGGTCCATCTAGTGTAAGTATTGTCATCATTCCACCTAGGCTAATCCCAAAATTTGAGTGAGAATGATTCTCTGTTGAAATGACATTACAGATAAATTTAACGTCCTTATCTGGTTTGTTTAGAACCATGTTTTTTCAACTAATGATGTGATCCATACATAATGGGTTCACATTATGTCTATGTTATATTGTTTATGGAACTCAAAATAAGAATTATATAGTTACATGTTCATTGAAAATGATTTGGAAAAGGTTTTTTGGAATAGGTTCAGGAGTCCTACTAGCATAGAGGTGGCAGGAGGCAATGATGAGGTATTTTCAAATTCTTGGTTCTATGGGGTGGTGGCGAATATTTTGAAAATTAAAGAAATTTATATCTTTATTTTTGTTTGATAATTATTCATCTTGAACACTAGGAACAATGTTAGGTTGAAATGATCTTCATGTACATGTTTATCTGTAAAGACGTAGACTGGGTGTTTAACAGTTGATCTGGGTTCTCTTTTCAGGCATTGTAAAAATTCCCACTCTATGAGGATGGTCATGAAATGTAAAAGAATAGTCCCAATCCTCAAACAATTACTTATATTGGTAAATGGGTTTATTAGAAACCCCCCAATAATAGATTCAAACTCAATATGATTGCTCCTAAAATATTGAGATCATGATAGGGATGGTGTTGTCTATGACCCTAAGGGATCTGTGATTATTGACATCAGTATCTACTATGGGCATGGAAATGATTTTATAAAGGGGGATAATTCTCCTCTTAATGGGCTATAAATTTTTTTTCAACCAAAATTTCTCTCACTGAGATTGAAACTAATTTCACTTTCATCTTTAACTCATTGTAAGGGATAGTCAATTCCCCATGGACCATTTTATATCTCATCCAATGATTAAAAGAACTCATTGGATGCGCCAGCTTAAACCATACCTAGCACGAAGGTTACTATGTCATGGACTACATTTATTCAAAGGGTAACCGGTTTATTCTTCTTATTATTTCTTCTATTATAGGCTCTCTTCCCCTATACTGTGTTAATTTTAATCGAGTATATTCCCTTGAACTACACTACTACAGGACTCCTTGGCATTATTTTCTTTTTTATTTCAATAAAAAATAATAATAACAATCATATTTTAACTGAACAATTTGTGTGAAATTTTATTTTTTAATGTGTTGTGATGAGATTAAAGAATACTTGAGGAAACTTTCATCAAGTTGGTAAGATACAGAATAAGAATATTCCTTATGAGAAAAATAAAGAATATTTTTTAAGACACTAAAAATATTTGACTCTAAAATTGGAGGAAAAAATGTATACAAAAAAAGGATTGATCTGATATCTCAAGAAGAATATAATTTAGAAAATAAGATGAATAAAGTGCTTCTATTTGGGGAAAATGATTTTAATGTTCTCCAAATGAATAATTCAAGAGAAATAAAAAGTAAGAATATTTATCTTGTCACTTTACTGAAGTTAAAAAGATGATGATAACTCCTAATATAAAATGAAATTTTATAAATTATATAGATGACTAATGAGGTTTTTAATCAATGGGTAACTTAAATACTAATACATCAAGGTTTAAGATGAATTTTCAGCCATAATTCATCAAAGGTAAATGTATGAAAAATTCATCCCCTCTCCCAACGGATCATTGCATTATTATTTCTAAAAGGGGATAAAGTACAAATTAATTTCTTTTTGTTTATTCCTTTATGTATTTAAAAAAATATGTTCAAAAGTTTGAGAAATGTTTGAGAGACACCATTTTTATGTGTTTTAACTACTTGGGAGAATCTAACCCCTATCTCACACGTACAGTGGATTATTATTTTTAAAAAAGGATTTATAAAACATAAATTAATTTTTTTCCTTTATATACAAAAATATATATCTACAAAGGGGGAGGAAACATAGAGATAATCTGTTTATATGTGTTATAACTATTTGGTGGATTTCGCTTATTTTGGGGGAGTTTTTATTTATATATTTTTTTAAAATAAGAATTTTTTGAGGTGAGCAAGTGGGTGTGTGGGTCTTTGTGAACTGTTATAATAGTTTTTGTGAGTAAGTACATAATAATTTCTTATATGAAGATTACATGGATAGATTGGTTATGTTGAATAAGTATTGATTCTCAGTTGATATCATGTGCTATCAATGGAATAAAAAAAGTAGATTTTTCAAATTGGCATCAAAAGAGTAATGTTTTGTTGATATGTTAATTAAAGTTTCTATTTTATAGATGGCATTGTATTATTGTTTAATGTTTTTTTAATATAGTGATTTTTCTTTCCTTGTTTTATAATTTTTTAATGATGATTCATTGAAATGTATATTGATTTTGAAAGTGATTTATGTTCCTTGGATTCCAAAAAACTCAAAAGGGGTGATTATTGAGCCCAATAGATGTTTTCAGTGGTATTATGCACTTGTGAGTGTATTTCAACTCATGTAAAAGTTTTATTTATTTGGTGTTGAAAAATAAAATGATAGCTTCAAAATATTTTTCTATGTAAGAATTAGTAAAGATAATTATTATTTAGAGAATATTTGTAGTGGATATGTTAAATGAATTGTATTTGGTTTTAGTACAAAAATCATTTTTAAAATCAATTCAAATACATTTTATAAAGTGATTTGATGTATTTTGAGAAGATTAAAGGTGTTTGGAAGTGATTTGAATTTTTTTTAATTATTCATATATTTTTGGAGTTAAATAGTTTTAGGTCTAAAATTTAAAAAATCTTAGATTCATATATATTATTTTCTGAATTTAGAAATTTCAAAGGAATTGTTTTTTTATAATTATTTCTGGTAATTCAAGGATTATTCAAAATTTTAATCCATAATGTTTTTGATAAAATTTATGGAATAAATAATGAATATAATTAATGATGCAAGATATTAGAGAAAAATGGTTTTTTCTATGAAAATCATTATTGTTTTGCGACCATGAAATTGATAAAAAAATAATAAAATCCATTATAAAATTAGTTAGATAATTTGAATGAAATTATTTGTTTGAATTTTAATTTTAAATGTAAATTTAAATGTGAAGATATTTTTATTTTATTATTGGATACACAGAACAGGGCATTGCATTCATGTCATAGTGAAGTGATGAGAAAAGTGGCGTGTGTTATAACAAATAAATATTGTTTAACAGGGAAGGGATGTATAATCAAACAGATTATTATGAAGAGATAATAAGTTTTTTATAGAGTTTAGCGAACATAAAAAAATATACTTACATGCATTGTAATAAGGGGAAGAATAACAATATAAGGTAGTGAAAGTAAAATAAAAAAAGAAGAGAAAGAGAACACAAATTTGTGTGTTGTCATTATTGTTGTATTGTATGGGGAAAAAGAATATAATAATGAGTATTCATAAAAAATAAGATATGTGGGAGTAAACTGTATTATTCAGAGACAATTATCATAGGATAAGGATAATCCTTACCTTAGTGGAATAGAATATAGGAATGAATTTTAGTTGCAGACTTATTGGGAGAAAAGTGTTGTTTTCTTATATACACTAGTTCTTGGATAATCCCAAATTATTATAATATGAAATGATTATTCTTGTACTTTTTTGGTCTTGAGTGATTCTGTATCATGTCACATATTAGTTACTCAATTTTGAATTGTGAATGAAATATATTGGTGTTTTTAGTTTACTATTTTCCTTGGAATATGATTGTGTGTTAGGCAGTGATATTGATGAATCTTACAAGTGGTGGAGGTTTATTTCAATGGAAATTATAAAAATAAAAATTGAACATTATTCAATAGCTCCCCCCCCATTGAACATATCATTCATAGTAAAACCATATAAATCCCATTCATCCATCCTATCAAATATCCGTTATGGAGAAGCAGGTTGACCATGAGTCCACGAAAAAAAACATGAAGAGTATTTCTTTAAAACATTGAATTATATTACCTCAGTGAAGTTGGTGTTGGTACCAAGTTGGACGGAAAAAAATTTTAGAAGATGGAAAATTTTTGTTTTACTATTTTTTTCATTTTTTTTCAAAGATGATAAATAAACTCACATTATAAAAGTTGACAACTAGATTGACCATCATATTCAAAACATAAATCTCCCAATGCTTATTAAATTCCATTAGATTGAGAAAAATCGATCAGCAAGAAAAGGTTCATCATACTTACTTTGAGTACAAAATGATTGCAAGAATTTAATGAGGCGTTGCTTCAGATTCTTCTTGGATCTGATGAAAATTTGACAAATCGTTTATTTTTGTAATTCAGAAAAATTCATAATTTTTTTAACAACAAGTGATTAAATAATTATAAAGGTAAGGGAAAGTTATTACAGTTGTATTGATAATTTTTGAAATAAATATGATTCTAGATAGTATGGGAAGTTAAAATACTTTCCAATGTATGTCAGATGATTTTGTGCTCATATTCAACATATTCAAATTCATGAGGAAGTCATGAAGCAAGAATATGTTTTTGGAAAACGAAATTTGTTTAATTCAAGTATTTCTGGTCTTATTTCATCGGTATGAGATCAATGGAAATAGGTTTTTTTAAAGGATTAGAAGGTCGGTTGGAATGTGAAGAAACCAAATTTTCTAGTTTTCATTCAAACCAATAATCCAAAATATTTAATTCTTTATTGAAAAGTGCTATAAGTTCATTGATATCATATTCCAAAAATAAATATGTTTCTTAATTCAAAGCTGCTAATGCCATTCCATCAAAATCAGTATGACATAGTAATCATCATAGGTAGAACTTTTTTATTAGGAGTTTTTTTGGGACCACTGAAAAGTAAAAGAATTAAATTTGATAGGTGAAAATTAAAAAATAAATTTAGCGACCAATCAAAAATGTAGTCAACCATTTTCATCAAGATGAGTTTTTGGTTGAATTGTTTTGTTTCACTATTTTGGCATCAACTGGGTCATGAGAACGAATAATTTAATTAAACATTGGGTCAAGAACTATCGTACTGGAGCCAACATAGATTTTTCGAATGACTTAAGGACTGATCCATTAGAAAAAAACTTTCCCTAAAATCTCATCGAACATAGGATCATCAGTCAGAAGAAATGAAGAATAAAAATATTTCATATAGATTTTTGGAAGTGATATAAAAGGGGATAAAAAACCTTATTTGAAATTTAGAATAAAAATATTTCTTCTTTCATCAGTTAGTAGGAATCATCATAATGGTCATACATAAGTTTTATATTAGTCACATTTGGTACGGAGAAACCTATTGAAGAATCTACTATCTTCATCGTAATGAAAAATCAGAATGGGTTGTTTAGTCTTTTATTTACTATGGAGAAACATGGTTTGAACATCATAATAGAGAAATAAAAATGAAAAATTATAATTAGAATAATTAACTCTAGGAATTTTTATGTAGGATCATGTTGGGAGAAGATTCGATATGGTTCGAGAATAGTTGATAAGAATTGAAGAATTCATAAATAAATCTATAATTATAGGGAAACATTGATTTTTAGGAATTTGGTTGAGCAATAAAAACTTTAGGAATCCTAAACAACCCATTTTAGGATACCTATAAAAGGGGAAAGTACTTTTTTCTTTTTGATATGGATGTACTGTTGATAAGGAAAAGTGAGAAGCTCTTAAATTCTAGGGATAAGATGTTTCTATATTGTGATTACTTGAGGAAGCATTCCAAATAGAATAATAAAAGGAGAAGAGACAAGATAATATTCATCTAGTTATCATATCAGGCTATATAATCAGACTGATATTTTTTTGTGATTTCTTAACAGAGGAAGAAGATGTTCATAATTGTTTCAGTGGTATTCAGATAGATCATTTTGTGGGTCTGAGCAATCAGACTTGTGAATCAAACTGGGAAATCCAACATAGTATCATTACGAAGTAAAAATTAATTTATTTCATATTGGTGGGTATTTAAGTGAAGAATTTTTTTGAATATATTATTTGTGAAAGTTGATCAAGCATCACCATAACATGTTTTTTACACAAAATTATATTACATCATTTCATGTTACTGGAAGAACATGCAATATTGTATTGAACATAGTGCTACATGAGTGTAATGGCATATCCTACACATTGTATTACATGAAAAATGATTTTTTATAGTGGATTGTGTTGTATTTTATTTTTTCCAAACCAAACCAAGGTTGTAGTCACTCTTGTTGAGGAGTGAAGGTTGTAAATTCTTATGTTTATTTGATGGCGTGCCTGATTTTTTTCAGTAAGGTATCAACTATTTAATAATATTTTAAGGTTGTTTCAAAAGGGGGAAACATTAAAACAAAGATAAAACTAATTAACCCCCTCTCCTTCTCAATGTTACATTAATCTGGGGAAAAAACTAATTTTTTTTCAGAGCAAGTGGTTCCCTTTATTTTATTTTTGCTGATGTTTTGAAGAGAAGTTGATAGAGATTTTGAATTGTGTCAAAAGTATTGTTATTCTAGACTTTAATGGTAATAAATATCATATATGAAAAGATATAATGTTTCTTTATCTTATTTCTTTTGGATATAATTTTTATAAGTTTTAATAGATGTATTTCCTCCTATTGATAATAAACTTCCACTTACATCTCTTGATAAAAAAATATTGAAAATGATGGAAGTGACAAAAATTATTTGCTCTCATCACTTTATGAATTTTAATTTTTTTTATTAAAGTGTTTTCTAACACTAAAGGTGTATGGGATAACTTTAAAATAATTACTAAGGTAATAAAAAAGTAAAGAAGGAAAAACTACAAATCTGGAGGCTGATGTATAAAGATATGAAAATGGGCTAGTATGAATTTATTTTTGAATCCTTTTTTAGCGTAAATGAAATTTTCTACACTTTCATATGTATTGGTGAAAAGTTGGAGGATTATAAATTTTTTTAAAAGATGTTGATAATTCTTCCCAACAAGTTTGATGCCAAAGTCTCTTCATTGGAAGATAGTGATCCAAAAACATTTTCTCTAGATGATTTTCATATAAATATCATAACATATCAAATGAGTTGGAAGAAATGTATGAAGAAAACAATTTAGGCTGATAGGTTAATGCCTTTCAAAGATGAAAAGAAAGAAAAACTTAAAAAGGTTTTTGAGGAAGATGATGTTTCTGACTCAAACTCAAAAAATGAGGTTAGTTAAAATCTTGATGAAATTTTATCCATTTTTCAAAAAAAAAGTGTGAATAGGAACATGTAAATATAGAGGGAAACATTCCTTGATTTTCTTTGAATGTGGAATCGTTGGTAATTTTTTTCTAATATTCATCAATGAAAGAAATACTAGAATAGTTATGAATAATAAAGAAGGACAATAAGGTCATATAAAAAACTATGTGATAAGATTTAATGATTTTAAAAAGGGAAAGATATAAAAATAACCAAATCCAAAAGTAGAATTTTCTTATCTAAAGATGATGATGATGAAGATAGTGAGGATGAATCTAAAAAATAAAATGATAATGTTGGTGATAAGACATTCATTTTCAAAGTTTATAATAAAGAATTTGGAAATAGATGTTTTGAAGAAGACTAAGAAACTAAATTAGAATTTCATCTTGAAGAATAGTTGAAAGAATGTCTGAGGAAGATTTGGAGCCTTGAAAAAGAAACTAGGAAGTTAAAAAGAGAAACCTATTCAAAAAATAATAAATAATGTGTTCCAAATGATAAATATATATTGTTAGAAGAGATTGATGAGTTCAATAAAACTCTTGGTAATGAAAATAATTCTAATGAGATTCTGAAAGTAAAATTGAAGGAAAAAAGAAGAAGAATTGGAATTTGTCCAGAAAAATATTTTTATGATGAATAGTGGGATGAAAGTTTTATGAAATCTATCTCTGAAGTAGGTGAAATCTCTATAAAGGGTAAACATGCGAAGGATAAAAATATACCTTCAAATTTTGAGAATAAATATTCTGTTTTTATGAGAATAAAAAAAATGAAACTATTTTAGAAGAGAAGAAAGCTAGGAAGGTTATGTATGTAGCCAAGACCAACAATTTCATGAAGTGAGATGTTTCTAAAAATTATAAGTTTGAAAATTTTTCTATTAGTTATGGTTCTAATAAGTCTAAAAATAAAACCAATTAGAAAAAGAAGAATCTGATTAATGAATTAAACTTTAGTGGTCAACAAATTAAATATAATTTGGTGGTAGAGAGACATGTTCACAACTCCAATCAGTATGGAAGTTTCATAGAAAAATATTCTTTATATATATACTAGTGGTATTTTTGTTGATTATAACACATGAAAAATGTGTATTTCTTTAACCAACAACATAACAACTACTCCAAAAAAATTATATAGAAATTTTTAAGGGGGAGTTAATCCCCACAAAGTAAGAAGTCTGAGAAGGATGTTTGGAGGAAGCATGAGAAGATTAGTTTAAATGTTTAAAATAGGTTCCAACCTCTGTAAACAATTTTTTATAGGTTCAAACAACCTTAAAATATCTCAAAAGGATGTCTTTTCTTATTAATGTCACAATAAAATCATTTTAACAATTATAAGAAGCAGGAGATGAAGAAAGAAAAAGGGATATAAAAATTATTTTTTTGTAGAAACCACTATAAAATCTAAAAAATGAGAATAACTATGGATCTCTTACGGTTGTTGATCATATCATATGATAGGAAATTTAATGTTGTTAAATAATATCAATGATTTTAAAGAATAAATAGTGACATTTGGAAATGATGAATCTTTGAGAGTCAAAGATGTTGGATCATCCATTATTAGGAAATAAAAAATAAATTCAAAGAATGTTGTGTATGTTTATGGGCTAAAACACAATAATCTAATTATTTCACAACATTTTCTATGAATAAAAAAATTATTTTCAAAAGATAAGGGTTTTTTTTAAGAGCGAGGGAGATGGAAAGATAGTTACAAGAGGCCAATGTACAAAAGGAAATTTAATTCAAGTTGTTGAAATAATAAACTCTTATTACTTGGGAATAGTTGAAGAAAGTCAATTATGGCATAAAATTATGGGACACATGTGTTAGAGAATCATAAGAAAATTATCTAAGTGAGATAGTGTCTATGTTATTTATTATATTACAAGTATAAGATATTAGTGTTTCTCTATTTTTCGGAAACGAAATATTATAAATTTTAAGCATAGAAAAGTTAAAAAAATTCCAAAAAACCATATAAATTGTTTGTTCTGATAAATATGGTCTAATGATAAAATAATCAACTAGTAGATATATGTGTTTCATCACTTTAATTCATGATAATAAAATCATTACATGCATTATGAATTTGAAAAATAAGACAAATTCTCTGAATTTTTTTAAATGTTTCAGCAAAAAAGATGAGATGTAATGTTAGTATTCAGTGAAGAATTTGAAAGTTAACATAAGAAGCATGGAATTGGGCATGAGTTCAGTTCCCCATACACTTCTCAATAAAATGGGGTTGCTGAAAGGAAGAACATAAGTTTGATGGAAATTGGGAGAACTACATTACTTGAACATGGTCTTTCTGATTAATTTTTTAGGTAATCAAAGAGTCATATTATGTATATCCAGAACTAATGTTTCTACATGATATGTTTAGATATGAACCTATATGAAATGTTTTATGAAAAAAATATATGTTTGAAAATTTTAAGAGTTTTTGGGGCTCTATGCATCATAAAGAAAAAAGGTGGAAACCTTGTAAAGTTTGTAAAGAGAGGTAAATATTGAATCTTTCATGGATATTATTTGTAAGGAATAGGATATAGGTGTTTCAATATGGAAAAGGGATGAACATTTGATTCTGTTGATGTGAAGATTATTGAAAATATTGAGGAAGATAAACAGACATGGTTTGATAAGAAATATGAGCAAGATGAAAGTTTTTTTAACAATATTGATAAGGATACAAACAATAGTAATCTTGTTCAATAAAAGGAATTGGAATCATCTATTTAAAGTGATATGGTTGAAAGTATAAAAAATATCATCCCAATATGAGGAAGCAAGTGAAATATAGTAACATTATTTGTGTTCAACATCATAAGCTTCAAATAATAAGAAAATAAAAATTTGTTGCTCACACTTCTTTGTATTCAAAAGCTAAGATGATTAATGAGAATGAATCATTAGAGAATCTAATATTGGTTTAGGAAGTGAATGAAGAGATGGATTATATAGAAAATAATGATACTTGAGAACTCATACCCAAGACGGATAACAAAAATATTATTGGTACAAATTGGGTTTTCTGGAACTAGAAAAATGAATATGGTGAAGTGATAAGGAACAAGGAATGATTAGTGAGAATTGGTTAATCCTAGATTGAATCCATTGGTTTTTACGAGACTTTTAATTTCGTAGAATGATTTGAAATAATTAGAATATTTATTTCTATTTCCTCACAATTATGTTACATATTTTTTTAAATGGATGTGAATCCATAATTTTTGAATTTTCCTCTTAATGTGGATTTTACATTGAAAAATCTTGTGGATTTTCTGTTTAGAAAGAAGAAATTTATGTGTGTAATCTGAAGAAATCCTATATTAGATAAAACAAGATCTGAGAAAATGTTATTCCAAATTGGATACTTTCTCGAGGAAGATGAATTTTAAGAAAGGAATATTTTATATCAATCTTTACATCAATTAATGTAATTATTTTTCCCACATTATTATTGTTTATGTTGATAACATTACCTTTGTTAGAAATGATGACATATATTGTGTATTATTTATAGAAGATATGAAAACATTTCTTGATGTGTCCATGGGAGGTGAAATTAAATACTTTATTGTGTTACAAATTTTACAAAAGAATACAAAAAATTATTTCTCAAGATAAATATGCTAAGGAAGTTCTCAAGAAGATCTTCATGAAGAAATAAAAACTCATTTCCACATATATTTCAATTGTAACCAAGTTGAGTAAAGGCGGGGAAAGTAATGAAGTTGGTTAGAAAGAGTTCCGGAAGATGATTAGAATTTTTTTATATTTGACAGCCTTAAGGCCCGACATTGTTTATTTTGTTACCTTATGTTCAATATTCAGGGTTCTCTAAAATAATTACATTTACCTTCTAGAAAAATAATTCTTAGATATATCAATGGAATAAAAAATTAGAATCATGTATGGTAGCTCAAAAATTATTGACTTGATTAGGTATTCTGATGCTGATTGGGAAGGAAATGTTGATGATAGATGATCCACATCTGGTGAGGTTTTATTTATAGGGAAAAGTTTTTATAGATGGAATACAAAGAAACAAAATTCAGTAACTCTTAGTATAACTGAATGTGAGTATGTTGCTGCAACTCAAGCTGCTATCGATCTTATGTGGATGATGAACTAGTAAAAAGGCTTTCTTGTTGAAGTGAAGTTTTCCTTTCTCTTGCACTGTGATAATAAGAGTTCCATAAACCTTTCTACAAATCTGGTACAACATTCTCATTCAAAACATATTGGAATAAAGTTCCATTTAATTAAAGATAATATGGAGAAAAATGAATTGAATCTTTATTATGTTCCTACATTGGAACAAGTTGTTGACATTTTCAAAAAAAACCTTTACTGATGGAATATTTTTATTAATTAAGGTTGAACATGGGCATCGAAACTATTTCTCATCAAGGTTGTTGTATGAATCGTTTTCCCCTCAGTCGTATTTTCATTCAATAATGTATTCAAGGTGGGTAATTGTTCTATAAATCAATCAATTGAATATATGTACAACCATTTAAGGAATCATATATAAAGGGGACTTGTGGGTAAGTTGTTAATTCCACATGTAAGTGTGTAAACTACTCTAATAATTTATTGGAGTGGTTGTTGGAGACATTTAATTTAAGAAATTATAATATGAAAATTAAGATGTAAAGAAAGGATGAGGAAGTTCCATGATCACTAATTTTGGATATAAAGGATCTGATTTCAATAATTCTTGTTTCCTACAATGAGTTAGCTCACATAGGTTTAGATTTTTGATAAGTAATCCAAAGCTTGAGGTTATATGGTTTAGTGATTTATGAATCTTGGTTGGAAAGAAAATATAAAGAGGAAATATTTGGGACCAAGTTAGATGTAGAAGGTATTTGGAATCATGAATAGTTTTTTACAAGTTTTTTGTCTTTTTTTTGTCAAATAAGAAAAAAAATTCCTTTGAAAATTTTCGAAATTCGACTGATTATCGTATTCAGTACATTAGACTCGCAATTATTAAAAATGTACATAGGATTCAGAAGAAGATGTCTTGAAAAAATGGTTCATCGGGAACCCCTTGAGTCTGGAATGATATAATGATCGTAATGATGTTTTGGTTCGGATTTATTGTGGATTTAGTTAAAATTTGGTGATGCTTTGCAGTTTTTGAATTCACAAAAGTCACAAGTTGTCTGAAAACATTAGATGCAAGTGTTATGAAGGAAAGGGGGAGTTATACCAATTGTATTGAGGTTTTTTATAAAGAAATATAATGTTTTAAACGATGAGAAGTTACAATACTTCCCAATGTAAGTCATACGATGCTATTATAATATTCAATTTATTCAAAGACATGAAGAAGTCATGAAATAAGAAGAAGTTTGTGGGAAAGGGAAGTTATTGAATTTGAATATTTCTTGTTCTATTTCATCGTTGTGAGATCACCAAAATAAAATAAATTAATAGATGAGAAGGATTATCAGAACGTAAAGAACCATAAGGTTTTGTTTTCCAACTAACCCAAGAATCCAAAATATTTAAATCTCCAGATAAAAAAATTGAGTTCTAGAAGTTCATTGATTTCATATTTAGAAAATAAATATGTTTCTGAAGTCGAATATACTAATACTAGTCCATTAGACTCAGTATGAAATCATAATCATTAGAGGAAGATTTTTTTTCACTGGGAGTTGTCTGGACTAATGAAAAAGAAAATAAGTAATGTTTTTTGGGGCCAATTCAAAAATAATTCTAGATAACAATCAACTATGTAGTCAAGCATTTTAGTCAAGTTGAATTTTATGTTGAATTGTTTTCTTTCTTGGCATTGGTATCATGTGGGTCAAGAGAAAGAATAATTCCCCTACCAATTGGTTCTAAATCTATTGGACTATAGTTGACACTGATTTTTCGAATAAAAAAAAAGACCAATCCATAGTATGTAGGATGACACTGATATCTCATCAGTTATAGGATCATCAGTCTTATGAAAATATGAAGAAGAATCTTTCATGAAGATTTTTTGAAGTGTTTTCAAAGGGCTAAAAAATTTCTTGAGGAATTTGAAGAGAATATGTTTTATTTTATTAGTTGGTATGATGTATCTTAATGGAAAGACTTATGTTTTTACATTTTTCACATTTTTTATGGAGAAAAATATTAAAAAATCAATTGTCTTCATCGTAATAAAGAAATCAGAATGGGATGTTTAGTATTTCATTTGGTATGGAGGAACATGGTCTGAAAATAATAACAAATAAATTGGAATGTGAATCGGAATCAGAATAAATACTTATTTGAATTTTGAAGTTAGATTAAGTTGTAATAATATTTTAGGAGGTTCAAGAAGAGCTTATAAGCATTTAAGAAGTAAAAAATGTTTCTAGAATTCAAGGTAAATATATTTTTTTTGGAATTTGGATGATCATGAAAAGCTTTTGGAAAAATTCTCCAACCATTTTTGGATTCAAATAAAAGGAGAACGTACTTGTTAATTTCTAACATAGATGTACTATTGAGAATTTAAGATATATAACCTCTAAAATCCAAGTGAGAATAAGCTTCTGAATTGTGCTTACCTGAGGAGGTTTAATGAATAGAAGAATGAAAGGATAAGATACAAGATCATATTCATATATTTATCATAATAGGATTTATAATCAGTTTCGAGAGAATTTATTGATATTTAAGGAATGAGGAAGAAGAAGTTCATAATTATTTTAGTGATATTATGACAGAGCATTTTATCAGACAGAGTAGTCAAACATGGGAATCAAACTCTAAAATTGGACTTAGTATCATTAAAAAGTCATGAAAAAGTTTTTCTTACTGCTGGGTAAGGAAGTGAAGAATGTTTTTGAAGATCTTATTTGTGGAAGTTGATCAATCAGCACTGTAACCTGTTTGTTACACAAACTGTATTATATCATTTTGTGCTACTTAAAGAACACAGACAGTCATATTGAACATAGTTCCACCTGAGTGTAAATTAATGTCCTAATCATTTAATTCCACACAAAATGATTGTTTTCTAGTGAATTGTTTGGTATTGGACTATTTCCAAACCATACCAAGGATGTAACTACTCATTTTGAGTAGTGATCAATTTAATTATTTTGTTCAAGTTGTTGTGGTCTTGGTATTTTATTTAGAAGGGTATCAACTCTTTGAAAGGTGGTGAAGGTTGTTTCAAAAAGGGAAACTTATAAAAACATTATACCATGGATTCACCTCCTCCCCCTCTCAATGGAACATTAATCTTGGTGGGAAATATCAATTTGGGAATTTATTAACATCCCCACTAATATTTATAATCCACCTTGGAGGACTCTAGCCAACAATCATCATTTCCTACACCATAAAGTTATGTCTTGTCATGAATATGATGAGGAGGATACTTATGAGATATCAATCCAAGATTTCCAAAAAATGACACCAAGCAAGAAGAGGAAAATTTATAGATATCATCCCCCTTTATACAAACCATGGATATTATGAGAAGGTCTTAATGGGGTCTATATACCACTGAAACTTAAGAATATGATAATATCATTATTTCTACTTACATCCATGAATATTAGTGGTATACTCTAAAGGTATATTAGAAATAGGATTATAACTATGTTGTTATTCAAACTTGTGAATACGACATAAATATCCTAATGGTGATAGAATATTAGGTCCACATTCATTCTCACTTTCAGAAATCCTACTGACATATTTTGGAGATGTCATTGAGTTAGGCCCATATTATTTCAAACTTTCTATAATATTATTGTAATAATCTATTGTTGACAAAAGAGTAGGCATATATTCCTACTCACATACAATAATTTCTTTGAAATATTTTAGTGGTGACTTAGGAGAGGTCATATATTCATACAAGATTTCAATAATCTCATCAGCATGTTTCAATAGTGACCAAGTAGTAGTATAATATTTCACCTCTCTTTCAAGAATCTCACTAGAATATTCTAGTGGTGATCGAAGAACATGCCCATATTCCTTTTTACTTTCAAAAATATTATCGATATATTCTGACATTGAAAAATGAGTAATCACATATTTCTACTTGCTTTCAGTAATATCACTTATATATTTTTGTAGAAATTCAGGAGCTGGTTCATATCCCTGCTCTCATATATAATGGATTTTGGAATATTTTGTTGTCAAATTAGTAGTCACCTAAGAGATCTCAAAATCATGCGGTTCTACATCCTCACTGAATGGCCCCGATTAATTTCTTGGTTCTAACCCTAGTTTATCAACTAAGAACTTCGATAAGGTATTCTCACTGAGGGAAATATTAAATTTAGAAACTAATTCATATCCATATAGAGACTTATATTCATGACGCTATTTATCATATTTTGACAGTGACCCAAGAATAGGCTTACTTATCAATAATAGGAGAAGGAGTCTATGTCCTCATAGGTTCTACCTATTGTACCATGATTAGTAACTCTATAGATTCTCCAAAGATTATATGATATGAAGAAACTCTTCATGATAAAATTAATATTAGTCTTAAAGTCCCTCATTTTAAAACAAATAGACGAGGTCCTTCACTAGAATGAATGTAAAGTAGAAAAGCTTTCATCTCCTAATAACTATTTAGTAACTAGAAATGATAGTATCTATCCCTGTGAGAAGAAAACCATGAACTCTTGAGTTCCACCCCAAGGTATATGTTTCAAATATCATTATTACAACCAAAAGAATATTTGAAGTTGAGTTCCAACCAATAATTGAAAATATAAAATAACCACCATGGAGGTCCTCCCCATAGTTATGTTTTTAAATTCTCTCCTCACAATGAATTATTTTCTCGACGGTAAGGTGTTAATTATATCAAGACTACTCTGATTTTCCCTTATTCCAAGAGGCACTTCAAAAATAAAGGCCAATAACACCAAACAACTTATAATCAACTGAAAAAAATCATATCCTAGTTGAAAGATAATATAAGGATATAATAATAATTTTCATCTCCCTAGGATCAGTTCTCTATGATGTAATAAAGTAAATTGTATGTGATCATACTCTTCATGACAAACTGATCAAGAAAGAACCTTTATTGTTGGATTGGGTCAAAGAAATCATCATTGTGAAGGAAGAGAAATCCATTTTCATGTGGAAGGATCTATCCAAGAAACAAATACCAATAATTTTCTATCACATCATCACTCCCCGCTATGGAATTCTAGATTTGTTAAAAGTGTAGAAAACACCCCATATTTTTTCACAACTTTAAGGAGACCCTCAGTTATCTCAAGTCAAAATACTTGACTTACTGGAAGTATTATGATCATATGAGAATTATAGATGAGATTTATTGTAATTTTGATCTAGATACCTTTTAGTGTATTGGAATATCATGTTATGAAAGCATCATGTGTGCCTCCAACATTCCTACATCATAAATATGAAGGATAACACCTATATAATCACTGAAACTACACCTAATTTTCATAATTTAGAGTGGGGTTAACATAAAGTTATTTATTTAACCTCATTCATCAACCAATAGTGACAATCAAAGAGGGAATATTGTAATGAAATTGATTCAATATACATGTTAATACTTGGGTCTTCTTATACTAGTTGGTTTATCAAATGAAATTTAACATTCCTAAAGACTAGAAATGTCAAACTTGGAAGGATTAGGTCATTTATATGATCTAGTATAATGCTGATATAAAAGTTAAATAATATTCACATATATTGAAAATAAATCATGTAAGCCTAGATAAAACCTCAATGGTGAGAATATATCACATAAATAATGAAATTCACTAAACAAACTCTTAAATAGATTCCACAAATCATTGAATGTGGAAAAAGAAATTTCCTTATAGTATTATAGGAACAACCTCATCCCCAAGAGATAGAGTCATATTTTCCACCAAGAGTACCCATAAAGTCATAAATAACATAGTGTGGAAAGGATTTTGTGGTAGTATATCATCATCAACCCCAATTCCTATGGATTGTGGAACTATTATCTCCCCCTTCCTCAGGTAATTTGTTTTTCTCCTGACTAGGAGAAACATCATAAGAAACACCTCCACAGTTTCATACACTTCATGATTCATCCCCTTTATTGGGACCATGAACAATAAAAACCAATAGATACTCCCTCAAGATCACCATAAACAAACTAATTATTTAGGTACATTGAGGATGGTGAGTCAAGCCTCACTGAGATTGTAATAAAAAATATTCCACTAAGAAATTCGATGTCATGAAAGGTTATGATTTTTCTACTAATGAATATCCAAATAAAAATAAATCTCTATATAACTCAGATATGGATTGGGATATGGTTCCCACTATATAGTTAATATAGATAAATTTCGTTAGAATCTATCCCATATATAATGTCAAACATCACACCGACACAGAGGAGTGTGATAAAGAGACATCAATTCAAAACCTTATTCACATCTAAATACATGAAAAAGTCATGTGTACCTAACAATAGAGGTATGTTCATGTTTTGGGATATTATATAAATTTTAAAATTTCTATCACCACGAAGGATTCATTTAAAAAATGGGTATGGTGTTGCTACATATACATCCCACCCACCTCATGAAGAAGTTGCTCTCATTCACACTAAGGTGAAAATTTCTCAATATGAAGTTGAGTAGAGAAATTGAAGTGAATTTATTCAAAACTAGTCAGGTTAAATATTCCCACTATGTGTAACTCACGTGAAAAGGGAAACATTTATCCTCTATTTAATCCCCCTCAACAATAGGTTTTGGCTCATCCAATGAGGTTGAAGTCCAGTAATCCGGTCAACTCGGGGAATTGATCTCTAGTTTATCTATCCTCAATGACTATTGATTACTAAGAACTTCCTCTTATAGGGTAGAAAACACCATTATTTCAAGTCATATATTATAATTTGATTCAAATTTAAAATTAATAATATTTTCAGGTGAGATGTCTATATCATGTTCCACCCACTATCTCTACTCTAGAATCATCCTAGAAGACAATTCTTCCATAACTCCTTCACTACATTGATTCCTTTATCACTTAGATAGAATCCTCGAAAGGTAGACATGGAATAGTATAGATAGGGAGGAATATATATCTTATGTTGGTATACCTAACTCTTCCTCCACCCAATTTTAGAACTCCTACATTCCCAATATTTAACGATGTGAGAGATCTGAAGCATAATCTCACAAACATTGCATTATGATGCAACCCCATGATGGGGACAACAAAGCAATAATAAGAATCATAACTCATTTGATTCATGAAATCCCTAAAAGGACTAGCATTAATTTGGAAAATAAACATACCTTTATTGTATATCAATAACATAGAAGATATTTGATGATTGTTCCTTTATCAATTTATATTTATGATGTAGAAGAAAATTTTACTAAACTTATCAGATTATAAGAAGTGGGAAAAAATCATTTCTGAAATCATAGCCCCTTGGAACATCCTAACCCAATCATTCAATATACAGGGTCCCTATGAATAATTATCAAAGATAAGAATATAAAATCTATATAATGTTTTTCAAACACCACTTATTTCATTAAATTACCCTGGTGGTTTTTGGGAATTGGAATACATAACATCGATCCATGAGGATTTAATTTTTATTTCCAAATAAAATTCATGTATTATGATATTATAATAAGTTAAGAGATATGTTATAGGGTAGACTATGACCATAATTCTCAAACCAGTACCAGAATGACTCCTAGAATAATGAATAACAGATTTTTAGTTGTTTGAACTGTTGGAGTAGTTACCCTAGAACCAAATTATTTGTACTTTATGATAATCTATATTTATTTTTTAAATTTTAAGAAACTTCTAATCACATCAATATTATGCTATTGTGTAAAATTGTATTTAATAATTTCCTAATAGTAACTGTCACATTGAAAGGTCATATAAGCTCCCCACTATGAAGAGAGGCCATAAATTCCATGAAAATATTCTTTAATATATATTCTATATCTAGATGATATAATTTTATGGACACAAATTATCTATTCTATCAGGTTTGGAGACTCATAATACTTTGGGGAACCTTATCATGGTGTATCCAGGGTATGATATTGTGAGGGTGAGACTCACTAGTGGGAAATCCACATTTATATGTGTCATTGGATATTCTTATCTATGGACTTGTGTATTGATACTTAAACTTTAATATTATTATTAATGACTTTTATTAGCCATGCAATTTTATGCATTAATGAAAAATATGTTTACATATGCTCATCGAAATGTATGATACATTCAGTTCATCATCTGTAATATTTCATTAATGAATAATATGAGAAAGTATTTTCCCCTTATATTTTTTAATTTAATTTAACATCTATGTCCCTTTTTTGGAAATTATGTAGCCTCAATAAATCCATGTCCAAGTGTTCTACATGAAATTTTTATTATTGCAAATTTAAAGAAAGAGGCTTCAAGAACATAAAATGGTGGCACTAGCATTCAACATGCTTGATTATAGATATAATGATAAAAGTATTATATTACACATGAAGCATATGTATGAGGTATAATGTTGTTATGGAATAAACTTCTTTCTCTGTGGGTTAATGGATGTGTTTCTAGAAACTAACCTTAGACTTTGGGATGCTTCACATAATTCCTCTAAGAAAGAGGCCTAGAGGGTTGTATAGTATGGGTATCTAGAATCTCATTTACAAAATATATTTTTATTTATTATTTAACATGTTGAATAGATATTATTCCCACAATTGGTTTAATAATTATCCATGGTTTATTGATCGAATATTTTCTTTAACTAGTTATTTTAGAAATGATTATGTGACGAACATATTTAAAAAATATTTATTTTTTTCTTAGTGAATACAATATTTTTTTTATTTGTTGTAGAATAGTGATGTGATATATATTTATTTAATAAATAATCATTATTCAAGGCCCAATTAATTTTATATAGGACTGGTAAACCGATTTAAATGGTTTGGTAATAAATAATATATATGGAATATTATTTTAATAAATAATATTTAATTTAATTTGTGAGTTTAGTGTGTGTTAAGAAATAATAATAATATTATTATAGTTATTATTAAAAACATGTGGTTCTGTAGGGATTATGGAAATAATAAGGGAGCATGTTCAATTATTATTTTCTAAACCTATACATATATAAAACTAATTATATCATTTCCATAATAGATCCAATTCATTCTTTGTTTTCACAATTAAAACTAGAGTTAATCATCTCAAATCCCTAAAGAGACCCCTCTCCAAGAATGCTCTCAAGAAAAGAGAGAGTTCCTCCTCCACCAACATTCTCAAGTTAGAGAGGTCGAAGAGAAATCTTACTTGAATCAATTCATGTGGTGATCAAAGGAGAGTGACATAAGCATAAATATCTACCATGGTATCACCCATATATTCCTACAATAATGTTTAGAGGTTCGTGGAACACATGTAGATCACCATTGGAGGGAAAATATTTTTCTCTTCCTACAACACAATGATAGTAAAATTTTGAGAATTTTTCAAATCCATTAATGTATAAATAATTTCTCACAAGGTAATTCTTGAATTTCTTAACTTAATTATAAATAATATGTGATGATCCTACAAATTTTTTCTATAGTTTATCTACTTTCTATATTATTTGATTCAATTGTATTGATCTTGTCGTTTATCTTCATGTAAGTCTAATATTAATCATAGATCATGAAAAAAAAGTTGAGGATGTTCCATCTACCACTTTAGATGCACCCAAAACCTATAAGTTTTATTAGAGGGATCACATGATTATTTATAAATAATTAAAGAACGTAGTTTTTTTAAATAAAAATGCATTAGTTTTTAATTAAATTTTAATCATTCTTTAATTCGAATTGAATGATCTTATTTTTTCCTCTTCATTTAACCAAAATATAACCAAATCGATTAATTTTATAAATGAAATAAATGTGAAGATCACATCCGTAGGTGCGAAGTAATCTCTTTAAAAAACCAAAGAGTACACGTCGGGTAACCCCGAGGTACATGTTGTGTACTCATGTTTAATACAACCTGAATTAGTTTATAATTAATTCAACCCATGTGGATTTATTACATGTGTTGAATTTAATTATAATCCCAATTTGACTGGGCTAGCCTGGCGTATGGTCAGCTGAAGTATAGGTCATGTAACTTCTATACATAACATGTAGTCCATTAGTCACATATGGTTTGCCTGTCATATTACATGGCCTACATGACTATTTTCCATGTAAATTGGATACTAAAGGTCATTTTTCTCATGTACACAAGATATACTCTAATACATTCCATGAACTGGTTATATGTCAAGTCCCTAGGAGTGTGTTGTGGATAAATGGTGGGAATAATTAAGACATGTAGCTCCAATGTACATGAAGTGTACTATTACCAAATTATGTATATTTATATATTACTTTCTTATATTACCAATCCTTATCAACATTTTTTCCTTGTGGTCATTATTTTGATAGTACATAACATGTGAGGGGTTTTATATATATAAATTTCTAATTAATTTCTGTGTTATGTCTGGTTCTGTGTTTCGTGTATAAGTTGTGTTACAATTATTACCCTATGTGTCTTAAAGAATGACATGCTATGTAAATATAATGTGTTCCCTGTGGCCATTAAGTTGATATTACATTCCATGAAATTATGTGACAATTCATGTATTCTACATGTCGCAAGAGTAAATAGTATATCAGTATAATACATATTGGGTAGGTCAGATGGGAACTCACTGTGTTTGATCCAAGGTACATTTTTTGTAAAAAATTAATTTTATTTAATTTTATTTAAATTTTTTAAAATTACAATGTTTAATTGTAACACCCCAATCTTCTACGTGACTCTTCTGTTTAAAAAATTCAATTTCTTGCGCAGGACCCAACACTGAGTTAGAGCACACCACGATATGTTAAACTAGCTAGTTAAAAAGAAGTTATAAATAGTATTAACCATATTATGAAATTTATTTTTTAAAATAGTCTTCATTTTTGAATTCGAAATATCAAAATTATATTAGATTGAAATTTGGTTAATTTTTTGAAAATTTTCAATTTTTGATGAATAGTGAAAAACACTGCATTGTTGTTTAAAATCTGAATTTCTTATTTTAATATTAATTTGACATTAAATTTAATTTAAATTCAAAATAGATACATAATACATATATTAGTCCAATTTAGTTCATTTTAATCATTTTTATAATATAATTAGACATACAAATATATTGAACTTTTGAACATCTCTTTTACCTACCTTCTAACAACATCTTTGAAATTAGCATTAAATCTAATTTTATAGATATTTTGAATTTAATTTCAAAAAAACGGATATAAATGGTTGCAATTAGTATTAAATTTTTATCTGACATGATCAACTTATTTTTTTGTTGAATAGTAACTTTAGTATATTTTATTTTATTTTCCATGGTTAAGGGTAAATCAAGTGATTAAAGGAAAAATAATAATATATTATTATTATAAAATTACCCTAAAAATCACCCTAATTTCATATGATAAGTGTGTTTCGACCAAGATAAACCTTAGGCCAAAAATAGGATCATTTTTTAAACCACTTGTGTTATATTTTGACATTTATTACATTTTATTTAAAGAAGGGTTTAAAATAGCATAGTCAAATTTTAATAACAATATCATTTTTAACATGAGGTTATATAAGTGTAATGGATGACTATAAATATTATTTATAAATTTAAAATTATTTTCTACATTATATTAATTTATTTAAAATTTTATAAAATAAATAATTAAACTAAATGGTGACAAAATAATGATGCAGTAATTGAATTATTAAAGGTTGAATCAATTAAATGATATTAATAATTTTAAAATAAATATATTTTGAAATATTTCATGTCACACATGAATTTTTTGGTTTAATTTTACATATTAAGAATGGTTTTATGTAGTTTTTTCAAAGGAATAAAGCCGTTATGATATTTTTAAAAATTCAAGCAATAAATATTGTCAAAATTGACATAAATGATATTTTAAAATAAGTAATATTTTATTAAATGATATTAAATTAATAAAAATATATATTTCATCCAAATAACTATTATAATGTTAAATATATCTTAAATAATCCAATTGGGGTTTGTTTTTTATTTTACAGAAACTATATTAACCCTGTAGTGTAAAAAGACTAGTAGACACTATAAAAGTTGAACTATCTAACTAAGGGTTAAATCCAAATGTTAAGGTTAATTTTGTGACCTAAAATTATCTAAAAATCATTTTTTAGGTGATTTATACTCATACTCATCTTATCCTATAAATAAATCACCTTTTTTCTATTTGAAATCGAAAATCAATTTATATTATATAAATAAATTTGGAGTTTCTATAAGTTCCCTCCCCTCTCTTATAAAAGGGAACCTCTCATTATATTTTATTGTCACATATAAATCCCATTATTGCTACCAAAACCTATAACTTTATCCTTCCAACTTCCCTCACTTCATCCTAGAGGCCATTGTTTTGGCAGAAAGCCACCCTCATAATCCATTTTGTGCGAAACAAAAGGAGATACTTGAAGAAGAGGTAATTGTTTAACCCATTTATTTTTTTCTTCTACTTACTCTTACTATGTTTTCTCCATGAAAAATTAATAACTACAGTAAAATATACATGATGATATATTATTATGATTATTGTACAACAATATTCATCTATTTATCCATGCTAATAATAAAAATATCACCATGTGTGCATACATATAACATACAGTCTCCACACTATTGTGTAATTGGTTATTCAAAACATCTTTATTTGGATGAGTCTAATGATTATTATAATGGATATAAATAATTAATATGATATTATAATTATTATTAATAATTAATATACCATCCAATTCCATACCATTTATCCATTAAGGGAATGATATCGTTGCTTGTGTGTACGTATGTACAACAATCTCCACAATGTGATGAGATTCATTCTACACATTAACCATTCAATAATTATTATAAAATTTATTATTTAATTCCATATAATATTTATGAACTTAATATAATTCTATATATCAATAAAATATATCCTATTAATAATAAACATGACTTACACAACAAAACATGCATAGAAAAATGAACCAATTAACACCCGAAATAATGGTAATATTGAAATATTTCTAAAACTGATATTATAGGATCATATATGATATCATAAAGATGGATATGGTCCTTTTATAATTTAATAACATGATTTATCCATTATATAAGAGGTCAAATCACCCTTTACTAATGGAATGTATAAGTTAAGTGTTAATTTTACCATCTCATTACTATTCGAGGTTGTTTATTTGTGGGAATTTACTGGGAAATATTTATAACCCATGACCATGTTTCTTAAAAATGAATTTAAAAACTATATTAATATTATTTTAAAAAAAATTAAATACATTTTTACTGATGTTTTATTTTAAAAAAAGGAACATTTTTTCATTTTCCTTATATGACACATTATTTAGATTTTTCTAAAAAGTATGAGAAGAATGTTTTTTAAACTTATAAGGTGTGAGAGACATCTTCTACCATCATGACACCTTAACATTAAAGCTTCCTTTACAAGAATATAATTTTATTTTCAATGAAAATATTTTACTTTTAAATTCTATAGAATTTTAAATTACAGTTAAAAAAAGGGTATTTCTCTAAATAAGTTCCTGATTATTTTATTAAGAACATTTTCATCTATGTCAACATCCTTTATTAGATCTTATGTTTAATTAATTTTGATTTTGTATAATACAAACTATCATATTTTCTTTAAGGTTTAATGAATATTTTGACTTTGGATATTCTATTTTTATACCATACATGGTTTATAGATAATGTATTAGGATTTTTTATGCATGTTTTATTATGATTTATTATGTTGGTTATGATTTTACCTTTTCATATGAGGAATGATTTGGACTTAGTAAGTGATGGAAAGAGCCTGTTTTAACCCCTTGTTGCATTAGTAGGTCTCATGAGACAAACTTGTTTGGGTTTTACATATTTATTTACGGTCTTGGCATAAGGCCTTGACGATATGTTAATGATGTCTGATATTATGAATTCCCTCATTATAAGATTTTTTATTGATATTACATGGGATTATTCATCTATTATAATATCCATGTAAATATTTAAATGTAATTATTTGATTTATTCGTACCATATAATACTAAATATTATGTTCAAAATAATTTTTTCAGTTTTATACCTTACCTTAAATGTTTATACTTATCTATGATACCTTCTACTATATTTGTAATCATTACTCAAAATCTAATTTCACCCCTTTCAAATGTTTCATTTTTCCCCAAGGTGCAAAGGAGTATATTATGGCAGACCTATTGGAATATTATAAATGACATGAGTGTTTTCAAAGAAGACACTATATTGTTTTTCATTTCAAGATGTAATGTAAAAGTTTTATTTTTATCTAGATCTTGCAAGGCTAATAAACTGATCAGTCCATTGGTATTTGATTTCTTGTGATCATTCCAATGTTATAAAATAATGCATTGGTTTCGGGCATCTAGGGTTGGAGAATTATAGTTGGAATCAATGGAAGTTTATTATAAACCATGGAAACAAAATTTAGAAAAACATTGATTAGGAAAAATTACCATACGATATACTTTAAGGATAACAATAGAATAACATCCTAAAATTTTGGTAATTTAGATATTATGTGGGTCTTCCAAGAAATACATCCATGTTTGGATAATATAAGTCAATGTGTTTTTAGAGAAAATGTACCTTAGAGTGAGAACTCTGACCTAGTGTTTCGGTCCTGACTTGGGGTTACCTGGTACACGACAACGTGCCTTACTGCGCACCTAGTTTGAAAGTCCCGATGGATATGCATTGGATAACTGTAATTTTATTTACAAACCATTATGAAGGATATTGGATTAAATATATCCCCAAACAAACCAATTTTATGATTATGATATTAGATATTCACAAAATTATCAATTTATGTCAATTATTTTATTATTTTGGAATTATGAATTATAATTCATAACCTAATGTAGTGTATGAAATTGTTTAGAAATGACACCTAGTGGAAGTAATGGAAACTATATCTACAAAAAATACTCCATTTAGGTATTTCTCTCCTATGCAAGATAATGATAGTAGAGATAGTGATACAACTGGTGTTTAATAGCTTATAACAATACTGGGACAGCTGACTGAGGTTATGAATAGTAACCTTACCTGTATGAATCACCCTGATCCACAATTTAGAGGAAAAATTATAGACAAATTCAAGACACACAAACCTCCAATATTCAATGGTACTAATGATCCATTTGTAACTGAGAAATGGATAAGTTCCTTAGAGAAATTATTTCTTTCTTTGTGGAGTAATGAGGGTGAAAATATTTTCATGGAATTTTATCTCTCTCAAGAGATTTTGATAAATGGTGGTTATTAATTAGAAACACTAAAAAGGATGAAGAAGTATAAAATATGGAATAGAGGGAGTTTGAAGAATTTTTCTTATAAAAATACTTTCTTGGTGAATAGAGAGCTGGTATGGAAAGGAAATTTCCGAGCCTGAGGAAAAAGGATAATGAGAATGTTTCAAAGTATGAGGCTCACTTCATAAGGATATAAATTTATTCTATAGACTACATACGTAACTTTATAAGTAATATCGATTTATTATTTTATGAGTTAATACCATTCCTTCTATGGGAATTGGTCTCACAATCATCCTCATCATATGAAGATACAGTCTGATGTGTTATCAAGGAAGAAAAGGAATTATATAAGTATTATGACTTTAAAGTAATGAAATAAAATAAGGGGGTAATTGAGCAAACTGGAAAAGTAAATAAGGGGAAGAAGGGAAAAGTTGACTTTCCACCCTTCCGTAGTTGTGGGAAGAAACACCTCGGTACTTGCCTAAAGGGAATTGGAGCTGGTTACAAATATTGATAAAAATGACACTAGGCTCATTATTTTAAGGGTATGAAATTATATTTCTATTTTTAGTGCTACAATTTTCATTAAATGGGTCAATATGAAAGTGATTATCCTCATCATTAAGTAAAATTTCCCCAAAAAAGACCAAGATAGCAAGACCATGATTATGCAATCAAAACTACTATGGTTGTAGTTCTTAATGATGTGGTGGAAGGTACAATAATAGTCTCTTAAAACTTATCCAATGCCTTATTTGATTTATTATCATTAAATCATTTTACATCTTTCAAACTTTCTAGGAAAAGTTTAAATTTCCCCTTTGATTTGACATAGGATTTATCGGTCAAAACTCCTAAGGGAAGTCTCATTGAAAAAAAAGATACGCCTATTAATTCCCTTTATGAAATATAAACATAATTTATTTTCTAATATTTTCATAATCCCTATGATTGAATTCAATATAATCCTCGGTATGGATTCACTTTAAAAATATTATGCAAAACAATTATAGGAAGAAGAAGGAAATTCCAATCTGTGAGGAAGAATAAGAATCCATTATCTTTAAAGTAGAAACCTAATCACCTAATTCATATCAAAATACACCCATGGTAGCTTTACTGAATGATATTCTTAGGGAGGAAGATAAAATAATATCTATGGATGAATAAGGTAATATTCAAATTGAGGATGTACCTATTATAAATAAATGCATTGATGTTTTTTCTGAATAATTACATAGACACCCCCTGACCATGAAGTTGAATTTTCTATTGATTTAATTTATAATTATATAACAATATCAAATACCCTCTATAGAATAGATATATTGAAATTAGTGGTAATGAATAAAAACATTATGATTTGTGTAAAAAGGTATTTATTTTACCCAGTGTTTCTCTGAGAGAATCCCCTATTAACTTTTTCAAAAATAAATTTTGATACATGAGAATGTATTTTAATTATTGGGAAATCAATGATATTAAAATCAATAGTAATAATCCTAAATCCCATATCAATTATTTATTTGATCAAATTCATGGAGAACAATGTTTTTTGAAGATTGACCATCCTTCTGGATATCATCAATTATGAGTGTAGAAGGAAGACATTCAAAAGACAACTTTTCAAATGAGGTATGGTCATTAAGAATTTATATTAATTCCATTTTGTTTGACTAATTAACCCTCAGTTTTTATGGATTTTATGAACATAGAGTTCATGGAATTTCTTGGTGATTTCTTGTGGTATTATTTTATAATATTCTGATATATTCTAAAATATATGAAGACTATGATAATGATATGTGAATCATTTTTGAGACTCTCAGAAAGAAATAAATATATAGTAAATTTAGATGGTGTGAATTCTAGCTTTAGTAAATTTATTTTCTTGTCTATATTTTCTCGAAGGATGGAATATTTGTTGATCCTGAAAAGACAAAGGTAATCCAAGAATGACCAGCACCAACAGTCATAACGGAGGTATGTAGTTTTATTGTTTTATCATGTTTCTATTAGCATTCCATCCAAAATAATTCCTTATTAGCTAACACATTGAACAACCTTGCACGTAAATGAGTTAAATTAGTTTGGATAAAAGATTGTGAAGAATGTTTTGATTAATTAGAGATAAGATTATTCATCGCTCCTATCATGACTTTACCATCATGGAATGATGGGATTGTGATTTATAGTGATGCATCAGAGAAAGGAATCAGTTTATTCCTTATATAGAATGATATGGTTATTACTTATGCATCTATGAAATTAAAAATTCATGAACAAAACTAACCATCCCATGATCTTTGGTTATCTACAGTAATCATTGCACTGATGATATAAAGACATTATATCTACGGTGAAAGATGTCAGATATATACCGATCAAAAATGTTTGAAATATATTTTCTCACTGAAATAACAAAACATGAGACAAAAGAGATGGCTTGATCTACACAAATATTATGATTACACAATAAACTACCAACAAGGGAAGAAAAATAAGGTGAAAGATTCTTTGAGCAGGAAGGACCATGGAGTTATGAAAAAAATGAGTGTTCAAAGGGATTATATGTTCATGGATAAAGTAAAGATAGATATGGTAATTATAATGGAAGGTGAAACATTAATAATATTTCAAATGGTTTCCAAAAAATATTTATTGGAAAGGATAAAAGTTATCAGCCTAGTGATGAGGATTTATAAAGGAAAATTAATCTATGAATGATGGTATATTGATTGACTTTGTATATTACAATGTAATTTTGAAATTTGTGAAGAGGCTTTTTGTTACCTCTATATGTGATCTAAAAAAGGAATTATTGTATGATTCTCATAGCTCCAATTTCATTATACACCTTGGTATGACTAAGATGTGAAGATATTATAAGGAACATTTTTTGAGGGATAACATAAAGAGGGAGATTTCTGATTATGTGTTAATATTTATGGTCTATCAATAGGTTAAGGATAAAAGACAACATCCTAGAGGATTCATGCAACATCTTCCTATACCTATGTTAAATTATGATGATATTACGATGGACTTTGTCATGGGGCTACCCAAGACTCCCAGAAGAAATGATGTGATATGGGTTATTGCTGATTGTCTTACCAAATCATTACATATTCTTTCTATAATAGAATATTTACCACTTCAAAATTGATCAATACTATATATTAATGATGTTATAAGACTACATGGTGTACCCATGTTGGTTTCTTATGATTGTGATCCCCATTTTATATCAAAATTCAGGAAAAGTATTCAGAAGCCCATGAATACTGAGCTTGATTTGAGCATTGCATACCACCCTAAAAATGATCGAAAATCAAAAAGGACTAATCAAACTTTAGAGGAAATTTTGAGATATTTCTCACTTCACTTTCAAGGTATGTGGGATCAATATTTACCTATATTATAATTTTCCTATAACAAAACTTCCATTCAAGTATTCATATTACACCATATAAAGTATTATACAGAATAATATTTCATACAAAAACCTTTTGGGATGATGTTGGTGAACGAACACTCGTAGGCCCATAACTAGATAAGGAATCAATGTAAGAGGTGATGATTATTCAAGCCTATATCAAAAGAGATCAATTTAAGCAAAAGAGCTATACCGATAACTAAAGGAAGGATTTGGAATTTCAAGTTGGAGATCATGTTTTCTTGAAGGTATATCCATGGAATGGTGTTGTACGATTCAGTAAGAATTATAAATTAAGTACCAGCTACATCAGGCCTTTTAAAATTCAATAACGAATTGGAGATTTAGATTACCTTTTGTAAATCCTTCCAAGTATCTCCAAAGTTCATGATGTGTTCCACACATCATTGTTAATGAAATAAATGTCCAAAAAAACTCATGTACTCACCTATAAAGAGATATAACTAGAAGCTAATATTTATTATTGTGAAGATCCTATCAAGATTTTTGATACAACAAAAAAGTTTTGAGGAATCGGACAACTCGATCGGTAATGGTTCTTTGGAGAAACCACAAAATGGAAGAGGCAGTGTGAGAACCTGAGGAACATATGATGAAGAACCACCCAAATATTTTTATGAAGTGATATTACAGAAATCTTGAGTACAAAATTATTTGAATTATGGAATAATGTAACACCCCAAGCTTCCACATCACACATCTTTTCAAATAATTCAATAGTTTATGGTGAACACAACACCGAGTTAGAGCGCACCATGATCTATCAAACTAGACATTTAAAAAATAGTTATAAATAGTATTAAAAACATTTTAAAATATATTTTTTCAAAATAGAATTCATTTTTTAATTCGTAATATCATAATTATCTTAGGGTTAAATTTTCGTAATTTTCTGAATTGTTTGAATTTTTTGAGGAATAGTGAAAAATACTGCATTGTTGTTTAAAACCCAACATTTTTATTTCAACTATTATTTTACATTAAATTTATTTTAAATTAAAAATAGATACATAGTACATATATTAGTCAAATTTATTTCATTTTAATAATTTTTATAATATAATTAGATATACAAATTTATTGAACTTTTGAATGTCTCTTTTTCTCGCCTTCTAACCGCATCCACGGGATTAACATTAAATATGATTTTACCTATTCATTGAATTTAATTTCAAAAAATGATAATTCATGGTTGTAATTAATATGAAATTTTTGATCTAATAGGATCAACATAAATTTTTTCTAAATAGTAACTTTAGTAAATTTTTTATTTATTTATCACGGTTAAGTGTAAAACGAGTGATTTGGGGTAAAAAATAATATAATATTATTATAAAATAACTCTAAAACATGTCCTAATTTCATTTGATAGGAGTTTTTAGAATAAAATAACTCTTAAAAAATAAATATTATCCTTTTTTAGACCAATTATGTAAGATTATGACATTTATTATATTTTATTAAAAGAATAGTTAAAAATATCATATTCAAATCAAAATAATTATATAATTTTTAATATAAGGTAATATAAGTATTATAGTTGACTATAAATAGTATTTAGAAATATAAAATGTCTTTATACATCATAGTAAATTATTTAAAATTTTATAAAATAAATAATTAAACTAAATGGTGACACCATAATAATGCACTAAACGAATTGTTAAAGGAAGAATCAATTAAATAATATTAATAATATTAAAATAAAAATAATTTAAAATATTTCACACCATAAATTAATTTTTTGGATGAATTTAACATCTTAGGGATGAGTTAATGCAGTGTATTCAAAAAAATATATTTTTTATTATGTTTTAAAAATAGTCATGTAATAAGTAGTATCAAAATTGACATATATGAGATTTAAAAAACATAGTTTATAAAATGATATAATTTTTGAAAATATATATATATTTTTTGAAACAATAAGTATTATAATGTAAAATAAGTCATAAATTATCCAATTTATCTTTTTTAGAATTTTATAGTGACTATATTAACCCTATAGTGTACAAAGACAAGTAGACACGGTAATAGTTAAACTATTTAACTAAGGGTTAAATCCAAAAGATAAGGTTAATTTTGTGACCTAAACATGACTAAAAATAATTGGAAGAGATGATTCATAGCCATACCCATTTTTTTCCTAGATATAATTTACATTGGATCTATTTTAATTAGAAAATAATTTATATTAAATTAATAGATTTGGAGTTTCAAAAAATGCTCATCCCCTCTCCTATAAAAGGGAACCTCTCCTTCTCTTTTATTCACAAATATAAATCCATTTGTATAATCCAAAAACTATATATTTTTTCATCAAACGTATCTCACTTCATCCTAGATTCCATAAATTGGGGATAAATCCAACCAAATAATTCGTTTTGTTCAAATAAAAAGGAGATACTCTAAGAAGAGGTCTTTGTTTTACAAATTCAATTAAATTTATTTTCTTCTTTTAGTTATTATTACTATGTTGTTTCCATATTAAATTAATAACTCAAGTATAATATATATGATTAGATTTTATTATGATTATGGGACAATGATATTCCTCCTTTTATCCATCCTACAAATAACAATATCACCATACGTGCTTACGTACGACTTACTGTCTCCACACCATGGTGTGATTTTTTATTCAACACTAATTTATTTGGTTTTGTATAATTATAGGTATAATATATATATAAATAATTAAAATTACATGATAATTATTATTTATAATTAATATACTATCCAATTTCATACCATTTAATCATTAAGGGACTGATATCTTCGCTCGTTCGTACGTACGACATACCATCTCTATGATGCGATGAGATTCATTCCCCACATTTACCATTAAAAAATGATTATAAAATTCATATTATGATTAAATAAAATATTTATGAACTTAATATAATTTTTTATATGAATAATATATATCCTATATAGAATAAATATTACTTACACAACAAAACATGCATAAGAAAATGAAGCAGTTAACAACTAAAACAATGGTAATACTGAAATATTATTATCCAAATGATATAAGATGATCATATATGATATCATAAATATATATGGTCCTATTATAATTTAATTAAATTAACCAACCATTATACAGTAGTTTAATGTACCCTCAAATAACGTAAAGTACAAGGTAAGGGTTAATTTTACAATTTCATTACTATATGAGGTAGTTTATATGTAATTATTTACTACAACAAATTTATCATCCTTACCCATGTTTCTTAAAAAAATCTTAGTATTTTTTTTACAATTGTATAAATACATTTTTACCCTTGTTTGATTTTATAAAAAGGAATATTTTTTCATTTTCTATATGAGGTACTTTGTTTTTCTTTTTGGAAAAAGTACAAGAATAATGTTTTTTAACTTATATAGTGTGAGAAATGTTTTCCAGCATCATGATGTCTTAATGTTTCTAAGATTACTTTACTATATTACATGATTATTTTCAATGAAAATATTTTCCTTTTAAATTTTTCGGAATTTTAAATACCTATTTTCAATAAAATGAAGTATTTATTTAAAGAAGTTTTTAATTATTTTATTAATAACATTTTCATATATGTCAACATCCTTTATTGGATCTTATGTTTAATTGGGTTCAATTTCTTATGATATAACATATCATATTATATTCAACTGTTTATAGATATTTTGACTATCGATATTCAATTTTTATTCCGTACATGGTTTTTGGATAATGTATTAAGATTTTTTATGCTAGTTTTAATATGAATGTTTTTGTTGTTTATGTTTTCAATTTTCATATGGGGAATGCATTGGAATTAGTGAGTTATGGGTTGGGACTTCTATATCCCCTCAATGCATCGGTTGGACTCATGAGACAAAGTTTTTTTTTACCCATTTATGTATGGTCATGGAACGAGGCCATGATTTTATGGTTATGATGTCTGGAATTATGATATCCCTAATTATGAGATTAGTTATTGATACTACAAGTGATTATTTTACTATAAAAATATATATTTTATTGATTAAAATGGAATTATTTTATTGAAACTCACCATATTATGCTGAAGATTATGTTTAAAAGGTTTTTGTTTCGGTTTTATACCTTTCCTTAAAATTTTATTCTTATTTGTGATGGCTTCCACAATATTATTTATCTTTACATAGCATCTGAGATCACCCATTTTTTTGTTTCATTTTCCCTAGGATATGAAGTATTATATTATGACTACCTTACAGGGATAATCTGATAGATATGAGTGTTTACAAAGGATACACTATGTTGTTTTTCATTTCAATATGTAATGTAAAACATATGTTTGTATCTATTTTTTCAATGCTACTAAATAGATCAGTCCTTCAGGATTTGATTTCATGTTATCATAAAATGTCATAAAATAATGCATTGGCTCTAGGCATCTAGGTTCGGAGTGTTACAATGATAATATCAAGAAAATTATGATGATATTTAAGATAAAAAATTGACAATTTATATAATATAAATAATTTATTCAAGTTGAATTTATCTTTAATTAGAACGATTAGAATTGAATTCAAATAAAATGTGTAATTTGTTTCATGCATATGAATGATCATGAACCTAAACTAGAGTTTTGTATGTTATTGGGTTCTTTTAATTTATTATTAAATTAAATTGTTCATCTATGTTTCATCCCTCTCTCATTATTTAAGGGTTATTAAGTCCATAGATTCTTTTGGGTAAACCCATTAACCAATCCATTTTTTTGCCTCACCTTTGTATGAGTTAAATCAAATGTAATGGATAGATCTCCCAAACTAGTGGAGGTAGTTCAAGTTCAGAGCAAAGGATAATCCAATCCAAGATACATACATAGGTGTAATGGAGGAAAGTTGCAACACAAATCATAAATGGTTCAACATGTTTTCCCCCTAGGTCAGTGGACAATTTATCATCTTCTAGAAAAACTAACCATTAAAAAAGAACATGATCGTACCACTTTATTATTTTATTTCTATCATGTTTTAGGGTTATTTTATTTTGATTTTTTTTTCAATCACATAAATTAATGAATTAACAATCATTTAAATTAGAACAAAAATAAATTGACCTACGTGTAAACATTATCTAATACATGGTTAATCGCTCATGTAAATCCAAAAAATATTAACAGCCATATAATAAAGATAATAATTTTCAATAAACACTTATAAGATAAATTCCATAAATTATATACATTAACTTGGTATAACCTTCCACTACTTTAGTTAAAATTGAACCATAGTTTAAATTGCTTAACCATCCAAATTTTAAGAGCTATCAATTATTGCATAATTCAAACATGAATGGTTAACTTAGTTCACATCAAGGTTTCACTTCTATAGTAGGACATGGCGTAAATAATAGGTTAAGGTTGATGAAATCCTACATAAATATTTCATTATTGTATATTCCACTCAAAAAATCAAGGAACTATAGTTCAATGCAGTTGTAATTTGGAATTCCTACCTGGAACACTATTAAATTTCTTGATTAGAAAATTTTAAGGTGATAATAAGGGGAATATGGATCCTTTCCAATATGATTTATATAAAACGTGATATTTTGAATCCAATGGTAAGGTTGATTGGGTTTTGATAAAATATTGGGATATTAGTAAATATGAAATTTATATATTTGTCTAAATTTTATCAGATAAATTAGTAAACCTCTACTTGTCTTATTTTTAGAAATATTAATAAAAAACTTCAAACATATCATTACAATCCATACTTGATAAGAATAACCTTATTATTGGTAAAAATTTCCAAGAGTGGAAAAGGTGCTATGGATTTATCCTACATGTGCTGGAATAACCTATTCTATATGTGCCTGGTAAAGAGGATAGTGATGAATAGTTATCTCTCTTTGGGAAACATTTGAACGATTCCAAATATATTCAGTGTTTCATGATATAATCCATGACTAATGATATTTTAAAAAAACATGAGGACATAGATGTTTATATAATGATTTCTCCCCTTTGGGATATCTATTAATATAAGGTGCTACATGAGAGGTATGAGATCTGAAATTATGTTTTTACAACTAATCTTGGATATTTGGTGCAAGATGGTTGTCATGTAGACAAGATTATTGGATACATTTAATTCCTATAAATCTTAGGGATTAAATTTATAGTTTGTTTTATCCATATTTATCATAACTTCCTCACTATACAAGTATTTATATAATTTTATTGTAAATAATAAAATGATAAATAATGAGAAGATTCATTTCAAACTTCTTACTCTGATTCACCTACATAGAATAGGGCATGGGGAATGACAACCTCATTGTCCTTACTATGAAAAAGAAAAGTAAGAACAAGCAGAAAGGGGCCAAGACTCATAGAAATTATAAATCTTCTAAGAACCATCCATCCAAGAAGAGGATGATCTTGAGGTAGGGTAAGGAAAAGAAAGCAGTATGTTTGGCATATGGAAGGTAAGGCCAAAGAAGAGGAAAGAAACGTAGAATCAAGAGGAAGTTAAAGGTATGTTCTTTATCGAGTGACATCTTTCAATATCTAAACATTAGTTATTAGATAAAACTTTTGGTGCTCAAATATATATCTAAATACTAGAAGAAAGTATATTCTAAAATATTTCTAAAGGAGGTGTTGATTTGCGAGCTACCAATGGTGGGAGGCTGACTTCTCATGCCATTGGAAACTACCACCTTTCATTTTCAATAAGAATGATATTGGTTTTAAAATATTTTCATTATCAAAAAACAATTATAAAAAACATATTTTTTATCAAGCCTTGGTATATATTGTTTTTTTCTAATTTGAAAAATAAAATGTGTTTATTTTACAAATAAAAAATATGGTATTGTATGGAACATTTAAATAATAATATTTATGTATTAAATTATTAAAAATACTTATTATCATTAGATAATTAATCATGTTCATAGGAATATTATAACACTCAGCTATGGAATCACCGTCTTTGTCATGTGAAAAAGAATAATTAGAAAAAGATATATCAAGATTATTACTCATTTGAGAAAAAACACTAGAAAGATGTAATACCTGATTACAAGTAAAAAAAATAAACAAACTGCCATTCTATGGATATGGTGAAAGGGGAAAAATACTATTGTATTTTTACACACTGATGTGTTTGGACCACTTCTTGTAGAATCTTTATGTGGGTATTCTTCATAACTATTACTGATGATTTAAGTAGATGTGGTTATGTCTACTTGATGAGGTATATGTAAAAATACTTTAAGAAAATCAAATAATTCAATAATGAAGTATAGAATCAACATGAACTGAATATAAATAATATTTAGTCTGATCTAGGTGGTGAATATTATAACCAAGAGTTTATTGAACTTTTACGAGATCTTGTGATTCTATTCAAACTCACTCCAAATTACACACCATATTGTAATGGTTTAGTGAAAGGAAGAACATTAACTTGTTTTACATGGTAAGGTCTATGTTGAGTCATGATAATCTTATATTATTCTTTTGGGGATATTAATTTCAAATTTAATCCTACACACTAAGCAAATTACTAGCTAATGTGAAAAATGGAAACCCCGTTGAGTAATGTACTGTAAAGAAACCTGTTCTATAACATACATGTGTATGGGGTTGGGAGGAATTTTTTGGTGACATATTAGAAAATAAAATATCATCCCAAGGCACAAAGTGTATATTTATAGGGTATCCAAAAGAAAAAAAGGGATACTACACATATATCCCCTTAGAAAATAAAGTTATTATCATCAGAAAATCAATATTTCTTGAGAGGGGGCACATACTCATAATGTATAGTAGTAGAAAGGTTGAATTTGATGAATTTTATGATCAAGATAAAAAATAGTTGGTATAGAAATATATTCGACAATTCACCATGGAATAAGTAGTTCCTAAAGCACAATTATTATGTATGATTACAAGAGAGGTAAGATAACTAGAGAGATATGGTTTTCTAGACACCGAGGTTGGTGGCTCATTATTGGTTGAAAATGATGAACCTATATTTTATAAAGAGTAATTAGAGAAATTATAAGCTAAAACATGAAAGAATACATGAATTCTTAAATGGATTCCATTTATAAGAACCACGTTTTGGTTCTGGTCAATGTTCTAATGGATGTAAATCACATACGTTGAAAATTGGTATTCAATAGAAAATTAGACATAGAAGGTATGGTAAATACGTAAAAATAAAGTATAGTGGATAAAGGTATTAAATAACATTAAGGAATTCACTACAATGAAAATATTTCTCCAGTTTACATGTTTAAATCTTCCAAAATTCTACTTATTATAACATCTTGTCATGACTATGAAATTTTGAGGATGGATTTTAAAATATCATTGCTTAATGAGAACCGTCAATAAGATGTCTAAATGACACAAATAGAAGTTTTTGTGACTCCAGGTGATTACAAAAGGATATTCAAGGTATATAGATCCATATGTGGATTGATTTATGCATCTAAGTCATGGAACATTCGATTTTATGAAGCTATAGAAGAAATTTGTTTCATTAAGAAATATTGTGATCCATGTGTTTAAAAAAGGTTTAGTGGGTATATTTTCATTATAATAGTAGTATATGTGGATGAAATATTACTTATTAGAAACCAAATACCTGTATTAGAGTCTATTAAGGAATGGTTATACCAGTGTTTCTCCATGAAAATACGAGGTTAAGAAGCCTATATTCTAGTAATCAAGGTCATTCAAGAAAAATCCAAGAAGATTTTGGACTAACATAAAGTATATAATTTGACCCGATACTAATGATATTTATTATGGAATAATCCAAGAGGGGTGGGTTATAGTGTGAAATGATATACATATTTCTATGAAAATGTTTCCTCAATCACAATATGATAAAAAGAGAATAAGTTAGATCTATTATTCTTCAATGATAGGATTAATCATTTATTTTTGGTTATATTATATCTTTGATGTTTCATGTGCATTGAGAATAGTCGTAAGATTTGAAGATGGTCAAGGAGAACAACATTGGCTTGTTGTTAAGGTAATCCTTAAGGATCTAAGAATAACTATGGATACATTCCAGGTGGATGGATAATATAAGGAGCGAGTCATTAGGGTTTATAATGATTCTAGTTTTAAAATACATCAGAATGGTTTGAATTCAAATTCATAATATCTTTTCAATCTCAATGGGAGAGCTTTGAGCTTGAAGAGTTTAAAGTATATAGTTATCGCTAATTCTATAGAGGATTATGATTATATAATGTCTTTTTACGCAGCTAAAGAAGTTGTTTGGATAGGTAAATTTATCTATGATCTTTATTTGTTACTTAGTGGTAAAGAACCTATCATTGTTATTTTTATAATACTACTATAGTTTATCTTGAAAAAAATATAAGGTCAGTGTAACGAATGAATCACATACTATGAAAGTATCAATTCTTGTTGAAAGTTTCTCATAGGGGTGAATTCTGAGTAAGAAAAGTTCCCATATATGAAATCATAGTATACCACTTTAATAAAGGTCTATCACAAAAGAATCATGAGTATCATGTGAGACCTAATGGGTTGATGGTTGTTAGAAGTTGGATCTAGTGAAAGTGGGAATCTATTAAATTTGGTTCCCTAGATCCAACTTCATTGTACATTATTTTAACAAGTTTTCACTTCTTTTAATAATAATAAACTCATCATCACACCCTGGTAACATTGATTTCAATAATGTCATAAGAGTTTTTGTAGCACTGAAATGTCATAACAGTTCCTTGCTATGTTGAGAATCTGGAAATGTAATGACAATATTCTTAAATATATTTTTCATAGATAAATGAAATCATTTTAGGGACATAAATGATATAGGATATCAGGGGTGAAGAATCATGGGACGTTGATGTTCCTACTTATAGTGTACGCCCTTGGTAATATCATGTGGTGGATATTATGAGAACAAAACTCTCTATTAAGAAATAAATATTAATATGTTTCTTTGGATGTTACTATCCTTGTATTCTTGTATTGATCCTTAGAATTTAATATTATTAATAATGAGTATTATAAATCATGTTATTCTTAAAAACTATGATTATATATATTCTCACAGTGAGGTAGGATATGTTGGTTATGTCATAAGTAATATATCTTTAATGAATAATGTAAGGATGTTTTTTCTCTTATTCTCTCTAATGAAAGTTGATATCTCATGCCCTTTAATGGAAATGATATAGCTTTAATCCATGGCCATGGTGTTCAATTGAATGTCCACTTTTCAAAAAAATCAAATGAAGGAGACATCGAGAACATAGGTTTATGGCACCAACATGCAGCCTACTTGATTATAGATATCAGGATAAAAGGATTATATTACATAGTAAGCATATGTATGAGGTATAATTACATTAAGTTTTTAACTTCTTTATCTATGGGTTCCCTAGAATCTTGCTAGATTCTAAACATGGACTTTTGTCTACTTTTTCTAATTCCACTCAGAAAGAGGCCTAAAGAGTCACACACTAAGTGAATCCAGAATCTCGGTTAAAAAATATATTATTATCTATTATTTAAGAAGTTGAATAAATATTATTCATGCATGAAGATTAATAATTATTCTTGTTTTATTGATCACATATATTCTATCAATAGCAATTTGAGAGAATATTATGTGAGATGAACATTTAAAAAATATACATTTTCTTTTAGTGAATATAAAATTTATTTCTTTATTTTTTAATCATGTAGTGAAAATTATTTATTAAATAAATTGTCATTTTTAATGGATTGATAAATATTAGGTAGGAATGGTGGATCGATATTAATGATCTGATGAGAAATAATATATATTGAATATTATTTGAATAAATAATATTTAATTTAATTCATGATTTTAGCACATGTCATGAAATAATAATAATATTATTATTATTATAGGGATGGGGTTCCATAGGGATTATACAAAATAATAAGGTCACTTGTGTAATTTTTATTTTCTTACCCTAGTAGTATATAAACCCAATTATATTATTTTTCAAGAGAGATAATTCATTCTTTTTGTAAATAATGAGATTTGGAGAGAATCCTCTCAATTCCCTAGAGGGCTACATCCCCAAGAATGCTCTCAAGAATACAGATCGATCCACCTCTAAATCCACTCTCAATTCTAGAGAGATCAAAGAGAACCCTCTCTTGAAGCTATTCTTAGGGGAATCAATGGAAAACTACGTAATCGTTAGGATATTCCTTGCTATCACTTGGAGATACATATGGTGACATTTGAAGTTTCATGGAATACATGTGGTCCATAGATAGATGGAATATATACTTGATTCCCATAATTCAATGACAATACTATGAAAATAAATTATCATATCCATTTACAAATAAATAATTTATCTTATAGTAATTCATTAATTGTTTAAATTAATTATAAATGATATGTGATAATATTTCACTTTGGTTGTAGAATATATATATTTCCAATATTTTTTTTAAATTCCATTGAACATGAAATATATTTTCATGTAAATCTTGGATTAATCATTGATCATGAAAAAAATAAAATTTGGTAATGTCCCACCCGCCGCTTCTACTACTCTCGAAGTCCACATGATCCATATTGGGGTATGAGAATTATGGTTAATCCCAACCCACAAATCATAAAGGTATACCTAAATTTTATCCAAGGTAAGGATCCACGAACATAGTCATTATTTTCTTCTAAACTACAATATTAAAAGTAACCCCATGGTAAGAAACATCCAACCATAGTTTGTAAATGTGACATTTTGAAGCATGACACTATCATCCTAGAATGATTATTTATTTTTATTATCATTCAATTATTGAATGATATCAGGGAATCCCTCATAGATTCTCTTTAAATCCCTAATTAATTTGAGAAGTAAGTTCATATATCTGAGAGATACTATATAGATACTTAATCCACAAAATGTTATACAGTCATTACATTCATAGAAAAAAACAAGGAAGATTCTATAATGGGACATATTAGACACCTATATATATCTATAAATATTGATTATAATGAAATCCATCAACACCTGGTATATAATAGTTATAGCATTAATCCCATCTTGATATGAATACATGGGAACTTGGGATACAGTGAAGATAACTTTTCCCCATCCAACCTGACAATTCCTCAGTATGATAAGAAAAAACATAGGACCCTTAGGAAGATCAATCATAGAGCCTAGTATAGATATTTTTTCTAATCCTTATTCATATTATTCCACCAAGACACTAATTTTAATATCTTACATAAAAGGTAGTGCCTTTATATGCATGCAATAATACCATCAAATTATAATCAGTGCCTGAAATACTCTATTAATAAAAATTTAGGGTACTATATGGTGATAGTTTATCCTTTGAGACCTAAAAATATTAGTATATAGATGAGGATTTCTAAAAAAGGCAGAGGATGTAACTAGTGGTTAATAACACCATTCAAATTGATGCTTTTATTAAATCAAAAATTAAACCTATAAATTCATAAAGAAAAAATTGTGAATACTACCTCTTACCTATTAAACGAATTGTGGCAATGAATGCAGATATAAGGATCCATCATGATATGAAATTATATTATATAATAAGTTAAACTATATGATCACATTCCTCTAATATAATGGTTATTTATATACTTATTTTGAATAATATCCACTAATAGAGATGAATATCACTTCATGATCTATGTGAATCAATATTTCCCCTTACCATCATTACTTGGGTGTTAGTTTTACTGATATAAAAGCAACACATCCAAGGATCTTGTATTGATTGGACATGAATCCTATGATAAAATCATGAGTTATTGGTACATTATTTCATGTTCTCTTAGTATCAAAAAACAAGGAGAATTAAATAATATCAATGTGGTATTTCATCTCAATAATGATTACAATTCAACAATATAATATCTTATACCATAGAATGTTAGTCCTTTTTCTTATCTCATTAAGAGTTAAGATGAGGAGGAGGATATCAAGGATTCTCCTCTAAATATTTTAGGAAGGTTTCATGACCACCATAGATGAGAATAGATTGGTGAATCTAGGTATATAAGAGGATCTACATCCTATATTGATTATTACCACCATGAACCCTAATTAACTCAAGAAATATATATATTTACTTATGAAACATTGAGATATATTATCATGAAACTGCATGAAAATTATTGTGTTGGATCCCTATGTGGATGAACATCATTTAGTTTTTTGGATGATCAATGTGGTTATAAACATGTAGAAATGAGAATTTATATGACCCATGCTTCCAAGGTGGTAGTAAAAATTGATATTCATATTATATCCAACATCATTTGGGAAGTACAATGCCTGAAGTGTCTCACTGACATCATCCCCATTAAGAAAAAATAGGAAAATTGGGGTTTTTATTAATTTAAAGGATCTCGCCAACACTATCCAAAGATGATTTCTTAGCCTTGATCATGAAACTAGTGATCCCAGAAATATATATATTCCTAGACCTCTCCATAATGGATAGATATTCTATTTATACCTATATTATAATGTCTCCCAATGATGAGGATGAATCTATATTCAAGAAATCATAAGGGGAATACTATTATAAAGTAATTCACATAAAAATGAATAATACTTGTTATACCTACCAAACTTCCATGAAACATATTTTTAATTCATCTCTTGTGAAGACCATGGAGTGTTATGATGATGATCAGGTGAAAAAAATATCAAAAATATTGTGATCATATTACAGAATTCAAGTTAGAATTAAATATACTATGGTAACATAGCGTAAATATGATTGAACTGAAATTCTATTTCTGGGTAAAATCAGAGAAATTCCTCATCTTCATGGTATACTATCATCACACCAAATTCAAACATAAAAGGACCGAGGTGATTCTCAATATTCCACCTCATCAAAACCTTATAAATTTGATAGGAATTTAGGGATGTATTTATTATATCAGATGTTTCATAAATAATATTACTAAAAAATTCACACCCTTAAAAAATTTGATGAAGAAAGAGATTACCTACCAGGGAGTTGAGAATTTTCAAAAATAATTTAGTAGAATCTCCTGCACACAATAGTATTGATTTCATCAAAAGATGGGAATTCATTCATCCTATATGTTGAAACCATAGAGAGATCACTTGATTCCCTCCTTCCTCAAAATAATGACATAGGTAAGTAAAATATCATGTATTATATTAGTAAAAAACTTCAAATTATAAGGCTTTATTTTTTAACATTCAAAATAATTTTCTTATGTTTATTTTTTTAGTAAAAAAGTTAAGGCACTATTTACAACACCATGAGTTCTACTTTATCTCTCATATTTTCCTATCAAATATATCCTTAGTAATATGACGTTAAAGTATATATATCATGATGGGTAGTCATTATTTATTAATTTTACATCCAACTCATGTCTCAGAAGGGAATCGAATAGAAATAATTAGTATATTGTTTCATTTCTCATCATATCCAAAAGAATTTATTTTTAGACATGGAAGTCCCTAATAAATAGTTTTTCATTATAATTTAAACCCCCCATGCCTATAAAATCTCTTTGATGGTGCCTTTAGGATCCCTATAGGTATAATCATGGAGAATATAAATCTCAATGGAGTTTTATTTTAAAATAAATTCATTTATCTAATGAAAGAAGTCATTCCTTACTCCATCCTAATTCCAAAAGGATACACCATTAATGAGGCCAAATATCAATCCATCATTGAGGCATTAGAACATCCCCTATGATTACTAGGGGAAATATTAAATATGAAAGGGAATTAATATTTGGTAGTCAATTTAGATCAATAAAGACTATTCTATCAAAAAAGAAGACAATATTCCCTTTATTGATTATGTATAAGGATAGATAGTTGAGTTCCCCTCATATCCCATACTATCAACCATCCCATGTTCACAGAATGAATATGAGAATGCACTAACCCACACATATACAGCTTTGGATGATCTCTATCATGATGAAATAGTCATTCACATCATCTATTTTCAATGTGGTATCTTTATCTAACGACAATGATGTGGAGAAAATAAATGAAATCAATAACATCACATATCAAATAAATCCTTCCCTATTTTTAATAGAATACACAATCGGATATGTCACGAACCATCCCTCAGGGGCCCTGCTGTGACTACCCCAAGCCCGCCTTCCATATGCCAGGGGCTAGCGACTAGCACTAGAAAGGAATATCCCTATAATGGGAAGGAATTGCCTTTAAACCTGTAGAAACAAATATACTAGTATGCAACAAGATGGAACCAAAATGTAATCTGCTGTAGGAAAAAGAGTGTTGAAAGTAAAGGGGGCCGGAATACAAGCCCAACAAGAAGTACAAGTGCAACAGAAAAGTACAAATACAACTAAAATGGGGAAAAATAGCTCCTGGATCATCAACTAAGGATCCTACCTGAATGGTTGGTACAACTCAGGATCAGTAGTCCCTACATCACGTCAGGCCAAATAGTCCACCTCTGAGTACAATCCAGTCCTGGCTCACTCAGCCTCGATCAATGTTGTCTATTGTCTACACAAGACACAACAAGGTGTGGGCGCATCCCATATAGGGGGGAGTATAACGATACTCAGTAGGGACCCTGAGACCCCGTAGGTATCCTAGAGTTCCACAAAGGAAATACAATAAAGAAAGACTTCAACTCTACTTTGGTATATGCCCATACATATACCTAAGTTATAAAAATATACCCATATCATTCATTTGGGAAGAATACCAAAAAGGTAACACCACAAAGGTACAGATAACTCACAGGTAAAACCATTGAGATAAAAGATCCACACAGGTAACACCACGGTTTCCCTCTGGAATTGGGGATGACCTCATCAATTTACGGTTCAAACATTCCAAGAGGTTTATAACGGGTTTGTTCGTAGAACCAGAAACATCCAATGATTCCATATCCATTTGAACCTACTTTCCAAAGGTAGGTGCTCATTAGTTGTGGACTGATGAGGCTTAGGAATTTTCATTGGTCGAGAGGATGGGAGGTCGGACTCATCACACCTTTTTTAGAGGAATTATTGTCTACTCCGGGACTCTCTTGATAGATTTAAGTTATGTTCGTGAATCCTTATTATATTACCAAGTATAAAATGTGCTTTCCTTTAGATCTAAAAATCAATGATTGATATGTAGGAAATTTAGAGAATCTTTTATATGTATTCGAGGTTCTTCATCGATAGAGAATCATCTGTATTTGTTAGAGATTCTTAGCCAATGGTATCCTTTGATACATAAAAGTCTCTTGGTCATTATGATGACCATACTATTTTTAAAGCCACTCAGTGGTTCACTTGAAGTTTATTGTCATTCAGAAGGACATTGATTATTTTATAGTTGGGATTGTACACGCAGATGGGCTACCTATGTATCCTTTTTTTGGAAAAGGAATCATAACCCACGTAGTTCAAGTAAGGGAGTATGATGTTTATGCATGATTGATGGCTAAAAGAAATATGTCATGATTACTTTTACACTCTAAGCTCACGTGAGTCATGCTCGGTGTGTGAAACAAGAGGTATTTGTGAAACCAGGAAATTGTTCCATGAAATATGCATTGATGCGGGGCTTATGTGTGTATGACTGTCCAAATAGATAAGGATTAAGATTTACTTTAGGAAATAAGACCAGGAACATGGTCCATAAAGGTATATGTGCTTCATGGAGATTTGGATACTCTAATCTTGGGGCTTACTCATAAGGAAGATTCCCAAGTTAGGAGGGGACTTATGATTGGGCTTTACTCCTGATAAGGAATCCCACATCAAAAGGAAATTAAGACTAGTTAATAGAAATTAAGGCTGGGGATTACTCCTGAGAAGAAGGCCCAGGTTAAGGGACTTGAAAAAATTAAGGGACTTGGGGATTACTCATGAAGAGGATGCCTATATTTGAGACTGGGGCTTACTTCTGAAAAGGAATCTCGTGTTAAGAGAATTATGGTTGGGGCTTACTCCTAAGGAGGATGCCCATATTTGGGAATTATGACTGGGACTTACTCTTGAAATGGAGGCCCAGGTTAATGAGGACATGGGGATTTCTCCTAAGGAGGATTCCCATACTTGAGAATTATGATTGGGGCTTATTCCTGAAAAAGAGGCCCAGGTTAGGAGACTTGGGGCTTACTTCTAAGTAGGATGCCCAAAATTAATGGGAATTATGACTGGGACTTACTCCTGAAATAGAGGCCCATGTTAAGGGGTTCTCTTATCTTAAAGGATGAGGTTTAATGAATGAAATCTCAATCTTTAGTGACATAAAGATGTATAAATTACGAGGTTTTGAGAGATATTCCACAGAATTCCTTTGAGATAAGGATTTTAATCAAGAAAACATGCCATAAATGGCTTTGAAGAATGTCTTGAAGACTGAATCTTGAATAGGAGAGGTGGAATGGTATTAGAGGTGTTAAATGGGTAAGAAGGGCACCCAAAAAGGCAGGGGCACAGAAGTCCTGGCAGGCGCGCAGGTACTATGTGGGCGCGCAAGTCCTGTTCGCATAGGTATACCTATGCGACACATGGGTACTTGCGCGATTGTTAACCAGTAGGGTAACACTTGGGTGATCCTTGACCAAATCCTTTAGAATTATCCTGAGGTACTTCCCGAAGAGAGGTGCGCAAGTTTTGGTGATGAAGTAGGGCAGCGCGCAGGTATGTTCATTTCCCTTAAGGGTAAAACATCTTAAGCGCGCAAGTGTTAGTGAATTCTAACACTTAGACCTCACTCCTCTTGTTTAGACCTTCCATTTTAGGTAAAGAATTGCCTTAGAGGTGTTCAGAAGACCTGAAGAAGAGACTTGGGCATCCAGAGCTCTATATCTGAATTTTAGAAAAATTTCTCCTCAATTGGCAGGCCCACTAGGGGTATTTATAGGCTGGAGAAGGCCCCAGGCGGTTTTCAAAGAGGGCGTACAAGTCACTTGCATGACCATTAGGTGGCGCGCAAGTGTACTTGCGCGACCATGAGGGAACTTGCGCGACCCAAGGTCATTTGACTCCTTTTTCATTCCTTTGTCAATTTTTGGGGTTTTCTTCAAAGGATGAATCAATTTGGTTTCAAGGTATTTCCCTTTGCATTCCTTTGGACTCTGTGACAAAAAGGAGCGTCAACAAAAGTCCCCCCTCAGAGTTGGATCCGAAAAAAATGAGGATGTGACTCTGAGGAAAATAAGAAAACCAAAGGAAAGGTGGCACACAATTGTTGATGGCACAGAGGGTGGTGCGCAAGGGTTGAGCGCGCAGGCATCGGCGCGCAAGGGTGCGGCCTGGCCTATAAATATGCGGCCCCATTTCTGTACAGAGCATCAGGATTTCAAACTTTTGAGCTCTCGCCGCGCAAGTTGCCTTCGTCGCGTAAGTTGCTATGTTTTCTGATGTTTCTTTGCTATCGCTCTGCGGTATAGGTATTTGGAATTGCGCGGTGATACTTGCACGCCAAAAACATGCGCGGAACATCCATACTTGCGCGTCAAAATTAGACTTACACTCTTAAATGTCTTATCCATTTTTTTCACATTCCTTCAAAAATTTTATGAAAAATTAACTTACCTTAAGAGTTAATTACTCAACTTTTTTGCAGATCCAATGGCTCCCAAGAGAATTGGAATGGCTGATGAATTGTCTAGCAAGTGGATAGATGAAATAATGAATATTTTTCGCCATGATTACTGTGATATCTGTGACAAAACTCTTCAATATTTGGATAATTACTTGAAGAAATATCATCTTAACTTCCCACAGAGCATCTATCTGCCCCCGTATGGTCATAGTCATATGCAAGGAGTCAATGTTCCAGATGAAAAGAACTATATGCCTAAGATGAGGCTGCACTTCTACTCCTCTATTTCAGTTATGTTGTGCATTAAGATCAACAACATTGGCATGAACTTTCAAAATTTTCCTGCATGCCATTTCCTTGTAGATATGAAAATGGCAAACCCATGGGCTGAAATGTTTTCCACTACCGGTTGGGGGAGAGAAGAAAAATATAGTATTAGAACAATATCTGAAAAGATTACTCTCTCCAAATGGCTCTTTACTTCCAATGCTTCATTCTAAAATCAAGGTATCCATCTTCCAAGTCTCTTGGACAAAAACAAAGTCACTGTTTGACCAGCAGAAAATTTTCTCAAACCGCACTCAAGAACATTCTTTTATAATTGTTCCAAGAAGATCTGGTATCACTGCATCTCTTATGGTATCCAGTTGAATGAATGAATTCTAGGTGGCTACTGATGAAGCTCGGGATGCTATAAATCAAATGAAGAGTTATTTAGAAAGTCTTTTGTAATTCCTGAAAAAGAGAAGAGGCTCTAGTCTGTGTATGTCCTTCTAGCTCTTGTGCATCAATGAAAAACAATTTCACCTTCAATAATTTGTATCTGCATTCTCTTTTGATATCTGCTTTAAATTTACTTAAACCAATGGTCCTAGTGGTCATAGTTTGATTTTTACTAGGAATATTATAAATAACCCAACAAAATTTGAATCTTTTAATTGCTCAATATTACCTAAATCATACAAAATGTATGTTTAGTGAGCTAGAACATGACTTTTATTCAGATTTACTTTGTCTTTTGTGGGCAGTTTATAGTCATGCACGTCAGACATAAAGAGGAAAATGTTTAAGGTCGAACTATCTTTGACCGAAATGAATTAAAATTGACTCAATTACTTGAAAATTTATCTGAAAACATATTACCATACTCAAGTATGAGGGAAAATTTGTAAACTATAACTTAAGAAAATTTGAATCTGAGGAGTGATATGAAAATGATCTAAAAATGCATTTAAAGAAGTAGTTCCCATGAATGAAGTTACCATTATTTAACAAACCCATTAGGGGGTTGAATTATGCAGGGCCACCTAAGGGAATTGGCTGCATAGTCAAATAAATAGCATCTTTTGGCTGACAGGTCCGTTATGTAGACTACTTATGCAAGGCCACCTAAGGGCACGTGCTGCATAGTCAGTCAAAAGAACTCTCAGAAATTTACTTTCCTAGTGCTAAAAATCCAGTGAACGTTCATGGAGATTCAAATTTTCCAAAGTATAGAGTTTTCTTTATGGAAAGAGGTACTTGGATATAGAGAAGATATTTCCAAACAAGATTATCGATGAACTGAATGGATATCACTCCGACGAAGGTCTGACCCAAATGTAGGGAAAGAGAATATAAGCCATAGACTTGAATACTTTCAGATCATGAAAAATTATATGGGACAAGTATGTTAAGGATGGATATTTTTTTGGATCCCTACATATTTTCATTAAGACAAATAAGGAAAAAAGAGTATTTATTCCCAAGAATGAAGTTACCAGTATTTGACAAACCCGTTAGGGGGTTGAATTATGCAGTGCCACCTAAGGGCATTGACTGCATAGTCAAATAATAGCATCTTTTGGCTGACAGGTTCGTTATGTAGACTGTTTATGCATGGCCACCTAAGGGCACGTGCTGCATGGTCAGGAAAATGAACTCTCGTAATTTCAGGTCTTTTGTGATTAGAAGTTGATAAAAGGGTTATGAAGATCTGAAAATATTTAAGGTTAAGATTATGACACATAAAGATGGATATTGTACAATGTATGTAGAGATACACAGACCAATGCTAACCATAATCATGTTGTGGCTGGGTCCTGAATTGAAATGTTGGACTTCACTACGTATCTCATAAGGATGGGAATCAAGCCATACGTAGTTATTAAACTACAGTTTAAAGTCGTGCGGGGCAAAAGGATTGGAGATCTTAGTTTAAGGTCATAGAGCTTGGACCATTATAAGAAATACACAATGTGTGTTTTCATGGGGACTTTTCAGCCAAGGGTCTGAAAGTGGAATTTGGGGTTAGGCCCAAAGGCTTGGGGCTGGATTCGAGGGACACTCTAATGTTCCTACATATACCATAAGGATGGGAATCAATCCCACATAGTTCTAGAAATACCCTCTATACAAATTTTGTTCGTACATGTGAAGGGTGAAAGGGGACCTTAGTGCAATGATGGATTAACCAAAGATAAAAGGTTCGGGAATTGCCATGTATTCACATAGTCTTTGAAATGAAATATGTTTGAAAAACAATGTAAATAATGATTCCCTCTCAGGAGAGGGTATCAAAGAATATTGTAGTTTATTTTCATCCTAGAAAAAAGTGTTGTATAGTTTAACGTCATATATCAAGGATGAAAGTGAACCAATATAAAGATATTGATTCTAGGGGCGGTTTCACGAATCAACATCATATGAGATAGAGGTGAACCGATGTGAAGAGATTGGTTTTGATCTTGATTATTGGGAGGTTTCCTACGTACCCAGCCTGGAAGGCGAGGATCAAAGTCCGCGTAGTTCAATTAAAGATTGAATTAGTGATCAAGTAATCCTTGTGGACAACGATCTAAAAAATAGTGTTGCGACTTACACATGGTTAGTAGCCCAGAGAGAGTGTTATGGTTGAATTTGCTCTATGCTCACTTGAGTCATACTCGGTGTGAGAAACAAGAGGTAGCAACAACCCTAACGATGCACAGTTTAATGTCACATAGGACATATAAACAGACTATGTAGTTTCAAGTCTTGCAGTTAAGACTATTGGGGCTACACAATTTAATGTCATGTAGCAGGGACAAAGTATATTTTAATGTCATGTAGGACGTATTAATGGACTTTTTGTATAGTTTAGAGTCATGTAGTTAGGACAATGTGGACAATACAGTTTAATGTCATGTTGGAAAAAAGGGGAACTGTGCAGTTTAATGTCATGCAGTGAGGATGAAAGAGTTCACCATTTAACGTCATGTTGCACATATTAGGTACTTTTTCACAGTTTGACGTCATGTTGGATGAAAAAAAAGGATGATACAGTTTAGCATCATGTTGGACGTAAGTGAGAATAGTTTAAGGTCATATGCATGGACCGTTGGTTATGCAGTTTAACGTCTTGCTGGATGTAAGGGACTTCTATATAGTTTAATGTCATATAGATAGGATGATGAAGGGGGACATAGTTTAGCGTCATGTTGGACAAAAGTGCAAATAGTTTAAGGTCATATGCATGGACCGTTGCTGTAAAGTTTAACGTCGTATATCAAGGACGATGAAGGGGATACAGTTTAATGTCATGTTGGATGAACATGATAAGCAGTTTTAATGTCATGCTGGATGGTGGTGCAGTTTAAGGTTATACCAGACCAAGGTGTAGTTTAAGGTCATACTAGACCGTTTATGATATATTTTGTGTTTATACAAAATAATTCTTCATAAATTTGGCATTGGTTTGAGTAGTGATGAGTTCTCCATCCATCGAGATTAATGAATAAGCTCCATTGGAGTAGACCCTGTGTATTGATTAAGGTCCTTCCCATTTTGGCTAAAGCTTGGGAGGTTTCTTTCCATGTATCATTGGAGTTCTGAGAACTAATACCAATTCTCCCTGAGTGAATGAACGAAGATGAACTTTTTTGTTGAAATCTCGTGCTATTCGATTCTGATAGACTTCTAAGTGGTGAAAAGTGCACAATCTTTTCTCATCAAACCATTCCAATTCATTTAATCGCTTTTGAGATTTTTCATCTGTAGATGACTGATCACAAATGGGTACTCTGAGATAGGGTAGTTTAACTTCAATGGGAAAGATGGCTTATGTTCCATATACTGGTGAATATGGAGTTGACCGCGTTGTAGTGCGGGTGGTAGTCCGATAAGCCCATAAAGCATGAAAAAGTTTATCAGGCCATGATTTCTTATCTTTATCCATCATCTTTTGCAGTATATTTGAAAGAGTCTTATTAAAGGCTTCTAGATGGCCATTGGCCGCTGCATAATATCGAGATGAATGGTTGGATTTGGTGTTGTATTCTTGATACAACTTCTTCACCTCGGATGAACAGAAGTTGGTGCCATTTTCCGTCCATATGGTATGAGGGACACCAAATCTGGTAATGACGTTAGACTTGATGAAGCTAAAAATTAATTTAGAACTGACGTCCGTGAGAGGTATTTCCTCTGCCCATTTGGAAAAGAAGTCTGTGGCAATAAGAATATACATAACCTGCTTGGTCGTAGCTGAAGGGTAATGTCCCACCACATCCATTCCCAATGTGGAAAATGGCCACGAGTATTTAGCTGTATGATGTAACTCTGGAGGTTGATGAATGAAGTTGGCATGTACTTGGAATGAATGACACTTCTTTGTGAAGTCAACACAATCTTGAATCATTGAAGGCCAAAAGTATCCAAGCCTTCGAATCTGATCAGACAGTCTATGTTCAGACTGGTGGGCACCACTGACTCCTTCATGCACTTCTTTCATGACAACCATTGTCTCTTACCATCAATGCATCTAAAGAGAACTCCATCAAAACCATGTTTGTAGAGAATTTTCTCTATGTGATATGGTCTATTATAAAGAGAAAAATTGACCACACATCGCCGAATTTCTTCTTTCCTGGCTCTATCAGGTGGAAGTGTTCCATTTTGAAGTTATTCCCTGATAAGTGAAATCCATCCTGTAGTATGACCATATGGTTTAGTAATGGGACTAATTTCATTAATTTCCTCTGTTCTGATTCGAACATAAGGTGAAATTGCATGACAGTGGGCAATACTGATGGTTGTCTCGTCCCGATTTGGATCTGCTAGAGATGTGGCTATATTAGCCAGTGCATCAGCTTGATCATTTTGTGATTTTGGGACATAAGAAAATGTTGGTTCTGAATGGAATTCCACCATTAACTATCTGACGTAATCATACATAGGGATTAGTTCTTATTTTCTAATGGAATAATCCCCATTGACTTGTTTGATTACCAAGTCTGAATCACCTTTCACCTTTAAGTGATTCACATGTGCTTGAAGCGCCAACTCCAAGCATGCGATGAGAGCTTGGTATTCTGCTTCATTATTGGTACCACCTTCCCACAATAAGAAGGAATAAGGGTACACTTCCTTTTCTGGAGAAATGATCATAATTACTAAACTAACCTTGTTGAATTTAGGATTTTCCATTTTCCTCCCTGTTGGACTTCTGGAAGCACCATCAAAATACATTTCTCATTCCTGAGGAATTTCTTGAATAGAGAAGACTTACTCATCAAGGAGTTCAATATCTGAAGTTGTGTCTTCTGCTGAAGGGTGTTCAGCCAGGAAATCAGCCAGAGCTTGTCCCTTTATTGCCCTTTGAGACACATACTGAATGTCGAATTACTGCAAAATTACTGCCCACCTTTCCAGACGTCCTGTATGAATTAAACAACTAAGGATGAATTTGAGCGGGTAATTGTGATATACCAATTGGACCTCGTGATGTTGCAGGTAGTGTCTCAACTTCTGAACTGCAAAGATTAATGCCAGGCAACACTTATCAATACTTGAATACTGGGTTTCTGCTTCAAGCATAGTCTGACTGAGGTAGTATAGGATGTTTCCATTCCCAGCATCATTCTTATGATAAAGAAAGGCACTCAATGATCACTCTAAAGCTGTCATATATAGAATAAGTGGCCTTCCTTCAACAGGTGGCATAAGTACCGGTGGGCTTAAGAGGTATTTTTTGAGAATATCGAATGCTTATGGACATTCTTCAGTCCACTGGTAAGTGACTCCCTTCTTCATCAATTTGGTGAAGGGTAAAATGTTTCCTGCCAAATTGGCGATGAAACGCCGAATATAGTTTAAGTGTCCTCGAAGTCCTATTAATTCATTCAAATTTCGAGGAGGTGACATACCAAGGATTGAAATTGTCTTCTCAGGATCAACTTCAATACCACGATGGTATACAACAAAGTTGAGAAATTTTCCTGAGGTTACCCAAAAGCACATTTTAAGGGGTTCATCTTCAAATTATGTTGTTGAAGCTTGCGAAATATGACATCCAAATCATCCAAGTGATTATAACATTGTTTGGATTTGACCACCAAATATTCCACATAACATTCAACAAACTTCCCTAAAAAGGTCTTGAAGATGCGATGCATTTCACGATGATATGTTTCTCTTGCATTCTTTAAGACAAAGGGCATTACCCGATATCAAAACACACCCTAAGGGGCTCTGAAAGATGTAGATTCCTCATCTTCTGGAGCCATTCAGATTTGATTATATCAGGAATATCCATCCATGAAGGATAGTTCTTCATAGCCAACTGTTGCATCAATCAGGAGTTCTGTAATCAGAACTGGAAATCATCCTTAGGACAATGCCGATTAAGATCTCTAAAATTGATGCAAACTCTAATTTGTCTGTTATTCTTCTTCACAGGGAAAATATTATCTAACCAATTGAGATATTGAACTTCTCTAATGAATTTAGCTTTGATAAGATTCTCCACTTCAGCTTCAATTTTGGAAGCATGAGTCGTGTGTTTTCTTCTCGCGGCTTGCTTAAATCCTCGATGCTCTTATGGTAAACCCAAATGATGAGTAGCAACATCAGGATCAAGCCAGGGCATTTCTGTATAGTTCCAAGAAAATATTTCTCGATTTTTCGTTAGAAAGGAAATATACTTCTCTTGTTCTTAAAGAGTCATGGCCGCACTAATTAAAGTGGGGCGTGGATCTAATTTTGTACCCAGATTTATTTCTCTAAGTTCATCCACAGTGGTAGAGATACCCTCTTCAAATGCTGGAGGAGCATCTCTGAGATCTTCCTATTCTTCTTCTTCATGTGTTATTTCTTCCGTTTCTACTTGAATTGTAGATGACAGATTAGAATTTCCATGATTAGAAGAGATGTTAAAATTTAACTACTTGAAGAAGAAGCTTCTATTTCTGACCCGATTGATGATGAAGGGTCTTCCTTGGGAAATAATGAGGAGATGATGGATTGAGAGTCAACATCACTATTCACTTCCGATGTTGCTATAACTTCTTCTGTCCTGATTGGAGAAGTATATACTTGTTTGGATTTCATCTGATAAAATGAAGACATCAATATTTGGGCTTTCATCACTGCTTGGTGGGTTACCAATTTCTCCCATGTTATCTGGCTCGATTGCCGTAATTGACATTATGGATCTTTCCATAAGAGTATTTTGATTTGGGTCTATCTTGTAAATTTGACTGATAGGAAACACATATCTGTACTCACATGTGTAAATGGATTTACTGGAATATTCTCCAAACCATATGGAGCATTAACATTGGTAATCTCCCTGGTTGTGGATTTATCCTTTCCCTTCATGTGATAGAATTCCACCTCAATGTATTAAGACTCACATGTCATGAACAGTGCCTTATCACCATAAAATGTACCAACATGACCATTGAAACAATATTTGAGACATTGATGGTAAGATGAATGGATAGCTGCATGTTGATGTAGCCAGGGTCTTCCAAGCAAGATGTTAAAGGCTGGGTCTTGATCAACAACCATGAAATATGAATTAGATACAAAATATCCAAAATGAGTTCTGAGTGTAACCTCGCCCAGTGGTTCTTGTTCATTTTTATCATATCCTTGTAACATCATCGTAGAAGGAGATAAATCAGATTCCGTAAGGCCCAATCTATGAAGTGTACTAATGGTCATGATGTTGACTCCTAAACCATTATCAATAAAAGCTCTTCGGATGTTTACGCCATTGGCCTTGCCAGATAAGTACAATGGTCTAATATGTCCATGCACAACATCATCTTTATCTTCATCAGTAAAATATATTAATGCATGGCATTTTACAGGATTATTCATTATGTGATAGACTTCAGCTGCAGCAATTTCAGTTTCAAACTCCTGAGTACTTGAAAAATCCTCGATGAGTGCCTCCCAAAGATCTTTTGACAGATTTAAAGCATCCAGAATTGATAACTCGGCCGGTACGTGGGACAGGTGTTTCAATACATCATACTTTTGATCTAGAGGTCTACGTTTCCCAACAGGAACATGTGGTTTAGCAGGTGCCTTGGAAGTAGATGATTTGGAAGTTAATGCATCTTGTATCAGGATAGGAGTTGGTAATATTCCTGGTTTTGGAAGATTATACTGATTAGATCCATTTACTTGTTGAGAGGTTGAAGGTGGAACCCCCAACCGATCCTCCAAAATAACTGTTACAGGATTGAATTTTTTATTAGTGGAAGAACTTTCTTGTTCTTGCTGAGCTCGCTGAAGGGCTTTTACATGAGTCTCTGCTGCATACACAGATCTTGCAGGCATAGAATGGGAATAATGGCTTCTGGGATATCCACGTCTTCATTTGTATCCCAAACCCCTAGAACATCCTCTGATTCCTCTATTTGATATAGGGAATTCGGGCTCATCAAAATCAAAACTGCAACTGGCATATGGATCTGTTAATTGAATCATATTAATATAACCAAAAATCAACTCTTCATCTGATGAAGACTCTACCTGATTAGCCTGTTTAGGCTATGCCATTTGGTGGTACGGTGCTCGTGGCTTTGATGTAGATGGAATGGAATCTTCCAGAGTCAAATACAGCTTAGTCTTTGACACATACTCATCTTCTTATTATTGTTCCTCTTTCTTGGAACTGTGTCGTTTCTTTGAGGATTTTCCCTCTGATTAAGAGAGTTTTGTTGCAGCATTTATGGAAGAAGTTACAATTGGTTTACTCAATTGTGGTCACAAAATATCATGAGTTCGGTTGATCATCTTTCTGACCATCCAATCATCATATTTTTTCACATTTTGGCTTTTGACTTCTTGTCACTCGCCTTTCTCCTCTGGAACTGTAGTAGTAACACATGCTACCTGAGCTGAAGAACCTTTCAGTTTGACTTGTCCCGAGTCGACCATCATTTGAAGGAGGTCTTTGAAGACAAAACACTCCTGGATGGGATGTCCCAACATTTGATGAAACATGAAATAGTTTGGACGGTCTTCATCTCCTTCCTTGTTTGGCCTCTTGGGCATTGTCAATTGAACCAAATTATTTTCCAGAGCCGAAATGAAATAACCAGGAACTTGTTCATTTCAGAATGAGTAAAAATTCCTTTTCAAATCCTCAAATTGTTTTCGTCTTTGATCTCTTTGATTATCTTGACGAAATGACCTCTATTGTTGGAGCTCAAGAGGTGGAGCCCTTGGAGAAGATGAAGGTTTTGAGGTAGAAGCAGGTACAGGTGCTTGTTTAAGCATAACTGTAGCAGTTTCTGATTCACCCATTCTCCTTCTTAGAGCTGATGGAATTACTTGAGATTTAGCATTAGTATATATAAGAGAATATTCAATGTGTTCAGCGATTGAAGTAAGTTCTCAAAACCCTCCTATGTATTTCACAGGGATCAGCGGTGTGTGTAATTCATCACACAGATTTTCCACACATATTGGCAACATTTCCTCTTGAGGGAGTGCTAAGCTTAGGGAATATGTTAATCACTTCAAGTGAGCAGTGAAATATAAGACCCTTTCATACTCCCTTTGCTTACAGTTTTTAAGATCAAATGTTTTTGTCTTCGGAAAAGTTGAGCGGAATTGAAGAAGAAATCGTTGACGGAGATCTTCTCATCCGGTAATTGACCGGGATTTCGAGCTTGTATACCAGACAAAGGCTGTTCCTTGCAAGGTTCGCACGAAGCATCTGAGTTTCACTGCTTCTTGCTGCTCTGGAGTTCCCATCATACGATCACAACAAGACACGTAATGCGTCAAATGCAATTCAGGATCGCCCGATCCATTGAAAACAGGGAATATAGGGTTTCCAAAACATGATGGGGGAGAGACTGAATCTACCCATTCAGGGTAAGCTCTTTTTTCTGGGTGAACCTGCACACGCTTCCCTTCCATAGTCTCTAACCGAGCTGTTAATGACTCAATGGTAGTTATTAACTTTTGAGAAACATTCGGTTGAACTTCGACCTGGGCAGGTGTAATGACTGGAGCTTGGACAGGTATGGTAGGTGGTACTGCAACTGATGGAAGCACTGCCAATTATTGTTGCACTTGACCCGTAGGATTAGACCTGTGAGGGTGTACTGATAGAGAAGGATATTCCTGATCCATCTCAGTAGCTGCAAAAAACTCCTTTGGCTGACTGAATCCAACACATTTAGGAGGAAGACTACCCTGAAGTAGTTCTGCATTCATACTCCTCAATTCCTTCATTTCTTCCTCCTATTGCACAAATCTTTGGTCTAGTGAGAGCGAATGGACTTCTCCAGATGAAGGATATGTAACATGATTCTTTACCTTCCCCTTGTTTGATCCCTTTTGGAGAGGGGGAAGTGCATTATTTAAAGGAACACCCAGATTTTGGGTATTCCTTTGATTTCGTGTATGCACACCTTCTTCATTTGTGTCTGTGCATACAAATTCTTGAACAAGAACCTCCTCATCTGATCCCTCTGAGTGAGCCTCAACTGGTGGATCAGCAACAACAACATTGATGACATTAATTGATTCATAATGCATTACATCCCTTCTATCAGCATTTCTATGATATTGTCTTTTGCGATGCATTTGATGAGACACTGCCTTTTGTTGATTCGATCCCTCAGGAACTTCTTGGTGAACTGTAATTTGGAGATAATCTCCTGATAATTTGGCTCTTCTTTCCTCTTGAGGCTTCTTCCCCAATCGTGAAAAAATCAACTTTCTTTGAGGAGGGGGTTGATGGTTTGAAAAATTCTCCAGTCTGGTGGACTGGGGCTATTCCTGTTGTCTTTGTTCAACTCCTCGAATCATATTTGTTGATTCTGAGGGTTGGTTTAAAAGAGACCCCAAACTGGCAATCTAGGGTGGCTCTTGACATGCTATGTCTGAGAATTTTATAAATTCCCTCATGATCTTGCGGACCTTAGTCCAGAAATTAGCTGGATGCATCAATCGATATCCACTATTATCACTCGGTTCAAAAGACCATTAGATGATTTCTAACACTTCTGTCACTTGATGATGTGCTTTCTCCATACGAGAGGCATGTTCAATATTCTCATTTGCTTGATGTAGGAGTAATTCAACAACTTGTTCTCTGTATTCTTGATTTTGAGAAGAACTATTTGAGGTATGTTCTTGGGAAAGCTTTTGATTACAAACAAAATCCATTGACTGTGGCCGGCCATGGGCAATAACATTGCATGAGACCATTTTTGGCGGGCTTTGCTGACTGGAGAGCATAGTGAAATGTAGTGCTCCATGAACACCCCATCATCTGACATGAATACTAGATGGGGAATTGGCAATTAACTGGCGCAATCTTCTTAGTGCACCAAGGAATGAACGTAGAAGGGATCTCTGCTGCTTTTCAGCCTTTGGATATCGAGAGACTGATAGAGATGCCAAATAAATCTGATGTTGTAACCCTTCTATTATCTTAACATTATTTTCATATTCATCATAAGATAATACATTCTTTTTCAACTGCCAAATAGTTTTCTATATGTTGAGACGAATATCACGAATTCCATCTTCCGTCAACATCTCTGGAATGTCATACTAAGAGTCATCCAAAGGCCAAAACATGACTGGTACTTCAACTTTCGCTAGTTTTTTATCATGTTCAGCATTTCCTCTTTATCATTCAATGAAGATTATTCTACCTGATTTGACCAGAGCTTGTTCTTACTTGTTGCTTAATCAAATTCAACAAGATTGGTAGAGAAATCACTGATCAAACTAGAAGATGCATGACTTAGGGGTGGTTCGGAGAATGACCTACACCCTGGGCTATCTTTCGATTGAGAAAGAATTTCACCTGCTAGTGATGAAGCATCAGACATGACTGGTTTCGCATTTTCAAGTGCCTCAAGATAATAGGGCTTTCTCAGCACTACATTTTCCACTAGATAATTTTCCGGGAGATGACCATCACTACTGCGGAGAGGACTTTCAAAGCGAAATTCATATCATGGAGAGGACCACCATGGCAGGTTACAGAAAAAGATGAGATCTCTTGCTCCTTTGTCTTATGACCACACAGAGGGTTCTTTATGGCTCTCATCTGAAGATGAAACTTAAAGATCGACCGAAATGTCATGAAACAATCCTTAATGAGGAAGTGTATGTTGAAGACCTTCAAAATTAATATTCCCACTATTGGTAAATGAGGGAGTAGAATCTTGAATTACAATAGTCAACTGTATGAGGGCTTCAAGAAATCCAGCATTGATCAAGGGCTTGTTAAATATTGGCTCTTGATTTCTTGACTATGCTGGGCAGGTTTTCTTCTTAGACACCTTCTTACTCGCCTTGGAAACAACTTTTTGATGAAAGTGGCTACTCTGAGCAGGTGTATGTGCCTGATTAGGAGATATGGCCAGGTTAGGCTGACTATCTCCACTCAAATTAGGTGTATGTGCTTGACTTTGTTGTCCATATGATATGGGGGAGTATTCCCCACAACCCACTTGGACTAAAACAGATGTGTGTGTCTGTTCCGGATTGAACTGATGATGTGTCACTCCACTGGTAGCGATAGATTTATGTGTATTTCCCTAAGATGCCACTGAAGCTGTTATAATATCCTGGCAAGCATCCAAAATATGAGCAGGGATTTTCTTCTACTCTTTCACCATTGATAGAATATGATTGGTGACTTCAGCAGTCGGAAAGGGAATATACATCCATTTCGTGCTTGGAGTAGGTGTATGTGCCTGCTCCTGTCCTCCTTTTCCTGTTAGTGAATCCTGACAGTACTCAAGTGTGGGGGAAAAAAGTTGAGTCTGCCTTCTGTTTATCACCGGAGCTTTCTGATTGAATTCTCCAAATGCTACCAAGCGAGACTATTGGTAGGCTTGATCAGTACTAGCAGGCGTATGTGCCTGCTGATTGCACTTCGCCGAACGTGGTTGATGAGCTCCATCATATGTAGTCAGACGAGCCTGTTGACTAGATGGTGATGTATAAATAGGTGTATGTTCCTTCCTACAGTACTCTACCGGAATTTCCTAGCGGGATTGGTGTGATGCTTCCAGACGAGTCTGCTGGATAGCGGAATTCAAACGGGAAGGTGTGTGTGCCTGCTCGTTGCTTGCCACCAAGTTAGGTTGGTGGACTTCTCCGGAGATGGAAGATATGAGAAACTGCTTACTGTTAACTGGATTTATCCTCTGGCAATTCGTCTTTCCTGCTCGGGTTGGAGGAACTTGAGGCGAACACCTGGAGTCGGTACCCTCATCATGTTGAGGGCGCACTGCCGCATGAGTTTGGCGGCGATTGTTAATGGGATCCCTCAAGAATGAATCTTGTCTCCTTGAATTAAGTCCCTGAGGGGCCTGATCATTCACCTCCCCAGAATATGGGAGTTAATGGTGATTGCGTTCTGGGGATAACGACCCGAAACGGTTGGAGACCGTGGTTAGCACCACCTACTTCTTGACCACTGTTCGTCATTGTCCGGATGACCGGTGTAAGTTGTTCACTTGGAGGGCTTGTCGGGCAGCCTCCAGAGTTGGAATGGTACCATGTTGACGGTACTCTTTGACTAGTGTATTTTATACCTAGTGTTGAAGATGCTGAGTAGGTGATGTCATTTTCAGAGCGGATGACGATCTAGTAGGAGTAGCAGCATTGGCATTTGTAGTAGCGGTATTCACAGGTGTGAACTTGAGAGCAGCCATTTCTTAGAATGCATAAAATCTTGGAAAAGAGTTCATGTTTGATATAACAGACGTAATCAAGATAAATTCAGCCACTACATCTTTTGGATGAGCACATATGTCAATGATTGTTTTTTGGGCCATCTCATTGAGTTTTAAATAGGGGTCTAACAAATAAGCAAAGCATCATTTTATCTTGGTTAAGGATTCACTTCAGGTTCACCATTTGTTTGTTTCCCTCAAGAATTGGGGATGACCTCATCGATTTAAGGTTCAAACATTCCAAAAGGTTTCGAACGGGTTTGTTCGTAGAACCAGAAACATCCAATGATTTTATATCCATTTGAACCTACTTTCCAAAGGTAGGCGCTCATTAGTTGTGGACTGATGAGGCTTAGGAATTTGCATTGGTCGAGAGGATGGGAGGTTGGACTCATCATACCTTTTTGAGGGGAATTATTGTCTACTCCGGGACTCTCTTTATAGAGTTATGTTATGTTTGTGAATCCTTATTATATTACCAAGTATAAAATCATCTTTCCTTTAGATCTGACAATCAATGATTGATATGTAGGAAATTTAGAAAATCTTTTATATGTATTCACGGTTCGTCATCGATAGAGATTTAGCTTTATTTGTTAGATATTCTTAATCAATGGTATCCTTTGATACATAAAAGTCTCTTGGTTATTATGATGACCATACTGGTTTTAAATCCACTCAGTGGGGCACTTGAAGTTTATTGTCATTCAGAAGGAAATTGATTATTTCAGAGTTGGGATCGTACCCGCAGATGGGATACCTACGAATCCTTTGTTTTTTTGGAAAAGGAATCAGAACCCACATAGTTCGTGTTAGGGAGTATGATGTTTATTCATGATTTATGGCTCAAAGAAATATTTCATGATTAATTTTACGCTCTAAGCTCACGTGAGTCATTCTCGGTATGAGAAACAAGAGGTATTGGTGAAACCAGACAATTGTGACATGAAATATGCAATGATGTGGTGATTATGTGTGTATGACTGCCCAAATAGATGAGGATTAAGATTTACTTCTGGAAAGAAAACTAGGAACAGGGTCTATAAAGGTATATGTGATACATGGAGATTTGGATACTCTAATCTTGGGGCTTACTCCTAATGAAGATGCCCATGTTAGGAGGGACTTATGATTGGGTTTTAATCCTGAGAAGGAAGCCCAAATCAAAAGGAAATTAGGACTGGTTAAGAGAAATTAAGGTTGGGGATTACTCCTAAGAAGAAGGCCAATGTTAAGGGACTTGAAAAAATTAAGGGGCTTGGGGATTACTCCTGAAGAGGATGCCCATATTTGAGACAAGGGATTACTCTTGAAAAGGAAGCCCCGATTAAGAGAATTATAGTTGGGGATTACTCCTAAAGAGAATGCCCATATTTGGGAATTATGACTGGGACTTACTCCTAAAAAAGAGGTCCAGGTTAATGACGACTTGGGGATTACTCTTAAGGAAGATGCCCATACTTGAGAATTATGTCAGGGGATTATTATTGGAAAGGAGGCCCAGGTTAAGAGACTTGGGGCTTACTCCTAAGAAGGATGCCCAAAATTAATGAGAATTATGACTAGGACATACTCCTAAAAAGGAGGCCCAGGTTAAGGGGTTCTCTCATCTTGAAGGATGAGGTTTAATGAATGAAATCTCAATCTTTAGTGACATAAAGATGTGTAAATCACTAGGTTTTGAGAGATATTCCATAGAATTCCTTTCATATAAGGAATTTAATCAAGAAAACATGCCATAAATGGTTTTGAAGAAATTATTGAAGATTAAATCTTGAATATGAGAGGTGGAATGGTATAAGAGGGGTTAAATTGGAAAGAAGGGCACCCAAAAAGGTAGGGGTGTGCAAGTCCTGGCAAGCACGCAGGTACTGCGTGGGCATGAAAGTCCTGGTCGCACGGGTATACCTTTGCGACAAATGGGTGCTTACACGATTGTTAACCAGTTGGGTAACACTTGGGCGATCCAGGACCAAAGCATTTAGAATTATCCTGAGGTACTTCCAGAAGAGAGGCGTGCATGTTTTGGTGAAGAAGTTGGGCGGCACGCAAGTATGTTCATTTCCCTTAAGGGTAAAACACCTTAGGCATGCAAGTGTTAGTGAATTCTAACACTTAGACCTTAATCCTCTTGTTTAAACCTTCTATTATAGGTAAAGAATTACCTTAGAAGTGTTCGGATGACCTAAAGATGAGACTTGGGCGTTCAGAGCTCTATATATAAATTCTGGAAAAATTCCTCCTCAAATGGGGGGCCCACCGGGGGGTATTTATAGGCTGGAGAAGACCCCGGGCGGTTTTCAAAGAGGGCGCGTGCAAGTCACTTGCGCGACCATTAGGCGTCGCACAAGTGTACTTTCATGACCATGAGGGAACTTGTGTGACCCAAGGTCGTTTGAATCCTTTTTCATTCCTTTGTCTACTTTTTGTGTTTTCTTCAAAGGATGAATCAATTTGGTTTCAAGGTATTTCCCTTTACATTCCTTTGGACTCTGTGAAGAAAAGGAGCGTCAACAACCACATAGATAGAATTACCACACATGTAATACCATGAAGAAAACACCACAAAGGTAGAAGTACCACACAGGTAACGCCACGAAGATAGAAGTACCACCGAGGTAACACCACGATGATAGAAATGATTTCGCTCACAATAATGTATAACATAAGTAAATAAGTACAGATGATTAGTCATAAGGCTAAATCATCTTATTCTGTTAAGTAGCACTGCTTCTGACCCACACATGATAGATCGGTAACTAACCCCCTCTGACCCATATAGGATCGATATACGTTGATCCACACAGGATTGCTGAGCGCTGACCCACACAGGATCAATGTTCTTTCATCACGTTATAGCCAGCCACATGATTCCCTGCACTTCGTTCACTCGAGCTCCGTAGAATCTACCCTCGAGATACTGGTCATACCTCGACCACCACTAATCTTCACAAAGGAGTAACCCAAAAGACCACCATGTTGTAAGGGTTCCAACATAACAGATGGTGGGTCAACTGGACGTCCGGTCTGTAAGTTGTTGGAATTTTAGTACCGGAAAACAAGTTGGATTCATGTTCAATCCCACCCATCTGTACTTAAAATGACACTAGATAACCCAACGGGTCACACCATTGTGATCCACATGAAAAAACACAAGATATGGACCATCAATTTTTCCAAAACGGATACTCGGTGAAAATTTTTATTTCACTGAAACACTCGCGAACCAGGCCTTGTGGGGCCTGCACCTCGACCTCGACTTTAATATCCACAATTGGTCTTGAAACATCAATCTTAATTTTAGGGTCGCAACATCACATATGGTTCATCATTCTGACACCGTATGATGTAGATATGTCAGATACAAGATTCCATAATAGTAATAATAATAATAATAATATTGGATGTTTCATGGACCCGAGCCACGAACCAGAATTTTGTATCTGAAATTTGACTTTAATCGACCGTATTAATGACAGGATCACATTGCCGATGACGATAAGTCAATAGGATGTCGCACGCTGGAGTTTTGTTGGGTCGAATATTTAATAATAATATTAAATCTGTTATTTTCCAAGTAGTTTGGGTACCCAATCCAAAAACCAAAAAAAAAAAGAAATCCAATATTGCACTTAGAATTTCCTCTTGAAGCCAGGATCACACCACCACTTATGGTTCATGAAACCGAGGTTGCACTAACAAGTTACGGGGGAACCACAATTTTCCCAAAAAAAATAACAATAACAACATTATATTATTATTAATTTTATTTAATCATTTTTTTTGTCAATCATAATCCCACATTCAATGCCTAGTGCACAACCCCCAATTCACTAATTTATCATTTATTTCACTTTTAATTTTTATTTCCTTTCAATTTCATTCTCTCTCCAATATTCCTCTTCTTCCACGATACCCATCTTCATGCTGATTCTTCCGGTGCAACCCTAACATCCACCTACCAAACCCACTCGCCGGACCAATCCAAATACACTATGCCAATCCCACTAGAGCCTCCTAGCTACCTCACTAGCCTGGTGTTACTCAGCTGACCCTCCTACACTATCGTGCCCTTGCTAAATCGTCGAAGCTGCCTCGGCCTTCCCCCTCAATGTCACCTGCTCGCGCCAGAAAACCCTGATGTGCTGACTCTCGCAGCACCGACTAACTCACCCGACTACTCCACATGGACAACAGCAGTATGTCGCACTGCCTATCCCACTCAGACCCATGTCCCAAAGACACTGGAATAGTGCCACCACATCGCCCATTCTACGGGCCACTGCATTATTGTTCTAAGCTCGAAAAATGTGACAATCACATATTCATGATCCTCAAGTTGAGATCTCTGTGTCTATATGTCACGTTCAATGAAATATATTGTTTTTAGCGCGCTTAATTATTTTTTGAAGAAGAGTGTGCAAAGGATGCATGAAGAATGAAATATAAAAGATCATGGTATCTGTGTAGATCGATGGTCATGTTTGTTTGACCATCATTGTTGAGAATCAAGAACAAGTGGAATCAACAAAAAGATATTTATCATACTTCAAAATAAACACCCTACCTCATAAATCCATTGGAGAATGATAGAAATTGATGGTGGGTAAGTTTTCTTCGTTCCCGAAACAAGCTTCCAACAACACCGCTTGAACGACGATCTTCGGTTCTCAATTCTGAGATCTATTCTTCGTCAAGAGCCTCCAGATCCTTCCCCTCCTTTTGCCAATGGAAACCAACACCCATCCCCTAGGAATAGTTAATATAACTTTGAGTTTTAAAGGTGATTCATTTATTTAGAATTAATTAATCTAATAAATTAAAGGGATTTGTGGTAAAAAAAAATGTGTAACCAGCCATTTAATGCCCAGTATTTAAATGCATGGCCACCCTCTTGTGGTACTTGCCACAAAAAATTAAAAGGAAAGGTGGGAGGATATTTAAAATAAAATATTTTTATTTTATTTAATCCTCCAAGAAAAAATGAAAAAACCAACTTCTTCTCTTAACCCATTGTCGTCGAGGTTAAACCACCCTTAAGAAAATCCAGACACTACAAGTTCAACGGTGCCTTTGAATTTTTAATCTGAGCACCGGTTCAAAAGTTGCAAAATTCTGCTCTCTCATTTACTGAACATACCTTAAAAAATTTCAATAAATTAATAATGTTCACCCTCGACCCGCGCCAGTCGAAGTTAGGATCTGTCTAAGGAGAACACGCCCCAAGTAACCCAATGATACTCCCAGATTTTTAATTCGAGTTACCATTTAGAAGTTATGAATTTTAACAATAAAATAATTGTCACTTAATTATTTTCATTATGGCCAAAAAATAACTTTCATTGTTAGCTCATGCCGGCCAATGTTGGTATCTACCCAAAGAGATCATACCCTCACGAGCTCAGCTGTGGTCTCATATTTTTAATCCGAGTAACCGTTCGTGAGTTATAATCATTTTAGAAATAAAATAAAATTATTTTATTATTTTATTTACGATTATAATATTTTCGGGTTTTCCCACAGGAGGCCTGCGCCGACTAAACATAAGTTGCGCCTAGCGTAAACCCACCATTTTGAGCACAAAGGTGCCCTCAGATTTCTGATCCAGGAAACCATTTAAAAGTTATTTTTCTTTCTTAGGAAAACTTCTTAAACCCGCTATTTAATGTTTAAAAAAAATTTAATAGATCATTCCGGGCACTCTAGGCCTCGGAATTACCTGCTGTTAGATTTGACAGTCTTGAAATAATTCATTAGAATTAAAAAAAAATTATACGGAAATTTTGTGACATTAATTCTCCCCACCTTAGTTCTTTTCTTCCCCAAAATCCAAAACACAGACTAAAGAAACAAATGGAGGTACTGAGCATGAATCTGAGTCACCATCTCCCATGTGCTCTCTTAGATGTTCCCATGCTGTCAGAAAACGCACACCAGTGGTATATATCACCCACGAAGGACTCACTCATACCGGTCCTCTATCTCCTATGGGAACTCCATAAAAGTCACCTCATCGTCAAAATTCAACTCTCCCTACTCGATAACGTGCGATGGATCATGCACTCATATCCTCAGCTGTGACACATGGGAAAATTTATGCACCCGGTGAATCTGTGGGGAAATAGTTAGATGGTACACCACCTCACCCACTCTGCTGAGAATCTATAAAGGTCTGATGAACCTCAGAGATAGTCTGTCGCCTAGCCAAACCTCTGAAATCTTCATCGGGGTGAGACTCATAGGATGACATGGTCTCCCTCAACATATCCTCCCAAAGAGTCACTGGTACCATGGTACGACCTCTGAAGAGGATCAAGTTTTCCCCCACCTTCAGAAAATCTTTCAAGAGACCATCCTAAGGATATCTGAGCACATCGGGCCTCGCAGTCAACATCCTAAGTTGTACCTTCTGAATTTGGTGAGGAATTTGGGGAGTGATAGTCATAGAATGAAGGTAAGCTGCTCTATCTTTATCCATTATGTACATCTGAAGCGCGACTAGTTGATCTGATGCCTCACTCAGTAGATGTATACCAGAATCCTGCTGAGTGCATCTGCTACCTCATTACCCTTCCTAAGAGTATCTACTATCTCAAAGTCATAGTCATATAGGAACTCTAGCCATCGTCATTGTCTCAACTTCTAAAAGACCTCCTGACACTTCTCTATCCCCCATAAAGGCTCACCATTCTTTATCATAGCTTACTAAGGTGCTGCAACCCCAGAGAAGTCTGGTTCGAAACTCTGCTAGTACCCAGCCAAAGCAGAAGTCTCTCTCCCTTTGGGAGGTAAACCTAGACACAACTTTTGAAAAGATGTCCCCACACTCTTCCACTACTGTTGGGAACTAAAAACTCAATACTCTTGCTACCATGAGGGTAAGGCTGGCCGACTCAAGAGTGATCGGCTACACCCTCCTATGCATGATTTTATGCTGTTTTGCCTAGGTTTCCTTTTTCACCGACCAAGGAAAACCTCATTCTAACATTGTAGATAAACCACAACCTTTTTTCTTAATATATTCAATATGAGTATGAACTGTGGATGTCCAGTTCATACCCAAAATAACATCGTAAGGCCTCGACGCTATGACCAAGATGTTCCAACCGAAACTCTCTCCTCAAGGGTCAAATCACACCATCAGGATAAGTGTGATTATCAAGTCTCCCACCAAAGGTATCTCCAGATGTACGGGTCAAGTCAACAGTTTAATCGGAAACTCTAGTTTTTGAACAATATTCGTGGAAGGTAGGAATGAATGGTACCTATGTCTATTGATACGACAGTGATGAAAAGACACATACCATACCTCGAATCATTCCTAGAGTCCTTGGCTCGCACTCCTTGACCGCATGAAACTACTCTCATGTATTATCTTCCGGCTCCCAGAGCTAGGTGGGGACCACATTGGGGTGGTGGTTGTAACATGTCAAAAACTACACCACCTCATGATGCTCTCCTAGCTCTGCTTCCACATCTGCAGCCCTATATATTCATATATCCTTACCACTTTCTCTTCCAAAAACATTTTACATGCTCAGGTCTTTGAGACTGGCGTCATTTTCCTACCTTCCCACTGTTAAAATTCAATTTCTGCATTTGCTCAGCCATAGAATATTCAACCACAATGTTTGTTTCTAGAACCCTAACATAAGTAGGAATGCATAGAATAATAGTGCTAGCTTGGATGTCCCTAAACACACCCCGCTCAGAGGTCCAATCCTTGAAGAACTTACCTTACAATATTTATCAAGTACCTGGGATGGTCAGTATGCCTTGGTAAATACTCAACTACTGACATGTTGTCCTACAAAAGCTATAGAAGCTCTAAGGAACTCTAAACCACCTCCTCAAGCGAGTCCTTATCCTCCTATGAGTCGGGCGCCCCTCAAAGCATGAGGGGTATTTGATGCTAAAACACATGTAAGGAACTAAGACTACATATTTCCTCTATCGGTATCACCGGTTCTAACTACTGACTAACAGGCAGTGATATAGCTGGTACACTACCCGAAGGTACCATCTCGGGCAACGGTCCATCTACAGAAGCCTCATCACTATGCGGACCATCCTCATGGTCACACACTAATAAAAGACAAGAAGCTAAGATCACCATTTTATCTGCTAGTGTCCCAACTAGGAGGAAAACTCGAGCCACAGCCTCCAGTCAGTTCTCAGCTGCATAGTGATCTGTCTTGCCTCGAAACCTCAGAGGCCTCATCCACTGGAACTCATGCAATGCGCTTAGTCAGCGTGCATGGTATACTGGTAGCATTTGTTGCTAACTTCTTCCCAATATGTGGTGGTGTTGTATGTACCCCACATGAAGTTTCCAACACAGTAAGAGGGCCCCACACTGGTGCCTTGTCGCTCGGTGGGATGTCATCGTGTACTCTCTCAAGAATCCTAGCAGGCTGTCTACATGGTGGAATCCTAATAAGGAAAAGGTGTGCCAAGATCATTAAGCTATACCTGGTGAGATGAATCTAAAGAAACCAAGGAAAATAATTTTCAAAACACACACAATTAGGGGTTTTGTGCACTGAGTCGGAAATCAGAATTTGGGGTCCTAGTGTATGGATACGTCGGCTGCTGCACCAACACTGGACTCCATGAACTAAAAATCACACTCAAAGCACTTAACACTATTTCTCCACATAGAAAATATTAGATTCCTAGTTCTTTGGTAGAACAAACTCCTCTGATACCACTTTTTCACGACCCGTCCCTCGGGGCCCGTTTCGTGACTACCCCAAGCCCGACTTCCATAGGCTAGGGGATGGAGACTAACAATGGAAAGGTGTATCCCTATAATGGGAGGGAATTTCCTTTAAACCTATACAAACACACATACTAGTATGGAACAAGATGCAACCACAAAGTAATATACTGTAGTAAAAGAGTGCTAAATGTAAAGGTGGACAGAATACAAGCCCAACTAGAAGTACGAGTGCAACAAAAAAGTAAAAATACAACCAAAAAGGGGAAACACAACTCCTGGAATATCCACCAAGGATCCTACCTGATGGGTAGGTACAGCTCACGATCAGTAGTCCTTGCATCACATCATGCCAAATAGTCCACCTCTGAGTACCGTCCAGTCCTTGCTCCCTCAGCCTCGATCAATGTTGTCTGTTGTCTGCACAAGACACAACACGGTGCGGGCATAGCCTGTACAGGGGTGAGTATAACGATACTCATTAGGGACCCCGAGACCCCATAGGTCTCCTAGAGTTCCACATAGGAAATACCAAAAAGAAAGACTTCAACTCTAATTAGGTATATTCCCATACATATACCTATGTTATCAAGATATACCCATCTCATTCATTTGGGAAGAATACCACAAATGTAACACCGAAAAGGTAGATATAACACATAGGTAAAACCAATGAGATAGAAGTACGACACAGGTAACACCACTCAGATAGAAGTACCACACATTTAACACCATGAAGACAACACCACAAAGGTATAAGTACCACATAGGTAACACCATGAACATAGAAGTACCACAGAGGTAACACCACTATGATAGAAGTGACTCAACTCACAATCAATCATAACTAAAGTGAAAAAGTATAGATGATTAGTCGTAAAGATAATTCATCTTTTTATGTTAATTAGGACTGATTCTAACCCACATATGATCGATACATAACTAACCCCCTCTGACCCACATAGGATCGGTATGCACTGACCCACACAGGATTGCTGAGCGCTGACCCACACAGGATCTGACCCACAAGGGATCGGTATGCGCTGACCCATATAGGATCACTGAGTGCTGACCCACACATTATTGATGTTCTTTATTTATGTTATAGACAGCCATAGGATTCCTCACACTCAGTGCACTTGAGCTCCGTAGAATCTGACCTCGAGATATAGGTCGTAACTCAACTGCCACTAAGCTCTACAAAGGAGTAACACAAAGGACCGCCATGTCGTAAGGGTTCCAATGCAACAGACCATGCATCAACCAGACGTTTTTTTGTAATTTATTGGCATTTTAGTACCGAGGGCTCAGTTTGATTCATGTTCAATCCCACCCATCCGTACTTAAAATGGCACCAGATACCCCAATGGGTCACACCGTTGTGTTCCACATGAAAAAAAACACAGGAGATGGACTGCCCATTTGTCAAAAATGGATACTCAGTGAAAAAGTTTCATTTCACTGCAACACTCACGAAATGGGCCTCAAGGGGCCCATGCCTCAACCTCGACATAAGTATCCAAAATTGTTCTTGAAACATCCGTCTTAATTTCAGGGTCGCAACATCAAAGACAGTTCATCATTCCAACACTGTATGAGGGAGATATGTCGGATACAAGATTCCGTAATAATAATAATAATAATAATAATAATAATAATATTATTATTATTATTATTATTATTATTATTATTGGGAGTTTCATGGACCTGAGACATGAACCATAATTTAGTATCCAATATTAGACTTGAATCGACTGTATTAATGATAGGATCACATCTCCACTGACGGCAAGTCAATCGGACGTCACACGCCAGAGTTATGGCGGGTCCAAGATTTAATAGTAATATTAAATCTATTATTTTCCAAGTGCTTCGGGTACCTAATCCCAAAAACCAAAGAAGACATCCAATATTGGAATCATAATTCCCATCTTGAATTCAGGATCGCACTGCCGCTGATGGTTCGTGAAACTGAGGTCGCACAGACAAGTTACGGATGAAACATTGTTTTCCCAACGAAAATAATAATAACATTATTATATTATTATTTTTTTTATTTAACCATTTTTTTCCTTCAATCCTGAACCCCCATTCAATGCCCAGTGCACATCCCCCAATTCAATACTTTATCATTTATTTCTATTTTAATTTTTATTTCCATTCAATTACATTCTCTCTCCAATCTTTCTCTTCTTCCACGATACCCATCTTCACGCTGATTCTTTCTATGCAACCCTAGCATCCACCTACCAAACCCACTCTCCAGACTAAGACAAATCCACCACGCCAATCCCACTTGGGCCTCCTGGCTGCCTCACTAGCCTACTGCTGCTCAGCTGACCCTCCTCTGCTGTCACGCCCTCACCGAACCGTCGAAGCCGCCTCGACCTGCCTATCCCCATCGCCTACTCGCACCGGAAAACCCTGATGCACTGGCTCCCACAGCACTGACTAACTCACCCGACTACTCCACATGGACTGTGGAATTACATCACACCACCTATCCCACTCAGAGCCACACCTCAATGAAATTCCAGAATAGGGCCTCCACATCACCGCTTTCGTGGGCCATTACATCTTTGTTCTAATCCCGAAAAATGTGACAATCGTAGATTCAAGATCTTTGGCCTGATATCTCTGCGTTTGTATGTCTTTCTCAATGAAACATTGTGTTTTTTGTGTGCTTAATTATTTTTGATGAATAATTCATTAAGAACGTGTGAGGAACGAAATAGAAAAGATCATGGTATATGTGCAGATCGATGACCGTGTTTGTTTGTCCATCGTCATTGAGAATCAAGAACAAGAGGGATCAACAAATAGATATTTATCATACTTTAAAAAGAAACCCCCTACCTCATAAATCCATTGGAGAACATTCGCGATTGAAGTTGGGTCAGTGTTCATCGTTCTCGCAACAATCTTCCAACGACACCGCTCGAACGACGATCTTCAGTTCTCGATTGTGAGATCTGTTCTTTGTCAAGAGCCTCAAGATCCTACTCCTCCTTTCGCCAATGGAAACAAACACCCAACCCCAAGGAAGAGTTAATATAACTCTTAGTTTAATAGTTTATTCATTTATTTATAATTAATGAATCCTATTAATTTAAGGGATTTTTGGTTACACATTTTGTGTAACAGGGCATTTAATGCCCAACATTTAAATGCCCGACCACCTTCTTGTGGTCCCACCACAAAAAATTAAAAGGAGAGGTGGGAGGATATTTAAAATAAAATATATTTATTCTATTTAATCCTCCATGAAAAACGCAAAAACCAACTTCTTCTCTCAACCCACTATGGTCGAGGTTAAATCTCCCTTAAGAGAATCCCGACACTATGAGTTCAACGGTGCCTTTGGATTTTCAATCTGAGCACCGGATCAAATGATTGGAAACACCACCCATGCATTTACTGAACATTCCTTAAAAAAAGTTCAATAAATTAGTAATGTTTACCCTCAACCCATGTCGGTTGAGGTTAGGCTTTTCCTAATAAGAACACTCCCCAACTAAACCAACGATACTCTCAGATTTGTAATCCGAGTTACCATTTAGAAGTTATGGATTTTAACTATAAAATAATTGTCACTTAATTATTTTATTTATGACCAAAAAATAACTTTCACTGGTGTCCCACACTGACCAATGTTAGTATCAGCCTAAAGAGAGAATACCCTCAAGAGCTTAGCAGTGGTCTCAGATTTTTAGTCCGAGTAGCCGTTCGTAATTTATAAGCATTTGAAAAATAAAATAACATTATTTTATTATTTTATTTACGGTTATGCCATTTTCAGGATTTCCCACAGGAGACCCACACCGACTAAACATAAGTCGCGCCTAGGGTAAACCCGCCATCCTGAGTGCAACAGTGCCCTCATATTTCTGATCCAGGAAACTATTTAAGAGTTATTCTTCTTTTTTAGAATAATTGATTACGCCTGCTATTTAATGTTTAACAAAACTTCGACAGATGATTTCGGGCACTCCGGGCCTCGGAATCATACGCTGTCAAATTTCACGATCTCGAAATTCTTTTATATAATGAAAAATATTATAAAAAAAACTCCAATACAATATAAGATAGATGTATCCTATAGAATTATTTCTCTAAAATAGGACACTCTCACTTGATCGATCCAAGAAGTGACACATTTTTAGTTGTTTATAAAATTTCATCCTTTATCGCATACCAAATTCTCAGAAGGCCCTCTGAGAAAAAGGCCTCAATAGAGTTATTATCATATTCATTAATAGAATAGAAACCCTTGTTGTGATATTGGAGGCCCATACAAGATCCTATGGAACCCACTAGTTAATAACCAAGATTCTTATTAAATAAATATTCATGTATATTTATATACATTGATAATTCAGTATTGAGTGGAATTAAAATAAGGAATTCAAATAAGATATATGAAAACATTAATCATTGACCCTTGGAGATTCTGTACAATTTTTAATAATCTTTACCATTTTCTATATAGTGGACAGATTTCAGGGGTTCATACCCTCCAACCAGATCCATGTAGTTAATGTTCATCCTTACTGCCACAAATTTCATCTCGAAATGCACTACATAAAAATAACAGATTATCGGTAGTTTTTTAGTGGGGGTTCTACACAACCCCCTCTAAATTAAATTTATAGGGGTTTCTGAAAACCCCCCACTAATCATTGAATTTATAGCGGTTAAAAACCCCCCTATAAAATTTTTAGGATTTTTTTTTTAATATTTGGTTGGATTTTTTTGGCAGTTATGTCAAAACCATAATGAATTAAATAATTAGTGCCACTATATGTTCAGTTGGATTGTATAGGCGTTCTATATATATATATATATATGATATTAATTTGGATATTAGAGGCTATATATATATAATATAATTTTTTTGAAGGAAATAGTGGTACTTCACAACCCCCTTTAATATCTTAAATTAGTGTGGGTTCAAAACCCCCTCTAATGAATTAAATTAGATGAGGTTTAAAACCCACTCTAATCTCTTATATTAGAGGAGTTTTTAAACCCCCTCTATTTTAAGAGATTATAGAGGGCTATGAACCCCCTATTTAATACTCCACACACACACACACATATATATATATATATATAATTAAAAAACTATATGTAAATGTATTTAAATACATTATATGAACATATAATATAAAATATTTATATGATTGTATTTACTTGTATTTATATACATACATAACTATAATTTTATAATTTTATATACATTAATATATATTTATTTGTATAAATTGTATTTCATATAATATTAATTATATAATATATAAAAGAATAAACATATTATATAAATATATACATAAATATAATTTATTTAGAAAATATATGATATAAAAACCCAAGATTATAGTTTTTATAATTTATATTACAATAATAATAAATATATTTTTAAATAATAGGTTAATGATTTTATTTTATATAGAATTAATATTATATGATACAAAATTTATAAAAAAAAGATATATTAATGAACACAATATTATACAATTATATTTATTGAAATACAAATATATTTATTTAAATACATATGTATTACTATGCGTAATAATAAATATATATATTGAAATGCATTATATAAATATTTTTATAAATTAAATTTCATGTAATATTAATTCTATATTAATTCTATATAATATTATATAATTTATACCAAAGAATATATATTTATTTTAAATAAAAATAAATAAATGTATTGAAATACATTATATAAATATATTTTTAAAGATATTATATAAATATATTTTTAAAGAAAATATATAAATATATTTTTAAACACATTATATATATATATATATTAAAATAAATTATATAAATATATTTTTGAAGACATTTTATAAATATATTTTTAAATAAATTATATAAATATATTTTTAAAGATACTATAGAAATATATTAAATAAGCACACACACACACATATATATATATTATATAAATAAACATTTATGTAATTCATAAATATATATGAATATAAATAATTTACATAAATATATTTATAAATATATAAATATATGTGTATGTAGATAACATTAATACAATTATCGAAAATATTTACTCAAATGTATGTAAATACATATATAAACTATATAGTTTATATGAATGTATAAATTGAATATAATATAAATCTATTATAACATAAATAAATAAATACATAATATATATATATATATATTAAAATATATAAACATATATATAAGTAATAAATTTAGATGTATTTAAATTTTATTCAAATAATATTTATTTTAATCTTCTTCTTAATATAAATAAACAACATAATGTGTAATTATTACAAAAATAACCAATTAACCTAGTAGTTGGGTGGCATGGGAGACTTACCAGTGTTCTGGGGTTCGAAACCCTGCTAAAACATTTTTATAAAGTTATTGTATTGGAAGGAAAGGAAAGGTTGTTGTGTGGGAAGTAGTGGAACAGGAAGGGGTGCGAGTCTGGTGTGCCAAAACGGGAGGAGTGTGAGGAACGAGAGGTGAGGATAGTTGTGGGAATGATGAGGAATGGAAGTGGGGGGGGGGGGTATGTAGGAATGTGATGGAAGTGGGTTGTAGGAACACAAGGTAAAGGGAGTTGGGAGGTTGGTCACAGGAACATAGAGGAGTGATAGAGGGGAGGCCTGGTGGGAATGGGAGGCGAGGGTGGGGTGGAGGAGCAGGTAGGTCTGGGGTGGAGGAATGGGATTGTCCTGGGGTGTAGGAACTAGCTAGGCGGGGTAGTGGGGAGTGATATAACTATAGAGGGTATATTTTATAAAACATTAGAGGAGGATTCCAAAGTCGTGTCTAATATGTGGGTCCATTAGAGGGGGTTAAAACCCCTTCTAATTTAGTATTAATTAGAATCGGTTTTCAAAACCACCTCTAATTATGTAACATGTATCTCAATTAGCAGCGGTTTCCAACCACTGCTAATTTGTTAAATAAATAAAATTGGGTCAAAACCCCCTATAAACTAAAATTATATCGGTAATTTATAAGGGGTTTTAACCAAAGCTAATTTGATCACCATTTTACCAACGGTTCCTTAAAACTACCTCTAACCATACTAGGTGGGCACATTAGCGGTGATTCCTCATAACCGCCGCTAAATTGTTTAGAGGGGGTTATAACCCCCGCTAATAGCCATGTTTTTCTATAGTGATGGGTTGAATAAGTTAACCTTAAAGGATTCAAAGTTAATTTTTTCATCAATTACATGAAATCTAGTATTATTACCAGATTTGGTTCCCCTAAGAAAATATTGATAGACAATGGAACCAATTTATATAATTCCAAATTAAATTTGTTGTATCATGTGTATAATATCTAGTACAACCACTCATCCTACTATCATGAAGTGGCCAATGGATAGATAGAGTCCATTAATTTAACTCGATCTAATATAATTTAGAAGATTGTGGATAAAGGAAAGAAATCATAGCTAGTTGAAGACCTACATGTTTTACAAGCTTCTCACACCTTAACCAATACTACCACACAAGCGACCCTTGTAACACCATGGGTTTTAGGACCCATTTTCCATCCAAAAATTATATTTCTATAATTAAAAATATATATATTTCTATTCTTTTAAAATAATAAAATTTGATTAAGAAATAATATATATATATGATAAAAATTCAACTAACAACACATTATTCACTCATAGTGGAATATTGCAAAAAAATCACATGAAACATAGTATTCCATACAAATTATTTTTACACACCATGGTTAATTACATCTCTTAAAATTTCAAAATTAAAAAACCATAAAAAAATAAAAAAGAACAATATCTTTAAAAATATAAAATCCCTTAGAACTTCTTCCTTGAAGATCATTGGCGTAGAACTAAACCTACAATGAGAAATAATACAATCAATGGTGAAATAATATAGTTTAATTTAAAATTAAAATTATTAATTTTGATTTATGTTGTAAGAATGGAATGAATTTATAGGGAGTAATTCTGGTAATATTGCCATTATAATGAGAAATATGGTAGTTTAAAATATGGTCATTAGAAACATGGTCGTTTGATATACATTTATATGACAGGAATATAATTTTTTTATTAATAGTAACAAATTAAAAATAATATAATTCAAAAATAATAAAGATATAAATAATATTATTTTAAATTAAAATATTTATTTATAGAAAAAATTATGCATTGCATATTATTATTATTAAAATATGATATGATGTATTTACAAAATGGAAATAAATTTTTCAATATCAATGGACTGATTAAATCGAATTTTTATAATATAAATATTTAATATTAATATTTACTCAATATTATTTAATATAAAAGTAATATTTTTCAAAGAACTATTTTTTAAAGTGTTTTTTATTTTTAATTAATATCTATCAATGATTTATTTTTATAAAATTTATTCATAATATATATACAAAAATAAATTACCATTTATCCAACAATTATTTTTAAGAAAGTAATCAGAATAAATTTATTTTATGCTTAAAAGATATATATCTCCTAAATTTTTTTTATATGTTATGTGTTATTATATTAAAATTAATTTTTGAAAAAAATTAAAATTGATTCTAAAAAAATGTTTTTCATTTTTTTAATAAGTGAGTCCAAATTTTTTAATAATTTGATTTTCATTTTTAACATAATAAATAAGTTACCGAAATAAATGTAACACCTCGACCCTAGTTATGCAGAGTCGGTGCAATATTACATAATAGTGGAATGACCACAAGAGATCAATTCTCAAAATACCGATTAGTTTAGTATCCTTAGAAGTACTAGATATATATATAAGTTTTACATTACATCATGAAATAAAAAACAACAACATTGTGTCCCCTTTGAACACACTCATCTCTATTAGCCTATCCTTGCAGGTCAAACATAATATACTTCTTCACATAATGTGAAAACTAAAACATTAGAAATGGGTGATCTCAGATGCTTATTAAGGATAACAATATAGTAAAAAATATCATAAATAAGTACAAACATTAAAAGAAAAGTATAAGACTAAAAAACAAGCCTTTTAAACTTAAAATTCAGTATAATATGGAAAATATAAATCAAATAATTCCATTTAGTTATTCACATGGATATTATACTAGTCGAATACTCACATGTAATATCAATATCTATTTTCATAATGATGGAATGCATAATTTTGAACATCATAACCACATAGTCAAGGCCTCGTGATAAGACTACAAATAAGATTTTTTCAAGGCCTTGTCCTAAGACACAAGTTGGTCACAGGAAACCTACCGATGCATTGAGGAGCTATAGCAGGCTCCACCCATTACTTACTATGTCCAATTCATTCCTCATATGAAAAAGCTGGAACATAACATAAATATTCGTATTAAAACTATCATACGAAATGTTAATAATTTAACCATAAACAATGAATGGTGTAAAAATAACACATCCACAATCAGACATAACACATTCAACACGATATAGAAGATTGAATTTTAATAAATCAACGTCAATCAAGAATAAAATACAATGAAGGATATTGACATATATGAAAATAATTAGTAATACTATTTGAGAGAAATATCCCATTTTTATTGAATGCATTTAAAAGTCTCACTATTTATCAAGAAGTTGTTAAAAATATAGTTTTGAATCAAAGTGTCCCATACGACATTGAAAATTTTAAAAGGAATTTTAATTTTAAAACATTTATGTCCATATAAATAAATCATTAACACCATTTTTAAAACATGGACATTAATGAGAAATATTTAGAAGAATAAATCTTTAAAAAATTTAAAATGATATTTTGTTAGAGATCATAACCAAATGAGAGATTATTGAATTAGAATAACAGAGGTAATAAAGACTTTATAATGTCATGGGAATAAAGGGATTCATGATATACTATGTCAAAGTACAGTATGTACACCATATAAAAGTTAATTGGTGCATAATAAAAAATAAGTCTCAAGGGAATGTAAATTGAGAAGAAATCCCTTATAGAGACCATATCCATAGGTTAAGGATATTTCAGTGGCATAATTTTGTGTTAACAATATAAATATACTCAATATGACTTTATATTCAGTGTAAATCAATAAGTGGAATTAACACATATTCTTGTAAAAACAACACCAATGACTTGGATGTTTAACTCAATGAATGGAAATTGAGTTAAGATTACTCTTATAATGTTCATATAGATGACTTGGGAATTTATCAATGGAGTTATTAAGTGTATCAAAATTATATCCACACAAAGGGGAGTGTAAATTTATACATAAAAATATAAATATTTATTTCACACATAATCGTGGAGTAAAATAATCAACGAAGTTTGCGTAAAACCCAATGAGTGGAAATCGAAATTAGAAATTACCTTAACGATTTGGTAACTTATGAAACATACACCCCTTGAAAGAAAGATCATAAAATGAAGATGTAAATAACTATATATTAATGTATATTACACAAATTATTCAATCATTGGCAGTATATGCACCACACAAAAGGAAACAGTGGCAATATAGCATGATTTTCACAGGAAAAATAAATGAGATGAAAACCCCTTACCTTGTATTTTTCCTTAGTAGAGGGTACATTAACCTTAGGTATAATAGTTAAATCATTTTTGTTAAATTATACATGAACCACATACAAAATTATGATATCTTATATGATCTTATCATATTTCTTTGTTAATAATATTTCAGCAGTATCATTGTTTCGAGTATTAACTGATTCGTTTTCCATTATATATTTTATTAAGTAAGTCATTTTTGTTATGGATAGGATGTATTTGATTCATATAAAGAATGATATTAAATTCTTAAACATTATTTTAAATCATAAAATGAAAATTATTCTTGAATTTTTGCGATGGGAAATTAATCTCATCGCGTTCGTGGAGACGGTAATCCGTACATACGCATGACCGATAATATCATTCTATTGATGGAAAAATCATATGTAATTGGGTTTTATATCACATATACAGAATAATTAACATGCTATATTTATTATTTACATCAATTATACTCATTATTATACTCATCCAAATAATGAAGTGTTGAATAACAAGCTACACCACAACGTGGAGACAGTAAGTCGTACGTACGCACGTATGATGACATTGTCATTAATAGGATGGATAGAATAATAAATATGGATTTAACATATTTATAATAACATAACAGTATTTAGAAGGTATTGGGGTTATTATTTTGTTTTGGAAACAATAAGAAATAAGAAGTGGAAGAAGAAATGTACTTTGAAAGAGGTGGTGAAATTATTACCTCTTCTTCAAGTGCTTCCTTTTGATTTGATCAAATGGGCTCCTTAGGATGGATTTATGATTAAAGTAAAGAATATAGGTTAAATTGAGGGTATTTATTAGGATATTAGAGAAGGGTTTGGCTGAGCCAAATGGCTTTGGATATGTGAATTTGAGATAAGGGGAAGTACCCTTTTATAAGAGAGGTGAGGGTCACTTTAGGAAATGTTTGAAATATTATTTTATTATAAATTCATTTTAGGATTATAATGGCTCCAAATTGATTTATTTAATGACTAAAGTGGGTATGGGTCGAAATATTTTAAACCAATAGGTTTTAGACATGTTTATATCACCATATTAATCTTATCGTTTCGATTTAATTCTTATTTTAATAGTTTAGCTTTTACCATGTCTTCTTTTATTTTTATATTAAATGGTTAATAAAGATACTATAAAATTCCAAGATAACATCAAGTGGTTCATTAATGACATATATATCATTATACACGTCCTTTTTCTGAACCTTTTATTTTTTGGAATATTATATCATTTAATAATATAGTTTTTTTTAAACTCATTTATGTCAATTTTGACACTATTTAGTATTTGGTTTTTTAAGTCAAAAAAACAAGCTTAACTTGATAGAAATAAATTAAATAAACCCTAACATGTCATATTAACCTATAAAATTAGTGTAATTCAGCAAAAGTTTCAATTTACATTTATTTTAATATTTAAAACATCAATTATTTTAGACTTTCCTTAATAAGCTAATTACAGTATCATCATTGTGTCATTAATAAATTCAATTACTTAATGTCCAAAAATTATAAATAAAAAAGAATTATTTATTAAATTTTTTTATATTTATAATGAATATTTATCGTCTAATTTATCTTTTGTGTAACCTTTTATTAAAATTTTTTTAGTTATTAAACATTGAATTTAACACTTTTAACTCTTCTTTAAATAAAATAATAATAAATGTCCTAATCTAATCCAAGTGGATAAAAAATGATTATATTCTATTAAAAAGGTTTATATTGCTCAAAATACGCATATCAAATAGAATTAGGACACGTGTTGGGGTAATTATAAAATCATTTTTAACATTATATAACATATTTACTTTTAACCATGGTAAATAAAATTCAAAAAGTTACTATTCAAGAAAAAAATATTTTCATCCTATTGAACCGAATTTTACATAATTATGTCAACCTTGTCTATCAGATTTTTGAAATTCATTTCACAGAAGCGGTAAAATTACGTTTTATGCAAATTTGTAAATGTTCCTAGAAGGTGGGTAAAGACAGTAAAAAGTTCAATAAAATTTTATATATTTAATCTTATTATAAAATGACTTCAATGAATAAAATTGGACTAATTTAGGAATTATGTATCTATTTTATCTTTAAAAGAAATATAAATTAAAAATAAATATTTAAATAAAATGTCGGGTTTAAACAATAATGCAGTGCTTTTCACTATTCATCAAAAAATGTATATTATTAGAAAAATACCAAAAATTTAGCCTAAGATAATTTTGATATTATAAATTAAAAAATAATGTCTATTTTACCAAATTAAAAACATAGAGGTTTTATTAATTAATTTAAAAAAATATTCTCATTATCAAAACTAGAAAGCGTGTTTTTGAAATGTAAAAACTATCAAAATATTGATATGTGTTTATGCCCAATTTAAATGTAAAATTACTTTAAATGTCCAGAATTGGACTAAAATATAAAAATATAATCTAATTATACTTCAAAACCATTAAAATATATAATTTAACTCTATAAATTATTTTGATTTAAAAAGTTTTTTCAATTAAAATTTAGTATTTTTTAATATTCATCAAAATATGAAAGTTATCATAAAAGCACCAAAAATTTATCCAAACTAAAATTTTATTTCCTAATTCTAAATATGAAGTTTATTTTGTCAAATTTAATATATAAAAGTGTCAAATATTTTATTTAAAAAAAGTTTTCTCCCTAAAAAGGTAATAAAATTGCATTTTTTTGAATAATACTTCTTTTATTTGAAAAATTGTTTTTGTTATTATATTATGTCTAAGAAACACATAATATGGATGTTAAAAATAAATTGTGTATATAAAATTCAAAATGTAGTTAACACTATTCAAAACCGCTTTTTTAATGTCTAATTTGGTAAGTTGAGGTCTGCTCGAACTCGGTGTTGCATGTAGCGCAAAATATTGAATTACATTTAAGAAAATAACTTACTATGAAAGCTTGGGGTGTTACATTCTTCCCCACTATTGTAAATTGCATGCTTGAAATTTTAATATTAGGCATTGGAACATCATTGAAAGTCCCACATTGGAAAAACAATCAATAAAACTATCACTTTAAAAGAATGATAGAGAAGTACAAAGGTTGCTCAAGATAACCCAGACTAGGATTCCATGTTGGTAAACATTGATGTGAAATATAAACTAAGTGTCATGTTTTGATGGAGAGTGATAAAAAACATGATCAGGAGAAAGTTAACAATAAGAAAACCACAAACATATGATCGGTTAAATGGTAATTATTTTCCCTATAGGAAAAGCAAACTAACAACATTTTTTAAGTACCATTGCATAAAGTTGAAGAATTTATTTATGAGATTGAATAATAACATAAAGAGATATACTTACTTTTCAAGTAGATTATCATCCTTTAATAAATTTCTACCAATAACTCATCGTTTCTCCAAACAATGAGTATTCAAGATGACTTGGTCACACCTGAAGTTCTAGAATCAACTTCAAGAGAATCACGTAATCCAAAAAGGGTGATCTATATATTTTTCTTGTCTTTAGAGAATAACCAAAACCAAAATTTTTAGTACAAGATCAAGTGATCCCAAAAATGGATAATCCTTTATAGAAATAAATACTAATCTTTACTTCAAAATTTGAAAAAACAAATCCCAAAGTTCAATAAAGATCATTCAATAAAAAATTGTCCTTAAATCATTCAATATAATACAAACTAAGATTGAAACCCAAAACTCAGAAGAATTTAATCACATAGTCATTCATAGTTAATCATAATATTTATCTCCAAATAACATCAACTACTCTGAAAGTATCATACATGATTGTAATTAACCAAATACCATATTCTCTATGATAGGTTAATCATTTCCATTAATAACCTGAATCTCTATAAAAACATAGATTCTTCCAAAATAAAAAATCCACTATTACTCCTCATATGAAATCTCATAGTATTCTATTTTCATTAGGCATATAGTGTTCTCAACAGAGTGAACTTCTTCCAAAATAACCTTTATCACTTATTCGTCAAATCATTTACCTATACTAACGATATACATTTGATAAAACATAAGATCCCAAATCAAATTATTATTGATCAATAAAATCACTTAACTAAAAAGATTTTCTAACACTAACCGGGGACTTCACATAGTCCAGTGGTAAGAAATAAATCCCACTTGCACTTTGGTTTGGGGTCTGATTCCCATAGTTTTGTCTGACATGATGAGTTATCACACCGTCTACATGTTGTCCTTTTTGAAAAACTATATTTTATAACATTTAGAAAATGAGATAACTTCCTCTAAATAACCATAACATAATTTAACCACAAATGTTATCTCATAACTCACATTTTTGTGTAAAAAATTAATAACTTATAATTGCCTCAAATTCAAGGATCATATAAACCCAAATGATTTTTTATAACTATATCCACAAAAGAAAATACAATTCTTCCTCAAATAGCATTTTCACCTAACAAACAGAAGGGTTACACATACAAGAGAAAATTATTTCAATGTAATCCCATAAACAAAGATAATTAATACTTTTAATCATTTCTCAATACATTTATTTTAACATAGGTACTTCTCTGACCTAGTGGTTATCCGATAGAATATTGCATTGACGCGGGTAATTCCTAGGTCCCCTACATATACGGAAAATGACTGTAAATGGATTCTTTGGATAATTTATATTTTCTTCTATAGTACCCTTCATTTTTCCTCGGCCATTATTTACTTTATGTCATTATTTCAAACACCTAAAGCATTTATTTGTTCCATTGAGACACTTTCCAGGGTGTCTCCTTCAATATTTCCTACATGATGGAAATTGAGATTTCTTTTCTCCATAGTCTCCACTAATGGAGCTATTATCATTATCCACCTTTCTCTTCTTTGTTGAATTTGGGAGTTGGTTAATGTATATGTTATTGATCGTATTTTTGGAAACTTGCTTCATCCTGAACACGATATCTTTTAAGCCTATCAACATTCTATTTAGGTTCTCATTTCCACCATTGTGCCCAACTTGTACATCATGTTCAATTTTACTAAAACTTCTTGGAATCCAGCCCTTGACTAAAACTAGAAATCATATTTTGAGTCATAAAATCATTTATATTATATCATGACACCTTATTTTAAATCTAAAACACCTTAGTATTAACTAAGGTTATTTATTCTAATATTATATTAAAATCCTTAAAATTAGTTTGTAAAGAAAATGTGGATTATTTTAAGCATATCCTTAGGGAGTGTCATAACAAAGAGTGAAGTAAGGCTCGTTATCGTGCACTTGTTCCCATTCGAGTGTAGCTCAAAGAGGTTTTTTTTGGTTTTACCCCAAGATACATCTGTGTCAGAGCCACATCTACCTACTCATATCCAGATATGGATGTATTGCTTGGAAAATTCATAAAATCTCAACATTACCAAAATTCAAGGAAGTTCTTCTATACTAATCCTAAATGTCTATCTTATTGGTATGTTCTCTAATCAATGTTTTTCTAAATATAGTTTCCAAGGTTTCTACTAAAATTCACCTAATAAAAATTATAATTCCTTAACCCTAGTTACCCAGAGTCGGGGCATTATTACATAACATTGGAATTATCAAAAGCGATCAAGCCTCGAAATACCAATTAGTTTAGTAGCCTTGGAATTAATAGATATATACACAAGTTTTACTTTACATCATGAAATAAAAATAAAACAACATTGTGTCCCCTTTAAACACACTCATATCCCTTAGCATGTCCATGTAAGTCAAACATAATATACTTCTTCACATCCTAGGAAAAAAGAAAACATAATAAAAGGATGATCCCAGATGCTCAGTAAGGATAACAATATAGTGGAAACTCTCATAAAAAGCATAAACATTTAAGGCAATGTATAAGGATAAAACACAAGCATTTTAAACATAAAAATCAGTATAATATGAAAAATATAAATCAAATAATTCCATTTAATTATTCACATGTACATTATACTAGTCTAATAATCACATTAATATCAATAGCTAATTTCATAATGATGGAATGCATAATGTCGGACATCTTAACCACATAGTCAAGGCCATGTGCCAAGACTAAAGATTATATTTTTTTAAGGCCTTTCCCCAAGACACTAGTTTGTCTCAGGAGACCTACCAATTCATTAGGGATCTATAGTGGTCTCCACCTGTCACTTACTAATTCCAATTAATTCCTCATATGAAAAGGTTGAAACATAATATAAACATTTATATTAAAACTAGAATACAAAATGTTAATACTTTAACCATAAACCATGAATGGTATAAAAATAGCACATCCACAGTTAAACATAACACGTTCAATACAATATGGAATATTGAATTATAATAAATCAACCTCAATCAATAATAAAATCCAATGAAGGATATTGACATTTATCAAAATAATTAGTAAAACTATTTAAGAGAATTATCCCATTTTTCTTGAAAACATTTAAAACTATCACTCTTTACCAAGAAGATGTTAGAAATAGATTTTTAAATCAACGTTTCCCATACCACTTTGAAACTTTTAAAAGTAATTTTAATTTTGATACATTCATGTTCATATAAATAAATCCTTAACACAATTTTTAAAACATGGACATTAATGAGAAATATTTTGCAGAATAAAATTTTAAAACATTAAAAATGATATTTTTGATAGAGTTCCCAACCAAATGAGAGACACTTGAATAAAAATAATTTAGGTTATAAAAACATTATAATATCATGAGAATAATGGGATTAATTATATACTATGTAAAAGTACAATATGTACACCATATAAAAGTGAATTGGCACAAAAAAACAAATAAGTCTCAATGGAATGTAAATTGAAATTAAATGCCTTATAAAGACCATATACTTAGGTTAAAGATAAATCAATGACATTATTATGTGTGAAAATATAAATACACTCAATATTATTGGATATTATGTGTAAATATTTCAGATGACATTCACACGTATTCTTGTAAAAACCACACCAATGACTTGGATGTTTAACTCAATGAATGGAAATTGAGTTAAGATTACTCTTATCAAGTTTATATCGATGACATGAGAATTTTTAAATCAATTGATTATGTGTATCAAAAGTATATCCACACAAATGGGAGTGTAAATTACTACATAAATAAATAACTAGTGATTTCACACATAATCATGGAGTAAAATAATCAATGAAGTTTGTGTAAAACCCAATGAGTGGAAATTGAAATTAGAAATTACCGTACCAATTTCGAAACTTACGAAACATACACCCAGTGAAATAAGGATCACCCCATGAAGATGTAAATACCGATAAATTCATTTATATTACACAAATAATACAATCTTGGTCAGTATATAAACCACACAAAAGGAAATAGTGGAAATATATCATGAATCTCATGGGAATAAGAATTGAGATGAAAAGCCCTTAACTTGTAATTTTCCTAAGTCAAGGGTACGTTAACCTCATTTAAAGTAGTTAAATAATTGTTATTAAATTATACAAGAATCACATACCTAAATATGATATCATATATGATCTTCAAATATTGCTTTGTTAATAATATTTCAGTAGTTTCATTCTTTCCGGTATTAACTGATTTGTTTTCCTTTATATGTTTCACTACTTAAGTAATGTTCATTTTGGATTGGATGTATTTTATTCATATATATAATTATATTATGTTATTAAACATTATTTTAAATTATAGAATGAAAATTATTATTGAATTGTTACAATGGGAAATGAATCTCATCGTGTTCGTGGAGACAGTAATCCGTACGTATGCATGAGTGATAATATCATTCTATTGATGGTGAAATAATATGTAATAGGATGGTATATCATATATACAGAATCATTAGCATGTTATATTTATTATTTACATCAATTATACTCATTATTATACCCATCCAAAAAATTAAGTGTTGAATAACAAACTGCACCACGACGTGGAGACAGTAAGTCATACGTACGCATGTATCGTGACTTTGTCATTCATAGGATGGATAGAATAATGAATATGGTCGTAAAATATTTATAAAAACATCATAGTACTTTGAATGTACTGGATTTATTATTATTATTTTGGAAACAACAAATAAAGAGGAAGTGGAAGATGAAAAGAACTTTGAAATAGGTGGTGAAATTGTTACATCTTCTTCAGGTGCTTTCTGTTGATTTGATGAAAAGGGCTCCATAGGTTGGATTTATGATCAATGTAAGGCCTATAAGTTGAATTGAGGGTAGTTGAGAGGATATTTTATCTGGGTTTGGCCGATACAAATGGCTTTGGATGTGTAAATTTGAGATAAGGGGAGGTACCCTTTTTTAAGAGAGGTGAGGGTCACTTTAGGAAAAGCTTGAAATATTATTTTCTTATAAAGTAATTTTCATTTTATAATGGCTCCAAATGGATTTAGTTCTAGGATAATGTGGGTATGGGTCAAAATATTCTCAAAAAATATGTTTTAGACCAGTTTAGGTCACCATATTAACTTTATCTTTTATATTTAATTCTTAGTTAAATAGTTTAACTTTTACCATGTCTTCTTGTATTTTTATATTACATGGTTAGTAAACATACTATAAAATGACAATAGAACCTAAAGTGGTTAATTAATGAAAAATATATCAATATATATGTCATTTTTTGAAACATTATATTTTTAGAAATATTATATCATTTAATAATATAGCATTTGTTTTAAAAACTCATTTATGTCAATTTTGACACTATTTAGTATTTGGTTTTTGCGAAAGTCAAAAAAACTTGATTAATTAGAAAAAAATAATTTAAATCAACCATAACCTGTTATATTAACCTATAAAATTAGTGTAATTCATCAAAAGTTTCAATTTATTTTTCATTTAATATTTATAACATCAATTATTTTAGTCATTCATTAATATGGTAATTACTACATCATCATTGTTGAGAAATGTATTGTTTTCAAACAATTCAAAATAATGTTTTTTAAAGGGGGAGATTATTTTAAATAATACTTTGTCTCTTTATGATGATTTTGATGCTCACAAATACCCTTAATTATTTACTAATTATTTCGTTGAGTATTTTGCAGGAATTTATTTTATTTATTTATTTCATATAACGAGATTTCATACTTCATTTATTCCGAGATCAATTTTAGCGCGTTCTGGAATCACTGTAGCGCGAGATCAATTTTAGCGCGTTCTGGAATCACTGTAGCGCGAGATCAGTTTTAGCGCGTACTGGAATCACTGTTCATACCCTACGTTGATGAACGTAACTTATGGATGAAAAGTTTACTTTTTATGTTAAAAGAAACGTATGGTTAAGGAACCTTACGTTATTTTGAAACGTATGGTTAATGAACCTTACGTTGTTGAAAAGTATGGAAGAAGAACATTACGTTTGGAAGGAACCTTACGTTTTTGTTGTTGGACAAGTATGGAAGAGAAACCGTACGTTAGTTTTCAGTGTTGAGTTTGTTTCTCAAAAGTATGGATCATCAACCTTACTTTTATAATCAACCGTACATTCTTTGGAGAGTTGAAGAAAGATAAAGTATGGATGATCAACCCTACATTTGAATGCTGAAGAGAAAGTATGTACGTTCTGAACTTTACGTTCTGAACCTTACGTTCTGAACCTTACGTTTGTGAACCTTACGTTTGTGAACCCTACATTTGGAGCCACGTCATCAACCCTACGTTTGGCGTCGGGATATTTTTGATAGACGATATTTCCTTTTGCTTTGGTCAAACAGGCGGTTTATTAAGCGGATTTCGAGCCGATTCTTAAGTACGACTTTGACTGAATCAAAGACGATTTTCAACGGATTAATGATTGATTTAAACGGAGCTTTTTATGCCGATTCTTCAGGGGAGTTACAACGGCTCTATTGTTTTTTTTAATATCGCGAATCTAAAGGAGATTTTTATGGATCTATTTATGCGTAAGATTTTCTCAGATTTGAATATATATGTTCTATCTTGGAAACTTCGGATATATATATACACAGGAAAGTGTATGAAATATATAGATTGATCTTTTAACGAGCAAGAAACAGATACTGTGTGAAGGCGTTCTTTTCTGGTGATCAAGAAGAAGTGTAAAACCTTCTTTACCAAAGGAAGATCTTGATAGAAGATTCACGTGTTCTACATCGACTATCTGTTGTAAATCTACTGCTGCTGAAGTTGTGAAGTTTCTTGTAATATCTATTGCAACTGGATCGACTCAGAACTGTTTTGATTACAGATCATTATTTTCTGAAGACGACGATCTATCTACTGTCAATTGCATTCTGTTGCAATTTTGAAGAACAACTGGAGAAGTGTTTTCTTTATCGAAACCCTTTTTATTTTTGAGTGATCAGCTTCTCGTTCTAAGCTGTGTGGGTTCGTGTTTGAACCAGGAAGGCTGTGTTTTCCTGAAACTTGTAAAGGTGTCAACTACCTGTACTCAGTTGTGAACAGGTCTGTGGAAACGAGGACCAGATAGTGAAAATCGCCAAGCTCGTGGATTTGAGCGTTGGTGGAGTGGACTAGGGGCCTTCTGTTCCCCGAACCACTATACATCCGTCTGTTCATGCTTTTACTTTTTCCGCTGCATATTTAATCGTGCTAAAGCATAGTGGACAGAATTTGTCTAAATTGAAGAGATTGTAATAATTTTGAAAAGACACAATTCACCCCCCCTCTTGTGTGTAATCCGTAGATTCAGATCCAACAATTGGTATCAGAGGAGGAGCTTCTTATTTTTAAAGTCTTATCAAGCTAGAAGTATTTAAAAATTATACATAGTATATCATTGCTGATACGAGAGAGGGAATGTCAATGGTCAGAGCACCTTACTTTAATGGAGATAATTATGGCTGCTAGAAATCACGTATGATTATTTATCTGAAAAATCTTGGTTACAAAGTCTATTCAAAGATTATGACTCCCTATGAAATTCCTGAAAATCCCGATACATGGAGTGCTGCTACAGAGGCTGAGTATGACATGAATTCAAAAGCTATGAATGCAATCATCTGTGTTCTAGGACCGGATGAATTTAACAGAGTATCTCAATGCCCGACTGCATATGAAATGTGGCAAACAATAGCTGTTTCTTATGAAGGAATAGATAATGTAAGACAGATGAGATATGCAACTGCTAAATTAAAATTCGATACTTTCAGAATGATTTAAGGAGAGAGCATCACTCAGATGAATGGAAGATTGACAGAAATTGTCAATAATATAACAGCTCTAGGAGAACCAATCAAGCAGGCTGATCAAGCGTTAAAGGTACTAAGAGTACTTCCTACTCGATGGAATGGAATCTCTTCAGCAATCAGACAATCAACTTCTGTTAAAGATCTAACTATGAGAGAGCTGATTGGTACATTGATGATGTACGAGGCTGAAATGCAAGATGAGTTAAATGAGCATAAAATCTACATAAAAAGGGAAAATACTGCTTTGAAAGTGACTTCTCAACAAAAGGATAGAAAGATGAAGAACAGAGAAGTAAGTGCTAAATCAGAAAGCTCTGATTCTTCAAATTCAGATGAAGAACTGGCCCAGCTAGCCAGAAAATTCAGAAAGTTCTACAGTAAGAAGAAAGACTTCAAGAAATCCTTCAAGAAGGATAGCAAGGAAGTGAGATGTTATGAATGCAAAAAGATGGGACATATCAGACCGGATTTCCCAAAATTGAAAGATGCAAAGAAGAATAAATTCTTCAAAATAGATGATTATGAGCAGAAAGACAAGAAGGCTATGAAAGCTACTTGGAGTGTTTCTGAAGACTGAAGTAATTCTTCTGAATCAAGCTCAGAGAAGGAGGAAGCCAATTTAAAAGCAAATATGTGTTTCATGGCTGAAACTGATGAGGTACACTCATACTACTCCTCTGACTCAAATAATGAATCAAACTCTGAAACAAGCTTCTCAAATAAAAAACTTGCAGCTTACTGCAATATGCTTGAAGAAAGATATGACTCATTATTTAAAAAATATAAATCTATAAAGAACTTGCATAAAGCTATTTCAGATGAGAGAAATACTTTGCTAAAACAACATAAGGAATTAATTGACAAATACAACTCTGCTGACTCAAATAAAATTAATTTTGAATCAAAAATAAAAACTCTACAGGATGAAGTAGAATCTTATAAAAAGGCTGCATTAGTTTTTACAAAAGGAGAAAACGCCTTAAATGAGATACTTGGAAAAACTGTAATTAAAAAGGAAAGGTTTGGAATTGGAAGTAAAGGAGAAAAACCTAAGTTATACAAAACTTATTTTGTTCCTAGCACTAAACAGGTTATTTGTAACTTCTGTGGAACAAAAGGTCATATAGCTAAAAACTGTTTTCTAAGACAACCTCAAATATGTGGAATTAAGAAAGCTTATATTTCCAATGATCTATATGATTCAATCAATTTTAAGAAAACAAAGCAAATCTGGATACCCAGATCAATGCTTGCTAACACTCCTGGACCCAACAAAATATGGGTACCAAAGCAATTTGTTTGAATGTCTTTGCAGGTAGCAGGTCACCAAAGAAAGAAAGAAATATGGTATATGGACAGTGGCTGCTCAAGACACATGAGTGGAACTTCAGCTAATTTCTCTTCTCTTACTCGAAAGGAAGGAGGACTTGTCACCTTTGGTGACAATGCCAAAGGAAAGATTATTGGTATTGGAACAGTTGGAGATCCAAAGACAGTCTTAATCAACAAAGTACTTTATATACAAGGGTTAAAACACAATCTGATAAGTATCTCTCAACTTTGTGATGATGGATACACTGTTGATTTTACTAACAATAGTTGTACTGTTTCTAAAGATAAACTGTTTCAGTTTAGAGCACCCAGAACTGATAATGTTTATACTTTGGATTTGTATTCCTTGTGTAAACAACAAGTAAACTGCTTAACTGCTAATATAAGTGAATCCTGGATCTGGCATAGAAGACTTGGTCATTGCAATATATATGCTTTACATAAATTATCTAAGAAACATCTAGTTTCTGATTTTCCTAGTCTCAAATTTGAAAATGACAGATTCTGTGATGCATGTCAGCTTGGCAAGCAACACAAATCATCATTCAAATCTGTTAATAAAGTTGCTACAACTAAACCTCTAGAACTTATCCATATGGATTTGTTTGGACCTTCAAGAGTAGCAAGTTTAGCTGGTAAATTATATGTTTATGTATTGGTTGATGATTATTCTAGATTTACTTGGATTTTCTTTTTGAAATTTAAAAGTGAAGCTTTTAGTTTATTTGAAGGTTTTTGTAAATCTATTCAAAATGAAAAAGGTTTTAATATAATCTCATTGAGAAGTGATCATGGTGGAGAATTTGAGAACCAGGAATTTAATTCCTTTTTCTCAAACATGGGTATTAAACACACCTTCTCTGCTCCAAGAACACCTCAACAGAATGGGATTGTAGAAAGAAGAAATAGAACTATTCAAGAAATGGCTAGAACTATGTTAAATGAATATAGCCTACCTATATATTTCTGGGCAGAAGCTGTTAATACAGCTTGTTATATAATGAATAGAATTTTAATAAGACCTATTTTGAAAAAGACACCCTATGAACTATGTAATAACAGAAAACCTAAAATAAATTACTTTAAAGTTTTTGGATGCAAGGTTTACATCTTGAATACCAAAGATAATCTTGGTAAATTTGATCCAAAATCTGATAAAGGTATTTTCTTAGGATATTCTGCAACCTCCAAAGCTTATAGAGTCTATAATAAAAAGTCAAGGATTGTTGAAGAATCAGTTCATGTGAAATTTGATGAATCTGATCCTTTTGAGAAAAGGATAGAACAAATAGATGAACCTGATTCTAATGAAAACATGAGACTTGAGAATTTAAAGAATGATTTTGAAAATGATATAAAAGAAATTCAGTCCAGTTCAGAAGAACATGACACTGAAGAACCTTTGAATGTAATGCCTAGACAGTCTAGAACCTTAAAGAATCACCCTTTAGAATCTGTGATAGGTGACTTAGAGACTGGTATTCAAACTAGAAGAAACCTTGGAAACATAGTTGAATTCTCTGCTTTCCTATCCCAACAAGAACCTAAGACCATAGAAGAAGCCTTAGATGATGAGAGCTGGGTAATAGCAATGCAGGATGAATTGAACCAGTTCAAGAGAAATAAGGTTTGGGAATTAGTTGAAAGACCACATGATTATCCAGTAATAGGAACTAAATGGGTCTTTAGGAATAAACAGGATGATCAAGGGATAATAACTAGAAATAAAGCAAGATTAGTAGCTAAAGGATATAATCAAGAAGAACGAATAGATTATGATGAGACCTTTGCACCTGTAGCCAGGTTAGAAGCCATTAGAATCCTTTTAGCCTATGTATCTTATATGAATTTTAAATTATTTCATATGGATGTTAAATCTGCCTTTTTAAATGGTTATTTAATGGAGGAAGTTTATGTTGAGCAACCTCCTGGTTTTGAAAATTCTCAAAAACCAGATTCTGTTTTCAAACTTACTAAATCTCTTTATGGCCTTAAACAAGCACCTAGAGCTTGGTATGAAAGACTAAGTTCTTTTCTTTTGAAAAATGATTTTACTGTTGGACTGGCAGATCCAACACTCTTTAAGAAAACTGTGAAAAATAATGTTTTGTTGGTTCAAATTTATGTTGATGATGTAATTTTTGGATCAACCAATAAAATTCTTTGTCATGAATTTTCAGAATTAATGCAAAAAGAATTTGAAATGAGTATGATGGGAGAATTAAATATCTTTTTGGGTCTTCAAATATTTCAAAAAGATTTTGGAAATGTTTTAAATCAATGCAAATACATTACTGATTTACTTAAGAAATTTGGACTTGAAAACAGCAAGCCATTTACAACTCCTATGTGTACTAATATAAAACTTGATTTGGATGAAACTGGAAAATCAGTGGACAACAAGTTATATAGAGGTATGATTGGTAGTTTGTTATATCTTACTGCTAGTAGACCAGATATAATGTATTCAGTATGTCTTTGTGCTCGATTTCAATAAAATCCCAAAGAATCCCATTTAACTGCAGTTAAAAGAATTTTTAGATATTTTAAAGGTACTATTTATCAATCTCTGCTTTATCCAAAAACCTCTGATTTTAATTTAATTTCATATTCAGATGCTGACTTTGGAAGCTATAGATTAGATAGGAAGAGTACTTCAGGAACATGTCACTTTTTAGGGAAGTCTTTAGTATCATGGTCTAGTAAGAAACAACACTCAGTTGCCCTGTCAACAGCCGAGGCAGAATATGTGTCTGCAGGTAGTTGCTGTGCACAGGTGTTGTGGATGAAAAACACTCTTATGGACTTTGGATTAAATTTCAATAATACACCTATTTTGTGTGATAATACTAGTGCAATTAATATTTCAAAAAATCCTATTAGTCATTCTAGAACTAAGCACATTGATATAAGACATCACTTTTTAAGAGATCATGTGTTTAAAAAGGATATATTTTTAGAATTTGTAAATACAGAAAATCAATTAGCAGATATTTTTACTAAACCACTTCCTACGGCAAGGTTTGAATTTATTAAGGGGGAGTTAGGTTTATTTAATTTTAAATAGTTTTTTTTAATCTTATTCTGTTTTCGAATTCTTCTTAATTTCTGTTTCCCTCTATAAGTAATTTTATTTTGTTTTAAATAAAAGTAATGATTAGTGATTACACGGGAATCATGGCTGTCAGAACCGTTTCACCTTCTAACCTGCTTCACCTTTTTCGGAAACCCTTTCGAAAACCTAAAACCGCACATCTGCTCCAAAACCCTTTTCTGAATCTTCAAATCCTAAACTTACGAACCTTCAGAAATCGTTGTTGGAATGGCAAAGACTAAGTGTCCAAATGAAGCCGGGAGCAGTGCTGCAAAGAAACCTAAGGTAGTTAGTCGGAAAATACTGCAAGGTAAAGTCATAGATTTAGAGTGGCTGTTTGAAACTAATTTACTGTTGAATCAAGCATTGTCGTTTCAAATCCTTGAGCAAGCATTTAATAGTGAAAATTCTGAGTTTCTATATGAGGCAGAAATGAGACATTTCTTTAGAACTGTTCAGTTTTGCCTTGGAGATACAGAGGATAGTTTATTGGCTCAAATAGAGGATAAGGACTTTTCAATATCATCTGTAGAGATAAGTCAAATTCTTAACTACCCTCATGAAGGAGTTTTTCATTTCGATTTACGGAATATTGGAGATTCTGTACATAATTTTTAAGACATTATGTCTTTTCTGTTTGGAACCAGAGTGATAAAGAAGATGTTTATTAAGGATTTGGAGCCCGATCAGAAAATTTTGGTAAAATTTGTTCAGACTGGTTTAGCACCAAGAATGGCTGAGATGGAGAAAATCCTATACCCGGACATGTACATAACGTATCTTCTGATGTGTGATATTAAGTTTAATTTTCCTCGGTTTATGATAAGATATCTGAGTTACTACTGTCAGAGTGAAGCAAGAATGACCTTTTTCCCTTATGGAAGGTTCATTTCTTTGTTTTTGTTTAAAAGAGGAATGATCAGATTGGTAGATGCTGGGGTGAAATGTCACCACAGTAATGTTTTTAATGCTGGAACTTTGAGGAAAGTAGGATACTTCTAGAGCACAATTAAAGGAAAACTCTTACCTGTTGGAGCTGAGGAAAACTCGGAGAATGCTCAGGCTCAACCGGCTAAGTCCAAGGAGGGACAAGCAGAATCAAGAGTTAGTACAGTGGCAAGGAGAATTCGTTTTGAGATGGAGGAAGTTGAGGAAGAGATAAGTCAAGAAGGACTTCAATCTAGAAGGAAGAGGTCAATTGATGAAGAAATTATCTCTCCTGCCTTGAAATCCTCTGAACTGGTACTTTCTTATTCATTTGTGAGAGAATCTGTTGTGGAGCAGACTGCACCGATAGAGGAACCAGCAGCTCAAACAGAAACTCAAGAAGAACCTCAATCTGCTGCTGTGGCTGTTGAAAAAGTAATTCAACAAGAACAACTTATGGAGGCAGTGCCTGGTGAAGAAGTGTCCCGACCTCAAGATTTACATGAAAATATTGTTCTTGACCAATCAGTAGAAGTCAGAGAGACTACTGTTCGTGATGAACATACTTCTGAAGCTAATACAGAGGTACTTCAGGAAGATTTTGCAGTGGAAGAGTTTCAGGCTTCAAAAGATAGTTTAGTGGATCAACCTTGTCAGGACAAGGACAAAGAACAGTCAGATGCAGATTCCTTACCACTTTCCCTGCTTCATCAACCTAATTCTGGACATGAGAATCGAGCACAGGGTGCCCCTGATTCGAGAAAAGAAGAATTTGTTGAGTTGTACAAGCGTATCTCTCAGTTAGAATCTGAGAATGTTAGTCTCAGAAATTCTCTGAACTTAGAGCAGTTGAAGTTTCAGAAGCTGAAAGAATGTACTGTTTCAAGACAGGAAGTAGATTTGTTTAAGACTGATATGTTGCATGCTGTTGATCAGTTAAAATCAGAGATGGTAAAGAAAGATGATTTGTCTGAGTTGAAGATTTACATGGAGAATAAATTTGAGTCTGTTGCAAACAGTGTTGTGAGTGGATCAGGCTCTTCACCTGATTTGATTCGGAAATTTCAAGCAATTACTGGAGCAATGAGCAATATGAGTGATAGATTACACGATCTTCAGTGTAATAGTGCCCCTTTGTCAGTTTTGCTAGATAATCAGAGATTTTTAGTGGATCAGTTGACATCTGGAGAGCAACCGATTAGGATTCTTTTGAATCAGTTATCAGAAAAACTGGCTCTTTTTGTTGAAAAAGAAGAAAGAATACATGAGTTTTTCAGAGTTAATTTGATTGAAGATATTCATATGACTCAAGAGAACAGAGATCTTATCATCAAGATAGGAGATGGGATGATGAAGAGGCTCAGAGAACAGTTTACAGAGATAAAGACCGCGATTCAAAGGAGATAGACACCTTTTTCCCTGTCTTATCTATGAACCTTGATTCCTCTGTATATCACAATCGTTTATATATAACAGCTTGTGAATGAAAATTCTTTTCTTACTTCTTTTTTGTTTTGTTTTTTATTGATTTATGATTGAGTTAGCTAGTATAACAAATTCACTTATTCATACACAGTTAATTATAGCATTTACTTATAGTTCAGTGCAATATTGAATGTGTTCAAATCCGTAATTTTTCATTCTTTTTGATATCACAAAAAGGGGGAGAATTTGGATAAACACAACATTTAAATTCATTTGTTTCCTATGAAGAAATTTGGATATATGGGAGAATTTGGATATATACGACATTTATCTTTTATCTATTTTTAGCTGAAAATTTATTTTTATGGGGGAGAAATTTTATTATAGTTAAATATTGTTTTAATCCTTTCAAAATTCTAAAATTTTATAAAACTAATTTTTCAATAAAGATTGAAATTAAATTAGTTCTATTATTTTATGGGTTTTGTGATCATCAAAAAGGCGGAGATTGTTGAGCAATGTATTGTTTTCAAACAATTCAAAATAATGTTTTTTAAAGGGGGAGATTATTTTAAATAATACTCTGTCTCTTTATGATGATTTTGATGCTCACAAATACCCTTAATTATTTACTAATTATTTCGTTGAGTATTTTGCAGGAATTTATTTTTTTTATTTATTTCATATAACGAGATTTCATACTTCATTTATTCCGAGATCAATTTTAGCGCGTTCTGGAATCACTGTAGCGCGAGATCAATTTTAGCGCGTTCTGGAATCACTGTAGCGTGAGATCAGTTTTAGCGCGTACTGGAATCACTGTTCATACCCTACGTTGATGAACGTAACTTATGGATGAAAAGTTTACTTTTTATGTTAAAAGAAACGTCTGGTTAAGGAACCTTACGTTATTTTGAAACGTATGGTTAATGAACCTTACGTTGTTGAAAAGTATGGAAGAAGAACATTACGTTTGGAAGGAACCTTACGTTTTTGTTGTTGGACAATTATGGAAGAGAAACCGTACGTTAGTTTTTAGTGTTGAGTTTGTTTCTCAAAAGTATGGATCATCAATATTACTTTTATAATCAACCGTACGTTCTTTGGAGAGTTGAAGAAAGACAAAGTATGGATGATCAACCCTACGTTTGAATGCTGAAGAGAAAGTATGTACGTTCTGAACTTTACGTTCTGAACCTTACGTTCTGAACCTTACATTTGTGAACCTTACATTTGTGAACCCTACGTTTGGAGCCACGTCATCAACCCTACGTTTGGTGTCGGGATATTTTTGACAGACGATATTTCCTTTTGCTTTGGTCAAACAGGCGGTTTATTAAGCGGATTTCGAGCCGATTCTTAAGTACGACTTTGACTGAATCAAAGACGATTTTCAACGGATTAATGATTGATTTAAACGGAGCTTTTTATGCCAATTCTTCAGGGGAGTTACAACGGCTCTGTTGTTTTTTTTTTAATATCGCGAATCTAAAGGAGATTTTTCTGGATCTATTTATGCGGAAGATTTTCTCAGATTTGAAAATATATCTTCTATCTTGGAAACTTCGGATATATATATACACAGGAAAGTGTATGAAATATATAGATTGATCTTTTAACGAGCAAGAAACAGAGACTGTGTGAAGGCGTTCTTTTCTGGTGATCAAGAAGAAGTGTAAAACCTTCTTTACCGAAGGAAGATCTTGATAGCAGATTCACGTGTTCTACATCGACTATCTGTTGTAAATCTACTACTACTGAAGTTGTGAAGTTTCTTGTAATATCTATTGCAACTGGATCGACTCAGAACTGTTTTGATTACAGATCTTTATTTTCTGAAGACGACGATCTATCTACTGTCAATTGCATTCTGTTGCAATTGTGAAGAACAACTGGAGAAGTGTTTTCTTTATCGAAACCCTTTTTATTTTTGAGTGATCAGCTTCTCGTTCTAAGCTGTGTGGGTTCGTGTTTGAACCAGGAAGGTTGTGTTTGCCTGAAACTTGTAAAGGTGTCAACTGCCTGTACTCAGTTGTGAACAGGTCTGTGGAAACGAGGACCAGATAGTGAAAATCGCCAAGCTCGTGGATTTGAGCATTGGTGGAGTGGACTAGGGGCCTTCTGTTCCCCAAACCACTATACATCCGTGTGTTCATGATTTTACTTTTTCCGCTGCATATTTAATCGTGCTAAAGCATAGTGGACAGAATTTGTCTAAATTGAAGAGATTGTAATAATTTTGAAAAGACACAATTCACCCCCCCTCTTGTGTGTAATCCGTAGATTCAGATCCAACAATCATTGTGTCATAAATAAATTTAATTATTTAATGTATAAAAATTATAAATAAAATATTATTATGTATTAAATATTTTTAAATTTCTAATGAATATTTATAGTCTAATTTATCTTATGTGTAACCTTATATTGAATTTTTTTTTATTTATTAAACATTCAATTTAACACTTTTAACTCTTCATTAAATAAAATAACAATAAATGTCCTAATGTCATCCAAGTTGATCAAAAATGATCATATTTTATTCCTAAGGTTTATTTTGGTCTAAATACACTTATCTAATAGAATTAGAACACATTTTGGAGTAATTATAATATCATTTTTATCTTTACTTACCCTATTTACTTTAACCGTGGTAAATAAAATTCAAAAGATATTATTCACCAAAAATTATTTTCATCCTATTGAACCATATTTTACTTACTAATTTCAACCATGTCTCCCATATTTTTTAAATTCAATTCACAAAAGAGGTAAAATTTTGTTTTATGAAAATTTGAAAATTTTTCTAAAAGGTGGGTAACCGACGTTAAAAAGTTCAGTAAAATTTTATATATCTAATCATATTATAAAATAACATCAATTAATTAAATTGGAATAATATAGGTATTGAGTATATATTTTGAATTTAAAATAAATTTAAATTAAAAATTATTATTTAAATAAAATGTCGGCTTTAAGAAATAAGATAGTGTTTTCACTATTCATCAATCATTGAATGTTTTTAGGAGAATAAAAAAAATTCATCAAAAGATAATTTTGATACACCATATTCAAAAATGATGTATATTTTACCAAATTCAAAAAATATATGTTTTATTAATTAATTTTGAAAAATTCTTGTTGTCAAAACAATAAAAATGGTTTTTGAGAAGTAAAAACTATCAAAAGATTGATATGTCTTTATGTCCAATTTAAATGTAAAATTACTTCCCATGACCAAAATTGGATTAAATGAAAAAAATATAATCTAATTATACTTCGAAACCATTAAAATGTATAATTTAACATAATAAATTACTTTGATTAAAAAAGTTATTTTCTATTAAAATTTTGTACTTTTCATTGTTCATCAAAATATGAAAGTTATCAGAAAAGCACCAAAAATTTATTGAAACTATATTTTTATGTCCCTATTATAAATAAGAAGTTTATTTTCTCAAATTAAATATATAAAAGTGTTTAATATTGGATTTAAAAATGGTTTTCCATTGAAATGCGGTAAAATTACATATTTTTGAAAAATACTTCTTATATCTAAAAAAAATGAATTTATTCTTATATAATGTCTAATAAACACATAATATGGATGTTAAAATTATATGGGGTATATAGAATTCAAAATTCAGTTAATACTATTCATAACCACATTTTAAACGACTAGTTTGGTAAGTCGTGGTGTGCTCGAACACGATGTTGCGTGTAGAGAAAGCTATTGACTCACATTGAAAAAAATATCTTACTATGAAATCTTGGAGTGTTACATTCTTCCCACCTTTTGTAAATTACATCCTTTCAATTTTATAATTGGGTTTGGAACTTCATTGAATGTCCCACATAAGAAAAAGATTAAATAAAACTGTGACTTTAAAAGAAATAAACAGAGGTACAAAGGTCACACGAGATAACCCATATTAGGATTCCATATAGGTAAACATGGATATGAGAGATAAAATAAGTGTCAAAATTTGATGGAGAGTGATAAAAAAACATGATCAAGAGAAAGTTAACAACAAGAAAACCACAAAATAGTGATGGGTTAACTGGTCATTAGTTTCTCAGTAGGAAAAGTAAAAGGAAAATATTTTTTGTTTTAAGTTCCATTTCATAAAGTTGAGGAATTTATTTATGAGATTTAATAAGGACATAAAGAGATAAACTTACCATTCAAGTAGAGTATCATCCTTTAATAAATTTATACCATTAACTCATTTATTCTCTGAACGATGAGTATTCAAGAAGACTTGGTGACACCTAAAGCTCTAGTATCAACTTCTAGAAAATCACATAATCTAAAAAGGAGGAACTATATATTTCCCTTGTCTTTAGAGATTAACCAAAACCAATTTGGTCAGTAAAAGATCAGATGATCCCAAAAATGGATAATCCTTTATAGAAATAATTTCTAATATTTATTTCCAAAATTTAAAAAAAACAATACCCAAAGTTCAATAAATATGATTCAATAAACAATTGTCTTTAAAATCCATAAATATAATCCAAATTAAGAGTGAAACCCAAAACTCAGAAGAATTTAATCACATATTCTTTCATAATAAATATTAACATTTATCTAGAAAAAACACCAACTACTATTAAAGTCTCATACTAAAGTGTAATTATGAAAATCACATATTCTCTTTGATAGTTTAATCATTTCCATTAATAACCTAAATCTCTATAAAAAACATATATTATTCCAAAATAAAAACTCTACCATTACTCCTCAAATGAAATCCCAATGTATTCAATTTTCCTTAGGCATATAGTGTTCTCAACAGAGAAAACATCTTCCAAAATTAAATTTATCACTTAATCACAAAATCATTTTTGTATAATTAGTATATCCATTTGTTTATTAATTATAAATAAAATCATTTGACTAAAAATAATTAGTCACACTAACCAGGCACTTCACGTAGTCCAGTGGTAGGCGAAAATTCCCAGTTGCACTTTTTTTGTGGGTTCGATTCCTGCATCTTTTTCTGACGTGATGGGCTGTCACACAGTCTATGTTTTGTTCTCTTTCAAAATCTATATTTTATAACATTCCTAGTGTAACACCCCTAGATTTCATAGTACGTTATCTCTTCAACAAAATTCAATAACTTGTGTTATACACAACACTGAGTTTGAGCGCACCACGACTTACCAAACTAGTCGTTCAAAACGTGGTTATGAATATTATTAGCTGAATTTTGAATTTTATATACTCCATATAATTTTAGAATCCTTATTATTTGTTTATTAGACATAATATAAGAACCAATTCATGTTTTTCAGATAAAAGATGTATTTTTTTAAAAATGCAATTTTACCGCCTTTTAATGGAGAACCTTTTTTAAAAACAAAATTTAACACTTTTATATATTCATTTTAATGAAATTAAATTTTTATTTAGAACCCGGACATAATAATTTAGTTTGCATAATATTTTGGTACTTTTATGATAACTTTCATATTTTGTTGAATAGTGGAAACAGTAAATTTAAATTAAAAAAAACTTTTTAAATTGAAATAATTTACAGTGTTAAATTATACATTTGAGTGGTTTTAAAGTATCACTAGATTATATTTTTATAATTTAATATAATTTAGTTCATTCGATGTAATTTCACATTAAAACTGGACATAAACAAGTGTTAATCTTTTGATATTTATTATTTCTTAAAAACACGCTTTTTTTTGACAACGAGAATTAATTTTAAATTAATTGATGCAACTTCTATGTTTTGAATTTGGAAAAATAGAATTCATTTTTGAATTATTAATATTAAAATTATCTTATGGTGATTTTTTGGTATTTTTCAGAAATCAATAAATTTTTGATGAATAGTAAAAACCATTGGGTTATTGTTTAAAACTGACTTTTTATTTAAATAATTATTTATTTTATTTAAATATATTTTAAGTAAAAAATAGATATATAATACCTATATAAGTTCAATGTAATTAATTGGATTCATTTTGTAATAAAATTACATGTAAAATTTTTTATTGAACTTTTTACCGTCTTTTACACACCTTCTTGGAGCATTTGAAAATTTGCATAAAACTTAATTTTACAACTTTTATGAGTTTAATTTAAAACAACTGAGAGACATGGTTGATATTATTAAGTAAAATTTTATTCAAGAAGATGAAAATAATTTTTGGTAAATAGTAACATTTGACTTTTATTTACCACGGTTAAAAGTAAATAAGGCAATTAAGGGTAAAAATTATGTTCTAATTACCCTAACACATGTCCTAATTCTATTGGATATGTATAATTCGACCAAAAAAAACTTAGGAATAAAATATTATCCTCTTTGGTCCACATGTATTATATTAGGACATTTATTATTATTTTATTTAAAGAAGAGTTAAAAGTGTTAAATTCAAAGTTTAATAACTAATCAATTTTTAATATAAGGTTACACATAAAATAAATTAGACTATAAATATTCATAATAAATCTAAACATATTTACCAAAAAAAATAAATATTATTTAATATTTTTAGACGTTAAATAATTTAATTTATTTATGACACAATGATGATGCATTAATTACCTTATTAATGAAATATTAAAATAATTGATATTATAAGTATACAAATAAATATAAATTGAGACTTATGATGAATTCCACTAATTTTATAGGTTAATATGAAATGTTAGGTTTTATTAGATAATTGTTTTCGATGTGATAAGTTTGTTATGACTTTCAAAAAAATAAAATACCAAATAGTGTTAAAATTGACATAAATTAAATTTTAAAACAAATACTATATTATTGGTTGATATAATATTTCTAAAAAACTATGGTTTGTCCAATGTTCTTAAATAATATTATATATCTCATTAATGAACCACTTGAGGTTCTCTTTTAAGTTTAGAGTATGTTTATTAACCATATAGTGTAAGAATACAAGAATACACGAGAAAAGTTAAACTATTTAACTAAGAGTTAAATATAAAAGATAAGGTTAAAATGGTAGCCTAAAATTGTCTAAAACCTATTGGTTGAAATGTTTTCGACCCATACCCACCTTATCCTAGATATAAATAAATTTTAAGGCATTATAAACAGAAAATTATTTTATTATAAAATAATATTTCAAGCTTTTCCTAAAGTGACCCTCACCTCTCTTATAAAAGTGTACTTACCCTTCTCTCAAAATCACACCTCCAAAGCCATTTGGATCTGGAAACCCCTGACCAAATATCCTCCAGACTTTTCTCCCTTTGACCTAGAGGCCATAATTTGAACAGAAATTCAACCTAAGAAGCCCTTTTTACCAACTCAAAAGGAAACACCTGAAGAAGAGGTAATAATTTCACCACCCTCTTTCATGTTCTTTTCTTCTTAAACATCCTCTTTCTTTGTTGTTTCCATACCAGAATAATGACTACAGTACCTTCTAAATACTGTGATGTTATTATAAGTATCTTACAACCATTTTCATTATTCTATCCATCCTATAAATGACAAAGTCACCATACGTGCGTACGTACGACTTACTGTCTCCACATCATGGTATAGTTGGTTATTCAAACACTTCACTATTTGGATGGGTATAATAATGAGTATAACTGATGTAAATAAAAATTATTACATATTAATGATTCTTTATATATGATATCCCATCCAATTACATATTATTTCACCATCAATATAATGATATTGTTTCTCGTGTGTACGTACGGATTACCGTCTCCACAACGCGATGAGATTCATTTCCACGTTCACCATTCAACGATGATTATAAATATATATATTATTAATATGTACTTAATATGTGAAATAATAATGCTACATGTGATATATATATATATATGTGGGTGTGGGTGGGTGTGTGTGTGTATGTATATACTTACATATATCTTATTCATTTAATTTCGTTCAATACGATAGGAAAACGGAAACAACGTTTTTGCGTACGTACGACCTACCGTCTCCATAAACGGTGCCTTCCATTTCATATATCTATCTATTATAAATATTTATATTATAAATATATAAAATATATAAATCAAGTTTGATATTATGGAAGTATTTAAATCATGTTCTAAATGATATTTTCAAGAATAAAAAGTTAAAACATGTACGATAAAGAAAGCGATTATTACCCGAAATGTTAATTTAACATGGAAATCATTATTAAATGGGTATTATAAAGTCATAAATGAATCATGTATGGTATAATAAATATGAATATGGTTCTATTATAATTTAATAACATTCTATGGTCATTATAAATTATGTTAAACGTATCCTCAACCAAAGGAAAGAGCAAGGTAAGGGTTAATTCCTCAATCTCATTATTATCCGAGATTGTTTATGTGTAAGTTTTTACTAGGAAATTTTTACTACCCATGTCCATGTTTCATAAAAGAGTTTTAAAAAGGATTATTTTTAAGTGAATCTTTAATAAAAAAACATTTTAAATGTTTTAATGATTTATTCTTCTAAACCATTCTCATTAATGACCATGTTTTCAAAATGATTTTAAGGATTTATTTATATGAACATGAATGATTTAAAATGTTAATTAATTTCAAAAGTTATAAATGGTATGAGACACATTGATTCAAAAATATCCTTTAAATTATTTCTTTTATAAATTTTGTGACTTTTAAAATGATTTCATGAAAAAGGGATAATTCTCTCGAAGTTTTTTACTAATCATTTTCAACTATGTCAACATCCTTTACTAGATATTATTCTTGATCGAGGATTATTTTTTATGATAAAAATCATCCATATTTTACTGAAGGTTTTGTGATATGTTTGAATATGGATGTGTTATTTTTATACCATTCATGGTTTATGGATATGGTATTGACATTTCGTATGCTAGTTTTAATAAGAATATTTATGTTATGTTTATACCTTTTCATATGAGGAATTTATTGGACTTAGTAAGGGACGGGTGGAGCCCACTATAGCTCCTTAATGCATCAGTAGGTCTCATGAGACTAACTAGTGTCTTGGCACAAGGCCTTGAAAAAATATTATTTGTAGTCTTGGAACAATGCCTTCATTATGTGGTTATGAAGTCTCGCATTATGCATTCCATTATTATGAAATTTGCTATTGATATTACATGTGATTATTCGACTAGTATAATATCCATGTGAATAAGTAAATGGAATTATTGGATTTATCTTTTCCATATTATTTTAAATTTTAAATTTAAAAGGATTTTGTTTTAGTTTTGTACATTTCCTTAAATGTTTATGATTATTTGTGAAAGTTTCCATTATATTCTTATCATTACTATGTATTTTATCTCACCCCTTTCTTATGTTTTATTTTCCCAGGATTCCAAGAAGTGTTGTATGATTGATATGAGGGTTAAGCTAGGGGATTGATGGCATTCTAAAATGTTCATTTATGTTGTGTTTTATTTTCTAATGTGTAATGTATCATTCATGTATGTAATCTATTTTCCAAGACTGATAAACTGATTGGTCTTTCGGGACTTGATTCCTTATAATCATGTCAATGTATTAAAATAATTCACCGACTATGGGATTCTGGGGTCGGGGAGTTACAGTTGGTATCAGAGGAAGTTCAAACACAACCTTGGAAATATATTTAGATAAAAGTTGATTAGATAACATTACCCTAAGATAGACTTTGAGGATTAATATAGAAGAACTTACTAGAATTTTGGTAATGTAGAGATTTTTTGTATTTTCCAAGTAATACATCCATGTCTGGATACGAGCAGGTAGTGGAGGCTCTGGTACAGATGTACCTAGAAGTGAAAACTATAACAAGGAGTTGTGTTCTTGACCCGAGGTATCCTGGTACATTACAACGGGCCTTACTTCAATCTTGGTTACGACACTCCCGGGGGGATATGCTTAGGATAATTCACATTTTTATTACAATCCATTATGATGGATTTAGGATTAAATCCTTCCTCAAAGAAAAGATTTTATGATTATAGATTATATTTATAATCTTTTCAATTCATGTTAGGTATTTTAAAAGTTTGTAATTATGAATTAAAATTGATAAACTAATATGGTGTAATCCATTGTTTAGAAATGGATCCTAGTAAAAGGAATGAGAATTCCAGAAATATGCTTGATCGAATGATTAAGAAGGGTCATATCTTTTATGGTATTAAGCCAACATTTAAAAGTGAAATATTCTCCCAGGTATTCTCATCTTATAAAGAAATAGTATCATGTGTTAATAAGATAATTAATGAATTCTCTGAGTCCTATGGATTTGAATAGAAGTAAGAGAAGAAAAGGATGGTAGAGAGAAAGAGGGAAAAAGGGAAGAGGAGAAAGAAGGATTTTCCCATATGTGATAACTATGGAAAAAATCACATTGGTAAATTCATGAAGGGAATGGATGTTTGTTATAAGTGTGGAGAAAATGGAAACTGAGTACGTGATTGTAAGGGTAAGAAAAAGGTTTCAAATGTAAAACTATTTATCTACAAGGAGTTGGGACACTATGCAAATCAATGTCCAAATCATTAGAGTATACCACAAATGATGATGTTGGATAATAATCAAGTTTTGATATTACCATAGATAAAGAGTAATAGCAAGTGTTCTTATGATGATATTAAAGTATGGTGTCATTTGAGTATTGTATTAATGATGTACAAAATATAATAATTATAAAGTATATAAGGATTGTACTGCAGTACTATTTTATTAAGGATTTGAGAATGTATGGTACCATGTAAAGTTACACGATTTCAGGTTAAACATTTTGGAAAATATATGATTGAAGGAAAGGTAAAACATAATAAGGTCCTGATACCGAGGTAGTGATTTTGGAAAAAAATATAGTTGATTTGGATAAATTATATTGGGTATTCTTGACTACCTTGGAATTGATTAAGGGTTTATTTTTTCCATCATTGTTGGAATATTCAAAAAATTTGGAAATAATGAATATATCTAGTATTCTATAAGGAATAAGGGAGAATGAATTTAATCAATAAGGTCTTATGGTAATTCAATGTGTTATAATGTTTTTAAATAATACATGATGTTGGTATTCATATGTTATTACGTGTCAAAATAGATCTTCATTTTGTTTATCTTCTTTATAAATTTTGGACTGTGAGTTTGGAAAAAAGTATTTTGGATAAGTCTAAATGTTGTAATAGATTAAGTTTGACGTTGGATACTATTATTATGGTCAAATAATTTCTTAAGATTATTTTTGGATTGTTATAAAAAGGAAAACACGGAGGTCAGGCGATAATCTATCGCGTCCTGCAAGGGCGCGAGACTTGAACCCACAACCGAAAGGTGACAAGGGTGCATCACCTACCACTGGCCTACGTGATGTCCTGATTTTTATAGTGTAATTTTTTTTAATAGTCTGAAAAATGAATTATAAATTCACTAATTTTAGAACCCTATATGATTAGGATAAATAGAGTATTTTGAATTCTATTATCTTTTGGAGTGAAAGATGAGTTTGTGGTAAGAAATAGATGAAGGATGATACTTTATTTGTCAAGTATATTTTTTCCTATTATTCTATGAATAAATTAATTCTTAAACTTTTGGGAAGGGATCTAAAAACCAAAAATTTGTTATCCTAATACCTTATGTTTTGTTGAACCGATGATATTTTAAATCATCATAGATTGATGGCTTTGAGGCCCCCAATTTTACACTTGTTTGTGATTGATGACCTCAATAAATCCCTATAAATGTTTACATTTTTCCTCCAATTATGTGTCTCTAATTTCCAACAATGTTCTCTTAATCGAGATTATAATTTGGTGGTGACTTTTTCATTTCCCTTTCCCTCTTATTAAGACTAAATTTTATTAACCCAATTTCTGATGTGAGTTTTCCACAAAGGTATTTTTCTATTTTTAACCATTTATTTTTGAAGAAAAATTCCAAATTTAGAGGACATAATTTATTGAAGTATGGGACAATTTAACACCCCAAGATTTCATGGTACGTTGTCTCTTCAAAGAAATTCAATAACTTGTGTTACATGCAACACTGAGTTCGAGCACACCATGACTTACAAAACTAGTCATTCAAAAAGTGATTATGAATAATATTAACTAAATTTTGAATTTTATATACTACATATAATTTTAGAATCCTTATTATTTGTTTCTTATACATAATATAAGAAAAAATTCATCTTTCTCATATGAAAGAAGTATTTTTCAAAAAATGCAATTTTACCGCCTTTTAATGGAGAACCTTTTTTAAAACCAATATTTGACACTTTTATATACTAAATTTAATGAAATTAAATTATTATTTAGAATAATGACATAAAATTTTAGTTTGGATAAATTTTTGGTACTTTTCATATAACTTTCATATTTTGATTAATAATGGAAAATACTAAATTTTAATGAAAAAACAATTTTAATCAAAATAATTTGTAGTGTTAAATTATACATTTGAGTGGTTTTAAAGTATAATTATATTATATTTTTATTATTTAATATAATATAGGTGATTGGATGTAATTTCACATTTAAACTGGACATAAACAAATGTTAATCTTTTGATTGTTATTATTTCTTAAAAACACGCTTTTTGTCTTGACAAAGAGAATTGATTTTAAATTAATTAATGAAACTTCTATGTTTTTAATTTTTTTTATATATAATTCATTTTTAATTTATGAATTTCAAAATTATCTTGGGGTGAAGTTTTGGTATTTTTCTGAAAACATTCAATTTTTGATGAAGAGTAAAAAACATTGCGTTATTGTTTAAAACCAACTTTTTATTTAAATAATTATTTGTGTTATTTAAATTTATATTAAGTCAAAATAGATATATAATACCTATATAAGTTCAATGTAATTAATTGGAGTCATTTTTTAATATAATTAGATGTATAAATTTTAATTGAACTTTTTACAGTCTTTTAGCCGCCTTCTAGGAGCATTTGCAAATTTGCAGAAAACAAAATTTGACCTCTTCTGTGAGTTGAATTTAAAAAATATTAGAGACATGATTGATATTAGTAAGTAAAATTTGGTTTAATAAGATGAAAATAAATTTTGTTGAATAGTAACTTTTGACTTTTATTTACCACGGTTAAATGTAAATAGGGTAATTAAGGGTAAATATGATATTATAATTACCCTAACACATGTATTAATTCTATTAGATAAGTGTAATTAGACAAAAAAACCTTAGGAATAAAATATGATCCTCTTTGGTCCACTTGTATTATATTAGGACATTTATTATTATTTTATTTAAAGAAGAGTTAAAAGTGTTAAATTCAATGTTTAATAACTACACCATTTTTAATATAAGGTTACACACAATATAAATTTGACTATAAATATTCATTATAAATCTAAACATATTTCCAACATAATGGTATTTTATTTATAATTTTTATACATTAAATCATTTAATTTATTTTTGACACAATGATGATGCATTAATTACTTTATTAATGAAAGAATCAAATAAATGGTATTATAAATATTAAAATAAATATAATTTCAACGTTTTTATGAAATACAAGAATTTTATAGGTAAATATTACATGCAAGGGTTGATTCAATGTATCTTTTTTGAAGTAATCGAGTTGTGATGACTTTCACAAAAACCAAATACCAAATAATGTCAAAATTGAAATAAATTAATTTTTAAAACAAAAACTATATTATTGGTTGATATAATATTCCTAAAATACAAAGGTTCAGCCAAAGGACATAAATAATATTATATATGTCATTAATTAACCAATTGAGGTTCTCTTGGAATCTTATAGTATGTTTATTAACCATATAGTGTAACAATACAAGAGGACACAATAAAAGTTAAACAATTTAACTAAGAGTTAAATCTAAACAATAAGGTTAAAATGGTAACCTAAACTTGTCTAAAACATATTGGTTGAGATATTTTCGACCAATACCCACTTTATAATAGAAATAAATTATTTTTCAGCCATTAGAAACCTAAAATTAATTTATTGTAAAATATTATTTCAAACATTTCCTAAAGTGACCCTCACCTCTCTTATAAAATAGTACTTCCCCTTCTCTCAAAATCACACATCCAAATCCATTTGGTTCATCAAAACCATTCCTAAATCTCCTAGAAACTTTCCTCCCTTTGTCCTAGAGGACTTAATTTGATCATAAATCCAACCTATGGAGACCTTTTGATCAACTCAAAAGGAACCTCCTGAAGAAGAGGTAATAATTTCACCACCCTCTTACAAGTTCTTTTCTTCTTACACTTCCTCTTTCTTTGTTGTTTCCATACTAAAATAATATATCCAGTACCTTATACATAATTTGATGTTATTATAAATATGGTACAACCATGTTCATTATTCTATCCATCCTACAAATGACAAATTCACTATACGTGCGTACGTACGACTTACCGTCTCCATATCATTGTGTAGTTTGTTATTCAAACACTTCATTATTTGGATAGGTATAATAATGAGTATAAATGATGTAAATAATAAATATAACATATTAATGATTCTATATATATGATATAAAATCCAATTTACTTACTATTTCACCATAAATATAATGATATTGTCGCTCATGTGTACGTACGGATTACTGTCTCCACGATGCGATTAGATTCATTTCCATGTTCACCATTCAACGATGATTATAAAAATATATATTATTAATAAGTATGTAATATGTGAAATAATAATTCTACTAGATATATATATATATATGTATGTATTTATATACTTACATATATCTTATTGACTTACTTCCGTTCAATATGATATGAAAACGGAAACATCTTTTATGCGTACGTACGACCCACCGTCTCCATAAACGATGCCTTAAATTTCATATATATATATATATATATTATAAATATTAATATTCTAAATATATATGATATATAAATCATGTTTTATGTTCTGGATGTATTTAAATAATGATATAAATGATACGATCAAGAATAACAATTTAAAACACGTACAATAAATAAAGCGATTATTACCCGAAATGTTAATTTAACATGGAAATCATTATTAAATGGGTAGTATACAGTCATAAATGAATCATGTATGATTTTATAAATATGAATATGTTTCTGGTATAATTTAATAACATACTATGGTCATTATATAGGAGGTTAAATGTACCCTCAACCAAAGGAAAGTGCAAGGTAAGGATTCATTCCTCAATCTCATTATTATCCGAGATTGTTTACGTGTAAGTTTTTACTAGGAAATTTTTATTACCCATGTACATGTTTCATAAAAGATTTTTCAAAAGGATTATTTTTAGGGGACTCGTTAATTAAAAATTCATTTTAAATGTTTTAAATATTTATTCTTCTAAACCATTCTCATTAATTTCCATGTTTTCAAAATGATTTTCAGGATTTATTTATGTGGACATGAATGTTTTAAAATGTTAATTCCTTTAAAAAGTTTAAGAGTGGTATGGGAAAAATTTATTCAAAAATATATTTTAAATGAATTCCTTTATAAATTCTGTAACTTTTAAAATGGTTTCATGAAAAGGGGGATTTCTCTCAAAGAGTTTTACTGATCATTTTCAACTATGTGAATATCCTTTACTGGATATTATTTTTGATCGAGGTTGATTTATTATGATAAAAATATTCCATATTGTACTGAAGGTTTTGTGATTTCTTTGACTTTTAATTCGTTATTTTTATATCATTCATGGTTTATGGATAATGTATGGACATTTCGTATGCTCGTTTTAATTCAAATGTTTATGTTATGTTTAATCCTTTTCATATGAGGAATGAATTGGACTTAGTAAGTGATGGGTGGGGGCCTCTATAGCACCTTGATGCATCAATAGGTATCATGGGACAAACTTGTTTCTTGGCACAAGGCCTTGATAAAATCTTATTTGTAGTCTTGGCACAAGGCCTTGACTATATGGTTATGAAGTTTGGCATTATGCATTCCATCATTATGAAATGAGCTATTGATATTACATGTGATTATTCAACTAGTAGAATATCAATGTTAATAAGTAAATGGAATTATTTGATATATCTTTGCCATATTATGCTGATGTTTATGTTTAAAAGGATTTTGTTTTAGTTTTATACACTGTCTTAAATGTTTATGCTTATTTGTGAAAGTTTCCACTATATTTCGATCCTTACTTAGTGTTTGAGCTCACCTCTTTCTTATGATTTATTTTCTCAGGACTCTAGTAGTGTTTTATTATTGATAAGTAGGGTTAAGATAGGTTATTAATGGCATTCTCAAAGGATCATTTATGTAGTGTTTTATTTTTTAATGTGTAATATAACATTCATGTATATAATCTATTTTCGAAGACTGCTAAACTGATCGGTCTTTCAGGACATTATTCCTTGTAATCATGCCAATGTATTAAAATAATTCACTAACTATGAGCTTATGGGGTTGGGGCGTTACACCCAAAATGAGATAAATTCCTCAAAATAACCACAATATAATTTAACAACAAATGTTTTCTCATACCTCGCATTTCCATCCCAATAATTAATAACATGTAATTGAATCAAATTCAAGGATCTTATAAACCCAAATGGTTCTTTATAACTATATCCTCAAAAGAGAAGATAATTATTCCTAAAAGGGAATTTTCACATAACAAGATGTAGGGTTACACATATAAGAGAAATATCTTCCAAATTAATCCCACCAATAAAGAAAATTAATACATTCAAACATTTCACCATATATTTATTTAAACATAGGTTCTTCTTTCTCCCAGTGGTTATCTTATAGAATAGGGAATTGAATCGGGTAATTCCTAGGTCCCCTACATTTATGAAAAATGATTGTAAATGGACTCTTATGATCATTTTTATTTTCTTCCATGGTACTCTTCATTTTTCCTTGGAAATTATTTGTTATATGCCCTTGTTTCCCACACATAAAGCATTTCTTTTTTCTATTTAGACTCTTTCCTATGTTTCTCCTTCCACATTTTCTGTATGATGGAAATTGAGCTTTCTTTTCTCCATGGTCTCTAGTGCTAGAGCACTTATCATTCTCCGCATTTCTCTTCTTTCTTGAGTTTGGGAGTTGGTTAATGTATATATTGTTGATCATATTTTCAGAAACATGAATCGTCATGAACACAATATCTTTTACTCCTATCAATATTCTATTTACTTGCTCATTTCCATCATCATTCCCACCTTGTACATCATGTTCAATGTTACTACAACTTCCTTGGAATCCAGCCATTGACTAAAACTAGAAAGCATAGTGTGAGTCATAAAATCATTTAGAGTATATCATGATACATTATTTTGAATCTAAAACACCTTAGGATTAACCAAGGTTATTTATTCTCATCTTATATTAAAATCCTTCAAATCGGTTTTTAATAAAAGGTGAATTATCCTAAGCATATCCCCAGGGAGTGTCGTAACCAAGAGTGAGACAAGGCTTGTTATCGTGCACCAGTTCCCGTTTTATTCTAGCTCAACGCAATGTTTTTGGGTTTTACCCAAAGATACATATATTCCAAAGCCTCCTCTACCTGATCGTATCCAGACATGGATGTATTGCATTGAAAATTCACAAAATCTCTATATATCCAAAATTCTATGAAGTTATTTGTTAGACTCCTCATGTTTTAATCATGTTTTAATGATCACAAATCTAATTACTATTAATTAATCTTGATCTTTAGTGCACATCTTGCTAATTCTCTTCAAACTCAACAATTGGTGCATATCATTTTTTTATAATAACAAATCTTATGGATGCTAATTACTCTTTACAAGTATTATGCATAATCACAATTCTCTCGTATACGACATATATTATATTTATTCCGCTGCTATTACATTAAAATACAAAATTATTTTGAAGTTACTTTGATAGTTAAATATGCATGTTTTTACACTTATTGTAAATCAGTAGATTAGTTTAAAAAGTTAGTTTAATCTTTTGGTTAAACTAACTGAGACCTAATCAATCTTTGAGAAGCTAAGTGAACATTTACAATCTGTATAAATTCACTACAGTTTAACTTATTTTATAAATTAGGGGATTTTAACTAGATAATATTTTAACAGAAATTTTAATTGGAACTCAATTCACCCCCCCTCTTTAGTGTCCACTACGACAAACATTTGGTATCAGAGGGTTAGTTTTTTTTGTTCAAAGATTTTTTGAAATACTCTATTTTTCAACTGTGATTTTAGTTTCATCTTTAAAGATCTTAATTTTCTATTAGTTCTAAGTTTTTATCTCTTTAAATTGTCTTTCTAAAATCTAGTTATGGATAATAGACTAGAGGGTGCTTCTACTAACAGGCCACCTTTCTTCAATGGTACCAACTATGCTCAGTGGAAACTTAAAATGAAAATTCATTTAGAAAGCATAGGTTTTGATATTTGGACTGCCATAGAATCATAATATAAACTTCCCACTACAGCTAGATCCACTTGGGATGAACCTGCAAAGACTGCTTACAATAATAATTGTAAATCCATGAATGCCCTGTACTGTGCATTAGGAGATGAAGAGTTTAACAGAATTTCTGCTTGTAAAACTGCTTTTGAAATTTGGGATACCTTGGGTGTTTCTCATGAAGTAACAACCAATGTTAAGGAAATGAGATTAAATACTTATACTATTAAATATGATAATTTTAAAATGAAAACTGATGAACCTATTTCTGACATGTATCTCTGGTTTAATGATATAGTCAATACAATGAATTCACTTGGAAAAGTTGTTCCAACAAAGGAAAAAATTATGAGAATCTTGAGATGTTTACCAGACTGATGGAGAGGCAAATCTATTTCAATCAGAGAGTCATGTGACATTACTGCTCTACCTATCAAAGAACTCATTGGTAAGCTTATAGTGTATGAGGAAGAACTCAAGGTGAATAAAGAGGAAGATGATGAACCTAAAAGGAAATTTGTTGCTTTCAAGACTTCAACTTCAAAGAGCAAGGACAAAGATAAATCCCAACTACCTACTGACAATTCAACCAGTGAAAATTCAGACTCTGATAGTGATGCTGAAATGGATCACATTGCCAAAGGGTTTAAGAAATTTTATAGGAAGAATAAATTCTTTAGCAAATCAAATTACAAAGGAAAGTATGACAATAAGGGACATTGGAAGAAGGATTGGAAAAAGCCAGATAAAAGTGATGAAGTTTTCTGTTATGAGTGCAAAAGAAAAGGACATATTAAAGCAGACTGCCCAAAGCTCAAATTCCAGAAGAAATATTATTACAAGCACAGTAAGTACAAAAAGGATATGAAGGCTACTTGGAGCGCTTATGAGGATAGCTCCACTGAATTTGAAGTTTCTGAAACTGAACAGAGAAATAAGGAAAACATGTGCTTTATGGAAAACACATCTGAGGTAACAGCTGAAACTCCTGTTTTAAATTCTTATTATTCTGAAGATGATACTAACTCTAATAACATGTCAAAATCTGAACTATTTGAATATTGTGATATGTTAGAAGAAACCTGTAATGAGCTGAAAGAAAAATACAAAGGTTTAAAGAAACAGTATTCTTTAACTATTAAATATAAATCTGATCTTGATATTGAAATGGAAAAGAATGCTCACTTGCTTATAGAAAATAATGAACTGAAATTATCTAATGAGCAACTCAGAAAGGATTTTGAGAAATTCACAAATGGAAAGGATACACTAACTCAAATTCTAGGAAATCAAGTTGCACCAAAATACACTACTAGAATAGGCTACAAACCTGGACAGAGAAAGTTTACTAAGAATAGATTTATTCCAAAATCTGGACAGAATGCTGTTAATTCTAGTTCTGGACATTTATATGCTTCAACTAGTTATATTCATAGTTATTGATCTAATAAGGTTTATCTTTCAAAGTCTGTTGATTCTACAAATTTCATGAGACCCATAAGACAAATTTGGGTACCAAAAGCTTTGATTGCTAACCTGTCTGGACCCAAGAAGATATGGGTACCAAAATCATTTCCTATCTAAATCTGTTTTGTAGGAAACCTACATAAAGAGCTCCTGTAGGAAGACCTCGTACTTGGACAGTGGATGTTCAAGACATATGTCTGGAGACTTCTCATGCTTTAAAATATTAGTCAGAATTGATAGAGGTTTTGTCACCTTTGGTGATAATTCTAAAGGGAAAATCATCGGCTTAGGCCAGATTGGTAACACTGACTCAGTATTAATTTCTAAAGTTTTATTTGTTGATGGACATAAATATAATCTATTAAGTATTTCTCAGTTATGTGATGATGGTTTTAATGTTAAATTTGAAAATGATTCTTGCAATGTGTTTAATTCTAGAAATGCATTAGTATTTTCTACCCTGTGAAATGAAAATGTTTCTGCTATTGATTTAAATTCTTTAGCTAAGCAGAATATTACTTGTTTAAATGCTTTTCATAAAGAGTCTTGGCTTTGGCACATAATATTAGGACACTGCAATATACACTCACTTAGAAAACTTACTAGGAAAAACTTAGTTAGAGACCTACCCAAACTTGAGTTTCCAAATGTCAAAGTTTGTAATCCCTATCAAAAAGAAAAGCAACACAAAATCTCTTTCAAACCAAAGAAAGAAGTCTCAACTTCTCAACCTCTTGAGTTGGTTCAAATGGATTTTTTTGACCATCTAGAGTTTCTAGCTTAAATGGGAATCACTATGTCTATGTCTTAGTAGATGACTTTTCTAGATATAATTGGGTATTTTTTCTATCTCACAAAAGTGAAGCTTGTTCTTACTTTGTTAAATACTCCAAATCTATAGAGAACCTTAGTGGAAATAAGATTAAAACTCTGAGAAGTGATCATGACCGTGAGTTTGAGAATCATGAATTTGAATCCTATTTCTCACACAATGGCTATAGTCATAATTTCTCTTCCCCTAGGACACCTCAACAAAATGGTGTAGTAGAAGGAAGGAATAGAACCCTACAAGAAATTTCTAGAACTATACTTAATGAGTATGACCTACCTATTTATTTTTGGGCTGAAGTTGTAAATACAGCTTGTTATATTATAAATAGAGTCTTAATCAGACATGTTCTTAAGAGGACCCCTTATGAGTTGTGGAACCATAGGAAACCTAAGGTTAACTACTTCAAAGTCTTTGGTTGCAAAGTCTTTATTCTTAATACCAAAAATAATCTTGACAAGTTTGCATCCAATAGTGATGAAGGAATTTTCCTAGGTTATTCTATCTCTAGTAAAGCCTATAGAGTTTTCAATAAGAGAACCAAGTGTGTGGAAGAATCTATTCACATCAAGTTTTATGAAACTAATCTACATGAGCCTACAACCTCTCTTGAAAATATTGAAGATGATCTCTCTGTTTTAAACTTTAATGATAAAGACAGTGGACCTATAGTTAAAACATCCAGTTCTGGAAGTTTTCTAGAAACTACTTCTGTTGATTCCCAACCTGTTTATGAACCTGAAATTTCTTGTCCTACCTTTACTAGATCAACTAGAATTCTAAATAATCATCCTTTAGATGTTGTGGTAGGCAATCTTGATAGAGGGACACATACTAGAGCTTCTCTTAGAAATCAGGTTGAACATCAAGCCTTCTTGTCACATCTTGAACCTAAAAACATTGATGATGCTATGAATGATGAATTTTGGGTAATGGCTATGCAAGAAGAACTCAATCAGTTTGAAAGAAATAAAGTTTGTAATCTTGTTGAAAGACCTAAGGACACTTTCACAATAGGCACAAAATGGGTGTTTAGAAATAAAGTAGATGAATCCGAAAACATAGTTAGAAATAATGCTAGACTAGTTGCACAAGGCTATAGTCAAGAAGAAGGTATTGAATATGAGGATACTTTTTCTCTAGTATCCAGATTAGAAGCTATTAGGATTTTACATGCTTATGTTGTACATCTAAATTTCAAACTATATCAAATGGATGTCAAGAGTGCATTCTTAAATGGATATATTTCTAAGGATGTTTTTGTTCAACAACCACCCGGTTTTTCAAACCCTCATTTTCCAAATCATATTTTTAAACTATCAAAACCTTTATATGGTTTAAAGCAATCTCCAAGAGCTTGGTATGATAGATTAAGTACTTTTGTAATTTCTAAAGGTTTTACAAAAAGGAATAGATGATCCTACTCTGTTTATAAAATGAATTTCTAAAGATGTTTTAGTTGTAAAAATTTATGTTGATGATATTATCTTTGGATATTCTAAAAAAAATTATGTACTGATTTTTCTAAAATAATACAAAATGAATTTGAAATGAGTTTAATGGTTGAACATAAATTCTTTCTTGGTTTTAAAATCTTTCAAAATGATGATGGAATTATTTTAACTCAAAGTAAATATACTAGATATCGTTTAAAACGTTTTGGATTGGATAGCACAAAAATTAGTGACACTCCCATGATTACCACTTGTAAGATAGATCTTGATGAAAATGGTAAATCTGTTGATCAAACCACTTATAGAGGAATGATTGGAAGTCTACTCTACTTGACTGCTACTTGACCTGATATTATGTTTAGTGTGTGTATGTGTGCTCATTTTCAAGAAAAACCTAAAGAGTCACATTTAAATACTGTAAAGAGAATTTTCAAATACATCAAGAATACTCCCAATTTAGGACTGTTCTATTCCAAAAGACAATCATTTAAATTAGTTAGTTATTCTGATGCTGACTTTGCTGGATGTAAGCTAGATAGAAAAATCACCTCTGGAACATGTCATCTTTTAGGCAAGTCACTAGTATCATGGTGTAGTAAGAAACAAAATTTTGTTGCATTGTCAACTACAGAAGTTGAATACATAGCTGCTGGAAGTTGTTGTGCACAAATTTTGTGGATGAAACACACATTACTAGACTATGGATATCAATTCATACATGTCTCAATAAATTGTGACAATAAAAGTGCTATTAATATTTCTAAGAATCCTGTTTCCCATTCTAGGACAAAACATATTGATGTAAGACATCACTTTTTGAGGGATCATTATCAAAAAGGTGATATCACTTCAGAATTCATTGGTACTTAATATCAACTTGCTGATATATTCACTAAAACATTAAATTCTGAAAGATAAGACTACATCATACATGATCTTGGTATGATTAATCATAAATGAATATCTTACTAATCTTAATGTTTAATACTTTACTGTAATTTAACTTACGGTTTCATACTTACTGTTTCTAAGTTACTATTTTATACTCACGGTCTGACAACTCACTTTCTCACCATGACTAAATAAAATACTCACTATTTCATCGTGATGACTATAAACTGTCTCACCATGATGACTAGTTTTCTGTATCACCGTAATACCTACTCACGGTCTCACCATGAGAAGTATGTTTATTTTTATTTTATTTTTACCCGTATCTAGGTAATTTTTATTTCACCGCTATTTGATTTCCCGTGTTTGTGTTTTTATGACGTTTTACATTCCCAAATGATAAAACATAAGGGTTTCATTCGACTCCTTACCTGAATTCTCTCTTGAACCTTCTCTTCCCTCTCGCCCGAACCTTTAGTGAATGCCAAGGATGAAGCGTCCATCTTCACCCTCGTCTGAGAAGCGCCGCTCTAAGAAACAAAAGAGGATACCGAGGATGTCTCCCGAAGGACCTCTGAACCCAAACTTGGTAAGCCGTAATGTTGTACCTAAAAAAGAGGTTTTCCCTGAATGGTTGATGTCTAGAGGATCGTTAGTTTTGAAATTTTTAAAAGAACAAGGATGGCTTGAATGGTTCCCTGGACAGAATAGACCGATTTACCCGAGGCTTGTATCTCAATTCTATCAATATGTGAAGTTCTCTTTTGAGTGTGGAGAAATATTTTTGGTGACTAGCTGGATCGATGGTCAAAAGTTCTCTTTCTCTTCAATGTTGTGGGCTGCATGCCTAAGAATTCCACATGAAGGAGTGTGTGAAGATTACCAGAGGGACCATCCTCCAACAACTGACATCTTCAACCTAGAATCCTCTTTGGAAAATCTAACTGGAAATGGCACCAAGCGAAGGGCCATAGCTGCTGAACTGGATGGGGAGACAAGAATTTTGTTCAAGTTTGTTCAGAATTTGGTTAGTCCAAGAAAAGGAGATTTTTTTGTGATGAAGTATCAAGATGTGCTCCTAATTCACCTATTGATGAATGGACAAAAGATCAATCTTTATAAGTATGTTATCAACCATATCTATGAGCTGATCAAAGTAACTTCCAAATCCACCTCCCTGTTTTATTCAAGGATGATTTCATCCATGTTAGTCTCAAAAGGGATGGTTGGACTGAATGAAGAAAAATTAGAGGACCTTGATTTCTTCCTATCCATGCCTATCATCAGAAGGATGAATATTAGCTGGAATCACTGGAAAAAGCAATGGGTTGAGGATAGTGATCAACAGTATAAAAAGATTAATCTTGTTGACTATCTAAGAATGCCTAAGAACCTAGCTGATCCTGGTTTGGAACCAGATGAAGTGGCTGAGTATTCAGAAGAAGAAGAACAAGAAGAAGCAACAACTAAACTTCCGCATAGAGAATAATCTGTAATACCTCTAATGGAAATAGTTCCGATTGAAGAGGAAAGGGCTGTTGTCCCTGCTGTTATCCCTGCTGAAATAACTCAAGGAGAGGAAGTTGTTGTTGAAAAGGAATGGACTGAGGATCCTTCAGTTGTTCCTCATGAGGAAGAAGCTCATCCCAATGCTGCAAGGAAATTAGTTTTTCCTGGCTCAAAATAGAAAGCAATCATTGTGGTAGATTTCGGTGAAGAGACTTTTTCTTTTGATAAAGAAGCAAGTCTGGAAGCTTATCCAGTGGAACAATCGGTTCCTGAGATTATTCCATATGCTGAAGAAAGAATTAAAATTTCCTTTTAGCTAGAAAGGAAAGAGTTTTCTGATGAGATTAGGGATGATCCTGTGGATCTTGTCCATGTTCTTGAACCTCAAGAATCTGAAAGGGAAGAACATGTTGAGGGGGAGGAAACTTGAAATCATGATATTGTGGAAGTTGGATATGCTGAAGCTTCTCAACCTTCTTTCATATTCTCTGTGAACTCTCGATATGAGTTCCCAAGATTTTATGATATGAATGAGTCATAGAAAGTGACTGCAACTGGAATGGATCTTTCTTCTCTGTTTCAACTGAAGTCCCTAGCTCATTCAGAACCAGAACCAGATCTCCAACCTCAATCTGGATCAGAATCTGAGTCTGAAGATGAATCTGACCCTCAACCAGAATCTGAAGCTCTACCTTTACCTGCATCATTACCTAAGCTTCACTGCTCTGTAACCAAATATGATCTGAATGTTTTTGGTGAGACTTTGCTAGCTGGATTTGAGAAAATTGTCTCCACCCAACCTCGCCCAATAACTCAATTAAGTCAAGAATATGAATCAATTATCTTGGAAAATTTTATCTTGCATATTCAACCAAGGATGATCTGAGAAATTCAAGAAGTCAGAGTAGAGAATAATTTGCTGAGTTCTGATGTTGCAAATCTGAAAAGTATGTTAGCAAGTCTGCAGAATGAGTTATCTTTCAGATCAGTGCCTGCTCTTGTTTCTGCCCCTGCCCCTGCCGCTGTTTCTCCTGAGTCTTCTGATTCCCTTCTTTCTAGGGATATTGTGTCTCAAGTTCATCCTTACCTACTATCTTTTGTTGAAAATATTGGAAAAATGCACACGAAGATGCTGGAATGCATGAGAGAGCTTGTGGAAACTCTGAATAAGCTTACAGATGAATACACTGGATGTCTGCAAAAAGTTCTGAAACAGCTCAAAGTTCTAACTAAAGCTGTCAAGGATTCATCTGCTTCTGGTCAGACCTCCACACCTTCTTTGGACGATTCTCTGCTGAGATCCATAATTAAGGAAGAATTTCAGAATGCCTTTAGTGGCTTGGATATAACTTCTTTGTCAGAAGTGATTAAGAACAGTGATAGAGCATTGGACTTGGATAGGATTTATTCTAAGATAACCAATGATGCTCAACAAGAGATCTCCAAGAAAATAGATTTGTATCTTTCCCAGATGTTCTCTAAAAGTGACATGACAAATCACTTTAGATATCTTAAGGAAAATATGAGAATCCCTCCGGTGACTCAAGATTTTAAAGCTCAAGTTCAGAAACATTCAGAGTTCACCAGATTGTTGGATAGATTTTTGGAGAATAAGGATGATTTTGAAAAGGCTATACAGTATGGTGGTGATATCATTACTGATTTCATCAATCTTTTGAAGTTGTATCTTCATGTTCAGAGTACTGCTATAGTTGCTCCAGCTGCTGCACCCCTTAGACCTGGACTACCTACCTTAGCATCAACTACCATGACAGTTAGCCAAGCCCTTTCTCAGATCCGGCCAGTCATTCTTGACCAACCTCAGCCTAGATCTTCTACTACTCCTACTTTGGCTCCATCTGTTTTTGAAGGTCTACCCTTACCCTCATTGTCTACCACATCTATTCCTTTTTCTACTTTAGCACCAACTCCTGCTGCTGATAAAGGCAAGACAGAAATGGATCCCTAAAGGGTCTAGCGAATATTTTTCTTTTTAATGGGATGTCATTTCTTGTTTACAGTTTGTACTTCTCTTGTACTTTGAATTCTGAACCCTTTGTTTAATGACAACTACCGAGTTTCATTTCCTTTTCTCTACTTTTTGATAATCCCAAAAGGGGGAGAAAACCTACAGGTATTAGTTCTATAATAGTATAAATGGGGGAGAAAAACTGCAAGTATCTATTCTATAATGTTTTTGCTATGCTAGTATCTTTAATATTACATTTCTTTTATATTCTGCCTACATATGATTTGTGATCATCAAAAAGGGGGAGATTGTTGGACTCCTCATGTGTTAATCATGTTTTAATGATCACAAATTTCATTACTATTAATTAATCTTGATCTTCAGTGCACATCTTGCTAATGCTCTTCAAACTCAACAATAGGTGCATATCATGTTTTTATAATAACAAATCTTATGGATGATAATTACTCTTTATAAGTCTTATGCATAATCACAATTATCTCATATATTATCTCTAATGATTAACCTTATCCCATATTCTGCATATCATTGTCTAAGTCCAAATAAAGATATTTGTCAAAGTATGGAGACACCGTGAAGGACTCACCGTGACCAGACACCATGACCACTCACCGTGACCGAGACACCATGACCCAGACACTGTGAACACTCACCGTGACTAGAAACCATGACCAGACACCATGACCACTCACCGTGACCCAGACACCGTGACCTAGACACCGTGACCCAGACACCGTGACCAGACAACGTGACCAGACACCGTGACCAGACACCATTACCAGACACTGTGACCACTCACCGTGACCAGACACCCTGATCAGACACCGTGAAGAAGACACTGTTTCCATGATCATTGTGACACCGTTTCTTAAGCTTTTGTCAATTTTATTTTAAATGATGCTAACAGTAATATTTGTTGTTTTTAATGTAATTAATGTTATTTAATTTTAGTTGTTGGCATGTCAGGAAACTGTATCTCGTACCTATGAAAATGAAATCATTCCTATTGCCGGAGCTCATGGAATATAAAGAAGATTGAGCTGCAGTAGAGGACATACGCGTGCTTGACACGTCTCGACACACATACTACAATACACATGAGCTCTGTACTGAACAGAAGAACAATCCTGAGTACAACTATGAAGAACACATTACACAATCCTCAAAGATGTTCCATACATGCAATCCAACACCACTTATGAACACACGACGAATCAACCGATCATTATCACTTCTGAAGAAGACAAGCTGAACTACGACACTCTATTTTTCAACCGAAAAACCAGAGAAGGACTCCGAAGCATTCCTACTCAATCCAACGAGTCCAAGGCTACATTGATAGTCACTAGAGCCATTCTAAACTCTACATATTTGCCTCTGTGATTTATCATTTACTTTTAGAGCAGTGTGTGTCATCTGCTGTATTTTTACACATACACACTCTCCTGAACTTTAACTGGAGGATCTGTAAATCCTCACTCAAACTCTTACAACTTTTATTTCCCACTGGTATAGTGGTAGAGGTCGTGTGTGACCTGGACAGCTGGTTTGTTGTTGTTTTGTTTCCCACGAATAACAGTGGTAGATGTCTTTGACCTGGACAGTTTTTGTAAAACTATTGTTAACCCCGATCCAGGGTGTGGATCAAATTCATATATATATTGGAGAGGAATAAGTCTCGGCTTGAGACTGAACCTCTTGTTATATATTCTTTGCATCTTTTATTTATGTTTAATGTATACGACATATATTATATTTATTCCGCTGCTATTACTTTAAAATAAAAATTATTTTGAAGCTACTTTGATAGTTAAATTAGAAAGTGTTTACACTTATTGTAAATCAGTAGATTAGTTTCAAAAGTTAGTTTGATCTTGTGGTTAAACTAACTGATATCTAATAAATCTTTGAGAAGCTAAGTGAACATTTAAAATCTGTATAAATTCACTACAGTTTAACTTATTTTATAAATTGGGGGATTTTAACTAGACATTATTTTAACAGAAATTTTAATTGGAACTCAATTCACCCCCCTCTTGAGTGTCAACTCCGACCAACATTATTATATAAAATCCTCAAATTCTATCTTAGTGTAATGTTCTCTAATCAGAGTTTTTCTATATCTAGTTTCCAAGGTTTTTACTAAACATCCCCTAATACCAACTATAACATCTCGACCCTAGATTCCCAGAGTCAGTGCATTATTATATAACATTGGAATGATCCTAATAGATCAATTCTGGAAATAAATATTTGTTTAGTATCCTTGTAAGTACTAGATACATACATAAGTTTTAAATTACATCATGATATAAAAAACAACATTATGTCCCCTTTTGAACACACTCATATCCCTTAGCTTATCATTGTAGTTCAAACATAATATACTTCTTTGCATCCTAGGAAAAAGAAAACATAATAAATGGGTGAGATCAGATGCTCATTAAGGATAACAATATAGTGGAAAATTTCATAAATATTTATAAACATTTAAGGCAATGTATAAGACTAAAGCATAAGAATTTTAAATATATAATTATGTATAATATGGAAAATATAAATCAAATTATTCCATTTAATTATTCATTTGGATATTCTACTAGATGAATAATCGTATTTAATATCAATAGCTAATTTCATAATGATGGAATGCATAATTTAGGACATCATAACCACAGAGTCAAGGCCTCATGCCAAGACTAGAAATAAGATTTTTTCAAGGCCTTGTTCCAAGACACTAGTTTGTCTCAAGAGACCTACTGATTCATCGAGGAGCTATAGCGGGCTCCACCCATCACTTACTAACTCCAATTCATTCCTCATATGAAAAGGTTGAAATATGAAATAAACATTTATATTAAAACTATCATAAGGAATGTTAATACTTTAACCATAAACCATAAATGGTATAAAAACGCACATCCACAGTCCAACATAACACATTCAATAAAGTATAAAAGATTGAATTATAATAAATCAACCACAATCCAGAATAAAATACAATGAAGGATTTTGACAAAGATGAAAATAATTAGTAAAACTATTTGAGAGAAATATCCCCTTTTTCTTGAAAACATTTAATTGTATCACTATTTATAAAGAAGATTTTAAAAATATATTTTTGAATCAAAGTGTCTCATACCACTTTGAAACTTTTAAATGTAATCTTAATTTTAAAACATTCATGTCCATATAAATAAATCCTTAAAACCATTTTTAAAAAACAGACATTAATAAGAATGATTTATAAGAATAAATCTTTAAAACATTTAAAATGATATTTTAGTTAGAGTTCATAACCAAATGAGAGACGCTTGAATACAAATAATTGAGGTAATGAAAATTTTATGCTATCATGAGAATAAATGGATTAATGATATACTATGTCAGAGAAATTTATGTACACCATATAAAAGTGAATTGGCGTATAACAATAAAGAAGTCTCAATGGAATGTAAATTGAGATGAAATCCCTTATAAAGACCATATCATTAGGTTAAGGATAAATAAATGACATAATTATGTGTGAAAAATATATATACACTAAGTATGATTGAATATTTAGTGTAAATAAATCAGGGTACATTCACACATATTCTTATAAAAACAACACCAGTGACTTGGATGTTTAACTCAATGAATAGAAATTGAGTTAAGATTACTCTTATCATGTTCATATCGATTACTTGAAAATTTACCAATGGAGTGATTATGTGTATCAAAAGTATATCCACACAATGGATACTGGTAATTAATACATAAATAAATAAATCATGATTTCACACAGAATCTTGGAGTAAAATAATCAATGAAGTTTACGTAAAACCCAGTGAGTGGAAATCAAAATTAGAAATTCTGTTACCGATTTGGTATCTTACAAAAAATACACCCCATGAAATAAGTATCATACAATGAATATATAAATACCAATAAATTAATGTATATTACACAAATAATATAACCATGGCCAGTACATACACCACACAAAAGGAAATACTGGCAATATAGCATGAATTTCACGGGAATAAGAAGTGAGATGAAAACCACTTACCTTGTGCTTTTCCTTAGTCAAGGGTTCATTAACCTCCTGTATAATAGTTAGATAATTGTTATTAAATTATAAAAGAACCAAATACATAAATATGATATCATATAAGATCTTATAATATTTCTTTGTTAATAATATTTCATTGGTATCATTGTTTCGCATGTTAACTGATTCGTTTTCCTTTATATGTTTCATTATGTAAGTCATGTTTGTTATGAATAGGATGTATTTGATTCATATCCAGAATGATATTAAGTTCTCAAACATTATTTTAAATCATAAAATAAAAATTATTCTTGAATGGTTATGATGGTAAATGATTCTCATAGCATTCATGGAGACTGTAAACCGTACGTACGCATGAGCGATAATATCATTCTACTGATGGTGAAATCATATGTAATTCGATAGGATATCATATATACAGAATCATTAACATGTTATATTTATTATTTACATCAATTATACTCGTTATTATACCCATACAAATAATGAAGTGTTGAATAAATAACTACACCATGATGTGGAAGAGGAAAATAACATTGAAAGAGGTGGTGAAATTATTACCTCTTCTTTGGGTGCTTCCATTTGATTTAATCAAAAGGGATACTTCAGTTTGCTTTATAATCAATGTAAGGCCCCTAGTTTTAAGCGAGGGTTGTTGGGAGTAGATTTGAGGAGGGTTTTTTGAAGACAAATGGCTTTGGATGTATGAATTTCAGAGAAGGGTAAGTACCCTTTTATAAGAGAGGTGAGGGTCACTTTAGGAAATGCTTGAAATATTATTTTATTATAAAATCATTTTCGGTTTATAAATGGATAAAAATGTATTTTTTTCGAGGGTACGGTGGGTATGGGTCAAAATATTCTCAACCAATAGGTTTTATACATGTTTATGTCACCATATTAACCTTATCTTTTAGATTTAATTCTTATTTAAATAGTTTAACTTTTACCATGTCTTCTAATATTTTTATATTACATGGTTAATAAACATACAATAAAATTTCAAAAAAACATAAAGTGGTTAATTAATTTCTTATATATCATTTTATAATTTCTTTTCCCAAACCATATATTTTTAAGAATATTATATCATTTAATAATATATTATTTGTTTTAAAAACTCATTTATGTCAATTTTAAAACTATTTAGTATTTCGTTTTTGTGAAATTAAAAAAAGCTTGAATACATCGAAAATAATAAATTAAATAAACCCTAACAGATCATATTAACCTATAAAATTATTTTAATGCATCAAAAGTTTCAATTTACATTTATTTCAATATTTATAACATCAATTATTTTTTTCATTCATTAATAAGGTAATTACTACATCATAATTGTGTCACAAATAAATTTAATTATTTAATGTATGAAAATTATAAATAAAATTCCATTATATAGTAAATATTTTTACCTTTATAATGAATATTTCTAGTAGAATTTATCTTATGTGTATCATTTTATTAAAAATGATTTATTTATTAAATTTTGAATTTAACACCTTTAACCCATTTTTTAAATAAAATAATAATAAATGTCCTAATCTAATCCATGTGGATCAAAAAGGATTATATTTTATTTCTATGGTTGATATTGGTCGAAATACACTTATCCAATAGAATTAGGACAAGTGTTGGGGTAATTATAATATCCTTTTTAACTTTACTTACCTAATTTACTTTTAGTCGTGGCAAATAAAATTCAAAAGTTATTATTCACAAAAATATATTTTCATCCTATTGAACTGAATTTTACATATAGATGTCAACAGTGTCTCTGATATTTTTGAAATTCAATTCACAGAAGTGGTAAAATTATGTTTTATGCAAATTTTCAAATGTGCCTAAAATGTGGGTAAAAGACGATAAAATGTTCAATGAAATTTTATATATCTAATATTATTATAAATTGAATTAAATTGGACTAATATATGTATTATTTTTCTATTTTTATTTTAAAATAATTATTAATTAAAGATAATTATTTAAATAAAATGTCGGGTTTAAACAATAACTTAATGTTTTTCACTATTAATCAAAAATTGAATGGTTTTAGAAAAATTCCAAAAATTCACCCAAAGATAATTTTGATATTACAAATTCAAAAATGATGTATATTTTACCAAATCAAAAACATAGAAGTTGTATTAATTAATTTTAAAAAAAATAATCCCATTGTTAAAACCAGAAAGCGGGTTTTTGAGAAGTAAAAACTATCAAAAGATTAATATGTGTTTATGTCCAATTTATATGTAAAATTAATTCCAATGACCAAAATTGGATTAAATGATAAAAATATAATATAATTATACTTCAGAACTATTCAAATTTATAATTTAACACTATATATTAATTTTATTAAAAAAGTTGTTTTAAATTAAAATTTAGAATTTTTCACTATTCATCAAAATATGAAAGTTATCAGAAAAGAACCAAAAATTTATACAAAATAAATTTTTATGTCCCGCATCTAAAAAAGAAGTTTATCTTGTCAAATTAAATATATAAAATTTTCACATATTGTATTTAAAAAGGGTTCTCCATTAAAAGGTGGTAAAATTCCATTTTTTTGAAAAATACTTCTTTTATCTGAAAAACTGAAATTGTTCTTATATTATGTCTAAGAAACACAAAATATGGTTTTTAAAATGATATGGAGTATATAATATTCAAAATTCAGTTAATACTATTCATAGCCACTTTTTGAATGGTTAGTTCGGTAAGTCGTGGTGCGCTCAAACACGGTTTTGCTTGTAGCATAAGCTATTGAATTACTTTAAAAAATTAACTTACTATGAAATCTTAGATTATTATAGTAAATATCAGTAACCACGATAAACTATTTGTTTTTCAAGTAATTTTGTCTACAAATGTGGTGTAATTTTTTAGTATATAAATTGATATATTTTGATGAATCAAACATGTTTTTTAAAAATATAAACAACTATGTTCACGCTCATTTAATTAGTAATTGATAAAAATAATAATAATAATAGTTAATATTTTAGAAATCAATTTTATACAAAAAAATGGTTGTTTCTACATATATTTTTTTTAAAAATTAAAATATTATTTTATCATATTTAGAAATTAATTTTTTTAGTGGGGTAAAAATTAAAAATAATCATGTTTAAATTTAATAATAATGTTCATATTATATTTTCAGTAACAAAATAATTACCCAGGTAAATTTTAATGAAGGTTAGCGAGGGTGAAAAGAGATAACGTTACGCGACATGACATTTTTGAAATTAACTCAAAATATTTATATTATATAAGATAATTTTATGGTGGTAAATTAATATCAACACATATCAGCAATATTTTATCACCTAACTCACCTAACTCCCATGTGATTTCATCTTTACCCCTCACCTAACTCATGTTTCCAAGGAAATGTCCCTCTTTTACACCTATAAAGGATCACTTCCATTAACCTAAATAATCAATAATAATTCAAAATTACCTTAAAATATATCCATTATGCAACCCGTAAATCTATATTCCACATTTTTAATGACCTTGATTCAATAATGTGGCCCAATTTCTCCATTTCTGAGATGTATTTCAAAAGAAGATTCAAGTCTCAGAATGAGTATTATCCCCTCCCTAACCATTAATTATATATCTTTGTCATCCACCCTCATATAAACCTATTTTAACCATAATAATATAATTCCATCATTGTCGTTATTAAATGAATATTTTATTATATTGATGGAACAACAATTATTTATCTTCCTCCAATCCATTGGGAAATAAAAATGTCACTCATTTTATGTATAGATTACTGCCTCCATGAACAAAGTATTTCAATTTCCATCACTTAATTAAATTGATAGTTCTAAGAAATTATTTAATGAATAAAAATTATATTTATGACATGACAAAAAAATAGTAATTTTAAAATTAATATTTCATCTAATTAACAATAAACTAGATTTTTTCATTAAAAATATCTAAAATAAGCTATCAATCGATTTCATCTTCAATATTATTAACTAAAACTCTCATTGAATGAAATTAGAACATTATAATTCATTAGGTTATTGTATTTTATAAAATACAAGAATTTTGAACATGGTATCAAAGTATGGCTATTGAAATCGACAATTTAAAATGTATGTGGAGTAGTAAAAATCACTGACATCCAATGATGAAAATAAAAAATAGTTAACTAATAAATGTATAATGATCGATTATAATTAAAGAGTATAAAATATAATAATTTTAAATAATTTTATTATATTATTTATCAATATGGTTATGTTTATCATACTAAAATCCAAAGCATGTCTGATCTAGTATCAATCCAAAGTAATGGTTTTTCTTTATAATATCTTTTTGAATTCAATTATGATGAAGTAGTTTTGATCTAGGGAAATTACATGATATTTCTCTTTAAAACAACCTAAATTTTATTATTCTATAATTCTTTATGTTTTTTACATGTAAAACTACCATTTCACATCCCCATTTTTAATAATTTACTAAGTATGATATGTCTTGAATAGTACCAAATGTGAATACTTTTTCGCAGAGGTATTAAATATATTGTAGAATAATTTTTTTTTATTTTTCTATTCTCTCTTAACACCAATACTTTAGGTTCTAGGGTATTATTTATTTTTAGATGCAATAAATATTCATTTAAAAATAATTTATGTTTATTTTAGGTATTTTAAACACCATATTTTCTAATATGTTGGATAAAGATGGGTTTTCCTATTAAGTTTTAGTTTCCCTTGCATCACACATTAATTTTAAATCAGTTGTATGAAGTTATGTAGTCTAATATTCTGTTTTAAGAGTTAGAGAAACTTCATGGGAAATGGTTATAAACACTACATAACATTTAAATCCATCAATATCGAGTTATAGGATCATTTAACAAGAAGGTTCACCTCTACTCATTCATTCAATGAGAATAAGTGTGTTCTTTGAGAACCCCCGTGATCCATGGAAATAAGACTTTTATTTTAGAACTAAAATTGGAAGTACCATATACCATACATAATATTTACTCCAATGAAGTAGACTCAGTGATTAAAATGGATGGAGAGAATATAATTTCTTTCATTAATGCTGGGATTCTCAATAAATACTTCACATAATTTGGCAATGGGTTCAAAAAATTCCTAGTTGTATGAATATAATCTAAATAGAACATAATCCTTTTCATGTCATTTTAAACTACATCAAATGTGGTTCATCATCTATAACCATAAACTTCTTAAAGAGGACTACTCTATGAAGCCTCATATCATAAATTCCCCGTATATACAAACTTGATATACATGAGTGTTTTCTTTATCAATGTTTAATTATTTGTGGCCACACTAAAGAAAAAAATGACATGGTTTCCCTAAACACTAAAAAATACCCCTTATTATAAATGTTTTTCTCATGATTCTACTTTCCTTAGTATATGCAGAGATTCTACGGTCCCATATCCCAAATCTAGCCCAAAATTTATTTCCATGCATTATTCTACTATTGTGATGATATTTTCATAATTCATGTATGGTTTCATATTTTTAACTCTCCAATGAATCTATAAATTTCTACCCTTATATCTTTTAAAGGAGTAATTATAGTATTGGTAGATCTCTTACTAGATCTATGAATGGATTGATTCTTTTTAGCTCAAGATACATAGTGATTTCTAGATCTCCAATTCTTGGACTAGTCATGAATTCCATCTTAATTCCCAACCTTTATTGAGAATAAATACAGGCATTATCTCACTCAATGTATTTTTATGGGTTTCCATTGAGATATAATTCATTCCATTTGTATTGTTGTTGATATTCCATTCACATAAGGTGTCCCGCCTTCTCTCAAAAATATAACCATATGTTTTACTTCCCCCTTCATATGAGTCAGATCTGTGCAAAGAGAACTTGCTATACATATCAATTTCAACTAAATTACCTATTGGATTGTTTTTTATTCATAGTGATATTTATATATCATTCATTTAATGGGAAAACATATATATAAACTCATATATCCAATGCTCAGTATAATGATGGGGATTATTTTTGTTCAATCCCATACCAAAATAAAATTTCCCCATTATAGAATTATGTGTGGCTTGATTCTTGAAAATTGAAGATATATAGTGAAACATAAAAGTCCCAACACATGTCCTTCTATAAACATCATCAGCTTTAATACTATTGATCATACACTTATTCATTAACTTCGGATCGGTCAAAACAACTTATCATTGGGATTAATTCATTATTCATTTTTTTATGAACTATTTTTGCACATAAACTTATAAATAAAGGTCATCATTATATGACCTTAAATTAAAAAATGTTTGTTTCCTAGTCAAATAATATTAAACTAACTGTCATATGATTTTTTAGGCATGGCCTTTGAACTGCTCTGAGTCATATTTTTTATATGAACTATTTTCCTTACATGAGATTCAGATCTATTTGAGAGTCCTCGGTGTATGGTTCTTTTCATTTAAAACAAAACTATTATAGAATTTCCCTATTATCAAGAGAACTATACTAGATTTTGGGTCTTCATAATAATTATTAAGTGTTTCCCTTTTAGAGATCTACCTAGGGATGAAATCATTATACCCCTCCCCTATAAATAAGTTAAATATGTATAGATATATCTTTAATGATAACTCAGTGTGGCTTGATTCCTAATGTTATAGGATATTTAGTAATTTATAGATTACTTATCTCAAACCTAGATTAAAAATTAGATATCATTTAAGCTCTTAATGTATATACAAATCTCATTCATGTTGAGTTATCAACATAAACCACACATTATAGAGCTATATAACGAGATCTAGAGATCATGTCTTTGGTGTCAGTATAAGTAAAACCTCTAATTTTGATCTTGTACCATATTTTAAAAATACCCCTCACAAAAAAATTGGGTTTTTATTTATTATTATTATTTAAAGATAAGTTGTGACATCTAGATCTCGTTTCCCAGACCTAGGTACGAATTTCAATCAATTTAAATACCTTCCCCCAATATGTGGGCTTATTTATTTATATAAAATATTTCTATGTTAGATCCTAAAATGGGATGATATAACCAAATATAAAAATAAAGGTGGATTGATATTTATTACTACATGACATGTAGTTTCATCACCATCACGATCTCTTACACTAGCATGGGATATATAATATATATTGGGTCATACCTAACCCTTAATCCAGGTTTCATGTCTATCATGGGAGTCCTCATTCATATCAAGTAACTTTTCTACCTATCACTGGACATGTCACCTCATATTTGGTCAAAATTAGGTGAAGTTAAACTTCATCCACTATTGCTCAAAGTTATACGACCTTAAACTATATCTCTCAATATTCCAAATCACATAGCCTTAAACTAAAAATGAAACAGTCACAAAAAAATAATCAATTTGAAAATCCAGAAAGTACACCTTGATAAAAAGTGAAATCAATACTCACTAATCCATCTCCATTAATGGATTTGGAAAAGGTTAGAGTTATTTTTGAAAAAGGGGGTAAATATTTTATAGGCAAGAACCTAACGCTAGAAAAATTAACTCTTGGATCATTAGTCATACTGGTCTAAGAAATTTTGATCAGATCTTCTCTTTGACATATATATGATTTTGGATGGTGTCATAGGTATATTATCATTCACGATAAGATAAGCTCATCAAAATAATTAGATTCTCCCATTAATGTGGTCATATACTAAAACTGTTATTGATTATATTCCTTATAGTTTTGAGTGTGGTCAATACATGGTGATGAGGCTTTTAGGTTCTCTAACCCTTCTTGAATATCCTTTTCTTCATAAATAATACTTCATTTATTAATTGTTTGAATCATAATAGAACTTTCATGGCTACTGGTAATGATTTTATCTGACTCTAAAAGGATATATCTTCTTGGTAATATTATTCATGACACCATATCTATCCTTCCAATCAGATGTGTGTTTTTATACAAAGGAAATGGTCTTATAATACAAAGCACCCCCAACTATAATATCGTGGAACCCATTTTTCAAATTTGGTAAACGATGATCCTCAAAATTCTTATTCCATCCTATCATTTACTAATTATAATGTCTCAAGTTATGATTTTTATTTTCCATAATCCAACTAATCATGTGGATTCAAATTCCTTTTATGATACACACTTTTGTATCACACTCATTTTCAATGAAATATTATTGAAGCCTATTCTTATTCCCTTTTATATCTAGTTATGAAGCTTTTATAAGGATAAAAATTATATGATTGAAGATACTCACACTGGTAACATGTAAGATCTATGTGTTTCTTGATTTCTGTTATCATAGGATATATAGTGATTTCTGAACCATATATCTTGGACCTAGACATAGATCATTATCCACTTATAGTCCCCTTAATGTGGAACAATAGCCCAACCAAGTTTACTCCTTTATTGGAGGTGTTATATCAGTTGTGAACACCATATTATTATACACCACTCTTCATTGCATAAGTTTTGGAATCACCATAAACAATTTATGGATATAGGTAACGATTTTGTCCAATCAAAAAGGAAAAATATCTTTTTTTGATGATATAATTTTTAAATATTTCCTATTAACTAGAGGCTTGCTTTATCCTAATGATAAGGTCTTATAACCCCCTATACACTTAACAATATTGGTAGGAACACGTCATTCGAACATAGTTATACTTCATCTCCAGCACACTTATTCCACTTAATACCTCCCCAACTCAAATACCTTAGGAAGTTATTTAATTCAATTTAACTCCTTGTTTAATGGTGTTCAAGAACTCCATGCTCGGGATCCCTAACTGTGTTTTCACATCACAACCCATTCCTGAGGTGATCTATATTAGTAGTAGGCTCTCAATTCAAGTTCAATCTATTATTACATTTTAAAATAGACCACCATAGATTTTGGTCAATGTATTTCAATATAAAACACTAGTCTTAGTTTTCATAAATTCAAGACAGTAAACTACCCAAAGAAACATTCCTAGAACTCACTTGTATTGAAACCCTCAAAGGAAATCGTAGTATAAATTTTAATCTCCACTCTCTAGGCTTGTGACTCATAGATATTAGAAAAAATATCAAACATTATAAAAAACAAAGAGTGAAAAACATTTTTAGGTCAACAACTCAAAAAGGGAGGTTCAATAAAAATTATAGTTCATGCTCACTAAGCCTCTCCCCATCTATAACTTATTAAAACTTTAGGGAAAATTTGAAAATAAATAAATCTGGTAGGGACTACTATCCAACTCTATAAAAATACGAGATCTACTCACTAGGTATATCGACTCAAGAATAAGTTATATCACATTTTATATTCCTTGTATATTGGATCAAATTATTTGTGTGAAATAAAAAAAAAGATTAATTTCAAGGTACTTGAACTATTTTAGCATTGTAATCCTTATGAAAAATCATCCTTAATGATTTTCTTCATGTTGAGTCATTCAACTCTCATATATCCAAATGGAAAACCCTTGTCTTATGGTTATGGTAATTATAATTCCATATTCATCCAACCTATATTCATCTGATAGCATAATTTTATGATGGATTCAACTGATTAAACCAACAATGGATTGTGTTGATGTTATTTGATTTTCTATATTTTTCCTTTCAATATTATTCCAAGAGCACATGTTTATGAAGAAATTGAATCTTTCGGGACTTTATCTCATAGGCTTTCCTAATATTATGTTTATGGTATATGTTTTTTCATACATATCCTACCTATATCTATATAAGAGTTCATGTTTAAAGTATATTGGATTGATTCATACATTTCATCATTACTAATGCATTTGTAAATTGTGATTTACCTAATCCATACCCATATGATGTTCAAAATGATTTATTTTTCATGATATTACAAATTATGAGTTTCATATATTATCATTCATTAATAGTTTAAAGGATATAGAATTTAGTAATTAAGATACAATATAAGGAAAAAAGTCTTATCATTCAGAAAAATAAGAAAACAATGGAACAACAACAAATTGGAATATCCCCTCATCATTCAAAAAAGGATAGAAACTATAGTTATAATGCACTAAAGACTATTCTCTACTGATGCAAAACATTCATCATTTCATCATCTTAATTCATTAATATTGTATTAAATTTTATCTATATCCACATAATTATCTTTTTTAATAGGGTACAATCCCTCCCCTCTATTGGAGACATCTACATCCCCACTCTTTACATCTTAAAGAAGCCTTTACTGCTTTTCCAATATTCCTAAAGTATAACTCAATTATCAATTGGTTTGGTTTATTATAATTATTTCATTATAATAAAAACATTTAATATTTGACACCACCTCTTCATAATGAGACATTTCTTTCAGTATTGTATCTCTGATATTCATGGAATGTTCTATTGATTCTTCTCAAGAAAGGAACAGTTAGGAAATATACTTGTCCTCCTTCTCATAGATTATTTCCTTCATATAATCATGGATATTCCTATAGATGAATTCGCAACATCCTATGTTCATGAAAATATCATTGTTTATGATAAAGATTTGGGTTCTGAGTGGTTGATTGTGGGGGTTTTGATGTTTCACAATCATTAATGTCATGCTCACCATCTTCAAGTGGTTTCAAATGGGTTTTGTTCATGGAATCGAAAATACCCAATGGTTCCCTTATTGGAGATGTTTCATGAAACTACATTTAAAATTAATGTGGTAATTAGGAAATGGCCCAACAACACATGGGGACTCACATTGGTCAAGGGGATGAGATTTCGATATCATCACACCTTTTTGTGGGGACTTAATACCTACTCTCAATATCTATTATATATTTAAGACATATTTTTGAATCCTTTATGAAATACCAAATATAGAATGGTACACCCTTATGTAAAAAAATCATTATTGTCATGAATTGTCCTTATAATCACCAATATGTATATGAGGTTCTTCATTGATGGAGATATCTATATGTATCTGAGGTTATCCATAGATGGTACCCTTTTGTTAATAGATTAGACATTCTTGTGTAATTTATTAATATGGTGTTGGTTTTAATCCCCATAGTGGGGTGCTTTGGAATTTATCATCATCTATGAGAATGGGAGTTGTTTCGATGTCAAGATAAGGCCCAAGAGATAGGCTTCTTGTGTGTCCTCGTGAAAGGAATCATAACCCATGTAGTTTGGTACCGCATAATAGGACAAATCATGCCTTTTAAGTCCATATAATGAGGACCAACCCATTTAGTTTAACATCATTCTTTATGTTTTTCTAGTATAAAGGTGCATATTCCAAGCTGGTGTGCGACTTTGGACAAAGTGTCTTAGAGGAAATATAAGGTATGTAGCCTACCATTCTAGAGATGACCCAACGGAGGATGTGTCACAAAAAAAATTAGTTTGAATTTTGGTATGTTGGGTTCAGACCTCATGTAGGCTTCATACGTATCCCATTTTTTATGGAAATCAAATACTTCATAGTTTGGATAGGTTGGGTCCTACACCAATGGATGCCATTTAAAGGATTTTCTTGAAGGGGATATGACCCTTTTGAGATGGATACCAGGATTTGAGGACCCATGACTATGGAGTAACTCTATAGTGGATACATGGATTAGAGGACACATTCTTATGAAGTCCCTCTAGTATGGATACATATCTTTGAGTACCCACACTTATGAAGGTCCTCAAAGAATGAAATAAGAAAATTTGAAAAAGGATTATCTATTGAGACATGTATCTAATCATAAGGATGTTATGATCATCACTAACTTATAAGACCATTTGAGTAATTCTTGGTGTGAGAAATAAGAGGGAGTGGATGTTGTAAAATACCACTTGATCTCCTTCTTCTAATGGTGGATGAGGTCAGAGATATGAGGGAGATAAAGGGATATTATATTCTCATATCTTCTCTTATTTACTTAATTAGACATGGGGACTTATGCACCCATGTGGTTAGTGCCAGAAATAAATATTAAGGGCATATTATTTAGGGATACACTATTCTCAATTTCAGAGAAGATGAGAGGAGGATAAGACACTTTCCCTCATCAAAAATAAATTCAATTAAATTAGAAAATCCTTATAACTTTCTCCAATTATGGGTTCCTCATTACCTAGAGGATGCATAGATATAAACACCCTAATGACTATACCCCTTAGGTAGGACAAGTACGGGACAACTCTTGTCAAGGGACTGCAAAATTTAATGGAGATACATTGGTGTGTCTTTTTTCATGATCAAAAAATTTTAGAGGCCTCATTGGAGGGTTTAATTAAGTTTCACTCAGACATTAGTATTATGGAAAGGGGTTTCCTTTCATCAATAGTGAAAAATAGGGCTCATAGGGTGGCTCGTGTGGGTGATGGTTGTGCAAGAAGAAGTTGTCTTACACATGGTAGTACTGGGTGAGATGATGATTATTCACATAGGGTAGTCCTGAATGAGGTAAATTTATTCATGTTGGGTAGACCTGCATGAGCTGGAGGTGACTTATCGGTGAAATAAATTCAGGTAAAAACACATGGTCGAGGCCTTACTCTAGGATCTAAGTGTTTCCTCATGTGTCTCTATAATGGTCTCATATAGATCCCATGTTTGGGAATAAAACTTCACATTGGTATTTATCGACTATGGGGAAGTGTATCCTCATATAGGTGTTTCACACACTTGAGGAACTCTAATCCCTTTATTCCAATTAATTTCCTCTTATCTTGGGTTTTGGAGAGCTGCATTGATGGTTTTGAGGGCCTAAGAAAAGGACTAGGGTGATAAGAGCCTCAATGCTGCTTACGATCTTCTTGTAGTTTTAAATGAGTATCTCTAGGGTCCTATTTATAGAAAATTTTGGGATCCTGGGTGATAGATATAACTAACATAGGTGTTTAATGTGGTTATCCCGCACTAGTCCTCACACAAGTGTGTTTCTATGGTCATCCCACAGTTATAACCTTAGTGAATGTCCTTGGTGCACCTGTATGGGGTTTTTGGATTATTGTTTGCATCTAGTATAGACTTTCATGGTGACACTAGAAAATAGGATATACCTACACAGTGATTTTGGTAGGGCCTTTCATGGTATTACTTGGGTGAATTTTAGAACCCTTGATATCCTTCACTTCTCTTTTTGTTGAATTATTTTCATTTGACACTTCTCATTATTTTTCAACAAAAAGGATTGTCAAAAAATCCCTTCACCCTCAGGATTAGATCTAATCAGAAGAATAGTACATATTTTTGAGGTAAGAAAATATTTATGTTGATGTATCCTTCATTTTTTGGCCTCAATATGTTTGTGTGCCTTTATGATTCGGCTTGATGAGCATTAAAACTAGAGTATCATGTATTGGAGACTTGAAAGGGTGAGTTGTGTTGGGTTTTAATGCAGTGATGGAATGCAGTTGGACCACATAGGTGGATCTTGTGGTTTGGTTATGCAGGTGTCCTTATGTCCATGTATAGAGATTAATTTTCAGGTGATTCTTTATCTCACCTTCACAGCATTTTTATCATCACACTTGTGATCTCACTGCACTATTCTATCTTCTAAAGCTCCATTAACACAAACCAAATATTCTGTCATCTATGAAACACATACCCATAGGTGATTGATCTATTCAAGGACAACTAGGTGAATGATCTGTGTAATGTCATCTCAAAGAATGATTTATGAAAGGCCGCCCAAGATAGTGACATGTGCGAGGCCACTTCCTTTTCCAAATTTCGGATTTTCTCATTTTTTTCACTAAAACTAATGCTTTATCTATAATAAAAATCTCAATAATTTCATTAAAATTTCCAATGTCCACCGAAAAGGTTAGTGATTTTGATGAACATACTAGTATTAATATCAAGGATGTGTTTGATGTCATCAGGATAGATTATTAAGATGAATGTGACACCACTATCTCTAAATTGGATAATCACATGAATAAGTATCATCATAAATATCCTTAGAGTAACTATATACCACATTATGGCCATGGGCTTATGACTGATGTATTTATCCTAAATCCGGTGAATTGCCTCCTGCTATCTTGGTTCCAAGAACACACAAACTTTACCAATACCAAAATCCTAGTCAAGGGTGCATATATCAATGAGGTAATGTCACCCATAGCCTGATTCATGCATCATAGTAGTTTTTCCCATACTTAAAGCCTCATACCCAGAAATTAAATCTTTATTTTTAATTATCCATCTTTCTCACTTCAAAAATAGACTAATCGAAGAGTTGGAGGGAATACTAAGACCTCTTTCTAGGAGGGGATTTTAGACCCAAGTGGATGTGGGTGTTCTGGGTGCACCAAACCTATATTGATTTTGCAACCAAACTGAAGTTGTTTGGAATTTATAAGGCTATCTTGGTGGACCATACATATGTATACAAGAACTATAATATTATTCTTAAGTTGTTAAGTACATGGACACAATGAACCAACACCTTCCATTAGATGCATGATAAATTCAACATCCTCATATGGCATATCTATAAGATCTATATAGCTTCTATCCTTAGAGATATGTATAATAATTTTAAACCACAAAAATCCACATCTAATGATACTGAAAGTAATCCCATTTTATCTTGTGAGATGTTGAAGATATCATGAGACATCGTGAATGAAAATCCTAGCTTATGGAGGGATGTCCATTATGAATCAGGGATGAATTCTTTCTTAGAGCCCAATGGGGGGAGGATCCACATGAAAATGTCCCACATGAAGTCCTACAAAGGAGAAGTGAAGTATTTATGGTAAATTCTAGCTAACATTGGAAAAAGGATAGCAAAACCGATGGGGGATACAAAATGAAGTCTCACATACCTACCAAGAAATGTCTTTTGAGATTCCTTGGGATGTGGTTAAGTATCTATATACTAGAATTTATTAAATCAAATGGTGGAATAATGATAGGAACATTCTTCACAGTATCCAACCTATCATAGGGAATCACATAGGGTTGGAATCTTCTATCTTGGTGAGGAACCCCTGGTTCTTGTTTCACATACACATGAGGAAGGACACTTTCAGAATTTTTGGGAAATTTCAAGTACTATGGGTATCGATTGTGGAACATTTTTCCTCTTATTCCATGTTAAGTGGAGTTAGAGTTTCTAAAGGATTAGTTTGAAAATTTGTTCTGGTTGTTCTTAACATCCATCCCCTATCTATAAATTATGGTCAATTGTTGAAGAAATTCAATATATGTAAAGAATTAAAATTATTCCAAATAGGGATCCTCCCACTAGGATGTTAAATGATGATGGAAATTATAAATAAAAACTAAGATCGTATATTATTTACATCAGGGATGGTGTTCTGGATGCCTAAATTGATCACTAGGTTATTTGTGGGCCTATTACTCTTACATATTTTTATGCCAATTCAACTGATTTCAGTAACAAACCATGTCTCTTCCCATGTAATTATGATCATAGAAACACCCAATGGTATCCTACAAACTTTGGGTTATCATGGTGTGGAGGTGACTGAAGTATGAATTAAACTACCTCTAATAAGTTCACCCACTAGTTTTGACTTCTTGGTATGATGAAAGCATGATTTCATTATATCCCCAAGAATAATTGACAATGAGTGTGCCCTTAGTTGATGTTGTGACAACATTTGGGTGGGGGAAGCATGTTAGAAAGGCTACACCCATTATAGAGAGTAATAATGGTGAGGCCCTGAGCTCACCCAAGAGACCCCATGAACATTTTACTTCATAATCCATGGTCAAAAGGGTTGCACCGGTTGAGTTTGAACCTAGACTATCTAGCCACTATTGCCAAGAAAAATATAGGTCTCCAGTTTTCCATACTTAGACCATGATAGAGATATCTAGGAATCTAGTGAAATTGAGGATAATTGGGTATCCTTAACAATAGTCAAGAACAACCACATATTTTATACAACCAAAGGTGGTGAAATTTTGGCAAGACATGCCTTATTATGTCAAGGAATTATGTGGTCACTCTTCCACACTAGATTACAGATTCTAAATCAAACCTCACCCGACCTCCTCTTTCATGTTAACCCTATTGAATTGGGAATATACATTGGAATTTTTAGATATTCATTTACACCAGTGATAATTAAAACCCCACAACAAGGTGAGTGGAGGATATGATGAATCGAGGTCCACTTAAAGGTTGATGAACCATCCACCCGTGAATGGGATGAATTCATCGATCCTTATGATGTTTGTATTTTCTTCTCCTATTCCCCCTTAGTAATTATTTTGTTTATTTTGAAAAAAATATCATTACTAAGGAAAGGCTGACCTTGGCATTTAGTGCGTGTAAGGAGAATCAACCATGATCCCATTAGTGAAATACACCCTGACAGGTACTCCTACTGGAGCTGGGGGTCAACTCCTGAATCAATGGAGCTATCTCTAGGATAGAGGATGATAGAGGAGGATATTGTGACTAATTCTTCTTGAATACCACCTATAGAACATTTATTTTAGGTGGAAATTTCTTGCTTTCCTTTAATGAAATTTAAGGGATGGCTGGGAATAAAGTCCTTATCCATGAAAATTATCAATCGTGGTATGTTTTTATGATGTCATTGGTTCTTGATACATCCATAATAAATTTCTAATCGTGATTATGGGTTTCAATATTCACACCCATCTCATCTCTCTAGGGGCTTAGAGATGACCCTTTGATAATTTTGGTGGACATTATGGATGAGTCATAGATTCCAACTTGGGAGTTTATCCCTTCAATAATAGAAGTGTCAAGGTTTGAGGCATCATTTTTCCTGTCACTGCAGAGAGGGAGGATGATACTAGTAATGTAAAATGCACACCATACAATGTCATGTACAGATCACCAACATCCCTTCAATATTATACTCAAATCTGTCACATACACTGGAGGACCCTGAAACCACCACCCCTAGTCCTATCCATGGTAAGGGGACGATGTGGACCCCAGATAGTCCAATTAAGGTGATGGTGCTAATTTTAATTTATTTGTTGGATGAAATCATTGTTTCCATTGAAATGATAGTTGATGTTGTTGATGGTGGAACCAATTTTGTTTCTAATCCTAGAAACTTAGGCACCCTTACTCATTAGAATTCTATGATATTTGATGCATTATATAATGAAATACTGAAAAAAATTCATCCAAATATTTATATTCTCAGCTACTTGGAGGAGTTTAGGGATGTTAATAAGTAGTTGTATATATGTGAGTTTCCATTTTTAGTGTTTTATCCCATGATTTTCCTTCTTACATCCAATGCATTAAATCAATAATCTTGATTGGTGCAGATTTATCTATATAAAACATACCAAAGGAAATCCATGGCCATGGAATTGAGGTCCATCCTACTCCTAACACTAGGGGAAGAATAGTCGAGGGGCCCAATGTGGGAAATTCGTGAGATCCATCTATCTTAGTCCTTAAGAAAACATAGGGGAATCTTACTCAGTTAGAAATCCATGTTCAAAGTGTTAAGACTGAGGATTCAAGGTAGGAATCTAACTATGAAACTGGTTCATCAATGGGATAGTTCCATCAAAATATTTGAATCCTTTTTTCCTTTATCCTTTCTATATTTCTATGTTGATGGCTAATTTCATTCATCCTTCAATGCTGATAGTTGTAGTAGATGAACCTGAAGAGGATGCCTCCGCCCCAACTCAACTAAATTCACTAGGGGCAGTTGATATTTCTCTAATAAGGAAAACACAAGTAACTTCCATAAGAAAAATAATTTTTTAGCACACCTATCCTCCTAATTCTATATCCATGGAAACCCAAGAATCTCAGCATTCCCTTTGATCATGTCACTAGTTCATATAGAAGGATATCTAAGATTTATTGTAAATAAAACCTATAGGATATCTACCTTTAAAACTCCATAAGCTCTGGAGCATGTTTGGCATGCTAGGGTATGGTGTATTTGACTACCGCATGGTCACCATCATTGTGAAAGAATTCATTCACTAATAGTATCAAGAGCATGAGTCACAAAAACGCCTCATCAAGGAAAGAATTCTAAAAACACCTATAACATATGAGCTACATTAACCCACTCAGAATGTGACCATTCCAATGAATTGGTGGATTAAAAATACTACGTTGATGAGAAATGCATTAAAATATCATCCTCCCAAAAAGATATGGACACCGCCAGAAGGGATCTTGCACAACCTCATCATTTTTTGTAAGTGGTTAATGATGAGGGAAATAATTCCATTGCAAATTCAGTGAAGGAACTCTACCAAGATTAAAAGGATGGGTCTACCTAGATAGTCGAGCTTCATTAGGTCATCAATGATTCTTGATAGACCCTTCAAATACATAAAATTTATTTTTATGTTCTTTTTAAGAATATGACATAGAGACACCAATTTTGTGGATTCTCCTCTAATTTTTTTATCCATAAATGAAATGGGTTTTGTTTCCAATCTTCTATGTATTCATCCCAATATTCATCTTTAATTATAACATAACACCTAAGGTGGTTTGTTTAATTAGAAATCTTTGCATTGGTTTATTTTAATCACAATGATAGTATCTAGAGGGTTCCCTAATTTTTTTCTAGGTATTTGGTCTTAGAAATCATAATTCATATATTTATAGGGTTATATGATAGTCCCTATGAAGTTTGTGACTTTTGTGTCATTCCGATAATTTTTTCTAAGTTATATGTCAACAATTATTTTTGGGAGAGACTTGAATTTTTATTAGGATACCATTTTAACCTTTTCAAACTAGAAATTTTTATATATTTTTCTTTTAATGGCTCTAATTTTTTTCCTAAACTATGGAGTGTTGGTCTTACGAGTTCAGACATGAATTTTAACTAGGGTTACCTTTTGTGGATTCAACTAAGAGATTACTATATCATTTTTGTGGGTATTTTAGCATCTTGAAAGTTGAACAAATTCAGCTGGAGTTTTAGTTTTAACATCTTTGACCATGAGTTATAGAATGTTGAATTCATAAGGGATTTATGACAAAGAATTTTTCCAAATTGTTTAGATACCAAAAGAGAAATTTTGAGTCACGATCTTCTGATTTCCATATCTAAAACATGACATGAGACAAATATATAGGCAATTTCCACAAATGTTTTTTGAAAATTGGTTTCAAGCATGAATGTTTTGTGTATTACGGATATAGAATAGGTTTATCCTAAGGATGGATGTGCCCCTAGTTGAAAGTCCATTTTTAGGTGATTTATGAAAAACCAGTTTGGTGTGTATCAATACATAGTCAAACAAAGGTGTCCTCTAATATCGAAAATTATATTAATAATGGTTGGGGATTTTATGATGATCAAGATTTATCAAGACCATAGTCGGTGTTTTTTGAAGGTAATATGTCTAAGAATGAAGGGAGCATCTGAGTTGGAACTATCGATGAACAAGGAACTAGTCCTACACAAATTTTTTTGGTATATAAATGATGGGGTATTCAATTTTGACTACATGAATCTAGATAAGGGATCCTAAGAGAAATATTAAACCTCCCTCCCAAATTTGGTTTGTGTCCATGAATAAAGAGACACACATGTTTTGGCTGGTATGGTAGTTTAGACTAGAATAAATGATTTTGGTATCAATACACGACTCAATGGAATGATTGTCAAGTTATATGTAGTTCTTTAGTTTGATGTGGTGGATAACCAACATTAGAGGGAAAGTATCATTCCTGAAGAGGTTTAAAGAAATGTACAGTTTAGGTTATGGAACTAGGATGTTTACTGTGCAGTTCCACATCTTAAAGAAATGATGTTGAGGGAAAAAATTTAATCTCATTTATCATTGAAAAAGAGATTATCAATTTTTCATTTCATGGTGATCTGACCAAAAATGTTCCCTAATTTTCATGTTTGATGATGTAATGTTTTAAGACACAATCTGGGGGATTCAGGATCCAAAAGGTGATATGGGACAAGTATGAAAGGAATGACTATGTTCTATGTTCAAAAATATGTTTCCATCTTGTTGTTGTTAAGGCTTACGAAGACAGAAGAGTTCTCTTATGAGGATGAATGTTTCTCTAGTTGGTAGGACCTTCTGTGGGTAAATTATGAAAATCAAAACTGTGGCGTATTAATTCATAGTCAAACAACAACATTCCCTGGTTGATAAGAACTTTTTTGGGTGACTTACGAAATGAAAAACTAGGGTGTATCAATGAATTATCAAAAATGTTTCCTCAGGAATATGACATTCTATTATTGATGGCCATGGGAATTTTGTGGAGATTCAGATTTCCCCAGAAATAGATTTTGTTTTTTGTAAGGAATGTTCATGAGTATTAAAGGATCATTTCATGTCAAAATCACTTAATAATGGGGATAAATACTTCTATATAAGCTGGACCCATACACAGGTAATTGGGATTTTTTTTAATTTTGGTTAGGCCCAATACATAAGATTACTAGAATTCTTGGTATCTCTTCAAATGGAGAATCAATATACATTCCATTATAAGAAAGATTACCCACACCGATTGAATTCATGTGTGGTGAGGAGTCATTTTTTCAAAATTATATCACAAATAGGTTGAGAACCCACACTATTCCCTATTAATTAGATTTGGATCCTATATAGAAAAGTGAGGGGAATTTTTTATTGCAGCTAGAACATGATGTAGGATTCAGGCATTACTATGTATCTCGTCAAAGCGATAATTAGGTCACATTTATTTCTTAAAATTATTTCATCAAATTTAAATTAACCATTCAATTTCAAATCATGTGGTAAGAATGTTGGGTGTTCCTTTTAAGGTCGTGTATCAATAACAACAATAACCTTGTTGTGGACCAGTGTGACTCGGTCGCGTGGGGAATCCCTTACCAAAAAACTAAATCCCACATGAACTATTCTCTGTGAGATAAATAAAGAGTGGTAAAGGTTTCTTTAACCACACATAGGTGATAATAAGGGAGAATATGGGTATTTTGATCATGTGGTGTCTAGACCATGATGTAGGATCTTGGAATCACTACCTATTTCACTGGATTGAGAATAAAGACATGTTTATTTCAAAGAAACCATGCATTTTAACATCATATAGAATGGAAAAAGGTATCTTCTTAGTTATATTTAATATTTATAAGACCATACATTATGGAAATAAAGAGTTATATAAGGCTTGTTAGGCTAAATTATTTTTGATATACTTCATACATGTAGATAAAAATTTTAAACCATGATCTTGGGGTTGTTTGATTAAGATAAGTGATATGGGACAATAATTCAAGGAGTTATTAAGGATGATATTAAAAAATTGATATTCATGATGATGTATTTAGGGATTATATAGGTAGAATTAGTTTCACCTTAGGGTGATTGTGCCACTATTTGAGAATCCATTTTGGTGGGTAACATATGTAAAGAAAAACCAGGGTGTATCAATTCATAGTCAAAACAGAGGTGTCCAATGTTATTAGATATTATATTATTGATGGATAAGGAAATATTATGGAGATCCTCAATTTCCTAAGACAAGGAGTATGATGTGCGGAAGGAATATGACCAAGGAACAAGGAAGAATTTGAACTAGCATTGACCAGGGAGCGTGAAGTCCCCTACATATGTTTTGTATGTATATCGGAGTGGGGGGGGGATTTTCCTTACTTTAGGGTTGGGACCAATACATAACGTCTGGTTGTCACTATATATCTTATTGAGATATTAATCAATTCACAGGTAGTTTTGGAAGGAGTTGTGGTGGTATATGTGCCCCAAGGATTGTGATTCTCTCAAGAATAGGGTGAAATGTTATACATTTTAACATCATGAAACAAAGAAATGATCCATGAATATTTACATCATATGACAAGGAAATTATCTACCATTTAGGGTCTTGTGACTAGGATGTTAGGATATATAGTTTAAAGTGTTTTTACTAAGACTATGGTGTCATTTAGTGTCGGGTTGTAAAACTAAGACCATATATTCTTCTTTTAACGGTCATGCATTTAGGACCAATAATGCTATGCATTTTAAGGTCATTAACTCGATACAAAAGATCATTTATCAAAAAAATTATTTATTGAGAAATATTTCTTTGGTATGGGCCAAAATAATCTCTCAATCCATCAAGATAAATGAATAATCTCCATTAGAGTGGACCTTTTGTATGGGATATGGTCGATCACACTTTGGATCAAGATTTAGAGGTTTCTTCCCATGTATTATTGAGGTCCTAAGGACTAGTACTTCTTCCCTTGGAGGAACAATTAGAGGAATAATTTATTATTATAATCTCTTGTTATCTGATTTCCATGGACCGCCATGTGAGGTAATATATACAATCCTTTCTCATAAATTCACTCTAATTCATTCAATTGTTTTTGGATTTCTCATCTGTATATATAATTGGTCATAGATAGAAACATGAATTGAGGGACATTAGACCTCAATGGGTAGCACTACTTCTATCCCATATACAATTTTATATGGTATCACCCATGTGGTGATGCGGGTTGTGGTATTATAGGCCCACAATCCATGAAATATCTTATCATGAGAATAAATTTTATTTTTATACACAATCTTCTAGATTATTCTGATAGGGTCTTGTTAAGAACCTATATATTTCCATTAGTTGCTACATGATAGAGAGATGAATGGTTGGATTTGATATTATACTTCTAATGTAACTTTTTCACAATAGCATAATAAAAATTGGTGTCATTGTATGTCAGTGTTGTATGAGGGACACCAAATATGGTAATGATGTTGAAATTCAAGAAGTTGTAAATGATTTTGGGCCTAACATATTTGAGGGGTAGTTCTTCATCCCATTTGCATAAGAAGTCAGTAGTAGTGAGGATGTATTTGAACTACATGGCCATAACTATAGGATAAATCCCTAAAACATCCATTCCAGTTAAATAAAATGGATAGGATTATTTGGATATTTGTAGAAACTTTGGGGTTGATGGATGAAGTTTTCATTCACTTGTAAATAATGACACTTCTTGGTGAGTTTTATGAAATTCTATATCATTTTAGGCTAGAAGTATCCAAGGCTTCCAATCGAGCTGGAAATCCTAAAACCCTAACCGGTGCTAATTTTAGAAACCCTTAAATACCAATTTATTGATAGAAAATGTATCTTATCCTTCAATTCACCTGAAAATGACCCCATCATAGCCCAGTTTGTAGAGGAATTTCTAGTGATTTGGGTTGTCAAAAAGAGTCAATTTGGTCACTCATTGTTCGATTTTCGCTTTTCTATATTTTTCTGAAAATTGCACTCTATTTTGAAGGTAATCCATTGTGGGAATCATATAAATGGTAATAAGACCATCTGGTTCAGTTATGGGATTATCTTCATTTTTTTCCTCCACGTTAGCATGAAAACAATGAATGACCATTTGAAAATGATCAATGATGATGATTGTTTCATCCCGGTCTTGGTCTTCCAAAGTCATAGATACATTATCCAATAAATATTCCTAGGAATTTTATGATAATTAGATATTATTCAATTTCATCTCCATAGTAAACTATACCATTAGTCCCTGAACATATTTAATTAGAGGAATTAGATCCTCCTTTTTGATAGCATAGTCCTCTTTGATCTACTTGATTACTAAATATTTTTCACATTTCACATTCAATTATTCCACTAGAATTCGAAGTTCATGTTTTATCCATTTGATGGGTGCCTAATAATCATTCTCATTGTTTTTAAATACATCTAACAATAGGAAGGAGTAAGGTAAGATTGTCTTTGATAGTGAAATGATCATAACTCCTAACCTGGCTTTGATGATCTCGGGGTTTTCCATTCTCTTCATTATTGTACTTCTGGATGCACTATCAATGTAAATATCTAATTCATGGGGTATATCATGAATACAAAAATTATATTTATTTATAAATTAAATATCTAAGAGTTTTGTTCCTGTATATGGATGATCTATGAGGAAGATTGCCAAATTCTAGACTTTATGACTTTTTGAGGTATGACCTGTATGTTGAAGTTCTACAAGATAAATACCCATTGATCAAAACATCCAGTCAAAATATGGAAATTGAGGATGTAATTGAGTGGGTTGTTATGAGAGTCAAAAAGGACCTCATGGTGTTTTAGGTAGTGCATCGACTTCTTTACTATAAAGAGTAATTCCATATATCTATTCTAGATATCTAAATAATGAGTATAGGTGTCGATCAGGGTTTGACTGAGATAGTGAAATATCTTTTCATTATCGGTGTCAATCAATTGGGTGAGGAAATCACCCAATGATCATTAGAATACATTCAAAAACAAAATTAATAGTTTTCGTTCGATATTTGGCATTAAATTGGTGGAATCAAAAGTTATTTCTTAAGTCTGTTGAAATATTTCTAATATTTTTCAGTCTATTGATATGTGATCCACTTTTTCATCAGCTTGGGGAAGAGAAAAAACGTTCCTATGAGGTTTTATGTAACACAAAAAAGTCATGATGTCCCTATAATACCCTCAAATATTTGAGGTCTCAAGAATGTGACATATTAAGGATGGACTTTGTCTTCTCAGGGTCGACTTCAGTGCCACGATGGTATACCTTGTAGCTGAGAAACATTCTTGAGGTAACTCTAAAGGGACAATTCAAGGGGTTTTTCTTCACGCTAGGATATCTTATTTTTTTTTAATATGGTCTCAAGATTATCTAGGTGGTAAATATTATTTCGATTCTTAACCACTACATCATCAATGTATAATTTTATAGAACTTCCCAATAAGGATTTTGAGATGCAATGCATGGAATGTTGACATGTAGCACCAATTTTTTTTAGGACAAAGGGAATCATCTGATAATAGAATACTCTCAGGGGGATCCTAAAGGTGTTGTATTATTAATCTTCCTGGTCCATTAGGATTTTATTATTTCATAAATATACATCAATGATGGAGAGTTCTGTATAGTCAATTGTTGCATCGATCATAAGTTTTCTAATCAGATCTTGGAAGTCATCTTCCAGATAGTGCTGGTTGAGATCTTTAAAGTCAATATAGAACTTTATTTTCCCACTTTTCTTCTTTATTGAGACTATTTTGGCTAACCATTTTGGATACTGAAAATCTTGAATGAAATTATCCTAGATAGTATTTTCATCTTCACCCTCAACTTTGGCAGTGTGAGTCAGGTGTATCCATCTGGCTACCTATTTATATCCATGCTATTTTTCTAGCGATCTAGGGTGGTGAGTGGACACATCAAGATCAAGTAAAAATGTAATACCCCTGATCCATCTATCCTATATCAAGTTATATACTTTATTAAATTATCTTAGATGCAATACTCATATCCTGAATGTTCGATCAGTTTAGAAGTCTGGGAAAACTAGATTGCATACATGAACCTTTCATTACAATTCATAACATCAAAAACAACATAGATAGTACTTTTAGAACTCCATTATTCTACAAGATTAACCCTTAATATAAATAACAATACACATATTAGAATTTAGGGAAAATAAAACATAATAAAGGGGTGGTCTTAATTTCTCAGTAAGAGTAACCGTATAACGGAAGCTATTATGAATAAAAAATCATAAACCTTAACTCAAAGTGAAAAACTGAAACACAATCCCCCTAAACAAAATATTTTGAATAATATGTAAAGAATAAATAATACCATATAAAATAATCACATGATCTAGAAAACATAAGAAAGGATATTCTACTAGTCTAATAATCACATTTAATATCAACGAATGATCTTATAATGAGGGAATGCATAATGTCAGCCATTATAAAAATGTTGTTAAGGATTCAGCCAATATGCCATAAATAAATGGGTAAAAACTGAATCAATTTTTTCTCATGAGACTTACCAATTCATCGATGGGATATAGAGGGCCCCACCTGTCACATACTAAGTCCAATGCATTCTTCATATGAAAATGGTGAAACATGACCAACATTAACATTCGCATTAAAAAATAGCATACAAAATGTGAATACATTAACCATAAACCATGAACGGTATCAAAATAAAAAATTTATAGTCAAACATATCATAAAACCTTAAATAAAATATGGGATATTGTATCATAATAAATCAACCTCAATTAATCATAAAATCTAACAATGGATGTCAACATAGATGAAAATTATCTAATAAAATCATTAAACATTTCATGGTAGAAATTCCCTTGTTTACTTTGAATCCATTTAAAATCAATGAAATTTATAAAAGAATAAATTTCCATTGAAAATAACTATGTAGTATTGTAATGGAAGCTTCAAAACATTAACGCATCATGACAATGGAAAAAATCCACTCATGAAAAATAATTTAAAACAACATTTCTTCTGCCGAAAAATCCAGAAAGTACCTCATTTAGAAAACAACACAATATTCCGTTAATTTTTTTTTAAAAAAGTCAAACATAGTTATAAAAGGCATTAAAATTTTGAAGAATAATAAAAAAAATTGGAAAATATTTTAAAGAAACATGGACATGGATGAAAAATATTCCCCAATAGATACTTATGTATAAATAATCTCTAAGGAAAATGAGATTACAAAATTAACACTTACCTTCTACTTTCCATTAGTTGAGGGTGTTTTAACCTCATTTATAATAGTTAAAGTGTGTTATTAAATCATAATAGAACTATATACGTATTTATGATATCATATACTATCCTATTATGTTGTTTATAAAAAATATTTCATTATTATCATTGTCTTGGGTGTTAACTGCTTAATTTTATAATATTTATTTTGTCATGTATGTTTCATTTATTATGAATAGGATATATTTTATTCATATCCAGATATATTGAGTTCATAAATATCATATTCACTCATCATATACATTTTTATAATCATTCTTGAATGGTTGACGTGGAGAATGAATCTCATCGCATTTTGAAGACATTATGTCTTATGTAAGCATGAGGAACTGTATCATTAACTAAATGGTAAAGTGGAAATAAATTGGATGGTATATTAATTATAATGAATAAATATCATTTCATAATTATTATTTATATACATTTTATAAATCATTCTACCCATCCAAATAAAATGGTGTTGAAAAACAAATTACACCACAACGTGAAGATGGTAAGTCTCATGTACGAACGCATAGTGATATTGTCTTTCATAGGATAAATAGATACTGTAATATGGTTTTCACATTATCATAATAACATCTCATAATATATATGATACTTTATTTATTACTTTATTATAGAAAAAACAATGTAATAGTAAGTAAATGAAGAAATAATTTGAAGGAGTTGGCAAAGGCAATTACATCTTCTTTAGAGAACCTCATTTGGATCATCACATAGAGACACTAGAGTTGGTATTTTGAGAATACAAAAACTTCTAGTATTTGTTTAGGGAAGTTAAAAATGTAAATGAGTAGTGTTTGGTCAAGAAATAAGGCTCCAAGTGTTGTCTATAAGTGAGGGAGGAGGTGACCTTTTATAATTGAGGTGAGGGTCACATTGGGAAACTCTCAAAACATTAAATTATTATAACTTAATTTAGAATTCCAAGTGGAAAAAATTGAGTTATTTGTATAATAAGATGTTTATGGGTCTAAACCTCTAAAACAATATTTTTTTCATGTTTAGGTAATATAATCACCCTTATCTTTTTCCTTTAACCCTTAATTAATCTTTTTAACTTTAATTGTGAAACATGTATTTTTACTACATAAGAGTTAATATGATTACAATAAAATTCCAAAACAATAGATAATTAATGAAATATTAAACCTTATTATAGTTATTTGGTCTAATTATATATTTTAATGAATTTTATATTATTTAATAAAATATTATTTATTTTATGGTATCATTTATGTAAATATTGATACCATTCATTATTAGTCTTTTTCTCAAATATCATTACAATATGATAAAGTCAAAAAAACACTGCTAATATATCACTAACATGTATATGTTATCTATAAAATTCATTTATGTCATTAATTACATCAAATTATACTTAGTTTAATATTTTTAATATCATTTATTTTATATTTACGTTAATTAAACAATTACAACATCATTATTATTTGATACTATAATTAAATTATTTCTGATATACAAATTAAAAATAAATTATAATGATTAAGATATGTTTATTTTATTTCAAATGAATATTCATAGTCCAATTTATCTTATTTATAAATCTATATTAAAAATGGTATAGTTATTATAATTTAAGTATGGCATCTTTAACTCTTCTTTAAATAAATAAATCTCATAATCTTAAACAAGTGTCTTAAAAAGGGTCATAATTTCAGTATAACATTGATTTTGGTTTAAAACCATTTATCTAATGAAATTAGGACACGTTTTAGGGTATTTTTTTAATATTATAATATTATTTTTACCTTTAATTAACTGATTTACCCTTAACCATGGTAAATAAATAATTACTAAAGTTACTATTCATATGCCCAAAAATAAAAGAAATATATTACATAATTTTGGACCCAATGATTAAAAATATGGAATCCATTTTTAATAATTCTAAACATAAAAATTTTAGTAATTAAATTAAAAAATAATCTCGTTGAAGGGGTGAGAAAACTGGTTATTAAAGTTTTAACATATAAAAGATTGATACGTATTTATATCAAAATTCTATGTAAAATTTATCCCAATGAACTAAATTAGATTAAAGTATATAATTTTAATCCAATTATACCTTAAAACCAATCTAAAAAATAATTTAACACTATATATTATTTCTATGAAAAAAAAAGTTTTTTTCAATTAAAATTAAGTATTTTTCAGTATTAATCAAAACATGAAACTTATAATAAAAATACCAATAATTCAACAAAATTAAATTATAATATCCCAATATATAAGAATATTTTTTTTATAAAATATAGTTTATAAAATTATAAAACTGGGATTTAAAATAATTTCAACATTAAAAGGCGGTAAAACTACATTTATAAAAATAAAGGTTTTTATGTGAAATATTGGGTTTATTCTTATGTTATGATTATATAATATGTTGGATGAACATAAAAAATATTATATTTAAAATATAACATATATAATTAATTAATGTCATTCACTAATAGTAATTAATTTAATTTATTAGGATAAAACAACTTTGTGAGCATAAAAATTGATCTTTATAAGAACATTTCCTATATATTTAGTTGGTTCCTATATTAATCTCTACTTAATTTGTAACAAATGAATTAAACCATATATTTTTATAAGTTGTTTAACACTATTCATAACCACTATCTTAACATATAGGTTATATATTATAATAATAAATAATAATATTTTAATAATATATCGTTCTTTGGTAAAACCTAGTCTTGCATGTAACACAAGTTATCGAGAAATGTTTTTGTTGTTTGTAACACAAGATAACTCAGTGTTTTGTGAATAAAAAGCCAAAAAATATATTTAATTTATTTAAAAATAATATTATTTTAAATTCTTGGGGTGTTACATTCTCCCCACCTTAATTAAATTGCATCCTTGCAATTTAAACGTGATCTCAGCAATCCAGTGTAAGATATTTGAAAATACTATTATTGAAGAACCCACAAAATAAATAGATAAAATGTATTATTAATAATTAGGAAAGCGAAATGTGAATATCTCCAAAAAACTAGGCTTTTTTTAATATGAAAACATTAGTGGAAAGTATAGATACGTACTTGGAGGAACAGAAAAAATATTTATTGGGAGTTATTGAGATTATCAATCAGAAACAAGTGAATGATCAATGGAAAATTGAGGTCCTTAAATCCATAAATATGTGATGATTTAAAATAATATCATTTTAAAGAAATTAATTTTTTTATTATTTTCCTCAATTTGAAAAATTCATTCACTCTTTAAGAATGTATGGAAATATAAATACTTGATGTGTTTCAATAAACATAATGTTGTCCTTTGGTTGTGACATAAACTATTTCTACATAGTTTCATTGAACAACTTGCATCATAGGGTGAAGTAATACATTAACCACTAAAACCCTTTATAATGATCAACTTAATCTATTTGATAATTGGTTAACTTTTACAAATTGAACTTATCATTAATCTTTTTGAGAAATTAAGAAAATCTTATTTGAAACATTCCAAAAATGTCAGTACCTTCATCATGTATTCCCTTGAAACATGCTAATAACCTTAATTAAAATAAAAATTTGATGAAAAAAATGCATGATTCCTTATTCATTAAATAGAACTTAGGTTATTGGCTATACATTTTTAATCCATTAATCTTCAAAACTCCATCAATGATGGAATTAAGTACTTCTAAAGAAACCATTCATCACTTCCAAGGTAGTCGGTATTATCGAATTTACATTATCCAAATCAATAATATACTTATTCTGAAATCATTGTCTCCATATCAGGAACATATTAAGGTTCATCTCCCCCCAAACCATATGTTTTCAAAAAATATCAACTTTCTACTTACTCACTTTTCTTAGAATCATACAATTTCATATCCTTAATGAAATAGTACTACAATACAACCATTATGTATAATCTGACTCATATTACCAAGATATCATAATATATTTTTTGACTCCAAAAACACAAATATAGTAATTATTCCACTTTGAATATAGTAACAACATAAACTTTTCCTTGGTAATTTTCATTTTATGAGCTATATTTCTTTGATTCTTAGGAAATTCATTTGTGTAGTGCCACATATCAATACTTTTATAGCACTGCACATTCACAAGTTCTTTTTTACCATTACAATCATAAGCCTAGGGACCATTCTCTCCACACTTGTAACAATCCATCATTCCCTTCATTAAATTACTATAGTGTTTCTTTCAAAAATAATCTCATGTGGTTAAATCCATTGTTCCTTTTTTCCTTTTATCCATATCTTACTCCACCAATATCATATTCTCTTTATTTTACATAAAGTCATAAGACATAGATAATTATTTCTCTATCATGATAGCACATGGGACTATATATTTATATGATGAGAATGTTTGGGATACCAAATACTTTCAGATAAATGGATTTAAGACATAAAATAAACAATCGAGCTTAATCCTTGGGTTATGTATGTAGTTCTTATCATTCCTTTATAACCTTGTAAAGTTGGCCTCATACTTTGCAACATTCTCATCCTCCTTTTTCCTCAAACTCAGAAACTTCCTCTCTATATTTCCTTTCTATTCGTGATGGAAATATTACTCAAAGGAAATTTCTTTAAAATCATTCCATTCCATGTTTTTATTTAATTATCCTCCTTCATGTTTTGAATTAATGACAACCATTGATGCGCATATCCAAAAAGATGATAATTTTCCAAGAAAAATTTCTCTCTTTCCTTACATCCCAAAGTAAAAAGTTTATTTTCTATGAAACTTATCCATTTCTCATCCTAAAATGGATTTTTAGTCCCATTGAATGTTTGAGGTTGTCATCTCATGAAGTATTCTATCATTTTTCCTTTGTATTTTGGATTAGGATACTTGATATAGGTAAGGTTATTTTTCATAACTTGATTTAGTTTTCCATGCATAGTTATAATTTGTTCAACACTAGATGCTACTCTATATCTAATATTATTATCTTGAATTTGAGGTAAATTACTATATGAATTACGTGAATTGATACGATTTCCTTTCCATTCACAAAGAACCATTTTTAAATAATAGAATACACTAGATTAGATCATAGGATTATGAAACATAATGTATAATAAAAAAACTAGTGAATCATATAACCTAAATTAAAATTTTAGGTATAACTAATCTATAAAACATAAACATTGTTTCTTTAGTGAAATATATACTTTTAAATCGTTCATAATGGTTTGAAAGAAAAAAATATGAATTATACTAAGCATATCCACCAGAGGTTCAAACAAGGTATGCGGTAAGGCCCATTGTCAAGTACCAGGTTACGTTAAGTTAGACCCAACACACCTTGTCAGAATTGTTACTCCTAGGTACATATATTCTAGAACCACATCAACTTATAATATCTAGACAATTATTTATTTCTAGGAACACCCACATAATATCTACCTCACCAAAACTCTAGGATTTTATTCTATTATTATCCTTAAAGTCTATCATAGGGTTATATTCCCTATTCCTTGATTTCTAAATCTAGTTTCTAAGGTTGCTATTAAACTTGATCTGATACCAACTATAATATCTATAACCCCATTATCCTAGATATGGTGCCTTACTTTATTACATTTTCATAGATACAATACTCAAATCCCAAAGGGTTGATCAGTTTTACATTCTTGGAAGCTAGATTATATACCTGAACATTACATTACAATTCAAAACATAAAATACAACATAGATAATCCTTTGATAAATGCATTACTATCCTATATTAAGCCCACATATCAATCATAATACACATCATGGCATCCTGGGAAAATAAAATATAAGAATCAGGTGAGCTCAAATGCTTAGTAAGGGTAAGCGTACAATAGAAGCAATTATGTATAAATAATCATAAACCTTAAGTCAGGGTGTGTAACTGAAACACAAGACCTTTAAACATAATATTGTTCATAATAGGGAATGAATAAATAATACCATATTAAATAAATACATGACCTAGTAAACATAAGAATGGATATTATACTAGTTGAATGATCACATTGAATATCAATAACTATTCAAATAATGAGTTAATGCATAATTCTAAACATCATAAATGTACCATAAAGGCTTTGACCAAAACACCATACATAAATGGTCATAAACCCAAAATTTTATGTATCATGAGACCTACGAATTCATTGAGGGTTTATAGAGGACTTCAACCATCACTTAATAAGTCCAATGCATTCCTCATATGAAAATGGTGAAGAATAACCCACATAAATATTTTTATTAAAACTAACATATGAAATGATAATACATTAACCATAAATCATGAATGGTATTAGAATATCACATCCATAGTAAAAAATATAATAAACCTTTCAATAGAATATTGTAGATTGTATCATAAGAAATCAACATCAATTAAGAGTAAAATCCAACAAATGAGGTTGACATAGATGAAAATAATCTAATAAAATTATTAAAAATTTCATGAGAGAAGGTCCTCCGGTTTAATTTGAAATCATTTCAAAGATGCACAGTTTATAAAATAAAATATTTACTATAGAAATAAACATTTAATATTATATAGTAATATTCAAAACGTTAAGGCATCATGATGGTGGAAAAATCCACTCACGTGGTATAAGTTAAAAAACATTCCTTCTATCAAAAAAGTCATTAAGTACCTCATTTTGAAAATGAAAAATATTCCTTAAAAACCATTTTATAAAAAGCAAAAAATGGGTAAAAATACATAAATTTTTTTTATCATAATAATAAAAATATTTTTAAATTTTTTTTAAGAAACATGGACATGGATGGTAAATATTCCCTAGTAGATACTTATGTACAAACAATCCCAAATGAAATTGAGATTATGACATTAATACTTACCTTGTACGTTCATTTAGTTAAGGGTGTGTTAACCTCCTGTATAATGGTTAAAGTATGTTATTAAATTTTATTAGAACTATATTAATATTTATGATATCATATATGATCCTCTTATATCGTTTTTTATTAATATTTCATTATTACAATTGTATTGTGTGTTAACTACTTCATTTTCTTATGTTTTTTGTCGTGTAAGTCTTATTTATTATGAATATGATATATTTTATTCATATTTATAATTATATTAAGATCATAATTATAATATTAAATCATCGAATAATTTTTTATAATCAATCTTGGAGGTTTAACATGGATAATTAATCTTATCATGTGGCGGAGACGGTAGGTCGTATGTACACACGAGCGACAGTATCATTCCTTTAATGGTAAATTGATAAAAAATTGGATGATATATTAATTATTAAAAATAAATATCATTTTATCTTTAACATTTACCTACATTTTCTTCATCATTATAACAATCTAAATAAATTTGTGATGAAAAAAAATTTACACCACAGCTTAGAGATGGTAAGTCGTACGTATGCACACATGATGATATTGTTTGTCATAGGATGGATAGAAGGAGGAATATTGTTGTCTCATAATCATAATAAAATCAAATAATTCATTTTATAATGTATTTATTACTATATTTTGGAACCATCTTATGAATATGAATTTGATGAAGAAATAATTTGAAAGAGTCTATAAAGACGATTACCTCTTCTTTAGAGAACCTCCTTTGGATCTCCTCTTAGGGACACTGTGGTTGGTATATTGAGAAGACAATAATTTACGAGATGTATCTATGGAAGTTTATAAGTTAAATGGTCTGGTTTTGGGTATGAAATAAGGCTCAATGTGGTGTGATTAAGTGATGGAGGAGGTTCCCATTTATAATTGAGGTAAGGGTCACTTTTTGAAACTCTCAAAATATCAAATTAATATAAATTAATTTCTAATTAAAATTATAAAAAAATTGAGTTATTTAAAATAAATTATTATGATGTGTCTAAATAATATAAAAATAATAATTTTTGGATAATTTTAGGTTACATACATACCCTTATCTTTTATCTTAAATCCTTATTTAATCTTTTTAACTCTTACCGTGAAACATGGGTTTTGCTACTTAAGAGTAAATATGGTTACTATAAAATGCCTAACGAACCAGAAAAGGATCATTGATGATATATTTAACATTATTAAAGTTATTTGAAAAAACATATTTCTTTTAATTTTATAGTATTTCATAAAATATTATTTATTTTAAAGTATCATTTATGTCAATTTTGATACTATTAAATATTTATCATTTTTTAGAATATCATAAAAGCATGATAACTTCTAAAACCACTTCTAATATATGGGTAACATGTATATATTATATATAAAATTCTTGGATGTCATTAATTATGTAAATTTATATTTATTTTAAAAATGTTATTATCATTTATTTAATATTTCCATTAATAAATAAATTAATGCATCGTTATTATTTGAGCCTTTAATTAAATTATTTCTTCTACAAAAATAAAAAATAAATTATCATGATGAATATAAATTTATTTTCTTAAAAATTAATATTTATAGTCAAATTTATCTTTTGTATAACCCTATATTAAAACTAGTGTAGTTATTAAAAAAACATTATGACATCTTTAACTCTTGTTTAAATAAAATATATTAAATGTCATAATTTCATAAAAGTGGCATAAAAAGGGTCGTAATTTCGTCTTAATGATGGTTTTTGTATAAAAACATTTATACACTAAAATTAGGACAAGTTTTAGGGTAATCTTTAATTTAATACTATTATTTTTACATTTTATTACCTAATTTACCCTTAACTGTGGTAAATAAAAATTTACTAAAGTTACTATTATAATGCCAAAAAAATTAATACTATTTAAATAATTTTGATCCACTAATTTTGAATATGCAATACATTTTTTAAAATTCAAAAAATTGACATTGCATTAATTAAATTAAAATTATTCCAGTTCATGGGCTGAGAAAAAGTAAAATTAAAGTTTAAACATGAAAAATATTGAAAATATATATCTAAATTCATTTTAAAATTTATGCCAGTGAACTAAATTATTATAAATGATAAAAATTTAGATCTAATTATAAATTAAAACCAATAAAAAATATAATTTAACACTATAAATTATTTTTTTGAAAAAAAATGTTTTCAATTTAAATTTAGTATTTTTCGCTATTCATCTAAACATGAATGTTATCGGAAAAATACCAATAATTAAATCAAATTAAATTTTTATATTCAAATTTAAAATAAGAAGTTTATTTTTCTAAAATAATGTATATAAAAGTGTCAAAATGGGATTTAAAATAAACTCTCCATTAAAAGGTAGTAAATATTTTTTTATAATAATATAGGTTTTTTATGTGTAATATTGCATATATTATTATTTTATGCCTCAAAAATATATTGGGTGAATGTAAAAAATATTTTTATAGTATATGACATATATAATTCATGAATATCATTCACTAATAGTAATATATTTAATTTATTAGGATAAAATGACTTGGTTTTCATAAAAAGAGATCTTCATAAAAACATTTCCTATATATTCAGTTGGTCCCTAAATTCATTTATAATTAATTTTTAACCAATTAATTCAACCATAAGTTTTTATATATTAGTTAAAAATAATTATAACCACCAAATTAACAACAAAGTTATATCTTATTATATTAAATAATAATATTTTAATAATATAATGTTGTTTGGTAAAACATAGTCTTGCATGTAATATAAGCTATCATGGAAATTTTCTCTTACTTGTAACATAAGCTAACTCAATGTTTAATGCATTAAAAGCTTCAAAATATATTAAATTTATTTTTAAAGAAAGATATTATAAATTATTGGGGTGTTACACCTAAAATTTTGGTGTAATTCTAGGAAAACATATCGTGATGTTGCTACAGAAAGGAGTTATATACCTACTGTTCTTAAGAGTATATGGCTGCACTAATAAATGTGGTTCTTGTTTTCTCCTCTATACATAGGTTTATTTTCATTTGTTTATACATGTTGGTAGAGAAACCCACCTCTAATGCTATAGGTGAATCCCTAAGTTCCACCTCCTATTTTAATTATTATTCCTCTTCCTCGTCTGTATTACTCTTTGGGGAAGTAGGTGATGAAGGAAAATTGTGAGATGAGTATATATTTTCACATCTAAAAGATAAATAAGTTTCCTCCAACCCGTATGATAATGTGTGGATTTCTTGAAACACTAGAGGGGAGATGAGGGGCCCATAGTTAGTATGATCCCTATCTCTTGGAGACATGATATCCTTTCATGACTCAGTTGATGAGACAGAGATCTATTAACGATCACGGGATTTAATTATGATGCATTAAACCAAGCTTTTACCACTATATGGAGAGTAAAAAACCATTTCAGTGTTGCTGGTCTTAGTCATCATGATTGATACCATTAAGGTTTCTGAATATACACATAAATTTGGTCTTATACTATCAATCTGGGGGATGGGAAGCATTCGCCCTTCATTGAGATATTTTAAAGGATTGTTCAGGGTCATTTCCAGTCCATTCAGGGTAGTGAATTGAGAAAATTCATTAGTCATGTGTAGTTTTTCTTTCCTATAGTAGAAACCCACATCTATATATTGTGATTCAATGGATTAAAATTGGGATTTATCACCATGAAGCATACCAATTTGACCATTAATGAAATGTTTTTTGGAATTGGTGGTATAAAGAGGGGATATCATTGCTAATTCAACCATGGCCTTACTAGAAAAACGTTGGAGGGTGTGTCTTTATTGGAAACCAAAATTTGTGAGTTGGATACGAGGTCCCAAAATTCATCCCTAATATTTATCCTACTAAGGGGATTTTTTTTGTTCTTTTCATAACCTTTTAGAGTTAGAGTCGTAGGTGAAAAGTGGACCCCACTATAACCCACCTGAATAAGTGTTCAGAATAGATTTAGGTTAACTCATGAGCCATTTTCAATTAAAACCTGTTGAATGTAAAATGTCATTTATCCTTCTAGATACATTTGAGGATCTGATGTTTCCATGTATAGTAGTATCTTTTTCTTTCTCCATGAAAGAAATGATAAATTATAATTATGTATGATCAATCTATGTATGATATAATTCATCAGTGGAAACTTAATCTTCATACTCCTATGTGGTCATTAACGCTTATATGAGTGCCTGTTGGAGGACTTTTTCTAGACCTAGAGCATCCATGATTAAAACATAGCTAGTACAATGGACAATTTCATTATAATTTCATACTTATGATCTTATGTTTTATTATTTATAGAATGAGGAAGAACAATCATGGGGGATTTAGGAACTAAAGAAAATGATTTATGTAGATCGGCCCTTGGAACAAGAAGATAAAAGAACTCTCATCCTTCTTTCATTAGGCCAAATAGGTATTTCTGCATGCGCAGTTGATTTGACGATAAAACATCCTCTAATAAATCTTCTATGATGATTTTCCAGGACAACCAATAGAAAATTTGGGGGAACTTTTATTCTCTTATTGGGACTACAAGGAGCTCTTCCCTTAGTTTTGGAAGCATAAACATTTTAAACATGGACGTATTTGGGATATTGAGTTACGTCATGACTATGGCATCCCCTGTATCATTAGCCCTTATGGCCTTTTTCCTAGATTCCCCATTAAAATGTAGGGAAATAAGGTTAAGGGATTTATTCAACCTAATATAAAGGATCCATTAAATTATTTAAATTATTGTAACAGAAGATAAAATCTTCATCTAATGTGGACTTCATATGGAACGTCAACTCTTTTGGTATTGTTTGGTAGGATGGTTCCTGTTGTTTCTGGAATGAAGGTATAAAGTCTAGAAGTGTGAAATATAACCTTATACTTGGTACATGTTCATATTACAATTCCAATTTTCTTTCCTTCCATATATATCGTATTTTAGAAGACTGGGATTTGGAGGAATGTGATGCCAACAAATTTGGTTGTGCCACAGAGGAAGAAGCTGGGGGTATAGTTTATTCTTTTAACTATTCTGAGATGATAGAATGATTTTGGTTGATTGTTTTTCTATTCATATAATAATTTAAATTTTTCACAAATTTTATATAAACTTATTTCCATTCACCCTCTTTCTCAATATTGGTGGCAAAGACACACGATAACTATGCATATGGTTTCCCCAACTTCACTTTCCGAGAGTTCACCATTTTATATAGGATGTATTTGACAAAAAATAATTCATGTATAGTGTTCCCCAAAGTCCCATGAAATGGTAAATAGTTTGGTAGATCTTCAAGAATAGCCTGATTTGGCCTCTTGGGCTTTGGCATGTTGAGCAAGTTTTTCTCAAAATATTCAATGAAGTGACCAGGGACTTTCTCACCATAGAATGAATAAACATTATTTCCCTTGAGCTGATGGAATTACTCAAGTCTTAGATTTTTTTTGTAATATGGATTCTTCCAACCATTGAGAAACTATTGAAAGTTCCCAAAAACCACCCATTTATTTCCCTAAGATGAGTTGTGTGCGCAACTTATCACAAAGATTTTCTATATAGGTGGATAAAAAACTCTTCCTAGGGAAGTATTTGATTCAGGGAGTAGGTCAACCCCTTCAAAAAAGTAATGATATATGTTACCCTATCATTCTACTATTATTTAATGTTTTATATTTTTTGAAAACATTCCTTCATTTGTTTTGATATTATTTAAAGTATAAACTACTTATGGAGGTCTTTTTGTCATATGATTGACCAAACTAGAAAACTAGTGTACCACAAGAAGGTTGGCCCTTGTAGTGTTTTCATGAAGAACCTTAGTTTCATTGCTTTTTTTCTATGTGGGGGTTCCCATAATGGGCTTATAGTGGGATATGAATTATTTAAAATGATTCTACGGGTCCCCTAAGCCATTAAAAATTGAATGTGTGGGATTTTCAATGTTTATAGGGGGTGGGTTCAGATCCACCCATTCGGCATGAGGCATCATTTTTTACTATATCGGTGCATGTAATTAATCAATATATTCTAATAGAGATAAAAATTAATCAATATTACTGATAAACCCGTGCGTTATGTCTGGTTTAATATGATCTTGAATAGGGGAAGAAACAAGTAGGGTCCATCCATGGAAGCTTTTTTTACCTATAGTGGGTAGCCTACTGGGGCTGTTCTTTGAAGATGTGTCTAACCCAGACCTGGTTCTGTACCCAAGGGAGGGATGTCCTTATATCTAGATATTGTGGTATCAAAATATATTGGTCATCAGTCCCCCATGTTTATAGGTTGTTCTATCTCCATTTTATCTTTTGGGATGGACCCTCTTTGTTGAGGTGCATCAGTGAGGAGTGTGTGGTGAGGTTCCACTTCTAGAACATATCAGGTAAGGATGTTTCCTTGAATTAATTATAAGATGATTTTATCAACTCCTTCATCTATTACTCCTAATAATTCAATCTTTCCTCAAGCATGAGGGGTTCAACCTCCTCATTTGTTTGGTGAGGTACGACCATACATTTACCTTTTCCTTTGGTAGATTATCGCTAAAGAGGTAGTAATTATGCAGTTACCAAATTCATATATATCAACTAATTTTTTGTATGAAAACCACCTTAATTCCTTCTAGAGTAGACCATATTAATAATTAAAACAACATCTTCTTATTCTGCTATATCAGTATCATGTTCCATAGAATCTAATGGGGTGGTGATGATGACATTCAATAATTTATAACACACTGTTGTAATTTTATAAGCCTCCTCGAGATATTTTTTTGGGACCACTATGAGGGATCATCCTAGACTTCAACGATCCTCTAAGAAACATTGGAAAAAAAAATTAGTTTAAGAGAATCTACAGACATGTTTTTCATGCATGTTTTGAGTGAGGACCTCAGGTTATGAGATAAGATGAACTGGGAGGATTACTTATGTCTCACTCCCCCAAAATGTGAACATACCAACTTTCAATGAGGAGGAGGATATTGTGGTAAAAATCCCCCAAACCCCTTATGTGGGGATATTTATATTCCATTTCCAAAACTTTTCAATCCTTTTTTTTTTTGACCTTTAAGATTGTGTTAAAAAATCCCCCACCACTAAGTGTTAGGGTTGCTCTTGGATTATCATGGTTTCTATTGCAACAATTTCTCTCTTGATTTTATATATTTTTCCCCAATAGGGTCTAGGTGCATTGTATGATTTTCACTTGATCCACTTGATTCTAAATATACCAGTTATGCTTGATGATTTTTCTCCCTTATGCGGGATGTGTGCTCTATATTTCCATATTATTTATATGGGAGTATTTTGATATCTCAATATCTCTTGTTTTGGGATCATCAAGATTCAAACAAGAGTTAATTTTTATAAGTTTTCCATCTGTTGTGAACATATCCTATTTTTTTAAGTTTTCATGATGTGATGACATTACATGGTGTCACTTTTTGTGGGATTTTCTCATCAGGTAGTGAGGTGAAATACAACACTATGTTCTCACCCCATCCTTTGTTATGAACATAGGATGGGGAATCTCTGATTAGATAACACATCAAGACATGAATGTTAAAGGGATACTTTCTATTTTCCACATTTTAGGTGTCGTATATATAGGAGGGTTACCAAGTTGATTTTATGTTGTATCTATTCTATTACCTTTATGTGTCTTGGATATTGATAATAAAGAAATATCTTTTTTAAAGTGATTAAGATTGATCAATATAATTAAGAGTATTCCATGCACACAATCATTCAAAAAAACCTCTAGAATTCTGTATTGTGGAGTGGCTAAAGGATAGAACATGAATGTTATATTGTCTTTAGAAAACTTTCTTCTCATAATAATATTGCTTCTTTGTCTTTTTCAAGAGGCTCCCTAACCTACTCCAACAAAAGTAGATGTTTCCCCATAGTATTATTTTAAATGGTGGAATTCTTATGGATTTACTCTATCATGTTAGAAGGAAGGTGATTCAAGGGTGGTTTATAGAATGAATATTGGCTTGGACTATCTTCTAGTTGAGAAAGGATACCACTTTTCAATGATGGGGTATCAATAATGACTAGCCTTATTTTTTAAATTTCCTTATGATAGAAGGGATTTCTCATAATTAATTTATCAAGGGAAGTACCACCTTAATGAAATAAAATTTAACTATGGAGAGGACCTTCACAAAAAAATTCCATCATGGGGTGGAATACCATGCTGGATTGATATCCAACATGTAGGATAATTCCTTCAGTGTGTACCTTGGGGACGACCTTTTAGACGGACGATATAAAGGGGAGGACCTCTTTGTAATTTGATCTTCCGGCCATGCGAAGGGTTACTATGATGTTCATTAGGATATAGACTCACATGATGGATTAGATTATATACATTTTGTAATCCTTCATGATAAGATGTCTGAGGAGGACCTTTAGAGCTACTTATAGAAAAGTTTCAAGGAGGAACTTCACAATTACAACTACTATTTTTTGTAATTTGGTATCAAAGGATTTGGATCATGATCCACCATTGATAAATGTTTTATGGTTTCAAGAACTCTTCTGTTAAACATAGTGGGTTCATAGATTATATCATCATTACCCAATCTCCTTTTGTGAGGCTTCTATTTGGATTCTCTATTTTGGGAGAATGGGGCCACTTTCTATGGATAGGGGATTTCATATATGGAATATTTTTTATTATCTCCTATGTCAATATCATAATTTGTCGATATGTCTCTAGAATTTTGGAGTGGATATGTGCATTCTCTAGTGTGTCCACTGGGGTAGACGGGTGACCTATAGTAAGAACAAGGGTATGGTCTTGATCTGGTTGTCCACATATCATGGGATTTGTTCCATAACCCTCCTGTATGGGGGGTGAGAGGTTTTTTTATCTAGAGTGACCCTAGTATTATGTTAACGAGTCTCCCAAATTTAGGGTATAGAGTTTTTTTCTGCACCTCAACCACTATTTTTTCTTTATTATATAATGGGAGGTTTTTAGGATGTGTCTCAAAATTTACATCTTCTCTCTCACCATTTTCAGGATATATTGGGAGAATTCAGTAGTCGTAATGGGATTATATGCCCATTATGTGTCTGGATTATGAGTATGTTTTTGCTCTTATCCACCATTTACTATCAGTATATACCAAAAGTAATCATGTTTTGGGGAATAGATATGAGTATGACCCTTATTTTTTGCTGGGATCTACTAGTTGGTTTCCCTGACTGACTGACAATTATTTTTTTATTAAGAAAACACTTTTCTGGGAAAAGTGAGAAACCAAAAGTTCAACAAAGCAGCCAAACAAACCCAGAAAAACACCAGAAAGAGCAGAAACTACCACATACAAGCAACAACAACACCACCATCCCTAAGATGGACACTCGACGATCCCATGCAAGCATGGTCCCTCCCGATGTTGTCGTCCCTCCAAATCAGCCATGTCCCGAATGACCTTCCAAGGAAATGGTAGAGTGCTCTAGCCCGATGAGGAAGCCCCGACTGCACTTCCCAAGTCAAACCGGGGGCGAAGCCTCATAAGAAAAGGAGATGTTACCAAAACACAACCTTAGCCTATTATTTCTTTCTTCCCTGTAGAGATTCCAGTGTAGTATCCATACCTTAGCCCCAGGATCTTCTCCAATAACATCTTCCAAATAGTTCGCCATTTTGTCCCAAGTGCAGATATATTCCTCTTTGCTGATTTTCATGTCATTGAAGCCTCTCATTAATATCAAGTCTTGTTTGTCAATCCACTTTGCCTGTTCGTGATCGACTTCCACTCTTACCGCCCTTCCCATCATGTCAGCCTCTTCCTGTGGAATGTCCACATACAGGAACTCCTCTACCATATCCTCCTCGGAACTAAGGATGGGTTCCTTTCTAGTCCCTATCTTCCCCGTAGAGATGTCCATTTCATCTTTGTTCCCCTTGATTAAAGCCTGATTCACCTCATTGGACATTGTCACCGGTAGTTTCTTCACAAAGCGGGTCTCTAGTGGAGGGGGAAGCATGGAGTAATCTTTTTTCCCCTTCTTCTTTCTACAACTCATACTATTCTTTTGAGTTGGAACCCCCTCAATCACCTGATCCGATTCGGCCCTGTTGACTCCCGTCGAATCAGCCACGCCACCCCCAGACTGGCTAGCCATCATTCTGTGGGAAATGCCACAATTAGTTATATCACCTTCGTTCTGTTGATGGAAAGGTATTGGCTCATCTTCCCCAGCCTGGTCCACTACAACATCCAGATTTTCCAGTAAAGCAAAACGGTTTGGTAAACAAGGAATAGCCTCATCCACCCCAACCTTAATCAGACTTGTTGAGGTGTTCTGGTCTGGCATTTCAGGCTCACCCAAGCCTTGTTGAAGCTCATGACCCCTGCTCATATACTGGAGATTACATTCCTCATTCATGTCCCGTCCCTGTATATTGATTGCAGCATCAAGGGTCAGTTTATTCTGCTTGCCATTCTCCCGGTTGGCCGATCCAGAAACCTCTAGAGGGGTAGACACCACAGCCCCTGATATGGTCTCCTTTCTCCCATATTCATTCACTTCCACCTGTAGTCCTATCAATGGAACATCCACCTCCCCTGACAGCACCCCCTGATCCATCGGCTCAAAGTCCCCAACTGATTTGGAGGGAGCGTGAAAACCTTGAAGCCTGCCTGCAGGTGAATACTGACCGCTACCTTTCACGGTACCCATAGTGACCACTTCTCCTTCCGAGGGAACACCTGCTGGAACATCGGGCACATCAAAGCTTCCACCACCCCTGAGTCTCCTTCGATAGCCATATTCATCATGGCCCTGCTTGTGACAAAAAAAGAAGAAAGAGATCCAGGATTCATAGACTATTGGTTGAGCGTACCTGTACTCTTCTTCAATTACAATCCAGACAATCTCCGGAGGCACTTTTGCAACGTCCATTTCCACGCATATTCTAGCCGAAAAGGGGTGAGACATGGAAGCTGTTCTTTGATCACTACATAAAAAACTCCCTATCGAGTTGCCTATCGATCTCAATAATCCAATATTCTGAAATGGCAGAGGAAGTCCAGGAAATTGAATCCAAATTGTTGTGTGAGACGAGTCACGGTTCATGTGCGCCTCAAATGACCAGAGCAGTAAGTGGAATTGGAGGCCACAGAAAGGAATCCTCTTTCGCGACCCAGCCATTCCCAAATCTTCCTCATCCGCAAATAAAATAAGGAATTGACGCGGTCCCAGAATACTTACAAGCGCACGATGTTTCAAACCCCACTCCAAGTTGATTGCTTTGTCTAAGTGCTCCTCCAGCGGACGCCGCTTCGTAAACCTCACGATTAGCGCCGAGGAGAGTAAAGCTGAAGCTTCATGGAATTCCTTCACTGAGACCGGGACAATAGGCTGTCCAGAAACGCACCCAGGAACCTTCGGAGCAACGTCGATTGCGGGGAGGAAGAAACCCGCGTCCGGCGAGGGTCCAAAGCAGTCCCTACCTCGCGGTCGCTCAACTCTTGAGGCAGGAGTTGGAGACGAAGACCCCTCCCCCCTGATGGGGGAAGGGGCCGCGGCGGCCGCCATCGCCGTAGGGTTAGCGGATCGCCCTCGCTGCGGCCGCCATCGCCGTTCCTCCGCCACTAGTTGGTTTCCCTGAATACTGCCATGCTGGGATGGTGGGCTTGGTAGATGCAGGTAAGTGTATTCACCTACATATAGTTTTCTATCGTATTTAATTAGAGGGTTCTATATAATTCTCTAGAATGTTCTGGTAGTATTGGTGGATGGAAGAATTTATGTGTTCCTACCTATGGTTTTCCACCATATTTGGTTGGAGGGATTGTCTAGATGCCTCCGGACTATGCTGGCAGGCTTGGTGGGTGTAGGCAGGTGTGTATTCCAACTCGTGGTTTTCTATCATATTTGGTTACTAGGATTCTCTATAGTGGATATAGGTATGGCCATGTTCCTTGTTGGTGGTTTGTTTCTCTCAGAGGCCTTTCTTTAATGCTTGGTTCTGCATTACCTAGGCAAGACTTATGAGGGAAACACCCTCATCATGATGAGGGTTTGTTGTTGTGTGGTGTTGGTAGTAACAAATGTTGAAGGGTCCCTTTTGAGGGACCCCTATGATGTATATATGAGGCTATTAGTGACCTCTTGATCAGTCTCCAAATGATAAGGTTTTAAATATTTGATTTATTCTAGGGATAAACTCTCGAAATTGTTTTAGACGGAAATAGGTGTCATCATCTTTTGGGCCACCAGCTATATTTTAGGGGAAAATTGGTGGGGCTACATAATATGGGGGGATTTTTGAGCAGACTACAAGGATGGTATGGTACTATTTAGGTTGTAATCCTAAATTAGTGCATTTGTAACCTGGTATTTAAGAAACTGGGTTGGTGATAGACTCCCTTAATTATATGAGGTTCCAACATGTGTAATAGTTTATGTGTAAGTTTTGAACAGTTGGAAGGATTCAATTGGATTAAGGGAGTTATTTTCTATAGTTCGTGGATATATATGAAAAATAAAAATATGAAAACCCCATAAAATAATAATCTTAATAAATAAACCCAAGCATAATCAATTGTTTTCGATTCATGTTTGGACCTTTATTTTGGGTGGAAAATGGGCCTAGCATCTGGGTGACATAGTTATATTAGTTAAGGATTCACATCAGGTTCACCAATATTTTATGAAAATTTCTGCATCTAAAGGTTGATTTTGGTGGTTTTAATGTTTCACAATATTTCATATTGGGATCATCATTTTTTGAGTTTTTTACAATCAGTTTTGTTCATGGAAATGAAAAAACCCAACGGTTCCCTTATTCTAGATGTTTCATGAACTTGTTTTTGAAAGGCAGGTTTTCATTGGGAAGTGGTCTAACAACACTTGTGGACTCACATTAGTTGAGAGGAAGGGAGTTCAGGCTCATTGAATCATTTTTAGGGAAATTATTTCTTATGCCAGTACTCTATTATAGATTTATGACATATTCATGAATCCTTTATTAAATACCAAATATAACACAAGGCGCCCATAAGTTAAAAATCCATTATTACAATATATTGGACTTGGAATCATCTATATATATATGAGGTTCTTTATCGATCGAAATATATTTATGTATCTGATTTTTCCAACAATGTTCCCTTTTGTCAATGGATTATCAATTCTTGTGTTGTTTATTATTATAGTGTTGGTTTTTAGCCGCATAGTGGGTGATCCATAATTTATCTTCATATAGGAGGATGAAAGTTTTTTTAATGTCAAGATCAGACCCATGATATGGGATTCCTATGTATCCTTGGGAAAGAAATTATAACCCATGTAATTTAGTTCCACTTAACAAGATAGGTCATACCTTTTAAGGTCATGTGACAAGGACCAAACCGTAAAGTTTAACTTCATGTGGTAAGGATGTCTAGGCGAAAGGTTCATATTCAAGGCTAGTGTATGAATTATGTCAATGTTGGCATGGGGACCTATAAGGGATGTAGCCTCATAGGATGGTTACTACCCAATTGGGGATGTTCCCTAGAGAAGATTAATATGAATTTTTGGTGTTGTGTCTAGACCTCTGTGAGGCTTACCACATATCCCATCTGGATGGGAATCAAAGACCACATAGTTTAGATAGGTTAGGTTCAACAACTATTGAATCCCTTTAATATTTTTTATTGCATGGGATATGGATATTTGAGATGGATAAATGGATTTTTGGACTCATGACTATGTAGGACCATTATGATGGATACATTGATATTAAGGCCCATGCCTATAGAGTTCCTCTTGAATGGATATATGGATTTGGGGACCCATGCCTATGGAGGTCCTTAGGGAAGGCTTGAAGAAAATTCAGAAAAGGATTATCTACTAATACATGTAACTGATCATGAGGACTTCATGATTATCACTGACCTCTAACACCACATGAGTCGTGTTTTGTGTGATAAACAAGAGTAAGTGGAATATCTGATAAACAACATGATATCCTTCATTCGTTGGTGAATGATCCCAAGGCTATGGGAGAGAGAAAGTGATCAGATATTACCATATGCACTCTTATTTTTGTAATCATTAATCGGGACTTACATTCCCATATGGGTATGGCCTGAAAGAAATTCTAGGGGATTACATGAGGAGGGACTCCTTGTTCTTAATTTTAAATAATATGATAAGATGATAAGACACTATCCATCATCAAAGGTAAAGACAACTGGTTCCACTCACCATCTAAAATTGAAACACCCCTAGCACTACCTCCAAGGTTGGGGTCCTCATTACCAAGGGGTTTCAATATTTTAAACACCCTAAGGACCCTACCCATCAGGTAGAACAAGTGAAGAACCACTATTTCCAAGGTAATGCACAATCGAATGGGAGACACACAAGTGATTATTTTTCTATGATCACAAAATATAGAGGCCTCAGTGGAGGTTTTGATTTCATATCCTTTATATGGGATTCCCTAGGAAAGGGATTCTCTATCATACGTAGTGAAGGAGAGGGCTCTAAGGGTGGATCATGCAAGTAAGGGATAAGTGATCAGAAGGTGGATCACAAAAGGTAGCACTGGTATAGATGAGGATTCTTTATGCAGGGTAATCCAGCAAAAGATAAACTGCTTCACATAGGGTTGACCTATGTGAGTAAGAGGTCACTTCTTGATGATGGATATCTTGGGCAACAATTATAAGGTTAGGTATTTCTCTAGGCTCTAATGGTTTCATCATGCATCTCTATAAGAGTATTTCAAATGTCCCAAGATTGGAAAGAGACCAAAATTCCAGTACTTGTTTAATAGGGTGAAGTGGAACCTTGTGTTGGTGTTTCACACACTGGAAGAATTTTAAACCCACTATTCTCATTAATTCCCTCTTCTCTATGTGTTTTAAGAGGTTCCTATATTGTTTTAAGGCCTTGGGTGACAAACACGGACAAGCATAGATTCATGGATTATTCTGATATTCGAGTAATTTTATATGAGGAGCCCCAATGTTCAATTTATATCCAATTTCAAGACCCTAGGTGAAAGTGATAACTCATTCAGGTATGTCTCACTGCTCATCATGTAGGTGTGTTTCACGATTCATCACTTAGGTGTAACCTAAGTAAATTTACTAGGTGCACCTATTTGGGGAATTTTTTGTAGTTCTAGAAGAAAGGTTGGAGCTGTGTGATGGTGGTGGTTATAGGCTAGATCTGTGGGGTGATTCTGGTTGGTCCTTCAATGGTATTTCCTAAGTGAAGTGTGTGATCCTTGATATCCATCACATCTATTCTTTCTTTATGTATTTTATTTTGAAATATCTCATTATTTTATGACAAAAAGGAGTGTCAAAAATAGTGAACCTAATGTAATTTATTAATAAGACCCTCCTCATTAGTTTTATATAATAGTTTCTAGATTTCATTCCAATCATGCTTCCTTGCAGCATGATGGAAATCAAGAGACACTTGATCTTGATCAGAATCTCTCCTGAATATAGAAATATATTTTATAACCATTTTACTTAGAGTATTTCAATTTTCATCACCATATAATCTTTTTTTATTTATGGAATAATCCCAATATTCATATTATTGGGTTTCTGAGATGTTAGAAGAGTACCCTCCTCAACTCATCCCTACACTTATAAAGGTATAACTTAATGGGTATAAATAGTGCATGCATTCTTTAGTGAGTGTCAAACTTTACCAATTTATATATAGATAATAATATATTCATATCATATCATTGAAATCCTTAAAAAATTCTCCACCTATGGTGGTATAGTTTGATAATCCTCCCCAATTTTTCATTCATATTCCATGATAATGACTTTTTTTCATAACTATTCCATCATCTGGAACCAAAATAATGTCATCATCCTATAAAATGTATTAATCAAGTGGTGTTTCCAGCCCCCCCCCCCATGATGGTCCCTCCATTAAATTTTGAGGAAGGGATGTCTTGATGAGGTGATCCTTCAATGGTAATTTTATGATCATATTTTTATTGATTGATTGGGTCCACCCCTAAAAACTCCTAGGTATTTTATTATTAAACCGAAAGACACAAAAGGGTTTTGTTTTACTATAGATATAGAAGCATGGAAATTTTTTCTAAAACAAATTTTTATATGTTTTGAATCAAAATTAGTTTATAATGTAGGTCGAAAATTAGGTAACAATATGTAAATAATACATACTCTAATCAAGTTCTATGTTCACGTGACATAACTCATCCAAATAATAGAGGGTGTAGACAACTGATAGGATATATTATAATATGGTCAAGGATTCATCAAGAGGAATAATCACATTAATTGGATATAAAATAAGCATTGATATATGTAATATAGTTTCTCAATCAGTGGGTATACATTATTCATCCACTCCTAAACTATCACTCGTGGTTGAATGACCATTGTCAATACCCTCTTCACCATCAGTATGTATCCTTCTTCAGTGGAGAGTAGGTGAGAATCTTGAGACACCCTTTTACTACCCACTAGAATTCACTCATAAAAATCCCTCCAAATAAATTAGGATTTTACAACTATGTAGGTATAATTTTATTATTCAAATGAGAAATGAGGGAGACCTCAAAAAATTACCCCTTAAACATGTAAGAATGTTCCTAGACAATATTTTGATAATTCATCTATGTATAATAAAATGATGAGGACTATACAACCTCACTGCTAGCATGTGACTCCCAGATATATGATGTTGTTGAGAGGATCCCTCCCCTCATCCTATATCACTATTCATTTTCTAGGCCATAGTTCCTCTTCCTCTATGGTGGCTCACCCCATAACACTACTGACCAGGGTTCCACCCTTAGTATACTAAGGGGTCTTCACCAATGTCTCATACATATCTATACATTATAGAAACAAAAAATGATTAATATATCATAGAAGTGTTTAAATTTACGGAAAATATCTTCAATAAAATATTTATATACATCTTTACAGATGAGAAGGATATCCCAATCCTCGTTAACAAAATGATTTATTTCCACTTAAGTTTCGGCTTAGTCCACTTAATCATTCAACCATATCATAATAGAGATCTTATTATTAGTTTAATGTACAAGTATCTCAATCTCACTGAGGCCTCCTCTAGTAATTCTATAATTATTATCAAAGCCATAGTTCTTGGAAATACTCAAATTATCATGTTATGGAATACGAACTTCACATTATCAGGTGGTCTATGGACCCATAACATCATTATCCAGGGGACACCACTACCAAAACAAGAAAGTCTCAGGATATAAATAGTATAAGGAAGACTCAAGACCTTTCGAATTTCGTTATGTTCCAAGAAATTCACCTTCAAATAAAGCACTTCACCACTGACATTGATTGTAATTACTTAAATATAACTCATGGGGTGTTGGCTCTTTATTGTAGAGTCATTAGAAACCAATGAGAGAAGATGATAATGATCCTTGGGAGCCTTTTTGGTCATGTGCTTATTATGAATATTTTAGGCGGACCATTTCCATTTATACGGAGCTAAAGTATAAGTGACCCTATGGATGAAACCTATATGTATCTCACAGATATATGATGGCATCCAAGAGTAGGCACATCCAGGTGTTTAGATAAAAATGAATTCAAAGAGGGAAATGTCATCAAAACCTATGTGTTATCATGGGCCATCTTCACCAACAATATTTGGGGAAATATGAGTTGATTATATATCCTAATATTTTTTATATTCCCCCTACAGTTTTTATTGAATATGATATAATGTTCTTGTAAAACATTATAGTTCATAGTATTCATATACAATGTCAAACTCAATATGGGTCTCTAGGATGATATACCTTATAGATATTTTTTATAACCATGTTTCATAGTTATCATATCCATATATGATATTTTCTATATGGGGATCACCATAGAGAAGTTAGTTTATCTCTGAGTGAAAACTCAAGACCCGCAAAGCCTTTTCAAACTTCAATAATAAATCCTCATACTAGCTTTGGCTCAAATAAATTACCTAAACTAACACCTTGTGATTTGTAATAAACAATAGATCTCATATTATTTAAATTTAACCTATATTAAACACCAAAAAACAAGACAAGTACCCATGATGTAGAATGGGGACTTCGCATTGTATATGTACATCAAACATTGGTTGATTGTGGCTAGTATCATCACTATTTATCCTAAGAAACTCTCTTCTACCAACTAGGTTGCCTCTAAAAAATTACTTGATCATAATCTTGTATATGAGTCATAAATTTGATGATGTGCCTATTTATCCATATTAAAATTAATCCATAATGTAGATTCTATGTATAAATCTTTGGGTTGAAATTATAGGCCCATTCCTTATAACAACCTCTCTCCATCTCAAGCTAGTATAAACCTTGGATTCCCCTCTTCTATATAAAAATGGAATCTTTTTGTGGTTATTGAGAATGGTCAATCTTCCCATGGGACCAAGATGATATTTTTCCATTTATAAAACCTAAAATCCATCTATGGGTGGGGATCCGTCCTTGTATCATTGATGGATCATCTTATAAATGATTCATCCAATGAGAGGGTATTCTTAAGTTCTCCTTAGATAGCCTTTAGGCATATGAATTCATCATAAATAACTCTAGTGATGAGTGATATAGAGTATATATAGATGTCTCATATAATTATTCCCATGTCTCCATGGACCAAGAGAAATGTGTTTATCTGTGGGATCTAATGAGTGAGTGGTTATGGAATAAGGTTGGAACTCATGTACACGTATGTCTATAAGATCCAAATAATTTCATATATTATCATGACCTTTAGTTGTTTTTTTTAATATGCACATGTTTGATGGAAGTAATATGACCACATAAAGTTTGTCTTAACACCACCCATAAGAAACATGTTTCAATTATCTATCAAAACATAGAGTTAGTTCATATCTAGTTGATGAAATATGGGGGAGTAATAGTGCATCACTGGATCTAATATATATAAGTGATTATCTAGGATTTACTTGGATTATACATATAGGTACAACCTCTCCCTAATTGATATATGATACCCTTGATGATATATTGGAACTTTTTGTATTACCATACCCTCTAAACCAAGATTTGGGGAGGCTATCACATGGGCTTGGAGTTTCAACATTAATTAGAATTATATGTCCATATGATTGGAGGAAATATAATACTGGGAATTTCTGGGGGTTCTCCCACATAAAGTTTGTGAAGGTGGGCTGGTGTGGATTATATACCCTAGATTTTCCTTATTCGATGTCTTGTAATAACTATCAATATTAGTGTTTTCTCCAAGTCATGAATAGTATTTAAAGGATGATCATTACTTATGAAAGTGAATTTAAAAGGTTTTAGTTTGATAATGGGTAAAATCAGAATTACATGAATGGTTAAAAATAAGTTTAGCATGAAGATCACTGAGAGAAATTTTCATAAAAGAAATAATTCCACCCAGTTACTTCAGTTAACTCCCTCCTCCTTGATCACTTCACTCAACAGATTCACCCATGGTGTTTCAAATAGGATTGGCTCCATGATAATAGAATGCTTTCCATAAACAAAGATTGTATTTATTAGTGTATTTGGGATAGATTGAATTAAGGTGTTAGATGAAAGATTAAAAATGACAATATACAACTTGGATGAAAAGAGAGAGGTGTGTCTTCAGGTTTCGCTCATTTCATGTAATGGATAAAGAGGAGGTGGAACCTTACTACTTGTAAAGGTTATGTTGAGTCCTATTTCTATCTCCTAGCATGAAAAATAGGTTTAGTTAACACCTCTCACACCCTACTCTCCAACCTGAGTGTGTGTAACATTCCTTGATGTTATGTTCATTCTAGAGTCAGATAATCTCATAACTTTGTCCTCCTTATTCCAATCAGGACAAATTTTTAGGGGGAAATTTATTAGTACTCACTTTTAGTAAGGTTGAATATGTTATAATTTTTAATGATGGGTTCTTGGTTCTTAGGTCCCTTTCACACACACATATCTCATCCACAATTTCATGTCCCTTCACACACCAATGATCTATGTTCCCTAGCACCCTTGCACAAGTCTCTTCACATTCCCATCCTCTACATATATATACAGGATAAATTCCAAAAATAAATTTTATGTTCCTTAATTATATACCCATATCAATTTATACAAGGTTATCATTTACTAGCGTGATAAGGGAAGTTACATTCCTAACTTCCTAACCTGGCCTTTATTTTTCCTATAAATATAACTTATAGCTCCAATTTTGAGGAGGAAATAAAAGAAACCAATAAAATACATGCTCAGAATTTTGGATAATGAACCTCTTTCACACATTACCTGTTATCATACCAAACATTAGGGAGCTCCCAAAAGAATATGGATAGGAACTTGTGGTAATTTAATCATCCAAACGGTTAAAATTATAACTTTCATGAAAGACCTATTCCCCTTCAAAACTAGGGAAAAGAATCTCATATTGGAAGGGCCAATACTAGGGTTTCCAAAACCCAACCAATCTTGCGTAGACAATTCTAGAGAACCTCATTTCTAGCCTATCTTGGGAGGATAATACTAGGGAAATGCATGGCCAATCTACCTAATATTTCCATTACTAGGGAGCTACATTCCTTGGTCATTATAGAGGCTATATACTAGGGATTTGCTTCTCCCGGACCTCTATATTAGGGTAAAACTTCACTAAGACCTTCATACTAGGTAAAAACTTCACCATAGTCCCACACTAGGACACAAATTTTCTTTATTCCCATAATAGGGTACCACATTACCCTAGTATCATACCAAGGACCCATTTTTCCCTAATCCCATCCTAGGTAACCACTTCACATGAGTCCCATAGCAAGGTTAATTTCACTAGGTTCTTAATATATTGCCAATATAAATCAAACCTATACACCTTGTTTGCGCTGAACTCTTAATTGTGCTAAAATGGATTCCTAAAGACCTTATGAACACTCATTAGCCTAAATAACTCATCATTAAGTGGATTATACTTATTAATATTCAAAATTCATAAAATTAACATGATAAAATACTCATTCCACTACTGGAAAAATGGCATATACCCACGGTTCAAAACCGTGGGTATAACCCCCAAAACCGTGGGTATAGCCTATACCCACGGTTTTGGGAACCGTGGGCTGGAAAGGCGTCGGTATAGGGGTCTCAGCCTATACCCACAGTTCTCCAAAACCGTGGGTATAGGGGGTGTCAAATGTGTCACACTAAGGTGCCACCGTGGCACATAACAGACCCCACAGTTTGAAAACAGTGGGGTATTTAATTCAAAAAATTGGCGCCCAGAAGGTTTCGAAACCGGGCTTCCCGCAGTTCCTCGAGGACGCGCTACACCATCAAACCAACCGAGCTACACATTTTAACTGTTATGTATATATCTATCTGGTAATATATATTAATATAATCCTCGTCAGGTTTTTAAATTCGAAAAATGCTGATACGGGGTTTCGAACCCGCACCTCCGGCTACGCAGCGCGCCGGTACCAAAAACCAGACCAACCGAGCTGTTAACGTATTCGGTGATAAGTACATATACCGGCGTATATATATTAATATACCTGGGTATTTAAATACAAAAAGCGCGCCTATTGGAAATTGAACTCTCGTCTGACAGTAAACATAAGAGCCGCTTCTAAGGTACCAACCGAGCTGGAATTTTTACTTGCTATATATATATTCATCTGCCTATATATATTAAAACCGTCCGTGAAAAGATTTCTTCCCGCCAAATATTTTTTCGTGTACCGCCTAATGTTTTTCCCCGCCATAACGCGGGAAAGCTATACCCACGGTTCTGGAAAACCGTGGGTATAGGTCTTCCAAAATAAATGCAATACCTACAGTTTTGAAGAACCGTCGGTATATGTCTTATTAGAAAATAATACCCACGGTTTTTGGCACAACCGTGGGTATAGGTGTCCTATACCCTATACCCACGGTTTGTTGGAAAACCGTGGGTATAGACCTATTTTCCAGTAGTGTTCCTTCCAAAGTGATTCCCTTTGATAATTTATTCCATTGATAATGGGTGTTGGTCCTCCCATGAGAGACCATTCCTGGTAATATCTCTCTAACAATTAAGACTCTTAGGTTTATAAAAATCATTTATGTAACGCCCCAACCCCAGCTTCCCAGAGTTGGTGCATTACTTCATAACATTTTCATGATCACAAAAGATCAAGTCTTGAATGACCGATTATTTTAGTAGCCTTGGAAGCACTAGATACATTCATAAATGTTTCATTACATCATAAAGTGAAAAACTAAAAAAAAGTCTTCATAGTCCACACTCATATCCTCTTCTGACTATCCCTGCAGGTCATTCATAAAATACTTCTTCACATCCTGGAAAATATTAAAACATTGAAAGGGGTGAGCTCAGATGCTCAGTAAGGATAACAATATTGCGGAAGCTTTCATAAATAAACATAAAAATTTAAGGCAATGTATAACTAAAACAAAAGACTTTTAAACTTGAACATCAACATAATATGGAAAAAGTAAAATGAGATAATGCCATTCACTTCTTCACATGGATATTCTACTGGTCGAATAATCACATGCAATATCAATAACCACTTTCATAATGAGGGAATGTATAATTCCAGACATTCTGAAACATTTTGTCAAGGCCTCGGCCAAGATGTCTAAAATGATTAAGGCCTCGGCCAAAACCATAAATCAAATTGGGAAAGGGCCTCATCCAATTCCACGTCTAGTTGTCTCATGAGACCTACCGATGCATCGAGGAGCTATAGCGGGCTCCACCCATCACTTATTAAGTCCAATACATTCCTCATATGAATAGGTTTAAACATATCATAAACCATAACATAATCATATCACATAAAACATGCATAAAGGAAACATAACATTTCCACATTTCAATCACAATATATCAATACAACACATTGATATAATAAAAACGCTTTCAAAACCATTTTCAATACCAAAATAAAAGAAAGTTAAAACTTTGTATTTATTTTTCATTAAAAAAAATGATGGCTTGTAGAGGAAGCCGAAACTCAAATAATGGTCACGGCGGCGGAGAAGTCGTTGTCGCCGCATAATTACGGAAAGAAAAACATTCCCTTTTTTCATTTATCAAAACTCTTCGTTTAAAAAATATTCCTTTTGAATAAACGTAAAAGTCAAAGGGTTTTATACACCGTATAAAAGAAAGTTGTGTATAAAACCAAATATGCCTCAATGAAAGGGGATTGAGACGGAGTCCTTAAAAATCATTTTTAAAATAAAATAGATCTATTATGTGTACTCACTATAGGTACACATAAAGAAAGTAAAAATACAAAATAATACATAATAATATCATGACATAATTTGAAAATAGGAGATTAACCCAAAGAATGGAAGTTGGGTTAAGAAATTCCCTTACCTTGCGTCCTGTCCTGACTCGACCGTTCTTTAACCTCCTGAATAATAAACTAGAGTTAATATATACCTTATTAAGAACCATTTTCAATTTCATTATCCTTTTTATATCACTTATTACAATGATATGAACATTATGGAATTATTTAAGTTAATAACGGTCGTTTTGTCGATCTTTGGTACTTGAGTCAACAGTAAACTTCTTATAATTACAAGTTGTTTATGTGGTAGAATATCCATTATCTCCAGAATTATATTCATTATTTATATGTCATATATATAATATATATCCTGTATATACATTCATTTATAATATTACGTAACATTTAGAGGTAAGAAATGAAATGCACCGTTCATGGAGACGGTAAGCCGTACGTACGCATGAACGCTACTTTCATTTCTATTTCGTATATAATGGAATTAAATCATAATGATAAAAATGTATAATATAATTCCAGTATAATATAGTGTATAATACCATTTACTTCATCCTTTATACATCCCACATATGGCATTAACGATTCAAATCACTTTGAGGGGGCGGTAGTCCGCACTTCCTAAAATGAAATTATTCCGTTTACCCATAATGGAAATCAAAAATTATGCCATAAATGAGAAATACAGAAGCATAAGTAAAACATAAATATATTATATATCATATATAAATATAGTGTCATCTTAATGTCCACCTTTGAAGGTGTTATATGAGTGTTGAACAATCATCGTTTCGTGAGGCAGAAATTCGCCATCCACAGAAACCGTATGTTCTTTAACCATTAGATGTAGGTGTGTGTAAGTGTAGATCGATTCCTTCTTATAACAACATCCTAGTATATTGAGGATACATGTTTTGTTACAAAATAAATTAATAAAAAGAGTTTAGAGGGTTGGAGAAGAAAAATAAAACAAAACAACAATAAAGATGACATTACCTCAAAATCGGGTAACTCTTTTTGATTTGAGCCAAAGGCTTCCTTGGGAAGAGTTATGCCCAAAGTGAGGCTTCTGGGAGTAAGAGGGGGAAGTTGGGAGAGTATTTGGGCAGAGGTTGGCCGAGCCAAATGGCTTGAAAGGGTGAATGAGGTGGTAGAGTTGGGGGCCTTTTATAAGAGGAGAGGAGGGGCACTCTTGGAAAGTAAAGAAATTTTACATTATTATACAATGATTTTCGGATTCTAAAGGTCAGACACTTATATAATTAGTGTATAAGGTGATAAAGGTTCTAAATATACCCATCCTATAGTATTTGGACAAGTTTAAGCCTTGGATTGTACATTATCATTTCATTTTATTAAAATCGTTAAATAATGAGGTCATCGCTGCATCATAATGATGTCATAAATAATTTAATTTCTTTAATATCTAAAAATTATAAAAAAAAATACTATGATGTATTAAATCTTTTTATATTTCCAATTACTATTTATAGTCAAAAATATGACTTGTATAACCCCGTGTAAAAATTGTTTTAGTAAAACATTTCATGTTTGTGTCATTTTTTACTTTAACATTAAATATATATATATTAATGTCATTTTCCAACCAAAGTGGCTCCATGGGGTCCCCAAGTTGACCCATGGATTGTATTGGTCAGCCATGACTCATACAATAGGAGTAGGACAAGTTTCAAGCTCATCTCATATTATTGAAACATTATTTTTACCTTAAACTACACTAATTACCTCTAATCGCGATTAAGAACTTAAAAGTTACTATTCACCAAAAATTATTTTAATCTCATTGAACCACATTTTACTTCTTAATGACAACCATGTATGTAGGATTTTTGAAAATAAAATCACAGAGGTGGTAATATTTCATTTAAACGAAAAATCAGTTATTTAACTACCACTTAGTGGTTTCACTATTCATCAAAAATTGAAGTTTTTCAAAACAATGCCAAAATTTCACCCTAAGCTATAATTGATATTCCGAATTCAAAAATTATTTCTATTTTACAAAATTACAAACATATAAGTTACATTAATTAATTTTATAATTAATTCCTGCTGTCACAACAAATTGCATGTTTTTAAGAAACAATTTATATCAAAAGATTGACAATTGTTCATGCCCAATTTCAATGTTAAGTTAATTCTAATGACCACCATTGGATAAAATGGTAAAAATATATTCTACTTATACTCTAAAACCACTTAATAGTGTAATTTATCACTATAAATTATTTTGATTATAAAAGTTGTTTTTAAGTATTTTTCACTATTCATAAAAAATGGAAGTTCTCAGAAAAATACCAAAAATTCAACATAGGCTAATTTCGATATTCCGAATCCAAAAATGAAGTCCATTTTAAAATATAAAATTTCTATAATTTTAAAAAGTGGTTATTACTATTCATAATGGCTACATTGATTAGTCGCGGTGTTTTAGAACTCGAAGTTGCGTACAATGCAAGCTATTGCATTATTGAATGAGAAGCGTATCATGGAAGCTCGAGGTGTTACATTCTCCCCTCCTTCAATAAATTGCATCCTCGCAATTTGAAATTTTTTTCTTTGAAAATAAAAGGTTGAGAAGAGAAAATACCTTTGTGGAAAACCCACATCGGAAATAAGATTAATAAGATTTCGCCTTAATAAGAGTGAAAGGGAAATGAAAAAGTCACCACCTAATTATGATCTCAATTAGGAGAACATTGGTGGTAATTAGAGACATATAATTGGAGGAAAAACGTAAATATTCGTAGGGAGTGATTGAGGTCATCAATCACAATCAACTTTCAAATTGAGGGCCTCAAAGCCTTCAATCTATGTTGATTTAAAATATCATCAGTTCAACAAGACATAAGGTATTAGGATAACACATTTTTTTGTTTTAATATCCCTTTACTAAAGTTTAAGAATTAATTTAATCATTGAATAACAGATAGGTATATATATATTTATGCCTGACAATTAGAGTTTCAACCTTCAACTCACCTTTCACTCAAAAAGATAATAGAACCCAAAAATATTATACTTATCCTAATTGTATAAGGTTCCAAATGTTAACAAATACCATTTAGATTAGTAAAATTATTTTGTAATAACCAGGGACTTCATGTAGGCTAGTGGTAGGAAATAAAGGCCTGTCGCACTATGGTTGTGGGTTCGATTCCTGCAGCTTTTTCCGACGCGACGGGTTATACCCCACCCTGCAGGTTGTCATTTTCCTAAAAATATAGTACTATATTATTCCAAAAATAATCTTAATAAATGTTTTAACCTTAAAAAATACTATCCAAAGTTCAACTTAATCCATTCCAACCTTTATAGTTATCCAAAATACCTCTGTCCGGACTTTCTCTAAAAGGTCTCTAAATTCCAAAATCAATTGTAACATCAGATTCCCCAGAAAAATTAAAGTTTCTCTTTTGTCACATACTAAAAATATGATTACCTTCATCATATTAAAACCTTACTAAAATCAACAAGTACTGCAGTACAATCATTATATATCACATTATTCTAATAACCAGAATATAATCCATGGGTCCAAAAGCACTAATACATTAATTATTCCGCTTCAACTGTAGTCACAACTTAAGATTGGCCTTGATCCCTTGTCCTTTTTTGAGGTATGTTTCCCTGACACTTAGGACATTCATTTTCATAATGAACCATTTCTCTACAATTGTAGCATTCAACTTTGATAGCCTCTTTATTTCCCTTGCAATCACGAGCCTGGTGACCCTTTTCTCCACATTTATAACAAACTCCCCTTCCTTTTAGGCAAGTACCAGGGTGATTCTTCCCACAATTATCACATAATGGAAAATCCTTCTTTCTTTTTTTCCCTTTATCTGTCTCTTGTTCCACCATTCTCTTCTTCTCTTGCTTTACTTTATTGTCATAAGACTTAGAGAATTCCTTTTCTGTCTTGATAGCACACGAGACAATATCTTCGTATGATGAGAAGGATTGTGATACTAAAGCTCGACTGAGAAATGGTTTTAACCCATCAAAGAAACAGTAAATCTTACTCCTTGGGTTACGTATATAATCGGCATCATGCCTCACTAACCTTGTAAAGTTAGCCTCATACTTTGCGACATTCTCATCCTCCTTCTGACTCAGACTCAGAAATTGCCTTTCCATATCTGCTCGATGGTCACGAGGAAAGTATTTTTCTAGGAAAAGCTCTTTGAACTCCCTCCATTCCATATTCGATACGTCATCATCTTCCTTTGTGTTTTGAATCAGCGACCACCACTGATCGGCATCTCCAGTGAGGCGGTAAACTTCCATGACAACCTTCTCCCTTTCACTACTCCCCAAGGCATGGAATATTTTCTCTAAGGAGTTTATCCATTGCTCAGCTACTAACGGATTTTTACCCCCATTAAATTTGGTGTTTGTTGCCTCATGAAGCGGTCTAACATTGATCCTCCATGTTGTGGATCAGGGTGATCCATACGAGTAAGGTTATTACTCATAACTTGAGTGAGTTGTCCCAGTATGGTAATAAGTTGATCAGCACCAGTTGTATCTCGAGATCCACAATAATTATCTTGAGCAGGAGGGCAATCCCTACACGGAGTGCGTGCATTGATACGGTTTCCATTACTTCCACTAGGCGCCATTTCTAAAAAATGGCATAAACTAGATTAGTTTATGAATTAAAATACATAATTCCATATCTGTAAAACACTTTACATAAATTGAACTATTTATGGATATAATCCATAATCATAAAAAAGAAATGTTTTCGTTGATAAAGTATATACTCATAACCCTTCATAGTGGTTTGTAAAGAAAATGAGAATTATCCTAAGCATATCCCCCGGGAGTGTCGTAACCAAGATTGCAGCAAGGCCCGTTGTCGTGCACCAGTTCCCGTTCGAGTCTAGCTCAAAGCGGTGTTTTCGGGTTTTACCCCTTGGTACTTATGTGCCAGAGCCGCCTCTACCTGCTCGTATCCAGACAGGGATGTATTTCTCGGAAAACACACAATATCTCTACAATACCAAAATTCTAGGAAGTTCTTCTATACTAATCCTCAAAGTATATCTTTGGGCTATGTTCTCTAATCAGAGTTTATCTAAATCTAGCTTCCAAGGTTAGTACTAAACTGCCTCTGATACCAACTGTAACGCCCCAACCCCAGCTTCCCAGAGTCGGTGCATTACTTCGTAACATTGGCATGATCACAAAAGATCATGTCTCGAAAGACCGATTAGTTTAGTATCCTTGGAAACACTAGATACCTTCATAAATGTTACATTACATCATAAAGTGAAAAACTAATAACAAAGTCTTCATAGTCCACACTCATATCCTCTTCTGACTATCCCTGCAGGTCATTCATAAAATACTTCTCCACATCCTGGAAAATATTAAAACATTGAAAGGGGTGAGCTCAGATGCTCAGTAAGGATAACAATATTGCGGAAGCTTTCATAAATAAACATAAAAATTTAAGGAAATGTATAACTAAAACAAAAGCCTTTTAAACTTGAACATCAACATAATATGGCAAAAGTAAAATGAGATAATGCTATTCACTTCTTCACATGGATATTCTACTGGTCTAATAATCACATGAAATATCAATAACCACTTTCATAACGAGGGAATGTATAATGCCAGACATTCTGAAACATTTTGTCAAGGCCACGGCCAAGACATCTAAAATGATTAAGGCCTCGTCCAAAACCATAAATCAAATTGGGAAAGGGCCTCAGAAAATTCCACGTCTAGTTGTCTCATGAGACCTACCGATGCATCGAGGAGCTATAGTGGGCTCCACCCGTCACTTATTAAGTCCAATACATTCCTCATTTGAATAGGTTTAAACATATCACAAACCATAACATAATCGTATCACATAAAACATGCATAAAGGAAACATAACATTTCCACATTTCAATCACAAGATATCAATACAACACATTGATATAATAAAAACGCTTTCAAAACCATTTTCAATACCAAAATAAAAGAAAGTTAAAACTTTTTATTTATTTTTCATTAAAAAAATGATGGCTTGTAGAGGAAGCTGAAAATCAAATAATGGTCACGGCGGCGGAGAAGTCGTTGTCGCCGCATAAGTACAGAAATAAAAACATTCCCTTTTTTCGTTTAGCAAAACTATTCATATAAAAAAGATTCCTTTTGAATAAACGTAAAAGTCAATGGGGTTTATACACCGTATAAAAGAAAGTTGTGTATAAAACCTAATATGCCTCAATGAAAGGGGATTGAGATGAAGTCCTTAAAAAAATCATTTTTAAAATAAAATGGATCTATTATGTGTACTCACTATAGGTACACATAAAAAAAGTAAAAATACAAAATAATACATAATAATATCATGAAATAATTTGAAAATAGGAGATTAACCCAAAGAATGGAAGTTGGGTTAAGAAATTCCCTTACCTTGCGTCCTGTCCTGACTCGACCGTTCTTTAACCTCCGGAATAATAAACTAGAGTTAATATATACCTTATTAAGAACCATTTTCAATTTAATTATCCTTTTTATATCACTTATTACAATGATATGAACATTATGGAATTATTTACGTTAATAACGGTAATTTTGTCGATCTTTGGTACTTGAGTCAACAATAAACTTCTTATAATTACAAGTTATTTATGTGGTAGAATATCCATTATCTCCAGAATTATATTCATGATTTAGATTTCATATATATCATATATATCCAGTATATACATTCATTTATAATATTACATAACATTTAGAGGTAAGAAATGAAATGCACCGTTCATGGAGACGGTAAGCCGTACGTACGCATGAACGCTACTTTCATTTCTATTTCATATTTAATGGAATGAAATCATAATGATATAAATGTATAATATAATTACAGTATAATATAGTGTATAATACCATTTACTCCATCCTTTATACATCCCACATATGGCATTAACGATTCAAATCACTTTGAGGGGGCGGTAGTCCGCACTTCCTAAAATGAAATTATCGCGTTTACCCATAATGGAAATCATAAAGTATGCCATAAATGAGAAATAAAGAAGCATAAGTAAAAAATAAATATATTATATATCATATATAAATATAGTGACATCTTAATGGACACCTTTGAAGGTGTTATATGAGTGTTGAACAGTCATCGTTTCGTGAGGCAGAAATTCTCCATCCACAGAAACCGTATGTTCTTTAACCATTAGATGTATGTGTGTGTAAGTGTAGCTCGAATCCTTCTTATAAAAACATCCTAGTATATTGAGGATACCGGTGTTGTTACAAATGAAATGAATAAAAAGAGTTTAGGTGGTTGGAGAAGAAAAGTAAAACAAAACAACATTAAAGAAGACATTACCTCAAAATCGGGTAACTCTTTTTGATTTGAGCCAAAGGCTTCCTTGGGAAGAGTTCTACCCAAAGTGAGGCTTCTAGGAGTAATAGGGGGAAGTTGGGAGAGTATTTGGGCAGAGTTTGGCCGAGCCAAATGGCTTGAAAGTGTGAATGAGGTGGTAGAGGTGGGGGCCTTTTATAAGAAGAGAGGAGGGGCACTCTTGGAAAGTAAGGAAATTTTACATTATTATACAATGCTTTTCAGATTCTAAAGGTCCCACACTTATATAATTCGTGGATAAGGTGATAAGGGTTCTAACTATACCCATCCGATAGTCTTTGTACAAGTTTAATCCTTGGATTGTACATTATCGTTTCATTTTATTAAAATCGTTAAATAATGAGGTCATCGCTGCATCATAATGATGTCATAAATAATTTAATTTATTTAATGTCTAAAAATTAAAAAAAAATTACTATGATGTAGTAAATCTTTTTAGCTTTCCAATGACTATTTATAGTAAGAAATATGACTTGTATAACCCCATTTAAAAATTGTTTTAGTAAAACATTTCATGTTTGTGTAATTTTTTACTTTAACATTAAATAAATATATATTAATGTCATTTTCCAACCAAAGTGGATCCATGGGGTCCCCAAGTTGACCCATTGGTTGTATTGGTCGGCCATGACTCATCCAATAGGAGTAGGACAAGTGTCAAGCTCATCTCATATTATTGAAACATTATTTTTACCTTAAACTACACTAATTACCTCTAATCGCGATTAAGAACTTAAAAGTTACTATTCACCAAAAATTATTTTAATCTCATTGAACCACATTTTACTTCATAATTGCAACCATGTATGTCGTATTTTTGAAAATCAAATCACAGAGGTGGTAATATTTCATTTAAACGAAAAATCAGTTATTTAACTACCACGTAGTGGTTTCACTATTCATCAAAAATTGAAGTTTTTCAGAACAATGCCAAAATTTCACCCTAAGATATAATTGATATTCCGAATTCAAAAATGATGTATATTTTAAAAAATTCCAAACATATAAGTTGAATTAATTAATTTTATAATTAATTCCCGCTGTCACAACAAATAGCATGTTTTTAAGAAACAATTTATATCAAAAGATTGACAATTGTTCATGCCCAATTTCAATGTTAAGTTAATTGTAATGACCACCATTGGATAAAATGGTAAAAATATATTCTAATTATACTATAAAACCAATCAATAGTATAATTTATCACTATAAATTATTTTTATTAAAAAAGTTGTTTTAAAGTATTTTTCACTATTCATAAAAAATGGAAGTTCTCAGAAAAATACAAAAAATTCAACATAGGATAATTTCGATATTCCGAATCCAAAAATGAAGTACATTTTAAAATATAAAATTTCTATAATTTTAAAAAGTGGCTATTACTATTCATAACGGCTACTTTGATTAGTCGTGGTGTTTTAGAACACGACGTTGCGTACAATGCAAGCTATTGCATTATTGAATGAGAAGCGTATCATGGAAGCTCGAGGTGTTACAATGTATTCCATTGATAATAACAACCCTTATCCTTAATAAATTGATTAATACTCTCCCAAATCAATATTATAATCCTAGATATCCCATACCAAGAATCTTATCAACCTTTTAGTATCTAGATGGTCTCTTTAGTCCACTTAATGAGCCAATAACATATATAGTCCACCTATAAGGTGTAAAACCTATCTATATATTTATTTATTGTAACGAACATACTTTTTAAATGATATTTTTTTCCTAAATAATTTTTTGATATATATTATATAATATAAAAAACTTACAAAACTAATAGAAATAAAAAAACTATTTGTAATATTTATCATTATAATAGTCATCTATGAAACCTATTAAATTTTCAAACATTAGAAATGGAAAAAATAATATAAAATATAACATCTAAAATGGGAAATTATGGATCTCCCCAATCTACTAGAATCATCTCTCCAATTGAAAATAGCATAGAAAGAAAACAGAATATAATTAAACCAATCAATATCTTATTAACATGAAAAAAACCTTAAGATAAATTGTAGTGATTTTAAAGTGAAACAATAAAGATTTATTTATAGGGTATAAATGGAAATTGACTATTGGGATTCTACCCTTATATGACCATTGGTCAATATGACCAATGGAAACTATACCCTTTGTTGACAATTTTACCTTTATAATTATTGTTTATATGTAGTAATGATAAAGGATAATTGGTATAGAAAGGAGAATTCATGGCCTCAAATAGTAGAGTTGTTTCATTTAAATCCCATTTGTCAGAACTCAGGAGGGAGGTATCATCACTAGGGTTCATCCTTGGTAATTAATAAGCTGAGCTTGAACAAGTGAAGCATGAATTAAATCAAATATAAGAAAATTTCATGATAGTGGATATTACCTCTCCGTCGATATTAGCTGAGGCACACCATGAAACTACCAGCACCACACACCTTACACTTAGGGCGTATATGGGTGTAATAAGGGGTTACATATCCAAACCTTATTGTAAATTCATTTTTATAAATAAAATGTTAATTCCATAATTTCCTCTTAAGAATAGTTTTTCTTAATAAAATATAATCTTAATTGAGATGAATTAGATAATTTGATTTTTTGGACGCAAATGAAACATAAATGTATTTCTCAAGAAAATATATACATTTTTATAATAAACTATTATATTATAAGTAGTATATTTTTTAATGAAATTATATTTTGAAAAACATTTATTTAAATAAAAAATGATAAAATATGTTTATAATTTCTTAGGAAATGTTTTATAAGTGACATAAATTTGATTACTACATAGAAACAGTTATTTTTAAATAAATAAGGGTTTTTACATTTAAAAGTTAAAATTCTCATATTTATATAATTTTTTTTGATAAAATGAAAATTATTATTCAAATCTGTACATTGAAATTATGTTATGGAAAATTTATGTGAATTTTCTAAAATACATTAATTTTTATGAATAGTAAAAAAATATTGTTTTATGTTTTCAATACCTTTTATGACATAATATTTATGTCATACTGTTTTAATAATTAATTAAACAAATTCATGGCCTAAACTATGTTATTTTATTAATATTATGAATTTGAATAGATTTTATTCAATTTCTAAAACAATAAGTGACTTAAAGAACTCTAAAAATGAAAATTTGATTTTAAAAAACATTACATTGTTTAATATTTTCCCTTCTATGCGAAAAAAATATTAAAAAATGATTCTATATTCTTATGGACTAAAATTACATAAAACGTTGACCCAATTCCTAAAACCATGAGAAAAAATCATGGTTAATACAATTTGTGTTCATTTTCCACAACCTAGTTTTCTAATGCCTATGTTTGGGAATTATTAAACAATTCCTCCAATATTGCAATAAATACTGACCCATTTCTCTATTTCCTTTCACTCTTAATCCATAATTTACTAATTTATGGTGATTCATCCTCCCATGGATTCCCCCAATGTTTCCCCAATCCCCTAAGGATTTCCAACCCCCCATGGTTCCATCCTCCAGTTTTTGGAACAACTCTTCTAGGTAAAGGAAATCTTCACTTCTCTTTTCTATTAATGTTCACTTTTCATGTAGTATGTATTATAATTTCCAAACTATGTTATTTTTTCCACTTTATATATTCCAATTAGTAGAATAAGTGTATTTTATTAATGTAATACTGTTGTTCCCTCTCATATTACCTTTCTCTAAAATAATGTTTTATAGACATCATGTTGCCAAATCTTCTTCTCAAGTTTTTCTATTTTACATGCAAGATTATATTTTTTATTTTTTATTTAAATACCCAAACATATTTTATTTTCTATAGGTATTCAGCTATATTTTAAAATGACTTTTTATTCGTGTATTTATGTATATAAAATCTAAATTTCATTTAATGTCTTAGAAATGACAGTGTGATCATGTATTTAATATCTTTTATATGCCATGATTTTTTATAATAAAATCCCATTTTTAATATCCACAGGTTCTTAATGAAATGATTTATTATGATATATTTGTCTTAGATGAAATATTGAAAAATTAATGGTGTGCCCTGATAGTTCTACAATGTAATGAGTAAATAATTTAATCTCTAGGGATGACATATTTTACGATACCTTGGTGAATAACCATGGTAATTTTCATTTTTGAAACCTTAATGATAAAACTTAGTGATATTCTAATGAATGTATCATTAAATATTGTAGAAAAATTTCCATGTTATGTTTCATCTCTTTATTGTCATGTTATGTATATTTTTCATGCCTTATTTTTATGATTCATGTTCTTATTGATATGTCACAAGGTCACATATTATACGTCTCTCTTGTTTATTCCCTTATTGGGATTTATTCTCTCCAATTTACTTTGATGTATATCCCTATGATATGAAATACAATAAAAGTAACATATAGTGAACCTATGAAGATGGATTTCAAGTGTATTTATAATAATTTTTTATTTTTTCATGTATTATGATCCTAATTTGCAAGAAACAAAACCTTAAAAGATCTTCTATTTATACCATGTAATGAAATGTTAAGTAACAAAAAAAGGTGGGATGGGATACTTCCTATCAAAGGATGGTATAGTTATTTTTGTAAATTAAGGCATGAAACTTTAATAACAACCCTAGAAACAAGTCTAGAGATATGAAAATATCAATGTAATTTGGTAAGTATTAAGTAAGTGGTTTCAAAAAAAATACATCTATGTCTGGATAATACAACTGGATGTGGCTCTGAAACATATATACCTAGTGTTAACACTCAAAAACACCGCTTTAGCTATACCCTAATGGAAACTAATTCAAGAAAATGGGCATTGTTGCACACCAGTTTTGACACACCCAGGGGATATGTTGGGTAAATCACAAGATTTTTATGAACCTTTATGATGGGTATATAGAAAATGGAATTTTTATTTGAATGGATTAATAAAATATTAAATCATGATCTTTTAATATATAAAATAACCTTAGAATGAAAAGATTCCTAAAATAAACACATTTCCCACTGAGGTTTTACTATTTTAGGAAAATGGTCATAAATATTAGGAAACATGTAAATGATGCGTGCAACATATAATTCACTGATGACGTTCTGATTGAAATTGGAATGGAATAATTCATAAGGATGATGAATCAACTAACTCGAGTTATGAGTAATAATTGTAATCTAGTTGAGAGACTGAATTCACCTTGATGGTAACAAAATTACATTGAGTCCTTCATGCATCAAATACCACCATCTTTTAGTGGATATACCAACCCATTCATTGTTGAATAATGGAAAATCTTTATAGAAAAGATCTTTTCAGTACTCTATTGTTTAGAGTATGAGAAAGTAACTCTATGAGTATACCTCTTAGATCGAGAAGTTTATCCGTGGTGCACATTGATTAAAAAAATCCAAGAAGGGATATTGATTCTATAGAGTGGGAATATTTAAGGGGAATATTTTTCAATATATATTTCTCCCATTTCATATGAATGAAAATGGAGATGGAATTCCTTGAACTAAAAATGGGGAAAATGAATTGGTGGGAATCTATGAGATGAACTTTACAAGACTTGATCGATACACATCTATATTTATTATATAACCTAAGGAAAATGTTGGTGGATTTTTTGGTGGACTGATACCCCATCAGCAAGGGAATCTAGAAAATTGAGACTATAAAAACTATGAAGAGATAGTGTGGAGTTCTATAAATGTTTCATTAGAGTTTGGAGAGACATAGTGGTATCAGATATCAAATGAAAAGAAGAGATCAATGGAGCCAAACTCAGGGATAAACATTGATCATGTAATAGGAGGAAAGAAAATGAAGGTTTCCGCATGAAAAAATGTTGGAAGAATCATTTGGGTTACTTCTTACTTGGGATCGGAAAGTGCAACAGCTGTGGAAGATATGGCCATATAGATCAAAACTTTTGTGCGGAAGTGAAGCCTCAACTTCTCAACACTAACAAAAAAGGGAATATGGTGCCTTCCCAACCAAAAGTTCAATGATTCAAGTATATAAATTCAAGGCAATTTTCCAATCAATTTCCAAATCAGAAGATAATGTAGGGGAACTACCATCAACCTCATCATCGGCCAAGGGAGAATGTTTAGGAATTTTTTATCATAAAGGAGTAAGTGGAGGCTTCAAATAATTTTTTTAAGGTACACTCATTGTTCTATCAAATCTAGAAATTACTTTTTTTGATAATGTTTCTATGAATTCCTTTATTTCATCCAAGTTTGTGAGGAACATAAAGTTAATACATGAACTTCTAGATGTGAAGTTATCATTCAAGACTCTTGGAGGAATTATCCTAATATAAAAAATGTACAGAAACTCTAGTATTAACATTAGAGAGTATAATTTCACCAAAAATATAGTATTCATTCCCATGGTGGAATTAGATACTATACTAGGTATCGAATGGATCTCAAAGTATAATTACAAGATCAAATGAATAATAAAGTAAATTTTAGTAGTCTTGAATAGAAAACCTAGATTCATTTTCAAAGGAGATATATCTAGGCATGAGATATGTCTAAAATCAACTCCCATAGCCTTATTTATGGATATGGTCAGTGAAGAAGATAATGGAAAGGAATGTATAAAGATATAAAATGTCCCCATCATTTAAGAATTCATTGTAATATTTTTTGAATATTAACATGGTCCTCCCCTAGAAAGAGAGGTAGGGTTCTATGTTGAACTCATTCCTAGATTCAAGATGATTTGAAATAACCCATATAGAATGGAAAATATGGAGTCATAGGAATTGAAGAAAAAACATAAAGATCTTCTAGAGAAGGGATTTATCTGAACAATTATGTCTCCTAGGGGGATACACTTTTCTCTTTGTGAAGAATAATTATAGATTAATTTATCTATGAATTGATCATAGAGAATAAAACATGATTATCATGAAGAAAATTTATCATATCCCAAGGATTGATGATTTATTTGACTAGATTTGTGGGGATCAATTATTCTCTAAGATTTACTTCCAATCTAGGTATCATCAATTAGGGGTGAAAAAAAAAATTCCAAAGACTGCCTTCCGAAAAAGATATGGAAATTTTGAATTTGTTGTAATTCCATTTATCTTGACTAATGATCCTGTTATTTTTTAGGTATGATGAATAAATCATTTAAGTAATACCTTACTATATTTGTGGTATTTTTATTTATGATATTCTGATATACTCTAAAATTCTTGAGGAGCATGAGGATCATTTAAGTTTTATTTTGGGAACATTGAGGAAGGAAAATATTTTTGTAAATTTCAGATAATGTGAATTCTTGTTATAAAAAGATGAATTTTTGGGGAGACATATAACCAATAAAGGAATATTAGTTTACCCTATGAATAAAAATGTTGTAGAGGACTGGTCTCACCCTACAATGGTATGTGATAATCATAGTTTACCAAGTTTATAAGGATATTGTAGGAGGATTGTGAAAAAAAATCACAACCTTATAATCCACTTAGTATGTTAACTCAAAAAAGAGATAATTTCATCTGGAAAAGGGAGTTTTAATAATGTTTTTAAGATATGGAGAATAGATTGGTTACTAAACCTGTGTGAATTGTAGCATATTTCAGAGAAGGATTCATTATTTATAGTGATTCATCAAAGAAAGGGTTTTGGGTGCATCCATATGAAACATTACAAGGTTATTCCTTATGAATCTTGGCTGTTAAATTCTCATCATAATTATCCTATTCACAACATAGATCAATATGTGGTCATTTTTTCTATGATAATATAGAGGCACTATCTTTATGGGAAGAAATGTGATATATACAGAGACCATCACAGTTTGGAGTATATTTTCACATAAAAGTAATTGAACATGGAATAAAGGAGATGGTTGGAAATTCCTAAAGACTATGACTATTTAATTCATTATTACCCTGTAATAGAAAAAAATTTGTTGATGAATTAAGTAGGATATACCCTATTATGCAGGAAATGATAAGGATTCAAGGATATTCTTTGATCAAGGACCTCGTAAAATTTCACATGGGGATTATAAGGGAAGTTACATCATCAACCCTATCCCAAATGACTTATTAACCATTTTAATAGATAATATCAACTTTTTTTAATATATAATCCTTTATTAAAAATAAAGATAGAGGATTTGAAGAATGGTAAGCTTCTTAAGTTCAATATTGATCAAGAAGGTGTACTGAAATTTTGTACAAGGTTATGTGTTCCATATATCCTGGGGATTAATAATGATCTTATGGATGAAGCTCAAATATATATATTATATATAAATCCTAGAAGCACTAAAATTTGTAGGGCCCTTATTGATCATTATTAGTGGGATAATATGAAAAGGTATATTGTCGACTACACTGCATGGTTCTTGGTATGTCAGTATGTGAAATAATAATGAAAACATTTTAAAAGGGTATTATAACCACTACCCACACCAACATGAAAGTGGGAAAAATATCACTATGTACTTCATCAATGGTCTCCCAAGAATATCAAAAGGTAACAATCCAATATGGTTTAATTTGGATCATCTCAATAAGACTACCCATTTCATCGAAATTTGGGAACATTTATCTCTTGATGTACTTTCCAAGATATACATAAAGGAAGTGGTGAAGTTTCTTGTGGTTCCACTTTCTATAGTTTTTTATCATGATCAAGGTTAAAATATAAATTATTTAGAAGTATTCAACATGATTTGAATAATGAATTGAATTTCAGTATGGACTATCCCCCCAAAACCTATGGACAATCTGAAAGGACAATTCAAACACTATAGGACATGATGAGAACAAACTCAATAGAATTTAAAGGTGGATGGGATTAACACCTACCATTATTTCATTTCCTATACAAATATAGCTTCCAATACAGTATTAAAATATAAACATATTAATCTCTATATGGTAAGATATATATAACTCCTACATTTTGGGATGAATTTCGTGAGACAAAATTTCATGGGCCTGATCTTGTGCAAGAGATGAAAAAAGTTCTAATCTATCCAGTGAAATTTAAAGCCTAATCAATTTTGGAAAAATATCTATACTAGAAATAATTTAATGGAATTCAATTTTTAGGATTGGGACAAATTTTACTTTAAATATCACCATTTAAGAGAGTCATGCGATTCAGAAAGAATGAGAAACTTTTACCTAGGTATATTGGCCCATTTGAAATCCTTGATCACATAAGAGTAGTGTCCAATCAAAAATAACTTCAACCAAATATAGCTCAAGTTCATGATGTATTATACGTGTCTATCTTGAGGAAGAACATACATTATCCCTTACATGTAGTGAATCCATAGGTGGTGTAACTGGAACATGACCTCTCTTATGAGGATCATCTGGTAGAGATCTTAGACCGTAGAGACAAGATTCTATGAAACAAGACTACCCACCTCATCAAAGTGTTGTGGAGGAACCCTAAATACTATGAACCAATGTGGGAACCATAGAAGTAAATGAGAGATAAGTAACCTCACAATTTCTCCACTTAGAAAATGAGTTGAAATTTCGGGCATGAAATTTCTTAAGGGGGAATGAATGTAGCAATCCTTACTTTTTAAATTATATTTATTTTGTGAATAAATTTTTGTTACATATTATATAATATCATACATGTAAAAAAATAAGACAAACCAAAAATAAATTATCTTTAACAATGATCATTACATTATTCATCTATGAAATCAATTAAAATGAAAAAAATTAAAAATGGAAAAAAAATAATATATTGATTAGGTAAAATGGGAAATTATGGATCTTGCCAATATACTAGAATCATCACTCACTCAAAAAATAATATAAAAATACAATAATATATTATTAAACCAATAACATCTTATAAAAATGAAAATATAACTTCAATAAAAATTTTATTTTTTTAGTGAAAGAATGAGGTGGTATTTATAGGGTATAATGGGAAACGTAACCACTGGGATTCAGCCATTGTATAACCATTAGTCAATATGATTGTTGGTCAATATGACTATTGGTTAATATGACCATTGGAAACTATATCCTTGGTTGATAAATTTATCCTTATAGTTAGTGTTTATAAGTAGTAATTACATAGGATAACATGTATAGAAAGAGAATCAATGGCCTCAACCAAGATAATCATTTAATTTAAAGCTCATTTGTCAATACTTGGGAGGGAGGTATCATCACAGGGGTATTCCCATGACAAAACCCAATCTAACCATCAAAAAATGAAACTTGAACAAAATCATATATATGATAAGTTCAAGTTAGTGGAGGATACAACTCGTTGGATGTTAGTTGAGGCACCCCACAAAACTACCAACATCGTACACCTTACTCTTAGGGCATTTGTGGGTGTAATAAGGGGTTACATGTACAATCCGTAGTGTAAATTAATTAATATTAAAAACAATATTCCATAATTTCATCTTAAATATTGTTTTTCTTTTTAAAATATATGTTTAATTGATATGAAATAGATAATTTGATTTTTGGTCACAAATAAATCATAACTAAATTTTTCTATAAAATATATAAATTTTTTATAATAAACCAAGGAAATATAAGTTGATTTTTTTATAAATAAATAGTTATAAAAAAAATTATTTAAATAATAATTGATAAATGAATTTTTTTTACGGCCTAGGAAAGTTTTTATAACTGTCATAAATTTGATTGTTCCTTAAAAATGTTATTTTTTCAAAAATAAATATTTTTATATTTAAAAGATAAAATTATCATATTTAGAGTTTTTTTATGATAAAATAAAAATTATTTTTTAAATTATAATGAAATAATTAGGTTAGGGTGAATTTATGAGATTTTTATAAAATACTTAAATTTTTCGTGAATAGTAAAAAAATACAATTTTTGGTTTTTGGTATATTTTATGACATCATATTTTTTTGATAATGATATAATAATTAAGTAAACACAATTAAAGACATAAAATATTTTATTTTATTAATATTTTATTTTTAATAGATTTTAATTAATTTCTAAGACTATAATTTAATTTCCAATGTCTAAAAATGAAAATTTTATTTTTAAAACATTAATATGTGGAATCTTTACTCATCCATTCCAAAATAAGTATTAAAAAATGGTGTTCACTTTTATTTGATTAAAATAACATATAATGTGACCAAAATTTCCAAAACCATGAGAAAAACCTCGTGGTTAAGCCAATAGTTTTGCATTTTCTACAACCTAGTCATCCAATACCTATATTTGGAAATTATTAAACAATTCCTCCACTTTAGCTAAAAATACACATCAATTTATCCATTACCTTTCTCTAACAATGAATAATTCATTAATTTATAGTGATATTTCTTCCCATGTAGTCCACCAAAGTTTTTCTCATGCCCCCAAGGTTTCATCCTCTAGTTTTAGTAACTTCTCTTCAAAGTAAGGAAAATATTCCCTTCTCTTTTCCATTTAAGTTCTATTTTCATGTGGTATGTCATATAATTTAAAAACTAAGTAATTTTTTAATCTTTCTATTATCACATTACCCTAAAAATATTATTTTATTAATGAGAGACCCATGTCCCCTCTCATTTTACCATTTTATAAAACCATGTTTTATTCTCATCATGCTTCCAAATTTTCCTCACAAATTTTCCTCTTTTACATGTGAAATACTCTTTTAAATTATTATTTTAATACTCAAAACTCTTTTATTTTCAATGTTAATTCAACTAGATTTAAAAATTACTTCTTTATTGAGGTATTTACCTATATGAAACCCATATTTCCTTTCATGGGTTAAAAATGATATGATGATCATGTCTTTATGCTCTTTTGTGTGCCAAATTTTTTACTAACCATCAGTTATTTATTACCCATGGGTTATTAATGAAATGATTTATTATGATATGCGAGGATCACATGAAATTAAGAAAAATTAATGTTTATCTCATACCGCACTCTAATGCATTGGGTAAATAAATTTAATCTATAGAGATGACATGTTTTACGATACCTTGTTGAATAACCTTGGTAATTTTCATTTATAAAAACATGGTGATATACTTGTGAATGTATCATTTAAATGTGGTTCCTACATTTCCATGTTATTTTTTGGGTCCTTATCATCATCTTATGTCTATTTTTTATTCCTTATAGTTTTGACTCATGTTATTGTTGATATGTCCCAAGATCACATATCATATGTATCCCTAGTTTATTCTCTTACTGGGTTTCATGCTCACCCCTTTCCATTGTTGTATATCCCTAGGATATGAGATGTACTAAAAGTAACCTTGATTGAACCCAAGAAGATGTATTTCAACTGTATTTAGAATAATTCTTTATGTTTTCATGTATTACCTTCCATATTTTCAATAAACTAAACTTTAAAATGTCTTATATTTGTACCATGTAATGAAAAGTTATGTAATAAAAAGGAGGTATTATATATTTATGTCCATATACATGGTCTACTCAATGATCCATATACCCCCAAAAAGGAAACCAATATGGTATAATCTCAGAACCATCCTCACTAGGCTATATTCCTGATGAGTCTATTGTTACTTCATTTCCAAGTTACAGACAAAAAAGAGGAGGATGTTCATATCAAGGCCTCTTACTCCATGTAATCTCAAGACTTATCATTTCTTGATTTATCTTCTAGGTTGAACTAGAAATGGATGCTCAAGAATAATTGTCACACAAACCATTTCTAAGAACCTATCACATAATAATCCAATATATATGAATCAAAACTACATAGCCCAAGACCTTACTGAATCAATTAAACTGCATGGTATGGTCCTATCACAAAACTCTAAACTATGTTACTCAAATTATGTGGGTTTTTATTACTATCAATGCAGATATTTTGGACGCCTCTTTAGGTTTAATCCCCAGTCCCCTATATAAAGTAAATTTTTCATGATGTTAAACTATATGAAATAGATCCTTGGTTCACACCTTTAAAAGATAACCCTTTCTACTCAACATACGACCTTTAAAGGAACATTGCTTGGTCTTGGATGCCTGATAATAAAAGGAAATTTGTTTTTCCTAAATGCATTACCTTAAAATGAACTTTTATTTTTCATGGATTTGTGACTATAAAAGGTATACCATTGATCCTAGATGAATGAACTTAAATGGAACTTCAATTTTTCATGTTTGTACATCCTTAAAAGGTACCCCAAAGTTCTTTCACACATGTCCTTAAAATGTATGACATGTCCCATTAATTTATATAGAAATACATAGGTTATGATTCCATTTATGTGGATATGTATGAATCACCACTCATGGGCCTGATCCTAACTCTACAATAAATATTAACTCCATGGATGGAGACAAACTCTAGATTGAATAAATTTATATATTTAAAACAGAATTGCATAATATATATAGAGAAACATTGATTTACATAGATTTTACCATTAATTCATGTCAATGATCAAAACATTAACCATGGTAATAAGTATTATTATTGGGATTGGGGAGGATTTGACTAGTATATCTTAAATCTATATGAGAGTCCCAAAATAAGTATCAACACCCATTAAGGTATGATCTGACCTTATATCCTATTAAATAATGTATAATCTAAGGTGTCACCAGTATGTCCTAGTAACTGCCTACCTTTGGAAAGTAGGTCAACACAAACTCAAAACCATGGGTGCGGGGGTGCATAACAAAGGATCATAACCTCTATATCAAATAATTTTAATAGGTGTCTCTCATTTTTGTTTTATATTAATAAAATATTATATTTTCTATAAATAATTAATGTTTTTTAAAGTATTTTTAAACTTAAATGAAGGATTAATTTTGGATATCAATGTTTAAAGAGATAAAGTGTTTCTTTGGTCTTCAAATTACTCATGATAAAGAATATTTATTTCTTTATCAAGAGACATATTCCCATAAACTATTGAAAAAAAAATTATGGACGAAAAAAGTTATTTTTTACTCTAATAATTGTGGGAAAAATGTAATTATGATAAATGTAAATTGGTAAATAAAATAGAATTTAGAAAAATCATTGTTTGTTTACTCTATTCAATAGATTCAAGACCAAATATCATATAAGTTTTCCTGTTTTGAAAAAAGGTTTCAAAGTATGAAAGAGGTATTTAATTTAATTTTAGTGAATCATATTTGGATTGAAATATAAAAATAATGTAAATTTAGATCAATATATATTTGGTGATATGGATTAGGTGGGATATTTTGAGGACTGAAAGAGTATTTTTATTGGAGTATTTTTCGTTAGAGATAGGTTTTTTTTTCATGTGTGTTAAAACATGGAAAATAAAAGTTACATTGCATTGAGTATAATCAAAGTGGAGTTTGTTTCTATAGCTGAAGAATTGTGTTAGTTAATGTGGATGATAATTCAACTTAAATATCATAAATTGGAATTAAATTTTCCATTTTTTATGGGTGGAAATAGTCATAGGATGATCAATTTTTCATGATACCCAATTCAACATTCTTGATTAAATCACATAGAATTTAAGTACTAAGATATAAATAGAATAGTTGATAAATTAATACTAAATTTGGAGTTTTTTCATGTAAATGAACAGACAGAGGATGTCTTTTCCAATCCATTTAAAAATTATACAATTTAGATATTAAGGTTGATGGTAAATGATTAAATTCATTCTTCTCAAGAATAATGTATGATTCCCCACCCCATTTCTAACTTTTTTTAGATTTTGTTTCCAAATGGGGGATAAGATACTAATATAAATCCAATGATATATATTTTCCTAATTATGGGAGAAATATATTATTAGGTAGGAGTATATATTTATGTAAATTGTTTCTAAGAGGAAAGCTATAAGTTTTTCATGTGAATTGTTATAATTTTTTTGTTTTAAATATTTTTAGGAAGGTGTTTGAAATGTGTAAAGTAATATTTTTGAGAATTGAAATATGATAAAAAATAGGGAAGAAGGTAGTTTTTAAAGTGGATATGAGTTACCCAAATGGAAATCATTAAAACTATTTTTCATGGTTCCTTTTTCCAACATCGAGTTTTCTTACATGAGATTTAAATATTTGAATGGTGGTTTATTGAAAAATTAGAGGGAGATTTATGTCCAATGGTTGATATAAAATCAAATGATTATTTTTTTCACTAAGATGGTGTTTGATATTAGAGATTCCCCTAAATATGTTTCTTTCAAAGGGGTAAATGGTTGAAGGATAAATTGAAGTGGGCATGGTTTAGTAATTTGGTATTGTATTTTTTGTCCTCTCATTTTCCTATATCTGAATAATTTTCAATATTATGTAAATTTTGGAACTTCAATTATGGTGAAAGTTATTTTGAATTTTAAATAGGGATATAGAAGGTTGGATAAAATTAAAGCATCTTTATATAATTAATCTTGAAATTTAGTATCCCATGTAATATTAAAATAGAAACCCTGGATGATAAAATCAAAATTTATAAATGATTAGTAAGAGTATGTAGAAGTTGGTTCTACCTATTTGTGATTAACTCTAACGTTTAGAAGCTTACGTATGAGTAATTTGGAGACCATGTTTGAAAAACTCAACATTTTAAAATACTATATAAGAATAATTAAGTTATTCCAAAGGCTTTATTAGATTAAACTTTAATGGTTAAATCCAAACAAATCCCAAAGTAAAAGGTTTATCCATGATACACCTACTTAAGATTAAAGTATTTTTATGTCAAAATATATCACACCTCAATGGTAGTACTCACACTGTGATATGTTTCATAAATATGATGATTTTTAAATTAATCCTTTACTACATTGAGATCACACAAAAAATAGTTAGCGATGATTTTTCATGTTCATACTCTTATGATAATATAAGTGTATTGTACTATGGTGGAGATTATTGCGAGTCAGAGAATCAAGTAATGTCGCAATTCATGTGGCCTTCTAAATAAAAAAATTCTCTTGATTGAAAGTAGTAGTGAATAATTATTCAATTGTATGAGGTCTTTCCGCAATGCACTTGAAGGTTTAGTTGGTTTTTGAGTAGGTTGAAAAAAATGATTTTTTTGCAATATAGAGAATCTCATCATGATAATGTTTTGTAAAAAATACATTTTTGAGTTTTTTTATTATGTGTCCAATTGGGTGACTCTATGCTAGCATCAAGTTGATTTATCAAGGCATTAATAAGAATAAATGTTGACTAGATGGTTTGGATTGATCCAATTTCTTGAATTTGAGAGCGATAAGTTTTGAATTGAAGTTGCATTCTTATTTAAAGTTTAATTTAAAAATTCATTGTATTATAGTATACTGGACATGGTTATTGTTGTGTAAGTTGTGTATAGAGTCCAAGAATTCTATATATGTGTGTTAAATTAATTTATAATTTACAATAGATAAATAAGAAGAATAAGTCACCCAATAAGTTAATAGGATTTTCACAAAATCATTTATTGAAGTAGGAATACTTGGATGTGAAGATTTATGTTTCACTTATAGTCGGAGTGAACTGTTATGGTATATAATGTGAAGTTCCATGAATATTATTTTTGATTGAAATTCCATAATTTCTTGTTCATCAAGATTACTTGAAAAATAGTTAATGAATATCATGGGTGTTTGAAGACTATGATCACTCACTATTTGATAAAAATATTAGTTTGTAAAAAAAAGGGGATTTGGGGCATTTCTATAGAAAATTTGAGTCTCTAATTGGTGTTTAAATACTCTTCTTATTATATCATTTGAAGATCATTTTTTTATTATGAGAGAGAAACTTAAATTAGTAAAGATATATTTCTATGTAACATGATTTCAATTATAGTCCCATCTTATTGCAATCAATTATTATTAGAGGAGTATATCATGTTGATAATTTTGGATCATGCTAGGATCTGGATACTATTTTAGATATTCAATATTATAAATTTACTATTCTCACTCTGATTATTTTGTGTGGGTGTGTGTTTTTGGAATCAAGTAATTAATATAATTAGAATTAATTAAAATTAGTAAAGGTGTAACAGTAAGTAATTTGATCACATTGACATGTAATGAAGGTTGTTCATGGTTTGTAGTTAGTGTTTGGATTAGTGGTAAGCACCCCATAATCCTACATGAAAAATGGGGGTTCAAAACCCATTGGGCGCATGTACTGTAGCAGTACTGTAGCGGTACTATAGTAGTGGTGGTACTATAGATCGAAAGGTACTGTAGCGGCGGTAGCGAACTGTAGCAGCGGCGGTATTATACGGGTACTATAGCAGCCGAGTTACTATTCACGGAATGGAAATTGAGCCAAAAAATTGGGCCTATGGCCTATGTAATGGGCTACAATCCCACCAGGCCTTCGGGCTATGTAATGGGTCTCCCTCTACCCTGTTAAAAGAGGTCGTTGATTTAATTTAATAATAAAATGGGGCTTTAGCCCCAAACTTTAAAAAAAAGGTTTTTCATGGTGTAACATAAAAGAGATTGATATGTTAATTCACCACCACCACCACCACCACCCTTATTTTTAGTGTATTCATATGAATTATATAGGTATACAATATATAAAATTCTATTAATCTAAGTTGAATAAGTTATATTCAAAGTATAATATCTTTTACAATCATTCACCGCATAATCAAATGATTGTAAATGGAAAAGTACAAGCCTTCAAAAAGACATTATCAAATCTCCTATATGAGATGGTGGATAAGTATATGATAACATGGCCTAAAAATCCTCAACAATTTAAGGGATAATCTTAATATTACATGTAATCTAACACTAGAAACCTCATGGTCACCAATGTACTAGACTAATCTAGTCCTATTAATTATTGTTAATTTTTCTTCACATTCAAGAGTGTTTTTTGTGACCTAATGATTGAATATAAATACATTCAAATTCAGTTAAATAATGTTGAAAAAATGGATGGAAAGTATTACAATCATAGTATAAACTTGAAGATTATCTAAATCATATATTATAAGTGTTCAAGAAAAATATACCCATCGATATTTCATTCTAGGAAAATCCGTAAAGGTATTTAGAAAACTATTCATTCCAATGAAGAAACCAAAAAAAATTGAAACAAATGGTGATTTATTTTTATTAAATATTAGGTTTATTCCAACAAATCATACTCCCTGATCACTCAAAATGAAGAGAGTATCATAAATCTGACCAATGTAGGTTTACCTAAAAATTAATTTATCAAAACAAATTACCTTAGATTAAAAAATTTTCATATCAAAAGACGCTAAACATCATGGAATAATTCCATTACCACATGACCTTAAAAATATGGTGAATAGTCATTACAAAATGACCATATACAATACATTGTAAAATCCATCTTGTATGATGTTTAATTTATTAGAGTGATCTATCTCGTATGACATTAAATTGACTTATTTCACCTATGTAGGATCATGTTCTATGAAACAAACACCATTTCAGGGAATATTTGGGGAATGAAATTCCCATTTCACAAAAATATGTGTGGATTATTCCTATCACCCTAGTATATATAGGGACATCTTATTTCCTTTCTTCAGACCAACTACAAATTCAGTTTTCACTATATTCCCAATTTATTTTTTCCAAGTGTATGTGTCTAATAATTAATTTCTATTTTATTTATATTGAACCTATGCAAAGATAAAATATCTATATCATATAACTATATATGAATTAATTCATAATAAGATATATAGGGATGATTGTATATTTTATCCTTATACTAATTGAAAATCCCACTTCTTTTTAATACTTCATTCCACCCTGACACTCCAAATTATAGTAATTCATATCGAGTTTCCTTTAGTATTGAGTGAATATTAATTTATAATGGTCTTGTGCAATTCATCCTCACAAAAACCATCCTTTTTTTAAAAAACAATGTGTTTCCTGATTCCAATTACTACAGGATATATATTGATCCCAAGATCTCTAATAATAGGCCTTGAAACAAATTCCCCCTTCATCTCATCTCTTAATAAAACCATCCTAATGTATGGAACTATTAATACATGTTTTGTTTTCAATTTCAATCCTACATTGGTATATAATATAGTAATGCATGAGTCACTTATTTATGGCCCAATAAAAATCTCTCATTCACATCTATAAACTTTATTACACTATATTCCAAAAATTTTGGATTGATATAAAGTTATAAAATTTTAGATATCATTGAATATCTTACACACAAGATCTATAACTCATAGGTTGTGTATCTAAATTACTATAAACCTTTTAGTGATATTAGTAATGAGCATATATAATCTAAAGGGACCACCTTTTTCATAGTTACAATATTATCTCTCGAGAAACATCCCACCTATACCTATAAAAGGGAATATATTTATACCAATTAAAAAAATTATAATCCTATACACCTATAAAGGTATCATAGTGGATCCCATTATATAAACATATTCATTATTCATCCTCAGTATATCTGCTTAAATATATAGTAATGGACCCATAATTTGAATGAGGGAGTTAGTTATCCTAGCCTATTTATTACCATTCCATCATAACCAATATAGATCTCTAATTTTGTAATTTATATTATCCAATATCCCTATGTAAAAAAGATTAAAAATATTCTCATCTTACATACTTTTAGTTGGTTCATATTTTCCTCCTCCACTGTAAGTAATTTTTTCATTATCAAGGTTTGATTATCAAGTCATGTCAGGTAAATTGTGGTTATAATGAGAAAGAAACCTTATACCACATACCTTCAGTATAATATATATTACTGTTTAATGTGGGAAATGTTTATCAGGTCAAGTGTTGAAATATTTCAATGTTCATTCACTTAATGATACACTTAAGAGAGCCTAAATATAGAAAACCACCCCACAACTATATATTTCTATATTCATGTATATGTGGCTAGTTTACCATAAGTTTAATAGGAGGGAAATTCATTTCACTGAATATAGTAGTGTGAGTTGAATGGAATTTCAATTGGATCCGCATACATAAGTTTATCATATAAAGGTAGATGAATGGTGAGTTCACTGGTAGTTCAGTGTGAATGCATTCAAAAGATGTTCATTCACCACTGAGTGAGTTCAGTAGAAGATATTGGATGGATTCTATCTAGATTTTAGAGAATACAAACTTTAGAGTCTGATAATTTTGAGGACGATCTTATGACACATGTACTCTGAGAAATGACATTTTTTCCAAAGGATTAAGTGAGGTGGATTTTAAGGGCATATTCTAGTAGCATAACACAATTATTAAGGTGGTGATGGTTATTCAAAATTTACTCCTAAGTTATCTAATGATAGTTTACAAAAATCATTCCTTGTAGTTTTGTCAAAAAGGAAAAGTTCTGATAGGTTCATCAGAGTGTAAAGGATAATGATTTTCCCTTCTCAATGGATTTTTTTAGTCAAAATGGTGTTTTTACAATAAATTATCAATTTCTCGTTCCAATGGAAGGATTCCTATTAATTTTAGGGAGAAGGTTCGATTGGATGACTGGATAGTCTCTCTATTTAGTTTGTTTATCCCACTAGTTAAAAGTTCTCAAATTTATGAGAGTCAAGCTAATGATCTCATTGAAAATTAAAATAAGGTGGAGCCAGTATGAGTATCACAATAGGGAGAATCAACATACCAAAAGCATATAATTATAAAGTCTATGGTTAAATAATCAGAATAATTAGATGGAAGGTTAAATAATTGGATGATAACATTGTTGGGATATCTTATAAATAACTTAGTAGGGTTTTCAGAAGTTGACTTTCCATTGTGACTCATGTACTATGATTTTAATTGCATGAAAGTGATGTCAGTTTTCTATAAAAAAAATATAGGATTAAATTTATAAGAACATAATACATGTGTGTATTATGTATATGATTTTAGCTATCATATGTGCCTGTTGTGTGCTTGTTCACTTATGAGCTGTCTGGAAGGAGGATTATGAGGTGACCCAAACCAAACATAATTAGAGGAAGACTTGATTTTGTGACTCAGTGACTAGATTTCATAATTTCAGTCATTGATGTCATGGGGGATTATTTGGTCAGAATCCACTCTATATCTAATGATTAACATTCCACTATATTGGATCATTGGATGGAAGAACTTATAGTGATATGAATTTATTTTCTCCCACTTTTACCAAAAAAAGTTTAATTAAAGAGGTTTATCATTATGATGGATTGGTTGTATCACTTAGTAGTAGAGAATGGCTGCAATATTTATGGTGGAGAAATTTTCAAAGACCCAAAATTATATTTTCATATGAATAGTGTAGTGTTTCCATTATTGGTGATAGAAATATCTTAGAGAAAGATTATAGGGTTCCTTGTGGTTAGTTAGTCTATCAAGTTATTGGAAGAATGTCACTAGAATATGTTGATAGTTTTAGAGGGATTCTAGTAATATCAAAATTACAATTAGCTTTAGGTGTCATGCAGTGTGTTCTATTCATTTGGTGGCATTCAAAAATTGGGGGAAGACTGCCATAATTTCCAATGAAGCTTATGATCTATTAAGTTTCCAAGATTCATGCTGTTATATTTCAATACGGAATATGTATATGGGTTAGTACTGGACTGAGGATCTGATGGTGGTGGATATATACTTTTGATAATTCTAGTAATGCTACTCCTGTAGAGTTTGTAAGTTCCATTATTTATAAATGTTAGCTAGAAGAACAACACAGTCAATTGGAAGGCTATGAGAACAAGAAAAAATATTGTTTCAGAAGTATGGATTTCAGTGAAAGATGAATCATGTTCCTAGAAATAGGTATCAATTAAATTCAAGGAGGATTTAACTAATTATTTTAAATTGTTTTCCTAAAATATTGAATTTCTATATGTTCCTTTATTCTTCAATTGAGGGAATGTATAAATTGTTTCCAAGTTTTTAACATGCCCAATCATTGATTATGGAATTTTACTTTGAGTTTTCATAAAAAATCATCTGTTGAGTGGGATCAAATGGAATGTTCTATAGAATCTATCAAATATAAGGGTTCTATATAGACAAATGATTAAAAATTCACTTTAAAATTAATTAAAATATGTTTGTATGAATGTATGAGTATTATGGTAGATCATGTGATTTTCATTCTAGTGAGGATTCATGGTTATTGACCATGTGAATAGGGTTCAAAGATCTAGAAAGTGAGTGACATTACAAGGGATCATATGAATGGAAGATTGAATCTAAGGCATGGTTATCATGAATTCTTGAGATTGAGTGGAGGAGGAAAAAAGTGAATTCTAAAGAAGTTACAAACAGGCATAAAAACAATGAATTTTCTTGTGATAAATCTAACAAAGAAACCATTATACCCCATTTTCATACAATGGATACTAAGAAGAACCATGAAACATGTGTAATTGATTAAATTTTCAGAATATGAGAGGTTGTGGATAAAATATAGAGTCTAAGAAGAATACTAGTTGTGATTTCCTATAGTTGAATAAGACTCACCTAGAATTATGGAATTTAATGTTGCCTAGAGAATCTATATTTGGGGAAGTATCTTATATAGCTTACTTTAAATGTCTACGGGTTTTATAGTAACGAAATCTCATCTAAAATGTTTATAGAAGTGGAATAATTGAGCTGAACTGAATCTAGATAAAGGAAAACACCAAGTCTTTTCATGATTTCCTTTATAGGATTCTCCCTATGTGAAATGGTTATCAAAAAATCATCATAACAATATAAATTTCTCCATGGATAAATATGGACACTATAAGTTTTGGGCCCAAAATAAATCTATGGGAGTAAAGAACCACAAAAAGTCTTACTTTCACTGAAGGAATGTTTTAATGTGATTTTTTCATATCAGTAACATCATAATTTCTTAAAGTAGAAGTTTTTCTATGGGTGTTAGTGTTGATTATGTTGTTGAAGTTCTATTTACTGACAATATCATGATTATATAAAAGATCATTTATAGAGTCCTTAAAATTCTAGAGACTAGATAGAGCAGGTCCACAGAAATAGTTCTAGAATTTCAATAAATTCATAATATGGAAACTCAGTTCCAGTTTTATTTATTCGAATTCAATTAAGGCATTCAAATGAGTTTCATAGATTCAACGAAATAGAATATTTTGGTTCTGGAAAATATGAGGATGAATTTTCTTCGGTGGGAGCCCAAATGATAAGAATATACATAGAGTTTAGATCCTTTTAATAACTTGTAACATGAAAAATATTTATGATATATTTCTCTTTAAACAAAATCAATTTCTTTTATAGCTTTATTTACATGCAACACTAAGTTTAAACGAACCATGATATACTATTAATAAATTATTATTTAATGTGATAGTAATCATCTAGAAATTGGATTTGATGGAATGGATATAACTAACTAAAATATGAAAATTCATATTTAAATATGTGTAAAATTAACTCATTTATTATCAATTTATTATAAATTAAAATAAAATAATTTAAAGGGAAATAGAGATGTTTTCTGAAAAATAGTTTTTATATACAGAATGTTTTTTATCTTAATAAATTAAATTAATCTATATTTATGAATTATTATAATGAAATTTATGTATTATATATTCAATAAATTATTTTTAAATTCATATAATAGTTTTAAAAATTAATAGAATAAGAATAAATCCATTTTATGCTAAAAATGGATTTTTCTAAAAATATTTTTCATTGAATATTACGCACTTATTTTAAAATAAATTTCTACCAGTTATATAAATTTAATCTTTTAAAATGTGTTAAATAATTTTAATAATAACAATTAATATATTTTAATAGGTTTAATTTACTTTTTGGTCATAATGAATAGTAAAAATAGTAAAATTTTATTACCATAGTTAGGGTTAAAAAGAGTTTACTGAGGGATAACCAAAGTGGTAAGATTTAAAATATTACAAAACACATGATTTAATTTTATTACTTGATGTAATTTAGTCCTTATAAATATTATACTCTAATATTTTTCATTTTTAGCCACATGGATTGAGTGAGACATTAATATATTTTAATATTTTAAAAAATTCCAAGTGTGTCCTTCCCCTATCTTATATAAGGATACCACTTATCCTCTCCTAATAAAACTCCATGAGACCCACATATTGGTCAATAAATTTCATTATACCTTCCAAAAATCCCTCCACATATTATAGGGGTTTTTATTTTATCCAAATACCATCCTTTCAAGTAGTAAGGTATAATCCAAATGAGGTTTCTCAATGAATAGGTATAAATCTTAACCGAATAATTTTAATTTTATTTCTTCTCCTACCTCAAAAAATATAAGGTATCCATTATAAAATAATTGATTAATTTTTTAAAATATAATTAATTTTTATTATTACATTGTATCAACCATTTTACACTTCCTTTCTATTAGATGGGGGATGAAAGTACTGCTCATCTGTATGTATGGATTACCCCTACTATATAGTGATATGAATCATTTTCCATATTCATAATTTATGGTTGGTTATGATGATGTATTTAATGTTTATATATTATATTTAAGAAATTATAATTAATCTACAATTATAAAATCTTACCAACCTTCTTACCTTTCCATCCATTGGAAAATGATAACATTGCTCATGCGTACATGTGGACTACCACCCCCATGAAGAAATGCGATTCACTTTTCATTTATGAACTACAGGTATAGTAACAAGGATATATTTAATGAATATATATTATTTTAATGATATAAATACTATTTATTAAAATTTAATTCTGATTTATCTTTCTTTCATTCCATGCATCGAAAAGTGAAAACATCACACGTGCATATGTACGGACTACCATCTCCACGAATTGATGTAATTCATTTTTTATCACTAAATTATATGAATGGTTATAAAAGTGTATATAATGAAAGACTATTATACATATTTCATGATTAATTGTCTAAATATTATTAAACCATGTCTAATATTTATGTACCAGAACCATCAACAGAAACTTGCTTGTAAAATGGACCAATTTTTACCCAAGTGATCATTTTAATGAAGATGTCATTAATAAAATGATAATTAAAAAATATAATGGAATTATAAATAGTAATAGTTTTATTAATATGGTTTTAGAATATAATTATAATAAATATATATTTACTATAAAGTAAATTTGAATGTGCATAAAGAAATAAGGCATTTGAGGTAGTGGTTTTATGTCACAATCTCATTTATTTTTAGGATTGTCTATGATAAATTTACTTTAAGGGAATTTATATTTATATTATCCTTTAAAAACATATATTTTATTTTTTATGGTTATTCATGGAATTTTTATGTAATATTCCCATTTTCCTCTCCTTTCTACTTAAAATGAACAATAAATTTTTTTAAAGAAGTGGAAACCTTATTTTCTCTTTGGTCATTGATATTTTTCTTCCATGTATGTGCTATTAAAAATTATTTGATAAAAATAATTACCTATACATGAAATTTTTAAAATTTTCATTTTCTCAACAATTTAATTTATTTAAAAACGTTTTAAAATTATTTTTTCAAAATGTTTTATGAACAATTCGTTTTTTACTTTTTACAAAAGTATGGAAGGAAGGTTTTATTTTAATGTTTATGGCATGAAAAGATTTCAAAAAAATTATGACCATTATTTTCCTTGAAGATTACTTTATAAGTTTCCTTGTTTATTTTAAAATAAAATTATTTTCTTAATATTATGGTAATTTTTAGTTAAAATGTTATTAAAAGAAAATGATATTTTTTCAGGTTTTCAACAAAAGGTTAGAATGAACTTTTAAAGGCATTTTTCATCTCTATTAATATCCTTTAAGTATTGTTTTGATTTACAAAGGTTATAATCTTATTATTCAATACACTTTCTATTCATGTATGGCTTATGGTGATTAGGATTTAAGGATGATTCTATGAAACTTATTTCTTTCCCATGAGTAAATTATGTTATGATGAAACATTTATTAAACTCATTTATTTTCAATGGGTTATTCTATGATGAAATAAGGAATTTTTTATAAAACATTTTTCATTTACATAGGTTAATATATGATGACATGATGATTGTTTATGATCTTTTCGAACACATATGTACGGTTTTCATTATGTAATGAGTGTGCCTAAGATTATATATCCCTCCAATTTATTTGGAAGAGATGGATATCTCGTGAGATAATAAGGATGAGAATGGGGAGTGAAATCTGATAGGTAACGGATTCTGACCAGTAATATAGTCTTGGGAGTGAACTTTGGAGATGGAAATTATGGAATAATGAGTAAACCCAATCCACTGTGATAGTCTCTAAAGTTATATTTTACTAATGAATTGGTTTCAATACTTATTTTTATGCCAAAAACATATATATTTTGCTTATGGTATTTTCTCATGGATCATGGTTGATTATTGATGACTACACACACTTATGACTTCTATATTTTATTATGAAAAATCATTATTCTGTGATTTATGATTAATTATCTTTGTTATATTGGGTATACTTATTATAAGTAGTGATCATATCTCATACCATTATACTTTATTATTCTCACTTATGACCATTGATTTTAATGTCTTATGTTTATCCTTACTGATCATTTTAGCTCACCCTTTCTTATGTTTTCTTTCCCCATGTTATGAAGAAAGGTTTTAATTAGGATATGTCTCATATGTATACTATGTTGGAATATATTTGTGGTAGATGTTGAATATATTTCAATAAATAAGAATATTATATCTCTAGTCTCCAAATACACTAAACATTTATGGTCCTTGATCATGTTTATTGGTAAATGTATTAAATATTCATCTTCAATGATGAAATATTAATATATGAAATTTCTAGGTAGCCTCATTTGGTAACATAGAAGGGTTATATTATTTTTAAATACTATTATTAGAGATATTTGTTAAAAATATAGAGGATAAGTCTATGTATGGGATAACATCCAAATGTTTTGGAAAAGTAAATATTGTTTGGATTTCCTTATAAATAAATCCTTTTATGAATACTGGATAGTGCATGTGGTTGTGGAATATATGAACCTAGGGGTCACAAATCTTAAAGGGGTGGATTGGGTATTAACTCAATCATAACTAGTGCATGATGAGGGAGCCTAAGATAACATACTTTTCTATACATTCATAGGGGATATTCTAGGTTTAATTTCAAATTTATTTAGGAAACATTATTAAATATTTTAATAGATTATTAACATGAATATTCTAGGTTAAACCTAAGGTTCCATATATTGAAAAAAATATCATGAATTAGGCATCCTATTAATTATTTTTCAGGATTACATGATTACCTTCATTTGATAATGTTTCTCACGCTATGTTGTTGTGTCTTATTCAATAGATAGACCTAGGAGAAATAATTTTAATGTTAAATTTTATAGGAAATTAAATTACCATCTTCATGAGAAAACAACTTAAATTGGAGTTGGGAAGAAAAAAATTATAGATATGTTTACCCAAATATCTCAAGCTATGATCAGTAACATGAATTATGTTGATCATTCAAAAGGAAAAAAGGAATGAACCACTCATTATTGATCCATTTATACATAAATTTACACCTTCTTTTAGTAATTTATCTTATCCATTAATGAATGACAAATGGATTAGCACCAATGAGGAGATAGTTTTCTTTTTATAGTGTTTGGAACATGAAATGTTTTCCCTGGAAGTATATCGTTAGGAATGTGAAGAAAATAAATGGTGTACTATTTTCAATAATATGAGGCAAGAAAATGAAATTACATCCATAATATTTAAAGAGTTTAACAACATATTTTTCAGAAAGTTTTCTCCCCAAAATATTCATATTAAAATTGAAAGGTAATTCCTTGAACTGATACAAAAATTTAATGAATCCAATATTACCTATGAGGTGTATTTTACAAGACTTACATGTTTTGATTCCAGTTTTATAATTTATCTTCATTGAAAATTTGACAAATTCTTTAGTGTATTGAGATAAAGTCTTAGATAGTAATTGTATACCAAAGTTTTTGATATCCATAAAAATTAAAATGTACTATCAATATAGAAATGGAAATTGGATAGACTCATTTTCCTCGTAGTTTTGGGGGGGAAAAGGAAAGATGGAATTTATAGAAAATTCTAATAATAAAACCCATGTATGAAAGACAATTAATCTCCCTTTATCATATAATTGTGGAAGGAATGATTGAATAAATTAAATTATGGGGTATGGAAATAAATTTTAATTTCGTAAAATAAGCCTATCAAGAAAAATACTGTTTAAATGATGTGAAGAGTCTAGTCAATGAAAGGAATAGTGAAAATGATTAACCAAAATTTCCATCCAAACTTCAATTCTATAATTTAAATGAGTATTGAAATTGAACCAATCTATTTGTGAATCTATTTTTTTTAATTACAATAATCTGTATCTACCACCTCTTAATAAAAAATACAAAAGGAAAGCTCATGTGATCGCAATTACTAAAGTGGGAAACATGAATAAAGTGGGGAAAGGTACATTTACCATCCAATATAGAACTAAAAATATTTTATTTTATTCTTGATATACACACATTTTATATCAAAAGAATTTTATAAGGGTATCATGTCACCACCTCAATGATTAAATTTTTAGTTATTAGTAAACACTTTTAATGGTATGATGACTACTTACCATATTTGTATCTCCTTTATGATATAATTTTTTTGGATTACATATCCAAAAAAATTTTGATTATCCCTCAAGATGACTTTTATGTGATTTTTTTCATGTATTGGAACTCTATATATATCCCATATTAATTTCTAGGGAATGGATTTCATGTTTGATATTCTAATCCAACATATGATCATCTTCTAATGTAAGGATGAATATGAACTTTCAATGGAATTTTCTTCCATTGAATTAGAATTACTTCCTTTTCATGTGGAATAATTATCTCAAATGGTTGGGGAGAAACTCCAAATAAAATATATGAATATTTTTTAGATTATGTTATTTTATTTTTTAAAGATATTACATGTATTACCTTGAATAATGAAGTTGAGTTTTCAATAGAACTGATACCCAGTGCCACACCAATTTCAAATACTCCATAAAAAATAGCCCTGATTGTGTTCTAATAATTAAATAAGAAACACAATGAGAATTTTCATAATGGATTCATACACCCTTTTTCATCACCATGGTGTGAACATGTTCTTTTGGTTATGAATAAATTTTGGTCAATGCCTCTTTTCATTTATTATCAGGAACATAACAAGATCACTATTAAGAATAAGTATCCTCTACCAAATATCAATGATATGTTTGATCAATTCAAGGAGATCAATATTTTTACATGATTTATCTTCTATATAGATATTATCCTTTGAGATTTTAAAAGGATTATATACCTAATAATTTTTTTTGTGTGAGGCATGACCATTTAAAATTTATATTGATTCCATTTGGACTAACCAATGATCCAACTATCTTTAGAGATTTAATGAATAGAGTCTTCATAGATTAACTTGATCAGTTTTTATTCATCTTTGTCAAAAATATTACTATATATTTAAATAGAATGGAATAAGATAAATATCATTTGAGGATTGTGTTGAATTCCCTAAGAAAGTATAATTTGTATTCTTAATTTACCATGTGTGAATTTTGGAAATATAAATTCACATTATTGGGTCATATATTCTCAATTTATGGTGTATCAATAAATCATTCAAAGGTGGAATTTATTGAACAATGACCTAGACCAACCACAATAACTAAGATATATAGTTTACTTAGGTTGACTGTATAATAATATAACTTTTTGATCAATTTCTCATTGATATATAATTCAATAACATGGTTGAAATATAAGGGATGACATTTCTTTGGACAAATGAATGTGTGGAAAATTTCAAGGAGCTGAAAATAAGGTCTTTCAATGCACCTTTACTTACACTAATCTACAGTGGAGTATGGTTTTTATATTTAGTGATATATAAAAGAAGGTATTAGGATGTTTCCTCATGAAAAATTATGTGGTGATAGCTTATTCCTTATCATAATGGATAATCCATGAGAAAAATTACTCAACTCGTGATTTTGTGTCGCATATGGTAATTTTTTCACTGAAAATATATAGGGATTTTCTTTACTATGAATGGTGAGATATATGTATTGATCATAAAGTTTTTAGGTACATATTCACTCATAAAGAGTTTAATATGAATCATCATATAAGGTTTTATTGGATTAAATATTATAACTTCTCAATACATTACCACCCTTATAAGGTGAACAAGGTGGCTGATGATCTGAGATGGAAATACAATGCTATTTTTATATGTTAAGGATTGAAAAGGATCCTATATTTCTGGATTTGAAAAGGATGGATATGGAAATATTGAAGGAAGGGGATAAATCATATATTTCTTAGAAGAATTTTCAACCATCTATCCATGTGAGGATTAAAGTGGTGAAGAATGAGGATGTACAATTGTAGAAGAAGGTGAGAACTTTTATTAGGATCAATAATTATTAGGATGAAATGATAAAGTTAAGAACTCAAGTATGTTCTCTATCAATACCATATGTGAATAAGGTTTTATTGGATTAATCTCATAGTTCATTATTCTCTAATCATACTAGATGTACGAAGATGTGTAGAAATATTAAAGTTTATTTTTTTGGGATGACATGAAAAAAGAAATCATAATGTATGTATCTCGATACTTGGTATTTAAGTAACTTAATGTTGATTGATAAATTATAAGGGGATTTTATAACCATTACCCATACTAAAATTTATATAGGAAAACAATACCTTGATTTTCATCATCAGACTCCCCAAAACATCTAAAGGGAACAAATATATTTGGCATGTAGTTGATCTCATTATGAAATAAATGTATTTCATTTACATCAAAGAATATTATTATCTTGATCATATTTCTAGGATATAAATTAAAAAACATCTATCGTTGCATATAGTAACACATTCTGTTATATTTGATCATGATTCAATGGTTTCATTTAAGTTCTCGAGAATTCGTCACCAGACTCTGGATATACAGTTATGTTTTAGTACTTAAAATGAACCTAAAATAGTTAATTAATCTAATAGGACCATTTAAATTCTTGAATAATTTTTCAGAAATTTCTGTATATATTTCAAAGGTTTCTAGGATTAACACCTTTATTTGGTATATTTTTCTTACAAAAATAGAATCCATCAAGCATAGATATGGCGCCTTATTAAGCCCTCAATGGAAAAAAAGTTCATAACTCCAACGTGTTGGGATAAATATAGATATAGAAATATATTGGAACAAGTGATAGATGAATATATTTATGATAAGTGTAGATATATTTAGAAACATATCATGATAGCTCATAGTCTCCAGAAAATTCAATCTGATAATCATCAGTGGGAACTAGATTTCGATGTAAGCAACAAGGTATTCCTATGAATTTCTCTATGGAAAACATTTATTATATTTCAAAAAAAATAGAATTTTGTGCCCCAGATATATCCATACCTTTTAAATTCTTTATCATATTGATATGGTCTCTTATCACTTGGAGTTTCCACCAAATATCTCTCATGTTTACAATATGTTCTATGTATCTCTCCTCGGTAAGTACATACCCGATCCTTCAAATTCATTGAACTCATAATTAGTACTATAAGAGTGTGATCTCACATATGAGTAACAACCAGTGGATATTATGGATCAATTACATAATGTTTTTCAAAATAATACCACTCACTTGGTTAATGTTTTTTGGTGAAACCATAATTTTGAGGAAGCTATATGAGAACCTAAAGATGTGATGAAGTAGAAGTGTCCTTTGTTGATTATATAAAAGTGATGGAATTTTTTGGTTGAGTTTATTATAAAGAGGTTAAAATTTAACACCATAGATTTTATGATATATTTCTCATCAAACAAATTTAGTTTCCTAGATATCATTATTTACATAAAACACTGAGTTTATAAAAACAGTAATATATAATTAATATATTATTTTATGTGATAGTTATTGCCTAACTATTGGATTGGTTGATATGAAAAAGATTAACAAAATTATGGGAAATTATTTTTTATATATCTATAAAATTAATTCGTAGGTTCTCAATTGGTTAGAAATAAAAATAAAATCATTTGAAGGTAAATAGAGTTGTTTCTCTGAAAAACAATTTTTATGTGAAAAAGTATATTTATCATAATAAAATAGATTAAACTATATTTATGATTGATTTTTATTAGTTTATATATTATATATTCAATCAAAATTTTATACATTAATCTAATTGTTATTACTAAGAATGGAAAAAAGAATAAATATTATTTTAGGATTAAAAATGCATTTTTTAAACAGTTTTCATTTCATTTTGTGCACTTATATTAAAATTAATTTCTTCCAACTATAAAAAAGAATCTTTTAAAATAGGTTAAATATTTTTAATCATATTAATTAATATAATTTAATAGGTTCAACTTAATTTTTTATCATAATTAAAAGTACAAATAGAAAAATTATGTTATCCTTATTATGGTTAAAATGGGTTTATCAGGGGTTAACTAAAGAAAAAAGTTTAAAATATCACAAAACATTTGATCTATTTTATTATTATTATTATTATATTTAAAAAAATTCTTTCATATAGTTTAATACTTTCATACATTGATCCAACTTACTATAGTAAGGCATTAATATATTTTGTTCTTTTGAAACATGCCAAGTCTATCCTCTCCCTCCATGATAAAAGGATACCACTTCTCCTCTCTTTTTCACACTTCATGAGAATTCTATATCATCCAATACCTAAACAAATTTTTTTTTTAACATCCCTCCCTCATCCTATATTTTCTGGTTTGATTATAATATCATCCTTTCAAGGCTTAATGTGTAATCCAAAATAGGATTCACGATGAAGATGTATAACTCTTAACCGGGTAATTTCAATTTTATTTCCTATTATAACTATTATAAATATATGGTATAATTTAAAAAATAATTAACTCAGTATCTTAAATATACTGAATTTTTATTAGGATGATTTATCAACCATTTTTCACATTTTTCTATCACATGGGAAATGAAATTATCACATGTGTGCACATGTGGACTATCCCCTCCACGTAACAATGTGATTCAATTTCCAAAACCATAATTCATGATTGGTTACTATGAAGAATTTATTTCTATATATGATATTTATGAAATCATTATTATTCTCTGATTATAATATCTTATTATCCTTCTTACCTTTTTATTCGACGAAAAACGAAAACGTCGATCATGCATACCTGTGGACTGCCACCTCCACGAAACGATGTGATTGATATTTTATTTCCTCTATAAATGGTTGGTAATAATGATAGATTTAATGAATATATATTATGGTAATTATATTATAATTATTATATAAATTTCAAATGTAATTTACCTTTCATTAATTCCATCCATTGAAAAGTTAAAAACATAACTTGTGCATATGTGTGGACTACAATCTTTACAATGTTTTGTGATTCATTTCTCACCATTAATTTTGATGAATAATTATAAAATTATATATAATGAATAAATATTATTAATATTTTATGATTAATATTGTTTATAGGATTAATCCATTACCAAGATTCAATTATTAGAATTATCGAAACAAAACATGCATGGAAAACAGACGAGTTTTAACCGAAATGATCATTTCAACGAAGAAAACATTAATAAACCGATAATTATAAATTATTAATAAATGATAAAAATTAATTTATTTATGAATATTTATGAATATATTTATAATAATTCTATATTTATTATATATGATATTTTAATGTGTACGATGAAATACAGGAATTGAGGTGGGGGGTTTATGTTACAATCTCATTTTGTTCTGGGATGTCCATTATAAATTTTCATTGATGTAAATTATATAGATATTATCCATTAATACCCATATATTTTACTATTATCTATTTATTTCTATAATTTTTATATATTTTTACCATTTTACACTCTTTAGTAAATAAAATTAATGTGAAATTGTATTTAAATAAACATTGGCTTTATTTATTCTATGGTCATTGTAATTTTTTTCAAGTCCACGCTCTTAAAAATTATTTAATGAAAGTTATTACCTATAAATTATATGTTTAAAATATTATATTTTTATTACCTTTTAATATTTTACAATTTATTTTAAATTAATCTTTCAACAAAATATAAACAAGTTGTTTTTACTTTTACAAAAGTGTGAAAGAAATTTTTTATTTTAACATTTATGATATGATCATATTTTTAAATGATCATACCCATTATTTTATTTGAATATTACATTAAAAAATTCAGGTTTTGTTTCAAATAAAATTATTTTTTAACATTCTAGTAATTTTAAGTTCAAATTTTATCAAACGAATAGGAAATTTCTTCTTGTTTTCAAAGAAAGGTACGAATGATATTATAAAGGTATTTTTCATTTATTTCAAAATCTATTAAGTATTTTTATGCCTAAATAAGGATATGATCTTATTATACCCTCCAATGTATTTCTCTAGATAGATTATGATAATGATAATTTAAGGTTGATTCTATTAAACCTGTCTCTTTCTCATGGATAAATTAATTTATTATTAAACCATTATGAAACTCATTTATTTTACATGGGTTATTATATGATGAAATAATGAAATAATTATGAAACTAATTTCTTTTAGATGGGTTATTATATGATGACATGATGAATGTTGTAGGATCTTTTGTCACATATATGTATGGTGTTCATTTTGTGATGGGTGGCCCTAGAATTATATGGCACTACAATGCATTGGGTAAATAAAGATATATCATGAGATAATAAGTAATGGATTGGGGAGTAAAGCCTACTTAGTAAGGAACTATGTCTAATAATATATTCCTAAGATTGAACCTTTTCTAAGTAAATGATGTAATAAAGAGTAAACCCAATCGACTATGATTGTCTTGTAAGTTCACCCAAACTAATGAAATGGTTTCTAATGTTTATGTATATGCCACAAAATTATTCCTTAATCTTATGATATGTTCTCATGGATCATGATTTAGAACTGATGATTACAAACAATTATGACTTATTTAATTTATTATGAAAAATCCTTAATCAATAATTTATGATTAATGATCTTTGAATGCTTTTGTATGATTATTATAAGTTTAGACCATATTTTCAAACCTGTGTTCTTGATTTATGATCACTTGTTAATATTTACTAATATATATTATGTTTAACCTTATATAGAATATGAGTTTACTCTTTCTTATGTTTTATTTCCCAAGGTTATGAATAAAGTTTTTAAGTAGGGTGTGTCTAATAAATGCACTATGTAGGAAGATATTTATGGGAGATGATGTAAATATTTTAGGAAATAAAATGACTATGTATCTTGTCACTAAATACACTAAACATTTATGGTATGTGGGTGTGTACTATTGTTAAATTTATTTAATATTCATAAAAAATTCTGAAATATTAATGCATGAAATGTTCATGTCAGCTTAACATTTTAACGATGAATGAAATCTACCCAGTTAGACTATAGTTTGAGCATGAGAATACTTTTTGAGTGGGATATAATTGGAATAAACCTAAGGAAAAATCCTAAAGTGGTGGATTAGTAGTGTTTGGTTTGATAAATGTTTTATAGATAAAGTTTTGGAAGATCTAGAGTTTCATTCATTGGATGTTTAATTTGGAGGATCTAAGATGGAGGCAAGCACACCAACTCCCTGTATTTTTTATTATATGAAATTGAATTTAGTTCATCAAAAGTTCATTAGGTGGAAAATTTATTTCCCTAGATATAATTTTGTGAGTTGAATGGAAGTTTGATGATGGCCTTGGGTGGAATCTCACTAGATGATGGAGTATGATTGTCGTTTTAACTGCAATTTTAACATGAATTAATTCATCATATATTCATTCAACACTAAGTGAGTTTAGTGAAAGTTTCTTTATGGAGTCAGTCCAGTGGATATTGCATAGTGAATTTAGATTTCATAATACTAAAGAGGATATTATAATGCATGTACCCTATGTAGTGGTCATGTTTTTCGAGGATGAATAAGTTTGGTGAAATGGGTAGCTATCAGTAGTCGAAACTTTTTGGTGGTGATGAAGGTTACGTGGAAGTCCCTAATCAAGTATCTAATAATGGTTTAATGAAATTGTTCATTATATGTTTCTGGAAAAGTTAATGTTATAAAGGGTTCATCATATTGGATTAGAGGATGTCATAAAATTCTCACCATAGTTTGGTAGTTCGAATAGAGTTTCTATTGTAAATTTTTAGTTTATCATGCTAACAGAAGGAAACCCGTTAATTTCTAGGATCTTGTTTTACCGAAAGCCTGATTGGACTCTCTATTTAGTGTGGTTGGTCCCCTTGTGTAAAGTTGTCAAAATAGCCTAAGGAGCATTATAAAGAGGTTTCTTCAATGGTAGTAGCACACCCAGGAGAATCCATATGCTTGAAGGATGAAATGCTAAAGGTTGTGCTCAAGGCATCAAAAAAATAATACGGAAGGTTGAATGTCCAAAATATGGTATTGGGGGGAAGATCTTCTAGATAACTGAGTAGGGTTCTGAAAATTTTACTTTATAGTCACTCATGTACTTTATTTAAAATGGAATGAAAGTTATGTTTCCATTCATCCATTAATGTGTTGATATCTGCAAAATGAGCATCGAAAAAATTACAATTAATAAATACCTGAATATGGGTATTATCTTCCCCACAAAATAAAAATAAGTAGAAGGAGGTTGAGACCCATGGATCTTGAAAGCCTCTAAGAGACTCAAGATCGTGTGACCACAAAAATGTCACTTGAAAATAATATGTGTAGAACATAAACTTCTGTGGATCCTACAACTTCCCATTCAAAAATCCATCTAACTCTTAGGAAAGTACTCAGGACAACTAGTAGTCTCTCATTAGAAACCAAATGAGTTCCCCTAGTCTATGCAGTTTGTCACTGGCAATCCCCTGACAACCCATTGAAAAACCCTTTAAAAATAACATGCAAATGTGCAAATGGTGAGGGGATCCTTACATATGTAAGGATCATGTGATTCATGACCAACAGGAAGGGTAATTATCATTGGAAATATTCATGAAAACTCGCAAGACCCCTGATCCTTTGTGGGATAAAAAATGGAAATGATGGAGGGGGGTGGTATAACTCATGGTCGTTGAATGACATGTGACAAACCCATGGTGATCCAAAAGGTTCCACGAGACCCCAATGCCATGTCTTCCTCATCTCACAAAATCCCACCGGCTTTTCATCCTTAATGCACAAAAATCCTCAAGTATTACCAGGTGACTACTTTCTTCCCATGTATCTCCCCAAGGGAAAAAATATGGATTCTTCCATAATTATCACATGTCTTCAGGGGACCTTTATTGTTCATGTGACGCATCACAAAAAAAGAGACACAATGTCATTGACATTGCTCATGCAATCTCGCATGTCTTCTAACCTTTTCCACATAAAACAAAGAATGAAATGGGGATGAGGTGAGTGATCTTGTGGTAATAAATGCTTTCGACACATAAAGGAAGTCCACAATTCAGTATCGTAAGACTCCTAGACAAGTCACCTGAGATCATGTGTGGACCTTTCTACAAGAATCCCAGTTTCACATAGTCCCATGGCCATGGAAATATAAAAATATGGAAGTCCTTTGGCATACTCAAATGATTCAAGAAATTCCTCATTAGTTGTAAATAATCTAATAAAGGAAATGTTGATGGAGGGACTCGTGGTCACTAAAAATCAGGCAGTTCCCTCATAACAAATATGTTGTAGAATAATTGTGAAGATTTGTGTGTCTGATCCCTTCACCGACTCCAGAAAGGATTCATGCTAGATACACCACACAAACCATTGAACAATCAATGTGATGAGGCCTATAAATCCCCCACCACTACCTCAAATAAATGGGTTGTATTTTTCGCATCCAAGCACACCGGAAAAACCATATACCAAATCATATTTCTTGAAGTGGTTGATCTCATAATCGGTAAGTATCACATCCAGTAATACACCGATGAATAGGTTAAAATATTATGTGACATGAAAATGCACTTTTTTTATCAGCCATATATCATGAGAATGATTTCTTTCTGGAAATGCAAAGGACATCCTACACATCTTCTAGATTATGATAGATATCAAACAAACTAACACTCAACAAAATTTAAGGCAGTCAATATTCAAGTCTATAAAAAAGACTAATAAACTAGAGGCTTAAGAGAATGAAATATGTAATGAATTTTTTTTCTTTGAGTGAACTATCCAAAACATTCAACAGAGCAAGGAAAAGTTTTTTAAATCACGCGAAACTCTTTTGGTATACACTTCAGATCATGTAAAATCCCCTAGACATGCCAAAGTAAGACATGCAGTGCCTTATAAGCATTCCACCTACATCTCGCAAGACCCTTTTCTCATGTCATCCTAATCTTGTGTTGCTCTTCATACGTGTAACTTGACTCATATAATGGTACTATTTTATGAAATATGAGTCTCACAGAAGAACCTAGTCATGTCAACTAGCTCTTATGATGCCCTCTGGGTATGCCACCCATGTCTCGTGATTCCCTATAGGAATTTCATCCAGGAAGTGCGACACCCTATGAGCCATGTTACATTGATTCTCATGATTCCCTCAATATGAGTCAGCTAGAACTTTTTATTACACTAGGGAAGGTCATTTGGGTCATCTGAAACACTCTTGACAAGACAACCAAGTCTTGTGATGGCTTCTAAGACAAACCATCTAAGTCATGTTATGTACTCTGGGCAAGATAACATTGAACATTTCACAGTCCCTTAGAAATGCCATCAATTTATGTGATTCCTTTTGGAAAATAAAACTTGATCATATGATTTTGTTTCTAAAATGATAGGTATACATTCTCATACAAAGCAAAAAAATAATCAAGGCGTATTAAATAGACAATCAATGTATGTTATTCTAGTAATCAGACCTTATCAAAAGGGAAACCTTAGTGTGTAAGCCTCAATCAAGTGAACTATGATGACTATGATTCCCTCCATAACTAGGATATGTAGGATAATTTATCAAATGTTCGATCCTGATATTTAAATATGCATGGTTCATCATAGTATGGAAGTCCTGTATATCTATGAAATGAGATTGTTCTCTTTATATCCCTCATTTCCCACACTGATCATAGCTCATGTGGGATTAGTTAATTGTAGTGACCATGACATTTTCACCTTGATCCTCTACCAAGGCATGGGAGACCTGAAATTTTAATCACCAACCAGTGTTGTAATATAATATATACTAAATATATGGGAAGTGTTAGAGTGTAATCCCAAATCAAGTGAACAACGATGACTCTGATTCCTACCATAACCGGGATACGTAATAACCCATATAAAAGGTTAAATCCCGATATTAAACACCCCAAGGGTCATCCCAATATGTATGTTCTGCATATATAAGCAATGAGATTGATCACGTTCCATACATTGTTTCCCACACCGATCATATCTCAGGTGGTCTTAGGGAATTTCAGTGATCACATAATTTGTACCATGAGCCTCTACCAAGGCATTGGTGGCCTCAAAGTGTAAGCCCCAACCAGCATCATAATACAATATTTCATGCATATAAGGGAAACATCAGAGTGTAAGACATGATCAAGTAATCTATGATGACTCTGATTCCTTCCATAACTCGGATACATAGAATGCCTTCTCCATGATTTCAGCCTGATATAAAACCCTCAAAGGGAACCTTAGTGTGTAAACCCCAATCAAGTGAACTATGAGAACTATGATTCCTAACATAACCAGGATACATAGAACTCCTCCCTAAGGACCAAACATAAATAAACATCCGTTCTAATTTTAGAATCATGTCTCTGATATTCATACCATCAAGACCCAATCATTACCATGGTTTGATCAATCCACCTCACCACTCAATGGACTGTGGAACCTCTCGAACTATGATAACTCTGATTTCTACCAAAACAAGGATACGTAGGATCCATTCCTAATCCTTGAGCATCATATTTAATTTCCATGGGTCATCCTAGTATGAAAGTCCCATATTCATAATAAATGAAGTTGATCTCTTGTTTTCCCTTGTTTTTCACACCGAGCATAGCTCACGAGGGCTTAGGGAGCCACAATGAACACCTCATTAGCATACTAAATCTCTACCATAATGGTAAATCTCATAATGTAAACCCTAATGAGTAGAAAAATTTAAACCCCCACCAAATTAGGACATCTACCTTGAGGCCAGTAGTAAGGGTCTGGTCAAACTATGATAACTCTGATTCTTACCATAACCAGGATACGTAGGAAGTATTATTGAGACTCGAACTCAAATATTTGGTGCCTCATCTCCCACACATAAATCCTCTCCACACGACTTTAAACTGCATGGTTTCAATTAACTATTTGGGTTTTTATTCATGTAATATCTAGGCTATGTATGATGTATCATAATGAATCAATCCCCTCCTCATAATATAAATAACCGTACTAACTAGTATCACATTTCTAAGTATCTGGTTATATAGTTTCATTATATAAAGAAGCTACCCATCAATTTGAAAAATGGGTGACGAATCTTAGATACATACAGATGGATTCACTAATGAGATTCCATTTCTTTGGTTTACCAATGAAATTCCATGTCTTTTGTATATAAGGATAATTAACCTATAAAATAGTTTTGGGTAACCGGTCTTGTATCAGGATTAGAAGAGATCCACGAACATATATTAAATCTATAAGAGAGTAGTAGGAAATAATTCCCCTCCAAAGGGTGTGATGAGCCCTAACACCCATCCTCCAACCAATGTGAGTCCCCATGTGTCATTGGGACTAAAAACCTAAATTACCACCCACCTTGGGAAAGTAGGTTTGTACCTAACTACGGATGGGGGAACCGTTGGGAATTGCTGGAAATAATGAAGATACTAATCTGATTTTCATTGCGCACAATGAAAATACCCCCTACAATCAATCATCTTGTTAAGCCGAACCCACTTCAATGAGGGTTCCCAAGCACACATTCAGAAACCGTGAAAAACAAAAAAGGTGAACTTGATGTGAAATATCTCTAATGACAGAACAATTAGTTACCATCCATTGGACCACTTTTTCCCACTATACACAACAAAAATGGAAAACCCAACATAAATATCATTAATAACATGGTAATCGGTTAACCATGTGTTAGGAAACTTTGTTTTGTTGTCATTCACAAAAAAAATTAGTAAGACTAGAATGTTTCTTACTGTTTATCCTCTATGACTGGGTTTCCTATAAGTCCATATTTATATTGACAAGTCCATGTGAGTTGAATGGATGGATGAGGATATAGTATGATTTAGTTAACTATGAATATCTGATTAATAACATCATGACTACAATATTTCACTAATCGATAGCATTTTTCCTTATTCTCTACTTGATTACATAAAATTCTTTCATAGAAGTCCACCCATTTTGAGACAATATCTTCTTCATCCATCAATAACTCTGATAAATCACCTTCAGTAGCAACCCCCGTAAGTCAGAAGACAATCTCACCTTATTAATAGGTCCAATGATAGGTGTAAAAGATGATGGTTTGAGACTACCACCAACATTGTCTAATACCAACCATAGATATTTCCCATGAGTTCATCCAAGCGCAAAAGCTAAAAAAATCTGCATTTCCAATGGAAAGATGTTGCTAAGCCCATGTCTTTCGTCACTACAACCAATATCTTCGGGAGTTTATACATGGACCATGATAACTACCAACTTCCATATCTAATGAAGGTGGATAAGGAAGCCAAATATGGATCCCGTCCAGTTCAAGAGTATCCTAGGATGGCTCATGTTAGCCACTATCACCATCATCATCCTGTCAATACCCACCAGTTACCTACTAAGGGTACCACCTGACACACTACCACATCTAACACCCGTTCATAGGCAACAAGGAAGAATCATCATGGTAGGAAGGATTTGGATATTCATGAGAGGGATATATCCCCACTCCTTTTGATGATTCCTTCTAGAGTATTTTGATAGGAACCGTTAGGAAGGCTGTAATGACTTGAACATTTATGAATAAAATTATATTTATTTTAATTAAATGTCATATGGATATAGAAAACACATGTTTTCCTTTTGTTTTATTATATATATTTTTATTTTTATGAAATTTATGTATCCTTACCTTTGATAATATAGTCGTTGAATAGTGATCAGATGACTAGTATAAATATAGAGTTTTAACAAATCCTTTTGACACAGACAAAGGAGGTGATAACCTCAACTAGTATGATCATACCCTATGAAGCCCATTTATCATAGCTCCTGAGGGAGATATAATTTCTAGGATTTTCCCTAGACCAATACCATGTTGATAAGTAATTAATTAAGCATGAGTGAAATTGTTTACAGGTGAACATCAAGCTCATCAAGATCAGAACCCAAACCATGTTCACCGAACGACCACATGAAATCCCCACCATCGCACACAATACTCTTGGGGTGTTTGCTGGTGTAATAAAGGGATATGTCACAAGACCCAAACATTATTATTATGTGAATTATTTTTTTATAGAATAATTTATATACTTTCATTCTATTATTGTTACTTTGTAAATGATTTTTAAATCTTAAATAGTATTTTTCATTAATATTCAAATTCAATTAAGAAAAATATTTTGATGAATTAATGGTTTTTTGAATTAAATAACATTTTAATAAAATATTATTATTAAATTAATTTTATTAAATATAAACGTTCTTATAGTTTTTATGAAGTCAAATTTAATTTTTATGCAGGTTTGAAAATCTTTTTTTTAAAACCCATCAATTTTCTATAAATGTTGGTTTTTATTTTAAAATTAAAATTCACATATTTATAAAATTATTTAGATAAAAATGATATTATTATTGGAATCATGATTTTGAAATAATCCAATGGTGAATTTTTCATAATTTTTTATGACAGTCAGATTTTTGGGTAAAAATTAAATACCATATAAATATATAATGTGTTATATGAAATAATAATTACCCAATAGAAATGTAATAAAATAGAATAAAAGTTATCTTTGGAAAAATATATGTTCTTACTTTAGAATAATTTAATTTTTGGTTTATTCGATTTGTTTTATAAAACCTTATTGACTCCTCCATGACATATAAAATATTAAGATTTCAAAATCATTTCCCGGACAGTGTGACTCACCTTCACATATGAAAGGAAAATATTTAAATATTTTATTCCCTTAGACTTATAAAAAAATTTATAACATTACCCTTTTGAAGAAACCATGGTCAAAAACCATGGGATCGTTTGTGTTCTTGAATATTTTAGTGTCTATTGTCCAAAACCAAAATAATAAATAATTCACCCACATTTCCTATATAAACCCACCCAATAACCCATTTATCTTCACTCAATATCATTTTATCTCAATAACCCTCTACCCCAATACTCCCAATAGTCCTCCCAAGGCACCCTCAATCTCCCAAGAAGCCTCCCCCAAGCCTTTGGGACCATATATCCAAGTAATGGATATCCCCCTCTCCTTTTACTTCAAGCACCTCTTTTATATCATTCCTTTTAATTTTCATTTTAGTGATTTGGGATATCTTATTAAATACATATTTAATGTCCATTTTACATACACATTATGGGATATTATTTTCTCTCTCATTAAGGACCTTTTTTGATCCTTTAATCCCACCCCTTACTATGCTGAAATTCCATATGGGTTCCTTCCTTTCTCATTTTTATCCATGTTTCCTTATATTGTTAAACCCTTTTATTTTCAATTAAAAATGATTATTTTTGTTTTTTCACCTCCCCAATAATTCTCTTGTTATGTTTTAATGATTTGAGACCCTTTTCTCTCTCATTAATCCCTCTCTTGTACACTTGTTACCATGCCGAAATTCCGTAAGGGATTTCTATCTTCCCATTTCCTTTCATACATTTCTTTTATATTATGCATCTAAATTAAATTTCACATGTTGGGATATTATGTTCCATGACCCCATTATTTTTCATCCCTTGTATAAATTATGAGATACCCCTTTAGCTTTCATCAACCTAATTTATGAATTTCTATAAGTCATTGTTATGCTTCCAAATTTGCACCATTATTTTCCATGCCAAAATAATTGTGTTGTGAATACCATACCAATTCCTCTATCAAGGGTATTAACCATTATGAACATATACTTATTTAATAGTGACTTACATTTATTAATTCCACATTCCATGATAATGTAATAAATTATTATGCTGAATGAATTCATGTTATATGATATATGTGTCACACTTAAGCATGAGAGTGAAATGATTATGAAGGGTGTGCCCCTATAGCGCTCTAATGAATTGGGTAATGTTTAGAATCAGGATACGTCAGGTTGGGATATGGGATTACATGATTCCTTTATAGGAAATGTTTCCACCAGGTTGGGATAAGGGTTTACAAAATTCATTTATGTTAATGATGTAGTGTTTTAAGTTGTTTCCACATTTCCATGTTATGAATATCATGTTATATCATGCCATTTTGTACATGCTTCTCTTATAATCCATTGATATACCTATTTTATAACATGTATTGTATTCTTTGTGTTATGGATTGTTTTCTCCCTTACTGGACTTTATAGCTCACCCTTTTCATATTTATGTCCTGAGGTTATCCCAATCAATGCTAAGTTCAAAAAAATACCAGGGTCATGTAAAAGAAGATTTTAATAAAGATATGTATTTCATGTTTAAAGATGTTATGTAATGTTCCCAAGACATAAAGACACAATATCACTCAATATTCTCAGTTTTATTAAGTGAAATTTTATGTAAAAAACCATGTTTAAATGTGAAATAAAGAGTAGGTTTGTTATAGTTGGTATCAAATGATAGGTTTCAGTATTTTTTTGGAATAGGATTAAAAAACTCTAATGAAAGAATTATGGATAAGACTAAGTGTAATATAAGAATCCCTAAATTTTAGTGAGTATATATTAATTCATTTATCAATAAAATACATCCCTATCTGGATATAAATAAGTATAGGTGGCTTTAGCATAGATTTGTATAGGGGTAAAACAAGAAAATACCTCTTTGAGCTAGACTCAAAAGGAAATAAGTGCACGATAGTGGGTATTACGGAACTCTTGGTTTGACACTCCCATGGTACATTCTTTGGTACATTCATAATCATAGTATGCACCATTATTAAGGGAACAAAAAAATTACCCTAAGAATATATGTTAGGAAGTAGATCATGGATAAATTAATTCAATGATTAAAAATTCATAAGTTAAGTAGATAAATTCAATTTACAGGTTATCCATTTTGTAATTGGATTCCAAATTATGTGTTTAATAGTTTAAAATATTTAACCCTAATTTTCCTTTTCTTCTATCCAATGGCCATTAATAGGAGGAATCAGGCTAATATCTAATGTGAATATCAATGTGATGAATGCCCAATAAGATGCCCAATCTAATGGGCGTGGTAATTGACCAATTTGTCACGATACTCTCTCCATTAACTCAAGTTTTGAATAGAAACATAGATCAAGAAGAGCACATGACCCCCCAAAGAAAGAGAAAGTCACAATCAATAGATTCGTGAGACAAAGGCCTCATACTTCCAATGGATCATCGGATCCCTCAATCATCGAACAATGGATCAACTCCATTGAGAATATCTTCTCCATACTTTAATGTTACAAATAAGAGAAGGTTATTTTGTAAACCTACTGTATGGAGGGTAAAGCTGAGAAATGGTATACATTGATAGAAAAACAAATCATGAGGATGAGATCAAGATGATGGGATGGAAGGATTTCCTTAAAATTCTTTTTGATAAATATTTTCACGCACCCTCCATCTTATGATGGATGGATATTTCATTTAAATCAAGAAAAGGGACAAAGAATCTGTTGGGGTATACAAGAAAATCTTTAACTGACTAGAAATACACCTTTGGTTTTTTCATTACCCCTGAATTCAAGGTTGACCACTTCTTTGGTGGGATAAAACCTAGCCTACAGAAATCCCAGGTGATCCGAAATTTTCACATCTATACGAATATTGTCTGATGTTCCCTTAAACTAGAGATGAAGATCATAAAATCTTATAGATATCATTTGGATAATAAGTAGAAATTGGAATTTATTTCTTGAAGTCTGGTAGATAAATCCAATGGTGCTAAAAAATTCCAACACCCTTCTTGTATGAAATGCTGAAAGAAACACCCATGAAATCTAATTAAGGGTACAAGCAAATAATTTAGGTTTAGAAAGGAAGGACACCTTTCCAGAAATTTCTAGCAACAAAAACATGCTACTGTGATCGAGGAAAGGAATTCTCCATTAGATCCTCAATGCGTTGTTCATTGCTACAACTACAAGGAAACATGGCACTTTGTGGACAAGTTCCCTAATCCAAGGGTTTTCGGAGGCAACGAACAACTTCCAAGGTAGCAAGGGTGAGATTTTTCCATCACTACCATCGAAGTGAGTCCCAAAAATGAAGTGGTGACATGTATGTTGGTTATTCATTCAAGAATATCAAACGTACTTTTTGACTATGGTTCTACACATTCTTTTATTCCCCAAAAGTTTAGTAGAACAACCCAAGAACCACCATAAAGCATAGAAGTAGATATGTATGTGAAAGTGGAAAATTTGTAAATAATAGAAACCCAGGCATATAAATCCTCCCTTGTTACAATTTTTGTATTGTACTTCCCAACAAACCTCATCATAATTTTTGTGGTCGAATTTGAAGAAATTATTGGAATGTATTGGTTTTCCTTATATAGATCCAACATTAATTGTTGTGATAGGGAAATAAATCTCCATTTGGTTAATAAACTCCTGATTATATACAAGTCAAAGGATTAGGATTAATCTTCTTTAGAACCATATTCTCATGTGTGGATATTACTTCCTTATAAGCACACCTATCTTTATTAGATGATTGAGTCTAAGGAAAGATCCATCCTTGAAGACATTTATATTGTGAGGGAATTTTCTTATGTGTTTCCCAAGGAATTGTCTAGTCTTCTTTCTAAAAGAGATGTTGAATTATTGATGGATCTTATACCAGGGAATTGAAAATATCCAAGACTCTATATTGAATGACTATTTTGGAGGTTGAATAGATAAAGAAACAACTATAGGAGAATCTAGATAAAGGGTTTAAATTCCCAAGTGCTTCCCTATGGGGTGTACCAGTAATATTCACTAAGAAGAAGGATAGGTCAATGTGCCTTTGCATTGATTATCTTGAGCTCAACAAAATCATAATAAAGAAAATGTATCCTTTTACAAGAATTGATGACTTGTTTGATCAGTTACATGGAGCACAATACTTCTCCAAGGTGGATCAGTGATCAGGATATTACCAAGTAAGGGTGATGAAGGAGGATATCCCCAAGACATCATTTTCTACAGGTAAGAGCACTATAAATCCATATTAATGCATTTAGGACACCCTAATGCTCCATTAGTCTTCATGAACTTGATGAATATAGTCTTTAGAGATTACCTCAACAAATTTTTGGTAGTCTTTATATCTGATATTCTAATATAATCAAAACTAAGGAGGAGAATTAGGAACATCTAAGAATCATGTTAGAGACCTTATGAAAGGATAATCTCTTTGAAAGGTATATAATGTGTGAGTTATGGTTGAAGGAAGTCTCATTATTGGGGAATATCATTACAAGAAATATGATATTTGTGGATTATTAAAAAAAAGAAATTGAGGGATGGTTGAGGAAAACATGTGTGATGGATATCCATATATTTCTAGGGTTATCTAGATATTATTGTCGATTTATGATAAATTTATCATGATTTTCAAACCCTCTTTCCAAGCTTACTCAGAAGGGTGTCATGTTTCCTTGGAATGATGAATGTGATGAAAGCTTCACAGAGTTTATGAAGAGGATTATCACTACCCTTATGCTCACACTACCCACAAGTGGGGATATTTTTGTAATCTTATGAGTTGCTTTGAAAAAGGTCATGGGCTCTATGTTGATGAAGAATGACAAATTCATTGACTATGACTCAAGGTAGTTAAAAATTCATTAGAAAAACTATCCCATGCATGATCTAGAGTTGGCAGCTATGATCTTTGCATTGAAAATCTAACGGCATTATATCATTCTGGATAAGTTTAAAATATATATGGATAAAAAAATTATTAAATATATATTCACAAATAAATAGCTAAATATGTGCCAATGAATATGGTTACAGCTCATCAAGGATTACAACTAATTGATCCATTACAAACCATGGGATATAGAACAATGTATAGAATTATCTAAGTAGAAAGGTACCATCAATTCTATCATTGATGAGAATTGAAATGGATCCAATCTTCTTAGTTTTAATGAATATGGACATGGGAATCATAAATAAGGGAACATCATCAATCCTTTCAAAATGAATGCTCAACCATATCTTATGTAAATGTTAATGGATGATCAAAATGATGATGTGGGAATTCAAAAGAAAGTGGAAACTATCATAAAAGGTAAATACTTAGAGTTCAATGTTAATGAAGAAGGAATTGTGAGATTTGGTTTAAGACTATGTTTTCTATCAAATACAGAGATAAAAAAAGAACTTTTTGATGATACACAAAGTTCTAATTTCTCTATTCACCTAGGAAACATGAAGATGTATCGAGATCTATGGAAGCACTATTGGTGGGATAACATGAAGAAGTATATCGCTAAATATACATCAAACTGCTTAGTATGTCAGCAAGTGAAGATGGGAGGAAAAAATATAAGGGGATGATGCAAAAATTACCCATACCAATATGAAAATGGGAAAACATAACCATAGTCTTTTTCACTAGACCTATAAAGACATCCAAAGTAAAAAATATTATCTTGGTTATTTTGGATCATCTTACAAAGACTGCACACTTCATTTCAATTTGAGATGATTTCTCCCTAGATTAACTAGCACAGATATACATCATAGAAGTGGTAAGGCTTCTAGAGTACCACTATCGATTGTATCGGATCGAGATACCAGATTCACCTCTAAGTTATGGAAGATTATCTAATATTCTCTAAACATTGATTAGAACTGAACATGACCTATCACCCTCAAACTGATGATCAATCTGACTAGACTATCCAAAAACGTGAGTACATGTTGAGAGATTTATAAAAATACTTCGATGGTGGATGGGACCAACATCTTCATTTTTGTGGAGTTCTTTTACAACAATAGTTTCCACTCAATCATACAAATGCATCCTTATAAATACATTTATGGGATGAGGTGCATAACACCAGAAAGTTGGGATGAAGTTGGGGAATGAAAACTTCTAGGTCTGGAAATGGTTGAATAAATGGTGGAGAATGTTAGGATCATCCAGCAACAGGTCAAAGATGCCCAGAGTCAAAAAAAAGAGCTATGATTACAATCATCGACAAGACCTATAGTTAGATTTTGGAGACATGGTATTACTCCACATATCTCCCTGGAATATATTTATGATATTTTGGAAGAATGGAAATCATATTCCAATGTACATCAGCCCTTTTGAGATCCTTGGTCGCATCATAGTAGTGAAATATCAACTTGAACTACCCCTGAACCAATATCAAGTACATGATTTATTCCATGTATCACTCATAAGGATGTATATACCAAACCCATCACATGTACTCAATCTACAGGTTGTACCATTGGAGAATGAAATCTCCTATGAAGAGAATCTGGTGAAGATCTTAGAGCATAGAGAAAGAGATCTATGGAATAAGATGATGCACCTCGTCAAAGTGTTGTGGATAAACCACAAGTTTTAAGAAGTGATGTGGGAACTCTAAGAAGTGATAAGCTTGATTTACCTTCATCTATTTTAGTGAGGTAATAGGAAATTTCGGGGGAGAAATTTGTTATGTGGGGAAGAATTTAATGACCCGAACATTTGTGAATAAAATTCTCTTTCATTTAATTAAATGTATTATGGATATAGAAAACGCATGCACTCCTTTTGTTTTATTATATCCAATTTTATTTAAATGATCGTTAAGTATCCTTATCATTGATAATATAGATGTTGAATAGTGATCTTATGACTAGTATAAATATAGGGTTTTAACAAGTCCTTTTAACATAGAAAAAAGAAGTGATGGCCTGAACAAGTAGGATTGTACCCTATGAAACTCATTTATTGGAGCTTATAAGGTAGATATAATTTCAGGGCTTTTCCATAGACCAAGACCATGTCGGTATCCAACAACTTATCAATGATAGAAATATTTTATGGGAGATGTTCAAGCTCCTCGAGATCACAACCCACACCATGTTCACCGAACGACCCCATTAAAGCCCCACCATTGCACACCTTACTCATAGTGTGTATGCTAGTGTAATAAAGGAATATGTAACAATACACTCGAATTATGATTATGTGCATCATTTCAGTACAGAATAATGAAGGTACATTCATTCTATTATTGTCACTTTACACATGATTTTTAAATCACAAATAGTATTTTGGTTAATATTCAAATTCAATTAAGAAAAACAAATTTTAGGAATTAATGTATATTTTTATTAAATAATATTTTAATAAATTATTAATATTATATTAATTTTATTAAATTTAAATTATCGTATAATTTTTTTAATTCAAATGTAATTTTTATTAAGGTTTGAAAACTGTTTTTTTCAAAACCCATCAATTTTAAATAAATGTCATTTTTAATATTAAAATTAAAGAATAAAAATATTTATTGAATTATTTAGATAAAATGAATATTATTTTTGGAATCAAGTCATCGAAATTATCTAATGGTGAATTTTTCATAATTTTCTAAGACAATCAAATTTTTGGGTAACAATTAAATACCATATAAATATATAACGTGTTTTAGGACATCATAATGACCCAATAGTGATGTAATAAAATACTATAAATCTTAAATTAAGAATAATATATGTTTTTATTGAAAAATAATGTAATTTTAGTTTTTTTATAATGCCTTGGAGAATCTTGCAGGGCGTATCAAATATTTTAATATTTTAAAATACATTCCTTGAAAGTGTGATTCACCCCCACATAAGAAGGGGAAATATTTTATTATATTAATCCATTATCCTTATAAAATAATTTATACTACTCCACATTTCCATAAACCATGTTAAAATAACATGTGATGGTTTTTGGTTTTGAATAATTTAGTTTGTAGTGTCCAAACCCAAAATAAATAAGAATTCCCCAACCTTTCCAATATAAACCCATCGAAGATACCATTTATCTTCACTAAATATCTTTAAAGCTTGACCAAACTCTACCCCCATACTTTCTAATGTCTTCCCAAGGTTCCCCCAAGCCCCCAAGATACATTCCACAAGCCTTTGGGATCACTCATCGAAGTAAGTAATCTCCCTCTCTCCTTTTTTTCAAGCACCTCTTTTATGTCATGCATTTTAATTTACATTTTCTTTATTTGGGATATGTTTTTACATACCTCCTTACTGTCCATTTTATTTATAAATTATGGGATCTTACCTTAACTCCCATTAATACCCCATATAATCCTTTTAGGCTAACCGTTACTATGCTGAAATTCCGTAAGTGTTTCTTCCTTTCTCATTTTTAACCTTGTTTCCTTATATTGTTACACCCTTTTATTTTCAATTAAAAATTATGGGGTATGTTTTAGAATCTCCCCAATACTTACCTTTTTAGATATTAATGATTATATACCCCTTTATCTCTCACTAATCCCTTTTGTGTACACCTGTTACCATGCAGAAATTCCATAATGGATTTCTCTCTTCTCATTTAGATTCAAGCATTTATTTTATATTATGCATCTAAATTCCATTTTTCATGTTAGGGTATTATTTTCCTTGAACCCATTACTTTACATCCCATGTATAAATTATTATAGAACCATTTCTTTCTCATCAACCTAATTTATGTATTTCCATATGATGTTGATGTGCTGCCAAAATTGCACTATGATTTTCCAAGCGAAAATCATCATGCAGTGAATACCATAATCATTAATCTATCAAGGGTATTCACCGTTGTGAATACAAACTTACCTAATGGCGACTTAGATGTTTTAATTCCACATTCCATGATAATGGAATAAATGATGATGTTTAATGAATCCATGTTATACGATTTATGTCGCGTACTTAAGCATGAGATTGAAATGATTATGAAGGGTACGCCCTGATAGCACTCAAAATCATTGTGTAATGTTTGATATCATGATACATCATGTTCGAATAGGGTTTTACTTTATTCCTTTATAGGAAATATTTCCACAATTTTGGGATAGGGGTTCACCGAACTCTTTTATGTTAATGATGCAGTGTTTTAAGTTGTTTCCACATTTTTCATGTTATGAATATCATGTTATAACATGCCTTTTTGTTAATGATTCTTTTATTCTCCATTGATATGCCTATTTCCTAACATGTATTTTATTATTAATTTTATTCCATGTTTACTCCCTTACTGGGATTTATATCTCACCCTATCCATATGTATATCTGCGTGTTATCCCATGAAATGTTAAGTTAGAACGAATGTTGTGGTCATATAAAAGAAGTTTTCAATAAAGATGTGTATTTCATGTTTTAAGTTGTTATATAATGTTCCGAATCCCCAAATACACTATAACTCTCTATATTATGAGTTTATTAAGTGAAATTTTATATAATAAATCTTTTTTAAATGTGAAATAAAGAGGAGGGTTGTTATAAATTCTCATATCCCTACTCACATGGAACTAGTATGTGGGAATATTCCTAGAGCATGCCTGGAGAGGCTCATATTCCTACCTAGATGCATGAAGTCAATAAGAATATTCTGATGGAACCAGGAGGATAGAAGTCATCTCATATCCCTGCTTCAATTAAAGATATCTTTCAATAGGCAGTGGAGATGGAAAATGTGCAGGCATATATTCCTGCACACACTTTGCTAAAATGTTAACATATTTTAGCAAGAGATGAAGAACTCTTCTGGAATATTCTGGCACTATTTTAGATAAAGGGAATGGTGCATACTCTTAACCCTGTATCTAGGATATCTCAACACTTTTATCATTGTGAAGAAGTGGCTACACTAGAGTAAGGATGCATTATTTCTCTCATTCAATAGAATTATCAGCATATCCCGATAAAGGATGACACATCGGACTAGGATCAGACTCTCGTTCCAAATGGGACATAGTAGGTGAGAGTGGAAGATTTCTCTAGACAGTGTCACATTCCTATTGAAAAATCCTACTAACATATTCAAAATTCCCAGGATTAAGCTAATTTCTCCAATATGGCTTGGTCTCACCATGTTAGAGGGGCACAAGCATCGGGAAAGGCTCGTATTTCTGTCGAAGAAGTCCAGCAGCATACTCCAAAGGCCAAGGATTAGGAATATATCCCCATTTTTGTTGTGGATGATCAAGTGAGAATGGAATAATCCTCAGGACATGCCAATATTACTATCAGGGAATATTTTTATAATATTCTAGCAGATCATTTAATCAAGGTGCATATTCTTACTTTTGCTGACGAATGACTGCACCAACATAATTCCATGTATATATAATAGGATTATCATATTCTTTCTCCCGTTCTAAAGTTTCGACCAGGCTCATATTTCCTCTCCAACCAGGACTCACCAAGTGAGAGAGGAACACACCTCCGGGTAGGCTCATACTCCTACCAAGAAAGACCAGTGTCATATTTCAACGGCTCAAGATCAGGCTCGTACTGCCATCCTAACCGAGGCTCACCAAGTGAGAATGGAAAATTCCTTAGGACCGGATCATATTCCTATCATTAATGATACATATCAATGGAATATTCCAACATATTCTCAGTAGTGGCCTCATAACCCCTCAGAAAAAATACACTTATATACAAATTTTGACAACCGTCATATAGTAGGCTCATATCCCTACACAATTTCAAAGGGAAGGCCTGCATATTCTGACCACACTGATGAACATCTCCTATTTATCACATTCTCAATGAGAGTTTCCTTGGGGTTGTTCAATACACATTATCAACACCATGAGGGTCTGTTAACTCTTCTATTAAATTGAAAGCAGAATATAGTGGCCTAGGAGGCCATCACACCCAACTCAAATGCGAGCACAACTACTCCATATCACACAGACCGTAGTAGAAGCTTCTATATCAGTTGTCCAGGAGTGGACAAAACTCACCAAGCTAGAAGAATATATACCACCACCACCACCTCTAAGTTCATCTATTCTTAAGAAAAATAAATACATTTCGGTATTAGCTTCATGCAAACCCCATCCCCCTAGGTTGGGAGCATTTATATCTCAATCACCATCATAAGGTTCATCATCTAATAAGAGGACCCTAGGGACATAAATGGTGATTCCACATCAACCCCACCCTACTGGTATGGGGAAATTTATATCTTCATACCTTCCCTAGGAATTATCAAGTCCCCCGATAGGAACCATTGGATCCTCAAAAGAATGACCAATTAGTACCAATGGTATCCCAAAATGACTCCCACACCACAAGTCTAGGGTCATTTTCATCATCATCATCATCAATATAGAGATAATTAGTATTCATTAGGTTGGTATAAAATAATAAATTATTTGTGTTCCACTGGAACCTCCCAAAGCATGGAAAACCTCTCCTACTTAGGGTCCTTTTGGAAAGCATGATCAAAAACTCCCTCAAAGTCACTATTCAAGAACAAGATGGGAGGAACGTACAGAGAAGGTGATCAGACCCCATATATATCATAATCCAAAATTACCCAATAAGTCCAAGGGTTTGAATAATGACCATGATAGAAGGTTTGCATAATCAGTATGTTGTGTAGAAATAAATGTCCCATACACCATTTCTTGATATGCCTCTGTGAATGTCATCATTGAAAACATGGAATTCCTCAATCATGATGAAAATTTATAAGGCTACTACATGGAAAATGTTACCCAATAGGAGGGTGATTTGGATTCACCAGATGAGGCTGCATGGACCAGTAACTAGAGAAGTCTCCAAAATCTTGCACCTCTGAATACCAAGCTACCACATTTTTGAAAAAACCCTACTAATGAAAAAGGGAATAGTGTCACCACACCCCAGTTGCCATTCGAATGGATTGAGGTTCTTTTCACTGAGGAATTATTATCACAATATGAGAGTGAAATAAAAACTCTCAGGCAACTCAATGAGGAGATACTTATGGGTGAAAGTCTCGCTGGGTATCGTCTTCATGAAGAGACGAATACTCTCCCTCATATAGTTGACCTACAAAAAGGTTGGTTTCTTAGCATAATATTGGGTTTGTATCCAATCATTCATTCCACATAAATGAGGAATTTGAAAATTATCTTGTCTTCCCTCTATTACAGAAACAACCACTCCCTTTCCAGAGCAGTCATTACTTCCTTGGATGAATTAAAAATTAGCAGTAAGTGAAGGTAGGGACACCCCATCAGTAACCACCCTCTCCTTATGGATGGGAGATGGATCATATAGTAGTTTCCCTAGAGCTTCTTAATCTCATAGAGTCCCTGGATACTCGCATGGAAGGGTGACACACACCAGTGTAGCCTAATAGGAATCCATATCCTGAATGGGTGGATGATACTTTTCCTCCACACCATTTTAGTAATCCTACCTTATCTGCTTTTGATGGTGTAGGATACTCTAAAAACATCTCAAAAACTTTTTATCCTGAGGTAGGCTATTGATGGGAACTTGATATCAATAGGAGGCAACAAAACTAAGGTGTTTCATACCGAGGTTAACAGGGCCTGACTTTTTATGGTATAAAATCCTTCCAGTAGGATCCATTATAGGATGGGAATACCTTCGCCATTAGTTCATTCATCAATTCACTTCTAAAATGAGGAAGATAATTATTTTCTACCTGATAAACTATAAAAAATGAGAGCAAAAAATATCCAGATGGAATGGTTTAACATATTCACTCAGCATCCCTCTCCCACTGGAGAAACTGTTGGAACTCTATGCTAAAAATATTTGAGATGAGTTGAAAACATCTTTGATCCCCACTAAGTATCTAGGTGGGTTTTGTGAGTTAGTTTAAATGGATAAACATTTAGAAAGAATCCATTCCGTGAACAGAATCCAAGACTCCGCTCATTCCCACAACATAAAATAAATTCCCGGCAAAGCAGAAGCTGCGGCTGTCACCATGAAGCCTACAGTAGTGCCCATCCAAGAACCCATGTAGGTCCCAAACTACCTTACACCTACTTTCAAGTGGTGAAAAGTACATAATCTCCCTCATCCATAAGCACAAAGAAATCATGTCCTCCTGGGATTTGAAGAATGGAGGGACAAGGAATTCTCCTCCTGAAATGAACGAGTCGCTATTTATTTATTGGCAACCATGGATAATAATTTACTAATGCAACCACAGCCCTGGAATCCCCATAAGGTCAACCTCACTGATCATCCCGATTATTTCTCATTTCACAGATGTTTGGGCCATAATATATAGAACTACTTTATCTTCAAATAATTCCTTTAAGGCATGATCAAATTCCTAATAGGTGTTGTTTGGTGTGCAACATAACTGTCACACAATCAGAAGAGGAAGATTATTGGAAGAAAGTTATGTCCATGCATGATCAAAAGTTAAATGATTGGATGACTCAAAAAATAGTTTATCAGGCCCATGCCACCCTGAAAGTTTAACACCCCAAGAATTCATAGTATGTCATTTCTTCAAAGTAATTCAATAACGTGCACTACATGCAACACTACGTTCAAGCGCACCATGACTTACCAAACTAGCCGTTAAAAAACGGTTATGAATATTATTAACTGAATTTTGAAACTTATATAATCCATATAATTTTAGAGTCCATATTATGTGTTTCTTAGACATTATTTATGAACAAATGCATTTTTTCTGATAAAAGAAGTATTTTTCAAAAAATGCAATTTTATTGCCATTTAATGGAGAACCCTTTTTTAAATCCAATATTTGAAACTTTTATATATTAAATTTGACAAAATAAAATTCTTCTTTAGAATCTGGACATAATAATTTAGTTTCAATAAATTTTTGGTGTTTTTCGGATAACTTTCATATTTAGTGAATAGTGAAAAATACTATATTTTAATTGAAAAAATCTTTTTTAATAAAAATAATTTATAGAGTTTAATTATACATTTTAATGTTTTGAATTATAATTATATTATATTTTTACCATTTAATCGAATGGTGGTCATTTTAAGTAATTTCACTTTGAGATTGGACATAAACAAGGGTCAATCTTTTGATAGATATTGTTTCTTAAAAATGCGCCTTTTGGTTTCGACAATGGGAATTAATTTTAAATTAATAAATGAAACTTCTATGTTTTAAATTTGGTAAAATATAATAAATTTTTGGATTTGGAATATCAAAATTAGTGTCGGGTGAATTTTTTGTATTTTTCTGAAAACGTTCAATTTTTGATGAAGAGCGAAAAAACCCTGAGTCATCGTTTAAAACCGAATTTTTTTTTAAATAATTATTTATTTTATTTAAAATAATTTTAGTTCAAAATAGATAAATAATACCTATATAAATTCAATTTAATTCATTAGAGTCAGTTTTTATTAATTTTAGTTATATAAAAGTTTTTATAGAACTTTTCACTGTCTTTTAACCACCTCCTAGGAAAATTTGCGAATTCACATAAAAGATAATTTTACCATTTCTTTGAGTTGAATTTTGAAAATACGAGAGACACAGTTAATATCAAGGAGTAAATGTGTTTCAATAAGATAAAAATAATTTTCGCGGAATAGTAACTTTTTACTTTTATTTACCACGGTTAAAAGTAAATAGGGTAAATAAGGGTAAAAATGATATTATTATTACCCTAACACATGTCCTAATTCTATTGGATAAGTGTAATTCTACCAAAAACAACCTTATAAATAAAATATTACACTTTAGGCCCACTTGGATTAGATTAATACATTTATTATTATTTAATTCAAAGAAGAGTACAAGAGTTAAAATCAAAGTTTAATAACTAAAACATTTATAATATAGGGATACACATAATATAAATTCGACTATAAATATTCATTAGAAATCTAAAATTATTTCCTACATAATCGTATTTTATTAATAATTTTTAGTCATTAAATAATGTAATTTATTTATGACACAATGATGATGCAGTAATTACCGTATTAATGAAATATTAAAATAATTGATATTATAAATATCCAAATAAATGTAATTTGAGAATTTTTATAAATTACACTACTTTTATAGGTTAATGTTACATATTTGGGTTGGGTAGATGATTTGTTTTTGAAGTATTAATGATGCTATGAATTTAGCAAAAATAAAATACCAAATAGCGTCAAAATTGACATAAAAGAGTTTTTAAAACAAATATTATATTATTAATTGATATTATATTCCAAAAAATCTAAGGTTCTGCCAAAAGACTTATATAATGATAGGTGTATCATTAACTAACCACTTGGGGTTCGATTGGAAGTATATATATAAGTTTATTAACCATATAATATAAAAAATACAATGAGGCATGGTAAATGTCAAACTATTTAACTAAGACTTAAATCTAAATGATAGGGTTAATATAGTGACCCAAACCTGTATAAAACCTAATGGTTGAGTGATTTTAGACCCATACCCACCTTATCCTTTAAATAATCCATTTTGGAGCCATTATAAACCGAAAATTATTTTATTATAAAATAATATTTCTAGATTTTCCTAAGGTGCCCCACACCCCTCTTATAAAGGGGAACTCCTCCTTCTCTCTAATTTACACCTTCATAGCCATTTGGCTCGGCCAAACCTTGTCCAAATATTCTCTAAACTTCCCTCACTTCATCCTAGAGGCCTTCCTTTAGTCAGAAATCCAAAATAAGGAGCCCTTTTGATCAAATCCAAAGCAAGAACCCGAATAAGAGGTAATAATTTCACCACCCTCTTTCAAGTTCCTTTCTTCTTCCACTTATTATTTCTTTGTTATTTTCATTATAAAATAATAACTAAAATATATTCTATATACTATGATGTTATTATAAATATGGCACAACTCTATTCATTATTATATCCATCTTATGAATGATAATTTCAACATGTGTGTGTACGTACGGCTTACCGTCTCCACGCCGTGGTGTAATTTTTTATTCAACACTACGTTATTTGGATGGATATAATGATGAGTAATATGTATATAAATAATTAAAATAACATGAAAATTTCTCTGTAAAATTAATATACCATAAAATTCCACACCTTTATGGAAATTCTATTATCGCTCGTGTGTACGTACAGATTACCATCTCCACGACGCGATGAGATTCATTTCCACGTTCACCATTCATAAACAATTATAAAAATATATATTACTAATAAGTATGTAATATATGACATAATAATGCTAATGGAGATATATATATATATATATGTACTTGCATATATCTTATTCATTTAGTTCCATTCAATACGATTTGAAAACGGAAACAACATTTATGCGTACGTACGGACTACCGTCTCCATAAACAGTGTTTTTCATTTCATATATATGTCTATTATACATATTTATATTATAATTATATATGATATATAAATAATTTTTTATATTCTGGAAGTATTTAAATCTTTTTCTAAGTGATACAATCAAGAGTAACAAGTTAAAACACGTACGATAAAGAAAGCGATTATTACCCGAAATGTTAATTTAACATGGAAATTATTATTAAATGGGTAGTATAAAGTCATAAATGAATCATGTATGATATCATAAATATTAATATTGTTCTGGTATAATTTAATAACATACTAATATCTTCATACAAGAGGTTAAACGTACCCTCATCTAAAGGAATGTTCAAGGTTAGGGGTTTTCATCTCACTCCTTATTCCCGTGAGATTCATGCCATATTGCCACTATTACCTTTTGTGTGGTGTATGTAATGACCATAATTGTATTATTTGTTTAATACACTTTAATTTATGTGTCTTTACATATCCAATGAATTATTCTTCTTTCTTGGGTTTTATGTTTGGTAAGTTACCAAATTGGTAAGGGTTAATTCCTCAATCCCATTATTATCGGAGATTGTTTATGTGTAAGTATTTACTGGGACATTTTTATCATTCATGTCCTTTTTTCATAAAAATTATTTCAAAATGAATATTTTAAGGATTTGTGAAAGGTACCCTTTATCAAGATCAGAATTTTAAATGTTTTAATGATTTATCTTTAGAAATCTTTTTAATTAATGTCCATGTTTTCAAAATGATTTTAAGGATTTAGTTATATGGACATGAATGTTTTGAAATGATAATTCCTTTCAAAAGTTTCAAAGTGGTATGGGACACTTTGATTAAAAATCTCTTTTAAAATACTTCCTTTATAAATGTGTTACTTTTAAATGATTTTACAAAAAGTATATTTCTCTCAAAAAGTTTTACTCATCATTTTCGACTATGTCAGCATCCTTTAATGGATATTATTTTTGATTAAGGCTAATTTATTATAATAAAATCTTCCATATTGTATTGAATGAGTTATGATATGTTTTACTATGGTTGTTCTATTTTTATACCATTCATGGTTTATGGTTAATGTATTGACATTTCGTATTCTTGTTTTAATACGAATGTTTATGTTATATTTCAAACTTTTCATATGAGGAATGTATTGGACTTAGTAAGTGATGGGTGGAGCCGACTATAGCTCCTCGATGCATCGGTAGGTCTCATGAGACAACTAGAAGTGGAATTGGTCATGGGCCTTTCCCCATTTGATATATGGTTTTGGCCGAGGCATTAATCAATTTTTAGATGTCTTGGATGAGTCCTTAACAAAATGTTTCCAAATGTCTTGAATTATACATTACCTCATTATAAAAATAATATTGATGGTTCATGTGGTCATTAGACTAGTATAATACCCATGATTATGTTTTATTATGGCATTATTTACTCAGCTCATATTCGTTCCATAAAAGTATTTTTGTTTATTGTTGGTAAAGGCATGTGGTTTTAATTATTCACCATGCTTAATATTTATTTTATCTTCCACTGTATTGGTTACCCTTACTGAGCATTTGAGCTCACCCCTTTCTATGTTTTATTTTTCCCAGGATTCCAAAAAGTGTATTGTGATTGATATACAGGGTTATGCTAATGGAATAATGGATTCCATAAAGGATTACTTATTTTTTGTTGTTTGTTGTGAAGTGTAATGTAGAATTCATGTATGTAATATATTTTCCAAGACTGCTAAACCGATTAGTCCTTTGGGACTTGATTCCTTGTAATCATGCCAATTTATTAAAATAATTCACAGACTCTGGGTAACTGGGGTCGGGGCATTACAGTTGGTATCAGAGAAAGTTTAGAAATAAAATTGGAAACTAGAATTAGATAACCTATGATTAAAGAACATTATCCTAAGATAGACATTGAGGATTTGTATAGAGGAACTTCCTAGAATTTTGGTAATGTATAGATTTTGTGAGTTTTCCAAGAAAATACATCCCTGTCTGGATACGAGCAGGTAGAGGCGGCTCTGGCACAAATGTACCTAGGGGTAAAACCTGAAAAAACCAATTTGATCTAGACTTGAATGGGAACTGGTCCATGAAAACGGTCCTTACTGCACTCTTGGTTACGACACTCCCAGGGGATATGATTAGGATAATTCTAATTTTATTGAAAAATCATTATGAAGGATCTACGAGTATATACCTCCTCAAAGAAAATATTTTTATAGATTATATCCATAAACTATTCAATTTTTGTTAGGTATTTTACAAGTTTGGAATTATTCATTGCAATTCATAAACTGACCTAGTTTATTCCATTGTATAGAAATGGCGCCCAGTAGAAGGAATGCGAACTCTAGCAATATGTATGATCCAAAGAGTAATAAGGATCACATATTTCACGGTATTAAGTAATAATTAAGAAGGGAAATAGTCTCCCATGTATTCTCAACATATGAAGAAATAGTATCATGTGCTAATAAGATAATTAGATAATACTCTGAGTCCTATGGCATTGAAGAGAAGCAAGAGAAGAAAAGGATTGAAGAGAGAAAGATGGATAATGGGAATAGGGAAAAGAAGAATTTTCCCATATGTTATAACTGGGGGAAGAAACACCCTGGAACTTTCCTGAAGGGAATGGGAGTTTGTTATAAGTGTGGAGAAAAAGGACACCTAGTACGTGACTATAAGGGTAAGAATAAGGTTTTAAATGTATAATGCTTTATCTTCAAGGAGTTCGGACACTATGCGAACCAATTTCCAAATCATCATAGTATGCCCCAAATGATTCTACTGGATAATAATCAAGTTATGATACTACCACAGATGAGGATGAATGATTAGAGTTCTTCTGTTTTTATTAAATAATTATGTCATTTGAGTGTTGTATCAACAATATACTAGTTATATGAATTATGGATATAAATAAGGACTGTATTGTAGTACTATTTTATTGAGGATTTTAGATTATATGGTTCTAAGAAATGTTACTTAATAGAAAGCTACACTTTTTGGAAAACAAAAGGTTGAAGGAAAGGTAATCCTTAATATTGTCCTGATAATGAGGTAGCGATTTTGGAATAAGAGATGGTTGATTTCGATAAATTATATTGGATATTCTTGACTATCTTGTAACTGATTAATGGTTTGTTTATTTCATCATTGTTGGAATATTCAATTTTTTTGGATATAAGGAATATATCGAGTATTATATAAAGGATAAGGGAGCATGAATGTAATCAATAAGGTTTTATGTTAATTTCATGAGTTACCATGTTTTAAAAGAATACATGATGAATGTGTTCACATGTTATTATGCGGACAAAGGATCTCCATTGTGTTTAACTTCCTTATAAATTTTGGACTCTGAGTTTAAATGGAAGTATTTCGGATATGTCTAAAGTTTTTTGGAATGGATTAAGTTTGAAATTAGATACAATTGTTATGGTTATTTTTGTATTGTCATAAAAAGGAAAACCCAGAGGTCAGGCGACAACTAGTCACGTCCAGCAAGGCCGCGAGACTTGAACACGCAACTGAAGGGCGGCAAGGGAGAATCACCTACCACTAGCCTACGTGTTGTCTTGGATTGTATAATGTAGTTTTTTTTCAAATGGTCTGATAGGTGAATTATAAATTCACTATTTTTAGAACCTTATACGATTTGGATAAATAGATTTTTTTAAAATCATTTGGATTAATAGATGAGTTTCTGGTAGGAATTGGTTTAAATATGAAACTCTACTTGTCAATTATATATATATATATATATATCAATAATTTTGTTTCCTCTTATTAAGACTACATTTTATTAACCCAATTTCTGATGTGGGTTTTCCCATAAAGGTATTTTAAATTTTCAACCTTTTATTTTCGAAGAACAATTTAAAATTGCGAGGACGCAATTTATTGAAGGAGGGAACAATGTAACACCCCAAGAATTCATAGTACATTATTTCATCAAAGTAATTACATAACTTGCACTACACGCAACACTGGGTTCAAGCACAACATGACTTACCAAACTAGCTGTTCAAAAGCAGTTATGAATAGTATTAACTGAATTTTAAAACATATATAATCCTTATAAATTTAAAATCCATATTATGTGCTTCATAGACATAATGTAAGAACAGATACATTTTTCAGATAAAAGAAGTATTTTTCAAAAAATAAAATTTTACCGCCTTTTAATGGAGAACAATTTTTAAATCCAATATTTGAAACTTTTATACATTAAATATGACAAAATAAACTTCTTAAGAATCGGGACATAATAATTTAGTTTCAATAAATTTTTGGTGTTTTTCTGATAACTTTAATATTTGGTGAATAGTGAAAAAGACTATATTTTAACTAAAAACAAATTTTTTAATCAAATTAATTTATAGTGTTGAATTATAAATTTTAATGATTTGGAAGTATAATTAGATTATATTTGTACCATTTAATCCAATTATGGTCATTGTAAGTAATTTCACTTTGAGATTGTACATAAACAAGTGCCAATCTTTTGATAGATATTGTTTCTTAAACATACACCTTTTGGTTTTAACAACGGGAATTAATTTTAAATTAATAAATGAAAATTATATGTTTTGAATTTGGTAAAATAGAATTCATTTTTAGATTCATAATATCGAAATTATCCAAGGGTGATTTTTTGGTATTTTTCTAAAAACGTTCAATTTTTGATGAATAGTGAAAAAACACTAAGTTATCGTTTAAAACCGAATTTTGAATTAAATAATTATCTATTTAATTTAAAATTATTTTAGGTCAAAATAGATACATAATATATATATAAATTCAATGTAATTCATTGGATTCAGTTTATAATAATTTTAGATATATAAAATATTTTATAGAACTTTTCACAGTCTTTTACCCACCTCCTAGGAGAACTTGTGAATTCACATAAAACTTAATTTTTCCATTTCTGTGAGTTGAATTCCTAAAATCCTAGAGACATGGTTAATATCAGGGAGTAAAATTTGGTTCAATAAGATAAAAATATTTTTTGGTGAATAGTAACTTTTTACTTTTATTTACCACGGTTAAAAGTAAATACGGTAAATAAGGGTAAAAATGATATTATTATTACCATAACACATGTCCTAATTCTATTGGATAAGTGTAACTCCACAAAAACCAACCTTAGGAATAAAATATGACCCTTTTGGACCACTTGGATTAGATTAATACATTTATTATTATTTAATTCTAAGAAGAGTTAAAATAGTTAAAATCAATGTTTAATAACTAAAACATTATAAATATAGGGTTACACATAAGATAAATCCGACTATAATATTCATTAGAAAGGTAAAATTATTTACTACATAATTGTATTTTATTTATAATTTTTAGTCATTAAATAATGTAATTTATTTATGACACAATGATGATGCAGTAATGGCCTTATTAAAGAAATATTAAATTAATTGATATTATAAATATTCAAATAAATGTAATTTGAGACTTTTTATGAATTAAACTAATTTTATAGGTTACTATGACATATTAGGGATGCTTAGATGAATTGTTTTTGAAGTAATAATGTTTTTATGAATTTAGAAAAAACAAAATACCAAATAGTGTCAAAATTGACATAAAAGAGTTTTTAAAACAAATATTATATTATTAATTGAAATTATATTCCAAAAATATAAGGTTCATACAAAGGACTTATATAATGATAGTTGTATCATTAATGAACCACTTGGGGTTCTCTTGGATGTATATAGTATGTTTATTAACCATATAATATAAAAATACAAAGAGACATGGTAAATGTCAAACTATTTAACTAAAAGTTAAATATAAATGTTAAGGTTAATATAGTGACCCAAACCTATCTAAAACATATTGGTTGAGTGTTTTTAGACCCATACCCACCTTAGACTTTAAATAATCTATTTTTGAGCCATTTGAAACCGAAAATTATTTTATTATAAAATAATATTTCTACCTTTTCCTAAGGTGCCCGTCACCCCTCTTATAAAAGGGCTCTCCCCCTTCTCTTTAATTCACACCATCAAAGCCTTTTGTCTTGGCCAAAACCTGACCAAATATCCTCTCAAATTCCCTCAATTCATCCTAGAGGCCTTCCTTTAGTCCGAAATCCATCTTAATGAGCCCTTTTGATCAAATCAAAATAAAGAACCCGAAGAAGATGTAATAATTTCACCACCCTCTTTCATGTTCATTTCTTCTTCCACTTCTTCTTTCTTTGTTATTTACATTCTAAAATAATAAATGAAGTATATTCTATATACTGTGATATTACTATAAATATGGCACAACTATATTCATTATTATATCCATCTTATGAATGATAATGTCATCATGCGTGCGTACGTACGGCATACCGTCTCCACACCGTGGTGTAATTTGTTATTCAACACTATGTTATTTGGATGGATATAATGATGAGTAATATGTATATAAAAAATGAAAATAACATGATAATGTCTCTGTAAAATTAGTATACCATCCAATTACACACCTTTATGGAAATGATATTGTCGCTCGTGCGTATGTACGGATTACCGTCTCCACGACGCGATGAGATTCATTTCCACGTTCACCATTCATCGACAATTATAAAAATATATATTACTAATAAGTATGTAATATATGACATAATAATTCTACTGGATATATATATATATATATGTACTTACATATATCTTATTCACTTAGTTCCGTTCAATACAATTTGAAAATGGAAACAACATTTATGCGTACGTACGGACTACCGTCTCCATAAACAGTGTTTTTCATTTCATATATATGTCTATAATACATATTTATATTCTAAATATATATGATATATAAATCATGTTTTATATTCTGGAAGTATTTAAATATTTTTCTAAGCGATACAATCAAGAGTAACAAGTTAAACCACGTACGATAAAGAAAGCAATTATTACCCTAAATGTTAATTTAACATGGAAATTATTATTAAATGGGTAGTATAAAGTCATAAATGAATAATTTATGATATCATAAATATTAATATGGTTCTGGTATAATTTAATAACATACTATGATCTTCATACAAAAGGTTAAACGTACCCTCGACTAAAGGAATGTTCAAGGTAAGGGGTTTTCATCTCACTCCTTATTCCTCTGAGATTCATGTCATATTGCCACTATTACCTTTTTTGTGGTGTATGTACTGCCCATAATTTTACTCTATGTGTAATAAAAATTAATTTATGTGTATTTACATATTCATCGTATGATTCTTCTTTCATGGGGTGTATGTTTCATAATTTACCAAATTGGTAAGGGTTAATTCCTCAATCTCATTATTATCTGAGATTCTTTATGTGTAAGTATTTACTGGGAAATTTTTATCATCCATGTCCATTTTTCATAAAAATGATTTCAAAATGAATATTTTATGGATTTTTGAATGGTACAATTTATCAATATCATAATTTTAAATGTTTTAATGATTTATCTTTTGAAATCTTTTTAATTAATGTGCATGTTTTAACAATGATTTTAAGTATTTAGTTATATGGACATGAATGTTTTGAAATGATAATTCCTTTCAAAAGATTCAAAGTGGTATGGGACACTTTGATTAAAAAATCTCTTTTAAATTACTTTATTTATAAATGTGTGACTTTTAAATGATTTTACAAAAAGGATATTTCTCTCAAAATGTTTTACTCATCATTTTCAACTATGTCAGCATCCTTTACTGGATATTATTTTTGATTGTGTGGGATTTATTATAATACAATCTTCCATATTGTATTGAATGAGTTATGATATGTTTGACTATGGATGTTCTATTTTTATACCATTCATGGTTTATGGTTAATGTATTAACATTTCGTATGCTAGTTTTAATACGAATGTTTATGTTATATTTCAACCTTTTCATATGAGGAATGTATTGGACTTAGTAAGTGACGGGTGGAGCCTGCTATAGCTCCTCGCTGCATCGATAGGTCTCATGAGACAACTATATGTGGAATTGTCTGAGCCCCTTTCCAAATTTGATATATGGTTTTGGCCGAGGCCTTAATCAATTTTTAGACATCTTGGTCGAGGCCTTGAAAAAATGTTTCAGAATGTCTGGAATTATACATTCCCTCATTATGAATATAATATTTATGGTTCATGTGGTCATTCGACTAGTATTATACTCATAATTATGTTTTATTATGGAATTATTTACTCAGATCGTATTCCTTCCATAAAAGTATTTATGTTTATTGTTGGTAAAGGCATGTGGTTTCAATTATTCAACATGATTAATATTTCTGTTATCTTCCGTTGTATTGCTTACCCTTACTGAGAGTTTGAGCTCACCCCTTTCTATGTTTTATTTCTCCCAGGATTCCAAGAAGTGTATTGTGATTGATATGCAGGGTTATGCAAAGGGAATAATTGAGTTCATAAAGGATTACTTATGTTGTGTTGTATGTTATAAAGTGTAATGTAACATTCATGTATGTAATCTATTTTCCAAGACTTCTAAACCGATCGGTCCTTCGGGACTTGATTCTTTGTAATCATTCCTATGTATTAAAATAATGCACTGACCCTCAGTAACTTGGGTAGGGGCATTACAGAAAGCATAGTTGTGCAAGCCTATGATAGCTCCATCACCGAATGAGTCACCATATATGCCTCCCAAAGGAGGGAGTGACCACCAAAATTAGGAATAAATAGAGGAGGAACATTCAAATTCTTCTCTAAAGCAAGCCCTAACTCTTGATGACTTCTTCAACGTGACATCCTTAGCATGTGCACTGACCCAAAAAACGGAATCCTCATCAGATGAAGATATCATCTTTTTTTATTTCAATGTGATAAACTTGGAAGATCCCTCCCCCAATGATGAATATTTCCCTAAATATGAATTTCTCACACATAATTGGGAAATGATAGGCCACATGCACCAGAACTGAGGATATAGGTGACAATGCGGACATGGTCAGACCAAATATTCTGGTCACATTCAAATAGAAAGAATATACGTAGAAGAGACATATGGGATAGTTCTTCAGTAGGTCCAAAAGAGGTAGGGAGGTACCTTAGATCCCTCTAGTGGTTTTCCATACCCAGTTTTCTTGCATGAACACCTAGTGGGGGTTTAACTGTCTGATCAACCCAGACAATGGCTAAGGCTGACAGGACCCGCACCAATAGTAGTAGATATTCCCTCTTCTTCTATGAAATCACAAGTCCTATCCACCTTATATTACTGGTCTCTCGAGCCACATTCCTAAGAGAAACCCCATATTGGAATGCATTGACCAATGGAACAAAAATACAATGTTCTGAAGAAATTGAAAATTATCCCAGACAAAATCACAATCCTTGATGTGCTCCATATTTCAAAAGAACATAGGGTGGTACTAGTTAAATCTCTCTGTATTCCACAAAAATTGGAAAATAAAGTCACTGCATTCAAAGTCTATTGTGTAGAGACCATGTCATCATATTTCTATGTCACCATCTCATTCACTCATCAAGATCAGGAAGAGTTCCTTCAAGGACACATCCAGCCCCTATATGTTTCAGGAAGACTCAATAATGTCAACTTCCAAATGTCCCTGGTTCATAATGGATCTAGGATCATCCTCATTCTTGTTCAAACCCAACTACATTTTGGATATAATGAAGGGGACCTATCTCTCACAAAGATGACCATTAAAGGGTATGACAAGAGTGAGAAGATATCTCTTGGGAAGATCAAGCTCAAATCGTAGTTTGAGGTTCTTACATATGACACTAAGTTTTTGGTTGTCTAGAAAGACACCTCATATAATGTTCTTCTTGGAAGTCCCTAGATTCATATCCATTTGGGGATATATTAAACACTCAATCAACATTTGAAGTGCCCCATTAATAGAAATGTCGACATACTGCATGGGGATAATACCCACTTCAAGACTTGAATAACCGCATTTGTAAAAGCATATTTCCATAGGAAGGGGGGAAAAAACCAATGTTAGATGATGATATACTAGTTTAGACACCACTGGATTGGGCACCACTCCATTGAATCCCAAGAGTATGCTCGAAAATACTATTTTATCCCCATAAATTCAGTTGAGGCCACAGATATAGTCCTAGAGGTCCAAGACCCTTCTGTCCCTTGTGATAGTGTTAAAAGAAATCATCTCTGAAATCTCTATGCAATGAATCATGCATCATGGGTATATATTGTCTCTTTCCATGGCTTTACTCACCCCAATAGTGATGGAGAATCTCCAAGATTTTCATCCTCATCTGAAGATGTCTCCAAAAATTCATAGGTGGAAGAAGATGAGGAAGACCTCAGGAACAGCCCTCCTGCATTTGAGGAAGGTGTGTTCACCACCATTGATGAGCATAGTAAGATGATTCTAAGAATATAAGAAGACCTATGGACTACTCTGATTAGTGCATGCATTCCCCTCGAAGAACAAGAGATGTACATTTCATTTTGAATGTATCATTGATATGTGTTCACTTTGAAATATATAGAAATTTCCAAACGAAATCAAGATGTGGATATGCACCATCTTGGGCTACTCGATGAGAATCAAGTCCACAATAAGGTATCCAGAAGGATGCACCCCTCTCATTCCACAAATATTGAGGAAGATTTTGACAAGTTAATCAAATCCTACTTAATCCGAGAAGTGAAATACCCAAAGTGGATTTCCAGCATCATCCATGTCAAGAAAAAGAATGGGCATATTATGGTATAAATCACTTTCATATAACTTAATCAACAATGTCCAAAGGATGAATTCCCATTGAAGATCATAGAACTCTTGATTGATACAAATGCTGACTCTTAAGACCTTTACTTCATGGATGGGTACTCATGGTACAATTAGATCAAAATAAACCATGAATATGAATAATCCACTACCTGCAAAGCACCTCAAGGGATCTTTTTATATCAGGTCATTACCTTCAGGCTAAAGAATGCTAGCGCCACATATCAATGTTCCATGCACCATATCTTTAAGAAATTATTAGTCGGGATATACAAATTCCATGTTGATGATATGTTTGTTAATTCCCAAAAGCGACGTGACCACTTCATGGATCATCAAATAATATTCAACAAGCTTCGACAACATAGTCTAAAGATGAATCCATTGAAATTCTTTTTTAGGGTGACATCAAGGAATTTCCTTTTATTTTTTGTATGCCATTGTGGCATCGAGGTTGACCAAGAGAATATTAGTGATATTTTCACAATGTGACCCCCTAGAAACCTCAAATAACTAAGGGGATCCATGGGAAACTTGCCTACATTATTTGTTTCATATCTAACCTAATTGGGAAATCTCTCCCCTTAAGTAGGATAATGATATGTGGAATCACCTATCATTGGGAGGATTACTTCCAAGAAGCCTTTGAAAGTCTCAAGTAGTATCTCCTACACTCACTGGTCTTGATGCCTTCGGTGGAAATGAGGACACTCATATTATATGTTTCCCACATGGAACACTCATTGGCCTCCCTACTCGCACATAAATATGATGCAGGGAGTGATAATAGTCTCTACTAACTTTGTTGGACAATTCTAGGTACTAAGACCAGATATTATGTTGTTGAGAAGAACTATCTTGCCCTCATTTTCACAGTGAAAAATCTTAGAAATTACTTGGAGCATCATGAATTAAATATCATCTCTCTTATTTATCCACTAAAGTAAATCCTTGGTCGTCCAATGTAAACTGGGTTCCTAGACTTATGGGAGGCCATTCTACAGCTATATGACATTCAATTCATATCACTTAATTCGGTGAAATGGAATTCCCTGTATAATTTCCTTACAATACATCTGGTCCCAAAAAATATACTAGAGGACACTGAACTTCTATATGAAGTGGTCTTATGTGCCCATAAGACTCCCTGGACATGGGAAATGTACTTTGATGGCACCTCTCAAGGTCTCGTATGCAGAAGGATGAAAAACATGAATCTCAATAGAGATGGTATAGCGATTATATTTGTCTCTCCGAACAAAGCAGTGCTTCCATTCTATTTATCACTATACAAAGGTTACACCAATAACAAGTCTGAATTTGAAACCCTCATCATTGGGTTGGAACTAGTCCTACTTATACACATAACCTACCTGAACATAAAAGGGGATTCAGAATTAATGATTAAGATGATCAATTGACAATATGATATAAAAAAGGAATAAATGGATCCTCTCATTTTCTATGTCAGGGGAATGATGGAAGGGTTCCATTTTATCCAACATTGCATCATGTTCCGTGATCATAGAATGCTTGCCCCAAATCATAGGCACCATCATGGCTGACCTAGATCAGGAAGATGTAATATTCCATATCCCACATCTAAGGATGGTATCGTTGATTTTCATATGTGATATTGAAGAATTGAACCAGGTCAACACCACCCCAGATCATAATGAACCAATATCCACCCCAAGATGGATGGATCCCATAATCAGTTATCACCAAAATGGGACTCTCCCAATAGACTAAACTAGAAGAGAATAAATTTTGCCTTGTGTAGAAAACTTCACACTCTAAGATGGTCTAAATGAGTAGAAAATACTCTATAAGAATTGGTTTCTTGGAATCCTCCTCAGATGAAAAGGGTAATGTGATATTTCAAAAATCATGGAAGAATTACTTTCAATATCCTATGGCACCCCTATGTCTGGGACCAGGCTCTCACACCAGATCAGAAGGTTGGGTTGGCAAAACCATGATATAGGGATGTGTGGAATACACAAATAATTGTCAAGAATTATATATCCATGCATAATTCATCCATAAATCCATATAATTTATACATATAGCTAAATATTCATTTCCATTTGATGTTTGGGTAGTGGATGTCATGGGGCCATATCCCCTAGATACAACCATGTTGTTCAAGTACATATTTACTACTATCATCTTATTTTACAAATGGGATGAGGCGATACACATCAAGGAATTTGGGATGAGTAATATTATGAACTTTGTAAATTTCTATATCATTATTAGTATTATGGTCCCTCACACAATATTGATGGAAAACAACACCAAATTTTGTTCTATAGAACTGATGAAACTATATCAGGATTAAAAAATTGAATCTAATCACTCGTCTCGCTATCAAGTAGTATAAAATGGAAAGATAGAGGCATTCAATAAGACTCTATGAAATATAATCCAAAATATGGTGAAAATTATAAGAATTCCTCCCAAGATAGGTTCCTTTATGCTCTATGGGCATATTATTCCACCATGCATATTAAAACACAAGCAATGCCATACTTATTGGATTATGGGACCGAGACGGTACTACCCATAGAAGTCCAGATCCCTTTGCTTCAAAAAACCATTTGTGGAAAACTAATAAAATATGAAAGATCAAAAAAATGACTTGATGAATTGGAGTGACTCGATGAGAATAGGTTTCACATGTTACAAAACCTTGAGGTCCATTAGAATCAGATTGAATGGTCCTTTAATAAAAAATTTCCCCTCCACTAATTACTCTAAGGGGAGATGTTTTTGATCCTCAGAACCCCAATGATACTAGGAAATAATCCCCAAAAGATTGAACCCAAATAGGAAGGACCTTACATCATACATAAGGTCTATCCTAATGAGGATTATATATTAGAAAAAATGGGTGGGGAGCATGTCACACCACCCACCAACATGAGATTTTGTGTGAAATACTTTTTATAGCTACTACCATGGGAATCCACATCAGTGTAAGTCCCACCATTCATCATAACCACATGATAGTAAAATGTATGGAGTTGTTTTCTATTAAATGATGATAAACTATAAAAAATATTCTTAACCCCATGACAGTACACTGTATGCTGTTCATCCTGGTTTCATTATGTTAAACTGTACAATATCATCCTAACCACATGATTGAAATGTATATAGAGTTTTTTTATTACATGATGCTAAACTGTACAAGATCGTCCTAACCACATGATAGTTTTTTGTATGGAGATTATACTTGTTAAATTATGTTAAACTATATCAGTGCATCCTGGAAACAAGATGTTAAACTGCATGACATCTCTCCTCTTAACCATATGATAGTAAATTTTATGGAGTTTTTTAGGGTAACATGATAATAAATTGTAAAATCTAGTCCTAACCACATGATGAAAAAATATATAATGTTTGACCAAGATACATGATTTTAAACTATAAAAGCTCATCCTGGAAACATGACATTAAACTATACTAGTTCGTCCTGGCATCAATATGTTAAACTATACTGCATCTCTCATTTTTACCACATGATGATAAACTATAGGGTCCCTTTTCATCCATCTTCATTCACATTGAGTGACCCACTTTCTTAATACATGACATTAATATTATCATCTTTTCAAGAACTATATAGGTATTGATTATCATTTCAAATGATATAGTTAGGGACACATAAATTCTATGACTTTGTCTAGTCACATCATGGTGCGAAATTCCCCCATCCTTCTCTTAAATTCCCCTTCATGGTAAGAGGATCCCTTGTTATTTCTTGTTTCTCACACCGATCATAGCTCATTTGGGCTTATCAATTTTGGTAAGGGCTTCCCCAAGAGAAAAAAGACATATCATCTTTGTCATGTTGATCTTGGTCTTAAATTCGAAAAATTAAAAGGTATATCGTCTGTCCTCATTGCATGGCATTAAACTGTACAGTTAATGTCCCCTACATGACATGAAACAACACAATCCTATGGGACTCTCCCAATAGGATCACTATAGTTGGTGTTGGTCTTCTACCACACCTACAACCACTCTACCCATATACACAATCATCGAACCCACATCCTCACCACAAGACATTAAATTTCATGACAGTTTCAGAACTACATTTGGTTTGATTCTCATATTCATGAGATACATACTGATTCTCAGACTTCCACCCTTGGGCCCAACTGCAGTATTCCCATCAATTCAAATTGGTTTTCCTCCATCCTCGCTGTATATCATTAATCTGCATGGTATTTCAAGAACTATGTATGGATTTATTCTCATTCTTTACAAGATATATAGCAGTTCCCAGATTTTAATCCTTGGGTCCAGTCGCAATATCATGTCTTCTTTCATGAAAATACATCTTTGTCCTTGACGTATGATGGTAAACTACATGATTCCGAAAAGAACTACATTTGGCTTGATTCATGTCATCACATGATACATAGTGATGTCTAGATCCCTAATCATGGGTCTATCTATAATAATCAGAAGATACCTTGTCCACCTCTCCATACAAGTCAGACCTATATAGAGAGTTTCTTTCTCAAGAACTACCTGTGACTTGATTCATTTAATCAAATGATATATAGTGACGTTTGGATTTCCAAAATCGGGCATAGCCATGAAAAATTGATATAAACATGCCCCCTCTTTCCATATATGCCTGACCCTCACTGGGAACCTCATTAAGAACTATGTGTGGCCTAATCCCATATCATCATGGGATACATAGTGATCCCCATAATTCATCTCATCGGACTAGCTGCAATACCTCCATATCATGTTGGTGAACCCACATCGTTATCACAAGAAAATAAATTCCATGGCCCTTTCAGAACTACGTGTGTTTGGATTATCATTTTTATGAGATAATTAATTATTCCTAATATTCCATCCTTAGGCCCAACTATAACATTTTCACCTATTCGTAGCATTTCAAACATCCTTACCACAAGAAATTAAACTGAAAAGAAAAACATCCCAATCACACGACATTAAAACCATGCAACAAATACGTCCATACAACATGATGCTAAAATATATGGAAAACATACTCACCTCATGTCGATAAAGATCATGTAGTGAATACTTGTTGTATGAAGTAAACTTCACATATATCGTAACCCATCATCAATCCTTATCAAAGGACCATAAGAGCCTTACCCCGATCAATTAGAGAACGAGGTGCTTCCTTTATTTATTAATCACCTCTATCCATAAATAATACCTCATGTTTCAATCACATCATGTTTAGATTAACCTTTAACTACCCTTGAAAAGGGAAATATTTCCCTCTTCATGATCATGATATGGATTCCGAAGGGATTAGATCCACCAACAATAGACATCTTGTCCAAGTGTGAAGGGTGTTAGGATTCTCTTGAGCTTGACGTGACCACAGTAGAACCTGAAACCCCATTTTCTTTTAGGTTATCACTTGAATAATTGTTCCATATCATCAATCGTGACTTAAGAATAGTGATCTATGATTCAAAACACTCCTACCTCCTACTCGGAAAGATTTTGGAGTACTCTTGACCATGGGAATCCTAATTAGGATCTTCTGTGTCATCTCCCATATTTGGTCCATAGGTGTCATGACTTTAAACTACCCCCAATTTGGTCAAGGTTGTATGACCTTAAAATCAAGCCTATAATAGTCCAAATCATAAGGCCTTAAACTGATAGAAAAAGGAGACATAAAACATGTTGGTATAAAAACCTACAATGGGAAGGCTGGGAAAAATTATAGTCTTCACTTGCTAAACTCTTCATATTTAGAGTTTAAGAAACAATTAGGGGACAAATTAAAGGTATAAATCTCATAACATCTACTCTATATCCCTATGAAAAGGAATGATATTATTTTTGGACCCTCTAGATCAAGAAAAATTAGGATTAAAGATTTTTCAAATCTCTTCATTGTGAGAATATGTTTTCTTGGTAGTGGCATAACTTTTAGGGTGATTGAACCCTTATTGATTCATACAATTTCTATAAATTACATAACATGATTTAAAATGACTTGGGTTGTCAAAAACCTCTAATAGCACATGGAAAAGAAAAAAAAATTCTCTGCTCAACAATTCTATCGATGCAGAATGGATTAGACCCATCGACTAGAGACATCTTGGTCTAGTATAAAGGGACATCTAATTCTCGTGAGCCTAATTCCACTATGGTAAAACATAGAGCCCCATTGTATTTTAAGTTATCACCAGAATGATTTTCCCATATAATTACTCTTGAATTGGGCACTTTGGACTATTATTTACAATCCATGTATCATACTATTCAAGCAGAGTCAACATCCTTGAAATTACATTTTGGTTATTTGTACCCTTTCCCAAATCTGTAATGTGACACTCCATTACCGAACTATTGATGGCCCACACCTCATGAGTCAAAACCACAGGGTGTATGGATCTATCTTCATAATCAAGTGCTCAATTTCCCTAAGGTTCCAAAACCCTTCCTAGATAGCCTTCCCATATTACCCAACTTCATCATCTAAATCTTTGAGTATTCATCAACCTTCCATGGCCCTTGGAAAGGAAAATAGGTATCTCATTTCGACCATGCTACTAATGCATAAGGTATTAGACCCACCAACCAGAGACATATTGGTCCAGAATAAAGGTCTTTCTAATCCTCATGATCCACAACAACACCATGGAAGAACCTAGTATGTTATTATATCATGGGAAACACCTAGTTTGTTTTCCCATCCCATATTAACTTACTCAAAATTTGGGGTTATGATTTATTTCACCCATATTCTAAATATCCAAAAGGTTCTAGATTCCCTAGTATTTTTTCCTCTACCATATTACCTTTATAACACTTCCAAAATCCTTGGAAAGTAAAAGATATCTCTCTATTCAGCCATGCTACTAACACATAAGGGCTCAAACCCACCAACCAGTGACATATTAAACCAGTATAAAGAGCTTCACATTCCTCTTGATCCCTAGAAACACCATGGTAGAACTTGGAACAACATAGTGTTTTGATTCATCCCTGGTCTTCCATCCCCATATTCCATAAAGTCTTGTCATTAATACTTTAAACTACATGGAATATAAAAGTCCTGATCTCAAAGAACCAAAACTACACCAATACTAGGTTTGAGCTCAAACACCATAAACTAAATCAAAACCAAGTCAGATCTACAAGACACTAAACTAAAGTAGAACAAAGGTCTAATCTGAAATAAACTAAACTAAAACAATGTCATGTCTAAGCTGAAAAGACCCAAAACTAAAGCACAATAGTGATTTAGTCTGAAAGATCTTGTGAGGACCCTCATATGGACTTGGAAAAACCAAGTTATTTTCATCAATACTAATGACATCGGCAAATATAAGATCACCCTTCCTCTGGTATGTGTATTATATCTGATTATCCTTTTTTCAATTGATTGTTCTCAATACAACTGGAACAAATACATCGATAAAGAATCTTGTGTTGGTGGAAATTCATGTGTACTTTTTGAGAATAATTTGTTATGATCCATACATTCATGTTTTCATGATATTACCCATGGTATGGGTATTGTCATTGGTGATTCACATAATGTTAGAGCAAAAACATAACATGAATATCATGAATTAAAATAAGTTTGGAAGTGATATAGAAAGTTCATAAAATCCATTAATTTATATTGTGTAAAAGGGGGAGGAATCTTCACATTTTGCAGCCTCTATAATGTCTCAAACAAAAAAATGGGATGCACCAAAAAAGGTCACACTATGATAAAAGTTTGTCAGCTATACTGACTAGATCAGAAATATTTCAGCCATAGGTGTCAATTGAACATTGGAGTAACACTTTCCCCACCTCTTCTTCTTCTTCCATAGGATTGATTGACTCAGCCAAAATATTCAACTCTTAAACCCTTTTATATCCAATAAAGAAGATGATGTTGAATGGTTATACCTTATATGAGTAATAATCTCCTCATAACTCTATATTCATGATGTCCAGACATCTATCTGATCCTAAAATTCAGATATCAACTAAAATCTGTGCTCCAATGCCTCCGAAATCACCCTCACCTGTCTAGTAAGGGGAGCCTCATCTATAAGACCATGAACATCTCTGTCACTTGTGGCCAAAATCCATTGAGTTAATATGATTTGAATCATTCTTGCAGGATGGATATCATGATGAAGGCTAGTGAATGGATCTCATGAAAGAGATTCGTAGAATGGTATTTTGATAGAGGCATGTGATGGAATAAAACTGAGAGAGCTCTGAAGAAATAGGGTCTTGTGAAATTAATATATCTATCCCCTGTCTATATATGTAATTTCATGGAATAATAAGCATATCATGGTATACTAAAGGTTTCCCATGATACTAATTCGCAACACCACCAAAGACTCAAGTAGGCATTTACATTCTTCAGAACCAATCCATTATCCCTACAAACATCGCTTCTAGGGGAGGAATTTCTTGATGCTTCCAAATGAGCATTGGAAAAATTAAGAAGGTATAAATACTTTAATATGGGTATTATATTCTCTAAAAAGAAAAAGAAGTAGAAGGTGGCCAAGACAAGTGGATCTAGAAATCCTCTAAGAGACTCATGATCACATGACCAACAAAAGGTCACACAAAAAGACCATGTGCAATGCATAGACTATGGTAGATCCTACAAGTCCCCTTTCCACGAGACCTCTTGGTCTTACAAAATCACTTTGTACTATTAGTTTTCGCAAATCAACAACTGAATGAGTTCTATTGTGCCAAAATGTTCGTCAACAGCATGCACCTGACAACCCATCTAAAATCCCTTTCAAAATAAGACACAAATGTACAAACAGTGGGGGTTCCTTAAGGATTTAAGGATTATACAATGCCTCCGCAAAGGTAATGGTAGTTATCCTTGAAAATATTCATGAATAATCACATTAACCCTAAGAATTTATGGGATAAAACAAAGGAAATGAAGGGTATGGGAGAACTCATGTTTTCTGAACGAAATTCAATACACCCTTAGTAGACCACAAGGCACCATGAGACCCTAGAAACATGTACGCCTCATCTCACAAAAGCACACTTGATTTCCACCCATGACACATGAAAATCCTTGGGTATACACAGGTGACAATGTGCTTCCCATGTATCTCCCCAAAGACTAATAGATAGATTCATCCATAATGATCACACATCTTTATGGGGCCTTTATTTTTCAAGCGACGCATCACAAAAAAATAGATAAAATGTCCTTGACATTACTCATGCAATCTCAATGACTCCCAACCTTTGTCACATAAAACAAAGTAAATAAAACAGAAAGAGGATTGAGATATTATGGTCATAAAATAGTTACGATGCACATAGGAAGTCAGCATTTCTGTCTCTCTAGAATCCTAGATAAGTCACACAAGACCATGTGAGGCCCTTTCCACAAGCATCCTGGTCTCACGAAACCACATGGACATATCAATATGAAAATATGGAAGTCCTTTGGAATACCCACATGATTCAATAAATTCCTCATTAATTGTAAATAATCCAATAAAGGAAGTGTTGATGAAGAGACTCACAGTCACTAAAAATCAGGTGGCACCCTAAAAAAATCTACACTAGAGGACTCGTGAAGACGTATGCACCATATCTCTTCACGGACTCCATCCTGGATTCAATCTAGATACACCGCACAAAATGACTAACAATCAAGGTGGTGAGGCTTATAAATCCCCCACCACATCCTCAAATAAAGGGGTTGTATTTTTCACATCCAATAACATAAGAAAACCAAGCACCAAAGAGGATTTATCTGAGTGATTTATCCTAAAACTGGAAAGTATTTTGTTAGGTTATACATCAGTGAACAGACAGACCTATCAAGTGGCATGCATAAACACTTCACATGATCAACCATAGATCACATGAAGGAATATTGGAAGGAGACACAAAGTTAATATTTTAAACATTCTAGATTTTTTTATACTTACAAAAGTAACACTGAACAAAATTTAGGTCACTCATGATACAAAGGTAGAGAAAATACCAATAAATGGGAGGCTTAAGAGAAGGACATGTGAGATGAACCTTATGCACTTCAAGTGAACTATCCAAGACACATGAAATAACTAAGACAAGTCATTTAGATCAAGTGACACTCATTTGGTATACAATTAAGATCATAAAAAGTCCCCTAGACATGCAAAAGAAAGTCTTGTGGTGCCTCACAAGCATGCCACCCAGATCACATGAGACCCTTTGGGCCCATCATCCTAGTCTTGAAGTTATCTTCATACATGTTCCTTAACTCATATAATGGTAATAGTTCAAGATAGTTGAGTCTCACAGAAGAACCCATTCATTTCATTTGTCTCCCACGATGCCCTTTGGGTATGCCAGCTAAGTCTTGTGATGCCCTCCAGGCATGTCAACTAGGACGTGTGAAACCCTCTAAGACATGTCATATTGACTATATTGATTCTATATATATGTTTTAGTGACCAATTTTGATGAAATTTGGGTAGATCATCTAGGTCATGAGACACCCTCTAGAAAGTCCATCTTGGTCATGCGATGTCTTCCAAGACAAACAATCTGAGTTTTGTGATGTCCTTCGGAGAAGCCAAATCTGAACATGTGACATACCCTTAGACATTCCATCCAATAAAAATTATGTATCTCCAACAAGCCAACTAGATCATATGATTTCCTTTTTAACATTTTGGGAATACATTCTCTAAAAAATCAGGCAGACAATTAAGGCATGTCAAGTGGATAATCAATGCAGGTCAGGCTCATAAGCAGACCCAATGAAAATGGAAACCTCAGTGTGTAAGCCTCGATCAAGTGAAATACAAAGACTTTGATTCTTTACATAACCACGATATGTATGACACATTATCAATGGCTTGAGAATGAAATGAAACACCCCAAGGGTCATCCTAAGATGTAAGTCCCATATCTATAAGTAATAAGTTTTATCTCTTTCCATACCTTATTTCCTACACTGAGCATAGCTCACATGGGCTTTGGGAAATAAAATTATCATAAAAATTTCCCCATGATCCTCTACCAATAAAAGAGTGAAATCAGGGGGTAATCCCTAACCAGAGGTATAATACGATATATACCATATATAATGGCACCATTAGAGTGTAAGCCCTAATCAAGTGAACTATGAAGACTCTGATTCCTTCCATAACCAAGATACGTTGGACAACTTCTCAATGATTCGAGCCCGATATTAAACACCCCAATTTTCATCCTAGTATGTATGTCCTATATCTATAAGAAATGAGATAGATCTATTTCCATCCCTTATATCCTAAATCGATCATAGCTCATGTTGGATTAGGGAATTCCAATGATCACTATATTTTCACCATGAGCCTCTACCAAGGCATGGGAAACCATAAAGAGTAATCCCCAACCAGTTAAATAATACAATATATCTCACATATAAAGGCATTTTTGGAGTTTAAGACCCAATAAAGTAAACTAGGATTACTCTTATTCCTTACATAACCAGGATACGTAGGAAACCTTTTCAAAGGTTCGAGCTCGATATCAAACCCTCAAATGGAAACCTCAGTGTGTAAGCCCTTGTCAAGTGAACTGTGAGAACTCTTATTCCTACCATAACTAGGATATGTAGGATGCATACTTAAATAATGAGAGCAAATAAATATCCATTCCAATGTAAGAACAAAGTCTCCTACATTCCAACCATCGGGACCCAATCATTCCCAGGGGCTGATAATTTCACCTCCCCCCTCAGTGGACTAAAGAGCCTCTGAACTATGGAAACATTGATTCCTTCCATAACCAGGATATGTAGGATTCATTCTTATGGCCTAATAATCATATTTAATTTCCAAGGGCCTTCCTAGTATCAAAGTTCCATATTCATATGTAATGATTTTGATAACTTGTTTTCCCTCATTTCTCACATCATGCCTAGATCATGTGGGTTTAGGGAGTCATAATCAACACCACATTAGTATAATGAATCTATAACATCAAGGGAAATATTAGCATGTAATCCTAGATGAGTGGAATAATACAAACCTCCACCATATGAGGAAATCTACTTTGAGTATATTCCCAAGGGTTTTATTGAACTATGATAATTTACTTCCAACCATAACCAGGATACATAGGATGTCTTCTCAAAACAAAAGCTTAAATATATGGTTCCTAAATTCCCACACGTATATCACATCCAAGGGATGTTAAACTAAATGGGTTCAATGAAATGCTTGGGTTTTTATTGTTATAATAATCAGGATATATAGGATTCATCTTAATGGATCAATCCCCTCCTCGGAATATAAACTCCATCCCTATATGGAAGAACATTCTGAAGCATCCAGTTCTATGGATTCAAAAAATAAATTATCTACCCACCAATTTAAAATATGGGTGAAGAAAATATGATACATACATATGGATTCAGTAATGATATTCCCCTTCTACATTTTACTAATGATATTCCTTATATTTTTTATATAAGGATAATTACCCTATAATCATTTTGATAGGGTAACTGGTCCCATATCGGGATTAATAAGAGATCCAATAACATATCTTAAATCTATAAGAGAGTCCAAGAGTAGGAAATAATTCCACTCCAAAGGGTGTGATGATCCCAACCTCCCATCCTCTCGACCAATGCAAGTACCCAATACTCATTAGTCTTGGAAACCAGATGTATACCTTCTTTTGGAAGGTAGGTGTGTACCTAGCTATGGATGGGGGAACTGTTGGGTGTTTTCAGTAAGAACAACGATAATAAACCAATGTTAATTACACACAAATAAAAAACCCCCAAAATAAATCATTTATCTAAGCTGAACCCACTTCAATGAGGGTTCCTAACCTTGCATTCTGAAACCATGTGAAACAACAAGTAAAATAAATTCCAAAGCATGCAATCCTTATGTGGATTGTTTTTATGCTTGAATGTGTGTGTGTCATTTTCCGGTATCCTTATCAGTTTTCTATAAGGACGTTCGTGGGGATACTAGAACTAGAAAGATATGGAGGATGACTCAATTTGTGGTCTGCGTTTCATATAATTCCCAGTTTTGATCTTTGATGTCATGGGGAATGATTCGATCAAAATAAAGGATGTTTTCATTGATCAAAGTTTTTCTATTCTAGATCACCAAAAAGGTAAGCATCCAATAATCTAATTCTACATTCTTTCACTTTTACACAACAATTTTTATAACCTTATACTCCAAACTCCCAATATGGTCTAAATAGTATAACCCTAAATTTCATACATGTTTCCCCATTAAGGTCATCTATGTTATGATTGGGTATATTATTCATATTAGATCACTTCTACTCTATTGAAAAATAGGAATATTTAATTTTTTTCAAAGTTATATGACCTTAAAAATCATCTACCATTTGGTTTAAGCTCTATGACCTTAAATAGGTGAAATGATTTTGGTAAAATTTTTATTACCTTAAACTTTTTCCACATGTAGTTCTAAACTCTATTAAAATAAATTTAGAGACACTATTAAACTAAAAACAAAGACATAAAACATTTTAGGTTATATACCCAAAAGTTTGTCATAACTAAATTTTAAGTCTTCATTCACTAATCCTTACCTCTTCACAGTTTAAGAAAAATTAGAGAATTAAAGGAAAAATAAAAAATAGGGATCAAATTTGGCACAATAAATAGTTAAAATCATTATTTCTAGGCCTGAGGACTTAGGAAAATGTTATATCAACCACATATTCTATGAATATATTAGCTTAGGTGTTTTCTAAATATTAATGTGGAACCAAAAAAATATATTTACTAATTTAAAGGCACATAAATACCCTTATATTATTTAATAATGAAGTTAGTTTGAGTGGATTTTAGGTTTTTATTAAATTGAATAATTATTTTATTTTCATAGAACTCATGAAGACTATTATTTATTAAGGATCATTATATTTGGGAGTAAGTTTTTTTCAAAGTATTTTGGTTGTTTTCAAAGATTTTTAAATCACTGTTCTGAAGGGAAATTTGAAACCGAACATTGATATCCAACTCCACATTTAGAAACCCATGTTTGATCTGAATTTTGTGTTTGGGAACCTAACTTTCGTTAAGGAACCTAAAGTTAGGGTGCCTAACATTTTATTTGTACCTAATTTAAGTAACCTCACATTGGTAATATACCTCACATTGAGAACCATATTGGTATTATACTTCATGTTCTAGAACTTTTTGTTTGGAATCAACCATGTGTTGGAAGGCGTACTTTTCGAATCGTTCTCAAATTATTTAATCACAAAATTTATCCAATTGTATGTGAGTTTTTAATTTTGAATATTTTTTTAATATTTTTTCTATGATTTAGTTGGAGTAAAACTATCAAAAAAATTATTTAAAGGCTACTTCATAAAATCATCAATAAAATGTTATTCTTCATATCTTATAAGTGAATATGTGATTTTTCATGGATGATAAAGTTAAAATTTCCAATATGATATGAATTTTTAAATAATGATCTATATAGAACTTTTCCATATCTTTTTGACCTAAATTTATTCAGGTTTATTATTTAGTTTTAATGGAAACTTATGAATTGATTGGTTGAAATAATTATAAAATAATTTTACTCTCTAATGATGGATGATCTAAATCTCTTACCTTGGAATTATGTCATATTTCCCCATTTATAGAATTGACTATTCTATTTGATGTTACTTCTTCTATGCTTATCTATGATACATCTAATAAAATTTATTAAATCCTTTTAAGTAATAAAATTTTGTGGCAAACATTTTCCCTCAAGATGTTGTTTTGTGTTTGTCCCGCTGCTACATAGATTGATTTGGTTCGTGTTGTTACTTTATTTAAATATTATATTTCGAAAGTTTGGAGATTATTCTTGAGGACTATAATTTGATTTTATTTATATTATTTTTCAGATCTATTCATATAACATCTACATCATCATTATCGAAATGTTTTCATAGGGATATTATCTAACCTAAGACAATTATTTTGTTTCAAAAGACTCAGGTGTGGAGTGCTTTGAAGGATGATGTTAGTCTTGTTTAATTACATCTAAAATTTGTTGTAACAAGTTTCAGTTTATTTCACTCAAATTTTGAGTTCACTTGTAAAAGGATCTACTATTAAAAATCACAAAGATCATGTAGAGGGTTTTTATGAAGTTGAAAATGGGATATTTATGCCTTGAACCACTATAAAAACTATTGTTTTAATTTCTTTTATTTTTTTCACCATACTCAATTTAAATAAAGGATAATATTTTCTACTTTAAAGATATAGATGTATTACTTTTAATTTTATGTAGTGTTTTTCAAAAGGCACAATTCACCCCACCCCCCTCCTATTTCTCTATAATCATTCTTAGAAAACATATAGTTTTAGAAAAGATATATATTGAAAATTTCTTTTAGTTCTAACGAGATTAAGTTAAAAATATAAAAGAAGACTCATGTTGATGGGCAACCATGAATAAGGTGATCAAGGATCCATATTTTAATATTGAAAATTATGGATAATGTAAGCTTTCATGTTTATATATTTTAAAAATCTTGGTTTCAAATTTTACTTAAAGGATTTCAAGCCATATAAAATATCTAAATATAAACCATAAAATGGGATGTTGTAAAATAAGTTGAATATAATCTAAATTCAGGATCCATAAATGAAATTATTTACAGAATTTGGGTATATTAATTCAAATGTGCCTCTCAATGTGCTATAACCTTTTAAATGTGTTAAAAATACATTTTTTCTATGATGGGATGGATAATGTCAGGAAATTAACATACAATACATGTAAATTTATGTTTGATACTTTTAGAATGTGTGAAGCGGTAAGTATCACTCAAATAAATATAATATTTAATGAGATAATAAATGGTTTTATTTCTCTTGTAAATCTTATCCTTTATCCTAATCAATCTTTCAATGTTCATAGAGTTTTTACTTCTAGATGGAATGGTATTTCAACTGTAATTAGACAAAAAAATCATCTTAAATATGTGAAGATAAAGGAATTCATTAGAACGCTACTATTTTATTAATCTAAGATGAAATAAGAGGATGGGTATCATAGAATAATCAATACGGAAAATACATATCTCAATGTTTTTATCTATAAAGGATAAAGTAAGTCAAAGTAGGATGTTATATTCTCTAATGATTCACTATGTTCAAATTTAGGAGAGGTGTTTGGAAAGTTTTCTGGGAGATTCAAAAATCTATATAAATTTAATAAATTTTTTAAGAAACCATTCAATTATTATAATAAAATTATTCTATGACTGAAAGAAATATTATGTTATGAATGAAAATAAATGGGACATATCAAACCTGATTTTCCACCACATAAGGAGATAAGAAAAATGGAAAATAATAATAAGAAGATTTAGATAAAAGATGATTATGGAATAAAAGTTAATAAATCCATAAAATTTATCTATACTATATATAAAGTCTCAAATAGTTATTAAAATTATGAATTTAAAACAAATCAACGCAATCAGAAAGAAAACTTGTGCATTATGGTTTGGGATGATGAGGTGTGATCTTAAAACTCTTCTATTTGTAATTCTTATTTTGAAAATTGATAAAATGATAAATAAATATAATATTGTTCATTTTTTGATGAAAAATGTGAAATCATGAATAAAAAGAATAAATCTCTCAAGAACATTCTCAATTAAGTTTTAATTAAGAAAGATGTTATGCTAAAACAATACTTATAATTGAAAAAAAATATACTTCATGATGTGTTGAACATGATATAAAAATTAAAGAGTTTCATGATGAATTAAAATCCTTAAAAAGGAAATGTAGTGTGTTTACTAAAGGCAAATATTTTTTTAATAAAATTATCAGAAAGACTATGTGTAAGAATGAATGATATGGAATAGGTAGTAATGGTGAAAAACATAAAATGTTTAGAAATTATTTTTTCCCAAGATAAAAGAATCATAGCATGTCTAAAGTTACACGTTTTTATTATGGAATTAAATATCACTATGGTAATGATTATTTTTTAAGGAATATTCAAATTCTTAGTGTTATGAAATATTGTGTTACTAGAGATTTATCTAAAGTAAATTCTCGAATTTCTAGTAAAATTAAACAGATCCCATTAACCAGATCCTTGTTTATTGATACTATAGGACCCAAAATCATTTGGATGCCCAAAAAAAATATTTTTTGATATATTTTAGGTGAAAATACATAGGAACATAAATTTGGTATTTTATATGGATATTGGATATTTAAGAAATTTGAGAAGTTTATTTTCCAACTTTGATGCACAATCTGAAGTTTATAGAGGCTTATTTTCCTTGGGTGATAATTATAAACAAAAAGATTTTAGATTTGGGTATGTTAGGGTTCCAAAATATATCCCAATCAATAAGGTTCTATATGATCAAAGGTTGAATCATAATTTGACAATAATTTCTCAACACTGTGATGATGGTTTTACTATTTATGTTTTAAATAATGCATGTTTTTTTAATAATAAACTACTCAATTCTAGATCAGATATAACAAAAAATGTTTATACTTTCGACCTTTGTTCCTTATGTGAATAAAATGTGAACTATTTAAATTTTAAAGTTAGTGAATATATGATATAGGATAGAAATATTGTTCATTGTAAAATATTTTCCCAATTATAATTATCTAAATATAGGTTACTTTTTTTATCATCCTTGCCTTAATATTGATGACAAAATAATTTTTGATGGATGTCAAATAGGAAAGCAGCACAAGCCATCTTTCAAATCAATCAAAAGGTTTTCTACATCTAGAAATTTAAAACTTATATACATGTATTTTTTGACCTTCTAGAGTAAAAATATTGGTTAGATGGTTCTTTTTTTGTTAGTGGATGATTTTCCATGATTTTCTTGGGTTTACTTTTTGAAATGTAAAATTTAGTATTTTTTATTTTTATGAGTATTTTGTAAGTTGGTTCATAATTAAAAATATTTTAAAATATTTTCATTAAGAATTTATCATGAAGGAGAATTTGGGTATCGATAATTTAATTCTATTTACTCAAATTTGGGTATTAAGTATATTTTTTCTTCTCCAAGAACACCTTAACAAAATAGAATTGTTGAAAAATCTAATAGGTCAATTAAATAATTCTGTAGAACAATGTTAAATGTTTATCGTTTACATAATTATTTTTTGTAATAAGATATTGATAAAAATCCCATATTATGAATAATTTTTTAATTAGATCACTTCTCAAAAATACACCTTATAAGTTGTGGAATAATAAAATCCATGAATTTTGATACTTTAATGTCTTTTGATACAAGGTTTATATCCTGAATACTAAGGAAAACCTTGGTATGTTTGATCCAAAAGTTGATAAATAAATATTTATTTATTATTTGGTTACATATAATTCTTATTGAGTGTGTAATAAAAATTAAAGGATATTTAAGGAATTGGTTTGTGTGAAGTTTGATGAGAGTAATCCCTTTAATCACAAAAAAATACAAATAGATGAAGCTATATATTGTTTAAATAACTTGATACATCATTTTTCTATTTTTAAGTGTGAAAGAAAGTTAGGTCATGATCATGATCAATATAGTTATAAAGAATATTAAACAAACAAACCTAAATGTGTCTTACCTAGACTATCTATGACTTTGAAGGACCATCCCTTAGAGATGTTTATAAGAGATCAAGATGAATGTGTCAAGAATACAAGAAATGTTGGAAATATTGTTGAGTTATCCGAATTTATATTCATGTTTGAACTTAAAAATGTATAAGGAACCTTAGATGATGAGAGTTAGGTATAGGATATGCAAGAGGAGTTAAATAGGTTTAAAGAAAATAAATTTTGAAGAGTTATGTGATAGGACCTCAAACCATAATGTAATAGGAACAAAATGATTATTTAGAAATAATAAATATTATCAATGTGTAATTACTAGTAAAAAAGTTTGGTTAGTTGTCTAGGGTGATAATTAAGAGGAGGGTCTAGATTATGAGGAATTGTTTTTCCTTATTTATAGACTTGAATCCATTATGATCATTTTATAATATAAATCTTTTATGAATTTTTAATTATACCAAATTAATGTTAAATCTTCTGTTAAAATGTTTATTTAATAGTTTAATTTTATGTTGAACAACCCCCATGTTCTAAAATTCTTGTTTTCTAAATTATGTTTTTAAACATAATAAATATATTTATTGTCTTAAACAAGCACCAATGGCTTAGTATGAGAGGTTAAGCTCTTTTCCTTTAGAAAATGGTTTCTTGTAGGACCATATAATCTAAATATTTTTAATAAAATTATATATTCTTATATTTTATTAGTTTAAATATTATTAGATGATGTTATTTGTGGATCCATTAATCAAAAAAAAATTGATTTTTCAAAACTTATACAAAAAAAATTGAAATGAGTATGATAGAAGGATTAAATTTAATTCTTGGATTTAAAATAATTCAAAATTATTTTGGAAATATTTTTGAATCAAAGTAAATATATTATTTTTTTTTATGAATTTTATACTTGAAAAAAATGATTATAAAACTTGTTTGTGTACTAATATAAAACATGATTTGGATACATAGGGTAAACTAGTTGAAAATAATTTATATAGAAATATAGTTGGTAGTTTATTATATCTTATTATAAATATACTAGATATAATGTTTTTTGTTTTCTTATGTAGAATATTTTAGTCAAATATAATAGAGTCCCATTTGATTGTTGTAAAAAGGATTCTGAGATATTTAAAGGGAACTGTTTGTTTATATTTTCTTTTTCCAAAAACCAATGGTTTTGATTTTATTTCATATTATGATGCTAATTTTGGATGTTGTATATTAGATATAAAAATTACGTCCGAATCCTAGAAATTCCCCAGTTTCATGGTCTAGTGAGAAGCAATATTCAGTTTCATTATCAACTACTAAGGTAGAATACATATCTGTTGGTAGTTGGTGTGAATAAATGTTGTGGATGAAACACACTCTTATGGAATTCGAACTTAATTTTGGTCATATTCCTATTTTATATGATAATATTGGTGCAATAAATATTTCTAAAAATATAGTGATCTATTCTAGAACAAGTCATATTGATATTCATCATTATTTTCTAAGGGATTATTTATAAAAGGGATATATCTCTTTAAAATTTGTTAATATTGAATATCAGCTTGCAGATATTTTTACTAATCCACTTTTAACAGTATGCTTTTATTTTATTAGGGGGGGTTATGTTTATTTAAGTTAAAAAATTAGTCTATATTTTTTTAATCCTTTTAAATTAATAATTTGATTCAATTAAATTTTGATGTTTAGTAAAGTTTTATTTATTCTTTTAATTATTTATTTTTTTATTTTATATTATTAATATTTATTTTCCTATTTTAATTTTAAAAATCTTCTTTTAAACTTAAAATTCTAAATCATTAGACTTGATTTTCAACTTGAGAAACCCAACTCAAGCATAAAAATTATTATAGATAATATCATCTTTCATTTATCTCTATATCTATAACCATCAAAACCTTACCTCTTCATTCACCCGAATATAAATATCTCTATAATCATAGATATGTTGAACCTTGATCCAATAACTACTTATTCCAATGGAAAAAATTAATTTGACTGATGAAGATAGTCCCAATAGTTTGAAAGGGAAAAGTATTTCTAGTTCAAATCCGAGGGTTTTTAGGGGAAGGTAGTTTATTTAAAAAGGGTATTCAAGAAGAATTTTCTTCTAAAGCAGTCCTTTATCTTTCAAGGTCTATAATTTATATTTTGAGGAGGAAATTAAGAATATGTATTTGAAAAGGAAGTATGGTAGTTTTTCAAAGATGCCCAATTTATTTTTGGAAATAATGAAGATGTTATCTCTTCAAAGGTGAATGATAAATCATTTTTAGTTTTTTCAATGATTATGTCATGTATATTTTAGTGTCCTCTTAATGGTATTATCAGTTTTAGCTTAAGTTTGACTGGATATGAAGTTCATAAGTATAAGAATATAATGTCATTTCTTTTTTAGACTTCTCATGTTAGAAAGGTAATGGTAATGGACTGAGAGGTTGATTAAAAGGACCTTGTCAAGTTTATTCAAATGGATTTAATTACAAAGATTAAATAGTTATATAAAATTATTTTTTCTAATATATATATATATATAAATATATATTTTTTTATACTCAGTGATATCATGTTAATTCTATGCCAGCACAAGATAAGGTATATGAATCATTATTTCCATAACGATGTAAGGATTTATTTTTATCCTTTTCAATGGATATTGTCTCTTGTTCATTATAATATATGACTAATCACTAGAATTAGTACTAGTTTGAGGCACCATCGCAACAATGTTCTTGTGGTTAGAATATTGAGAAAATTTGGTTACTTTTTTAGTGTAACTAGAGGGATGCTTATAATGGTTGGCGCAGAATCAGATGAACCATCTGGTTCTCATACTAAGGGGGAATAGAAGTTTAAATACTAATAGATTTAGAAGTATTAATACTAAGAAAATTGGTGAGCCAAGAGTTGAAGGAGGTGTGGTTGATCCATGAATGTATGTTGGAGAAATTATAGAATTAGAAGGCTCTACCTCTAGTGGATAGAATTTCCCTTAAAATATAAAAATATGGAAAGTATTGGATGAGAAAATTCCTAACATAGTTTTTTAGTGCTTTAATTTTAATGGATTTATAATTAATATTTTAATAATAAATAATTTATAGTTTAGTTAGTTTAAATTTCTCAAAGAAGAGAACATCCTGTTGTTGCTGATTATGTTGTTGAATATACTATAAGAGAACATTTGAAACCTATTCTAGTTGTGGAGGAAAGAATATAATAAGTTTTTCAATTTCAAGAAAAACATGTTATGTAAGTTTCTCATTATATAGAGTTTAAAGGAATATAAGGATCCCTTTTTTATAAACTAAGTTTATAAGTTGTTACCTCAACTAAATTAATTAGGGACTAATCATTTTCTTTAGTTGTTTACTCCTTGTAAAGAAAAGATGACGTTGTTTCTAAAAGCACATAGGTGATTGGGAAACTCTTTCCCCTTTATTATGAAGGTATATAAGCATAATCACATTAGCTAATAGAGGTTATAGAACCCTTAGTAAGGGTTGAGAGTGCGTCCTCAAATTCATAAGAAGAATATTGTTTGAGGATCACACTCATACTTTTTTTTGTGAATATGGTCTCTAAATTTAACTCGTTAAAGGATGATGTTGTTTGGATTTAAGAAAAACACAAGATTTCTAAAAAGTATTTTTATGACTTAATTAGTGACTGAATTTCCACAAAATAATACGAGTATCTTCATATTCACTTTAATATTTTAAAGGATTCATCAATATCCATAAAATATTTTCGTTCCCTAAAAAGAGACATCTTTGATCTGTTTGGAAAGTGGAAAGGAGATCTAATGTAAAATTAAGATTCAAATAACATGAAAATGTTTTTGGAAATTCACTTTGAAGTTATGAAATCTTTCAGTTCAAGTCATGTTAGAGAAATTAATTTTACTATAGTAGTTTCTTGTTACGTTTTAAGAACATTGGAGTTGTTATATGCTGATCTTTCTACCATCGATGATAAAATTCAGAGTCTATATTGTGATAGTGTTCCCCTTCACATAGTTCTAGAGAATTATAAAGAGTTAATTGTGATATTAGCTTCTATATATCCTAGTATCATATATCTTTTCAACTAGTTAGTGGGTATGATAGACAATTAGGTTAAGTATTTTGAGACTATTCAAAAATTTCTAAATGTGAACATGGTTGAATTTTTAAAAGTTATTCAGAATTTGTGGCATCCTTTGAGAGAGTGGGTTACAATGTTGAACTAGAATTTCAAATACTCGATAGTGTAGATTATATAAAAAACAAAACTCATTGAGATTCCTTATCCTCTACCTCTTCTTCTAAATATTCAAAACTATTTTCCTGTCTTCCCTCAAATCCTAAATCTTAGCCTATTTCTTGATCTGATATTAAATTTTTAATCTAATTCCATTTATAAAATTGAATTTTATTTATTTTTTTGTTATATATATATATTATATGTATTGTTTTTTTTTTCTATTTTTAAGTCTACCATATCCTAATATACTTATTTTTTGTGATTATAGGACATTCATATATAGTTATACGAAAAATTAATTTGGTTTATTCCATTTTTATGATTTCTTTCTAATCTCAAGAAAAGGGTGAAGAAATTTCAATAAATAAAAAAACTATAAAAAACATTATCAATATCCTTTAAAAATATTTTTCTAGTTTATTTAATAATTACAAACAAGTTAGTTTTTTTTTCAACTAATTTTTTTATCATGAAAAAGTAGGAGATTATTGGGAATATGGACATTGAACTAATAAGTTCTTCACAAATTTTGATGCTAATAAATCTCATCATTTGATTCAATAATAAATTTAATTTGAATAGATTTCTGGTTTATATTTCACTAAATTAGTATTTTATTTTCATGGAATTCTGGATGCATTTTATTTAGTAATAATCTTTATATTTGGGAGTAAGTTTTTCTACTAGGATTTTGAGAAGTTTTGAAAGAGTCTCAAATCACAATTCAGAAATTGCAGTTGAAACCTAACAATGGTATCCAAATCTATGTTTAGAACCCCACATTTGAGTTGAACATTATGTTCAAAAATCAAACTATTTTTAAGGAACATAATGTTTGGGTGCCAAATTTTTGATATATACCTAATGTATTTAACCTCAAGATGGTAATATACCACACTTTGAGAAAACAAAATTTGGTATTATACCCCACATTATGGAACTCTACATTTGGAATCAACTGAATTCTAGCAGCCATAATTTTGGAATCATCCTCAAGAAGTTCAAACCCACATTGATCCAGTCACCTGTGAGATTTAAATTTTGAATTATTACAGGATTTATTCTATAATTTCACTTGAGTAAAAGTCTTGATAATGTTATTTAAATGATTTTTCAAAAAATATTCAATATCAGATTAATTTGTTCCAATTTCCGAGGTATGTTATGATATTTTCTGGCTGATAAAGTTAAAATTTGAAATACATTGTACATTTTGAAATCAATATTTATCTAGTATATTTTCTGGATTTGATTGACCTGAATTTATTTATGGTGCTTATTTATTTTAAATTGAATCTTATGGATGTATTGGAAGAACTTATTATCAAATGATATGACCCTCTCAAGATTGAGGATATAAATTTATTACCCTAAAATTATGTTAGATTTCTCAATTGTTTTAAGATATTATTATCTCTACTACTATTATTTTTATAAGGACCCAGCCTTATTACATTACATAATCATGAATTTAGTTAATAAATACCTTCCTTTCACATTGTGGAACTTTTTATGTTTAGATCTTTAGATAATTATGACATAATACAAACATAACATTACACATTATTATAGAGTGGATACCATAAAATAGTATTATTTTCATCCAAAAATATAAATCATTTTAAATAAAACATGATTCCTTGAAAAATCTTCATAACTTTAAACATAGATTTCTTATTTGTCTTACACATCCTTTTAACCTATGAAAATCATTTAAAAACTTGGTATGGGAACAAAAAGCTCAGTAAGGTACTAAAAGAGAAGGAAGGAGCACATTAGTACATGAATACTTGTAACGTATGAAATAATTTTCAAAAGACATAATTATAACCCATACATACTTAATTTGTGAAACATTATATTTACACAAGATCAAGAAAAAATAAATATAACAATAGAGGTATCTTGGGGCATTACTTACATATTCTTGTAACCCTCTCTGCTACCTTATAATTTGTAACCATCACAGCTACCTTACAATTTGTGTAACCATCACAGTTACACTTAGAGTAACCATACGATCGACATCCAACATACACATATCGAATTCATTGTAATAAAATATATGTCCCAACATTCATCATAAACAATTCCCAAGAACCAGAACACAATCATATAACACGAATAATTGCAAAAAAACATTTCTTTTAAATTTTGAAAAACATAATTTTAAAAGAGGATTTTAAAGGAAAAATCCATTACATAAACCATATAAATGAAATGAGAATTATTAGAGTGGATGGAATATGTATGTACAATATAAATACACATAATAAAACATAATATAAATAGATCCCATCACACACAACAATTCTAATACCACATAAATAATGAAGTAGAAGGTTAGCCCAAAGAATGGAAATCGGGTTAAGAATTCCCTTACATAAATCACATAATTGGAGAGAGACTTATTAGAGTGGATGTAATATGTATATACACTATAAATACACATAATAAAACTTAATATAAAAAAAACCCAACACACACAACAATTCTAATACCCCATAAATAACGAAGTAGAAGGTTAACCCAAAGAATGGAAATCAGGTTATGAATTCCCTTACCTCAAGTTTTCCTTACTGAAAACATGTTTAACCATCTTGTATACTGGTTAAAATAGTGTTATTAATATATTTAAGAAACATATCCATCCTTATAATACCTTATAGGTCATTTCATTATATCATTTCATCGTTTAATTATTATTATTTTGTTCCATGCATTGTTTTGGGTGTGTTCATTACATGTTTTCCATGATCGGTTCATGAAGGATGTTCTTGCCGATTGGAAGTGAAAATCAAGAATTGGAATAGAGTAATTTTTACATATTTACAGACCATAAATTATACCATTTATCATTATGAGTTCTGTCATGTGTATGATTCATGAGTTACAACATTATTGATATTTGTTTAGGTTATTTTGGTGATTCTTCGATCGTAAAGATTTCATTTTGTTTCATAAATAAATAACATGTGTGAAAAAAGATTACATAACCTTATATATGTTATAATACATAAATTATAATTTGTTTCAACCATATAAATGGTTTCATGACCAGTATTTAATTAAATAAAAGAAGTTGAAATCACATCATCCACGGTGTTGGTAAATCGACGCATCACGGACAATGTTTTAATTCCTTGAATAAGTTGGAGAGGAGAAGAATAATGATGATGAATTTTACATGAACATGGGAACATCCAGAATATAAAATATTCTGGAGCTTTCATGCCTATCTGTTAAGAGGAGGTGAGGAAATAATATGAAAATAAAGAAACTCAAAATAAAAGAATAGTTGAGAAATCCCTGATGAAATTTTAGCATCTTAACGGCGTCGCTTAAAATTTCATAATATATTTTGATTAGAAAAAAGGGGTATCTAATCATTACTACATAATATGTGAAGTAATGGGGATATGTAAAGGCATATACAAACATAATCCAAAGGGAGAGAAAAATAATAACATAAAAAGAATGAAAAGAAAGAAAACAAAAGAGGATGTTTACCTCTTGATCTATTCTCCTTGAGATCCTTCTTAAGGCTCTTGGTTTTAGCCTTTTGGTGAGACCAGAAACTAAAGGACATGGGGAAGATCCTTGGTCGGAATATTGGATAGAACATAGGTAAGGCTCAAGTATTGTGAGGTGTGGGAGGAAGAGGGAAATGATGGTGGTATTTATAGTGGAGGAGAAAAGGTATTATACATTATTTTAATCATTATGATAATATTTTTGCTCAAAACTAAGAATAATCATAATTTATGTGACCCCAAATAGTAATAATGGAATTTTAGTTCGAAACAAGTGATCTTACATCACTTATGATGTCATAAATAGTATATTTAACTGATAATTTGAATATACGGTATTTTACCATATTTAACTATTCATCAAAAATTCTAGAATTTCATAAAAATACCCAAAATTCACCCTAACCATTTTTTGATGTGTAGAATTCAAAAATGAAATCCATTTTTTTAAAATAGTTTTATAAATATTATTAATTTAATTTTTAAATAAAATCATACCTAATTCAAAAATTAACAATTTTAATTCTATAACTACTTTTATATCACATTGAAAAATTAACCAAGATGTCATTATCTTAAAGCCTTAAGAAAGTAAAATATTAATACAATTTAATATTCATTATGGTCATATTACTATTCATATTAATATTCAAATGGGTATGTTACTATTCATCAAAAATCAAGTTGGTTCATTAGACTCTAAATAACTTACTCAACCCAATTGTAGATGACCGTTTTCTGAAATTCAATACAAAGGAGTAGAAAAATTATGTTCAAAGTATAGTTATAAATATATACCTAAGACAATATTTGATGCATATCAATTTATTTTATTTTATTTTTTTGAAAACCTTGGGATGTTACATTATCCCCACATTCTAGAAATTGCGACTTCACAATTTTATTTACTTATTAAACAAGTGAGGGTACCTTTCCCTCATAGAATTTTTAGACTTCCATGTTGATTCTTGTAAAATGTGGTTTCTTCAAAAAACCTTTACCTTATAGATTACCTTATTCTGAAATACTTGTTCCCTTCGATCAATAATCTGAACTGGTTTCTCTTCATAGGAAAGGTACTCTTCCAACTGAACTACTTCTAGGCTCAAAACATGAGTTGAATCTGGCATATACTTCCTCTACATCGAAACATGAAAAGCATTGTGTACTTAAGACAAATTCGTAGGCAAAGCTACTCAGTATTCAATTGGTTCAACTTTCTCTAGTATTTCCAAAGAACCGATGAACTGCAGACTTAGCTTCCCTTTCCTACCAAAATGAATCAAACATTTCCAAGGAGATATTTTAAGGAATATATGGTCACCTATATCAAGAGATAAGTCTTTTCTTATATTATATTCATAACTTTTTCGCCTGCTCTGAGCTGTCCTCCTGTGCTGCTGGATCATCTTCACTTTCTCAGCCACTTGCTCTACTAATTCTGGCCCCAATAACTTTCTTTCACCGACTTCATTCCAAAATTCTGGAGTCCAACACCACTTCCCATAAAAACCCTCAAATGGTGCCATCTGTATACTAGATTGAAAATTTTTATTATAAGAAAACTCAACTAATGAGAGATTCTAATCCCATCTTCCCTGATAGTACATTGAACAAGCATGAAGCATATCTTCTAAAGTCTAAATTATTTGTTCTGACTGCCCATCTGATTGAGGATTAAAAGCTTTACAAAAATTTAGCTTTGTGCCCAATGACTACTAAAGTACCTTCCAAAAGATAGAAGTGAACCTGGGATCCCGGTCAAATATAATAGAAAGAGGAACTCCATGTAGCCTGAAAATCTCTTTAAGGTACGATTGAAAAAGAAGATCCAAATACATTGTATCTCAAATAGAAAAAAGATGTGCATATTTTTTAGCTGATCAACAATAACCCAAATCTCATTCTTACCTCGATAATTCTTTTTTAGTCCCACTGTGAAGTCCATGTATACATTCTCCCATTTCCACTTTGGCACTGGAAACAACAGAGGCATCCCCTTCGGTAACTTCTGCTCTACTTTAACCTGTTGACATGTCAAATATTTCATAGTAAAATCAGTAATATCTCTTTTCATTATATCCCACCAAAAATTATACCAAAGGTCTCTGTATATCTTAGTACTGCCAGGATGAACTGAAAATGAAGAACTATGAGCTTAACTCAACAAATCTTTCTTCAATTGAGAATCACAAGGCACACACAACCTCTTTCCAAATCTTAAAACACAATCTTTATCAAGGTTAAATTCTAGAAACTTACCCATTTTAACCATTTATACCTTTTTCTGTAGCTCATGGTCTACATTCTCCGATTTCTTAGTTCGGTCTGATAACAATTACTGCATTGAAACCTGAAAAAAAAAACAGTTGTATTCCCTACACTAACAACTCTGAAGCAAAAATTCATTAAATCATTAATCAAGGGATCATGTTCCAAACATAGAATGGTAATGATGCATGATGTTTTCAACTCAAGGAATCCACCGCTTTGTTTATTTTTCCTGGATGGTAATTGATCATGCAATCATAATCCTTTGTCAGTTCAAGTTATCTTCTCTGCCTCATGTTTAATTTTTTCTGAGTGAATATATACCTAATACTTTTATGGTCAGTATATATCATATATTTGGCTCTGTATTAATGATTCCTCTAAATTTTCAATCCAAAAATCACAGGTACCAATTCTAAACCATGTGTGTGATAATTTAACTCATGAGGTTTTAGTTTTCTTGAATCATAATCAAATACCTGATCATTCGGCATCAGAACGCAACCAAGTCCCTTTAAATAAGCGTCACTATAGATGAAAAACTCACTATTTCGAGAATTCAAGGCCAAAACTGGAGCATTCACCAATATCTTCTTTAGTTACTAATTACAAACATCACATTCTTCTGTACAAACAAATTTATCACCTTTTCGTGTTAACTTAGTTATTGAGGTAGATAACCATGCAAAGATATTAACAAAAAAATCGATAATAACCTGCTAGTCTAAGAAAACTAGAAATCTTTGTAACATTTTGGGGTCTTGTCCATTCATCAACCACTCTTGTTTTGGAAGGATCAACTATTATTCCATCCTTATTTACAATGTTCCTAATAAAATAAATTCATTGAAACCAAAAATCACACTTGCTGAATATTCCATATAGTTTTTTTCCTTTAAGGATTGTAAAAAAACCCTTAGATGTTTTCATGCTCTTCTTTACTCTTAGTAAATACCAGAATTTCCTCGATAAACACAACCAAAAACTTATCCAAGAACTCAAGAAATATTCTATTAATAAGATTAATGAATATAAAAGTTGAATTAGTTAATTGAAATGTAATAACAACAAATCCATAATGCCCATATCTAGTACGAAAGGATGTTTTCCGGATTTCATCCTTCTTCACCTTCAACTGATGGTATCTGGATGTCAAGTAAATCTTTGTAAAGTACTAAGCTTGATCAAACCAGTCATCGATATGAGGCAAAGGATACTTGTTTTTAACAGTGATGCAATTCAATGCTCTATAGTCAATGAAAAATCTCATGGAACCATATTTCTTTTCAACAAACAAAACTTGATCACCCCATGGTGATGTTCTAGGACAAATGAAGCCTGTATCAAGAAAATCTTACAACTGATTTTTCAAATCAATAAGTTCCATTTGAGACATTCTATATGGAGTTTTTGAAAAAGTCTTAGCATCAGGAAGTAATTCAATTGTGAATTTGACTTCTTGATCAGGTATGACACCAGGTAACTCATCTGGAAAAATATCAAGGTATTCATTTACCACTGGGACATCATTAATCTGAACAGTTATATTGTTTTAAACAATATGAGAAAGATAAAATTCATTTACATATTTAAACAGTTTCTCATCTTCCTGAAATGTTATTAATTATATGGGTTCATTCTTATATACATAATAAAAATCTATCTGAAAAACAACTTCTTTAGCTCTACAGTCAATCTTAGCATGATAAAATGAAACCCAATACATTCCAAGAATAACATAAAACTTGGCTAAGGGAAAACCAACGTTCTCAGGTAAATTATTTCCACATAACACAATATAAAGATTCTTATAATCCCTATTTTATATAATATTTCTCCCTGGTGTTTTAACAACATGTTCCAATATCATTTTTTGAGGTGATATTTCCAATTGAATAGAAAATTTCTCAGAAATAAAGGAATGTGTGGACCCCGTGTCAAAAAAACATTAGAAAAATATGAATAAACAAACAAAGTACCTGATAAAACATCATTGGATGGCCGGAAGTCTACTGACGTGGTTGAAAAGAATCTCACTACATCTTTCTACTTGTATTCTGGCTTCTTTGCACCATTCAAATCTCTCGTTGGGAAGGCATTTTCATAATGAATCATCTCTCCATATTTAAAACATTTTATAGTTTTCTTATCACGATTAGTCTTTGGATTATTTTCATTACAATCTCGGGCCATATGTCCAAACTTACCACATCAAAAAAATTCCTTGTTTTAGTAACACATTCCCCAGGGTGCTTCTTACCACACTTTTCACAAACTGGAAACTAGATTTTCTTACCATAATACTTCTTTGGATGATTATTAGACATCTCCTTCCATCTAGACATCTTATTCTAATTGTTTTCAAAGTTCATGTGATCATCACAAAACTCCAACTCTACCCTCTCGGCACATCAGACATTTTACTCATAACTTTCAAATTCACCGGAGGCCAACGCCATTTGATACCTTGGCTTCAATCTAGATTAAAAGCAGCTGATTTTACTATCAAGATCCAAAATAAGATTTGGAGCATACCTCTCCAGTTAGGTGAAGTTTTCTTCAAACACAACCATGGATTCTTTGTCCTTTTTCTTCAATTTAGGGAATTTCTTGTCCATCCTATTTCACACCACCTTAGGAAAATATTTTTAAATGAAAAGGCATTTAAATTTTATCCCACTCTAATACATCAATATCCTCTCTATCCTTGATATTATTTACCATTAACCACCACTGATCATCTTTATCTTCAAAATGATAAATAGAAAGACTTAATTTTTTATTATCTGAACATCCCATTATATAGAATATCTTTTCGAGGGCTTTAATCCATCCTTCAGCAACTATTGGGTCAGAAGATCCATTGAAAGTGGGATGGTGTTGTCTCATCAAATGTTCCAATATCATCATGTACCTTTTTGGTACCTCTGGTTGTTCTCTTGAATAGATTCCACCACAATTTATTTCTTACTTTAGCTGATACATTACTATCACAAACTACTCAGTTCCAATCCCTACAATTCTGGGTAGCAGATTTGGAAGGATGTAGTTCTGTCAGTGCTTCTCCTCTTCAGCTTCACTGTTTCTTCTGTCGAAAAGCATTCTGAAAAAATATATATTATTCAATGCAATATGGTAATCTTTAAATTATATATCATTTCAAATTGACCATAGAGTAAAAAAAATATTTATGGTAATATTTTAACATCCTATTAACCCCTAAAGTTATCAAAACCATCTTCTAATACCAACTATAAGGACCAAACCTTATTACGTAACACAATCATGAATTTAGTAAAAAATAAATTCCTTTAACATTGAGTATCTTTTCAATTTTGGATATATATATAATTGTGTCATAAAACAATCAGAACATTACACATTATTACTATGTAGATACAATAAAAATAGTATTATTTTATTACAAAAATATAAAACTTTTTAAATAAGACATGATTACTTGAAAAGTGTTCATAACTTTAAACATGGCTTCCTTATTTGTCTTACAAATCCTTATAACTTGTGAAAATAATTTAAAAACATGGGATGAGAACAAAAACCTCATTAAGGGATATAAAGAGAAGGAAGGGGAACATTAGTCCATGAATATTTGTAACGTATGAAATCATTTTCAAAAGACATACATATCCCCAATATATAATTACATTATGAAACATGAGATTTACACAAGATCCACACAAAACATAAATATAACCATAGTGGTATCTTGGGTAATTACTTATATAATCTTCAAACCCTCTCGTCTACATTATAATTTGTAACCATCACAGCTACCTTACAATTTGTGTAACCATCGCAGTTACACTTGGAGTAACCATACGACAGACCTCCAAAATACACACACCCAATGCATTTGAAGAAAATATTGGTCCCGACATTCATCATAAACAATTCCCAAGAACCAGAACACAATCATACAACATGAATAATTTCATAAAAACATTGCTTCTGAATTTTGAAAAACATATTTTTAAAAGAGGATTTTAAAGGAAAAACCCCTACATAAATCATATAATTGAATCGAGACATATTATAGTGGATGGAATATGTATATAAACTGAAAATTCACTTAATAAAATATAATATAAACAGAACCCATAACACACAACAATTTTAATACCACATAAATAACGAAGTATAATGTTAGCCCAAAGAATGGAAATCATGTTAAAGAATTCCCTTACATAAATAATATAATTGGAGAGAGACTAATTAGTGTGTATGTAATACGTATATAAAATGTAAATAAACATAATAAAACATAATATAAACCGAACTCATCACACACAAAAAATTAATTCAACATAAATAACGAAGTAGAAGGTTAACCCAAAAAATGGAAACCAGGTTAAGAATTCCCCTACCTTGGGTTTTCCTTACATCAAACTTTTTTAAAAATCCTGTATAATGGTTAAAATATTGTTATTAATATCTTAAATAAACATATAAATATTTATAATACCTTATAATATCATTTCATTACATTATTTCATCCTTTAATTGTAAGTATTTTGTTCCTTGCATTGTTTTAGGTGTGTTCTTTACATGTTTTCCATGATCAGTTCATGATGGATGTTCTTATTGATGAGAAGTGAAACTATAGAATTGGAATGGAGTGGTATTTAAATATTTACAGAACCATAAATTATACCATTAATCATTTTGAGTTATTTTATGAGGATTATTCATGAGTTACAACATTATTGATATTTGTTTATGTTATTTTGGAGATTCTTCGATCGTAAAGATCACAATTTGTTTCATAAATTAATAACATATGTGAAAAAAGATTCCAAAAAATTATATAAGTTATAATAAATAAATTATAATCTGGTTCAACCATAAAAATGGTTTCATTACTAGTTTTGAAGGAATTAAAAGAAGTTTAAATCACATCATTCATGATGTCGGTAAATCGATACATCACAGACCGTGTTTTAATCCCTTGAATAAGTGGGAGAGGATAAAAATAATGATGATGAATTTTCCATGAACATGGGAACATCCATAATAAACAATATTATGGATCTTTAATTCTTCTTGGGTAATAGGATGTGAGTAAAGAAGAATAAAATAAAGGAACTCAAAATAAAAGAATAGTTGAGAAATCCCTTATGAAATTTCGGCAACCTAACAGTGTTGCTTAAAATTTCATAAAATATTTTGATGAGAGGAAAAGGGTATCTCATAATTATTACATAATATGGGAATATTTAATCGAATACCACAACATAATCAAAAGTTAAATAAAAATAATAACATAAAAATAATGAAAAGAAAGAAAACAAAATAGGATGTTTACCTCTTGATCTCTTCTCCTTGAGATCCTTCTAAAGGCCTTTGGCATTGGCCTTTTGGTGAGAGAAAAAGCTCCAGGAATTAGGGAAGATCCTTGAGAGGATTATTGGATATAACATAGTTAAGGCTAAAGTCTTGAGAGGTGTGGTAGGGAGTGGGAAATGAGGGTCGTATTTGTAGGGGAGGAGAGGATTTAATTTACATTATTTTAATCATTATTATAATATTTTTCTCAAGACTACGAATAATCTTAAATCATGTGACCTAAAATAGTAATAATGGCATGTGTGTTCGAACCAAGTGATCTTATATAAATTATGATGTCATAAACAGTATATTTAACTGATAATTTGAATATATAGTATTTTACAGAATTTCACTATTCATAAAAAAAATCTAGAATTTTTGAAAAATACCAAAAAATCACCCTAACCATTTTTCGATGTATAGAATTTAAAAATGAACTCCATTTTTTGAAAATAATTTTCTAGATATTATTAATTTAATTTTTAAATAAAATCATACTTAATTCAAAAATTAACAATTTTAATTCTATAACTACTTTTATATCACATTGAAAAATTAACAAAGATGTCATTGTCTTAAAGCCTTAAGAAAATAAAATATTAATAGAATTTACTATTCATTAGTGTCTTATAACTATTCATATTACTATTAATAAGGGTATGTTTATATTCATCAAAAATCATGTTGGTTCAATTAGACTCCAAATAACATACTTATCACAATTGTAGATGAATGTTTTTCGAAATTAAAAACATAGAAGCAACAAAATTATGTTTAAAGGCTAGTTATAAATATCTACTTAAAAAATGTTTCATGCATTTAATTTTCTTTTAAACCTTGGGATGTTACAGTTTCTATACTTATTTCTGATACATCAGTTTCAGTCCATTAAATATTTTTAAGGGCTTCACTTTGGAGATATACATGTTTTATAAAGATGATGTTTTGCGTTAATTTTGATTGAATATTGATTTATTTAGTTGTTTCTGCTACTTTATCAGAATATTATCTATATAAAAATTAGAGATTATTCTTAGAGAATATTATTTGAATTAATTCATATATTCTTTTGAATATATCATCATATTTCATCTATAACACCTGTATATAAATTCTTTCATTCATAATTTCTCTAACAAAATTTAAATTTATTTATTTCTAAAAACTCATATGTGGAGTGTTTTGAGGGATGTTGTTTTTCCTACTTAAATACTTTTAAAATATATTTTAATAAGATATAGTTACTTAAACTCAACTATCAATATCCCTTGTAAAAGGTTATACTAGTTAAAATCACTAATTTCATGGAGAGAGTGTAGGTGGTTTGTACTAGGGGATCTCTGTGCCTCTGACCACTATAAAAACTATTATTCCACTTTCTTTTATTTTATGTTTCATACTCTATTTAAATTAATGGGAAAAATTTCACTTTATAAGACCATGATGGATTGGTTTTACTTTTATAAATTCTTATTAAAGTGACTCAATTCACCTCCACCCCATCTTCATCAACATTCTAGTAAAACAAAAGGTTTACTAATACAATATCAATGATACTTAAACTCATTTTTGAACATTATTTATCCTTCACTAAACCATCCTTTATGGTATTATTTATCTTAATTCATTCATATATTTAAATCTGAATTTACTAAACTTGGACCGTAGTGATGGAACATGTCCTCCATTAATATCATATATATACCTATCAAGGAGAACAAGTTCCTAAGAAAATAAGATCTCTTTCATCTTTTATATAATATGTTTTCCTTGACTTATGATAATAACATAAATGTTAAATATAAAACCAACCAATACCTATCTAATCATAATTCATGGATGATATTAAATAATTAAAATCTATTTATTTTTTACTCAAGTATCTTTAATTGTGATTTTTAAAATTCGTCACCATTTAATGTTCTAATGGATTTGATTGATTATATATTATTATTAGTGTACTTTTTTATGTTATCATGAGTTAATTTATATTTGAGGTAATAGAATATGTATATTACTAAAAAGGAATATATTAATTGATAAATCAATCTTTATATAATATCATAAAGTGTAGTTATATATTTAAACTTAAAAATTGTTCATGTGTAAAGAATCAAGTCATTGATTGATTATAGGGAGGGAGGAGAATTACTAATTTAGAGTCTCCTTGTAACTATTATAAAGATAGTATTAGAGTGATATTTTATATAAATACTATAAAAACCCATGTTTGATATATTTTTAGAGTTTGTCCATTTATTTCTACGATTCACTATTGGATTATCAATGTTTAGTCAATTTTTAAATTTCATATTTTGTATTCAAATGTATCTCTTATGCCCATTTTATGTATGTTTTATCTTCTTTTCTATCATCCTTAATGAAATTTAGATTTATTATCAGTTCCTCTTCAACCATGTCTATATTTTTATGTATGCAATTTTAAGGTCTATATCATTAACAATAGAAGCCTTATATTATTCCTCTTCTACTATAACATGATATATTTTTTGGAAGTGTTAATGCCCAAAGCATTACAAAAGGTTCCATAGCATCAATAAAAGTAATTTTCTATTACAATTCATTTTTCACTCCATCTTACTTATTATATACATTAAAAAATCATATATTATATGGTAATATAACCTTCCAAGTACAAAAGTGATAAAAAATGTTAGAGATTGTGTAATTGGTCACCTAACTCAACCACAAGGGTTGATGAAATCCATATTCTAATAATTTTTTCCTAGAGTTTCATTTTATAAAATATCCAAAAAAAATTAACATTTAAAGGGATTTTACCACATTTTATTAGTTTTGGAAAATAATATGAGTTATATTGTAAATGGATTAGATACATTGAATTAATTGATTTATTCATTTTGAAATTATTTTGGATATAAGACTATATTGAATTGTTTATTTTTAATGATTTTCAAGAGAACAACTATCAACACATTATCTATAGAAAACTATAACTATATATGAGTAATATAGACTTTATATGAGCTGTGTAAGAATAAACCAAGTCATGAATGAGATACATATGAATAAATAGATAGGTTTGTAGCTATGAATAACTGACTCATAAATTTTCATAACCATGTAAAACTAAATTTTAATTATATAAGAATAACTAGAGAAGTTTACAAGCTATGTAATAATAAAAATAGATTAGTATAAAACACATATGATTAAAATTTAGATATGTAATTCTAAACCCTAATTATTGAAGCTTGTATAAGTGTAATTAGATTGGAGTTGGATCTCTATAAGATTAACTAGGTAATTATAAATCACACATATGAGTAAGAAGAAGTTATGTAAGATTAAATAGAACTCATAAAAACCTATGTGATAATAAACTAACGCATCAAAGATATATTTAAGGTTTTCCACATTTATAAATTTTGAAAATCCAACTATATAAATAGGGAGAGTCATGGCCCATTATTAATAGGGAGTTCTTCATAGAATATATGAATTCACCCTTATCTATAAATAAACCAGAATATTCAATTGTTTAATAGAATAAAAAACAATATCCCCTCAAAAATCCAAATAGATGCTGATCCTAGATAGAAATGAAGGAAAAGTTATAGGGTTCCAAAACTCGTGATTTCTTGACTCTAAGGGGAAGAATCAAGAATGAATACACATGTTCAAATCATATAAGCACTAATTTTACACATTAATACTATCAAGCTAAGGAGGAGTAATCCGGAGCTTTATTTAATATTTTTAAAAGGGGGACTGAGTATCCATTTTTTGGGGCTTAATTTGGTATTTTTTAGAATGTTTTTTCATTTATTTTTATTTTATATAATATTTTTTTATTTCTATATTTGTGAACTACAACTTTCATGTTAATAGAGGACTTACCCAATGGATTGATACCAAGAGATTTTATTGGCTTCCTGAGCTTATTCTTTACTTTTATTATTTTGTTTTTATTTCATTGTGAGGTAGTAAGGTTTCGAGGATTTTGGTTAGGTAGTTTTTAAATTTATCTATATATCACACTCTTCATTTATACCAATAATAAATCATTTATATCCAGCTTAATTAAGAATATCTTGTGTATCAAACATTTATCATGGAATCAACAAACTAGATAATTCTCATATCTCATAGGTGAAACCTATAACCGATAAAATCCATCATCTCTTTGGAGTAACTTATTATTACTTAACATCTTAACCTCTTAAGAGTGGAATTACTTCAACATATCATATGAGTGACTTACATCCAGTTAACTTTATATCGTTATCCAATGCATTGGAGGGATGTAATTGACCCACTCATTATATATTATGTAAGTTCTCTTAATAATTTTGGTTCACTATCCAATATTTATTTTATCAATAATTTCCATGTAACATATAATGAAACAAAACCCATGGATTCTTTCATTTCATCAAAAATATCATATCTTGATTTACCCATGAAAAATAAATGGTTTTCTAGAAAATAACTTTAAAACATCATCATAAACCATTTAGATAAAATAACTGAATTGTATCATAAGATCGCATCCTAAGGAAGCAAATGAATCATTAAAGTATATAGACATAGATGAGAACTTCCTTTAAAATATAATTCAAAATTTTCATTGAAATCATGAGAAAATATTAATTTCCTATAATAAATGTTTTACTAAAAAATCATAAAAATTTAAGAAAAATTCTTTTTTAAAAATAGTCATCGAAACGTATAAAGGAATATTCAAAGAAAATAGTGAAAATTATTATGGGAAGATTCATTTAAGTTGTATATATTAAAATAAAACAAGCTTTTCAGAATTTTTTCAAAATTCCAAAATGACTTGATCGGAAAACTATTAAAAAGATCCCTTTTTAAACCTTTGTAAATAAAGTATAAGGTTGTGAAAATGAAAATTTTAAAACATTTCAAGTATAGGTCTGAACTTTCATAGAATAATTTTTAAGATTATGGGAATAGAAGTAAAAGTTTTCCATATAAAGAGGATATAACGTCAAAATTTATTTAAATACATTTCCTCAATAATTTTAAGTACTAAAAAGATAAAAATGATACTAATTCATAAAAATTATATGAATAAATAGAATAGAATAAAACATATGGGGTTTATAGGATAAGATCTATAAAATTTCCCTCAGTGTATATTTAACAAAGATAATCTCTAAAATAAATGAAATTATAACATAAATCATTACCACTTTGGTAACTATTGAATAACAACCCCCATGAATGAAATAAAATTAAATAAAACATTAAATACCATTAAAATAAGGATATTAATGATAAAACATATAAAAGTAGAAGTAGATACACCTTATAAAAGAATATATGTGTATAATATAAGATATGTACCAACGAATAAAATATGAGATGATAAACCCTTACCACTCGGTAACTTTCAAGACAACTTCACATGGATGAAATATCTTGAATTAAAAATTTAAATTCCATGAATTTCGATTTATATGTGACATAACATGTCAAACTTTCTTTATATACACCCCATAAAAATAAATTGGTACATAACATCAAATATATCTCAATGAAACAATATTTATATGAAGAATCCATATAAAGATCATACCACTTAAATGAGAATAAATCGTTGATTTGATTTTGTGTAAATATTATAAAACCACATAAAATAAGTGGAAAGAAAAAATAATATAATCATAGTTAATTTGACACATAATCATTGAATAATATAGTAAATTAATTTTAAGTATAACCTAATTAATAGAAATTGAGTTAAGAAACCTCTTACCTTGAATCCATAATTACTATGTATTTCCTTTAACTTGTGTATAAAAAAATATATTAATTATTTACTCTTTAATAAAATTTTATATATTTATTACATTATCATTAAACATTTTATTTCATTTATTTAAATTAAAATTTAATTACATCATCATTTAATTCCCTATTGGGTGTTTTAAGGACGTTCAGTTCATAATTGAAAAATGAATTTTGTATGTTAACCATGGTCAAAGAGGTCATAATTAAATCATATAAAAAAAATAATCATGAAATATTTATAATTTTTATAAATAAAATAAAATTTTACTTTCATGCATAAAAAAGGTCATGAAAATCAAAATACATCGGCTCGTAAGGCAGTAGTTTTCATGTACAAATGGGAACTATTTTTACTTTTCATTGGATAGAAAATAAAGATATAAAATATTATATTTATATTTATATAATAATTATAATTTTATAAACATAAAATACTTTCATTAAATCCATCCCCATGACTATATATGAGAGGATTTTTTTGAAAAAAGAAGTACATCCCTACGTGGAGACGGTAGTCTGTACATACGCATGTACGATGATTCTATTTTTTAAAATTATAATTGTGTGAATATAGATTATATATTATATTTATAGGATCATAATTATTTAATTAATATCATATATATTTATATTAAATTTTTTCATAATAATCAGCCATGAAAGTTGGTTATGAGAAACAAAATTCATTAGTCTCGTGAGGTGGATGTCCCCACGTACACACAAATGATGGTTTCATTTCTCATTTGGTGGAAAAATATATTAATAAGGTTATTAAATTAACTTAATAAAATATAATTATATTTTAGTATATTTTTATCATTAGTATAGAATTGAACTAGGTATAAAAATGGGTAAAATGAAAACACTCACTTAAGCTTATTACCTCCAATAAGAAATACCTCTTTTGGGTATCTTCTAAATAATCATTAGTATGGTATTTTTAGGTAGATACTAACCTCTATGATTTATCTAAGGAAGTTAATAAGAGGTTTTGGAAGGGTTTTATTGAGAAAAATGGCTCAATAAATGTGAGTAAGAGAGGAGGGGTGGTGTCCTTATATAAGAAATGAGAGGGGCACCCTTGGAATTAGTTAAAGTAACAAATTAATGTAAATTAATTTTCATGTTAAATAGGAATGAAATTTATTTATTAAGAATTTAGTGTTAATATAAGTCTAAATAATATCATCCAATCAATTTTTTTACAATATTAGGTAATGTTTAAACCCTTATCTCTAAGCTTTAACCTCTTGTTAAACCTTTTAAAAATTACCTTGATAACAATTTTTTTACTCTTTAGTGTTCAAGAAAGTTACTATGAAAATAAAAGTGACCAATAAATGGAAATTTTATAATATTATATATAATATAAAATTAAATTTAAAAAATATAATATTTTTTTTGAATTTAAATAATTTAACAAAATATTATTAAACATAAAATACCATTAAATTCATTTTTGAGACTATTCACATAATTAAATTTTAAAAAATATTAACACAGTAGTGTAGTTTGAATATAAAGTTTTAAAAAATCACTAATAAATTATAGTTATCAAAAAATAAATATAAAACCATAATTTACTGAAAAATATATTACTCTTAGGGTTTTTAAAATAATTTAATTCATTTTTCTACTGCTTAAACCAGCATTGTGTCTATGTTTCCAAAGAATTTAATATAATAATTTAATAAATAAAATTAAAAGTAAATTACCATCATAAAATAAATTTATTTATTTTCAAAATAATTTTATATGACCATTCATAATTTATTTCTCCTATCATAAAATATTATATATATTAAAACAAAGAGAGTGATATTTTGTATTTATTCTTTATTTAAAATAATGTTAAGGTCATTATCAAATAAAAAAGTCCTCATATTTCCATATCACATAATATTGGATGATTATGGTTGAACTAAACTCATAAAATAGTTATAATTCAGATTTTAGAAATATTTTTAAATACTTGTCACATTATTTTTAACATTAATCATCGGATTTACCCTTATGGAGGGAACACATATTTACCAAGATTACTATTCATAATGGACAAAAATAAAAGGGACCTATTAACAAAATTTTAACCTATTTATTTATAATGTGTAATTAATTTTATAAAATATAATTCTTATAGGTTTCATAAATCTATTTTAATATAAATATGTTAAATGCAAAGAAAAACATTTTTTAAGAAAATCTGTTTTTAATCCCAAAATAAACTTATACCAGAATCAAGCATAAATATTATTCCTATGTAATTAATTAGATTATATAAAATTAAAGTAGACTTTTTTTACTTTAATATAAAATTTAAAACATAATGGGACTTTTAAATTACTTGCTTTATTGAAAATAAATGGCACTTTAATTAAAAACGGAATTTTCACTATTCACTGAAAATGAAATCTTTTTAGAAAAATATCAATATTTCATCCTAAGAAATTTTTGAGTTCATTATTTCAAAAATGATATACATTTTATAAAATAAAATTTCTAAAAGTATTAGAAATTAATTATAATAGTTTCTCATAAAAATAAATAATAACTATTTTTAAAAAAAATATTTTTTGACGCATAAAATGAATTTACTAAAAATCAAGTGCTTATTTCATAAAAATTAATCATTAAATTTTTATTTTTTTGGATATATATATATATACATAATTTGGATACTCATATTCATACTCTTCAATTCAATGGCTATGTAATAAGAGTCACATTTAAATTATACTATTCCATAGTCATTAACGCTTTGTGGTGTATATCTTGTACACTATTAAACAAATTATTCTATTGAAGTATTGCGGTATTAAAATCCCCCACCCCCACCCAAATATATTTCTTCCTTTAACTTTGATCATGATCTTGATAATATAAGGGTTTAATAATTGAAAATACCTTTGTGGAAAAAACACATCTTAAAAGTGATAATAAAACATTTTTTGAAAATAGGGAAAAGGAAATATGAAGTTCATCTAGAATAACTCAAAAATAGGTTCTAAAATAGGATAAATTTAGTGGGAAGTTAAAATATATACATTTAGTAGAAATTCAATGTCTAAATAATGATGTATAGTGTAGGATAAAATTTATCCCAAGAAAGTGAATGGCCATGAGAAAGTCATTGACTACAAAACCATAAATCAATATGTTGGGACCAATTTGTGTATAAGGTTTTATTTTTTGTCAATAGTTTTCATTGAATATCAAAATGTAAGAAATGAAGAAGAACTAAAATTAAATCTAGGAATAGAAATTCAAATGATTGTTGAACTGATCATAACATCAAAGAACTTGTGTCCAAGGGGACACATTGTTTACAACAATAGAGAATGGTGAGGTGTCATCAATATGGGGATGATTAAAGAAGAATGGGGATTTGAATAAGACCATGAAATTCTTCATGATTTTAGGAGAACCATGCAAGATCTTACTTGAATAATATAATCATATTATTTTCATTATGTATAGAATGATGGTTGAAGAAGAAAAGAGAGTATAGAAGGGGTTGGCATTAGGAGAAGGCCATGCATTTCACATTGTATCAAAATCAGATGATTCTTTGCTGATTTTTATTTCACAAATGTCAAAATTTAGGAGAAAATATGATGAAATCCTTATGAATTAAAGGGGGGGTAAAGGAGTTTCCAGTCATATATAGTTTTTATTGCAAGGAAAGATGATGGTGGAAGATAGGGAAGTTATAGTACTTTCCATGGAAACTCTGACGATGCTAAATCTGATCAATTTAAGGATATATATCACCTAAATGGACAAATGACCTTCATTTTTAATTTTATTATGGATAATATCCCATTTAAGGGTTTAAGGGGAACCCGTACATGACCCGTAGGCCCAAGGCACAAGGCCCGATTGATCCGCAATACATGACCCGAAGGCCCAGAGGCATACCATGCCCAACACATAAGCTGTAGGCCCATCCCACTTGAAATGCCCCTCCCCAGATTCTACATCATTGACCACCTAGATCCGCACCTTGAACTTTTTATCGGCTAGTATTTTCCCCATACAAAGCTTCATGGTGCCTAGTCTCTATGGTTGTTGCCATACCCTCTCGTTATTCTAATCTAGTTAGCTCTACTCCTGGTGGCTGCTAATCTTGTTGCTCTGATCCTCTTCTGGGGCCTATTCTGTGTGTACTGGGAAACTCCATGGTCTTTGTGGGCCAAAGGCCCTATATCCCAAAGTCCTTTGATGACTCTACTGCCCTTGAGACCCATAGGCCCAAATAGTTGGCTCGAAGGCCCAAATCGGGTGAATAGTTCCAACTTCTACAGTACTAAATCGTAACATCTACAATACCATGACAATTCGCCTCCATCTGGTTTTGAACCTGGGTCTCCTGCATGCCAAGAAGGAGCCCTTACCACTCAGGTACGGTCTCTTTGGCAATTGAAGGATATATATCACGATAGTGGAGTTTGTGGTGAAAGAAAAAGTGTTGTTGAACTAGCCAAATCAAATAAAAGAAGCATGAAGGTTATGGCTAAAGCATATATTGAAGGTGGTGTTATTATCTATTGTTTTCTAAATTTTTGAGCCTGAAAATCAAAAGATGAAGACATTTGTTTTTGGAAGATAAATTTGTGCGATAAATTCAATTGTGTTTTAATAGTTGCATGCAATTAATGTTTCAGGATCAGAACATCAAAATTTGTCAAAGGCATTTAGTGCACGAAAAATTTGGAAAATTGCGTGAAAAATGAGGTTACGTGAAAGATTGGTTTTTCACGCAATATGGAATGTTGTTTACAATTTTGTGCGCAAGGGGTGTTTTGAGAATATAATGGAGAAAAATGGAAAAAAAATGAATCATGTGAAAAACAAAAGAAAGTGTGTAAAATATCATGTGGCGTGAAAGAGTTTTTATGACCATGAAGAGGGTTTTACGTGCGGATTGGTGTTTTTACATGCTTGGTCAAAAATGCCTATAAATAAGAGGTGACCCCTCTCATTTGATGAAGATCGACCCTTAGACAAATCCTGAGCTCTGACATGTGTAAAAATTGACGTATAAAGTGGTGCACGAAAAAAAAGATGTTTTGTGCCAAAAAGAGAAGTTTTGTGCAGAAAAAGAAGAGTTGCGCAAAAAGGATTTTTGAGGCCAAAATGTGTTTTTACACACAAGGTTATAATTTTACACGCAAGACAACTAGAAGGGTGCACGAAAAATTTTGGTGTCCCATACGCCTTTGACAGGTGCTTATAACTCTCGAAGAGGCTTCGCAAAGAAGAAATTACCATGAACCATTCGGTTTTACGAAGAGAAGTAGTACCTCACACACGTGATCGGGGTTTAAAACCCTTGTTGTGCATTGAGAAGAGAAGAAGAACAATACGTGAAAATAAACTCACATCTTCACAGAAATAGGGAAGTATATCGATACACATATGTGTTGGTATTGGGAATTAAATGAAGAGAAAAAGAAGAAGAATGGAGTGTTCCGAACTGAAGATTATGAATTATTCAGGGAAGCACACTCTTTATGATACTTTGTTGAGATGATCCTAATTGCTTGAAAAATCACATAGGATTCTGTGCTTCTTGCCAAAAAGAGGAGAAGGAGATTTAGTGCATTCAGTTATTTCACTAAAGGAGAAGATTCAATGCCAAAGAGCATCATTTCAAGACTCTGATGCAAGCAATGTCTCATGATGAATAGAAGACAATGACTTCCATTCTTATCTGTTAAAGAGACCTTCATGTCTATAAACTATGGGGGACTTCACCAAAGTTAGTGAGCTAGGGGGATTCAATGGGAGTGACACAAGGGAAGCATTGATCTATCCCCTAATACTTAGGTAGTGATCCTAGGACAGAGTGATTGTGTCTGAACCTTTGTAATCCACAACTAGTGAAGAATAGTGGAATTTGGTACGATCGACAACCTATTGGTGTATGCTCCTTGGATGTAACCCTTAATATTGAACCAAGTAAAAAAGTTTTGTTCTAGACTTCTGCATGTGAATGTTTTAATTACTACACATATCCATCATACAAGTTTAAACAAGTTCCTACAAACGTGGGAACAAGATCTATTAAAGTAGAGAAAAATTTCTCACCCCGATTCACCCCCCCCCCCATCATGGTGGTCTAGGGTCCTTCACAATAAGGCTTGAAAATTACCATCAATTCAATAAAGATGATTGTAATAAAATAAAATAGTTTAATTTGAAATATAATATATCTAAATTTGAGGGATCCTTTTAGCTTTAAAATAATGAACATTATAAAATATACTTACTTGGTTACATAAAATCCATAAATGAAATTACATTCTTTAGTTTCATGTTTCAACCAGTTTCAGCCTCTATCTCACCCAATATTCAAAACAATGTATATCAAAGATGAATCTTTCTTATGCCTAAAGTAAAAAAGATTATACTCTAATAGATCATAAGATCTATAAATGAATTAAAATGTATTCCTCATGTCTTTACTAAAACCAAAATGTTTATCATAAGGTAATATAATATCCAAAATGAATAAACCTTAATATGAATAAATAATGTATTTAACTCTAAATTTTGTACAATAACACTCAAGGTTCAACTTAGATTATTCCATAAATAATTAACCATATATCTCAATTAACCTTAATAACCTCAATATTAAAGAATGTTTTAACCTCAAATTTTTTTTCATACCTTTCAACTTAAATCTCCAAAAATTTAATAACATTCTTAAATAATAATCTATCATGATAAACATAAGGGTTACATATATCTCAACCCAATAAAACATCTCTGAAAATATCATTAATCACTTTTAAATCGCATCACATAAAGCCTCATAAGAGGTGTCTATGAATTTTAACTTTTAATCAACCTTAAACTTATAAACCCACGATTGTATCCATAACTCTTAATTTAACCTCACATTAAAACATCCTAACATCAAAATTTATCTAAAAACTTCTCTAATACCAACTATAACATCCCTGAACTCACACTTATGGATCTGGTGCTAGAAACATGATCTCTAGATTTCTAGATTTTATTCTAAAAAACGTGACTAAATTTAAACCATCCAAAACATAAAATATCAATTAAAAATAATGGATCACTTAAATACCCATGGACCTTTTAGTTTTAGAGTTTTTTATAATTAGAAAAAAAATCTTACATAATATTACTAATTTCTTTAAGTTATCATTTTATCTATTATAACTAGCTTTTATTATTCCAAATTAAGTCTTAATCACCACCCACATGAAACCATTATCAAACTATCATAGTTAATATATTTATTTTATAACCATGGGAAAAGAAACATAATAAGGGTGAGAAAAAATTATCATTTAGGATATGTAGAAGCATGAATAATTGAATTTCATATGTGATCGTAAGATGATAATAAAAGTATGATGACATAATAAAAGTGAGTTAGCATAACATAAGAGAATTCATCCCCATAAAAACATGGATCATAAATCATGATACATATAAAAAAAATATTTTACATATGATAAGAGTCATATAATTGGCACTGCTCCCATCAGAAGGTGTCGTCCCAAATTACATGTTAAATTTCCCTTCTAAACCAACTACTAGGTAACTAGTGGAAGTTGGGGTTGATCCCATGGGAAACAAGGAAAAATAAAGGTACAACATAAGTTGATGAGTCTTTATTTTTTAACAAAAAGAAATGGTGAAGGGAATAGTAAGACAGTGAAACTATTTTAGAACATTGTAATAAAAAATAGGAACCAAACAAAACAGAAGAACAAGTGTTTCGGGGTTGCAATCTGATTATGTTTTATTATAAATTTCATTGTTTAGTATTTACTTTTTAAGTGAAATTACTTTACCATGGGGATTCAATTCTATCATAGTTTCTTTGTATGATAACTAGTGATTGTGTATTTAAAATCCAATACCTTAGTCCGGTAATTTAACATTCAAATACCTATTAATACCATACCCCTAAAATAGTAGCAACGGGATCCCCTAATGGTCATGGGTTTGTCCACTTCAAATCCTTTAGTGTTCTCCATTATTACTCTTCATGATATGATATGACACCAACGGTGATATTGGAATTTAGTTTAGTAAAGTAATTGTAAAACATAATTCATAATAAAATTAACTCTTCATAATTTAAATCAAAATAATAGAAAATCTTATTACCACCCCAACATAAGGGAAACTAGCCTCTTGTGAACACGGTCATAGTGTACGGATTGAGTTAAAACTCAATCCAGAAAATGGATATGAGAGGAATAAAGGGGAAGGTGAGAATTACACTAAACATAAATAAAAATAGGAAAGAGAAACATGAAATGGATCAGAGGGAGTCTCGGATGGTAGGGTTGCAACACCACCCCCTGGATGTCCAACATCGAATATAGAGGGTAGCCCCTTTATTTATAGAATTTTTAAATATAAGTAATGTACCATAAATTACATGGTGTGTGCTCAATTTTGCTTTTCTTGGACTTTTTTTCTCTGATGGTAGGTGATATTGCACACCGCTCAGTGACGTTGAATGCGTCTGCAGTCGGTTGGTGAGGGTACACTGCATTTAGTGCCTCCCCACATGGTTTTTATATCGACTTTATCCACCAACTACATCCAGAAGGGAAAACATAGTGTTTTAATGGTTAGTGCACAGCGTGTAGTTACTATCCTGCTACATGGTCGTGTACATGGTATGGTCGATCCATGTCTGGGCAGTGGTACACAACATGTGTATGGAATGTAAAAACCATGTTTATTTGAATCTTTGTTCTGTTCTTTTTTGATTTGTGACTTTGGCTGGAAAATAATTGAAAATCATCATGAACACTGAATTAATTCATTTTATCTTCAAAACAACGTGTTTCTAGTGAAAAATTGGTTTTATAATCAATAGAATGTATGAAAATATATATACAAATATGGCACATTAAACTCCCCCACACTTAGTTATTTTCTTTTCCTTAAGAAAAATCTCAACATCTAGTTAACATAATCCATACTCTAAAAATGGAATCATTCAAATAATTATACTTATAAATATTATAGTTATAGAATTGGTTTTGAAAGGTACAAAAAATATATCAATTCCAAAGATATTATAATCATACCTCCAATATAATTCAATTTTTTATTTTCACCCTCTTTTATTTACATTGTTAAACTTTTTATAAATACACATTCCACTTAATAATTTTCCTCACCAAAAAATACCATACTCATCACAAGAGATTATTTTATCATAGTTATTCAAAATATCATGTATATTCACTATAGCCATAGGATTTCAACTATTCTCATTGTCTACTTAAGAAATTAAATCACAAAAAATCGTGACGTTTTTTAATAATGTTAAAATGTTTCAGAGGCTTTGGTTCGGTAGGTGATGATGTGAAAAATAATCTCAAAGGCTTGAAAAATGATCATGAATTATTAAATAAAAATTCAAGATATTAAATAATAAAGATCAATGAGATGTGCATCCCCAACAAGTTCTCTCAAATGGTGTCATCACTGTGATATGCCCTTGACAATATGAGTCCATAAACCATCAATAAAGTATAATGAATTAATCTGGTACCTCTTTTACATTTTTCAAATATAAATATATATATATAATATAATAATAAATACGGACCATAAATAATACAATGAATTGTTTTTTGGAACCCTTCTTCCCAAATGAACAAGAGGAACTCTCCCCCACACTTAATTTCATGGTTCCTCACCAAAATGTACAATGAATAGACAAATTCCCTTTCTAAAGTTCAAATGAATAATCATGTAACATTATAATAGAATTAGGGTAGAAATGATAAATAGGATTGTAATGTGGCTTCCTATCAAGGTAGTTCATATTTTCTATGGGTTTTACAAAGGCCAGATGTAAGGTAGGTATCACGGTCAAAAGGGACGGAAAAAAATACCTTAATCATTTTAATGTGATTCAAAATCTTTATGTTTTGGAGAGAAAAACTCCCAATTTCTAATAGGCATGCATACCCCAAGAATCTCTCCAGAAAGTGGTTATTAGAAATAAAATGTCAAAAGTCTTAGAATACACTCAAGAATTAGAAAAATAAAGGGTCAATCAGGTCATAACATGAATAAAAATGACCATTCTAATAAATGTAAATGTCCAAGAATTTAAATTGGTAATAAAACTATATCAAAAATCATTTTAAAATACTTTAAAATTTAAAATAAGAATTTAAATTCCAAAATTTCCTTTTATGTATTTAATATTTATAAATTTAATTATTCAAAAATTTTCCATAGTTTAAAATATTGCATCTATTATAGATGTCTCCTAGATCAGTTTAAGGGAAAGAATAGTGTAGTTAGAGACTTTCCCCAATACTTAATATTACACATGGTCCTCTAAGTGAAACACTAATAAGAAGAATAGGATGTGTGAAAACACAAGTGGGTTACGATGATGGAAATAAGTGAAATAAGTAATGCAAAAAAATTAAAATACATTTAGAAATATTACTCCCATCGTGACGAGCTCAAAAAGATAGGAAGCATTCAAGAAAATAATCCCATGGCACTCTAGAGTACCTGTTATTATCAATGAAATGGAAGAAGAATATTTCATGCACATACACCATCACATCACAACTATAGAAGAAAATAAATATATGTATATATAATGAAACAATCATTAAAAACCCATTCATGGGGTCACCATAGAGGAGGAATAATCGGTAATTGGGGGATTGGGAAGAGGAGCATTAGTGGCAGAGGAAGCCGGATTCTTAGGCTATGTACGACGTGTGGTGGCTGCAATGGGTAAATTTGTGGTGAAAGAAGAAGTATCGGCAGTTGGAGGCATAGTATCAGTGCATTTAAAAGGAATCTCGATGGGAATAGCTTGGCTGATAGTAGTAGTAATAGCATCTGATCCAGTAGTGGATAAGAGAATAGAATCAGTGGACAGGTTCATCAACGATGTCTGTACAATGGAAGGCTGAGGATTGTATGGGGGAGCAGGTACTATGGTAACTTAAGTCCATGGTACTGAAGAAGAATCCCCAACAAATTCTCTAAACACTCAAGTATCTAAGCTATAGTATCCTAGTGGTGCTCTATAGTGGCCAAGCAGAGTGATATGGGGGTTAGCCGAGTTTTTTGGTGGAGGAAGGGTTGTGGATGGTCTAGAAGAAAAAGAGATGGTGGATGAAGAAGAAAGGTAGGGAGAATCGGGGTGGGGTTTAGAAGTAATATCCACCAGTGGATAGCATGGGACTGGATTACAAAACTAGTGGGGGAAGGTGGGTCATCTCTCACCCTAGTAAGATTAGGGGTGTCATACATGATCACAAAGTCATCTCCCCAACACTCGACCATCCTCATGTGGATAAACATGAGGAATTCCATATTCTAGGGAGAGACTAAGTGATTGTGAGGGATAGAGGGCTCAAAAACTCCCATGTAGTGTGCCAACCGGGTGGTGTAGAAAAAACCATTCAGTTTTCCCTAATGGATAGTTATCATGGAGTGGAAGTAAGAGGGAGAAAGATAGGGGAGTTCATGGTAGTCCTGCTATAGAACATAGGTGAGAAGCTCCATGTCTCATCTAGACACCCATGTCCTCATGGAGAGGAATGAGAATGGAACTGAAGCATTGATGGTTGAAATTAATGGAAGGGGAAATGATGTGCAAGATCTTATAGGAAGTGGGGATATACATGTGGTTAGGCTCAGCAAGCTCCCGAAACATAGAAATGAGGTCAAATTTCTTATGGAGGGTGAGGGTGGATAAAAGAGGTTTGGTGGAAGTATGGGGGTAGAAGTCGCACCCTCAGCCAAACTTGGCAATGGTTAGTGAAAAGGGACTCCCGCCTAGCCTAACTCTTACTAGAGTAGTTGTATCTGTGGGAGTCTGGTGGTATGTGGGCCCATCGAACTCAAAGGTCACAACGAACTCCAAAAATAAATTCCAAAATGTGGGAGTGATGGCTCGGAGTATATCAATCAAATGGGTGTGGTCGAGGATCTCCTCAATCTCCTCTCAAATACCGAGGATCTATGGAATAGTAATGTCGAGGAAGTGGCTGCTCAATAGGATTGTGCACCATGAAAAATGTCGCAACCAGTCTTCTTTAGGATGAATATCATCCAAGACCAAGAAGGGATGTTGTTGGGGTCGAATATCAGCCTGGGCTTATTGTGGGGGAGAATCATCTGAAGAGGTGGAGGTCACAACTATCAAAGCATAAGGTGGATCAGCTGACATCAGGGATGGATCAGATATCATTCATGTTTTGGAAGGTGGATCAAATGTAGTAGGGTACTCTACTATCATGGATGGATCAGAATGTTTCTCACTGGTAGTGATAGCTAGTGGATCAGTAGCCTCTATAGAAGGTAAAGCACTGTCTATAGAACTAGAAGATGGGGAAAGTGTAGGTGATCATAGTAGAGGAGGGAGCGTCTCCATGGTTGGAAGCTAGAAGACTGTAAGAGTCTCAGTTGCTGGTGTCATGAAAGGCCGAAATCAGATCTGGTGGCACGTGGGTCTCTGCCCCTCAGTAGTGAGCACGAGCTGATTCCCACTCACAAAATCTCTATCTGTCATTACTGGAAAAAAGAAAAATAACAAAAGAAAAGGAATTGAAAAATAAATAATAAAAGTGAGAAAATAAAAAAAACAAAAGTGTGCAGTGTGTGGATCCAGGGTACATGGCATGTAGAATGATCATGTAAGGAACTCGTACAAGGCTTCGGCCTTAGTGGTATCATCAAAATAGTACATTTCGTGTTTAGGAACGACGTGATGTATATAACAACATGGATTTAAATATGTGTACTCCCTTAACATAGACTACTCCTGACGAATAGGGTACATGGTATTTACCAAACATACATGTCATGTGTGGATACAAGGGTTCTGGATTGTCTCATCTTAGTACATGGGATACTCCTAAAGGCCGCTCTACTGCTATGTACTTGGCGTGTACGAAACATACCCACCTTGTGTTTTCAAAATTTAAGAAATACATCATTTGTGGTCATGTACCCTGAGTACATTGTCTGTGTTCTTTAGTTTACCATGTGTACTACCGGAAATCCGAATGGTTGGATGATATCAAAATCACACTAATCGCCTGTAGAACAATGAAATTATGGGATTATAAGGAGATACCTGGACTGAGGATCATAATGTAATGGAAATCAGGTTCTGAAATGAATCAAAATGGTGGTTTAGAGGGTTAAGTGAGAGACGACGTAAGGAAGAATATGATTAGAGGGAGAAAATAAGGATGTGTGGGTTTGCGACATGAGGCCAGGTCGGGTAGGGTTCCAGGACTTTATAGGCAAACCACACGGCGTGTGGACTATCCTACATATTGTTTATGTATTTTATTATTATTATTATTATTATTAGAAGTATAATTATTATTATAAAATATATCATAATTATTATTTAATACTTTTAAAAAGAAATATAGATGAAATAAATATAATTTACAAATGAGAAATAAACTTATTCCTGTAATGTATCAAAGAAATACATGTCGTGTCTTCCAAAATTTTAAAAAGGGAACTAATGTCTTTAGTTGGGTGCTTGGGGCATGATTCAAACCGGCGACCATCCATCTTGAATGAAATCCCTCAACCATTGGATCAGAAGTTGTAGTACTACACAGTTTTAGTTACTTTTGATATTTAAAGTATAGTTGTAGTATTATACGTGGAGAAGAACAACACACAGTTTGTGGTTTTAACTATTGAAAGTTTGGCATGGAGCATGGAGATTAGCACATTTCGAACCAAGGTCTTTTGAACCTTGAGGTACGTATCTACTAATCCACCTACATCATCCCCGGGGGGTTTTTGGCGCCAAAATATTGCATGAAAGGGAGGGAAAAAAAGAAGTCTGGCACGCTGCCTCACGAAGCACCGCCGCGAAGCACCGCCGCGAAGCACCGATGCGAAGCCCCCCGAGCCTCGCGGTCTCGTGAATCTCCAGAGGTGATAACTCTCCGCGAACGCATTTGACATTCGTGAGCCCGCCGCGAAGCACCAGAGGTGGTAACTCTCCGCGAACGCATTTGACGTTCGCGAGCCCGCCGCGAAGCTCCAGAGGCGGTGATTCTCCGCAGACGACGTTGATGTTCGCGAGCGCGCTGCAAAGCACCCGAGGCCACGCGCGAGTTCTGCTTCACGGCGCCCCTTTCCTATAAATACTGGACTCCCCCTGAGTCCCAAGGGGGGACAATCCGACCTTTCGGCTTCTCCTCTCCCAAATCGCAAAGCACTCCTTGCCCCGGGAATCATGAGCTCCGCGAGGTACTTCTACTTCGCGAGACTCCTTTTCTTTGTCTCGTTTTGAGCCCCTCTTCCGAGAGGGATGCCCTTCGCGAAGCTCAAGGGCATTCACGAGGGAAGGGGATTCCCAAGGGAACTCGGGCAGCCGCGGAGTGTTTATGCTTCGTGAAACACCCAACTTGTACTAGTGATCCCTATGCTAAGGAAGGATCGCTACACATCACGAAGCACACTGCTTCGCAGGACCATGCTTTGCGAGGCACCCCTTCTTCGCGAGGTAGTGCTCTGCGAACACTGTTCCACTTCTCGAAGCACCTTCCACTCACACCTATGCCCCATGATAAGGCCAAGGCACTCCACTTCTTGAAGCACACTCTTTTGCTAAGAAATTCCTCTTCTCGTGTGACCCTCCAGGTTTGCACGATGTGATTTCAAAGTCCCATGGACAATACCACTCATAGCGTTTCTTCGCCTAATGCTTCTTCGCATAGGCACGCTAACGGTTATTGCTTCTTCTCATAGCCACGCTAACGTGGACCCCTCGATGGTTCGTTCCACAACCCCCCTTGACTACGGCCTTACTGGTACCTTCCCTTCCCCAAGGACCAGAGGGTACTGGTTATGTAAGTCCTAGGGGTGCGGAGTGAACCCACCTCATCCAAGATGCAGGACGTTAAACTGCTAAGCACCTCGTCCTTAACACAAGGCGTTAAACTGTGGTCCGACCCCGTGCTTCGCACGCAGGGTCCCCCCAACTTGGACATTTTTTACACCCACTCGTCTCCACAAGATTGGACTCTTCCTCACATGGAATGAGATCCTCCTTGTTGGAGTGGCGTTTTTCCGCAGGGGAAGGGTTGCCTAACGCGTAAGCCCCTAACCTTTCGTACGGATGATCGCACCCGTGCATCTCCGTACTTCCCCCCTGCCAAGGCCAGTGGAGTCCTTTTCCCGCTGCATTTTGTCGCACTCTGGGCCTCCATCCTGGAGTAAGTCCCAGCACAATGGGTCGCCTAACGCGTAAGCCCCTCTTCGCTTCTCACGGACGCATCCTTCACGATGTGATCATCAGGTCCTTGCAACCTCTTGTTTCTCACACCGAGCATGACTCACGTGGGCTTAGAGTGAGCACCGACCCTGACCCCCACCCACAGAGAACTACGAGGACTTTGATCCATGTCAAGGTATGGTACGTAGGAAGCCTCCATGAGGTTCAAGCCACATTTCTCAGTCGTTCATTCACGTCAAGTTTCGCCCCCATCCCGCATGACGTTAAACTGCACGCCCTGTCCCGCATGACATTAAACTGCATACCCTCGTCCAGCATGACGTTAAACTATATTCCCCCCTCATCCCGCATGACATTAAATTGCACACCCATTCCCACCTGAACTATGAGGTCTTTGATCCATGTCAAGGCATGGTATGTAGGAAGCCTTCCAGAGGTTCAAGACCACCACTCATTGGACCAAGGTCCACCTTCACGTCGGTTCTCCGGCAAAGCCCCATATGAACTACGAGGTCTTTGATCCATGTCAAGGAATGGTAAGTAGGAAGCCTTCCTGAGGTTCAAGCCCACCCATCATCATTCACGTCGAGTTCTGCCTTCGTCCAGCACGACGTTAAACTGCAATTCCAGTCCAACGGCAAGCCGTTGTGACTAACCCGAACTACGAGGACTTTGATCCATGTCAAGGCGTGGTATGTAGGAAGCCTCTACGAGGTTCAAACCCACCATCCGGTCATTCCGACCTCATTCACGTCGGTTCACCCCCGTCCCGTATGACGTTAAACTGTATTCCACAACCCGAACTACGAGGACTTTGATCTGTGTCAATGCATGGTACTTAGGAAGCCTCTCCGAGGTCCAGGCCCAACAATCATTGGCCCAGACCGTCTCCTTGTCGGTGTGCCAAGTCCCCATTTTCAATCCGAACTACGAGGACTTTGATCCATGTCAAGGCATGGTACGTAGGAATCCTCCAAGAGGTTCAAGCCCATCTCCCATCGAACAAAGGTCCCTCATTTACGTCGGTTCGCCGACACCCACTGCCCGTCGTTTATTCCTGTCAGGGTTCACTACCGTCCCACATGACGTTAAACTGTATTCCATCAATCCTTTGAACTACGAGGACTTTGATCCATGTAAAGGCATGGTACGTAGGAAACCTTCCCAAGGTTCAAGCCCACCACTAGTGGACCCACAGGTCCACTTTCACGTCAGTTCACCGATCAACCCTTTGAACTACGAGGTCTTTGATCCATGTCAAGGCATGGTACGTAGAAAGCCTCCCTGAGGTTCAAGCTCATCCTTCATCGGACCAAGGTCCACATTCACGTCGGTTCACTGATGCATCGGACCAAGGTCCACTTTCACGTCGGTACGCTGATGATGCCCATCGGGCCAAGGTCCACATTCACGTCGGTTTACCGGCACCAACCCGAACTATGCGGACTTTGATTCCCTGCCACGGGGATATGTAAGAAGCCTTTCAAGGATCAAGCCCGACTTCACCGTTTCCCTTACGATGGTCCCCTTCCATTCTCCCTCCACTCTATTCATCCATCTATCACCCATCCTGATTCTCGCCCGGACCATCATATCTCAGTGAGACCATGTCGATACGATCCTCTTCACAGCCACCCATGGGCTGGCCTAGGTATCGGCATCCCTTCAAAGGAAACCCCTCAATCCCATCTATTCCAGCTAATGCTTTGATCGGGTTGATCCGTCTCCGCTGGACACTAAACTCGCAGCGTACCCTATGTTAAACATGGGAAGCTGAGGAAAACCTCAGATATATGTCTATGGCATATAATTCCCCGCACTCGATGTGGGATTCCTCACGTTTCCACGCCCTCAAGAAGCCCTGTGACTAGGGATAACAGACAGACATGCCAGGTTCCCCAGCATCCAGACACGCTACTGATGCCTCAACATGACTACTCCCCCGACTGAAGGTTGCTGCCCTGACCGGACCCTTTGGAATGTCCTGACAGAAGCAGTGTAATTAACCGGCATCCATGGAAACATGGCACTGGGAAGAGTTTCACGAAAAACTTATTAAATCTATGAGGGAGACCCGAACTAGGTGACGAGTTCTGAGGAGGAATCCACAGAAGGAAGAACCGACATCCCATCATCCTGTTTCGATCAAGGAGAAGACATCCCTGAATAAGGAGCGAATGTCGCCCGCCTTTGGAAAGCGGGAATGTGGGGTAACAAAGCGCCACGCATCCTCCTCCTCCACGGACGGATGCGTGTGCGCCCCGGCGAAAGCATCGGAAACAAAAATAGTGAACCCGACGTGAATTTATTCCACTCAATATGGAGATTAGTAGTATTCGAGACACCAGTAGATTGACGTGTCACTGGATCCAGATATTCGGCACCTAGTCCCGCTAAGCAAATAGCGGGCCTGTCGTGAAACTCACCGGAAGTCGGGGCAGTAGAACGTGGGGCATTCCGTTTTGCAGCGTGTTGGTGTGGATTCTTATTATAGACGTGGAGAATGGAAGGACGCTGGGGAACTGGTTGTCGATTATTTTCCTCTTAGTGTTGATGAGTTGATCCCTTCGTTTCTCAGGAACCAGGTCGCTGTTACAGAGACGCGATCACCACTCGCTCGCCTACGCAGGGGCAAGGGAAACTCTGCCACAGCCTCCCCATGTGGCGCCGCTACCGCCACAACGGCCGCCACATCGCGGAATACGGGGCGCCCACGTCCCCTTTTCCCATCAGAGGTCATCCAGCGAAGGGTGATCAACAACCTCGTGCGCAGGTACGAGGAGGAAGGGGTCATCCCAACTAGGGATATGGCCCGCTTGGACCTGGAGGCCTCCAGGCCCCACCGTCAATGTCGCCCTAACAGGACTCGCAGGGAGCCCCTGCTCCCCACCCCAATGTTCAACCATTTCGGGAGCCTGTCCCCGGAACGCCTTGATGACTCCTCACCTTACGCTGAAGAGGCGGGCACCATCCGACTCAGCCCTCTCAGGGTCCCGACCCAAGGGCTCCAGGAGAGAGCTCTCGCCCGGCTGCGTCAGCGCTGCCGTCCGACTCCGCAGGAAGAGCAGGCAGGCCATGCCCCTGCACCACCTGCACCAGCTCGCCTGACCCGACGTCAGCGCCGGGCCCGGGCTGAGGACGCCCCCCCTGTTGCGTCAACATCAACAGCTACAGTGGCCCGAGCCACCACTGACATGCATCATGGGGCCCCTGCATACGCTGAGCAGGGGCACTCCTTTGCCCGACCAGGATCGAGACCCCAACCACCCCACGGGCAGGCTGGGTTGAATCTCCGAGTTGCAGGCCCAAGTGGTGATCGTCGCGAACTAACCTGTGGTGATGTCACCCTGTACGGAGGTCCTCCCCGTACCACTACTCCACAGAGCATGGGCCTTCCCTGCTCCATGGTTCATCATGGAGGTATGCCTCGTGCTACCCCCATTCCGAAGGAAGACCTGCCCTGCAGTAGTGACACTCAGCGCGGAAACCTTTCCCGCGCCCACTATACAGGGTATGGAGTCCATCCTCCGGCCCCCAACTGCCGATTTGAAGGAATCGTCCATTTGGTCCTTCTCCAACGTGGGGACCCTCCTTACATCCTCTCTGCAACCGGCGAAGTTCCTCCTCGCCCCAGCAACTTGAGGAGTGAAGTCCAGCCTCGCTCCGCCCGCACAGACCTTGGAGGCCCTCCCCATGCTCCTGCCAATTTCAACAGAGGCTCCACCGACATGGGTGCTGACCATGGAGGTCCTTCCCATGTACCCTTCGACATTTGCCCTGGTTCCCCTCGCACCTCGGCCATCTCAAGTGGGGGCCCTCTCCGCCACGGCGCCAGCGCCGCCCCGAGACTGCCTGATAGGGATCAACCCTGTCCCGAAGAGCCACCCCAGGGCAGGAGAGCGGGTCTTCACTACCACAAGAAGAGTCCTGTGAAGGCCTGGGTGGAGATCAAACCTGACCGCTTCTCCGACTCGAAAGCGAAATACGACTCAGCAATGGAACCTTCTCCCCGCTCCTCCGTATCAAGGACTGGGGCAGGAAATAGACGCGTTAGCCTCATTCTCCCGAAATATGAGGTCCACCAGATTCCCATCTCCCTCCGTAGGTATATCCAGGAGGAAGAAATCTTGAGAATTCTGCAGGTCTCGACCGCACGATCACCACCATCGTCACCAGATGCGCCCTCTACCTCGACCAAAGATGAGCTATTTTGGGGGCCAACGGCGGTAGAGCGACGACACGACCTATCATTGGTAGTTGCGACTCCTGTGCCGGAAGCTGTGGCTATCAGCCCGTCGTATCGTGACATCGTGGCTAGGTCACCTCGCTCTTCAGAGGATGGCCCAGAATTCGGCGGCCAGTCAGCTCGTTCGCCGTATTCTCCACCATCGAGCTTACTATCCCAGAGGTCCGCCTCGGTACCGTTACTGGTCCCTCAGCCGCCCCCGGTTGACGAGTGGGGAAACACAGGGCCAGACCCTGAGTCCGAACCCAGGAGATTCTGGAGTATTCTCACAACGGATTACTTCCCGAAGAAATTCTGGCCGACGGCGATGCTGAATTTTCGCGTACCAGGGTCTCTTACCCCTGAAGAAGTGGGGTGCTTTTTTCGAACCCTATGGGCGACACACTTCCGCCTTCATTACGAACGGGTGGTGTACCCCAGAAGTTGAGAGAACTTTGAAGAAATCGGCGAGCAGTGCCGGCTGATCGATGCGGCCGCACTCCTTGTGACCCAGCACCCTGAGTCGCCAGGCCACCAGAGCGCCCTTCAACAGAAATGCATTCAGAGTTTTAAAGAACTCCGCAGAATCGTCAGGGAAGCTACCCCCCATGTGCAAGTCCATGGTTGGGGACACTATGCCGCTCACCTCTTCGACCCTATCCAACGGCAGCCCGATTCGCTATGCGACATTGAGGACATGCCCTCGAGAGGGGTCGCGGTCCATATGGCTGACATAGTGGACAAGGAAGACGAGCTTGAATTCCTTAATGGAGGATTACCCCCTGAGGGCATACCGCCACTGCTGGACCCATCAGGGAGAGTTACCCGTCAGCAGAGGAACCTGCAAGGCCTCTCCGTACCCACTAAGTCGCTGGTATCCGGTCGAAATACTGGAAAGGGTAAGGAGCACGTCGGAATTGTCAAGAACTCCGACCCATCCGCCTCTGTGCAGAAAATGGACGAAGATCCCGAGAAGGCCATGTTACGCCAGCAGCTTACTAAGCAGAAGAGGCTGGTTGACGAACTCTTGGCTGAGTGCACTGCAGAGCGGCGACCCGACTATGGCAATCCCAGAACGGGGCAGCAGGGGCAAGAACAATTTCCCCCCGATGAGATGCCTCTGGGCAACCCTGATCATGCTACTTCCGCAGACAGGGCAGAAGCCGGAACTTACGGTAAAATGGCGTGATACGTCTCGCCAAACCCTCCCGAGTGACGGGGCAATCTGAAGAATCCAGTCCGGGTTCCCCCAGTCGCCCCGTAGGTTGTTCCGCTAGTTGATACACGAGCGGCCGAAGCAGTCTACCATGTTGAAGAACCTGGCAATGAACTTGTGGTTAGGGATCCCCGTCAAGACAGGGACCCCCACCCTAATGATCTTATTGTGGCGCTCACAGCCTGCCTCTAAGCGTTGGAAACGCGGCAGGTGGCGGTCCCACCGGATGGCAAGCCGTATCCCGCGTGGGTGGATGATATGCCCGCACCTCCGGGGTTTGGGAACCTCACTTTCTCTCCTTTCAACGGGACAGGGGACCCGCCGCAGCACTTGGCTCATTTTTCTTCCAGGTGTGGCCCCATACTAGGGACCCCGGCTCAGCAAGAATCCGCCAAGCTCCGATGTTTCGTACAGACATTGGAAGGTCTGACATTCGTCTGGTACAGCCAGCTCCCTATCGGATCGGTGACTGGTTGGGAGGATCTTCACCGCCAGTTCTTATACCAGTTTAGCTCCACCACGCGGAAGACCAGCATTGCAGACCTCTTCAAGTGCAAGCAGAGGCCTAAGGAGCGAGTCGCATATTTCATCGCCCGGTGGAAGGGACTTACGTATTCCCTCGATATGCCACTGACTCAGGAGAAATTACTGAGGATGTGTGTGGGGAACGTCAAGACAGAGCTGGTACCCTCCCTAATTACCCAAAACTACCCTAGAGGGTTCAGAGATTTCTCAGATAAGGCTCAGTGCCTTGAGGAAGCCCTACAACAGGCTAGTCAGGCACGTTTGTTGCCCCCTATGATCCCGGCCAAGAGGACCGCCAGGGCTGAACCCGCCACGGTGGACCAAGTAGAATCCCCTAGGCAGTTGGAATTACTGCCAGCGGAACTACCCCCGCAACCCCGCAGAGGTCCTCCACCTCAAGCACAGGCTCCTGCCCAGCAGCGACCGCCTCAGAACCGACAGGTTCCCCCGTGCAATGCGCCACCGCCACCTAGGCGAGACAATCAGGCGCCGCCTCCTCGGTAGGCCCCTTCGGCCCCTCGTCAGGGCCAGGCCCCTAGGGCCCCCTATCCGGAAATAAGGCACCAGACTTATTCGTTCAATGAAAATCAGGTCCCTGGCTACTTCCGAAGTGCTCTAGAGCAAGGGATTGTGCGTCTGCCCGAGTGCAGAAGGCCGGCAGAGGCGAATCTCACCGATCACCCCAACTACTGCCCTAATAATTGGATTCTGGGGCACACCCTCAATCAATGCTATGTTTTTAAAGACTGGCTTCAAGACCAGGTCAACAACAACATAGTCAAGTTGGGCCCAGCACCAGCGCAAGTGGCGGGTGTCTTTGCAGGATTAGAGATTGGCAGCGACAGCGAAGGCGAGTGGCAGCAGGTCCCCAGCCACGGATCCCGGAAATACGATGACTGGATGGCTCGGAAAACCGTCGTCTGTGCCCAGGGTATCATCTGGGTGCACCTGAAGTAGCCGGAACCTTCAGAAAAAGTAGCTGGTACCCCCGCATCGTCTTCACAGTCGACCTCTTCCCAAAAGGGCAAGCAGCGACGACACAAGAAGAAGCAACGTGCACCGCCGTTGCCGTCGTCATCCCACACTCTTGGCAAGTTTATGCCCCCTGAAATGGGGATTCCTCCCAGAATCCGCCCAGTGGTGGATGACTCCTCGATCGACAGCCAGGGGTATGCTTCGGTTAACACCGTGGAGCTGGTAAAGCCCTATATGACTCCCGAAGAGGGAGAGCGCCAGGCGAACCTCCCCAACGTTTCTAGCCGACGTCAATGTCAGCGGAATCGTAACCGCGCCGGTCATCGAGGTATGTCAGCAGGCACTTCCAGTCAAGCCGTGCACGCTACTGAGACCAGGCAGTAGGCCCAGCGCAGAGCTCAGCATGCGCAACCCCATCTGACGCCCTTGGCTCTACCTCCACCGTCGTTCGTGCTATTAGATCAAGGAGAGCTGCCTCGTTCGCATCACAATCAGTCCTGCCTAGCTACAGGCCAGCCTCCGCTGCCCAATCCTAGTCTGGTGACTACTCTCCAAGCTTCTACTAGTAGGCAGCAAGATTTACCCAGTACTAGCCGATCGCCGGTTCAACCAGTAGGACCCGCTATGACTCCAAATGCCGAACGACCTCCTATAAGCAGAGGTTCGCGCTTGGCATGAAAGTATGATGTCCTGAAGCACCTGGCCGGCATTCCGGTGAGGCTTTCTATCCTCGAGGCCGTTCTCCTGTCATCTGAAATGTGCGAGGCACTTGCTGAAGACCTAAGGAGCCCCCTCTAGTTTGAGACAGAGGTAGCAGCTGCAGAAGCCTTTCATACAGAGACTATTGAAAACGCCAAATGTCAGGTGGTTATCTCGTTCTCCGGTGAAGATGAGGACCCTCCTCTACAGGGGCACATTCCCCCACTGTACATCATTGGCCACTTCAATGGCATGGAAGTCCGCCACTGCCTCGTTGACTCGGGCTCCGGAATCAATCTAATTCCGACCCGGACATTGCGAAAGTTGGGTCTGTCTAAAGGTGATTTAACTCCCTCTGACCTCAGAATCCAGGGGTACGACAAGACTGAGCAGACCCCAGTCGGCAAGATCCACCTGAAGACTCAGTTCGGTGGCTTAATTGCCAGAACTGAGTTCATGTTCGTCTCTCAGGACACCGCCTACAACGCGTTGATGGGAAGGCCATGGCTCCATCTGCATGCAGCGGTCCCTTTGTCATATCACCAGTGCCTCAAGTACTCGCTCAACGGTCGAGTAGGCGTGCTCCAAGGAGACGCGTCCCCTTTTCCTTCTTGTGAGGCCCTCTATCTGGATGTGGGTTATTAAAAAAGTAAGGATAAGCACATCCTAGTAAGTGAGGATGAACCCGCCCCAGTCAAAAGTGATCCCTGGGCGAGCATGGATGACGCCTACATCCTCCCGATCCACCGGTTGGAGGCCACGACCCCGGACATGGGGCAATGTTTTATTGTTTCGGGTACGCAAGGAAGGCATGTTCCCGTGTCTAAGCGACGACCGAAAATCACCTCGTACTCCTACATCAACCAGGCTCAGGTCATCCTGGAACCTCCTACCCATGTATGGTACCGGAACGTAAAGATTATGACAACGGCGGTGCGCCATACATGTCTCTTCTGTCGGGCTGGAATTAACCGACTCAAGCTGACATGTCACCACTGCTTTGATATCATGAAACGTGGCCCCTTAGGTCGAAGGCCAGATGGGATAGGGTTGACTGCCTTCATTTCTATGGTCTCAATGGAAAGTGACTCTCCTAATATGATGACCACTGCTGCCCGAGCCTGCACCAGCTTCCCCTCAATCTTTGATACCCCAGAAGTACCTCCTGTTGCGGGAAATCCCCCCATGGGTGGAGAGGAAGATCTGGAGGATGCTCCCCCCGCCTTTGAAGAAGGGGTCTCTACCACGGTTGATGAGCTGGTACAGGTGAACCTTGGTAGCGAGGCAGATCTGAAACCCACATTTATCAGCGCAGACATGTCCCCCTAGGAGCGGCAGCAATACGTAGACTTCCTCAAACAGCACCGTGATGTATTTGCTTGGAGTTACAACGAGATGCCAGGAATAGATCCCCAGGTAGTCGTTCACCATCTGGGCCTCCCGGCAAAACATCATGGGTTTAAGCAGCCTCCCAGGAAGATGCACCCTTCTCATGGTGCTATGGTTGAGGCCGAAGTTGAAAATCTTATCAAATCCAACTTCGTTAAGGAGGTCTAGTACCCCAAGTGGCTCGCAAACATTGATCCAGTCAGGAAGAAGAATGGGCATATCAGAGTCTGCATCGACTTCCGCGATCTTAATCGCCACTGCCCAAAGGATGACTTCCCACTCCCGGTGACGGAGTTATTGATTGACGCCACGGCTGGGTATTCCGGGTACAACCAGATCCAGATGGCCCCCGAAGACGAGGATTCCACCACCTTCAGGGCTCCCCAAGGTACCTTTTGCTACCAGGTTATTCCATTCGGTTTGAAAAATGTAGGTGCCACTTATCAGAGGTCCATGCATCGCATATTCAAGCCTATTCTTGGGACATTGGTGGAATGCTACGTGGATGACCTCGTAGTCAAATCATGTCAGCGCCAGGACCATCTCAAAGACCTTGAGAAAGTGTTCGGTTTCCTCTGTTCCCGTCACCTGAAGATGAACCCGTTGAAGTGTGCCTTCGGGGTCACCTCCGGGAAGTTTCTAGGATTTGTTGTCAGATACCGAGGTATCGAGATCGACCTGGAGAAGATCAAGGCCATCAGCCAAATGCATCCCCCGAGCAACATTCGGGAGCTTCGAGGCCTTCAAGGCCACTTAGCCTATATACGCCGATTCATCACGAATCTGGCCGGCAAGTGTAAGACCTTTTCCCGGCTCATGAAGAAGGGTGATACCTACGAATGGGATGAGGAGTGTCAGGCCGCCTTCGAGGAAATCAAGCAGTATATGCTCCAACCTCTGGTCTTGATGCCGCCCATCTATGGAAATCCGCTGGTCCTTTACGTGACTGCCCAGGAAATATCCCTCAGTGCACTTCTCACCCAGAAGAATAACGAGGGTACTGAGAACAATCTTTACTATCTCAGTCGCATGCTTCTCGATACGGAGGTCAGATACTCCCCTATCGAAAAGAGCTGCCTTGTGCTCGTCTTCGCCGGGCAGAAGTTGTGACATTACCTTCATCACCATGAGGTGCAATTAGTCTCCCGGGTAGACCCACTGAAGTACATCCTGAACCGCCCCATGTTGACTGGCCAACTAGCACAGTGGGCAGTGATTCTCCAGCAGTTTGATATCAGGTTCGTACCTCAGAAGTCCATTAAGGGAAAGGCGTTGGCAGACTTTTTAGTTTCCCATACGACCTCCGCGAATCAATCCCTGGACCTGGATTTCCCTGACGAGACGATCCTATCAGTCGATCATGTTGTCCCGTGTTGGCAAATGCATTTTGACGGCGCCTCCCGGAGCCCCACTGGTAAGCGGCTCAACGATCCCAAGCTCAACAGAGTGGTTCTGGGCATTGTCTTCCTTACCCCGGCGCAAGCCGTCCTGCCATACTCGTTCCTGTTGTCAGAAGGCTGTATGAACAACGAGGCAGAGTACCAGGCTCTCATCACCGGCCTCGAGTTGGCCCTTGAAATCCATGTGCCCCATATACATGTGAAAGGAGATTCCGAGCTGGTAATCAAACAGGTTAATGGCGACTACGTCATCAGGAAGCCGGAGCTTGCACCGTTGTTGGAGTACACCCTCCACCTAATGGCCCAGTTCTCTTCTCGACCAGAGATTACCCATGTCCCGCGGTCACAGAACGGCCAAGCAGACGCCTTGGCTAGCTTAGCCGCGTTGCTCACAGAACCTGAGCAAGATGATTTGATCATACATGTGGCACACCGGAGAGTCATTGCCCCTATCACCCAAGAGGACAATGATGGCCTGTGGGTAAGTCATCTCACTGTCAGACCCTCCACGTCAAGGGTCCTGGGTTCGTCAGACGCAGTGGTTGAAGCCACTCCCGACTGGAGGGTACCTTTTGTCGAGTATCTGCAAAATGGTCGCCTCCCGGACGACCGGGCCGAGCGCGAGCGAATTCGACATCGTGCGCTGCAATTTACCCTCTAGAACGGCCCCAGTCTTGAACAGATCCTTTATAAGTGGAGTTTCTATGGTGTCCTCCTCTGTTGCATCCAAGGAGTGGAGATACCTCAAGTTATGCAAGAGGTTCACACCGGTTCCTGTGGCGCCCATCAAGCTGGGATGAAGCTGTCCCATCAAATCCAGAGGTTTGGGTACTTTTGTCCCTCTATGATCCACGATTGTATTGGGTATGCCAAGAGATGCCATGCGTTCCAAGTTCACGCCAACTTCCTGCATCGGCCCCCAGAGCCCCTCCACCCCACCAAGTACTCTTGGCCATTTGCGGTAGGGGGACTTTATGTAGTGGGACTGTATCCACTGGCAACAACCCGCCAGTATAGGTTCATCCTGACTACTACAGATTTCTTCTCCAAGTGGGCAGAAGCAGTTCCGCTCAAAGAGGTCAAGGACCGTTCCATCGTAGACTTTGTGAGATCCAATATTGTCCACCGGTTTGGAGTCCCTCACGCCGTCCTCACCGATAACGGCACCAACTTCCGATCGGCTGAACTAAATAAATTTTACACCAAGTATGACATCCGTTCGAACCATACCTCCCGCTACCATGCACAGGCAAACGGACAGATCGAGGCATTCAACAAAACCCTCTCTAACATTCTGTAGAAGATGGTTGGTCAGAACAAGAAAAGTTGGCCGGAAAAGCTCCTCAATGCCCTCTGGGCTTACCGGACGACGACTCACAACTCTACCCAGGTGACCCCATATTCCCTGGTGTATGGAGCTGAGGCTGTCCTACCCATTGAGATCCAACTGCCATCGTTAGGCACTGCAGTCTATGATCACCAGACATCAGATGAGGTAGCCAAGATCCGTCTAGCCAAATTAGAAGCACTGGACGAGAACCGGCTTCATGCCCTGCACAATCTGGAAAGGCATCAGGATAAGATAGCGAGGGCCTTTGATAAGAAGGTTCATATCCGCTCTTTTCTACAGGGCGATCTCGTACTGGCCCTTCGAGCGCCAATGATTCCCGGTAGGAAACTGCCCAAATTATAACCCAAATGGGAAGGGCGTTATATCATCCATAAGGTTTACCCCAATGGAGCATACTCCTTGGTGACCACGGACAGAGAGCGTATAACCCCTCCCACCAATGACAAATTCCTCAAATGATACTTTGCCTAGGGAAAAAGGGTCCTGCACGACCCTAAACTGCAAGATGGTCCCGCACGACCTTAAACTGCATCTTCATCCTGTAAGACAATAAACTACAAAATGGTCCGAGCTCTACGACTTTAAACTAAGATCTCCCCCCATCCTTACTGTAAGATGTTAAACTGAAAACCGGTCAGGCCTTCTTGACCGAGGCTCAGCCTCAGGCCCCTTGGCCTCCTTGGGCCCCTGGCCCCCTGTCCTTACTGCAAGACGTTAAACTGCAAGCCAGTCAGGCCTTCCTGAACAAGGCTCAGCCTCAGGCCCCTTGGCCTTCTCGGGTCCCTGACCCTCATCCTTACTGTAAGACGTTAAACTTCAAGCCATTCAGGCCTTCCTGACTGAGGCTCAACCTCCGGCCCCTTGGCCTCCTCTGGCCCCTGGCCCCCCATCTTCACCACGAGACATTAAACCGCAAGCTGTTCAGGTCTCCCTGACCGCGGTCTGGCCCCAGGACCCTTGGTTTTCCCTGACTTACCCTCTTACGGGATTTCACGGTATGGTGTGGGACTACGTCCTCATTCTCGTCAGATTACTTGTCGTACCTTACATATCCCCAAATGAGATGCTCCTCATCCTGTATGACGTTAAACTGAATTTCAAAAACTACGTGTGGCTTGATTCCCATCTTCATGGGATACGTAGGAACGCTCGGACGCCTTATCTTGAGCCCAGCCCCAAGCTTTTCTCTTCCACAATCCCCCCTGGGAATAGTTTACTTGGAGGATCTTTGTGTAGCAGGGAGTAGGCTTTCCTGGCCCCGCTCATATGACCCCACTCGCACAAGGATTGTAAGGGTCGCATCATGTGCCCACTCCCTTTCTTCTATCCTCCCACGTCCCCACCGCACGACGCTAAACTGCATGGCCTTCAATAACTACGTATGAATTGATTCTCATCCTCATGAGATACGTAGGAATGACTGGGAATTACGTCTGTTGGCCCAGCCCAAAAGCCAAAATATTCCCCTCAGGTCAAGACATGGCAGGGTGCACACTTTTTCCCCAACTCACGGTGAGCAAGCCTCGACCCGGCTACACATCCCCCCTGGAGATGTCTTCCTCTTTCATGGATGGATACAGCTATGCTTCACCAACTCTTTGACTGGGATTCCATCATTTTTCACACCTGGAGGGACCCCCAAGAATGGCCTGGATACTACGCCCAAGGGCTCTCCTACCATTACAGGCCAACGACCCCGAGGGTTTCGGACAACAAATCGATAAAATCCCGCGTTGTGAATTTGGTCAGCGGTCGATGATCATTTGTTGCTCCCATATCAGGTCACCATAGGAACTCTGTGTTTCGAACATGGTCAACAGTGTCCTGGATCTTCGGGTCCACCCCGAGATGTCCCAGACATTGAGTGCAGTGATTCGTTCTGCCCCATCCCGAGGTGACAAACTTCCCCCCGGGTGGTGCTAGCAATCGGTCCCACGGCCCTGATTCCCCATAGGGGTGTACGGTGTGGTGTAGGAATACGTCCTCATTCACGTTGGGATCATGTACCCTGCCGTACGCCTTCCTTTACGAGGCCCAGCCTCAAGTCCCTTGGCCTTCTCGAGTCCCCGACCCCCGTCCTCATGTAAGACGTTAAACTACAGACCTGTCAGGCCTTCCTGACTGATACCTGACCTTCTCGGGCCCCCCGTCCCAGGTCCCCTCTTACCCAGGGTGTACAGTGTGGTGCGGGACTACGTCCTCATTCATGTCGGGATCATGTACCATGTCGTACGCCTCCTCTTATAAGGCCCAGCGTCAGGCCCCTTGGCCTTCTTGGGTCCCCGACCCTCGTCCTCATTGCAAGACGTTAAACTACGAGCAGGTCAGGCCTTCCCGACCAATGCCTAACCATCAGGCCCCTTGGCCTTTCTGGGCCACGACCCAGGTCCTCTCTTATAGGAGTATACGGTGTGGTGTGGGACTATGTCCTCATTCACGTCGGCTTCTTCGCCATACCGTACACCTCCCTTGTTTAGGGGTACATTACTCCCCTCCTCGTCCCTTATGACGTTAAGCTGCATTTAGAGAACTACACCTGGCTTGATTCCCATCCTCATGGGATACGTAGGATCACCTGAATGTCCAGGATTCAGGCCCAGCCCCATCTCTCGGGAATCTTCATCCCATCTTGGCCCCTTGGCCTATCCTTCCTCCATGAGGGGATTATATGGTGTGGTGTGGGACTATGTCCTCATTCACATCGGTCCCGTAATGACCACTCCATGTATCTCTCCCTCCTGAGATATTTCTTCAATCCCTTTTCGGCAGTTCACCGATGTGCCTAAGAGTACTCAGGTTTATTACCTGGAATTTCAAGCTTTACTCAGACACGTCCGCACCCGCTTTCTAGGCTTTGTGTATCCCTGCATCGGGGCTTCCATCATCTTTCACACCCAGCGGGACCCCCAAGAATGGCCTAGATACTACGCCAAAGGTCTCTCCTACAGTTACGGGCCAACGCCCCTGAGGGTTTTCAGACAATAAATCGATAAAATCCCGCGTTGCGAATGTGGTCAGCGGTCGATGCTCATTTGTTGTTCCGAACTCAGGCTAACGCGATATGGATGCTGTGTTTACACCATGGTTAACAGTTTTCCTCTATCTTCATGCCAACCCATTAAGCCCAAAATTTCAGGTGCAAAATTCACACCCTTGACCACTTCACCATGTCCAAGTGGAGTCTCGGAACTTTTGGTACTTTTCCTCCGTGCACATCCGCGCGTTGGGGGAACAAGCCATGTCAAAGGTGTCCTTCGGGGCTCTCTACCAACTTCCGTTTGACTCGCCCCAAGTATTGCAATGAGGATACCCCCCTTGTTTCCCACACCGAGTTTAACTCACGTGGGCTTAGGGATCGGGTTGACATCTGTGCTTACTCGGGAAGTTGTCACCATTCACGGTCCAAGCTCTAAGACCATAAACAAAGATTCTCATCTGGAACTACGTTCAGCTTGATTCACATCTTAATGGGATACGTAGGAATTCCCAGACCCCTTGTCTGTGGGTCCAGTTTGAGTTCAGCAAATTCACCTCTCTGGTCCTGCCTTCAGGACCCCGACTATGGGACCGCGTGGCGTAGTGCGTGATTATGTCCTCATTCACGTTGGGTTTGCAATGGCTGAAACACGCGCACCCCCGTTCTGAGGGTTAGACCTCCTATTACTTGTCCAACATGACATTAAAAGGCACCCTTAATAACTACATGTGGCTTGATTCCCACCATCATGGGATACGTAGGACCACCCGGACGCCCTGTCTTCAGGTACAACCCATTTAGCGAGCCAATCTCTCCCCCTGTTTCACCTCTTACCTCTATGTAGGCCCCTCATCCTGAGGTTTCCCTCTCCGAGTGGCGTACAATGTGATGTGGGATCATGTCTCTAACAATTGTGTTTTATAACACTACGCACGATCTCCGCCTAGCATCGTCTCTACTACGTCTGCGCTGTATGATGATAAAATGCATAATTGGTCCAATTATACGACCCTAAACTGTGACATTATCATCCTGGCCACACGACGAAAAATGGCACCGCATTGTGGTGACCTCGTTGTAGAGGACATCACGTTGGGCATTGGTCACGTGCCATGCCATTTGTCAACGTCTATCATGGCTTGATCCTTGTGGCGACACCACGGCCTACTACTCTAGGCATGTCGCTTCACAAAAAAAACCACTCACCTTAAATAACAAACAAGATTTATCAAATTCCGCTTCTTTTAGTGAAAGGACCACGCCCGCACTCCCCGTTTCCCCTGGCACTGGTACCTTACCGTGCCACCCTTCAAAACTACGTATGGCTTGATTATCATCCTTATGAGATACGTAGGAGCGCCTGAGCACTTCCCCGTGGGCCCAGCCTAACCTGTGTGTTCGGTCCCTCGACTCGAGCATTTCCCCAGAGAACGCATGGTAAGTAGGGATTAGGTCCTCCTTCACGTCGGGTCTTGATGCCATGTGTCCCCTGCTCCCTTTACCCATTTATGGTCTAAGGTCCATCAAGAACTACGTAAGGCTTGATTCTCATCCTCATGAGATACATAGGAGTGCCCGGGTACTTCCCCGCAGGCCCAGCCTAACTTTCGCTTCCGGTCCCTTGACCAAAAAAAACCTCTCCCAAAGGGGTCGTGCGATGTGATATGGGATTACGTCCTCATTCACGTCAGGTTGTTCATCGCACCGCACACACCCCCTATTCCCATTCACGCCAGGTGTTTGAGTTACTCCACCCTGTGCCTCTTATGTCTCCTCTCATCCATGGTCCGAATTCTATGACCCTAAACTAAGATCTCCCCAAGGGAAAGGAATATACTCCCTCTCTCTAATACGTTTCGTTATCGTATTCAGATGTGTTTCGACAAAGAGCTCGAAGTGTGGGACTTTCATATGGACATTCCCCTCGTCCCATGACCAAGCTTCATGAGCTCGCTATTTGGATCCTCATCCTCTTACACATCCAAAAGGACCCCCGGATGACATGGATACTAGGCTTAAGGGTTCTCCATGAATACTGGACCTAAGGGCCCTCCAATCGTTTCTGGTCAACATCCCTACGGATATTTGACAACATTTGTGACATGGTCCCGTGTTTCGAACATGGTCAAAGGTCAACCCTCATTTGTCTATCCCCATTCTAGGCTAACGCGACAGGATGCTGTGTTGCGAACACAGTCATCAGTTATCCTCCATCGTCACGCCGCCATCATCATGGTCTGAATCTCGAGCTCCATGATTCACACATTTCCACTTCCTCATGTTCAGGTGAAATTCCATCATACTTGGATCTTTCTCTTCATGCATCTAGGTGCGCTAAATGACCGTGTTAGTGTCATTGGGTCGGTATTCACCGAGCATCCCTTTTCCCTAACCTACCCCTTGTTGTGTCGGGAAATTCCCGCCACTACTGCTTGTTTCCCACACCGAGCACGACTCACGTGGGCTTAGTAGTTTTGGCAGGATGTGTACCAACACAGTCAGGCTGCTCCTCGTCCCGCATGACATTAAAATGCGCTTCCAGAACTACTTAGGGCTTGATTACCATCCACATGGGGTACGTAGGAACGTCCAGCCACTCTGCTTCAGGCCCAGCTAATCCTCACTCTTGGTCCCTTGACCTGAAGAGTTTCCTCCAGGAGTACGTGGTGTGATTTGGACCCCAAGTCCTCATTCACGTCGGTTTCATATCTACCGCACCACATGCTCCTTGGGATCTTCTCTTTTATTCCGCGTCCTATCGTATGACGTTAAACTATAGGAGTTCATGTGCCCTCAACGCACGGCACTAAACTGCGGTTCTACCCTGAACAAGTTCAGGATGCCCCAAGATCCCATTCGGAAGTGACAGATCCCCTCTCCGGAGAGGCCCTGTCCCAAAGAAGGAATGATCCATGATCAGACCAATGTGCCCATATGGCATACTCTCACCATGGTGGTGTAATTACATTAGTGTTGGATTCTGTTCGGACAAACCATCACTCCATATTCCAAGCTTTTCGTGCCCCTTATTCGGACCCTTGTCCCCCTTCATGTCTCATGGGACCCCCTAACGGCCTGGTCCCATGCCGCATCGGCTCACCTACTGTCCTGGGCCAACGTTCCGGAAGACTGGTCATGTTTGGAAGGATGCCCTAATAGTATGGATGTTTGACCTATGGTCTGCCAACTATCCTGGGCCAACGTCCCAAAGGATTGATCAACAACATTTGTGACATGGTCCCGTGTTTTGAACATGGTCAACGGTTGACCCTCATTTGTTGTCCCCATCACAGGCTAACACAGTAAGGATACCGCTTCTCCTCCAAGTTTAACGGTTGTCCCTTATTGTCACGCCATCCCCACAGTGTTCTGAATCTTGGGTATCGTGATTCACACTTCCCATTTTCATCTGTTTGGACCAATCTCAGTGCCCCTGGAATTGCACCGTTCGTGCATAAGAGCACGCAAAAGAAACGGTAATTTGGCCATCCTGAAAGTTCCTTCTCTGACCAAGCCTCTCCCATCTTTCGGAAATCCGGACTGGTAATCCGAATCCCGGATGCTCGGAGCATGATCCCCACTTCTATGTTAGGTGGGATGAGAGGGCAACTATCTCCTGTTTCTCACATCGGGCTCGACCCACGTGGGCTTGGGAAATTGTCGTTGAACGTCCCGCAAACATTTTAGGTATGTAACAAGGTGATTCAAACAGAGGAAATCGTGCGCGCTATGGCATTCAAAACAAATAAAGTAAAATTGAAGCACGAAAGTACCAATAAAAGGTTTTTGGTTTGTTAAAATACACGGGGGTCGACCCCCCCCCCCCCCCCCCCATGGACGGGTTGACCCCATCAAAAGAGCGTTGCAGCTCCGCCACACGTTGGCTTGTGGCGTCCAAGGCCTACAGCCGCTGACTCAGTTCTCACTCCTCCTCAGCAGAGGCGGGGCACAGTTCGTCAGTCCTGGCTTTGGCCCTCTCTACGCCAGCTTGAACGGCATCCATCTTTCCAGAGGTCTACCTCATATGCTCTTCTGCCTCTGCCAGCTGGGCCTTCAATCGTGAGACCAGCTCAGGTTGTGCACTGAGAGAGGCTGAAAGCTCATCTGCTCGGGTCTGCATCTGTTGGACCTCGCCTTCGGCCTCCTGGAGCTTCTTGATGTTGGTCGCCTTCCTCCGCTGCCATCCCATGCTGATCCCACGATCATGCTCCCAGAGCTTCTCAGCCATAAGATCTCGGATGAGTGTGTGAGGACGTTGGGCATCTACTCCCCCAGCACACAGTTCGCGCAACCGCGAGCGGAGTCTATCTATGTCGGCCAGCCATTGCGCTTGGGGGGTGTCCTTGATGAAGCGCGTGATCAAATTCCACGACTGGTGGCGGACTATGCTTCTATCTCCTCTTCGGAGGTCGTTTCGTCCTAGTCTACACGATTGGCAGGCTCGTACGCAGGATACGCTCGCAAGAAATCCTCTGCAGGATCTACATCTGGTGTTGAATCCAGTACGGCACCTGGCGCCGAATCAGGCGCGACAGGACTTGGACCGATCGGTTGATCCTCTTCCTCGGAGTCCACCTCAATGACTTCGGGTACCGCCCTGCTGGTTGTCCCGCCAGCGATGATGTACGTCTCAGCTTAAGGAGATGGGGGGACTATCACCACCATCACCAGCATGCCCCTAGGAGGGACGCCACCAGACATCCTGACCAGTCCTGCCGCAGCAGCCCACGCCAGTCGAAGAACTGTACGACAGGGAGGGATATGAACGTTAGTTGGCATGGTCTACATGTGACAACGAGGAGACCGATAGGGGAGACTTAAGGAGATCGACCTCCTGGCGCTGCTCATGAGCCGGTACTGACGGGACCCCGAGACGAGGCCCTCCGTATACTGTTGGAAGATCCGAAGATTCTGGAGGAGCCACATCAGGTGCTCTGGTCCCACCAGACGCGGAACTGGACGGAGCCATAGACGCAGGTTCTGAAGGTCTCGCATCATCACCCGCCAAGGAGCGAGAACGAGGCCTATGAACAAGTTCCTCCTGCATGGCTCGAACATCAGTGAGAAGTCCATAGTGATCCAAGGACAGATCGTAAGGAAAGAAGTTCAGAATTCTAACTCGAGAGCCTCCTCAAAATCTTCAGAATCTGAGCTCTGATCTCCAACCTCGCCCTCCTCCAATGGACTCCCTCCTCCAGCCTCATCCTCTCGAGAGGAGTCCTCTGATTCTTCCGGCAGGGGGAAGCGCTCCCTCAGATTGGCAGCTGATAACTATGGGGGGACCGTTTGATTCAGCAACACCCTCACCCGGTCTTTCATTGAGCGAGGGACACCACTGGAGTGGACGTAATCCTCCAGCTCGTCCAGGTACTGTTCTGCCTCTTCCGGAGATGCCATGAATCCAGCCCGAACTGGGCCTATGCCCGGTAATTCCATCCCGAGGCGATTCAGGTGGGCCCATATCTCGGGTGGGCTGAGGAATTGCCGGTTGACATCCCAAATGTCCCAGGATTCTGGGAAGACAACATCCTCTGCCATGTCGATATGACGCAGCCGCTTCCCCGGAGCCTGAGTAGATATCCTACGGAATCCCCTCGGTGGCCGCCCCTCCGGATGGTCGTCCTCTTCCGGAATCACCGGATCCACCGCTGCTGCCATTCCCTCGCCCGGTGCGGGTCTCACAGCCATGGCAGCCCCGCTACCGCGAGCGGCCCTAGCTGCCCTCCGACCCCGACCTCGGGATAGGGGAGGCCCACTGTCACCGACCCGGATAGTCGGTTGCTTCAGCATCTCCCCTGGGTAAGCAGCCTACCAACTGATGGCATAATCCCTCACCAATCCGAAAGCGGCGGTGGATGGAGGCAATGCAATCCGCATCTTCCCATCTTCCCATGTGAACATGAGCCATAGCTGCCTCATCACACACGGGTGCTCCTCGTAATTCACCTCCCAGTAGACCTGCGGGGTCAGCCGCTGGAGGCACCGGAACTGCCTCGCAAACCGATGCGGGGTGTACGGTTCACAGAGTGGCTCACAATCTATCCGTGCCACCAAAACTCCACCTAGAAATGCCAGGAGGTAAGCCCGATGTTCTTCTGTTCCCCACCCGTCATCAGTGAGTATCCCTGTCGGCAACGGGAAGGGGTGGAAATTAAACTCATCCGCCCTCCACACCCGATTCAGTACCATCGGCACGGCTAGTTTGAATGGGAAGCTCCCGACCGCGTTCAGGATGGAGGGGCGGAAGTTCTATCCCGGCGACGAAATGGGGTTTGGATACTCATAAATCCCCCTGATGTGCACTGCGATCCACCCATACGGAAGGTGGAAGGGCCCGCATATCCTTGGTGGCTTCTTTCCCTCGCTAATGTGCCGCAACATTCTGTACAGTTTGGTGAGCATCGGAATCCCCAGATTGATCCACTGCCTCATGTCCAACATCGACGCCATAATAAAAGAGCTGGGCCGCACCCCCATGCTTGTATCCCTCACCAGTTGGATCCAACCACAGATGAGATCTGCGATGAATGCCGCCAGCCTAAGTATCGGCTGTTGTTCAGTGCTGACACTAAAACCCCAAGTCTTCCATTGGCTGTCCTCTAAGACCTGCCAATACGAATGCCCCCTTACCCCATTGGGCCGCCCTCGGACAAGTTCGAGGCCTCAGAGGGAACTCTCAATTCTCTAGGAAATTCAGGAAGCATTTGAACCATCTCCTGAAGTGGACATCCCTCACTGCCTCCTTGTCCTCTCCAGGGACGAGTGCCATCAGCGCCGACGCCAGTCGCGGAATTTGCTCCGTATCCTCCCATGCGCTGATGACGGGGAGGAACTCATCGTACATGGCCCCCAAGATCGGAACCCCAGAAATCTGGTGGACATCCCACAGGCTGATGCCCACCTCCCTGTGAAGCAGGTGAAAGGTATTGGTCCTAGACGACCATCTCCTCAGCAGTTCCGGCATCAGTTGCTTTGGTTTGTAAATGTGGAATTGGGAGGCTCATGTCGCCTCATACAACCCCACTCTCCTCAGCTCGGCCCCGAACTCCTCACATGAGGTGCCTACAAGTATGCCCAGGCCCAGTCATCAGTAAAGTTGATGCCCTGGCGCAGGTCCCACTCATCGAACCATCCCTTCTTCGAATCCTGCAAAGCCGCCTTCAACATGGTGCGGTAGAGGGGAGGGGATGTCTCCGGTTGTAGTGGCTTCCTATCAATATCGTTCAAATGGTTGTAGAGACAGTCAGTGGTGACAGGTGTGAAGTCCTCCCACGCATGACCATCGGCCGCCCTGAACCATTGGTGCTGGCATGGTGTGCTCTTGAACCAGCAAGCTGGTTCGTCCCTACTCGCCATAGGGATGAAGACATAATCCCTCAACCTAAAGCCATACAATGGCAGCTTCTTGCACTACGGATAGTCCTTTTGACCCTCCGATAGCAGATCTGTCAAATAAGTGTGGTCCGAGTGGCTTCGGACCATCTCCCCCAGGCCTGGACAGCTGGCCATCTCGTCCCGACGAGCAACATCTGCGAGCACCCCCAATACAGACTCTTGATGGTCCATTTCGATTCGGGCCCTCAGAAAAGAATTTTTTCAGATGGATCGCGAAGCTCGACCGCGAAGATGAATCATGAAGCCGGATCGCGAAGATCGGTCACAAGACCAAGCCGCGATGTCTGTCCCAGGCCGACAAGTAGAAGTTCGCTTGGCGCGGACGCGGAGTCGGAGACTCGCGGTTCGCCGTGAAGCTCGATTCGCGGAGGGATGTCGCGGAGTACGCGGAGCTTCACGAAGTCGAGAGCACAACAAGACAAGTAAGTCATGTGAAGACAAAATAATTCAACCCCCTATTTATAGGCGGTGACCTAGGAGCATCACGGCGCGTCCGGATCCATGGCCCCGGGCAGCACCGCGGGCCCCCTTCGTGAAACCGCATCGCGAACCACCAAATATTTTGGCGATTTTCCATCATACTTCGACCCTTCACCCTTCACGGCTCCAAGTCTGAGGGGGGGCATTTTTTGGTGCTAAAATATTGCACGAAAGGGAGGGACAAAAAAAAGAAGGCTGGCACGCTGCCTCGCGAAGCACCACCGCGAAGCACCGCCACGAAGCACCGACGCGAAGCCCCCCGAGCCACACGGTCTCTTGAATCTCCAGAGTCGGTAACTCTCCGCGAACGCATTTGACGTTCGCGAGCCCGCCGCGAAGCTCCAGAGGCGGTAACTCTCCGCGAACACATTTGACGTTCGCGAGCCCCCCGCGAAGCTCCAGAGGCGGTGATTCTCCGCGGACGACGTTGATGTTCGCGAGCACGTCGCGAAGCACCCGAGGCGGCGCGTGAGTTATGCTTCACGGCGCCCCTTTCCTATAAATACTAGACTCCCCCTAAGTCCCAAGGGGGGAAAATCAGACCTTTCGGCTTCTCCTCTCCCGAATCGTTAAGCACTCTTTGCCCCGGGAATCATGAGCTCCGAGAGGTACTTCTACTTCCTGAGACGCCTTTGCTTTGTCTCGTTTTGAGCCCCTCTTCCGAGAGGGATGCCCTTCGCGAAGCTCAAGGGCATTCGCGAAGGAATGGGATTTCCAAGGGAACCCGGGCAGCCGCGGAGCATTTATGCTTCACAAAACACACAACCTGTACTAGTGATTCCTATGCTAAGGCAGGATCGCTACACATCGCGAAGCACACTGCTTCGCAGGACCCTGCTTCGCGAGGCACCCCTTCTTCGTGAGGCAGTGCTCCGAGAACACTGTTCCACTTCACAAAGAACCTTCCACTCACACCTATGCCCCATGCTAAGGCCAAGGCACTCCACTTCGCAAAGCACACTCCTTTTCTTAGCAATTCCTCTTCCCGTGCGACCCTCCAGGTTTGCACGATGTGATTTCAAAGTCCCATGGACAATACCACTCGTAGAATTGCTTCGCCTAATGCTTCTTCGCATTGGCACGCTAACGGCTATTTCTTCTTCGCATAGCCACGCTAACGTGGACCCATCGATGGTTTGTTCCACAACCCCCCTTGACTACGCCCTTACTGGTAACTTCCCTTCCCCAAGGACCAGAGGGTACCAGTTATGTAAGTCCTAGGGGTGCAGAGTGAACCCACCTCGTCCAAGCTACAGGACGTTAAACTGCTAAGAACCTCGTCCTTAACACAAGATGTTAAACTGTAGTCCGACCCCGTGCTTCGCACGCAGGGTCCCCCCAACTCGGAAATTTTTTTACGGCCACTCGTCTCCACGGGAGTGGACTCTTCCTCACATGGAATGAGATTCTCCTTGTTGGAGCGGCGTTTGTACGCGGGGGAAGGGCTGCCTAACGCGTAAGCCCCTAACCTTTCGTACAGATGATTGCACTTGTGCATCTCCGTACTTCCCCCCTGCCAAGGACAGTGGAGTCCTTTTCCCGCTGCGTTTTTTCGCACTCTGGGCCTCCATCCTAGAGTAAGTCCCAACACCATGGGCCGCCTAACGCCTAAGCCCCTCTTCGCTTCTCACGGACGCATCCTTCACGATGTGATCGTCAGGTCCTTGCAACCTCTTGTTTCTCACACCGAGCATGACTCACGTGGGCTTAGAGTGAGCACCGACCCTGACCCCCACCCACAGCGAACTACGAGGACTTTGATCCATGTCAAAGCATGGTACATAGGAAGCCTCCATGAGGTTCAAGCAATATTGCTCGGTTGTTCATTCACGTCGAGTTTCACGCCCGTCCTTCATGACGTTAAACTGCACGCCTTGTCCCGCATGACGTTAAACTGCATGCCCTCGTCCAGCATGACGTTAAACTGTATGCCCCCCTCATCCCGCATGACATTAAATTGCACACCCATTCCCACCTGAACTACGAGGTCTTTGATCCATGTCAAGGCATGGTATGTAGGAAGCCTTCCAGAGGTTCAAGACCACCACTCATTAGACCAAGGTCCACCTTCACGTCGGTTCGCCGGCAAAGCCCCATATGAACTACGAGGTCTTTGATCCATGTCAAGGCATGGTACGTAGGAAGCCTTCCTGAGGTTCAAGCCCACCCATCATCATTCACGTCGAGTTCTGCCTTCGTCCAACACGACATTAAACTGCAATTCCAGTCCGACGGCAAGCCGTTGTGACTAACTCGAACTACGAGGACTTTGATCCATGTCAAGGCGTGGTACGTAGGAAGCCTCTACGAGGTTCAAACCCACCATCCGGTCGTTCTGACCTCATTCACATCGGTTCACCCCCGTCCCGCATGACGTTAAACTGTATTCCACAACCCGAACTACGAGGACTTTGATCCGTGTCAAGGCATGGTATGTAGGAAGCCTCTCCGAGGTCCAGGCCCAACAATCATTGGCCCAGACCGTCTCCTTGTCGGTGTGCCAAGTCCCCATTTTCAATCCGAACTACGAGGACTTTGATCCATGTCAAGGCATGGTACGTAGGAATCCTCCCAGAGGTTCAAGCTCATCTCCCATCGGACCAAGGTCCCTCATTTACGTCGGTTCTCCTACACCCACTGCCTGTCGTTTATTCACGTTAGGGTTCACTACCGTCCTGCATGACGTTAAACTGTATTCCATCAATCCTTTGAACTATGAGGACTTTGATCCATGTCAAGGAATGGTACGTAGGAAACCTTCCCAAGGTTCAAGCACACCACTAGTGGACCCACAGGTCCACTTTCACATCAGTTCACCGATCAACCCTTTGAACTACGAGGTCTTTGATCCATGTCAAGGTATGGTACGTAGGAAGCCTCCCTGAGGTTCAAGCTCATCCTTAATCGGACCAAGGTCCACATTCATATCGGTTCGCTGACGTATCGGACCAAGGTCCACTTTCACGTCGGTACGCTGACGATGCCCATCGGGCCAAGGTCCACCTTCACGTCGGTTTACCGGCACCAACCTGAACTACGCGGACTTTGATTTCCTTCCACGAGGATACATAGGAATCCTTTCAAGGCTCAAGCCCGACTTCACCGTTGCCCTTACGATGGTCCCATTCCATTCTCCCTCCACTCTATTCATCCATCTATCACCCATCCTGATTCTCACCTGGACCATCATATCTCGGTGAGACCATGTCGATATGCTCCTCTTCACAGCCGCCCATGGGCTGGCCTCAGTATCGGCATCCCTTCAAAGGAAACCCCTCAATCCCATCTATTCCAGCTAATGCTTTGATCGGGTTGATCCGTCTCCGCTGGACGTTAAACTTGCGGCGTACCCTGTGTTAAACATGGGAAGCTGAGGAAAACCTCAGATATATGTCTATGGCATATAATTCCCCGCGCTCGATGTGGGATGCCTCGGGCTTCCATGCCCTCGAGAAGCCCTGTGACCAGGCATAACAGACAGACATGCCTGGTTCCCCAGCATCCAGACACGCTACTGATGCCTCAACATGACTACTCCCCCGACTGAAGGTTGTTCCCCTGACCGGACCCTTTGCAATGTCCTGACAGAGTAGTGTAATTAACCGGCCTCCATGGAAACATGGCACTGGGAAGAGTTTCACGAACTATGTATTAAATCTATGAGGGAGACCCGGACTAGGTGACGAGTTATGTGGAGGAATCCACAGAAGGAAAAAACTGACATCCCATCATCCCGTTTCGATCTAGGAGCAGACGTCCCTGAATAAGGAACGAATGTCGCCCGCCTTTAGAAAGCGGGAATGCGGGGCAACAAAGCGCCGCGCATCCTCCTCCTCCACGGACAGATGCGCGCACGCCCCGGCGAAAGCGTCAGAAACAGGGGTTTATTATTTTTTGAAGATGTTTTAGGTTATATTGAAAACATGAATCACACAAAGTGTATCGAAATGCATGAAGTTTGGTTTCATTTAAGTTAAAAATGATGGAACTGGGTCGGTTTTCAGGACTCAAACCCAGGTCTTTTGGATCCCTGGGTTACGACGCTGCCAACCGATTCATCCCCGCCATGGGTTTTATTTTATTTTGGAAAAGTTTTATTTTTTTAAACACCCCACACCACGTTTAATTAAAACATGGGTTCCAAAAGAATGAATCATGTACCAATGGAAGGTGTTAAGTTATTCGAACTGGTGACTAGACTGGATACACTACATTGACCTTGCCATTGGCAAAATACTCATCTCTATCTATAATCTTAATTAATAGTTACTTATACCAAAAAATCCTATTAAAATATATACTAAAAAAATTACACTCTGTGTTAAGAGTAATACACAGCACATTCTGCCATTTTTCTCTTATTACAACAGTGTAAAGAAGAGAGATTAGTACATGATTTGTTGATTAGAAAGTAATGTCGTGTGTTTATTAAAAATAGAAAAGTAAGAAAGAGGAGAGAAAGGAATGGCTAGGTTTCCTCCCAGAAAATGCTTTTGTTTTAGGTCTTTGACTTGAACTAAGTTACTGGTTATTACAAGTAATATGAATATTGGTGTGGCTTTCACATTATAAACCACCACATGTTACTAGAATCCTCATCATGCTTCCATGATTCTTGACCTTCATGTGGTCAGGGAGGCGGATTGTAGTAGCCTTGCTTCGTGGCCAATAGATGCCAAAGGTGTACTTGATTCTTTGTTTGATCAGGTACATCCTCCACCTTCTAAGGTTCCAGCATTAAAATGATAAATACATGAAAGTAATCATAGGAAAATTCTGGAATATTTATATAATGAACTAAGGGGTTATAAATAAATATGTGATCGAGCTCAGTATTAACATGATATGATCTGTCCCTGTTTTCAAAATTTGAGTTCTTATAATTAATTTCTGAAATTTTTAATGAATGACGGGTGGGGTGACATCATAACATGTCTCCTAAGTTGAAAAAATGTTATAACACTCATCCTCAAACTCAATCGGAGGGTACATATTGTAAATTATCTCGGAGATCTATTCTACCATATTTCTAAGTCATCTTAAACATTCATTTTGGTCTAACTGTTGTGCGTTGAATGCCTCCATCATTGATAATAACCTTTTAGAATTACCCAAAAATGGTTCCAAAGGTTGTGAAGGGAATAACGGGGTTGATAATGTACATGGGTTTTCCTCATATTTAAACCCATCATCCATGTATGGATAATAATCTTCCAGACAGGGGTATGATAGCTCTGGATCGTACAGATAAAAACCTCCCAAAGTGGGTCGTACCACACCCTAGTCAGATAATAATCCATGGGATGTTGGGTTGAGTTTCTCAAAAAAATGATCTCAAAAAGAAGAAAGAAAAATGGAAAAATCTTGGGTAAATCAACCTTTGACCCAGAGATACACTATCACTTTCCGCATGTCCCTGGTAAAGACACAAGAATTTAGCACAACTCTTTTTTCAAGGTGTGGTCCCAAATTAAAAGTTAAAATTACCTTCTGAACCAACTACTAGGTAGAAAGTGTAATTCGGGGTTTATCCCATAGGGAAATGATGAAAATGCAAGTTGTAGCGCATGTTGGAGAGTCTTGATTGGTTTTCCAAAAAAGAAATGGTAAAGGGAACAGTGAGGTAGTGAAACTATTTGTGAAATTTTAAATAAAAAAAATATAATAGAATAAAACAGAAGAACATTTGTATCGAGGTTTCAATATAATTAGGTTTTATTATCAATTTAATTCTTTAGTATTTTGTTTTTAAGTGAAAATAGTTTTACCAAGGGGATTATATTCTCTCAGAGTTTCTTGGTAGAATAATAATTGAAGTTGTATTTAAAATCCAATTCCTTAGTCTGGAAATTGAACATTCAAATACACATTAATACCATACCCCTAAAATAGTGGAAACGGGTTCCCCAAATGGTCATGGGTTCATCCACTACAACTCCTTTATTGTTCTCTGTTGGTACCATTCTTGGTCCGATATGACACCAATGGTGATATTAGAATTTATTTTAGTAAAGGAATTGTAAAACAAAATTGATAATAAAATTAAAAGTTTAGGATTTAAATCACAAAAAAAAAAGAATCTTATTACAAACCCAACATAGGGAAAACTAGTTTCTTATGACCATCATCACAGTGAGTATATTGAGTTGAAACTCAATCCCTACCATGGATACGAGAGGAAGAAATGGGAAGATGAGAATTTCTCTAAATAGAAATAAAAATAGGAAAGAGAAACCTTAAATGGATCTAAGGAAGGATCGAACATCTTAGTGGAAACACCTCCCCATGAAGATCCAACCTCAAACATTGAGTGAATCCCATTTAGTTATAGAATTTGAAAATACATGGAATGTACCATAAGGTACACAACATGTACTCAGGTCAACTTGTCTTGGCCTTTTTTTCCCAGATGGGTGATCCACCGCATCGCTCCTTGACTTTGAATGCACCGGCGGTCAGTTGTTGAGGGTACATAGCTTGTAGAACCACCCCACATGGTGTGTAGTATCAAGTTTAGCCACAAACCACATATTTAAGGGAGTACACTATATGGGAATTGGTAGTACACTACGTGTAGTTACTGGCTGGAAACATGGGTTTGTACTCAGTCTAACTGATCTGTGTTTGGGTAGTGGTACATAGTGTGTGTATGGAATGTACATGTTGTGTTTATTTGAATCATTGTTCTGATTTTCCCAATTTGTGACTTTTCCTTGAAAATACCTGAAAATAATCATAAAAACCAAATTAAAACATTTTATTTTCAAAACAATGCATTTGATGTGAAAACAAGTTTTTATACTCAATGTAATGTATGAACAAATATATAAAAATCGGTCACATCAAACTTCTCCACACTTAGTCATTTTCTTTTCCTCATGAAAAATCTCAACATCTAGTTAACATAATCCATACTCTAGAAAGGGAAGCATTCAACTAATTATACTTATAAATATTATATCAATAGCATAGGATTTTAAAAGTCACAAAACATATTTTAATTCCAAATATATTCTAATCATGACTCTAATATAATTCAATTAAATATTTTTACCCTCTTTTATTCACATTTCTCAACTTTTCATAAATACATAGGTCGTCTGATGATTTATATCTCTATAAAATACCACACTCATCACTCAAGATCATTTAATGAGAGTTATGCTCAATCTCAAGTATATGCACTCTATCTATAGGCATTAAAGTATTCTCATTCTCTACTTGAGAAATTAAATAACAAAAATCATGATGTCCTTCAATAAGGAACCAATGCTTCTAAGGCTTCGGGTCGGTAGGTGATGAAGTGAAAAATAATCTCAAAGGCTTGAAGAAGGAGTCTAAATTCTTAAATTTCAATGCATGATATTCAACAATAAAGATCAATGAAAAGTGCATCCCCAATAAGATCTCTCAAACGGTATTGTCACTGTGATATTCCCTTTCCAACATGGGTACATAAGCCATCATTAAATTGTAATGAAGGAATATGGTCCCTCTTTTGAATTTTTCAAATATATATATATAATTAAAAAGGGACCACTAAGAATAAAATCAATAGTAGTTTTGAACCCTTCTTCCCGAATGAACAAGATGAACTCTCCCCCACACTTAATTTCATGGGTTCTCACAAAAATGTACCATGAATATCCAAATTCCCTTTCAAAGATAAAATGAATAATCATGAACAATTATAAAATAATTAGAGTATGAATGATAAATAGACATGTATTGTGGCTTCCTATCAAGGAAGTCCATGGCTTCTAAGTGTTTCACATTGGTCAGGTGTAAGGTAGGTCTCAAGGTCAAAGGGGTCTAAAAACAGTCAAATGCCTCAATCATTTTAATGTTATTCAAAATCTTCTTGTTTTGAAGAGTAAAAATCGCATGTTCTAGTAGTCATTCATATCCCAAGAATATCTCATTTAAGAGGGTATTATAAATAAAATTTCAAAAGGATTAGAATACTATTAGGAATTATAAAAATAAACGTTCAATCAGGTCATGAAATGAAAAAAATGAGCAGTCTAAAAAATGTAAATGTCCAAGAATTTAAATCAAAAATCAACCCATATTAGAAATCATTTTAAAATACTTCTAAATTTAAAATAAGCATGTAACTTCTAAAATTACCTTTTATGTATTTACTATTTATAAATAAAATTAATCAAAATATTTCCAGAGTTTAAAATATTTCATTTATTAATGATGTTTGTAATATCATTTTAAGGGATACTACTAGGGTATTCAAAGACTCTACTCCATACTTAATATTTCACATGGTCCTCCAAGTGAAACACTACGGAGAAGAAGGGGATGTGGGAAAACACAAGTGGGTTTGGATGACGGAAAGAAGTTAAAGAAGTAATGCCAAAAAATGAAAATACACATAGAAATAATACTCCCCTCATGATGAGATAAAATATATAAGAAGTAGTTGAAAAGTGAATCCCATGGTGATCTAGATTACCTATGATTGTCAAAAAAATGGAATAATAATGGTGCATGCATATACACCATCACATCACAATCATAGCACAAACGAAAGATACATATAAAATGAAACAAGCGTGAAAAAACCAGTCATGGGGTCACCTCAGAGGAGTCATCATCGATAATAGGGGATCAGAAAGAGGAGTATCAGTGGCAGAGAAGTGGGATTCTTAGGATTTGTGTGTCGTGTGGTGGCTGTAATGGGTATATTCATGATGACAAAAGAAGTAGCAGTAGTTGGAGGTTCAGGATCGGTGTGATGCACATGAGGCTCAATGAGAAAAGCCTAGCCAAAAATAGTAGTAATAGAATATGATTTGGTAGTGGATAGGATAACGGAATCGGTGGAAAATGTTTTGAATGGTGTATATGAGTAATAAGGCTGAGGATTGGATAGAGGAGTAAGTATTAGGTGTACCAAAAGTCCATGGTGTTGAAGAAGAATCCCCAACATCACCTCTAGTCACTTGAGTATTTGAGCCATAATATCCTGGAAGCACTCCATCATTTCTAGGTGGAGTTAAATGGGTGGGTCAACTAGGGGTTTGGGTGGAGGTGGGGTTATGGATGGTCCAAAAGATGGAGGTATGGTGGATGAAGAAGGAAGGGAGGGAGAAGCAGGGTAGGGCAGAGAAGAAACATCCATCGGTGGATGGGGTTGGACTGAATTTGCAACACCAGCGGGGGTTTGTGGGTCATATCTCACCCCAATATGAGTAATGTGTCCTTAACGAGCACAAATCCAACTCTACGATGATCGACCATCCCTTAGTGGATAAGCATGATGAAGTCCATACGCTGGGGATATCCTATGTGATTTTAGGGAGATGGGGCTCAGAAACTCCTAGGTAGTGTGCCAAATGGGTGGCATAGAAACCTTGATTCAGGTTTCCCTAATGGTAGATGATCATGGAATGGAATTAGGAGGTGGAAATATAGGGTAGTTAAATGTAGTCATTCTATATAACACAGGTGAGAAGATCCATTTCTCGTTTGGAAACAACACCCATGTCCTCGTGGTGAGGGAAGAGGATGGCGCTGAAGCACTGATGGATGAAACAAATGGGAGATGAAATGTTGAGCATTCCCTTCTAGGAAATGGGGATATACCTATGATCAGGCATTGTAATATCATTCCACATAGTAATGAGGTCATAGTGCTCAAGGAAGGTAATGATGGATACAAGAGGTGGGGTGGCAGGATAGGGGTAGAAGCCACACCCTCAGCCAAACTCGGCCATGGTCAATGAAAAGGGTTGCCCGACTAGCCGAAATATAATCGACGTAGCTGTATAAATGGGTGACTGGAGGTATGCGGGCCCATCGAACTCAAAAGTAACAATGAACTCCAAAAATAAATCTTGAAATGTGTGAGTTCTGACCTGGAGTATCTCAATCAAATGGCTATGGTTGAGGAGCTCCTCATTCTACTCCTATATACTATGGTGATGTAGAATAGTAATGTTGAGGAAGCATCCTCTAATCTAGACTGTGTGCCATGAAAATCACTGAAACTAGTCAGTCATAGAATGTATGTCATCGAAGACCAAGAATGGATAATGTTGGGGTCGGGAAGTGGCCAGAGATAGCTGTGGTGGAGCTGAAATTGAAGTGGTGGACGAACCGACTATCGAGTAATTTGGTGGAGCATCAGAGGCTGGGGATGGCTCTGATGTCGTGCTAACTTTAGAAGGTGGAGAAGACATAGTAGTGTCCACTAAGGTCATGGATGGCTACTAAGGTGTTGCATTGGTAGTGGGAACTTCTATACCAGGGCCCTCTATAGTTTCAGTTGTGACAGATAGGGGATTATTATCCTTTATAGAAGGTAGCATTCTATCTAAAAAATTAGCGGATGTTGAATGTGCAACTGCAGGTAGTAAAGAAGGCAGAGTAGCCAAGGTTTGTTGTTGGTAGACTAGAAGAGTCTCAGTCACTAGCGTCATGGAATTCCAAAGTTAGATCTGATGGAACGCATATATGTCCCCCTTAGTAACAGGAACGGTCTGCTTCCCACTCACAGAATCTCAGTCTGTCATAGTAGAAAAAAAAAGAAAAAAACAACACAAGAAAAAGAAATGAAAAAGAAAGAGGAAAAGTGAGAAAATAGAAAGAAAGTACATTGTGTGTGGATCCAGGGTACACGACATGTAGTATGATCTGTTAAGGAACCCATAAAAGGCTTCGGCCTTAATGGGATAAAAAAAGTACACACTGCATTTAGGCACTACACAGTGTATGTAAGAACATAGATTTCAATATGTGTACTCACTTGAGATGGACTACTACTAATGAACAGGGTACATAAAATGTAGTGAACATTCACGCCATGTGTGGATACATGGGTTCTGGGACTTGTGCTCTCAGTACATGAGATTCTCCTAAAGGATGGGCTGCCACTATGTACACAGCATGTACAGAATATACATGTCATGTGTTTTTTCAAAATTTAGAAATAGAGCATGTGTCGCTATCTACCCAGAGTACACGACATGTGTTCTTCAGTTTACCCCGTGTACTATTGGGAATCTGAACAATCATATGACCTAAAAATCACCCTAATCTCCTATAAAACAATGAAATATGGTGCATAGAAGTACATACTATCACAACCCATCCCCCGAGGCCCGTGTCGTGACTACCCCAAGCCTACCTTCCATGGGTCAGGGGCACGAGACTAGCACCGAAAGGCATATTCCCTAAAATTGGGAAGGCATTGCCTTTATAACCTATAAACACACGCAACCAAGCACACAATAAGATAAGAACGCAATTCAACTATATAGAAAAAAAGAGTGATGAAAGTTAAAAGGGGTCAGAATACAAGACAAACAGTAATAGTGCAAGTAAAACTGAAATACAATACAACATAAGAAAAATAAAGGCAGCTACTAGGTCGTCCTCCGAGTTCCTACCTGAAGGGTAGGTACAGATCACCTCCACAACACTCCACGTTAACCCATCTCCTCTTCGTATCGACACGTCGTATAGTCCACCTCCGAGAACCGTCCATTCCTGGTACTCTCAACCTCAATTAGTGTTTTCCATCATCTGTATCCAACACAATGAGGTGCAGGCAGATCTCATGCAGGGGTGAGTATAACGATACTTAGTAGGGACCCCGAGACCCTCAAGGTCTCACAATATCCACAAATGATAAACCACAAAGCATGTAAACCAGTGACAACCCGAATTAGGAATATGCCCATAAATATACCTAAGTTATCAACTAAACCCATCTCAATCATGAGGAAAACATAGAGTCTAACTCAAAGCCCAAAGATCAATTGTTCCACAAAGGAAGGGAAACCATGAAGGAAAGTACCACACAGGTACGCCACATAGAAGAATACCACCAAGGTATTACCATAAAGGAAAGTACCACACAGGTACGGACTCAGCTCACACCGAGTATAACTTAGGTAGAGTAGTAGAGATGATTAGTTATAGCTACTGAATCGTCATACTCCATTAAGAGGCTCTACTGCTGACCTACACAGAATCTCTAGGAGTTGACCCATATATGATCTATAGGAGCTAACCCACACAAGATTTCTTGGATCTGACCCACACAGGATCTCAAGGAGAAGACCCACACAGGATCACTAGGAGCTAACCCGCACAGGATCGGCAGGAGATGACCCACACAGGATCCCTAGGAGATGACCAACACAAGATGACTAGGAGCTGACCCACACATGATCGTTAGGAGCTGGCCCACACAGGGTCTCTAGGAGGTGACCCACACAAGATCGCTAGGAGCTAACCCACACAGGATCGCTAGGAGCTGACCCACACAAGATCGCTAGGAGATGACCCCCAAAGGATCATTAAGAGATGACCCACACAGGATCTCTAGGAGTGGACCCACACAGGATCGCTAGGAGCTGACCCATACAGGATCGCAAGTCACTCTTCCTGTCACAGCCAACTACTGGGTTCCCGCACTAGGCTTGCTCATCTCCAGGAGGGTCCGCTCCCCAAGGCACTGGTCGATACTCCAACTTCAAAGAATTCCAATGAATAAGTATCTCAAAGTACCGTTATGTCATAGGGGTCTCAACGCAATAGACGGTGCATCAATCGGACACTCGGTCTGTAAATTATTTGTCTTTTAGTTCCATGGGCCCAGTTGGATTCGTGCTCGATCCAATCTGATCATAGACCAACTTTTTCCAAAACATTAGTGAGGTATACCAAAGGGACCATCTCGATCCAAGGTTTCTATTGCCATAGACGGTTCTTCATTTCGACACCGTATGAGGGAGATATGTCGAATACAAGATCTCACATTATTATTATTATTATTATTATTATTATTGGGTGTTTCATGGACCTGAGCCACGAACCATAATTTAATATTCAACATTAGACTTAAATCGATCATCTTAATTTCAGGATCGCGTCACCACTTACGGTAAGTCATTTGGACGTCGCACGTAGGAGTTATGAATGGTCGAATATTTAATAATAATAATATATTATTATTATTTGAGCGTTTAGGGTAGCCGATGAAAAAACCCAAAATTGAAATCGAATATTAGACTCATAATTTACATCTTAAAGTCAGGGTCATACTGCCGCTAACGACTCGTGAACCCGAGGTCGCACGAAGAAGTTACGGTCAAAACATTGTTTTCCCAACAAAAGTTAAAATAATAATATTTTAATATTATTATTATTATTTTGTTTTAAACCTTCCATGTATTACCATGCATCTCCTTTTTTCAACTTGAACATGCATCCCTCTTAATTGGCACCTTATATTCATTTTTAATATATCTATCAAAATATTTAAGTTTCTCTCTCCAATCTAATTCCATCTTCATTCAAGATTTTTCCTTCTTCCGCACGGCCAGACTGCCGCCACTACCTCCGGCTACCTGATCCACGACGACTCTATAATTCTGTACCACCTGGACGCTGCCTACCGGCTATCCTCCGCCGCCACACGTCACACTGTCTACCTCACCCAGAGTCACGCCATGAACACACACTAGAAATCACACCTCCACGTCGCACCTTTTGTGGGCTTCCACATATTTATTCTAAAACCGAAAAATATAATGATCGCATATTCATGATCCTCGAGTCGAGGGCTCTACATCCATATGTCGCACTCAAAAGAATATTGTGTCTCCAGCGCCAATAAATATTTGGCCACCTCCTTCTGCGAGCCATTGAGGCATCGTTCCAAGACCGAAAAATTAAACGATCACATATTTGTGATCCTTGCGTCAAGGGATTTGCGTCCATATATCGCTCTCGGAAAAACTCTGTGTTTCTAGTGCTAATAAATATTAGGCATTGAAGAACGCACGAAGAACTCATGAAGAATAAAAATAAAGAGGAGAATGGTGTATGTGAAAAACGATGGCCATGTTAGTTTGGCCATCGTCGTCCTGAATTTATTATATGAAGAAGAAATAAAACAAATTCAAACATATATAAAAACCCCTACCTCGTTTCTTAGAGACAACATGGGGAAGAAGACGAAGCCATTGAAGAGAACATCAGCATTCGTCACTCCCACAAGATGCTCTAAGTCGGTTACTCATTCTTCGATTCTAAAAGACACTCTTCATTGTAGAATCTCCTTCCAAGTTATCTAGAGCTCTACCTTTTTCCAACAATCCTCCAACCAAATGGTTAGGTTCCAAATAAGTTTATTAAATAAACTAATTGAGTTGGCACATCAATGGGAGGAAAACCAAGAGTTATCTCCCATTAAAGGGGGAGTTCAAGGGTCGGGTGGTCGCCACCTTTGAACTTAAATTGGGGGGTTTTTAGTTCGGGAGGTCCCCACCACTAGACATCATATGGGAAGTTTTAAAAATAAAATAAAAGTTGTTCTTTATTTTATTTTTATTCTTTTAACTCTCCCACAAAATTCATGAAACTAACTTTCATCGTCGACCCACTGCGGTCAAAGTGAAGGTCTCCTTAAGCAAATATCAGTGTTGTGAGATCAACGGTGTCCTCAGATTTCAATTCGGAGTACCGGTTCAAAAGTTAAAAAATTCCTCTCACGCATTTCCTGAATGTACCCGTAAAAAAGTTTGGAAAATTATTAACGGTCACTCTCAACCCGAACCGGTCTAGTTTAGGATATTCCCTAGTTAAACACGCCCCAACGAACCCATTGGTACTCTCGGATTTCCAATTTGAGTTACTGTTTAAAAGTTATGGATTTTACAATAAAATAATTGTCACTTAATTATTTTATTTACGGCCAAAAACTAACATTCACTGGTGGCACGCGCCGTCCAAAGTTAGTATCTGCTTAAATAAATCATGCCCTCGCAAGTTTAGCAGTGGTCTTAGATTTTCAATCCATTCTACCATTTGTGAGTTATAAGCATTTGAAAAAAAATTATTTATTTAATTATTTTATTTACGATTATGCCATTTTTGGGTTTTCTCACAGGAGGCTTGCGCCGACCATACTTAAGTTTCCCCTATGGTAAACCTACCATTCTAAATGCAACAGTGCCCTCAGATTTCTGATCTGAGTTACCGTTTAAGAGTTATTAAACTTTTTCAGGAAAGCTATTTACTCGCGCTAATTAAAGCGTAATAAAACTTCGACAGATCATTCTGGGTGCTCCGGGCCTCAGAATCATGTGCTGTTAGATTTCGCAGTCTTTTAATAATTATATATAATTAAAAAAAGTTATACAGAATTTCTGGGACATTACATTCCCCCCACCATAGGTCTTTACGTCCTCGAAATCCAAAACAAGGGCAAAACAATCCAAAAGAGGGTACTGAGCACGAATCTGAGCCTCCTGCTCCCATGTTCTCTCCTAGAGGTTCCCGTGATGCCAGCATACATGCACTAGAGGTATTGACCACCCATGAAGGACATGCTACTATCGATCCTCATTCTCCACTAGAACCTCTGTAAACATCTTCCCATTATCGAAGTCCAGCTCAACATGGTCGATGATGTGAGATGGGTCATGCATGTATCTACTCAGCTGGGATATGTGGAAGACGCCGCGCACTCTCTCCAACTATGGTGGAAGATCCAAGAAGTATGCTACCTTGCCTATCCTCCGAAGTATCTAAAAAGAACTGATAAACCTCGGTGATAACTTGTCGCCTCAGAAAAATATTCATAGTTCCTGTCAATGAGAAACTCGAAATAATTCTTGGTTCCCCACCTGGAACTCTAATGGTTTCTGTATCTTTTCGGCATAAGACTTCTTCCAACTCTATATATTCTTCACTTGATAACATGTGAGACATCGTGATACAAAATCTTCCACTATTTTATTACTCCCTATCCACCAGTACTGGCACTAAATGTCCCGGTACATCTTCACCACACCAGGATGTACCAAAAGAGGGGACGTATAGAACTCCCTCAACACCTCCTTCTGTAGCGCTACTGGTACCATGGAACATCCTCTGAAGAGGATGACATGCTCCCCACTTTTATAAAATCCATCAGGTGCCTGCCCTGAGGATATCTGAGCACATCGAGCCTTGCAGTCAGCATCCCCACACTGCGCCTCCCTAACTCACTGAAGAAGTGGGGGAGTGACTGTAAGAGACTGAAGAAAAGATGCTCCATCTCGATTCGCAAAAGGATATCTGCAAATCATCTAGCTTCTCTATCACCTCACTCAACAACTGCAGGCCAGACCTCTTGCTTAGTGCATCTGCTATCATGTTCCCCTTCCCATGAGTACAGACTATCTCAAAGTCATAGTCCTGGAGGAACACTAGCCACTCTGCTTGGGAACTGAAAACTCAAAACTTCTGGTGCCACTAGGGTGAGGCTGGCCGACTCACGAGTGATCAGCCACACCCTCCTATGCAGGAGTTTATCCTGTGCTTCCTGGGTTTCCTTTTTCACCAGCTAAGGAAAACCTCATCCCAACATTATAGATAAACCAAAACCTTTTTTCCAAATACATTAAATCATAGTATGAATTGTGGATGTCCATCCATTCCCAAACTAATGGCGTAAGGCCTCGATGCTGCCACCAAGAGGTTCCAATTGAAACTCTCGCCTCAAGGGTCAGATCACGCCGTCAGTGTAAGTGTAATTATTGAGTCTCCTCCCAAAGTTATCTCTAGACATGAGGGTTAAGTCAACAGTTTAACAAGAAACTCTAGGTCTTGGAAAAGATTCTTGGAAGGAAGTAATGATGGGTACCTATGTCTATTGATACGGCAGCTAGTAGTAGTCACAGACCGTACCGTGAATCATTCCTAGAGCCCTTGGGCCGCACTCCCTGACCGCATGTAGCTACTCTTTTCCCCTGTCCTCCAACTCCCTGAGCCTGGTGGGGACCACAATGGGGGGTGGTTGTAACAAGTCGAAATGTACACCACCTCATGATACTCCCCTAGATCTACTTCCACATCTGAAACCCTATAGATTCATCTGTCCCAAACACTTCTTATTCTTGAAATATTTTTACATGCCCAAGTCTCTAAGACTGGGGCCAGTTTCCTGCATTCCCACTGCTAAAATTCATTAGCTGCATCCACTCAGCCAAAGAATATTCAACCACAAAGGTTCTCTCTAGAACCCTAACATAAGTAGGAATGCATAGAGGAATAATTCTAGCTCAAATGTCCCTAAAGACACCTCCCTCAGAGGTCTGAGCTATGAAGCACTGATCGTATTGTATTCATCGAGTACCATGAATGATCGGTACACCTCAATGAATACTCAGCGATCGACATGTCGTTCTGCCAAAGCTATAGAAGCTCTAGAGAACTCTCAGCCACTTCCTCAAGCCAGTATTTAGCCGCCTGTGAGTCAGGCTCGCCTCGGAACCTAAGGGGTATCTGATTTTGAATCACGTGTAAGGCACTAAGCCTATATGTGTCCTCTACCAGTATTGTAGGTTGTAATGGTTGACCAACGGGTAGTGATATAGTTGACACACTACTCGAAGGTACTATCTCGGGTAATGGTAAATGTACCGAAGTCTCATCACTATACGGACCATCCTCGTGGTCACTCATTGAAAAAGACTAGTAGCTAAGATCACCATCTAATCTACTGGTGTCTCAACTAGGTGGAAAACTCTAGAAACTGCCTCCAGCCAGCCCTCAGCTATATGGGAATCTGTCTCGTCTTGAAACCTTAGAGGCCTCTCTTGCTGGACCTCATGCAATGCGATCAGTCAGCATGCACCGTCTGCCAGTGTGGCTGGTGGTAACTGTTTCCCAACTAGTGGTGGTGCTGCTAGTACACCACCTGAAGGTGCCAACATAGTAAGAGGGCCCTGCACCGGAGCCTCGTCGCTCAGTGGGCCATCATCGTGTACTCTCTCAGGAATATTAGATGGTTGTCTATGCAACGACATCCTGATAAGGAATAGGTGAACCACAGTCATTAAGTTATACCTGGTGAGCTGACTCAAAGAAAACACAAGAAAACTTTTCCAAAGACACACGCAATCAGTGTTTTCATGCACTGAGTCAGAAATCAGAAGTCAGGGTCCTGTTGTATGGATACGTCGGCCGCCGCACTAACACTGGATTTCCTAAAATGATAACCACACTCACTACACTTAACACAATTGTTGTTAAAAATATTAGAGTCCTATGTCCTACGGTAGAACCAACTCCTCTAATACCAAATGTAACAGCTGGGTCTCAGTGGTAGCACAAACACCCCACCCCAGGTACCCTAGTTGCCCTGCAGACACGTGGTCCCCACCCTGGGGCCCACCCACATGCCTGAATGGGGCATCTGACTAATTATTTTCCCCACAGGCCAACGCTAGTCATTTCCAGTTTGTTTTTTCCTCACTCACACACACCCTAAAAAACATCCGAAAAGGTCACCCATCTTGATCAGTACTCTAGGCCAAGCATGCTTAACTGTGGAGTTCTAATCAAATAGGCTCCCAAAAAAGAAGGTGCACCTTTTTGACATGAGTCATATCATTTATTCATTTAACCCTTTATCATTCAGGGGTGTTACAATCACCCACCTTTAGAGCAGAACATCCTCGTTGTGGGACCTACATCTCATCCCAGGCAGTGCATCGCACTTAAGGCTGGGTGCCAGCTCCGCTACCAATTTGTCACGACATGTCCCCCAGGGCCCGTGCTATGACTACCCCAAGCTGGTCATCCATATGCCAGGGGATAGAGACTAGCACCGAAGGGCATATTCCCTAAAACTGGGAAGGCCTTGCCTTTATAACATGTAAACACATGAAACCAATCACACAAAAATATACGAACTCAAGTCAATTATATAGAAAAAAGAGTGTTGAAAGCAAAAAGGGGCCAGAATACAAGGCCAAAAGTAATAGTACAAGTACAACTGAAATAAAATACAACTGAATAAAAAGAAAGGCAGATATTGGGTCATCCTCTAGGTTCCTACCTAAATGGTAGGTACAAATCACCTCCACAACACACCACGTCCACCCGTCTCCTCTACGTACCGACATGCCGTATGGTCCACCTCCAAGCCCTATCCAGTCCTGGTACTCTAAACCTCGATCAGCGTTGTCCATCATCTACATCCAACACAACAAGATACGGGCATAGCCCGTATAGGGGTGAGTATAACAATACTTAGTAGGGACCCCAAGACCCTCAAGGTCTCACAATATCCACAAAGGATAAACCACAAAGCATGTAAAATAGTGACAACCCGACTTAAGTATATGCCCTTACATATCTATGTTAACAAGTAAACCCATCTCAATCATAAGGAAAACACAGAGTCCAACTCAAAGCCCAAAGCTCAACTGTTCCACAAAGGAAGGGAAACCATGATGGAAATTACCACACATGTAGGCCACACAGAAGAATACCACCAAGGTATTACCACAAAGGAAAGTACCAAAGATGTATGGACTCAACTCACACCAGGTATAACTTAGTTACAGTGGTTGAGATGATTAGTTATAGCTACTGAATCATCTTACTCCGTAAAGATGCTCTACTACTTACCTACACAAAATATTTATGAGCTGACCCACACAGGATTGCTAGGAGCTGACCCACACAGGATCTCTAGGAGCTGACCCACACAAGATCGTTAGGAGATGACCCACACAAGATCTCTAGGAGCTGACCCATAGAGGATATCTAGGAGCTGACCACATAGGATCGCTAGGAGCTGACCCACACAGGATCACTATGAGATGACCCACACATGATTGCTAAGATCTGACCCACACAGGATCACTAGGAGCTGACCTAGAGAGGATCACTAGGAGCTGACTCACATAGGATCGCTAGGAGCTGACCCACACAAGAACTCTAAGAGCTAACCCACACAAAAGCACTAGGAGCAGACCCACACATGATCGCTGGGAGCTGACCCACATAGGATTGCTAGTCACTCTTCTCGTCATAGTCAGCTACTGGGTTCCAACACAAGGCTTGCTCGTCTCTGGGAGGGTCTAATACCCAAGACACTTCTTGATACTCAAACTTCCATGAATTCTCATGAATAAGTATCTCAAATGACTGCCATGTCATAGGGGTCTCAACGCAATAAACGGTGCGTCAATCAGACGCCCGATCTGTAAGTTATTAGCCTTTTATTCTTGAGGGATCAGTTGGATTCATGCTCGATCCAAGCTGACCATACCCCAACTTTATCTAAAACTCTATTGGGATATACCAAAAGGACCATCTTGATCCAAGGTTTTCGGTGCCGCAGATGGTTCATCATTTCGACACCGTATGAGGGAGATGTGTCGAATACAAGATCTCACAATATTATTATTATTATTATTATTAGGTGTTTCGTGGACCTGAGCCATGAACCAGAATTTAATATTCAACATTAGACATAAATCGACCATCTTAATGTCAGGATCACGTTGCCACTTACGGTAAGTCATTCGGACGTCGCACGCAGGAGTTATGACTGGTCGAAGATTTAATAATAATAATATATTATTATTATTATTTGAGAGTTTCGAGTACCCGATCAAAAAACCCTAAATAGACATCCAATATTGGACTTATAATTTACATCTCAAAGTTAGGGTCATATTGCCACTAACGGCTCATGAAACCGAGGTCGCACGAAGAAATTACGGTCAAAACACGGTTTTCCCAACAAAAATTAAAATAATAATATTTTAATATTATTATTAATATTTAGTTTTAAAATATCCATGTATTATGTTGCATATCCCTTTTTTTAAACATGATCCCACAACCCTCTTAATTGGAACCTTATATTCATTTTATATATATATATCAAAATATTTAAGTTTCTCTCTCCAATCTAATTCCATCTTCATTCACAATTTTTCCTTCTTCCGTACGACCAGACCGCCACCACCACCTCCAGTTACCCAAGCCACGGCACCTCCAAACTATCACACTGCCTGGAAACTGCCTCTCAGCTATCCTCCGTCATCACATGTCACATCATCTACCTCTCCCGGATCCACACCCTGAACACACACTATAAATCACACCTCCATGTCGCACCTTCCGTGGGCCTCCACATCTTCATTATAAACCTAAAAAATATAATGATCGCATATTCTCGATCCTCGGGTTGAGGGATCCACGTCCATATGTGGCGCTCAACATAATATTGATTTTCCAATCCCAATAAATATTTGTCCACCTCCTTCCGTGAGCCATTGCGGCTTCATTAGATGCCCAAAAAAATAAACGATCGCATATTTGCGATCCTTGCATCGAGGGCTTCATGTCCATATATCATGCTCAGAAAAACATTGTGTTTCCAGTGCCAATAAATATTAGGCGTTGAAGAACGCATGAAGAACGCATGAATAATAAAAAGAAAGGGGAGCATGTTTTATGTGCAGGACGATGGCCATATTCGTTTGGCCATTGTCATCATGAATTTTGGATATCAAGAATCAATAAAACAAATTCAAACATATATAAAAACACCTACCTCATTTCCTAGAGACAACGCGGGGAAGAAGAAGAAGTCGTTGAAGAGGACGTTGGCGTTCGTCACTCCCACAAGACGCTCCAAGTTGGTTCCTTGTTCATCAATCCTGGGAGTCGCTCTTCATTGTAGAATCTCCTTACAAGTTCTCTAAAGCTCTCCCTTTTTCCAACAATCCTCCAACCAAATGGTGAAGTGCCAAATAAGTTTATTAAATAAACTAATTGAGTTGGCACATCAATGCGAGGAAAACCAAGGGTTATCTCCCATTAAATGGGGGGTTTAATGGTTGGATGGTCCTCACCTTTGAACTTAAATTGGGGGTTTTTAGTTCGGGTGGTCCCCACCACTAAACATCAAATGGGAGGTTTTAAAAATAAAATAAAAGTTGTTCTTTATTTTATTTTTATTCTATTAATTCTCCCATGAAATTCATGAAAACTAAATTTCACCCTCGACCCACTGCGGTCAAGTTGAAAGTCTCCTTAAGAGAATATCAGTGTTGTGAGTTCAACGGTGTCCTCAAATTTCAATTCTGAGTACCGGTTCAAAAGTTACAAAATGCCACTCGCGTGTTTCCGGAACGTACCCGAAAAAAAGTTTGGAAAATTATTAATAGTCACCCTCGACCCGCATCAGTCGAGGTTAGGCTATGCCCACATGAAACACACCGCAACAAACCCATTTGGTACTCTCAGATTTCCAATCCAAGTTAACATTTAAAAGTTATGGATTTTACAATAAAATAATTTTCAATTAATTATTTTATTTACGGCCAAAAACTAACTTTCACTGGTGGCCCGGGCCGTCCAAAGTTTTTATCTGCTTAAATAAAGAAGACCCTCATGAGTTCAGCGGTGGTCTAATATTTTCAATTTGAGCTATCGTTTGTGAGTTATAAGCATTTTAAAATAAAATAATTTATTTAATTATTTTATTTACGATTATGCCATTTTTGGGTTTTCCCACATGAGGCTCGCGCTGACAAAATTAAGTCTCAATTAGGGTAAAACCACCATTCTGAATGTAACGGTGCCCTCAGATTTCTGATCTGAGTTACCATTTAAGAGTTATTCAACTTTTCATGAAAACTTCTTATGAGCGCTAATTAAAGCATAAAAAAGCTTCGACAGATCATTCTGGGCGCTTTGGGCCTCGGAATCGCGCACCGTCAAATTTCACGGTCTGGTAATAATTCCATATAATTAAAATAATTATATGGAATTTCTAGGACATTACAGATACCTGGACCAAGGATTGTAATGCAATTGAAATTAAGTCCTAAAATGAATAAAAATGGTGGATTGGAGGGTGGAGGGAGCGACGACATAAGAAGGAAGACGTGTAGAGGTAGAAAAGGGGGAGGAGTGGGTTCGCGATATGGGGTCGGGCCATATGGGGTTCCCTGCCTTTATAGGCAAACCACATGGCATGTGAACTATCCTACAGGTCGTGTGTCTATTATTATTATTATTATTATTATTTGAAGTATAATTATTATTATAAACTATATAATAACTATTATTTAATATTTTTAAATAGAAATATAGATGAAATATATATAATTTAAAAAACAATTAAACCTATACACGCAATGTATCAGATAAATACCTGATGTGTGTTACAAATTTTGAAAAAGAGAACTAAAATCTTCAGTCTGGTGCTTAGGGCATGATTTGAACTAGTGACTGATTGTCCTAAATGCAAGACCTCAACCAAATGAGTTAAGGTTATAGTGGTTCAAATTTTTAGTTACTTTTTATTTTTAAATTATATGTGCAATACTACATGGGGAGAAGAACAACACACAACATGTGGTTTCAATTATTGAAAGATTGGGATGGAGCTGAGAGATTAGTTGAGTTCGATCCTGATTCTTTTGAACCTTGGGATACATATCTCACAATCCACCTACATCATCCCTGAGTGATTTATTATTTTTGAAAACGTTTTATGTTATTTTGAAAACATGACTCACACAATGTGTATCAAAATGCTTGAAGTGTTGTTTTATTTAAGTGAAAAATGATGGAACTGGGTCGGTTGTTAGGACTCGAACCCAGGTCTTTTGTATCTGTTGGTTATGACCCTGCCAACCTATTCAGCCCCACCATGGGTTTTATTTTATTTTTAAAAACCTTTATTTTATTTTGAAAACACCTCACATAATATTTAATTAAACCATTGGTTCCAAAATAATGATTCTTGTACCGAAGGTATGTGTGGAGTGACTCGAACTGGCAACCGGCTCAAATACACTGTAGTGACCTTTCCATCGACACATGCCTCATCTATTTTTATAATCTTAATTAATAGTTACTTATGCCAAAAATTCCAATTAAAATATACACTAAAAATAACAGCACATGTCATGTTATGAGTAATACATGGAGTGTTTTGTCATTTTGATCTTTTCACAACAGTGGACAGAAGAGAAGGTAATACAAGATGTGTTGAGTAGAAGGACATGTCGTGTGTTCGTTAAAAATGTAAATGGAAGAAAGAGTGGAGAAAGGAATGGTTGGGTTTCCTCCTTACAAGTTCCTTCATTTTAGGTCGTTGGATCAACCTGAGTTATGGGTACTTACCCTTAATCTGAAGGTGGGTGTGGCTTTCACAGTGTCAACCACAACATGTGGTCGGCACCCTCATATTTGTTCCATGATTCTTGACCTTCAAGTTTTCTAGTTGGTATCTTGTAGTAGCCATGCTCCGTGGCCAATAGATTCCAAAGGTGGACTTGACTATTGGTTTGATTAGGTACATCCTCCACCTTTTGAGGTTCCTACATTGCAATGTTTAATACTTGAAAGTAATCACAGGATTCATCTACAACAGGTATATAATCAACTGAGGGGTTAGAAATAAATGTGTGATAAAGTTTAGTATTAACATGACATGATGTTTCCCCGTATTCAAAATTTGAGTTCTGAAAATTAATTTTTGAAGTTTTTAGTGAATGAAAGGTGGGACCCACATCATAACATGTCTCATAAGTTGAAAAAAAGTTATAACACTCGTCCTCAATCTCAACTACAAGATCTACATTGTAAATTATATCAAATAGCTATTTTACCATATTTGCAAGTTGACCCAACCTTTCTGTTTGGTCCAACTAGTGTGTGGTGAATGCCTCCATCATAGGAAATAACCATTCGGTATTACCTAAAAGTGGTTCCAAATGAGAATAAGGGAAGGGTATGGTGGAGAATGTTTGTGGGTTTTCCTCACATTGGAACCCATTATCCATATATGGAAAATACTATTCCAAATATGGGTACAAAAGCTCTCCATAATATGGTTAAAAATCATATCCAGTTGAGTCGTACCACTCCCTAGTAAGATAATAATCCCTGGGATGTGGGTTTGAGGTTCCCAAGAAAAAGGATCAAGAAAAGAAGAAAGAAAAATGGATAATTTCTTGGTAAATCAACCTTTGACCCAGACTTACAGTATTGCTTTCCAAATGTCCCCAGAAGTGGCACCCGAATTTGGCAGAGATCTCGTCCCAAGGTGATATCCCAAATTAAAAGTTAAAGTTTCCTTATGAACCAATGTCTAGGTAGCTAGGGGTAGTCGGGTTTGATCCCATGGGGAAATGGGGGGAAATCTAGGTGCAGTTCAAGTTGGTTAGTTTTGATTGGTTTTCCATAAAGAAATGGCGAATGGAACAGTGAGACATTGAAATTTAATATTAAACAAAATAAGAACATAACAAAATAGAAGAAAAATCATTTTGGGGTTTTAATATTATTAGGTTTTATTATGAATTTCATTCATTAGTGTTTAGTTTATAACTGAAAATAGTTTTACCATGGGGATTCAATTATCTCACAGTGTCTTAGTCTGATAACTAGTGATGGTGTATTTAAAATCCTATCCCTTGGTATGGTGATTAAAAATTCAAATACACATTAATACTATACCCTTAAGACAATGGAAATGGTTTCCCCCAATGGTCATGGGTTCATCCACTACAACTCATTTATTTTTCGTCAATGGTATCGTTCTTGGTTCGATATGACACCAATGGTGATATTAGAATTTAGTTCAATAAAGGAATTTTAAAATAGAATTCATAATAAAATTAACACTTCTGAATTTAAATCACAAAAAACAAAAATCTTAGTGCAACCCCAACATAAGAGAAACTATATTCTTATGACCATGGACAAAGAGTGTGGATTGAGTTGAAACTCAATACCTACCATGGATACTAGATGAATAAAGGGTAATAGGATAATTACACTAAATAGAAATAAAAAGAGTAAATAGAAACTTGAAATGGATTCAAGGGAGGTTCAGACAGTTGAGAGGTAGCACCTCCCCCAGGATTTCCAACCTCGAACATGGAGGGCAACCCCTTTCTTTATATAATTTGTAAATACGTATTGTGTACTATAAAGTACACACCATGTACTCAGGTCAAATTGTCTTATCCTTGTTTTCTCTGATGGTAGGTGATCCGCCACACTACTCCTTGACTTTGAATGCACTGACAGTCGGTTGGTGAGGGTATATGGTGTGTAGAACCTCCCCACATGGCATGTAGAATTAAATTCAACAACCAACCGCATCTTGAATGGCAAACACAGTGTGTGAACCGGTAGTACACAGCATGTAGTTACTGGATGGCTACATGGGCATGTACTCAGTCTGGCTGATCCTTGTCTAGGAAATGGTACATGGCATTTGTATGGAATGTACACTCTATGTTTTTTTTAATCTTTGTTCTGATCTTTCTCTATTTGTGACTTTGGCTATCAAATAGATGAAAATCATCTTGAAACCGAATTAAAACATTTTATCTTGAAAATAATGTGTTTCTGGTGAAAACAGATTTTTATACTAAATAGAATGTATGAAAATATATATAAAAATTAGGCACATAAATAATTTAACAATCATGATCCATGTGAAAAAAAAATATTTGAGAAAAGGATCCATTAGAACTCATAAAAATCTTTAAAAATTATATACGTATATTGGAACATCAAACATTCATCATTGAATCACCAAACTGGATCATTCTCATATATATTAATATTCAACTATAACTAGTAAAATTGGTTGTCTCTTAGGAGTAACTTACAATAAGTTAACTCTATTTCCTCTTAAGAATAACATAACAATGTTTCCACTTAGTAGTAACTCCAATTTTGTAAACTCTTTCTTATTACCCAATGAATTGGAGAGATATAATAGACCCACACATCATATATTGTAAAACTTACATTGTGGATTGGGTTTCACTCCACAATATCACTTTCATAAATAATTTACAAGTACTATATCATAAAACAAAACACATGGATGCTTTAATTTCATCAAAACAATCATATATTTATTTACCCGTGAAAAAGAAATAGTTTTACTTAAAATGCATTTAAAACATCATCCTAAACCATTACATGAAATGAAAATGAATGGTATCATAATATTATATCCCCAATGAATATTAAGAGTCGTTACAGTGTTTTTATATATATATAAAATACCTTTAAAATATCATTCATTCATTTAATAGAAAATATGAGAAAATATCATTTTACATAGATAGAGTTTGAACTATAAAATCCAAGAATATTCTGAAAATAATTTAATCTAAAAATAACCATGGAAATATGTTAAGGATTATTAAAATCAAAGAATAGTCATGATGTTCAGAAAATCCATTCATGTCATATATGTTTAAATAAAACATTTTTTACACCTTTGTAAATAGTCAAAAATGAATTGTTTGAAAAGAATTTAGAAATATTAATTTTCAAACCATTGTAAAAAAAGACAAATGTAGTAAAAATGAACTTTTAAAATCATTTCAACTATATTTAATAACTTTTATAGAACAATTTTTAATAGTTTGTACATGGAAGAAAAATGATTTCAACCAAATTTCAAATAAGGCCACCTTTTATTTAAAAAAAATTCTAGATCATTTTAAGTACCAAAAGGAGAAAAATATTAATGATACTTGAAAATAATAGGAATAACCATAGTATAATAAAATATATTGGGCTTAAAAAATAATATACATAAAATTTACGACAATGGAAATTTAGCATAGACAATCTTAAAAAGAAATGAGATTGTAATATAAATCCTTACCACTTTGTTAATTTTTTAGTCATAACCCACATGAAAAAAATAACTTCAAATGAAACTTTAAATACTATGAACATAAGTATTTTATGATACAAAATATAAAAGTATTATTAGATAGACCTTATAAAAGGAGAAAGGTTTATAACATAACATATATTCCAAAAAATATAATTTGAGATGATAAACCCTTTCCACTTGGTAACCTTCAAGGCATATGACAACTCTGAACATGCACTCATAGAATCTGATGATTACATCATAATCTATCACTATAGAAAAATGACCATTTTGTGGAAGTTTTTTTTTCGAAATGGCGGTGGTTTAAACTGCTGCCATATGATTATGTGGTAGTTTCCAAAAATTGCCACTAAAGTATGTGTTGGGATACAACATATAGCAGTTTCCTCAATTTAGAAATGGTTTATGGTTACTGTCGTAGTGGGACCATTCCACGGAAGTTTTTATGGATGTTTTAGCGATTGTTCATGCTAAAACTCATATTTTTTAGCGGTAGTTATAACCGCCTCTAAAAAATATCAATTTCGCCGGGAAAAACCGCTGCAAAATAATAAAGGAATATTAAACTGGGTAGTGGTGGTTAAAACCACCGCTAAATTATTTTCTGTAGTAGTAGTTTTAAATACCGCTGATAGAAAATTAGCTAAATTTTAGTGGAAGTTAAAACCACCGCTAAATATATTATATTTATTTTGCAGTGGTTAAAATCACCGCCAAAGCCAGGTTTACAAAAAAATGCAGCTGATACTACAGGCCCATTACTAATTCCCTAAAAAAACCATTCCAATTTATATAACATATAAAACATCATAACCACAACATATCGCAACCACCCCGCATCACAACCACCCCACATCACCACCACCACACATCATAACCACTACACATCACATCCTCCATGCATAATTTAGTTTTAATAAAGGTTTTTATCATAATTAATAAATTACTATAAAGGTTATTCACACTAAAATACAATATTTCATGGGAAAACAATTTAATAGTTCGATATATATTCTTAGTCATTTTTATATGTGGTGAGGTTATACAAACATACATAGAAAATTTTATAAAAACCAAAACAACACACTATCTCAAAATAATTCATAATTATAAAAACATGTAAGTGTTTCCATATAAGAATAACTAACAATAATAAGTAAAAATCATGTGATTTCTCCCTTCCCCTTGAAATTCATTAAATCTTGTTCCTTATCGTTATTAAGAAGATATGTACCATTTGACCAAAGAACTAAAAAATCATGATATTTCCAAATCTTAGAACATTGAGTGGTTCTTCAATATTCTTCTATGTATAGAATCCACAACCTAGTTCACATTTCCTATCCATTTTACCCTCACTATGCCCATGGCTACAATGTGGTGAGCTTGGGTTTCCTATTTTGTACAGCTGGTCCTCCGTTATTCCATGCCCACCCAAGGGTATTTCAAGATTCTCATGGTGCATATGAAACCCACTAGGACAACATGCATAACACCATGTCATCCCCAGGTCATGGTTATATATGTCATTTTACACAAGAGCACACCCAACATAAAACTACCTCCTTCATATCTAGACAAGTCATTACACAAGCCGTGGTGTCCTTCAGAAGGCTAAAACACCACATTAAACCTCAAAATCACAACAAAACTCTCCTTAAACATCCCCAAGACTTGATAATGCACAAAGAAAAGTTTATAAAGGGTATGTACCATTATAATCATTCTATTTATTTTGGTTTCTATATTATTTATCAATTATAAGTCAAAGTGATCATATTTTCCTCAAAATTATAAAAACTATGTGTGGATTGATTCTTATTTTCATGGGATACATAGTGATTACTAGATATTCCTCAAACCCAACCAAAAAAAATATCAAATCCCCCACTTTATCATATTGATTGGGTTTCTTCATTCACATTGGTTTTCCATCCATAGGGTTGGCATCAAGACAAGTTCATTTCATTTTAAAAATTAGTTTAAACTACATTAAACCTCATATAATAAGGTATTTTTTATATTATCTTAAACTATAAATTATTTTAGTCATTTTAACATTATGTTAAACTATGTGATGCATGGTCCATCTTGTAAGACTTGAAACTTCTTAGATCAGTCTACCATGCCTTCCTCTATATATTATCCAAATCAACATAAGGATCCTTTTCACGTGGTTCTTTATCCATAAACCTATGTTATGAAAAAAATGAATATTACCCTAGGAAAGCACCTAATTTTCATAGGCGTATTAGATAAAAACTATATGTGGATTGATTCATGATGTTTCAATATATGTAATGATGTTGGGATATCCAATAATAGGCCTTGGTGAAAATTATAATCACACTGTTTATACCCTAAATGTGAGGCCCTTCCTCATTCACATCAATTTGTTTATTTCTTTCTCACATAATGGTTCCCATACATCTCATCCTTCTCCTCCTATACACGAGAAAAAATTTTATAGAGGAAGATTTCCAATAACTATGAATGCATTGATTCCTATTACTATAGGATATGTTTTTTTATCATTCATCCTTGGGTAAAAAATCTAATAAATTTAGGAAAAATGAATAATAAAAAATGATTCAAAACAAAAAAGAATCAGAATATATGGTTCATACCACACTCAAGAAATTAAGACATAAAAGGAAACATCAGAAATTAATAAAATACATAAAACGAAACATTAGAAATTTAGAAAATGTTAGCTCATGAAAATGTATGGTGGAAACTATGTGCCACACATGACACATATACAACCCGGCTCTTACCATATTTGTCCAACATATCCACAAAACAACTAATCACGGTCCGATGATGAACAAATCTTGTAACCCACTCCACCTATATCTCTACTTCCTGCTACCACCTGAAAGAACATTATATTGAAAATTAAATATTGTTGTATATTTATATTTAAACATAAAACCAATAAATGTTTTCAAACTAAATGATTTTAAATTTTTTGAGATTTAAATGCTCACCGCCAGTCGATGCAATACCACCGGGGGAAGATCTAGTTTTTTTCAAATATAAATCAATCAAATCTTTCTGTAAAGTGAATATCAAATCCCACTAGTCGTGAACTATGTTTCCTAGAGAAACAATCTCTCTCTGAGTATCTCAGGGTATGTACTAACTACAATTAGGAGTAGATACAACTATAATCGTTGGTGTCCTGCCAAAGACCTCAGATGGTATGGGTCTCAAACACATCCCACGTACAATACTAGGATGCTCCTTCCTAAGGACTTTAGAAAACGAGTTATCCTTGGAAACTGAGTAGGATTGCGCAGGATTGGCATCCCACAGTTCTTTAATTTTTACCTATAAATAAAATAGAATTCATATTAGAATCAATATATATATTAACATATTAACAACTGATAATAAGTTATTATAATGAAAAATGTTTTCATACCCCAACTTCTTTGGAAGACTCATTAACAAAACTTCAATCAGATTTTTGGTGAACATTCAACCACACTTCTATTCAGGATGCTTCGTGCCATGGACACTATGAATATATTAAAAAACATAAATCAATAATTTAATATATTAAAAAATAATATTGTCTTATAAATATTTAAACTAATGAAAATATTACCAGAGCATATCGTCTTCTAGAAAAGAAATTTTACCCCACACTGTGAGGGATGACCTGCTTAGGCCAATTTGATGCATTCTTTCTTGAAGGATCCAAAAATAAATAAAGTTCAATTTAATAGTAATGTATTTAATTTCATCTCCTCTTCATATACATTTATGAATGTAAAATTATTTTATTATCGTAATATATTTTAAAATACCATCTTCTTCTCATCCTGATGTTTGTCAAAAAAATCTTTCCATTGCTCTTTGGGTACCCCATCGGGTAGCATGTCATACATATGTTGGGTGGTCAATGAAGAATCATTGACCTTTCCCCACAATATCCATTTAATGTATTTCTATTTTTTCCAATATTTTTTAATGTCCACTTTCAGGCTATCACATCAACAACCGTAATGTGGAAAAACATCTAGACACAAAAATCAATTTTGAAAATATTAATAACATGACCTTCAATTACACCATAATGTATTAAAATTGCCTTTATTTGAGAATAAAAAACATCATTTTTCCAATATGTAGGCATATGTCTCCAATCATCATATGAAATAGGAAGGGAAACATGCTATGTGGCCAGTTGGCCTAAAATCTGGCCATGTAATCCTATGACATCATATGTATGGACCCTATATGAATCAAATGGGACAATTGTCTTATCTCAGATTAAGTTCCATACATTTGAAATTTTTATATTTTTCTCCATTATTTCATTGTTTCCATATTTAATGGACAAACAGTTAGTATAAAAAACTGCAATAAATTTATTCACTTTAAACTTTGTACCTATAACAGTCACCCTCCAGTATCCCTGCAAAGAACTAGAAGTGGAAAACCACTCTCCCACTACTGAGGCTCTTGAAGTGGGTGGCGATGATTGAGCTTCTAAAGGGATGCTCACAGAGTGTGTGAGAGATGGTGTAGGGGGGAGATTGTGTGGGGGGGAAGGTAGATGGTGGCTCAAATATCGTAGGGATAGAGACAGATGGATCATCATCTGTCGTAGTGGTTGATTTAACAGTATATCGCTTCCTTTTTGGAATTCATATCATTTAATAAAATAAAATTAATTTCAGAACATATATTTCAAAATATTTATGCAGAAAAAAAATTAAAGAAGATAACAAATGCACATTACTAACAAAAAAATATACATAAAAATGATAATGAATGATTTAACAAATGAAATAAGTGTTTGATAAATGAATTCATAACTGTACATACAATCATTTTATCCTTTAATCATGTCGTTTTCCAACTCCATTACTTTATCCACTTAATTAATCCTTTCTAGACTAATATTTTCAATATCATGGTGGACAAATAATTCTGATTCTTGTGGTTCATGAGATTCAATGTTAGAGTTCAAATATTCCACTTCATCACCCATATCATACAATTATATTTGTTTTACATGATGAACTACACTCTACCCTTAATCTACAACATCATTCACATAATATACCATTTGTTCTTGCGATGATAAGAAATATGGATCATGTAATTAATGATCACCAACATCCATCAAGAGAGATAAGTTCACATAAGTAAATTGCAAGGAATCTCTTTTAACACCTCTGATAATATCGACCCAATTGCATTTAAATAAAACAATTGAAAAATTCTTGTGGTAGTTTAATTCAACAATATCAGTCATCTTTCCATATTATCCTACTTCATCAAATGAAAATATACCACTATTTTGTGTTTTCAAACCCTCTTCTCAATCGACTGTACAAAATCTAAATCCATTCACATTGTAAGTGTCAAACTTTATAACTTGGTTTAGAGGACCTCAAGCAAGAAACTTCAAATCTTCTGAAAAATCTTCTCGAGTATCAGTATTAGTGATCTAGAAAAAGAAATATTCTTTATTAGAATTACAAAATATATGTTTCAACCTAATATTCGTATTTATTACTATATTTATGAACTTACACATAGTGCAAACCATTCTATAAGCTCTTTATTAACTGGTTTCATTATATCTTTCTAATTTCATGTTCGGACTCTAATTTGTCTCTTTTTTTGTATCCTAAAATCTTCAATAAATGGATCTAAAATTTAACTATTCAGAAACACATATCTATGTGTCTATAATAATTCCATTTCTATCAATGTAACATTTGATGTCCTCCCAACTGATCGGCCAATAGCATAAAATATTTTCCATTTCCCATGTATTTGATATTGATTCAATGCATTGTCAACACATCCAACTTGATTAAATATTGTATCAATATCATCCAAGTATCTAGAACAAAAGGTAATACACTCTTCTTCTAAATAACCTTCATCAATAGAGCCTTCTAATTGAGCTTTATTTCTCACTTATGATTTCAAATGCACAATATATCTGTGAAATAAAAAAACAAGCATAATTAGGAATTTAATTAAGTTCCAAAAATTGTTTAATTAACTGAAAAACATATAAATAAAGTATCTCTAAATTGGATACATCCATCAATAATGAATGGGGCCTCCTAATTTAGCTTCCTCAACCAAATTCATAGTTAAATGCATCATAACAGTAAAAAACGACGGAGGAAAGATCACCTCCATTGAAAAAAGTGTTAATACAAACCTCTCCTGAAGGTTGTCAAGATAAAATGGATGTAGATATTTCTTAGATAGTTTCTAGAAAAATGTATAGAATTGGAGTACCATAGCAGTAACTTGTTTTGGTAATAATGTATGCAACGCCAATGGTAGTAACTACTGTAACAAAATATATAAATCGTGACTTTTAAATCCATGTAACTTACGATTCGTTAAGTCAACACACCTCAAGATGTTACTTGAATACCCATCATATACTTTCGCAAGATTTAAAATTTGATAGAATGTATCTTTATCCCTATTTTTCATTGAAAAAATTTCCAGAGCATTCTTTTCATTCTCATTTGGCCAGAGATCACGTTTTTTGTTCATTACTTGTAAGTCTTTCCGAGCATTGAGATGATACTTCGAATTTCCATTCTCATTAAGAAATGTGAAGATCAAATTGTCACAAAAATGTTTTCTCAATATGCATCACATCAAGATTATTCCGCAACAAATAAAATTCCCAATACGAAAGATCAATGAATATACTTTTTTTCTTACATTGTTGCGTTCCGATTTCACTTGACGATGCAATTCGAACCTATTTACCATTATCATTCAAATGATAAAACTTCCCAAATTATGTTTCAACTTTTCCAAGTTGTGTCAATATTTCATAACAATTTAACAACTTTGGAGGTGGTCTAAGATTAATGAAACCGTTAAAATTTTGATCTGTTCAGCCGAAATCTATGAGATGCATCGAGAAATATTTGATGGCACAAGAAGCACCATTTTCTACTGTGAGGTATCTACTTGGGCTCAAAATCAATGTTGCAAACTGGACATGCCAAACCCATGTAAGTGTTCCAAAAAAATAAATTCTCAAGCCTAGGGAAGTCACTAATGGTCCACATTAAAGCAGCATGCATTTTTAATTTTTTTTAAAAGAAGCATCAAATGTATCAACATCTTTGCTCCATAACTTACGTAATTTTTGAATTAAAGGATGAAAGTATACATTAATATCATTTCCAGGAATTGTTTCCAATAATAATCATTGTAATTATAAAATACATTTGTTTCGTACATATCCACGGAGGTAGATTTTAAGGGATCAAAACAACTGGCCAAATGCTATTACTGGTACTCAAAGTACAAAATGGGTTAAATCCATTGGTAGCCAATCCCAAGCGAACATTCCTAGGATCATATGATAAATATAGATGTAATGAATCAAATGTCTTCCACAATTTTGAATCTTGTGGATGTCGCATTAACCCATCATTTTTATTATATACAGAATAAAACTTTATGTGTTTGGCAGTTTTCAATGACATGAAAAATCATTTCAATCGAGGCTTTAAAGTAAAGTAATGAAAAACCTTTTCAGGTGTGTTCCTTTTATTCTTCATCATGGTAGTATTTTGATTCAGACTTCCAAAATCACCCATTGAATTCCATCTATATGAAGAGCATGTTTTGCAATCCTATCTACTTGAATCCTCTCGCTAATAAAGAATACAATCATTAGGACACGCCTGTATTTTTGTATAATTAAAACAAATCCTATTAACAACTTTTTTTATATCATAAAAATACTCGGGGGTGTTTTCTTTAGTAAATGCATCATGCAAAAATTCCAATATCATGGAAATTACCATATTTTTAATTCCACATATTCCTTTCATATGGTACAACTTAAGAAAAGAAGAAAGTTTTGAATATTTCAAGCATCCACTATACAACTCCTTATTTCCATCATCAACTAAATCATGAAACTTATTTTCCCCAATGAAGTTTTATCTTACATTAGTCTCCACATAATCAAGAGTAGGATCCAATGATATGTTACAATCTTCATCTGGTTGTCCTAAAGTCTCAAAAATATCACTCGTCACATTTCTATTTTTATCACCCTCATGTAGTTTTTCTGATATGTTTTTATGTTTATTGTGGTGTCTTTCAGTGCAAAATGCATCATTTATAATGTTTTTCATTTCATTTACCATTTTCGACAAAGTTTGGAGCTTGTTCTATGGATTGACATCAGTGCTCAACCATTCTATAACGTTCGATTATCTGTGCCAAATCTAACACAAATATTAACCAGGGAATTGCTTCAATATTAAATTTTCAAAAACTTAATCTCTCTTCAAAAATATTCTAAATTTACATTTAGGAAATTTAAATCTTATTCTCCATTCAACAGATTGATTGGAAATTGAAAAAACAAAAAACTCCAGCTTTTATCCATGTATATCACAATGTTCCTACAAAATATTAAAAAAAATTAAAACACATAACTATTAATAAATATGGAAAGAGATTCATATATACTAGTTGAAAAAAATATATAAATATGTTAAATATTTGGAAAAAGTCTTGGATTAGATCACTAAATTCCTCAAAGACAGCTTTTTCCAATAGCCCATGGTAACTTAAGGAACTTTTAGATGGTATTTGGCAAAGAAATTTCTCATAATATACCTATTAAGTCTCAAAAATACTATCTCATGTCTACCAAGACATCCCAAACTATATAGCAATTTCAAATAAGAGGCATTAATTCCTTTGATACCAATTTGTCACAAACTAACCTAGATAACCTACCTAAGCTACATATTATAGGTTTTCTATATAGATCATAGATTTCATGGATGAATAGATATATAAAAAGAAATAAGAATGAGGTGGAAAAAATATAGGCTTATTATATTTTTGAAGATATGCATGTGTGATAAAGGATATAGATGGAGTAATCATGGAGGAAGGGAAATAGATGTTGGGATGACGGGAAAGTGTCAAAGGGGGAGCTAGAGGAATGGACACAGGGAGAAAGATATAGAATATTTTTTCAAATGTTAGAAAAATCACCCAATTAAAATTATTCATCCATAAACTCGCCTTATATTAGTTATGTAAGAATGAAACCAGAACCAAATGTATTGATCCATCACTAGTAAGGATAATTTATATTATCATGGGGTTATAAAGAAAATTTTAGGTTAACATAACCATTTTATTAACTAGAGTAATATTCTTCAAAATACATGGTTCAATATAGATGTGAACATTGTGTATTTATAAGTATAAGACATTCATTTTGGGTAGTATACTCAATAGGAAAAATTTTGGTGATTTAATGCAGTTTGTATAAAATTCCTACCAAAATAGCATCAAATGATTTGATGATTATATTGTCAATGTTATTTGAGTAGAATAATATATCAATTCAATAAAAATCCCTAAGTTAATTGACTTTTCTTCATAAGAGGTCACAAAAATGTAATTATACAGAGACACATACTGTATAAGATGGATAAAACTAATGTGATATGATTTTATATTCCGACCTTATGTTATATTTTATTATTTTAGAATATAAAATTAATATCCTATATAGAGTAATATGTTTAAACTAGTCATGATTAATCAATCCATATGAATTCAATAAAGGATTCCAAATTGAGAAATTTACTTCTTTGTTTTGCTTTCTTCTCAAATTGATTATTATTATTGGTGGGTATTCAAGATAATCTATTCATGGGTGAATAAAAGTGATAATAGTAAGGAATTTTTTTATACCATTTCCCCATTCTTTTATTTATTGATAGATAAACATTTAATTTCTCACTTCAACGTAGAAGAAGAAAAATATTGTGCACAATTGACCATAATATAAATACCATCAAGAAATCCATGTTCATGTTAGAGGATATTCTAATCTATAATAGTTATAAAAAGAATAAATAAACAATTAACATTTCATATCAGAATGTGTGGATAATAATTTTTTCTAATTTCATGATATAAATTGATAATATTAGACAGAGAATTAATATAGGATTTATCTCATATTGTGTAACAGCCCGAGATTTTATGAAAACTATTCTTTTTAATTTTATTAATGTCTTGTGTTGTACGCTACACCAAAAAGAGCTTGCACAACACGCATCCTTGACTTGCCTTGCATTACACGTAATCGCAACCTTCCTCGATAGCGTGTGTAGTAAGCAATACTGAGTTTCACGAAACAACGATATGCTATTAAAATATTATTAAAACTAGCCGTTATGAATAGTAATAACCACTTTTTAAAATTTTAGAAATTTTAGATCTCAAAATGGATTTCATTTTTGGATTCATAGTATCGAATTTAGCCTAAGGTGAAATTTTGGTACTTTTCGGATAACTTTCATATTTTGATGAATAGTGAAAATTACTAAATTTTAGTTAAAAACAACTTTTTCAATCGAAATAAATAATAGTGATAAGTTATTAATTTCAGTGTTTTTAAAGTATATTTAGAATATATTTTTACAATTTAATACAATGTTGGACATTGGATGTAATTTCACATTTAAACCAGACATAAACAAGTGTCAATCTTTTGATAGATATTGTTTCTTAAAAACACGCTTTTTGTTTTAACAGCGGGATTTAATTATAAAATTAATTAATGAAACTTCTATGTTATGAATTTGGTAAAATATACTTCATTTTTGAATTTGGAATATGAAATATAGCTTAGGATGAAATTTTGTCATTATTCTGAAAAACATCAATTTTTGATGAATAGTGAAACTACTAAGTGGTAGTTAAAAAAACTGAATTTTTCATAAAACTTAATTTTACCGCTTCTATGAATGGAATTTCAAAAATCCGAGAGACATGGTTGATGTCAGTAAGTAAAATGTGGTTCAATGAGATGAAAATAATTTTTGGTGAATAGTAACTTTTTACTTTTATTTACCACGATTAAAAGTAAATAGTGTAATTAAGGGTAAAAATGATATTAATATTACCCTAACACATGTCCTAATCCTATTGGACAAGTGTATCTCGACCAAAAACAACCTTAAGTGTAAAATATTATCATTTAGGCCCACTTGGATTAGATTAGGACATTTATTATTATTTAATTCAAAGAAGAGTTAAAAGAGTTAAAATCAAAGTTTATTTACTAAAACATTTTTAATATACAGTTATACATAAGATAAATTCGATTGTAAAAATTCCTTAGAAAGCTAAAAAGATTTCCTACATGATTGTATTTTATTTATAATTTTTAGACATCAAATAATTTAATTTATTTATGACACAAAGATGATGCAGTAATTATCTTATTAATGAAATATTGACATAATTGATATTATAAATACCAAAATAAATGTAATTTAAGACTTTTTATGAATTCCACTAATTTTCTAGGTTACTATGATATATTATGGTTTATGTAATCAACTTGGTTCGAACATATAATTCTGTTATAACTTTCAAAAAAATCATATATCAAATAGTGTCAAAATTGACACAAAATAGTTTTTAAATAAAATATTATATTATTAATTGTTATTTTATTCCTAAAAATCTAAGGTTCGGCCAAATGACTTAGATAAGGATATATATATTAATAATGAACAATTTGGGGTTCGTTTGGCATTTATAGTAAGTTTATTAACCATATAGTGTAAGAAAACAAAAAGACACGGTAAAAGTTAAATTATTTAACTTAGAGTTAAATATAATTGATAAGGTTAAAATAATAACCTAAACTTGTCTAAATCCTATTGGTTGATAGGATTTAGACCCATTCCCACTTTAGCTTCGAAATAAGACCCTTTGGAACCATTATAAACCGATTTTGACTTTAATATAAAATAATATTTTGAGATATTCCTAAGGTGCCCCTCTCCTCCCTTATAAAAGGAGACCTCCTCCCCCTCCTCCTCACACCAATTTGAGCCCTCAAGCTTGGCCAACCCCTGCCAAAATCCCTTATCCACTTCCCTAGAATAATCCTAGAGGTCCTGGTATTCTTCAAAGTCCAATCTTAGTTCCCTAAGTGGAGGATTCAAAGAGGCGTTTCAAAGAAGAGGTAATAACCATTACCGATCTTTTCAATTTCATTCATCTTAAACTTCTTCTTCTTTAGTTGTTTCATGACAAAGTAATAACATCAGTATTACTTACATACTGATATGTTATTATAAATATGAAACAACCCTAATTCACCTTCTATCCATCCTACGGAAAAATGAAATCACCGCGCGTGCGTACGTACGGAATACCGTCTCCACGCCGTGGTGTAATCTATTTTCCTCCACCACATTAATTGGATTGGTATAATGGTGTAATGAGTAACTATATATGATTATTATAAAGTTATATTGATACTGAAATCGTATACATACACTTCAACACAATTCCACGACCATGGGAATGATATCATCGCTCGTGCGTACGTACGGACTACCGTCTCCACGACGCGATGAGATTCATTCTCCATGTTAACCATTTAAGAATGATTATAAAGTATATATAAGAAATAATAATGAAATATATGAAATTATAAAGCTACTGGATTCATTTATATATGTATATGTATGTCATCTACTTACTTCCATTCAAGACAATAAGGAAAGGAAAACAGCGTTCATGCGTACGTACGGACTACCGTCTCCATGAACGGTGTTTTTCATTTCATTTATCTATCTATTATATATATATATATATACTGAATATATATGATATATAAATCATATTTTATATTCTGGAAGTAAGTAAATCATTATATAAGTATTAATAATGTCAAGAACAACAAGTCAAAACACCTAAGATAAATGAAACGATTTTACCCAAAACGCTTCTTTAACATGGAATTTACAAAAGAACGGGTAATATAAAGTCATAAGTGAACCATATATGATATCATAACAGTGAATAGGATTCTGTAATAAGTCAATGATATTATTTAAATCATTATATAGGAGGTTCGGACACATACGAAGCAAATCGGACCTAAGGTAAGGGAAATATCACAATCTCATTTTTATCCGAGATTGTTTATACTTTGGTATTTACTGGGGTGTATTTTATCATCCAAATCCATGTTTCCTCAATATGTAATATTATTTCCATCCACGTACAATTTTTTTTAAATCCAATTTTACCCTTCGGTGAGTTTTTAGTAAAAGATATGAAAGGAATCTTTTGTCGTTTTCATACGAGGTACTTTTTGACTTTTCCGACAAAAGTACGAAGAATGTTTTTTTAACTTATACGGCAAGAATGGATTTTTAAAACATTATTTCCAAGAAGCTTCCTTTACAAGTTTTCAAGTTTATTTTTAATCAAATTATTTTAGTTTATAATTTTATGACATTTTAAGAAAGGAAAAGTGTTTTTGAAGTAGAAAGGATATTTTCCTCAAGAATGGAGTTCAAGTGTTTTATCAAAATTATTTTCCATCTAGGATAATAAAGGGTTCTGTTTTTATCCCTATTATTACATTGATTTGATTATGTTGTGAGGTAATTATTTTTATGAAGTCATTTACCTTATATGATTTGTTTTATGATGTCATGATGTTTCAAGAATCCCATTTTTGTTACATGTGTTATGCAAAGATGTATGATTTATGATTATGTGGCACACATAAGAAAGGATTCATTATAAGATGGGTGGGACCTATATCTCCCTCCAATGCATTGGGTAAAGATTTGATATCTCATGAGATAGACATGGCTGGAATGGTAGGTTATACCGGTTCAGTGAAACAGGACTGAAACGAGGGTTACTCGATTCAGAAAGGGACTTTGTCCACTAAGATAGTCTTGGCAATTAGTCTTGACTAACAAGAAATGATTCTCTATGATTATGTGTGTATGCCACAAAGTTTCATGTTTTATGTTATGATTATTGGGATTACATTTCACTACTATGATTTATCCCATGTTATGAAATTATGCTCTCTTTTGCAGGTTAAGATTTCCAAAACTTATGTTCTTATGAATATGATGTGATTGATTTTCTTTTGTTTACCCTTACTGAGCATTTGAGCTCACCCTTTTATGTTTTCTTTTCCCCAGGATATAAAGAAATGTTTTAGGTAAAAAAAGGGGAATATCTTTATGGGAGATATTGAAGATCTTTCACCACGATTAGAAGATTACGTTCTGAGTTTCCAAAGACACTAAACTATTACGATCCTTGTGTGTGTGTTTTTGTTATGTACTAAGTATTCCGCAAATGTAATGTAATGTCAATGTACGTCAGGCTTCGAGTCTCTACAGTTGGTATCAGAGGTAAGGTTTAGTCAACCTTTGGAAACTAGGATGCGAGAACTTTAGTGAGATCCCTAGAGATATTTCTAAGGTATGTCTAGGGATGTCCCTAAGGTTGAGTATACGTATGGGTTATAGTACTAGATTTACGCTAACGATCATAGAATTAAACCTAAGATGTTAGATATTGAAGGTACTCCCCCTTCATTATATTGTTTTCCCTAGCATGATTTTTCCCTCTCACACTATTATTTTTGGGTTTTAGACGATGGCTGGAACCCGAAGGAACCGTGTTGATCAATGCAATGGAAAATGCAATGATTGTCCTCCTGAACAAACAAATGTTATGGGAGATGGAGTGCAAAATCTTATTGCTATACTCACACAAGCTATGAATCATTCTGGACTTCCAAATGAGCAGAGAAGGGAACAATATTCTATTGAGTCCTTTATGAGGCAACGTCCACCTTCTTTCAGTGGGTCTTCTGATCCACTTGTGGCTGAACAATGGATCAGTACTACTGAAAAGATATTTTCAGTTCTTCAATGTTCTGAACATGATAAAGTCATCTTAGCAGTATATCGTTTGGAAGGTGAAGCTGATCAATGGTGGAATCTTATCAAGAATACGAGGCAAAGAGATGAAATTGAGTCCATGGAATGGTATGAGTTCAAGAACTTGTTTTTCAGTAAGTACTTCCCTCGTATTCTTCGAACAAAGATGGAAAAAGATTTTCTTGAGCTGAATCAGAAGGATGATGAATCTGTTGGTATATATTAAGCAAATTTTACAAGACTTGCAAGGTATGCATCTAGCATTATCATCCAACCTGAAAGTAAAGTTGATCGATTTTTCAGTGTCTTAAAACCAAGTCTTCGAAGGTCATTAGCTATAAGAGACTTTAGTAGCTATGAAGAAATTGTGCGTTGTGCTATCAAGGTAGAAATGAAAGTTGGTGTTACATATCCATCTCATGGTTTTGACAAGAAACGAAAGATGGAGTTCAAGGAGAAATCTCAGAATAATGGTGAAAAGAAGATGAATGTTTCCTTATTCTCAAAGTGTGGAAAGAATCATGGTGGAGATTGTCTTAAAGGGACTAGAAAATGTTTTAAGTGTGGAAAAGAAGGTCATTGATTAGCTGAGTGTCGAAGTAATGGAAAAAGGGTTTCTAATGATGTGAATAAAGCAAACACTGCAGAGAACGCACCACCAACACTTCAATGCTTCAAGTGCAAGGAAATGGGGCATTATGATAATAAATTCCCTAATCCAAGGGTTAGTGATGATCAACATGAGCAACCACTGAAGGCAAAGGACAAAGGGAAGTCACATGCGATCACTATTGGCAATGTTGAATATGAAAACGATGTGGTGGAATGATTAAGTGTTTATGTAATGGGATTCCAAAATAATATTGTATCATGGAGTATTGGAATATTTATGTATTGGTATAATGTGGTATTCAAAGTAATTGAGATATTTTTGGAAATAAGATGATATGCGCATAATGAAGGGAAAACGAGAAAACGAAATGTTTAACAGTATTCATGAGCTCATGATTGATATAAGGACTAAGTGATATCATGGTTTGAGTATATAGAATTTTGAGGATTTTGGTATGTGGAAATTGTTAACTTTTAACTGTGTTCATGTTTTCAAGAGAATACATGATTAAGGACTTTGAATTTTTGGAATGTGACCAACAAAACATATCTTATGATATATGGGGATCGACGATGGTGTTAAATCTCTGGTAATCGTTTTCACTATGTTATGATAATGGACTGCAGTATTATCGATAAGCCTAAATATTGGAATGGATTATGTTGGACATAAGTTAGTATTGTTTAAGGATAGAAGATTTTCGATATTTTTGATGGGATGTTATAGTAATATAGTTTTAGAAAAAGGACAACCTGCAGGACGGGCGACAGCCCATCGCGTCGGACAAGGCTGTGGGGATCGAACCCACAACCGAAGTGTGACTGGCCTTTATTGCCTACCGCTGGCCTACAGGAAGTCCCTGTTTAGTAGAAACTAGTTTTATTATATTAAACAGTATAATATATGAAGTATAAGTCCATTTTAGGAACCATATATGATTAATCTCACTATAGAATGACTTATGTAACCTTTTGTTTAAGACAGATGGAATGACCCATCATTCTATCACATAATCTGCTAACACTTCACAAATAACAAATTCAACTTCATTTATTTAAGAGATGAAGTGGAAATTGTTCAAGGCACGAACAACAGTAATATTGTTCCAAAATAAAGTAAGTATTTATTCTAATTCAAATTTTCAACTTTAGGGAAATGATCTTGAAAACCAAAAATGTTGTCTTGGTGATCTTATACCTGATGAATCAGATGGTACCTTAGATCGTCACAAATTTATGGCTTTGTGATTGCTAGCTTTTCCATAGCCATGTTCTCTACCACTCTCTATCAGAACATGATGGTTAGATTTCTCTTCCATATCCATATTTTCACCTATGTGGAAACCCAGTGATTAGTTTATTTGGGTAATCGTTACATTTCATACTTTAGTTTTTAAAGCCAAGTTTTGGTATTTCTTTTTACGATGTGGGTTTTTATTAAATAAACTTTCGAATAGTAAACTATTTATAACCCCGACGAATTTCGAGGGCGAAATTCATTTTAAGGGGGGTAGAATGTAACAACCCGAGATTTTATGAAAACTATTCTTTTTAATTTTATTAATGTCTTGTGTTGTATGCTACACCAAAAAGAGCTTGCACAACACGCATCCTTGACTTGCCTTGCATTACACGCAATCGCAACCTTCCTCGATAGTGTTTGTAGTACGCAATACAAAGTTTCACGAAACAACGATATGCTATTAAAATATTATTAAAACTAGCCGTTATGAATAGTAATAACCACTTTTTAAAATTTTAGAAATTTTATCTCTCAAAATGGATTTCATTTTTGGATTCGTAGTATCTAATTTAGCCTAAGGTGAAATTTTGGTACTTTTCGGATAACTTTCATATTTTGATGAATAGTGAAAATTACTAAATTTTAGTTAAAAACAACTTTTTCAATCAAAATAATTAATAGTGATAAATTATTAATTTCAGTTTTTTTAAAGTATATTTAGAATATATTTTTACAATTTAATACAATGTTGGTCATTGGATGTAATTTCACATTTAAACCAGACATAAACAAGTGTCAATCTTTTGATAGATATTGTTTCTTAAAAACACGCTTTTTGTTTTAACAGCAGGATTTAATTATAAAATTAATTAATGAAACTTCTATGTTATGAATTTGGTAAAATAGACTTCATTTTTGAATTTGGAATATGAAATATATCTTAGGATGAAATTTTGGCATTATTCTGAAAAACAACAATTTTTGATGAATAGTGAAACTACTAAGTGGTAGTTAAAAAAAACTGAATTTTTCATAAAACTTAATTTTACCGCTTCTGTGAATGAAATTTCAAAAATCCGAGAGACACGGGTGATGTCAGTAAGTAAAATGTGGTTCAATGAGATGAAAATAATTTTTGGTGAATAGTAACTTTTTACTTTTATTTACCACAGTTAAAAGTAAATAGGGTAATTAAGGGTAAAAATGATATTAATATTACCCTAACACGTGTCCTAATCCTATTGGACAAGTGTATCTCGACCAAAAACAACCTTAAGTGTAAAATATTATCATTTAGGCCCACTTGGATTAGATTAGGACATTTATTATTATTTAATTCAAAGAAGAGTTAAAAGAGTTAAAATCAAAGTTTATTTACTAAAAAAAATTTAATATAGAATTATACATAAGATAAATTCGATTGTAAATATTCATTAGAAAGATAAAACGATTTCCTACATGATGGTATTTTATTTGTAATTTTTAGACATCAAATAATTTAATTTATTTATGACACAAAGATGATGCAGTAATTATCTTATTAATGAAATATTGACATAATTGATATTATAAATACCAAAATAAATGTAATTTAAGACTTTTTATGAATTACACTAATTTTCTAGGTTACTATGATATATTATTTTTTATTTAATCAACTTGGTTCGAACATATAATTCTGTTATGACTTTCACAAAAATCATATATCAAATAGTGTCAAAATTGACACAAAATAGTTTTTAAATCAAATATTATATTATTAATTGTTATTTTATTCCTAAAAATCTAAGGTTCGGCCAAATGACTTAGATAAGGATATATATATTAATAATGAACAATTTGGGGTTCGTTTGTCATGTTATAGTATGTTTATTAACCATATAGTTTAAGAAAACAAAAAGACACGGTAAAAGTTAAATTATTTAACTTAGAGTTAAATCTAATTGATAAGGTTAAAATAATAACCTGAACTTGTCAAAATCCTATTGGTTGATAGGATTTCGACCCATACCCACTTTAGCTTCGAAATAATACCCTTTGGAACCATTATAAACCGATTTTGACTTTAATATAAAATAATATTTTGAGATATTCCTAAGGTGCCCCTCTCCTCCCTTATAAAAGGAGACCTCCTCCCCCTCCTCCTCACACCAATTTGACCACTCAATATCGGCCAACCCCTGACAAATTCCCTTCTCCACTTCCCTAGAATAATCCTAGAGGTCCCGTTCTTCTTCAAAGACCAATCTTAGTTCCCTAAGTGGAGGATTCAAAGAGGCGTTTCAAAGAAGAGGTAATAACCATTACCGATCTTTTCAATTTCATTCATCTTCAACTTCTTCTTCTTTAGTTGTTTCATGACAAAGTAATAACATCAGTATTACTTACATACTGATATGTTATTATAAATATGAAACAACCCTAATTCACCTTCTATCCATCCTACGGAAAAATGAAATCACCGCGCGTGCGTACGTACGGAATACCGTCTCCACGCCGTGGTGTAATCTATTTTCCTCCACCACATTAATTGGATGGGTATAATGGTGTAATTAGTAACTATATATGATTATTATAAAGTTATATTGATACTTAAATCGTATACATACACTTCAACACAATTCCACGACCATGGGAATGATATCATCGCTCGTGCGTACGTACGGACTACCGTCTCTACGACGCGATGAGATTCATTCTCCATGTTAACCATTTAAGAATGATTATAAAGTATATGTAAGAAATAATAATGAAATATATGACATTATAAAGCTACTGGATTCATGTATATATATATATATGTATGTCATCTACTTACTTCCATTCAAGACAATAAGGAAAGGAAAACAGCGTTCATGCGTACGTACGGACTACCGTCTCCATGAACGGTGTTTTTCATTTCATTTATCTATCTATTATATATATATATATACTGAATATATATGATATATAAATCATATTTTATATTCTGGAAGTAAGTAAATCGTGATATAAGTATTAATAATGTCAAGAACAACAAGTCAAAACACCTACGATAAATGAAACGATTTTACCCAAAACGCTTCTTTAACATGGAATTTACAAAAGAACGGGTAATATAAAGTCATAAGTGAATCATATATGATATCATAACAGTGAATATGATTCTGTAATAAGTCAATGACATTATTTAAATCATTATACAGGAGGTTCGGACACATACGAAGCAAATCGGACCTAAGGTAAGGGAAATATCACAATCTCATTTTTATCCGAGATTGTTTATACTTTGGTATTTACTGGGGTGTATTTTATCATCCAAATCCATGTTTCCTCAATATGTAATATTATTTCCATCCACATACAATTTTTTTTAAATCCAATTTTACCCTTCGGTGAGTTTTTAGTAAAATATATGAAAGGAATCTTTTGTCGTTTTCATACGAGGTACTTTTTGACTTTTCCGACAAAAGTACGAAGAATGTTTTTTTAACTTATACGGAAAGAATGGATTTTTAAAACATTATTTCCAAGAAGCTTCCTTTACAGGTTTTCAAGTTTATTTTTAATCAAATTATTTTAGTTTATAATTTTATGACATTTTAAGAAAGGAAAAGTGTTTTTGAAGTAGAAATGATATTTTTCTCAAGAATGGAGTTCAAGTGTTTTATCAAAATTATTTTCCATCTAAGATAATAAAGGGTTCTATTTCTATCACTATTATTACATTGATTTGATTATGTTGTGAGGGAATTATTTTTATGAATTCATTTACCTTATATGATTTGTTTTATGATGTCATGATGTTTCAAGAATCCCATTTTTGTTACATGTGTTATGCAAAGATGTATGATTTATGATTATGTGGCACACATAAGAAAGGATTCATTATAAGATGGGTGGGACCTATATCTCCCTCCAATGCATTGGGTAAAGATTTTATATCTCATGAGATAGACATGGGTGGAATGGTAGGTTATACCGGTTCAGTGAAACAGGACTGAAACGAGGGTTACTCGATTCAGAAAGGGACTTTGTCCACTAAGATAGTCTTGGAAATTAGTCTTGACTAACAAGAAATGATTCTCTATGATTATGTGTGTATGCCACAAAGTTTCATGTTTTATGTTATGATTATTGGGATTACATTTCACTACTATGATTTATCCCATGTTATGAAATTATGCTCTCTTTTGCAGGTTAAGATTTCCAAAAGTTATGTTCTTATGAATATGATGTGATTGATTTTCTTTTGTTTACCCTTACTGAGCATTTGAGCTCACCCTTTTATGTTTTCTTTTCCCCAGGATATAAAGAAAGGTTTTAGGTAAAAAAAAGGGGAAGATCTTTATGGGAGATATTGAAGATCTTTCACCACGATTAGAAGATTACGTTCCGAGTTTCCAAAGACACTAAACTATTACGATCCTTGTGTGTGTGTTTTTGTTATGTACTAAGTATTCCGCAAATGTAATGTAATGTCAATGTACGTCAGGCTTCGGGTCTCTATATATTGTAACCTAATCTGGAACTCTCTCATGTAGTGAAATCAGGTCACTTATGGGACGTCAAGTGTGCCTCCTCATATTACATAGGCTTCTAACTAGATTCAAGTGTGTGATGATATATCGTGGATACTATACCCCGTTATGTATAGTTACAATATAGTGGAAATAAACAATATAAATAAATATAATTTAAATAAAAATAGATGAAAGATTATGACATACTACATGGAAGAAAAAGGATAAAAAAATAATAAATTTATAATAAATCATTTAATATCATGATAAAATTTATCAAAATGGAAAACTAAAGGTAATACAAATAAAAGAACCATCGAGCAAAAATAGACTCCAAATACCCCAGTCCTGAGCCCCATGTTGGCATCATCTTCAAACTCTATCCCGCCCAATAATAAAGAATCAAAAACAAGGTAAATTTACCTTATCCAATCCTATGTACATATAATATTCTATACCACCAATTGGTGGCCCGAATATAGTGTTAGTACAACTCATTAGGTCGACACCACCATTTCTAATCAAAACTAGTCTAATAATAATTTTTTTTAATAAACTTATAAATAGGTCTCTTAAATAAGAAATAAATACAATATTAATATAAACCTATTTCATAACCATTCCAAAATATCTTTGAGAAAGTATAAAATCCATTCCAACCATCACCATAGAACCATGGAATGATAAAATGACTCGGGAAATACCATTGTATATGCATTTCAACATCACGCCTAATCCCTCTAGATAGTCATTTCACCATCCCGAACATATTAGTCTCTATAAAAAGTATGGTATCTAGTCATATCCCTTTATATAATCATTACAATAAAAAATTCATCCAATCCCCCAATACAAGAGTTATATAATTAAACTAGGCTAATCTCTCTATACATGAATTAAAGAGTGAATTTGTGCCTAGCCTTTTATATAATAATTACAACATGAAACTCAGAATAAGTCACAACGGTAAGAATATCACAATATTATAACACAAGAATCAGTTATTAATTCTAAAAATTACTATATGTCTTTCAATTTAATATTCATTTTCATAACAAATTATTTTGAGTAATTTCTATTAACAATAATAGATTACCAAATTCATGTTATATCATGAAATCACCTAGGTTTTTATATCATGATAAACACACTTTAATCCATTTTTCAATTAATTATTTGTAACGTCCCATCCCGGCTTACCATCAAACCGGTGGCTGGACCAGTAGGTCACATGGCCTCAAGCACGTCTCCCCGTACGCCAGAGGCTGCTGACTTGCAGCAAGGGTCTCGGGAGGTGATAGTGGGGAGACTATACCCTCATATCAGAGTAACGCAGTGGTATTATCAGAGTAAATAATATTCATTAGCAGAAAGAGTAAACAATTGAAAGGAAGAAGCAAAAGATAGGTAATAATCATTTTATAAAAGGCGGAAAATGCCAGTTTACAATGCATGCATGTACAGAGGATGATACAGTTAAGAAAGCAGGAAACAATACAACATGCTTTACAAACAATACAAAAATAAAAGACAGAAAATCCCAACGGCAATCCCCTGAGCATCCCATGCTCCCGCTTGGTCCTTTTCTCCTAACTCCTCAGGTACAAACAGCACAGCACACAACCTAGGTCCTACAAGCAAGAAGGTCTACTCGGGTACCCCAGCGTAATGGTGGCCCGAGTAGGGTGTGAGATATAAATCTCAGTAGGCTGGCACCACCGGTGTCTAACCCAATCCAGATAGTGTATAATAATTAAACAGTGAGAATGTATGGGAAATAAGTAAACAGAATTACATAAGTAAATAACACCCGTCCAGGTTCCCAAAGGACACCTGACTGTTATACCAGCTTTGGCTCGTTGCCGGTAAAGTAACCTGGTCATGTCATCATATATATATAAAAATTCATTTATATCATAGACGGCGGGGGGTAAGAATGTATCCCACCCATTAATCGAGATTAGCAGGCACAAGGTAAGAATGCCTCTCGTCCCTATAAGTCAACTGTCAAGGGGTAAAAATTCCTCCCTTTAATCACATTCATTCAACTGGTATAGGGTATAACTGATTCCCATCTGTCACATTCATAACACTAGCATGGGGTATAACGGTCTCCCATCTCTCACATTCATAACACTGGCATGGGGTATAACTTCCTCCCATCCAGACTTGTAATCATCAACAGAAGTCAACTGGAAAGGGGTAAGAATGCCTCCCTTATAGACAGGTAATCATCAATAGAAGTCAACTAGCAAGGGGTAAGAATGCCTCCCTTAAAAACTGGTTATCATCAACAGAAGTCCACTGGAAAGGGGTAATAATGCCTCCCTTCCAGACATGTACTGTCACACTTTCATGGGGTATAACTGCCTCCAATCCAACCACGTATCTGTCACTAGGTGGTCTCAACATGGACTCACCTTTATTATCATTCATTAGGTGGCATCAACATGTGCGCACTCAGAATACAAACATGTCTGTAGTATACTTCTTATGGAATTACCTCATAAGCATTCAAAGAATCATACCACATACACATAAGTGAACACATTCATGTTCACACTTAAGACAACACATATTAAGTATTTATAATAACATATTCAGCTTAAAAATATATGTCATGATCAATACGTTATCTGAAGGCGTGGTCATACCACCCTAGTCCATTCATTTCTAGTTTGACCATTTCACCTTAAAGGATATGTTTATCATTATTTAACCCTTTGATGCCTTATAAAGGAAACATTTCATATAGTCTTAAGTCATCCCTCTAAGGTTACCCTTTTAATAAATTTTCCTAACATGGAAAATTGACCCAAACACAAGTGTCATATCCATACCATTCTATTTGTCTCAATAAGGTAAGTTCACATACAAAGCATCAAAGATGCACCACAAAAATCCAGCAGGAAAGCATAAAAATTCTATCACTACTTTTTATCTTGAAGACAGTGCACCTATGATCGAGGGGTTTTATTATTAAATCGTGAGTATAGTGACCAAGAAACCCTTTTATCTTATTCTAGTAATTCAAACTCTTTCTCAAGCAGTGTCTAATCAAACCCAATTTGCAGAATTAAAACACAAATACAAAGCAGTATTAAACTATTTAATACTTTACTGTAAATTAAAGGTCAAGGAGAGGGACCCTACCTCAAGGTGGATCAATCGGTCCACTCCGGATCTTGACGCTTTCTATCTAAGATCCATTGCAGCTCCCCCACGAGGCATATGTGATTTCACATATGACCTATGCCTACACAGGCGAGTCTCCTGGACTTTGGTGACTCGAAACCACACCAAAACCTTCAACGCACTAACAGATAAATACAAGGAACCTTAAAACACTTAAAGGAACCATTCTAGGTGCTGTAAAACCAAAATCGTAACAAAAACCTCACCTAGAACCAAAGTCGGCAACCGAAACCGCTCGAATCTGCCTCACCTTTGGTGGCGGCTGTCGAAACTCGAACTCAAGGGTCCTGAGACAACCTTAGTACAACCCTAGAACGAAAGAAAAACAGAATTTAAAAAACCCCCAATACCTAGGGTTCGGCCGAATCTCACGGGTCAACGGAGATGCCAAAATCCGGCCGAAAAAAAAAGAGGAGCGGGAAGGAGGGAACTTACTACAGAGGATTGGAGAAGAAACCAAGAGAAAATCCGAAGAAAACGGAGGAAGGAGGAGGCCGTAGGAGGAGGGCATCAGGCGGCTCAAAGGGGGAGCTCCCTGGTGCTGCGTGTGGGTCTGGCGAGAGAGGAAGAGATGGAGGGATTTGTTTTTAAGTTTTTCTTTTATTTTATTTTAAAATTTAATCAAATTCTTTAAAAATACTGGCCCGCACAATTTTCCAAAATGTGCGCAAACCGTGCGGCACCCTCTGCCTAAGGGAGATCCCTCGCATGGGCTAGGCGCACGGTTTGGGAGACTGTGCGCAGCCCGTGCGCAATCTACTGCCCCCTTAAATAAGGCCGAACAGTTTTCCTGCAATGGGCTACATGGTTTGGTCAAACTGTGTGCAGCCCGTGCGCCTTCCTCTACCTTTTAAAAACCAGACTCTTTCTCATGACCGAAGCTCCTGAGACCCGTCGAGACACTAAGGAAATTTGCGAGCCTTCGCCCAAACTCAAAACCAAAACAACAAAGAGTTACCACTCTTATAAATCCATTCCAAAGCTCGGTCTTAAAAAACCCCATTCAGTAAATCGAAAAAGTTCAAATTCCTTCGGGTTTTAGTCCGGTTCAAAATGCGGGTCATTACAACCTTCCCACCTTTGAACTTCTCGTCCCTGAAAAGCCTTCGGGAAAAATGAACACATCACCCAACCTACATGGGTTTTGAAGCTTTTTTAAAATGATCACGTTGCATTCAAAAATTTCCAACACACCCTTAAGAATCCATTAAACCATATGGTGCTTAAGCCACCAAAACCCGAGCCAATGCTCATTTCCCAAACGAAACACCAAGAAGGCTCTTCCCGAGCCCATCTACCCAAAGACACGAACCCGTCGTCATCTCGCCAAGTATCCAGCCACAGGTACTTTCCACCATATATTTTTAACGTTAAGCAACCAACTCCAAACTAATGTTCGGACCACCATGGGAATTGACTTTCAAATCAAGCCCCAAGAGTTCCCACAACGCTCCTAGCGAGTTTTGAAACAGATCAAATGGTCGATCCCCCATCGACCTCAACTCCCAATTCAAGCCGGTTGTTCATATTAGGCACCGGCTATCACAAAACGCACTTGCATCTACCTGAGGACGTGCCAGAGAATGGTATGTCACCGACCACAGACATTAAACAAGAACCCCGAGTCTAGCCATCTCCGGCTGACTATTTACAAGAATGCTCGGCCTAAACGGCCGACGTATTTCAAATAGAACCACAATGCCTTTCTCCAAGGAACCTTACGTTTAGCACAAACGTGTTCACCAAAGCCTAAACCCGACTTCTGATGACATTTCCAAGATCAAACCATACCATAATCCACACATCCGACGTGCAACGCCGAAAGAGAACCATCCGATCAATCCCAACAACTTCAAAGCATTAGCGCGGATAAGACCGACGCTCTCTTAGTGCATCTTGGACGAAGACGAGATAGGGGACATGTTCGTCGCTAAACAAAATACACCAAGAGGATTGAAACAGATTCTAGTTAATAATACCAGACTACTAGTAGGAAGAACAGTCGAACCTCAACTGGTCGAATTCAAGGAAGGAACCTGGCTTCGCCTGCCGACACATTCACACGTTTTAAACTCGCATGCCTCACAGGCATTCAGACACAACCAACCCATTTCCAAAGCCTTCTAAGTAGCATCCATTCCACGTGAAAGGACACATTTACCAAATTTGACACAATGCACTCCCAACCTTAGAAGTGTCCTAGTCGCCGAAGGGAAAGGTGATAACCTAGACGAGCACAAGCGCGCTAGTACACAAACACCGCAATCAATCATGTGACGCTCCTCGACCACAATCACATCACCAAAAAAATAAAGGAGATCCAAAACAAGGAAACCAGCGTGTCAAAACACACGAGTCATTCGAAATCCATCCCGAACATTGGGACGGAACAATTCATTAATGTCGGGCCACTCTACGGAGGAGATGACCCAAAGCCACAATGAAAGTAAAAACCCAATGACCACCCATCCGAACAAGGGTTTCCTTAGAAAAATAAGATTCCAACAAGGGACAACGGCACCCGAACGGAACCTCACGTCAGAAAACTCATGGTACCATCATGGTATTAAAATACTAAGGGTGCTACCTACCACGGGCTAGCCCCTTATGAAGATCAAACATTGACCCTAACGCCGGGTCATGTGAACCAAAGTCGCTAGGCACAAAATCCAATCATCAAAACACCGCTAAGGAAACAATACCCACGGAAAACACCTATGGTACCATTCCAAGGCAACTTAAAGAGAAACTCAAAACATCCCCTTACACTAGGGTTTCAACGCACCACCACGGTTTCCATTACCAAGCCCTTAAAATTTTACCCCATTTAAACTCTAACCATTTAAAGACTTCAAGCACACATCAAGAAAACATGAAAATTTCACATAAACATCCTTTTAAGAACATCAAACATTCATAGAAATCCCGTATTTATCAATAAAAAGAGAAAAACAAACCATTTAAACAAAAGGGCGATCTACTAGGGTCTCATTCTATCCATCTCGGATTCTTAAAGAAGAAACCCCAAAGCAATTGGTCAATTTTTCTCAAACACCCCAAAACGGGTTATCTCATACAACACTTTTCAACTGACCTACTCGGGTCTAGTTTCACATTTAATAGTTAGCCAAAACCCCTTAAATTTTGAAAAAATCAGACAACCTTTTCCATTTAATCATTTCACAACACAACAAGCCTTTACATTAAATACAGGTTTCTATTTCCCAATTCATGAAGTGCCCATACACTTCATGGATTGAAAATTGACTCCCCTTTTAATCCAAACTATATTCCAACCCGGAATTTAACATGCTCACATACAACAGCCCAAATATATGGGTGTCCATCTACCAACCAATAAAGCACCCATACACTTTATAAATTGGCATTTGGCTCCCCTTTTTAATCAAAACCAATTTAATTTAGCATTTTAATTTCCACAACTTTACATTCTAATCAATATACCTACAAATGTATTTATATCATGCTCAGAATGGTTTTAATATACAGGTTACCCCTTCTCAGTTGTAAGGCGCCCATACACCTTACAAACGAAAATTGACTCTCATCATAATCGCAACCAATATATTTTATCCCATGCAATCATTCACATATTACAACTTAACTAGCATGTTCTCACAAGCAGCAAACATAGAACATGTTATATCACAGAAGCATGGCATATCAATCATGGCACATAATCAGATCAGCAGGAAATTACTAATGCAACTGCATGGAATGACACTATGCATGACATGTTAATTCATATGTTCCTAATGTGATGCATGGAATGCATCTTTCTTTACATATCAAGCCAAGGGTAAAATTCAAGGAATTTCATAAACCATAAGTAGTAGAAAATACAAAAGTCACTCAAGGTGAAACCATATCAACTGTAATATCAAACAACATGAACAATAATTCCAAGCCCTGGCCAAGTGGTCATTTCCCGTACGTGGGGTGATTAGTAACAAGCACAACTATTAGCAAAGCGCTAACACATTCCTAATCTCCTGTCTATCAACCCAAAACAGTAAGGAAAAAAGAAAAGAAACAGCTCTGATACCACTTTGTAACGTCCCGGCCCAGCTTACCATCGAACTGGTGGCCGGACCAGTAGGTCACATGACCTCAAGCGCATCTCCCCGTACGCCAGAGGCTTCCGACTAACAACGAGGGTCTCGAGAGGTGATAGTGGGGATACTATACCCTCATATCAGATTAACACAGCGGTATTATTAGAGTAAATAATATTCAGTAGCGGAAACAATAAACAATTGAAAGGAAGAAGCAAAAGATAGGTAATAATCATTTTATAAAAGGTGGAAAATGCCAGTTTATAATGCATTCATGTACAGAAGACGATACAATTATGAAAGCAGGAATCAATACAACATGCTTTATAAAAAATACAAAAATAAAAGACAGAAAAGCCAAACAACAATCCCCTGAGCATCCCAAGTTCCCGCTTAGTCCTTTGCTCCTAACTCCTCAGGTACAAACAACACAGCACACAACCTAGGTCCTACAAGCAAGAAGGTCTACTCAGGTACCCCAGTGCAATGGCGGCCCAAGTAGGGTGTGAGATATAAATCTCAGTAGGTCGGAACCACTACTATCTAACCAAATCTAGATAGTGTATAATAATTAAACAGTGAGCAGGTGTGGAGAAATAAGTAAACAGAATTACATAAGTAAATAACACATGTCTAGGTTTCTAAAGGAAACCTGGAGGTTATACCAGCTTTGGCTCGTTGTCGGTAAAGTAACCTCATCATGTCACCATATATATATAAAAATGCATTTAGATCATAGACAGTGTGGGGTAAGAATGCCTCCCACCCATTAATCGAGATTAGCGGGCACGAGGTAAGAATGCCTCTCGTCCCTATAAGTCAACTGGAAAGGGGTAAGAATGCCTCCCTTACATCACATTCATTCAACCAGTATGGGGTATAACTGCTTCCCATCTGTCACATTCATAATACTGGAATGGGGTATAATTGTCTCTCATCCAACACATTCATAACACTGGCATGGGGTATAACTGCCTCCCATCCAGACATGTAATCATCAATAGAAGTCAAAAGGAAAGGGGTAAGAATGCCTCCCTTCCAGACAAGTAATCATCAACAGAAGTCAACTGGAAAGGGGTAAGAATACCTCCCTTCCAGACATGTACTCTTCAACAGAAGTCAACTGGAAAGGGGTAAGAATGCCTCCATTCTAGACATGTACTGTCACACTGGCATGGGGTATAACTGCCTCACATCTAACCATGTATCTGTCACTAGGTGGTCTCAGCATGGACTCACATTTATTATCATTCATTATGTGGCATCAGCATGTGCGCACTCACAATACAAACATGTCTATAGTATACTACTTATGGCATTACCTCATAATCATTCAAAGAATCGTACCACATACACATAGGAGAACACAATCACATCCATACTTAAGGCAACCCATCGTAAGTATTTATAATAACATATTATGCTTACAAACATAAGTCGTTCTCAACACGTTATCTGAAGGCGCAGTCATACCACCCTAGTCAATTCATTTCATGTTTGACCATTTCACCATAAAGGATATGTTTACCATTATGTAACCCTTTGATGCCTTCAAAAAGAAACATGTCATATATTCTTAAGTCATCCCACTAAGGTTAGCCTCTTACTCAATTTTCCTAACATGGAAAATTGAACCAAACACAAGTATCATAGCCATACCATTATATTTGTCTCAACAAGGAAAGTTCACATACAAAGCATCAAAGATGCACCACAACAATCCAGCAGGCAACCATAAAAAGTCTATCACTACTTTTTATCTTGAAGATAGAGCACCTCTGATCGAGGGGTTTTATTCTTAAATCGTGAGTTTAGTGACCAAGCAATCCTTTTATCATATTCTAGCAATTTACACTATTTCTCAAGCAACATCTAATCAAACCCGATTTGCAGAATTAAAACACTAATGAAATGTAGTATTAAACTCTTTAATACTTTACTGTAAATTAAAGGGCAAAGATAGGGACAATACCTCAAGGTGGATCCATCCGTCCACTCCGGATCTTGACACTTTCTAACTAAGAGTTGTTGTTTCTCCCCCACGAGGCATGTGCGATTTCACATATGACCTATGCCTACACAGGCGAGTCTCCTTGACTTTGGTGACTCGAAACCATGCCAAAACCTTCAACGCACTAACAGATAAATACAAGAAACCTTAAAACACTTAAAGGAACCATTCTAGGTGATGCGAAACCAAAAATGTAACAAAAACCTCACCTCGAACCAAAGTCGGCAACCGAAACCGCCCAAATCCGCCTTGCCTTCGGCAGTGGCTGTCAAAACTCGAACCCAAGGGTCCCGAGACAACCTCAGTACAACCCTAGAATGAAGGAAAAATAGAAGTTAAGAACCCCCCAATACCTAGGGTTTGGCCGAATCCCACGGGTCAACGGAGAGGCCAAAATCCGGCTGGAAAACAATAGGATAGGGAAAGAGGGAACTCACTACAGAGGATCGGAGAATAAACCAAAAGAAAATCAGAAGAAAACGGAGGAAGTAGGAGGTCGTAGGAGGGGGGCATCGCACGGCTCAAAGGGGGAGCTAACTGGTGATGTGTGCGGGTCTGGAGAGAGAGGAAGTGAGGGAGGGATTTTTTTTAAGTTTTTATTTTAATTTATTTTTAAATTTAACCAAATTATTTAAATAGGCTGGCTCGCACAGTCTGATCCACACGGTTTTCCAAACTGTGCGCAAACCGTGCGACACCCTCTGCCTAAGGGAGATCCCTCGCACTGTCTAGGCGCATGGTTTTGGAGACCTTGCACAGCCTTTGCGCAATCCACTGCCCTCTTAAATAAGGCCGCATGGTTTGCCTATAATGGGTTGCACGGTTTGGTCAAACCATGCGAAACCCGTGCACCTTCCTCTGCAATTTAAAAATCAGCCTCTCTCTTGGTACCGAAGCTCCCGAGACCCATTGAGACACTAAGGAAACTTTGCGGGCCTTCGTCCAAGCCCAAAACCGAAACAGCAAAGCGTTACCACTCTCAAAACTTCGTTCTGATTATCGTTCTTAAAAACTACCCATACAGTAAATCGAAAAAGTTCAAATTCCTTCGGGTTTTAGTCTGGTTAAAAATGCAGGTCATTACATTATTAATCAATGATATCCACACCCATGAGTAGCCGTAAGTTTAGTCACAATAGAATTTAATCTAAAGAGATCCAAGGAATTATCCCACCCATGATATATAATCATTAATCATTCAATTAATTTATTTCAACATTGTACTGTAAAAATTGTTATAATACACATTATTAATAATTAAACATACCATTAGGACTGTTCATAGACTACGTGCATTTTTTTAGGAGATCAAACCAACTCTATTAAAGATAATGTTTTGGATTTTTATTTACTTGAAGTAAACTTAGATGAATATAGTTTATGAAACATAATTGTTGGATCTGTTTCAAATAAATTTGAAGGAGAAAAGACTACCTAAGATGAGAATCGGTGAGGCGGTAAGGTGGCGATGCGGTGATGGGCTTGGGTTCGGGGGTCACCAAGGGGGGTTCGCGGGGTTTGGGTGGAGAAGGGGGGTCCCAGGGTGAGGGGGGGAGTTTTGGGGTTGGGAAAAAAAGTTTTAGGGGCGGTTTATAAAAAAATGCAGCTAAATCATTAATAAACAATTTAACAGTGGTTTAGTAAACCACTGCTAAAACAACTGCAAAATTATATTAATGTTGTAGTATATACATGATAGGATTTGATACCAATAAATGTGACCTAATTTCAATAATCTAGAACTTACAACATCAAAATGATATATTGGATCACTTACATACCCAATAAACATTTAGGTTTAGAGTTTCATAGAACTAAGATAAACTCTTACATAACATTATTCATGTACTTTAAAGATTATTTTTTACACTACTCCCATATTTTCATTTTCCATGTTAATTCATCACCACAACTCAAATGAAACCCTTATATACATATCTTACATAAAATCATTCTTTATAACCTAAGGAAAAGAAACACAATAAGGGTGATATCCAACCCTTAGTAAGGGTAAACATAAGGATTAAAAATTGAATGTAATTAGTGAGAATAAGATGAGAATAAGGGTATGATAACATAATAAGATTTCATGATAATAAAATAATAGAATTAATAACCATAAAAAATGTATCGTGGAATAAATATTTAATAGAAGATAAGATTCATATAAGTCAACAAACATGATCCTTGTGAAAAAGAAAATACTTAACAAAAAAATCCATTAAAAACTTATAGAATGGATATAAAAAACACGTTGGTATCTTGGAATATTATCTTCATAGAAACACTAAAATAACCCTTATATATGGTATAACCTTCCTTGGTTAATTCATATGATTTCTAAGGAGTAACTTATTAACCAGTTAACTCTCCCATCTCTTAATAGTTACTTATATTATGTCAACTCTGTCATTATTACCCAATACATTGGAGGGTTATAAAAAACTCACCAACAACATATCATAAAAATTACTTTAAGTATTTGGTTTCACTCCGTAATCTTTATTTCATAAATAATTTCTAAGTACTATATCATAAAACAAAATAATTAAAATCATGTACTTCTCTACATCACAATAACCATTGTTCATTAATAACTTCATTTACCCATGTAAAAGAAACTTTTTCCATGAAAATAATCATAAATATATAGAAATAATAAGTATGGAATAATTAAAACATATCCCTAGTGTATTTTAAGTAAAATAAATTATTTTTTTACATTAATAGATAAAAATACTATTTAAAGATCATTAAAAACATTCTTACAGAAAATATCCTTTACACTTTTAAAAAAACTTTTGAAAACTAAAAATTCACAAGATATTGGGAAAATACATTTATTTGAACATAGAATATAAAAATTATAATGTAATATTAAAATAAAATAATTTTCATGAATTTGGGAAAATATTTCCATATCAATAAATTTTAAAAATAAACATTATTTTAAAACATTTTTAAAGAGGGTCAAAAGTGGCCCATGTGAACATTAAGAAATTTCATTTTAATGATTTTAAAATAAGGTAAAATATAATGTAAAATAAATTTAGTAAATAATTTATTTTTAGAAAAGAATAATTTTGAAAACATTTTATAAAACATAGATATGCCTGAGAAATATTCTCGATTTAAAAAAATATACATGATTAGTGTCACTTACAAATAACTTTATTGATGTTTCTTTAATAAATAAAAGATAAGATAGAAACTAAACAATTAATAAATATTCATAATTTTATTATAAGAAAATATATGTGGTTAAAAAAAATAGGAGCATATGATTTCCCCCTAAGGAGCCTTGAACATAAAAAATCTCAAAAATAATGGAGATTGTAACATAAAAGATTTACCGCTTTGGTAACTTTTAAATCTAAATACATTGAAAAAAAGAGTATTATATAGCTCTATAAATACCATGAATTTCAGGAATTAATAAATGAAAATTAATTCATTATTCATTATTTACACCATATTGAAAAATCATGTTTTATGACATGAAACATGCCTCAAGAAAATGATATTGATACAAATAAAATCCTTGCAAAGATACTAACATTTGAAGTGATGATTAATACATGAATTGATTATGTTAACATATGTAAATAAACATAAATAATGTTTAAATTAATAATAAAAAAGTATACATCAATTCACATATAATCATTTCATAATAAAGTCAATGGAGAAGAGTTATGACCCAATGAATGGAAATTGAGTTAAGAAACCACTTACCACTTGGTAACTTTCAAGTCAAATCAATTTGGATAAAATAATTTGGTTTGTAACATAGAATTCCATGAATTATTAATTATTAATGATATAAAATGTAAAATGGAAAATATACACACCATATAAAAGAAATTAGGAGCATAACATTGAAGAATTCCTCGATGAAATGAAATTAAGAAGAAATCCCTTATCTCGAGTCCACGCTTTCTATGTATGTCCTTTAACAACTATATAATAAACTTATAAAAAATATTTTATTTTTGAATAACCTTTTATTGTATTAATAACATGTCCTTAAAACATTTGTTTCACAAACTTTAATTACATATTTAATTATGTAATCTTTTATGTTCACATTGGGTGTTTTAAGGATGTTTGGTTCATAATTTCAAAACAAAATTGGTATGTTGCCTGTTTTCAAATGGTTCATTATTCCATAGCCTCAAAAATTAAAAAAAACATGAAATAATTATCATTTTTATAAAATAGTTATCATTTTTATAAAATAATTATACTTTTATAACCAACAATGTAATATGGTTAAAAAATTAATTGTGTTACCATCACTGAGACGGTAGGTCATACGTACGCATGAGTATTGTTTCTATTTTTTAACAAAAAAAGAAGTTAAGTATTATTTTTTCTTCATATAATGATTATTATATCATAAATTTATTATTATATCTTTAAATACAATTATATATACCATAAATGTGATTCGGTGATGAACAACAAATCACATCGCTTCATGGAAGTGGTAATCCACACATATGAATAAACAACATTTTCATTTTTCAATGGATGGAATGGTATGAAAATATATTATAGATTATATTTCAAGAGTGATAATTATTTAATTAATATCATATATATACTTTCAATTGATCATTATATCAATCCATAAGAGGTTGTGTTGGAAAATGAATTACATCGATTCATTTGGAGGAAGTCCTCAATACACAAAAATAATGGTTTCATTTCCCATTTTTTAGAATAATAGATGGGTATAGATAATTACATTAACATCATATCATATCAATATATTTAATATAATTATTTTAACATTTCAACATGTTTTATAAATATTTAAAGGAGGTATATGGATAAATAAAACAAAAACATTTGGTTAAAATCAATACATATTCTTCAGACAACCTCCTTTTCATTACAGCTTAAGCCCTCTAAGGTTGGTATTATGCCCAAAATAATACCAGTAGAATGTGGGTAGTGATGTTATAAATGTATTTTGGAAGGGATTTTCTAATCTAGAGTGCTCAAAATGTGTGAGGAGGAGAGGATAGGTGGTTCCCTTTTATAAGTAAGGGAGGGGAACTCTTGTAATTATAAATTATTTAATTAATATAAAATAGTTTTCATTTAAAAGTGGAACCTGTTGAGTAAGTGTTGTTTTCTAAAATACATAATGTTTTTATTTAAAGAGGGATATTTTTGAGAACAATACTCTATCTCTTTATGATGATTTTGATGATCACAAATACCCTTTATTGTTTTCTAATGATTTTATTTTTTAAGTATATTTAAGGAATTTTTTATTTATTTTTTATTTCTGGAAGAAATATTTATGTTATTGAACAACAACATTCAGTTGTTAAAGTATTCGCATTAGTGTGTTCTGGAAACACTGTTCATGCTCTACATATTCAGTAATTGCTTAAGCTTTTTCTGTAATCACTTTTCATACCCTATGTGTGGAAACATAGCGTAAAGAAATGAAACCGCTACTTACATTACAAGTTATCAAAAAAGTATGGTTAATCAACCATACGTTATCGACAAAGTATGAAAAAGAACCCTATATTAGGAATGTACCCTACGTTTGGGATATTAGAAATGTATGGAAGGAGAACCGTACGTAAGTGTTAAACGTTATGTTTGTTTCTCAAAAAGTATGGTTCATCAACCTTACTTTTGTATACAACCTTACGTTTCTTAGAAAAGTATGGATCATGTTCCTTTTGTTTGGAATCTTATAAAAGTATGGATCATTTATAATACGTTTGAAAGTTGAAGAGAAAAGTACGGATGGCCAAACCTACTTTTGTGATCAACCATATGTTGAAAACCTTACGTTTGAAGGCTATGTCATCAACCTTATGTTTATGATCTGCGTTACGTTCAGAGGATGCATACTGTACAACTCAGTCTTACGTTTGGCATCGGATAATTTAAAATTGATATTATAATTCAATGATCTGCAAGCGAATTATCATAGTGATTTTAAGACGGATTAAAAGTTGATTTTAAAGCACATATTTGACGAGTTCAGAGTTGTTTAAGGATTTAATTAAAAGGATATTTTCATGGAGAATTACAAGGAGAGTTACGACTACTCTGTAAATTCAAATGTATGAATTACGTGAGTAAATAGGTGAAGATTGTGGATCTGATTTTTGCAGTGGAAGTATTCGTTATATCTGTTTTATTTTAAGATGTGTGTAAGTACAAACTGAAAATAGTGATCAAGAACACAAGAGCAGATACATCTATCAAAATACGAGATCTTATGTATGACATATAGAAGAGAAGAAAAAACATATTCAATCACGATCTACATTTCTGTTGATTACAAAGAGTAATAAAAGCTCTGTTTGTTAAAGAAGAAGATACATTATAGAAGATTCACTTATTCAATATTGAAGATCAATTGTGAATCTGCTGCTGCTGAAGTTGCGATTTATATTTCTATATCTACTACAACGGGATTGACTCAGAATGACTCTTTCTTGAAGATCATTCTTTTTGAAGATGACAATCCATTTACTGTCAGTTGAATTTTGTTGCAATTGTGAAGAACAATCGGGAGAGTATTTTCAAAGAACAAATACTTTTTATCTTGAGTGACCAGCTTCTCGTTCTAAGCTATGTAGGTTCTGTGATTGAACCAGAAGGCTGGATTTTTTCTTAGATTGTAAAGGTTTCAACTGCCTGCACTAAGTTGTTGAAAGGTCTGTTGAGATGAGGACTAGATAGTGAAAATCGCCAAGCTCATGGAGTTGAGCATTGGTGGAGTGGACTAGGGGGCTTCGGTTCCCTGAACCACTATATATCGTGTGTCCCTACATTTCATATCTCCACCGCAATAATCTATCTGATTAAATACAAAGGAAAGAACACGATCTCGCGAAGATTTTTGAAAATACACAATTCACCCCCCCCCCTATTGTGTATATTTGGTATAATCTCGATTCAACAATTGGTATTAGAGGTTAGGATTTTAATAAAGCTCTAACAAGCTAAAAGCGATTAAGGACTATACGCAGAGCAAGATGATTGATACGAGAGAGGGAATGTCTATGGTCAGAGCACCATACTTTAATGGATAAAACTATGGATGCTGGAAGTTGTGAATGATTATCTATCTAAAAACCCTTGGATACAGAGTATATTCTAAGATACTGACTCCATATGAGATACCTAAAAATCTTGAGACACGGAGTGCAGCTACGGAAGCAGAATATGATATGAAATTAAAGGCAATGAATGCAATTATATGTGGTCTAGGACCTGATGAATTTAATATAGTATACCAATGCTCGACAGCATATGAGATGTGGAAAACTATTGCTGTTTCTTATGAAGGAACTAACAATATCATGGAAATGAGATATTCTACTGCAAAGCTTAAATTTGATACATTCAGAATGGTTGAAGGTGAAATCATTACTCAAATGAATGGAAGGTTAATAGATATTGTCAATAATATAACCGCCTTGGGAGATCCCATTAAAAAAGCTGATCAAGCTTTAAAAGTACTAAAATTACTGCCTATTAGATGGAATGGAGTCTCTGCAGCAATCAGATAGTCTACACCTGTCAAAGACATAACTATGATAGAACTGATTGGAACACTAATGATGTATGAAGATGAGATGCAAGATGAATCAAATGAGTATAAAGTGTTTATCAAGAGACATGAAACTACCTTGAAAGTTTCATCACAAAGCAAAAACGATGAAGAAAAGTGTAAAAGTGAAATCAGAAAGTTCTGATTTATCAAATTCTGAGGTGGAACTGGCTCAACTAGCCCGAAAATTCACCAAATTCTATAGAAAGAAGAAGGGATTCAGAAAATACTTCAAAATTGATGACAAGGAAGTCAGATGTTATAAGTACAAGAAAATGGGGAACATCATACCTGACTGTCCACATTTAAAGGAAGGCAAGAAGAATAAGTTATTCAAAAGGAATGATTATGAGAATAAGGACAAGAAAGCAATGAAAGCTAAATGGAGTGTATTTAAAGACTCCAGTAGAACTTCTGAATCAGACTTCGAGAAGGAAGAAGTAAATCTGAAAGCCAACATATGTTTTATGGCAGAAACAGATGAGGTAAAATCTTGCTACTCTTCTGACTCTAGTTCTAAAGCTAGTTACTCTAATGAAAAACTTGCAGCCTACTACAATATTCTTGAATAAAAATATGATTCTCTATTTAAGAAGCATAATTCTTTAAAGAACATTCATAAGTTTGTTTCAGATGAAAGAGATACAATTATAAAGCAATTTAAGGAGTTAACTGATAATTATAATTCTTTTAACATTGACTATGCAGATCATGAAGCTAAAATAAAAACTCTACAAACAGAAGTAGAAACATATAAAAGTGAAGCCCTTATTTTTACTAAAGGAGAAAAATTCTTGAATGAAATTCTTGGAAAAAATTTATTAATAAAGAAGGATTTGGAATTGGCAGTAAAGGTGAAAAACCTAAACTGTACAAGAATTATTTTATTGCAAGCTCAAAAAGATTAAATTGTAATTACTGTGGAACAAGGGGACAAATTACTAAAAACTATTTCTTAAGACAACCAAAAATAAGAGGTATTAAGAAATATTTTGTTTCGAATAATTTATTTTATTCTGTTGATTTTAGAAAAACAAAGCAAGTCTGGATTACCAGATCTTTACTGGCTAACACAACTAGACCCAATAGAATATGGGTACCAAAGAAACTTGTTTAAATGCCTTTGTAGGAAGCAGGTAACAGAAGTAAAAAGGACATATGGTATATGGACAGTGGATTCTCAAGGCATATGAGTGCAAACTCGTCGAATTTCTCTACACTCACTCAAAAAGATGGTAGACTTATCACTTTTGGTGACAATGCCAAAGGGAAAAGCATTGGTATTGGAACATTTGGAGATCCAAAATTTGTCTCAATCAAAAAATTACTTTATGTACAAGGATTGAAACACAATATAATAAGTATCTCTCAACTCTGTAATGATGTTATAATATTGATTTTTCTAATAATTTTGTAGTATTTTTATAAATAAACTTCTTAAATTTAGAGAACCAAAAACTGATAATGTATACACATTGGATTAAAATTCCTTGTGTAAACAACAAGTAAATTGCTTAACTACTAAAGTGAATGAATCTTGGTTCTGGCATACGATACTTGGACATTGTAATGTATATTTTTTATATAAATTATCTAAGAATCAATTATTTTCTGATTTGCCTAGTCTTAGATTTGAAAGTGATAGATTCTGTGATGTATGTTAACTTGGAAAGCAACACAAATCATCCTTAAAATATGATAACAAAGTTTCTACAACTAAACCTCTAGAACTTATCCATATGGATTTTTTTGGACCTTCAAGGGTAGAAAGATTGGATGGTAAATTATTTTTATATGTTTTAGTTGATTACTATTCCATATTTACATGGATTTTCTTTTTGAAATTTAAAAATGAAGCTTTTCTTTATTTAAAAGTTTTTGTAAATCTACTCAAAATGAAAATTGTTTTAATATAATTTCTTTAAGAAGTGATCATGGTGGAGACTTTTAGAATCAGGAATTTAATTCCTTTTTCTCAAACATGGGTATTAAAAATACTTTCTCTGCACCAAGAACGCCTCAACAAAATGGAATTGTTGAAAGAATAAATATGACTATTCAGGAAATAGCTAGGGCTATACTAAATGAATACAGTCTTCCTACCTATTTTTGGGTAGAATCTATAAGAACATCCTACTATATAATGAATAGAGTTTTAATTAGACTTATTTTGAAAAAGACACCCTATTAAATTTGGAATAATAGAAAACCTAAAGTAATTTACTTTAATGTTTTTGGATGCAAGGTTTACACCTTGAACACCAAGGAAAGTCTTGGTAAGCTTGATCCAAAATCTGATGAAGGTATTCTCTTAGGATATACAACTACCTCCAAATCTTATAGATTCTATAATAAGATGTCAATGATTGTTGAATAATTAGTTCATGTGGAATTTGATGAATCTGACCCCTTTGAGAAATGGACAGATCAACTGGATGAATCTAAATCTAATGATAACATGAGACTTAAGAACTTGAAAAATTATTTTGAAAAAGATATAAATGAAATTCACTCCAGTTCAGAAGAACATGATACTGAAGAACCTATAAGTGTACTACCTAGACAGACAAGAACCCTCAACAATCACCATTTAGAAACTATAGAAGGTGATTTAGACACAAGAATAAAAACTAGAAGAAATATAGGAAATCTTGTAGAATTCTCTGCATTTCTATCCCAACTAGAACACAAGACTATAGAAGAAGCTTTAGATGATGAAAGCCGGATGATAGAAATGAAAGAAGAATTAAACCAATTCAAGAGAAATGAAGTCTGTGAATTAGTTGAAAGACCACAGAATTATCCAGTGATAGGAAGAAAATGGGTCTTTAGGAATAAACAAGATCAACAATGAATAATAACTAGAAATAAAGAAACACTTGTAGCAAAAGGATATAATCAGAAAGAAGGTATAGACTATGATGAGACCTTTTCACCTATAGCTAGGTTAGAAGCTATTAGAATCCTTTTAGCCTATGCATCACATATGAATTTTAAATTATTTCAGATGGATTTTAAGTCTGCCTTTTTAAATAGATATTTAATGGAGGAATTTTATCTTGAGCAACCTCCTGGTTTTGAAAATTCACAAAAACCTGATTTTGTTTTTAAACATACAAAAGCTCTTTATTTCCTTAAACAAGCACCTAGAGCTTGGTATGAAAGATTAAGCTTTCTTCTTTTGAAAAATGATTTTACTGTTGGAATGGCAGATCCAACACTATTTAAGAAAACTGTAAATTCTAATATTTTATTGGTTCAAATTTATGTTGATGATGTAATTTTTGGATCAACTAATAAATCCCTTTGTCACGAGTTTTCAAATATAATGAAAAAAGAATTTTAAATGGGTATGATGGAAGAATTAAATTTCTTTTTAGGACTTCAAATTTATCAAAAAGATTTTGGAAATGTTTTAAATCAAAGAAAATACATTACTGATTAACTTAGGAAATTTGGACTCGAAAACGGCAAGACATATACAAATCCTATGTGTACTAATATAAAACTTGATTTGGATGACACTGGAAAGTCAGTTGACAACAAGTTATATAGAGGTATGATTGGTAGTTTATTATGTCTTATTGTTAGCAAGCCAGATATAATGTATTCAGTATGTCTTTATGATAGATTTAAATCAAATCCAAAAGAATCTCATCTAACTACTGTTAAAAGAATTTTTAGATATTTAAAAGGAACTGTTTTTCAATCACGAATTTATCCCAAAACTTCTTATTTTAATTTAATATCATATTCAGATGCAGACTTTGGGAGTTTTATATTATAAAAGAAAATAACTTCGGGTACTTGTCAATTTTTATGGAAATACTTAGTGTCATGGTCAAGTAAGAAACAACACTCAGTTTACCTGTCAACAGCCGAGGAAGAATATGTTTCTGCTGGTAGTTTTTGTGCACAAGTGTTGTGAATGAAAAACACTCTTATGGATTTTGGAATAAATTTTAATAATACAACTATCTTATGTGATAATACTAGTGCTATAAATATTTCAAAAAATCCTATTAATCATTATAGGACTAATCATATTGATATTGGACATCACTCTTTAATAAATCACATTATTAAAAAGGATATATTTTTGGAATTTGTTAATACTGAAATTCAATTAGAAGATATTTTTACTAAACCACTTCCCACTGCAAGGTTTGATTTTATTAAGGGGAAGCTAGGTTTATTTAATTTTAAATAAAATTTTAATTTTATTCATTTTAATTATGTTTTTTAAATATAAAATTTTTATTAATTTTTATATATGTCATGGACAATTTTTATTTGTTTTTAAAATCTATGTAATGATTATTGAAAACACGGGAATCAAGGCTGTCAGAACCTTTCGAATTCTGAACCATTTCATTTCTATCAAAACCCTTTCGAACCCGTGAAACCGAACCACTGCTTGTCAACCCTAATCTTCGAACCTCTGAAACCAAAACCTTCAAACCTTTATATATTTTCGCATAAATGGAAAAGACTAAGAGAGTTGATGAGGTAGAGACCAGCAATGCCAAGAAACAGCACTCAGAAAGAAGGAAAATCCTACAGGGAAAGGTGATTGATTTAGAATGGATATTTCAGATGAACTTGTTGTTAAAACAACCCCTGTCATTTCAGAATCTCGAGCAGACCTTCAATAGTGAGAATACGGAATTCTTGTATGATGTAGAGATTCGATATTTCTTTAAATCTGTTTAATTTAGTTTGGGAGATGATTATGACACCATGATGGCTAAGATAGAGGATAGTGATTTTTCAATCTCTTCAGTTGAAATTAGTCAGATATTGAACATCCCCCATGAGGGAGTGTTTCATTTTGATTTGAAAATTATATGAGATTATATGCATAAATCTGAAGATATTATGTCCTTTATGTTTGGATATACTAACATAAGAAAAATGTTAGTTAAGGATTTGGAACTAGATCAGAAGATCCTAGTGAAATGTTTCCAAACAAGGATAACACCCATAATGTCAGAAATGAAAGAAGATATTGTATCCCGACATGTACATAATGTATCTTTTGCTCAGTGATGTAAAATTGAATTTCCCTAGGTACATGGTGAGGTACCTGAGTTACTATTGTCAAAGTGAATCTAGAATGAATTTCTACCCTTTTAGTAGATTCATCTCAAAACTCTTGTTCAAGAGAGACATAGTGAGACTGGTTGATGCTAGAACTCTTTGTCATCATAGTAATGTTTTTAATGTTGTTACTTTAAGAAAAATTCTTTATTTCTGGAGTACAGTAAAATAAAAAATACTAACAATATGATCTGATGAAGAAGTAGAATAAGAGAGAGCTCAGGCTCAGCCTGAAAAGTCAAAGGAAAATCAAGCTACACCCAGAGTTAGCTCTGTTTCCAGAAAAATAAGTTTTGAAGTTGAGACTGTTCCAGATAAATCAAGTATACAATGACTTCAAGTAAAAAAGGCGAAGTGATTCTACTTCTCATGAAGAGAAATTTTTAAATGCTTTAACCACACAAGATTTATTGAGTTATAGATTTGTAAGAGAAGCTATTGTTGAACAATGAATGGAATTTTTTGTTGAGAGGTTAGAACCAGTGGAAGAACCTTAGATTCAATCTGGAATTCAAGTAGATGATAAAGGAGAGACTCAAGAATAAGATGTGGTTGTTACAGAAGTTGAACCTGAAAGAATTGAAGTTTAAAGAACATAACCAAAACCTGAAGTTGAAATTTAAAAAGTGGAAGTGCCTGGAGTATATGTGGTCAGTCCTCAATTAGCTGAAGATGAATTTATTCAAGAGAATAAAATTGAAGAAGTGATTATTGATGTACAGAATGAAAACTCTCCAGATGTACAAACAGAAGTTCGTCAAGATGATTTTTCTGTGGAAGAGTCTGTAAAAGACGTAGGGGAAAATCTGTGGACCAACCAGTTAGAGCTGATAAGGAGAAAAAATATGCTTAATACTTACCCCTAGTGTTAGTACATCACTTTCAAGGTAAAAGGGAGAATAAATCACAAAGTAAATTAGAATCAAAAAATGAGGAAGTTGAAGAAATATACAGGGAGTTGCAGAGAGTGAAGCAAGAGAACGCAGCTTTGAGGAGAGCATTGGAAAATGAAAAATTAAAATTCCAGAGGCTACAGAAATGTACAGTTTCAAAGAAATAAGTTGAAATTTTTAAGAAGGATATGCTGAATGAGGTTGTCACGACCCGTCCTCGGGGCCCGTGTCGTGACTACCCCAAGCCCACCTTCAATAGGCCAGAGGCTGGTAACAAGTACCAAAGGAGTAAATCCCGAAAAATGGGAAGGCATTGCCTTTATATAAGAAAAAAACACCATAGAGTACGCAAGCTAAAGTAAACACTAAGTAAACTGAGTACAATAGTAAGTGCTGGAAAGTAAATGGGCCAGTATACAAACCCAACTGAAAGTATAGTACAACTGAGAAAAGTAAAGTGCAACAGCTAAAAAGTAAGTCAGCCTCCACTAAAACGTCCTCCGGAAACCCAACCTGAAGGGTGGGTAAAGATGGTCTCCTCTGCTCCTCGTATCTGTCCGTCTGCTCTGTGTACGTCCCGCCTGATAGTCCACCTCCGGGTACCGTCCCGCTCCACAGGTCTCAACTACAATCAGCATCTTCCGTCATCTACATCCAACACAACGTAGTGCGGGCATGGCCTGTGCAGGGTTGAGTATACGATACTGAGTAGGGACCTTGAGACTCCCGAAGGTCTCCCAGAATCCACAAAGGATAAACCACAAAAGAAAGATACAAAATGAAGTATCAATCAACACTACTTAGGTATATGCCCATACATATACCTAAGTTAACAATTCCTGTTCGGCTCCAACTTCTGAGCCCAAGTTCAACCCGGTCCACACAGGAAAGCATAATCTCAATGCAAAAAGGAAAGCATAACCCGATCCATACAGGATAGCATGAAAATCATATCAAAGATAATGATTGAAAGTTAAGACTCATCTCACACAGGTATACTACTCACAAAGAGGGGTGGAGATGATGGATGTAGCCTCTGAATCATCTCCCCTGCCGAACCCACGTAGGATCCAAGTACAGAAGTCGTCGATGCCGAACCCACGTAGGATCCTAGTACAGTAACCATCACTGTCAAACCCACGTAGGATCCTAGTACAATCGTCATCACTTCCGAACCCACGTAGGATACAAGTACAGTCGTACTCGCTACCGAACCCACGTAGGATCCAAGTACAGTCGTCATTGTCGTCGCAGTCGCAGCCAGCTCTATGGTTCCCGCACATAGCAAACTCGATTCTGGGAGGTTCCGCTCCACGATCCATGGGGTCAATACATAAACTATCACAAATTCCAGATTTGATGTATCAAAATGTTATGTCTCATCAATAGGAACTCAACACAACTAACGGCGCGTCAATCGGACGCCTGGTCTTTGAGATATTGGCTTTTCCGTCCCAGGGGCCCGGTTGGTTTTTTAGCTAAAACTAACCCGACCATACTCCAGCTGCATCTAAACCTCAATCGGAGTAAGCCAAAAGAATATTCTCACTAAGAGGAATCCAACAAAGTCGATGGCACGTGAATCGGACGTCTAGAGCTCAAGTTATAAGCGTTTCCGCTCCGAGGGCCCGGTTGGTTTCGTGTTCGAACCAATCTGACCATATGCAAAGTTTTCCGAAAGCTTGAGTGTAATATACCCAAACAAATATCCCGATCCAAGGATCCCAATGCAACTGACGGTGCATCGATCGGAGGTCCGTAGCCCATGTTATGAGCGTTTAAATGGATCTGTCCGAGAACAGGGGGTTCAAGCCTGGTCCGACCCGGCCCAATACCCCCTGGGTCGGCCCGAAATGGGTCGACCCGACCTGGGTCCGTCTCAGTTGAGCGTAGCCTGGCCCAGCACAGGTGGCACGGCCCAGCGCGGTCGACCGAGCGCCGAGGGGGTGCAAGGGGGTGCCTTGTTTCGAAACGGCAGCCCCCCTCTCGGTGGGGCCCGCCCTTGCCTGTTGGCCAGGGGTTATAGCTCCCAGTCTTCCAAAAAGCGGTCGGCCATAATGGCCGGCCAGTGAGCTGCCGCAGGACCCCCGCGGATCCCACCTCCTGCCGAACCGTCGCGGCCTAGGTTCGTGGCTTTCGTCCGTCCGACGTGGCGCGACGGCGCCGTGCCCCTCCGCCACGGCCCGCTCTTGGCCACGGCCTCACCGGCACGACGCGATGGCGCCGCACTCCACCGCCGCGGCCCGCTCCGGTCACGATCTTCATCATTCCCATGCGGTACAATGACACCATGCCATCTTCACCTCAAACTCCATTGTTAATAAATAAGAGACAGGGAGGAGAATCAGTCGTGTTTGTGCGGTCCGATTTCCTCACGTTACGTTGGTAACAATTGAAAAAATTAAACGAGATATGTCAATGTTAATTCAAAGCACAATCATAATTCACCAATAATGAATTTAACCTCTACCTAAAATCAATAAGTTTGATCGCTTAACGAAGGAAGGAAAAGCTTTCGTTGTTCCGTTGACGTTGTCGCGGGATGACGACGTCGCTTCGTCAACGTCGAGAAAAACGAAGTCAAGGATAGCGTCGGTGTTCTTCGTGTTCTTCAACAAAGAATATAAAGTTATTTCTCCCCCCAAACCCAACACAACGAACCAACCCCCAAATAAATTATGTCCACCCTGACTTTATTAAATCATGGGATGCATTTTAAATTACAAAATTCAAAAACAACTCACTTAATTAATTAAACTTAAGTTGTCTAATTAATTAGGTGTTTAGTTGGCATGAATTAATGTGGGAGAGTTACATAACTTATGAGGGGTTTAGGGGAGTTAGGGAATGTGAGGGGTTGGTCTCGTGTGGGCCCCACCTCACCTTTAACCACTCAAGGGTGGTTAGTATCTAGCGGGTCCCACCCCAACTTCCACACCTAGGATTTAAACCACTTAGAAAAGAGATAAAATTGTAACACAATTTTATTTTACTCTTCATTTAGTCCATATTTTTTTTACCAAATCCTCCAAAGAAAATGCAACTCTAAAAAAGGTCTTCTTAAGCAATTATCAGTGCTTCGGAATCATCGGTGCCCTCAGATTTTGATTCCAAGAACCAGTTCAAAAGTTGGGAAACTCGCTCGTTCGTTCACTGAACATACCCAAGCTAAACTTTGTAAATTGATTCCGGGCACACCGGGCCTCGGAATCTGGTGCCGTAAGAAACTGTGTACTTGTAAAATCCCAAAGAATTTAAGAAAAAAATTCCCTTGAAATTTACGGGTCTTTACATTACTGCCACCTCAGGGATTTACATCCCCATAACGATACATCACAAACTAGGGAAACAAATTAGGGTACTGTGCACGCATCTGAGCCTCCAGCTCACATGTGCTCTCCTAGAGGTTCCTGTACTGCCACCTAATGCGCACTTGAGGAATAGAACGTCCACGTAGGACCCTCTCCTGTTGATCCTCTATCTCCACCGAAACCTCCACAGAATTCACCCCGTCATTGATGTCCATCTCCCCATGATCGATGATATGCGTCGGGTCATTTACATATCTCCTCAGCTGAGATACGTGGAAGACGTCATGCACTCGGTGCAACTGAGGTTGAAGAGCCAGGCGGTAAGCCACCTCTCCTATCCTGCCGAGATCCTGGAATGTTCCGATGAAGCGTAGAGATAACTTGTCACCCCAGCCAAACCTCCATAGTCCCATATCAAGGTGAGACCCGTAAGAATATGTGGTCTCCATCCTCAAAATCTATTGGTCTCTGCCTCCTATCAGTATAGTACTTCTGTCGGCTCTGAGTAGTCCTCATCCACTCCTGTATGACCTGTACCTTCTCCATTGTATCCTGGACCATCTCTGGTCCTACAAGTGGTGACTCCCCAGGGTCTGTCCAGCACAGAGATGATCTACAAGGTCGGTTGTACAATTCCTCGTATGGTGCCATCCCGATGGTGGAGTGGTAGTTGTTGTTGTACGCAAAATCCACCAAGGGTAGGTGATCCTCCCAGCTGCGACCAAAGTCAAGGACACATGCACGGAGCATGTCCTCAAGAGTCTGAATGGTTCTCTCCGTCTGGCCATCCGTCTGAGGGTGAAAGGTGGTGCTTGACCGTGATGTCGTGACACGTCAAATTGATTATATTTTTAAGATTGATTTATAGTCTAGGGTAAACCCTAGGTCGTCTCTCAAGGAGCTTTGGTAGGTTTAGAGTGTGTATTTTTGATAAAAATGTCTAAGAGAGGGGTGGTTTTGAAAACAGCTTAAAACAATGACTTAGTTGAAATAGCTTAAAAGATGAGTGACCAAGTGGATTTTGAGAAATATGAGATAAAAGGGTCGATGTGATTTCACTACACACATATCAAGTTCATTGTTCATAGAGATTCATCTTGGGTTTAGAGTAATCCTTTGGTTGGAGTTAATTGGAATCCCGATTAATTCCTAAGCTTTTATTCCAATACTTTACGGACCAAACCTTGATGTAACAATCGTATTGTCAAGGTCCAGTACTTATGCATAGAATAAGAGCTTCCAAAGCATATTGAAATCTCAATAAGGTGGGTATGAAAAGGATTCTTGTGATGTCCAATCGGAACAACACAAGTCACGCACTCAAAACCTCACACCGATCGGTTAGAAATTAAGAGCATAACACTCACATGCATCAAATCAAGAATTAAAATCTGAAATAAAATAAGATGCATGGAATGAAATGTTTAAACACCCAAATTACTCCAAACCAGTAGCTAATTTATGCATCGGAACTCCCTTGGCATGTGTGTAGCTCCCTCACAACGAACACCCAACTTTTAGCTCGACTTCGGGAGGAGGAGGAAGCTCGGGTGGAACTCCTTCTTCATTGTTGATCTCCCTATGAGGATAGGGGCCTCCAGAACCTCCAAGGTGATTAGGAGACTCTTCTAGGACTCCAAATTGGCAGCACTTCACTCCTTGGCCGAACTTGCAAATGAGGAGCCCAAGGTGCCCTTTTATAGGAAATGTGGGAGGTGGTTTTGGGAACACAGATTTCATCAATCCACTTGCAGGACGCGTTTTGGCATTCAGACAGTCTTATCTCGCTTTGGAGAAAATATAAAAGTTGTAGCCCTACCTCTTGACTGTCTCCACCGAAAGTTTGGCACCGTTTTGACAACTAATGCTCGAGATATTGATAAAATACAGAACACCGAATTTGACTTGGTCCAAATTCGGTGGCTCGGACAGATCAGTTCGTATGTGCCCCATGAAATCCTAATCAGGATTGGGTTCCTGAATAGGAAATGTAGAATATTGAATTTTGGACAGGCCCACAAAATTTCAGCCCATTTGGATGCACGGATTTGGTGTACTATTCAAAACAGTGGACAGATGTCCATGGATCCATGCAATTTTGGCCCAGTTTTCTTTCACTTCATCAAGAGCCCTCCAAATCACCTCCACCTACATTGTAATTTTCAAAACAAGTATCATTGCCCTATTTAATAGTGATAAACACTAAATTATTGAATCAAACATGAAGTACAATTTGATAATATTTTTATAATTTTTAATACAAAATATGTTTAGCACAGCGGTGTAAGGGTGAAAATGAAACAGTGAATCGTGGTACGATCATACCCCCACACCTAAACATTTGCACTCCTGGGCAAAGTCACATATTCAAATACAATGACTCATATATATATATATATATCCAACATCATAAAGATTTGAGTAAATTTTATTTAAAGTAAAGTGATCAATGCACGAACCACACCAAGGAGTTCTTCCTAGTGAAGATAGAAAAAGATGTCTCATAAATCATATCATAGTGAAATTCAAAAAGATTCATGATACCCAATTGAGAAAGGAATTCAGAAGTAAACCATGACACTAAATATCCATGTGTGTGTGTGAAAACCATTCCATGCTATTCTTTCCACTTGATATCTAATAAATATATGTTATTTTAACATTTTTCAGCTTAAATGATTTTCTCACCGAACCTGTCCTACATCCTTTGCAATCATATTTCAAGACCCACTCATTTAAGCATTCCCAGAAGTCAAACCATAAGCTCCCGACCTAGATATCCCCATATGTTGCACATTTCATCACTCCCCTCAATTTTTTTTGAAGTTGCAATTGGAACAAATCTCACACTCATCTCTCAACCCTTGTTTGATCTCCTCACGACACTAATTGAAATAGTTATAACAAGATCAAAGGTTGAGGAGGAGTGGTTTTTGACCTGCCCAAGACACAACAATTTTTTTTTTTTGAGGGCGTACAACAGTCGGACATTAGATACACACGCATAGGTCAATCTGGTACAGTAATGAAACAGATCGGATAAGGAACGAACGTATGGAAATATCATTTAAAGCTGAAAAATATTAACCCAACATATATTTACCTTATATTAAGTAAGAAATAATCACACTTTGTGGTTTGGTGCAATATTTTTTTTTGAAGATATTAGCGACATAGTTTTCTCAAAAACTACTCACACAATAGGCATCAATCATCTCAAAGGTTTCACATAGATACGACCATTTATATCATTGACAGAAAACCAATTCACTAAAAATCACTCCCTGATGTTAAATTCATACAAATATTCTTTTTAGCCTTCGTTATGGTATTTTTAAATTCCCCATTTTATGGTCGCCACATCATGGAATTTCGAAATTGTTGATGGGGAAAAATAAAAATACCATAAAGAAGGCCAAAAAGAGAAAACAAAAGGAGAAAATGGTGAAAAATCCTAACTATCCCAGGAATGTATCCACCCCCCACACCTAGAGAATGCAGTGTCCGCACTGCAATAAAAGAGACTGTGTGAAGGAAGGATAAAACCTGGTGAGTGTTATTCATAGACCGCTTCTTGAACATGGAGTTCCTCCATTGGGGACTCCGGAATGGCTTCATGGAAGTGCTTCAGCCGCTGCCCATTGACAGTGAAGGTTTGCTTGGTGTCTTCAGTTTGAACCTGGACAACACCAAATGGAGAGACATTAGTAACAATGTAAGGTCCAAACCAACGGGAACGAAGCTTACCAGGGTGCAACTTCAGCCTTGCATTGTAGAGGAGGACCTTCTGCCCAATTTGGAATTGACGATGAAGGATGAGACGGTCGTGGGCAGCCTTGGTTCGCTCTTTATAAATTCGGGAGTTCTCATATGAATCTCTTCTCATTTCCTCCAACTCCTGAATCTGCAACTTCCTTTGAATACCTGCACCAGAAAGATTAGAATTGCATTGTTTAATGGCCCAGTAGGCCCGGTGCTCTACCTCAACAGGGAGGTGACAACTCTTCCCAAAAACTAGCCGATATGGTGACATGCCAATTGGAGTTTTGAATGCAGTACGGTAAGCCCATAACGAGTCATCGAGTCTAAGACTCCAGTCTTTTCTGTTTGGCTGAACTGTTTTCTCAAGAATCTGTTTTACCTCTCTATTTGATACTTCAGCTTGACCATTTGTTTGTGGGTGATAAGCAGTAGACACTCGATGCCCAACCCCGTACCTGCGCAAAAGAGATTGCATTGTGCGGTTGCAGAAATGAGAACCCTGATCACTGATGATAAACCTAGGTAATCCAAACCTACAGAATATTTGGGTTCTCAAAAATTCCACAACTGTCTTGGAATCATCTGTCCTCGTGGCTCGTGCCTCTACCCACTTTGAAACATAATCCACTGCCAGAAGAATGTAAAGGTTCCCAAATGAATTGGGGAATGGTCCCATAAAGTCAATGCCCCAAACATCAAAAATGTCATGGAAGAGTAAGGGTTGTTGGGGCATCTCATTTCTTTTAGAGACATTCCCCATTCTTTGACAGCGAGGACAAGATTTACAGAATTCATGGGCATCCCTAAACAATGTGGGCCAAAAGAGACCAGAATCTAAGACCTTGCGAGCAGTCCGTTGGGGACCAAAGTGGCCCCCACAAGCAAGTGTGTGGCAGAACCTAAGGACAGATTGAAACTCACTATCAGGAACACAACGCCTAATAACTTGATCACTACATGTGCGCCAGAGGTAGGGGTCATCCCAAATGTACCAACGAGACTCATGTTTTAGACGGTCGGCCTGGTTTTTTGTGAAATCAGCAGGAATGCAAGACGCTACCAAATAATTTACAATTTCAGCATACCAAGGAATAACATCTTGCACTCGGTACAATTTCTCATCAGGAAACAATTCATTTATGGGAATACAGGGGGATGAGTCAATGTCTGAGGGTGGGAGAATCCTACTGATATGGTCAGCAACCACATTCTCTGCTCCTTTTTTATCCCTAATTTCTAGATCAAATTCTTGAAGGAGGAGCATCCAGCGAATGAGACGTGGTTTGGCTTCTGGTTTATTTAGGAGATATCGGAGGGCTGCATGGTCTGAGAACACAATGACTTTGGACCCTATAAGGTATGGCCTGAATTTACCCAAGGCAAACACAATGGAAAGAAATTCTTTTTCAGTGGTGGTGTAGTTTGCTTGGGCAGGGTCCAAAGTACGTGAGGCATAGGCAATGACATGTGGAGCTCGATCGACCCTTTGTGACAAGACTGCCCCAACTGCATAGTTAGAGGCGTCACACATGAGCTCAAATGGTAAATCCCACCGGGGTGGTTGGATTACCGGGGGTGACGTGAGACTCCATTTTAACTTATTGAAAGCTTCCTCACATTTTTTATCAAAATCAAATTCTTTTTCTTTTTGGAGTAATCGGGAGAGGGGGAGTGAAATTTTACTAAAGTCACGAATGAAACGACGATAAAATCCAGCATGACCCAGGAAAGACCGCACATCCCAAACATTTTTAGGGAATGGTAGGGAGGAAATGATATCTACTTTTGATTTGTCCACTTGGATTCCTTCCCCAGAAATGACATGTCCCAAAACTATGCCTTGTCGCACCATGAAATGGCATTTCTCATAATTTAATACAAGATTCTTTTCAATACAGCGACGTAGGACAGAACCAAGACTACTTAAACATTCATCAAAAGAGGATCCATAAACAGTAAAATCATCCATAAAAACCTCCATGCAATTCTCCAGGTAATCCGAAAAAATACTAACCATACATCGTTGGAAAGTACCTGGAGCATTGCACAGACCAAATGGCATCCTTCTATAAGCAAATGTACCAAAGGGGCAAGTAAAGGTTGTCTTTTCCTGATCCTCAGGGGCAATATGGATCTGAAAGTATCCAGAATACCCATCAAGGAAACAGTAATGGGACTTCCCTGCTAGCCTCTCTAGCATCTGGTCAATGAATGGCAATGGGAAATGGTACTTCCTAGTGTGTTGGTTTAGTCGGCGATAGTCTATACAGACACGCCAACTATTCTGCACACGAGTTGGAACCAATTCATTATTTTCATTTTTAACTACAGTAAGGCCAGTTTTTTTAGGAACTACTTGAACAGGACTGACCCATTGGCTGTCAGAGATAGGGTAAATGATTCCAGCAGCCAACAATTTTGTTACTTCTTTTTTAACAACATCAAGTAGGTTTGGGTTCAGTCGTCGTTGTGACTGCCTCACTGGTTTAGCATCATCATTTAATAAAATATGATGTGTACAAATTGATGGGCTAATGCCAGGAATGTCAGCAAGTGTCCATCCCAAAGCTTGTTTATACTTCCTCAAAAGATCAAGCAGTCGCAATTCATGCTCAGGAGGGAGTGAACTAGCAATGATGACGGGCAACTTGTTTCCATTCTCAAGATATGAGTATTTTAAATCTTGAGGCAGTTGTTTTAGTTCCAATTCTGGGGGATTTTGGATTGACAGAAGTGTGTGTGAAAGTGAGAAGTCACTGATCTCATCTAACTGCTCAATGGTAACATCCTCAGATGAGGAATGAGCTTTTACAAGCTTAGCAGTATTATCGATGGTCATGTGATCCTCTGTGTTCAAGAAATCATCAATTAAAAAACATGCATGACATTTCTCTAAACCGCTACAACAATCAATGCATGATTCATTACCTAACATTTCAATCAATGAAGAAAACTCAGAAAGGGGATCAGGTGAATGAAAATAAGTTGGTTCAGGGGAAGGGAGAACATCAATTGAATTGACAAAGAGAGAGGAGTGTTCTTCTGAGGGGTGCTTCATGGCATCAAGGATATTGAAGTGGACAATATTACCACCAAACTCCATAGATAATGTACCATTATGGACATTAATTATGGTTTTGGTGGTTTTCAAGAAAGGTCTCCCCAATATAATTGGGGCATGTCCATTCATCCTATCATCTTCCATTTTAAGCACGTAAAAATCAGCAGGAAAAATTAAATTTTGCACCCTCACAAGAACATCCTCTAGCACACCAGAGGGGTGTGCCGTGCTCCGATTTGCTAGCTGAACGACAATACCAGTGGGCTTCAGTTCACCGACCTGCAATGAAGAGTAAATAGAGTGAGGCATCACATTAATAGAAGCACCCAAATCAAGCATAGCATTGGAACACGAATACTCCCCTATGGTGTATGGAATCGAGAATGTCCCAGGATCATTGCACTTGGTAGGAAGTGATGACTCTATCAATGTTGAAACATTCCTCCCCAGGCTCACCTTCTCATCACCACGAAGCCTCCTTCGGTGTGTACACATCTCCTTCAGAAACTTGGCATATCTTGGAATTTGCTTCACAGCATCAATCAAAGGAATGTTAACCTGTACTTTCTTGAAAGTTTCCAAGATTTCTTTATCAAGTTCGGTTTCTTTTTGTTTTCTAGGTTGGGCATCCCTTTGAGGAAATGGAAGAGGAATGGTTGGGATAGGTGGTTCATCAACAACCACAGTCTTTCCTTTGGAAGGGCTTCTCTCAGGAAAAGGGTTTTCTTCTCTTGGACCATTTTCAGCAGTTGGGATGGTGGTTCCCTTTGGATGGGAGGACTCTAATGGAGGGGTCATTTGGCTTTTGATTTGTGTCCCACTCCTAAGGGTGATTGCACTAACATTTCCTTTATCCCTAGGGTTTACTACTGGTTGAGATGGTATTTTACCCGACCCATGACTTTGGATTTCCCCCACCGAGTTGGCAAGTTGTCCTAGTTGGGTCTTTAGGTCTTGTATGGCTGCTTGGGTAGTTTGTTGGAATTGGAGATTATTGGCAGCCATTTGTTTCATCATATCTTCTAGGCTAGGATCGGTTTTTGGAGGGGGTGGTTGGAATGGCCTTTGGGGTGGTTGAGGATTTCTGGGTGGTGGTGGATGACTACTCTGACCTTGTTGGTTCCATTCCTGTTGAGGTTGGTTTGAATACCCCCCTTGCTTATAGGCTTGGTTGTCCTTCCAACCTTGGTTGGATGGATAGTATGGTTCTTGCCTAAAGGGTTGGTTAAAGGGGCGTCCTGGAAATATTGCCTCACAACTTTCAGAAGTTTCTCTCAATTGGGGGCATTGGTCAGAATAGTGGGTGTCAGAAGAGCAGATTCCACAATGGATGGGAGGAGGAGATTGATATTTCCCTTGGGAGAGAGCTAGTTGTCGCAGAAGGGTACTTACCTCTTCGAACTTCGTGTCCACCTTCTTCTCAAACTCAGTACTTTGCACCTCATGGACACCTCGAATGGGAACACTGGACCGTGTACCGAATTGTTGAGTGTTCTGTGCCATGTTCTCAATGAGGGTTCTTGCAGCGATTGGGGTCTTATCTACCAATGCACCACCTGCAGCAGCATCAATCATATTTCGATCAATAGGAATCAAACCTTCATAAAAATATTGAATTAAAAGTTGATCACTTATTTGGTGGTGTGGGCAACTTGAACATAACCTTTTAAAGGGTTCCCAATATTCATGTAATGTTTCCCCCTGAGATTGTCTTATACCACATATTTCTTTCCTTATAGTTGCAGTTCGAGAGGCTGGGAAGTATTTTTCAAGAAAAAGGCGTTTCATGTCTGCCCAGCCCCTAATTGGTGAATTGACATAGTATAACCAATCTTTTGCAGTGTCTTCTAATGAAAATGGGAATGCCCTAAGCTTCACTTGTTCTTCATCCACATTAGCAGGTTTTAAGGTTGAACACACAGTATGAAATTCTTTTAAATGCTTATGTGGATCTTCTCCAGGCAGTCCATGAAATCTTGGTAATAAATGAATTAAACCAGATTTTAGTTCAAAATTGGGTGCCTCACCTTGTAATTGAATGTAAGTGGGTTGGATATCAACATCAGGTGAGGTTAGTTATTTTAGTGTTCTATTATTTTCAGCCATGTTATACAAGTTATGTTCAATTTTAACTTTGGTTTCAGAAGAAGAAGAAGGATCAAGAAGAATTTTAAGATTTGATGTCTCCTCCTTCAAAGTGTGGTCTTGTATGTCTCGGTTTCGTTGATGTAGGATCCTCTCCGGTTCGGGTTCGAAAGTTTGTAGGTCTCCCGGAGTAGAACGCGTCATACAAAGAACCTACACAATAAATAAATTAGAACACAAAAACAAATTCAAAGGTAGAAGATAAAACAAACAAATATTCACAAAAATTACAAAAAAAAAAAAAGTATCAAAAACACGCACAAAAAACCAAAGCGCTCCCCGGCAACGGTGCCAAAATTTGACCGTGATGTCGTGACACGTCAAATTGATTATATTTTTAAGATTTATTTATAGTCTAGGGTAAACCCTAGGTCGTCTCTCAAGGAGCGTTGGTAGGTTTAGAGTGTGTATTTTTGATAAAAATGTCTAAGAGAGGGGTGGTTTTGAAAACAGCTTAAAACAATGACTTAGTTGAAATAGCTTAAAAGATGAGTGACCAAGTGGATTTTGAGAAATATGAGATAAAAGGGTCGATGTGATTTCACTACACACATATCAAGTTCATTGTTCATAGAGATTCATCTTGGGTTTAGAGTAATCCTTTGGTTGGAGTTAATTGGAATCCCGATTAATTCCTAAGCTTTTATTTCAATACTTTACGGACCAAACCATGACGTAACAATCGTATTGTCAAGGTCCAGTACTTATGCATAGAACAAGAGCTTCCAAAGCATATTGAAATCTCAATAAGTTGGGTATGAAAAGGATTCTTGTGATGTCCAATCGGAACAACACAAGTCACGCACTCAAAACCTCACACCGATCGGTTAGAAATTAAGAGCATAACACTCACATGCATCAAATCAAGAATTAAAATCTGAAATAAAATAAGATACATGGAATGAAATGTTTAAACACCCAAATTACTCCAAACCAGTAGCTAATTTATGCATCGGAACTCCCTTGGCATGTGTGTAGCTCCCTCACAACGAACACCCAACTTTTAGCTCGACATCGGGAGGAGGAGGAAGCTCGGGTGGAACTCCTTCTTCATTGTTGATCTCCCTATGAGGATAGGGGCCTCCAGAACCTCCAAGGTGATTAGGAGACTCTTCTAGGACTCCAAATTGGCAGCACTTCACTCCTTGGCCGAACTTGCAAATGAGGAGCCCAAGGTGCCCTTTTATAGGAAATGTGGGAGGTGGTTTTGGGAACACAGATTTCATCAATCCACTTGAAGGACGCGTTTCGGCATTCAGACAGTCTTATCTCGCTTTGGAGAAAATATAAAAGTTGTATCCCTACCTCTTTAATGTCTCCACCGAAAGTTTGGCACCGTTTTGACAACTAATGCTCGAGATATTGATAAAATACAGAACACCGAATTTGACTTGGTCCAAATTCGGTGGATCGGACAGATCAGTTCGTATGGGCCCCATTCAATCCGAATCAGGATTGGGTTCCTGAATAGGAAATGTAGAATATTGAATTTTGGATAGGCCCACAAAATTTCAGCCCATTTGGATGCACGGATTTTGTGTACTATTCAAAACAGTGGACAGATGTCCATGGATCCATGCAATTTTGGCCCAGTTTTCTTTCACTTCATCAAGAGCCCTCCAAATCACCTCCACCTACATTGTAATTTTCAAAACAAGTATCATTGCCCTATTTAATAGTGATAAACACTAAATTATTGAATCAAACATGAAGTACAATTTGATAATATTTTTATAATTTTTAATACAAAATATGTTTAGCACAGCGGTGTAAGGGTGAAAATGAAACAGTGAATCGTGGTACGATCAGTGCTTAGGCGTAGCTGTGTCCCAAATGCCTCCGGCAACCCCTTCCAAAGCCGGATAGTAAAGTGAGAATCTCAATCGGAGACGATAGACAATCGTACACCATGAAGCCGTACAATTTCCTGAACATAGAGGCATCCAAAGCTCTATACTGAGCCCTGATCTCTGATAGGTGGGAAGTGAGCTGACATGGTGAGTCGGTCTACGATCACCTAGATGGAGTTGTGTCCTATGGAAGTACGTGGAAGCCCTATCACGAAATCCATAGATATCCCATCCCACTTCCACTTTGGGACCTCCAAGGGCTGTACCAAGCCTTCTGGTACCCGGTTCTCTGCCTTCACCTACTGGTAGGTGAGGCATTGCGAAACGAACTCTACCACAACCTTCTTCATACCTAGCCACCAGTGATGTCGTCTGAGATCCTGGTACATATTTTCTACTCATGGATGTACCGCCAATGGGGAAGTGTGAAAATCCCTCAGCACCTCCTCCTGCAATGCAACTGGTACCATGTTACGTCCTCTGAAAAAGAAGACGTGCTCTCCTCCTATAGAGAATTCATCAAGTGCCTATCCTGAGGATATCTGTGCATGTCGCGTCTCACAGTCAACGTCTCCACGCTGTGCCTCTCTGACCCGCTGAAGTACTGGAGGGGTGATTGTGAGTGACTGAAGAAAGGTTTCCCCATATCTATCCACGAAGGATATCTGTAAAGTGGCTAACTGCTCAATCTCCTCTCCAAGTAGTTGGATACCTGACCTCCTGCTGAGAGCATCAGCTACTACGTTCCTTTTCCCAGGAGTATAGACTATCTCAAAGTCATAGACCTGGAGGAACTCGATCCATTGTCGATGCCTCAGGTTCTGGTCCTTCTGCGAGAAGATGTACCTGAGACTCTGGTGGTCAGAGTAAATTGTAAAGTAGTTGCCCATCAGATAGTGCTGCCACATATTCAGAGCGAAGACCACTGCTGCTAACTCCAGGTCATGGGTAGCGTAGTTCTGCTCGTGCTGCCTCAACTTTCGTGAACCATAGGCAATCACTGCCCGCTCCGGCATCAAGACACACCTGATTCTAGTCCCTGATGCATCACAATAAACTATGTACCCTACTCCCTTCTTTGGTAGCCTCAAGATGGGTTCACTGGTCAATCTCTGTCTCAGCTCCTGGAAGCTCTGCTGACATCTGTCTGAGCACACGAAGGGATTCCCCTTCTTCGTTAACGTTCCGCAAAGCTTCAAATATTTCTCCTTTTCCGAAAAGAGAAATCTGGTCTCATCCCCTGGATGAACCACATTACTTGCCTAATACAATCAATCCTGACATGAACAGTTGTAATTCATGTCATGGATGACGTCGTAAGGCCTCGACGCTGCTACCAAGAGATCAAATTGTTACTCTCCCTTCCAAAGGTTGAGTCACACTGTTGGCATCAGTGTGTGGTCACTGGGTCTCATCCAGTAGGAATATTGTATGTGAGGGTCAAGTCAACAGTTTTTTACTATAACCTCTTAGTATTATCATACAAAAGACAATAATGCAAACATCACTATTGCAAGTGTCTTTTATTACTGGAACTCAAAGTACAAAGACACAAAGAATCACAAACAATTATGTCAACGAAGCTAGAAGCATTATGGACAAATCCCCCCATTCCTAGAGCTAGTCCTGCTCCTATCCACCCGCTTACAGAGCTCTAAGATCATAAGCTTTAGCTGCTTGTAGCTGTGATCTCCCATGTCCACCTGTTCCCTGTGGTCGGGGTGGACCTCCTGGTGGTGGTGGTGGTGGTAGGGCCTCGAAATGTCGTCCACTACCTGCTGCTCGACCAGCTCCTATGCCACGTCTGCCTTCTCCCAGTGGACCACCACGATCGAACCTATGCCACTGCCTGAGAGGTCCTTCTACGGTCTGCTGCTCATCTGTAGGGCGGGTCGGGAAATCACGAGCCATGTGGCCCTGCCTGCCGCATGCATAACACTGCCTGCCTCTTGTATGACTGGCTTTGATGCGTGTGCCCCGCACATCCGAACCAGTATCTTGAGGTCGCCCACCTGATGGCCTGGTCTGCTTAAACCTATGAGACATCTGTTTACTGCCAGCTGCAGAAGACTCCACTACGTGTCGCCCTGCGGTAGGCCTCACTGCTGGCGTAGGCTCAGCAAGATAGCTCTCCACAAGAAGGGCACTCTCATGTACTCATTCCTATGTCGGAATGCATAGGAAGATCATCAAAGCCCTGATCTCATGCCTCAGTCCCGGCTCGAAGGTCCTTGCCCGGAAGAATGGGTCTCGTACCTTGTCTGTGGAGTAGCGCGAGAGATCAGTAAACCTCACCGAGTACTGGGATATTGTCATGCTGCCATGCCGAAGCTGTAGTAGCTCCTGAATGCGCACTGCACGAAGGGTGGCTGGAAAGAACTCCGAGAGAAAGAGGCTCTCAAAGTCCATCCAAGGAATAGATGCCTTGTCGTGCACCTGAAGCATCAGGCTCCACTATCTACCTGCTACTGTGTGTAGGAGACTCGCCGCAAGGATCACCATGAGGTTAGCTGGTGTCCCTAATAATCTGAAAACTCAGACAACAACCTCCAGCCAATCCTCGGCTGCATGAGGGTCCGTCTCTCCATGGAACCTGGGCGGCCTCGGAGGCAGAAATTCATGCAGTGCACTAAGGCAACGTGCACTCTCAGCTGCTGGGGCTGGTGGCATCAGTGGCTCGGTGGGTAGAGGTACCGCTGGTGCCTCCGCTTTAATGGGGACCTGCATCGAGGCCTCGTCGCTCGGTGGGCTTCCATCTCGCACAAAGCTTGGAACCCTAGCTGGATGCCATCATGGAGCCATCCGGAAAAGAAATAGGTGTGCCACGGTCAATACAGTATACCTGGTGATCTGACACAAAGTAATCACAAAGAAAACTTTTGATACACACATGCAATCAATGTTTTCGTGTACTGAGTCGGAAATCAGAAGTCAGGGTCCTGGTGTATGGATACGTCGGTCGTCGCACCAACACTGGACTCCCTGGACTAATAACCACACTGAATACCCTTAACATTATTGCTTCACATAGAAGAAAGATCAGAGTCCTATGTTCTGCGGTAGAACCGAACTCCTTTGATACCAATTTGTCATGACCCATCCTCGGGGCCTGTGTCTTGACTACCCCAAGCCCGCCTTCCATAGGCCAGGGGCTGGCGACTAGCACCAAAGGCATAAATCCCGAAAAAAGGGAAGGCATTGCCTTTATATAAGAAAACAAACACCACAGAGAATGCAAAATGAAGTAAACACTAAGTAAACTGAGTACAATAGTAAGTGCTGGAAAGTAAAAGGGCCAGTATACCAACCCAACTAAAAGTACAGTACAACTGAGAAAAGTAAAGTGTAATAGCTGAAAAGTAAAGCAGCCTCCACTGAAACGTCCTCCAGAAACCCCACCTGAACGGTGGGTACAGCTGGTCTCCTCTGATCCTCGTATCTGTCTGTCCTCTCCGTGTATGTACCGCCTGATAGTCCACCTCCAGGTATCGTCCCACTCCATAGGTCTCAACTACAATCAGCATCATCCGTCATCTGCATCCAACACAACGTAGTGAGGGCATGTCCCATGCAGGGGTGATTATACGATACTCAGTAGGGACCCCGAGACTCCTGAAGGTCTCCCAGAATCCACAAATGATAAACCACAAAGGAAAGATAAAAAACGAAGTATCAATAAACACTACTTAGGCATATGCCCATACATATACCTAAGTTAACAATTCCCATTCGGCTCCAACTTCTGAGCCCAAGTTCAACCCAGACCACACAGGAAAGCGTAATCTCAATCCACACAGGAAAGCATAACCCAATCCACACAGGATAGCATGAAAATCATATCGAAGATAATTATTGAAAGTCAAGTCTCAGCTCACACAAGTATACTACTCATGAAGAGGGGTGGAGATGATAGATGTAGCATCTGAATCATCTCCCATGGCGAACTCACGTAGGATCCAAATACATAAGTCGTCGCTACCGAACCCATGTAGGATCCAAGTACAGTAACCATCGCTGCCGAACCCACGTAGGATCCTAGTATAGTCGTCATCACTGCTGAACCGACGTAGGATCCAAGTATAGTCATCCTCGCTGCCGAACCCACATTGGATCCAAGTACAGTTGTCATCATCATCGCAGTCACAGCCAGCACTAGGGTTCCTGCACACAGCACGCTTGATTCTAGGAGGGTCTGCTCCAGGAGCCAAGGGGTCGATACATCAACTGTCACAAAGTTCATAGTTGATGTATCACAACGTTCCGTCTCATCAATAGGAACTCAACACGACTAACGGCGCGTCATTCGGACGCCCGGTCTAAGAGATATTGGCTTTTCTGTCCTAGGGGCCCGGTTGGTTTTTAAGATAAAACCAACCCGATTATACTCCAGCCGCATCCAAACCTCGAATGGATTAATCCAAAAGAACCATCTAACTAAGAGGAATCCAACAAAGTTGGCGACACGTCAATCGGACGTCCAGAGCTCAAGTTATAAGCGTTTCCGCTCTGAGGGCCCGATTGGTTTCGTGTTCGAACCAATCCGGATGTACCCAAAGTTCTCCGAAACCATGAGTTTAATATACCAAAATGACCATTTCGATCCAAGGATCCCAACACATCTAATGGTGCATCGATCGGAGGTCTGTATCCCAATTTATGGGCGTTTGAACGGATCTTTCCGTGAATAGGGGGTTTGGGCCCTGTCCAACTCGGCCCAATACCCCCTGGGCCGGCTCGAACAGGGTTGACCCGACCCGAGTCCGGGTTTGGCCCAGTTCGGAGGGGCCTGGCCCGGCCGGCACGGCCCGGCCCAGTGCTGGCGGTCTGGCCCAGCGCGGGCGGCCCGGCCCAGTGCGACAGGCTGAGTGTCGAGCGGGCACGAAGGGGGGGGGGGGGGGGGCGGCCCCCCTTGTTTTGAAACTGCAGCCCCCCTCTCAGTGGGGCCTGCCCTTGCCTGCTGTCTGAGGGTTAAAACCCCTGGTCTTCCCAAAAGAGGTTGGCCATAATGGTCGGCCGGTGAACTGTCACGGGACCCTCGCAGGTCCCACCTCTTGGTGTGCCGGCAGCCGGCCGAGCCCAACCGCCTCCTGTCGAACCGCCGCGGCCTAAGGCCGCGACTTCTGTCCATCCAGCGTGGAACGATGGATCCATGCCCCTCCGTCGTGGCCCGCTCCGGCCGCAACCCCTTGGTGCTCCGGCACGGCGCGACGGCGTCGCGCCCCTCTGTCGCGGCCCGCTCTGGGCTGTGGCCTACTTCGGCCTCACCCGCACGACGCGATGGCGCCGCGCTCCACTGGCACAGGCCGCTCCGGCCGTAGTCTTCATCATTCCCACGTGGTGCAACGGCACCGCACCGTCTTCACCTCAAAGACCATTGTTAATAAACAAGAGATGGGGAGGAGAATCGGTCGTGTTTGTGTGGTCCGATTTCCTCCCATTATGTTGGTAACAATTGGAAAAAATAAACAAGATATGTCAATGTTAATTCAAAGAACAATCTTCATTCACCAATAATGAATATAACCCCTACCTCAAATCAAGAAGGTTGATCACTTGAAGAAGGAAGGAAAAGCTTTCGTTGTTCCATTGACGTTGCCACGGGATGACGGCGTCGCTTCGTCAACGTCGAGAAAAAGGAAGCCGAGGTTGGCATGGCATTCTTCTTGTTCTTCAACGAAGAAGATAAAGTTCATTATCCTCCCAAACCCAACACAATGAGCCAACCCCCAAATAAAATAAGTCTACCCTTATTTTATTAAATCATGGAATGCATTTAACATTACAAAATTCAAAAACAACTCACTTAATTAATAAAACATAAGTTGTCTAATTAATTAGGTGTTTAGTTGGCATGAATTAATGTGGGAGAGTTACAATACTTATGAGGGGTTTAGAGGAGTTGGGGAATGTGAGGGGTTGGGCTAGTGTGGGCCCCACCTCAGCTTTAACCACTCAAGGGTGGTCAGTATCTAGCGGGTCCCACCCCAACTTCCACTCCTAAGATTGAAACCACTTTGAAAAGAAATAAAATTGTAACACAATTTTATTTTACTCTTCATTTAATACACATTTTTTTTACAACTCCTCCCAAGAAAACGCAACTCCAACAAAGGTATTCTTAAGGAATTATCAGCTCTGCGGTTTCATCGGTGCCCTTAGATTTCAATTCCGAGCACTGGTTCAAAAGTAAGAAAAACTCGCTCGTTTGTTCACTGAATGTACCCAAGCTAAAGTTCGGAAATTGATTTCGGGCACACCGTGCCTCGGAATCAGGTGCCATAAGAAACTGTGTACTCATAAAATCCCAATGAATTTAAGAAAAAAATTTCCTTGAAATTTACGTGTTTTTACAAAGGTTGAAAAATTAAAGTTTGAAATGGTTATGAAGTCAGATTTGTCAGATCTGAAATCATTTATGGAGACAAAGTTGGCATCTTTTAGGATCGATGGGGCCAACAATTCAGATACTTCACTTGATTTTATCAGAAGATTTAATGCAATAACCACTGTCTTAGTTGATATGAATGACAGGTTACATGATTTTTAATGCAATAGTGCTCCTCTTTCAGTGTTGTTGGACAATAAAAAGTTTTTAGTTGAATAGTTAACCTCTAATGAACCAGGAATCAGATCTATCTTGGATAAGTTAACAGAGAAGTTGTCTTTGTTTTTGGACAAGGAAGAAAGACTACATGAGTTTTTCAATGTCAACTTAATTGAAGACATTCATATGACTTAAGAGAATATGGATCTTATTGCTATGCCTAGTGATGGAATGATGAGGAGACTAAGGGAGCAGATATTAGAAATCAAGGAAGTAGTTCAAACAAGATAGACCCTATCTAAACCCTGACCAACCCTTTATTCCTGTATTTATTAATTTTTTACTTTTAAATATTTTCAATGACAATATGTTTCATTATATATTTCTGTATTTTCTTGTTTTACTATCTTTGATTAGATATGCCACTAATCCAGATTCACTAATTGATAAATAGTTAGATATATCATTTAATTTAGTTCAGTTCTACATTAATATGGGATATATTCTATATTTTGTCATTCTTTTTGATATCACAAAAAGGGGGAGAAATTTGGATAAAAACAACATTTTATTTTAACTCATTTAAATTTTTTTTCTTTTCATGTTATTTTAGGGCGAAATTTGAAGAAAATTTTTCTTTAAAAACAAACTCTTTTTATTAAAGGAGAAATACAAAAAAAATACTTTAAATCTTTTAAGAGGGAGAAGTTTGGATAAATATTTTTTAAAAAAATGTTCATTATTTATTTATTTTAATTTAAGGGGATATATTTTTCTTTACTTTTATTTCTCACTTTTAAAAAAGGGGGAGAAATTTATTTTTATGATTATAGATGACACAATGTTTATTTATTTGTTTCGAATAATCTTATTAAAATTAAATATCTCTTTATCTAATAAAAATTCTAAACTATATGTAATTAATTTTGAAAATTAATTTCATTTATTATTTTATGGGTTTTGTGATCATCAAAAAGGGGGATATTCTTGAGCAAGTGTTGTTTTCAATAATAAATGATGTTTTTATTTAAAGAGGGTGATTGTTGAGAAAAATACTCTATCTCTTTATGATGATTTTGATGCTCACAAATACACTTAATTTTTTTCTAATGATTTTATTTTTTAAGTATAATTCAGGAATTTTTTATTTATTTTTTATTTCTGGAAGTAATATTTATGTACTTGAAAAACAAGATTTAATTGTTAAAGTATTCGCATTAGCATGTTCTGGAAACACTGTTCATGCTCTACATATTCGAAAATTTCTTAAGTGTGTTATGGAATCACTGTTCATACCCTACATTTGGAAACGTAGCATAAAGAAAAGTACTTGTTGTTTACTTTATAAGTTATTAGAAATTTATGGTTAATCAACCAAACATTATCGGAAAAGTATGAAAAAGAGCCCTATGTCAGGAAAGAACCCTACGTTAGGGATATTAGAATAGTATGGAAAGAGAATCGTACGTAAGTGTTAAACGTTATGTTTGTTTCTCAAAAATTATGGTTCATCAACCATAATTTTGTAAACAACATTATGTTTCTTAGAAAAGTATGGACCATGTTCCTTTCATTTGGAAGCTTATAAAAGTATGGATCATTTATCATATGTTTGAAAGTTTAAGAGAAATGTATGGATGGTCAACCCTATGTTCGGGATCAACCATACGTTGACAACCTTACGTTTGAAGGATATGTCATCAACCTTACGATTATGATCTATGTTACATTAATAGGATGCATACTATACAACTCAACCTTACGTTTGGCATCGGAGAATTCAAAGTTGATATTATTATTCAATGATCTGTAAGAGAATTATCAGGCTGATTTTAAGCCAGATTAAAAGCTGATTTTAAAGTGCGTCTTTGACGAGTTCAGAGCCGTTTAAGGATCGAATTAAAAGGATATTTTCATGGTGAATTACAAGGAGAGTTACGACTACTCATTAAATTCAAATTTTTGAATTATGCGAGTAAAAATGTGAAGATTTTGGATCTGATTTTTGCAGAGGAAGTATTCATTATATCTGTTTTATTTTAAGGTGTGAGTAAGTACGAAGTGAAAATAGTGATCAGGAACACAAGATCAGATACATCTATCAAAATATGAGATCCGCTGTATGAAATTTAGAAAATAAGAAAAAAACAGATTCAATCACAATCTACATTTCTGTTGATTACTAAGAGTGATAAAAGCTCTGTTTGTTAATGAAGAAGATACATGACAGAAGATTAACTTATTCGACATAGAAGGTCAATTGTGAATATGTTGCTAATAAAGTTGCAATTTATATTTCTATATCTACTATAACGGGATCGACTCAAAATGAATCTTTCTAGAAGATCATTATTTCTGAAGACGACGATCCATTTACTGTCAATTGCATTCTGTTGCAATTGTGAAGAACAATCGGGAGAGTATTTTCAAAGAACAAAAAAAAATTATCTTGAGTGACCAGCTTCTCGTTCGAAGATGTGTAGGTTCTGTGATTGAACCAGAAGGTTGTGCTTTGGCTTAGATTGTAAAGGTGTCAGCTGCCTGCACTCAGTTGTTGAATGGTCTGTTGAGATTTGGACCAGATAGTGAAAATTTCAAAGCTCATTGAGTAGAGCGTTGGTGGAGTAGACTAGGGGACTTCTGTTACCAGAACCAATATATATCATGTGTCCCAACATTTCATATCTCCGCTGCAATAATATATCTGATTAAAGATAAAGGATAGAATACGATATCAGGAAGATTTTTGAAAAGACACAATTCACCCCCCTCAAGTGTATATTTGATATTATATCGATCCAACATAACTAAATTAATATATTTAGAATATACAATTAGTATGAGTCAACATTCTCTCATATAATAATTTTTTTCATGTTTGGTTGATATTTTTACCCTTATCAAATCGTTTTAACCCTCATTAACCCTTTTTAAATCTATTGTTATATCAATGTTTTTTTATCCATAGGGATGCATAAAATTTTGAACATGTAATCAGGTTAATACATAACATTTTCAAAATTTAATAAGTTTCATGAATAAAATTTTGAACATGTAATAAGGTTCATGCATAACATATATACTCATGAGTTATCCATCATTACACAATGCATTATAGTAAGATATAGGTCCCACCCGACACATAATGAAATCATACATATGTGTTCCAAAAGATCATAAACATTAATCATATAATAAACCATAAAATTAAAAGGGTATAACAAAAAATTAATCATATAATCATCTATGAAAAAAAAGACATGTTTCATAATCATATCATCAAACTATAACTTGTGAAAAGAAGCAGGTTTCATAAGCATTTTAACATCGTGTAGATCATGGAAGAGAAACAGATTTAAAAAAAATTAATCATAAAAATAATCTATTAAAATAAATAATAATATTAGTGTTCTTTAATTTTATACCAATTAAAACAAAAATATATGAATGGATTCTATCATAGATAGAGGATGATTTGGAAAGATCACTCGGAACATTTCTTAAAGAAAATAACCTTTCTTTGAAATTTAATTTTTCAAAAATTAGGAATTTTCAAAACTATTTTCTTGTAAAACCAATTTGAAAACTTATAACTTAAGATTTAAAAATAATTTAAAAAATTTATTGAGGAAATTATCCTTTCTTATTGGAAAAACTCCTTTTAAAACATAAAAAACTTTGAAAACCCTTTTCATTGAAAATAACTTTGAAAATATATAAAGGAAGATTTGAAAATAATTTAAAACAATTTTTAAAAATATAAAATTTATAAATACTTTTCTTTTAAAATTAACTTAAACTATTATTTCAAAATATCTTTGAAAAAAAATATAAAACATGATTTTGGAAGAAAACAGATTTTCAAATGAAGAGAGAAATAAAGTTTTATTTTTATTAGAAATGTTTTCTTAAGTATTGTAAGTACTAAAGGGTAAGATAATAGTGAAACAATTTGAATATATCATTATTAAACATATTATTTTAAAATTCATGAGAAATCTTGAGAGTTATATCATTATATTTCAATATTTCAGACTTAATCCTAAATAATCCTGTTAAATGGTGAGATTGTAACATAAATCGTTACGAATTTAGTAACATTGAATCATAATACCCATTACGAAATAAAATAAAAAGTAACTTTAAATATCATGAGTTTAATTAAATTCTTGATATTTGTAAAAACTCGAGTTTTCAGAACGGGTCAAAATCCCAGCCCTGTTTGAATTTTTGACTGGTTTCTGAGGAAACTGGAGAAAATGGGAAGTTTCTGGAAATTTCCAGACTACACACCGTGTATGTGTAGGCGAGTGACCGGCTGTGTACTCGCCGAGTACATGTCGTGTGATGACCGTGTAGTAGTTTCTTACTACACAACATGTAGTTTTGAACACACCGTGTAGACCCCCGACTGTGTGAGGCCATACATGGCGTGTAGGTCGTTGGCTGGGTAAGAACCAGGGACACGTCGTGTTCCCTTGGACACACCGTGTAGTCTAGCCATGTATGAGGGATATACATTGGATGTGGGTATGTCGGCGAGGAAGATAAGAGGAACCCGGTACACGCCGTGTACCCAGAGGTACACGCCGTGTACTCATGTCGGCAGGTTCGGAAAGTAAATCGGTAGAATCGGCCGTCTTTTGAACTGTTAAATGAAATATACACGACATGTAGTCCTAAAGTACACGCTGTGTACTTTATTTTTTTTTTCTAAAATGGTAAGTAGCCTCGTTTTTTGAGGCAAAACTCATCCCCTTCATTGGGTTGACCGGGGAGAGCTGGCCGAACCTGTTTCCCCCTCCCGTTCGTCCGTCCGAGACCCGATTCGAGCGCTGATTAGTGCATTGGAACCCCCTCGGTAGGGCCTCGATTCCTCTTTGGCCATTTTTATGATTTTCATTCTATAACGAGTTATATCCCTTTGAGCGATTTTGAATCTTTTGTTGATTTACCCCGTTTTAGACCGAATTGGTGGGTGTTACCAGAGGATTAGCATCGTGCGAGTCTCAGTGCATACCTCATTCTGTGTTTTCGTGGTTGTTTGGGTGACGTGGTCTTCAGCGTGTTTTCGGGTATTTTGAGCGGGACCCATTTTATCTGCTTTTTCATACTGTATTGTTTATGGGACCTCTGGTATGCCTTTGGGTATGCCCGGTTACAAGTTTGCGCGAGCGGGTCCGGGTGAGGGGTCGTTGCTTATCGGGGCATTTTGATCGGGGAACGCAAAAGTGCTATTAATTGAAATATGATTGTTATAAACTATTTAGTTTAATTTTTTAAAGCCTGTTATAAATTGTTCTAGGCATTTAAGACCTCTATGCTAGTACGGGACAACACCAAGTATAGTGCAATTCGAATATTTAGTTGGTTTGGCCTGGTTATGTTTTCTGTTTAACTATGTTATATATGCGAATGTTGAATTGCATCTGCTGGACCCTTTGGGTTGTGTTGGGCTCAGCCCGGTTACGCTTGAGTGATGTTGATCATAGGTTGGGGCTTTTCCTGGGTTACTTTGGGTGGTTTTGACCACGGGATTGGGCGTCATGGATGTCAGCTTGAGGCAGTACGACTGTCAGGTTGGGCATGGCCCGGATTACTAGGATGGTGATGCCATCGGACTTGAGCGACATGGTCGTAGGGACACGAGGTGTCAGACATGTCGGTGGCTTAGGACTATTTTAGTGATTACCGCTCACCGGGACTTTGAGTAGTGTGCACAAAGAGATACTTCGTGATGATTTGGTTTTGACCACTCGTGTGGGTAGAGTCCCCCGTAGTTTCAGTTAGGTATTCTGGTTGGGGGTGCTTTCCGTAGAAAGCCACATGGGAGGTGAGGAGCCTTCAGGGAATTGGGCGTGCCTTCGGGACGTCGGTACTTGAGACACGAGGTGTCAGGAGGCACATGGTGTCGGGTTACTATTTTTGGGCATGTCTTCGGGACGTCGGTACTTGAGGCACGAGGTGTGAGGAGGCACTCTGTGCCGGGTTACTATTTGGGGCATGCCTTCGGGATGTAGGTACTTGAGACACGAGGTGTCAAGAGGCACATGGTGTCGGGTTACACGGTAGAGATTCCGGCATTGGCCGAAGCAGGTGACACTCCAGGGTGGTTGTTGAGCACCATCGAAGTTTGTGTTTATTGGTGAACTATACTGATTACTGCTTTCCTTTTAAATGCATGAATGATTAAACACATATATTTGGTACGCACCATTGGGTGGTATCCTACTGAGATTTGTCTCACACCCTGCACGGACCCTTCGGGACGCGTGTAGACTTTCTGGATTTACGTGCAGGAAACAGACTAGCTTTAGGAGTTGGGCTACGTTAGTTGTTGCATGGAGGTGGTATGGACCTTGAGGTCATACCAAGCTGGGGTTTACCTTGTTTTGTTTACTTTTCTGTATCAACATGCTTACTTGTTGTAGCTACTGTTGGTTAGCCATTGGCACCCATTTTATATTCAGTTGTTTATGACCTGCTTTGGATGCATGCTTGGTTGTTTACAGTAGTTGTTGATATTGATTACTGGCATGATGTTCTATTTACTTTCTGCTGAAGTTGTTTTCTGTATTGCTTCCGCTGTTTATTGTTATTGAATGTGCTTTCGCTATGCGGGTCTAGTTCGAGTCTGCAGAGTCTTTCTTACTGCTGCATCTTTACTGTTATACTCAGACTAGTACCCTTAAGATGATCCTCCGAGAGGGTATAGCCTCCCCGCTATACCTATTCAGACCCTCGCTGCTAGTCGGTAGCCTTTAGTGTTCAGGGAGATGCGCCAAAGGTAGTGACGCCCGACCCGTTGGCACTGTTCGGGTGGCTATCCGGGTCCGGGATGTCCCAAAGTGGTATCAGAGGGGTTCTTGACAAGGATTTAGTAGAAGTGTTTTTCTGGATACTAATGAGATTGAAACTTCTCTTTTATTTCTGCTGGTTTTACAATTTGGGATATGGTAGACTGGAGATAAGTTGTTGTTACTGGAACTGGGTTCCCAGCTTGTGCTTGGGTGCCTGCAGACCCAGGTACGAGGGATGGACCTAGTTTCCACGGGTGGTAATTTCTGGTTTCTTTTGCTCAGATTACAATTTATATGATTTCCTCCTCAGTGGATCACTTGGTGTGTGATGTTCTTGATTGTGATATGTGCCCCTTGACTCGGTGTGGTAAGGGAGAATTGGACCTTGGCCCGGTATGGCGAGGCTACTTGGCTTGGCTTTTGATAGGCACATTTTTAGGGTATTTCAATTCCAAAATTGCACGTATGCTTTGTGAATTGATAATACCATGTGAATAAAACAAATCAATTTCCATGCCTTACCTACTTTAAATTATGAATTGGTGAAATTCCGGATAGAATTGCTAGTTGTGAAAATGTATATGCCATGCTTTATATTTTTTAGAATTGCAAGTTGCAGGATTTTGGGTCTGACTCTTATAAGAGCAGGCAGGTACTATGACTGAGGTAGTGTAACTTTCAGGATTGGGAAACTCGGTCCTTGGTTTGAGGCAACGTGAGTTGTCGGGACGGGAATGGCCTGAGGTACTATCGATACTTGGCTATGTTGAGGGCGGGTAAGGAGGCCGTGAGGTCGGGATGCCGTGGGCCATGGCTTGTGGTGAGGGGGAGTAAGGGTAGTTGTCAAGCACTGCCTTTTACTGCTTTCCTTATCTGTGTAGAATATAATGTTGTATATATGTATGGGCTGTCTGGCCATTTATGGTTTTCAGCGAGTTACTCCTTCACGACTCGATGGAGCGTCAGGCAGGGGAGGATACAGTGTCGCAGGATCAGGGTCAGAATTCGGCACAGGCAGAGCACGAGCCACATGTGCAGGCTCAAGGACAGGTTCAGGTTCAGGATCTAGTGTAGGTAGGACAACAGTCGGGTTTGTAATCGTTCGGGTCGTGGCTCTACAAGCAACTCCAGGCGATCCTGGTACACGTCTTGTAGGGGATTGATGGTGGCGTTCAGGGTGCAGAGACTTCTATGGCGTACCTAACGCTGGAGTTCCAGTCGCAGCACCCGCCACTCTTTCAAGGTGAGGGTGGTCCGTAGGCAGCTGAGAACTGGATAGAGAGTATGCAGATGATATTTGAGCAGCACGAGATGCCTCCAGGGCAGAGGTTCAAGCTGGTGACGTACATGATATGAGGACTGGCAAAGCATTGGTGGGACGTACAGGTTTAGGCTCGTAGGCATGAGGGACTGTCATGGAAGGACTTCAAGGACAGGTTCTTTGAGCACTTCTACCCTGAGACACTGAGGGAAGAGAGAGATCGGGAGTTCTTGAGTCTTCAGTAGGGGGACATGTCCATCATGGACTACACAACTACTTTCACAGAGTTGTCTTTCTTTTCACCTGGTATGGTGAGCGATGATGCAACCAGGGTGAGGCACTTCGAGGATGGCTTACGATATGCCATTCGGGTCCATGTGAACATTTTCAGGCTGGGATCTTTCTCTGAGGTGGTAAATCAGGCACTCATAGCCGAGGGCAACGAGAGATAGAAATCTCGCTTGGGCAGGATGATAGTTTCAGGTGACGGTTCGGACAACAGGAAGTGAAGACGGGATGAGTTCCAGCAGGGCAGTCAGGCCAGGGATTCAACTAGACCACCTCATGGGAGTTATTCAGTGATTTTCTTATAGTGTGGATAGCCAGGACATGTTCGGGCGCAGTGCGACAGGCCTCCAAAGGAGTGTCGGGCATGTGGACAGGACGAGCATCTGGAGAGGTTTTGCAGGAAGCCTTCTCAGATAGCCGGCAGGCAGGGACCAGGACAGACTCCAGCGTCTAGAGTTGGTTCAGGTTCGGTACCCGGAGAGGGTATTCGAGGTTCAACTATGCGCGGAGGTCGTGACAGAGACAGTGGGACCCAGCCGAGGGGTCAGTGGCTGGTGACTGGAGCAGCACCGCAGGGAAGTCAGGCATCAGGCAGCTGTGTTTTAGGCCAGGTGCATGTCGTGGAGCTGCCAGAGGCTGAGCAGGCCGGTGAGCTGATGACAGTTAGAGGTACATCGTGGTGTGACCGTGATCTCCATGTTTCCTTTTTGGCATGACCTATAGAGGTATGTCTATTTTGAGGGCACAAGGAGCACAAGATCTTTGTGGACTGACTAGATGCTAGTCAGTGGGTTGGCACCATCTAAGGTGCGTGATATATATATATATATATGAGATGCGTGGAATCGGGGCGTCGTGGATGCGGGTTACTTGAGGTACCGTGGGCATCGGGGCATCATGGATGTAGGTTACTTGAGGTTATGTGGGCATCGGGGCATCGTGGATGCAGGTTACTTGAGGTGCTATGCACCAGGACCTCGTGGAGGCAGACACCGATGCGGTGCGGGATACTTTGCGTGTCGGAAGCGACATAGGAGCACCAATGAGGTGCAGGGGTGATGATGCGTCACGAGAGGTTTTTTCTTCCGGAAAACATGTTAGTAAACCCTGTTTTCATTACGTTTTGTTGGGTTGAGACCGGGTAAGGTGATTCTTAAGGTGGGGAGGCCCCTTGAGGAATATAGCCAGAACCTTTGAGACAGGGGTAGTCCGGGTTGTTTAACTGGGATAGGCGTGTTTAGTGCCATCTCTTGGTTTCGTTTGGTAGCTCATGGACGAGATACGTTAAGGTGGGGAGTTTATAAGAACTTGGGTTTTCATAACAGGTCAAAATCCCGACCCTGTTTGAATTTTTGACTGGTTTTTGAGGAAACTGTAGAAAATGGGAAGTTTCTGGAAATTTCCAGACTACACGCCGTGTACTTTAAGTACATGTCTTGTATGTGTAGGCGAGTGATCGGACGTGTGATCGCCGAGTAGATGTCGTGTGATGACTGTGCATTAGTTTCTTACTACACAGCGTGTAGTTTTGAACATGCCGTGTAGACCCCCGACCATGTGAGGCCATACATGGCGTGTAGGCCGTTGGCCAGGTAAGAACCAGGGACACGATGTGTTCCCTTTGAACACGCCGTGTAGTCTACCAATGTATGAGGGATATACATGGCGTGTGGGTATGTCAGCTAGGAAGAGAATAGGAACTTGGTACACGTCGTGTACCCAGAGGTACATGTCATGTACTCATGTCGGCAGGTTCGGAAAGTAAGTCGGCGGAATCAGCCGTCTTTTGAACAGTTAAATGAAATATACACGACCTGTAGTCCTAAAGTACATGCCGTGTACTTTCTTTTTTTTTCTCGAAAACGGGCAGTAGCCTCGTTTTTTAGGCAGAACTCATCCCCTTAGTTGGGTTGAGCGGGGAGAGCTGGCCGAACCTGTTTCCTCCTCCCATTCATCCGTCCGAGACTCGATTCAATCGCTGATTAGTGCATTGGAACCCCCTCGGTAAGGCCTCAATTTCTCTTTGGACGTTTTGTCCAATTTTCTTTATAGAATGAGTTATATCCCTTTGAGTGGTTTTGAATATTTTGTAGATTTACCGTGTTTTAGACCGAATTCGCAGGTGTTACCGGAGGAGTAGCATCGTTCGAGTCTCAGGTAGGTGGTGCACGCCTCATTCTGTGTTTTTGTTGTTGTTTGGGTGACGCAGCCTTCGGTGCATTTTTGGGTACTTTGATCGGGACCCGTTTTATCTAATTTTTCATACTGTATTGTTTATGGGACCTCTGGGATGCCTTTGGGTATGCCCAGTTACCAGTTTGTGTGAGCTGGGTCGGGTGAGGGGTAGTTGCTCATCGGGGCATTTTGGCCTGGGAACGCCAAAATGGTATTAATTGAAATATGATTGTTATAAACTATTTAGTTTAATTTGTTAAAGCCTGTTATAAATTGTTAGAGGCATTTAAGACCTATATGCTGGTATGGGACAACACCTGGTATAGTCTAATTCGACTGTTTAGTTGGTTTTACTGGGTTCTGTTTTTTGTTCAACTATGTTATATATGCGATTGTTGAATTGCATCTGCTGGACCCTTTGGGTTGTGTTGGGCTCGGCCCGGTTATGCTTGAGTGATGCTGATCACAGGTTGGGGATTTTCCCGGGTTACTTTGGGTGGTTTTGACCATGGGATGGGCGTCATGGACGTCATCTTGAGGCAGTACGACTATCAGGTTGGGCATGGCCCGGGTTACTAAGATGGCGATGCCATCAGACTTGAGCGACATGGTTGCAGGGACACAAGGTGTCAGACGTGTTTATAACGACCCATACTTTACATACATTGTTAATACTTCAAAATTGAAGCACACTTATTACAACATATGACAAAACCACAAAGGACCGTATAGGTATAGTGTCTTTAGAAACTGGGAAACATAAACAACTGGTTCATAAATCTTCTACAGTGTCTCCCATTTATTTCATCATATCTAGGGTCCCTTTTAGCATATTCTACTTAATATCCATCTTCCTGACCTGGGGAAAAGAAAACATAAAAGGGTGAGCTCAAATGCTCAGCAAGGGCAAATAAAGGAGATAAAAATCATATCATATCTTTTTGAAAATCAAAACCTGCAAAAGAGATCATAATATCTTAACATGGAATAAATCATAGAAGTGAAAATGAGATCCCCATAATCATAACATAAAACTTGAAACTTTGTGGCATGCACACATAATCATGGAAAATCATTTCTTGTTAGTCAAGACTCATTGCCAAGACTATCTTAGTGGACAAAGTCCCTTTCTGAATCGAGTAACCCTCGTTTCAGTCCTGTTTCACTGAACCGGTATAACCTACCATTCCAGCCTTGTCTATCTCATGAGATATAAAATCTTTACCCAATGCATTGGAGGGAGATATAGGTCCCACCCATCTTATAATGAATCCTTTCTTATGTGTGCCACATAATCATAAAACATACATCATAGCATAACCCATGTAATAAAAATGGGATTCTTAAACGACATGACATCATAAAACAACTCATATAAGATAAAGGAATTCATAAAAATAATTCCATCACAACATGATAAAATCAATTTAATAATAGGGATAAAAACAGAACCCTTTATTATCTTAGATGGAAAATAATTTTGATAAAACACTTGAACTCCATTCTTGAGGAAAATATCCTTTCTTCTTCAAAAACATTTTTCCTTCCATAACATGCCATACAACTTTAAAATAAAAGAAGTTGATTAAAAATAAACTTGAAAACTTGTAAAGGAAGATTCTTGGAAATTTTGTTTTAAAAATCCATTCATGCCGTATAAGTTAAAAAAAACATTCTTCGTACTTTTGTCGGAAAAGTCAAAAAGTACCTCGTACGAAAAACGACAAAAGATTCCTTTCGTACATATTACTAAAAACTCACCGAAGGGTAAAAATGGATTTAAACAATTGTAGGTGGATGGAAATAATATTACATATTGATGAAACATGGATGTGGATGATAAAATACACCCTAGTAAATACTTACGAATAAACAATCTCGGATAAAAATGAGATTGTGATATTTCCCTTACCTTAGGTCCGATTTTCTTTGTTCGTGTCCGAAGCTCCTGTATAATGGTTTAAATAATGTTATTGACTTATTCCAGAATCATACATATTGATATGATATCATATATGGTCATATTATTAGCTTCTTGTTAGTAATATTTCATTGTTACTTGTTACTTGGGTCTTTATAACTTTTTGTTCTTATGCGTGTTTTGTCGAATAAATTCTTATTCTTATCTTTAGGTTATAGATAATTCATTTCCAGAATGGTATTAGTGTAGTATATACCATATTCATTCATTCAATTCATTTATATAATCATTATGAAATGAAGATCATGTAGAACGAGTCGCATCACATCGTGGAGACGGTATTCCGTACGTACGCACGAGTGATGATATCGTTCCTATGATCGTGGAATTGTATTGGAGTATATATATATTATTTCAGTATCAATATTACTTCATAATAATCATATATAGTTACTCATTACACCATTATACCCATCCTTGTAAGGTGATGGTGGAAAATAGATTACACCACGGCGTGGAGACGGTATTCCGTACGTACGCACGCGCGGTGATTTCATTTTTCCGTAGGATGGATAGAAGGTGAATTAGGGTTGTTTCATATTTATAATAACATATCAGTATGTAATTAATACTGATGTTATTACTTTATCATGAAACAACTAAAGAAGAAGAAGTTGAAGAAGAAAGAAATTGAAAAGATCGGTAATGGATATTACCTCTTCTTTGGAACGCCTCTTTGAATCCTCCACTTAAGGAACTATGATTGGTCTTTGGAGAAGACCAGGACCTCTAGGATTATTCTAGGGAAGTGGAGAGGAGAAAATGGCAGGGGTTGGCCGAGCTTGAGTGCTCAAATTGGTGTGAGGAGGAGGGGGAGTAGGTGCCCTTTTATAAGGGAGGAGAGGGGCACCTTAGGAATATCTCAAAATATTATTTTATATTAAAGTCAAAATCGGTTTATAATGGTTCCAAAGGGTCTTATTTCGAAGATAAAGTAAGGATGGGTCGAAATCCTATCAACCAATAGGATTTAGACATGTTTAGGGTATTATTTTAACCTTATCAATTAGATTTAACTCTAAGTTAATTAATTTAACTTTTACCGTGTCTTTTTGTTTTCTTTCACTATATGGTTAATACACTTACTATAACATGTCAAAAGAACCCCAAATTGTTTATTATTAATATATATATCCTTATCCAAGTCATTTGGACGAACCTTAGATTTTTAGGAATAAAATAACAATTAATAATATAATATTTGATTTAAAAACTATTTTGTTTCAATTTTGAAACTATTTGATATATGATTTTTGTGAAAGTCATAACAGAATTATATGTTCGAACCAAGTTGATTAAATAAACATTAATATATCATAGTAACCTATAAAATTAGTGGAATTCATAAAAAGTCTTAAATTACATTTATTTTGGTATTTATATTATCAATTTTGTCACTATTTCATTAATAAGATAATTACTGCATCATCTTTGTGTCATAAATAAATTAAATTATTTGATGTCTAAAAATTACAAATAAAATACCATCATGTAGGAAATCTTTTTATCTTTCTAATGAATATTTAAAATCAAATATATCTTATGTATAACCCCATATTAAAAATGATTTACTTATTAAACTTTGATTTTAACTATTTTAACCCTTCTTTAAATAAATTAATAATAAATGTCCTAATCTAATCCAAGTGGGCCTAAATGGTCATATTTTATTACTAAGTTTGTTTTTGGTCGAATTACACTTGTCCAATAGAATTAGGACATGTGTTAGGGTAATATTGATATCATATTTACCCTTAGTTACCCTATTTACTATTAACCGCGGTAAAAATCGTAAAAAGTAACTATTCACCAAAAAATTATTTTTATCTCATTGAACCACATTTTACTTACTGATATCAACCGTGTCTGTCGGATTTTCGAAATTCCATTCACAGAAGCGGTAAAATTAAGTTTTATGCAAAATTCAGTTTTTAACCTACCACTTAGTGGTTTCACTATTCATCCAAAAATTGAAAGTTTTCAGAAAAATACCAAAATTTCACCCTAGGCTAATTTCGATATTCCGAGTCCAAAAATGAAGTCCATTTTGAAAAATAAAATTTATAAAATTTTAAAAAGTGGTTATTACTATTCATAACGGCTAGTTTTAATAGCATATTGTTGTTTAGTGAAACTCGGTATTGCGTATGACGCAAGCTATCGAGGAAGGTCGCGATTGCGTGTAAAGCAAGACAAGCAAGTGTTGTGTAGAAAAAGATTCCTTTGATGATTTATATAACATAAAAGTCTCGGGTGTTACATTCTACCCCCCTTAAAAAGAATTTTGCCCTCGAAATTCGTCACTTTGCAACAAACAGATGAGGATACTTCTCCCTCATCATATCCTCAAGCTCCCATGTAGCTTCTTCAAGTTGGTGGTTTCTCCATAAAACTTTCACCAAGCGAGTGGTCTTGTTTCGTATGACTTTTTTGCTACGATCCAGAATCTCTATCGGCTGTTCTTCATAAGAAAGATCTTGCTCCAGCGGTACAACTTCTGAGCTGAGTACATGTGAAGGATCTGGTATGTACTTTCTCAGGAGAGATACGTGGAACACATCGTGAACTTGAGAGAGATTCGGTGGAAGCGCCAATCGGTAAGCTACCTTCCCAACACAATCCAGTATTTTGAAAGGACCGATATATCTAGGGCTCAACTTCCCCTTCTTTCCAAATCTCATAACCCTCTTCCAGGGAGATATTCGTAAGAACACTTTATCGCCCACTTCAAACTCTAGGTCTTTTCTTCGGTTGTCGGCATAACTTTTCTGTCGACTCTGAGCTGCTCTTATGTGTTGTTGAATAGATCTGACCTTTTCTGCCATTTCATCAACGAGATCAGGTCCTAATAGCTTTCTTTCCCCAACTTCATCCCAGCAAGTTGGAGTCCTGCATTTCTTTCCATAGAGAGCTTCATAAGGAGCCATCTGAATACTGGAGTGAAAGCTATTATTATAAGAAAATTCCACCAAAGGTAGGTGTTGATCCCAACCTCCTTTGAAATCCATAGAGCAAGCTCTCAACATATCTTCTAGGGTTTGAATTGTTCTCTCAGACTGACCGTCTGTCTGGGGATGATAAGCAGTGCTGAAACTCAACTCTGTATCCAGAGTATGCTGAAGACTTCGCCAGAACTTCGAGGTAAATCTCGGATCCCGATCAGATATAATAGAAAGTGGTACTCCATGCAATCTTACCACTTCCTTTACATATATCCTGGCAAGCTGATCTAGAGAGAAATCCTCTCTAATAGGAATGAAGTGTGCAGACTTTGTAAGACGATCAACTATGACCCAGATAGCATTATTGCCTTTGGATGTTTTAGGAAGTCCTGTGACAAAGTCCATAGTGATGTTTTCCCATTTCCATTCGGGTATGGGTAATGGTTGTAACATCCCCTTAGACTTCTGTCTCTCAGCTTTAACTTGTTGACAAACCAAGCATCGAGAGACATATTCAGCAACATCTCTTTTCATGCCATCCCACCAGAAGTACTCTTTCAGGTCCCTATACATCTCCGTGCTTCCAGGATGAATAGAGAATGATGAACTATGAGCCTCATCCAGCAGCTCATTCTTTAATTCGGGGATGGGAGGAACGCAAACCCGATTTCTGAACTTTATTATCCCATCACAATCAAGGTTGAATTCAGGAACATTTCTCACCTTCTTTTGTAACTCGACATCTTCTTTCTGTGCCTCTTTAATCTTCACATGTATAGATGGTTGAACATTCATTTGAGAAAGATAAGATTTTTCCCCTTCCATTATAATTCCAAGATCCATCCTTTGTAAATCCATAAATATTGGATCTTTTGTGATCCTCATCATGGATAAACTAGCATGGTCTTGTCGACTTAATGCATCTGCCACCTTGTTTGCTTTCCCAGGGTGGTAATGGATTGAGCAGTCATAATCCTTAATCAGCTCCAACCATCTTCTTTGACGCATATTCAACTCCTTTTGTGTGAAAATATACTTTAAACTTTTATGATCAGTATAAATATCACACCTTTCACCATAAAGGTAATGCCTCCAAATCTTTAATGCAAAGATTACCGCAGCCAACTCCAAATCATGTGTTGGGTAATTTTGCTCATGGATTTTCAACTGTCGTGAGGCATAAGCTATCACCATATCATTTTGCATAAGAACACACCCCAATCCCTTCTTGGATGCATCACTGTAGATCACAAACCTTTCTCCACTACAAGGCAGTGTGAGAACAGGTGCACTGGATAACCTTCTTTTCAACTCCTTGAAATTCTCTTCACATTCCTCTGTCCAGACAAACTTAACTCCTTTCCGAGTCAACTTGGTGAGTGGATTAGATAATCGTGAAAAATATTTTACAAAACGTCGATAATATCCAGCCAAACCAAGAAAACTTCGGATCTCAGTTACTGTTGTTGGTCTTGACCATCTTTCGATAACCTCTGTTTTTGCTGGATCCACAGATATCCCCTCTTTTGAGATTATATGACCCAAAAATGCAACTTTTTGAAGCCAAAATTCACACTTGGTAAATTTGGCATAAAGCTTCTCCTTTCTCAGGGTCTTCAATATAATTCTCAAGTGATCTTCATGCTCTTCCTTGCTCTTTGAATAGACAAGAATATCGTCTATAAAGACTACCACAAATTGATCAAGATAGTCTCTAAAGACTCTATTCATTAGATCCATGAAGATAGCAGGGGCATTAGTAAGACCAAATGGCATCACTATAAATTCATAGTGTCCATACCTTGTACGGAAAGCCGTCTTTGGTATATCCTCCCTTTTGACCCTTAATTGATGATACCCTGAACGAAGATCAATCTTGGAAAAGTATTGAGCTCCGCGTAGTTGGTCAAATAAGTCATCAATGCGTGGGAGAGGATATTTGTTCTTGATAGTGATCTTGTTAAGTTCTCGATAATCAATGCAGAGTCTCATTGATCCATCTTTCTTCTTAACAAATAGAACAGGTGCTCCCCAAGGTGACGCACTAGGGCGTATGAATCCCTTATCAAGATTCTCTTGGAGTTGCTTCTTCAATTCCTTCAACTCAATTGGGGCCATTCTATAATGTGTCTTTGAAATAGGCAAAGCACCCGGTACGAGTTCTATTGAAAACTCAACTTCACGATTTGGTGGAAGACCCGGCAATTCCTCCGGAAAGACATCATCAAACTCCCATACAATGGGCATATTCTTAATCGTGAGTTTCTCACCAACCATTTGAGATAAATAACCTTCATTTAGTGGAATCAATACCCATAAGATGGAAGAAATTTCCACTGGAAGGTTATGTTCCTCCTTGCATTGGTATACGATCGTAGATTGATCTGGAATATGAAATGTGACTTCCCTTCTTTGGCAATTGATATGAGCTCCATGTAGAGAAAGCCAATCCATGCCAAGAATCACATCAAATTCCACTAAAGGAAGGATCACAAGATTTGCAGGAAGCACTTTCCCACAAACTTCGATCGAAGAATAATTATAAACTTTTGATGCGATTGATGTGCCATTAGGTGTTGTCACAGCTAACTCAACATCTAATTGTTAAGGTAATATGGTGATACCCTTAGAAAATTCTTTAGAAATAAAAGAGTGGGTGGATCCAGAATCAAATAAAACATTTTCTACTTTAGAGTGGATGGTAAGTGTACCTTTCACCACATCGTTATCGTACTCCACATCGCTGATAGAAATTGCATGTGACTTTCCTTTGTCTTTAGCCTTAAGAGTTTGTTGACGTCGACCATCATCATCAACCCTTGGATTTGGGCATTTATTGGCATAATGCCCCATCTCCTTGCACTTGAAACATTGAAGTGTAGTAGGTTCATTCTGTGTATCCCTTCCTTTGTTTGCGTCATTAGACATCTTCTTCCCATTATCACGGCATTCAAATGCCCGATGACCTTCTTTTCCACATTTAAAACATTTACTTGTCCCTTTAAGATAACTCCCTCCATGTTTCTTTCCACACTTTGAGCATAAGGAAAAGCTCATCTTCTTTTCCGTGTGCTCTTTAGATTTTTCTTTGAATTCCATCTTCCTCTTCTTATCAAACCCATGTGACTGATGGGTTACTCCAATCTCCATCTCGACTTTGAGAGCACATCGAACGATTTCCTCGTAGCTATTGAAGCCCCTTATGGCTAACGCCCTTCGAAGACTTGGTTTTAAGCCACTAAAGAATCGATCGATCTTACTCTCAGGTTGGATAATAATACCAGAAGCGTACCTTGCAAGTCTGGTAAAATTTGCTTCATAGGTACCAACAGATTCATCATCCCTTTGCTTCAGTTCAAGGAACTCTTTCTCCATCTTTGTTCGGAGAATACGAGGGAAGTACTTATTGAAAAATAAGTTCTTGAACTCGTCCCATTCCATAGACTCAATTTCATCCCTTTGCCTCGTATTCTTAACAAGATTCCACCATTGATCCGCATCTCCTTCCAAACGAGACACTGCTAGGATGACTTTATCATGCTCAGAACATTGAAGAACTGAAAATATCTTTTCAGTAGTACTAATCCATTGTTCATCAACTAATGGATCAGTAGACCCGCTGAAAGAAGGTGGACGCTGCCTCATGAAGGATTCAACAGAATGTTGCTCCCTCCTTTGTTCGTTTGGAAATCCTGCATGATTCATAGCTTGAGAAAGTTTTGTGAGCATGGCTACAAGATTTTGCATTCCAGCTCCCATATCGTTTGGTTGCTCAGGGGGACAATCATTGCATTGCCCATCGCATTCCGCATTAACACGGTTCCTTCGGGTTCCAGCCATTGACTAAAACCAAGAAGAATAGTGTGAGAAACACTAATTATAATAGGAAACCACATAATTCAAGAATAAAATTTTCATGCTTAAGGTCTTATCCTAGGTTATTCAAGGCCATTTCTAAAACACTAAGATTGTGTTCTATGCTTAGACTTATCCTTAGGGTTCTTACTAAGGCTTTCACATCCTAGTTTCCAAAGGTTGACTATACCTTTCCTTTGATACCAACTATAACGACCCATACTTTACATACATTGTTAATACTTCAAAATTGAAGCACACTTATTACAACATATGACAAAACCACAAAGGACCGTATAGGTATAGTGTCTTTAGAAACTGGGAAACATAAACAACTGGTTCATAAATCTTCTACAGTGTCTCCCATTTATTTCATCATATCTAGGGTCCCTTTTAGCATATTCTACTTAATATCCATCTTCCTGACCTGGGGAAAAGAAAACATAAAAGGGTGAGCTCAAATGCTCAGAAAGGGCAAATAAAGGAGATAAAAATCATATCATATCTTTTTGAAAATCAAAACCTGCAAAAGAGATCATAATATCTTAACATGGAATAAATCATAGAAGTGAAAATGAGATCCCCATAATCATAACATAAAACTTGAAACTTTGTGTCATGCACACATAATCATGGAAAATCATTTCTTGTTAGTCAAGACTCATTGCCAAGACTATCTTAGTGGACAAAGTCCCTTTCTGAATCGAGTAACCCTCGTTTCAGTCCTGTTTCACTGAACCGGTATAACCTACCATTCCAGCCTTGTCTATCTCATGAGATATAAAATCTTTACCCAATGCATTGGAGGGAGATATAGGTCCCACCCATCTTATAATGAATCCTTTCTTATGTGTGCCACATAATCATAAAACATACATCATAGCATAACCCATGTAATAAAAATGGGATTCTTAAACGACATGACATCATAAAACAACTCATATAAGATAAAGGAATTCATAAAAATAATTCCATCACAACATGATAAAATCAATTTAATAATAGGGATAAAAACAGAACCCTTTATTATCTTAGATGGAAAATAATTTTGATAAAACACTTGAACTCCATTCTTGAGGAAAATATCCTTTCTTCTTCAAAAACATTTTTCCTTCCATAACATGCCATACAACTTTAAAATAAAAGAAGTTGATTAAAAATAAACTTGAAAACTTGTAAAGGAAGATTCTTGGAAATTTTGTTTTAAAAATCCATTCATGCCGTATAAGTTAAAAAAAACATTCTTCGTACTTTTGTCGGAAAAGTCAAAAAGTACCTCGTACGAAAAACGACAAAAGATTCCTTTCGTACATATTACTAAAAACTCACCGAAGGGTAAAAATGGATTTAAAAAATTGTAGGTGGATGGAAATAATATTATATATTTATGAAACATGGATGTGGATGATAAAATACACCCCAGTAAATACTTACGAATAAACAATCTCGGATAAAAATGAGATTGTGATATTTCCCTTACCTTAGGTCCGATTTGCTTTGTTCGTGTCCGAAGCTCCTGTATAATGGTTTAAATAATGTTATTGACTTATTCCAGAATCATACATATTGATATGATATCATATATGGTCATATTATTAGCTTCTTGTTAGTAATATTTCATTGTTACTTGTTACTCGGGTCTTTATAACTTTTTGTTCTTATGCGTGTTTTGTCGAATAAATTCTTATTATTATCTTTAGGTTATAGATAATTCATTTCCAGAATGGTATTAGTGTAGTATATACCATATTCATTCATTCAATTCATTTATATAATCATTATGAAATGAAGATCATGTAGAACGAGTCGCATCACATCGTGGAGACGGTATTCCGTACGTACGCACGAGTGATGATATCGTTCCTATGATCGTGGAATTGTATTGGAGTATATATATATTATTTAAGTATCAATATTACTTCATAATAATCATATATAGTTACTCATTACACCATTATACCCATCCTTGTAAGGTGATGGTGGAAAATAGATTACACCACGGCGTGGAGACGGTATTCCGTACGTATGCACACGCGGTGATTTCATTTTTCCGTAGGATGGATAGAAGGTGAATTAGGGTTGTTTCATATTTATAATAACATATCATTATGTAAGTAATACTGATGTTATTACTTTATCATGAAACAACTAAAGAATAAGAAGTTGAAGAAGAAAGAAATTGAAAAGATCGGTAATGGATATTACCTCTTCTTTGGAACGCCTCTTTGAATCCTCCACTTAAGGAACTATGATTGGTATTTGGAGAATACCAGGACCTCTAGGATTATTCTAGGGAAGTGGAGAGGAGAAAATGGCAGGGGTTGGACGAGCTTGAGTGCTCAAATTGGTGTGAGGAGGAGGGGGAGTAGGTGCCCTTTTATAAGGGAGGAGAGGGGCACCTTAGGAATATCTCAAAATATTATTTTATATTAAAGTAAAAATCGGTTTATAATGGTTCAAAAGGGTCTTATTTCGAAGATAAAGTGGGGATGGGTCGAAATCCTATCAACCAATAGGATTTAGACAAGTTTAGGGTATTATTTTAACCTTATCAATTAGATTTAACTCTAAGTTAATTAATTTAACTTTTACCGTGACTTTTTGTTTTCTTTCACTATATGGTTAATACACTTACTATAACATGTCAAACGAACCCAAAATTGTTTATTATTAATATATATATCCTTATCAAAGTCATTTGGCCGAACCTTATATTTTTAGGAATAAAATAACAATTAATAATATAATATTTGATTTAAAAACTATTTTGTGTCAATTTTGACACTATTTGATATATGATTTTTGTAAAAGTCATAAAAGAATTATATGTTCGAACCAAGTTGATTAAATCAACATTAATATATCATAGTAACCTAGAAAATTAGTGTAATTCATAAAAAGTCTTAAATTACATTTATTTTGGTATTTATATTATCAATTTTGTCAATATTTCATTAATAACATAATTACTGCATCATCTTTGTGTCATAAATAAATTAAATTATTTGATGTCTAAAAATTACAAATAAAATACCATCATGTAGGAAATCTTTTTAGATTTCTAATGAATATTTACAATCGAATTTATCTTATGTATAACCCCATATTAAAAATGATTTACTTATTAAACTTTGATTTTAACTATTTTAACCCTTCTTTAAATAAATTAATAATAAATGTCCTAATCTAATCCAAGTGGGCCTAAATGGTCATATTTTATTCCTAAGTTTGTTTTTGGTCGAATTACACTTTTCCAATAGAATTAGGACATGTGTTAGGGTAATATTGATATCATATTTACCCTTAGTTACCCTATTTACTATTAACCGCGGTAAAAATCGTAAAAAGTTACTATTCACCAAAAAATTATTTTTATCTCATTGAACCACATTTTACTTACTGATATCAACCGTGTCTGTCGGATTTTCGAAATTCCATTCACAGAAGTGGTAAAATTAAGTTTTATGCAAAATTCAGTTTTTAACCTACCACTTAGTGGTTTCACTATTCATCCAAAAATTGAAAGTTTTCAGAAAAATACCAAAATTTCACCCTAGGCTAATTTCGATATTCCGAGTCCAAAAATGAAGTCCATTTTGAAAAATAAAATTTATAAATTTTCAAAAAGTGGTTATTACTATTCATAACGGCTAGTTTTAATAGCATATTGTTGTTTAGTGAAACTCGGTATTGCGTATGACGCAAGCTATCGAGGAAGGTCGCGATTGCGTGTAAAGAAAGCCAAGCAAGTGTTGTGTAGAAAAAGATTCCTTTGATGATTTATATAACATAAAAGTCTCGGGTGTTACAGTGTTGGTGGCTTAGGACTATTTTGGTGATTACCGCTCACCAAGACTTTGAGTAGTGTGCACACAGAGATACTCCGTGATGAGGTGGTTTTGACCACTCGTGTTGGTAGAGGCCCTCGTAGTTGTGGTTAGGTATTCTGGTTGGGGGTGCTTGTCGTAGAAATCCACGTGGGAGGTGAGGAGCCTTCAGGGAATTAGGCGTGCCTTCGGGAAGTTGGTACTTGAGACACTAGGTGTCAGGAGGCACATGGTGCTGGGTTACTATTTTTGGGCGTGCCTTCGGGATGTCGGTACTTGAGGCACAAGGTTTCAGGAGGCACTTGGTGCTGGGTTACTATTTGGGGTGTGCCCTCGGGACGTTGGTACTTGAGACACAAGGTGTCAGGAGGCACATGGTGCTGGGTTACACGATAGAGATTCTGGCGTTGGCCGAAGCAGGTGACACTCCATGGTGGCTGTTGAGCACCATCGGAGTTTGTGTTTATTTGTGAACTGTACTGATTACTGATTTCCTTGTAAATGCATGACTTCTTAAACACATATATTTGGTATGCACCTTTGGGTGGTATCCCACTGAGATTTGTCTCACACCTTGCACGGTCCCTTCGGGACGCCTGCAGACTTTATGGATTTACATGTAGGAAAGAGGCCAGCTTCAAGAGATGGGATGCGTTAGTTGTTGCATGGAGATGGTACGGACCGTAAGGTCATACCTAGCTGGGGTTTACCTTGTTGTGTTTACTTTTCTGTATCAGCATGCTTACTTGTTGTAGCTACTATTGGTTATCCATTGGCTCCCTTTTTATATTCAGTTGTGTATGACCTGCTTTGGATGCATGCTTGGTTTTTTATAGTAGTTGTTGCGGTTGATTGCTGGCATGTTGTTCTGTTTACTTTCCGCTGTAGTTGTTTTCTATATTGTTTCCGCTGTTTATTGTTATTGAATGTGCTTCTGCTATGTGGGTCTGGTTCGAGTCTGTAGATTCTTTCTTACCACTGCATCTTTACTAATATACTCGGACTATTACCCATACTATGATCCTTTGAGAGGGTATATCCTCCCCACTATACCTATTCAGACCCTCACTACTAGTCGACAGCCTTTGGCATTCAGGTAGGTGCGCGTATGGTATTGACGCCCGACCCGTTGGCACTATTTGAGTGGCTGTCCGGGTTCGGGATGTCACAATATTACATTTCAAATTGGTTTTATTTACACCACATAAAATAATATAGGTGTGTATCAAAACATACATCTCAAGGATGGAAAATTGAGAAGCAAATCCTTTACCGATTTGGTAACTGTTGAACTATAAACCCAATGAAATATAGATCCTAAAATGAATATCTAAATTATAATACATTTTATGATAGTAATCATTAAACACATTCATTGTAAGTATATACACCACATGGAATAAATTGGTGGTGTATATAGCATGTGTCTCAAAAAAGTAAAAAGTGAGACAAAAATCCATTACCTCTTGAGTAAATTTTCAATCATAATCCCCATGAAATAACAAAAAAATCGAAAAATTAGTTATCATTAAATTATTTATATTCATGATACATAATTTCATAATGAAGTATATATATCAAACCAATTAAACTAGTGGTGAATATCACATAAGTATCTCAGAAATAAAAGTGAGACTAGAAATCCCCATACCTAAACTTTTGACTTCCTTCATACATTTTCAAAACTCCAATATAATAAATATAATTTTATTATAAATATTTTTCAGAACCATATTATTATATATTATAACATATATTATTTTATTACAACCTTTTTATTACCCTTTTATTAATTATTCCATGTTAAATTTACTTGTCAGGTTATAACTGATTTGTTTTTTGTATATGTTTTTCCTTGTCATTTCTGGTCCTATTAATTCAATAATTATTTTATAAACTATAAAATATAAAAAAAGATATAAATATCATATATATTCATTATATATGTATTCATTTTAATCCAAAAAATGGTGATAGGAAATGGAATACACCGTTCATGGAGATGGTAGGTCATACGTACGCATGAACGTTGTTTCCATTTTCTTGTCATATTGAAAGAAAAAAATTAAATGATATATATATATATATATATTATCATTAAATTATAATTATTAAGTCATATTTATAAAATATTTTTATTAAAATCATCCTTACTGCATTCAATATAAAGTATGAATCGATCACATCGCTTCACAAGTCGGTAGTCCATCGTACACACGAACAATGTTATCATATTCCACCAAAATGGAAAGCAAGAAATTATTTGATATATAATAATTAAATAAGAATATATAAATCATAAATATCATATATATAATATATAATTAGTATTCTATCATTATTTTCAACCTTTAATGGTGGTAATGGAAAAAATAATGACATCGGTTCGTGAGGCGGTAGTCCACTGTACATACGAATGATGATTTCATAATCCATTTGATATAAGTGTGTGTGGTTGTAGGTAGTAACATTATCATAAAAACATATAAGTATATATATATATATGATAATTAAGATATTATATATGAAATTTATAAAAATAATTGGAGGTTTTTTAGGAATAGATTAAACAAAAACGTTTGTTGATTAATGTTACCTCTTCTTTAGGTATCTCCTTTTGGTTTTCACCAAAGGCTCTCCTTGGTAGGATTTTTTCCAAAGTAAGTATTATGTAATTATATAGGGAAATCAAGAAGTTATAATTTCTATGTTGGAATTATCCAATAGTTTTTTATGGTGTGAAGATAGGGGGAAAGGGGTGTCCTTATATACGGGAGGTGAGAGGTACTTTTGTTATTTTTTTAAAGAGTGAATTACACCCATGTTGTTTTCCATGTAAAGTGTATAATATAGTTGAAAAATATCATTAATATAAGATATAATGTAAAAATATGGCCATTAAAGTTCTTTTGGAAAAGTTTTGGGTCGATTTTACTCCTTATATTCTAAGTTTAACAACTGAGTAATCTTTTTTTTACCTTCATCATTGTAATTAATTTTAATTGCTTTCAATAATAACATGGATAAAAAATTGAGTTTTCCTTATTATAAATTATAAATTATGATGATTCGTAATATGGAATCCATTTTTACAATTTAAAAACACATAAGTGGAATAAATTATTTTAAAATTAATCTCATAGATGTGTCGAGAAAACAATGATTTAAAGCAAAAAAGATCAAAATATTAAAAGGTTATTATAATACATTTTAATATTAAATTGATTATAATGACCTAAATTAGATTAATATATGTATAATTGAACTATTTGGACTTTAAAAACAATTAAAAATATATTTTATCATTATAAATCATTTAAATGAAAATTCATTTCCCAATTAGAATTCAACATTTCTCAATATTCATGAAAAAATGAAACTTCTAAAAAAAATACCAAAAAATCACCCTAATATAATTTTGATAGTATAAATTACTAAATTATTATTATTTTATAAAAAAATTATTATAAATGTTTCAAATTTTATCTTTAAAATAAGTGCGCAATAGAAATGTGATAAAAACTAATTTTTAGAAAAATAAATATTTAAGTGAGAAATTGGATTTATTCTCATCTCTTTTCTAGAAAAGATATAAGATGAATGTTAAGCATTTTATTGAAAATGTATTATATAAATTTAATTAAAATAATTTACCAAAAGTTTTTTTCTTAATTTATTTATATAAAACACATTTGTGCATATAAAATAGTTTTTTGAAAAAAAATTCTTTTTATTTTAAAAAATATTTTACCTTCATTTATAATTAATTGGTCACCAAATAATTATATAAAAATTTATAAAAAAAAAAATTTATAATTTATTTAATAATTTTTATACCTATAATTACAACAAATAGTTCATAACTATCATATTAAATAATAATATTAATACTATATTTTATTTTAGTATAACATGATCTTGTGTTTAATGAAAGATATCGAAGGAACTCGGTATTGTGTGTAAAAAAAGACAAACATGGTGTTGTGTGTGCTAAAATATCCTCTTAGTATTGCATGTAGTGTAATATTAACATGGTATTTTGTATAAATTAAGGTTACCTTGGTGTATCATTCAATAAATCCATCAAATAATTTTAATTTATTCAAAATAAATCATAAAAATTTTGGGTGTTACATTCTACCGCCCCTCCCCTTAAAATGAATTTAACCCTCAAAATTCGTCCGGGTCATCAATATTTTAGCACTTGAAAGTTATTTTCCTAGAAACCCACATCATAAAATTGAAAACAAAAACATCCTTTAAAAAGATAGTGTTTGAAACAAAATGGTTACCCAAAGTAACTCACAACTTGGTTTCTAAATTGGAGAACATAGGTGGAAAGTGAAAACATGGACATAAAAGTAATACCCAAATACTTATGGATAGTGATAGAGAACATGTTTAGGAGACACTTAATGATCACAAATCCATTAATAAAAGAGTCTTGAAAAATATCATTGATATCGTCAAAAATGATGATAACATAAAAACATTTTATTTTAGAATCCTTTTCCTAATTTTGGGGGGGGGGGGGTTTATAAAACTACTTGATTTCATTCCATTTAATAAGAAAAATCCTACCTTTGGTTGTTCCTTGATAAATTCCCACTTCATCTCTTACTCTATGAAATGAATTTAAATTTTTTATGACTGAAGCACAAACGGATCATAAGATCCATTAAATAATTATAAGTTATTCCTTCTGTCTATAGTTAAAAAAAATTAACCCTCATTATCCAATGTGGAAAAATATTTATATGTTTTATTGGTATTTAAAACTTCATCCAAATATTTAACTTAAACCATTACATAAATGGTCATCCATATAAACCTTCCAAAAGACTAAAATTCAAGCTTTAGAAAGAAGTCCACTTAATTAAACTTAACATTCGCGCCGTCTTCAAATCAAGCGGGGGCTTGATTGCCCCCCGCGCTGCCTCCGTGCGGCGCCAGGCCGCCGCGCCTCCACGCCGCCGGCCGGCCGGCCAGCCGGGCCGGGTCGGACCCGGGTCGACCTGGTTCGGGCCGACCCAGGGGGGGTCGGGCCGGGTCGGCCCGGACCCGGACCCCCCGTTTCGAATCGGTTTCGGTCTTTTGGCTGTAACTTGAGCCACGGACCTCAGATCGACGAACCGTCTGCGGAAACGCGATCCTTGGATCGAGACGGTCGTTTCGGTTTATCGCACTCAAGGTTTCGGATTACTTTGAGTTCGGCCGGGTTGGTTCGTTCACGAAACCAACCGGGCCTTCGGAGCGGAAACACTCATATCTTGAGCTACGGACGTCCGATTGACGTGCCATCAGCTGTGTTGTGTTCCTCTTAGTGGGACGGATCTTTTGGCATACTCCGCCCGAGGTTTGGACGCAGGTGGAGTACGGTCGGGTTGGTTTTGCCTTAAAAACCAACCGGGCCCCGGGGACGAAAATGCCAATAACTCTCAGACCGGGCGTCCGATCGACGCGTCGTCTGTTGCGTTGAGTTCCTGTTGACGATACGGAACTTTTGGATACATCAACTCTGGACTTTGTGACAGTTGATGTATCAGCCTCTCGGCTCGTGGAGCAGACCCTCCGAACGAGCTTGCTGTGTGCGGGAACCCTAGTGCTGGCTGCGTCTGCGACTGTTACTGTGACTATTACTGAGACTACTGCTACTGTGACTGCGATGACGACAGTACAGAGATCCTGTGTGGATTCGACGACGACGACTACAGCACTCAGCGATCCTACGTGGATCAGTGCTACAGGTCCTGTGTGGGCCCGATCCTGTGTGGGTCTTGCGGTGATTATCTACAGGTCCTGTGTGGGCCCGATCCTGTGTGGGTCTCTGCGGTGATTATCTACAGGTCCTGTGTGGGCCCGATCCTGTGTGGGTCCGATCCTGTGTGGGTCCTTGCGCTCAGCGGTCCTGTGTGAACCAGCGCCTACAGGTCCTATGTGGGCCCGATCCTGTGTGGGTCTTTTGCGGGGGTTAGTTACCTATCGATCCTTCGTGGGTCCGACGACTTAGATGGATCAGAGATCATCTTTATCGTCCTTTGAAGAAGTATACCTGTGTGATCTGAATCCTTTTGCTTTCCTGTGTGGATTTTGTTGTGCAATCCTGTGTGGATTACATTTTGCTTTCCTGTGTGGAATACGTATACTTTCCTGTGTGGACTGAGTTGTACTTGGGCTTGGAGGTTGGAGCGTATTTGAATTGATGACTTAGGTATATGTATGGGCATATACCTAAGCTGTGTCGGTTGTAACTTCATGTTTGTACCTTTCTTCGTGGTTTATCCTTTGTGGATTTGAGATACCTTTAGGGGTCTCGGGGTCCCTACTGAGTAGCTTATACTCACCCCTGCACGGGCTTTGCCCGCACTACGTTGTGTTGGTTGCAGACGACGGACAACGTTGACCTTAGCTGAGGCTTGCAGAGCAGGACGGTACCCAGAGGTGGACCACTGGGCGGGACGTGCACGGAGCGGACGGCGGGACCCATGGAGCAGAGGAGCTATCTGTACCCACCCTTCAGGTGGGATTTCCAGTGGACAGCTCGGTGTAGCGGCTTTTAATTTTCAGTTGTTGTTTCCCCTTTCGAGTTGTACTTTACTTTTAGTTTGGGTTTGTATACTGGCTCATTTACTTTTCCGCACTTTCAGTTGTACTCTGCTTTTGTTTAGTGTTTACTTTCCGCTTGCTTACTATGTGGTGTTTGTTTACTTTCCAAAGGCAATGTCTTCCCTTTTTACCGGGATTTACGCCTTGGTGCTAGTCGCCAGCCCCTGGCCTATGGAAGGCGGGCTTGGGGTAGTCATGGCACGGACCCCGAGGGCGGGTCAATACCCTATATATCATAAATTTGATCTTGATTTTTAGATAAAAAACATGTAAATACCTTCATCATGTACATGGTAATAAACTAAATTACTATAAAAATTTATTAGAAAGAAACATTCTTCTTTATTCCACACATAAAATATAGAAATATCGTAAACTCCATCTTTGATAGTGTGAACCAATTTTTCAACAAACACTTAATTATTTTCAAGGTAATCAGTATTATATAATTTACATTATCCATACCAATCATATATTTATCCAAATGAAACACCATTTTTTCTAAACCTCAGGAAAATAGTAAGTTTTATCGTCTCTTAATCAAAATATCTCCTTGAAAATAAATCACTTTTCTAGGTCATCATCATCTTTCAACATATTATTTAAAACCATTAACAAAAAATATATATTTAAAATACATATATATACATCACAATCCATATAAAATAATTATTTAATCTAAATACATAAATTATTTAATTATTTTATCTCATCCTTACGCCATTAATTATGATTCCTCTTCTTGTTACATAACACATATTTCTCAACATATGTCATTTTTAGTCTCTTAATTTCTAGTAGTATAACCATTACTCATACCACCTTGATTATTATCTTTTAGATATTCCACCTGATAACATATATTTATATAATTCCAAAACCTCTTATATTTTACGAACTGAATTGTAGGAGGTGAATTCTGTGGAAAAAATAATTTTTTCATGTTTTGAACAATTGAGAATGGAAAATATCTTTTCCATGGTATAAATCCATTTCTTAGAAACTAGTGGATCAGTAATTTCACTAAAATAAGGTGGATATTTCTTTATAAAGGATTCCATAAAATGTTGTTCCCTTGTTTTATCATTTAGAAGCTCAGCATGACTCATAGCCTGTGAGAGTTTAGTGGTCATAACAATGAGGTTTTTCATTACATCTCCCAAAAATGATTGTTTTATCAAGAGGGAAATCACTTCATTATCCAATTATTTATCCATTATAATTTTTCCTTTAGGTTCATCCATTGACTAAGAACATAAATCATAGTTTGAGCATTGCTAATCATAATTAAAAACCACATAGTTTGAAAAATCTTTTATGAGTTCTAAATCAAGACACCTTCTTTTTAATTTATGATACCTTATGTTTATCCTACTTTATTCATAATCATCATATATTAATATCCTTATTGATGGTTCATAAAGAGTTTGTGAATTTCCAAATCATTTCCCTGGTAGTGCTAGACCATGTGTGCAACAAGTCATGTTGTTGTCTACCAGTTCTCGATCAAGTCAATATCAATATGGTGTTCTCATGGTTGTTACCCCTATGTAAATCTATGCTAGAGCCACATACACTTGTAATATCTAACCAGGTATGTGTTTCTAGGAAACCAAATTCCCTATCCTTTACCAAAATTCTAGTACATTTTCCTATACATTAACTCATCCTTAGACTTATCCTTATATAAATCCATAAACATATCCTTAGAAATATCCCTAGGGATCTAAGTAATGTTTTCTCATCCTATTTTCCAATGGATTACTAAAACTTTCCTTTGATACCAACTATGTTACCACAATATTATCATACATGTATATTATATATTTTTAAATTAATAATCAATACATTACAAAAACACATGCCTGATGACTATAATAGTTTAGTGCCTTTGGAAACTTGAAACACAATCTTCTAATCTGTTTAATTGTATTCAATGTTTCCCACAATGATCTTACCATTTAGTTCTACTCATATAAATACCCAACATAAAACCATTATTTATAACATGGAAAAAAGAAACATAATAAAGGGTGATATCAAATTCTTAGTAAGGGTAAAAAATGAGATACATAAGTATAACATGGACATAAGTTTATGAGAACATGAAAATTACATTTGAAAATAATACCCTTCATATTGAAGATCATAATCATAAGTCATGGAATAAATATTTTTAGTTTATAAGACTTGAATCATATTATAATCAAATATCATGATCCATGAGATCATAAAATTGGAATAATACACGTATTTGTGGTATACACATCATCTTATAACATTGTAAACATGTATAAATAGAAACCGGTTCACTCATTATGTTAAGGACATGAAATCATGCCCTTGCATAAACTCATTAGCTTGAAAACAAGTCCACACATATAATTATAGACATGAGATACTGGACCATTCATAAATTTTTGAACATGTAATCACGTTTAGGAATAACATTGTGAACATATAATCAGTTTCACGCATAACATTGTGAACAAGTAATCAGGTTCACGCATAACATTGTGAACATGTAATCAGGTTCACACATAACATTATGAACATTTAATAATATTTATACATAACATTTTGAACATGTAATCAGTTTCATTCATAATATATATACTCATGAGTTATCCATCATTACCCAATTCATTTAAGGGAGTTATAGGTCCCACCTGTCACATAATAAAATCATACAAATGTGTTCTACAAGATCATAAACATTCATCATATCATAACCCATGAAATGAAATGGGTATCATAAACATTTAATCATATCATAGTTTGTGAAAATATATGGATTTCATAATCATCTAGAAATATCATAACCCATGAAAAGAAGAGAGTTCCATAAGAAATTTAACATGGTATAGTTTGTGGAAGAGAAATAGGTTTTATAGAAAACTTATCATCTTAAACATAAACCATTAAAAAATGAATTTGAATGGTGCACTTGGATCATATTCCCATTAAATCATAAACTATATCAAATAATTTCATCTTAAATGGAGGAGTATTTTAAAAGATAACTTCTAACATTTCTTAAGGAAAATAGCCTTTCCTTGAAGATCACTTTTTAAAACATTAAAAAAAAATTAAAATCGTTTTCATTGAAAACAAATTAAAAAACTCATAAATTAATATTTATAAATCATTTAAAAAATTTACTTAGGAAAATATAATTTCCACTTTAAAATCCTCATTTTGAAACATAAAACATTTTGGAAACCTTTTTCTTTGAAGATAGATTTGGAAACATATAAAGAAAGATTTTAAAATTACATAAAATACGTTTAAAACATAGAACATTTTATAAATCCTTTTTCTTAGAAATTTATGTTAAAATATAATTTCAAAAAAAATTGAAAATATTTTTATAAAACATAGTTTTGGAAGAAAACATATTTTCGACCGAAGTGATAAATAAAGTTAGATTTTCTAAAAAATCATTTTCTTAATTATAATAAGTACCAAAGAGGGGAAAATGGTACCATTTCTTGTATATATCATGAATAAAAAGAGGATAATAACATACTTGATAATTATTGAGAGTTATATCATTATATTTCTATATTTGAGACTTAATACTAAATAATCTTAATAAATTATGAGATTTAAACATAAATATTTATGACTCTGGTAGCATTAACTCATAATCACTATGAAGGAATAAGATAAAATAAAACTTAAAATATCATGAGGATATATAAATTAACGATATTACATATAAAAGTGGTTGAATTTACAACTTATGAAAGAATATAGGTGTGTATCAAAACATACGTCTTAGAAGGAAAATTAAGACAAAAACCCTTTAATGATTTGGTAATTATTAAACTATAAAACCAATGAAAGAGAGATCATAAAATGGATATGTAAATACCAAAAAATTGTTGGATAATAATCATAAAATTAATTCATGGGTATTATATATATCACATAGACAAAATAGGTGGGGAATATAGCATGTGTCTCACAAAAGTAAAAAGTGAGAAGAAAGTACATTACTACTTGAGTAACTTTTGAATCATAATCCCCATTAAATAATATTATAAATGGAAACATTAATTATCATTAAATTAGGTATATTCATGATATATCATTTCATAAGTTATTATATACACCATACAAAACAAATGAGTGTTGAATATGGAATAAGACTTTTAGATATAAAATTGAGATTAAAAATCCCATTACCTTAAGTCTTAATTTCCTTTATACACGTTCAAAGCTATTGTATAATAAATATAATTTTCTTATAAATCTCTTAAATAAAAATATTAATATATATAATATCTTATATTATTTTATTATTAACTTTTTATTACCCTTTTGTTAACAATTCAATGTTAATGTTATATTTCGGGTAATAATCGCTTTTTTTTCATATATGTTTTGATTTTTTATTTTTTCCCTCTTACTTTGATCATGGTTTAATGATATATAAAATTTAAACCATTATTTAAATATAATTTATATTTATTATATATGTATTTAGTTTAATCTATAAAATTTTGTTATGAGAAATGGAATACACTGTTCATGGAGATGGTAGGTCGTACATACGCATGAACACAGTTTCCATTTTCATGTCTTATTGAGAGAGAAAAAAGTGAATGATATATATAAATATATTATAATTAAATTATTATTATTATTTCATATATACCTAATTTTTTTATTAAACTCATATTTAATACATTCCATGTAAATCATGAATGAATCACATCACTTCATGAGGTAGTAGTTCGTCGTACAAATGAACGATGTTATCGTATTCCCACAAAATGGGAAGCATGACGGTATGTATTATATAATAATTAAATAAGAATAAATAAATTATATATATTTTATATATCATATATAAAAATTATTTACATCATTATTCCCAACCATTAAAGGGGGTAATGGAAAAACGAACGACATCGGTTCATAATGTTGTACTCTGTTGTTCACATGAACAATGATTCTGTAACCCATTTTATGGGAGTGTGTTTGGTTATATGTATTGCCCTTATAATAACTAAATATAAGTATATTTATTATATTTATGTTATTATATAACAATTATATAAAAATAATTGAAGGTGTTTTAGGAAAAAATAATACAAAAACATTTGTTGATCAACGTTACCTCTTCTTCGGGTATCTCTTTTTGGATTGCACCAAAGTCTTTCCTTGGTTGGATTTATGACAAACTAAAGTCTTATAGGATTATATGGGATTCTTTTAGAATTTATTTTTATGTTCTTGGTGGAACCAATACGTCTTTAAGTTGTAAATATAGGGGGAAAGGGGTGGCCTTTTATAAAGGAGGTGAGTGTCACTTTTGTAATTTTTTTGAAAGAGTAAATTCCACACACAATTTTTTTCCATGTAAAGATGATCTAATAATGTACTAATATCAATAACAGAATGTTACATGTCTAAATATTTCCATAAAATGGTTTTTTGACATGTTTTGTGTCATTTTTATAACTTATATTCTAATTTTAACCACTAAGTGACCTCGTTTGTACCTTAATCGTTGTAATTAATTTTAATTTCATTTATTAATCAGTTTAGTAAAAAATTAATTTGGACTTATTATAAATTTTAAATTATTATTATTCAAAATATGAATCCATTTTTCTAAATTCAAATCACATAAGTGGAAAAAATTAATTTAAATTTAATTCCATATACATGTCGAGAAAATGGGTTTTTATAAGAAAAAATGGTCAACAGTTTTCATTGTTTTTATATAAAATTTCAATATAAATTTGATTAAAATAACATAAATTGGATTACTATATGTATAATTTAACTATTTTTAATTTAAAACCAATTAAAAATATATTTTAACATTATAAATTATTTAAATGAAAAGGCATCTTTCAATTAAAATTCAGTATTTTTCACTACGCATCAAAAAATGAAACATCTCAGAAAAATGTCAAAAAATAACCATATGTTAATTTTTATATTTCAATTTAAAAAATGTTTTTTATTTTATGAAATTAATTTTCTAAAATTTTCAAAAATTGCATTTAAATTAATTACACCATAAAAAAGAAAAAATGCATTTGTTAGAAAAATACAGTTTTTAACATGAAATTGGATTTATTATTATCTCATGTTTATAAAACATGTAAGATGAATGATAAAATTTTTATTGAATATATAATTTGTAACTTTAATTAAAATTATTAACAAAAGTTTATTTTTTTTAATTTATTGATTTAAAATGCACTTTTCTGCATAAAATTTTTTTTTTGGAAAATATTTCCTTTTATTTTAAAAAAGAGTTTAATTTAATTTATAATTAATTTGTCACTAAATAATTATTTAAACATGTGTAAACAATATTTTTCTAATTTAGTTAATCATTTCCATACCTTCTATTCCAACAACTAATTGATAACTATCATATTAAATAATAATATTAATAGTATACTATAGTTTGGTAAAACTCAGTCTTGCATATACTGAATGTTATTAAAAAAACTCATTATTGTGTGTAAGAAAAGAAAAAATGGTGTTGTTTATACCGTAAACAAATTTCAATGACGAGTGTATTGTGATCTTAACTTGGTGTTGCATATAAACCAATATTAACTTGGTGAATTATGCATTGTAATCCATCAAATAATTTTAATTTTTTCAAAAACAATTCATAAAAACTCAAGGTGTTACAAATAACCTCAAGACATGCCGCCCAAATTTTGCGATGACCCCAGGACTTGTCAGCTAGGTCTCCTGATGTCCCCAAGAAATTTCAGCTTGGTCTTGTGATTCCACTAATTAATTTTTTTCTAGATCGTGTGATTTCATTTGGACAAGTCAGCCATGTCATGTGGCACCCTCCAAACATGTCATCCAGGATCATGCAACATCATCGGGACAAGTTAACCAGGTCATGCAGCACCCTCCGAACAAGTTATCCAAATCATGTGATACCCTACAAATATTTCATCCATGATTATGATATGGTCTCTAAACATTCCATTTAGATTATTCAGTGTCATCATACAAGTCAATTGAATCATGTGATTGACATTGGACATTCCCAATAAGAAATCAGGACACGTCTCAACATCCTTAGACACATAAAGAAGATATCCTAAGATATAATAACCTTGTCCAGCTAATATATTAGGTAAACCTCATTGTATAATCCCCTATCAATTGAAATATGATAACTCTGATTCCTATTATAACTAGGATACATAGGATGCATCCTTAAGGCCTGATCTCAAATGGGCATCCACCTTAGTGTAAGTCCCTCCGTGTCTCCAACATTCCAACCATCGAGACCCAATCTCTCCCATGGGATTATATTTCTTCCTTATCCACCAATGAATTGATAATGAGATGAAATATGATAACTCTAATTCCATCTATAACTAGGATACATATGATGTCTTCTTAAGGACCGAGGTAAAATGGGCATCCACCTCGATTTAAGTCCCCCCATGTATATGAAATTCCAACCATCGAGACCCAATCTCTCACATGGGAAGATAAGTATTCCTTATCCAATACCAAATTTAGAGGGAACCCGTTGTGTGTAAGGCCTGATTAACTAACCTATGAGAACTCTGATTCTTGCCATTCCTGTGATGTGTTTGATGACTTCTTAAGGCTTAAGCACAAATGGGAATCCACCTTGGTGTAAGTCTATCCATGTCTCTGACATTCCAACCATCCGACCCAGTCTCCCCCATGGGATTATCATTATTCCTCATCCCCCACTGGATTGAGAAGGAATTGAAATATGATAACTCTAATTCTTATTTAACCAGGATACATAGGATGAATTCTTAAGGATCTAGCTCAAATGAGAATCCACCTCAGTATAATCCACCCCATGTCTCTAACATTCCAACCTTTGGGACACAATCTCTCCTATGGGATGATCATTATTCCCATCCACCAGTGGATTGAGAAAGCAACTAAACTATAATGAATTTGATTTTGGTCATACCCAAAATACATAAGACACCTTCCTAAGTCTTTAACACTATATCAAACATACTATAAGGTCTTCCCCAGTGTATAAGTCATGTGTCCATATACAGTGAGACTTGTTTCTTGTTATCCCTTGTATCCTACACTGATCATGGATCATGTGGGATTAGGTATTTACAATTATCATATCATTCACATCATGAATATCCACTAGCCAGGGAAACCACAGTGTGTAATCCTTGATTAGTGTCATAATATGACTACCTCAATACCATGAAATCCACCTTGGGGTCAGTCCCAAGGGCATGATCAAACTATGGTGACTCAGATTCTTACTATAACTAGGATATGTAGGATGCCTATCTAAGGCTCGATCTCAATACTCATTTCCTAAGTTACCTCATATATTTTATTTCTGCATGATTTAAAACTACACAGGTTTAAAAAAATACATAGATTTTTATTCTTATTATAAGATGGATGCATATGATGCCTCATAAAGGTTCAATCCCATCTTCTGAATGTTAATCTCCCCTGGATAATAGATAATTTTGGAGCTATTGATTATATAGCTTCAATATAATTAAGAATATTCCCATTAATGGGAAATAGTAGATGAACCACATATACATACAGATGGAATCAATGATAAGACTCCCACATACACATAGAGGGATTCAATAGTTGGTCATTTTTTTAGGGTAATCAGTCTCATATCAGGATTAAGAAGAGACTCATGAACATATCATAAATATATAAGAGAGTACTAGAGTAGGAAACAGTTCTCCCTAAAAGGTTGTGACGAGTCTGACCACCCATCCTCTCAACCAATGTAAGTCTATAAGTATCATTTGGTCTAAACCCCAATTGACTACCTACCTTTGGAAAGAATGTCTGTCTTTAGTTATTGATTAGGGAACCATAGGAAGTTACTATGAAAGAAAAATATGGTAAACCCAATGTAAAAAATTGTGCAGCACCTTCAACCCCCCTCACAATCAACCATCAAGAAAAACTATCCACATCTTCTCCCATGAAACAAAAATGGTGAACCATAACTGAATATATCGAATAAAAAATGATCCATTTACCATGTGTCAGCCCATTTTTTTTTGCATCCTACACAATCAAAGATTATGGACCTAATGTGGGTCTTTAAAAAAACAAAGATGATTATCTAATCCTGTGTGACTAGGGTTCTCATGAAATAGGTCCACCTTCTCTATAATATGTTCACACAAAAGAATTTTCAAACCAAGAATAAGAATATAAAATTATGTTTTTCATGAATTTCTGATTGAGAACCTATCTTGCCTACGATGATACACTAATTGGTGGGATTATTCCTTATTAGATTCAAAACTCCAAATACTACTCTCACAAGAAATACCCAACTCAAGATTATGTCATAATCCAGTGATCGTTCTAGAAAATCATCTATGGTTGGAAACCGTAAGGGCTAAAGAACAACCTCACTCCCCCACCCCCGATACCTTTAGTGTCATATAGAGAATTAAATGGTTTGGGAATATCACTGACTTGATAATGCGTGCAAGGGTATCCAAATGCTAAAACTAAATAGTATTTATCGTATAAATAAATATTCAGTGAAACCAGTGGCACTCGTTGCCACCTCCAACCACTTTGAAAGATCATCCTTAGAACATGAAAACTACCCCATTAAGTATTCATTGAAGCTGGATCAAAGAGTCAGCTACAACACCCTTTTAGTTTAGGAGTCGTCAAGGTGGACTCATGTCAACTGTCGTCACCAGCGTCATCCCATCGGTTCCCTTAAGTCACCTATTGAGGGTAAAACCCAAAACATTACCACCTCTAACACCCATGCACAGACAACAAGGAATACACATAGGGAACAAAAACCTCTAGATAATTGGGAGCAGATCCCCACTCCCAATGATAAATCCCGCATGCATATTCTGGAAGAATTTAATGAGCAGGCTCATATCCCTGCTCACTTGGAACAAATCTGTGGGTATATTCCTATAGTAGTCATGGGGGAGGAACATATCCCTACCCTTATGCATGAATCCCATCAGCATATTCCAGCACTAGTATAGATATAGGGACAGGTGCATATTCACATCCCTATAGCCAAGGAAACACAATACTCTGATCTGTATAAATAAGTTGTGTCTCCAGAGAAAACACACATTATTGATCCCATCTACAAGTATTGTAGGCATATTCCAGTAATGAATGAGGCATCAGACCGGGACCATATTCTCATTCCAATCAGGGCTCACCAATGGAGAGCATCACACGCCTCGTGATAGGCACACATTCCTATCATAAAAGACTGGAAGCATACTCCAAAAGATCGGGATTATGCCAATATCTCCATTATAATTGGGACTCACCAAGTGAGAGAAGAACAAGCCTCATGATAGGTGCACATTCCTATCGAAAAAGAGAAAACAAATACTCCAAAGTCTTCAAATTAGGCTCATATCCTTATTTTGACAAAGTCTCACCAATTGAGAGTGGTACAAACCTTTAGAAAAGATCATATTCCTATCAGTGAAGATAATTGGAATATTCTAGTACCTTGTGGAATCTAGGCTCATATCCCTACTTTTGCTGATGAACGACTGCACCAGAATCCTTCATAGGCTATATAAGATTATGCTAATATTCCTTCTCCTATTCCTTAGGTCCATCGTCATATTCTAACTGGGAATGCATCTTTGAACTGAGCTCCTATCACCACTTCATCCAGGGTTGATGGGCATATTACCACAACCACCCATAAGAAGGTTCATTTTCCTACTAATAATGTGGAATCTCATTGGAATACTCTAGAATATTTGTAGCAATAGGCACATACTCCTACATCACCAAATAGTTATCAACATATTCTGCCAGTCTTTATACATCAAGATTATATCCCTACACAATCCCAAAATCCAGGTCAGTATATTCTAGCCATGGTGCATAATGAGGCTCATACCCTAATCAACTCAATTCTAGCACCCTTTAGGTTATTCAAGACACATTATGAACACCCCAATGGTATTACGACTCTTCAAAAAAAGAATAAGGTGATCATTACATTGATATTTCTCCTCATGGTAGTGTGAATATGGATCGCAGCGACATTACTCTTGACATCTTTCATGGTCAACCTCCCTATAGTGATATCTCTTAGAGATAAAGAAATCCTCTCCATGCCAGAAACCTCTAAAGAGAGTGGTGCTCAAAACTCAACTTCCATTATATAGAGTTGTTCTCAAATCATTTGGGTCAACCATATATTGTTCTCCTACAAACTTCCACAAACCCATCACCGCGTTCAGTAGGAGACCCTAAGAAGATTGTTTTTTGGTCTAACTGATTGGAGGCATGGAATTATGATGAAGAGGAATCAAAAATTGACATGTGTAGAGATTTAGTTGGAAACAACCTCCCCACCAAGTTATGGCCCCTTTCCACTTCGAACTATGAGATACTAGACGAGCTAAATAAAGAGGGCATTTTATATCTATTCCAAACTGTGTGGGTAAATCATCAACAGTTAAAGGCTAGAAACCTACCCTATCTAGGATACAAGTGTCACCTTCAAACTATAAATACAATCTATTGTCATCTATTCTTAGTTTTTATCTCCATGGTCTATGACCCAAAAATAGAAAAGCACGGCAGAAATCTTCAGTATGTTTCCCTCCATTGCATCATAACTCTTAAGAAACTGATCGTTGAAGCCTATTTATATATATGTATTTGATTATGGTGAAATAATGGATCATTTCACTTCATCACACTCCCAGAATATAAAAATTACCAAGATACAACATCTTGTAATGTTATAGACTCTAGCTAAATCAGGGGAATGGGTATCACGTGAGCCATTTGGTCACTAGAACTGAATGAACCCACTTTAACGATGCAATAAAATCATGAACTGAGGGACAGGATAGACAAAAGATATTTGAATTGGGACCCTCGAAGAAATGGGAATATGTTTCAGAAAATAAAGTTAAAATTTCATTCAACCCAAAAACGTCTCATAGAAAATGAATCTCTTCATGGATTTTTATTGGGGCTAGCTCATACTCGAGCATATATGTGCCAAATAAAATAAGTTGCAATAGCAGTTTCTATAGCAACCATCTAGGATCAGGTCTGGTTTGTCAGTCCAGGGGAATATTCACCACTACCTCCCCCCCCCTCATATCATCTATCACTCATATTATTTAGGATATATCAGCAGTAGGTGAAAATTAACCCCATCTAACTGATATGGGGAAATTTTTATCTTAATTGACATCACTGAGTTCATCACCCCTTGATATGTTCTTAGATAAATCAATGATGGTACCAGATCAAACTCATAACTCTAGGTTAGGGGCATTTATATCTCAATTCCCATCCAAGGAGTCATAAAATCTTCAACCACAATAATCACATTTTCAAAAAAAAATATAAAAAAATTCCAATTCTGGTACCAGATTGGCCCCATCCCATAGGGATTGGGGAATTTTCATCATCATCATCAACATAAAGGGAATCAATTTTCTCCAGGTTTGGAGGTAAATATTAACAGTAGGAAACCCATATGTTCCTCCCTCCATAGTTTGAATCTCTACTATTTGGGGAATGTACGGTAACAAGGAGTATAAACTCACTCAATGTCATAACTCATATGAAAATATAAGTGGAAGGTATGGAAAAAAATCAAAATTTATTGGGGCTGCTATCCAAAATGGTCCAATATGGCCAAGGGTTCAAGAATCGACCCTAATGCAAGCAACACAAAATCTTCTTATTGTGTTGACAGTAATGAGACAAATACCATTGCTCAATTCACATCTGTGAATGTCATCACCATAAACATAATAAAAATGGTGGATCAATATATAGGTACAGAGTGACATGATATAGAAAATTTTTCCCAAGAGTAGGGTGATACGGATGCACCAATAGAGGTTGCACATATGGAAAACCAGAGAAGAATCCAAAACCTGAAACCTATGAAGTACTAGTTGACACCTCTATGGTGGAACACTTTCAAGGGTAAACTTAAAGAGTTGGCCATATACCACTCACCTAGAAGATCTGAAATTCATTCCATGGAGGATTAGTTGGAACTATATGAGAATGGGATACAAACTCCCAGAAAACTCAATGAGGATCTACTCAAGGGAAACATTCCCATCGGGTATCAACTATAGGATGAGAAAAATATTACTCATTTCTCATATCAAGAAAGAGTCAATCTACCTACAATATAGTAATGTAATTGTCAGGATAGCTCTATATCTAGGTAACCAGTCTATATAAATGTGCATGTTGAAGATGATCACAACTTCCCGCATTGTAATTATATCCTATCCTTCTCCAGGGTGATCATTCTATCTTAACATGAATTGATAATTAGTGGGAGATAAAAACATTGTCATGTCATCAATCCTGACCAGATCCCTATAGATTGGATGCATCTCAAATAGAATTACCTATAGAAATACTTAACTCCATTGAGTCCTTTTATACTAAAATTAAATCCATTGAAGGGTGATGTACACTTGTGAAGCCAAATAAAAATACATATCCCTAATGGGTGGATGAAACTTTTCCTCTACCTAATTTTTTAAATACTACCTTATCTAAATTTAATGGTGTGGGAGACCCAATATAGTATATCATTCACTTTTTATCCTGATACATTCTAATGATGAGCCCTCGAGATTTGCAGGAGGCAACCAAGGTGTGGTGTTTTTTACAGATCCAGATAGGTCCATCCTTTTTCTGGTATAACAGTTTTCTTATAGGATCCATTTTAGGATGGGATGAAATCTTCATCAATTCCTTTACCAATTGCACTCCATTCTAAGTAAAACAATAATTTTCAACATGAAGAAATTCAAGCAATGTAAAAATGAGAGGGTGTATGACTTTATAGATAGATGGAAAGGTTTAACATATTCACTCAACATCCCTCTCTTACAAGAGAAATTTCTAGAACTCTATGCTAAAAATATTTGGGATGAGCTACAGAAACCTTTGATCTTGATGAAATATCTAGGAGGATTTATTGAGTTTGAAAAAAATGTCACAACACCTAGATGATTTTATTTAGCGAACCTGAGCTAAGTTTTGACTCATTACCTAAACATAGGGGAAATGGATCAGCAAGGTAAAGACTACAGTTGTTACCCTAAAACTAGTAAAATTTCCCATCCAAGCACCAAGGAAGTTCCTGAACTTCTCAATGCCTCCTATCAAGTGGCAGAAACAAAAAAATCACCCTAGATGAGAATAAAAAGGAGGTCAGGGTCACCTGGTATTTGAGTAACTGGTGAATAAGTAATACTTCTTATGGAATAACAAATTACCATATTATTTCCTTATTTCCATGGATAATAACCTACTCAATCTGTCACATATTAGGAAGCCCAATGAGTCCAACCTCACTGATCATCATGGCTGCACACTTTCTATATAATTTGTTTCACAACATCTATAATTACTTCATATTCAAAGACATCCTCAAAATAATTGTCTATTCTAGACAGGTGGTTTTCAAAAACACCATAGAATAGGTAACCTATGTAACTATCACCCATTCATAATAAGTTTATTGAAAAAACGTTATGTCCAGGCATGGGTAAAAATTCAACAATTGGATAACTCTAAAAACAATTGACCGAGCTCATTCCACCCTTAGAGAATAGATTCAAAAACCTATAATGGTACCATATCCTAGGGAAGTGTCATAAAATACACATCCCAGAGGTGAACACAACCATTATACACTAAAAGATATAGAAAAGGAAGATTCATATTCAACTCTCACACAAGCTCTAACTCTAGCAGGTTTATTCCCTGTAAAACATGAATCACGGGAAACGTCCCACCAAATAGAACCTTAATTAGACAAAGAGATCATATTTTTCTCTATTAACATAGTACACTTGGAATAACCATTATCTGATGATGAATATTCCTCTGAGTATGAGTTCTCTATACCTGAACAGGGAGTTGGAGACCACAAGCATAGGAGATGAGGATATAAGGGATAATGTGAGAGTAGTTAGACCCAATATTTTAGTCATGTCCTAATAGAGGATATATATATAGTTTAGACCCATGGTAAATTTCTCTAGTGATAAAAATACGAACATGGATGTGTCCTAGAAATCTCTATCGGTCATCCACACCAAGTCTCATTACATGATCGATAGGCAGGGGTGTGAATTTATGATCATCCTAGACCATGGGGAAGGCTGAAGTAGCCCATGACACTGGAATCAAATGCTACCTTTACTTTTGAACAAGAACTAGGCCCACCAACCTCAAATACCTCATCTCATGGTATATATAATAAGGATAAACCTCACCTTGGGAATAACCTACCTTTGGAATAAAATTTCTACATTCTGAAACAACTAGGGAAATTTTCAGTTGAGCTATCAATCCTATATATTCTCCATATTTCAAAATAACTCAAGAAGTAACTCTTTGAAGGCCTCTAGTGACCATAGGAGTTCAAGAATAATGTCTTTGTAGAAAAGGCTTATCAATTGGAGACTATTCCATCAGAATTATACGTTTCCATCTTGTTCACAGAGAAGGATCAGGAAGAGGTCATCCAGGGACACATCAAACCATTATATGTTTAGGTATACTCTATAATGTCGACATCTGAAGGGACATGATTGATAATGTTTTTATGGTTAACCTCATCCCTATTCGTACCCTCTAACATTTGGGATATAGAGAAGGGGAGTTATCTCTTATAAGCTAACCATTCAAGGGTATCACAAGAGAGAAAAAATACCTCTTGGGAAGATCAAGATCAAAAATCAATTTGGGGATATCACATCTAACACTATTTTCATAGTTATCTGACAATACATATCAAATAATTTTCTAATCGGAAGGCCTTGGATTTATAGATTCATGGAGGTACATTCAATATTCCATCAATTCTTGAAATACTCCATCGATGGGAGGGTCATTATACTACATGGTGACAACTCACCCTTTAAGTCTTGAGAATCCACATATACTAAGGAAGGATTCTATAAAAGGGAATTAAATTAACCAATGGTGGATGAAAATATATATGTTTCATTCGCCTATGTTTGGGGACCTCCCCTATAAATCTATAGAGTATTCTCAACAGGGATTATGTGCTCCCCAAAAATCTAGATGAGGCAATATACTTGATCCCTGATCTTCAAGATCCTTATGTCCTAAATGATAGTCTAAAAGAAATTCAGATCCAGAATCTATCTACAATAACTCTAAATGTAAGGGATGACAATGTCTCTTCTCATGTCCTATCTCATCCTGATAGTGACAGAGATTCCCTCATATTACTGAATTCTTCGGAAAACACCTCCACAGACTCAGAGGTAGAAGAAGAAAAGGATGAACTCTAGAAATCCCCTCCCAGACATGAGGAAGGTGTCTCCACCACCATCAATGAGCTCAAGCAAGTAAATATGGTAATATATGAAGAACTTAATCCTAAATTTACTAGTTCTTCCTTACCCCTTGAGGATCAATATTTGTACATCACATTTCTAAATAGATATCGATATTTGGTCCAATGGAATTATATAAAAATGATCATACTAAAACCATATGTTGTTATGCACCATATCAGGTTACATAATTACATTTAAAGTTTTAATAAAGTTTCAAAGAGGATGAAACACTCTCATTATACTAATGTAGAGGAATAAATTCACAAAATTATCTAAGATAATTTTTTTAGGATGTACAATTCCCAAAATAGATTTCCAATATCATCCCTATCAAGGAGATGAATGGGAAGATTAGGGTCTATATCAATTTCAAAGACCTTAAATGACATTTTATGAAGTATTAATTCACAATACTAATTTTAGAACTTTTAATAGATTAAACTTATAGCTTCAAAGCCCTTTTATTCAGGTATGGGTACTTAGGGTACAATCAAATAAATATGGCCCATAATGATGAGGAATCTACTAACCTCTAAGCACCCCATGGGATCTTCTATTATCATTTCATAACCTTTGGATTAAAGAACACTAGAACTACTTATCAACATTACATGCATCATATCTTTAATAACTTCTCAGAAAAAATAGTATAATCTTATTTTGATGACTTGGTTGTCAAATATCAACAATGGTGTGATCACTTAATGGATCTTCAAAGAGTCTTTGACAAGTTTCAACATAATAGTCAGAAGATGAATCTTTTGAAATGAACTTTAAAGGTAACATCATGTAAGTTCCTTGGATTTATGGTATGCCACCATGGTATTTAGGTTGATCCAAAAAATACTAGTTCAATCTCATCAATGTCACTACCTCAGAATCTCAAAGAATTGAGGGGTCTCCAAGGGCACCTACCATACATTCGGCATTTCATAGCCAATATGGCCGAAAAATATCTCCCTTCACCAAGATAATGAAGAAGGGGATCTCCTATAAATGGGACAAGTGTTACTAAGACTTATTCAAGAACCTCAAGCGGTACATGTTTCACCCACCAGTCCTAATGTCACTGGTGTAAGAGAATCCAATCATCTTATATGTGGATACCATGTAACAATCACTTGGTTCTCTCATCATGCATGAAAAAATATAGGGAAAGAGAATAGTCTCTACTACCTCATCCAAAGGATTCTAGGTACTGAGACATCATATTCTTATTTTGAGAAAAACATCCTCATCCTCATATTTACCGTGAAAATTTTGAGGCATTACTTACAGCACCCCGAAGTCCACTTGGTCCCTCATATTGATCTTCTCAAGCATATCATTGGTCATTCTATGATGACTAGGTGTTTGGACCACTAGGTAATTATTCCACAACAGTGTGACATCCATTTCATGTACTATAAGTTAGTGAAAGGGAAAGCCCTGTCTTATTCCCTCACAGTACATCCCACCCTAAAGAGTACACCAGTAGACATAGAGCTTCTAGATGAGGAGATTTTCTATTCCCTTAACACTCCTCATACATGGGTGATGTATTTTTAGGATGCCTCTCAATGTCCTAATGGAAAGAGACTAGAAAACTAGATCTCAATCCAATTGTCTTAGAGATTTTATTTGTTTCTCTGAAGAAGACAATTCCTCACTCTTCCTCACTATCTGAAGGTTGGATGAATAATGATGCAGAATATCAAGACCTCATTGCTAGCTTGGAACTATCCCTACAGCTACAAATAGCTAACCTATACATCAAAGTGGGTTTATAGTTAGTGATAAAGAAAATCAATGGTGAATATTCAATTAAGAAGAAAGAATTATACCCTATCAATAGATATATTATAGGAATAGTGGTGTAGTTCCATTTTAACCAACAATACATCACATACCCTAATCACAAAATGCTCATGCCAAGGCATTGGATAATGCATCCATAGTCCTGGTTGATCCAGATTTGGAGGAATTAATCTTTCACATCATGCATCGACGGATGGTCTCATTAGTTAGCCTTCAGGATGGTCCAATTGAGAAAAAATACTTCTATATATTGGGATTTCATGGAATCTTCCTCTGATGCGTAGAAAAAAGATATATTCCCTCTATAATGGAAGGAGTTCATGTAGGCTCGTGTAAAACTCATCAATTTGGGACCAGGCTCTACCACCAAATTAGGAGGCTAGGTTACTATTAGAAAACCGTAATATAGGTCTTTGTGGAATTAACCATGAAGTTTCATGCATTCTAGATTCATGAAAAACTCATCTATCAACCCTCAAAATTGTTACATACAGCTAAATATTCCTATTCATTTTCTATATAGGGAATGGATTTTTTGGGGTCAAATCCCCTCGCCACAACTAAGTAGTTTAAGTAGATCTTTACTAATACCAACTTATTCTCCAAATGGGTTGAGGAAATACACCTTAAGGAAGTCATAAAAAATAATATCAGAAATTTTTTTAAGTATAATATCATCACCAGGTTCATCGTCCATCACACTATACTGACGGACAATGTCACCAACTTTTGTTCTACTTAGTTGAAGAAATTGTACTAGGAGTATAACATCAAGTCCAACCATTCATTTTTCTATTATATTGTGGAAAATGGAAAAATATGGACCTTCAATAAAAATTTTATATAAAATCTAGAAGATGGTGAATAAGGATAAAAATTTTATCACAAAAAAGCTCCTCCATTCTTTATGGTCCTATTGTACCACTACATGCACTGTTACACAATAAACTCTATATTAATTGGCATAAATAATTGAGGAAGTGTACCTACATTATTCTAGTTTCATTTACTTGGAATATCTATATATGGAAAACTATTGGATGATGAGAAATAACAAAAGCCTTTGGATTAATTGGAATGAATCAATGAGAAAATGTTTCATACATTTCACAATCTAAAATTCCATCAAAATCAGATCACATGAGCCTTCAATAAAGAGGCTTGTCTCCATTAATTCCTTCCATAAGAACTGGTATAGTATCTTAGAACCCAAATTTTACCAGGAAAGAAGCCTCCTAATTTGGATCCCAAATGGTAATGGATTTATATCATAGATGATGTCTATCACAACAGAGATTAATCACTGGCTACAATTAATGGGGAATGTGTCACACCCCCCACCAATGTGTGGATTCTCAAGAAATACTTTGAATAGATTATATCAATCATTATTCATGTCCTGAACATGTGATGTTAAAATGTATAGATAACATCTTGAACATATGATGTTAACCTATACAGAGTATGTCCTGACCACATGATGTGAAACTATACAATATAAGTCCATGTAGCATGACTTTAAACTAAACAACTTCATTCATCCTAGTCAAATGAAATTAAACCGAAAAAATATGTCAAAGTTTCATGATGTTAAACTATTCAAGCTCTTCCTAACCACATGACAGTAAAATATATGTAAAAGGTCCTAACACTAGGATGTTAAACTGCACAGCATGTCCCAACCTAACCACATGACATTAAATTTTACAGAACACATCATAATTATAGGATTCTAAACAGTATGGAATACTTCCTTACTGTATGATGTTAAACTACATAGGAAGAATCATCTCACTAATGAATCATCGCACATGAGCTAGATCAGTTCAATGGATAAATGAAATTCCCTTGTCCTTATGTGAGAGTCAGATCCACATAGGGAATATTCCATCCTAGAACTATCTGTGGATTGATTCCTAACATCTCAATATATGTAGTGGCACTCGGATCTCCAATATTGGGTCCGCCAAAAATATATTCTTCCCAGTAATAAGACATTAGACTATACAAAAATGGTCAAGACTTCCTTCCACATTTGGTGGCCCTCATCCTTATCGCAAGATGTTAAACTGTGTGGATGATGTCCTCATTTTATGACATTAAACTACACAGTTTCATAGAACTATATGTTTCTTAATTCATTCCATCATAAGATATACCTATATCTATATTATTGGGTCCAACCATAATATTTATTCATGTAAAGTATCCTTAATCCTTACCTCATTATGTTAAACTGCAGAGATGATGTCTCATTCCAGAACTATTTGTGTCTTGATTCCTATAATCGCAGGATATAGTGATGCACATACCCTTATTCATGGTCCCGACTGCAATATTACTCTTCTTTCCTATCAAGTCACATTTTTCCTAACTGTATGATGTTAAACTACATGGATGGTGTCCTCACCACATGACACTAAACTACATGGTTTTCCAAAAATACATATATCTTTATTATCATTTTAATAAGATACGTAGGGATGCCTAGATCATATATATTAGCCCATCCACTACATGATACAAATTACCCCAATCCTTTCTTTAAATTTCCTTCATGTCATGAAAGGAACCTTTACCATTCCTTGTTACTCACACTGATCATGGATCATGTGATCTTAATAATGTTTCTAATGGCTTTCCCACATGATCGATACATATCAGTTTTTGATAGGGTTAGTAAGGCCTCGAATGCAAGACCTTAAAAGAAACACCATGAGCCCTCCCAACATGATGTTAAACTACATGGTTTCTATCCCTTTCATGACACAAAACTGTGCATTACCATAGACCTCTCTTATGAGGACCTTTATCCTTGGTGTAGGTCTCCCACCACACCTCCATACAAGAACTATGTATGGCTTGATTCCTGATATCACATGATATATAATGACATCCAAAACTCCATTATTGAGTCCAGTCACAATATTCTATTTTTTCCATCAAGGATTATACATCATTTCTACATGAAGTTAAACTATTTGGTTTCTCAATAACTATGTGTTTCATGATTCATATCACCATATATAGTAATGACATGATCTCTAATATTGGTCCCAACTAAAACAATCAATATGAAAAATTCCCACCACTACCTATAGATTAGACATTTTTATAGTATTTACCATTCTAGAACTATGTGTGGATTTATTCTTATTATATTATGATATGTAGTGATGCTCGGATCTTCTATTATTGGGTCCATACATGATAAAATAAATGTCCCCCTATCCCTGTATATGGTTCAAACCTATGTAAGGAACTTTAATTTAAGAACTTTGGGGGACTTGATTCCTATCATTACAAGATATGTTGAAAACACTCAGACCCAAGATATTGGGTTCATATGAAACATATGGAATGATAAAAATTCACCCCTAACTACATATGGTCTAGACATATGCAGTGAACATCCTTACTGCAAGACGTAAAACTATAAGGAAAATGTCCTGCTCACATGACATCAAAACTGCATAGAAAATGTGTCCCCACTACTTGATGTTAAAGTTTTTAGAAAATCACCCATCATTATCCCTTATAAACTGACCACGTTATGTTGACCCTGTTTTACTATTGTATAGGGTTATTTTGTCATATTTTAAACATCTCAACCTATAAATCACACTTCATGTCATGAGTACCTTGAGTTACTACAGACTACTCATATCCCTTATAAAGGAAAATAAATCTATTTGTTTGATCACAATATTAATGTCAAGGACTTAGACCTACCAACCAGAGACATTGTGTCTCTACTGGAATGGATTTTTTATCCTTGTGGGCCTGACGTCATTAAGGAAAAACTCAACACCTTAGGGTGTTCTAGGCCATACTTAGTATGATTGTGCCACATCATTTATCATAACCTAAGAAATTTGGTCCATGATTTACAATTCTCTCATCCCCTACTCATAAGGATTTTGGAGTACTCTTAACCCTAGGTATCCTAATTTGACTCTAATGTAGCATTACTCTCATACAAGTCCCATGTGAATCACAACTTAAACTTCATACAATTTGGTCAAATCTATATGACCTTAAAATTTATCCTTTGATGGTCCAAATCACAAGACCTTAAACTACTAGAAAAATAGACACAAAACTTTTCATGTTGAAAACTCACTAAGGGATTCCTGAGTAAGAGTTAATTATTTGCTCGATAACTCTTTATCTCCATAGTTTAGGAAAAAATTTGGGTGAAAATAAATAAGTCATAAAGATCATAGGGACCAATTTTTGGACCTAGTAAAATTAGATCCATGCTCGAAATACCCATTGATACATGAAAAAGTTAGATTAATGATTTTTCACAACTCCTCACCATGAAAATGTGTTCATTAGGTGGTGACATGGACCTTAGGGTTCCTAAATACTTCATGAATATTACATTTTCTACAAATCAAACTGTATGATTTAAGAACCCCAGATCACTAAAAACCTTCCATTGACCTTGGAAAAGGATACCCAGCTTCAAGATACCATTTGTTTAAATATAGATGTATGATTATGTCTATTATATATATGCCTATTCTCATTAACCAAATTCGTAACTTTGCAAAAAAGGATTTATGACCCTTGTGTGCCTATTGTCACTATGATGGAACCCACCACCTTCAGGTGTTTTGGTTCATCCCTGACATGATTTTCCAATACCATCCTCATTCCCTAAGTACTTGGACCATGGTTTACTATAATAACCTGGTTTCTATAAGAGGTATAGATGCTTTAAATTTAGTTCTTTTTTGACCTATTATGGATGCCTAATGAGGTCATGGATGTTTTGGGGGGGTTTGGGTATTATTCAGAGCCCGAAACCCTGGCTAGTAGAAGAAAGAACTATGCCCATGGTTAATAGAAATCATGTAGCTTAGTCCACAAGATTTCCCCTAATAATTTGGGGAATTTCAAGGGGAAAACCAATGAGCATAGTTTTCCATAACTATGTGCCTAGGGACGCATGCATGTGTGGGTGGTTTTGAAATTTTTAGAAGATCCATATAGCATGGTTAGTGCACATTTTCTCAAACCACGTGTCCTAATGATGAATGATCTCTCCTTAGGCAATGGGAGGTGAATAGTTGGTTCAAAGTTAGGCCAACTATGTAGCCAAACTGTGCAACCATTTAATTTTCGTGTGAATTTACCTTTTTTACATTAAAAATATAATTAAATCACCCCTCATCTCATTTTTATCTTTTATTGGAAAGAGCCCTCCCTTCAATACCTTTTTGAGATCCCAAGACCCTTTTCATATGTTTTAATCGTGTTTCATCATCTTATCTTAGATTCGATCAATGTTGGTATCGTTTGATTCCTCAAAGTAAGATCTTTATTCCTTAAGAACAATTCATCATTTGTCTTCCTCTCGAATATGATATTTTGATGTAGTTTCATATGCCATATTTTTTGGATGTCGATCCATTATTCATCTTTCTTATGATCTAGTCCAAACTAAAGATCGATACAGGATGATGACAGTGTTATAGGCTTGATGTAGGTGGCCTATAACTCATCCCTCAAGTATCTCCATTTTATAAATGGTCATAATTATGAGAACTCAAGTATCACTGGACATTGATTATTAAATTCATATTCCATTCTTATAATCATTGAAATCATGTTCTATATCCCCTTCAATATATTATCATCACATTGTTAGAAGTTATGAACTCAACATAGTTCACCCCAAGTAAGGTGTAACTCCTTTATGCCTTTGTAACCCGTGATGGGATTACCTGTGCCACCATTCAGGTGATCAAGACTTGGTCATAATAAAGTAAAGTGTTTTAATAAAATACATGAATTGTTAATGGGTAGTAAATTTATAGTATCACTTGACACTTATAAGTAAATTGTTTAAAATTAATCATTGAATCTTTAATTTGTTAAATGGAAATTATATATATATATATATATATGTCACTTGGCCTAGTTAATTTTAGTTGAATGTTAATTGGTTGTATCTCCTTATCCCACCTTATCGTGATTATGAAAGGAAAATTTATGAACCTAATTATTAAATATTGAAAGAAAGTAATAAATGGTTTCATCTACTACTCATCCATGTCAACTAGTATGAAATGAAATGGAATGAACCTTCTAGATTATCAAAAGGCATGATTATTACATTGAATAAATTAAATAATGATATATTTATAAGGTGACTATTTCATATAGACCCTTTTATATTTATATGAGTGTTCAAACTTAATCCATCCTTGGATTCTAAAGGGAATTCCTTGAGCACTCAAAGGAAGCCATTCTAATTCAAGGAGCTGGTTGCCATGGGAGAAACCCACATTAGAACATAGTATTTTTCTATAATAATATTCCTAGAATGATTATTTTGGATCCCATAACTCTATTTATGGATATTAGGATGCCTTAGATACACTCCTTGGATCCATCTTTATGTCTTCAGACATGTGAAACCATGGATACACCCCATTAGGGCCAATCATGCTTAGCCACTACTTACCTTGGATGAATCCTTGGACTCAGTTAGAATCACTTATAGTGGAATGAATTAGGTGATTCCCCTTGGATTAAACGCAAACCCCTTTTTCCAAACTGCATGTTATTACTATGAGTTGGTCAACCCCTGAAGTCAAGGACGCCTTGATTATTACTTTAGATCCTATTTCATCATTTTAATCAGTATAGGATGCCTTGGTTACACCTTAGATCATCTTAAATTATCTTTATATTATATAGTATGATTAACACTTATTCTAAATTGGAAAATAATTAATTAAATGATTACATGTTCAAACACCAACTGAGGATAAAGTAGGTAAAAGGGTATTTTCATTATTATACTATCTTTACTTTCATATATACCTTTACACTATTTCAGTTTATATTCATAGACTGGATAGTATAGATTCCATTAGTGTTGACCTACTAAGATTCATCTCACACCCTATCTATACCTCTAATGTTAATGATGATGATTATATTTATAAAAGTTTTGATAAGGGAAAGAATCATACTTTTGACACTTGACTTTCTTACTTGGTTTAGGATGGAGCTTGGTAACAGATAATTAGGATAGTGGTCAGGATGATGTATAGTTTTTGGATTTTATTTTTTTGTTCCTTTTGTATAGCATGTATTTCTTACTACCATGTGTACCGGTTTTCTAGTTTTGTTGAGACATGACATTTCATCATCATCATTTTTTATATGATTCATCTTCCAACTTCTGGTTATTATATTCATCTTGGATATTTATCTTTATTTTCATTGGTTATAATTTACTATACTACTTCTATTATTTATCTAATATCATACCATTTTACTCCACTCTAACATGAGGGAATATTCTCTCCACGTATACACCCTAATCCCTCACAACTATTCAGTAGCATATGGCATATAGGGAGGCATGTTTTAGTCCATGTGGCCCATCGGTTCTTGGCACCATTGAGCAGAACCTGAGTCTGGATGTCACAAACTGGTATCAAAGGATTTTCTTTCTCTATTTCCTTAATGTTTGGTGAAAATTAGATAGGATATTAGGAAGTGTTGTATCTTGGTTATAATCTATTCTTGGGATTATCTTAACCACATTCAGGGTAAATACCTTGTTTCCCGTGAATGATAAATTATTGTTCTTTGTTTTTCTTATTACAGTTGATATGCTTTCACCATTGGGTGATTTACATGAGTTGTAGAATTTGATATCCTTTGTGGATATTTACCTTGGCCACTATTGCAAGGATAATAATTACATGCATCATTATAGGAATCTAGGATTCACATTTCATGAAAATACCATGCCATATATGTGCATTTCACTTCTTGTATTGCCTATGTTTACTATGATTGTTGACTGATCCATGGTAGTTATATATATTCTTATGTGGATAACATCTTCTATAGGGTATGGGAATTTTTTATTTAAGGTGTTGGAAGTAATATAAATAGTGTTTTCTTATATAGGTTGATGGTGTCATATTAAATAGCTAGTTTCTACCCATGTTAGCTATATACTTATGGTTACACGTGCTTCACTATGGTTGTGATTGAGTGAATTATAGTTTCAATTCATGAGGTTTATGGGACCTTGAGAATTGGAAGGTGTAATTAAATGAGTTTTGATTTAATATATCACATGTTACCTGTTATATTCTAAGACTGAATGTTGATGGGTTTTAATGAAATTAAATGGTTGTTTCTTTCAACTATAAAGTGTATGGGCCTTTATTAGCTGGTAATGTTGATCCATTTAATATAACTTTGATATATTTATATAATAAAATAATAACATAAAATTGAAATCTTTACCTATTAAAATGAAACGGTTTCTAGTAAATGAAAACAAAAAAGTGTGATTGAACCTTCACCTATTGGAACCCTTGTAAATTAAATTTGAAAACGTACTAATAACTTGGCCTCTAATATGGTAGTTGGGGTAGTACCTTGGGTGGTGATCCCTTAGTCTTATGTTATACTTCCTCTAGTGTATCTATCTATTCTCAAATATATTTCTGATTCATGGGCTTGGCATTTGTAGAGTAATTCTGCCACGACGTCCTCGAGTTATGCGCTAGGAGGGTGGAGATGAACATGATCCATAGATGTAGGTCTTGAGCCACCAACCTTACTGCGCAAAGTGCCCCTTGAGAAACTTCCTACTATAACATAACTAGAACTGACACTCAACTGTGAGGGAGTTTTCAATTTCTTATGAAATCTATGAAAGGTGATCCATGAAACGCACCTACTACGGTTGGTCTAACATGTGAGTTTCAACAGCAGCAACATCCTCTCATCTTTTTGGGGGATAGTGGTCCTTAGGCTACTGAGTCTTCTTTGAAGTGCAGTCTTTAAATTTTCAAGAATCTGGATATGCCTTTAGAAAGGATGTTAAATATTTCCACCAAAATGTTGTGTGATTCCACCAAGTGTTGGTGGGATGTGATTACTCAGGCTGATAATTATTAGTGCATGGTTTGGATGGACTTCTAGACTACCTTATATGATTACATTTTTCCTCATATTATAAGATCTGACTGAGCCAAAGAGTTCATGCACCTCGAACAAGGTGATGTCTCTTATGGATTATTCAGAATGTTTTATTAAGTTTCAATTATTTTTACCTCTTCTAGCTGGTTTGGATCTATCTCAAGTGATATGTTTTAAGGATGGGATCAAGAATGTCATCCACTCTTGGGTGAATGTTGTTCAACTACCTATATTTTTTTGATATCATAAACTAGGCTCTTATCATTGAGTTTAAACTGAGAGAATCTAATAGTACCATGAAAATAGGTTCAGTGCGAAGTCAGGGAAGCAGTTCTTCTATTAACAAGAAGTGTAGCCTTGAGGATTCTCATTAGAGTAGTGGTGGACAAACTATCCACGTTTATAGATACATTATATTCCATTAGTGTGAAAAGAAGGGAAATTGTAACCCTCGGTGTGATAGATATCCTCTTGAGTTCCATTCTTGTACCAGGATGGGTCTTCTTTCAAAAATTTTCCAAACCATTCCATCAGTTTCTAGTGGAAGAGGGTCTACACCAACTCCACCTTTAGAGGTATGATCAGTTATGTCACATCAAGTTAGGAGTTGTAGTATCACTAGAAGGACTAAACAAGGAGGATTTTGTGTTTGTGGTAGCTATAATTTTGACTGTCAATTCAAGTAGAACAGACCTGCTCAGGGTAGTCCAGCTGTAGCACAGGGTTGTGGATCATGTCAGTTGCATGCCTTACAATTGATACCAAAGGATTAAAGTACATCACCATCTCTAGTATGAGTAACCATTATAGTAGAGTCAAATATTGTATCTTATTTACTTTATATAAGTTTTTTTCACTCCTTTATCTCTTTATTGACCATGGAAAGTATCAAGTTGTAAATTCAGTAGTTTTGTGGGGTCAGGACCCTGGACATGTCGTTGGGAGTGCAGTTAGAGGGAATACACCAATGAAGGGACTGTCCCCTTGAGGTATCCATCTATCCCTTATTATGGGACCTCTTCATGCTTGATATGAAAGGCTTCTATTTCATTCTCAAAATTGATTGGCTGGTTCAATATCATGTTTATGTGGACTACTATCATCATAGGGTTTTGTTTACATCACCATAGGGTAGTAGTTATCTTTACAAGGGTGAGTAGAATATCCAATCCAATAGAGATATACCATGGAATCATGGATTGGGTTGAGTGACATCCCATATTTCTACCCTATTTATGGAGGATTAGGGAATACATCTGACATATTTTCCTCCCATAGTAAATTATTTCAAGGATGCCTTCCCTGGTGATTTTTTAGGCTTACCTCCTAAGAGGGAGGTAGAGTTTAAGATTGAGATTTTTCCAATAGTATCTTAAATATATATTCCTTTATATATGATGTCATCTATAGAGTTCCAAGAGCTCAAGATATAATTGGATGATTTAGAATCAAAGGGTTTTATCCAACCCATTACATCCTCAAGGGGTTCACCCAATATTTTCACCAAGAAAGTGTTTGGGACTAATTATCCATTTAATGAGGATAATATTAATTGGTAATATATATAATATTCATCTTCATTACTATTCATAAACACCATTTTTGTGCATTTTACACGTTGAACATTATTTCATATTATAATTGTAATTCCTTCTTAAAATTCACTATTACATGGTACATTTTTTAAAATCATTTAAAGTACCCAATGATCTTAATTTTATTTTCATATTTAATTTTCAGGTTGCTCATTACATTGGTAACAATTCATACGTTTTTAGTACTTGAAAATTCATATTGGAAGAGGACCAAAGTTGGCCTTGAACAAACAACATTTTGGGTGAAGTAAACTGGACAGAAACTCAATAAAACGACTATAGCAGCCAGTATAAAAGACAAATAATTCATAAAATTTAACTAAATATAGAGGAAATCATTCATAACATTTCATTAAACATTTTACAAAGCTAATTATGATGTTTGAATGGTGCTATATAGAGATATTAAGCATCCATAGCTTCATGTTTGTATTATATGGACCACTCAAATTCATCCATCTTGAATAACATTTAGGCACCTCAGTTTTGTGGATAAAATATTGATGCCACTTCGGGTAAAGGATAAATAAGTCCGCTCTCCCTTAATTTCCATCACCGTAATCCTACCATACTCAAGTGGGATCCTTTGTATTGTGGGGATATCAACCCAAGCCTCTTCAAATGTCTATTTAAGATAGTGGTGGTGGAGGATTTTATCATCTTGGATGCTTTATCTCATTGTAATGTTATGCTTCCACTTTTCCATTGTAATGTTCTTCCTCAATTGTAAGTTGTTTTTATTCATCATAGTTTCTTAATAAAATTTCTTCTAATCCTATTATTCTACAATTCTTCATCTCACTTTGATACCTTTGCCTCAAGGTGTGAATTTATTCAAACCAAACCTTGTGCAATTATTCACACAATGGTGGAGTGCCCATTTTCTTTTTATTGTTTTCTTTACTTATTCAATTTCCCCCTCATGAGTCTGCTTCCCTCTTCCATTAAAACCATATCATCAATGGAGGTATAACCCACTTATGGGTTGATCCAAGGGAGTATAAAGGGGCTAAATTAGATTTTATTTATCACCCCTTTAATGTCTAATCACTTCTTTTAATTGATTTTTTTTGATTATTTTAAAGATTCTTCGTCCTTATTGAATTTTAAAGCCACATAATTCAAGTGATAATACAAACCTTTACCTTGGAGTGCTCATAAATTTGATCCTCCAAGTGTATAGATGATTATTGTTATGTTGTGTTGGTATTAAACCAGTAAGTTATTAAGTTGTTTGATCTTATTGAATAATCCCATATTGAATATAAGAAATTTAAATAGTTAAAAAAATAATTTCATCATCTCCACCCCTTGTAATAACCTAGGATCAACCCTTCTCATAATTTGAATTCACTTAAGTCACATAGTGTTCACTTAAACATATCTAAAATCAACCCAAAGTTGGACACTTTGAAGCCAAAAATAATCCATAGAATGTGTGTGTCTATAGGTTTCTTCTTAGGTCTCTGAGGAATTGACAACTCAAGCTACTCTACAATTGACCGCTTAACCATAAAAAATTGGGTAAATTTGGGCGAGACCAAATTTTGGCGCTATTTATGGGGACCCAAGTAAGCCATATCAACTCCAATTCTATTATCCCTCATTTCTTCTATTGTAATACAAATTCTCTTATCTTTTCCCTTTATCATTTTTTTTCTTTTGGCGCATGTCCGCCTACACTCGTAACCAATCAAACTGTCTAGTCATGGTGAATATTCCTAGGGTTGGGGAGTAAATTGCACCAAGGGAACTCTTTCCATTAGATATTAATATTACTAATAATCCAAAGTCAAAAATTGAGCCCATTTAAATGGAAGGTATTCTAAGAAACCAACTCATAAACCCAGATAGGAACTAAAATGGAAATCCAAATGAGGCAACCCCAAACTTGGGGAATGTAGTTGATCAAACCATGAATAACTACCTCACACCTGCCTGGACCAATGCACCCTCTTGTATTAGGAATGCTTCCCTAGGATAATCCCACTAAATTTTCAAACCTCATGTCCTAAACCACGATCCAACCTTCCATGGAATGGAGTCCGAGATGCCCTACCTTCACGTCAATGACACTATATAAACCATGTGTCCCCTACATCAACTAGAATCAGATAAGATGGGGGATATTTCATTTTTCATTAAAGGACCATGCTAAAAATTGGATAAAACATTTGAGACCATCATCCATTAACTCTTGTGACCAATTACAAATATAATTCTATACCAAATACTTTCCCCCCTACAAAACAATTTCACTTAAAAAGAGCATCCAAAACTATTTTGAAAAATAAGGGTAGTCATTTTATGAAACATGGGAAAGGATCAAAGACACACTCAACATGGTACCTAACCATGGACTTTCAATCCCAGAACAATTTCGAATTTTCTATTAATGGTTGGGCCTGGGAAACAAATAATTAATCAACATGATGTGTAATGGGACCTTCAAAAACAAAGCCCCAAATTATGCTTACGAGTATCTAGAAGGACTGGATGAACAAGACCAAACATGGGGAACATCACCTTACTATGGGAAGCCACCCAAATCTGGTGGAATTCACACACTTAGAGAGGAGAAAAGCCTTAGGGAGAAACTAGTTGCACCCACTAAAAAGGTCGAGGAGATCGATCTTAGGAAGGTCCATTAAATTCAAACTATTGACCCTGTTTGCACAATTTTTGACAAAAATGACCATGATACTGAAAACTGCCCAACCATCCCTTCCTTTAAAGGTGTTATTCTAGGAGGACCACCAGTGAAGGTTAATGATCTAAACTTTCAGAATCCACAGTACCAAAACACTTTCAATCCAAGGTTTAATAACCATCTAGGATTCTGTTGGAAAGATAACCAACAACCCGACCAACAACCTAGCCGGCAACAAGTACCAAACCCCTACCCTTCACAAAATTCTCAAAACCATAACTAGTTCCAACCAAAACAAGTCCAATACCAACATCCTCCTATCCAATACCAACAACCCATCCAGCAACCCATGCAACAACCAATCCAACAAAAAAAGTATCCTCCTGGGATAAACCAACCAGCACAAGCCCCTACTCAATATATCCCTCTTCCAATCCTTGAGTAGTTGTGTAAACAAGTGGACAAAATGAACTCAGAATTCTCTTCCCTTAATCAAGAACTTCAAACCATCAAAACATGAAAGGCACCCATGCCTAATCAAGCGGTGCTATCCTCAACATTAAGGGGAGAGTCAATTTTCACACAAACAACTCATGAAAATGATTAATAACCACCCATAGATTCTGAAAAACCCAATGAGAATGTTAAAGAACTACAAACACACCAAAAAATCAAACAACCTTATCCTTTCCCTCAACACATGAGGGGGGAAACCAAGACTTAATTGAGTGAAACATTGAGGGAAATATTCTCACAAGTCAAGTTGAACATTACACTCCTCGATTCCATTCAAACCATTACTGCATACTCAAAATACATTGAGGACCTCTACATATTTAAAAGGAAATTCTCATATAAGAACCAAGTCCTTTTGGATGATAATGTGAGTACCACAATTCAATGGAATATTTCTCCAAAATTGAAAGATCCAGGATGTTCATACATCAATGTTGAGTTAGAAGAGAACAAATTTGTCAAAGCCCATTTTTATTTGGGAGTTAGTGTGAATCTCATTCTTTATGCCATGTATTGTAAATTAGGGCTCAAAGAACTCCAACCCACATCTGTCACTCTTCAACTTACTGACTGTAGTGTTCGAGTTCCGAAGGGGATCTTAAAGGTTTTTTTGGTGAAATTTGAAAATTTCATTTACCTAACTGACTTTATTGTCCTTGAAAATCACTCATTCATATTTCATAGGGAGAAAACCCCAATCATCCTTGGTCATCCCTTCCTTAAAACAATCAAATCTATTATCCGAGTCTAAAATGGGAACATGACCATCACCTTTGGAAACATGAGTCTATACTTGAACATCTACAAAGAAAACTCTCAAATTGTGGATGATGAAGAGATACATGATATTAATTGGATTGGTAGTGTTGATAGTGAACTCGAAGAACATAAAAGGATTACTGAAGGATGTTTAAGTCAAGAAGAGATTTATTTTCTTTGTTCACATGAGGGAAATTTTTCTCCTTTTCTTGATTCTCTTTCTGATAGCTCTATTGATAATTTTCTTGAATCACCAATCAATGATAACATTGGTGAAATCAATAAAATTAATACTATACCCATTCATGACACTGATCTGGACAATTTAGTGGATGAAAATTATATTCACAAGGATTCAATTCTATAAAGAAATATGAAAAAAGAAACCGAGTTCAATACAAAGTCTCATCCTTTATTGGAATGTGATAACCAATATGATCTCAAATTTAAGGTCTTACATTCATCACTCAAGTATGCATTATTAGGGGACAATCAAGCCTTTTCTGTTGTCATTTCTTCCTCTCTTGAAGCTAATCAATAGATGATTCTTCTAGATGTCCTAAGAAAGCATAAGAATTCAATTGGATGGAACCTTTCTGATATTCCTGGGATTAGACCACTAATTGGAACTCAATAAATTACTCTTGAATCTAAATCCAAACCATGTCGTCATCCTCATCAGAGACTCAATCCAAATCTTTGGGATATGGTAAGGAAAGAACTTCTTAAGTTATTGAAAGCGGGTATCATCTACCCCATAGCTAAGAGTGAGTGGGTAAGCCGAATTCAAGTTGTCCAAAATAAAGATGGAATTAATATTATCACCAATAAGGATGGTGACATTTCCCCCACAAGGGTCAGTAGTGGATGTAGAGTCTTCATTGACTATAGGATGTTTAACTCTTGTACCAAGAAAGACTATTTTACCTTTCCCTTTATTGATCAAGTCCTCGAGCGAGTGGTGGGTCATCAATTGTATTGCCTCCTAGGTGGATTATCATGGTATAATCAATTCAAGATTTCCTTAGAGGATCAAGGGAAAACAACCTTCACTTATCCATTCAGCACTTTTGCCTTCAAGCGCATGCCCTTTGGGTTATGTAATGCCCCTGGTACCTTCTAGAGGTGCATGATGGGAATCTTCTCGGACATGATGGGGGATTGTTTAGAGGTCTTCATGGAAGACTTATCAATATTAGGGGATACTTTTTAGGGATGCCTTCTAAATTTTGAAAGGGTATTTTCAAGATGTGAGGATAAGAATCTCATCCTAAATTGGGGAAAATTCAATTTCATGGTAAAGGAAGAACTCGTTCTAGGCCATCTGGTATCTGGTAGAGGGATTGGAGTTGATAAAGTTAAGGTTGACATCATTCGTCACCTTCACTCTCCTAAGACTTTTAAGGATGTTTGGTCCTTTTTAGGGCACGCAAAATTCTATAGAAGGATCATTAGGAATTTTAGCTCTATTTCTTGACCAATTTGTGCTCTTTGGTGAAAGATGATCCATTTTTATGGACAAAAGCTGTGAGGAATCATTCTATACACTCAAGTAAGATCTTACCTCTCCGCCTATAATGAAATCTTAAAATTGAAAACATCTATTTGAACTCATGTGTGATGAAAGTGTATTCGCTGTTGGAGAATTGTTAGGTCAACGGTGTGAGAAAACTCCATAGGTCATTGGTTACGCAAGAAAATAATTAAATGATTCGCATATAAACTACATCACCATTGAATAATATTTTCTTGTCTTTGTATTTTCCTTAGATAAATTAAGGTCTTATATATTAGGATCACCCAACATTGTCTTCACCGACCATTCAACCCTAAAATACCTTTTCCAAAAACAAGATGCCAAGGCAAGATTGATTAGGTGTGTAACAGCCCGAGATTTTATGAAAAAAATATTCTTTTTAATTTTATTAATGTCTTGTGTTGTACGCTACTCCAAAAGGAGCTTGAACAACACACATCCTTGACTAGCCTTGCATTACACGCAATCGCAACCTTCCTCGATAGCGTGTGTAGTACGTAATACTGAGTTTCACGAAACAATGATATGCTATTAAAATATTATTAAAACTAGCCGTTATGAATAGTAATAACCACTTTTTAAATTTTATAAATTTTAGATCTCAAAATGGACTTCATTTTTGTATTCGGAGTATCGAATTTAGCCTAAGGTGAAATTTTGGTACTTTTCGGATAACTTTCATATTCTGATGAATAGTGAAAATTATTAATTATAATTAAAAAACAACTTTTTTTAATCGAAATAATTAATAGTGATAAATTATTAATTTGAGTGGTTTTAAAGTATATTTAGAATATATTTTTACAATTTAATTCAATGCTGGTCATTGGTTGTAATTTCACATTTAAACCATACATAATCAAGTATCAATCTTTTGATAGAAATTGTTTCTTAAAAACACGTTATTTGTCTTAACAGCGAGATTTAATTATAAAATTAATTAATTAAACTTATATGTTATGAATTTGGTAAAATAGACTTCATTTTTGAATTCGGAATATGAAATATAGCTTAGGATGAAATTTTGGCATTTTTCTGAAAACCTTCATTTTTTTGATGAATAGTGAAACTACTAAGTGGTAGATAAAAAAACTGAATTTTTCATAAAACTTAATTTTACCACTTCTGTGAATGGAATTTCGAAAATCCGAGAGACACGGTTAATATCAAGGACTAAAATATGGTTCAATGAGATGAAAATAATTTTTTGGTGAATAGTAACTTTTTACTTTTTTACCGCGGTTAATAGTAAATAGGGTAACTAAGGGTAAATATGATATTACTATTACCCTAACACATGTCCTAATTCTATTGGACAAGTGTAATTCGACCAAAAACAAACTTAGGAATAAAATATGACCATTTAGGCCCACTTGGATTAGATTAGGACATTTATTATTAATTTATTTAAAGAAAAGTTAAAATAGTTAAAATCAAAGTTTAATAAGTAAATTATTTTTAATATGGGGTTATACAAAAGATAAATTCGATTGTAAATATTCATTAGAAAGCTAAACAGATTTCCTACATGATGGTATTTTATTTGTAATTTTTAGACATAAAATAATTTATTTTATTTATGACACAACGATGATGCAGTAATTATCTTATTAATGAAATATTGACATAATTGATGTTATAAACACCAAAATAAATGTAATTTGAGATTTTTTATGAATTCCACTAATTTTCTAGGTTACTATGATATATTAATGTTGATTTAATCAACTTGGTTCGAACATTTAATTCTGTTATGACTTTCACAAAAATCATATATCAAATAGTGTCAAAATTGACACAAAATAGTTTTTAAATCAAATATTATATTATTAATTGTTATTTTATTCCTAAAAATCTAAGGTTCGGCCAAATGACTTAGATAAGGATATATATATTAATAATAAACAATTCGGGGTTCGTTTGGCATGTTATAGTAAGTGTATTAACCATATAGTGAAAGAAAACAAAAAGACACGGTAAAAGTCAAATAATTTAACTTAGAGTTAAATCTAATTGATAAGGTTTAAAATAAGATCCAAACATGTCTAAATTTGATTGGTTGAAGCTATTACAACCCTATATCATCTAAGATTCGAATATGAGTCATTTTTGGAGGTTTTTAAGTGGGTTTAGATTTATTATAAATTAATATTTTTAAGAATTCCTAAGGTGCCCCTCTCCTCCCCTATAAAAGGACACCTCCCCCCCCCCCCTCCTCCTCACACAAATTTGAGCTCTCAAGCTCGGCCAAGCCCTGCCAAAATCTCTTCTCCACTTCCCTAGAAACATCCTAGAGGTTCTGGTCTTCCTCAAAGACCAATTTTAGTACCCTAAGAGGAGGTCTCAAAGAGGCGCTTCAAAGAAGAGGTAATTACCGTTACCAATTCTTTCATCTTTATTTCTTCTTCCACTTCTTCTTATTAGGTTGTTTCATTATGAAGTAATAACATCAGTATCACTCATATACTGATATGTTATTATAAGTATGAAACATCCTTATTTCACCATCTATCCATCCTACGGAAAAAGAAATCACCGCGCGTGCGTACGTACGGAATACCGTCTCCACGCCGTGGTGTAATCTATTTTCCACCACCACCTTACATGGATGGGTATAATGGTGTAAAGAATAACTATACATAGTTATTAAAACATCATATTGATTCTGATATATTGTATAATCCACTCCAATTCAATTCAATATTTATAGAAATGATATCATCGCTCGTGCGTACGTACGGAATACCGTCTCCACGACGCGATGAGATTCATTCTCCATGTTAACCATTTAAGAATGATTATAATGTATATATAAGAAATAATAATGAAATATATGAAATTATAAAGCTACTGGATTTATGTATATATATACATATGTATGTAATCTACTTACTTCCATTTCAAGACAATAAGGAAAGGAAAACAGCGTTCATGCGTACGTACGGACTACCGTCTCCATGAACGGTGTTTTTCATTTTATTTATCTACCTATTATATATATATATATATACTGAATATATATGATATATAAATCATATTTTATATTCTGGAAGTAAGTAAATCACGATATAAGTAATAATGATGTCAAGAACAACAAGTCAAAACACCTACGATAAATGAAACGATTTTACCCAAAACGCTTCTTTAACATGGAATTTACAAAAGAACGGGTAATATAATGTCATAAGTGAACCATATATGATATCATAACAATGAATATGATTCTGTAATAAGTCAATAACATGATTTAAATCATTATACAGGAGGTTCGGACACTTACAAAGCAAGTCGGACCTAAGGTAAGGGAAATATCACAATCTCATTTTTATCCGAGATTGTTTATTCGTAAGTATTCACTGGGGTGTATTTTATCATCCACATCCATGTTTCATCAATATGTAATATTATTTCCATCCACCTACAATTGTTTAAATCCATTTTTACCCTTCGGTGAGTTTTTAGTAATATGTATGAAAGGAATCTTTTGTCGTACGAGGTACTTTTTGACTTTTCCGACAAAAGTACGAAGAATGTTTTTTTTAACTTATACGGCATGGATGGATTTTTAAAACATTATTTCCAAGAAGATTCCTTTACAAGTTATCAATTTTATTTTTAATCAACTTCTTTTATTTTAAAGTCGTATGACATGTTATGAAAGGAAAAATGTTTTTGAAGAAGAAAGGATATTTTCCTCAAGAATGGAGTTCAAGTGTTTTATCAAAATTATTTTCCATCTAAGATAATAAAGGGTTCTGTTTTTATCCCTATTATTAAATTGATTTGTTCATGTTGTGATGGAATTATTTTTATGAATTCCTTTATCTTATATGAATTGATTTATGATGTCATGATGTTTCAAGAATCCCATTTTTGTTACATGTGTTATGCGATGATGTATGTTATATGATTATGTGGCACACATAAGAAAGGATTCCTTATAAGATGGGTGGGACCTATATCTCCCTCCAATGCATTGGGTAAAGATTTTATATCTCATGAGATAGACATGGCTGGAACGGGAGGATATTTCGGTTCAGTGATACAGGACTGAAACGAGGAGTGAACTCGGTTCAGAAAGGGACTTTGTCCACTAAGATAGTCTTGGTAATGAGTCATGACTAACAAGAAATGATTTTCCATGATTATGTGTGCATGCCACAAAGTTTCAAGTTTCATGTTATGATTATGGGGATCTCATTTTCACTTCTATGATTTATTCCATGTTAAGATATTATGCTCTCTTTTGCAGGTTAAGATTTCCAAAAGCTATGTATATGATGTGATTGATTTTTCTTTTGTTTACCCTTACTGAGCATCTGAGCTCACCCTTTTATGTTTTCTTTTCCCCAGGATATAAAGAAAGGTTTTAGGTAGAAAAAAGGGATGACCTTTATGGGAGATATTGAAGAACTTTCACCACGATTAGAAGATTACGTTCCGAGTTTCCAAAGACACTAAACTATTACGATCCTTTAGTGTGTGTTTTTGTTATGTACTAAGTATTCCGCAAATGTAATGTAATGTCCATGTACGTCAAGATACGGGTCTCTACAGTTGGTATCAGAGGAAAGGTTTAGTCAACCTTTGGAAACTAGGATGTGAGAACTTTAGTGAAATCCCTAGAGATATTTATAAGGTTTGTCTAGGGATGTCCCTAAGGATAAGTATACGTATAGGATACAGTCCTATTACTACGGTAACGATCTTAGAATTTAACCTAAGAAGTTAGATATTGAGGGTACTACCCCTTTGTTATGTTGTTTTCCCTAACATGATTTTTGCCTCTCACACTATTCTTTTTGGGTTTTAGACGATGGCTGGAACCCGAAGGAACCGTGTTGATCAATGCAATGGACAATGCAATGATTGCCCTCCTGAACAAACAAATGTTATGGGAGATGGAGTGCAAAATCTTATTGCTATACTTACACAAGCTATGAATCATTCTGGACTTCCAAATGAGCAGAGAAGGGAACAATATTCTATTGAGTCCTTCATGAGGCAACGTCCACCTTCTTTCAGTGGGTCTTCTGATCCACTTGTGGCTGAACAATGGATCAGTACTACTGAAAAGATATTTTCAGTTCTTCAATGTTCTGAACATGATAAAGTCATCTTAGCAGTATATCGTTTGGAAGGTGAAGCTGATCAATGGTGGAATCTTATCAAGAATACGAGGCCAAGAGATGAAATTGAGTCCATGGAATGGGACGAGTTCAAGAACTTGTTTTTCAGTAAGTACTTCCCTCGTATTCTTCGAACAAAGATGGAGAAAGAGTTTCTTGAACTGAAGCAAAGGGACGATGAATCTGTTGGTACCTATGAAGCGAATTTTACAAGACTTGCAAGGTATGCTTCTGGTATTATCATCCAACCTGAAAGTAAAGTTGATCGATTTTTCAGTGGCTTAAAACCAAGTCTTCGAAGGGCATTAGCTATAAGAGACTTCAGTAGCTATGAAGAAATTGTGCGTTGTGCTATCAAGGTAGAAATGGAAGTTGGTGTTACATATCCATCTCATGGTTTTGACAAGAAACTAAAGATGGAGTTCAAGGAGAAATCTCAGAATAATGGTGAAAAGAAGATGAATGTTTCCTTATGCACAAAGTGTGGAAAGAAGCATGGTGGAGATTGTCTAAAAGGGACTCGAAAATGTTTTAAGTGTGGAAAAGAAGATCATCGAGTAGCTGAGTGTCGAAGTAAGGGAAAAAGTGTTTCTAATGATGTGAATAAAGCAAACCCTGCAGAGAACGCACCGCCAACACTTCAATGCTTCAAGTGCAAGGAAATGGGGCATTATGCTAATAATTGCCCTAATACAAGGGTTAGTGATGATCAACATGAGCAACCACTGAAGGCAAAGGACAAAGGGAAATCACATGCGATCACTATTGGCAATGTTGAATATGACAACGATGTGGTGGAATGATTAAGTGTTTATGTAATGGGATTCCAAAATAATGTTGTACCATTGAGTATTGCAATATTTATTGATGTGGTATTCAAAGTGATTGAGATATTTTTTTGGAAATAAGATGATATGCGCATAATGAAGACGAGAAAATTAAATGTTTAATAGTATTCATGAGCTCATGATTGATATAAGGACTAAGTGATATCATGGTTTGAGTATATAGAATTTTGAGGATTTTGGTATGTGGAAAGTGTTAACTTTTAACTGCACTCATGTTTTCACTAAGGTATTCAAGAGAATACACGATTAAGGACTTTGAATGTTTGGAATGTGACCAACAAGACATATCTTATGATATGTGGGGATCAACGACAGTATTAAATCTCTGGTAATCTATGTCACTATATTATGAGAGTGGACTGCAGTATTATGTATAAGCCTAAAGATTAGACTGGATTATGTTGGACATAAGTTAGTATTGTTTAAGGATAGAAGATTTTCGATATTATTGATGGGATGTTATGGTAATATAGTTTTAGAAAAAGGACAACCTGCAGGACGGGCGACAGCCCATCGCTTCGGACAAGGCTGTAGGAATCGAACCCACAACCGAAGTGCGACTGGCCTTTATCGCCTACCACTGACCTACAGGAAGTCCCTGTTTAGTAGAAATTAGTTTTATTATATTAAGCAGTACGATATATGAAGTATAAGTCCATTTTAGGAACCATATATGATTAATCTTACTATAGAATGACTTATGTATATTTAATAACTTTTGCTAACCTTTTGTTTGAAACAGATGGAATGAACAGTCATTCTATCACATGATCTTCTAACACTTCACAAATAACAAATTCAACTTCATTTAAGAGATGAAGTAGAAATTTTTCAAGGCACGAACAAAAGTGAGATTGTACCAAAATAAAGTAAGTATTTATTCTAATTCAAATTCTTCAACTTTAGGGAAATGATCTTGAAAACCAAAAATGTTGTCCTAGTGATCTTATACCTGATGAATCAGATGGTACCTTATATCATCACAAATCTATGGATTTGTGATTACTGGCTTTTCCATAGCCATGTTCTCTACCACTCTCCATCAGAACATGATGGTTAGATTTCTCTTCCATATCCATATTTTTACCTATGTGGAAACCCAACGATTAGTTTATTTGGGTAATCGTTACATTTCATACTTTAGTTTTTAAAGCCAAGTTTTGGTATTCCTTTTTACGATGTGGGATTCTATTAAAGAAACTTTAGAATAGTAAACCATTTATAACCCCGACGAATTTCGATGGCGAAATTCATTTTAAGGGGGGTAGAATGTAACAGCACGAGATTTTATGAAAAAAATATTCATTTTAATTTTATTAATGTCTTGTGTTGTACGCTACTCCAAAAGGAGCTTGAACAACACACATCCTTGACTAGCATTGCATTACATGCAATCGCAACCTTCCTCGATAGCGTGTGTAGTACGTAATACTGAGTTTCACGAAACAATGATATGCTATTAAAATATTATTAAAACTAGCCGTTATGAATAGTAATAACCACTTTTTAAATTTTATAAATTTTAGCTCTCAAAATGGACTTCATTTTTGTATTCGGAGTATCGAATTTAGCCTAAGGTGAAATTTTGGTACTTTTCGGATAACTTTCATATTCTGATGAATAGTGAAAATTATTAATTATAATTAAAAAACAACTTTTTTTAATCGAAATAATTAATAGTGATAAATTATTAATTTGAGTGGTTTTAAAGTATATTTAGAATATATTTTTACAATTTAATTCAATGCTGGTCATTGGTTGTAATTTCACATTTAAACCATACATAATCAAGTATCAATCTTTTGATAGAAATTGTTTCTTAAAAACACGCTATTTGTCTTAACAGCGGGATTTAATTATAAAATTAATTAATTAAACTTCTATGTTATGAATTTGGTAAAATAGACTTCATTTTTGAATTCGGAATATGAAATATAGCTTAGGATGAAATTTTGGCATTTTTCTGAAAACCTTCATTTTTTTGATGAATAGTGAAACTACTAAGTGGTAGTTAAAAAAACTGAATTTTTCATAAAACTTAATTTTACCACTTCTGTGAATGGAATTTCGAAAATCCGAGAGACACGGTTAATATCAAGGACTAAAATGTGGTTCAATGAGATGAAAATAATTTTTTGGTGAATAGTAACTTTTTACTTTTTTACCGCGGTTAATAGTAAATATGGTAACTAAGGGTAAATATGATATTACTATTACCCTAACACATGTCCTAATTCTATTGGACAAGTGTAATTCGACCAAAAACAAACTTAGGAATAAAATATGACCATTTAGGCCCACTTGGATTAGATTAGGACATTTATTATTAATTTATTTAAAGAAAAGTTAAAATAGTTAAAATCAAAGTTTAATAAGTAAATCATTTTTAATATGGGGTTATACATAAGATAAATTCGATTTTAAATATTCATTAGAAAGATAAAACGATTTCATACATGATGGTATTTTATTTGTAATTTTTAGACATAAAATAATTTATTTTATTTATGACACAACGATGATGCAGTAATTATCTTATTAATGAAATATTGACATAATTGATGTTATAAACACCAAAATAAATGTAATTTGAGATTTTTTATGAATTCCACTAATTTTATAGGTTACTATGATATATTAATGTTGATTTAATCAACTTGGTTCGAACATTTAATTCTGTTATGACTTTCACAAAAATCATATATCAAATAGTGTCAAAATTGACACAAAATAGTTTTTAAATCAAATATTATATTATTAATTGTTATTTTATTCCTAAAAATCTAAGGTTCGGCCAAATGACTTAGATAAGGATATATATATTAATAATAAACAATTTAGGGTTCGTTTGGCATGTTATAGTAAGTGTATTAACCATATAGTGAAAGAAAACAAAAAGACACGGTAAAAGTCAAATTATTTAACTTAGAGTTAAATCTAATTGATAAGGTTTAAAATAAGATCCAAACATGTCTAAATTTGATTGGTTGAAGATATTACAACCCTATATCATCTAAGCTTCGAATATGAGTCATTTTTGGAGGTTTTTAAGTGGGTTTAGATTTATTATAAATTAATATTTTTAAGAATTCCTAAGGTGCCCCTCTCCTCCCCTATAAAAGGACACCTCCCCCCCCCTCCTCCTCACACAAATTTGAGCTCTCAAGCTCGGCCAAGCCCTGCCAAAATCTCTTCTCCACTTCCCTAGAAACATCCTAGAGGTTCTGGTCTTCCTCAAAGACCAATTTTAGTACCCTAAGAGGAGGTCTCAAAGAGGCGCTTCAAAGAAGAGGTAATTACCGTTACCAATTCTTTCATCTTTATTTCTTCTTCCACTTCTTCTTATTAGGTTGTTTCATTATGAAGTAATAACATCAGTATCACTCATATACTGATATGTTATTATAAGTATGAAACATCCTTATTTCACCATCTATCCATCCTACGGAAAAAGAAATCACCGCACGTGCGTACGTACGGAATACCGTCTCCACGCCGTGGTGTAATCTATTTTCCACCACCACCTTACATGGATGGGTATAATGGTGTAAAGAATAACTATACATAGTTATTAAAACATCATATTGATTCTGATATATTGTATAATCCACTCCAATTCAATTCAATATTTATAGAAATGATATCATCGCTCGTGCGTACGTACGGAATACCGTCTCCACGACGCGATGAGATTTATTCTCCATGTTAACCATTTAAGAATGATTATAATGTATATATAAGAAATAATAATGAAATATATGAAATTATAAAGCTACTGGATTTATGTATATATATACATATGTATGTAATCTACTTACTTCCATTTCAAGACAATAAGGAAAGGAAAACAGCGTTCATGCGTACGTACGGACTACCGTCTCCATGAACGGTGTTTTTCATTTTATTTATCTACCTATTATATATATATATATACTGAATATATATGATATATAAATCATATTTTATATTCTGGAAGTAAGTAAATCACGATATAAGTAATAATGATGTCAAGAACAACAAGTCAAAACACCTACGATAAATGAAACGATTTTACCCAAAACGCTTCTTTAACATGGAATTTACAAAAGAACGGGTAATATAATGTCATAAGTGAACCATATATGATATCATAACAATGAATATGATTCTGTAATAAGTCAATAACATGATTTAAATCATTATACAGGAGGTTCGGACACTTACAAAGCAAGTCGGACCTAAGGTAAGGGAAATATCACAATCTCATTTTTATCCGAGATTGTTTATTCGTAAGTATTCACTGGGGTGTATTTTATCATCCACATACATGTTTCATCAATATGTAATATTATTTCCATCCACCTACAATTGTTTAAATCCATTTTTACCCTTCGGTGAGTTTTTAGTAATATGTATGAAAGGAATCTTTTGTCGTACGAGGTACTTTTTGACTTTTCCGACAAAAGTACGAAGAATGTTTTTTTTAACTTATACGGCATGGATGGATTTTTAAAACATTATTTCCAAGAATCTTCCTTTACAAGTTATCAATTTTATTTTTAATCAACTTCTTTTATTTTAAAGTCATATGACATGTTATGAAAGGAAAAATGTTTTTGAAGAAGAAAGGATATTTTCCTCAAGAATGGAGTTCAAGTGTTTTATCAAAATAATTTTCCATCTAAGATAATAAAGGGTTCTGTTTTTATCCCTATTATTAAATTGATTTGTTCATGTTGTGATGGAATTATTTTTATGAATTCCTTTATCTTATATGAATTGATTTATGATGTCATGATGTTTCAAGAATCCCATTTTTGTTACATGTGTTATGCGATGATGTATGTTATATGATTATGTGGAACACATAAGAAAGGATTCATTATAAGATGGGTGGGACCTATATCTCCCTCCAATGCATTGGGTAAAGATTTTATATCTCATGAGATAGACATGGCTGGAACGGGAGGTTATTTCGGTTCAGTGATACAGGACTGAAACGAGGAGTGAACTCGGTTCAGAAAGGGACTTTGTCCACTAAGATAGTCTTGGCAATGAGTCATGACTAACAAGAAATGATTTTCCATGATTATGTGTTCATGCCACAAAGTTTCAAGTTTCATGTTATGATTATGGGGATCTCATTTTCACTTCTATGATTTATTCCATGTTAAGATATTATGCTCTCTTTTGCAGGTTAAGATTTCCAAAAGCTATGTATATGATGTGATTGATTTTTCTTTTGTTTACCCTTACTGAGCATCTGAGCTCACCCTTTTATGTTTTCTTTTCCCCAGGATATAAAGAAAGGTTTTAGGTAGAAAAAAGGGATGACCTTTATGGGAGATATTGAAGAACTTTCACCATGATTAGAAGATTACGTTCCGAGTTTCCAAAGACACTAAACTATTACGATCCTTTAGTGTGTGTTTTTGTTATGTACTAAGTATTCCGCAAATGTAATGTAATGTCCATGTACGTCAAGATACGGGTCTCTACAAGGTGGGTCCTTCTTCTTCAAGAGTTTGATTTAACCATTATGGATAAAAAGGGTGTTGAAAATTTTTAGCTTATCACCTCTCTAGGATGGAATTCAAAGACAACTCACATCACCATTCTATGTCTGATTCATTTCCTGATGCGCACCTCTATTCTATGAGTGATTGCCCATGGTTTGCTGACATAGAAAACCACTTGGTTACGGGTGAAATTCCAAAATTTCTCGGGACCCAAGCTAAGAGTAAATTTCTCTCTGATGTCAAAAACTATGTGTTTGATTATCCTTACCTCTTTAAGTTACATCCTGATCAAATCATTAAGATATGTGTTCCTGAGTTTGAGAAAGATTTCAATCTAAGATTTTGTCATGAAGAGGCATGTAGAGGCCCCTTTTCTACAAAGAAACCCACTACAAAGGTCCTCCAAAGTGATTTCTACTGGCCTAACCTCATTAAGGATTTCTACCAATTCTTCCAAAGTTGTCCTCAAAGTCAACAATTATGATCCCTTACCAAAATGAATCAAATTCCCCTCACTCTCATTCTTATCATTGAAATCTTTGATTGTTGGGGAATTGATTTCATGGGACCCTTCCCAAACTCAAAGGGATACCTATAGATCCTCTTAGTTTTTGGTTATTTAAAGGGCACATTAATGGGCACCCTCAAATAATTAGTGTGATTTTTGGGGTACTTAGGTGCAGTAGAGTGGATAACCAAGGTCGTCTCTCAAAGGAGGAAGTGAATTAAAACAAATTTTTAGAGGTATTATAAAAATAAAATAAAAGAGAATGAAAAAAATACATGAAAGGATGGGGGTTGGTTATAGTTTATAAATATAGAAGAAGTTTTCTGGAAGAATATTGGATTTTTTTTGTTTTTATTTTTGAAATGATTTTCGATTAAAATGATGCAACAAGAAGATGTTTTTTAGACAATATTTAAAATATGTAATTGATCTAACTCTACCTCTTCAATCAATTATTTATCATTATAATTTAAATTAACATATAATTAACTATGATCCCTTAACTTGTTAACCCCCGAACCTTACAAGAATTAACCTAACCACAAAGATGTAGAGAATTAAACCCTAGGTTATCTTCGGAACATGTAATCGCAGCACCCTGCTTTGATTGATGTTCTAAGGATAGCTTATGGTCAGTGGTAAATTAAGGCACATATAAATTTTTTAAATGATGACTAATTGAGTTTAGGGATTATGTGTGAACTCTATAAATTAATCTCATGTGGTTTTGAATTACTGGTTAAGGTTTCCCTCTCACAGTTCACACAATTCCCGACCTCGCCTGTTTTGTGTTAACTATTCAACTGCTTGCTTAGTTTCATTCAATTTAAAACCCCAATTAATTGATAAAATTATTTGAATTATGGTATATAATTGATTCAAAATAAATTAATGTAGAAGTCAAGAGATAGATCGATTACTAAAAGACTACTCTTTCATGGGTAGCGTAATCATCGTAGAAGAGAATTGCATTTGCAACGATTTATAATGGGTATAACCCAATAATGATTCTACTCAAGAATTCAATCCTAAAGAGGAATATTAAGAGAATAATAAATTTGAATAAAACAGAATAAAATACAATAATTAAAATAAGTACAAATAAATTTATTACACAAACAAAAGCATTACAACACGAAGGAGAAGAAGAAGGCTTCGTCGAAGGGATCCTTTCTTCAATAGATACCCTAATTTAAAGGGTTGGATAATTCGAGTGTATCCACTTATATTCTTCCCTAAACTTCCCATTGCATGTCCCAACCCTAAAAAATGAGAAAAACACCAATTTATATAGTGGTGGGGATGCCAGGTTCAAAGTGGTTTCAAGTGTGAATGGGGAATCTCGGACAAATATTTTATGCCAACTTGAACCGCCAATTTGACAATCCAAACGCATGAATCAGATGTCCTTTGAGAAGGATGATCCACGAAAAAATTATTCATGGATCTCCTCTCAAAGTTTGGGCATGATCCAAGCACGGATGAAGACGTTATGTCCCAAATACGGAACCCATATCCATTCTACCGAGTCCAACCCACCATTGAATTAATGGACCATTAACTCCATCCAAATTCACTCTTTAGCTCTAGTGTCCTGAATAAAAGTTGTAGAAAAGTATGTTATGAACACTGTTACAAAATATTAAGTTCAAATAATATATATTAAAATTTTATCTTCAAAATACTATAGTACATTTTAAAAGGGTAAAACTAGAATTTTCATCAAATTTTCAATTGAATGATCTAATCCCAAATATTTCCTAAAAGAATATATTTAGCACAATGTGAGGAAATTATATCATTTATTATCAATAAAATATTCAACAAAATAGTGGTTTATCAACTCCCCCACACTTACCCTTTTTCACTCTCGGGAAAAACCTCATATCAAGTAAACATCAATATCAAATCAAAACCAATTTTAAAACACATATCCTTGAGATTCAACAATTCCACACCAAGAAATAAAAGATATCATGCCTCATAAAAAACCATTATTTCAAGTTCTTAGTTTATATAATTCAATATATTTCCACTTTATTTATCCTCCCATTCACAAAACACTTACCTCACATGAATTTTCTCTAATCACACAAATGTCAATTTTTTTTTGCAATTTCTTTCTCATCCAAACTCATACAAGGGTCACCATAGGCTTGATAAATTCCTAAATTGATACCCTATGTGAGTCAAGGAAATATGTTTATCATGATTACATTTTAGGTTTTTTCTGTGGCTTTCGGTTGGTAGGATTTAGATGGGAAAAATTCTAAGGCTGAATGAGGAGGGATTGACTCTTTTTGAAGAAAAAATTGATTTAATATAATTTTCACTTAAATATGGTCTCCTCCTCAATCGAAATATAATTTATTCATATTAATCATCATGAAAAATAATGGAATGTGCACACCATTCAACATTTCAGCAGTAAAAATGTCAATCTTCTCGAACATCATTTTCTTAAAAGCTCCAGATAGGCACAACATTCCTCCTCTATTAGAAGCTTCAGAAAGGAATAGCTTCTTTAATCATGAAAGATCTAGAAAGCCACAACTTTCAATATAATGTTTTTCTTCATAATTAAACACATCTCTTTAGAATTTAATTTTTCACCCGAAGTATCACAAAATGTGGTAGCACAACACAATACAACTTATCCCACACTTAAGCTCAACAAGATTATGCAATTTCACTTCAAGAGTTGGCTGGATATGGAAAATTGGATTATAATGTGGCTAACCTAACAGGATTTACATGGATTATAATGGCTAAAAGGATTAAATGTTCATGGTAGGCCATTATAAAAAAAGGATTCTTTGAAATAGGGGCTTTAATACCAAACAAATTCCTCAATCATTTAAACATTAGTACCTCAAACCCTAAAGTTTTGAAAGGAATAAATCAAATTCTGGTTAAATCAATCATGGTTTGGTTCTCTCAAGAAGTGATGTGAATTTAAAGAATATGAAAATAATGGTTTAGAAGCCTCAAAGAAAATTGGTTTCAAATATAAAGGCAGTGAGATGTTGCATGGGATTCAAAATTCAGTGTACTTTTCATGAAATTAGTAAATATTTGAACATGAAAAAAAGTCATTTCATCATTCATTTAAGCTTAGTTTCAAGGGATAAATTTTTTCACATATTGATATGGATTTAAAAATGGGGATAGGAATCATTTCAGCTCAAAAGTTTCAAAAACACCCAGAAAATTGAAAAATAAACTCACAAAACTTGAAAAACACACAATTTTTTTTGTTTTTATTTTTTTTAAACAGGAAAACAATTGAAATTACTAAACTAAAAGGTTCCCTCCCCCACATTTAAAATATTTCATTGTCCTCAATGTGAACCCATGAGATTATATATGCACATGAAATGTATAATTTTAAATATGACAAATAATAAAAAAGTTAAAGGGTTAGGAACATCCTGATGTGCCCAAGTGATGATGGGGTCATGCAGTGTGATAAAATCCACTGCATCAGTAGGAATTCCCTCAATGTATCTCTTAAAACATTTCCCATTGACTGTAAAGCTCCTTCCTGTGTCCTATTGTGTGATCTCCACTGCACCATAAGGAATGACATTAGTCACAACATAAGGACCTAACCATCTGGAATTCAACTTACCAGGCATCAGCTTTAGTCGTGAACTGTAGATAAGGACTTTCTCTCCAACATGAAACTCCTTTTTTTGGATCATTATATCATGAGATGCTTTTGATTTTTCCTTATAGAGCCTTGAGTTCTCATATGAAGACAATCGAATCTCCTCAAGCTCTTGAATTTGCAGCTTCCTTTGGATTCCAGCTTGGGCCAAATCCATGTTGCATTTCTTTATAGCCTAATAAGACTGATGATCAATTTCCACGAGGAGATGCCACACTTTCCCAAAAACAATCCGAAATGGGGACATACCAATGGGTGTCTTTTATGTTGTCCTATAATCCCAAAATGCATCATCCAAGAACTTGCTCCAATCTTTCTTATTTGGATGCACGGTTTTATCCAAAATTTGTTTCAATTACCTATTTGAAACCTCATCCTGGCCATTTGTTTTAGGGTGGTATGTTGATGATGTTTTTTGTGTCACCCCATACTTCCAAAGAAGGGAAGAAAAATTCCGATTGCAGAAGTGTGTCCCTTGGTCACTGATGATGGCCTTCGGTACTCCAAAACTGTAAAAAATATGTGCTTTGACAAAGTCCACAACAACATGAGAATCATTATTCCTGGTGGCCTTAGCCTCCACCCATTTACTCATCAACAAAAAACCAAAATATACAAAAATCTAAATGAACTATAAAAAGGACCCATAAAGTCAATGCCCTATACATCAAAAATCTCACAGAATAGTATGGGTTATTGGGGCATCTCATGTCTCCTAGAAATGTTCCAAATGTGTTGGCAATGAGAGCATGACTTACAAAACACATGGGCATCATGGAATAATATAGGCCAACATAATCCAGAGACCAAAACTTTCCTAGCTGTCTGTTTGGATCCAAAGTGTCCACCACAAGTAAGTGTATGACAGAAATTCAAAACAGACTCAAACTCATGATCGGGAACACACCTCCTAATGACTTGGTCTCTACACATGCCCTAGAGGTAAGGATCATTCCACATATAAAAAATAGACTCACTTTTTAATTTTTGGACTTGATGCTTCTCAAAATTTACTGGGATTTAAGAGGAAACAATGTAATTAACTAAATCAGCATACCAAGGATGCGTAGATGAGATGGTATAGAGATTTTCATCAGGAAAAGTGTCCCAAAGTGGTATCTGGTCCAAGGTGTCACCCTATGGTGTGTGAGTAAGCCTACTCATGTGGTCTGCCACCAAATTCTCTGACCCCTTCTTTTCCTTTATCTCTATGTCAAACTCTTGAAGAAGGAGCATCCAACGGATAAGTTGTGGATTTTCATCTGGATTCTTTAGGAGGTACCTCAAAGCTGAATGGTCAGAAAAAAAACTACTTTAGATCCCAATAAATATAAATGAAATTTATCTAAAGCAAATATAACAGCAAGAAACTTCTTTTTCTATTGTGGTGTAGTTTGATTAGGCAGAATCCAATGTCCTCGATTCATACTAAATCACATGTGAACGTCCCTCCACCCTCTGAGATAAGACAGCTCCAACCGTGAAGTTGGACGCATCACACATAAGCTCAAATGGAAGGTCCCACCTCGGGGGCTGTATGATCGATGGAGTGGTCAGACACTTCTTTAGCTCATCAAATGATATCCTACATGAATCATCAAAATTGAAGTCAATATCTATTTTAAGTAATCGAGATAAGGTTAGAGTGATCTTACTAAAATATCTGATGAAGCATCGATAAAATCCAGCATGTCCAAGGAATGATCAAACATCACACACACATGTAGGATATGGCAGGGATGAAATAATTTCTACCTTAGATTTATCAACCTCAATGCCATGTTGTGAGACTATATTACTTAAGACAATTCCCTTTTCGACCATGAAATGAAATTTTTCAAAATTCAAGACCAGATTTTTCTCAATACAACGATGCAACACATCACCCAAACTGGAGAGACATTCATCAAATGCGGATTCATAAACTGTAAAATCATCCATAAATACCTCCATGCAGGTCTCAATGAAATCTGAGAAAATACTCACCATGCATCTCTGGAAGGTACCTGGGGCATTGCAAAGTCCAAATGGCATCCTTCAGTAAGCAAAGGTACTGAATGGGCCGGTTAATGTCATCTTCTCCTGGTCCTATACTACAATGGGAACCTGAAAATAGCTATAGAAACCATCCAAGAAGAAATATTTTGTCCTACCTGCAAGTCTCTCAAGCATCTAGTCAATTAATGGAAGTGGGAAGTGGTCCTTATGAGTGGATTGATTTAGTTTCCTATAATCAATACACACTTGCCAACTGTATTGTACTCTCACAGGAACTAACTCATCATTTTCATTTTTTATAACAGTGAAACCAGTTTTCTTTGGTACCACCTGGACAGGGCTAACCCATTGTGAGTCAGAAATAGGGTAAATGATACCCGACTCGAGTAATTTTTCACCTTCTTTATTAACAACTTCCAAAAGTGTTGGATTAACTCTCTTTTGTGGCTGCCTAATCGGTTTAGCCCCATCTTCCAAGAGAATCCTATGCATGCAAATGGAGGGGATAATACCTGATATATATTCCAATGTCCAACCAATTTCCCTAATGTTATCTCTTAAAAGATTCAAAAGTTTTTCTTTACGTTCAAAAGAGAGATTGTTATCAATGATAACAGGTAATCTATCACCACTCAAAAAGTATGCATATTTAAGATTTGGGGGCAATGGCTTAAATTCCAATATAGGGGGTGATGTATAGATGGATAAAATGATGCAACAGACATATCTACACAATGAACATCAGTATCAGATTAAAAATCGTCAAAATTAGAAAATAATGCATCAAATCCATCAGCATACTCAACAGCCATGTCATAATCAGAGTTTATATGATCATAATTTAAATCCACATCAAAATCAAATCCAAGAGAGGTTTTTCCATCAAAAACAGGTGTGTAAGTACTCTTAGATATCAAACTAGAACCAATAATCATAGTCTCCCTAAGAATAGGATAATCAAAATCCATGGAGTTTTTACTTGGTGGTTCGAAATGGGAGATAACAAAAGTAGAATGGTCCTCAGAGGGTTACTTCATGGAGTCCATAACATTAAAAATTACCACTTTATATCCAAACTCCATGGAAAGTTTACCATCATGAAAATTTATGATAATTTTTGAAGTTTTGAGTAATGGTCTACTTAAGATAATGGGAGGATGAGAACTTACGTGATCATCCTCTATTTTGAGCACATAGAAGTCTGTTGGAAAGATCATGTCTCTTATCCGGAAGAATACATCCTCAAGGACTCCCGCTGGATATGTCGTAGCTCTATTCCCCAATTGCACCACTACTCTCGTCAGCTTCAACTCACCAACCTGTAAAGAAGAGAATATAGAGTGAGGCATCACATTTATTAAATCTCCTAAATCACAAAGAGCATTAGAGAAGTGCAACTCCCATATGGTATATGGGATGGTGAATGTACCTGGATCCTTGCACTTTGTTAGCATTGCTAGAGTTGGTGTAATGAGTTCTGAGACATTACTTCCAAGGTTGATCCTCTCATTTCCCTTGAGCCCTCTTCGATTGGTGTAGAGTTATTTTAAGAATTTGGCATACCTTGGGATTTTTTGATGGCTTCAAGTAGAGGTATGTTGATATCAACATGCTTGAATGTGTCCAAATATTCTTTTTGCATCGCCTCTTCAGCCATATTCTTGGTTTGAAGGTTGAGCAAACCACATTAAATTATTTAAGGTGCTTATTGGGATCCTCACCTGAGGGGCCATGAAATTTTGGTAGAAGATGAATTCATCCAGATTTCAATTCAAAGTCTGATTCAAGATTTGGGTATGCAATACAATTTGGTTGATAGTTAATATCAGGTGCAGCCAATTCTCAAATGGTTCTATTAAGTTCATTTCCATTATTGTTAGCCATTGGTTCTTGTTTTATGGTTTAATTTGAATTGATTACAATTTCAATGTTCTGAAAGTGGAGGAATTCTCCAACTGGTTGAATATTGAAACTTCTCGTAGACTGAGAATGTCTGATTTGAGCCCTAAGGCTACGTTCAATATCAGGATCAAGATCTAAGAGATCTTTAGGATTATTTAATGTCATAAATCAAATAAAAATGAAAATAAAGAAATTAGACCATAGTAAAATAAAAATAATAAGTTTGAGTTGATAGTCTAAAAACAAGTAGAAGAAAATAAAAGAAGAAGAGAGAAAAAAAATCAGATTGAGTAAAGAAGGAAGAAAGAGGAGAGGAAGAGAATAAAATGTAAAATAAAATAAATAAATTTAATTGGTTGAAATAATTACTTGCATCTTTGGAAACGGCACCAATTTGAAAGGGCGCTGTCGTGGGTGCCCTCAAATGATTAGTGTGATTTTGGGGTACTTAGGTGCAACAGGGTGGCTGACCAAGGTCGTCTCTCAAAAGAGGAAGTGAATTAAAACAAATTTTTAGAGGTATTATAAAAATAAAATAAAATAAAATGAAAAGACTACTTGAAAGGATGGGGGTTGGTTATAGTTTATAAATCTAGAATAATTTTTCTGGAAGAATATTTTATTTTGTTGTTTTTAGTTTTGAAATGAGTTTCGATTAAAATGACGCAACAAGAGGATGTTTTTTAGACAATATTTAAATGACGTAATTGATCTAACTATACCTATTGAATAAATTATTTATCATTATAATTTAAATTAACATCCACTTAATTATTATCCCTTAACTTTTTAACCCCTGAACCCTGCGAGAATTAACCTTACCACAAAGAAGAAGTGAATTAAACCCTAGGTTATCTTTAGAATAAGTAATCACAGCACCCTGCTTTGATTGATGTTCTAAGGATATCATATGGTAAGTGGTAAATTAATGCACATATATATTCTGGAAATGATGACTAATTTAGTTTAGGGATTATGTTTAAACTCTACAAATTAATCCCATGTGGTTTTGAATTACTGGTTAAGGTTACACTCTCACATTTTACACAATTCCCGACCTTGCGTGTTTTGGGTTAACTATTAAATAGATTGCATAGTTTCATTCAATTTAAAAACTCAATTAATTGATCATATTATGTGAATTACAATATATCATTTATTCAAAATAATTTAATGTATAATTTAATAGATAGATCGATTACTAAAATACTACTCTTCCATGGGTGGCATAATCATCGTAGAAGCGAATTGCATTTGCAACTGTTTATAATGGGTATAACCCAATAATGCTTCTACTCAAGAATTCCAGCCCAAATAGGAAGATTAAGAGAAGAAAAAATTTGAATCAAACATAAGAAAAGACAATAAATAAAATAAGTACAAAGAAATTTATTACACAAACAAAAGCATTACAACACGAAGGAGAAGAAGAAGGCTTCGTCGAAGGGATCCTTGCTTCAAGAGCTACCCTTCATGAAATGGTTGCATAATTGGAGTGTATCCACTTATCCTCTGACCTCAACTTCCCAATGCACGTCCCAACTCCACAAAATTATAAAAACACCAATTTATAGAGTGGTGGGGAGGCTAGGTTCAAAGTGGTTTCAAGGGTGAATGGGGAATCTTGGCCAAATATTTTATTCCTACTTGAACTACCCATTTGACTACCAAAACGCGTGAATCAGCTATTCTTCCAGAAGTAGGATATGAGATAAAATGAGTCATGTAGATCCCTTAAATATGTGGACCTTATCCAAGCATGGATGAAGAAATTATTTCCCACATACAGAACTCATGTCCATTCTGCCGAGTCCAGCCCACCACTGATTTAATGGCCCATTTACTCCATCCAATGCACTCTTTAGCTATAGTGTCCTGAATTAAAGTTGTAGAAAATTAAGTTATGAACAAGTTTACAAAACATTAAGTTCAAATAATAAATATTAAAATATTTATCTTCAAAATAATACAGTATATTTTAAAAGGGTAAAACTTGAATTTTCATCAAATTTTCAAATGAATGATCTAATCCCAAATATTTCATAAATAAATATATTTATCACAATGTGAGGAAATTATATTATTTATTATCAATAAAATATTTAACAAAATATTGTTTTATCAATTATGTCTCAAAATGGTTTGATGTCATTCCCACCAAGTCCAATGACCATCATGTTGTGATCTGATTTCTAAAAGAGAATATATTTTATCAATTTGGAATTCCTAGGGCTATAATTAGTGATCGAGGAACCCATTTTTGAAACCACCCATTCTCTTCACTAATGTCTAAGTATGATATTTCTCATAAAGTTTTTTCTATATACCATCCTCAAACAAATGGTCAAGTTGGGTTAGTGAATAGGGAGATTAAGCAAATTATTGAAAAACTGTCAATCCCACTAGGAAATATTGGTCTGAGAAACTCATGTATTCCCTTTGGTCATATCATACAACATTAAAAACCATCCTAGGAATGTCACTATATAGGTTGGTTTATGGAAAATCATTCCATTTACATGTTGAAATTGATCATAAGGCATTTTGGGCAATCAAAAAAATGAATTCTGACATTTCTCTAGATGAAGCAAAGAGGAAATTATATCTTAATGAACTTGAGGAACTTAGGATGGAGGATTATGAAAATTCAAGGATAAATAAAGCTAGAGTACAATCCTACCAATCTAGTAATATCAAATTAAAACATTTTGAACCGGGAAAATTTGTCCTCTTGTATAGTTCAAAACTTCATTACCACCTTGAAAATTTATGGTCTAGATGGTCAGGTCCTTTCATAGTGCATCATGTGCACCCCCATGGGGAAGTAGAGATTCAGGATCCCACAAGTGGTCACATTTTCAAGGTCAATGGTCATAGGTTAAAACCATTCATTAAATCATTCAATAAACAGAAAATAGAGGATGAGTTCACTGATCCAACCTATGAACAAGGAAACAATTAATAGATTTAGGATCCATATTGGGCTAACAACGTTAAACAAAAGTGTTGCCCTGGAGGAAACTCGTGGTTTTCATGTTTCCAATATTTTTGAATCAACTTTATTTTCCAAATAGGATTAATAAATCATTATGATGTTTTTAAAAAAAAATGGGCTATCGACCTATTCTTATATTATGAGTATAGATGGGTATGAAAGGGTAGTTCCATATTCAGTTGTCCACATGGTGTGATCCTTCTATAATACCTTACCCAGAAATTTAAAAAGAAGACAGTGTATCATCAGTTTATTTTTATTTTTATGTTCTTCTAGATTAATATATATATATATATATATATATATATAATTCAAAGGACATGTTGTAGGTCATGGGGAAAACCCCGTCACAACTGGAAAAGCTGTGGGGACTCAAACTCGGGACCGAAGGGAGACGGGGGCGCGCACTTTCCACCGACCTACGACTTATAGTGCTTAATTCTTCTATATATTTGTTATATATACTTATATTTGACTTATATATATATATATATATATATTGATACTAGTATCAGTCTTTTTTATGCCGAAATAAATAGGTATGTTTTATTTGTCTTTGTATGTTTTTAATTAAGGGGACCTCTCGGGGTTTCCATGGTTTCTAATTTAGTTTGTGAGTGAGAAGTAGAGGCTATTGAGGTTAAAGATTTTTATAGGGAAATCGACTATATCTAGAACTTCCAAAATTTCCTACCATCTGCCACTGGGAGTCCATGAGTAGCATGGAGATCAAAGGAATAATCTGGATCATCGTGAACTTCAACTTCAAAAATCAGGTGAATTCATTCCATGATCCTCATATTTCAAATTTCTTTTAGAACTCCTCTCATATATCTCTAATCTCTTGTCAATTTTATTTTATTTAAATACTATGGACAGTGTTATTCTAATTTGTGGGGGTGAAAAGAATGAAAAAAAATTATTTAATTTTGTGCGGATAAAAAAAATGTATGGAAGGAAAAATTTCTTTAACCTTGAACATGATAATACACATTGAACACTTTGAAACTTAATATAAAATAATTTATCATGCCCTGATTCTAATTTTAATCCATGTATAATTTCATGAGCATAGATTTTGGAAAGTGTGGCTTTCTAATGTGAAATTTCATAGTTTATATTTTCATTCAATTAAAAAAAGACATCAAAATGGTTGTTGTTTGGATAGTGGGGTATTAGTTTGAGTTCATGGGGTACCCCAAATAAATAGCATAGGTTTGGTGATCATTTTAGTTTTAAAATGAATATTTAATAAAGAAAAATAAAAAAACCATAAATTTGCACGTAGAGCATTAAAATGACCTAATGTGTGGCTTTCGGCATTTGGGGATTATGACTCCGTAGTTTTCTGGCCCAGAGTTAGTAATTTTATCTCAATTTGAGGTAATTTTACTTTTTTTAACTGATTTAACTTGAGATGATGCCCGAATATGTGGGTTTCACTTGGTTCCCTAAGGTCTTTGAGCCTGGGAGTCATCGGAAAAATCTCGCTACATGGGTTGACTCTTTTGAGTGCAATTTCAATTACCATGGAAATATTGAAAAAAAATTGAATACTCATCTTAATATTGAAATGTGATTCCACCTAATGCTTTTGTCATTTCCCCCCTTGAATAAAGATGAACCCCCATGTCTATTATTATACACAACACATCCTCATGCTTAATTGATATTGGAAGAAATACGGCGATAAATTTGAACAAAGGAATGGGCTTTGGATTGAGATCTTCTTATAAAACTATCTTGTATTAAAATATTTTTATGGGTTTCATAGTTGTTTGATATAAGGGTTTTTTGTGATCATTATTTATTAAAATGTTTTTGGAAAAGGGAATTCTCATTTCACATTTTTGAGATAAATTTCTCTCGGGACTAGAAAAACTCAAGTTGGGGTGTGATTATCCAATTAATTAGGCTAACATTAATTTTTAATATATATAATATTCATGTTCATTATTATTCATAAACACTATTTTAGTGAATTTTACACTTTGAACATTATTTCACATTATAATTTTAATTCCTTCTTAATATTCACTATTACATTGTACATTTTTTAACATCATTTAAAGTACCCAATGATCTTGATTTTATTTTAATATTTAATTTTCAGGTTTCTCATTAAATTAGTAACAATTCATAATTTTTGATTACTTGAAGATTCATAACGGAATACCACCAAAGCTGGTCTTGAACAAACAACATTATGGGTGAAGTAAACTGGATAGAAGCGCAATAAAACTACTATAGTGGCCAATATCCAAGACCAATAATTCTGAAAGTTTAATTGAAGATATAAGACATAATTTGGAACATTTCATTCAACAATTTCCAAAGATAATTATGATTTTTTTAATGGAGTTCCAGGTGGCCCAAGTGGGAGATAAGATTCTGTGCCAGATTCAACGGCCTAGAAAAATAGCCCACCATTTTAATCATATCTCGATAACCACAAATTCATTTGGGATGAAATTATACAGAGATATAGGATAAATATAGAGATTCTTATTTTTATTATATGTCCCACTCAAATTATATCATCTAAAAGGAAATTTAGGCGCCTCTGTTCGGTGGTTAAAAGTTGGCTGCCACTTCGGGTCAAGGATAAAGAAGTCAACTCTCCCTTACTTTCCACTACCCTAGGCCCACCATACTCAAGTGGTATCTTTTATAATATTGGTATCTCAACCCAATCCTCTTGAAATTATTATTTAAGGCAGTGTCGGTGGAGGAATTTATCATCTTGGATGCTTTCTTTCATTGTAATGTTATGCTGCCACATTTCCTTTGCAATGTTCTTCCTCAATTGTAATTTGTTTTAATTCATCCAAGATTCTTAATAAAAGTTATTCTTATCCTATTATTATGTTATCCTATATCTAACTTTGATAACTTTTCCTCAAGATGTTAATTTATTTACACCAAACCTTGTGAAATAATTCACATAATGGTGGAGTGATCGTTTTCTTTTTATTGTTTTCTTTACTTCTTCAATTCCTCCCTCATGAGTCTACTTCCCGCTTCCATTGAAACCATAGCATCAATGGAGGGCTAATACACTTGTGGTTTTATCCAAGGGAGTATCAAGGGTCTGTATTGGATGTTATTTATCACCCCATTAAGGTCTAATCACTTCTTTTAATTGTGATTTTTATTTGATGATATTAAAGCTTCTTCTTCCTTACTGAATTTTAAGGCCACATAATTCAAGTGCTAATAAAAAACTTTACCTTGGAGTGCTTATAAATTTGATCCTCCAAGTGTATAGGTGATTAGTGTTATGGTTTTTTTATTAAACCAGTAATTAAGGAAGTTTTTTGATCTTATTGAATAAACCCATCTCGAATATAAGAAATTGAAATCGTTAAAATAGAATTTCATCAAATCCACACCTTGTAATAACCTAGGATCAACCCTTATCATAATTTAAATTCACTTATGTTACATAGTTTTTTCTTAAACATATCTAAAATCAACCCAAAGTTGTCCACTTCATAGCCAAAAACAATCCATATAATGTGTGTGTCTATAGGTTTCTTCTTAGGTCCCTGAGGAATCGACAACCCAAGCTACTCTACAATTGACCACTTAACCCTAAAAACTTAAGTAAATTTGGGTGAGACCGGGGACCCTTTATTTAATAATGGATTACTTATGTATAAAATAGATTATGTTTAAGAACTTTCATCCATTACCTTGGATAATTGATCTCTTTGACCAACTCTAAGGAGATAGGGTATTCTTGAAGATCAGCCTGATATTGAGCTATCATCAGGTGTGAGTCAAACCTTATGATATAACACATATGGATTTACAAAGTTGGTATAGTTTATATGAGTATATTATTATATTGTTCGTTCAAACGAACACACCCACCATTTTCATGTATTTGATGAATAGGGTATTCTACCCCTATCTGGGTTCCTTTATCATGGTTTTCATTTATGGAAACATATGGTATTCTCATACTCGTAGAGAATAGGCCAAACATCTTGAGATCATTTTTAATACACTGAGAGAACATTGAATTTAATTAAATATTTATAATTCCATTTTCTAGATTGAAAACATAAACTTATTTGGTCATATAATCTTAGAATCATTAGTATTAGTGGACCCATAAAAGGTTATTGTTTGGGTTTCCTAGGTGAAACCCCAGAACATTTTTGATATATATAATATCTTAGGGATGGATGGATATTATAGTCATTTCATACAAGACTTATAATTCCTTTTTCACCAATTAAGAGTCTTATAATGAATGGTGTGAAGTTCCTATGGTTCGAATCATGTGAGAAGTCCTTTTAGGAGTTGAAAGTCACTACAACAAAATTTACTGATAGCGGCAGTTTTTTTATATGACATCATTTTAAAATACCTATATTTGTTTTAGTGATGATTTCCAAAAATAACTGCTAAAGTTGGTGTCGATATCCAACTCGCGTCACATCCATCCATTTAGTGGTAGTTTCTATAAAATGTCTTAAAAACATTTTTTAGTGGTAGTGTTTTAGTTTTAGCAGTAGTTTCTCCTACCAAAAACTGGCCGGAAGATAATGGTAGTTTAAACCGCCGCTATATTTTAGCTAGTTTTTTTAGAGGATAAATCACCGCTAATTTTTTTTTGACATAATATAGAGGTACATTAAAATTATTCTAAAAATTAATTTGACATATATAGTTGCAATTTCAACCACCGTTATATATCACTTCTCAAAAAAATACACCATCTGAATCTGCTTCCCCAAAATAGATTAAAAACAATTTATTTGGGAAAATAAAAAAAAGGACCATATTTAGAGTGATTTACATTAATATGAACTATAAATTCAGTTTCACCTAAATTTGATTTTTAGGTAACTAAAAGGCTATTGAGAAGAATGATTTTTTTACCATCATGTTTTTAAGATTAAAAAGTCCGGCTTATTAAGGAAATGTATCAAGCAACAATCATATATTTAGTTAAACATCATCACCAAATCCATAGTGAACCCTAATCACTATGAGATGAAATTTCAACAACATCCATTCCATGTCCATCTCCACTTCCTTCTAGTGTAAGCTACATGAAAAAACATGTTGAAAATTAAAAAATATTGTATATTTTAATTTAAACTTGAAAGTAATAAAAGTTTGTTTAATAAATTATTTTGAAGTTATGTGATTTACCTCCTCACTACCAGTCATAAATGCAATATCAACAGGGATATATCCATTTATCTTCTAATATAATTCAATCAATTCTTTCTATAGAGAATCAACCTTTGCATATTGCATCTTTATATGACTCTTGGGTTTCTAAATTCTGTTTTTCATTGTAACAATCTCCCTTTGTCCATATCAAGGTAGGGGTCACTAAAACCAGGATTAGATATTGCTACAATACTTGATGGATTTCTAAAGACCACATATGGTAATGTTCCCAAACCCATCTCACGCACTCAACCAGGATGCTCCTTCCCATGGACTTGACCAACCTGGTCATTCTGGGAGACTGAGAAAGATAGTGTGGGACTATAATCCCATAGTTCTATTATTTTTACCTATAAATAAAATATAATTCATATTTAAAGTAATACATATTAAAATAATTAAAACTGAAAATAAGTTATATTTAATGAAAAAGTAATTCATACCCCAACTTCTTTGGCATAATTATTAACATAACTCCCATCAGATTTTGTATGGACATCCAAACATAGTTTTGTTCGGGATACTCGGTTCACTAAATTCATTGACTACATTAAACAAAGATAAATCAACAATTTAATTTATAAAATAGATAATTTTTTCTTATAGATATTTTAAAAAATTATTCAATCTATTTCTGGAAAAACACTTTGACCCAGCAGTGTGAGGGATGATTTGTTTAAATCAACTTGATGAATTTTTTCTTGAAAAATCCTGAAATAAATATAATTTAATTTAATATTAATGTATGAAATGCCATCTCCTTTTCATATTCATGTATATATGTAAAATTATATTAATATAATAATATATATTTCAATACCATGTGCTTCTCATGATGATGGTTATCAATAAAAACCTTTTATTTCTTTCTAGGAACCCCTTAGGGTGCCTTATCATGTAGCTACTAATAACTCAATGAAGTATAATTGAATTTATTCCATAATATCCATTTAAAACCTTTTATTTTCTTACCCAAATTTTTTAATGTCCACTTCTGTGTGATCAGATCAACAATAAGAAAGTCGAAAAACATATGTACAAAGAGATACATTTTTAAAATATTAGAATTTAAAAACATAATGAAATTAAATTACACCATAATTTATAAACTTCACCTTTATCTGTGAATCAAAAACATCATTTTTTTAGTCTGAGGCACATTCCTCCAATATTCATAGGTAATCGGAAGGGTAACCAGATCCCCCACTGGCTAGCCTAGAATCTAGCCACGTAATCCTGTAGAAACATCCGTGGGGACCCCATAGCAGTAAAATGGGAAAACTATCTTCATTCTGTTCAAATTATAAAAATATAAACTATTTATATTTCTCTCCATAGTAACATTTTTTCATCTATTATGAAAAAATTGTTAATAATATAAAAAATCTGTAATAAATTTATTCACATCCTATAGCTATCACCCTCCAATATCCTCACATGATTACTTTTTCCCTCACTACTGAAGTAGTTGAATGGAGAGCCACTATCTTAGATATTGACGGGACATTAATGGAGGGTGTTCCAAACACTAATGGAATGTAGGGTGTGAGAGATGGTAAAGGGGTGGAGGGTGTGAGCACTGGTAAATAAGAGGACGGAGTCTCACATACTGTAGGGAGGGAGATGGATGGATCATAATTTATTTGTTTGGTTGAGGTAACTTCGAATGATAGTCAAATAGGATCAGTGAAATGCTTCATACTTTTAATTACTATCATTTAATCAAATAAAATTAACTCCAAAACAATTCAAATCCCACTTGTTGTATTAATTTAATTTATCCATTGGAAATAAGGGATAATAGAGAATGTATAATCTTAACTAGTTCCACAACAATCTCTCAATTTCCTACTATGTTACGCAATATTTCAAATGAGAATTTCTAAAGAAGTTGTAAAAGAAAATCACAAAATCTTGATATGGTGCCTAATAAACACACCATGTAAATCAAAAATATCACTTCCATTAACTTATTACAATACATCCCATTTAATTAATGATATTCAATAATAACTCATTTTTATAACATAACATCAAAAATTAAAAACCAAAGGGGAAACCACTTCATGGTTATTGATTTACATGATTAAAACACAATATTTTTTTTATAAAATGGAATTTTGGATTTATAAAATGAGTTTAATTCAAAAAAAATTGATTTATATATATGTATAGAAGTGTAACATCATTTAGTTCCATCTTTAATAAAATATAAAATCTAATGAACATATCAATGACTCAAAATCATAATCACAATCGTGAAACATAATATATATTATGATGACATACAATGAGAAAACCCTTGTATAAGGAAGTAAAATTGATAAATTATAGGAAACTAAACATTATAAATCATTTTTAGTCAAAAATAATTTGTAATAGTAATTTCTTTCAGATAAAACCCCTAAATACATTTTATAAAACATATTGTGTGCACCAATTTATTTTTAAATTAAAAATGTAATTAAATTATGAAATTATCCTTTTAAGTAAAAAATTAAAATTATGGAAAATATTTAATTTCGTTGATAAAAAATCATAGATACATTATATTACCTTTATTTATCTAATAAAATTGTTTTAAATTCCATGAACATAACCAAATAAAATTGGGTAGTAAAACCAAGTACACTAACAATTTGTTTTGTAGAATGGGGTAGTAAATTTTCATTGTTGGGTGTATGCTTTTCAAATGGTGTGCCTTATTTTTTTATGTTATAAAATAATCTATATTAAAAAATCACTCATAACGACTAATTGTAAGACTAGTTAAGTGAGGCACACTAAAACTAATTTTAAATTTTAAATTGAACTTCATAGATACATACCTTTGTTTTTAGGTATCCATTTAAACTCTTTAAGATATCAAATAAATGTTATCAAACTTTAGAGACCCCTATATATGGGTTAAACACATATTTTTTAAAATTCAAAATATATAAAAGTAGAATTGAATTTTACTAAATTGAATTCATCTAGTAAAATATAAAATTAACAAAACCCCATTAAAAATTATTATACTCCCAAATGTAGTATTATGTGAGATGGACCCAGAAAAACCTAATATAATTATAATAAATAGATAATAATTAAATCAATAAAAGTCTAACATAAATGGATAGAGACTAGATATAATAAAAAAAAATAAAAAAACTGTACTACACTACCTTATACTAAAAATATAAGGATCTAAAAAAATTAATTGAATCAAACAGATTCAACAAAATATGACATGACCCAGGCCACCACTACTCCAATTTAATAAAACCAAACAAAATAATTGTAATTTCACTTATAAAAACCTATATAAATCAAATAAAATCAAATTATAACAAAATAAATTAAAATCAGTTGAATGAAAATGAATTTAAACCCACCAGACCCTTATAACAAGAACTAAATAAAAAATAAAATTTAACCAACATGAACAAAACCAAACTGATTTGATACAAATAAAACAGAACCACATTTAAAAATATAATCTAGTAGAATCGAATGAAACTAACATCAATTGAAATGAAGAACATGATAATGATAATAGAAAAAAAAATTAAGAAAAACATGTGGAAATCACCAAGACCTCATGGTATAAAGCTTCACAATCCAACCAGCACTTCATCATGTAGTAATAGTCAAAATTCATAGTGGAAAAAAATATAAAAAATTACACTCCACAAATAAAAAATACCTACAGGCATCAAGGATGATGCTGAGGGTGAGGATAAGGGTGAGGGCGCTTAGGGTAAATTGTATATACAAGAAAGGAAGGGTCTCAAGTTCTGGTGAGGGAGAGGATGAGGGGGGCTCAAGCACTGACAAGGGGTTGGGTCTAGAGCACTGTCAAGGGTGATGGAAACCAGGTCACAAGTGTGTTGGGAGATTAGGTTGAAATAGGAGCGTCAGTGAGGCAGTGGAAAACTGGATCACCAGTGAGGGGGTGGTGGATAGGGTTTGGGGTAGGTTGTTCTTGTGTTATAATTAAGGTCCTTAGGGGAGAAGAATGGGGTTGGATCTCTTGGGGTTTGTGACTATAGTGCCGATGAGGGCTCAAGGGGCTTAAGAGATACATAAGAACCAATAATGGGGAAAGCACATGGGTGATAGGGCATGCCGGTAATGGTGCTAGGGCTCAGGGTCATGGGCGGGGTGAGGAGAGTCAGGGGCATGAGGGAGAAGTTTCTTTTTTAATAAAAACATGATATTTTGTGGTGGTTTTTAAAGAACCTCTATGAAATTATTGTAATTTTTTTAGTGGTGGTATAGTAAACCTCTATGAAAACCTACCACTAAATAATGGTTCCATTTTAGTGATGAATGTTTACCATAACACCTATTTTGATTCTTCGAGAGCCTAGAAGAGGTTATATAGTGTTCAGTGACACATCAAAAATCTTCCTAGGTGCGGTACTAATATAAGAGGATAAAGTCATTATGTATGGGTCTCTCCATTAGAGACCTCATGAGTATAACTACCTAACACACGACCTCAATCTAGTAGTTGTTTTCTATAACTTATGCTGCTAGAGACGTTGTCTAATGGTTGGGAGATTTGTGGTGTATACAGACCACCATATCATTAAATATAACTTTTTACCACATGAATTGGATACAAAATTGAAAATATGGGTTTAATACCTTTAGTCCGTTGACTTTTATCTTTCCTATATGCCTGTAAAGGGAAATTTTGTAGTTGATTTGCTGAGTCGGAAAACTTCGAAACATGTCGTACAAGAATCTAATGATGAATGGAATTTAGTTTCCCTCTTTTATGATCTAAACTAGAGTTTCATGAGATTCACGAGTAGAATTGTCTTAGATCCTTGAAATTTACCTCTACACTCATTAATATGGTGAAGAGTAGGTGGTTTTCAGATCTTTAGGGGTTGGTTCTCTAAAAGATTATTTCTGTGAGGACCCGCCTCAAGATTGGTCTATTGATGGAGGTGATATCCTCCGTATACATTGACATGTCTGGGTTCCTAAGAATATGAAAGAGGAACTAATGTGACATTCCCATGCATCTCAATGGTAAATTTATCCAGTAATATCCAAGATGTATCAAGATATACGATCCCAATATTGGTTTCTTGGAATGAAACATATGATAGTAAGTTTTAGCACTAGGTGTTCCACTAGTCAGCGAGTGAAGGCAGAGCACCATTGACCTATTGGATTTTTGTAGCCATTAATAGTCATGGAATGTAAATGGGAATATTTCATGATGGATTTTGTAGTTAGATTACTAATTTTTCCTTAAGGTGGTAATGTGGTTTGGGTATTCATGTACCGACATATGAAATTATCCCACATCCTTTCTAATCAAGAGACTTTATAAGTTGATGAGATGGGAGGAATGTATGTTTGTGAGATTATATGACAATACAGGGCCCCTCATACTATCATTTCAGATAGTGATACTCATTTTACATCAAGTTTCTAGTAGGTTTATAGAGATCTATGTGTGTACAGGTTCTTTTGAGCACATATTTTCACACTCAGACCGATGGCTAGTCAAAATAGATTATACAGGTGTTAGAGGATATGCTCTGAGCATGTGTTCTTGATTTTGGTAGTTCTTGAGATAATCATAGCCATCTTCTCAAGTTCACATACAATAATATCTTTTAGGAGATGATTCATATAGATCCTTATGAGGCCTGATATAGTTGTCCATTCCATTCACCCATATACTGGTTAGAGGTAGGAGAGGAAGTGAAACTGGGTCCTTGTCTCATGGAGGATACTTTGTAGTAAGTTCATTTGATCATAATGTATATATATAATTCTCATTATATATATAAATTTTATTCCAATCACCATCGATACAGAGGTAAGGGAGGTTTTCTCCTCATTATATAGGGTTTTTTGAGATTTTGGATAGATTTAGGTTGGTAGCATATCAGTTTCTGCTACCTCAAAGGTACCATTCCATTAATGGAATCTTCCACATTTTATATCTTCACTATTATCAGGATGAATTGTCTCATGCTTTTGATCCTAAGGATGTTGAGTTAGATGATGATGATTCATTTGAGGAGTATTCCTTATGCATCATTGAACAGAGAATGAAGGCTCTCTGATCCTGGTCTATTTGTTTCATATAAGTGTTATAGTAGCATGGTTGTGTATAGTATGAGACCTGCGAGGAGTCCAGTGTATGTTCCCAATGTCAATAGTTGTTCTTAGATATCAATTTTCTTTCCTTGGAAGGTGAACTTGAGGATGAGTTCCTTTAAGGGGAAAGACTATAAGAACATAGTTTTTCTAAGAGGTATGGATCCTTTACGTTTCAGTATAATTCATTGTTTTGGACCTCTTATGGATTTCTAATGAGGTCACGAAAGATTTTGGTGTGTCTGGGTCTTGTTCAAAGCCCAAAACCTCAACTAGTGGAAGAGTGAAATGGGATGAACAGTTAGTAGAAACGATACCTCCCACCCACATGGTTTCCCCTAACTATAAAGGTCATTTCATATAGAAAATCATGATGTATGGTTTTCCCTAACCCTGTGCCAAGGGTTTAACACATATGTGGGTGGTCTGCAACTTTTTAGAATAGCCATATATCATGGTTGGAACACAATTTCTCAAACTGTGTGGCCTAACCAGGCAGCGTCTCTCCTTAGGTATTGGGAGGAGCAAGATTGGTGCACAGTTTTTCCGACCATGTAGACAAACTATGAGACCCATTAATTTTTGTGTGAATTTATCATTTTTTCCTAAAAAACTAATTAACTCTCCCCTCCTATCATTTTTATCTTCTAGTGGACATAGTCCTCCCTTCACTCCCTTTTTGAGCTCCCATACACCTTTTCATGTATTGTTATAATGTTTTGTCACCTGAGCTCAGATTCGATCATTGTTGGTCTCATTGGATTCCTCCAGGAAATTTAATTTTTCCTTAGGATTAGTTCTCCACTTGTATTCCTCTCAACGATGTTGTTTTGATGAAGGATCATATGCCCTATTTTCAGAATGTTGATCAGTTCTTCAGTTATCATCCAATCCAAGCCAAACTAAAGGATGATACTAGATTAGGAGAGTATTATAGGATCGAATTAGGTGTTCTATAACTCGTCCCTAATGTCTCATTGTTTTATAAATAATCATCACTGTGTTCATGCTGGTATCATCGAGCATTGGTTATTAAATTCATATTCTACTCTTATAAACATTGAACTCATGTTATAGAGACCCTTCTATATATGACCATCACATCATTAGAGGTTATCATCTCAACATCATTCAACCCATGTAGGGTGTGACCTATTTATGCCTTTGTAATGTAACCCATGATGGGATTACCTATGCCATCATTCGGTTGAGCTAGATTTTTCTTTAATAAATGTAAGTATTTTAGTCAAATAAATGAATTGTTAATGTCTAGTTATTTATAGCATCACTTGACCCCTCTAAGTTAATTTGTTCAAATTAATAAATGAATCTAAAATTTGTTAAATGGAAGGTATATTTATATATATTTTTGTCACTTGACCTAGTTGATTTTAATTGAATGGTAATTGGTTTCATTTCCTTGGCCCACATTGTCTTGAATATGAAAGGTAAAGGTATGAACCTAATAATTAAATATGGAATGAAAGTAAAAAATGGTATCACATCCAACATATCCTTTTCACCTAGTATGAAAGTCAACAGAATGAACCTTATGGACTTTCAAATAGTATGAGTATTACATAGACTAAATTAAATAATTATTTATGTCTATGTTTCCTATTACATATGGACTTTTTTGTCTCTATAGGAGTGGTCAGAATTGATCCAGCATTTGATTCCTTGTGGAATTCCTTGAGAACTCAGAGGATGCAAGTTTGATTAAAGGAGACAGTTGAAAAGGGAGATAACCACCTTGGAACATGGTCCTTTCCCACTAGAAGATGCCTAACATGTCGTCATAGGATCCCTTCACTATTTTTCTGGATATTAGGATTCCTCGAATACACTCCATGGAACTAGTTTTATGGTTTTGGTCACTTTTCACTGTGGATACACCCCATTTGGCCCATTCATTCCTATCCAGTACTTACCGTGGATGAATCCTTAGACTCAGTTAGAATATTTTGTAGTGTAATACCTTGTATGATTCCCATTGGATTACACTTAGGCCCCTTTTTCCAGACTTTATGTTATTACTATGAGTTGGATCGACCTCTGTTTTCAAGGATTCATCAATTATTACCTTAGATCCTCTTTCATTATTTTTTTCATTATATGATTCCTTTGTCATACCTTGGATCCTATTAAATTATCATTATCTTATATAGTATGGTTGAAACTTATTATAAACTGGAACATAATTAATCAAATGAGTACATGTTCAGACACCATCTAAAGATAAAGTATGTATTGGGGTATTTACATTACTACATTATATTTACGTTCATATATACCTACACCTTGTTTTAGTATATATTCATAGACTAGATGGTGTAGACATTGTTTCTGGGGTTCTACTGAGATCTATCTCACATCCTAATGGGCTTCCAACGGTAACAAGGAATATTACATGTATACTGGTGTGGATAAGGGGAAGTATCCCACTTTGGACACTTTTCTTACTCACTTTATTTAGGGTAGATCTTGGTAGTAAATGACCAGGCTATTGCTCAGGATGATGGATAGTTTTTGGATTATTATTTTTCTTTTATATAGCATGTATTTACTACATAAATGTATACATGTTTTCCAATTTTTTAGAGACATGACATTAAATCATTTTCACTTCATATATGATTCATATTCCGACCTCTAGTTATTATTTTCAGCCTGGATTTTTATATTTATTTCTATTTTTATCCTTTATTATACTGCTACAACTATTTATTTGATATTGTACCATTTTTCTCCACTATAACGTGAGGTAATAGTCTCCTCATAGACACACCATAGGCCCTCGCTGCTAATCGTTAGTGTTTGGAATATGGGGAGTCACACTTCAGTCCATGTGGCCCACTATCTTGGGGCATCATTGAGTGGAACCTAGGTCAGGATGTCACATTTACAACCCATATAAATAGACTATTCAAGTGGATTCGAAATCCTCGACATTAGTTTACTGTGTTTTTTACTCTTTCTTAAAGCAGGAGTGTGACACTCCATTCGCAAACTTTTTGAAGTCCCACACCCTATGACTCAAAACCACAGGACGGTGGGATTGAGTTCCCCACCCTAATAGATGAACTAACCTAGGGTACCAGAACCATTCTTGGATATCTTTCACTTTATACCCGACTTCATCATATGGACTTTTTAGTCTTCATAAATCTTTAATGGACCTCAGTAATGAGTGGGGACCCCTCTGTTTGACCATGCTATTGATGCATGGGGGATTTGACCTACCAACCAGAGAAATCTTACCCATATATGAAAGGAACTATGATCCTTGTGATCCCTAGTAACACCATGTAAAAACCCAAAACTATGGGTGTTATGGGTCATCCCTGACATGTCTTCCCAATTCCACATTTATTTACCCAATCTTTTGGGTTATAACTTACTCAACCAATATTCCAACTATCTAGGTGGACTTAGCTTCCCTATATTTTCTCCATCCACTTATAAGATCTTCAAAATCATTCATAGAACTTTAAAAAGAGTGGGGAAGCCTCTATTTGACCATGTTATCAATGCATAAGGGCTTTGAACTACCAACCATAGGATTCTCTTATTTGCAGGAAAGGAACTCTAATTCTCATTGACCCAGTAACACCATAGTGCAACTCATCACCCTAGGGTGTCTTGGTTCATCCTTGGAATGCATTACCCATATTCTATACTCACCAATAAAGTTCCGGTATTAATACATTAAACTAGACAGTATTTGAAATCTTGACAGTAATAATTTAAACTTCATAGTATATGATTTCTTGGTAGAAAGAATTTAATCTACATGGCATATTTTCATCCTTACCACATGATGTTAAACTACATGGTAGATATACTTACCACATGATGTTAAACAACATGGCAGGTGTCCCTACCACATGATGTTAAACTGCATGGAAGATTTCCTTACCACGGGATGTTAAAATGAATGGATAATATTACCTCACAAATGGTAATATCACCAGAAATAGAAATTATGAGTTTAAAGACTCTAAACTTCCAGAAATAGAAGGTTTGGGATAAGAGACCCTAAGCTGTATGAATAGAAGGTATGATCTAAAATACCCTAAACTATAGAACAATAATTATTCAATTTTCAAGACCAAAAAAGGTACAAAACCTATCAATCCAAAATCCTATAAGTGGGTGGCTTGAAAAAATTCTGAGTTCATGACCGCTAATCCTTCCCTTATATGAATTTTACAAAAAAGTTAGGTAAATATGAATAAAAACATACAAATTTTATGGGGACCACCATATGGCCTTAGAAATAATTATGTTATGCTCTCTAAATCTATTGACTTAAACAAAAGATAGATAATTTTACCACCATGACATATATTTTACCCAAATTATCCTTTTGTGAATCAGGTAATCTGAATATGTCTAGAGAAGATATATCAAGAAGGGGTCTCATGTTGGTGGGAATTCATTATAATTTCCGATGAAAAATATGTTATGGTCTAAATATTTAAAATCTAGGAATTCAGGTTTACTTGATATTATATGAATGGTGGTTATCGTTGATGGTATATGTAACTTCAAATCAATAAATTTTCATGCACATCATGAATGAAATAAAAATGTATAGCGGAATATAAATTTCAAAAGATCTATTCATTGATGGTATGAAAAAAGTGGGATATCCACATTTTAGATGCACTCTAATAGTTCTATCAAAATAATAAAACATTGATGATCATACTATAATAAGATTTTATCATATGAGCTATCCAAATAGGCAAGAGTCTAATGAGAACCATTGATTGATCACAAAAGAAATTATTACGCCACATATTGTACATATTTCCTAGGAAGAATGGTCTCAATAAGAGAATACATCTCCTCAATTATTTTTTGAGTAGTCATTAATGAGGATGATGACACTGAAATATCATACTTTGAGCGAGCTATGATCTCCTCTTGGCTCACTATATTCATAGTCCAGACATCCATTAGGGGTATGAAACTAAAATATTATCTGATAAATTTGTTCCAATGACTCCAAAGCATCCCTTATTAGTTTAGACATAGGATTTCCATCATCGAGATTGCAAAAACCCCTCTTTCAAGTTGCTAACTCTTGTCGCATCTGGATTATTTGTCACATGATTTCATATAATGGTTGTAATTCAAAGAAAACTACCCCCAAATCATGAAATAATCATCAAAGATGTTCTTATTCATCATGAAATGTTCCTATAGGGTTCTCAGGGATCATGGTTTGAATCTACTTCAATATTAGCCTACACTATGTTTGATTTTCTACAAATACTAGAGTAGGTATTTCAAAAGGGGGAAAACCAGCTAAGATAAAAAAAAGAAATAGAGTAATCCCTATATACTCTTCTCTCAAGAGATGCATCATCTGTTGCTCAGGTTGAAGGAGTATTTTCTTCGTTAGATTCTTCACCACTGATGGGATGGCCAATGCTAGGATGAAGAAACTTCCATGAAGAATCACCTAAATCTTGAATTAGCTCTTTTAGGGATATGAATAATGAGGTCGGTGAGGCAAATTGAATATATATTTTATGGACTATAATTTTCAACACACCACCTACTTAGGATTCTACTAATTCTTGGGAATAATCATAATCTAGGAAGATAGGGGTCCCAACATGCTGGAGGATAATCTCAATGTTTGTGTCCTTGCGCGCTAATATCATCCAAAACTAGCGGATAATACAAGGATTTCATTCTCCATACACACCAACCGATGGGAGAGGAGAAACCCTTTAGATTAATCCCAATTAGAGATTGAACATGTAAGGGGTATATAGCTTACAAATGGCCAACTCATCCAACACGGTCGTGTGAACCCCATCTCGAAGAGAAATCTTGTATGGTCATTCATCAAGAGAGCTTCCACCATTATAGACAATTGGCCCATCTGACATAGGAAAACACTTGAATTGAATCGATCAGACCAGATCAATAAGTAATTAACCTCATTAGGGTATAACATCATGGGATAAACCCCAAATATGTTCAATAGCCTAGGGTGGAAAAAGGCACCCGGGATCCTAGTATTGTTGGGGAATCTGTAGCAATAGAAGTGTTTCCCTATCAAGACAAATAAAAAATGGAAGGGACCGCCAATTATATAAGGGATATTTCTCTATTTAATATGTATAAAAAGATGGTAAATTTGTGAAAAACTAGGTATATCTAGATTAAATGGACTTCCCTCTACTAACTGAGCTTCCACCACCAGTGTGCTAACTCAAATTTCTGAGCATTCAGCCCCAAATGGAAAAATCCACCTATTCAAGAACATGACCATGAAATCCACTAGCCTAAGGCTCAGAGATATCTCTGGCCTCACCCAGCAGCCCTATGTGGTATATTCTTCAGTTTCCAAGATTTCCCTAATGAACTGACACTATCACAGATTTGTTGGGAAGGGAATCAGTGAGGGCATATAAAGTTCAGTCGAGCTCTGCTGCGATAGAGAAAAATGATGATCCAATATTCAAAAGAGATGAGAGAGCACAAATTAAACTCCTTCCTTAAATTTTATTTCACAATGTTTAGCATTTCCCCTTCCAAAACTAGAGTTTTTTTGGGGTTATCTCATATGTTTGTGGAAGGAAGGAATTAATCGTACATCTCCCAAAGGGGGGTATCCCACCAAGTCAATAAATATTCCAAAGGATGATTCCTGATTTTCCATGGGATGGATGAAATGAATTGGTACCAGGTTTCTAATGGCTAATTAGTTCTATGATAAGATATAAATAGAGATAAATGATGAACTTTGAATCCCATATGGCCCCGTAAATATAGACATCATGTATCTGGTCAATAAATTCATAACAACTCTGTCTAACACGAAATGGCCATGCCCATTCATGAGAAAACTTTCTGCTAAGGAACATGTCCAATTTTAAGCTCTAGTCACCACCTGTATTGTTCAAAGAAGAGATAAATATGATTTAATACCTTTGATCAATGGGATGTTGGATGAATTTTCTGCCATATTGATCTATAGGGGAGTCCTCCAGCATATAATACAACCATTGGGACTATACTAGGACCAATTGGATATCTTCATAAATCATCTTCTGAATATAATTGAGGGAATTTTACATCCACAAGATAGAAGATTATAGTTATAAGAGGGAATGATAACATCATCCAATATCCTGAATCTATATAGGTGAAGTTGGTGTGATAAAGGATATTTATGGATTTCATAAGGGATAAGCCTTTTCAGAACCTCGTTGTCAGAGCGCACAAGATACCGAGGATCAACGTTAAGGTTATTAGTAATAATGGCCCTATTTTTCGCAGTGGTGGAATAACTATGTCAATATTTGGAATCCATCAGACCAAAAGTATGTCTCATATATCAGATAAATGAAAAAACAGTCTCATAAAAAAATATTTACAACTCTGAAAGCATCATGTGAATCGAATGAACCATAAGGGAATTCATAACCGTATGACCTAATACTGGACTTATGACCACATGACCCATGGATCTCTCATAAACAAATTGACCTATGGGAAATATCATGTCCACACAACCAATAATAATACATGTGACTGCATGACCCTAATATGTTCATGTGAACTGCATAACATTCAAGTGATCTTGCAACCAAACCAACAGATCCTATGAAACCTGCAAGATGTCCATGCTTCCAAGGACCTATGTCATGGTTCAAAAAATTACTGAAGATAGATTTGTGATTTATTTGAATAATATTTGGAACAAATTAGGTATCTTGGTTGGTTTTTTTGATCAAATCTCATGGAGAGTCTTGTGAACTGGATCGTGACATGGGGTCTTTTGAAAGGAATCATACGACAAGGAGAATTGCAAGAGATCTAGAGAGTTGAAGTAGATTTAGAAATGAGACACCCTTCACTCCACTATTTATTGGGTGCTCTATGCAATACCAATGGCCACTTGGGAGACCAAACATTGCCTAAGAAACTGATTGGAAGCAACCCCAAAGGCTCAGGCGGCCATTTACTTTCCTCCTAACGGAGTCCTTGTCCATAGACATCTCACTAAAGGGGGGGGGGTGGATTTTTTTATGCCTAAAAAATGAGAATGAAAAACTAACAGAGAAAAAAGTACCTGAATTATGGGTATTATTTCCTCCTCAAAACAAAGGAATGGAAGGTGTAAAGAAACATGTGGATCGCATAACCTTCAAAAGGACACATGATCGCATGACCTTAGGAAGGTCATATGAATGGGTCATGCACAACACATAACCTATTAGATATCATGTAGATCCCCTTTGACAATACTTCTTTTCATTGTAAAGGCACTCTCATAATCATAGGTGATCATACGTTGGTTTCCAAATGATTATTGGAACCAAGGATGGTCTTTACTGTCAATGGAGTTTGGTTTATGTTTGTTATCAATCCTCAATGGAAGATTAGGTATTTTACAAGGGAAGAGATCTTATAGTTCAAGTAGACAATTGTATTGAAGGTGGTGTCATTTCCCAGTGTTTTCCAAATTTTTGGGGTCCAAAATTTGGAGGATGGATTTCAATGAGAAAATTGGTTTTTCTTGAAGGACTTATGAAAATATGGAAAATGAATGAGTTTAGAGAATATGAGATTCATGAGTTGGGTTTCACAAAGGACTAAAGAATTATGATGGTGTGCTTTGTGATTACGATGGACATTGCGAACAGAGATGGTGTTCTCTGAAATTATGAGAATTGGAGATTCGCGTTTGTTGAAGTAAAGATCTGTGATTAATATGAGCGTTGTCACGAACCAACCTGGGTAGACCTAGAACCGGTCACCTGAGCCGATCCGCAGCAAGGCCCAAGAGGCGTTCTAGATCCTCTTGTGTTGGCGACAAGTGTCAGGGCATCGGCAAAGTGATGGTGGGAACAGTTTTTTCCAATGGAAATAAATAAAATTAGAGGAAATAATAAAGAGTAGCTCAAAATAAATAAACCAAACCAAACAACTAAACAAGAACTAAAGGAAATAAAAAACTAACCGAATGGGAAAACACTATCTCCATGTGATTCCATGGGTCACTCTCCAACTCAATGATATAACATGCTAAAACACAAATACACACTTTTCTATAAAATCCAATCCACTTGGGAAACCACGAAAAGAACCCAAAACATTATTTTACACGCTGCTAAAACATTGTAAACCCCAAAAATTCATTTCACTTCACACTTTACTCCTAAAATCCAATCAGTAATTTTATAAATAACACAAGGCATGCAATGTTTAATAAAAAAAATCAATTTGGAACTCAACAAATTTTGAACATAAATTTGCATGCCATAATTTTATGTAAATTGCTAAACCATGTTTTAGACTTTACAAACCATTTGTGTAAAACGCCTAGTGTTCACAACTCTACAAAGCACACCTCACATTGAAAATCTATTTTTAAAATAAAACGCACTCCAAAAACACTACTTTCATGTTTCGCACTACCTAAATAATTTAATAAATGTGTGAGAAATTTATAAAACATCTTCAATAGACACAACGACGTTCCACACTAAAAAACATCAAATTTTACACAAAAATACTACTTTAAAATTTATTGCACAGCAAGACCATATCAAAAATGATTAAAATGTCATTCGCATAGAAATAGATTAATTTGAAGGTTATGTAAAAAAATTTAGAATGTATATAAAGTGTGAAAATCATGAAATAATAGTTTCTTAAATTAAAAGGGTCGGTGTAAGGGAATTCCTACCTCAGAACCAAGGCGCAACGACAATGTTCACTCAGAATCTCCCCGCGCAAGTTCTAAAACGCTAACTCTACCAAAAACAACCCTTAATCAACAAAAAGTCCTAAAAAGATAAAGGATAAAAAAGAATAAAATTGATGAGTAGGAGGTGAGACGGAGGTCATCGATGAGTAGGAGGTGAGACGGAGGTCTCCGGTGAGTAGTAGGGGAGATAGTGGCCGGTCGGCCGGAGCAAGAAGGATAAGTCCGGGGAAGGGATGGTCGTGTTGTAGAGGAGTGGTTTTACTGCTACTCACTAAGCAAGGGATCGGTGACTGGTGGTGTGGCGCTACAGGGTGGGACGAGGGCCGAAGATGGATGGAGGAGTTAGTCGGGGCTATAGCTAGCCGGGAAAGGGGGCAGTGGGCTGCCGAGCAAGGAGAAGGAGGCACTAAAGGTGCTGGAGGTGTTGGAGTTTCTGGAGCTATTGAAGGCAGCTGAAAGGGATAAACAGGAGGTCGGTTCTGGTGGGGTTCATCACTACAGAGGATAAGGCAAGGGTTGCGACCAGGAAGAGGTGGGTGTGCGCTGGTTGTGCGCTTAGCAAAGGGGTGGGGTGGGGTAGCAGCCTAGGAACCCTAAAGAAAAAAAAATAAATAAAACTAATATAAAATAAAAAACTATCTATAATTATAATATCATAATAATAATAATAATAATAATAATATGATTAATAATAATAATAATAATAACATGATGATAGAAATAAAAAATAATAAAAATTTTCATTTAATATTAATGATAATGAAATCTTTAACAACAATAAAATTTTTAAATGACAACAATCAATGTTTGTTTTAATTAAAAAAATTATTTATTTTCATTTTCCGTGAATGGACGGTCGCACAGTTTCTAGGTCGAAGTCGTGCGGCTTCCAAATCGTGCACCTGACGACGTCAACACCAAAAAAGTGAAAATTTTAATATAACTAAATGAAATTAATTTGAGTATGCACACGAACCCCCAAAAATATTAAAAGGTAATAAAATAATAAAATACCCAAATACATGGGTCAGGGTGTGACAATTCTCCCCACCATAACACTTTCTTCCCTCAGAAAGCCACAAAAACTATCCAATTGATCGATCAACACCTAAGGATTCCACAAAAACATGATCCAACCTATTAATCCAAGGTCATTCCATCAACTTCCAATGGGACTCAACCTCATTGCCCGAAATACATCACCAGTAGAGGGGAGTCTTGAATAGACTCCCCACTATAAGAATTCAACTAGTATTCAATAATAACTTAAGAGAAATCTCAAAGAGAGTCATGGTGGGTCTCCGCACAATAAAGAACCAACCTAAAAGCATCCAAATGTAAATCCAACTTGAACTCAAACCATCCCTTACCCCAGCTAAAAGAAATACAACCTGAAAATTTACACCATAAACTCCCTTTTTTCCTAAGGACGAATAAAAACCAAGAGCTTACCTGATTCACATGGGCGATCCACTCTAGGACACTGATTGTAAAATCGCATCCAAAAAGCTACAATTACTGACGTTGTGTAAGGGATAAGTCCATCATTATCTTTGTGACAAGAGGAAATTTACAACGACATAGAAACCAAAATAGAAATGTTAAATCTATCTCACCGCAACTATAGAGCCAAAACCTTAACCAAAATCCTTAAACCTTTAGGGTTCCTAACCATGCGCTGACTTCACTCTGAGGCCTTCTGTCTAGGGCTCTAATGGATGAAGCATATCCTGCCTCATTGTTAGGTTTCAATAATACCAATAAGAAACATACATCTTTTGATTTGACAAATAAAATGACATAATTTTGAAATGAAAACCATGCTGGCATTGAAAACCAGATTTCATCAAAGACCCACGACTTTCCCATGAATTTCAAAACCAAAAACACCATCAGTACAACTACCCCAACAAAATAACCCTTACATTGAAAAGAAACTTACACAAGAAACATTAAACAAAAACCCAACAACACACCACCTCTAAGAACTTCCTCCATGACACTTTTTAGTGATGCATTGATAGAATCATTGTAAGTGACCCAAACATCCACAAGTATGACAGGTCTTAGGAGTAATTGGGAATGGAGGCCACTTTTTAACCATCTTTCCACAAAGATAACACATGAGGACCTCTTTCTATGAAGAGGTTAATGAAAGATCCCAAGGACTTTTGATTCCACAACATACTCCAGTGACTTTCGGTCACTTACTCATCTTCTTATTGGAAGCCTCCCCACCGCTCCTAGGAATCGAAGAAGGGAGGACTACCTCGTGCACTCCTACCAACATAGATTCAACATGAAGGGCTTGCCTCACCACATCAACAAATGAAGTTAGGTTGGATACTGACACCTTCAATTTCAGATCGGAGCATAGGCATACCTAGAAACGTCGAGCCTTAATGGAGTCATCTATGGCATACCCTTAATCATAAGGGACGAGCTTCACAAAAAACTAGAAATACTCCAACACAGATCCATCACCCTGTTGTAGAAAACACATCTCCATCCCCTTTCCCACCCTTTATTTCTTAGAGAAATACTGAAAAATTAAAAAAGCCTTGAAAAACTCCCAAGTCAGCTCTTGACAGGGCTTGTTCTGAGACACTGACTTCCACCACAACCATAGTGAACCTTCAAGCGTGAAGGTTTCAAACATGACCTTCAACGATTCAGGAAAGTCAAATAGGTTAAAGTACCTCTCGATCATTCACATAAACTTCTCTTCTACGGAAGGGTCTTCTTGACCATAATAGAGAGGTGGATATAGCTTCTAAAACTCAAGCATAAAATCCTAAGGTTAGTCAACCTTACTATGATCACCCATCGAAGCTTCAAAGGGACAATTGCTAGACAAGAAAAGATAAGAACCCAATCAAGGTCAACTCAATAATAAAATCCTCAAACACAAGACAACAAGCTATCGTAATATCAAAACATCCATTTTTGAAAACATATTTAATTTAAAATAAGCTTAGTGGGTTAAACCCTCTCCATTGGTATTATTTAGAGTGTCACTCACATGTATGTTTCCATGCCACACCGGGCATTGATCCACCATACCAGACATCTATTCATATTCCATCATGCCATTATGCATGTGAGCACCCATAGGAACACCAAGGGCAAAGAAAAACAACTTCATTTTCCAAAAACAAATCATTCAACCCATTTCTTTTAAAACAATCCCCAAATTAAACATGTCATTTTAAAGAACCATTTTTCAAAACCATTTTTTCTGATTCAATCCAATTTCAGAAGTCAGAGGATACCCAAAACAACTAAAAAAGGGAACTAGTATTGGTGGGTGACTTGACCATATGGTTGGAGGCCATATTCCAAACACGTCACTGACATGGAGATCCTTTTAGGACCATTCCCCTAACTCCAAATGGCTTTCCATTCTATGCGGGCTCATGAGGACTATTAGTCCAACTCCCTTTTCGTATCCTAATCGCAAAACAAGCCCTAAGAACCCAAAGAAACTAATTAAATCAGACTTCCCATAGAAACCCAAGGATCCGAACGAGCAAGAGTCTGTGACACTCTTCTCGTACCTACCCCTTGAGTCCGGACAATCCTAATCCATCTACCTTAACATCCCCAAATAGAAAAAGGCAATCTAAAAAGCATGGTCCCCTAGGATCTGACCTCCTATGATACCATTTTTTCACAAACCAACCCAGGTCAACCCAGAACTGGTCTCTCAAGACTTTTCGCAGATTAGATCGGGTGATCGGTTCAGGGTCGACTCAGTTTTTTTTGTGAAAAGTGCCATGAAGGGTTTTTATGGAAGGATCTGTGATTACGATGAGCATTGCGAACACAAAATTTCCATGGTGCTTCATGAAAGGAGGTGCACCCTGATGATATTTTTTATGGATATGTAAAACTTTTTGTAGGTGGTGGAGCTTTGAAAATGGCTGACCCTATAAATATGAGGATACCCCTACTTCATTCCAACGAGTTTTTCAAGGATAATCTGGAAATGATTTGATTTCACGAAGGCAGGGGGATTTGTGAATATGGCTTTCTCTATGAGCTTGAGAATCACAAAAAGACTATATGTATTGATTGATGTTCAATACTTTTGTATAAAGGGTAATTCATGATTATGGGGTATTCCATGTTAACTCAGTGAGCTCTTTGGAGATATTTAGTTCTGCAAAGGCATGTGAGCTTTGTGAAGGCAGTTTATTCAATGATGGCAAGGGAGATTCATAAAGGAGTAAGCTTTGCGTAGGAGCTTCGAAAAAGGAAATAATGATTATCAAGTTTAAGTGGATAGGGATTTTCAAGTACATCAAATCAGTTATGTGGTGAAAGAATAGTCTCATTACAAATCAACGACAAATACGTTAAGGATAATTCGTTGAAGAGAACATCAAGTTGATAAACTTAGTAAGAGTTCACCCAAGGCAGTGAAGGTCCCGAGCGCAGCAGAAGCTCATGGGTGGATGTGCCCACTTGGATTTTTGTCATTTGAAATGATCAATCTGGGATCAATATGATGATAAATGCCAGTCTCCATGGACTGAATCACAGAAATAGACAATTAAGAAGAAAAGTATGGGAACCATAAAGGAAGGATCATAATAGGTTGATTATAATTAATCTAATTAATTGACAAGAAGTACCCTTTATGGCATTATTTATTCATTTATATTCCTGATAACATTCTGATGTGATTTGTCATTGCGTCATAGAATCCATGTGTCGACTTCCTCTAGCGGTGATCCACATGTGCACCACGTATCTCTGGACGTCGCCAAAGGAATCATCGGGTGCTAGCGTGGAGAAGCCTTTGCTTGCGTTGTCCGCCTTAGATCGCCTTGATTCGATGGAGGTGAATCTCTCTTGGTCTTGAGAGCATTCTTAGAGGAAAGAGTTCGTTCAGTCTTGAGAGAATTCTCCAGAATTGTTGTGCACAACGATTCTTTTAGGAAATGATTTGGGGTTGTGAGGATATTTCTAATCGGGTTTGAGGTTGTAAAGTTATGAAAATAAATAAACGCATTACATGTTTTATTTATTTCATTAACTCTTTTGAAATCCCCATGTCAATTAAATAAATCCTTGACATGCACCCACACTGATTATAATCAATATCATTTGATAAAATGATATTATTTCCTCAAAATCCCAGCTAGAAAAACTACACGGTGTGTAATAATAAATACACAGCATGTACATGTTTTTCATTGAAAACTACACGGTGTGTACATTCAATGTACACGGCGTGTATATCTTGTTTTCATTTATTCATTTCATTTACAAAATGAAAACTACACGGCATGTACTTATTTTCAAAATAAAAACTACACTACATGTAATCATTAATACACGGTGTGTACTTGTTTTAATTTTATTCTTCCTCCACATTAAAACGATTTAGGCTTCCTTTAATAATTATTAAACCACGTATGGGAATAATCTTCATTCTACTTGAGATACTTGAATACACTTAGTGTGTGACCCTCTAGGCCTCTTTCTCGTTGGCATTAGGCGGTCCTGCCTAAAGTCCAAGATTACTATCTAGAAACGGGTCAAGGCACCCCAGAGAAAGAATTTGAAGCCGTATTGATGTGTCACCTCATATGAATGCTTACTATGTAATTTAATCCTTTTGTATCAATATCTCATGAAGCAGGTTTCATGGTAGTGTCATAAACCTATATGCTTGATCTTTCATTCCTTGACTTCCATAAATAAACTCGTCATGTCACAATGGACATAGAATTTGTTTGACAGTTCTATTTCAATCAAAGGGCTTGAGATATCTACTTCCATAAATATAAAAGGGACAAATCCTTCCTTAACTTATCCATTAATAGCATGTCATTCGTGACACACCCAACATACCCTACTTCTCACCAACTGTATTCATGACGGTTTTCATCAGCAAATCTAAGTGTGCGAGTCATGACATTAGTTAATGATAATCTTCTAGTCTAAGGACCATTACACATGCTCGTAGATAGTAATGTCCGATGACACTAAGAAATGAGGAATTACTACTGGCAGGTCTATTATCATAATCTACCATCTTGGATATTACCAAGTGCAAACTCCATGAGAGAGAATCTTGTCTTCTTACGAGTACTCTCACATGACGGTCTCTATACTATGTGTCTTGTCATAGTATTTCATCCAACTGTAGAACTTTATTTAATAATATTGTTATAGCATTTCATGGTTATCATCATAGTGGGGATCTTCCATGACCTTTTCAATGAAACATAAATTCTAGGAAATTATTATATTATAGTCATGCAGAATAATGAACAATATATAATAAGTGTACATTCATGTAATCAAAGTACAAAACAGTTGGTTCTCATGACACCAACCCTTAAAAACTCCCACTTGGACTAGAGCCAACTGCCTACGACTTTTAGTCCACTAGACCTCACATGATGACCATGTTTCTGCTGAGTCAAGGCTTTAGTCAAGGGGTCTGCCATGTTGTCTTCTGTGGAAATATTTCTCACTACAACTTCACCTCTCTGAGAAAAATCCCTCAAGAGATGATACTTCTAAAGTATTTGTTTTATCCGCTGATGTGACCTTGGATCTTTTGCAAGTTCCACCGCTACAGTATTATCACAATAGAGTGTGATAAGATCTTTAATGCTTGGTATTACATCCAACTCTTGGAAGAAACTTCGCACCCATACTGCTTCTTTAGCTGCCTTAGAAGCTACGATATACTTAGACACTGTTGTAGAATCTATGACCACACCTTACTTTGAGATTTTCTAGCTCACTGCACCTCCATTCAAACTGAAGATGTATCCAGTTTGCGACTTCATGATATCTTGGTCAGTCTGGAAACTAGCATCTACATGTCCTCTGATGACTAGTTCCTCATCTCCTCCATAAACCAGGAACATATCCTTAGTATGCCTCAGATACTTAAGGATAGTCTTGACTTCCATCCAATGGCGGTCTCCTGGATCAGCTTGATATATGACTACTGCACTCAATGTGTAATCAACATCAATCCTTTTACATAGCATATCATACATGACTGACCCAATCGTGGATGCATAAGGGATCCTTGTCATTTTATTTCTTTCCTCATGTGTCTTAGGACACATTTTCTTGGAAAGATGAATGCCATGTGACACTGGCAACAATCCCCTCTTGGATTATTCCATACTGAATCTCTTCAGTATCTTGTCAATGTATGTACTTTTACTTAGGCCCAGCATTCTCTTGGATATATCACGATGGATCTTGATCCCAAGAATATATCCTGCCCCACCCAAGTCTTTTATAGAGAAGCATTTATCCATCCATTCCTTAATTAACTATAAGACAGGTACTTCGTTTCCAATTAGTAATATGTCATTAACATATACTATTAGGAAAACAACTGCACTTCCACTAAACCTTTTGTGGACTCAAGGCTCACATTCTTTCTTAACAAATCCAAATCCTGTTAAGGTTTCATCAAAACGAATGTTCCATGTCCTTGATTCTTGCTTTAATCCATAAATGGATTTTTGTAACTTGCATACCTTGTTGGCATCCTTTGAAGTCAAAAACCCTTCAGGTTTTGTCATGTAGACATATTTATGGAGGTTCCTGTTAAGGAATGATATTTTGACATCCATTTTCCAAATTTCATATTCATGGTAAGCGGCAACGGCCATTAAGATTCTGATGTATTTTAGACTCGCAACCGGTGAAAAGGTTTCATCATAGTCAATTCCTTGACGCTATATAAAACCTTTGGAAACCAGTCGTACCTTATAGGTGCTGACTTTCCCCTCCATGTCTAGTTTCTTCTTGAATACTCATTTATTACCAACAGGAATTAGATCAACTGGAGGATCTACCGAAATCCAGACTTGGTTTTGGTACATGGAATCCATTTCAGAATTCATGGATTCTTTCCACTTGGCAGCATCTATGACTTCAACTGCTTTCATGTAGGTTAGAGGATCATCATTGTCAACCAATAATGAGTCACTATCCTCGGTGACAAGAAAACCATATCGTTCTGGTTCTCTCACCTCACTGGTTCTCTTAAGAAGTTCTTCTGTCACTGGAACTGATTGTTCTTCCACTGGGCTTTGTGGAATATATTCTTGTACCAACTCCTTTGTATCTTGAGCCTTGACTTCATAAATGTCTATCTCGCTCCCACTATCTCTTTTGGAGATGTGTTCCCTCTCAAGGAATATGGTGTTTCTTTCAACTGCAACCTTTTTATCTAAGGGTTTGTATAGGAAATATATCCTTGTTTCCTTGGGATATCCTATAAAGATACACTTTTTGCCTTGGGGTGCAAGTTTGTTACCTGAAGAGGCCTTCACAAATGCTTCGCTACCCGACACATGTAAATTTGATAACATGGCTTTGCGTCCACTCCATAATTCATATGGAATACCATTTATTGATTTATTTGGTACTTTGTTTAGTATGTGTGCTGTTGTTTATAATAAATATCCTGAAAAGGATAATGGAAGACTTTCATGACTCATCATTGATCTCACCATGTACAACAGGGTGTGGTTCCTCCTTTCACTTACACCATTCCACTGAGACGTGTAAGGAGGAGTGATTTGAGATAAAATCTCAAACTCCCATAAGAAATCAATGAAGTCCTAATTAATATATTCTCCTCCTCTTTCTGAGCGGAGTTTCTTAATCTTCTTACCAAGCTGGTTCTCAACTTCATTCTTGTATTCTTTGAACCGATCACAAGAATCTAAATTATACCTCATTAAATAAATATATCCATATATACTAAAATCATTAGTAAAAGTTATGAAGTACAAGAACCCACCCCTTGCTTCAACAAGAAATGGTCCATAGACATCTGTGTGAACTAATTCTAGAATCACTTTAGCCCTTTCACCTTTCCCACTAAATGGGGATTTGGTCATTTTGCCTTGTAGACACGCATGACATACACCAAGTGGTTTTAGTTTGAAAGAATCTAAATACCCATATTGATGTAATTTTGTCAAATGTTTCTCATTGAAATGACCGAGCCGGTGATTCCAAAGTTGGGTGTGGTATGAGTCATGTGAATTAAATTTTTCATCAATTTCCATTACTTGGTTTGTGTATTCTAACACATAAAGGTTGTTATATAAATGTGTCCTACCAAAACAAATGTTATCTTTATAAAAGTAGCAACATTTATTTCCAAACTTGAAGATGAATCCATTAGTATCTAATCTGGATACTGAAATAATGTTTTTAGAAATAGAAGGCACATAATAACAACACTTTAACACCAAGATCATTCCAGTTGGCAATGTGAGGTGTTAGTCCCCGACAGCTACAGTAGTAAATATGGCTCCGTTGGCTGCTCATAGATCTACCTCCCCTCGATCAATCTTCCTGAATCTACTTGGTTCCTATATTTGGAAACATATGTGAGCACCACAAGCTGTATCTAATAACCAATTTGTAGAAACATATAGATTGCATTCGATGACAAATTCACCTCAAGCTTCCCCTTGCTTCCTTGATTGGGTGCAGTTTTTCTTCTAGTGGCCTTTCTTGCCACATGCGAAACAAACAGCCTCATGTTCTCTTACCTCCCCTTTGATCTTTCTTTTATTGGAAGGCCTTGAAGAAGCCTTGGGATTAAAGCTCTTCGTCTTCCCTTTACTTTTATTCACCATAAGGATAGAAGGCTTTTCAATCTTCATATCATTATCCAATTGGAGAATAAGGATAAAAAGATCAGATAGAGACTTATCAATGTTTGTTCATGTTGAAATTTACAACAAAGTTAGAGAAGATCTGGGGGAGTGATGCGAGAATGAGAATGGTACCCAGTTCTTCAGGGATTTTAAACCCTAGAACCTCCAAGCACTCAATGTATCCAATGAGCTTGACTATATGAGGCCCATCTAGGGCACCCTCTCTAATCTTGATCTGAAATAGAGCCTTGGAGATCTCAAACCTTTCCTATCTTTCTCTCTCCTGGTATAGACCACGGAGGTGCTTGATCATTCTATAGGCATCCATGTCTTCATGAGACTTCATGAGCTCACTAGACATTGATGATATCATCAAACACTGAACGTTGAGTGAATCATTCAAATTTTGATCATAGACCAAGAAATCTTGATCACTCACCCATTAGGCAGGAGAATCAGGAAGTGAGTACTCCAGCACATAAAACTTTCATTCATGGCGTAGGATAACCTGAAGGTGCCTAAACCATTCCTGAAAGTTACTGCTAATGAGGATATTTTCTTTGTCCATAATTGATCGCAGAGAAAATGTGGTTGATGAGCTTGTCATATTGATTCTATAAATTAAAAGAGCAGATTTATCAGTTCCTTTTGATTACATTTTATGAAAATAATAAATGAATTTATTAATTCTCCCACTATTTTATAAAGTCCCAATGTCCCTCACCATTGAACTTGGAATGTCTAATTTCTTTGACATTCTAATGGCAAGGATCTATATTCCCCTTCACATAACCCCAAAAAGGGTTGGTCAAGCTATTTGAAGGTATTTAGGTAGGCAGATCTTTGCCAACTGTGAGCTTACAATTCCTTGATCTATTGAGTGGACTCCCCAATCCCGAAATCTTGACTTGGATTTCCTCAACACTTGCCTCCATTTTACAACAAGTCTAGAAAAGGATACTCCTCTTGATGTAAAATGTTTAAGTCAACCTGAAACTTTCATAAGAGATTCCTTTATGAAAGTAAGTGTCCCAACAAGGGTTGGTCAAACATATAGTTTTATTGAGTCTTGCCCTTAATCAAGTAACGAAAGACTTGGTCTGACTTAATCTGGTATTTGAGGTATTTTATTCTATATGCATAGTTTTTCATTATCACATGCTTGTTAATATTAAGTGATTCTTTCTTAAGTGATTAACCATGTTCTGATAATTCTTACACATAGTCTGATTTTTATTTTATTCCATATTTTCATGATTGTTCATTTCATTAATTATGTGAACAAGACAACACATACATAATAAATAAACTATGCAATCAGATAGAAATAAAATAAGATGGCATGATCATGAGATTCTATTGGTCAGTTTATCTAGCGGTTTTGATAAGCTAACCCTGACCTAGTGAAAACACCTTGTACCCAATGGTTTGTGTTTTGCAGCTCCCATATGTCCACCTTTGCATCTTCTAGGGTTGGTTTCACCTTAGCTTCAGATTTTTGAACTGTCTCCACTGGTTTGGGAGATCCTCCATTACATGGGGTTTAAATTAAAGAAAACATGGGCACGCTGGCCCTTTATTTTATTGGAAGAAGGATCACAGGCCAACGAATTTAAATTAAACAAATTTAAATGAAACCATAAACACATAAAAAGGGTATTTGGTCTATCTCATGATCATCCATAGCATGCAATGACATTTATGCATATTTAGCATTCAAATTCTTTTAATCATTCTATTTATTCAAGATAAGTCGCGCTTGAATTCAATTAACTATGATCTTATAATTAGTCAATTCTTTATCTTAAATTCCTTTATAAATTTCCTTGAGATTATTCTCATCCATATTCCTTATACAGGTCTTTGTACTTTTGAAGGAAACCTGGCGAAATTACATTTCTGGAAAGTACACATCATGTAATATAGCCTACATGCCGTGTATTTTTCACCCTTTATCCAAAGTACACGCCAGGGGCTTTGGCGTGTTTTCCGTACTTTGGAAATTTTGGAGTACACATCATGTAGATTAATCTAACATGGAGTTTACTTCCTTGTTAGACGGTTATCGACCTGGAAATCCCGTGTACGTGGAACATGGATTCTCCTTGTACATGGTTTCACCTGGGCCGGATCGGACCACACGGTGTGTTGACCCAACATACATGTCGTGTATTCCGGTTCCCACACGTCATTAATTTCTAGTCAACATGGTGTAATAAATACTTAGGCATAATTAATTCACACGGAATGGTTTGGCAGACCAGTACCAGTTCGTTGAACCTAAGTACACGACGTGTAGTTTTCACTATACGTCGTGTATTATTAAGTTGTACGGATAGAAAGAGCAGCTCCTCCGAATGAGTTCCTCCTTTTTAATTTAATCAAAATTAAAATTAAAATTTTGTTTCTGTGATGTGAATCGAGAAACGAAGGAGGAAGAACAGATCTCGTTCATTCAGTTTTATAGAACAATTTATCTCTAATTTAATCAAATATAAATGCGTAAATTATCAACAAAAAATAAATAAATATAATCAACGTTGTGACCTCCTCTGATACCACTTGAAGGTCCCGGGCACAGCGGAAGCTCATGGGTGGATGTTACCACTTGGATTTTTGTCATTTTCAATGATCAATCTGGGATCAATACGATGATAAATGCCAGTCTCCATGGACCGAATCACAGAAATAGAAAAAGAAGAAGAAAATTCTCAGAACCATAAATGAAGGATCCTCACAGGTTGATTATAATTAATTTAATTAATTGACAAGAATTACCTTTTATGGCATTATTTCTTCATTGATATTTCTGATCAAATTCCAATGTGATTCGTCGTTGCATCATAGAAGCCAAGTGTATACTTTCTCTAGTGCTGACCCACATGTGCACCACGTATCTCTGGACATCACCAAAGGAATATCCAGGTGCTAGAGTGGAGAAGCCTTTGCTTTCATTGTCTACCTTAGATCGCATTGATCTAATGGAGGTGAATCTCTCTCGGTCATGATATATTTCTTGGAGGAAGATGTTCTTTCAGTCTTGAGAGAATTTTCCAAAATTTTTGTGCATAATGATTATTTTCGGAAAGGAGTTGGGGTTGTGAGGATATTTATAATCAGGTTTGAGGTTGTAAAGTTATGAAAATAAATAAACGCGTTACACATTTTATTTATTTCATTAACTCTTTTGAAAACCTCATTTCGAGTCATTAATTCCTTGACATGCGCCCACACTGATTATAATAAATATCATTTAATAAAATGATATTATTTCCTCAAAATCCCGACTGGGAAAACTACACGGCGTGTAATTATAAATACATGGTGTGTACTTGTTTTTCATTGAAAACTACACGGTGTGTAAGTTCAATGTACATGGTGTGTATATCTTATTTTCATTTATTCATTTCCTTTCGAAAATGAAAACTGCACGATGTGTACTTTTTTTCAAAATAAAAACTACACGGTGTGTAATCATTAATACACAGCATGTACTTGTTTGCATTTTATTATTCCTCCAACATTAAAACGATTTAGGATTACTTGAATAATTATTAAATCACATATGGAAATAATCTTTATTCTACTTGAGATACTTGAATACACTTAGTGTGTGACCTTCTTGGCCTCTTTCTCGTTGGCATTAGGCGGGCTTGCCTAAAGACCAAGATTACTATCTAGCAACGGTTCAAGGCACCCAAGAGAAAGAAATTGATGTCGTATTGACGTGTCACCTAATACGAATGATTACTATGTAATTTAATCCCTTTGTCTAAATATCTTATCAATTAGGTTTCATGGTAGTGTCAAAAACCTATATGCTTGATCTTTCATTCTTTGACTTCTAGAAATAAACTCGTCGTGTCACCATGGTTGTGGATTTTGTTTGACGGTTCTATTTCAATCAAAGGGCCCGAGATATCTACTTCCATAAATATGGAAGGGAAAAATCCTTCCTCGACTTATCCATTAACAGCATGTCATTCGTGACGCACCCAACATACCCTACTTCCCACCAACTGTGTTCGTTACGGTTTTTGTCAGAAAATCTAAGAGTGCAAGTCATGACATGAGTTAATGAAAATCTTCAAATCTAAGGACCATTACACACTCTCATAGATAGTAATGTCCAATGAGACTAAGACATGCATAATTACAACTGGAGGGACTGTTCTCATAATCTCTTATCTTAGAGATTACCATGTTTGAACTCCATGAGAGAGAGTCTCATCTTCTTACATGTACTCACACATGATGGTCTGTATACTATGTGTCCTATCATAGTATGTCATCCAACCATAAAACTTTATTTAAGAATATTATTATAGCATTTCAAGGTTATCATCATAGCGGGGATCTTCCATGACCTTATCGATGCAACAAATATTCCAGGCCATTATTATATTATAGTCATGCAGAACAATTAACAATATATAATAAGTGTACATTCATGTAATCAAAGTACAAAACAGTTGGTTCTCAGCACACCAACCCTTACAGGCAGTGGGATATGGGGATTCAATAGAATTGTTCTGAGGGATATAGTGAGTTATCCCTAAAATCTTGAAAGCCAATGTGTATAGCACAGAGTGAATGCGACCAAACTTCTATAATCCACAAATAGGGAATATTAGTGGACATAGGTACGACTGACACACTATTAGCATATTCTCCTTTGATGTAGCCCTTAGTGGTGAACCAAGTAAAATTATTTTGTGTCATCTCTTTTCATGTTAATGTTTGATTAATGATCATATCCATCATATAGTTTTAAATATTTCCTACCAACATGGAAATAAGATCCTTCACTTTGATAGATAAATTTGACACCCTGATTCACCCCTCCTCTCTCTGGGTGTCCTGGGGTCCTTAAAGTGGTATCAGAGAAAGTTTTTTGGTGTTAAATCCATACAAAATTTCTATTATATATAATTTAGTAAATGTTTGGGGATTTCCTTTATTTTATGTAAGAAACTTTATAATTTGGAATAACAGGATGAGATCTCTTCTAAAATCTCTTAGAATGGGATTCTTTTTCACTACTCTGCAAGGAATACAAGTCACTAATCCAACAAGTTTTTCTATGACAGATATAGATAATAATATTCTTAATGTAGAAACTAAATCATAGCATGATCTCACTGTATAACTTTTTCATAAGATCTATCTAAAGGTGATGAGGGGTAATTCATAAAATTTTATGTGGGAAAAATTGGAGAATATATATGAAGGAGACAACAAAGTAAAGGAGGATAAACTACAATTTCTTCAAAATAGGTTTGATGATCTAAAGATGAATCCTAGTGAGAATTCATCTTCCTTATTTAGTAGAATTACTGATGTAGTAAGAGAAATTAGAGGTCTTGGGAATAAATAAAAGACATTAACAATGTGAAGAAACATTTGAGAAGGATTTCACCTCTATACAACCCCAAAGTGTCATCCCTTGAGGAAAGAGATCTTCCTAAACTTTCTCTAGATGACTTGATGAGTAGTCTGGTTGCATATGAAATGAGAGTAAAGCTAGAAGATGCAATGACACATGTCAGTAAGGAAATAGAATTCAACTCTATGGAAAAACTGGAAATTTCAAGAGATAGCATCGATAAAGATAATGAGGAAGGAAAAATTATTTCACTCTCTTCCAAGAAATTAAAGAGAGGAAAGGGGATATTTGAAGGAAATATCCCCTTGGAATGTTTTCATTGTGGTAGAGTTAGGAAAATTTATTCTCAATTCTCAAGGATGTTCGATGATGATTAAGGTGGAGTTGGAAACCCACAGAAGCCTCAGAAGAGGTTTTATCAAAAAGGAAACTTCAAATATGGAAATAAATTAAAGAAAAATATTTTTTTCTATGAAGAAGAAGTTGATGATAATGAATTTTTTGAGGAAGAAGAACCAAAGTTTAAATCTAGAAACCAAGAATCCATGATGGCTATTGTTGAGAAGTCAAAACTATAAAAAGATAAAGACATAGATCATTAGTTGAGTGTTGATTCTAATATAAACTTACAACTTAAAGATTTTATTGGTAAGATTTATAATCAAATAAATAGATGAAAACAGAATAGAAAACTTGTGGAATAATTGTCAAAATATGTTGATCAGCTAGAAGTTGAAATTGAACCGATTAGAAAAAGTAATGAAAGTTCAATCAATAACCCTTGAAAGCATAAAAGATGTAGTGGAACTAAATCTTGAAATTGAAGATCATGAGAATTTCATCAATGACCTTACCTTAACACTAGAGGTGAAGTCCAAGACTGTTGAGGGACTCGAAGAATAAGTTTTTATTCTTAGGAGTAATCTTGAAAGTGAATCAAATTCAAAATAAGAAAAGAAGAAAATGCAGTTTTAAAAATTCTCAGATGCTGAGTTTCTGGAGAGAGCTAAGTGAGGTTCTGATAGAGTTGAAAAGATATTTAATGATCAAAGTCCCACATTCATGGGAAATAGTGGAATCAGTTGTGATGACAAAACATAAAATGATGAAAAAATGGGTCAAAATAAAGGAAAGCTGAAAGTTAGATATGTTGAAAAGTCACCTAAAGTGCTGAAAAAGAAACCCTCAATTCAAACTGAAAACTATCCTCAGAAATGAAGAAATGATAGGTAGTAAAACTACCTTCATAATGAAAATGATAAGACATTTTTCACTTATGAAATGTCAATAATGTGGTTATCTGGGCCATACATTTTCATACTACGAAGAATCAAGGAGCTATTTGAATGGGGAAGATCTAAGAAGCCAACAAAGGAGAACCAATTAATATCCTACTTATTATAGAAGAAACAATTCTTATGGATATTTTTTCCAGTTTTCTAACTTTGGGAATAAATCATTTTATTGTTGGAAGAGGAATGACATGAACACTTTATACAGAACTCCAAGACAAGTCAATACTCATCCACCAGATGGTGTCACTCTTGAAAATATATTTTCTCCTCTAGAAGAAGAATGTGAGCTTTAGAAACCTGACCATATGGAAGAGATATCTAAAATGTAAAGACCCGTAAATTTCAATGATTTTTTTTTAAAAAATACTTTGGAATTTTACGAGTCTGTGACTTCTGATGGTTCTTGATTCTGAGGCCCGGTGTGCCTGGAATCAATTTTTGAAGTTTATCTCGGGTACGTTCACTGAACGAACGAGCGAGTTTTTTTCTAACTTTTTAACCGATGCTTGAAATTAAAATCCAAGGGCACATATGAACTCGCAGCGCCAATAATTTCCTAAGGGGAAACTTACCGTAGTTGTGTTCGCAAAAGAGGAGAAGTTATTTTTGGGGGGGGGGGGTTGTTTAAGAAATAAATAAAAATTTTCGGAACAATTTTTATTACTAAAGGATGTTACTCCCTCCCATGGGTAGTTAAGGGTGGGGCATGCAGTCACTTAATTACCCAAGTAAGGAGGTTAGAGAGGTGGGGCCCACACGAGCCCCACCATTTAATTTACTCTGATCTCATTTATTCCCCTATTGTTTCCTTGACGTTTCCTCCATTAATATCCCTTGATTAATTATTGGGTAACTCCTCGTTTTGATTAATGAGGAACCTTCATTTTCCCCTTTTTAATTTTAAACTGCAAACGCGTTCAATTATGGGGAACCTTCTCCCTCCCTTCTTTTTTAAACACTTTTTAATTAGTGTGGTGAATTAATTACGGGAGAGTTTCTTTGCGTGTGAAATTAAATAATTGGAGGAACCTATTATTTAATTTTGGGAGAGATTCATTGGAGAAGGAAAGAATGTGGGAGAGATTTTGAGCTTTGGACGAAGAACACAGGCCTCCGACGAAGAATGACGAAGAACTCAAGTTCCTCGGAGATCGATGATGCGCCACAAATCCTCTTCCCTACGACAAGAGAGAAGATGCCACTTCCTCCTCGGCGTTTTCCGTGATGCCGTCTACCGTGACGCCGTCTACCGCGACGCCGTCTACCGCGACACTGATGAACACCATCTATTTTGTTGTAGGGGTTTTGGTTTATATTTATTTACGTGATTTGTACCCTCGACATGACGTATAATTGTTGAGAGTTGTTGAACCACTAACGCGGTGGGTGCGGACCAACAAACAAGTCCGAACCCACCGCTATTCTGTTCTTGATGCGTGTAACGTTGGGTGATGATGAAACGGAACCACAATGGCATTTGAAGGTCGTCGTAGTGAAGAGAGGGTCCCGAGACAACCGCAGGTGCAGATGGGAGAAAGAACGGACCACCAGAATGACTCTGGTGGCCCGCAGACATCTCTGACGGCACGGGTTGCCAGCGCGGTGGCGTTGGCGGCTGGAGACGGCGGCCGACACCGGCCGGCCACCCGGGGGCGGCGGCGGCCTGGCGTGCCATAGGCCGGGGTTGCTGCGGCTGAAGCTATGGCACCAGGGGAACAGATCCCACGACCACGCGGGATCCGGAGGAGACGCGGAGCCCGCTGCGTCCGCGGAGCGCAAAGGGAGGGGGAACCGCATTCCCCCTTTCTCGGCCACTGGCTGAGCCAGCACACCCCCCCCCCCCGGCCGGGCTAGGGTGGGTCGCGCTGACCGGGCTGGGCCATGCCCAGCCGGGCCGGGCCGGACCCGGTTCGGGCTGACCTAGGGGGTGGTCCGGGTCGGACCGGGCCCAGACCCCCCCATTTCGGAGAATTTTAAGTCTTTTTCCCATAACTTGAGATATGAACCTCTGATCGATGCACCGTCGGTTTCATAGGAATCCTTGGATTGAGAAGGTAGTTTCGGTATGTTACACTCAATGTTTTGGAAAACTTTGGATACGTCTGGGTTGGTTCGAACACGAAACCAACCGGGCCCTCGGAGCAGAAACACTTATAACTTGAGCTCCGGACATCCGATTGAAGTGTCGTCGACTTTGTTAGATCCCTATTAGTGATAAGGTTATTTGGGATTACTTCTCTCGAGGTTTTTATGCAGTTGGAGTATGGTCGGGTTGGTCTTATCTTAAAAAACAACTGGGCCCCTGGGATAGAAAAGCTGATATCTCTCAGATCGGGCGTCTGATTGACACGCCATCAGTCGCGTTGAGTTCCTTTTGACGAGACGGAACTTTGTGATACATAAACTCTGGACTTCATGATAGTTGATGTATTGACTCTCTTTCGCTCGAGGAGCGGACCCTCTAGGAATCGAGCATGTTGTGTGCGAAAACCCTAGAGCTAGCTGTGACTGCGACGACAATGACTGTACTTGGATCCTCTGTGGGTTCGGCAGTGATGAAAACTGTACTTGGATCCTCTGTGGGTTCGACATCGACAATGACCGAACTGGAATCCTCTGTGGGTTCGACGACGATGACTACTATTCTTGTATCCTATGTGGGTCCGGCAGTATTGACCTCTGTACTTGTATCTTGTGTGGGTCCGGTAGAGTAGCTGGTCTTGTATCATGTGTGGGTCCGACAGCTTAACTGGTCTTGTATCATGTGTGGGTCTGATAGCTTAGATGAATCAGTGGCTACATCTGATCATCTTCATCGCCTTAAGAAGTATATACCTTGGTGAGATGAGTCTTAATTCTCACTCATTATCATTGATGTGGTTGACTTGCTTTCCTGTGTGGATTGGGTTGTGCTTTCCTGTGTGGATTGGGTTATGCTTGGGCTCGAGAGCTAGAGCCAAACTATAACTGATGACTTAGGTATAAGTATGGGAATATACCTAAGTGTTGTTATTGATACTTCGTGATTTTATATTTCATTTTTGGTTTACCCTTCATGGATTCTGAGAGACCTTCGGGGGTCTCGGGGTCCCTATTGAGTATCGTATACTCAACCCTGCATGGGCTATACCCGCACTATGTTTTGTTGGATGCAGACGATGGACAACATTGATCGAGGTGGAGGCTTGAGGAGCTGGACGGTACCCAGAGGTGGACCACTTGGCGGTACGTACATGGAGCGGACAGTCAGACCGAGGAGCTGAGGAGACTATCTATACCCACCCTTCAGGTGGGATTTCTGGAGGACAACTCAGTGTTGTTGTTTTACATTCTGTTGATGTACTTTCCTTTCAGTTGTAGTGTACTTTCAGTTGGGTTTGTATACTGGACCATTTACTTTTCAGCACTTACCCTGTACTCAGTTTTACTTAGTGTTTACTTCGCTTGTGTACTCTATTGTGTATGTTACTTCATAAAGGCAATGCCTTCCCTTCTTTTGGGATTTACGACTTTGGTGCTAGTCTCCAACCCATAGCCTATGGAAGGCGGGCTTGGGATAGTCACGACATGGGCCCCGAGGACGGGTCATGAAAAATTGGTATCAAAAGAGTTGGTTCTACCGCAGAACTAAGGACTCTGATAATTTCTTCTATGTGAGGCAATAATGTTTAGAGTAATGAGTGTGGTTATCAGTCTAGGAAGTCTAGTGTTGGTGCGGCGGCCGACATATCCATCCACCAGGACCCTGACTTTTGATTTCTGACTCAATACATGAAAACATTGATTGCATGTGTGTTTCAAATGTTTTCTTTGTGATTACTTGTGTCAGCTCACCAGGTATACTATATTAACCATGGCACACCTGTTTCTTTTCAAGATGGCCCCACGATGGAAGCTAACTAGGGTTCTGAGCTTTGTGCGAGACGGCAGCCCACCGAGCGATGCGGCCTCGATATAGGGCCCCATTACAGCAAAGGCACCGGTGGTACCTTTACCTGCCGAGCCACTGATGCTACCAGCCCCAGCCGCGGAGAGTGCACGCCGCCTGAGTGCGTTGCACGAGTTTTATAGACAGAGTCTACCCTGGTTCCACGGAGAGATAGATCCTCAGGCAGCTGAGGATTGGCTAGAGACTATCGTCAGAGTCTTCATATTGGTAGGTACACCAGCAGACCTCATGGTGATCTTTGCCGCGAGTCTCCTACACGCAGAAGCAGGTAGATGGTGGAGCCTGATGCTCTAAGTGAACGATGAGGCATCTCTGCTTTGGACGGACTTCGAGAGCCTCTTCTGCTCGGAGTTTGTACCATCCACCCTCCATGAGGTGCCATCCAGGAGTTACTACAGCTGCGTCAGGGCAGCATGTTTGTAGCCCAGTACTCGGTGAGATTTACCGACCTCTCGTGCTACTCCATGGACATGGTGCGGGACCCATTCTTCCGGGCTCGAACTTTTGAGCAGGGGATGAGGCATGAGATCAGAGCTTCGATGATTCCACTTAGCATCTTGACCCACGAAGGGGTGCTGGAGCGAGCCCTACTAGGGGAGAGCTTTCTCGCCGAGCAGCCATCAGCAGTGAGGCCCACTGCAGGATGGCACGGAGCGGAGTCTTCCGCAGCAGGCAGTCGACAGACGACGCGGGGGTCCATGTGGACCAGGCCATCAGGTGGGCGACCTCAGGACATGGGTTCGGCTAAGCGGGGCACACATCGCAGATCCGGACTTACGAGGAGCAGACAGTGCTACGCATGTGGTGGGCAGGGCCACATGGATCGTGACTGCCCGAACCGCCATGCAGACGAGCAACACATAGTGGAGGGACCTCCCAGGCAGAGGTAGAGGTTCAACCATGGTGGACCGTAGGGAGCAGTCGGACGAGGCAGAGGAGCTGGCCAAGCAGCGGGTGGTGGATGACGCTTTGAGGCTCTACCACCACCACCCCCAGAAGGTCTACCCCGACCACAGGGAGCTGGCGGGAAGAGGCGAGCTTAGTTCTAGGTAGTAGAGGATTACGACCACGGCACTCCCGAGATGATTCAAGGTACTATCTATGTCTACTCCACCATTTCTGCAGTTCTTATAGACACAGGTGCGAGTCATTCTTTTATTAACGCTGCCCTTGTTCAGAGCTCAGAGATTCTGACGGAGCTGTTGGCTCGATCCTTACGGCTATATTCTCCTACGGGAGAAGAATCGATGATTACGCACTGGTTCTGGCAGTGTGAGCTTACTCTAGGAGGCGAGATCTTCAGCTGGGATCTTCTCGTAGCGGCGTCGAGGCCTTACGATGTCATCTTGGGTATGGATTGGTTATCTACAGTCCATGCCCAGATCGACTGTATTAGGCACAAGGTGCGGTGTGTCCGCACAGATGGGACTGGGTTTACCTTCACCGGCAAGAAGGGAACCTTCGCAGCACAAGATGGACTCATGCAGAGGAGAGGGCAGCCGATCACACATTAGTTGGCTAGTCTCATCCTCGGAGCAGCTGACGGGTGGAGTGTGAGTTTTCCTCTAGTGGTGGATTAGTATGCGGACGTATTTCCTGATGATATTCTAGGACTACCTCATCATAGGGAGGTAGATTTCTATATAGACTCATACTCAAGGACATCACCGATATCCACTCCAGCATATCAGATGGCTCCTGCCGAGCTTCATGAGCTGAGGGTGCAGTTGGAGGACTTACAGGGGAAAGGTTTCATCCGACCCAGTGTTTCACCTTGGGCTTCTCCGGTCCTATTCGCCAAGATGGCAGATGGGGGCTTACGACTGTGTGTCGATTGTCGTCGCCTGAACCAGGTGACCGTAGGGAACAAGTATCTATTTCTAAGTATTGACGACATCTTTGATCAACTCAAGGGAGCACGTTGGTTCTCAAAGATAGACCTCAGGTTAGACTATCATCAGCTCTGAGTTTGGGATGAGGATGTGAAGAAGATGAACTTCAGGTGTCGGTACGGCCACTATGAGTTCTTGTTCATTCCCTTCGGTGTGACCAACACTTCAGCAGTGTTCATGAGTCTCATAAACAGGATCTTCCATCGCTACCTCAATCGGTTTGTCGTAGTCTTCATTGACGACATACTGATTTACTCGACGACCGAGGTGGAGCACACCTACCACTTACGGGTTGTACTGGATACACTCTGAGAGCACCAGCTTTATAGTAAGCTCTTGAAGTGCCAGTTATGGATTTGAGAGGTCCAATTCTTGGGGCATGTCATCTCTGAGTCGAGAGTCACAGTGGATCTCGTGAAGGTCGAGGCGGTACATTCTTGGGAGACACCCAGGAGCGTGATGGAGGTGCGGAGTTTCCTAGGTCTGGCTGGGTACTATCAGATATTTGTGCCAGACTTATCTAGAGTTGCAGCACCGCTTTCAACTTTGACGAAGAATGGGAAACCCTTTGTGTGGTCAGACAGATGTCAGCAGAGCTTCCAGGATATGAGGCGGATATTGACCAGTGCACCCATCTTGAGGCCACCAGAGGAGGGCGTAGGGTATGTAGTTTACTGTGATGCATTAGGGACCGGACTCGGGTGTGTCCTGATGCAGGAGTGGGCATTGATCGCTTACGGTTCACTGTAGTTGAGGCAGCACGAGCAGAACTATGCTACCCTTGACATGGAGTTAGCAGCAGTAGTCTTCGCCCTGAAGATGTGGCGACACTATTTGATTGGCGAGCGCTTTATAGTCTACTCTAACCACCAGAGTCTCAGGTTCATTTTCTCACAGATTGACCTAAACCTGAGACAACGGCGATAGCTCGAGTTCCTACAGGATTATGACTTTGAGATTGTCTATACTCCTGGGAAGGGGAACGTTGTGGCTGATGCTCTCAGCAGGAGATCGGGCATTCAGTTACTTGAAGAGGCGATGAAGAAGTTATCCACTTTGTAGATATCCTTCATGTATAGTGATAGGGCAGCCTATCTTCAGTCCCTCACAGTCACTCCTCCACTACTTCAGCAGGTAAGAGAAGTATAGAATGGAGATGTTGACTGTGAGGCGTGACGTGCTCAGATATCCTCAGGGCTAGCACCCGATGGATTTTCTGAAGGCGGGGAGCACTCCATCCTCTTCCAGGTATGTACCGTGGTACCAGTTACACTACAGGAGGAGTTGATGAGGGAGTTCCACACTTCCCCTCTAGCGGTATATCTTGTAGTAGCGAAGATGTATCCGGACCTCAGACGATAGTACTGGTGTCCGGGAATGAAGAAGGTTGTCTCATGGTTCATTTCTCGATGCCTCACTTGTCAGTAAGTGAAGGAAGAGCACCAGGTACCTACAGGCTTGGTACAGCCCTTAGAGGTTCCAGAGTGGAAGTGGAACGGGATATCCATGGACTTTGTGACGGGGCTTCCATGTACTTCTAGAGGACACAACACCATCTGAGTGATCATAGACCGACTCACCAAGTCGGCCCACTTCCTACCGATCCGAGAGAAGGGCTCAGTAGAGATATTAGGACGCCTATATGTTCAGTAGATCGTATGGCTTCATGGTGTGACATCATCTATCGTCTCTGATCGATATGCTCGCTTTACTTCCTGGCTTTAGAAAGGGTTGCAGGAGGCCTCTGGGACGCAGCTACGCCTGAGCACTGCCTTTCACCCACAGACAGATGGACAGACAGAGAGGACCATTCAGACACTCGAGGACATGCTTTGTGCATGTTTCCTTGACTTTGGTCCCAACTGGGAGAATCACCTACCTTCTGTAGAGTTTTTTTACAACAACAACTACCACTCCACCATCGAGATGGCACCTTATGAGACATTGTACGGTCGACCTTTCATATCACCTCTATGCTGGACTGACCCTGGGGAGTCAGCACTCATAGGACCAGAGATGGATCAGGCTACGACAGAGAAGGTGCAGATCATCCAGGAGCAGATGAGGACTGCACAGAGCAGACTGAAGTCCTATGCTGATAGGAGGTGGATACCACGTTTTCTTACAAGTCTCACCTCAACGTGGATTACAGAGATTTGTTCGGGGCGACAAGTTATCTCTACACTTCATCAGACCATTCTAGGTCCTTAGCAGGGTAGGTGAAGTGGCCTACCACCTATCCCTTCCACCTCAGTTGCATCGGGTGCACGAAGTCTTCCATGTATCTCAGTTGAGAAGATATGTGCACGACCTGACGCATATCATTGACCATGGGGAGCTGGTGATTGATGACGAGGTGACTTTTGTGGAGGTCCCGGTGGAGATCGAGGATCAACAGGAGCGGGTCCTACATAGACGGTCGATACCTCTGGTATGCATTCGTTGGCATCACGGGAACCTCCAAGAGAGCACGTGGGAGCAGGAGGCTCAGATGCGTGCTCATTAACCTCATTTGTTTCCCTAGTTATGTTGTAGATTTATGGGGATGTAAATCCTTGAGGCATAAGTAATTTAAAGACTTGGAAAATTCAAGTAATTTTATTTTATAATACTTTGGAATTTTACGAGTCTGTGACTTCTGACGTCGCTTGATTCTGAGGCCCGGTGTGCCCGGAATCGATTTTCGAAGTTTAGCTCGGGTACGTTCAGTGAATGAACGAGCAGGTTTTTCTAACTTCTGAACCGATGCTAGAAATTAAAATTTGAGGGCACCGATGAACTCGCAGCGCCGGTAATTGCTAAAGGGGACACTTACCGTAGTTGCGTTCGCAAAAGAGGAGAAGTTAATTTTTTTGGGGGGTTTGTTTAAGAAATAAATAAAATTTGTCGAAACAATTTTTATTACTAAAGGTGGTTACTCCCTCCCACGGGTAGTTAAGGGTGGGGCCTGTAGACACTTAATTACCCAAGTAAGGATTTTAGAGAGGTGGGGCCCACACGAGCCCCACCATTTAATTTCCTCTGACCTCATTTATTCCCCTACTGTTTCCTTGACGTTTCCTCCATTAATTTCCCTTGATTAATTATTGGGTAACTCCTTGTTTTGATTAATAAGGAACCTTCCTTTCCCACTTTTTAATTTTAAACTTCCAAAGCGTTTAATTATAGGGAACCTTCTCCCTCCCTTCTTTTTTCAACACTTTTTAATTAGTGTGGTGAATTAATTACGGGAGAGTTTCTTTGCGTGTGAAATTAAATAATAGGAGGAACCTATTATTTAATTTTGGGAGAGCATCGTTGGCGAAGGAAAGAACATGGGAGATCTTTTGAGCTTTGGATGAAGAACATCGTCCTCCGATGAAGAACAACGAAGAACGTCGGTTCCTCGAAGATCGACGACGCGCCACCAATCCTCTTCCCCACAACAATAAAGGAGACACCGCTTCCTCCCCGACATTTTCTGTGATGTCGTCTACCGTGACGTCGTCTACCGCGACGCCGTCTACCGCGACGTCGTCTACCGTGACGCCGTCTACCGCAACGCCTTCTACCGCGAAGTCTTCTACCGCGATGCTGAAGAATTCCTTCTTCGTTGATGTAGGGGTTTTGGTTTATATTTCATTATGTGATTTATACCCTCGGCATGATGTATAATTGTTGGGAGTTGTTGAACCACTAACGCGGTGGGTGCGGACCAACGAAAGAGTCTAAACCCACCGCTATTCTGTTCTTGATGCGCATAACGTTGGGTGACGATAAAATGGGACCGCAACAGCGTTTTAAGGTCATCGTAGTGAAGAGCGGGCCCCGATACGACCGCAGGTGTAGACGAGAGTAAGAACGGACCACCAGAATGACTCCGGTGGCCCGTGGACATCTCCGGCGGCGCGGGTCACCGGCGCGGCGGCGCCGACGGATGGAGGCGGCGGCCGGCACCGGACGGCCGCCCGGAGGCGGCGGCACCCTGGCACGCCGTTAACAGGAGCCGCCGCGGCTAAAGCCACGATGGTAGGGGACCTGATCTCGCGGCCGCACGGGATCCGGAGGAGACGTGGCGCCCGCCGCGTCCGCAAAGCACAAAGGGAGTGGGGACCGCGTTCCCCCCTGCTCGGCCGTTGGCCGACCCAGTGCACCCCCCCCCCCCTCACTAGGCCAAGGAAAGTCGCACGGACCGCGCCTATCCACACCCATCCGGGCTGAACCCGGACCTGGTTTGAGCCGACCTAGGGGGGTGGGTCGGGTCGGACCGGGCCCAGACCCCCCATTTCGGACCATTTTCGGTCTTTTACCCATAACATGATCTACAGAACTCCGATCGATGCAACGTTAGTTGAGTATGAATATTTGGATCAAGACGGTCGTTTCGGTATATTACACTCAAGGTTTTGGAGAACTTGGGTACAGCCGGGTTGGTTCGAACACGAAACTAACCGGGCCCTCGGAGCGGAAATGCTTATAACTTGAGCTCTGGACGTCCGATTGACGTGCTGTAGAAATCATTTGATTCATATTAGTGAGAAGGTTCTTTGGGATTACTCCGCTTGAGGTTTCGACATAGCTTGAGTATGGTCGGGTTGGTTTTATCTTAAAAACCAACCAGGCCCTTGGGACGGAAAAGCCGATATCTCTCAGACCGGGCGTTCGATTGACGCGCCGTCAGTCGCGTTGAGTTACTTTTGATGAGACAGAACTTTGTGATACATCAAATCTAGACTTCATGACAGTTTATGTATTGAATCTATTTCGCTTGAGGAGCAGACCCTCCCGGAATCGATCATGCTGTGTGCGGGAACCCTAGAGCTGACTGCCACTGTGACGACGATGACTGTACTTGGATCCTCCGTGGGTTCGGCAGTGACGATGACCGTACTGGAATACTTTGTGGGTTCGATGGTGATGACTACTATTCTTGCATCCTATGTGGTTCTGGAAGTATTGACCTCTGTACTTGTATCCTGTGTGGGTCCGGCAGAGTAATTGGTCTTGTATCTTGTGTGGGTCCGACAGCTTAACTGGTCTTGTATCCTATATGGGTCCGACAGCTTAGATGAATCAGTGGCTACATATGATCATCTCCATCACCTTACAAAGTGTATACCTATGTGACATGAGTCTTGATTCTCACTCATTATCATTGATGTGGTTGAATTTCTTTCCTGTGTGGATTGGGTTATGCTTTCCTGTGTGGACTGGGTTGTGCTTGGGCTCGGGATCTGGAGCCAAACTATAACTGATGACTTAGGTATATGTATGGGCATATACCTAAGTGGTGTTATTGATACTTCGTGATTGTATCTTTCCTTTGTGGTTTATCCTTCATGGATTCTGAGAGACCTTCGGGGGTCTCGGGGTCCCTACTGAGTATCGTATACTCAACCCTGCATGGGCTATGCCCTCACTACATTGTGTGGGATGAAGATGATGGACAACACTGATTGAGGTGGAGGCTTTTAGAGCTAGATGGTACCCAGAGGTGGACCACTTGGTGGGAAGTGCACAGAGTGGACGGTCGGACCGAGGAGCTGAGGAGACTATCTGTACCCACCCTTCAGGTGGGATTTCAGGAGGACGACTCGGTGTTTTTGTTTTACTTTCTGTTGTTGTACTTTCCTTTCATTTGTATTGTACTTTCAGTTGGGTTTGTATACTGGCTCATTTACTTTTCAGCACTTACCATGTACTCAGTTTTACTTAGTGTTTACTTCGCTTGCATACTCTGTTGTGTATGTTACTTCATAAAGGTAATGTCTTCCCTTCTTTTGGGATTTACGCCTTTAGTGCTAGTCGCCATCCCCTGGCCTATGGAAGGCGGTCTTGAGGTAGTCATGGAACGGGCCCCGAGGACGGGTCGTGACATAAAATTCCATATTTATCCTCAATTTAGACTAATATTTCATAGAAGGAAAAATTGAAAAATTTTAAATTTCAACATTGAAGAAGTATACCTCAAAGCAACAAAGAGAAAAAAGCACTTGGATCCTTGATAGTGGATGTTCATCCCACATGACGAGAAATGAATACTTATTAACAAATTTTAGGAAAATAGTTAATGGAATAGTTAGGTTCAAAAATGATGGTGCTTTGATGATCAAAGGAAGTGGAAGTACTTAACTGGCTAATTGCAAGATGAAAAAGCTGAAGTTCTATTTGTGGACGATTTTCATCACAATCTTATTAGTGTGAGTCGAATATATGACTCAAGACTAATAGTGACATTCAATCAAAATGGGTACACTATAAAAGGAAAGATATGGTACTCTCTCATGCAAGGTTACAGAATAGATGAAAGCTTATACCAGGTCGATAGTAAAGATAATACTTGCTACATAACTATTGAAGAAGAAAATGACTTATGGCACCGAAGGCTGGGGAAAATTAATCAAAAAGACATGGAAAATATATCTAAGCTAAATATAGTCATTTATATCCCCAATAAAAAGTGTGAACTGGAAAAGACATGTGATTCTTTCATATGAGGAAAGTTGGTATGTAGTTCATATTAGCCAAAGAAGAAAATGACATTATATCTTCTTGATATCATCCATACAGACATATTTGGTCTGATAAATGTTTATAGAACTCGTGGATAAAGGTACTTCATATTTTTTATTGATGATTATAGTATAATGTCGTTTGTGATGGTTATACACAGGAAACAACAAGTTCTGGATTGCATAAAAACTTATCTCCGAATTTCGGAGAATGATACTAGACAGATAGTTAAAATTACTTGGAGAAGCATAGAATGCAACACGAGGTGGTTGTTGTGATAACCCCATAGAAAAATTGAGTTTCTGAATTCAGGAATTGACACATAAGAAATATGTCCATAACTATGATGATAGAGAGTCATATCACTTGACATTATTGGAAAGAGAACATTAAAGATGTAGTGTATATTCAAAACCAAATAGGGATATATATGAGTGAAACCAAGACACCATTTGATTTTTGGCATGGAAGGAAGCTCTCTTTGAAGTATTTCCATGTTTTCAAAATTAAATGCTTTATCAGAAACAAATACTTAAAACAAGGAAAGTATGCTGATGTGGTGGATTAAGGAATATTCCTTAGATATTCAATTAATAGAAAATCCCACAAATGTTTCAATAAGAATCACGGAAAAAATATGGAAATTAGTGATGTTATGATAATTGAAAATAAGAAAAAAATACCATGAGGGGATCCTATGATGATGTGATTAAAGATGTAGAAGATAATGGACATGTAACATATTCAAATGCAGATGTTGAGGAAGGAGTGAAAAACATTCAGAGGTCACAATAAGATGTTGACTATGAAGAGGAATCAGAAGACAAATCCATGGGTGAAGAAAATTCTTCTGAACCTAAAATGAGAAATAGAAGAGCATAAATTGATGAATCTAACATCATTGGGGATTGGAATACACCCACACAAATAAAGATAATGAGAAATAATGAACAATTTTCATTCCAATCAATTTTGTAACAATCACCATTCGAAGAAGCTGTAAAGGATGAATTATGGGTTAAATCCATAAATGAAGAGTTGGATCATATCGAAAGAACCAAACATGGGATACAGTTAAGATACCCAAAAATCACAATGTGATTGGTATGAAGTGGATTTTTTAGAAAAAATTCAATAATCATGGTAATTTTATCATAAACAAGTTTATATTGGTGTGTAAAAGATATTTATAGATTGATGGTGTCAATGTTAAAGAAACATTTTCTCAAGTGGCTTGATTAGAGTCAATCGGGATATTTCTTTCTATGGAGATCCAAATAGGGTATAAATTGTATCAAATGGGTGTGAAGATAACATTCTTAGAAGGCGTCCATAAATAAGAATTCTACAATAGAACAACTAGTGTGTTTTCTACTTGGTAATGATAAGATGAAGGTTTTCATATTAAAGAAGGCACTCTATAGTTTGAAGAAGGCACCATAGACATGGTACACTTGGTTTGATTCTTATTTAAAGATTTTGGAGTTTAAAATAGGAGTGGATCACAATATATATATGAAGAATTATAAAAAATATTAGTTTATGGTCCTGGTGTATATAGAAGATATTATATTTGGTGGAAAAAGGCAGGGATTAGTGGATGAATTCTCCAATCACATTAAATCATAATTTAAAATGTCTATGATTAGGGAACTCATGTATTTCCTGGGGCTTTAGGTGATTCTAAAGAAGGATTAAACATTCATTTATCAGGAAAAGTATGCAAGAGAGCAGCTTAATAAATTAAATATGCATTAATCCAAACCAATTATGACTCTAATTGTGGTTGAAAAAAACTATGAAAGCATGAGGATAGGACAACTGTAGATCCCACAATGTATAGGAGAATAATTGGAAGCTTATTGTACTTGACAGCAACATGGACAAATATTTTCTTTGCAACATTCTTAGAGGCTCACTTTCAAAGTAATATAAAGGAAGAATATATGTTTTTAGTGAAAAGAATCATGAGGTAAATTAAAGGTACTCACAATTGTGTCTTATACTTTGTTGCGGGAATAGATAGTGAACTATAATCATTTTTTATGCTAGTTGGGCTGGAGATATTGTTGGTAGAAATTCCAAAATTGGTGGAGCATTTTTTTATTGGGAAGAAATGTGCGAAATGGTTGAGTAAGAAACAAGAAAGTACTTCTCTTCATACTTCTGAGGTAGAGTATATCTCGTCAACAAAGTCCCGCACTAAGCTACTCTGGATGAAGAAAAAACTGAGTGATATTGGAGATGATGTGAAACATCAAATGGTGATTCACTGTGATAATAAGAGTGAAATTGATCTTACGAAGAATCATGTTTATCATTATTATACAAATCACATTCAAATTAGATACCACTTCATCAAAGAAAAATTTGAACAATGAATGATTAAATTTGATCATGTTGAAATTGATGATCAAGTGGATGAAATACTAACCAAGCCATTTTCAGCACATGTGTTTGAGAAGCATCAGTTGAACCTCGGTATTCAGCCACCTCGCAATGCATTAGAAGGTCAGTAAATTTCCCCACTCCCCAGTTAAATTAATTTTTTTATTAAATTTGATGATGTGATGTAGGTTTAAGGGGGAGATACGGTCTAGGGGGAGTATGTTTTGTGTTGTATAAGTTGAAATCGGGTTCTGTGGGTTTATTGACAGTGGGGAAGAATGGATAAATTCAATAGTTCAATGGTACAAAGGAGGAGAGAACAACGGAGGATGATGAAATGTTTTTCTGGTTGCAGAAGAATAGAGAAATTGTACAAAGGTGAAGAATGGAGAATGGTGAAATTTGATGAGTTGCAAAGGGTGAATATGAGAATTCAGTGTTTTGAGGAAATAGTTTAGGGGAGGTAATTCTTCTGTGACACAGTGAGAGAATAGCTTGGACATCTTTATGCATTCCAAAACACAAGAACCAAATTCATCACTCCCCTCTTGTTTTATACACTGATCATTACTCACGTAGAATTAGAGCATTGTCTATGTTTTTTATTGTGTATCTGGTTTTGATAGTGGATGTTGGTCTATTGAATTTATTCGAAGATTTCCAACAAACCCAAAGGGGGATATTATTATAACCAAGGCTATTATTTTCTGTAAATGTAGTATTATTTGTGTTTTTTTAATCCCTAATGGAAGATCAGGTAGTTTATAAGGGTTGAGAACTTATAGTTCAAGCAGACAGCAGTATTGAAGGTGGTGCTATTTCCTAGTGTTTTCCAAAATTTTAAGGTCCAAAATTTAGAGGATGTATTTTAATGAAAAAAGTTGTTTTTATTAAAGGCCTTATAAAAATATGGAAAATGCATGAGTTTTCAGAAAATGGGATTTGTGAGTTATGTTTCGTGAATGACTAAAGAATTTTGAGGGTGTGCTCTTCAATTACGACAAGCATCATGAATAGAGACAGTGTTATATATGATTGTGATAATTAGAGCTTCAAAATCATTGATGGAAAGATCTGTGATTAATATAGCACCACAAAGGGTTTTGATGAAAATCACCATGATTATGATGACCATTGTGAACAAAAAAATTCCATAGTGCTTCATGAAAGGAGTTGTGCCACGATGATGTTTTTGACGGATTCGGAAAACATGCTAGAGGCGTTGGAGCTTCACGAACTATCGATCCTATAAATATGAGGCTACCCCCATATGATTCCAATGATTTTTTCAAGGATAATATGGAAATTATATGATTTCACGACGACAAGGGAGCTTCATGAATATGGATTTCTCTGTGAGATTGAGCATCGTGAAAAGACTATAAGTCTTTTCTGATGTTCAATGCTTTTGTTTAAAGGGTACTTCATGATTATGGGGTATTCGGCATTGAATTAGTGAGATTTGAGAATACAGTTAGTTCCACGAAGGCAAGTGAGCTTTGAGAAGGAAGTTTGTTCTATCAAGGAAGTGCTGCTTCTCGAAGGAGTAAGCTTCAAAAAATGAAATATTGATTGTCATGTTTAAGTGGATAGGGATTTTTGAGTGCATTGAATTAGGTATGTGGTGCCAGAAGATTATCATTCTAATTCTGGGAAAATTTCTTCAATATTAATTCATTGAAGAAACCTTTAAAATCAATAAACTGAGTAAGACTTCACACAAGGCAACGGAACAGGGGGAGTTGGCAGAGGTGTTCTAAGGGATGCAGTGAGATATCCCTAGAATATTGTAAAGTAAATGTGCTAGAAATAGAGTTACTATGACCAAACTTTTTTAATACACAACTAGTTAAGATTAGTGGACTTAGGTATGACTGAGACACTTTCGGCATATTCTCCTTGGACATATCCTTTGTTGTTGAACCAAGTAAAATTGTTGTGTGCCATCTCTTTTAATGTGAATGTTTGATTAATGGTCATATCCATCATACATGTTTAATGAGTTCCTAACAATGTGGGAACAAGATCCATCAATTTGAGAGAGAAAATTGACACCCCAATTCACCGCTCTCCTCTCAGGGTGTCCTTGGGTCTTATAATGAGTTCCTCTATGCTACACGACTTCTCAACCGACAGGAGCCTGCCAATCATTCAATTCCCTTGTAAAATAAATAAGGAAATAAAAAAGGAAAAAGGAAAAATATTCTCAAGAAATAGATGATATATTTTTCATCATGAGAAAGGTTTCTTCCCCACAAGTTATCACTATGGATCCCACAGATTCCCCCTTAACATATCCTCATGATCCCACAGAATCCATCTTGATAAGCTTCCTTTGTCTCACAAAAGACCCCAGAAAATTATTATTTGATCTTAAAAAATCCTTTACACAGACATCATGATCACTCAAAGACCCATGTACATGTCAAACTAAAATTTCGGAAGCTACTTGGCATGTCCACATGGTTAGGAGAAATCCATTTGATCGGCGAGGGTCTAATAAAAATAGAAAAGATATAAAATTATTGTGGTAACTATTATTAGGTAGTACTATCGATAAACCACAGCAAGATCATGTGAAGTGAATGATTTCAAAACCCTCCACCAACTCCAATCAAAATCTATAAGATATACCATGTTCAAGGTGGTGTATAACTAGGGGTGAGGCCTCTAAATCCCTCCAACTCCAAACAAAAAAAGAGGGGATAGATCGATCTTGAATGAGAGTGAAGGAGTAGACTTATCATAATGGATAATCACATGATCACAAAGGTCTTCCACTAGGTACATTCTGGGGAATGACCTAAAAGATCGCACAACATGAATATTCTCTTTGTGTGATCACTATATATATCACACAAAAGACTTATGGTGTGTCATTAGGATTATGCAAAGGAGGTCTAGTATATCATTTGGGTCACAAGAAACCTAAAATAATCTATCACTAGACAAATCTTTATGTGCTTCACATGACTCCCCCAGATCAAGAGACAACACTGGTACACATCTATTAAGTCATGCAACATTCCCTCAAAATTCTATTTGGATCACGTGATGTCCCCTGGACATGTCAAAAAATTCACACGACTCCCTAAGGTCATGCCACCCAAGTATTTCAAAGTCTTTCGGTAGTTTTATCCAAATATTGTGATAACCTCTATACATGTCCCCCAAATTATGTGGTGGCATCCAGACATGCCTTATAGGTCTCGTGATATCGTCAAGACTTGTTGGCTAGGTATCACGATGTCTACAAGACATGTCATCCTAGATCATGTGATGTTCTCCAGACAAGTAAGACTAGTTGTGCAGATCCCATCAAACATGGTAGCATGGATCATGAAACATCCTATGGAAAATTCATCTATGTTATATGAAACCCTCTAGAAAGGTCATCTATATCGTGTGAAACCCTCCATACATTTCAACTTTCTTTATGAGATCATCTCAAAAAAATCCACTCAAAGTATGAATTGTCCCATGGATAAGTCAACTGAAACAAGAGATTATATTTGGACATGTAAACTAGGAAAACGAGAAACACCCATACATCCCCAAACAAGTCAAGCAGACATCCCGAGACATGATAAACTTTTCTAGTAAATATATTAGGGTAACAAACATGTGTCAGTCACGATTAATTGAACTAAGATAACTCTAGTTTCTACTATAACCAGAATATTTAGGATTTTTTATTAAATCTATAGCTCAAATGGTAATCCACCTTGGTGTAATTACCTCCATGTCTCTAACAATCCATCCATCATGTCCCTATATCTCCCATGGTATTATCATTATTCCTTGTCCAATAGTGGATTGGGAAAGTAATGAACTATGAAAACATTGATTCTTATGATAACTAGGATACATAGGATTCCATCTTAAGTCCCATCTTAGATGGGTATCCTCATCATTATAATTCCCCCCATGTATCTGGAATTCCAACCCTCAGGGCCCAATCTCTCCCATGGGTTGATCATTATTCCTCATCCACCAGCGGATTGAGAGGGAAACCTTAGTTTGTAATCCCCAATAAGTTAAACTATGAGGACTCTGATTCCTTCCATACCCAAGATATGTAGGATTCCTTCTTAAGGCCCAATATCATATGGGCATCCACCTCAGTATAAGTCCCTCCATGTCTCTGACAATCCAACCATTGAGGCTCAATCTCTCACATGGGCTTATCTTTCTTCCTTATCCACTAGCAGATTGAAAAAGAAATTGAACTATGAGAAATCTGATTCCTAAAATAACTAGGATACGTAGGATGGATTCTTAATTCCCAAGAGAAAATGGGAATACAACTTACTGTAAGTCCCCCCATGTCTCTAACATTCCAATCATCGGGACCCAATCTCTCCCATGGTATGATCATTATTCTCATCCACCAGCATATCGAGAAAGAAACAGAACAATGATGACTCTAATTCCTTCCATACCCATGATATGTAGGGCACATTATTAAGGCTGGAAATTCCTATCAAACATATTATAAGGGCTTCCCTAGTGCATAAGTCCAATATCTATATACAGTGAGACCAATTACTTGATATACCTTATTTTCCACACTGAGCATGGATCACATGGGATTAGGGGTTTTCAATGATCATATCATTCGCATAATGAATCTCCACTATCTAGGGAACCCTCAATGTGTAATCCTGGATCAGTGTCACAATATTAATTCTCCCAAAAAATTGAATCCATATCGAGGCCAGTCCCAAGGTCATGATCGAACTGTGATGACTCTTTTTCCTACTTTAACTAGGATATATAGAATGCCTCCCTAAGGCCTGAGCTCGATACTCGACACTTAAGTGATTTCATATATTTCATTTCTGCATGTCATTAAACAAAATGGGTTTAAAAAACTACTTGTTTTTTTATATCTTCTATAAGAAGGATACATAGGACACCTCATAAAGTTCCAATCCCATCCTCATAATATTAATTGTCCCCTAGATAATAGAAAATTCTAGAGTTCCTGGTTATATAGATTTAATATATATATAAGAGGCTACCATTTAATGGGAAATATATGAAGAACATCTAATATATACAGATATAATAATTGATAAGGATACCATTTATACATATATGTATTCAACACTTGATCATTTTTTAGGGTAATCGGTCCCATATCAAGTTTAGGAAGAGATTCATGAACATATCTTAAATCTATAAGAGATTACTGGAGTAAGAAACAATCCCCCAAAAAGGGTGTGATGATATTGAGCTCCCATCCTCTCAATAAATGTGAGTCCCTAAGTATCTTTGAGTCTAAAACCCTAATTGACTACCTACCTTTGGAAATCAGATTAGTCCTCAGTTATGGATAGGGGAACTGTTGAAAGTTTCTCTGAAAGGAAAACATGGTAAACCTGATGTGACTAATTGTGCAGTACCATCAACCACCCTCGCAATCAATTGTCAGGAAAAAACATCCACATATTCTCCCATAAAAAAATGGTGAACCAGAAGTGAATCTATCAAATTAAAAACTGTTCAGTTTATTATGTGTCAGTCTATTTTTTCATATCCTACACTATAAAATATTATGGAATCGATGTGAGTCTTTTAAAAAAAGATGATCATATAATCCTATGAAACTAGGGTCCTCATTAAATAGTTATATCCTTACTTTGATAAGTCCACACTAGAATAATTGTTGGACCAAGAATCATAATGAACAATTATGTTACCCATGAATTTCTGATTTAGCATGTATCATGCCTATGATGATGCACTAATTGGTGACATTGTTCTGTGTTATCATTATGACTGCAAATATTTCTCTCACAAATAACACCCAACTTGAGATTACATATTTATCCTGTGACCATTCCGTAAATTCATCTATGACTAGAAACCCTGCTGGCCAAAGAACAACCTCACCCCCTCCCCCTCCCCCCCCACACACCTTTAGTTTCAGGTGGAGGATATAATGGTTTAGGATTTTCAATGATCGTATCATTGACATCATTAATATCCACTAGATAGGGAAACCTTAGTGTGTGAATCCCGATCAGTATCCTGATATGACTACCCCTATACAAGGGAATCCACCACAATTCCAGTCCTAATGGTATGATTTAAATATGATGAATCTGATCCTGACTATAATCTGGATATGTAGGATGCCTCCATGAGGCTCAAGAACAATACTCGATGCCTAATTTCCCTCATATATTTCCTTTATACATGATGTTAAACTACATGGGTTTAATAAACTTTGTGGTTTTTTATTCCTTCTATAAGAAGGATACATAGGATGCCTCATAAAGGTTCAATCCCATCCCTAGAATACTAATCTCCCAAAGATAATATAATATTATAGAGTGCTTGCTTATATGGATTCAATATATATAAGTGGATACCCATTAATTTTAATTGGATTAAGAACCTCAGATATATATAGATGGAAACATTGATAATACTCCCCTTTACACATATAGGGATTCAATACTTGATCATTTATTAGGGCAATTGGTCTCATATCAAGATTAGGAAAAAATTCAAAAATATATCTTAAATCTTTATGTGATTACCATAGTAGGAAAAAATTCCCCTCAAAATGGTTTTATGATATCTACCTCTCATCCTCTAAACTAATGTGAGTCCCTAAGTATCATTGGGTATGAAACCCCAATTGACCTCCTGCCTTTAGAATGCAGGTTCGTACTCAGTTATGAATGGGGGAACCATTGAGAGTTTGTTTAAATGAAAACATGGTAAAAGAAATGTAAAAAATTGTGTATCACCTTCAACCCCCTTAAAATAAACCATTAAGAAAAATAATCCATTTATTTTCCCATGAAATATTTACATAAGAATAAACATGAAGTTTCACAACCCAAGTAAAATAAAACATTTACTATATAAGAATAAACTCGAATTTTTAGAGACTATGTAAGAGTAACCCAGATATAATTAGAGATATATAATTTTAACTAGGTTTTTCTAAATCTCAAGTATTATTATCTATAAATTATAGTGTTATATAAGGTTTTCCACTATTCTAAATTTTAATAAGACAACAAAGAAGAAATGTAGAATCACATCCATTGATAAAAAATAGTTCCATGTGGCCTACATGGATTTACCATTGGATATAAAGAAACATGAATATTCTAATGTAAAATAGAATTAATAAATTTCTCAAAAATAGTTCCCATGGATTTTGATCCTAGATAAAAAAATGTGGAGAATATATAGGGTTTTAAAACACATGTTTTTTTGAATCTAAGAAGAGAAATTAGGAATGAATCAACATGAATTGATCATGGAAGATTAAAGATATCACAAATAGACCATTGATATGAGTAAAAAGAACCCCATATTTCTAAAATATTCTTAAAATGGTACCTAAGTATCTAATTCTTAAGGATTATAATATGAGAATATTTAATTATATTTTTTATTCCATAACATTCAATAGAAGTGATGTTTTATTTCTTTGTTCATGAACACCAACCTATATTTTAATAGAGGACTGATATGATGGATTAATACTAGGACATTCCCTGGTATTTGTGTTTTTTTCATTTATATTGTTTTATATTTATTTCAGTGTGAGTTGGTATGGGTTTTAATAGTTTGGTTAGGTGGTTGTCAACTTTCTCCATATATCTTCATCTTTATTTCTCCCTCAACTAAATCAATTCTACCTCCATTAATTTGAATTAAATATTGTAAAATGGGACTAGGGGAGGTAAATGATGAACCAAATATGGTGGAATAATATATTTATGTAACACCTGTAGAATTTGAAAAAAATAAAGATATGCTCATTAGCAAACAAGTCATGCAATGCCGAGATTAAATGAACCATGAAATAATACTATTTTATATGTGACCATTATAACCAAAACGTTAAATTAGAATGTATTAATATTATTTAATACTTTATAAAATATATATATAATTTTTTTAATAAATATAAATTTATTGATAAATTTTTATTACATAATCAATAAATTTTTTGAAAAGTAATTTTCTTCTTTGAAAATATGTTTTGTTCAAAAATGAATTTTATTTATTTTTAGTGAGAATTTAATATAATTAATATATACAGATTTTAGAAAATTTATTTGATAAAATGAAATTAATTTTTTAAATCATTATATCAAATTAACTTAGCATGGAATTTTGTGTGTTTATTGGAAAATATTTATTTTTTAGTGAATAGTGAAAAATATTGTTTTTTGTAAAACAATCATTTCTTTTCAATAAATTAATCAATTTTAAATTAAATTTATTATTTTAATTTTATTTAAAATAACATAAGTATTATTTAGTTATATTTAATCCACTTAATTAAATTTTAATCATATTTATATTAGATTTTAGTATAATTTAATTTTTTGGGTTTAAAATGGGTTTTTTGTGATATTTTTTTAAAGTAATTAATGTTTCTAAATTTTAAATTATTTAAGTAAAACCTATTTAGTAATGATTTGAATTAAAATTATATATTATATATCAATAAATATTAATTTAATTCCATATAAGGACAATTACTACTCATAAAGTTAGTATAAAATCATCTTATGCTTGGAAATATATATTTCTTGAAATCCCTTTTTTACATTACGTCTGTGGGTTTGATTTTTAAATTAAATTTTTTCACTTATATGAATTAAATATGTAAAATGGATTCAATATTCTTAATCAAAATAATTTATATTGGGTGAAAAAAGTAAAAATATCTTGTTGTGATTATGGTGAGAATGGGTTTACTGGGGGTTAAACAAAATTGATAAGGATTAAAATAACATAAAAGTTTGTCGAAAATATATTTTATGACAATATTTAGAGATTATAGCATCTAAGGATCTATAATGGCCCATGTTTTAGCCTATTATAAGGTGAAAAACGTGGGGATCATATTTTCTTTTCAAAAATTACGAGTGTTTTACTCACCTCACGTATAAAAGGACACCCACTCTTCCCTCCTCTATATACCTCCAAATAATTTTAGTTAGGTTAATGACAACCAAAAATACCTTCTTTATATCCTTCCACACATCCTATATCTCATTTTTTGAATATAAATCCATCCTAATAATTATTTTTCTACTAACCTAAGAAGGTTGTCTGAAGAAGAGGTATTGTTCTTAACAAAGCGTATTTATTTTATTTATTATTACACCTCCTTAAAATTTTATTCGATTATAATGATGTAATAAAACCAGTATCTACCATATAATTATATTTTATTATTTTAATCACATAATCGAAATCCATCTCCACTTCCATAAAATGGTAAATGAAACCATCATTCGTATGTAGTGTGGACTACTGCCTCACAAACCAATGTAATTCGTTTTTCATCATATCCTCTCATAGCTTGTTATAATATGGATTTAAATTATATATATGATATTTTTAGCATAATTATACTTATTTAATTATGATATCACATATACCTTCGTAATTTCCATTTCATGTTGGATACGATAACGTCTCTAGTGGGTACGGCGGACTACCACCTCGTGAAGTGATATGATTTTTTTCACTAATGCTTTACATACATGGAAATAAGGATAAATTTAATGAATATATGTGATATAAATATGAAATAATAAAATATTTATCATTATGAAAATATAATATATCATTTTCTTTCTTACATTTCCATTCACTAAAAATTGATAATGTTGTCCATGCGTACATATGGACTAGCGCCTCCATGAAGCGATGTGATTATTTTTTCATCACCACATCACTTGGATGATATATGTTGGTATATCTAAATAAATAAAATATTATTAATAATATTATTATAAACATATAAATAAAAATATTTCTTACCCCATTTCTATAATGATCATTGAAAAATAGAAATGTTACTTATGCGTACGTAATGTCAAACGTCTCCATGATCGTAACATAGTTCATTTTTCATAACCATAATTCAAGATCGGATCTAAAAGTATAATTTATGCATAAAAATTATAATTATTTAATTATTATTATATATACTAATAAATAAATACCACTTTTACCATAGTCAACCTACTGAAGTCATTTTGGACATGTAAGCTAAGTATCATCAAAACACCTGATGTGGACTTAACTAATAAAGTATTAAAATATGTAATTAAAAAAGAAATAAATTAAATTATTTAATTTATGGTATTAAACCTAGAAAATTTTCTTAATAAATAAAATAATTTATATAATATTATTATATAGAATATAAAGGACATACATAGAAAGTTTGGACCCGAGATAAATATTTCTTATCTCACCTTTATTTCTGTGATAAATATTCCATATTAACCACTTATTTTTATTATGTAGTTTATATACTACCCACAAATGTTTTTTATTAATATTTTCATGAAAATTAATTGGATTTATAAATCTATATGATTTTATCTCTTTTATGAGGTTTTGATCCAGAGATTACCAAAGTAGTGAGGGACTTTATCTCAATTTCCCTTCACTGAGGTATATTGTAATGTTATGCACCTAATTTATTTTATATAGATTATATAATTAACCATTTACATGAAATATCATGAATAATTCATAAATCATGGTATTTTATTTTTCAATTTTAATTATTTCATCCAATTATATTTGACTTGAATGTTACTAAGTGGTAAGAAATTTTCAAAACTCAATTTATTTTAATTGGGTAATATTACTTCTTCATTGTGTTTGATATTATAAGATTATATGTGTAATTAATTTTTATTATATTATGTTTTATATCCAATTTTTCTATGTGTATTTAAATTTGATACACATAATCTATGCATTGATTAATTCTCACTTCAAGGTTATGATAATTGTAAGGGTTTCTTGTCTCAAATTGTCTTCTTTAAGACATATGTTGTATTATAAACCTATCATCTTTTATGAGGATAATCTACTGAACATTTTTGTTTAATTCAATGAATCTACTTATGCTAACAATATTTAAAGTTTCATTTTATTTTATTCTTTCATGGGGCTTATGATTTAAGAGTTACCAAAGTGGAAAAGGTTTTATGTTACAATCTCCTTCTTAATTGGGATTTTTTATTCTTGAATTTCCATTAAAGGAAATTATTTTATCATTGTATAATAAACCCCTTTAATTTTATTCTCCTCAGTTTATTCATGAATTATTCAAGAAATATTATTATATTTCTCTCTTTGGTAGTTAAAATGATTTAATAAAATGTTTTTTAAAAAAATAAGAATTCATTGCTCTCTTATGTCAAAAATCCTTTTTCTTCCAAATCCATTTTTTAAAATGTTTTAAAAAATGTTTTACTATTATTTTTTAAAGTTATTTTTACCTATAATTGGATTCAAAAAAAAAAAAAATATTCTATCCATTTTCCAAATGAGTCCCTTTTTAAATCTTAGTAGAAATGTGAAAGGAATCATTATTTTAATGTACTCGGCATGAATGGAATTTTCTACCATCATGACCACTCAATATTTTATAGCCTTCATTTTAAGTTTAAAAGTTTTTTTTCAAATAAAATTATTTCATTAATTATTTGAGAAATTTTTGGGTTTTAAAAAAGTGTTTTCAAAATTAAAAGGATATTTTTATTAAGAAATGTTCCAAGTTATCTTTTAAAATAATTTTCCATATAAGATGACATCATTTGATGTTACTAAAAGTGAAAATGTTATTTTCATAAATTATTTTTTAATGAAATTTTAATGGTATTTCCATTCACTAATTTCAACTAGCCTTGTTGTTACCTATGCTCCACTAGGATATGTTGAAATTATGCCATCCTTATTATTTCTCAGTATTAATTATGATTGTTTCAATAGATTTCCATGGAACCCATTTCTATTACATGGCTCACGGAAGTTATGAAATGAATAAGGATTTTTTCTAAGAATTTTAGTTTTTTATGGTTCTATGACATTATTTATGAAAATTTGATCTCCCATTATAGCTCATAGGTGAGGCCAATACAACTTATATGATGGTTTTCTCCCCATTATAACTCATGGGTTAGATTGATACTGTTTATATGATGATTTCATTCACATTACTGCTCACGATGTATCCCATTATAGCTCACGGGTGATCCTAATACAGTTTATATACTGGATTGAGCCTCATTATATATTAAGATATGATGAGTGATCCCCATTATATCTCTTCAATGCATTGGGTATGGAAGTTGACCATATGATTATTCCATTTATAAGGTTTCTATAAGGGTTATATAAATATAATGTTCCAAGATAACAACACATTTTTATTATAAATTCTATGGGTTATAAATGTTAACTTTTATAAAGTCGACATCACATGGCTCATGATTATTGATTCTTATGACTCTTTCCTTTGTTAAGGTTTTATGCAATGTTTCATGATTGATGATCTGAGTATTTTTCAGTATGAATTCCCATATATTATTCTAATAAACTTTTATTATTTCATAATATCCTTATTATCATCTTATTCTCACTATTGATATTCAATTATTAATGCATATGTTTACCCTTACTGAGTATTTGAGATCACCCTTCTTATTTTTACATTTCCCCAGGTTGTGAAGAATGTTGATTAAATTATTTTTGCCTCCAAAGGTTTATAACATGATTAAGTTTATGGGAGATATTTAAGACTTAATATGGAATATTAACGAATGGGTATAGTGGGATAATACTACCTTGAATTCATGGGTATTTTTTATGTCTGTGGTTTTCCTAATTCTCTAAAACTATAAACCTAAAAGGTATTTAGGCATTTAGTTGATCCAATATTTCATTTTCATGTTTTAATTTTTGAATGGAGAAAATTGGATCACCTTAATCAGTATCAAATCTAAAAATTTAAATTTTATGTTTTTAGCACCAGATCCAGGAGTACATGTTTGAGGCTATTATAGTTAGTATCAGAGAAAATGAAGGAATCCAATCCTTGAGAAATATCATTTGTATGAATTTGGAGATGCATGTTTCTCCACCTAAATGATTAATTTGGAAATGTATGCCACTAGGGATGGTGGTAAGAGTCCCACATAGTAGGTTTAACCACCCATGGAGTGCTCTGATATGTATCAATTATATCCCACTGGTAATAATTCGATACCATTGTAGTTGTTATTAGAGTAAGTTTTAAATAAATATGGGGATTAAGATGTCTCTATGTGAGATTATCTTAAGAGTTCTGGATTCCATCATGGGTTTAAAATTGTAAGTATAATCATGAACTCAAATTCTTAGACACCATTTTTGAGGTTTTCAGTGATGGAGGTCTAATATGGTTAATAATATTTTGGGAGGAATTTTTTTGGTTTAAGGTATATATTAACCTTAGGTTCAACATAATGTATTATTTGAGGAATAATACCATTAATTGTTTTATAAATAAGTTTAATGTAAGTGGTTACCTATATGGTTTATAATATCTTTGATGTTCAGGTAATTATGGGTTATTACATTTTAGGGAACATTATATGATTATGGAAGACTCATTTTGGTATAATAATTTAAAATTGATTGGTGTTATTTAGAGATAAATTTAAAATAAACCATGGAATAATATGTGATAAAACCCTTCTAACATTTGGGATTCAATCATAGTAAAAAAATAGAATAATATTAAATAGATTTATTTATATAATGATTTTGTTTAACCTTTGGGTATTAATGTTAAGTTTTAAAGATTAATGATATGATGGTTTATTCATTTTTGGAATTATCTTACCTTATAATAATTGTTTAGGTTTTGGTTAATTTATAAATACATTAGTAATAGCTTGTTATCATTTTGTTTAATTATTTGATCCATTAGTGTTTGATTTTAATGATTTATTCATGAAACCTTCATCATGAATACTTATCTTTTGGAAAAACAGATGAGATTATGGTGGAAACTGATTAGAGGATGAAATTAAACTTATCATATAAGTATATTTCCTTATGTTCTTCTTATAGATGGTAAGGAATTTCTAAACCCAGGGAAAATGATCTTTAAAATGAAAAGTTTATCCTATTGCGTTCATTTATGATGAAAAAATGGTTTATTCACAACTCTTTTTTTAAGGTTTTGTGGATGTTTACTTTATCATGATCATTCAATTTCATGTGATCGATGATATATATCACTCTTTATCATTATTTGGGAACTACACTTTTCTTACATGTCCAAATATTTTCTTCCCAGCAATTTTCTCTTATTTTGAAACCTAGTATGTGTTATTCCAGATAACTTGGGTACATCCTTTTATCTCTTATCAATTGGAAGTTTTATTAACCCTTTTTATGATGTGGGACTTCAAGAAATGTTTTTTAAAATGTCCTAACCATGATTACGAAGAAAATGTTATAATTTTGAGGAAAAAATATTAAATTGTGGTAATGTAACACATTGATATTTTAAAAAAGGTAACTTATTCTTGATAGTATATAACAAATGCAGTACCAATATTAAACGAACCATGAAGTAATATTATTTTATATATGACTGTTACAGCCCAGTCATCAAATCAGATTTTATAAATAGTATTAACTAATTATATATATATATATATATAATTTTCCTAATCAATATAAATTTATTGATAAATAATTATGACATGATCAATCAATTTTTTGTGCAGTAATTTTATTCTACAAAAATATGTTTTCTTAAAAAATGATTTTTATTTATTTTTTTGTGAAAAAATATTATAATTATTTTATTGAGATTTTATAATATTTAATTGTATAAAATGAAAATTATTTTTAAAATCATAATATAAAAACTAAATTAGCGAGAAATTTGGGGATTTGTTTCAAAATATTTGTTTTTCAGTGAATACTGAACAAATACTGATTTTTGTAAAATTGTCATTTCTTTTCAATAAATTATGTAATTTAAAAGTCCCATTATACATTTAATTTTATTTAAAGTAATATGAGTATTATTTATATATTTTTAACCCACTTAATTAAATCTTAATCAACTTTATATTTTATTTTTTTATAAGTTTATTTTTCGGTTTTAAAACAATTGTTTTCTTAGAATTATTTTAAAGTGAACAATGTTTCTCCATTTTAAAGTATAAAAGTAACCCATAATGAGAAATTATTTAAATTAAATTTTTAGATTATATATCAGTAAATATTAATTTAAATTCATACAATGATTATTACTGTTCATATAGTTAATATAAAATCATCTTATTCGTAAAAAATACATTTCTTGAGAAACTGCTTTTTTGTCACGTTTGTAGATTTTATTTTTAAATTAATTTTTTATAATTATGTGAATTAAATTTATTAAAATGGATTAAATATTTTTAATCATAAAAATTTATATTATATAATAAGGTAAACTTAATTTTTTCAATAATGAATAGTCAAAACAGTAAAAAAAAACTTTTGTCATGGTTACGGTGAAAATGAGTTTATTAGGCGTTAAACTAAAAAGTTAAGGGTTAAAATAACCTAAAAACTTATCTAAATTATATTTTATAGACATATTTAGAAATTATATCATCTAATTATCGATAATGGTCCATTTTGGAGGCTTTTGGAAGGTGAAAAATGTGGGTATCACTTGTTATTTTCAAAATTTATAAGTGTTCAACTCACCTCACTTATAAATGGCCACCCCCTTTCCTATCCTCTCCACACATCCAAATCCTTTTGGCTTGGAAAATAATTACCAAAATTATTTCTTTATATCCCTCCCCACATTATATATCCCGTTTTTTTATCATAATTCCATCCTAATATTTATTTTGATGCTAACCTAATGTGGTTGTATAAAGAAGACGTATCGTGCTTAATCAATCATATTTATTGTATTTCTTATTCCACCTCCTTCAAATCATATTAAATTATGATAATTTAATCACACTAATATCTCCCATATACTTAGATGTTTTTTTATTTAATATCCTAAATCCATATACTCTTCCATCAAATGGGAAACAAAGCCATCATTTATGTGTATGTCAGACTACCGCCTAGTGAACAGATGTAATTAGTTTTTCATCATCACCTCTCATGGTTTGTTATAATGATGGATTTAAATTATTTATATGAGTTTTTTTAACATAATTATACTTCTTCAATTATAATATCACATATACCTTCTTACTTTCCATTATGTGTGGGATACGATAATATCGCTTGTGTGTATGGAGGACTACCACCTCACGAAGCGATGTGATTTTTTTTTCACTAAGGATTTACATGGAAGATAATAAGTATAAAGTTAATGAATATATGTGATACACATATGAAATAATTACATATTTAAAATTATTAAAAGATAATATATCATTTTATTTCATAGCTTTCTATTCACATAATAATGGTAATGTCGTTCATGCGTCTGTGTGGACTACCGCCACCATGAAGTAGTGTGATTATTTTTTCATCACCACATAAATGGATGATATATATAAGTATATTTTAAGAAATAATATATTATTTATGATATTATTATCATTATGTAACGTTAAAATCTTAGCACATTAGCCTCAGCCCGGTTGGTGAGGACTCTTCAAGTGCATCCATGAGACCCAAGATCGAATATGGGAGGAGGTATATTTCTGGATATTGTTGTAGTACTATAGAAGGTATTGTAGCTGAAATTGTCATAGTTACTATAGAAATTACTATAGCAGGTACTATAGCATACATTGTTTGGTACCGTAGTAGTGAGAACTATTCACCGTCGGGCCACCGGTTTGGGTCTTGAGTACTTAAGGCCTTTGGGCCACCCAAAACATCATGTAAGTAAGGATTTCAGGAAACCTTAAAGACTTTGGGCCACCTCAAGGCCTTCAGACCACCTGATGTGTATATGAAAACCATGAAAATTCTATAAGGAATAAGTTCCATAGGATTATTTAAAGTAGGAACATTCACCAAAGAAAATCTATCAGATTTGGATGATTGGGAATGTTTGTAATTTTCCAATGGTACCAGGATTTTTCATTTTTATATAGGAAATATATTTAATCAGCCATGAAAATATTGAGAGTTTATCATGATGCTGATTCTGGGGAGGGGAAATTTCAGTATTCATAGTCTAGAAGAAGTCCTTTAAGACCTTCTGATCATGTAATGTCATGAATCCTACGGGCCATGTAAGGGTTCCCCTTCAGCACTTAAAAGGGGATTATCAAAAATAAATAAATAAATAAGGAATTCATGCCATTAATGATAAATATAAAATTTTACTTACTTGCATTCTATAATGATCATTGAAAAATGGAAACTTTTCCCATGCGTGCGTACGACCTATCGTCTCCATGATCGTAATGTAGTTCATTTTTTCTAAACAATGTTACTAATTTGTTTTAAAAGTATATTTTTTTATGAAAATTATAATTATTTCATGATTATTATTCTAGATATGTTTAAATAATTACCCATTTGACCATATTCAACATACCAAATTTATTTTGGACATATAATCCAAATATCATCAAAACACCTGATGTGGACATAACTGATTATGTATTTAAATTTTTAATTAAAAAATAACTAAAATAAATGATTCAAGTATAAGGTCTTAAACCTATAAAAGGTTATTAAGAAATAAAATAAATGATATAATCTTATTATATAGGATTTAAAGGATATTCATGGAAATTATGAACTTAGGGTAAGGGTTTCTCATCTCACTTTGATTCATATGAGACATATGTCATATTCACCACTTATTTTTATTTTGTGGTGTATATACTATGAATGAATGTATTTTATGATTATTTTTTAAAAAATTATTCTGATTTATGAATCTATATAAGTTTATCTATTTCATGATGTTTTGATCCATAGATTACCAAAGTAGTAAGGGACTTCATCTCAATTTCCCTTCATTGAGGCATATTGTAATGTCATGAACATAATTTATTTTATATGGTGTATAACCTACCCTTTTACATGTATTATAATGAATTATTCATAAATAATTGTATTTTAAATTTCAATTAAAATTATTTAATCCAAGGGTATTTAAATTGAATGTTACCATGTGGTAAATAATTTTCATAACTTAATTTCTTTTAATTTTGTTATATTACTTCTTAATTGTGTTTGATATTATAATATTATGTGTTTAATTAATTTTTATTATATTAAATTTTATTTCCACTTTTTTTATGTGGGTTTTCATTTGACAGAAAATATAGATATGTTTATTAATTCTCACTTCAATGTTATGATCATCGTAAGGGTTGCTTGTCTCAACTTGTCTTTTTTTGGACATATATTTGGTTATATGTCTATATTATTTTATGAAGTGTATCTAATTTCCATTTTTATTTAATAAGATAAATATTATTATGTAAAAAATATTTAATGTTTCATTTTAAGTTATTCATTAATGGGGCTAAGGATTGAAGATTTATCAAAGTGGGAATGGTTTTATGGTACAATCTCCTTTTTAATCGGGATTGTTTATGCTTCAATTTCCATTGAAGGAAATTATTTGATAACTTTATAATTAACCCATTTAATTTTATTATTCTTTGTATATTTATGGATTTTTCATGTAATATAACCATTTTCCTCTCTTTTTTACTTAAAATAATTTAAGAAATGTTTTTAAGAAAATCTGACTTCATTTATCTCTTTAGTTGAAAATCCTTTTTCTTCCAAATCCATTTTTAAAAAAAAAATTGAAAATGATTTACTATGATTTTTTAAGATTATTTTTACCTATAATTGTTTTTTATAAATAAAATCAAAGGAATATTCCTGTCATTTACCAAATAAGGTAATTTTTACTTTTACCAAAAATGTGAAAGGAATATTTATTTCAACGTGCTCAACATGAACAGAATTTTAATTGTTTTTTCATGCATCAATATCAACACCCCTTGTTGTTATTTATTCTTCACTAGAATATGTCAAAATTATATGATCCATATTATTTCTCAGGATAGATTACGATTGTTTCAAGAGATTTTCATGGAACTAATTTATTTTCTATGATTCAATGGAGTAATGAAAGGAATAATGATTGTTTCTGATTTTTTTATTTTTATTATAGTTTTTGGACATTTTTTTCAAAGGTTTGAGCACTATCATAAATCACAGGTGAGCCTGATATATCATATTCGATGGTTTAGACCTATTATATCTCAAGATACGAAGGGTTGAGCCCCATTATTTCCCATGAGTGAGAATGATATAGATTATATGAGGGGTTGATACAATGGGTTTAGCCACATCATATCTCATGGTTGACCTCAATAAAGCTTATATGATGGGTTGGTCCCCATTATATATCTCCAATTCATTGGGTATGGAAGGTTATTGTATGGTTATTACATTTATAATGGTTCTATAAAGGTTCTATGAATATAATGTTCCAAGATACCAAAACATTTTTTTCTTTCTATGGGTTATAAATGTTTCCTTTGATAAATATTGACATCACATGACTCATTATTATTGATTCTTATGACTCTTTACTTTGTTAAAGTGTTATTCCATGTTTCATTATTGATGTTCCAGGTATTTATTGGTATTAATTCCCTTATTTTATTCTCATACACCTTGATTATTTCATCATACCCTTATGATCATCTTATTCACACTAATGAAATTCAATTTTTAATGCTTACATTTACCCTTACTGCATATTTGAGTTCACCCTTCTTATGTTTCTATTTCCCCAGGTTAGGAAGAATTATGATTAAATTATTTTCATATAGAAAGTTTTCTAACATAATAAAGTGTGTGGGGGATGTTGATGACGTAGTGTAGAATATTAAAAGCAGGGTATAGTGAAAAAAATACTCCCTTGAATTCATGGGTATTGTTTATATAAGAGTGTTTCCTAATTCTATAAAACTCTAAATCTAAAAGTTCATTGGGTATGTAAGTGATATAATACTTTCTTTTGATGTTATAATTTTTGGATGGAGAAAATTGGGTCACCTTCATTAGTATCAAATCCAAAAATATAAATTTTATGTTTTTAGTACCAAATCTATGAGTTTGGGTTCAACTTTTTTATATTTGAGGTGATGAAATGTTCAAGGTTGTTGAAATGTCCTAGCTAGGATAACACTAAATTGGTTCCCTGATTAATATCACCATAAGACTTTATAAGAACCTCCCCATATTCTAGAGGCTATCAACCAGTAGTGAGGTCATAGGGTGTGTGAGTAGGGAGACTAGGACCTCATATCAAAGTAAGAAAATAGTATAAACCACTAAACATCATCCATAGAAGTAAATAATAGTGTACGTAAAAAATAAATATAAATATGGTTGCATTAAAATAGAATGTAGTAAGGGCCTAAACATCCATGTCATACATACATCACATATCAACCACTAGGTCTATCTCATATATTGGAGTAAATAAAACAAACATAAATAAATTTATAAGGCTCTACTATTGACTCTAAGTTGGATCATGTACCTAATTTCCAAGGCACTACCAAGATGCTCTAGACCGATCATAAGAATCCACATGATCGGATTCGCTCGATCATGCATTCCCAGGCCTCATCCCTATCCATTGTACAACCATGCTCGAACTAAAATAAGAAATATGGTCTACATTCACACTAAGGTGCATGTATAAGGGGTGATAAATAAATCTTAGTATGCCACCCCTAAAGGTGAACCAATAATATTCTATGATAAGTGCATGCACATGTAATATGCTCACCCTATACAAGACACTTCAAGAAGTAAAATCATAAAATGAATCCATTGTAGATCTCAGTTTTGTGATCCTTGTTAATTGGAAATCTAGTGAATAATGATTTTTTTTGATGTTGTGCCACTTAGTCCATGTATAGATAAGTCAATACTTGGTTTTGTAATCGTGGTCAATAATACATACTTGATCAAGCATCAAAAATTGTAGTATCGAAATGATACCAATTGTAGTATCAAAATAATGATATAGATGCTCAATATTCAAGAGGGTGTGAATTTTATACTTTAAAAAATTCCTTTGGAACTTTTATAGATGGTAGTGTTTAACTAAGTTAAACAAGGTAAATTCACAAGACCTCTTAGTTCTACAAACTTTCTTGATTCTGAAAATGTGGTTCTGGAAAATGAAACTTAATAAAACTGTACAAAGACAAATATTCTACCATAAAGCATCTAGAATCTTACTAATCAGAGTACAAGTATAAGAAAGTATAATATAGTTATACTTTCCTCAACAACCAAAATGCAGCGAAAAACTTGAAATAATACAAGTAACAAGTAGTAAATCTTTTAACCCAAAGAGAAGGGTATCCAACAACCTTTAATAAAGGTCCCTTGATTTATACTTTCAAGAAATTCTATATTACCCACACCGGGGTAAGACCTCGATACAAATATCAGAATCTGTCTTGTTATCCATGCATGCCCTCGAACTTCGAGGTAGTTGTCACCTCTATCTTCTTATCCCTAGAATCCTTCAAATGTACTCAGAAACACTCAGAGTCGCACGAAGCAATTATAAACAAGATCTTCAGTATGCACAAAGTAAGAAAGCCTCTCTCTAAAAATCCCTTCACAGCATGTAATCTCTTGAGTCGTAGAACTGTTCATCCAAGTTTTTGAGATCGTTCAAATGAGCTCCTATTTATAGGAACATATTCAATGGTCGGCTCCCTCCTCCAACAATCATATTTTTCCTTTAATTTCATAGGGACTTATACATGTGTCACTCAAACAATGGTTGGTTAGAAATACAATTCACGACATCTTTTTATAACTCAAACAAGAGTAAGTTAAAATATGGTTTCTTAACAAAATTCATTTTTCGAAGTGTAAGGAAAAATAAAAGTTGAGAGTCTAACCAAAAAAACATTCGGTGTCTAGAATACATGGATATTCAGATTATGTCATCAAAAGAATTCAGAACCTGAATTCTAAAGAATTATAGAGTCTGAACTCAGAAAGTTCAGAGTCTTTATTCATAAGAATTTGGAATCTGAATTCATAGAATTCAGAGTCTGAACTCAGAATGTTCAGAGTCTTAATTCAGAGAATTCGGATTCTGAACTCAGAAAGATTGAAGTATGAATTCCAAGAATCTGGAGTCTAAACTCATAATGTTCGGAGTCTGAATTCATAGAATTTTGAGTCTGAACTCATAAAGTTCAGAGTCTGAATTCAGAGATTTTGGAGTCTGAACTTAGAAAGTTCGGAGTCGGAATTCAGAGAATTCAGAACCTGAATTCATATCCTAAAAACAGAATGCTCTATATCTAAGTATTTATAAGATTATGAGGTTTTAGTTATGAAACCGAATTTTATACTTAGAAATAAAATGTTTTAGGTTTATATAAATTATTCCATGAAAAATGAAAACAAGGTAGGGATAAATTTTCATGGGGAAGGAAAATTTCCCTTATGAAAGAAAAACAGGGTAAGGATAAAATTTTCTTGGGGAAGGAAAATTTCATTAATAAAATAAAATTTCCCTTATCAAGATAAAATGGATTTTTCCTTAAGATAGAGTGTTTTTGATTTTCAGAACAAGAAGGAATGGAAAAGTCATAAGGAAACCTTATTGACTCAACAATCTCCCCCTTTTTGAAAATCACAAACCTCCTTACGAAAAAAGAATATAAGGACATAGAAAATATTTTTCTGGACTTTAAAAATAAAACTTATCTCCCTTAACACATGGGAAATGATGAATACGACTAACTCCCCCTTAGGATTTGGATACATTAAGGATTTTATTCTTGATTTCTGGATTGAAACTTAGAATTTTATTGCATACAAAAATCTTCTTGAATAAGAACTCCCCCTTAGATGAACTCCCCCTTTCTTAGGGAAATTTTTTATTTTACTTTTTATTCTTTTCTAATATTCCTTTATCCCCCATTGTGATTTTCAAAAATAATTAAAGGGAATGGAAAATAAAATATGGTAATTGAAATATTAGTACTAGACAACCAGAAATATAAAGAGCAACCCAAAATTTCATTACGATTGGAAAAATTTATACATGTAAGTAATAAACTAAAAGATCAGAATTGAACAATATAGTCCTTACTTATCCTTCAACATCAACTTCTTCACTATGTTTTTGAGATTCTTAAGATCCTTTTGATCTTCCTCTACACGTTTGATAAGCTAATCCTGATCTTCTGTTTTCTTCTCAAAGGCTTTTATTTTTTCTTTCTGAGCTTTAAGAGATTCTTCCTGCCCCTTTAGAACCTCTTCTTGCTTAAATAACTTCTCCTCTATCTCAATCCTAATATCCCTTTATCTCTTCCAACTTTTAGGAACTGAATATAACTTCCCATTCAGATCTTTTACTTCTTGCATCTGAGAATTTTGTTCCAGGGTAAGCTTTTCCTCAAAACAATTTGTGGGATCCTTTAACTTCACTTCTTCGGTATCAAATTCATCCTTGAAACTTTCATGGAATTCATTAATAATTCTCATCTCTTCTACTATCTTCCTTGACCAGCGTGACATATTTTTACATGACCTTTTATGAGCTTTATAGCTAATAAGAAAATTCTTGAGGTCTTCCTCCAGTTTGATACACTTATCCATCACCATGTATACTAAATCTGATTTTTGATTTAAGGTGTGTTGAAGCATCTGGCATCTCGATTCTATGCTTGGAAATATTGGAATAGTCCCAAAAATCTTCTTCAAATATTGGACTACAAAATCATGTCTAAGGGAGGAAGATTATGAATCAAAGATTTTTCTTGGCGAGGTTTCTTTTTCTAACTCAGCAGCTTTCCTCTTTGAAGAACCACCAACATATTTTTTCTTTACCACAGCCTTGGTAGGTTTATCAACTACTAACCGTTTTCCGTTATCAACCTTCAGAATGAGTTCTTCTTGATCAACAGATTCATGTTCACTATTAGATTTCTGAACGATTTTTTCTTCATCAAATTATTCATTTTTGGCTCCCACCTAAGCATCCTCCGGGTGAATGAAATCTTTATTGATGCTTTCTTCTTCAGATGGTTTGTCTACTTCATCTTCAACTTTCTCTTCATCCTTTGCAGGAGTAGAAATCTTTGATTATCCATCTTGAGAGGTTCGGAATGATAATTTATCAGAAGGGATTTACTTCTCATAAAAATCCTCTACTTGCTTTATCAGATCTTCAGTATCACCACTACCTTCTTCTTATTCTTCTTCCATTACTTTTTCTTTTACTTATTTTTCTTGTACATTTTCCGGAGTCACAAACTTCTTTTCCAGAGTCTCTAGTAAAGGTTCTATCAAGAAGGATTCTGGTACCGAAATATTCTCAGAAGCTTTCAAAGTAGCCTTCAGTAGGGATTGAACTATTTCAGCCTCAGACAACTTTTTCTTATGCTTCTTCTCTTTCTCATGCTTGTCAAGTTCTTCAGCTGCCTAATCCCTCAAAGATTTTTCTTCAGCGGGGTCTAAGGAAAACTTAGGCTCCCCTTATTTCGGGTTTTTCTTGTCTTCTCTCCACTTTTCTAAAACTTCATCAAGATAGTATTTTTTTTTCTTTGGCTTTGGTGGTGTGGATTGGGTTTCCTTAGTCATTGAGGTTTTTACCTTCTCTTCCAAATCCTTCAACTTCCACTTCCTTCCACCCTTTTCAGAGGTCTCAGACACCTCTTATTTCATTGAAATATATTCAACTTCCTCTTTAGGCAAGTCATAGAATTCTTCAGATTCTATGGAAAATCCAACTTTCATTCTTCTCAAAGTGTCATCACTTAACAACATGACTTTGCAATTTCTTGACTTGGAATTGTAGGGAATTTTGAAGGATTCTAAACACCGAACAATCATCTTGGAAAAAATTTCTGGATACATAATAATCTGAGCATTAATATTTCCATTATTTATGTTCTCAATCGTAACCAAGATATGTTTAACAAAGTTTATCTTCCTTAGGTTTACCAAGAAATCCAGAATCTGCTTATCACTTTTCATCAAAGTATCCTTGTCTCCTTTTCTCAGTATGATAAATCCTTGAACCCACAATTCAAGAATCTGATAATTTGTTTTCAGGTGAAAATTCTTTGGAGTCTTCACTTCTGAGACACCAAGGCAAGCCATGGCCTTCACCTTATCAAAACTACCTTGAACATCATGCAACTTATGAGAACAAAATTCAGCTTCCCCTTCATAAGGAATATCTACCAAGCTTGCAGCCTTGGTGTAAGAAAGTGAATATGTATTTCCATAACATTTGAAAGAAAACTTTATCCTCCCTTATTCCTTGAAGAAAATTACTGACTCATAGAAATATATTAAAAAATCCTGATTTACCAAATCCCGATTTTTTGGTTTTGAAAGGAAAACAATTTCCCACCCTTTCATCTCTATATTCTTGGAGATAATAGAATCATACTTTGCAAAAAAAAAACTTTGGATCAAATAACCTTTCCCTATATATCTGCCATTTATAGATTAGTTTGACAGTTGACATATATTTCTAAGAGGAGACTTTGGAAGACATTCTGAAGTAGGAAAGATCTATGAAGTTCGGAACGGGCTTATGTAGGAGGGCAGAGCTTCATCAAGCACAAGATTGAGTTTTGATGTGAGACAACCATCGGGGGTCATTTATATAGGTGTTTGAGGCGACGGTTCATCTTCCACACTCAATCCAGTGGTTGAAAAACCTTCTGATCAGATCTGACGGTTGAGATGATAGTCAGAAGGAAATTTTGATAAAATCCGATCTTTTGAAGTTTTTTTTAAAGAAAAACATTTGGATTTAAGAAAAAGTGAATACAAAAAATTTAAAAACAGATGAAAATACCAACAAGTAAAAGACTATTACGAAAATTTAAGAAATGAAACATACCTTTCGGATTTCTAGGAATATTATTTGTAATGAGGAAAATTCTTCTTGAAGAACTTTAGTTTCCAAAAATTTTGATTATGAAAAATTTTTAAACTACGCAAATTTTCATTACGAAAAATTTTGAATACAAAAATCTTCATTACGAAAAACATTGAATATGAAAATCTTCATTACTAAAAATTTAGAAAACCTTCATTACAAAAATTTAAGTATGAAAATATTCATTACAAATATTTAAAAAATATTCATTACAAAAATTTTATGTACAAAAATCTTCATTACAAAATTTTTTGAAATCCTTCATTATAAAAATTTAAGTACGAAAATCTTCATTATGAAAAGTTAGAAAATATTCATTACAAAAATTTTATGTAAAAAAATATTTATTACGAAACATTTTGAACTGACTAATATGAAAATGTACTCCCCTATGAAAAGGAGTTTCCTACTGTAAGGAGATAGGTTTCAATAAGAAGTTAATATGGAAGATTAACTTATGGTTATCATTCCTAAATTCTGTTTAATGTATTCAAATATGTTAGAGGGTAATGATTTTTTCAAAATATCGGCAATTTGATCTTGTGTTCTGATAAATTGAAGAATTATATCTCTTTTATGTGTGTGATCCCTAAGAAAGTGATGCCTAATATCTATGTGTTTTTCATGAGAGTGATGTGCAAGGTTTTTTCTTAAGGCAATGGCACTAGTATTATCACACAAAATTTCTTTTTTGGTAAAACTCATACCATAGTCTGTGAGTGTGTGTTGCATCTACAATACTTGAGTACAACAACTTCCAGCTGCTACATTTTTAGCTTCAGCAGTGGAAAGTTCTACTGAGTGTTGCTTTTTCCATGACCAAGAAACTAATTAATCTCTTAAGAAATGACAAGTTCCAGATGGACTTTTTCTATCCATTCTACATTCACCAAAGTCAACATCCAAAAAACTTTTTAAAACAAAATCATTTATAGAAGTATAAAAGAGTTCTAGATCCATGGTTTCCTTCAAGTATTAAAAAATCCTTTTCACTGCCTTTACATGAGATTCCTTAAGATTGGATTGATATATTTCACATAAGAATACTAGAAACATTAAGTATGGATGACTAATTTTCAAGTAAAGTAGGCTTCCTATCATACCACTAAAAGATGTTTGGTCTACTGGTTTCCCAGCTTCATCAAGATCAGGTGAATTTGAGGTACTAATGGGAGTAACTATACTCTTAGTTTTGTCATATCCATACTTTTTAATAATATCTTTAATATATTTATGTTGGGATATATAGATTCCTTCTGGTTTTTGAGAAATTTTAAAACCAAGGGAAAATGTTAACTCACCCATTATACTCATTTCAAACTCAGATTACATTAGATCCGCAAAGGAATTAGTTAAATATTGATGAGTTGAACAAAATATAATGTCATCAATATAAATTTGAACAATCAAAACATTTTTCTTATATTTCTTTACAAAAAGGGTTGGATCAGCATTTCCTTTAACATAGTTATTTTGAAGCAAAAATTCTGTAATTCTATCATACCAAGCTCGAGGGACTTACTTAAGTCCATACAAATCTTTGGTAAGTTTGTAAACATGTTCAAGATTTTTTGAATCTTCAAAACTAGGAGGTTGTTCAAAAAAAACTTCCTCTTGAAAAAAACCATTAAGGAAAGCACATTTAACATCCATTTGAAAAAATTTTAAATTTAAGAGTGCTACAAAGGCAAGTAGAATACGAATATATTCAAGTCTAGCTACTGGAGAATAGGTTTCTTCATATTTTATTCCGTCTTGATGATTATAGCCTTTATCAACCAATATAGCTTTATTTCTTACTATGATTCCATTTTCATCACATTTATTTCTGAATACCCATTTTACTCCAATAATAGAAGTTTCCTTAGGTCTTTCAACTGAGGTCCAGACTTTATTCCTTTTGAATTCATTTAGCTCATAGTGCATAGATTTTATCCAATCATCATCACCTAAAGCATCATCAGTGTTTTTTGGTTCTAATTGGGAATGGAATGCGAGATGTTTTTCCTTCATTTCTTAAGGAACTTCTAGTCCTTACGGGTTGATTTACATCACCAATGATAGTATCATAAGGATGATTCTTTAGAAATAACTTATTTGGGTTTTGTAAAACATGTTCATCAATATAGTGTAGGAATCCTTCTGGGGTAAATTCTTCAGAAATATTTTCTTGAACATTTTCCTTATAAGAAGGATCGTCTAACAAAGTTTGATAATAAATTTTTGAAAACACATCTGAATATGTAGGTTGAGGTTGTTTAAAAACAAAAGGATTAGTTTCATAAAATTTGGCATGCACTATATCTTCAACAGTACAAGTATTTTTATTGAAACCTCTATAAGACTTAAAATGTTGTGGAGTAGAATAATAAAATTCCTTCACCAAATTTTGGTGCGAATTTATGTAGATTATCTTTAGTATTCAGAATGAATACTTTGCAACCAAAAACCATGAAGTAGGTAAAGTATTATCTTTATCAGAAGAAGATTCTTAATATGAGGATTCATAGTATTTACTATCACTGTAATTAGAATTCAAGGATACATTGGTCATGGATTCAGCATTGTCTACCTTTTCTATTAAATACTGATTCTCAATAGGTATTCTAGCTATTAGACCAAGATTATTCTGTCCATAAGATTTTTAATATGAGAATTCATCAGAAGAACCTCCAAAACTGGCACTCTAAGTGTCATTAGCTTTCAAAACGTTCTTAGCTTTATCTTTGTAGTACTTTTTTCTATTCCTCTCAGAATTATTTTCTTTTCTATCTTTTCTCTTAAGCATAGGACAATCCGGCCTTATATGTCTATCTCTTTTGCATTTATAACAAGTGAATTCAGAGTCTTTATTATCCTTTTGTTCTTTCTTCTTGTATCTATACTAAAATTCTTTCTTCTGAACTATCTTGTTCATCCTTTGAGCAATATTAGCTAGTTCATTCTCAGAATTTTCACTTTCACTTGATTCAGATAAAATAGTAACCTTCTTAGACATAGATCTTGTGACTACCTCAGGAGTCTTGGCTTTCATATGATTTGAAGTAGTTGTAAAAGCAATACTTCGATTTTCATTCTTCTTTTTAATATTATCAGTTTCTATCTTCATTCTAGTCTCATGTTGAAGAAGAGTTCTAAAATTTTCATCAAGATTGATCTGTGAGACTTTCCTATTTTCATCTATTATTGTTCTCTTGGATTCCCACTCATTAGAAATGATGTTTATAATCTTATCTACAAGTGCCTAATCATCCAAACCTTTTTCACCCATGGATTGTAAGCTATTGACAATAGTCATAAATCTATGTTGTACCTTACATATAAGTTCTCCATAAGAAAAGAAAAAAACCATAGTACTCAACTCTAAGCACATATCTTCAAGTTTCAATAACTTTGGAAGTACCAAAATGTGTAACTTCAAGCTTCTTCCAAATAAAATTTGCTTCTTCACAAGAAGAAATATGGCTATATATATTTCTAGTAATGGAACACAACAAAGTATTGTGTACCTTATAGTTTAGTTGATATTCTGACTTCAATTGATTAGTAAAAGTTATGACTTCCTTATCAGGAATCTTGTAATCTTCAGTAAGCATAACAAAGTTGTCCAATCCAGTGTTAATAACAAAAGTCTTCATATGATCTCTCCAATATTCATAATCATTCCCATCAAAAATGGGTGGTCTAGTAGGACTTAAGTTGTCAATCAAACCAACATTCATTCTATCCATCTTAAATAAAATCTTTCCACAAAAACTTGTCAGTAATAAAAGTTTGTAAACAAGGATAAAAATATCCTAATCATGGAAAATATAGAACAATGAAAAACTTGAGCAAGAAACTTATATGTGAATATAAGTATTTCTGAGACCTCCTCTGATACCAATTGTATGATCGAAGTGATACTGATTGTAGTATCGAAATAATGATGTAGATGCTCAATATATAAGAGTGGGTGAATTGTATACTTTAAAAAATTCCTTTGGAACACTTAAAGATAGTAATGTTTAACGAAGTTAAACAAGGTAAATTCACAAGACCTCTTAGTTCTAAAAACATGCTTGATTTCAGAAATGTGGTTCCAGAAATGAATCTTAAGAAAATTTTACAAAGACAAAGACTCTACCTTAAAGAATATATAATCTTACTAATTATAGTACAAGTATAAGAAAGTATAAGATAGTTATACTTTCCTCAACAACCAAAATGCAGCGGAATACTTGAAAGAATACAAGTAACAAGTAGTAAATCTTTTAACCCAAAGATAAAGGTATCCAACAACCTTGGATAAGGGACCCTTGATTTATACTTTAAAGAAAGTCTATCTTACCCACACCAGGGTAAGCCCTCGATACGAATATCGGAATCTGTCATGCTATCCCTGCAAGCCCTAGAACTTCAAGGTAGTTGGAACCTCTGTCTTCTTATCCCCAGAAGCCCTCGAATGTACTCAGAAACATTCAGAGTTGCATGAAGAAATTATGAAAAAGATGTTCAGTATGTACAAAGCATGAAAACCTCTCTCTATAATTCACTTCACAGCATGTAATATCTAGAGTCGTAGAACTATTCTTCCATGTTTTTGATCTCATTCAAATGAGCTCCTATTTATAGGCACATCTTCAACGGTCATCTCCCTCCTCTAATGGTCATATTTTTGCTTGAATATCTGAGGGTCCTGTACACATGTCACTCAAACAATGGTTGGTTAGAAACAGAATGCATGACATCGTTTTATAACTCAAATAAGAGTAAGAAAAAATATGGTTTCATAACCAAATTCATTTTTCGGAGTGTAAGGAAAAATAAAAGTTCAGAGTCTAACCAAAAAACCATTCGGTGTCTAGAATACATGGATATTTGGATTATGTATTCAAAAGAATTAGGAACCTGAATTCTATAGAATTCTGGAGTCTAAACTTAGAAAGTTCAGAGTCTGTATTCATAAGAATTTGGAATCTGAATTCATAGAATTCGATGTCTGAACTAAGAAAGTTTGGAGTCTAAATTCAGAGAATTTAGAGTCTAAACTCATAAATTTCAGATTCTAAATTCAGAGAATTGAGATTCCAAACTTAGAAAGTTTGGAGTCTGAATTCAAAGAATTCAGAGTCTGAAATCATAAAGTTCATAGTCTGAATTTAGAGAATTAGGAGAATGAACTCAGAAAGTTCAGAGTCTGAATTCAGAGAATTCGGATCCTGAAAACAGAATTCTCTATATCTAATTATTTATAAGATTCCAAGGTTTCTGTTATGAAACTGAATTTTATACATAGAAATAAAATAAGTTAGGTTTACTGAAATCATGCCATGAACAACGAAAACAAAGTAAGGATACATTTTTTTGGGGAAGGAAAATTTCCCTTATGAAAGAAAAACTGGGTAAGGATAAAATTTTCTTGAGGAAGGAAAATTTCCTTAAGGAATGAAAATTTCCCTTATCAAGATAAAATAAATTTTTCCTTAAGATAGAGTGTTTTTGATTTTAAAAACAAGAAGGAATGGAAAAGTCATAAGGAAACCTCATTGACTCAACATAAAATTCTCTGAGCAAGCTACATCACCAGATGTGGATACATTTCCTAGATATGGGATCACCCGTACTCACATACGTTCATTATAATGAATGATTCTATGTAATAATTGAACATATATATAAATGAAATTGATCTGGATGTCATACCAATCATTTCATGTAAATCCATTCTGACGTGTGAGTCTTAGGTCCATATTTATAGGCAATCATGACATTGTAAATTAGATAATACCAAAGGGGAATGACCCTTAAGTGATATTAAAGGAATAATATCTGGGTCTAAGTATAAGGTCATCATATATTAAATGAAAAATTAGAACACCGTGTACACAAATAACAATCATATATATGGAACTCCATGTTTCATATTATCAATAATATCTTTGGAATTCCATGTCTAGTGACATTAAATTAGTAATTCTAAAAATCCATATCCAAGGTAGTACCATTGGGAATCCCAATAAATATAAAGTGGATCAGAAGCTAGATACCATGAAGTACCTTTGGTAAACCCTATCATATATCACATCACATTAGGATTATTATCTCAAAACCAAGAATAACCTATGGAAATCATAGTTGCATCCACAATAAACAAGTAAATTCATAAATAAATGAGTTATGGTGGATTAATGAATAAACCCATCATTACTTCCATATCATCTTGGTCTCACATGTTTGGTATGGTTTCTAAGGTGAAACCCACTACTATCTTTACCCAAACCCATAATTCACAAGTTTAGGGTTAGTCAAACACAATAGGGGAATCCTTATCAATATCCTTAAAGTCTATATGTAAAAAAGTTGTCCCTCTGTTGATCTTATAAGTTAGCACATCAGAATAGGAATACCTTTTGGGATCATTGGTAATATAAAGTAACTAAAGGTATCCTATATGGGATCCTCAAAAACAGTAATAATGTGAAGGAATCCCACAAGGGATCCTCCGAAATAGTAAGTGGAGGCATCCTACATGGGATCCTCAGTCACACGCTGGACTCTAATAACCCACATCATCATTGGCCTAAAGATTAATACATCACATGTGATATGTTCTTAAGGGAAAATCCACATAAACATTAGTCTAAAAAGATGTTTCAAGGCCCATCTAAGATCAAGGTCTCACTTACAATTGTTTTGAAAACCCAACCAATCTGACTTATCAAGACATTTTCTAGTCCTAATAACTACGGACTATCCTAAGATACTATAGATGATAACCTCGTTGAACCCATTTCCATGTATGTTAATAATTTCATACTACCCACATGAGGTTCTCATATCACATCTATCTTATGGAGATAGTTGTATTCATTAACTGGAATATGAACATATCAGTTCGGTATCACTCACCAGAAATCACCTTTTAGGAGTCCTCAAATCACTTAAATGGGTGTACCCTAAGAATCTATGTGGAAAAATACTCAAACTGGACAACTTGTTTGTCAAATTTTGACTCTAGGTCTAGAAATGTACCCTAAAAGGTTAATTTCTCATGAATGGGATGTCTATCCATGTACTTGACCACATGGATAAGTACATCTACATGGATTCTATTCTCAATACATAATGTGTTTCCCTAAAAACTATATATATCCATGTTCTTAGCAATATGGTTGAGTACTAATGCACTATGTGTATACCCCTTACATGTCATATACTTTTAAATTTTATATTACCAAAAAAAGAAGAGTAAATGGCGTGTTTTTATAGATCCACACATCATGTGATTGAGATTCCCTAAATAGAAACCCCTGCAGTCACCCAAAAACCCTGGTTTTCTCTATATTAGCTATAGATCGACCATGAGGGGGTCATAAGTAGTCCTAATATATCCATAAAACTATAAATTTGTAAATATATGGGGATTTATGGAAAATATTAAAATGGCTCACCTTTGGGTGGAATTCACAAAATCTTTGCTCGTTTCCATGATCCTTAGCTGTTGCATGATGATTCAGCTCCTCTGGAGCATTGCATTGACAACTACCTTCTTCCCACCCTTTTTTTTATCTCTCCTTTTCCATATCCCTCTCCCATCTCATTATCAATGAATAAAATCTCTATAATGGGTGCATACATGAGAATCTATGGGAGAAAAAGAATAAAATAAATGGGGAAAATAAAAGGACTAGAAATAAAAGAAAAAGAAAAGGGGGACCAAGCCCAAGCCCAACACCCAACATGAGTTTATTCCTTGAAAAGGAAAAACCCCTATTACAGACTCATCCATAGAGATATAATATCAATTTTATGGTCTAGTCAAAATATATCTCTGAACGAATGTGTGTGGATAAATTAATATTCAATTAATTGAATATTAGATATAATTTATTTCATGAAAAATAAGATGGATTAGAATTCAACTAAACTCTAGAACATTGGTAAAAACCATATTCTAGGACTAATGGAGTAGTCATAAAATATATAAAAGGTCATATTTTTCCATAAAAATACCATTTTACCCCTCATAAGCATCAAAAGTAAAAATTCATATTTATTCTCAATTTCATAGTCCCTAAAAACATAGGTCTTTACAACCAACCTACCATAAAAATCCTCATCCTTGAGAATAAATTATGTTCAAACAACATCCATGATCCCTTCTAGAGAATATTAACAACTATTATGTCTTGACCATTCAATGACTAGTCAACAACATGCACAACTATCCCAAAATAGGGGGATGTTCAACTGAGACCGATCAGATATTCCCCACCATATGAATTGAATTATCATCACCTCACAACTAAACTAAAAGTTCAAAGTCACACACTTCATCCATCACTATAAGTAATGATTGGTGTGGCTAAAACTGCACATCCTGAGTGTCAACCTACAACATCCAAACATTGCTCGTTCTCACTACCTGAGAATGGTTTCCAGGGAAAACTCTGAATTTAACTAAACATGAGGGTCACTAACTTCAACTGTCCAATGGTTTACTCCCCACCATTTGGATTACCTTATACAAATACTCAATATCAACTACAATGGAGTTCATCCATAAAAATAGAATTATATTTAGAAAAGAAAATAAAAGAAACATGTTGTATAGCCAATACTCTATCAGCATACCCAATACGTAGTCAATATATTGGGTGTTCTCATCTCAAAACTGTTAGTATACTAAAACTTAATTGATCAGTGTGTATCTCTATCCCTGATTTTAACTTAAATAAAACTAGGCTATAACTTCCTTTAACTAACTCTTAACACCATGTCTCCAAGAAATGTGTGTCCTGGTTCATCCATGGGTCAACCACCTCGTGAAACATGATATGTTCTCAATGTATCATCTATCATAGAGTTATATAACTCATTTTATCACAACTCTTGGGAAACAATTCCCACATAATTTCTTAAAAACCATTGGTCCTTGGCTCACACTTGACTAATCACTGATTTATTATTTAAACGATTTCACATGAAATGGATGCATACCAATATCACCTGTATCTTTCCCTCGAGATTCATCCATTACAAGGCTAAGATGATCACGCTACATTGAATGTCAGTATTAACATGCTAAGAGCTCCCTTGGAACTCCTCTTCAAAATAAAGAACCTCACTTGTTCCATGTTTTATTCTATGAATGACCACCTCATGGATTTCTAAGATTAAAGTTCCAACCGCACAACCATTAGTAAAAAGGGTTAGCCACACGAATAGTATTTTTCATTGAACTCAATCTTGATACACAAGAACCCTAAGTTCCTTATCAGAAGATAAAGTCATAATCATGCATATATCAAAAAACCTGAGAACCTGCCATGCATCAGTCTCAAAATGAGTAAACAATAAAGTTCACTTCCAAAAAAATAATCCATAAACCATGTTCTAACCCTACTCATAGGTCTCCGTCAATGAAACAAACTTCAATATAAAATGTTTTGAGTTAAAACTAAGTACCAATTGGTCTCCCATCCATCCTTACTAATCAAGTTTCTTATTAGTGTCACTAGGTCCAACTACCTAACACAAAATGATCAAATATCTCTAAGGGAGGTAATTATAACATCGACCTTTAAGGATCAAAACTTGTCAACATGGTTACAATTATATAGGGTTCCAATTTCAAGTTACAAAGGAAATCACTCTTTATGTTTTAAACAGAAACCCATTTAATTGAAACATATTTATAACTACTAAATTTAAGGAAAGAGATCTAATGGCATCACCTTCCAAGCATCGTCCTACTAGGACTTGATCCTCTCCAAGAATCATCATAAGGACTGATCCCTAGAGGTTCATAATATCAATAAAAAGATACAAAAACTAATACTCAACAAGAATATATACATAGAAGTAGCCCCTAAAAGATCCAATATACTCTGAACATTTACGTTTCTATTGGAATCACATTAGAGGATTCAACTAGGTAAAAATTAATGAAGGTTAGTTAAGTAAAATATCATAAAAATAGATGGGAAAACTCCTTATAGGATGAGAAAATATTTATTTAACCATGATTGAGAAGAATACACACAAAAAGGGTCTACTAAAAAGGAATCACTACGGAAGTTGACCTACAAGGGTCAACAGTGCACACACAGCATAATCCCAATGATAATTTCAATACCACTTCCACACAATACAGTTAATTATAATTTCATCCCAATCTATGTGGTAAAACATAATATAGATTTTTATTGAAACATTAAATAACCTAAACTAAGAAAAAACGCCTTATGATGGGTCTATCACTAGGAATGATGTTCCCTACTGACTTACTAGGGTCATTTCACCTCATGTGCATGAGGAATCAGTCATTATCCTCACTATTGAAAGTCTCACCATAGATCCACATGACCTACCACTATAAAGGAATATATATACACATGTCCTTCTAAATGAGTAGAATTAAATTAATAAAATATATGATAAAACATCATTTAGGTTTTTATTGACACTTTAAATAGTTTATCTAAATCATTAGAAAAATCACACACTATAAGGCCTATAACATGTGGACCCTATGTGCTAAATATTATACATGAGACACCTCTTTCATTTAACAAAAAGGAGTTAAAATTAATCATTTACCTATATCAAATGGGATAAGATACATAAATCTATAATAATTCTTAAAATCCACACTACGTGTGTGTAGATCAAAGAAAAAATCTTATACGCCTATAACATCACAAATTAGGAATATTAATCTCATCAACCTTGGAAAATATGACTTCTTACCAGAACAAGTATTCACAATGCACTAGTATGATATCAGTCATAGGTTCTGCACATCCCTACTACTCTTTTCTACTATATCCTAAATAGTAATACAATTGAAAATGAAAGACCTCTTATACCTCTTTTTAATACATCATCTTGGATTCTACTAAACCGGTGCCCTGATCTGGTTTCCCATAAGACCTAAAACATGCCTCCTCGAATTACATATTCTACTGACTAGCAGTGAGGGCCTAGAGTGTGTCAGTGAGGAGACCTTTCCCTTATATCATAGTAAGAAAATATATTATATAAATAAAAATCATCCATATCAGTAAATAACAGTGTGCAGAAGCAATAAATATAAACAGGGTTGTAATAAAATGGAATGCAATGAGAGCCCAAACATCTATGTCATGCATAAATTATTAATCACCCACCAGGATGATATTATATGAAGAAGTAAATGAAAATAAAAAAATAAAAGGTATAAGTCACTATTACTAGCACTGATTTGAACCACATACATGGTCTCCAAGACACAATTGAGTTGCTCCATCCCAATCATAAGAACCCACACGAGTGGATATGCTCGATCATGAAATCTTATGCCTTAACCCTACCCATTGTACATCCATGATCAAACTAAAAGTACGAATAAGGTTTTCATACACACAATGGTTTATATAAAGTGGTGAAAAATAAATCTCAATATGCCACCCCTAACATTGAACCTATAATCTGTAGTCATAAGTTCATGCATATACAATATGCTTAGCCTAGCCAAGACACTACTAGAAGTAAAATAACAAAACAAATACAAATTCGATCCTTGGGTATATGATCCCAGTCAACTAGAAATCCAGTGAATAAGGCATTGAGTGGGATTTTGTACCACTCAAGCAGTGTATAATTAACTGAATCCTTGGGTCAGTAATCCTAATTGACAATACCTACTCCAAAAAACACAGGAAATGTCTCTAAGAAAGCTATGTCACCATAGAGAGATACATGCCCTAGCCCTGGTATCATTAATACACACCTCCAATCACTATAATCAAGGATTCTAGTTAATAACTAGACAACCTGTATAAATTAAACTGAGATGAATGTCATATCACTCATGCAAAAGTTAGTCTGATTTCGGATTCCTAGGTCTCGTTCCATAGGCAATCGTGAAATTGATACTTGGATAATCTATAAAGGGAATGAACCTTATGCGATATGAAATTAATACACATTATAACTAAGTATAATCTCAGAATTTGTCAAACTCACAAATTCAATAATATCCATGAAACACCACATCCAAGACCACGTCCACTAAGGATATCAAAATTTGTCAATAATCTCTAATCCTTTAGAGATTATCCAAGTATCAAACACCACTTCCATGGATATTGTCAATAATATCCATGAAACACCACGTCCACTAAGTATAATCTCAGAATTTGTCAATAATATCCATGAAACACCACGTCCACTAAAATTCAATCAATAAGGCTCAAAATTTGTTTCCCAAGTAATGACTATAGAAATCTTAATAAATATAAAAAGGATTAGAATCTAGATTCCATGAAGTACCTATGGGAATTTCTATCATATATCGCATTGCGTCAGGTTCATCGGCCAAATACCAGGAATCACCTATGGAAATCATAGCTACACCAAAATTAATTAATTAAATTCATAAATAAAATAGTTAGGTTGGTTAAACACCTAAACCCACCACTACTTCCACATCCTTTCAAACTCACATGTTTGTTATGGTCTCTAAGGTGACACCCGCTACCATCTCTACCAAACTTCATAACACACTATCTCAGGGTTAGTAAAAGACTGTATGGGTATCCTAATTAGGATACTTGAGGTCCATATATAAACCTAGGTATCCATATATTGATCCTTTAATCCATCATGTGAGAATAGGCATCCCTATTGGGATCCTCATCAAGAAAAAATAAGTAGATTCATCCTATATGATATCCTTAGAAATAGTAAGAATGTGGAGGCATCCAAAAGGGGATCCTAGGAAAGAGTAAGTGGATTTATCCTACATGGAATCCTCAGTCACAAAATTATCTCTAAAAACCCACATTCTCATAGGTCTAAAGAGACATACCTCACTATTCTGATGTTATCAATATAAAATACACATAATCATCAGTCTAGGGAGATTTCACATGGCCCATCATAGGTCAGGGTCTCACTCTAGGTTTGCCCGAATACCTAAAAAATATTTCTTATCAAGAAATTCCTTAGTTTTGATAACCAAAACCTATCCCAAGATGCTAGAAATGAAGACTTTTCTGAACCCATTATAATTCCATTAATTATTTCATACAACCTATGAAGGGGTCTCATCCCATGTCCCACTAACAGAGATAGTTGTATTCATTAACTAAATTAATAACATCTCCATCAAGATTGATTTCCCTAAATCACCTTTTATGAGTCCTAAAATCACATCAATGATTGAACCATCAATATCATTGTTGAAAAAATGCTCAAAAAGTACTACTAATATGTTCAATTTTAACTCTAGGGCCTAAAATCATAAAAAAAATCCTCAAAATGGTATCAAGGGAGAAGTACTCAATGTGCATATACAAGTACATGGATTTTACTCTCAAAGACTCGCATGCATGTGAACTTTAGATAAACATGGAATATAAGACCCAAGTACACTATGTATAAATCAAGTACACGGTGTGTACCCTATATGAGGTACCTGCTTGTGTAACTCACTTGGAATGGACATGTTTTATTGTCTAGTTGTGTAATTCTACATGGCATGTAACCCAAATTAGGTATGGTCATATATCTTATATAGTCAAGTTCCCCTACACAGGATTCTTGTTTATGTACCTAGCCACATGGCTAGGTAGGATAACATGGCGTGTATTCCAAATACAAGGCATGTAGCCCTGAAAACTACATCTGGCCATGTACTCGGCTATATGGTCACATACCACTACACGGAATATATACCACATACACGAAATGTACTATTCAAAAATAATCCTCCCTAAATAGTAATATTACACGTCATGTGTTCATAGATACACACACTATGTGATCGAGATTCCCTGAATAGAAACCCTTCCAATCGGCCTAAAACCCCTATTTTCTCCACAATGGCTATAGATCAACCCACATGGGGTCCTAAGAATTCATAACAGGGGGTTTACATGATAAAATAGGGGAAATGAGGAAAATAAAATAGAAAAAGGGAAATGAATAAAAGAAAAAGAAAAAGAAAATGGGGCTTAGGCACGACCCCAGTGTCCAACATGATTTTAGACCTTAACTAGGAAAAATACCCATTCAAGACTCAACTATAGTGAAGGAATATCAATAATATCCTATGGTCAAAATATATCATCAAAAAATGTGTGCAAATATATTAATATTTAATTAATTAAATATTAATAATAATTTATTTCATGAAAATTTGAATGGCTTAGAATTCCACCAAACTCCTTTACTAGGGTAAACACCCTATTTTGAGACCAATGAAGAAGTAAAAAAAATTATATGAGGTCATTTTCTAGGGTGAAAACACTTTTTTACACATTATGATCATCTAAAACTAAAAAATAAATTTATTCTGAATTTTACATTCCAAAAAAATGGTTCTTTATAGTTATGGTTGTCATTATCTTGGATCTATAAAGGGGTGGTATTTAGTATTTCAAGTAGGTATCCTAGGTGAAATGAGTTCTATAATTTTATTGTAGTAAGGAAATCTTCTAATTACATTGAAGAGAATGTTGAGTGGATTCAAAAAACAAAATAAATCTATGGAGGATCCATGTAGATAAACCTATAATCATTCCATGTCTTCCTAACTTGTGTATTTAAACCTACATTCATCTACATTCATGCATATTTTCATTTTTATATATATAAACACTATTTTTTCATGATTTTAATATAAATAAAAAACTCTAAAAATATAAATAAGTGAACTATGATGGTGAGTGTTGGAAAGGTTCCTTGAGAGATGAACCTATTCAACCACTAAGCTCCATTCCATATGTTTTATAAATACTATTTGGTAGGCCTCGCAATAAGGACAAAATATGAGATCTTAGAGATCACATTCTAGGTGTTTCATGACACCTATATTCATAATTCTAGTTAAAGAGAGATATAAATTGGGATTTTTTGGGACTAGATTAACCTCGAGAACCCAAAAAGTTGGGTTGAATCAGGGTATACTGATTAAAACATTTTATTTTCTTTGGCCCTCTTAGTCCTACATATCTTATTACAATGTTAGTAGGAACAAGTTAAATATCTTGTTATCTATTATTAAACTAAACATTCCAAATGATAAATGAAAATTTAGAAAATAAAGTATGAAATAAATATTTATTTTACTTGGTTCATCAATGAGGGATAATCCAAGAAGCATACACTAAAAGTGTTTCAACATACCAGAAGATAAAAATACTCACTATATGTATTAAAGTTTTCTTGTAAAGGTGCATTGTTATTCCAGGGAAACTCCCTCCTTTAAGATTGTTGTTCACTAGTTTGATATGAGGCATGGAAAGTTTATATACCTTTGGGTATTATTCAATAGTTTATAGACATGATTATCTATCATTATTTATTTTGAGACTCATTTTTCATCATATATCTTGATTTTATTCTCCCTCAATATTCAAATCACTATTATTACCTTCTTTAATGACTGATGATACCAACTACTCAATGTTAGGTTTGAATCGATATATTTTTAAAAATATAGTATCAGTAACTCCTTCAAGATGAAGATAATTCTAGGACTAGAATTATCACGTTTCTTTCCTTATTCACTAACCAAATAATTATAGGATAATATTTTTTATTATTACTTGATCTACCATTCCCAAAATACCCTAGATATGTTGATATAATCCTTATTCTGGTTCTCTCTTCTCATTATTCCATAAAAAATAGGGATATTTTTATATGATTATTTATCCTTTTTTTGACTGCTAAGAGTAGTTTTATAGACTCCTAGTAACCAACCCTTAAAACAAGGGTTGAGATCAATCCATATCCTTTTAATAATCTCTAATCATTATAGATTTAGAACATGATTTAATGTGTTCACAAAAATTCCAATTAAACTTATTTAATACCTAAAATTTCAAACCAGATATCCTCTTATAAATTTCTCATCAAAACTATCAAATAATCTGAAAAATAACTAGATCATGGTGTGGATTCCCCTCTTTTGTTGTGATTTTATTTGAAAATAATAAATTTCAGTATGGTATTCTTCAATGCAGTGTGGATTGGCTCAATATTCAAATACACATTCACAAAGTAGACATCTTCTTTTTAACTCCCTTGAATATCACAGCATGAATCTTCAATTTTTCTCAACCTTTGAACCTATTATGGCATGGTCTACTACTCCACGGTGTAAATACTTATAATATCATCAAACTAACTTATTTTATTATTCCAAAAACATGTCCTTTGTGGTGCACTCAATTTATTGTGGTGTGTTTCAATAATTTCCTTACAATCCTTAGTCCATCTATAGAACAAACCTTCTTTTATGATTTAAAGGTATCTAAACTTCTAGAACCTCTGAAAAATTATTGTTTACCTTTATGGTGTAGCCTTAATCTCATGGAATTACCATCCTCAATCATATTACATAATTGAGTATATTGTGGTGTGTCATGTTCTCCACGAAATAAGTACCTCCAAATCTCCAGAATGTCTGAAATCCTCCTAACCACCTTTATAGTTCATTATATGTGTTGTGAAATGTAATCTGAAACACTACATTTTTTAAAGTAAAGAATATTTAATTTCACTGAGGACTCTTGTGTTTCACCCTTGATGACTCTTACATGATTTTCCCTTACTCTATTGTTAGTGTAACAGATTCCCTCATGGAATGGACAATGATTTTTCTCCAAAAAAGAAAATGATGAAACTATGGGTTTTATATGCTTCTTCTTTCAAATATCTTATGTATCTTCCCAACATATGTTACTTATATAAGGGATTATTTTACCTTTTACATTTTTAAAAATTCTACTCCCTTCATGGGGTGATTCTTTTACTTGTAGCATAATTTTTTTCTGTTACCTCAATAATATAATTTATCTCACTTATTTTAACTTCATCCTTATACAAATCAGAAGACAAAATTTTCAAAACAATGAACTCAATATATAGAGTTTTAAATCAAGGTGTCTCCTGGTATTACTCCATAAGTGTGTGTGATTACATGTGGACATATTTTCCAAATATTCTATGAACATCCTCACAAAAACAAGTCTTTAATGACTACCCATACTCCAGCACACAAACTCTTCACCTATTGTCAACAAATCCCACTCACAACCTCTTTAGTTGAAATGATCTCCCCCTTTGTATTTTGTTGAAAATGATACCTAAAATTCTTCTCCACCAATATTTATAGTGCATTTATCTCACTCCATAATCATCAATAAAATACAAAGTGTCTTCTCAACCATATTTTCCTTTTAATTCTCTATCTAATATATCTAGAATTTTATAGGGGTAACTCCATAAGATTTTACTCCCCATTTATCAATATTTTATGTGATATTTTTTTCACAAAAACCTAAATCATGAGATTTATCCCCTATATAAATACACTATATTTGTCCCTAGATTTTATCATAATGAGGTTTCAATTTGAGTTACAAAACCGTCACATTTAATTTTTTTCTATTTTCAAGAAGAAAAAATTGGGGATTTGATTAAAAGTTCTAAAATATAAAATAAAATTCAATAAAATTAAATAGAAGAATAAAAGTTTGATTTTAGATAAAAAAAAATAAATTATAAGTGAATTAGTAATTTTGGACAATCTTAGACCTTTCTGACACTCCCATATTCCTTTTTTAAAAGTTATTTCCAATTTAAATTTATAAATTCCCACCTAAAAAAATATATATGGACACACTAGTTTGTAAGGATATCATATCAAGGCCTCAATATAATCATTATCCCACATATATAATTGATTCAATCACTTGAATACCTTCAACCAGTCAAACATAATTGAGATCAATATACTCAACAGCAAGACCTCACTGAAGAAATTTAAATTTTGAAATTGATTATTTTACTTTATAGGTTAGAAAACCATCCAAAACAAATTTTAAAATATATTCAAGAAATAAAATTACCCCTTTAATTAAAAATTTAATTTCAAGAGAGATTAAAAATATATTACATGTGAAGATCAAAACTCATAAGATAGTGTCCTTCAGTTGCCGCCATACATAACAACTTTGTGTTTATCCTCGCATCACTTGAGAAATGTATTTCTTCTCCATTCCTTTATATATAATTTTCATGCACGGAATCTGAAGAAAACTCTAAATTACATCACTCTCCTTTATATTTATAGAAAAAAAACATTGAAAATGTGTAGAGATGGAAATATATAGAAGATGAGGGGTGGAAATCGGTTGTCTAGTTTATGTCTATCCAAAGTTGGCTTGATTTAGCCATCCTTCTTGGCCAAATCTCGACATAAGGTATTATAAAAAGTTAATTGATATTTAATATTATTTCAAACATAAACTTTTCCAGTCATTTGTTAATGTTTAAGAAAAATTACATTCATATTATTGAATCCTTATTTTTATGTCCATATAGATTCTTCAACTTCTTCTTGTTTCACAGACAAAACAACCATCTTAATTATTGAATTTTAATTTTAAATTTAATTTAGATGTGAAACGTTAAATTATATTTTCTATATAGTTGGTATCAATGTATTTGGACACTGGTATCCTAATATATGCCTCATTTAATGAGGAGGGATCAATTCTGTTGGAAAAATATATTTTCCACATTCACTGATTTATTTGGGCCTTAAGAAGTTCGAATTGGCATAAAGACTATTTGAAGAAGTTGTAACCCAGAAAAAAGTAATCCGATAAAAAACTATTTACTCAATTTGGACCTATATAAAAAACATTATTCTTGAAGTAAATAATTAATTGAAAATAGTTAAAATTATAGGATTAGGTAATTTTTACTTTCATGCTCAAAACATCCCTAAAATTCCAAAATTATGAAATTCATCTCAAGTTGGTAAATTGGTGGGGATTAAATCTTTAAAATACATGTAATAAAAAATTAAAATATTAGATATATCAATTTTATCTTTCTAAAAACATTTAACTCCACATATTGACATTTGAAAGCCTCTTGGCCCCATCATCCATTTGAAAATTTACATCTAAAAAAATTGGGATTTATTGACTAATTACAAACCCAGCTCTATCTTTTTATATTTTACCTCCATTCACTATTATTAAAATATATAGTCACATCCACTTTCTGATTTATCCTTTTGATATTTTGTATCCTATTGGTATGAATATTAGGAAAGAAAATCTAGATTTTATCTTTGTCCTTAATTTCACCTGTTAAACAGAATAATTCTAGATTTTTCATCCTTTAAGCACCAAACTTTTTCTCCCTAAAATCAAATTCACTTTACTTAAAAATTTCAAAGAGTGATTTTTATACTTGTAATTGGGTCATCAATAAATCCTATAAGATGATTGAGTAATAAATTGGTGTAGGAAACGAGACTCTAAGTTAACAATATCAAAGATATAACACTCACTTTCTTTAATACATGCCATCAGCAATAAAACTTAAGATATTACTCCTTTCACACAATCATCATGTGAAATCAACCAAAATTTTACCAAATCATCAGAAAATAAATATTAAATTGTAATTGTATAAGGAATAAAATATATTTAATAAATTAAAACCACTTTTTTGTAATAAACTTGTAATACTACTTAATATATTTATACCCTAGAATGCTATGAGAGGGGAGGGGTGAATCAGGGAATCAAATTTTTCTTCAAATTAAACAAATAGTATCCCCCACATAGGTAGAAACATGTGAAACTTTTCTAATATAATTTTTCAATGACCCAACACACATATGGAGAAATGGAAACACATTACAAAAGTTTTTCTTGGTTCATTGCTATGGGCTAGTCCATGGAGAATATGTTGAAAGTGTGTCGGTTAAACCAAACTTCACTAAGCTTCACTATATTTAGTGGATTACAATGTAGTTTTTATGGTCAGTCCATTTCAAGATCATTTCCTTTACAATAATTTTATGTATATCACATTTCCTCCCTTGGATCACTTTTGATACACCCCCCCCCCCTTACTTACTACTTTGGGTGAATTCTTACTTTGTTTATCAACTTGAAGGTTAATTCCATATCTGAGCACATATTGATGATGTTTTCAATCATGATGGTATAAATATGTTACTTTAATGAATTCCAAAAACTTTTCCCAAGTGAAACCATTTTCATATAATTATTTTCATGAAACACAATTTTTTGTAAAACCCATTTCTTTTTATAAAATTTCCATTATTATGTTTACTTCATATAGTATAAATCACATAAAATCACTTATAGAACACAATACAAGCATCATAAATGAATAATGGTTGAAATAAGAGGTATTTATATAAGTTAAGGAACCTATACCGATGAAACAGTAACTTGACTTTATGAATAGTAATATACCCCTTATGAATAATAAATCATTCTAATAAATAGTAACATAAAACATGAAAGTATAAATAAAATTTAAGAACCTTATAAATGAAATTATGGTATAATTATATCATGGTATAAGTATGTGAATATTTTGAAAACTAATAATTAAGTGATGGTGTATTTGTGAGTAATAAATATTTAATTACAATTTTATAATTGATAAATTGATTTAAAAGAAAATTAATTTTCATAAAATGTATACATAAATCAATATTTTTTTCTATGATTTTAGGATAATTTAATGAGACCTTAGATAATTTTTCAGAGTATTATAAAATAATTTTTAATTTTTAAAACTATTTTTCGAGTAATTGAGGATTTCAATTAAAAATTAAATTTATCATATTTAGAAAATTATTTTCATAAAATGGACTTCATTTTTAAATAATATACATTGAAAAGTGGTTAGGGTTAATTTTTTGGATTTTTTCTAAAATACATTAATTTTTGGTGAATATTAAAAAACTATAATTTACAATAAATTCTAAATACATGAATTATAGATTCATGGATGATTATTGGATGATTTAAGAACCATTGGTTCAAAATCACATGTAATAATTACTGTATTTAGTCATAAGAATCAATATTATTGCTTTTTTTGAGAAAAATAATAAAATAATGAATAAAATAATGATAAATTATCCCTCTCCTCCGCTATAAAAATCACCCCTCACCCACTCTTCTCCTCACACCTTCAGACCTTTTATCCTTATCAAATTTCTACTCAATACTATTAAAAATATCCTCCCACACATCCAAAATATATTGGTCACATCAAAAGACCAAAATAAATCCCCTTAAAGAGATTCTCAAGGAAGAGTATTCAAGAGGTAAAATCCTCTTCCTTTTCTTTTTGTTTTCTTTTCAAGTTATTTATTTTATTATTCTCTCCTCACCTCCTCTATAAAAATGAGAATTAAAAATCCAATATCATATATATACTCTAAACTATATCATGTTAAGGTAAGAACCATAATATATCTCCCTACACTCTCTCTTTTATTTTAAAAACTAAATCATCATCCAGGAGGTGCTGATGTACAACCTTCATGGACGATGAACTTTTGTTCATCAATTTCTTACTAAAATATGGTAATGATAGAATTTTTATGGTTAAAATAGACTATAATATAATTATTATAAACTATTTACTTTTTTTGTAACTAATATATATATAACATCCCGCCTTTTTATAACATATCTTTTCATTACATTTTACAAAACTGAGGATCTTTAAGGTTCAGTGTCTTGGAAACCAGGAACTTAATACATGATGACATAAAACATTATTCTTAAACACTTGAAAGGATTATTCATTGTTCATCCTTATTTAATTATAGCATATCATAACCTGGGATCATACATCAAATGAAAGGGTGATAAGAAGGCCCAGTAAGGGAAACAAGAGAAACATCTTACATGTGAACTTGAGATACATCAATAAGGTCATGATAAATAATTTTAAGGCATCAGAAAGAGATCATGAGGCATATCATAAAATAATGTGTTTCATAACTTGAATATTTGGCTACAACATTTAACATAGAAAATCATTTCCATTTCACCATGATCAATCCCCAAGGTTTCATTAAAAAATTACCAAGGTTATTCACCAAGGTATCGTTTAAATGGTCATCTCCAGAGATTAAGTCTTTACCCAATGAATTGGAGAGCTATCAGGGTGCACCCTTAAATTTGTCTTTATTATCATGTGATCCACATATATCATCATCAAAATTTCATAAATAACCCATATAGCATAAAAGAAATGGGTTTCATTTCAGAATCATAACGTTTTAAAAACTGCTTTTAAGACATGATCTTTATGTCGTTTTAAACCCACGGAAAAAGGAAAGCAGGTTTTGTGTATGTAAATCACAGAATTGAAATAGAAAATTTTGATATATATGTGAATACCCTTATAGAAGAAATATCTTTGAGTATTCACTTAATAAAATAAAAGAATTTGAGAAAAAAGAGAGATATTTTGAGACGAAAATTCTGCAGCATAACGGCTATGTTGCAGGGTTTTAGAAAACATTGAAAAGAGAGGGGACATGGGTCACCCACTCATAAATGACCCATGAAACAGTATAGGGATAGAATATAAAGTATATAAGAACATGGTAATGAAAATTTTAAGACATACCATATGAAATTAAAAACATGGAAGGAAGATAAAAATAAGATTTCTCTTATGAAAATTCGGCAACCTAACGGCGTCATTTAAAACTCCAAAAAATGAATTGATGAGATTGAATAGGTTATATCATCATATGAAAATAAAGAGGAAAGTATGATGGATATAGATATCATACCCCAACATAAGAAAAAGTAACTTTGAAAGACTTGACATAAAATAGAACTTTGAAAATGAGAAGGGTGAAAGAATCCTTTACAAACATTCGGCAGCTTAACAACGCCACTTAATCATTAATAAAATGAATTGATGAGAGTAAGAGGGAATCTCTCATCATATTAAAATGAAAAGGGAAGTAAGAGGAATAAAAAATAACATCCCCCAACATAAGAACATGGAGCATAAAATAAATGACATAAAATAGAGTACTTGAAAAGAAAGAGAGAGGTAGGATCCCTTACCTTAAAACATAACTCTTAAAACTCGAAGGTTGGGACCTTGAGGGGCATTAGGGAACATTTGGAGGACTCCTTGGGAGGTAAGGACACCAAAAAATTATTGAGGAGGATTTTTTAATGTAAAGGATGAGAGAATGGCATGGTATTTATAGGGGAAGTGAGGGGACAAGACATTAATGGCCAAGGGACACCTCATTGGTGGTATTGGAAAAACAAGTGGTATTTACTCATGGTATTGGCCACTTGGGACACCTCATACCTTATATTACTATTCATAATCCGAACATCCTTAAAAATAGCTCATGACATCATCATGACGCAGATATGATATCATTAAACATACTGAAACCCTAAAACTATATTTTTACTATTCACTGAAAATTCAACTATTTCAGAAAACTCCCAAAAATTTACCTTAATATAATATCAATGTTCTGAATTTAAAAATAAAGTCCATTTTATAAAAAAAATCTAAATATTTTTAATTAAAGTTTTAAATAAAAACACTATTCACCGAAAATTCATTCTTTTTAGAAAAATACCCAAAAATTACCTTAACATAATATCGATGTTCTGAATTAAAAAATAAATTCCATTTTATAAAAATAATTTTCTAAATATTTTTAATTTAATTTTTAATTAAAAAACACTATTCACCTGAAAAAACTAATACTTGACTAATAATTTCTGAAACAGTTATTTACCTATTTTATTGAATCACATTACTTAATCAAGGTGCCTATATTATATTAATACTTTCTTTAAGTGAGATTACTAATCCATTTGGTGACATTACTAATCCTAAGCGTAAAATCACTATTCATAAATTATTATTCACCAAAAATTAAGTTGATCTTATTAGACTCTAAATTTCTTACCGAACACATTTGTAGAAGACCATTTTTTGAAAATCTTTACACATCATTAATTATTTAAGGTTTACATAAATATTATGAAATATCATTTTTCCAAAATTCATCAATAATATACATCCTAAAATTATCCAGACATTTGAAAATTTACAAACTTGACCATAAGAAGAAATCAGAATTTGTACTTAAATGAAAGGATTACACAAGGCAGTTACGGTCTCGTTACATAACCCCGTATAACACTAGCATAGGACCTAAGAGTAAGGTGTTCTAGGGTGATAGAATATTTGGGAAGCTCGGCCAACATTTCCCAAGTAGTGATTTCTATCAGCTTTAACGTCTCGTGAAGGGGATTCCGTTCTAGCTTCACATGATGATGTTCAGCTTGGGTTTGGTCCAGAGCAAAGCCCAAAGGTGCTACCTTCTTCCTGGGTTCCGTCAGATGGGATTCGATTGGCCTGAGACTACTAGATGGGGCCATCTAATCTTCTTTCTATATTAATTAATCAATATCACTTGTATTTATAGACAATAATCGCAAGATTTAGTTTCCAATGGTCATATTGACCAACGGTTATATAACAGTCGAAACCCAACAGTCTTATTTTAATTATACTCATTTTATTAAATAAAATGGTTTTGTTGAGTAAAAAATAAAATAACACACAAAGTTAGGAAACAAAATTTATTCAAAATTTCAGGTCGTTACAATATATACAAAATAGTAATGCATACGACAAAAATAGTTTGTGGGGATCGAAATACCGACGTAATAATCTAAACAATTATCACTAAATGTCTTATCTAATGATTCATCCTCATTACATATAAAAAAATGATATATATAACAATTTAAACTTATTCATACTCATAAATATCATATAAATTCAATTCTAGAAAATTATACCCATTCCACATGAGCTTCCATACTCATATATAAGTATATCGATTGTGAAAACCAAAAAAAACGGACGCTCTCGAGCTATAAAATTATATCTTATAACTCATAAAAAATGTCATAATTGAACTTAATAAAATTATAATAAATAAAATACATGTAATACGGTTCTAAATTAATTAATTAATGGATTTAATTTGATTATCAAGGATGTTAAGGTCAAGTGCATAACACATTTGGACATAAGGTAGGATTTTTCTTCCTAAACCTCTATTTTCATTTGGGTTATGATTTATTCATCTATACACAAATGTAATTATTCATTTCCTTTATATAATTATTCCAAATTCTGTGTATACATTTCAAACTCATGTTTCTAGATCATTTCATATTTTTTTATAATAAATACATTTTTTATTCAAGGTTTCCTTTTTAATTCTTCTCGATACGAAAGCCCGATTAAAGGGAACATCCTGATTTCTTACCCATTTTCAAGTATCATCTATAATCTATTTTAAGACACCATTATTTTTATAAAATCACAAATTTTTCATAAAAAACCTAAATTTGTTCATTAATAGTTTTATATAAACAATTATGATAAATAAAAATGATTTTTCCAAAAGAACTCTTCTTTGCAAAGTAAAAGGTGTATTTCTCTCAAGAATTCTTTAATGATTTTATTAGAGTATTTTCATCTATTTCAACACCTATGTTGAATTTTATGATTTATTGATATTTATATATTATTATTGTAATGTAACATATGTTATTAAATGGTTTATGACCATTTTTACTATGTATGTGCTATCTTGATACCATTCACCATGCTACTCAGATTGGTTAGTGATTATAATTATAGATTAGGGAAAGTTATTTAAATTTCATATGTTCATGTTGTTTTATGTTTGTATCCTTTAATATGAGTAATTAATTATACATAGAAAGTTATAGGTGGGGGAATCTATATCCCATCAATGCATCTATAGGTCTCATGATGCAAAACAGAATTGTGTTTTAGCTGAGGCCTTATCATAGAATTTTCAGACATCTTGGATGGATCTTTCACTATATGGTTTAGATGTCCAAAATTATGGATTCCCTCATTATGATAATAGTAATTGATAAACCATGTGATTATTAGACTAGTAGAATATTCATGGTTAAGTTTTATTCTCTTATGATCATTTATATGGATTTATATAATAATCTATCATTCCTACCATATTATGCTCAAGTTTATTTTTAATGGAATGTGATTTTAGTTATTCACCATGCATAATATTTATATTTATGATAACTTACACTATATTACTTACCCTTACTGAGCATATGATCTCACCCCTTTCTTATGTTTTATTTTCCCCCAAGATGCAAATATGAATATTATTATGAATGACTTGCTGGAATAATCTAAGAGTTTATGGGTGTTTCTAGTGGAGTTTAAATGTTGTTTTTTCTTTTAAGTTGTAATGTGAATCTTATATTTGTGTCTAGTTTTAAAAAAATACTAAAATATATGGTCCTTCAAAAGGTGATGTTCTTGTAAACATACTAATTTATTAATAAAATGCACTATATTTGGGAAACTGGTGTTTTTTCCTTACAATTATATTCATGAAACATGTGTTCACTTAAAGTTCTTGATTCACATAAGAAATAAATTTGAGTAAGTCTTTCGTTAAATAAATTCAATAAGTCCTCCTCCAAAAAAATGATACATAAAATGATTATCATCAGCCTATTTATAGGTGATAATCACACTTTTTTGAAACACCACCACTTTTGTGAAACTCTACAATGCCTACAAAATTCAACGACTTCGATTCAATAACATAAACTTGTTCATGAAACTTGATATTTCATGGCCCCGAAAAACATGATCTTTCATGAGCCTTTCGACTTTACCTTCTTTTGTGAGTTTTACAAATTTTTAGGAACCCTAACTTTGAGACCTAACCACTTCATTTTTTCTGAGAGCATGAATTTCATTAAACTTCTAATTTTATCAAAAAGTTTAGAAATCACTAGAGAACTACTCCACCTTCAAAACTACAGACACCTGCACAGATAAGATCACTTGGCTTGTAAACTTCTTGATCAACCTAGAGGGAATTAAAAAAATAAAAAAAATCCCATAAATTCTAATATGTGGATAATAATGGGTCCAATAATATCCCCCTATGGGTTTTTAGAAATCCAAATAGAAATTCAATAAATTAAAAACCTTGATCAAAAACCTAATAGCAGTGAAATATCTCATACATAGCTCTATGTATATATGAGTAAATATCGGTGTAGAAAACAAGATTTCAAGAGATAATTTCATGCCTTCAGAGATCTTATGTCTTAAAAACCACTATTTTATTGAATTTCACCATTCTGTACCTTTATAAGTAAATTGAATGAAACCATATTTTTTCTTTTACCGCCCAAAACACCCCCTAGATCATATCTCCCCTGAATCCTATACCACTTTCAGAAACATATAAAACAATTGAAAATATTGGGATAGGGGATAAATCAAAACATTATCATGAAATTGGATGTTTCTAAAAATTGATGTTCAATTGATGTTTCTCAAACATTGGTGCATCCAATGGCTTAGTGATTATGTCTTCCAATTGATCGTTATTTAAAACATGTTTAATCATGCATTGTTTAAAACTTTATTTGATTAAGAGATATTTGATCGCAATATGTTTAGTATGAGAGTGTTGAACTGAACATTTCATGATCTTGATCATGCTCTTAGTATCACAGAATATCACCATTGGTTGTTTCACCTTATAAATGATATCATAAATCTACTACTTTATCCATAATAGTTAATTTCATGACTTTTTTCATAAATATATACTCTGATTATTCCATACTAAGAGAAGTGATTTCCTTTTTCTTTCTCAACCATCCCACACATTTATTGCTAATGAAGTAACCACCACCACTTGTAGAATTTCAATCCTCTACATCATTATCGCAATCATCATCAAAAAATGATAAAAATTCATGATTTTTTTATACTTCAAAGTATAAGCTTAAATTGAGAGTACCTTGAATATTCCTCGTGATTTATTTGACCACTAAAAAATAATATTACTTAAAATTACTTTGGAAGTGATCTGCTAAACAAGTTACAAATAAGATATTTGGGCATGTTGTATTCAAATACATCAAGCTTCTAATTATCCCCCTATAGAATTTAGGATCTATGGATTTCCCATCCTAGTGCTTCCCAAGTTTTTTCCAAATAGAAATTTTTGTTTAAATTGGTTTATAATCATTTATGTTAAAATTATTCAATAGCTTTATTGCATAATTTTATTGAGAAATGATCGTGTATTCATTCTTTTCAACAACATGAGATCATAAAAAGTATGTAATTTCACCAATCACAGACATCTAAAATTCTAACTTCATGCGATTAGTAAATTCTTCCACTATTCCATGTTGGCTTCCTCAAAATAGGATATCATATAGATACACATGCCCCATAAATTGATCTTATTGGGAGGTATCTGAATAAAAATTATGGTTGATGCCTCTAATTTTAACTTGAATCTTCTCCAGATAATAATTCATTTGATCATACCAGGTTTGTAGTGCCTATTTTAGACCATATAGAACCTTTTTAAATAAAAAAACCATTGTTTCATCATTTATAATAATAAATACCACTAGTTGTTTAATATAACCATTTTATTCCATAAATCCATTCAAGAATTTTGTTTTCAAATCCTTCTAAAAAAATATATACCATCTATGAATTTTTATATCTATCAATATCCTAATAGACTCTAATTGAGATACTAGAGAAACTTTTTCTTCAACATCTATACCCTAAATCTATTAATAGTATTTACATACTAAGAATACCTTATTTAGGATCATATTTTCCTACTCGTTGAATTTTTTCTTGAGGATTCACTTTGTTCCAATCATATTGTGATTTTCTAGCCTCTTAACAAGATCCCAAGTCTAGTTTTTATAAATCTGACCTAGTTCTTCATGAATGGCGTTAACCCATGATTCAGCCTTCATTGCCACTTAAAATGATGTTGGTTACACCATTTATATATAGTATAGTGTTCTACATTCCTCATTCCCCTTGTCTTTATAGGTGTTGTATAATCCTTGATAATGGTGTATTTCTTAACTTCTACACTTCAGTTTCTCTTATGAGGTTCCAGTTGAGTTTCTTTATAAATGGTTTCCTCTTTTGATTCAACTTTTGAATCATCATCAGTTGAAGGAAAATAAATATTAGTCTTTCCTTCCATAGCTTCTATATTTAAACTTTTCCCTTTTTAACCTCCTTTCTCGTATTCAAACATATTATAAGATGAGCTCTTGTAGTTCTTCATAATTTTATCCTCAATGATGCTAAAATCATTACTCTCCAAAAACAAATTTGATCATTATAGCATTTATAGGATCTAATCTTCATTGATTATCCAATGAATGCACCATCATCTATAACATCACCATATTTTCCTTGATTTATTTCTATGTTTCGTATGAAACATTTACTTCTAAAAACTCAAAATTACATTAATGATGGATTCCTTCTATTCTATATTTCATAGTGTTTCTTTTCCTCTACTGGACTCATCCCTATCTTATTTTTATTGTACACCATGACTTTAATAGCCTCTTTCCTATAGTGATGAGAAATACTACATTCAATCAACATAATTTTGACCATATTATTCACCTATAAATTTTTTCATTCAATTATCCCATTTTTTAGGTGTTCTAACTGATGAAAACTCATGTTTGATCCCATGTTTTTCAAGGTATTTTTAAAATTCAATGTATGTGTATTATATTCCATTTTCAGGTCGTAATATATTGATTGAGTGTCTAGTTTCATTCTCAACACTTCATAGGTATCTCTTTATACATTCAATCACTTATCGTTTAATCTGTATAAACATCATACATTTCATTATACTATAATCATAAATAAAAAATGAATTACCTCTCCATATAAGTGACAAAAACATTTGTTAGACCACAAACATATATGTGGGACATATCAAGTAGATTTTATACCCTTTTTCTCCTTAGTCGACCGGAATTTCATAACATTTTAATCGCATGCAAGAATCACAAGTATTTTCTCAATCACTCTTCAAATTGGGTATGTCCAATGTAACCTTAATCGTGGATAATTTTACCATTCTCTGTAGATTAATGTTACCCAACCTCTGGTGCAAGAAGTTTTTTCCCTATTTAATTATTAAGAAATATGTGTTTTCTTTATTGTCTACCTAGTAGAAATTGACATTTTTACTCCATCCTTTCATGATATAATTTTTTGTTATACCTTTGATAGTGCAGCCTTTCTTATTAAGTGTAAACATAAGTAATGAGTTATAGATTTGACTAATACTAAGGATATTGTGATGCATACTTGTCCATATAGAGAACTTATATTTTCTTTATCTCATCACCCGTCAGTTGGTTATTTCCACTACCATTGATCTTCCCCATCATTACTGAATTTCACTATTCTGTCAACTATTTCCTTAACATTTTTCAATAAATTTGAATATCCCATCATGTGGTATGAGCATACACTTTCAAGAATGAAGTTTATACTATTATTTTTAAATTAGAGTATGATACATTCCAGGTTGGATTTTTCAATATTCATATTTTATTTACAAGAGATACATGGTTGAGTTATGGAATAATATGGAATCTCTAATTTCTTATGAATATGCATGGATAAATCATATTATTATTATTCTTCAAAATTATAGTACCTATTTCTAGGGTGGTTTTTCTTGGTTGATATGTACTCACTTATCTCTGACTTCTGTAGTTACTATTTCCACTTTCCTTTTCTCTACAATGAATTGATTTATTCCGAAAGTAAGAAAAATGAAAAAAAATATCCATATAAATTATATCTTCTATATGATAAAGGATATGGACTCATTCTCCTTGGTTAATTTATAGGTTCTTATGCATTAATATATCTACTTTAATCTTTACATTAAGCCATGTAATGGCCCAAAAATCCATGGAATTATAATTTCATTAGAGGAATTATCTTTTCACTTTCATACCTCCATGTGTCCCCTACTTTCATATAGGTATTTGGTCAACGATTATCTATTAATGAGTGAAAAATATTTTCAACCCTCTTATTTTTTTGGTTTTAATTTTTCTCGATTAGAAATTAAAGTGATTTTATGTTTTCATATATATAACCAAATTTATACTTACCTTTATTTTGGCCTATCTCATTTCAGTCCTTTGATATTTCTGTATCACAACCAATCTCACTTCTTCCCATAAATTTTTCCTTTAATCGCTCAAATATTTATAAACCCTTTGGATAAAAATTTGACTCTTTACAAAAGATATCCACCTAAGAAACTTCCAAATTTCATTTTCTTATTCAATTATCATAATCGTTTTTTAGTTTACAATTTATAACTTAAGTTATGACTTCTTCATCAAGGATTTCAACTATCTCATCTTTCTCCTCTAACCTTGAGGTGAGTTCATTGATAACGTTTTCCTACTCTTAAATCTCTAGTTTAAACTCCATAACCTATTCTAGAATTTCATGAGTTATAAAACATTCTCCTACCTCTTCATATAGTTAACCAATCTTTTCTTCAAGTTATTCTGCATCATCTCATGATTCTTTAAATAAAACTCCAATATTTATATTTTTCTTACATTGAATATCAATATTGTCACCCTCAAGTTCCACCTTGAGATCAACATAACCATATTGATAATTGTATTTATATTTTATAGATTTTACCTTTTCAATTATAGTCATCATGGAATATTCAAAATCATATTTAAATTTTCTTTCTGATTCCTCCAAAAATTATCTATCATTGTGTTCCTCTTTGAAAAAAAAATCTTCCTATATAATTTCTTTCCTAGTTTGAAGTTTCCATTTCGCAAGAACCTCTTATGAGGCCTCTTTGTGATTTTATCTTCACTTTCTTCATCATAAAATTTTCTTGAGCACTGATAAGAAATTTTCCCTACTTTACCACTCCAAAATCATTCCAAATGAAGCTTTACTTTGGATTTCCCTTTTCCTATTTTGAACTTTCTAGCAATAAGAGAAATAAATTCATCATCCACGTTTTCTCAATCTTCACTGCCTTCAGAAATGTCAATTTTTTATTGGGATTTAAATTTTATATCCTTTATTTCTTGAATCGGTGTCTCTTCTATTTTGACTCTCATTTTATAGGCCACTAAACTAATTAAAAGATCATTAAGAGAAATCATATAAAAATACCTTTATTTCAGTGCATGAACTTTTAGATTATGCAATGGTAAAAACCTTCTCAAGATTTTCATTAAAATATAAATATCTTTAATTTATTCACTAGGACTTATAATTTATCCAAAAACTTTAGTAATTTAAATGAAGAAACTATCTTCTTTTTTATCAGGATGCATTTTTCGATCATCAAACTTATTATGTATAACTTGGAGTTTTACCTCCTTAACTTTGTTATCTCCTTCATATATATTTTCCAATTTATCCCACATGGAATTTTTTGTAGTGAAGCTTATTAACATTAAATATATTTGATATGATAGAAATATAGTAAGAGAAAGTTTATATTTGGAATCTATATCAAGCAGTTTCATGTCTATTTTAGTTATAGACAGTCCTATTGCAACACTCACCAGAATCTAATAAATTGTGGTAAATAGAACTTTAATCTGAGTATATCATATATGAGATATCATTTTTTCTTCCAAATCATTAATTGTTTTCAATAAAAATGGTAATTATCCTTATTTTTACTAAATTATCCATCACAACTAAACTAAAAAATATATTTAATGTTTACAACCTGATCCCTCTGATACCACATATTCTACCCGAGAACAACCTGAGAGGGGAGGAGTGAATCAAGGTATCAACTTTTAATTGTAATTAATTGAATATTTTACCCACATTGGTATGATATTTTGAAATATATATAATTTAATTGTGAAATAATCCAACGCACATATAAAAAAATTAAAACACAGCAAAAAAGTTTTACTTGGTTCGCCACTAAGGGATTATCCAAGGATCATACGCCAATAGTGTGTTGATTGTACCATAATACACTAAGCGTCACTATATTTTTTGGATTTAAAATTTTTAGTCATAGTAACTCTATTCTAGGATCACTACCTTTACAATAATTTTAATGATAGCACATTGCTTCCCTCGTATAACTTCCGATGACTCCCCCTTTCTCACTGCTTGGGAGAAATATTACTTAGTTTATTGACTTGAATTAAAATTATATATATGAGAATATGTGGGTGATGTTTTTAATTATGATGGTCCAAATATGACACTCCAATGAATTCTATAAAATTTTACCAAGTGAAAATATGTTCATGTAATTATTTTTGTGAAACACCCTCTTTCATGAAACCTGTTTCGTTTTCAGAAAAACTACCAACTTTCATGAAATTTAAAACTTTCACAAAACCTATATAATTTGTGAAACATTTAACTTTAATGAAACCCATTCACTGAAATCTCTTTTCTCCACTTAGTTCTCGACCATTATTTTCACAAAACATGCGTTCTTATAATGTTCCCGATTCATGTAAGAAATATGTTCGAGTAATTATTTCCCAAAATTATTGTTATAAGTCCTCCTATAAAAAAATTGGATACTTAAAATGATGATCAATAAATTATTTATATCTAATAAGAACCATTTCATGAAACTCATCCACTTTCATGAAAATATATCATTCCCGCAAAATGTGTCAATGCTAATTCACCAACGTATACCTATTTGTGAAACTCGATCCTTCGTGAACTTGATAAACTTGATCTTTCACAATCCTTTTGACTTTTACTTATTTTTTGACTTTTAAAAACTTTAATGAAACACTACCTTTGATACCTGAACACTTTTTTGATAATGTTACTTTCACAAAACTATACATTTTCTCCATATTTTTAGGATAAAATTTTAAGAAAACACTGGAGAACTATGCCATCTTCAACATTGAAGACACCTACATAGATAATATCAATTTTCCTAAAAACTCCTTGATCAACCCAGTGTGTATTAAAAAAAATAAAAACATACCATCAATATCCATCTGTTAATATCTTTGGATCTAATAATATCCATATACATCTTATCTTTACAAGGCTTCTCCATTCTCTGTTAAGGAAAAACGTCCTTTTGAGTATTAATTACCAACTCCCCATGAATTCCTTTAGTAATTTCCTCCAATTATTAATATAATATTCAACATGGGTAAACCATTTATTGGTTTTGGAATTTCCTTACACATGATTCTAAGTATCTAGAAAACATTCAGTCGATACCACGTCGATTAGTATAATAATAAAATAAATATTAAAATCATGATCTTTGTTTTTTATATTCTAGTGATGTATATTACTTATTGTCTATATATTAACACTTGATATATATCCTAATATCACTAGTTGATCTTAAATGATTTATTTATAACATTATAACTTTTAAATATATATTTTACACTTCTTTAACTTTATATTAGACTCTTCAGCCTTTAAACTTTTTTATGTTAGTATACAACTCCAGATTTGTTTTGGAAACAAAATTTGATTTATTTTCACTACATATTGAGTAATATCAAGTACTTGATATGAATTCATCTTTTTTCAAGATAGATACCAACTAATAACTTCAAATAGTCTAACTCTATTTGTTGTATGTATCTACTTTGAGTTCATACACATCAAATATCTTATTCTAGTATAACCACTCCATGAATAATATCTCCCCCTTAAGTCCACATTACTTTCAATAGATATTATAATATTTAACACATGGGTAGAGGGGTACCTTAAACATCATCAAGATGAGTAATGTGGTTGGTCATGGGTAATAAACCCTTTAGTTCTCACTTCATTCAAAGACTTCATAGTGGTTATTCTTGAAAACCCACTAGAAAACAATTCTTTTCTAGATTCTCTATATAGGTTTCATCATCTCCCTTAGATTGATCTTTGTAGTACCCCCAATTTCTGGTATGTAATCCTCAAATTCACTTTTTATGTTTATAAAGTGTAAGGGTGATGTATGGAAGAGTTGGGTGAACCTTCAAGGAGTTTTCGGAGATAAACGGTAAGCGCACGGGTTGCATGCGGTTTGTCTAAACCATGAACTTTAGTAAATGTTGGATAGTTTATTAAACATGGTCTATGAATTTTTAGAGATACCATGAAAGGAGGCCTTGAATTTTTCATCCCATTTAGTATCTAACACGTGGTTAGCACAGGGTTTGTTTAACCATGCAGACTAACCTTGCACGAGGTTAAAGTGAGATCCTAAAAAAAGTGGATCTCACACATATTTACCTCTGAACTGTTCAATTTTGTTCCTAAGAGGGACTAACTCGGTATTTATCTTCATTGAAGGTTATATAACCTCTACCAAGAGATTTGGAATCAATATATATCCCTCCCTTGGTGTTTTAAGACCGATTCTTGCGGTAAGTTTCGTTCTTCACTGTTCTTGTCACGTTTTCTTAGATATACCTAGATCTACTTATCCTCTCCTCTAAGTTACCCATATATACACCCTTTATGGGTATAGATAAGATTTTTAATGAAAAATATGATGACATTTGGTCTTTTTTGGTAGTAGAAGATATCTAAGGTGCTTTCGTGGAGAATCAATATGGTTTTCTTGAGCCTTCTTCGTTCGTTTTCGGTTTTCGTCAAAACCTTCAAGGTAGGTGGATTCAATATCGACTCCTATTAGTATAATAGAATGGAATGGTTTCAAATTGATTGATTTGTTTTTGTTTTATTATTAATTGTATGCTTTATTATTTCTATAAACGCTCTTTGGTGACGGTTGTGGAAAATTTGGAAAAATTGTGCTTTTGATTAAAGTGTTTGATTCTTGATTTTAAAATGGGATTTATTTAGAATAATGGTGAATGGATTTAATAAAAATGTTTTCAATAAAAGGAATGATTACATTCAAATGTAATGGGTGATTGGAATTGGTTTGTTTAAATTAGTTTCAATAAAAGAACAGTTTTATTGAAATGGTTTGAAATGGTTATTTGAAATGGTTTTAGCATAATAGTGGAGTGTGTTTATAACACATTTACATGGATTGGTTGGAATATGGCCTTGTTCTTTCTTCCAAATGTGTAATGGAACATGGGATATAATTACCTTGTGAATACTTGTTAGATCAACAAGAAACTACTCATGAGTATGGAACTGTCATAACGAAGCATGCATGGTTGAATGTGTGAATAAGTGGAATAGAATGGTTATACCAAAATGTTAATGAGAAATGGTTTTAAGGACATGTTTGGTTGTTTTGTTGGAAATATGACTTTCTAAGAAAATTGGATTAAATATAAATTGTTTACTTTTGGTTATAAATGTATTTGTAAGTTGTTTATATTTAGTTATAAACTGTTTTGGGAAATCATTTTATATAAAATATTTTATATAAATGTTTCTAACTTTTCCATCCTAGTGGAATGAGTAAGGAAGTAATTGGGGAAAGCCTACTGAGTTTTATACTCACCCCTACTTTGGTGCTTTGGTACTTTTATAGATACAATCTTCTGGGACATGGGAAAAGGTAAAGTATCACACGTATTTAACACCACTTCTTGATACTTGGATTGTTTGGTGATTAGAGCATGGAGCTTATGGAATAATGAATCCTATGGTTTTATTCAAGTATCTTGTGGTTTTATTCCACTATTTACTTAACAGTTTCTTTGTATTCCAATTTAGTAGACTTTGGCATGGTTTTTTATAAAGATGATGGTTGAGTCATCCTGTTTTTATCTTGAATCATATAGTAGTTCTATGGTTATGGTTGTTTGGTTGATGATTTGTTTATTAAATGGTAAATAATCCCCCGCTTGTATCGAAGCCCTTCATCATTTATTGCCAACCTTTAGCACCTTGGGTATGTCTCTTAAGGCCTAGTAATGATTTATTGTATTCTCAATCCAATGAAAATAATTTATTCATTACAACTAGTATTAATTTGTTAGATCCAAAAGTTTCTTTGAGATAAATGGTATCAACTTGTTCAGTCCTTTCCTAACAAGTAGTCCTCGGTTTTCTTGGTATTGGAGTTGAAATTTATTCTTGTCCATTCCTTGGGTTTTGATCATAGAAAGGAGTATGATTTTTGTATTTTGAAATGTATAGAATAAAAGTACATAGCTAACCATTTTATATTGAACTTCAAGTTACTAGGGAGTTGGGTACATAAGTGTTTTGGAGACACTTATAGAATTTTGGAATATCAATATCATGGGTTTAGCCAATGGATGAGCATGACATACATTAGAGGAATGACTTCCCACTAGGATTTCATTTTTAATTTTGAGATATGATATATGATTTGATGCATTGTGTGGTTTTTTGAAAAAAAAATAAACAATTGTTTTCAAATGAAATATTTTGAAAAGGAAATGGTTGGTGTATTTTGAAAATGGTTTGATTTTCAAAAACAAGAATAAGATTTCTCAAAGATAGTTAAATGTGGAAAAAGTTTTTTTGGAAAAAAATTGTTTTGATAATTGACGTGTAGAACTTGAAATTCTAAGCCATAAGTTTCTAGATAGTGATACTTATCGAGTTTTTTGTTTGTTTAGAAAATGGCACCCAATAGGCATCATAGAAACCAACTGGAAGAAGCTGTGGAAAACATGGTAGCACCTAAACCACAGGTGATCCAAGTTTTGGTTCTGAGTATTTTCCAAGTGTTTCAAGCTATGGATACAAGGAACTGGAGGGATGAACCAAGGCATGTGGATCATTCCATCCAGTTCATGATGTAGAATCCACCCATATTCTAGGGTGATTCTGAGCCCAAAAAGGTGAAGACGTGGCTGAACAGAATGAATCATATTTCTTATTTCATCAGCACACCATTGGAGATGAAATTAAATCTATCAACTTATAGGCTCAAGGATAATTCACACCAGTGGTGGGATATAGTTATTCAAGATAAAATAGATCAAGGCCTTACTTGGGAGGATTTTGAGGAATTGTTTAACAAAAAATTCTATCATCACACATTCAGGATCCAGAGAATGATAGACTTCTTCATCCTAAAGTGGAAAAATATATCTATAACAGAATATATAGATAAATTTATGAATTTAGTGTGCTTGTTACCAGAAGTTGTGGTTAGTGTGACCTTGAAGGAAATAATTTTTGAATCAGGGATGAGATAGGAGATTCACTATATGATTATGGTGCACTGTATTACAGATTATACAGAGATAGTGAACAGAGAGATAGTTGATGAATGTCATATCTCAGGATCTGTGGGAGAATGTAGTATGATGATACCTATAGGAAATGGTGGGAACTCAAATATTGGGAGCAAGAATAATAGGAACACATATTTCCAAGGTGGGAGTGAGACACAAAATCAGACGGCTGGATCAGTGAACCTTCCTCCATGACTAAAGAGTCAAGCGGGATTTTCTAATCTGGTTCCATGGACCAAATGAAGCAAGAATGTATAGAACAACCAATATTATGACAAAATTGCAATAGGATAGTACATCTTAAGTGATATTATAATATTTCTCCAAGGTCAGGCGCTCGAGACACTTCTCATGTGTCACAGGCATCATATACTTTGACTAGATGAAGGACAAAAGCATCAGTCTCATCAATAGAGAAGATCTAGCCATAATGATGCTAGGAACACCATTACTCATCAGAAAAGTCAATCTCAGTAAGGAAAAATGAGAAAAGTGTAGTGATAAAGTAATTGTATGGAGCTGAGTATATGATTATAAATGATCAGGATGGACCATCTATAGTGATAGGTACCATTCTATAGAATTCAACCCTTATGCAAGTTTTTTCTAATATCGGTGTATCGCATTCCTTCATTTTTTATTTTGTTTTTTATTTTCTAAGTTAATAACATGATATTATGTCTTCTATATTAAACCTTAAAACTCCTCTCAGTGAAAGAGAATATCGAGCCTTTGTGTGTAGATCATGTTCTATAACTGTTGATGGAGATGAGTTGAAATGGTACTTCTCAGTGCTAGAGATGGATGCTTATGATGTAATCATGGGTATGGATTGGTTAACATTTTTAAAGGATCACATCGACTGCTATATAAGGATAGTTAGTTTCACGACTAAGGACAACATTGAGAATCTCTACAGAGGACAAAGGGTTGTAAAGACAAGTGGAATGAGCTTGTCAGCATTAGCGGTGGAAACGATCTCTTACCAATTTGCGGCGTTGACTTTGGCATCTCTAGAATAGCTTAAGGATATTATTTTTCCAATAGTTTTGGATCAATTTCTTGATGTGTTACCTGAAAATTTGTCTAGGTTACCACTTATAAGGGAATTTGAGTTTATGATTGATCTCCTTCTAGTGACCAGTCTGATTTCTCTTATGTATTAAAGAATGGAACCAAAAAAGTTAAGGTAATTAAAAGTTTAGTTGGATTATCTGGAAAGAAAATGTTTCATTTGACTGAGTACGTCTTCATGTTAAAAACTTGTCTTTTTTGTGAAGAAATTAAATTGAACTCTAAGTGTGTGTATGGATTATCATAAACTTAACCAAGTTACGATAAATAATTGGTATCCACTTACACACATTTATGATCTATTTGATTAATTGAGGGGAGACCAGTGGTACTCTAAATTTCAATTGCGATTAGGATATCACCAATTGCGAGTTCAGAAGGAAGATATTCTGAAGACTGCCTTTAGAAGTATATATGGCCACTACGAATATGAAGTCATGACTTTAGGTCTTACAAATTTACCAGCAGTCTCTATGGAATTTATGAATTAGATATTTTAGTGATATCTATATTCTTTTTTGTCATTTTTCGATGACATATTGGTGTATTCAAGGACAAGGTTTGAGCATGAGAAATACTTGGAGATAGTGTTTGGAATCTTGAGAGATAATCATTTGTATGTTAAACTATCAAAGTGTGATTTTTGGATACAAGTGGTACGATTTCTTTTCCATATAATTTCTAAAAAAGGTGTTTATGTGGATCTTGAAAAGATAGAAGCTATTATCACTTTTCATCTTTCAAATAATGTCTTTGAGATACAAATATTTCTTGGTCTAGAAGGTTATTACAAATGCTTTTTTCTTAACTTCTCATGACTAGCATCACCAATGAAAGATTTGAGAATGAATAATTCTCCATTAAAAAGTATTGAAGAATGAGATAAATCCTTTCAAGAGATGAAATTTTATCTTACATCAGCACCTATGTTGATTTTTCTAGAATTAGGATAGAGGTATGTGGTATACTGTGATGCTTTGGGATTTGGGTTGGGATGTGTTCTCATGTAAGGAGACCATGTGGTTGCTTATGGTTCAAGGAAGTTGATAGTGCATGAGAATAATTATTGAACACACAATTTGGAGTTAGATGTAGTTGTCCACAACTTGAATACTTGGATTCATTATATATTTCGTGAGAAATTTACTGTGTTTATATATTATGATAGCTTGAGACAAATTTTCTCTTAATTGGATTTGAATATAAGGAAAAGGATATAGATGTAGTATCTTTTGATGGTTGGCTTTGACTTGATGTATACACTAAGAAAATGTAATTTGGTGGCTGATGCATTAAGAAGAAAGTAATATGAACACTTGGTGAAAGAAGATTCATATGTGATGACATCCCTAGCCAACATGCATTTGTAATGAGAATATTAAGGTGATGTTTTGGTTTTCATTTTAGTTTTTGTGGTTCCTAATTTGGTAAATATGGTTAAAGATCCACAAACATCTAATGAAAATGTCCTGGTTATGAGTTCAAAACTCAATGGTGTAGAGACCGGGATGGAAACTTGATGGGAGTTCAGTTTTGTGGTTTAGAGATCAGATGGTTGTACCAATGGCTTGTTAAAAACAACTTCTTCATGCTTACCACCATTACAGATGGTATGTACATCCAAGTATACAGAAGATGTATAAGGCATTGTAGGAAGAGATTTGGTGGAGCGGCATGAAACGATAAGTGGTTGAGTTCATTTCAAGGTGCTTAACTTGTCATCAAGTTAAGTCAAAACATCAATGACCAGTGGGTATGTTGTAGTCATTACCTATACCAGTGTGGAAATGGGAGAAGATAGTGATGGATTTTATTTCAAGTCTACCAAGAACGGGTTGAAAACATGATTCCATATGAGTGATAGTGGATCGGCTCACAAAGTGAGTCCATTTCATCCCTATTCATGAAACTCGTACGGTGGAGGATCTATCAAAAATATATATCCAAAAAGTAGTAAAGAGACATGGATTACCAGTTTCTATAGTCTCAAATAGAGATCCAAGGTTTATATCGCATTTCTATAAATCCTTATAAAAATCCATTGGGACTTAGTTAACTATGAGTACATCATATCATCCTCAGACGGATGGGAAATCTGAAATCATGATAAAGATGTTGTAAGACATGTTTTGGACTTGTGTAATGGATTTTGGTGACTCATTGGAGGATCATATACCCTTAGTGGAGTTCTTGTATAATAACAGCTACCGGGCCTCAATACATATGGATCCTTTTGAAGCATTGTATGGGCTTTCTTGTCGTTCTCCACTATGTTGGGTGTAAATAGGTGATACTTCACTAGTTGGTCTGATCCCTTTTTAAGAAATAATAGAGAATATTTAGTTTATCATAAAGAAGATGGATACAGATCAGATTTTTCATAAATCTTATGCAGATCATCATCGACGGTTGTTGTCAATTTCCATGAGTGATCATGTGTTATTTTAGATTTCTCCAAGGCTTGGACATCATCATTTTGGAAAGAAGGGAAAGTTATATCCTACATATATTGGCCTTTTAAATATACTAGAATGGGTTGGAGAGGTAGAATATCAATTTTCATTTCCACCACAGTTCAGTTCGATGCATAATGTGTTCCACGTATCTCAATTGAAAAAGTATCAACCTAATCTTAACCATGTGATCAGATGGGATCATGTCGACCTAGAGCTAGATGATTCATTGGTACATATCCCATTCTATATTGTGGGTAAGAAATAGAAAGTATTTCATAAAAAAATCATATTTCTAGTGTGGTTTTTGTGGAAAAAATGTCAAATTCAGGAAGAGACTTGGGAACGTGATAAGGAAATGAAAGAGCAATGGTCTAAACACTTTCAGAGCTATTATGGTTTTCTACTTTCAGGGGATGGAAAGACCAATGGTGGGGAGAATGTAGTACCCCTTATTTTTGTTATAAAACCCTTACTTTGAACTTTTTATGTTTATAAAGTGAAAGGGTGAAGGATAAAATATTTGGGTAAACTTTCAAGTAGTTTTCAGGGCCAAAGGGGAAGTGCACGAGCTGCATACAGTTTGTCTAAACCATGTGGAAATCATAGGAGAAACCGGTAACTTTGGTAGATGTTGGATAGTATCTGCATCATGGTGTGTGCGTGGTTAGAGAGACCGTGTGAGGAGTCCATGAAAGTGTCATCCTAGTAAGTATCTGACGCATTGTTAGCACACAGTTTGTCTAACCGTGCGGACTAACCATGCGCGGGGTTAAAGTGAGATCCTAAAAAAGTGGATCTCAAATGTTTTTGCCTCTAAACATCTCTTTTTTTATCCTGATAAGTCCTAACTCGGGATTTTTCTTCCTTGAAGGTTGGAGAACCTCTCCCAAGTGATTTGGATTCAATCTGGAGCCCTCCCCTTAGTGTTTTCAAGCCTGATTCCTGTGGTAAGTTTCATTCTTCACCGTTATTGTGTTTTCTTAGATCTACTTAGATATACTTCTCTTATCCTCTTCAATTATCATATATACACCCATTATGGGTAGATCTAAAATTTTGGATTCCAAATATGATTAGATTTAGTCATTTTGTTGGTAGGAGAAGAGATCTAAGGCAGTTTTATAGAGAATCAACCTGATTTTATTGAGCATTCTTCATCTGTTTTCGGTTTTCGTAAAAACCTTTGACGTAAGTGGTTTCACTCTCGAATCCACTTAGTAGAACTGAATGTCATGGTTTCAAATTTATTGCTTTGTGTGGATTTGATTTTTAATTTCCTTCATTGATTCCTTTTTCTTATATCCTCTAAAATTCATCCCCTACCATAGGAGGGACCTTCCACTAACCTTCACCTATTTCTATACAGTATTTTTTGTAAAAAAAACTAATCCATGCCCCATTTATATCCTCTTAAATTTCCATTATAATTACTTTGGACTTATTTATCCTTTGTGATTATTTATAAACATGGTCCTTTACCTTTCTCACAGCTGAAGTAGATTCCTTTATTTCTTTTCAAATTTTTCTTTTGTTTTTTCCTTTAGGGTTACTATGATTGAATCATAATTGGTGCTTGATACACCATTTTTTTAGCTCTATAATTTTCCTAAAAGATAGTAAATTGTCTTTCCAACCTAATAGATTTTCTTCCAGTGTAAACTCTCTCCTTTTATGTCATATAAATAAAGGATTTATTATGAATTCTTTTTCTCACTTCTGATAATTTTGCCATGTTTTATGACCAATATTATGACATATAAAACATCTTCCATATAAATCATATCATGTGTGGTCACCTTTGGTTTGAGATGTTAATACAGCAGGTCTTCTTATACAAATGAATCATTAGGCTTCTAGACATGCACTCATAGTGTGACCCAATTTTCCATAAAAGTAACACTTAATTTCTATATTCTCTTGAGAGACATATCTTCTATATTTTTCATAAATATTATACTATTTTCTATAATATATATTTGAAATTTATTTCCTTTCACTTTTTGAATCTTTAATGAAGTGAACCTCTAATTTCTCATACACTTTTGGGAACTTATATTTTTCTCAAGCTCCTTGATCTTCTCATATTGATTATTTAATTGGGTAGTCATCTCTTTAAAACTAGAGAATACTTTGATTCCTAATTTCCAAATCTCTTCATGTTGTTACTTAAGAGATACTATACTTTGTTTTACCTCCTTTTATTGGTTATTTTATTTACTATTTCTCATGCAAGTTATTCAAATAAATAAATTTATTCCTTCATATTTTCACCCATATTATTTATGTAATTATTTAAGGCCAGATCTACTCTCTTCATCCATTTATTCTCTATAAATAGATCTTTAATAAATTCTAGATCCACTTGACGTATAATTTTCCTTTGATCAAACCTTTATTCTAAGGTGTGGATCTCTTTTTTAACTATTCCGTGAACATTATTTGGATTTATAACTAAATCTTTCCAAGTAATTCATAATTTTTTATATCTACAAGGTTGATTCTGAGATTTTGTATTTATAGAAAACATAAAAAAAATTACTAGTATAAAATTTAACAATATATTTGGAATTATTCACATAAATTATATATTTTATCTTCATAGGATCCTTATTTTTATTTTTATCCTTATTTCCTATTTTATATAATGTAGTCTTAAATAGTTTTAGAATAAAATTACACTATCGCCTTCACTTTCACTATTTTTAAATAAAAAATATCTGGATTCTTCTATATATCGATTAAATTTAGAAAAATGAGTTTTTTTCTTAATTTTTTTTGATAGAGATCTAATCAAGATATTATATATTATAGAATCACTAACTATCTCACTAGACATTTTCATATCAACTTTACAAAAATATGTATCTCATGACCTCCTTTCTAGAAGCCTTAATGAATATAAGTAATTATTTCTACCAACCACCTTATTTAATTACCTTAAAAAATATTTGTCGCATTATAGAATCCATGTGCATAATGAATAGAGGACAGTATGGGTTAATCATAGAGGAAGCTATCATGAATAAATAATAATAATCAACATGAAAAATTAAATAACTAGTCACACATTCCATTTAAATAACCAGATAAGTTGTTATCAATATGGAAAGGTAAATAATAAAAAAATGTGATATTTAATCAGTAAACTAAAAATTAAATTAATTCATAGATAATGTCATAGTGAAAATATCTTGGATAATAATAACTCTTAATAAATTAAATGCTTAATTATCGAACATATTGTTTCTCAGGCACATGATACCTTTTCCTTCAAGATAAATCCTCAATATAGTTTTAAACAAATTGGGTAAAACCCTTCTTGGTTGGGGCTAGATAACCAATTCAACCCATGAGACTACTGATGTATTGAGGGAATTTCATTAACCGATTCCCAAATCATGTCTTTCATGTCCAAATTATTCCTCATATATTGAATAATAGATTTAATTCATAAAAAATGTTCCTTATCATCAAGTATCTGTATAGAGTAAATAATACAGATTTATCAATATTTCCCCATATATCAAAAAACATTAAATGTAGTACACATTATATATAAATGGAGTATGGTTTAATAAATAAACATATCCATGTTAAATAATATGTATATTTAGGGTAAATTTAATTTTCAATTATCATAGAAAAATAAATAATTCATAAAGAAGTTAATAACTTCAAAAATGAATAAAGTTGATGCCAATACTATCATTGGTCAAGACAATAATAAACCATCTAGAGGAAGAATGGGTAGTGTATTAATATAACATATACCCATTGGAGTAAGAATAATTTTTTTGTGTCATTTATTAATTTAAACAAAATAAAAACATCATTAAAAACATTATTGAGTAAAATATCCTTTTAATTATGAAAAATGTTTTGAAAATTATTTTCATTGAAAAATAACTTTAAAACATTTTGTTTAAAAAGAACCTTGTAAAAATTGAATATTAATATTAAAATAAATTATGGTCATTATGGAGGATAATTCCATAAAATTTAAAAAGTAAATTCCTTTTTCATTGGAAAAAGGTTAGGAAAGTGCCTTGTTCAGAAAAAAACCATAATATTCCTTTAGATTTTTTAATAAAATCCAAGCATGAATTTTTTTGAAAACATCATAATATTAATTAGAAAAAAATAAAGAGTAAAAATGGGTGAAAATTAATTTTACAAACCATTTTTAAAAGGTTAAAAATATTTTTTAAATATTTTTATAAAACATGGTTTTTGAATAAAATAAATTTCTTGTCGAAGAGAGAAATGAATTCAGATTTTCATAAAACATATTCTCAATTAATTTAAGTAACAAAGAGTAGAAAATGATACTATTATTTGAGAATAACATGAATAACCAAAGTAGAATAAAATTAAATGTTTTATTAAACAATGATCAAATAATTTTCTTCAATTGAAATTAATGGATAAACAATCTCGATTAAAATGGGATTGTGAAGTAAACCTTTACAAAGATCATAACGTTGAAGTGGGAATCAACCAATGAATTGATTTTTTGTGTCAACTATAAATAAACATAAAAAATTAGAAATAAAACATAAGATAATAAAGTTTAATTATGCACATAATCTTATCATTACATAATCTTATCATTACATAATCAACGAAATAGAAGTTTAACCCAGTGAGTGGAAATTGGGTTAAGAAATCCCTTACCACTTGGTAAATTTTAATCCAAATCCCCATAGGAGAAATAATTCTAATTAAAACTTACAATACCATGAATAATTAATTATTCAGGATATTACATTTCAAAGTGGCATTATATACACCATATAAAATATATTAGGTGCCTAACATTACAATATGCTTCAATGAAATGAAATTGAGATGAAATCAAATACTTTATACTTCCTTTTGATTGATCTTTCCTTAACCTCATGTATAGTAGTTTTAAACATGTTATTAACTTATTATATAATCATATTAATATTTATAATATTATATATAATCCTTATATAACATATTATCACTCATTTGTTAATAATATTTCATTATTTTCATTATTTTGGGTGTTAATTGCCTTATTTTCTCATGCATGTTTCATCATGAATTATGCAGTTATTGCACATATTATATATTTATATCATATAAATAATAATAATAATTAATTAATTATCATATTTATACATCAATTTTAGTTTTAAAACCAATCATGTATGATGGTTATGAAAAATGAAGTATGTTACGATCATAGAGACAGTAGGTTGTCCATACGCATGAGTAACATTTCTATTTTCCAAATATCATTATGGAAAAGTGTTATATAATATTTTAACTTTAAATAATGATTATAATATCATATATAACATATTCTATAATTATATATATCATACTTGTGGTGTGGTGATGGAAAGAGAGTCACACCGCTTCGTGAAGGCAGTGGTCCACACGTACACGAATGATGTTATCATTAGTACCTGAGTGAAAAGAAAAGAAATAAGATGATATATAATATCTATATAGAATTGTAAATATGTAATTAATATCATAATTATTTCATTTATATAACATGTAATCAGGAACTTTATCTTTATTACCGTCTATGTGATGTGTTAGGGAAAGACGAATCACATCGCTTCGTGAGGCGATAGTACGTCGTACACACAATCGATGTTATCATGTCTACTATAGAATTTAAATTAATAATTTATATATTATATAATGAATATATAGGTATAATAATGTTATAAATATCATATAAATACTTTCTATCCATCATCATACCCAACCTTGAGAGGTGGGAATGGAAAAAACGAACGATATCGGTTCGCGAGGCGGTAGTCCGCCATACACATGAATGATGATTTCATAACCCATTTAATGGTAGTGGAGATAATTTTAGGAAATAAAATTATTATAAAAACATCATAGTATATGGAATATACTGATTATATTATATCATAATGTTATAATAAAAAATTAAGGAGGTGTGAAAAAAGTAAAATAAAGATTCTTATTGAAGAACATTACCTATTTTTTGGGTATCCTCTTTAGTTATGCAGTAAAAAATTCCTAGGTTACATTTATGAAAATAATAAGGCTTATAGAATGATCTTATGGAATTTTTTAAGTGATTTGGTAATTTATTGTCTGAACCAAAGTGGTTTGAAGGTGTTAATTAGAGAGGAGAGAGGCGGCCTTTTAAAAGTGGGAAGAGGATACACTTGGTATTTTTGAAAATAATTTAGTGATCCCACATATTTCATTTGTTAAAAGAGTCCAAAATGGACCATTATCTAATATTACAGGATTCATGGTCTAAATATGTCTAGAAAATATCTTTTAGACAATTGTATGGGTCATTTTTACACTAATATCATTATTTTAACCCCCCCTCCCCCGTAAATTAATTTTTACCATAACCGCGGTAATTAATTTTTACTATATTCACTATTAATTTTGGTCAAATATAAATTTAACTTATTAGAAACTAGAAATTATTATTATTCCAAATATAGTATAATTTTTGCAAATTTGATTCACAGAATTGGAAAAAATTAATTTAACATTAATCCTACAAACATGACGAGAAAGCATTTTTTAAGGTGAAAGTGTTCAAAAGTTTACAATATTTTTATATAAAAATTTAATATGAAATTGATTACAATGAAATAAATTATATTAAAAGATATATAATTTAACTATTTTTACTAAAAAATATAATTTAACATTATAAATTATTTAAACGATAAAGTAGTTTTCAATTTAAATTCAGTGTTTTTCACTATTCATCCAAAAATAAAACCTCTCAGAAAAATCCGAAAACATTACCCTGTGATAATTATTGGTGCCAAAATATGGGGAGAGGAAAAGAAAACACAAAGAAGAAACCACCTCCATTGAGACTTCCTTGCGAATCCTGTTTGTAGAGCTCCACAGCACCGTGGTCGGCGCGAAGCCTCCTCTTTCTTGGGCACCGTGAAGCAAAGAGGTGGGAGGATATGTGATCTGAAAGACATTTGAGAATACCCTTGGAAGAAAATAGGTTGGAGGATCCATGATTCGAAATACGTTTGTGATTCCACCGCGAAGCAAAGAGGCAGGAGGCTCTGCAATCCGAAAGACATTTGTGAAGCCACCGCGAAGCAAAGAGGCAGGTGTCTCCGCGATCCTAAAGACATTTGTGAAGCAACCATGAAGCAAAGAGGTGTAGGGATCTGCAATCTGAAAGATATTTTTGAATTTCCACATAGCAAAGAGGCATGAGGATTTGTGGTTACGACAAAGTTCCACATGGATTCGATTCACGTGCTCCTTACTTCACACCACCTCTTTCCTATAAATATTGGGCTTCCCCCGATCTCAAAGGATGGATACTCTGACCTTTTTCTTTCACAACTCTCAAATCATGAATCACTTTATAATTTGCAAAAAATGAGGTCTTTGAGGTACTTTAGAATCGTGAAGTGAATTTCCTTTGGCTTAAACACAACCCCTCTTCAAGCAGGGATGCCCTTTGTGAAGCCCATGGGTCTTCGCAAAGGAAGCAGATCCCTAAGGGTACTTGGTTCTTTGCAAAGCACTCATTCTTAGATAAGTACCTTCCATTCACATGTTAACCACATACTAAGGTAGGGTCATTGTTCTTCACGAGGTATACCACTTCGTAGTGCGATTCTTTACAAGGCACCCTTGCTTCGTGAAGACATACTCTGCGAGAGCCTTTCTGTTTTGCAAAGAACCCTTCATGTGAACCTATTCCCTATTCATAGGCTAGGCCACCCAAATTCACTAAGAATACCCATTCATGAATCCCCTCCACTACATGGAGCATCAGAGATTCACGAGATGTCTTCATGTGAACCCCCTTGCTCCACAACCCCTTTTTCTGTACGACCCTCGAGTTTCGTATGAAGTGATTTCAAGGTCCCCTAGGTGGTGCTTCACATTGAATTTCTTATCCTCATCCTTCTTATCATAGGCACGCTAATGGATATTACTTCTTTATATAGCCATGCTAACATAGAACCCTCATTGGATCACTCAATGACACCCCCTCACCATGGAATTATTGATGCCTTCCTTTCCCTAAGCGTGGGTGGGTATCAGTTATGTAAGTCCTAGGGGTGCGGAGTGAAGCTGTCTCGTCCAAGATATAGGATGTTAAACTACCAAGAACTATCATCCTCATCACATGATGTTAAACTATGGCCTCACCCCATGCATCACACGTGGGGTGCCCCATCTCAGACATTCTCTATGCATGCTCATCTTTACAGGAGTTAAATCTTCTTCACATGGAATGAGATCCTATTTGTTGAAGTGATGCCTATCCGCGGGGAAGGGAAACCATCTTGGTGTAATCCCATAGCCTTTCTTGTAGGAGGAAGCATCACTGCTCCTCCTCTCTTCTTCAGTTCCAAAGACTAAGAGGTGAGAGGGGAACAGGGACCCTCGTTATCATGTCCCTCTCCCTCTGGGATTTATCGCCATCGGGCCTCCATCCTGGAGTAAGTCCCAATCTCCATCACCCTGGGCTTCTAACCATGAATAATCACATGTTTCCCCTTTGGGACACTAACCATGTGTAAGCCCCGCTCTACTTCCCACAGATTCACCTTTCGTGATGTGATCATCAGGTCTTTGTTGCCTCTTGTTTTTCACACCGAGCATTACTCACATGGTCTTATAGTAATCATGGACCATGACATCCTCTCTGGGATGCCTTAGTGCATAATCCCCAGTCCACTATCCAGAATTACATGGACTTTGATCCTTGCCAAGTCAAGGTACCTAGTAAGCCTCCCGGAGGTTCAAGACCAACACCAACTGGTCCCGACCTCTTCACGTCGGTTCACCATACCATCCCAAACTACGTGGACTTTGATCCATTACAAGGCAAGTTGTGTAGGAATCCTCCATAAGGTTCAAGCCCAACACATACTGGTCCTGACCCATTCATGTCGGTTCACCAATCCCCCATCCCGAACAATGTGGTCTTTGGTCCTTACCAAGGCAGGGTACGTAGGAAGCCTCCTTGAGGTTCAATCCCAACACCTACTGATCCCAACCCCTTCACATCAGTTCACCAAACACTCCTAATATACGTGGACCTTCATCATTTCCAAGTTAAGGTATGTAGGAAGCCTCCATGAGGTTCAATCCCAACACCTACTGCTCTCAACCCCTTCACATCAGTTCACCGAACACTCCCAAACTACGTGGAGTTTTATCCTTGCCAAGGAAAGGTATGTAGGAAGCCTCCCTGAGGTTCAATCCCAACACCTATTGGTCCTGACCCCTTCATGTTGGTTCACCAAACCATCCCAAACTATGAGGACTTTGATCCTTGCAAAGGAAACGTACGTAGGAAGCCTCTCTAAGGTTCAATCCCAACACCTAATGGTCCTGAACCCTTCACTTCAGTTCACCAAACCATCTGGAACTATGTGAACATTGATCCTTTCCAAGGAAAGATACGTCAGAATCCTACCTAAGGTTCATTCCCAACACCTACTGGTCTCGACCCCTTCACACCGGTTTACCAAACTATCCTAAACTATGTGTACATTGATCTTTTCCAAGGCATGGTACGTAGGAAGCATCTCAGAGGTTCAAGACCAACACCTTCTGGTCCCGACCCCTTCACGTCAATTAACCAAACTCTCCTGAACTATGTGGACTTTGATCCTTGCCAAGGCAAGGTACGTAAGAAGCCTCTCTGAGGTTCAAGAACAACACCTTCTAGTCCCAACTCCTTCACGTTAGTTCACCTAACTCTCCTGAACTACATGGACTTTATCATTTCCAAGGCAAGGTACATAGGAAGCCTCCCAAAGGTTCAATCCCAACACCTTTTGGTCCCGACCCCTTCACATTGGTTCACCAAACCATCCCGAACTATGTGGAATTTGATCCTTGCAAAGGCAAGGTATGTAGGAAGCCTCCCTAAGGTTCAAGCCGAACACGCATTGGTCCCGATCACTCCACATTTGTCTACCCTCATCCTACATGACATTAAACTGTACACCCCCTTTTTGTCCTGAATGATGCTAAACTGTACCCATTTGAACTAAGTGGGCTTTGATCCTTGCCTCCAAGGCAAGGTACGTAGGAAGCATCCCTAAGGTCCAAACCCAACTGATGATAAGACGTTATGTTCCCCAATAGATGGTAATTCATTGTGTTCTCCATCCAGCAGTAATCCATTATACCCCATCAGTAGTAAGTCATTGTCAACCCCATCCAGCAATAAGTCGTTGTACCCCTTCTGCGGTAAGTTGTTGTCAACCCTATTCATCGATAAGTTGGTGTACCCCAATCAACGGTAAGCTGTTGTGATCCCCATTCGATAATAAGTCATTGCACCCAACCAGTTGTAAGCCGTTGTAGTCTGTAATTGACAGTAAGTTGTTGTAGTCCCCTTTGTTGGGACCCACATCTCTGGTCCATCCCTGTGGAGTTAGGCCAACCCGAGCTACTCACCATGCGTAAAATCCAGCATGATTTTGGGTCATTTTACTCTGTGCGCACCTTGATTCCATGCCCTATCCTAAACTACATGGACTTTGATTCCATGCCACAGGGATACATAGTATGTCTTTTCGATACTCAATCCCAACATCATTGTCTCTCTTATGGTGGTTACATATCATTCTCCATCCACTCTCAAAAACCCATATCCATCTAGATTCTTATATGGGGCACCACATCCCAGTGAGATCATGTCACCCACTCTCTTGCTTCTCTTAGCAGTAATCGGGTAACTAACTACATGTTAGTTGTAGCATCAGCATTCCCTCCAAGGGGTTGTACCCATCTGATCCACTCTCATCAGTGTTTTGATCAGTCTAATCCATCTCTGGTGGATGTTAAACTTGTGGCATACCCTGTGTTAAACAAGGTAAGTTGAGGAAAACCTCAGAGACATGCCTATGTCATATAATTCCCTGCATTCAATGTGGGATTTCTCGGGATTTCACACCCTCAAGAATCCCTATTATAAGGGGAAGAAACCCAGTCGCGCTAGTGTTCCAGTGTACAGACATGCCAGTGATGTCCAACGTGACTACTCCCTTGACCAAAGGTTGCTGCCCTGACCGGACCCCTTAGAATGTCTTGACAGTAGCAGCGTAATTAACTGAAGTCCATAAAGACATGGCACTAGGAACAGGTTCACGAACAACGTCTTAAGTCTATGAGGGTGACCCAGACAAGGCAACGAGTTCTGATGAACAATCCACGAAAGGAGGAACTGACATCCCATCATCCCATTTTGATCAAGGAGAAAACATACCTGAATAATTGATGGATGCTACTCAGCTTTGGAAAGGGGGAATGTGGGGAAACAGCTGCACGTTCTATGAATAAGCAACAGATGCGCACCCTAGCTAAAGCGTCAAAAATAGAAATGGTGAACCTGACGTGAATTTATTCTCCTCAAATGTGGATATTAGTAGTTCTCAAGACATCAGTGGACTAGTGTGTCACCAGATCCATGTATATGGTGCTAGGTTTCGCCAAGAAAATAGTGGGCATGGATTGAAACTCACCAGAAATTAGGGCAGTTGAATGTTGGACATCCCGGTCTGTGATGTTGTTAGCGTGGATCCTTCTTACCAGCAATGGAAGATGGAATAGCTTTGGGTAAATGGACGTCACTTTCCTTCTTTCAGCACTAATGGTTTAATCTCCCTACCTTCTAGTGCCCAAGATTTCCTATGAGAAAATCAATCACCGCCCACCTACCGATGTAGGGGTAGGGGAAATGTCAGTGCGGAAATCCCTCAAGGCCTCATATCCACCATGGCATCCTCCGCGTCCATGGCTTCTGGGCGCCTATGCACCATCTCCCCATTTGAAATTGTTCAGAGAATGGTGATAAATGACCTCGTACGACGATACGAGGAAGAGTGGATTATCCCAACCTAGGATATGGCCTGTCAAAACGTAGAGGCTTCTACGCCTCATCGCCACTACCTCCCCCAAGGTCCGTATAGGGAAACACTGCTCCCCACTTTGACGCACAACCTTTTTGGGATCCTCTACCCGAAATTCGTCGATGACTCCCTCCCCAACGTCGATGAGGTGAGGGATGTATGGGCTAGCCCGGCTGGGATATCTTCATTAGAGCTCCCAAGGAAGTCTCCCGCTAGGCCATGTCAATGGTTCCACCCAACCCCACAGAATGAGGAGCAGGTAAGCTATGCACCTGCACCACCAGCCCCAGTCCGCTTAACCTGACGCCAGCGTCAGGCACACGTTGAGGTGGACACCCGCTGAGAGGCGTCAACTTCAACAACTATCATGTTTTGTGCCACCGATGATGTATACCACCAGTACCTTTTCTATACTGAGCAAGGGAACTCATATTCCCGACCAAGACTGAGGCCCCAACCATCCCACGGGCAGGATGGGTCGACTATCATGGTCACCGATGCAGGTAGCGCCCGTCACGGGCCGACCTGTGGCAATGAAACCCAGTAAGAAGGTCATCCCCATACCATTTCCAAGGAGAGCGTAGTTTCATACCACTCCAAAGCTTGGCATGGAGGTCCTACCTATGCCATCTTCAACCCAGACAAGGGCCCTCCCCAATGTAGTGACGCTCAAAACAAAAGACTCCACCGCACCCATGACCTCGGGTAAGGATTTGTTCCTCCTATCGTAGGTCGCTAGTGTGAAGATGCTACACATCCGATCAACCATGTAGAGACCCAAAGCTTGACGTACATGGAAATGACATTACTTTTGCAGAATAATTAATACATAACAAAAACAGACACACAAGGACCGTAATAGTTTAGTGTCTTTGGAAACTTGGAACGTAATCTTCTAATCATGGTGAAAGATCTTCAACATCTCCCATAAAGATCTTCCACTTTTTGTTTCTTTACCTAAAACCTTTCTTTTAATCCTGGGGGAAAATAAAACATAAAAAGGGTGATCTCAAATGCTCAGTAAGGGTAATCATGGATAAAATAAAACATACCATATACATTTGAACTTAAAAACATGAACCTAATGTTTAATCATCAAAATCTTGGGCAACGACATAAAACATGGAAGTACATAAGGCATAGATCATAATGGAACATAAATCATGATAAAATAGCATGGGAATAAAAAATGTAATTGTGGCATCCATTAAGCACATGTAATGATTTCCATAGTAGCCAAGGCATTGCTGTCAATACCATCTTAGTGGACAAAGTCTCTTTCTGAATCGAGTTCACTCCTCGTTCGAGTCCTGTAATACTGAACCGGATTAACTTACTATTCTATCCATGTCTATCTCATGAGATATAAATACTTACCCAATGAATTGGAGGGAGATATAGGTCCCACCCATCTCATAATGAAATCATTCTTTCGTGTGCCACAAAATCATAAATCATACATCATAGCATAACCCAATAAATAAAATGGGTTTCATAAACATCATCCCATCATCACATAATCCATATAAAAGAAATGGATATCATTTCATAATAAAAAAAGTGACACCATGTAAATCATAGAGACATGATACTTTAAACATAAACATATTAAATAATGTCATCTTAGATGAAAAATGGTTTTGATAAAACACTTGAAATGAAATCTTGAGGAAAATATCCTTTCTTCTTCGAAATCATTCTCTTTTCACAAAATGTCATGCAATTTTAAAAGAAAATGATTTTGTTAAAAATATTCATGAAATCTTTTAGAGTAAGCTTCATGAAAATAAGGCTTTATAAAACCATAAAAATCCTTTCATGCCATATAAGTTAAAAAACATTCTCCTCGTACTTTTGTCGGAAAAGTCAAAAAGTACCTCGTAACATAAACAAAAGAAAGATCCATTACATACCATGTAGTAAAAGTAAAAAATTGGTAAAAAGGACTTTAAAAATACATGAAAACACTTTTATAAAACATGGACATGGATGATAGAAATAACCCCAGTAAATACTTACGAATAAACAATCTCGGATAAGAACGAGATTGGAAAAGTTATCCCTTACCTTAGGACTGATATGCTTTGTATGGATCCGAACTTCCTATATAATGATTTAAATAATGTCATTGACTAATTACATAATCATATTCATTGTTATGATATGATATATGTTTCACTTATAACTTTATATTACCCGTTCTTTTGTAAATTCCATGTTAAAGTAGTGTTTTGGGTAAAATCATTTCATTTATCGTATGTGTTTCGACTTGTCGTTCTTGATATTATTACTTATATCCTGATTTACATAATTCCAGAGTGTAAAACATGATTTATATATAATATAAATTCATAATATACATATATATTATATATCTATAAAAATAAAGGAAATACATCGTTCATGGAGACGGTAGGTCATACGTACGCATGAACGTTGTTTTCGTTTACTTATTGAATTGAATGAAATTAAATATATGACATACATATATATATATAAATAAATCCAGTAGCATTATTATGTCATATATTTCATTATTATTCATTATATATACTTTATAATCATTCTTTAATGGTTAATCATGGAAAATGAATCTCATCGCGTTCGTGGAGACGGTAGTCCGTACGTACGCACGAGCGATGATATCATTCTCATGATCGTGGAATTGTATTGGAGTGTATGTATACTATTTCAGAATCAATATAAATTTACAATAATCATATATAGTCATTATTTACTCCATTATACCCATTCATGTAAGGTGGTGGTGGAAAAACCGATTACACCACGGCGTGGAGACGGTATTTCGTACGTACGCACGCGCGGTGATTTCGTTTTCCGTAGGATGGATAGATGGTGAAATATGGTTGTTTCATACTTATAATAACATATCAGTATATTAGTGATACTGATTTTATTACTTCATAATGAAACAACTAAAGAAGAAGAACTGGAAGAAGAAATAAAGTTGAAATAATCGTTAATGGACATTACCTCTTCTTTGAAGCGCCTCTTTGAGACCTCATTTTAGGGCACTAAAATTGGTCTTTGAAGAAGACCAGGACCTCTAGGATGTTACTAAGGAAGTGGAGAAGATAATTTTTCAGGGGTTGGCCAAGCTTGAAAGCTCAAAGTGGTGTGATGATGAGAGGGAGTAGGTTCCCTTTTATAAGGGAGGAGAGGGGCACCTTTGGAATTCTTAAAAATATTAATTTATATTAAATCACATCCCCACTTAAAAACTTCCAAAATGACTCATATACGAATATTAGATGATATAGGGTTGTAATCGCATCAACCAATAAAATTTAGACATGTTAGGAATTTATTTTAAACATTATCAACTTGATTTATCCTTATATATCAATTTAATTTTATTTGTGGTAATAATATTATAAATTTTAAATTATTATAAAAATTATATATGTGTTGTGAATTTTCCATAATTGTATAAGTTATGAAATTTTCGACTATATAAATTTCAATTTTTAATTTTTAAATATTTTTGTGATTTTTAAACAATTTAATAATATGTTATTTTTATAAAATAACAATAGTGTCAATTTTGACACTATTCATTTATTTGAATTTAAATAAAATCTAAACAGAGGATATATTCCAAATAAAATATTTAATATATTCATAAAAGGTCATATGTATCTATAAAATTAGTGGAGCACATTAAATAGTTCATATAATATTTATTTTATTATTTTTAAAACCATTTATTTGGTTTGTCTCTTAATAAAATAATTACTACAACATTTTTTTATAATTATTAAATCCTATGATGAAGATAAATCTATTACCTTTCACAATAATAATTTTACTCGAATTTATCATCTTAAAATCACAATATTTAAATTGTTATATTTATTAAATTATGAAGGTGACAACTTTGGCATCATTTAAAACAAAATAATATAAGTGTCATAATCGATTTTATAAGGCTCCAAATGGTCAAATATTCGACCATTGGATGATTATGGTTTACATTTACATGAAAAATAAGTTTTGGTCAGGGTTTTGTGCATTTTATGGTCACTATTAGTTTAATAAAAACTATATTCTTGATTTTTCACTAGATAAACAATTTCTCCATTACTATTGTGTCATAATTAATGATAATTATTTAATCGCTAAAAATTATAAATAAATTCATATGATTTAGATAATTTTATTATATTTATGGATACTATTCATGTTCTAAGTTTCATGAAGTTTATCACTAAATTAAAACTATTATACTTATAAGATTTAAGAAAGTGACATGTTGTCACTTTCTTTGGTTTTAATAATAATTATATTATTTTCATGGAAAAAAGTCCATTAAATGAATCTAATCCGACCATTAGGTGATATGGGTCTACTTTTAGTCATCCAATAGGATTTTGGAAGGTGTTAGGGTTATTTTATAATCTTATATTTACCCTTAATTACCCAATTTACCTTTAACTATGGTAAATAAAATTTACCGTAGTTACTATTCATAATGCCCAAAATTAAAAAGTAGCTTATTAACATAATTTGGACCCACTGATTCCAAATATGGAATCCATTTTTCCAAATTCAATACACAAAAGTTTCAGAAATTAAATTAAAATTAATCCCATTGTCGAAAGAAACGGGTTTTTGGTTAAAACATTGTAAAAGATTGAATTGATTTAACCTACGAATTCAAGGTAAAATCAATTATAATGAAATAAATTATATTAAATGGTAAAAATATATTCTATTTATACTTTAAAACCATTCAATATTATAATTTAACCATATAAATTATTACGATGAAAAAATTTGTTTTTAATTAAAATATAGCGTGTTTTTACTATTCATTAAAATTTGAAAGTTTTCAGAAAAATATCAAAACTTTATCCAATGTAAATTTTTATATCCTGATTCAAAAGTAGAAGTTTATTTTGTAAAATTGAATTTATAAACATGTCAAAAACTAGATTTAATGTGGGTGCTCCATTAAAAGGCGGCAAAACTGCATTTTTTGAAAAATACTTATTTTACCCGAAATATTTATTTTGTTCACATACCATGTTCTAGAAAATGAGTAAGATGAAATAATAATGTTATAACATTCAAAATTTAATTAATACTATTCATAAAGGCTAGTTCATAATAATATTATAACCATATATCATTGTTTAGTGAAACCTGATATTGCGTACAACACACGCTATCAAGGAAAGTCGTGATTGCGTGTAATTCAAGCCAAGGCAGGGTTGCGTGTTGTGCAAGACTCCTTTATTGTTGCGTTTAACAAAATCCAACCATATTTCATTTATACATTGAATATATATATATATATATATACACTCAATGTTGCGTAGAATAACTACTATTAAACAAACTTGAAATTGTGTGTAACACGATCCAAGATTAGTGTTGCATATACTGCAAGCTAATACGGTGTTGCGTATAGCGCAAGATAATATTGTTGTAGTGTACAACAGAAGATATGAAATAAATTAAAAATAATATATCTTATAAAATTTCGGGGTGTTACAAACCATCAGCGTGGGGTCCCCCCCCCCATGTCCTTACAGTAGCCAACAAATTTCCTCCTCATCCCAGCAACAAGAGAAGTAGAGGTTGGCCATGCTTCATAAACACTTAGCACAGAGGTACTACCCATGTTCTGCTTAACCAGTATGAGGACCCTCCTTGCTCTGAAATTTCCCAAAGAAATAAGCATGGAGGCCCTACCCATACTCCCCCCAGCTCCAACGGAGGTCCTACCCACTCCAGCACTTCTCGTGGAGATTCCCTCCAAGTGTCATCCAGTGGACAAAAATGTCCTCCCCGTGTTCCCTTTGACATTTGTCCAGGTGCTCCTCACACCCACCCTAACCTGGGCGAAATTCCTCTCTGCCCCAGCACCAGTTTTGATGAAGGTATTCCTTGAGCCAAAAATCTACCCCATCCTAAAGATCCATCCTGGGGCAGGAGGGCGGGTCATCACCGCCATAAAAATAATTTCGGTAAGATTCAAACTGAGATAAAACCTATTTTCTTCTCAGATTATAAGGCATAATATTATTCGGAAAGGGAACCCTCACCTCGATCCTCTGTATTTTGGGCTAGGGTAGGGAAGAGGTGTATCGTCCTTATACTTGCAGAATGAAAGGTCCACTGGATCATTTCCTCCCTCCGTAGATACATCCCGACAGATGAAGATTTGGACTCTCCCTAGGGTCTGGCTGCGCAATCACCACTATCATCGCTAGGAGCACTCTCTACCTCAACCAAAGATCACAGAGAGTTATTTTGGGGACTGATGGTGGATGAGAAACATTATGGTCCACCACTAAAAGTCATATCCCCTGCGCCAAAAACTGTGGTCGCCAGCCCGTCTTATCATGATGCGGTGGCTAAGTCACTCCACTATTCAGAGGATAGCCTGAGATGTGGCGACTTGTTTGCCCTCTCGTCATACTCCCAACTAACCAGCTTACCATCTCAACAGTCTTCTTCAGTACCACTTCCAGTTCCTCAGCCACCTCCAGTCAATGAGTAGGGAAAACAAGAGCCAGACCTCGAGTCTAAGCTAAAGATTTTGTGGGACATTCTTGTGGTAGACCATTTCTCGGAGATGTTTTGGCCAGTCGCAGTGCCGAATTTCAGTGCACCGGAATAACTCACCAAGGAGGAGGTTGTATGCTTTCGCCATAACCTCTGGGAAATTCACTTTCATCTTCATCATTGGAGAGTGTATTACCCCAAGAGTCAGGCACACTTCAAAGACATCAGTTAATAGTGTCTTCTAGTTTATTTGGCCACACTCCCCATTGCCCAACACCTTGAGTCACCAGGCCGCCATAGGACCCTCCAACAACGACGCATCCTGATCTTTAAAGTGATCCGAAAGGATTATCAAAGAGAATTACCCCCATGTGTAGATCCATGGTTGGGGATAGTATTCTTACCTTCACTTTTGTGCTATCCAGTTCCAGCTTGAGTTTTCAGGCGATATTGAGGATATGCCTCCTGGTAGAGTCGCGGTTAACATGGCCGACAAACCAGGGGGAGAGAATGAGCTAGAGATTCTTGGATAAGACCTACCCCCTAAGGGAGTCTCACACCTATTAGATCCATTCAGAAGGATCACTCTCCATCAAAGGAATTTATGAGGTCTTCTTGTACCTACCGAGTCATTAACCCTTGGCCGGAATCCCAATAAGGTGAAAGAAAACCTGGAAGTCATCAAAACCTCTGGCCTGTCTGGCTCAGTGTAGATGACGGAGGGTGATCCTGAAAAAGTTGTGTTGCATCAACAGCTCACAGATCATAAGAATATGGTTTGTTAACTCCTTGATGAGCATGATGTGGAGCGACTTCCATACTACGGTGATCCTCGGACGGGGCATCAGCAGCAAGCACCACTCCCCCCCCCCCCCCCCGTCGGCAAACTTTCTCCAGGTGACCCTAACCATCCTTCTCATGAAGACAGTATAGAGTCTGGAACTTATGGTAAGAGGGCATGGTATGTGCCACCAAATTCACCCGAGCATCGTGATAATCCTTGGGACCCAGCTCCGGTTCCCCCAGCCACTCCGTGTTCCATCCCACCTGCCACTCCATGAGTCATTATGCCTACTTATCATATTGAAGAACATGCCAACACACTGGTGGTCAAGGATCCTCATTAAGATAGGAATATATACCTATATGATCCAATGGTGGCACTCATTTCCCATATCGAGGCATTGGATACTCGACAGGTGGAAATCTCGCCTGATGGTAAGTCGTATCCGGCATGGGTGGATGATATGCCAGCACCCTCGAGTTTCAAAAATCCCACCTTCTCCCCATTTAATGAGACAGGAGATCCATTTCAGCATCTGACCCACTTCATCTCGAGGTGAAGACCCGTGCTAGGAACTCCAGCATAGAAAGAGGCCGCCAAAATCTGATGCTTCATACAAACATGGGAAGGACCTGCGTTTGTTTGGTACATCCAGCTACCCATTGGGTCAGTTTCCGGCTGGGAAGACCTCCATAGACAGTTTCTCTTACAGTTCAGCTCTACTACCTAGAATATGAGTATTTCAAACCTATTCAAGTGTAAGCAGAGTCATGACAAGCGCGTCATAGACTTTTTCGCCTGGTGGAAAGGTCTCACCTAATCCTTGGATATGTTGCTGACTCAAGAATAGTTGCTGACAATGTGTGTGGGCAATTTCAAGACTGAACTAGTCCTCTCTCATTACCTAGAATTACCCTCAAGAATTATAACACTTATCTAATATGGCCCATCACTTAGAGGAAGCCTTGTAGCAAGCCAACCTGGCATGGTTGTTTCCTCATACAATTCCCACAAGAAGGACTGTTAAGGTTGAGCCCGTCGTGGTGGCATAGATAGAAGCCCCCGGGCAACTAGATTTATTACCAGTGGAGCCATCCCTATAGATTTGTAGAGGCCCTCTACCTCAGGTTAAACCTCCGGCCCAGCAGAACCCACCTTAGGATTGGAAGGCACCCCCGCGTAATGCGCCACCACCACCCAGGCAAGATAAACAGGTCCCACCTCATCAACAGGATCCTCCAGCCCCTTTCCAGGGCCAAGATCCCAGAGCCCCTTCCCAGATAGGAGAAAACATACCCACTCATTCAACGAGGCTCAGGTCCCTAGTTATTTCCAAATTTCCTTGGAACAAGGAACTTTATGGTTACCCGGATGCAGGAGGACAAAAGAGGCGGATCTCACTGATCACCCCAATTACTGCCCATATCACCAGATCCTAGCACACACCCTCAAACATTAATATGTTTTTAAATACTGTATTCAATAATAGGTTGATAAAAACATATTCAGGTTAGGCCCAGCTCCGGAACAGGTGGCATGTGTCTTCGTGAATCCAGACAGTAGTAGCGACAGCGATGGTGAGTGCTACCAGGTTTCTAACTGTGAATCCCAGAAGTATGAAGATTGGATGGATCGTAAAATAGTTGTATTTTCCCATGTTATTATCCGTGTACATCTGAATCAACATGAACCTTCAGAAAAGGCCACATTACCCATATCCAGTACTTCTGTGTCAATAGCCCAGCCTTCCTCTTCCTAGAAGAGTAGGCATCAGCGGCGCAAGGGAAAACAAATTCTCCCGCCAATTTCATCATCATCTCGTACTCTCGGTGACTTCATGTCCCCAGAGATGGAAATTTCCCCCATAGTCAATCTAATAGTGGAAGATTCTTCAAGTGACAGTCAAGGGTACACCTCGGTTAACACTGTAGAGCTGGAAAACCCCTACCTGATTTCTGACAGTAAAGAACGCTAGACAGATCCTCCCAATGTCCCCAGTCATTTCCAGTATCAATGGGGACATGGCTATATGCATCATCAGAGAGCCTCAGTCAGTACTTCTAGCTGGACTATGCTTTCCATCGAAACCAGACAGCAGACCCAACGCAGAGCTCAGCATATGCATCTTTCTCATCTAGTGTCATTAGGTCCACCTTCACCGCCGTTTGTGTTTCTTGATCAGGGAGAGCCACCCCGACCGCGCTGTGATCAGCCACGCTCTGTTACGGGCTAGTATCTGTCATATATCCCTTGTATGGTAGTCACTCCACAAGATTCGACTAGTGAATAGTAAGATGTTCCCAGCACCAGTCAACTTCCGTTTCAGCCGAAAGGGACAGTCATTCCCCCTGCCGCAGAACGACCTCTTATAAGTATAAGTTCACGCTTTCCATGAAATTATGATGTTATCAAGCATATTTCCATCATTCCATGAAGGATATATATCCTTGAGGCCCTTCTCCTATCATCGGGTATACATGAATCCCTTACTGAGGCTTTAAGAAGCCCCCTCCAGTTTGTGATAGAGGTAGCTGTTGCAAAAGCCTTCCATGTTGAGGCAGTCAAGCATGTTGAATGCCAGGCCATTATCTCATTTTCTGGAGAAGATGAAGGCTCTCCCATACAGAGGAACATCCACCCATTTTGCATCACCGACCATTTCAATGGTGTGGAGGTTCGTCACTACCTTGTTGATACAGGCTTTGGGATCAACCTAATCCCAACCTCAAACCTCCGAAAGATGGGGATATTCGAGGATGACCTAAGTCCCTATAACCTAAAAATACAAGGTTTTGATAGGATATAACAGACATCGGTTGTAAAGATCTGCCTGAACACCCAGTTTGGTGGCCTAGTTTCCAGCACCGAGTTCATGGTTTTTCCTAGGACACCACCTAAAACGTGCTGATGGGCAGGCCATGGCTCCACCTACATGAGGTGGTCCCTTCATTGTATCACCAGTTCCCCAAGTACTCCCTTAATGGTCGAGTGGGATTACTTCAAGTTGATGCATCTCCCTTTGCCTATTGTGAAGCTCACTACCTGGATGCTAACTGTTACAAGAGCAAGGACAAGCAGATTCAGTCTAACAAGGTTGAACACGCTACGGTTGTGACCGGCCCTTGGATAGACCTAGATAATGCCTACATTTTCCCTATCCATTGATTGTAGGATATGACCCAGGATATGGGGTAATGTTTTTTTGTTTCTATAATGAGGGGGAAGCACATTCCCAAGTCTAAGAGATATTGTAAGATCACCTCGTATTCCTACACAAATTAGGACTGGGTGATCCTAGATCCCCCTACGCCCATAGGATATCAGGATTTCCACCCCATGGAAATAAAAATATTCCATACATGCTTGTTTTGTCGGGATGGGATAAACCGACTCAAGCCAAAGAGCCATTATTGCTTCGATAGCATCAAGTGTGGCCCATTGTGCCGAAGACCAGATGGGATCAGATCAACAGCTTTCATTGTTATGGTTTCGGCAGCACATGAGTCCCCCAATGTAGTGTCCACCGCCTCTCAGGCTGGTACCAGTCTCCCATTCGGATATGTTGACTTAGATGAAAATTCTTCCACCAATGATCCCTCCTTCTTAAGTGAAGAAGACGATTTGGAGGATGCACCTCCTATGTTCGAAGAGGGTGTCTCCACCACGGTCGATGAATTGGTATAGGTGAACCTCGGTAGCGAGATGGATCTGAAACCCACATTAATCAGTGCTACTATGCCTACCGAAGATCAAAAACAGTATGTGGACTTCCTAGAATATCACCGTGATGTATTTTCTTGGAGTTATAACGAGATTCTGAGACTAGATCCCCAGGTAGTCTTCCGTCGCCTCGGTCTCCTTGCAAATCACCACAGGTTTAAGCAGCCTCCTAGAAAGATGCACCTTTCTCACGGTGCTATGGTCGAGGCTGAAGTTAATAAGATCATCAGATCTAACTTTTTCAAATAGGTCTAGTACCCCAGATGGTTATCCAACATAGTTCCCATCAGGAAGAATAATGGACATATCAGAGTCTGCATCCACTTTCGGGGTGTCAACCATCACTGTCTGAAGGATGATTTTCCCCTTCTCATGAATTATTTATTTATTGATTCACCCACTAGGATCCAAGACCACTTTTTCATGGATGGGTATTCCAGGTATAACCAGGTCCGAATGGCTCCTGAGGATGAAGAGTCTACAGCCTTCCGGGCACTGAAAGGTACTTTTTGTTACCAGGTCATCCCCTTTGGTCTAAAGAATGCATGTTCCATCTATCATTGCTCTATGCATTTCATATTGAAGTCTATCCTCAAGAAATTTGTGGAATTATATGTGGAAGATCTGGTGTTCAAATCTCGCCAGTGTCAGAACCATCTCAAGTACCTAAGAAAGTGTTCGGCTTCCTCCGTTCTCGCCACCTGAAGATGAACCCACTGAAGTGTGCCTTTTGGGTCACCTCTAAAAAGTTTCTCAGCTTCGTTGTCAGATACAAGGGAATCAAGATTAACCTGAAGAAGATCAAGGCCATCAGCCAGATGTCTCCCCTGAGCAACATTCGGGAGCTTCAAGGATTTCAAGGCCACCGGGCCTACATATGCCGATTCATCGTGAATCTGGACGGCAAGTGAAATCCCTTTTCTCAGCTCATGAATAAAGACATTATCCATTAGTGTGATGGGGAATGTCAGATCTCTATTGAGTAAATCAAATTGTATCTACTCCAACCTCTAGTCTTGATGCCACCTGTCTCTGGAAAGTCGTTGGTCCTTTATGTGACCACCCTGGAATGATCTCACGGCACCCCTTCTCACCCAGAAGAACAATGAGGGAACACAGAATAGTCTCTATTATCTCAGCCACATGATCCTCGATGCGGAGACTAGATACTCCCCTATCGAGAAGATCTATCATGCACTGGTATTTGTAGTATAGAAATTGTGACATTACTTGTAACACCATGAGGTATAGCTGGTGTCCTGGGTGGATCCGATGAAATACATCTTGAACCATCCAACGTTGACAAGCCGTCTAGCTTGGTGGTAAGTGATCCTCTAGCAGTTTGACATCAGGTTCATCCCTTAGAAGGCTATTAAGGGGCATGAATTGGACGATTTCCTTGTCTCCCATCCAGCTCCCGCATACCAGTCTCTGGACCTTGATTTTCCCGATGAGGCAATCCTCTTTGTAATGACCCAAACTTTTTAATTATGTTTATTTCCTAATTTTTTGGTTATAATTAAAATGTGACCGTTGTGTTTCGACTGTTATATAACCGTTGGTCAATATGACCATTGGAAACTATAATCATAACGTTGTGTTTTTATAAATATGGTTATCTTGTTTAATTAATATAGAAAGAATATTGAATTGCCTCATCCAGTAGACTCGAGCCATATAAAGCCCATCTGTCGAAGCTTGGGAAGGAGGTAGCATCCCTGGGCTTTGCTCTGGACCAAGCCCAAGCTGAACTTCAACGTATGAAGTTTGAACAGAATCGCATAAGGGAGAAGTTCAAGCTGATAGAAATCACTACTCAGGCAATGTTGTCCGAGCCACCCTAAGATTCTATCACCGTAGCACAATTAACACTTAGGACCTATACTGGTGTAATAAGGGGATATGTAATGAGACCTTTGCTGCTTTGTGTAATCCTTTAATATAAATAAAATTTTTATTTCTCCTTATGGAAAAGTTTGTGAATTTCAAATATCCGGATAAATATAGGATGTGTATTATTGATGAATTTAGGAAAAAAGGGTATTTAAAAATATTTTTGTATTCATTAAATAATTAATAATGTGAAATGATTTTCAAAAAATGGTCTTCTACAGTTGTGATCAGTGAGAAATTTAGATTCTAATAAGATCAACTTGGTTTTTAGTGAATAGTAATGTAGGAATAGTAACATACCCTTATGAATTGTAATGTAACACCCCAAGCTTCTATGGTACGCTTCTCTTTGAATAATGCAATAGCGTGTGTTTTACGCAACATTGAGTCTAACACACCACAACTAATCAAACTAGCCGTTATGAATAGTAATACGCACTTTTTGAAATTTATAAATTTTATTTTTCAAAATGGACTCCATTTTTGGATTCGGAATACCGAAATTAGCCTAGGGTGAATTTTTGGTATTTTTCTGAAAAACTTCATTTTTTGATGAAGAGTGAAACCACTAAGTGGTAGTTAAAAAAACCGAATTTTTCATAAAACTTAATTTTACTGCTTCTGTGAGTGGAATTTTGAAAATACGAGAGGCACGGTTAATATCTAGGACTAAAATGTGGTTCATTGAGATGAAAATAATTTTTGGTGAATAGTAACTTTTTACTTTTATTTACCACAGTTAAAAGTAAATAAGGTAATTAAGGGGGAAAATGATATTAATATTACCCTAACACTTGTCCTAATTCTATTGGATAAGCTTAATTCGACCAAAAACAACCTTATGAATAAAATATTATCACTTAGGTCCACTTAGATTAGATTAGGACATTTATTATTATTTAATTCAAAGAAGAGTTAAAAGAGTTAAAATCAAAGTTTATTTACTAAATAATTTTTAATATAGGATTATACATAAGATAAATTCGATTTTAAATATTCCTTGGAAAGATAAAATTATTTCCTACATAATGGTATTTTATTTATAATTTTTAGACATTAAATAATTTAATTTATTTATAACCTAATGATGATGCAGTAATTACCATAATAGTGAAAAATTAAAATAATTGATATTATAAATACCCAAATAAATATAATTTGAGACTTTATATGAATTAAACTAATTTTCTAGGTTAATATGACATGTTAGAAATTATTTAAGTAACTGTTTTCAAAGTAATCATTCTGTTGTGTTTTTTACAAAAATCAATTATTGAATAGTGTCAAAATTGACATAAAAGAGTTTTTAAAACAAATATTATATTATTAATTGATATTAAATTCCTAAAAATCTAAGGTTCGGCCAAGAGACTTATATCATAATATGTGTATCATTAATGGACCACTTGGGGGTCTCTTGGAGGTATATAGTAAGTTTATTAACTATATAATATAAAAATACAAAGTGACATGGTAAGTGTCAAACTAATTAACTAAGAGAAAATGTAAGGTTAATATAATGACCCAAACCTGTCTAAATTATATTTTTTGGGTGGTTTTAGACCCATACTCACCTTAAAATTTAAATAATCCACTTTGGAGCCATTATAAACCGAATATGAATTTATTATAAAATAATATTTCTAGCTTTTCCAAAGGTCCCCTCACCCCTCTTATAAAAGGGAACTCCCCCTTCTCATTAATGCACACCTTCAAAGCCATTTTTCTCGGCCAAACTCTTACCAAATACTCTCTCAACTTCCCTCACTTCATTCCAGAGGCCTTACTTTAGTCAGAAATCCAACCTATGGATCTCTTTTGATCAAATCAAAAGGAATAACCCGAAGAAGAGGTAATGATTTCACCACCCTTTTTCAAGTTCTTTTCTTCTTCCACTTCTTCTTTCTTTGTTATTACCATTCTAAAATAATAACACCAGTATCTTATATATATTATGATGTTATTATAAATATGGTACAACCATATTCATTATTCTATCCATCCTTTGAATAACATGTCACCATATGTGCGTACGTACGGCTTACTGTCTCCACGTCGTGGTGTAATTGTTATTCAATAAATTATTATTTGGATGGGTATAATAATTATGTTTAATTCATGTAAATAATAAATATAACATGATAATGATTTTTTATATATGATATACTATCCAATTATTGATTATTTTAATATCAAAATAATGATATTGTCGCTCGTACGTACGTACGGACTACCGTCTCCACGAACACGATGAGATTAATTCTCCATCGTATCCATTAAAGTCTAATTCTCATTTGATGATTAATAATAGTATCTAAGGACTTGATATAATTCTGTATATGATTAAGATACAACCTATCCATGAAAAACATGGCTTACGTAACAAAACATATAAAAGAAAACGAGTAAGTTAATACCCGAAACAACGATAATACTAAGATATTATTAACAAATCAATGTTAAAAGATCATATATGATATCATATTAATGTATATGATTATTGTATAATTTAATAACAATTATTTCACCATTATACAGGAGTTTAACCTACCCTCAACCAAGGAAAAGTACAAGGTAAGGGTTATTTCACAATCTCTTCATTATCTGAGGTTGTTTATACGTAATAATCTACTGGAATTTCTTTATCATCCACATCCATGTTTCTTAAAAATGTATTTCAAAACATTCTTAATATTTTACAGAATATGGGTTAAAGTCATTTATACCCTTGTTTGACTTTTTATAAGATGTTTATAAAGGAATCTTTATGTCATTTTCAAAACAAGGTTCTTTTTAACAGAATTAAGGTAAGAATGTCCTTCCTCACTTATACGGCGAGTGCAGCTATTTTCCGCCGTTATAAAATCTTCAAAACTTTTCTTAAAAGATTATAATAATATTTTCAAAGAAAATGTTTTATTTTATAGATATATGACTCTTAAATGATTTCAAAATATAAAGAGATATTTCTCTAAAAAGAGTTTTGATTTCATCTATGTCAACATCCTTTGATGGATTTTACGCTTATTTAAAGATGATTTATTATGATACAAAAATTCTATACTGTATTGAAGGTTTTGTGATATGTTTGACTGTGGATGTGTTATTTTTATACCATTCATGGTTTATGGATGAAGTATTTACATTTCGTATTCTAGTTTTAATACGAATGCTTATGTTATGTTTAAACCTTTTCATATGGGAATGCATTGGACTTAATATGTGACGGGTGGAGCCCGATATAGCTCCTCGATACATCGGTAGGTCTCATGAGACAAACTAGTGTCTTGGAACAAGGTCTTGAAAAAATCTTATTTTTAGTCTTGGAATGAGGCCTCGGCTATGGGGTTATGATAGTCTGGCATTATGCATTCCATCATTATGAAAGTGGTTATTGATATTGCATGTGATTATTCGATTAGTAGAATATATCCATGTGAATAAGTAAATGGCATTATTTCATTTTATTTTTTCCATAATATGTTGAATTTCAAGTTTAAAAGGATTTTGTTTTAGATATACATTTCATTAAATGTTTATTCTTATTTATGAAAGTTTCTGCTATATTGTTATCCTTACTGGGCATTTGAGCTCACCCCTTTTCTATGTTTATTTTTCCCAGGATGTGAAGAAGTAATTTATGAATGACCTGTAGGGATAGTATGAGGGGATAAGAGTGTGGACTATGGAGACTATATTGTTGTAGTTTTCATTTTATGATGTAATTTAAACTTAATTAATGTATCTAGTTATTCCAAAGCTACTAAACTAATTGGTCTTTCGAGATTTGATCTTTCTTGTGATCATGCCAATGTTATGTAATAATGCACCGACTCTGGGTAACTAGGGTCGGGGCGTTACAGTTGGTATCAGAGGAAGTTTAGTACAAACCTTGGAAGCTAGATTTAGATAAACTCTAATTAGAGCACATAGATTTAAGATGGACTTTGAGGATTAGTATAGAAGAACGTCATAGAATTTTGGTATTGTAGAGATTCTGTGAGTTTTCCGAGCAATACATCGCTATCTGGATACGAGTAGGTAGAGGCGGGTCTGGCACAGATATACCTAGGGGTAAAACCCGAAAACACCGCTTTGAGCTAGACTCGAACGGGAACTGGTGCACGACGAAAGGCCTTGTTGCACTCTTGGTTACGACACTCCCAGGGGATATGCTTAGGATAACTCTCATTTTATTCACAAATCATTATGAAGGGTTTATGAGTATATACTTCCTCAAAGAAAACATTTTTATGATTATGGATTATATCCATAAATAGTTCAATTTATTTTAAGTGTTTTATAAGTATGGAATTATGTATTTTTATTCATAAACTGATCTAGTTTATGCCATTTTTGAGAAATAGAGCCTAGTGGAAGAAATGGAAACCGTATCAATGCACGCACTCCATGTAGGGATTTCCCTCCTGCTCAAGATAATTATAGTGGAGATGGTGATGCAATTGGTGCCGATCATCTAATCACCATACTGGGACAACTCACTCAGGTTATGAATAATAACCTTACCCGTATGGAGCACCTTGATCCGCAATGTGGAGGATCAATGTTAGATCGCTTTATGAGGAAACAACCACCAACATTCAATGGGAGTACAAATCCCTTAGTATATGAGCAATGGATAAATTCCCTAGAGAAAATATTTCAGGTTTTGGGGAGTAGTGAAAGGTAAAAAGTTATCATGGCAGTTTACCGCCTCACTGGAGATGCTGATCAATGGTGGTCATTGATTCAAAACATGAAGGAAGATGATGAAGTATCAAATATGGAATGGAGGGAGTTCAAATATCTATTTTTAGAAAAATACTTTCCTCGTGACCATCGAACAGATATGGAAAGACAATTTTTGAGTCTGAGACAAAAGGAGGATGAGAATGTCGCAATGTATGAGGCTAACTTTACAAGGATAGAAAGGTATGCTGGAGATTATATACGTAACCCAAGAAGTAAGATTGATCATTTCTTTGATGGGTTAAAACCATTTATCCGTCGAGCATTAGTCTCACAATCCTTCTCATCGTATGAAGACATTGTCTCATGTGCTATCAAGACAGAGAGAGAATTCTCAAAGTCTTATGACTTTAAAGAAAAGAAAGATAAGAAGAGATCTGCAGATCAATCTGAGAATGGAAATAAGTGAAAAAAGGGAAAGGTTGAATATCCATCCTATGGTAAATGTGGGAATAAATACCCTGGTACTTGCTTGAAGGGAATGAGTGTATGTTACAAGTGTGGTGAAAACAGCCACCAAGCTCATGATTGCAAATGGAAGAAGGAATCTACCGATGTTCAGTGCTACAATTGTAGGGATATGGGACATTATGCAAATGAATTTCCTAAGCGTCAGGGGAACTTACCTTAGAAAAGGCCAAGGGATTAAGGCCAAACTTATGCTATCACTAATGCTAAGGTAGAAGCTCTGAAAGACGTGGTGGCAGGTAATTTAATGAATTCCTCAAGTTTAGAAAATGCATTATTTGATTTTGGATCATCGCATTGTTTCATATCCTCCCAGTTTTCTAAGAAAATTAGATATTTCCAATTTGATTTAACAAGGGAGTTGTCAATTAAAACTCCTAAGGGAAGTATCATTGCAACAAAGTTTTGTGAGTCAGTCCTCATTAGAGAACATAAATGTTATTTATCTTCTGATCTCATCATCATACCTATGATTTAGATTGATATAATCATCGGTATGGACTGGATTTTGGACCATGATGTGAAGATTTATTATAAGAAGAATGAGGTTACGATTTTTGATGATGATGATAAGGAACACCTTATCTTTAGAGCAGAATCATCACCACCTAATTCTTATCTAGATTAAATGTGAGATTTATACTGATCACAAGAGTTTGAAGTATATTTTCTCACAAAAAGAACTCAACATGAGGAAAAGGATATGGATTTAATTACTCAAGGATTATGATTGTATGATACACTACCACCCGGGGAAGGCAAACAAGGTGGAAGATGCTTTGAGCAGAAAATATCATGGATTTTTGAACAATATGAGAATTGAAAGGGATCCAATTTTCATGGACCTAGTGAAAATGGACATGGGAATAACCAGATAAGGTGAAACATCAATGCTTTTTCAAATGGTTTCCAAACCATCTTTACTAGAAAGGATTAAGAGTTCTCAGACTGATGATGAAGAATTTCAAAAGAAGAATAAAGCTGTGAATGATGGGAGACTGAGAGACTTTGTGTATGAAGAAGGAAGTTTGAAATTCGGAAAGAGACTTTGTGTTCCCAATATACCTAATCTAAAAAGGGAATTGTTGGATGATGCTCATAGTTCCAATTTCTCTATACACCCTAGAAGCACCAAAATGTATAGAGATTTGAAGGAACATTTTTGGTGGGACAACATGAAGAGCGAGATTTATGATTTTGTGTCAAGATGTATGATTTTTCAACAAGTGAAAGTTGGAAGGCAACAGCCTGGAGGATTCATGCAACCTCTTCCCATACCAGAGTGGAAATGGGACAATATTACGATGGACTTTGTCATGGGGCTACCAAAGACTCCTAGAAGGAACGATGCAATATGGGTCATTGTTGATCGTCTTACCAAGTTTGCACATTTTCTTGCTATAAGGGAAGATTTACCACTTGAACGACTAGCAAGACTATATATTAATGAAGTTTTGAGACATCATGGAGTAACTCTATCGATTTTTTCTGATTGTGATCCCCGTTTTACTTCAAGATTATAGAAAAGTCTTCAGAAATCCTTGGATACTGAACTTCATTTGAGCACTGCCTACCACCCTCAAACAGATGGAAAATCAGAACAAACTATTCAAACCATAGAAGACATGTTGAGATCCTTCTCACTTGGATTTTAGGGTATGTGGGATCAATATTTACCTCTGGTAGAATTTTCCTATAACAATAGCTTTCATTCGAGTATTTAGATGGTACCATATAAAGCGTTATACGGAAAGAGATGTCGCACACCAACCTGTTGGGATGACGTTGGTGAAAGAAAACTTTTAGTCCCAGAACTGGTGGAGGAAATGATGGAAAAGGTGAAGGTAATCCAAAACCATATCAAAGCAGCTCAAAGTAGGCAGAAGAGCTATGTCGATAATCAAAGGAAGGATTTGGAATTTCAAGTCAGTGATCATGTTTTCCTAAAGGTATCTCCATGGAAGGGAGTCATACGTTTTGGTAAGAAAGGTAAATTGAGTCCCAGGTACATCGGACCTTTCGAAATTCTAGAACAAATTGGGGTTGTAGCTTACCGATTGGCAATGTCGTCAAGTCTCTCCAAATTTCACGATGTGTTCCACATATCTCTGTTGAGGAAATACATGCCTAACCCAACGCATGTACTCACCTATGAGAAATTAGAACTGGAACTCGATCTGTCTTATTGCGAAGATCCCATCAAGATTCTTGATACGAGACAACAAGTACTGAGAAACTGGATGACTTGTCTGGTAAAAGTCTTGTGGAGAAACCATAAGATGGAAGAGGCAATGTGGGAACCCGAGGAACTTATGATGAAGAACCACCGGAGTCTTTTCATGCGGTAGTATTGTAGAAATTTCGAGGATGAAATTATTTGAAGGAGGGGAGAATGTAACACCCCAAGCTTCTACAGTATGCTTCTCTTTGAATAATGCAATAGCATGTGTTGTACGCAACATCGAGTTCTAACACACAATAACCAATCAAACTAGCCGTTATGAATAGTAATACCCACTTTTTGAAATTTATAAATTTTATTTTTCAAAATGGACTTCATTTTTGGATTCGGAATATCAAAATTATCCTAGGGTGAAGTTTTGGTATTTTTCTGAAAAACATCATTTTTTTGATAAATAGTGAAACCACTAAGTGGTAGTTAAAAAAATTGAATTTTTCATAAAACATAATTTTACAAATTTTGTGAGTGGAATTTAGAAAATAAGAGAGGCACGGTTAATATCAAGGACTAAAATGTGGTTCATTGAGATGAAAATAATTTTTGGTGAATAGTAACTTTTTACTTTTATTTACCATGGTTAAAAGTAAATAGGGTAATTAAGGGTAAATATGATATTAATATTACCCTAACACATGTCCTAATTCTATTAGATAAGCTTAATTCGACCAAAAACAACCTTAGGAATAAACTATTATCATTTAGGTCCACTTGGATTAGATTAGGACATTTATTATTATTTAATTCAAAGAAGAGTTAAAAGAGTTAAAATCAAATTTTATTTACTAAATCATTTTTAATATAAGGTTATACATAAGATAAATTAGATTTTAAATATTCATTATAAAGATAAAAAGATTTCTTAAATAATGGTATTTTATTTATAATTTTTAGACATTAAATAATTTAAATTATTAATGACCCAATGATGATGCATTAATTACCATAATAGTGAAAAATTAAATTAATTGATATTATAAATACCCAAATAAATATAATTTGAGACTTTTTATGAATTAAAAAAAATTATAGTTTAATATGACATGTTAGAAATGATTTAAGTGACTTTTTTTGAAGTAATCCTTCTGTTGTGTTTTTAAAAAAAATCAATTTTTGAATAGTGTCAAAATTGACATAAAAGAGTTTTTAAAACAAATATTATATTATTAATTGATATTCAATTCCTAAAAATCTAATTTATGTCCAAGATAATTATATCATGATAGTTGTGTCATTAATGGACCACTTGGGGGTCTCTTGGAAGTATATAGTATGTTTATTAACTATATAATATTAAAATACAGAGTGACATGGTAAGTGTCAAACTAATTAACTAAGAGTTAAAACTAAAAGATAAGGTTAATATAATGACCAAAACCTGTCTAAATTATATTTTTTGGGTGGTTTTCGACCCATACCCACCTTAACCTTTAAATAATCCACTTTGGATCCATTTTAAAATGAATATGAATTTATTATAAAATAATATTTCTAGCTTTTCCAAAGGAGCCCCTCACCCCTCTTATAAAAGGGCACTCCCCCTTGTCATTAATTCACACCTTCAAAGCCATTTGACTCGCCCAAAATCTGCCCAAATACTCTCTTAACTTCCCTCATGTCATCCTAGAGGCCTTACTTTAGTCAAAAAGCCAACCTAAGGATCCCTTTTGATCAAATCAAAAGGAAGAACCCGAAGAAGAGGTAATGATTTCACCACCCTTTTTCAAGTTCCTTTCTTCTTCCACTTCTTCTTTCTTTGTTATTACCATTCTAAAATAATAACTCCAGTATCTTATATATACTGTGATGTTATTATAAATATGGTACAACCATATTCATTATTATATCCATCCTTTGAATAACACTTCACCATACGTGCGTACGTATGGCTTACCGTCTCCACGTCGTGGTGTAATTGTTATTCAATAAATTATTATTTGGATGGGTATAATAATTATGTGTAATTTATTTAAATAATAAATATAGAATGATAATGATTCTGTATATATGATATACCATCCAATTATATATTATTTTAATATCAAAATAATGATATTGTTGCTCGTGCGTATGTACGGACTACCGTCTCCACGAATGTGATGAGATTCATTCTCCATCGTATCCATTCAAGTCTAATTCTCATTTGATGATTAATAATAGTATATAAGGACTTGATATAATTATGTATATTATTAAGATACAACCTATCCATGAAAACATGGCTTACGTAACAAAACATATAAAATAAAACGAGTAAGTTAACACCCGAAACAACGATAATACTAAGATATTATTAACAAATCAATGTTAAAAGATCATATATGATATCATATTAATGTATATGATTCTCGTATAATTTAATAACAATTATTTCACCATTATACATGAGGTTAACCTACCCTCAACCAAGTAAAATTACAAGGTAAGGGTTATTTCACAATCTCTTCATTATCCAAGGTTGTTTATACGTAATAATCTACTGGTATTTCTTTATCATCCACATCCATGTTTCTTAAAAATGTATTTCAAAACATTCTTACTATTTTAAAGAATATGGGTTAAATTCATTTATACCCTTGTTTGACTTTTTATAATATGTTTATAAAGGAATCTTTACGTCATTTTCAAAACAAGGTCCTTTTTAAAAGAATTAAGGTAAGAATGTCCTTTTTAACTTATACGGTGGGTGCAGCTATTTTCCGCCGTTATAAAATCTTCAAAACTTTTCTTACAAGCTTATAAGAATATTTTCAAAGAAAATGTTTTATTTTATAGATATATGACTCTTAAATGATTTCAAAATAGAAATAGATATTTCTCTAAAAAGAGTTTTGATTTCATCTATGTCAACATCCTTTGATGGATTTTACGCTTATTTGAAGATGATTTATTTTGATACAAAACTTCTATATTGTATTGAAGGTTTTGTGATATGTTTGACTATGGATGTGTTATTTTTATACCATTCATGGTTTATGGATGAAGTATTTACATTTCGTATGCTAGTTTTAATACGAATGTTTATGTTATGTTTAAACCTTTTCATATGGGACTGCATGGGACTTAATATGTGACGGGTGGAGCCCGCTATAGCTCCTCGATGCATCAGTAGGTCTCATGAGACAAACTAGTGTCTTGTCACAAGGCCTTGACAAAATCTTATTTGTAGTCTTGGCATGAGGCCTCAGCTATGTGGTTATGATAGTCTGGCATTATGCATTCCATCATTATGAAAGTGGTTATTGATATTGCATGTGATTATTCGATTAGTAGAATATATCCATGTGAATAAGTAAATGGAATTATTTCATTTTATTTTTTCCATACTATTTTTAAGTTCAATTTTAAAAGGCTTTTGTTTTAGCTATACATTGTCTTAAATTTTTATTCTTATTTATGAGATTTTCCGCTATATTGTTATCCTTACTGGGCATTTGAGCTCACCCCTTTTCTATGTTTTATTTTTCCCAGGATGTGAAGAAGTAATTTATAAATGACCTGCAAGGATAGTATGAGGGGATAAGAGTGTGGACTATGGAGACTATATTGTTGTAGTTTTCATTTTATGATGTAATGTAAACTTTATTAATGTATATAGTTATTCCAAGGCTACTAAACTAATCGGTCTTTCGAGATTTGATCTTTCTTGTGATCATGCCAATGTTATATAATAATGCACTGAATCTGGGTAACTGGGGTCAGGGCGTTACATGTAATGAATATTAATTTGACCAAAAAAATATAAACTTCACCCATTAATGTATAAATACATTTTAGACATCTTAAAAGTGAAAAAACAATCATAGTTTAAGTTTTGGTATTTTTGTATGCCATAAATATTTTATTTACAATTTTATGATTAATTTAATAATTTAAAATGGAAATGTATTTTCATAAAATTTAATCATAAATTGTTACTTTATTTTCTTATGGTTATATGATAATTTTATGGGGCCTTGATTACTTTTTTAAGGTATTACAAAATGAGTTATAGTTTTAAAGTTGTATTTTTGGAATAAATAATAATTTTATTTAAAAATTAAATTAAAAATATTTATAAAATTATTTTCATGAAATGGAATTCATTTTTGATTTCAGAGCATCTATATTAGGTTAATGTGAATTTTTGGGTTTTTCTGAAAGAGTTGAATTTTCAATGAATATTAAAAATGCAGTTTTGAGTTTCGGGTGTTTAATGACATCATTAATGATGTAGTAATGGTTTAAGATTTCTGGTAGACTTATTAATAGTGATATATTCTATGAGGTGTCCCAAGTGTCCAATACCATTGGAAAATACCATGATCAAGCCCATGGTTTTTCAAATACCACCGATGAGGTGTCCCTTGGAAATTAATAATTTATTCACTCAATTTTCCTATAAATACCAAGCCATTTCCCTCATTCATTTCATTCCAAAATCATCCTCAACAAGGTTCTAGTCTCCTTAACTCCCATGTATTCCACCCAAGGTTTCCTCAATCCTCCCAAGGTCCCGAACATCATGCTTTTGAAGTTACTCTTCAAGGTAAGGGATCCTTTCACCCTCCTCTTTTAAGTAATGAATTCATTTATGTTGTGTCTTCTAGTTTCCATATCTTTGTGTTGAGGGTATATTCTTATATGTTCTCATTACTTTCAATTTAATGTCTAATTGTTTAGATACCATTTCCTCTCTCATCAATTTGTTTTCTGAATTTTTAAGTGACGTTGTTAGACTACTGAACTTCTCGTAAAAGAAATCGAATCTTCTCTTTCCATTCAAGTTTCCTTTTCTTATGATATGTCATTAAAATATCCATACCATGTTATTATCTAAATTTTATTATATATTTATATTTTAATATGAGTTATTTATGATTTTTTTACCCTTGTAACCTCTCTTTTTATTATTTTCCAAAACCATGTTATATAGTCGTTATGCTGCATAAATTTCAACTCAAAATTTCTATCTCTTTTTCTCAGGAAATTACCTTGTTTATTTATGTGAATACTTAGAACTATTTCATTTATATGGATGTTAATAAATATATAAAAAGGATATATTTTATTCTGTAATGGAAATACATATAACCCTCATTCCCTTTCCATGGGTAATAAATGATATAATGATCTCATTTTTAAGAACTTTTAAAATGTCACAATTTTGAAATAAAACCCATTTCTTTTATTCTCTATGGGTTATTTATGAAATTTTAGATTATGATATATGTGGATCACATGAAATTAAATACATATTAATGGTATTCCCTGATATCTCTCCAATTCATTGGGTAAATAATTAATCTCTAGAGATGAAAAGTTTCACAATACCTTGGTGAATAACCTTGGTAATTTTTATGAAACCTTGGGGATAACCCTTGGTGATATGTTCATGAATGTATAAATGAAATTATGTAGCCACTTATTCAATTTATTTTCCAAGTTCTTTTCATTAATATATGCCTATACTTCTATTTCTCATGTCTTTATGTTGTTATTCAAGTTCTTATTATTAAACAAGTAAACTGATTCCCTTGTTTACCCTTATTGGGCCTTCTGCTCACCCTTTCCTTTGATATATGTCTCCAGGATATGATATGCATTAGTTGTATGTAGGATGAACCTATGATGAAGCCCTAAAAGTATTTTATAAGAATTTTTTATGTTGTTTTAATGTATTATGTTCCTGATTTCCAAGACACTATACTTTAAAGATCCTCTGGTTTTAAAATGTAATGACAAGTTTTGTAATAAAAAGGCGGGATGTCATACTCTTGGTAGAACAATCCATTCCATGCTGGAAAATTCACTTTGATGGTGCTTCCCGAATTCCTACTGGTGGAAGGATCAATGACCCCAGGCTCAACAAAGTAGGCATGGGTATCATCTTCATTACCCCAACACAGTACGTTCTGCCTTATTCATTCCTACTGTCAGAAGGTTGTACCAACAATGAGGTAGAATATTAGGCTCTTATTACTGGCCTCGAGTTGGCCCTTGAGAATTATGTTCCTCACTTTCATGTGAAAGGGGACTCCGAACTAGTCATCAATAAAATCAACTGTGACTATGTCATCGGAAATCTAGTGCTGATACCACTATTTTAATGCACCTTCTAGTTCATGGCTCAGTTCCCATCTCGGCTAGAGGTTAATCATATTCCTCAATCCCAGAACGGTCTAGACAATGCCTTTTCCAGCCTAACTACATCACTTGCAGAGCCTAAACATGAGGATTTAATTATCCATGTGTCACACCAGAGATTCATTGCCCCCATGACTCCAGATGAAGATAAAATCCCACAGGTAATCCACATTACCACCGACGCCTCCACATCATGACCCTCAAGTCCCACTGACGTAGTGTTGGAAGTAACTCCTGACTGGAGGACCCCCTTTATCGAGTACCTCTAGTAGAAAAATCTCCCAGCCGATCAAGCCAGGTGTGAGAGAATCCAACACCGTGCATTAAAATTTACTCTCCAGAGCGGTCCGAGTCTTGAGAAGACCCTCTACTAGTGCGGGTTTGATGGGGTTATCCTCTGTTACATTCAAGGAGTTGAGATTTCTCAAGTCATGCAGGAGGTTAATGTCAGTTCTTGTGGAGCTCATCAGACCAGGCCAAAATTATCTCACCAGATCTGAAGGTTGGGGTATTTTTGGCCCTCCATAATCCGTGACTACATCGATTTTTCCAAGAGATTTTATGCATGCCAAATTCATGCCAACTTTGTGCATCAGCCATCAGATCCTCTCCACACCACCAAGTACTCTTGGATTTTTGAAGTCTGGGGACTCGATGTCATGGGACCATATCCACCAGCAATAGCTCGCCAGTGAAGGTTCATCCTAACTACTACAGATTTCTTTTCCAAGTGGGAAGAAGTGGTTCTTCTCAAGGAGGTCAAGGCCCTTTCTATTGTAAAATTTTTAATCTCCAACATATTCTACCGATTTGGAGTCCCTCGCGTCGTTCTTACCAATAATGGAACCAACTTTCGGGTATCCAAGTTGAAGAAATTGTACACCAAGTACAATATCAGTTCTAACCATACCTTCCACTATCACATGCAAGAAAATGGGTAGATCGAGGCATTCAACAAAACTCTCCCTAACATTATGTAGAAAATAGTTGGTCAGGGCAAAAATAAATGGCCTAACAAACTCTTCAATACCCTTTTGGCCTATTGGACGATGACTCACAATTCTACATAGGTGACCCTATACTCCCTAGTGTACGGAATGGAGGTCATCCTGTTCATCGAGATTTAGTTTCCTTCATTACGCCCAGTTTTCTATGATCATAAAGCACTAGATAAAGTATAGGAGGGACCTTTCATCATTCATAAGGTTTACCCCAATGGAATTTACTCCTTGGTCACCATGTATGTTGAGAATATAACTCCTCCCACCAATTCCAAATTACTCAAGCAATACTTTTCCGGAGCGTAAGGGTCCTACATGACCTTAAAAGGTCATGTCCCACATGACATTAAACTCTATTTCATCCCGTATGACATTAAACTGTATCAGGTCCTACAAGACCTTAAACTGTCATGTCTCACATTGCATTAAATATTATGTCATCCCGTAGGACGTTAAATTATATTCGGTCCTACATGACCTTAAACAATTATGTCCAGCATGAATTTAAACTGTATGTCGTCCCGCACGACGTTAAACTATAGACGGTCCCGCACAACCTTAAACTATCCAAAATCCATACTGCATGACATGAAACTACATATCACCTTATAGAACTACGTATAGATTGATTCCCATCCTCATGAGATACGTAGGAACGCTCGAACGCCTCGTCTTGAGTCTAGAACCCAGAATCCTCTTTGACTGTCCCCCTTGGGTATAGTTCTCTTGGAGGATACTGTATGGTGTAGTGTAGGCTTCTTTGGTCCCACCCATGTCAGGATTTTTATGATCGCACCATGTGCCCCCTCTTTATTCTTCTATTCTCCCACATCATTACTGCACAATGCTAAACTTCACGGCCTTCAATAACTATGTGTGGCTTTATTACCATACTTATGGGATATATACGAATTTCTGGACACTTTTTATATAGGCCCAGCCCCAAACTTTAGGATCTCCCATCTGGTCAGAAAACATGGTGTGGTTCCGTATTTTTTCCACATTTATGTAGGGTTCATCATGGCTACACCGTATATCCCTCTCCCTAGAGATCTCCACCTCTTATGTTGTCATATTTGACATTAAATTGAAAGGGAACATTTATGCTTTACACACTCCCTTTACATGGTACTCCATAATATTTCACATCCAAAAGGGCCCCTGAATAGTACGGATACTTAGCCTAAGGGATCTCCTATCATTTCGGTCCAACGCCCTTGAGGAACATGAAAAACAAATTGATACAAGTCCCATGTTGCGAATATGTTCAGCGGGAGACACTCTTTTGTTTTTTACATTTAAGGTCATGCGATATGGATATTGTGTTTTGAACATGGTCAATAGATATCCTTCATTGATGTCACCACCCCCAAATCTCCCAAATATTGGGTGTAGTGGTTCATGCTTTCCCATTATCCCTTCAAACTTTAGTCTGCCTTAGGTAGGAGTGTGAGTCCAGCTGTCACGCCCTTATATGTTGGGGAGAGCCTAGTCATATTCCTTGTTTCCTACACCAAACATTTCTCACATGGGATTATGAAATTTGGGAAGGCAATACCTGCATGAAGGGTCATGTGTCTATGGTTTGAACTCTAAGACCTTAAACTAAGATCTCAATCATCCTCATTGCAAGAAATTAAACTACAAACTGGACAGGACTTTCTATCTTAGGTCCCTCACCCCTTTTTGGTCCCTTAACCCAAGTTCTCACTCAAGATCTTGTGGTATGGCCTGAACTCTATTTCCTCGTTCACGTTGGGCTATTTTTTCCATGCTGCATACATCCCCTTGGGAAACCCCTCCATTATTATTCTCACTGCAAGATGTTAAACTACGAACTAGATGGGACTTCCTATCATGGATTCCTCATCTTTTTTTGGCCCCCTAGCCCAAGTCCTTGTTTGGGATCGTACAGTGTGGCATGGTCTTATGTTCTCATCCACATTGGGTTGTCCATCATGCCATAAACACCCCTTATTGAGATATCATTTCCCTATTTGTGTCCTTGCCGCTTGACATAAAACTACACAGTATCCTCCAGAACTACGTGTGGCTTAATTCCCATCCTTATGGGATATGTAGTACCACCCAAACATTTCGTCTTCAGGTCCATTCCAATTTCATAGAAACCCCCTTATGTTCCTAGCCCCTTGGCCTGGTTTCTCCTAGTAGAGGGGTATTTGGCATGGTATGGGCATATGTCTTCATTCACGATGGCTCTATAACAGTCATTCTAAGTACCTCTTTCTCCTGAGATCTCTTCATCTTCATGTCTTATACTCATATTTTCAAGTCAGATTCTCTTGAGTTGGGCCCCTCGACCCTCTTTGGCAGTTCACCAATGTGCCTAGGAGTACTCTGGTTCAATACCTAGAGTGTTGGGTTCTACAAGACATATTATCGCCCATTTTTAGGCTTCATTTACCCCTTAATTTGGAATTTCATCATCTTTCACATCCAAAAGGGCCCTCGAACAGTATGGATGCTTAGCCTAAGGGCTCCCCTATCATTTCGGTCCAACGCCCTTGAGGACCTCGAATGAAAAATTGATACAAGTCCTGTGTTTCAAATATGGTCAGCAGTCGACACTCATTTGTTATTCCCATTTCAGGTCACAAGATATGGTTTTTGTGTTTCAAACATAGTCAACAGTTATCCTCAATCATCACACCACCTCCATCAATCCCTAAATATTGGTTGCATGATTTACATCCTTTTCCACTCCATCATGCCCAAGTGGAATTATGGCACTCTTTGTAATGTCCCTCGGTGCACATTGGCATGTTAGAAGTACAAAGTCATGGTGAGGTGTCGTTCAGGGCTCCACAATGATTTCCCCTTTGCATGTATTTCATGTGTTGCAAAGACCTTCTCCATCTTTATTTCCGACATCAAGTGTAGCTCACGTGGGCTTAGGGATTCAGTCAAGGTTTGAACCCATTTGGAAGAGTTTCACTTCTTAATGGTCTGAGTTCTAATATCGTAAACTAAGATCTCTCTACATCCTTGTCGTAAGACATAAAACTACACAACATCTCTCAGAACTACGTACAGTTTGATTCCCATCCTCATGGGATACGAAGGAATGCTCGGGCATCTTGTCAATGGGTCCATATCAGGTTCCCCCTATTTACCTTTCCAGATTGACCTGTTGGCCCTAACTTTCATAGTATCGTGTGGTGTGGTGTCAGACCACTTACTCATTCACGCCGAGTTTTCAATAGTCTCACCATGTTTTCCCTTTCAAGGAGTTAGTCTCTCCTTCATCTCGTCCCATCAAAACTATGTGTGGCTTGATTACCATTCTCATGGGATATGTAGGAACACCTAGATGTTTCGTCTTTGGGTCCAGCCCAATATTTCCCTAACATTTTCTGGCCCCTTGGAATGAAGTTTCTTCCCTGAAATTGCGCGTGGTGTGGTGTGGATCTCATCCTCATTCACGTCGGGTATGCTTCATCACGCCATGTGCATTCCCCCCTAAAACCTCATTTCTTCTGTATGTGTCCAAGACATATGACCTTAAACTGTGGTTCCTGGTCCTGCATGACTTTAAACTATTGTTTCTTTATTTCATGAAATTAAAATTCATTGGAAGGTCCTATCATACAACCCTAAACTATGACATTATCGTCCTGGCCGCACGACGAAAAACGGCACTACATTGTGATGTCCTCACTCGAGGGGACATCATGTTGGGTATTGGTTATCCACCATATCATTTTTCAATGCCTGCATATGGATTGATTCCTATAGAGACACCTGGATTATCCATCTTAGGTTTATCACTTAAAAAAAACACATCCATCCTAAAGAACAAACAAGATCTATCAAATGCAACTTCTTATGGTGTGTGGCCAAACCCGCATGATAGTATTGTCCCTGACACTGGTACCCTACCACACCACTTCTATAACTACGTATGGATTGATCCCCATCATAATGGGGTATGTAGGAATTCTTGGGAACTTTGCCTCAGGCCCATCCCAGCTTTCATTTTCGGTCCCTCGATCTAAAACCTCCTCAGGGAACACATGGTGTGATGTGGGCTTATGTTTCCATTCACGCCAGGTTTTTTAATGTCACACCACGTGTTTCCCTCCCTCCTTTATATCTCTGGTCCGAGATCTAAGACTATAAACTAAGGTCTCTCCATGTCCTATCTGCAAGGCGTAAAGAAAAACCCCCCCAGAACTATGTGTGGCTTGATTCCCATCCTCATGGGTTACGTAGGAATGCCCATACATTCTGTCTGTAGGTCCAACCCCAGGAATCTTAAATCCTACTTCATTTTCGGCCCCTTGTCCTGAATTCCTTTGGAATTATGTGGTGTGGTGAGTACCTCTTGGTATCTCATTTGTGTCAGGTTTTGTAAAAACTGCACCATGTACCTCCTTTGTCTCTTCCCAGCCTGGTCCGAGTTCTATGACCCTAAACTATATCTCTCTATGGGAACCCCTTCATCCCACATGATGTTAAACTATGATTCTAGAACTACGTGTGGATTGATTCCCATCCTAATAGGGTATGTAGGAACGTCTGGGAACCTTGTCTCTGGCCCATCCTAACTTTCACCTTCAGACCCTTGACCTAAAAAAACTTCCTCCAGGGATACTTGGTGTGTTATAGACTCCTTATGTCTTTATTCACATCGGGTTTATAGTTATTTCATCACGTACTCTTTTCATAGGATCTCCCCCTTTCACTACCCGTCCTATTTTAAGATAATAAACCACAGAAGTCCATGTGTCCTCAACGCATGACACCAAACTGTGGTTATACCATGAACTAGTTTAGGATGCCCCATATTAACTATGGGATGTGCCAATTTTCTCATTAGAGAGGATTTCCTCTACCAGAATTGGTCTCCGACCACGCCATGTTTAAGAACTACGTTTGGATTGATTCTCACCCCTATGAGCTACGTAGTGATGCCCAGGCATTTCAACTCGGGCCCAACCTCATGGTCATTAACGCATCTTGTCCCTTGGCCCTGATCATGGTCCAGAAAGTATGACCTTAAAACTATGTGCATCGTCTACACTATACGATGTTAAACTAAATGTTTATCATCCTCCTTAGTATGACATAAAACCACAATTAATTCTAGTTCCTCTCCAAAGGGGTCCTATTTTGAAGGAAGTTTGATCTCTGGTCAGACCGATGCACCCATCTAATGTGTTTTCACCATGGTGGCATAATTTGAAGAGTGTTGTAATCTATTCTAACAACTCATCTATCCACCCCCATGATTTGAGTGACCTTTATTCGGAACCTCATCCTATTTAATGTTTAAAAGAACCCCCTAGCAGTATGGATGCTTGTCCTATGGCTCGCCTACTATTATGGGCAAACGTTCTGAAATACTAATGGATAACATTTTTGAGTATGTCCTAGTGTTGCGAATATGGTCAATGGTTGGACCTCATTTGTTGTCCTGATACGAGGCTAATACAATAGGGATGTTGTGTTTCAAACATGATCAACAGTTATCCTTCATTGTCACACCCCCTCCACTGTATTCCGAATTTTGGGTATCGTGATTCACACTTTCCACTCCCCTATGTTTGGATTAATTATAATTCCCCTATGATTACCTCACTCGTGCACTAGAGCACATTGGGAAAATGGAACTTATACTATTTTGAGAAATTCTTCCTCCAGTCAGGCCTCCCCCTTTCTTCCCGTAGGTCCGGATTGGTTGTTCAAACCCTAGATACCTGAATCTTGTTTGGAACTCTCATATTCGGATGGAACAACGAGGTGTTCATACCATGTTTATCACACTGGGCCTGACCCACGTGAACTTAGGGATTGATCACTGGATGTTTAATTAATTTGATAGATGTGTAGTAGACCAAAATAAATAACAGAACCCGTGAATGCATTAGTATTAATAATAAAATCCTGAAAATATGTTTAAAAGTTTATGTGTGTTATAGCACCCTGAGGTTCGGCCCCTCCCATGGATGGGTTGACCATTTGATAGAGCGTTCCAGATCTGCCACTCTCTGGCTTTTGGAATATAGGATCTGTTGTCGCCTATTTATTTACTACTCCTCCTCGGTAGCAATGGGGCATAATTTGTTAGTTGTGAACCGGGCCCGCTCTTCATCCGCTCGGATGGCAGCCATCTCCTCGGAAGTTTTATTTATTTGTTCTTAAGACTTTTCTATTTGGGCCTTCAGACATGACACGAGCTTTGATTGTGCATTAAGGAAAGCGAAGTGCCCGTTCACTCATGCCTGCAACTACTGAACCTCTCATTTTGCCTCATGAAGCCTCATGATGTTCACCTATTTCCTTCGTTGCCATCCCACACCGAGGCTATGATCATGCTCCCAAATATTTTCTTCCATGATGTCCTGAATGAGCATATGGGGATGTTGGGAATATACTCCCCCAGTGCATAGCTCATGCATCCAGGAATGAATCCTCCCAATCTGGTCTATCCATTTCACTTGAGGAATCTCCCTAATGAAGAACTTGAACAGCTTACAGTAATGACGATGGATGATCTTGTTGTCTTCTTCATCAGAGGCCATATCATCTCAGTATGCGGGGTTGGTAGGGTCGTATACAAGGAATACCTCCAGGAACTTGTCAGCAGGATCTGCATCTGGTGTCTGATGGTGTACGTTAGGACCCATGTTGTCTGGTTGATCATCATCATCAGATCCCACCTCAATGATCTCAGTCTATGTCCTGTTAACGATACAACCAGTGATCGAAAGCACTACAACTTGGTTGGTTCGAACGTCCGCTTTTACAACCCCCAGCGTTACCCCGGGAAAGGCGACTCTAGGTGATCCATCCAACCTCGCCAAGGCAGCCTATGCCGTTTGAAGAACTGTACATACAAGAGGAACACCAGTATCAGTTAACCTGATCGATGGATGACAGTTACGTATTCTGTGAAGAATACTTACAGAGATCAAATTGTTGGTATCTTTCCTGAGTTGTTGCTATTAGAACCCTGAGGTGTGGCCCTCCATATATTTTTGGGAAATATGAAGGCTCTATGAAGACCACCCTGGGTTTCGCGGCACCACCCGGCATGATGATCGTCGTAGCCAGGGGTGCAGATCCCGAAGTCCCCATAGTTGCATCTACTATTGGTCGTGAGTGGGGTTTGAATATGAGGCCATCCTGTATAGTTAAAATGTTAGTAAGGATTCCTAAATGACCTGGATGAAGACTCTAGGGAAGTGGTCTAGGGTTTTACGTCAATAACCTCTACAAACTATTCAAGATATGGGTCTGAATCACCAACCTCACCCTCCTCCAGAGGGATCCCTCCACCAGCTTCCTCCCCTAGGAGGACTCGTCTGATTCTTCCAACAGAGTAAAGTGTTCTCTCAATTCGGTGTCTAACAACTACGGAGGGGTCGTTCAATCTAGAAACACCTTTACCTGATCCGTCCTTAGATGTGGATCACCTCGAGAGTGCACAAAGTCCTCCATATTGGAAAGGTATCATTCCCCCTCTGTCTGGGATATGGAAAAGCCATCCCTAAAAAGACCAATCCCTAGAAAATCCATCTTGAGGTGATTTAAATGTTGTCACGTCTTGGAAAGGTTAAGGAATTGCATGTTGTCATACCAGATATCCCAAGCCTCCGAGAATATGGCATTCTCGGGCATATCTATGTGGTGCAGTAGCTTTCCTAGAGCCCAAGTGGACATCCTGCAGAATCCCCTTAGCAGCCTCACCTCCGAATGACTTTTCCCCTCCAAGACTGTCAGGTCTGCAGCTGCTGTCTGCCTTTCAACCGGTGCGGGCCTTGCCGCCACTGTAGCCCCGCCACCATGGGATGTCCTTTCCTCCTTCTAGTCCCAACATTGAGGATGGGGAGGCACCCTGTCACTGGCAAGGATGACTTTCTACTTCAACAACTCCCTCGGGTAGACCGCCTTCCAGCTCTTGGTGTACTCCTTCCCCAACCCATAAGCAACCATGGGAGGAAGCAACTCGTTCCACATCTTCCCATCCTCTCATGTGAACCTAAGCCACATCTTCCTCATCACACATGGGTGATACTCGTAGCACACCCCCAAGTAGACCCATGGGGTCAGCCGCTGCATACATCGAAACTGCCTCACAAAGCGGTGCGGGTGTAAGGCTCATAGAGAGACTCATGGTCAACTCACGCCACCAGGACTCCACCCAAAAAGGAAAGGAGGTAGGACCGATGATCTTCTATTCCCTAGTAGTCATCAATGAACATGACTATTCATAATGGGAATGGGTGGAAGTTGAAATCATCTACCTTCCAGACCCAATTCATCACCAACTGCGGGGTCAGCTTATTCAGAAAGCTCCCCACCGCATTCCAAATGGATGAGTAGAAATTTGATCATATAGGAGAAATGGGCTTCAGATATTTGTATATGGCTATAATATGCGCCACTATCCACCCATACAGAAGATAGAACGGCCCGCATATCCTCTGTGGCTTCTTCCCCTTGTTGATATGCCACAACATCTTATATAAATTAGCGTGCATCAAGATCCCAAGGTTGACCCATCCCCCTGTCACCAAAATGGACTAAATAATGAACGTGCTTGGTAACACGCCCATGTTCATGCCCCTCACCAGCATGATCCAACCACAAATAAGCACCGCGATGAATGCAGCTAACCTAACCACCGGTTTTTGCTCAGTACTGGCACTGAATCCCCAGATTTTCCACTATCTATCCTCCAAGAGCTGCCAGTACGAGTGATATTTTCTTCATTGAACCTCCTTTGGATAGGTATGAGTCCTCATAGGAAACATTCCATCTTCAGGTAAATTTAGTAACTGCTTGAACCACTACTTAAAATAGACATCCCTCACTAACTGTTTGTCCTCCCCTAGCACCAGGTCCATCAATTCCTTTTCTAGTGGTGGCGTCTGCTCTGGATCATCCCATGCATTCACGATGGGGAGCAACTCATCATACATTTCCCCCATTATTGGGGCCCCTGAGATCTAGTGCAGGTCCCATAGGCTGATGTCGACCTCTCTAGGGTGCAAATGAAAAGTGTTGGTCCTCAATGACTGTATTCTCAACAGCTCTGGCATCCACTTCTTCAGCTAGTAAATATGGAATTGAGAGGACCATGCTACCTCGTACTAGCCCACTCGCCTCTGCTCTGCCCTGAACTCCTCACATGAGGCACATAACCAATAGGCCTAGGCCCAATCATTTGTGAAATTTCTGCCCTAGCGCAGATCCCACTCATCAGTCCACCCTTTCTTCAGGGTTCCCTAGGTCTACATTCAGGATGGTGTGGTGTAGTGGGGGATATTGTTATGGCTGCAGTGCCTTCCTGTCAATGTTATTCATGTGGTTTTATAGGCAATCAATGTTGATGGGTGTGAAATATTCCCAAGTATGGTCGTTAGCCTCCCTAAACCACTAGTTATGGCACGACGTGCTACTAAACCAGTAAGCTGGCTCGTCCCTGCTCACTTCCAGAATAAAGATGTCATTCCTCAGGCCAAAGTTGTATAGGGACATCCTTTTGCAGAGTGGGTAGTTCTTCTGGCACTCGGATAGTAGTTCCACCAGAGAATCTTGGTCCGAATGTCTTCGAATTATTTCCTCAATATTAGATCTATTCACCATATCTTCCCTATGGGTAGCATCCACAAGGACCCCCCAGGAAGCTTCTAGATGATCCATTTAGTCTTTATGTTTTTGAAATTTTATCCCGCAAAAAATATCTTGATCGCAAAGCCCAAATCACCAAGCTAGATCATAGAGACGGTTCAGGAAGTTCTGCCAAAAACTTCACAAAAGTATGCCGGAGAGCACACACTTGTAGAGTCGAAAGACACATTGTGTTCTATGAAGTAGAAAGGCCCGATTTGCAGAGATCAATCATAGAGAGCGCAGAGCTTCGTGAATCTAGAGAAAAATATCCAAAACCTGGATATGGGAAAGGAAAAAGAGAGGTAAGCTAGCCCTATTTGCATGCAACAACCCCTTTTTCTTCACGGCATGTTCAGTCATGGTGAGCTTCATGACACTCTCAACTTACGCATCACCTCTCTGCATCACAACCCTTCTTCGTGATCCTGGTTGGTGATTGGCCTAAAAATTTTGGCGATTGTCCCTCCGACATAGAACCTAATTTTCTCCTTGGCTCTAAGTCTGAGGGGGGAATTTTTTGGCACCATAATATGGGGAGAGGAAAAGAAAACGCAGTAGAAACCACCTCCATTGAGGCTTCCTCACGAATCCTATTCACATAGCCCCACAACACCGTGGTCAGCATGAAGTCGCCTCCATCACAGGCGTCGTGAATCAAAGAGGTGGGAGGCTCTACAATCCGAAATATGTTTTTGAAGCTTCTTCGAAGCAAAGAGTTGGGAGGCTCTACAATCCAAAAGACGTTTGCGAAGCCACAGCGAAGCAAAGAGGCAGGATGCTCCGCAATCCTAAATATGTTTGTGAAGCTTCCATGAAGAAAAGAGGTCAGGGGATCCACGATCCAAAATACGTTTGCGAATCCACTGCGGAGCAAATAGTTGGGAGGCTCCACAATCCAAAATATGTTTTTGAAGCTTCTTCTAAGCAAAGATTTGGGAGGCTCTGCAATCTGAAAGACGTTTGTGAAGCCGCTGCGAAGCAAAGAGGCAGGTTACTCTGCAATCCTAAAGATGTTTGCAAAGCTTCCACGAAGAAAAGAGGTCAGGGGCTCCACAATCCAAAAGACATTTGCGAAGCCACTACGAAGAAAATAGTTGGGAGGCTCCATGGTTACAAAAAAGTGCCACGTGGCATCACGTCACACAATCCCTGCTTCATGCCACCTCTTGCCTATAAATACCAGGCTTCCCCTGAGCCCAAAGGATGGATACTCCAAACTTTCTCCTTCTCAACTCTCAAACTGTGAAACACTTTTTTCTCTACAAAAAATGAGATCTTCAAGGTAATTTATCATCACGAAGTGATTTTCCTTTGGATTAAACATAACCCCTCTTCAAGCAGGGATTTCCTTCGTGAATCCCATGGTCCTTCGCAAAGGAATAAGATCCCTAAGGGGAATTGGGTCTTCAAAAATCACTCGTTCTTCAAGAAGTACCTTCCATGAACATGTGAACCCCATTATAAGGCAGGGACATTGTGCTTCGCGAGGTATACTACTTCTCAATGCAATGCTTCGCAAGGAACCCTTGCTTCGCGAAGCTCTAATTCGCTAGAGCCTTTCTGCTTCGTGAAGCACCCTCCATGTGCAACTATTACCTATTCCTAGGCTAGGCCACCCCACTTCGTGAATAATAACCCTTTGCGAAGACCCTTCACTACATGGAGCACCAGAGCTTCATGAGACCTCTTCCTAGGAACCCACTTGCTCTACAATCCCTTTTCTTATATGACCCTCCAGGTTCATACAAAGAGATTTCAAGGTCCCTTGGGTGGTGCTTCACGTTAAGTTGTTTAGCCTCATGATTCTTCGTATAGGAATGCTAACGGCTATTACTTATTCACATAAACACGCTAATGTGGACCCCTCAGTGGATCACTCAAAGACACCCCCTCACCATGGAATTGTTGATTCCTTCATTTCCCCAAGGGTGGGTGGGTATCAGTTATGTAAGTCCTAGGGGTGCGGAGTGAATCGGCCTCATCCGAGCTATAGTACGTTAAACTACTAAGCACTATCATCCTCAGCACATGACATTAAATTGTGGCCTCGCCCCATGCATCACATGTGGGGTGCCCCATCTTGGACATTCTCTACACCCGTTCGTCTCCACATGAGTGAGATCTTCCTCACATGGAATGAGATCCTCTTTGCTGGAGCAGTGCCTGTCTGTGTGGAAGGGCAATGATCTTTGTGTAATCCCCTAGTCTTTCTTGTAGGAGGTAGCAACCCTACACCTCATATATTCTTCGGTGCCAAAGAATAAGAGGCGAGAGGGTCACAGGTACCTTTGTTATCCTATCCCTCTCTATCTAGGATTTTTCGCCACCAGGCCTCCATCCTAGAGTAAGTCCCAATCTCCATTTCCCTGGGCTGTTAACCACGCGTAAGCCCATATTTCCCCTTTGGGACACTAACCACATGTAAGCCCCACTCTACTTCCTACGGACACACCTTTCACGATGTGATCATCAGGCTTTTATTGCCTCTTGTTTCTCACACCGAGTATGACTCACGTGAGCTTAGAGTAAGCATCAACCATGACATGTTCTCTAAGAAACCTTAGAGCGTAATCCTCAATCCACTATCCCAAACTATGTGGACTTTGATCCTTACCAAGGCAAGGTACATAGTAAGCCTCCTTGAGGTTTAATCCCAACACCTATAGGTCCCAACCCCTTCATGTAGATTCACCAAACCATCTTGAACTATGTGGACTTTGATCCTTTCCAAGGTAAGGTATGTCGGAAGCCTCAATAAGGTTCAAGCCCAACACCTACTGGTCCCAACCCATTCATGTTAGTTCACCAATACCACATCCCAAACTACATGGACTTTGATTCTTGCTAAGGTAAGGTACGTATGAAGCCTCCTTGAGGTTCAAGCCCAACACCTACCAGTCCTGACCCCTTCACGTCAGTTCACCAAACACTCCCGAACTACTCGGACTCTGATCCTTGCCAAGGCAAGGTACGTAGGAAGCATTCCTAAGGTTCAAGAACAACACCTACTAGTCCCAAACCCTTTATGTTGGTTCAGCAAACACTCCCAAACTATGTGGACTTTTACCCTTACCAAGGAAAGGTATATAGGAAGCCTCCCTGATGTTCAAGCCCAACACCTACTAGTTCTGACCACTACACGTCAGTTCACCAAACTATACTGAACTATGTGGAATTTAATTCTTTCCAAGGAAATGTACATAGGAAGAATCCCTAATGTTCAAGCCCAACACCTACTAGTCCCAACCCCTTCACATCGGTTCACCAAACCATCCCGAACTACGTGGACTTTGATCCCTGCCAAGGAAAGGTATGTAGTAAGCCTCCCTAAGGTTAAATACCAACACCTAATGGTCCTAACCCCCTCATGTCGATTCACCAAACCATACCAAACTACATGGACTTTGATCCTTTCCAAGGAAAGGTATGTAGGAAGCCTCCCTAAGGTTCAATCCCAACACCTGTTTGTCCCGACCCCTTCACGACGGTTCACCAAACTCTCCCGAACTATGTTGACTTTGATTCTTGCCAAGGCAAGGTACGTTGGAAGTCTCCCTAAATTTCAATACCAACACCTTCTGGTCTCGACCCCTTCATGTAATTTCACCAAAATCTCCCAAACTATGTGGAATTTGATCCTTGCCAAGGCAAGGTGCATAGGAAGCCTCCTTGAAGTTCAAGCCCAACATTTTCTGGTCTCGACCCCTTCACATCGGTTCATCAAACCATCCCAAACTACGTGGACTTTAATCCTTGCCAAGGAAAGGTACGTAGGAAGCCTCCCTAAGTTTCAAGCCCAATACCCATAGATCCTGACCAATCCACATCGTTCCACCCTCATCCTGCATAAAGTTAAACTATATGTCCCTTTTTCATCCAGCATGAAGCTAAAATGTACCCATTTGGACTAAGTGGGATTTGATCCTTGCCTCCAAGGCATGGTATGTAGGAAGCCTTCCTGAGGTCCAACCCCAACTGACAGTAAGCCGTTCTGTTCCCCAATTGACGGTAAGTCATTGTGTTCCCCATCTAGCGGTAAGCTATTGTACCCCATTAGTGGTAAGCCGTTGTCAACCCCATCTAGAAATAAGCCATTGTAACCCATTCAGCGGTAAGCCGTTTTACCCCAATCGAAGGTAAGTCATTGTGTTCCCCATTCAACGGTAATCCATTGCACCCAACCAGCGGTAAGCTATTGTAGTCTGAAATCGACTATAATCCATTGTAGTCCACTTTTTTTGGGACCCACATCTCTGGTCTGCCACCGTGGTGTCAGGCCAACTTGGGCAGGTCACAACGCGTAAGACCCAGCATGCTTTTGAGTCACTATCCTCTATCTACACACCGATTCAATGCCCTATCCTGAACTATGTGGACTTTGTTTCCCTGCCATAGGGATATGTAGGAAGTATCTTTGGGACTCAATCCCAACATCATCGTCGCTCTTATGGCGGTTACATATCATTATCTATCCAATCTCAACAATACATATCCATCTTGATTCTTACCAGGGCCGCCACATCCCAATGAGATCATGTCACCCACTCTCTCACTACTCCTAGGAGTAATCATATAACTAGCCATGTGTTAGCCCTAGAATCAGGTTCCCTCTAGGGGGTTGTACCAATCTAATCCACTCTCGTCAGTGTTCTGATCAGTCTAATCCATCTCCGCTAGATGTTAAACTCAAAGAATACCTTATGATAAATATGGGAAACTGAGGAAAAACTTAGAGACATACATATGGAATATAATTCCCCGCATTCGACGTGGGATGCCTCGGGTTTCCCTGCCCTCGTGAATCTCTATCATAAGGGAAGGAAACCCAGACATGCCAATGTTCCAGCGTCCAAACACGCCAGTGATGTCCGACGTGACTACTCCCCATTTCCCTGACCAGACCCCTTGGAATTTTCTAAAAGAAGAAGCATAATAAACTGGTGTCCATAAAGACATGGCACTGGGAAGAGTTTCATGAACAACGTCATAATTCTATGAGGGAGACTCAAACTAGGGAACGAGTTCTGAGGAGGTATCCGTAGAATGAGGAACCGACATCCCATCATCCTATTTTGATCAAGGAGTAAAGATACCTGAATAAGTGACAGATGTCGCCTGCCTTTGGAAAGCGAGAATGTGGGGAAACAGCTATGTGTCCTCTGAATAAGCAACAGATGCACACCCTGGAGAAAGTGTCAGAAACAATAATATTGGTATCATGATTTCAAAAATAGAGTCTATTTTTCAAAGTAATTTTATAAAAAATTTAAAAATTAATTTTATATTATGTGTTCAAAGCACGACTATTTCATCTTTCAGAAAAAAAAGTATTTTTTTAAAACATTTTTTTCTATTAAAAATGATACTTATTTTATTACTAATAAATTTATAATTAATAAACATGTGTAAACTATATATTTTTATAATTTATTTAATCCTATTCATTCATTCCATTCTAATAGCTAGGCGATAACTATCATATTAAATAATAATATTAATAGTATATTATTGTTCGGTGAAACTTGGTCTTTTATATAATGTAAGATATCAAGGAAACTCATTGTTTCATGTAATAGAAGCTAACTTGGTATTTCATGGAACAAAATCTATCCAATAAAATTTTATTCTTTTATAATTTTTGGTCTGTTTCATTCTCCCCCACATTAAAAAATTGTATCCTCACAATTCAAACATGATCTTAGTAATCAAGGGTTTGATATTTGAAAATTGAATTCTTGAAAAATCCACATAGAAAAGGGGTTAGTAAAATATCCTCTTAATAAGATAGATAGGTAGGTACCAAATTCATTTGTAATGGAACATAACTAGGCTCCTATATAGAATAAAATTAGTAGTAATTGATGATATAGACATGGAGGAAAAGTATAAATAATTATAGAGAGTGATTGAGGTAATTGATCACAAGAAATTTAATGATCAATTGAAAGTTAAGGGCCTCAAAACCGTAAATTTGTAATGATTTTAAAGACTATATGATTCAATGAATATAAATTTTATTGGGTAACATTTTTTTATTTCAATATTATTTTCCTAATGTTGAGTAATTATTTTATTGTCTAAGAATATAAAGAAATATACTTACTTGATATGTTTCTATTTCATAAACATAATTTCATAATTTGGTTGTGCTTCGATAAATTTCTTTTTTAACCATTTACTCCAAGAAATTAATATCCAAAAATTATTATTTTTTTATACCTAAAGTAATAAAATTAACTATTAAAAGATCCTAAGATCCATAAAAGAGTTCCATGATTTTCAATCAATCTTTGACTGTTTTCTAAAACCAATATGGTTAGCAGAAGTTATAAAATAGAGAAAATTAATCTTTAAACCTAAAAAGTAATACCACTAGTTCATTAATAATATTTATTATTATTACTATTGTTGTTGTTGTTATTATTATTATAAATCAATTAACTAAAAATAATGATACTTTAACCAGGACTTTGCGTAGTCTAGTGGACGGTGCTAAACCCTTATCATCCTTCGGTCACGGGTTCAATATCTACAGCCTTTCCAAACATGATGGGTTGTCACCCAACATACAGGTTTTTCTTTTTCTAGACTATAATAATATAATTCATATAATTTTTCCAAAATAAATATTATGGACATCCTTAAAATAAAATTAATTATTTAATAACCTTTTAACTATGTTTTTCAATACAATTTTTTTTTATTTTTTTATAAGGTATAATAATCTTATTTGACTATTATTATAACGTCATTAATGATCATATTACCCCTAAAGGTTATCAATACCTTTAAACTTAGGTCCATAAAATGTGAAGGTATTATTCCTCAAATATATTTTCTACTAAAACATGTATTAGACTAATGGGTTGTATTTCCATAATTTTCTTCCAAAATATCCTTAACCTTATAACATTCCTTCCATGAAATTTTTTAAAAAGGGGTGTTTAAGATTTTGAACTTTTGATCAATCTCAAACTCATAAAATCACAATGGTATCCATAACTCTTAAATGAATAAACATATGCATCTAAAATTTAACATCATCCTTAGATGATTTATGATTTATACACCCAAAATAATATTGGTAAAAATAATTCTGTAATTTAATTATTGAGTCCCAATAAAAAATACTTCATCCATTTTATTTCAACATAGGTTCTTCCTTTGACATAATGTTTAACCTAGGTCATTAATTATCATAATATATTTAAATCATTCAAAATGGTTTGTAAAAAATGTTAATTATCCTAAGAATATCCCTCAATAGTTTCAAACTAGATGTATAGTAAGGCCCATTGTCATGTACTGGGTAATGCTCAAGTTAAGACTGACGTGCACTTTTTGGATTTATTATCCCTAGGTACATATATTCTAGAACCACTTCCATAAAGTGATGTATTTATAGAAAAAACCACATAGTCTCAATATTACCAAAACATTCGGATGATCTTATTCCCTTATCCTCAAATTTTTTCTTATGGGTATGTTCCCTAATCAATGTTTTCCTAAAATAGTTCACAGGTTTTCTACTAAACATTATCTAATACAAACTGTAGTAACCCTGGCCCCAGCAACAAGGAGCTGATCCCATCTACCATTATATTGGAATAAGATATAAGGAATCACAAACTGAATGAATGAATATTTTAGTGGTCTTGGTAAACTAGTTACATACATTAGAATTGAATTAAATTTTAATACACAAATTAAAACTTTTTTTTATAATTTCATTGTTCCCTCTAACATATTATTCTTTCATATCTATCATAGTAAACTTCATAGAATCTTAGGGAAAGTAAAAAAATAAGGGTGAGCTCAAATTACCAGTAAGGGTAAAGTGTAGTGGAAGCTATCATGAATCAATAAGAATAATAATCATGTCAAGGTAAATAATTAAGCACACATTGCATTTAAATATCTAGATAAAGAATAATCAATATGTAAAGTTAAATAACAGAAAACACATGACATTTAAACAATAAACTGAAAATAGAATACATTTAGAGATAATTTCATAGTAAAAATCTCTTGGATAATAATAACTATTAATGAAGGAAATTACTAATTATTAGATGTCATGTTTACCAGGAACATGATACCTTTACTATTAAGATCCATCCTCCATACAGTTTAAAACATATTGGGTAAAAACCCACTCAGTTGAGGCTACACAAATAATTCATCTTATGAGACTACTGATGAATCTCGAGTATTGAATTAACCAGTCCCCAACCCATGTCTTTAATTTCCAAACTATTCCTCATATATCTAATATTTGATTTAATTCATAAAAAAAATTCCTTATCATCAAGTATCTCAATTGAGTAACGAATACAAATTTATCACTATTTCCCTAAATATAAAATAACGTTTAATGAAGTGCACTGTATATAGAAATGATGTACAGTTTAAGTAATAAAAATATACATGATAAATAATATGGATATTTATTGGAAATTTAATGTTCAAAGATCACAAGAAAGTGAATAATTCAAATGGAATTTAATGACTACAAAAATGAAACCAGGTAGGGACTTTCAATAATATCCTTGGTTATAATAATAATAAACTATAAAGATGGAGAATAAGGATAATATCAATATAATGTATACCCATTAGATTAAGAATAAAGTTTTGTTGTCGTTTAAGAATATAAAAACAAAATAAAATATATTTAAAAACATTCTTGATTAAAATTTCCTTTTCATTTTGAAAAAGATTTTGAAAATCCTTTTCTTTTAAAATCACTTTAAAATATTTTCCTTAAAAAAACCTCATAAAATTACAAATTAGGATTAAAATAAATTATGTTCATTATGTTAGGTAATTCCATAAATTCTATAACAGTTAAAAAGAACATTTCTTTTTCTCTGTAAAAAGTTTATGAAAGTGTCTTCTTCGGAAAATGACAAGAAGATTCCTTTCAAATTTTCAGTAAAAACCAAACATAAATTGTTTTGAAAAATACATAAAATTACTTTGAAAACATTTTTTAAAGATTAAAAATGGTTAAAATTCCTCTTATAAATAATTTTTAAAATTTTAAAACCATTTTTGAAAAAAAAATTATAAAGCTTGTTTTTTGAAGAAAACATATTTCCAACTGAAGAGAGAAATGAGGTCAGATTTTCTTAAAAGATTTTCTCAATTAATTTAAGTAAAAAAGAGTGGTAAAATGGTAATATTATATGAAAATAAAATTAATAACAAGAGTTGAAAAAAAATTAAATTATTTATTAAATAATAATCAAATAATTTCCTTCAATTGAAATTCAAGGATAAATAATCTAGATTAAAATGAGATTGTGAAGTAAACCCTTGAAAATATCGTAAGGTTGAAGTGAGAATCAACCGATGAATATATTATTTGTATAAAATATAAATAAAAATAAAACAAGTGTAAATAAAACATAATATAATAAAAATTAATTATACATGTAATCTTGGGATGACATAATCAACAAAGTAGAAGTTTAACCCAATGAGTGGAAATTGAGTTAAGAAATACATTACCGCTTGGTAAATTTTAATCCAAATACCCTTAGATAAAATAATGGAAATTGAAAATTAAAATACCATGAATAATTAATTATTCATGATATTACATGTCAAAGTCATATTGTATACACCATATAAAATAAATTCGGTGCATAACATTACAATATGCCTCAATGAAATAAAATTGAGACAAAATCCATTACCTAATGATTCCTTTTAGTTAAACTTGACTTAACCTATTTTATGGTGGTTTTAAACATTTTATTAACTTATTAAAGAATAAAAATAACATTTAAAAATCATATATGATCTTTTTATAACATCTTATCACTTGTTTCTTAATAGTTTTTCATTATTTTCATTGTTTGGGGTGATGATTGCCTTGTTTTCTCATGTGTGTTTAATCATGAAAGATGTATTTCTTGCACATATTATATAGTTATATCATATACATAATAATAATAATAATAATGAAATAATTCTCATATTTTTAAATAAATTTAACTTTTAAAACTAATCATGAATGATAGTTATGAAAAATAAAGAATATTACGATCATGGAAAATGTAACTCATACATATGCATGAGTAATGTTTCACTTTTTAATGATCAATACAGATATATGGTAATTAATATTTTATCATTATAGAATTATAATAATATCATATATAACATATTATATACTTATATATATCAACATTGTGGTGTAGTGATGAAAAGAGAGTCACATAGCTTCATGAAAGCGGTAGTCCACACATACATGAAGGATGTTATGATCTTTACGTGAGTGAAAAGGAAAGAAATAATATGGTATATAATATATTTATATAATGATAAATATGTAATTAATATCATAATTATTTATTTTATATCACATATAATCATTAACATTATATTTATCACATTCTATGTGAAGCATTAGGGAAAGACAAATCACATTGCTTCGTGAGGCGGTGGTCTGTCATACACACAAGCGACGTTATTGTGACTTCTACAGAATAAAAAATAATAACCCATATATGTTATAATGACTAAAAAGGTACAATAATTTTATAAATATCATATATATTCTTCATATTTATCATAATACATATCCTTGAGAGGTGGAAATTGAAAAAAATGACATCCATTCATGAGACAGTAGTACACTAAACACACAAATGATGATTTCATAACCCATTTAATGGAAGTGTACATGGTTTTAGATTATTAAATTATCATTACAATATCTTATTATATTTAATATAATAAGGCTATTAAATCAAAATTTTATAATTAAAAATCAATGAGGTGGAGAAATAAGTAAAATAAAGATGCTTATTGAAGAACATTACCTCTTCTTCGGGTGTCCTCTTTAGGTTTGCACTAAATCCTTCATAGGTTGGATTTATTCCAAAAATAAGGATTATATGATGAATTTAAGGAAGTTTAAAATTTATTTGGTATGGTATTGGCCAAGCCAAAGTGGTTTTAAGGTGTTAAGTTGAGAGGATATGGTTGGCCTTTTATAAGTGGGGGAGATGACACACTTGGTATTTTTGAAATGAATTGAATTATACCGCGTTTTTCATATGTGAAAGGGTCAAAAATGGACCATTATAGAAATTTATAGGTTTAATGGTCTAAATATGGAAATTAAATAACTTCTAGAAAATTTTATAGGTCATTTATACCCTTATATAATTAGTTTAACCCCCGGTAAATCAATTTGTACCTCAACCATGGAAATTAATTTTTACTACATTCACTATTCGTTTTGGTAAAAATTAACTTGAACTTATTAGAAATTATAAATTATTATGATTACAAATATGGAATCTATTTTTTCAAATTCAATTCATAAAAGTGAAAAAATTAATTTAAAATTAATCTCATAGACGTGATGAGAAAACCGTTTTTTAAAGTGAAAATTTTCAAAAGTTTACAATGTTTTTATTTCAAAATTGTGTATAAAAGTTATTGAAATGACCTAAATTGGATTAATATATGTATAATTTAACTAATTTTACTTTTAAAAAATAAAAATATAATTTAGAATTATAAATTATTTAAACAAAAAGGAAGTTTTCAATTAAAATTCGGTATTTTTCACTATTTGTAACTTCTTAGACAAATCCAAAAAATTCACCCTAATATAATTTTGATATCTCAATTTAAAAAATGGAGTTTTTTTCAAATTAATTTTCTAAAATTATAAAAAAAATTAAAATTATCTTCAAAAAGATAAACTAATCTGTCTTTTAGAAAAAAAATTATTTTTCATATTACATTTTTTTCTTTTAAATGATACTTGTTTTATTATTAATAAATAGATAATTAATAAAAATTTGAAAATTATATATTTTCATAAATTTATTATTCTTATTCATTCTCTTCATTTTAATGGCTATGCGATAACTATTATATTAAATAATAATATTGATAGTATATTGTTGTTTGGTAAAACTCGATCTTGCATGTAATGCAAGCTATCAAAGAAATTCATTATTATAAGTAACATAATGTAACTCAATATTGTGTGTAACATACACAATCAAAAAAAATATTCTTTTATAATTTTTAGGGTGTTACATCACATCAGAATATTTTGGCTCTAATACCACTTGTTCGGGATAGATTGACCTGAAGCACCCTAAGAGGAGGGTTGAATCAGAGTAAACTAATTAAAACAATTATTTTATTTATTCTAGTTATATGTATTGATATTATTCATGTGTTAATAGAAACATATTCAATTTCTCATTCTCTGTATTTCCATTAAACACACCTAATGATAAATTTAAATATGGAAACTAATGTATGCAAGACATAATAATTTTCATTGGTTTGACACTAAAGGCTAATCCAAGGATCATAAATTTATGGTGTGTCAACATAAAAAAATATAATACTATGAATTTTATTTGCTATAATTATTTCATCAGGATTCATTATTGATCCGAGGTCAATCCCTCTTTTTATCTCTCTATACACTTCTTTGAGATAATGCTTGGACAATTTATATACTTGGAGTCTTCTATGATAGTAAAGGGAAATATTAGTCAGTTTCTTTTTCATGTGAACACATAAATACATCATAGATTCTGCTTTGATACACCATTAATATTTACTTTTTTTATTACCTTGTTCAATAATTTATGATACCAACTCATTGATATGAGGGTAGAATCTATTTCTTCTACAAAATATTGTAACAACAAATCCTTCTTCCAAAGGAAGATAATTCTAGGACTAGGATTGTCTTATTGCATTTTTTTAACCAGTTATATGTTTATAGTGTAATAATTTTTCTTCTTACTTGATACTTCTTTCTTAAACTATAATATATATATATAAAAATATGATCCTTTATGTGGATCTCCCTTACATTTATTCTTTTAAAAACTCAAATTTTTTAATATGACCCTCCATTATTTTTTTGAACTACTATGTGAAATATTATAGACTTCTTACAACCAATCCTTAAACTGAGGGTTTATATCAATTCATATCCTCCTTATAATATATAATTATTCTAGATATACCATCCAATTTAATGTGTTCATAAACATTTCAATTAAATCAAGTTAATCCTTGAAATTTGAAATCAGATATCCACCTTTAAATTTATCATCAACGCTACCATATAATATGGCTGAAAGTTATTTTTTATTAAAACCAAGAGAAAGTCACCTTACATTTCACGGGGGATGAAAATAGTGAAGGCCAAGAGAGTCTTTATGAACCACATTAACACACTCCAAAGGTAAAGAATTAAGGTTGTCAAAGACCACAAGTGGCTCCTCGGGTCGGCCCCAACGAGCCAGCTCGTCTGCCGCAAAGTTAGACTCCCTCAGGCTATGGTGAACCATCCTTCCCTATTTAGTCTCCCATTTACACCGGTGAAAGATATACATTAGATCCCATGAGATTTCTGGATAACCCTGGAGAGATCTGACCAGAACCATCGATTCTGATTCCACCTCTGTCACGGGAAGCCCCTTCCTCCTGCATACGGTCAAACCTGAAAGAAGGGCCCTAAACTCCGCACCCATAGAGTTACCTGGGCCATAGTAAGCACTAAACGCAACCAGAACCGAACCCCAGCAGTCACGCAGCAAGCCACCGCCCCTCATAACTCCACCCACACATGAGCCATCCACATTAAGTTTCCACCCATGCATTGGAGGTTTCCATTTGATCCACCGCCCTCTATCCATCCTTTGGCCAGCCTGTCCACTAACCAGGCCTTCCAACATAAGCGATGGAACACCGTTTTTGGGAAGAGAGGACAACTCCACAATACAAGCCTTCATCCGGATCTGGAGATATAACAAGGACCTCACACCACCCAACCGTACCTGGTTTCGAGCCTCCCAAATGGTCCAGCATATGGCCACAAGAGCGATGATGCGCGCTGTTCTTTCCCCCGACCTGCCATCGCTCCTGGGAAGCCAGAAAGAAACGTAGTTGCCAACCGAATGGCACTCCCTGTCTGGAAATCTGAAGCGATCAAGTCTAGACCAGAGGAAGGAAGCCCATAGACCCTAAAAAAATAAGTGAACCGTGGACTCTAAGCTTGGTTTCTCACAACAGTGGCACCATGAGGCCAAGATAATCCCTCTCCTCTGAATATTCTCCTCTGTTGGTAATTCTTGATTTCTAACCCTCCACACAAGAAAGTTCATTCTTGTTGGAAGAACCTTGCACCAAGCATCCTCCTCCTCTCCAGTCGCCGAGTCATTACCCTATAGAATTCTCCTATATCCGTTCAAGTTAAAATGTCCCGAGCTCACCTCTGTGAAGCAACACCTATCGGGCTCATCATTAATAACCACGTTGTCGAGATGGCTCATTTGTGCCACATCCAGGTTTGCATGCATGAAATCATAACTTCAGCATGCATCCTTAAACAAGATGTCGGGGTTGGAGCAGCCTTCAAACCAGAGTCTCTCTTCTGTCCATGTGTCTTTCTAGAAACTTATCTCCCCACAACCAATCACCCACCTGGTGTGATCAAGTAGCACGTCCAAATGGGAGAACATGCATCTGGAAAGCCGCGTCTCCCCATGCATGCAAATATCCCCATTCCATCCATAACGAGATCTGAAAAAATTGGACCACAGAGTCTTACCCACAATCACCTCCCATGCTAGCTTGGACTGCATTCCCAATATAACTTCCTGAAGATCTCGTAACCCAACCCCACCCTCCTCCACCGGACCAGACATCCTCTTCCACGAAGCCCAATGACACCTGCCATCCCCCTTGGCATCCCAGAAAAAGGATGTCATAATGCGTTCAATTCTTTCAACAGTTCCTTTCGGAGGACTGATGATGGAAAAGAGATGCATGGGAATGGATAGAAACACACTGTTAATCAACGTAATTCGACCCCCAAACGAAAGTATCCTATTTTTCCAGTTAAAAATCCTCCCCAAGATGCGATCCACAATCCCATTGAATTGTCTCTTCAATATCCTCCCACTGGATAGAGGTATCCCCAAGTATACAACAGGAAGCTGCTTCTGTCCACATTCAAGAGCATCTTGAATGATCCTACATCTCCTCGTCGAGCATCTGCTAGATATGAACACATGACTCTTCTCATGATTAACTGATTGCCCACTTTGCTTCCCATATGAAACCATAATGGCCTTAAAGGCATTTAAAGTCCTGCATCATCCATTCAAAAACAGAAGAATGTCATCAGCGAACATCAGGTGAGATATAATCCCTGAGTATCTTTTGCCCCGAAAAGGTTTCAAGGTCCCCTCTGTCATGCCCTTATACAGATTCCTGGACAAGGCATCTTGAGCCAAGACAAATATAGCCGGCGAGAGTGGATCCCCCTGTCTCACCCCCCTCACCGATTTAAAGAAACCAAAACACTTCCCCATTAGCGAAACCGAAATCCACGGGGAGGCCAAGCATCTAAAACAAATGTCGCAGAACTGTTCCTGAAATCCAAAGCTTCTCAGAACCCGAAGTATAAAACCCCATTCCAAATTATCGTACGCCTTCTTCATGTCCACCTGTAGAATAACATTGGACCCAACTGTCTTCCTGTTCAGGTCGTGGACCATCTCGCTCGCGATTCCGACCACCCCCTGTATACTCCTCCCTTGTATGAAACCATGCTGCTCCTGTGAAACAATCCTGGGGAGAAGACTAGATAACCTCCTACTAATAATCGTCGCCAATATTTTATATGAAACGTTACACAGGCATATCGGCCTGAAATCACTGATGAGAATGGGATCTCTGAGTTTTGGAATAAGAACCACCCTTGAAGCCGTGATCCCTTTGACCAAGGGGGCCCCTAGAAAGAAGTCCTGAGTAGCCTCCACAACACAGGGACCGACCACCTCCCATGAAGCACAATAAAAAGATGTCGGAAAACCATCCGGCCCAGGTGCACTCTCACGCGGCATGCTCCCCAGAGATTCCCTTATCTCCTTCTCTTGGGGTAAAGAGGATATGTGTTCATTCTCAGAGCAAGTAATCAATATAGGTACACAGTTCAGAAAATCAGAGTCCCCTAGAGATTCTCTTTCAAAAATGGTGTTGTTCTCCCCCGCCCACAATTTCTCGAAGTAATTAAGAGCAAGCCTGCCCGCTACCTCCACATCCGACGTATAAGACCCATCCTCCCTTTTCAGATTGATTTTCGTACTCCTCCTTTCCTTAATGCATGCATGGAAGTAGGCACTATTGCGGTCTCCCTCCTTAAGCCACCGTACTCGAGAACGCTGCATGAAGTTCCTTTCCACCTCAAGCAACTTCTCTGCCAAAACCATCCTTTTATCGCATAGCTCAACAAAGACCTCCTCATCCCACAAAGCTAGAAGAGACTCCTATAAGTTATTAACCTCTTCCTGCAGAGTAGTCACCCCAGCATTCAAGTCCGGTTGCGCCGCCAACCACTGGTTGATCGCCTGTTTGAGTCTTTTAAGACGATTCACCATCCCTCCCCAAGACCTCTCCTTTTCCTCCTCCGCCCAGGACTTCCTCACCACCTGTAGGAAACCATCATTTTTATTCCAATCGTTTGAATAATAAAAACTCTTGCCCACCACATTTTCACACTTAATATCAAGTAAGAGAGGAGAATGATCTGAAAGGATGCGCTGAAGATTCTTAACCGATGATTTAGAGAACCGGCCCAGCCCATGCACGTTGGTAAGCCACCTATCCAGCCGACTCCAAATCCTATCCTACCCTCTTCGGTTATTATACCACGTGTATTTCACCCCATTGTAGCCTAAGTCTAATAACCCTGTTTGTAACAGGCACTCTCTGAATTCCAACATACCTTCAACATTGCACCCCAACCCTCCATGTTTCTCTGAAATATCCACAATAGAGTTGAAGTCGCCTCCCACGAACCAGGCCATAGATCTGGTTTGCAGCGATTTCAAATGAGACCATAACTCCATCCTCTCCACCACCCTATTACTCGCATAGACAAACGAGAGCATAAGGGAGGCACCATCCATATCCACCCTCATATCTATACACTGAGACATCACTCCAACATTCACCACCGATAAACCATCCCTCCATCCGATCCAGACCTGTGAGTTCGCTAAGCCGCCATGAAAGTAGTTGGGAAAACCCATCTTTCTTGCTAACCCAGGGAGCTTACAAGCATCCTGTTTTGGTTCGAGAATCACTACTATAGAAACATTTCCCTTCCTGCATTCCAAAGGTAAAAAAGACCGCTTGGCACGAGCTCCCATACCCCGTGCATTCCAGATGAGAATGGAGAACATCCTACAGGTTCTTCCAGGATCTCTGGCCCAAAGGAGCAGATAGTTCGTAGGGTACATGTACACCCTTCTCCTTGGCTTTCGAACGGGTGATCGGTCCCAAAAAACCTCCCTTACCGCTGCTCTGTTTCGCTGATAAAAGTCCATCATTACACATAACATCTAACTCCTCCAGCCGAGGCTTCCTCCCAGAAGGACCGCGAGGGAGAGGCTCCAAACCCCAATCCCCATGGAAGAAGGAGAACAGAATTTATCTCTGAGGAGACCGCTGAGACGACAATACTTCCTTCTCCGCACCTCTGTTCCAGTTATCCACCTCCAGTCCCTCATCAAAAGAGGCCAAAATCTTCTTCGCAATACGGTTCTGGATGGACCTTGGAGACAGCTGCGAGAAGAAACACATGGGGGAGGAAGGAGAGGACAACTTCCTGGCCAGACTCCCTAGAAAAAGAGACATATGCACCTCAGCCTCCTTGCCTTTACCCCTATGGGAAGAGGAAAGCCTCTGTGGAACGGGGCTCGGGGACCAAGAGATGAGGTCCATATTCCCAGATGGTAACTCCAACGAGCGCCCATCCCTGTCAGAAGATGTTTCCCCATTTTTGTCATTGGAACTATCCAACCCACATGGGTCACTAGCCAGATTCAAATTTGAAACTTCTGGAGGGAAAACGTTATGGATCGGAACACCACACCCACCTGAGATAGGTGGGTCATGACCTGGTTCCCCCTCCATGGGAGGCCCAGAAGCTTCCGCCACCTCCCTCCGGCGTCGGCAACCCTTCGCGTCGTGGCCATGCAAACCACAGAACACACAGAAATGAGAAGAATGTTGATAAAAAACTTTTTGTTTCCACCAAAAACCGTCCTCAGCTTCAAACTGCACCATTGAGGGTCTCTTTACCGTTAAATCCATCTCAACACAAATGCGAGGGTTCGCCACCGTCCTGAGCATCTTAGTGTCCTCATCCACGCATAGAAAGGAACCCAAAGAACTGCCAACCTCCTTCAGAATCGCCGGATTTTGGAGAGGGAGAGGGAGACCCGGGAAGGACAGCCAAACCGCATCTGAGGAGGTTTCACGACCATGGTGGAATTCCCACGACCACCTAGACAGCGAGAAGCGCCAAGAGCCACACCGTCTATCCTCCCGCGTCCAGGCCTTCACAAACTCCTCCCAGGAGGCCAGATGCACACAGAAAGCAACCCTCGAAAAGTCAGAAACCGCCGCCGGAGAAGACAGTCCCCACGAGTCAACAAAGTCTCGGAAAAAGTTAACAGACGTCTTGGAGCGGCCAAAACTGGCAACCAGGGTGAGATCATGGAAGGCAGCCACCTCCTTGAGCTCCCGAGAAGACAGCCTCACCAAAGGAAGCTCCCCGACCTTCAATGGTCCCCGCTGTTCCACCACCACTGAAGGCACCTCCAAGCACTCCGCAGGTCCACGCTGGACCTCCACCACCGAGGGAACCTCCACGCACTCCGTAGGACTCATAGGCTGAGCGGACACACCAGACCCCGAAGAGCCCCTACAGAGCACCTCCTTGAAGGAGGCCTTTGAGGGAGCACCATTACCAAACCCTGCATAAGTACCCCCAAAAGAGACCAGAGGAGCCTCCAGGGAAACCACTCCACCAGAGAGCAAAACGGGATCCATCCCTCCAAGGCCGCCTTCTGAGTTTAGGATGAGTTACACACAACACTGAGCTACTATATAATATGGAAAACATTAGATCAGGACATAGATTCCCCTCTTATGGTATGATCTTATTAGTAACTCCCAGATTATATTATAGTCTTCTTCACTATGGAATGGTCTAATTAAATTTCCAGATCTGCATTCTCTATAAATACATCTTTTTAAATCCCTTAATATCACAACATGATTATTAAATTCATCTCAACCTTTGAACCTATTTCATTATGTTCTAATATATAGATAATATTTTATTACTTGTAAGAGTTTTAAATATATTAAGAAATATTCTTAGATTTAGGAAATGAGACAGCACGCGATTATGATGCCCAGTGAGCCCAAAATTTATTTTATAAAATATTAAATATATTTTACAGAACACGTGTGTATTTTTTTAAAGAAAATGGAATATCTCTTGAATGTAATCTTGAGTCGGAAATTTGAGATCACTAATGAATCTAGATTACAGGGACTACCCTAGGTGTGACCTAAATTTGGTTAGCATCGAATGTTCGGATGAGGTAATTGTTGGAGGGTGTGATTAAATTAAAATAAATTATTTATTTATTTATTTTTATTTAATAAATCTAAATCTAATCGTCTATAAATATTTTGTTATGAAATTTTTCCAGGGTTAGTCACATAACCTTGGGAGGTTTTATAAATAAACTCTGATGAACTTTTTTGTAAGATTGAGATTTAACGATGACTGGTGATCAGATTGAGGTGAATCGACAAGCAGGGGATGCAGTGAATCATCCACATCACTGGAGAATGTGTTCTTCACCAATGATTGATTCAATATTTTTGTGGGTGTCATAAATTTTTTTACACCCTTAATTAAAATATTGAGAATGTTATTATCTATTATTCTTTGATCTGTGATTAATTTAATCCTTCACATGATCCAATGTATCAAATTAATTTGTCTATTTAATTTATTCTTTATTATACCAAGTTTTTATCCCAAAATATCCACAATCTATGATCATTGGAAAATAATACTTGGAAAATTATTTATGAACCTTTTTTATAATTCATTATCCCCACATGTTCCTCAAATTCTTAAACATTGGCTTATGGGACCACATTTATACATTTTTTGGTGGGTCTGAGCATGATCAAACCCCTGAATTCATGATTGATGTGTGAAAAAACATCTAAATCAATTTTTTATGGATATATTAGGGTTTTATTGTAGGTATAAGTGGAGTCTTTGTGGATATGATATCTTAGTCAATGATGGTGGTGTCATAGGAGGTGTTCGAGACATTCTATAGGATTCCTATAGGTGGCCAAATTTATATTTCCAACCATTGAAGGGCTGTAATTGACCAAATGAGGTTTTCCATCGATTTTGGGTGGTAAAATTGTGGAATAAGCAGTAGGAGCGGAGAATTTGGAAAACTTGTGAAGAAAATAGATTTTTTATGAAAAACTCAACTATAAATCATGTAGTTTGATGAGCACACACCTTGAAACCCCACCCAGCTATGGGTGCTAGGGGTTTAGGGAAGATAAGGATCAAAAACTATGTGGCAGAGACACATGACTTATTACCCTCCCTATGTATCTGAAATTTGTGCTAGCTACACGCATACAATAACTCATATTGGAGGACACTCTAAGTACTCTATGAGTACACGGTCATCGACCGGTACCCGAGCACGGCCAGGTACATGGTCAGGAGCACATGGATAGGCCCCAAGAGGGAAGTACACATTGTGTAGTACACTTACACTCTGTGTACTAATATATGCCCAGAACATTTTTTACTATAAAGGACACGTCCAAGAGGCTTGGTGAGTTCACACACCATGTGACCCCCCTTACATGCTGTGTATTTCTTTATAAATCTTATTTCTCTCATATCTCTTTAATTTTGACTTAGATTTTTGGCATGTGAATAGCCTATCCTAAGTGTTTTTTCAGGTAGAATGTGATGGTGGAATTTATATTTAATTTTGATATATGATGTCAGACTATCCAAGAATGAATATTCTTTAGGTGACACTTGACGATGGTATTGGTCATGCAGGATCATTGGAGAGTTCTAATACAAAGGCAACACTCCCATGTCACACCAGGGTGTGGGTCCTCTATCCACAAAGATGGTACTCCTCTATCATACCAAGGTGCAGGTCCTCCATATTTTTTTACAGATATATTTGTGTCACTCCCCTATTGCACCAGTAAGTGGGTCCTCTATCCACATATATAGTACTCCCATGTCACACTAGGGTGTGGGTCCTCCATGAGCATTGTACATATATAGAGGTGACACTCCCCTATCTCACTAGGGCATGGGTATTATATCTACATATATGGTACTCCCCTATTACACTAGGGTGCGGGTCCTCTATCTACATAGATGGTACTCCCCTATTAAACTAGGGTGTGAGTCCTCCATACTCGTTTTATAGATATAAATTTGGAACTCCCCGGTCGCACAAGGGTGATGGTCCTCTATCCACCAATATGGTACTCCCCTGTCACACTAGGGTACAGATGCTCCATAATGTTTTCATAGATATATAAGAATCAGTCCCCTATCACACCTGGGTGTAGTTCATCTATACATGGATACATTACTCCCCTATCGCACTAGGGTGTAGGTTCTCCATACTCATTATACATATATAGAGGCAGCGCTCCCCTCTCACACCAAGGGATGGTTCTTCTATCCATATAGATGGTACTACCCTTTCACATAAGGATGAGAGTCCTATATACTAATTTTATATAAATAGAGGTGGCACTCCCTTGTTGCATCGGGGCACATGTACTCTATCCAAAGAGATAGTACTCCCCTATTGTATTAGGGTGAAATTCCTCCATATTATATGCATAGATATAAATACGATACTTCCCTATCATACCAGATCATGGGTAATTTATATTTATATATTATACTTAATCTATTGTGTGGAATAGTGGTGAGGTGTGGGTCCTCCATATGATAACTTCTTCAAAAAGACATTTGATATGTTGGGAATAGATGATGGACATTTAGATCTACTGGTATACTCATCATCTTAGGTTGGACTGTGAGATGGAGGTCCCATTTCTCTCCCGACTGGATTTCTTATATGATCATATATATATATATATGTGTGTGTGTGTGTGTACATCTGTGTCATCATATTTAATTTCCCTATTACTTTGGGATGATCTTACTACTTTATTCATGTCTTCTATCACTCCCTCTCCATTTTTTAGGGTGTCCTAATGAGTATGTATATACTCACCCATGCATGGGATTTTCCTACACATGCCATGCCTTATGAAGATGACAGAAAAATCAGAAGTGATTTCATAGGATCATAGAGATACTTGGGTGAATTTGATGGCATACAGTAGTCTAATCTTAGAGATCTAGATTCAGTATCTCTTAGTATTTATTTTCAATTTGTTTTTAGGTTGGGACATCTTTTTTTTGTATTTTTTCCTTTACTTTTCATATTACACTATCATATTATTTTGTATTATCTAGATTTTATTGCATGAATGGTTTTTACTCTTTATATTATTGTCCTTTATTTTTATTCATCTATGCTTATGTATGGAGATGATTGGGTGTGTGTATACAAGTAATTTAGGAAAAGGCCTCCCATTTTATTTATGCCTTTTTTGCTTGTCACCATCCCGAAGGTGGTCTTGGGGTAGTTGCGGCTTAACCTTCCACCAGCCAGGTGGGCCCCGAGGGGTCATTTCATGATAGATCGGTATCAAAGTTGGTTATAACTTGGGACGGTGTTTGGATTTTTGTTCCCCTTATTATGTTTGGTTGGGAACATAGGTAATTGGTTTCAAAGAATATCAAGTTTGGATTTTAGTCTAGCGATTAAAGTGTTTGTGTGATAGCTAACATGTCTATTCACTATGAATATAACTACCTGCTTGTTCAATCGGTATATTATGACATTGGTTATAGGGAACATTGGCACATGCATTATATATGATTGATTTCTTTCACTATCCTTCTCGAGTTAGCTCCCCATATATATATGCTCATCTAACTGTGGTATGTCTTGATTAATTTTTAGGATGTTTCCACAGTGACATTTAATAATTTTTCCATAGAAGAGTCGATATTACGACCCAATGAATGATGAGGCCTCCCTAAATGGGGTTATTCACGAGGTGGTCTTTCTTTAGAATGGTTAGAAGATGGAGTTGTCTCGTATTTATTAGTTGTTAATCCCACCTCTAGTGGTTCAAGTGGATACAGCATGTCAGACTGAATCTTCAGCGGCTCTTTTGGTGATGGATAATGACGCATAGAGTTAGAGTTCATAACATGATCTTATGAGGTATGGATATACTAAGATGTAGGTTCAGTAAACCCCACTAATAGAAGGCATGCAATGTTAGTCTCATCATAGGAGGCACCTTCATTCACTAATACCTCGGGGACAGTTCAGTCCACCAAGGCATGATTTATTTATTCTTGTTATGGTTATGTATACCTCATTAGGTATTTTAAAACCCATAATGTTGTAGTCTAAGAGGTGGTTTATGAACAACCTAGGAAGAGGTAGTATTTTTATCAAGGAGGTCTATGGGGAGGCATACATGATGGAGGATCTAGGGGAGCAGTATGAGGTGGATGGCGCTTTGGTTTGATGTTACCATCACCACCCCCATGTGGACCACTCCAGTCTTAGGAAACTAGTGGAAAAACTATTGGACAACCGCAAGTGCTATAAGTTATTTACCAAGAGGCTCTAGGAGTGTTTTAATGTATGATCTATGATCCTTTTAATTTTTTATAGTACTGTTAGACATAGGTAAGATCCACTCTATTGACTAATTTTTTCAATTATCTTATAGGGAGATGTAGAAAATTGGTAGATTCCAATGTTGGTGATGTTTGATGTGACTTTGGACATACAATAAAGAAGGAAAATTCCCCCCACTAAGACGTTTTCTTGAGAAGTGATTCAAAATATATGTGGAAGAGTCAGTGCCACCCAAATAAGATAGTGTCAAGGTGTAGTGGATGAGTTACTCTGACTTATATGTTTAAGTTTTACTTGTTCTAAGGTGTTGGATCAAGCTCTAGTTTTGTTAAATATGTGGGAAATTGAAATAATTAGTTCCATGAAGTATGATCTTTCATAGGATTTGGGTTCAGTTCGAGGTACAATGTGTTTATTCATTTCCCTAGTTATAGTTTTCACCTAGAGACATGAGACCCTTTATCCCTGAGTATATCCACTATTTGAGGCCTAATGATACCATTGGATCCTTTTTTATCGACCCCTGTGTTTGAGGCTCCTGTATGGAGGATAAATTATCACACACTTCTAATGATAGTGTGACCTAACTCTATGATGAGAGAGAGATAGCCACCCATGAATCTCTTTGTAGAGGTAGTGAGACGCTACGATGCTTTCCTCTATATGAACTATTTCCCTACCAAATGTGACCAGTTTCTTTCCACCAGTGAGTGTGTCGGTGTTTTAAAATTATTGGGATAGATTTTTCCTCCTTTGATAAGGAGTTATCCTAGTAATAGTAGGATGATCTCATGTCCAGGAGGTTACAACCAACTTCTTATCAATTTTTTAGTAATACCTTTAGAGAAATGAATGTTGTGAGGTTTTTTTTCTGAAGTGGTGGTGGAGTAGGAGGACATCTTTCCTAGTAATTTTCTGGGTTTATCTCCACATAAAATATTAGGATTTTGAAAGGAATACCACTAGATATTTCCTCTATATTTTTAAAAAATCATACCATATAACACCCATTGATCATTTTATGTTGAAGGTACAGTAGATAGTTTTCAAGGAAAGGGGTTTTGTAATACCCAATGTTTTCACTTAGGTAGCCCAGGGTTGTTCACCAAAGAGTAGAATCAGTGCTTGTGGTTGGGTGTCAATTGGTGTCACTTGAACTAGGTGATGTGAGGAATAGTATCAACTCTTGATAATAATTTAGTTCTTTGACCAGTGGTTTGGGAAAACATAGTTCTCATATTTTGACCTTGAGACAAGTTATCACCAACTCTGAGGATATACCATAAGTGAATTTCCAAAGACACTTTGGATGTTTTGAGTTAATGGTTATAGCCTTAAAAATAATGTACACCTTATTAGAGTTTTAGGAATTTTGGATTGTATTATTATCCCTTTATGGATTAGTTCATCGTAGCCTTCACTCTAAGGGTGTGGAGAGAGTATCTTTTAGGAGAGAAATTTTTTGTTTACTCAAACCATCAGAATCACAGTTATGTCTTCACATAGTAAGATAAGAACCTGGGAGATAGGCTCTTGTTGTAGTTCTATTAGGACTAAGAATTTGAGATATTTTATACTCCTAGGAAGGTAAACATGGTGGAAGATTACCTTAGTAAGATATATAATTCTTGTCAAGTATAGGAGGCGTCCGAACAGTTTGTTTCTTTACAGCTGACCCTGGTGGAGGATAGGGGTGTATCTTATCTTAAACTAATGGTATTGACTCCTCCAATTATTCAGTGTATGAGGGAGTCTCGGTTGAGAGACATCAACTGTGAGGTCTTACATGACTAGATATCCTCATGAGATTCACCTGATAGAATCTCTAAAAGAGGGAATCATGTCATACTTTTCTAGGGATGGATGGTGATTTTAGTCATGATGTGAGAGGAGGTTATGAGAGATTTTCAAAATTCCAATTTTTCATACATCCTAGTGTATGGAATATTTATAGTGACCTTAAGTGGCAGTTTTGGTGGGCTATCATGAGACTGACGATTTTTGAGTTCGTCTCTTGGTGTCTCATGTGTCAGTAGGTGAAGTCAGAACACTATATTCTGGAAAGTTTGTTGTTGTCTCTTGAGATCCTAGAGTGGAAATGGATCCATGTAATTTGTGATACAGATTCCATAGATAGTGATAGGACATGATTTTTATCTGGGTGATAGTTGACTGACTTACCAAGTCAATGTACTTAATTTCTATCAAAGAGTATAGTTCAGTAGAGAATTTGGGGCAGTTGTACATGTAGAAGATCATACACCTTCATGGGGTTCCCTAGATGATTTTATCCTATCATTATGTGTTGTTCACATCATGGTTAGGGAGAGTTATTTAAGAGGAATTCAGGACTTAATTGAGGATGAGTATGGATTTTTACCCCCAAATGGATGGGCAGACCGAGTGAACTATCCAGGTGTTGGAGGATATGTTGAGGGATTGTGTGTTAGACTTATACCTGATTTTGGAGGATCACTTAACTTTGTTCTAGTTTTCTTATAATAATATATATCACTCTACAATAAACATGAAAACTTTTAAGTCTTGGTACATGAGACACTACAAGTCACCCTTATGTTGGACAATGATCGGTGAGGTGTCTCTTTTTGGGCCAAAGATAGTGAAAGAGATGATGTAGAAGGTCCAAGTGATCTATGATCGAATGATGACAACCGAGAGTAGGTATAAATCTTATACAGATCGAAATCATATGCCCTTGGATTTTGAGTAGTGATTTCACATTTTCCTAAGAGTCTCACCACTATGAGGATTTTGGAAATTTTTACGGGGGAGATATGTTATCCCCGTGTTTCATTAGTCCATTCAAGATCCTATAGAGGGTTAAAGAGGTTTCCTACCACCAATCCTTAACCCCACAGTTGGAGTGGGTGCATGAGTTCTTCCTTGTATCGCATAGGAGGAGATACGTGAATTATCCTATGCATGCTATTGGATGGGGAGAGCTAGACATCGAGGATGGATCCACCTTAACAAAGTACCCGGTGGTGATATAGGACTGATAGAAGAGGATCCCATATGGATATATTATTCCCTTGTTTCATTTGTTGTGATAGTATGGGAGCATATAGGAGAGATCCTTGGAATGGGAGATCCATATGTGGGCTCATTATCCCCACATTTTAAATTAGTTTGTTCTTTTTGGGGATGAAAAACAATGAAGGAAGGAATTATATATACTATGTTCTATATTTTTAAGACATTGAAATATATTAAGAAATGTTTTTGGAGACAAGAATCAAGACGTGCGTGATTCTGAGGTATGGTGAGCCCAGAGTTAATTTTATAAAATATTAAATATATTTTATAGCACATGCATTCTATTTTTCAAATAAAATGGGATATACCCAAAAAGGAGTCTCATATTAGAAATTTGAGACCATATTTGAATCCATATCATGGGTATTACCTTAGGCATGATCTAAAGTTGGTCGACATCAGATGCTCAGATGAGGCAATTGTTGGAAGGTGCATTTAAATTAAAATAAATGATTAATTTATTTATTTTAATTTAAATGACCTAAATCTAATCCTCTATAAATATTTCATTATGAATTTTCTCTAGGTTTAGTCACATAACCATGGGAGGTTTTATATAGTAGCTCTGATAACCATTATTTCCAGATTGAGATCGTAAAATGAACGATTTTTTGATCATGGTGAATCGACAGGCAGTGGATGTAACAAATCAACCTCGTCATTAGAGAATGATTTATTCACAAAAAATTGATCCAATATTGAGGTTGGTATCATAAATTTTAGTTTTTTCCCTTTATTAAAAGATTGAGAATGTTCTTATATACTATTCTTTTATTTGAAATTAATTTAGTCCTTCGCATGAACATGTGTACGAAATTAATTTATCTATTCAATTTATTCCAAATTATTCCATGTTTCTCACATTAAATATCCCCAATATATGATTGTTGTCCAAGAATTCTTGGAAAATTATTGATAAACCTTTTTACATATTCCTTTCCCCCACCAGTTCTTCACATTCTTCACCATTTTTCTATAGGAACATGGTTCAACATCGTCGGGTGGGTCCGAGCGTGATCGGACCCCATTATTCACGGTGGATATGTGAAAAATGACAGAATCAGTGGTTTTCAGATAGATTGGGATTCATTTTGGGTAGTGGGGATGGATTTAGGGATCCAAGATCTGAGGTGGTGATGGAGATGATATAATAGGTGTACTAAACATGCTATCGGATTCCTACAAGTGGCCGGATTCTGATTTCTAGCCACTAGAGGTCTGGAATCGATTGACAGAGGTGTTTTCCACCAATTTTGGGTGGCCAAATGATAGATTTAGGGTTGGTAGTATCGAATCTAGTTAACATGTGAAGAAATTATATTTTCTGTGAGAAACATGATTGTATGATGTGTAGTTTTATGAACACATGCCGTGTAGCCCAACCCAGCTGTAGCAGCTAGGGTCTTGGGGAAGGTAAGGATAAAATTTCATGTGGTTGGGCCACATGTTTTGTGACCCTATCCATGTATCCATGATGTTTTCTGACTACACACAACTAAGAACCTATGTGGGAGGACACTCTTTGTACTCTTGGACTACATGGTCATGGGTTGGTACCTGGGCATGTCCAAGTACCCTGTTAGGAGCACACAGCTCAGCCCTAGGAGGTCGAGACACGTTGTGTAGTACCCATACACACCATGTAGTATTACATGGCTAGAAAGATATGTACATACAAGGACACGGACAAGAGTCCAGGTGATGTCGCATGTCATGTGACCCCCCTTACACATCGTATACATCTTTATGAAACTTCTTTATCTTGTATCTCCTTCGTTTTGGCTCAGATTTTGTCCCACAAGTAGCCTATCCGGAATCTTTTTACACATAGAAAAGTATGGTGACCTTCATATTGAATTTTGAGATATGAAATGAGATGACCCAAGAATGACACTTTTTTAGGTGGTGCACGATGACAGCAGTAATCAGGTAGGGTCATCGAATAGTTCAAATATAGAGGCGGCACTCACCTGTTGCATCATAATGTGGGTCCTCAATCTATAGAGATGGTACTCCCTTGTCACACTAGGGTGAGGTTATTCTATACTCGTTAAATAATTATATAGGTGTCACTCCCCCCTCACACCAAGGCATGGGTCCTTTGTCAATAGTGATGGTACTCCCCTAATGCACCAAGGAGTGGTTCCACTATACTCGTTGTATAGATATATAGACAGCACTCCCCTGTCACACCAGGGAGAGGGTCCTTTATCCTGATAGATGGTACTCCCCTATTACACTAAGAGTTTGGGTACTCTATCCATGGAGATGGTACTCCCCTATCGCATCAGGGTGTAGTTCCTCCATAGTCATTGTATAGATACAACATTCCTCTGTCGCACCAAGGAACGAGTCCTCTATCCATGGAGACATATACCTCTATCGCACCATAGTGCGGGTCCTCCATACTAATTGTGAAGATATATATATATTCATCACTGCCTTATCGCACTAGGTAATTGTTCCTCTATCCATGGAGACAGTACTCTCATGTCGTACTAGGGAACCTGTCCTCCATACTCATTGTATAGATACAGAAGCCGCACTCCCCAGCCACACTAGGCTGTGGTTCCTCTATCCATAGGGAAAGTTGTTTCCTTTCACACTGGGGTTAGGGTCCTCCATACTAATTATATAGATAAAGAGGTAGCACTCCCCGGTTTCACCAGGGCATAGTTCCTTTATCCACAGAGATGGTACTCCCCTATCATATCAGATCATGGGACATCCATATTCTATACACAGATATAGAGAGCACACTTCCCTATCAAACTATGGAATGGGTCCTCTATCTTTAGAGATTACGCTTACTCTATAGTATAGAAAAGTGGTGAGGTGTGGGTCCTCTACATGGTTACTTCTTCTGACAGACACGTGAGATATTGGTCATAGATAATAAACCTTTAGAGATGTTGGTAGAATCATCATCCAAGGTCGGGCTATGAGATGGAGATCCCCTTTCTCTCTTGAATGGGTTTCTTATATGAGCATATATATATATATATATACATCTTTTTCATTGGGTTTCATTTTCCTCTTTCTTATTTATGATAAGACTACTTATATCATGTCTTCTATTTCTCCCTCTTCATTTTTCGGGTCATCCTACTAGGTATGTGTATAATCACGCCTTTATTGTCATTTCCCACACACGTCATGCATTATATAGATGACAGATAGATCGATAGTTATTTCTGGGGATCTGGGGATACTTTGGTGAATTTAACCATATATGGTGGTCAGGTCTTAAAGATATGGAGCCAGTCTCTCTAAAAATTTCGTTTTTAGTTGTTATCTGGTTGGGACATATTTTCTTATGACCGTGTATTTATTCCTATACTTTTTAGATTAAATTTTCATACTCCTTTTTATTCCCTAGAGATTATTTCATGTATGGTTTCTACTCTATATGTTATTGTCTTTAATTTTTATTCCTCTATACTTCTATATAGAAAAGTTTGGGTGCGTGCATACAAGTAAATTAGAAAAATTCCTCCCATTTTAATTATTTCTTTTAGTGTTTGTCACCAGCTCCAAAAATATGAAGGCAGTCTTATGGTATTTTCAGCTCGACCTTCCACCGGCCAGGTGTGTCCCGATGGTTCAGATTGTGACATACTCCTCTTTAGTGTAAATACAGGTAATATTAGTACACTGACTTCTTCAGTTATACTAAAAATATATCATTCATGGTTCAGTCAATGAGTTGTTGCACGATTCTATAATTTCCTTGAGGACCTTAATCTAGATGTTTTGTAAACTTTATATGATGATGTGGAGGTCTCCAAGCTTCCTAAAACACTAAAAAATGCATACTTACCTTCATGAAACAACCTTAGTATCAAGGCATGGTCCTCCTCAATAATATTCTAGGATTGACTTAATTTTAGTGTGTTATGTTCTCCATGGTATGGGTACCTCCAAATCTCTAGAACGTATGAAATCCTCATAACCACCTTCACGAAACAACACATGTTTGGGTCATGTAAAATGAAACTATAAATTTTTAAAATTAAGAAATATTAGGTTTCACTAAGTTCAACTCTTACGTTTCTCTTTTGATGACACTTATAATATTTTCACTTTACTATATTTTATAGTGCAATGTATTCCCTCATGGTGTGGTCAACAGTTTTCCTAAAAAATAGTAAAGGATAAAACCTTAATTCTCTATGATTCTTCTTCCGAATATCTTATGTATCTTTCTAGAATATGTTATATATATATGTGAGTGTTCTCCTTTTGACATTTTTTTTAATTATACTCCCTTCATGGCATGATTCTTGTATTTACGGTGTGATTAATGCCAACTAATTATAGAATAAAATATATCCCCCTTATTTTATATTTAACCTTATATAAATCAAAACTCATCATTTCCAAATCCATGACCTTGATATATATGGTTATCAATCCAGGTGTATCTTTGTAAACTTTATAAGTGAAAGTTATTCCATGTGCACTAATTTTCCAAATCTTCCATGAACATCCTTACTTAACCATGTCTTTAATTACTACCCATACTCCAGTACACAACCTCCTTAGTTATTTTCAATAAATCCAATGCACAACCTCCTTGGTTGAAGAATTATCCCCCTTTGGATTTTATTAAAAATATCACCATAAATTCTTCTCTACCCAAATTTATAGTGCATTCATCTCACTCCCTCATTCTCAATAAAATGATATGGGTATTTTAATATATATATTTCTTTTCATTATCTCCCCCTATATCACAGAACTTCCATAGAGGTACCTCCATCATATTTTACTATCCCCTTTTCAATAAACTCCTTATCATACCATTTGATACCACAAGTTCACATCTAAAATCCTCTTGGCTCTATCATCCATTTTAAAATTTACCTCCAAAACGACTATTCTATCTTAACTTCTTACAAAACTATATTTATCTCTTTAACTTTTATCTCCATTAGAAACCATCAAAACTACAAGTCTCAATCACCTGTTAAATTACCTTTGGAAATTTTACCACCTTTTGGTACCTCTAGTTTGAAAGAAACTCTAGGTTTTCTCTTCAATCTAAATTCCACTTATTGAATATAATAATTCCATATTTTTTATCCTTTAATATCAAAATAATTTCTACCAAACTCAGTTTCACTTTCCTTAAATATTTTAGTGAGAGAATTTTCCACTTGGAATTTTAGTTATCAATGAAACCTCTAAGACAAATAATTCAAAACATAGTGTATAAAACAAGAGTCTAAATTAACAATATCAAAGATATGTAACTCACTTGCTTTTATAAATAAATTCAATAATGAAACTTGAACTCTTACTTCATTAAAAAAATTATCATATGATCTCAATCACATTTTCACTAAACCATTAACAAATAAATAATAATGTATAAGTTTGTGAGACATACCAAAAATTGAATCAATTGATACCACTTTTTTTGATAAACTTTTGATACACCTTGACAATATTGTACATCTAATATTCAGAGGGATACTCCTTCTGAGATAAGGATAAACATCCTTTTGAGTGATCATCATCAACTCCCATAGAATTCCTTTAGTACTTGACTCCAAGTATTGAGATAATCCTCAGGATAGGGAAAATATATATTGGTTTTAAAATTTACTTCTAGAAACTTCTTGGTATCATGAAAGTAGTCAGGTGATACCATATTTTTTCGTATAATAAACAAATAAACATTAAAACTATGATCATTACTATTTCTCTTCTAGAGATATCTGTTATTTCTTGTTGGTATGTTACCACTTGAGATATATCCTAATATAAATTTTTGATCATCAATGATATATTAATTCCATGGGAACTTCTAAATATATCTTTGAAACTTCTTTAACTTTAGATCAGGCACTTCACCATTTGATCTTCTTTATTTTAGTTTGAAACTATAAATTTATCATAGAAACCCAAAGTATTTTCTTAATGAAACTTGTAGAATTATATCAGGGTATTGTTACCAATTCAATTTTTTTATACCTGATACCAATTTATAACTTTAAACAATAAAACCCAACTTTTTTCATGTATCTACTTCTAATTTATACACATAAAGTATCTTATTCCAACACAACCTATAACAACCCCAAATCTAGTAACCTAAAGATGGTGTCTACTTTTTTACATTGGTATAAGATGAAAAGAATATCATCTTGAAGGATAGGTCAGTTTAGTATTCTTGAATAACTAGATACATAAATGATTCCTATATTATATTGGGAAGATAAAATGTATAGTATAAAATCATTCTTGCATCCTTGATATTTTTCATAATATCCTTCTTCATATCCTGGGGAAAAGAAAACAACTAAAGGGTGAGATCAGATGCTCATTAAGAGTTACATATAGTATAATCTATCATAAATCAGTAATGCATAATCAATATAGAAAGGTAAATAACTAAAAAAACAAGTCATTTAATCAATAACTTGAGCATGAAATGTATCCATGGAAATTATCAATGCGTAAATTTCATGGATAATAATAACTAAATTCTCAATGAAGGAAATGCTTAATATTGGACATCATGATATCATAAATCATGATATCTATACCATCAATACATTGCACCAAGATATTTTAATCTATTGGTAGATATACACCAAAAAATTATTTAATTTGGTTAACAAATTCATCTCATGAGATTATCGATGCATCGAGGAGCTATATAATTTCAGGACCCAACTATCACTACATTTCTAATGTATGCCTATTATATTGAATGATCAATTTAATTCATAAATAATATTATTTATCAATAAATATCTATACTGAGTAAATAATATGGATTTATCAATTTTTCCCCATTTAACCAAATAAAATTCATAGTAAAATATATATAAATGATATATAGTTTAAGTAATAATCATATACATGATAAATAATATGGATGTTTAATAGAAATGTGAAGACCAATGATCCTAATAAATTAAATGTTTCAAGGTAAAGTTAATGTCCACAAATTTATCAAGAGATGGGATATGACTAGCCAAAAATTAAATTTTGTAGTAAAATCAATCATTTTAAAGAATAGAAATGAAACATTTAAAAAATCATAAATAGTTTCCTTTAAAAAATAATTTAAATCTCATAGAATAAGATAAAGGGTTTAAAATTTTAATGGTGGTGGGAAATAATATTAATGTTATATATCTTAAAAAGAAAACATTCATTTTTACTTTTTTACAAAACATTTCAAAATAACCATTTAGAGGAAAAAATCAGAAAATTTACTTTAAAACCAATTAAAAATTAAAGGATAAATTAAAATGTCTTTAATAAATAATTTTATTAATATAAATAAATTTTGTAAAATAATTTTGAAAAATATGGACATGGAAGAAAAATATACTTGATCAAAAAGAGAAATAAGATCGGATTTTCTTTTAAAAATCCTTATTGAAAGAGTAAATTGAATTGAATAATTATTCATAATTAATAAATATATATTCATGTTATATACGTAAAATTGGTGGTATATAAATCACATAAAACTAAATAGGTTCATAATACCAAATATGACTCAATGGAGTGGAAATCGAGATGAAATCGTTTATAAAGATCGTATCATTCAAATGAGAATTAATAAATAAAGTGAATATGTATAGAAAATGTAAATCAAAAAAATAAAATTATAAGTACAAAATAATACAATAATAGTTAATTTGACACATAATTGTGATGTAATATAGTCAAAGAAGTTTAATTATAACCCAATGAATGGAAATAGAGTTAAGAAACCCATTACCTCAGGTCTAACTCATCAGGTGTGTTCTTTATCTTCCTAAATAATAAACATATGTTAATTATATAATTTATTAAGAACTTTTTTCAAGTTTATCATTCCTTTTATTTTATTTATTGCCATGTTATATTTATTTATGTAATCAATTAAGTTCATGTCAGACGTTTTGATGATATTTGATTTATATGTCCAAAATGACTTCGGTAGGTTGACTACTCTAAAATAATTCATTATTCCATCATCTATAGAATAATAATCATAAAATAATTATAATTTTTATTCACCAATTATACTTTTAAACCAAACCGTGAAATATTCATATGAAAAATGAACTATGTTTCAATCATGGAGATAGTAGGTTGTACATACGCATGAGTAATGTTTCCATTTTTCAATGATCATGATGGAAAAAAGGTAAGTATTTTTTATCTTTATAGAATAATAATTCTATCATAATTTATATATTATTTCTTTAAATAAACTTATATAAACCATCCATGTGATGTGGTGGTGAAAAATGAATCTCGTTGCTTTGTAGAGGTGGTCGCCCACACGTATGCACGAACGACATTATCATTTTTCAATGAATGGAAAGGTAAGAAAATATGTAATATATTAATTTTATATAAGGATAAATATTTTATTAATATCATATAAATAAATTAAATCCATCATTATAACCATTTTTTAGAGGTGGTTATGGAAAAAATTTACATCGGTTCACGAGGTAGTAGTTTACCGTACACATGAATAAAGTTTTTATTCCCAATTTGATGAAAGAGGATATGGATATAGGGTATTCCATTAGCATAAAAACATATAATAATATTTAAGGTAATTTTTTGATTATTTAATCATGTTTGAAGAATATTTCATGTAGGTGGAAGAAGAAATAAAATGAAAACTCATCGTTAAGAATTATACCTCTTATTCAGACAACCTCTTTAGTTTCATATCTAAAGCATTCCTAGGAAGGTATTACAATAAATAAATAGACTCTAGGTTGTGGTTATGGATTTAAGTAAGGTATTTTTTCATATATTTTTTGATCCAAACGGATTTTTAAGTGTGAGTAAAAGGGGATAGAAAGATCCCTTTTATAAGAGAGGGGAGGGGCACTCTTCGAATTTATTAAACTATTAAATTAATATAAATTTATTTTCATATTAAAATAGCTCAAAATTGAAAAATTAAAATATAAGATAATTTTTAGTCAAAATAATATCTTAAAATAAGCTTTTTATATGTTTAGATGATTTTTTTACCCTTATCTTTTTTGTTTATCCCATGTTTCCCTTTATTGATGATTACCATAATAAAAAGGTGTTTTAAATTTTAGGGGTCAATATAGTTACTATAAAAGTAAAATTTTTCCTTAAATAGACCATGGTTGATATTTTAAACCACATAAAAACTACTTATAATAATATACTATTTTTAGGACTTTGAAATCATTTTATAAAATATTAATTATTATACAATATCATTAATGTCAATTTCAAAATGATTAATTTAATTTGGATTCAAAAACAATATGACAGAAAATATAGTTTTAATATAATAAATTAACACTTCCCTAAAATTTAATTTTTATCTATAAATTTTTTTATATTTTAAAAATCATTCAACATATATTAATTTCAATATTATTAAAATCATTTATTTTATTTTATTATTAATTGAATAAATATTTTATCATCATTACATAAGAATTTAAAATAATTATTCAATTACTAAAAATTAAAAATAAAGTATCATGATAAAAATAAACTAACTATGTTAAAAACAAGATTTTATATTCATTCATAATATATTCTTATCCTTATATAAACATATAAAATAAATTATAATCAAGAGAGTGATATTTCAGAGTTTTCTTTACATAAAATAATATAAATGTCATTAACAAGGTCAAATGTCTCCAAAATTAGAACTTTAAGGATAAAATATAATACATGGTATAAATATTTCCAACCAATAGAAATTAAACAAGTTTTATAGGTCATTTTAACCATTATTTGTTTAGTTTAACCCCAAGTAAACTTATTTTAAACTTAACCATCGTAACATAGTTTTACTGTTTTTACTATTAATTATGAAAAAAAATTAAGATGTGCTTTTTACCTAATATCAATTAATTTGATTTAAAATATATAATCAATTTTATCAAATTCAATTCATATAATGGGAAAACGTTTATCTAAATTAAACCCGTAAAACGTGATGAAAAAAAGTTTTTTAGAAAAATACCATTTAACTATAAAAATGTTTTTATACCAAATTCAAGTATAATATTGACTAAAATTACATTAATTGGATTATTAATATTATAAATAAACTAATTTTACATTTAAAACATTTTAAAATGGATCTTTTTAAATGCTTGAGAAAAATATATTTTTAAATAAAAAGTTGTATTTTTCAATATTCACTGGAAAATCAATATTTTTATAAAAATATAATAAATTCACCCTAATATAATGTTGATATTATTAATTTAAAATTATATTATTTATATTAAATAAATTTTTTAGATTTTCCAAAAATTAATTAAATTATTTTCTCTCAAAATCAATAAAAAACATTTTTGAACAATACATATTTTTGAAGCATAAAATAGGTTTACAAATAATTGCGTGTTTCTTTCCTAAGAATTAATTAATAATTTTTTATTGTGTGAAATTAATATATATTTCAAAATGTTTTTATTCATATTTATACTCACAAAATCAAGACTAGGTCATAATAGTCAAATTTAAATATTAATATTTTGTGGTTTGATAAAACTCGGTGTTATGTTTTGTATTCGCTGTCGAACATAGTATTATTTTAAAATCATGGGGTGTTACATTCTTCCCCCACCCCCACCCCCTATAAATTATTTCTTCTCAATTTAAACTTGTTCATGGTAATCAAGGGTTTGGCATTTGAAAAATCCTTTATAGAAAACCTACATCATAAAAAGGGTTAATAATTTTTTTTTAAAGATGGAAAGGAAAATATAAAGGACATCTGGATTAACACAAAACTAGGTTTTAAAATAGTATAACATTAGTGGGATGTAAAAATATGAACATGGAGGATAAAACCAACACCCAATCACTAATAGAGAGTGATAGAGAACATGGTCAGTAGAAATTTAACAACCCAAAAACCATAAATCTATAATGGTTGAAAAGACCATAAATTCATCAAAAATGATTGTAATAGGATAAAACTTTATTTCAATATTCTTTTCCTAGATTTTAGGAATTAATTTTCCATGTAGACTAATAACATAAGAAAATATACTTTCTTAACAAGTAGAATTTCATCCTTTTCCAAATTTCAACCACAATCGCATCCTTTCTCTAAAATATGAGTATTTAGGATGAATTTATCATGCCTAAAGAACTATAATTAACTTTTAATGGATCCTAATATCTATTAAATAATGAAAATTCATTACTAATATCTCTATATATTTTTCCAAAACCAAAATGGTTAAGAAATATTTATCCAATATAATACATTATTCTCTAAAAAATCAATAGTAACACCCAAAGTTCAACTTAATCCATTCCATAAGTATTTACCCTTAAAACCCTTCCAAAATACATCACACTAAATCCTAAATCCAAAAATTTTGAAATAAGGTAACTAAATTTCCAAAATCAACTTAACATTAATCCCTTTAACAATATAAATTAACACTTAATGGCATATACTAAATAATCAAATACCTTAATCACCATAAAAACTCAATGAAAAGATAAATAATTCTAAAATTAACTATATCATTATTTCATAAATAAAATCACTTATTATCAAATATATTTTATAAATCTAAAAATTTTCTAAACTGTATCACAAATTACTTTATCATCAAATCACTAATCATTTTCAAGTTTATCAATACTGTCTAATTTACTTCATCAATTTCAATAATCTCTTTAGCACAACTGAACATTATTACTTCAACTTTAGGTATATATTGAGGGTTATATTTCCCCAAATAATTTTTTTCCATAAAATATCAACTTACCATTAAATCGAATTTTTAGGTCATCATTACCATTAAACATATGATTTCAAACGAAAAACTATTTTAGAACAATCCTTAGATGCTTCATGATTCTTATAACCAAAATATAATTGATAAACATAATTCTTGACTCCAAATACAAAAGACTTTAATCATTAAATTTTATATATAGTAATAGAATAAACTTTTCCTTATCCTCGTGAGTTATTTTATGGTATGTTCCCTTGACAATTGGGGAACTCGTTTGAATAATACCCAATATCTTTATAGTTAAAGCACTAGATGGTAATGGTTTCTTTCTTTTCCTTATATTCATTAGAAATATGACCCTTATCTCCAAAATTATAACAAACTCCCATACCATTCAATAATTTTCAAGTATTTTTCTTTCTAAAAAAAATTACGTGATGGAAATTACTTTGTTTCTTTCTTATTTGATGATTTACTTTTTTATTGGTGCTTAGTCGACCTCTTCTTATTTTGGTTTCCCTTAAATATATTGGATCTATAAAATTTCTTCTACATATTAGTTTTACATGTTATTATATCATCATATGATGATCATATTTTATAAACTAGTTCCCTTTATTGTCTTAGCATAATCCCATCAAAGAAATTGTCAATATTTCTTTCCGGATTACGTATGTAGTCTGAATAATTCTGGATAATCATGTAAATTTATCCTCATACTTTGACACACCTTCTTCCTACTTATGCTTTAAAGTGAGTAACTTCTTCTCTATTTCAACTCATTATTATCTAGGAAGTAATTTCTCAAAGAAAAGTAAATTTAAAAGTTATCTATTCTATTCTTTCTATTTATTTACCCTCTTTAGTGTTTTAGATCAATGAAAACCATTTATCTGCATACTATTTCAAAAAATACACTTCTATAATAACATTTTCTCTTTCATTACTTCCAAAATCTCGGAATATCATTTTGAGAGACTTAATCCATTTCTCAACTACCAATGGATTAATAGTTTCATTAAAAGATTGTGGTTTTTGTCACATGAAGTGATCAAATATAGGAGAATCACATTGTGAAATAAAAAGTTTCTTTATTTGGGAAAGGTTAATATATCTATGGTATACTTAGTTATAATACCAACTATGTTGGTTTTATCAATAGGAAAATATCTATATCGTATATGGGTATTGATTCCCTTTCTTTTATTAGGCTCTATCATTAATTAATGGAACACACTGAATTTTTTCATAATCATCTTTTATATTGAGCTATAAAATAAAATCCCTATAATGATAAAATTTCTCAAATACTATATATTATTACCATAATTCTCATGTTAGATATGTTCATTTAAAATATAATTCCCATGGTTTCTATTAAACTTCTTCTAATATTAGCTATAAAAACCCCAACTCTAGTAACTCAGAGATGGTTTCTACCTTATTACACTAGTATAAGATATAAAGTATCCCATCTCAAAGGACCAATCAGTTTAATTTTCTTAAAAAACTAGATACATACATTATTTTTATATTATATTGGGAAGATAAAATACTTAGTATAAAATAATTAATACATCATTCATATTATTCATAATATTCTTTTTTTCATATCCTAGGGAAAATAAAACAAATAAAGTGTGGTCTTAGATTCTTTTTTCAGAGTTACTTATAGTAGAATCTATCATGAATCAATAAGGTATAATCAATATGTCAAGGTAAATAATTGAAAACATGTGTAATTTAATGAATAACTTGAGTACAAAATGCATCCATGGATAATATCAATACGGTAATCGCATGGACAATAATAAGTGAATTATCAATGAAGAAAATTCTTGATATTAGAATTCATGATCTAAAACATAATTATATCTATATAGTTAATACCTTTCACTAATACAGTTTAATCAATGGGTGGGTATACACCAAAAACCCATTTAATTTGGACAACTGATTCATCTCATTAGACTATCGATTCATTGAGAGGATATATAATTCTAGGACACACCTATAACTGCATTTCTAAATAATTACTCATATATTTGATGATTAATTTAATTCACAAACATTATTATTTATCACCAAATATTTGTATTGAGTAAATAATATGGATTTATCATGTTTTTCCGAGATAATTAAATAAATTTCATAGTTAGACACTATATGTAGAAATGATATATAGTTTAAGTACTAATTATATCCTTGATAAATAATATGTATATTTAATAGAATTTTAATATTAAATGATCCCAAGAATGTTAAAGTTTTAAGGGAAATTTAGTGTTTAAAAATTAATCAATATATAAGATATGACCATCAGAAAAGTAGATTTTATAGTAAAATCAATTATTTTAAAGAATATAAATGAAACATTTAAAATAATTTTTCATAAAGAATTATCTTTAAAAAATAATTTAAATCTTATATAATAATATAAATTCCATAAAATGGTTATAGTGTTAGGAGATTTTGTTAAAGTCTTATATGTTAAAAAAGAAAACATTACTTTTTAATTTTTTACAAAAATGTTGAAAATGACCCATTTGGGGAAAAATTAAAAATATTCCTTTAAAATCAAGTAAAAAATTCAAGGATAAATTAAAATTTCCTTAATAAATCATTTTACTAATAAAAACAAATTTTGTAAAATAATTTTGAAAAATATGGATTTGGAAGAAAAATATATTTGATCAAAAAGATAAATAAGATTGGTTGTTCTTTTAAAAATTACTCTTAAAAGAGTAACTTGAATTGAATCATTATTCATTATGAATAAATATATATCCATGATAAATACCTAAAATGGGTATCATATACACCACATAATATTAAATAGGTACATAATACCAAATCTGTCTTAATGGAATGGAAATTGAGACGAAATCCATTACAAAGACCATATCATTGAAGTGAGAATTAATCAATGAAGTGATTATGTATAAAAAATGTAAATCCACACACCAAAAGTGGATATACAGCATAATAAAATTATATTTCATTTAACACATAATAATGATGTAACTTATGTAGAAGTATAACCCAATGAATGGAAATTTAGTTAAGAAACCCCTTACTATAGGTCGGACTCATCATGTGCATTATTTTTCTTCATGGATAAAAAACTTATGTTAATTATTTAAATAATTAAGAATTTTTTTTAATATTATTATTCCTTTTATTTTATTTATTACCATGTTATATTTGTTAACTTAATAAATTAAGTTCACATCATACATTTTGATGACATTAGATTCATATGTACGAAATAACTTCGGTAGGTTGACTATGGAAAAAGAAGTCATTATTAAATCATATAAAGAATAGTAATAATTAAATAATTAACATTTTTATATATAAATTATACTTTTAAAACAAACTATGAAAATGGTTATGAAAAATGAAATATGTTACAATCATGGAGATAGTAGATCACATATACATGAGTAATGTTTCAATTTTTCAATGATCATGATGAAAAGAAGGAAAGTATTTTTTAACTTTAAAAAATTATAATTATATCATAAATAACATATTATTTATTTATAAAAACATATCTATATCATCCATGATATGCGATAGTGAAAAATGAATCACATTGCTTTGTGGCTGTGGTAGTCCACACATACGCACAAACAATGTTATCATTTTTCAATGAATGGGAAGGTAAGAAAATATGGGATATATTAATTTTCCATAGTGATAAATATATCATGAATATAATATAAATACATTAAATACATCTTTTAGCCACCTATGAGAGGTGGTGATGGAAAATTAATTGGATCGGTTCGCAAGGCGGTAGTTCTTCGTTTACATAAACGACAGTTTTATTTCCCATTTTATGGAAGAGGATATGGATATAGGGTATAAAATTAACATAAAAACATATCATTATATATAATACGATTTATTTATTATTTTAGCATGTTTTAAGAATATTTTAAATATGTGGAAGAAGAAATAATATGAAAACGCATGGTTAAGAACTATACCTCTTCTTCAGACAACCTCTTTTGGTTTAAACATAAAGCCTTCCAAGGATAGTTTCATAATAAAACTATAGACTCTAGGTTATGGGTAGGGATTTATGGAAGGTGTATTGGTAGGAATTTTTGGAACCAAAAGGATTTTTAAGTGTGAAGAAAATTGAATAGGAGGTTCCCTTTTATAAGATAGGGTCACTCTTGGAATTTCTTAAAGTATTAAATTAATATAAATTTATTTTGATATTAAAATGGCTCTGAATTGATAATATTATAATATAAGATGAAGTTGAGTTGAAATCCTCTCTTCTAATAAAATATAGATTTATTTAGATTATGTTTTCACCCCTATTTTTTTTAATCCATGTTAACCCTTTTGATGATTATTGTGGTAACAAAGTGTTTTACTCTTTAGGAGTCAATATAGTTACTATAAAAGGAAAATTGTCCCTTAAATGGACCATGGTTGATATTTTCAAACTTATCCTAATCAATTTCATAAATATGGAATTTTTAGGGATTTTAAATCATTTAATAATCTATTCACACTTCTTTAATAATTTTTTTTATCTATAAAATTCATGGGACACTATAAATCATTAAAATTAAATTACTTTTAATATTTTATAATTATATGTTTTATTTTTCTATTAAATGAATAAATATTGTGTTAATGTTGTGTAAGTATTTAAGATAATTATTCATTCAAAAAAATAAAAAATATTATACTAAAAATAAATTAATTATGTTTAAAATAATATTTTATATCTTTCATAACATAGTCTTATCCATATGTTAACATATAAAATAAATTTAAAATAAGATGGTGACATTTGGAGTTTTCTTTACTTAAAATAATATAAATGTCATTAACAAGGTAAAATGGCTCCAAAATTGTAAATTCACGGAGATTAGATGATATAGGTTCAAAATATAGTAAACAATAGAAATTAGACTAGTTTTTTTGTCATTTTAACATTTAACTCTTTATTTTAACCCCCTCATAAACCCGTTTTAACCTTAGCTATGATAAAAATACTAATTATTTTTACTATTTATTTTGACCAAAAATTAAGTTGATCTTATTACTTAATATTAATTATGATGATTTCAAATATGATATCCATTTTACCAAAATTAATTCATATAAGGGGTAAATTTTAATTTAAAATAAAACGCTCAAAATGCAATGAAAACGGCTTTTCAAAAAAATAATCTTTTAAGTATAAAATTTTTTTATACCAAATTGAAGTATAATTTTGACTTAAATAAAATTAATTGTATTATTCATAATATAAATGAACTAATGTTACTTTGAAACTATTTTAAAAACTGGGACTTTATAAATTCTTGAAACAAAAATATATTTTTTTAATAAAAATCAGTATTTTCACTACTCGCTGGAAAATCTATCTTATTATAAAAATCAAAAAAATCAACCCTATGGTTTGATATAATAATTTAAAAAATTATATTATAATATTAAATAAAATTTCTAAAATTTATAGAAATTAATTAAATTATTTTCTCTAAAAAAGAAATAAAAATCATTTTTGACCAAAACATATTTTTGAAGAATTAAATAAATTTAAAAATAATTGAGTGTTTATTTCCTAAGAATTAATCAATAAATGTTTATATAACCTTGATATATATTTCATAATGTGGTTATTTTTATTTATAGCCTCTAATTCAATGATTATGTTATAACGGTCATATTTAAATAATAATATTTCATGGTTCAATTATACTCAATGTTCCATGTTGTCTAAACTATCAAACATAATATTCATTTAAAATCTTAGGGTGTTACACAACCATTCTATGGATCATATCTCTCCCTTAAGTATGTACCTTTTTCAACAAATATATAACGCATGGAAATAGCAGTGCCTCTAACATCCTCAAGTTGAATAATGTGGCTGGTCATGGTAAAACAACCCTTTACTTATCACTTCCTTCATTTTAGATACTATCACTAAGTTTATAAAGCTTCCTTGGCTTGGGATCCTTCTCTATTATGATGTTAATCCCACCATTACAAGTTTCCTCCAATGGTTAATTTTTCTTCCATACTTCAACATGCTTCCTATTTCATAGAAGGGTACTTCCACCAACTATTACCTCTTTATTTATGGTATTATTTGTAAAACCACTAAGTAATTTGTCAGTTATATCCTCTAAAATCTCCATAAGAATTACTTTGGACTTATTTATCCTAGGTTACTATTTATTAACATTAACCTTCATATTTCTCATAGTCGGAGTAGCTTCCTTTTTTTCCGTGATTTTATTATGTTTTTTCATGAGAGATGTTATGAGTGCATCATCATGGGTGTTTGACACACCTTTAATTAAGATCCTTAATTTTAGTCTAAGATGGTAAATATATTTTCCAACCCTATAGATTTCCTTCCAATGTAAACTATCTCCTTGTATATCGTATGAATAGAGAATTCCTTTATAAATTCTTTTTCTCTATTCATGTTTCAATGTCATATTGTATGACTATGGTTAAAATATGTAAAACATATCCCAAAGAAATCACACCTCATTTGGTCCCCTTTTAGTTTATATTTTAACATAGTTAGTCTCCTTCTATGAGCGATACCTTAGACTTCTTGACACATACTCATAGTACGACCCAATTTTCAATAGAATTATTAATTAATTGATATATTTTCTTAAGAGATATATCTTCCAAATTTTTAAACAATTTTATACTTATTTATAGATTCTATATTTTAACTTTCTTTCTTTACACGTTTTTAGGTTTCCATAGAGTGAATCTCCAACTTCTCTTTACCCATTAAGGAACTGAGATTTATCTCAAGATATTTGAACTTATTATCTTTATTTATTCAATTGGAAAACTATCTATTTAAAAATTAATAAAGATTAAATTATATATTTTCTTCTTTATTTAAGTTATGTATTGAGAGGGATAATACTTTTTTCAACTCATTTTCTATGACCATCTACTTTCCTATTTCTTCGGAAAATTCTTCAAGTAAATCAATTTATTCCTTCATATTTTCACTCATCTTATTTATATTAGAATTTAAGTCCACGTATAATATTTTCATCATTTTATTCTCCTTGAAAAAATATTCAATTAATGCTATATACACTTAATATATAATTATTGATTTATCCACCCTTCTATGTAAGGCTTGGATCTCATTTTGGTCGTTCTATGAACATTATAAAAATTGATGACTAGACATCATTTCCACTTCCTCCATGGAATTAATAATTATTTCTATATATAGGGGTGATTATAAGTTTTTAGATTTATAAGAAAATTCAAAAAATTGTTAGAATAAAATTTAATAATAAAATCAGAATTGTTCATATAAATTAGAGATTGTATCTTCACAAGATCCTTATTCCTATTTTTATTTTTCTTTACTTTCAACTGTAGTCTTCAATATTTATTAAATATGATTCTTCCATATTAACTTTCACTAATTGCTCATAAATAATCACCATAGTATTATAAATATCAAATGAAGTGGCGTAATTAGTATTTTTTCTATAAGGTATATTTGGAAAGGATCAAATCATGATATTCTCTATCCTAGAATCACCAACTCTATCACTAAGATCTGTTAAATTGATATCCTATGTATTCCATGAAATCCTTTCTATAAAACTAAAAGAACATAAGCAAATCTATTTTCCAACCATCATAGTATGTTCCTCTGAAAAATGGAGGTCTCCTCATAAAATCCATGTGTGTGAAAAATAAAGAATAGATAAATTGATTAAACTTAATGTCAGAACATTTTATCTCTAATACTATATTTTGGGACCAAATTGGCCTAAAAACCCTAATAGGGGTTGAATTAGGGTTTACATATTAAAATTTTTTCTTTTATTTGGTTCTCTTAGCATACATATCTTGTTACCATATTAAAAAAATATGTTTAATCTCTTATTATAAATAATTTCATAGAAAACTCCAAATGATAAATGAAAATACAAAAAATAAATTTGGTTGGACATAATGATTTTAATTAGTTCCCTACTAAGGGATAATACAAGGAGTATACACAGGTAGCATGTTGATGTAAAATAAGATAACATTATGTGTTGTATGTGTTATAATTTTTTAATAAGGATTCATTATTGATATAGGGAAACTCTCTCTACGTATCTATTTGATCGCTAAATTAAGATATTTATTGGATATTTTATAGAATTTTTAGTTATCTTAAATAGTTTAGGAAAATGTTAGTCTATTTCTATTCAGTGTGATACTCTTCTTGTATCATAGATCTAGATTCGATTCTCCCATAATATTCACTTTTTTATAATTCTTTCTTCAATTCCTGGTGAGAAAAACTCATCAATGTGAGGGTTGAATATATTTCTTCCATATAATATAGTTTCAATAACTCCTTCTTCTATATGAAGTTAATTTCAACACATGAATTATCTTGATGCCTTTATTCTTCACTAACTAGATGTTTGTAGTGTAATAATCATTCTTATTCCATAATCCTTATTTATTGAACTGCACTAGATATGAAAATAGAACCCTTAGTGTGTCTCTATCTTCCCCTTATTCTATGAAAAAGTCAGATTTTGAAACATTCTTCTTTTTCCTTTTTTTGAACTGTTATGAGAAATTTCATAGACTACCTACAGTTAACACCTAAACTGATAGTTGAGATTAATCCATATCCTTTTGATAATATCTAATCATTATAGACATAACACACAATTTAATTTGGTCATAAACATGACAATTAAACCAAGTTTATCATTGAAATTTCAAATCATATATCATCCTTTAAATTTCTCATCAAAACTGCTAGATAATATGAAAACCACTAGATCACGGTGTGGATTCCCCTATTGAGATGTTATATTATCAAAAACTTCTAGATTATATCATGGTATTCTTTACTACATCATTTAATTATTTAATAATATATCTACATTATTTATCTATACATATTATTTTTAATTACTATAAATATTTTGGTGTGAGTATTTGATTCATTTCAACATTCAAACCTAATGTCGTATTTTCTACTACTCCATGGTGAAAATGCCTATAATAAAAAAATGACTTCATCTATTGTTTGAAAAACACATCCTTTGTGGTTCACTAAATTCATTGCAATATGGTTCTCAAATTTTCTTATGATCTATAATCCATTTTCATTGTGAACCTTTCCCTACAACATGGAGTTCTCTAAACTTCCAGAACGACTAAAAAATACATGTTTACCTTTTCGACACAGTTTTTATGTCATGATTTGACCCTCTTAAATCATATTATATGATTTATTATATTGAGGTGTGTCATTTTATCTATGTCATAGGTACCTTCAAATAAAAATAACATTAGAAATCCTCTTAAACACCTTTGAGGTACAATTTCTCTTACATTTATCCTTTGATGACTCTTATTTTATTTCCTTATTACTCTCCTTATAAAATAATATATTCCCTCATTACATAGCCAACAATTTTACTAAAAAATAGAAAATTCGGGAACCTTATGTTTTCTATGATTATTCTTACAATTATATTACATTTCTTCCCAGTATATGTTAGGTATATAGGTAAGTGTTGTATATTTTCTATATTTCTGAATTCTACTCCATTCATGATGTGATTCTTGTATCGTTGATGTGATTTATTCCTAATAATTCCAAAATATATTACATACCTCTTATTTAAACTTTAAACTTTTGAAAATCAAAACAAAGAATTTTCAAATCCATGACCATGATATATATATTTATAGATCTAGGTGTCTCTTTGTATTCTTCCACAAGGGAAATTGATTCCATGTTCACTTATTCTCCAAATATTTCATGAACATCATCACATCACCAAGTATTTAATGATTTCCCATAATAAAACACATAACCTCTTCAACTATTGTCATAAAATCTAACAGAAAACCTATTTGGTTTTAATAGTTTGAATCATAAAAATTATAGGGATTGAGATATACTTTAAAACAATTTCACTTCAGAAAAATATAATTTTAATATTCCTTGAGTAAGTTGAGGTTTGAGAAGTTATTTATTATATTATTTCTAATGATTTGGATGCAGTAGTAATGATTTTATCTAATTTCCACTTAATTTCCCATGGGTTAAGCACTATAATCATTGAAAAATATATATGTTGAGAAATCTACATAAAAGTTTCTAAAGGTCATTATAGATAATAACTTTTCTCATTAAAGTGTAAAATTCTTCCTTCACTGTCAATTAGCTAGTTAGAATAGTTAGAGAATTATCATAAATAAATTTTTCCTTGGGATATTTAGAGACCATCCTTAGTGAAGCTAAAAATATATTTATTGATTCAGGATTATTATCAGCCAAAGAGTCTATTTTAAAAGTCATAAAAGTCAAAAATTCTATATAATTGGTATGGCAACTGATATTTTTTATAAAAAAAAAAACTGGATAATTTTGGAATCTAAGTCAGAAACAAATGTGAAGAGGTAAAGGGGGGGAAATCAAAAAATAATGTTTGCATCCTTATAAGTCTATAAATAAGTGACAAAACTCTATAATGGATGATATTGGGTAATCCTCTATAATTGTATCCATCATCTTATTTACACCCATCTCCATTTAAACATGGCCTATCATGAGAAAAATGATCAAGATATTCTTAAAAATTCATCATTGAATTTAATAATTAACCTTGAATATTTTCTTTCTAGGATAATAGGGGTGTTAGGTGTAGCCACTACTAATATTATCTCTACTATAATCAGAGACCCCACATGATCTTGGAGTAATTCGTCCCTTATAGTGGGTGATTCCATCTATTCCTCATGGAATTATTCTTTGACTATTGGGACATAATTTTTGAGGAAAATGGGATCAAACATGAACATTGAAGCTTCATCAGTATTCATAGAGGATTTCACTTAAGGTGGTAAATATTATTATACAATTACTGGATACCCCCACTAAAATATTTAATGAAAATACAAAGTCATGAGGATCAAATTCTTCATCATTATCGTTGGTTACATAGGACACTCTCTCTGAGGAATTAGACACTATCATTATAAAATATATAACTTCACTTAAGGTAGTGAATCTTCTTATATATCTCTCTTTTGAATTATATAATTTTATCATGGGGTATCCAACCTCATACTAGATTCAAGATCACCTAGTATAGGATAAGAACCTAGATGGTCCCATGAAATTTCTTATAACATCACCATTTGCTCCAGTGATAAGATTTCAACCACTGAAACCCCTAATTCTTCTTCACCTAAAATTTAAGGACTGGTTGTGGTGTATTGGGGAGATTCCATAGGTTTTCTCATGACCTTCATCCTCTAAAAAAAGGAAAATATCATGCATATTTATTATGTTTCAATGTATAAAAAGGGATAATTTTAAGGATATTTTCATACATTTTTAGGTTCAACATAATTGACTTATTCATCTTTAGTTCTGTCCAGCTTCATCATTTACCACACTTTCTAGGAGAAGAGAGACTTTCCATAAACTACATGGTCCAACATCCCCAATTATTTAATATAAAAATGAACTTCAATCGGATTATATGCAAAGTTTATTTTAGTTATATTCTAAAGATTCCTTATCTATAGAAGGTAAATTCCAAACATGAGAAAATAACACATGTTTTTATGGGAATGCACAACTTTCTAATTATCCAATTGGATGTGATCCTTGGGATATAAATATTTGTATGGTATATGTGAGTATGACTCTTCCAGCCTATGGTAGAAATAATATCTTTTTTCTTCAGAAAATTTCTTAAAATATTTTCCAAATTTTAAGTCAATATTTATTACCATTGGCTAGACCATCTTGTATTAGGTTCTATTTATGATGGATCCTAAATTTTGAGCTATATGAAGGATCGGGTGGATTGATACTTCTAATTTAGTGAATCATTTTTTGTACCTTTTGAGTTTTTTTTATTCCCATTATACATAAATGAAGAACCATATAATCAATCCACATTATCATGTAACATTATAGTAGGGTATGATGAGATCACGAACTCAGCATATTCAGATCATAGACCATTTCTAGCATGCATTGATGGTAGTGTAATGTCAGACCAAGCATTTTCACAAATAATCATTGACCAAAAATTCCAAGTTAGTAGATATATATTTTACACTATATATGATATAATGGTTTTCCTCTAAAAGTACCAAAATTTATGGGAGAATTGGTATGGTGCATATATTTTACAACTGATGTGACAATCAATCCTTGGCACCAGTACATAGTCCCTCAATTACATTTTATAAGATTAATCCAAATATTTTACCAAGCCAATGTTTTTAATGGTCCTAATTTTTACCTCTATATATGGCATGAGATTCAACTAAAAATATATTCTTAAAGACTTCATAACATTCATATCACTAAATAGGAGAACTTGAACTCTAGAAATTATTTAAATGTATGGTATGAACTGAATCCAATGGATATTGAGATTGATATGGAACTCATAAAATCAAAAGTGTGTAAAAATAAAAACTCATAACACCTAAAATGGTTTTTATATGAAAAAATAGAGATTTTATTTGGTATATGTGGAGAAAACATTTGTAAACTTTGGTTAACATTGGCACCTCAAAGATGATTGGTCTCCCTTCCACAAAAAATTCCATTATCATTAATGCACATAACCAAACACTAGTGTGTGATTCATGTATGGGAAACATATATACACTTATCCACGTGTCTATGAAACCATAAAGGTATACTTGGGTGTCTAATTCAGGAATAATTATCCATCCCCACTTCTCGTATGGACCCTAATCTATATCAGGTCATTAGGTACCTGATGCCCCTCTTTTATGCATAGTTGGGTATCTGGTAGGGAATTGAAAGGACATATCATTTATAAAAACCTATATGAATAAATTTTTCTATGTATAAACGTTTATATTAATCCTTGGATGGTAATCATTTCCATTAACATTTTGGGTTTCCCTTAGTAGCTTCTATACTAATAGTGGTGTTTGGTCAGAATCTCCTAAAAATTCCTTTAGTGGGAGGAATTATTTATACATATCCCCAATAATTGACATCCCAAAAAACTTATATACCTTCCATAATACAATCCTTTTCTCTCCTTATAATAAATTGATTTTTCTTATTTGGGGGATCTAGCGGCTCAAGGGGTCAAGGGTGAAGTCTGAAACTATATAAATGTGTGTGTGTGTCTTTGAGAGATCTAAATATATTTATATATACCCATTGTTTTTATCAGGTTTATGAATTTAGTACAAGTCTTCCTAACCCAATAGTAAAATATCCACTTGGGTTTAAATTTATTTTATGGAATGGATCTTAGTTTATATTCTACCTGTGAAGCTATTCAAAAATTGATAATTGGTAAATTATCGTATAACAATGTATTTTTCATTCTATGGTATACTCTTAATAATATTTGGTGGTATAAATTTACCACATAATATAGGCTATATCTATAGTATCTTTTTTAATGTACATTCGTTCCATTAAAATATTCACCTTATATAGTCATGATGCATGAGTGAACCATGACACATGATTGTTGTATTCTATCCATGAAATTGGTTCATCTATCAATAATACATGGCCATGAAAAGGTATGAATTATGATACTATAATTTTTTAAAGATCCTATAAAATTTCCCATATATGATACTATATATACTGCATGAACTAGAAAACTTTCCTAAGCTCTATGTAATTAATAACTTTTTGAATGTGTACAATGGTAGCTTTAGTAGAAATTGTGTTTGAATATTGGGAAAAATTTTATAAAGATTTTAACAATTTTTTAGTAGGGATTTGGAATAATAATATGCTATTAAGATTATTTTAATGAAGTATACATAGAAGAAAATGGGAAAAAATGAAAGAGAAAAAAAAATAACTAACTTATTTCACCTAACTTAAGGAACTCAAACCTATACACCTAGTTCTATACACCAAGATAGTTTTACATAGATTAATGAGATTTGACGCATTCACTTGGTCCTTAGTGTATTAATGGTTTTTTATAACTTACATGAGAGGAATGTGTGCTTTGGTTAACTTGGGAGAAAACAGAGAGTGGGTATCTATAGTATTTTCATAGTTCAGTGCACTCTGTCGAGGTGTCCCCAATATTTATAAAAAACGTATGTGGTGCTACACATCACATTTTGGAACCCAACCCCAAGAAGATCACATTACCAAATCTAGGTAGAGTATTTTCCTACATCTAAGAAAAACACATGTTCATGTCCACAAGATGGGCTTGTAGCATTCCTTAATCCAGACCCCTCGTCCAAGACTTGTGTGCCTCAGAATTTGATCCTTTTCCTCCTAAACCAATCTAATTATGAGGGGAATTTATTAGGTCCCAATAATTATTTAATCCATTCATAAAAAATTGGAAGAAGATATGTTTAAATTTTTTTTGGAACACCAAGAAATCCAAGTGCACTATTGGAAGTTGGATGCATTTCATTATTTCAATCAGCATGTGTTCCTTCCTTTCAACTAGTGCACATTTCCTAGTTCCATACACCATGATCATGCACCCTTAACTAAAAAATTACCATACACTTTTATTAATACTCACAAACACCCTCGTCTAAAAAACATTTGTGCCCTTCTCCAGGCATGGCATGCACCATCCATAGAGATGAGTGCTGAAAATGGTTGCCACAAAGGTTGGGCACCCAAGTCAGGGTTGCCTATAAAAGGACCCATCTTCCTAAAAACATGATAGACTGATACATAAAAGTAGAAATTGGTGGATAGATCATATAAATCCCTAGATTTATAACTCTAATATTCTGCAAACTCCCACAATTGATTTATAAATCAAAACCTATGGGAAAATAATGAAAAATAATGAAAAAATATGGGTATTTGAGTCATATGAGGGTTCTACACATATAGACCTCAATAAATTATAATTATACAAATTATTTGAACATATTAGAGAAAAGGAGCCTTATGAGAAATATCTCTAGGAAATAAGGGTGAAATGTATTGGCCCTGAGGTCTCTCCAATCTAGGCCTACCATACCCAACCCTCAAGTTCAAACATGGGAACCCCACTCACCCAAGACACCTACTTGGGAAAATTAATATTATTACACACTAGTGGAACCTATAACCTTATTACCCTCAATTCTATTAAGTATATCCCCTAAAAATATTTCTTCTCCCAACATTTAAACTTGTACAACCAATGTATTTAACAAGATCATCTTTAACATAACTCTAGACCCTAGGATCATGTATTCCTTAAATAATATAAACATAAAACCTGTAATTAATCTCTAATTTCTTAATTTTATCACAGATTATCTTATTACTATAAATCATTTACTTACTTGATAATGAGTACTCATTATCTTGAGGAAACTAGTGGTATCTCCTAGCTCAAGCTTCATGTCTTGGATAATCCTCATTAGAATATGCATCCCTTATATCCAATCAATGATAAAAAAAGTAAAAATGGGATATCATTATAGGGTAATTCTCTACATTCATTTAATTTTATTTTTTATTAGGATAAACTAGAAATAATTTATCACACAAAACTCCCATAATAAATCCATTACTTATAATATGTCACCTAATAGTACAAGTCATATGACCTTAAACTATAAGGAACCAGCAATCCATGTCACATGTCCTTAAAAGGTGTGGAATTATTTATTATATGGAATAAACATTCGTGGATCTTGATTCCATTCATAGGGATACATAGGAATCTGCTCTCATGGGACCAACCCCTCTATAATAACTCTTTACACCCCTTTCAAAAAAAATTCCACACATTCCTAGATAGTGTTAAATTCTATAATTATTTCCTACAAGGTTCTAAACTATATAGTTATTAATAACTTTTATTAAATATGAATAAATAAAATTACCTTGTACAGTATTATTTTAAATAAATTAGTGTCAATTAATCATTTTATCCAAAGGGTAACCCATATTATCACCAATAAGTATTTCATGAACATGGATTAAATCTATAATATAACCTCATACTACAAAACAATATCGTTTATGGGATTATTTAATTTTCCATCCTCTTTATTTTGATATGTACGCATCAAGAAACCAAACCAAATGGGCTTATGATGGGAAACATCATAAATAATAGCATTACCAAATTATCTTCAACACTTACATAGATAATTAAAAATATGATTCTCACATGTGTCATTACTCTTATACTTTTTAAAATTTACATAAAAAATGAAATTTAATATCTCATTGATGTATTTATTAATACATGCTTCAAATATTATATGGCCAGTTCCAATTTAGGGTTTCAATTATACAATCAATTTAAATTTACGATGTCACTTATTTAACCCTTAATTATATACATTCACAACACATATTCATTCTTAAATGGCCATTTTTTTCTAAAACTTCACTAACTCCATCATAAAATCATTCATATAAACCCAGTTTATTTTTGACGCATCACATTCTTTGAAATCATTCTTACATAGAAACTTTAATCTTTTCTAAAATTATTGAAAACCTCTTCAAATACTTCACCCATTTTAATCATACTTAAATAATCTAAAATAAATATAAACCTTCTTCACATTAATACAAAAAAATATCATATATCTTTTCAATTATAATATACATATTTCTACTAAGTTCCTTTTTTATTTCTATATTATTATTACCAAGTTATTTTAGAATATTATCTCTCTCATTTGACATACTCAAACTCCCCTTTTATCTAAGCTATAAATATTTCCTATAATTCCTAGAAATGTAATAAAACTTCTTCCAAGTTTTCAAATTTAATCTTACTTGATTAAAATATTCTCCAAAATATGATTCATAATTATCACTTCTCAGTTGTTTCTAATACATCTAGAATATAACTTAAAAATCCAACATGCAACCCATAGCTTAAAAAATACAATGTACAATTTTGACAAAAAAAATACAAAATGAAGCCTCTAGTTACTTTAGAGTTATATCACATTGTGAGAAGAAATATGTTATTTATTTGGTTAAACTATTTGTTACTATCCTTTTGGTGTGTATTGATTAAGACTACATACCATTTAAACCCAATTTTATTTCCATTTATTTTTATTTTTCAATGGAGTGAGATTAAATCATTATTTAGTGAATATTATAAGATGAATATATAGTTGAGTATATTTACCATTTTGATCTTAATATAATTTATTTGCACATAACCAAGGAATAATAGTGTTTTAGATGGATATAGAGCACCACCTTAATACACTAGTACTGATGTACGATTTTTTAGATAAAAATGGCTACCTGCACAAGTTGAGTTGTGAGTTTTCATCTATTAAAGGTAAATGATGGATTCATTCACAAAATGAGTTAGTTAATTACTAGAGTATTCATCTAGTGTAAAAAGGTTGGGTTTTTGCTATGGTGGTGAGCTAGTGAGAGGGGATTAGTTACTCACGAGGGTAGTAATTCAATGTGAAATATTTCAATTATTCATCAAGGCTAGAGGCCAATTGATGTTATTAATATTTTCATGACTTTTTAAATAATCCCTTTACTGATTTTATATGAAATTTTCATAATTTTTGTGAAATATTAATGTTTTAATACTAAGTATAATTTTTTATCATTTTTAGAAGTATTCAAAATTGAGTCAGTTTACTATTTTATTTATAACTCTCATCATACTGATCCAAATTGTGTGGTTTTTGTTTTTTAGGATTCCATATTCAATTTCCCACATATCATTAGAAGGAATAATTGTCCCATTATGCCATGTGAAGGGTCATATGGACCACACAAGAAGGCCCACAGAATCTGTGAAGAAACTGGCCCATCCATGAAGATTGAATTTCTAGGATCAATAAAGAAGTGAAAATTCATTCATTCTCCTCAAAAAGTTTGGGGGAAAATGTAAGGAGTATTGTATATAAAATTAAAGGCCTAAATGAAAATAAAAGGGAGCCAACTGATTCATTTAAACTCATCCCACCATTTTGACCGGGAAAATAAAATCAGTACAGTATTCATAAAATATCTCATGATGTAATCATCCAATAAAGCTGAAATTTTTGGTTGTGAAATAGGAGATATAGGTGCTGGCTTTTTTGAATAACGTGTTCATATTTGAAGGCATATTCCTATTGATAAACCCATTCACATTTTGGCCTTCTAAAAAGTATGGATTGAAATGGATAGTTTAACTATGTTTAATCAAACCGCCATAACTTTGGATCAATAATTCAAAATGACTCCAAATTTTTAGAGAAGTATAAAAACAGTATTTTCTACAAATTTTAAGAAGAGTATATCTCGAGATTAGGCTTGTCTGAATATCCAAATTAGTGATGAAATTGGAGGCACGTATTGGGAATGCAAACAGTCCACTTCCTTGGGCTATAAACACATCCCCCTCCTCTCCTTCAAAGGGGTTGGAATTTCAGAGAAAAGAAGGATAGGTTGGGAATGACCAATGATCTACAAAAGTCTTGGGTGGATCTTTCATACTTAAGTTTTTACTTGATAAACCATTCCTCCTTGCTTCCTTTTATTTACTTTTGTGTTGTTCTTCGTTTGTAATCATGTAAGTGTTTGTGTTTTTAATTCTGTTTTAATTCCAGTTTATTATTCAATATATATTATTCTAATACATATTCCTTAGTTTAATATTAATGTTTTTTAAAATAGTTTAAATCAAGTTAAAACCCTTTCCCTTCTTTTTCATCCCTCATTCAATCGAAAGCCTTTTTTTTAACTCTCTTCCACAATCATGTGTGTTCGATGCACTACTCTTTTCTTATCCTATTTTTTTCTATTTATAATTCAACACCACAATAATATATTACAATATTAATAACCATATTAATGGATGATTAAATATACCATTGGGGTGAGTCATTATTTATATATTTTAAGAGATTGAGAGCTTTTTCTTGATGAATATTCTTAAAATTAACATTGTGTATGTTGGACTTAACATGTCATGGATTAATGACTTGTTTTGTTTAACGTCGTGGTTTCCATGGATTATTGGAACCATAAATACACTACAATAAACAAGATCTGATTGATATTAGAACCCCAAGTTAATTTAAGTCTTGGATTAAATCCTTAACACTTAGTAATTCCAATCAACATTATCTTGTGAAGTGGGTGTTAATTTAAATGTAATATAAAGCAAAGCTCAAGGATATCAAAAGCTTAACTCCCTAAAAATGAAATCACCCCAATATTTATAAATTTTTTAAATCAATCTTAATCAATCAATCATTTTCATAATATCTTCAAAAAAACCCCCCAATCAGAATAAAATCAACTAAAAACAATCGACTATTAAAAATTATCATCATGGAGGATTCGACCTGAGTGCTGCTAAACACATTAGCAAAGCACC